>OX352773.1:213070575-215673075 GCA_947095535.1 Poecilobothrus nobilitatus | reverse complement strand
CAATATAATAGATGGCGGACAAATATAAAACATATAATTCGTCCCACATATGACAAAAGAGCATAACCCCATTTTTGGAGTTAGAGGTGAAAATGAATAAATCTTTTTCAAATTTTTCATTCAGTCAAAACGACGTATCTATATATCTTTAAAATAAAGTAAAATATAAAGAAAACTCATTTAGCCACATCTCATTATTCAATCAAAATATTTTCTGACAGAACGAACGATAACTATATTTGAGCCCTTCCCTGATAAGAAAATATTTTTTCTCTTTAAAAGTCGCGATTTCATTATTGTGTTTCATAACTTTGTATATACAATAGCTACAGTCGAGTAATTAATGGAAACTATAAAGACGTCAGAAACGTCTGGAAGCTTAGTCAAATATGAATAAGAAATAACTTGGTGGATAGATACTCTATGCTCGTTATAGAAGTGAAAAGGATAAAAAAATAAAATAACAAAAATAAGATAAAGATGCAAAAGTGGCAAAAAATTTTAAGCGAGTAATTCATTAAGTAATGGATAGCCTATTCTTCTTAAATGAATAAAAAGGAAAGGAAAAATTCGAATAAAGTACAAGTTTTAGAATTATATGCATACATTTTTTATTTTTTAATTTTCATCCTTCGCTTGTAATAATCAATAAAACAATTCGAGATTTTAACGATTTAAATATTCTTGATAAAAAATTCAAGAATTTTAACTGATATTAATTAATTTATTTAATTTAAAAAAATTTATCTCTTTTTAACAAATTTAATTGTAATTCAAAAAAGTAATTTACAATTTATAACAAAAAAAAAAAATCGAGTAATGGTATAAAATATTAATAATAAATAAATAAGAGAAGAATTTTTTAATGAATTTTTGTGACTTTTTAAATATGACACAATTATTGGCTCAATTTAATTATGTATAAAATATTTCGATATTTTGCTTTAATTTTCCTTATATATATATATACAAAAAAACATAATTATTATTTATTTATTTAAAAATTAAATTCTTAATATGTATGCATGTGTTCGAAATTATTAAAATAATTTTATAGTAATTATAATGATAAATTACTGACCGATAACATCTATTGTACATTATATAAAATATTAAATACACAAGTATATAGTAAAATATATAAAAAAAAAAAAAAAATTAATTAGGATTTTAAATATAAAATTATATTTATTTATTTTTTTTTGTTATTTTAATAGCTATTAATTATAATTTTTAATTAATTTTTTAATAAAAAGAAATAAATATCCTCAAATGTAAAAAAAATATAAAAATAAATAATTTATTGTTTTTGTTTTCTTTTTATTGTTTTTTTTTTTTTTTTTAAATTAAGGTAAAATTTGATTATTTATTATTTCTTTATTATTTTTGTATTTTCTTTTATTATAATAATGTCATATATGATCTTTTTTTTTTTGTTTTAGCTATCTATAGTTTTATTTTTTTAAATTATCATTTTTATATTTTTTATACGGTTTAATTTAATGAATATTAGAATTAAATGGAGTTTTATTTGTTTTTTTTTTTATTGAATTATTTTGTTTTATTTGTTTTTATCGTTATCATTTTTATTAAATGAATTATTTAAATATGTAAAATTTCATTGTTTTCTATTTATTTTTGATATAATAATTTTTTTTTATTTTTATTTTTAATAAAATTAATTTCTAGTTTAATTAACGGATTAACTTATAACAAACGAAAGGATTAGATATGCTCAAATAAAGCTTAAGATTTTTAAAATAATTTAATTGAATTTGAATTTTCAAATAATCAAGGATCAAAATTAATATGAACTGTTAATTACTAAAGTTATTGTTATTTAGTTAAATTAATTTCAAATATAAGTAGAAGATAAAATTTTAGATAATGTTGGGAAAAGGATGAAAAGAATAGAATAGAAACGCAACAGAAAATAATTTAAAGTTATGTACAAATTGAATAGTTGGTATCATTTTAGGTTAGAAATTTAATATAGATAATGGGCGGAATGCATAAAACTTAGAGTTAGAACTCAAATCTTAACTTTTCAAACAAAATCTCCATCTGATGAACTCGTAGTTTTGTTTGAAAATATGAGATTTGAGTCCAAGCTCAATTTTATGCATTTAATTATAACTTTTCCAAACAATACCTTCGAGATGCAATGTAATTTTTGTTTGGGATAATGAGTTTCAACCTTAAGCTCTATTTTGTGCATTCCACATTTTCACGCAATATTAAATTAAAAAGCTTAAAAAATCAACTGATTTTGACAAGAATTGGTACTTGAAGTTGATCCAACTGAACATTTAGATGAAAAAATTAAAGAATTATTACTATTAATTAATGAGTTTGTTTTGTGTATTCCAAATTTCCATCCAATATTCTTGTAATTCGCATAAAAATGAAAAAAATAACTTTGAAAAAAGGAATATTTTGTTCTTACACTGACACCAATATGTATCAAATTATTTTAAATTAAAAGATTTTCCCACATATTAAAAGATATTTTTAATTAAAAGATAAGAAATACACCTATATAATATGTATATTTATACAAAATAAAAATTAATAATATAAATAAATTAATAAGGTTTCATTTTTCTTTTAGGAAAATTTTTGAGAATAAAATTGAACCGTTTAAAAATTAAGTTTTTATATAGTCCAAATAGTATATTATGTACAGTTTGGTTCTAACACAATCCAACTAATATAATCAAAAACACAATCCAACTAATATAATCAAAAAGGGACTAAAAAACGATTAATTAATATAAAATGATTATAAAATTCATCAAAATTTAATGAATTGAATATTAATTTAAATAAATATTATATAAGTAAAAATTGCCGTTCTACTTAAAAAAAAAAATAAACATATCGGAAATTATATAGAAACAATGAAATTCTTAATTAATTCTCATTTATTTATTTAATTTTTTTTTCTTATTTTGAAAATTATATAATGATGATGATTAGCTACGTAATAGAACATAAAATCTAAATTATGTTTCCTTTTTTTTATTTTTTTTTTTTTTACTTTTCAATTCATTACTTTCAACATTTTAATTTAAAATTTTTTCATGTTTTTTTTTTTTCTTTTTTTCCTTTGATTATATTATAACATTTATTTATTTGTTTATTTATTTTATTTAATTTTTCAATTTTAATTAAAGATTTTTATTGAAAAAGTTTTTTTTTCTTTGTTTTTTTTTTTTTATCCTTTTTATTTTATAATATTTACAACCACGTTTAAAAGCTAATTAATAACTTACCAATGTTGACATTTTATATCTTATATTTTGATTTTATATTAGAGTAAATTTTTTTTTTTTTTTTTGTATTTTTTCAAATATTATTATTAATTATAATTATGTATATAATGTGTATGTATATAATATATTTATTTATTTTTAATTTTACTTTTTTTTTTTATTTTTAAATTGAATTAAAAAATAATTAACTTATATTTATATATATTATTTTTATTTTATTTTATTTTATATATACGTGTGTGTGTTTATGCATGTATGTTTGTATTTAATGTTATATTTAATTTAATTTTTTTTTTTTTTTGTTTTTTTTTTTTTTTTTTTTTTTGTATTATATTTATTTTATTATTTATTATGGTAACCTAAATTATATAAAAATATTTTTTTAAAATGAAAAAACATGTCATGTCCTGGAGAGTATTAATAATATGGATAATAAAATCCCAACAATAGAACTTGTATACTTTTCTTGATTTGCTGATGATGTTACAGCTGATGCACTTGATTCACCTGAATTATAAAAGTAAAAAAATAAAAAAAATAAATTATTAGGTTTAAATTAAATTTATTTTTTTTTGTATAATAGATATATGTGTTTGTGTGAAATATAAACAAAAGTTATACAAAATTAAAACAAAGTATAAATTGTTATGAAAAATTTATTATAAAATTTCTTTATTTGCAACTTTAAGGTATTACTCTTTGTTTTTCTTTTTAAATTTTAATTATTAAGAATAATAATTTGAACAAAAAATTTACCTAAAATGTTGTTAATTAAATGCCCCTATATATATGCAATTTTTATTTTTTATTTTTTGTTACTTTTAAAATATTCGTTTATAGGGACTTCGGTACTCTAGTGGGTAGACGTGTGCCGTATTAAATGAATGAGTGTGGGTTCGATCCCTGCACAGGTCGTAAGTGTTTTTTTCTTTACATACCCCCTTTACGACCAAATATAATGTATAAATATATAGTATATAATATAAACAAAATAAAATAATATAGTATATAATTTAATAATAGTAATGGCCTTAGAAAATAATAAAAGTAATAAAGTAAAAAGTAATAAAGTAAAATAAAGTAAAATAATAAAATAATAAAAAGTAAAATAATAATAGTAATGGCCTTAGAAATAAAAAAACCTATAATGGCCTTAGTAGCCGATGGTTCAATAATATTGTATGGTTGGTATGGTTCAATAAATAAATAAATAAATCCTTTTAAAAATAAGAAAATGTATAAGAGTTTGCACTAATATTTGCAGAAAGCCCGTAACCGACTACAAGCACTATTATTCCAATAAGTACTTGTATAAGGAAGCAAATATAATCAGAATCGACAATTTTTTAATAAAATTGATTCGAACATATTATGATAAAGCACGAAATACTCCAGAAAATGATTTAATATCACATATATTTTATCACAATGAGAAGTACGTTGAAAAGACTTTGCTCACATTTCATCTTTTTAGATAAAAATGATTATATTTATAACCAATATCATGTCCCCCTATTATACCATTATAATAGACGGACTATATGTAAACTTATAGAATATAACACGAGCAACATAAACGGAGCAAATTTAAAATTCGACATGTCAAATACCGTACAGATTTAAAGTTATAAAAAAAGATTATTGGTAGTTAGTGAATATTCATACTTAGAAACAAGTATAATGTACATGCAGTTTTTAATTAACGAAAGTAGTTTTAAGTAGGTTAGGATAGGTTAATTTTTTTTTATCGTAAATAACAAAACATAATATTGATTTTTTATTACCTTAATTTTTTTCCAATATCAAAAATATACCAAATAAATGTAAATCTACAGAATTAAATTAATATAAAAATTCTTGCTATTAATTTAAATGATAATAAAATAATGCAACTTTAAAATCCCTCCTAATTGATAATCTCACATATACATATACATACATATTTTGGAAAAACTCTTACCCACTACGCCACCGAGGCCCCCAGGTGTATATTAAAAAAAAGGTTTTTATATGTATGACCAAAGTGTATTATACAAATTTTAATTGCTATTCCATTATTTTTGATATTATATCCTGGTAGTGCCTGTATATGACCAAAAAATGTAGAATACTGTGTAGAATAGATTTAAAATTTTTCTGTTGTCAATAGGATTGATTAATGATAGATTATAGGACGTATCAATCAATTACTTTAATATTCAAATTTTTGATATTTTATGCAGTGTCGCATTTTATTTTATGCGATTCTTTAAATTTATTGTTTTAATCTTGTTAAGGAGTGCCTAGTATTAAAGTTTGTAGTTGTAATTTAGGCATTTTAGTATAGTATATTACTTAATTAGATGATATATAGATATATATATATATATATATATAGATAATCTATTGTATTTATAAATTTAATTATCGAATTATTGTATTAATTAAATCGACAAAACACCAGACTAACATAATGAATCCTATTATTTTAAGGATCGTGGAAATGTGAGATAATATGTACCCAAACAGTGATTAAAAATTCTTACAGAACAAATTTGTAAAATCATTTTATGTCTAAACTAATTTTAAAACAAACTTAATTTTTAGAATCAAATTACAGTTAATTAAATTACTACTTATGAACGATATGTTTTTTTAATTTTTCACATCAGAATTTGTTTTGATAATAATTAAACTTTTAATAGTTCTGTTTTTTGACAAAATCTTAACGAAAATAATTTTAGAGTCAACATTTAAAACATAAATTTAAAATAACAAAAGTTCTGTAAATATTTAACTGTAATATGAAACCTTGTAATTATTAAAGCATTATTTTTTTCATATAGCCATATTATATATACGTTTAATAAAGTTTTTAACCTTTTTTTATTCAAATTCAGACATAAGCATATTTATAAAAAAATATATATAAACATAAGGTGTGCAATTTAAGGGGATCACAAATCAATAATGTTAATGATTTTCTATAAAATCTACAAATTGTATATTGTCATGACAAGCAGATTTTTTTTTTAAAAATAATTTTTAGACTATACGAACATATATCGTTTTCTTTAAGTCTGTTACTTCTAGCAATTTATTATTTTTTTAATGATTATTTTCGTTTTTATTTCTTTGAATTATTGTAAAACGTATAGATTAATTTTATTTATTTCAAATGAAAATTATTATATATTATATATATACTCAAACCTATTAATGATAAAACCGCGAATTCTTAGAATTTTATTTTTTACTTCTATTAATTTTTTAATTAGAAAAAACAACCATTCCGAAGATATTTTAAAATCAACGTTAAAAAATAAAATAAAAAATTTCAGATCATATTTATTTTAAAAGTTATTATTTTAAAAAAGATATTTTTTTGTATTATAATCGTGTCGTTAGAAACATTTTTGTAGAAAACTGGAAATATTTCATAAGAGAATTTTTGTACCTTTTATGTAATGTATTTTAAATCAAGTAAGATTTTCAGTTTACAGTAGCTTTCTAAATTTATCTGTAACCTAAAGAGTTTGAACTGAGCAAAAGTACTATTTTTGATACACATATTTCCGTTAATAACTTAATAATATGTTAGTGGTTTGTAAAGGAAAACAGGATAATAAGGATAAAAAAAAGTTACATAGCAATGATCACTATAAAAATTTAAACTAAGAAAAATTTACAGGACAGGTTTATTACAATATATTTAAAAGTTTCATAAAATGGCTTTAAACGATGTATTTTTAGCAAAACTTGGATATTCCATATTTAAAACAAGGACCAAACGAAAAATTTGCATAAATATTTATTAAAATTTCAACTACTCTTATTGAACGTTTTTAATCGAATATTTCTAATTGAAATTTGTATAAAATAATATATTATAGGGTATATCGAACTTAATTTTATATTCATAGATGAAATTGTTGAACCTAAAAATATCCAATTTCTTTTTTCAATTTTACGCCGATATATTATTTTACAAAATAAATTTTAAATAAAATGTAGGTGGGTAGGTACATATAATATTTATAACAAAAAAAAAAATAAAAAAATAAAATTTATTTATTTAATACGGAGTGGAATAAAATCAGAATCAGTTGATGAAAAAAATATGATTATATAAAGAATATCGGAACATGCAACAAGTTATTTTATTTTAAGTGTTATCTTTTATATGGTCTGTTTTATATTCAATTTTTATAGCGCTATTATAGTACTCACAAAAATTAAATTAATAGGATATCTAATATATAAGGAAGAAATTCTGTTTGTTTGTTTGTTTGTTCGGCACGGATTCACATAAAAACCACCAGTCCGATTGCAACCAAATTTTGCAGGAACATTTCTACGACCCCGGAAGGAGTTATAGGATATATCGCGTTTCGGTTCATTAACCCATTGCGGCCCGAGAGCGTTTTAAAGCGTTTTGGTTTTTTCGTTGTTCTGCCTAAACGGTTTGACCGATTGAGTTGAAAATTTGCACAAATGTTCTTCTCATCTTTAGTGGTGTACCCAAGAAAATGGGTTGCCATATGTCACCCGGGTTCGGTTCGACGGGCTTCCAAAAAACTTTTTGTTTCCGATTTATGTCCAATGTTGTATGGCGGTTTTGTGATCTGAAAAAATCCCTGAGATGAATTTTTGTAAAATTCTGGTTACCCGTTTGGGAACGAGAGCTGAACGAAGTTCATTAATTTTTTTTGATGTCCTGCTTAAACGGTTACAACAATTGATTTGAAAATTTGCAAAACTGTTGCTCTTTAGCAGAAAAGCTTACTAGATTAATTTGGTTAGGATCCATTAACCCGTTTCGGCACCAGGGTTCAGTGAAATTTTTTAATTTACCTTAATGTCGCGCTTAAACGGTGTGACCAATTGAGTTGAAAATTTTCAAAAGTGTAGTTCTTCACTCCAGAAGCTCACTCATTTGACTTGGTTACGATCCATTGACCCGTTTCGATACCAGGGCCCAATGAAGTATTTTAATTTTTTTATTGTCGCGCTTAAAAGTTTTGACCAATTGAGTTGAAAAATTGCAAAATTGTTACTCTTTAGCACCGAAGCCTACTGAGTTGAATTGGTTACAATGCATTAACCCGTTTCGGCACCAGGCTTGAATGATATTTTTTAATTTCTTTCTTGTCGAGCTTAAAAGGTTTGATCAATTGAGTTGAAAAATTACAAAATTGTAGCTTTTCACCGCAGAAGCCCACTCAGTTGATTTGGTTACGATCCACTAACCTGTTTCGGCACCACGGCCCAATGAAATTTCTTAATGTTTTTGTTGTCGTGCTTAAATGGTTTGACCAACTGAGTTGAAAATTCACAAAAGCTCTAGCTCTTTACCACAGAAGCTTACTGAGTTGATTTTGTTACGATGCATTAACTCATTTCAGCATCAAGCCTCAATGAAGTTTTTCATTTTTTTGTTGTCGTGCTTAAACGGTTTGACCAATTGAACATTGGCACAAGTACTGGACTTTAAGGCAGAAGCTCATTTAAGTAATTCTGCGGTGATACATTAACCCATTTGTACGATAGACTTCCAAAAGAAAATTTTGTTTCAAATTTTTGTCTAATTTGGCAGGATGAATTTACGATTCTAAATAAAGCCTGTGACAAATTTTTGTTAACGTTCGTTACCCCATTTCCGCACAAATACCTTTTAAAAATATTCTGCCCATTTTTTGGTATTGTTATTATTATTAAAAAGATATTTCCAACACTCTTTACTTTTATCTACACTGTTTTTAATATTCCATAAAAACCTTTCAATGCAAATTTCTAATATATAAAAGTAATTAAAATAACCTTATTAAGTATCTTAAGAATACTGTGTTTAAGTGTGAACAACATAACATTTTCGTCCGTTAAAAAACAGAAAAAATCTCCTACATACGACAGTCATTACGTCATCATTCAGAAATGCATGTGGTCTAGCTTTATAAGATGCATGTTTATAACATATTTCCCATAAAACATCATTGAAAAATGTACATATAGTATGTATAACGTGCGTATATTTAAAAATGCTATATATCACATTTCTGTACAGTATTTTATCAAAAATGAGTACATACATATTTAAAGAACAGAAAACTTTACATTCTAATCCATATAAAATTTTTACACATATTTTTAGCCAATTAATTTGAAAACATAATTAGAAAAAGTAAACTTAAAAAAATTCTGGTAGATTTATAAAGGTAAAACACAATCGTGTATTTTCTATATTGAAAATATGTTAAACAAAACCTGAGATGTATGCATTTAAAAAGAAGTTTTTCAAAATTTGAAGAGCTGTCGGTGCTGTAGCATCTCCAGCTGTGAGGGTACATAAAAAAGTTGTTCTTCAACATTACTCTTTTAAGATACCTATGCATAGTTAATATTTCATTGCTCCTTATTAAACAGTATATAAGTTTTGTAAACAGACGCAGGGATAGAGCGAACCTAATAGCAAATTTTTCAAAAAGTGCTTAAAAGGATAATTCACACAAACATGAAGTGACATTACGTACGAAAAACAATGTATTACATTATGGTCTTTTATAATTGAAATGCGATTTTATGTTTCGATATTAAAGAATATATTGTGAAAACTCATTTCGCCGTAATTGCGTACTCAATAGATTATTGATTCCTTTAAAGATTTTTTGTAATAAAAATAGAATATTAAGTACCAGCATCTGTAAATGCATAGTAATAAGTTAACTATAAATTAAATTAACGCAGAAACAAAAGTTAATAATTTTTATTTCATAAAACCAATAAAATACTCCGGGCAACGGCGGGTACTCTGCTAGTAGATTTATATTTACTAACATTTGCTTAAGTAGTTTTATTTGTTTTTCGCTTTTAAGAGACTAATTAGTCAATCGTAATTACTTAATGTGGAGAAGTGACAAATTCTAACTCTAAATGTCTTGCTGTTGAAATATGTATGTAAAAAAAATAATTAGGAATGATTTTAGAGGTGGTTAGAAAATCAGGGTTCCAGTAATTTGTTTAGGGGAGGTTTGGGGGCGGGATCCCCCATTTTTTCTTTTCAAATCATCATTTAAAAAATAAATAATTTTAATCCAAGATTTTATTTTCAAGATTTTTTTTTTCAACTTTTTGCTTTCCAAGATTTTTTTTTGTTCCAGATTTTTTTTTCAGGATATCGATGGGGACTCGTCTCGAATACAAAAAAATTAAGGAAAAAATAATGTTGAAGAGTATACAAAAGCAAATTTAAAAAATTGAAAACGTGTTTTTTTAAACAAATTGAAAAATGTTGAATCTGTTTTTTTGGAATTTTTTTCTATAATTTTTGCAATCAATATTTTTTTTTCATTAAATCGACCCACATCTGAAATAAGAAATTCAAAACGAATTATGATAACAAAAATGATTTGGAATTTTGGTATTTGGGATTTCGGAATTTTGGGATTTTGTATTTGGGATTTTAAATTTTGGGATTTTGTATTTGGGATTTGTATTTAAGATTTTGTATTCGGGATAATGTGGCCAACTCGATGTATTTCACTAAATATTCATTTGAATGACATTTTTAGCACCAACTCTTCATAATTCGTTATTTGTGTGACGTGTTATAACTCTCTTAGAGATGGTTTCGAATCATAACTCCCGATGGGTGTCATTAACCCATTATTTTAAATCATAATTCCCTTAGTTCTCAGTTGAAAAAAAAATTATTTGATAAAATCAGTTATGACTGTGAGAGTTAATATACTTTAAAGTTAAGTTTCTTCAATTTAAAGTTCAATTTTCTCACATTTAAAGTTTCATTAAAGATTTTAACCTTGTAAATAAATTGATGTATATCTCGCATTAATAAATAAATCTTTTAAAAATCTATTTGATAATTTTTGTTTCGCTCTGTAGACACGTGTGTAATGAATATGTCTTAGTTAGTAGCTATTTGGCATATTTGAAAACTTTTTTTTACTTTTATTGTTTTTGTCATATTAATATTTCAAAATTAAGTAAAATATTGGTCTCTTTGCTTCTCTTTCTTTTATTTCAGACCTTAATAAAAATCTATTCAGAAATTTTTCGTCTTTTTTTCTCACCTTTTTTTTTTTTTTGTTGACTAGTTGAAAACAAAAAAGAGATCAACAAATAATGTTACGACGTCCAAAGAAAGTTGAAAAGTTTCTTATATTAATTTAGACACTTGTAAAGTGAGATAAATATATATTGTTTATGTTTATTTTAAATATTATAAATATGGACCTTGAACCCTTTAACTCTCTCTTTATGTAGTTTTATTGTTTTAACACATGTACGAATACTTTAATAATAAATGTATTTAATATATGAGAAACAATGGTGTACATTAATTTATATGTATGGTTATGTATGGTTTATGTATTGATTTATATGTATATATGTATGTATGGTTTTTGTGTCTCTACTGTTTTTTCATAAGAGTATACATTTAGGTAAAAAGTTTGTTATAACATGAGAGTTTATTATAACTTGACTTTGAAGATTAGAACATAAAGAACAGTGTATAGGTAAATTATAAAAAAAAAGTGTGTAATAATGTAAATGGTATGACTATGAACTATGTATATAGCAAAGTTCAGAATAGAGCTGTAACTTAGTTGAAATTGAAAATTTGCATATTTTTTGTCAGGTAATTAATTGGATAACTCAAAAATGTTTTAATATATTTATTTAAATATATCTAAGGATTTCACTTCCATAGCTTAGTTTTCCTTTATATTTTTTGTGGTAGATGGAGTTATTTTGTTTGCTAAAACTTACATTATTATGAAATTTTTGGTGTTACCTTTTAGAATTAAAGTTTTTAAATATCAGATATGTTAGTGTACCTGTGATTTATATTAAATTACTTTGATGTTTTGACTTTTATGAATATTAGAAGACAATAACGAGTTACAATTACGATTTACTATTATAAATTAAAAAAATCTGATGTTTTTAAAAGATTACAATTATTATAGTATCAGTAATATGATGGTATATATATATATATATATATATATATATATATTATATATATTTTATTAATTATGAAGTATTAAGGATTTTTTTTTATATACATATATTAATATGGGATACTGACGAATTCAGTAATATTTAATAACTATATACAATTGCAAAGAGTCTTGTCTTACATTGAAGTCTTAACTGTTTTGATTAAATAATCTTTACATTACAAAAAGGAGCCTTCATATCATTTAATCATTATAATGGGATTTTAAAACTTAGATTATTTTAAAACATTTTCATAAAGATAACTGTTAATTAACTAAAATATTTTAACTTAAAAAACGGTTTCTTCATATCTCTGGAACGCTTATACTGAGAAAAAATTGAAATTTGAGAGAAAGAATTTATCTTGGAGGATTAGTTACACCAAAAAAACTTTTTGTACTACCCCATGCTTAACAGCTATTAAGAATCAAAAATTGAAAATTAAAATTAGCTATTTTTAGACAACTGCAATTTGAACCCCTCCACTAATTTATTATATGTGAGACATTAAAAAGCTTTAAGCTTTGATATCACATTATTAAATGTGTACTCTTCTGAATTATACAGGGTTATTACTTAATTGTGTTAACGACTCTTCTTAATTGTACAGGGTTATTCCTTAAACCTGGAGAAAGTGCCTTTATTCTTATTTAAAAAATTAAAATTTTTGATGCAAAAATAATCACACAAAAATAGTTACCCAAGGATTTTTATTGTTTTTTTTTTTTTAAATGTGCTCTTTCAAAAACCTTTTATTTTGCATATACTGACTTGTTATTTTTTTTATTGTAAAAAAAAAAAAAATGAAATTGATTTCAATCTTACGAGTTATTTATAAATATATATGTATATATATATAATAAATGCACTTATGTTTATGTATAAAATTGTAATACTGTTATATATTATAATATTTTAAGAAAAAAAAAAACATCCGTTTTATAGCCATAGGAATGATTATATAGGAGTATTATAAAATTATTTTGTTTTTTCTTTTTCTGTTTTCTTTTTTTAATAAATCTAAAAAAAAAAAATTCACTTATTAAGAAATTTGATTGATCGTAAGGATCGCAAAAAACAAAAACAGTAATATAATATATAAAACCAAAAAAATATTAAAGACAGTAAAACAAAAAGAATGAAAATATGATATTTTAATAAATTGTTAAATTTTCCTTTTCTTCTTAAATTTTCTTCTATAGCCATTTTATTTTAATATAATATTTTGTACATAAGGGTTGTCCATTAAAAAACAAACAAACAAAATAACTGTTATCAAATAATATCAAGTATTGCAGAAAATTTTCATTTTAAAACGAGGAAGGGTGCGATAGAGTAAACTGCGTCCACTCTGGAATACCCATATGAACCCATACCCATATGCTTAATTAAGTTCCAAGATATGCAAGCTATATCTAAACCTGCTGTTCTAGCACAACAAAATTTTACAGATGTTTTTGGCATGCAACTTGGCATCCTTTTACAAAATTCAAATATCTAGCTTAAAAAAAGAACGTGCATGGCAGTTACTCGAACTTGCTGAATTTAAATGGCGAAATTAATAATTTCAGAAACAGTGACGTAGTAAAAATTTCAGAAATCACTTTTTATTTTTTGAGTTATCGTGTGATCGGACGAACAGAAGGGCGGATGGAGGTATATGGCATAATCAACTCAGAATTCGATTCTGATCCGTTTCATATATTTGAATTTATTTCTAGCTCGACTCCTTTAAGATGTCACAAACGTAATGAAAAATTTATTATACCCTTGAACATATGTACGTTCATACGGGTATAATTAAGTTCCATATTTTAATTCTACATGTAAGTTATTGCACATAATTAAAGTATTTCGTATTTAGTTTTTTTTTGTCGGATTGAATGTGTATTTGTTTAAAGTAATAATTTACGAAGTGGCAATGAGTATTGTATAATATGTATATACAATGTTGCTTTCAAATATTTATACACATATTATATGAAATCTCCATTTACGAAATGAAGGTAATATAAAAACTAAAAAAAAAAAATATACGTACTTACATATAGAAGAAATGATTATAATGAAAATCGTGTTGGTGATTTGATTAAATTTTAATCTAAAAAATTTTGGTGTTAACATTGTAATTTTTTATTCAAACTAAATGAAATACGAATTATAAATATGAATATGATAACCAACAGTTTTCTTCTCTTATACATATGTGTGTATGTATTTATGTATTTACACATGTCTCTAGAGTTTAATTTCATATATTTTGGATATTATATTTTTGTTGGGTTGTTCTCATGTATAAATTGAATTAACAAGAATCATATTGTAATAATTGGAATAAATAATAAGATAAAGTAAATCAAAAAATAAAAAAAAAAAAAATATTTTATTTTTATTTTATTTTTACACAGGTATGCCATAATTCAACTCGTTAAAATTTATTTCCATTATTTGTTACTTGAAAATTATATCATTAATATTATTTTTGTTTATTTAATTTAATTTTTTTTTTTCAAAAGTCTCTATTGAATTTTACGTTGAGATTTATTTAAAAATTACAGTAATTTGTAATTTAGAATTGCTAAGAGTTTAAAAGATTAATTTACAGTTATTTAAAAAAAAAAATTCAAAAAAAAACATTATCTTTAAATTTGGTTAAAATGAAGAGAATTTTTTTTTGCTTTTGTTATCTAAAAACTTTTTTAACTAACAGTATAAAAAGGTTAATTTAAGGAATATAAAAAAATTTAATTTTTCGAGTGCAACAACTTCGTTATTTGAAATTTTCAGAACGTATATATTTGAATTTTATTTATTTTTTATGATTTATATTTAAAATTTAAAATACGAACAATTTTAACATTAAGTTATAAATAAATTCCAGGCTACTACTATACGGTGCAGTGACAGAACGTCCGAGGAATTAGAACACGCAAGCATTCATTCCATTCGAATTGGAATTAAGATCCACACTATTTTTTGTTATTAAAAGAAGAGAGTAATAGAATACGTAAAGCAAACGCATTAGGAGGGATTTTAAAGTTTTGGATAAAAATTGGGGTATCCCCTTTTTCCAGAATATTTATAAATATGTATATGTGCGAGATTCTGATTTGGGAGGGATTTTTTAGGGATTTTTTGGTTAAAAAATCAGTGTTATATGTTTTTTTCCAAAATATTTATATAAGTAATACTACTATTATCAGGGATTTTGGGAGGGATTTTAGAATTGAATTCAAAATCAGGATTGTACGCATTTTACAAAATATTTATATACATGCATATGCGAGTTTTGTTAGGAGGATTATATAATATATTCTGGAAAAAGCGTATAACCCTGATTTTGTAGCCAACTCTAAAATCTCTCCTAATTCAGATACTCGCATATGCATATATCTAAATATTCTGTAAAAGGCCTATAATACTGATTTTGAATTCAATTCTAAAATCCCTCCCAAAATCCTTGAGGCCTTAACAATGAGACAAAAGTCCATTGAAATCCAGAAAAAAAGAATGAAAATCCACCAAAGAAAATCCAGTCAAATGAAATGCAGACTCATGATAGTAGCCTTTGTGTTACTCAGTGGGATTTAATTCTTTTTCGAAATTGACTTAAAGCCACCATCTAGTGGGATTAAAACCCCGGGGGTTAATCCTTTTTTGAAAAGTTTTGGAATTAAAGCCCGCGGGCTTTATTTCTTCGGGCGTTCTGTCACTGCACCCTATTATTACATATAGCATGTGAAATAATTTGATTAAGCTTTTTAAACAAATTTCTTTTAATTTTTCAGATTTCGTTTTGATCTTCTGCTATTCGAGGTAAAACTCGAGAGATTAAAGGCCAACAAGCTTATAAGCCTTCACATAATCTCTGACTGCCAAAACGCATTAATATTGAAATGTCACAGACTTAACTCCAGCAATAAAACATATCTTTGATTACGATAGATAAGATAAGAGAAGTACAAGAAGGGTATGCGATGGAACAGGAATAACTTTCAGATATCATTACAGTGCACAAAGCGATTTTCTTATACAATGTTGTAAATAATAACATAAAAAACAATATCTGCGTATGAAACAGAGCCGGAAGGCTAACTTTGAAAAGACGATCTATTGAAGGTCCCAAGGAGTTAAAAAAAAAAAGAAATAAAAAGCTTGATTGTTCCTACTAAACATATCTTCAATTCTTTTCCTATTGAAAGGGAGTCGCAAAAAAGAATAACTTCATTTCATTTCGCTTCAACAATAGAAACACAAAATCCTAAACCCGAACATTTACATTTGGAATTTAAATGTTATCTACAATTAAAAATTACAATTAGACAACACTCAACTTCACTGTTTGTATGCAAACTGTCAACTTTAGTAAATCTTATTTTATATTAATATTTTGATTTTTTTTGTATATTTTTGTAAAATTTTCACCCATCTCTAATACCAGTTATTACAACTGAAAGCGGTGGACCAATTAACGTTGTTAAATTTTTTTTTCTTTTTTACATTTATATTTAACGAATGCAACTAACTTGAATTAATAAATAAATAAATAACATAAATAAATCTTAAAACAAACATGAAAGTACTATAAATCAAATTATTTGTTGCAGATGCAGATCTTTTTATTAAAGATGCTTAATTATCATCTTTCTACATTCGTAAAACAATCGTCAATAAGATCAATATTCAATAGATTCTACATAATTATATTAATATTTTTTAATTTATGGGAGCAACTCTTGGAACGTTAGTAGTAGTTAGAAAATAGATACGCAGGCGTTTATATTTATTGTGTCCACATTTACTGATAAGAGCAATTAGATTTTGCCAGAGATTTGTAAAATTATCATATTGGATAAATTTTAAATATTTAAATTCAATTATAGTAAGTTTATGACATATCGCAAAATAATAATTAAAAATTTTAACAGATGTTTTATTTACTATAATACAATTGACTTAAATTTTAACTTTTTTAGTTTAGATAAAAAAAAACTTAAGTACAAAACATTGCTCTTGCACATCCAATAAAATTATCTTGTTTTCTTTTATTTTTTCATTGATTGAAAACTTTTTTAAATCTCTTAAATAAGTCTGCGATCTAGTACTTGAAAACTTAAAAACCGGGAGAGAGAGATATGAAAAGGAGCAAAATAAAAAATTATAATATTTATTTTCTGATTTTTTTTTTGTACTAGCAAAAAAAAAAAAAAACTAATTTCCATCACAGACAGATTTTGTTTTTGATAAATGAAGGCATCCGAAATATTTCTTATAAATTTCTTCTTTTTAAAAAAGATTTTTCAAAAAAAAAAAAAAACGATATTTTTTTTCTATCCCGTCAACTTAGTTAAAATGTTCTCTTAGGGTTATATTTTATATTTAGTATCTACACTTTTTTTGTTTTTTAGTAGAAAAATTAAAATTAAGTGCCGTAAAATATAAAGCAAAAAAAACAAAACATCATAATTTTATTTTTTATAACTTTCATTTTGTCCAGTTATAATATTATTAATAATTTTTAATGAATATTGCATAGGGTTCATTTTGTTTCTTGTTTTTCGTTTTATTCTTTAAGTTGAGATTTATTTTAATTTTTGACTGTCTGTTTATTATAGTTTATGGCAATAACATTCTAGACTAGTATTACTCATCAAATTTTTAATTTTGTTAATAATTTTACTTTGTGCTATCACAAGAGTCTATTTCATTTGACTGTATGTCACTTGACTGTATTTCATTTGAATGGAATTCAGTTGATTAGATTTCATTTGTAACCAACTCTAAAATCGCCTAAATTCTATGTTTTACACACAGTCAAATGAAATACCGGAAAATGACATAGAGGCAAATGATAAATAGAGGAAATTTGCAGCAAATATAGTCAAATGACACTACAGGCACATGGAATAAAGGCATATGGCACACTTTCTTTTACTTTAAATGATTAGTAATAGCTTCAAGCTGAATTTGTTTTTGTTTTTAAATATGTATATGTTCAAAAGTTGAAAGTATTAACTTCAGTATGTTTAGAGAAAAAGTTTAAACAATCCAAAAGCAAATTCTGCTCATTTTCTGCTTGAAGCTATTATGCTTCATTTTTTGATTGACCCTTTCTATATTATAAAAGGAACAGGTTCTGTATAATATTTAAATATTAAACATTGACTTATTAATTTTACATAGATTTTTTTTTTAAAAATGTTACTACAGAATCTTTTAATTTTAATTTTATCTGTGCAATATAAGTATGAATTAAAATTGTAAATGTTAATTTTATTTTTCTTTACGTTTTAAATTTTTAAGAGCATTATTGTTTTATATAAATTATTTTTCAAAACTTAAGACTCAATTTTGCCTTAGTCCAATTGAAAAGTCATTCAAAAAGTTGTATAAAATTTCCTACTTTTTTTTTGAGATTTAAATCTTTAGTAACGTACAATATTCAAGCTCACAAGACTTTTTTTTAATTTTTTTTTAAGTATTTTTTTTTTTTACTTTAAAACTAAAAAGTTTAATCGGTGAAGCCGATGATTAGTTTAAGATGCTACTAAAATGCAGTACCCGTTTATATAAAATTTGATAAATAAACAATTTGTCATTAGTCTTTCACTTTTGTAAGTCATTAATGATCAATAAGTTATTGCCATGATTCAAGTAATGTAGAATTTTCAAAACTGCTACATTGTGAAAATGCCATTAGAAGACTTAAAGGAACTAGGCCACTAGATTTAGCTATAAAAGTAGATCATCTTCACGGAGATTTACAATTCCAGTAGATCTATAAAAGTTAACGTAAAATTAATAGTTAGTCTTTCAGACTAGTTTTAATATTTTAAGACGGGGCTGGTGTGTTTAGTGAGTTAAAGTCTTAGAAAACTGGATGCGTTCAGTATCTTTCGATATTCTCACCATCCTTACCATATGTAAATATGTAAATTGTAGCTTAAATTAAAAATCTAATAATTATAAAAATAAATATGTGGGAATTAATAAATATTGTATTAAATTAAAAGACTTAGAAAACAAGAAATAATGAAAGACAAAATACAACATAAGAAATATAATACTCGTACGATATTAAAAAAGTACTGCATAAGAAGGAGTAAATTAAAAAAAATTAGTAATCACAAAATAAAATAAAGTACGTTTCTTTAGTAGCATGATAGTAAAACATGATAATAGCTTTAAGTGCTTTTCTTAAACGACAATTAACCAAACGAAAAATTTTTTTTTTTTTGATTAATCTCTTCTTTCATTGAAACGAATCATGTATTTATGATAAATTTTCATGAATATTTTTTATGTACATTTTTTTCTTTTTTTTTTTTTTTTTAAATTTCCATAAGTTAATAAAAAATAATTTCTTTTGTCTGTTTTTCATATTTTTAGTTCTTGTTTTTTTTTTTCTCAGTACATTTTGTAAAGCTTTGCTTCTAATCTGTTTCGTTTTTTTTTTTTTTTGTTTTTTGGTATTACGAGAAGTGTTTCATAATCCTTGAAATGGCAAATGAAAACGAGTTATAAATTGATTCATAATATAATTTTCTTATATATTTTGTTTTTTGTTTTGATTTTTTATTATTGTTACTTTGTTTTTTCCTTTTTTTTTTTTTTTTCTTTTCTTAATTTAAATCACACATAGGGAGTTCCTCATGTTTTATAAGAATCTCAATTTATTGTTGACAACAACATCCTTTTTAGGAAGGATATTATCGTTATTAGATATTTTGATTATGTTAAATTAAGAATAAGATGAAAATAATGTGAATAAAATTTAACATAGAATAAATATGTATATGTACTGTTATATAATATATATTGCATAATATTGAAAGTAGAATATAAATGGCGTGAGATATTAGACCAGTCTTATTAAATTTTCTTCTATTATAAAACAAAAAAAAAAAAAAAGGGAAAGTAAAAAAATGAAAGGAAAAAAAAAATGAAACATTATTGAATCAATCAATTTTTAAAAATGGTTTCTGGTATATAAATAAATAAATATGAATTTATATTATATACTTATAATATATATTTATGTTGATAATTCTATAATACTTAAATATACAATATTTTATACAAATAATAGACACAGATAAATTTATTTAAGATATAGATATATATATATGACGTGTATATATATAATAAAATGATTAAAATGAGAAAAAGGATATAATTGATGATATTTATGGTATATATTTTTTATATTATTGGTGTATTGGTGTATATGTGCCATGCGAAGCATAATAATATAATATACTGAACATTTTTCTTAATAATTTTTAATAAAAAATTAAATTGAATTTTTGATTTCGTTCATAATATTGGTTGATATTATTAATATTTTTTGTTTTGATTATGTAATTTTTTTTTTTTGTTTTTATTAAATATGACCCTTTAAATTAGATATTTCGAATTTGAAAAATGTTTTAACTTAAAAATTTAAAAACTTTGTTGAATTGAATGTTGAAATTTAGAAAATACATTTTAAATGCACTTCCCGTTGAAGCTATAGTCTTGAAATCTTGGACCCAGTTTGGTTTCCGATAACAGTACATGATTTTAATATATTTATACCAAAAAACATAGAAGAATTTCAAAAAATTAACAAAATTAAATATTTCTGTTATAAGATTACAGAATTAATCACAGAAATTATATCTAGAAAAAAATATGAAAATAAAACAAATAAAAAACTCTTTTGAACAGGAAATTTTTTTTTAAATCTGAAGTAAAAAGTAGAAAATAAATTTTATAATAACCAATATTTTCTTACTTTAAAGATTTTCTTCAAACAATTTATCTTAATATAGGCAAAATTTATGTCGTAAAGTCTGTGAGATCAAAAAAAAAAAACTAGAGGCGATAGCATAACTAAACTAAAATTAGTAGAATATCGCCAAATTTTGCTTCTTCATTTCATAGACTTTACGTTATAAATATTGTTTATATAACATCTGATTAGTTTTCATTTTCATTTTTATTTTAATTTTATTATTTTTATTTATTCTGCAGTCAAACTTTAAATCTGAATTTTATTTATTTACAATCAATATTTGTCGTTATTGATTTTTTATCATTCACGTTTAAATTTTTCTTCCTTCTGCGATAATTTTTTGATAACTTTATTTCTTATACTTTAACGTTTAATAACGACCAATAACGTATTCTAGACAAAATTCAGTTTTTATAAAAGTATTTAAAAATAAAGAAAATGAAAAGTAGATTTTCTTGTCATTTCTTAAATGCCCAGCAAGAGAATATAAATATAATACGTATTTTCCTGCTGTCACCCTGTGATAGTGTATATTCTTTAAATATTTCATTGAATTGGTATTCATAACTTGTGCACAAGATTTTATTCATATTTTACAAGGTGACTAAATTGGAAGATTTTCGATTGAAGTTTTGAAAATGATTTCACACTTCCAAATTAGAATTTCAACTTATATTTCCTTTTCTAGAACTAAAGAAATTTTCATTTATCGCGATTTCTTATTTATAAAAAAGTATGTAATAGTTTTTTCCTCTATCTTGAAATCATTTGAAGTTCAAATAAATCCCATATTATTTTTTTAAAAAGAAATAAAATGTAACAGGTGGCAGGAAAAGTTCAAATTGTGCAGATACAAACAAAAAGTCGATATCAACAATCTATCAGCACCACTACTTAAACACGACGAACATTTTTTACTGGGTAGTGGAGTGGTGCATAATTCTGTTAACAAATTATGTATACATTTTTTTCTGCCATGTATGAATTAGTTTGATTATTTAAAATTACTTAAAATTGTTATAAATTGATATCATTGACTATAGTATAGGCTCTAGATATCATTGGCTATAGTTATCTTTCGGAAAATACTAATTATTTATAACATAATACAAAAACAAAAACAATGAAACTAAAGAACAATTTAGACTGAATTCGAAAAAAAACAGCCATTTAATTTTTCAATAATCAAAAGTTTAAAATATGACAAAGATCAATTTTTTAAAAAAAATTACTTAAAAATCCAAACTAAAAAACAAGCAAGGAAGAGTGTATTGTGACTGTGTCAATAACAAAGGATAACCACAGAAACATAATATTTGTTGTTTTGTTGAAATTTGATTGTCTTTTATAAAATCTGGGATATCTTAATTAAGTATACCAAGATATATTTCTGTAAATATATTACATTTAGTCGAACCCACTACGCTAATTCAACCAAATTTTACAGAAGATAGCAATAACTTTTAAAAATATCCTATCAATAAACTCAGGCTTAAAGAGTTATGCTTAAATAAAAAAAGAAGGTGTATGGTAGCTACTTGAACCTGCTGGTCGAATATTTCTATAATAGAAAAATGAAATGATGAAAATTTCATAATATCTGAATAATGGGACTAGTTATTTTGTTAGTTATTGTGCGGACGACAGACATACATAGCTATATCAAATCCGTAGGTATTTAATCCTGAAAAAAGATATATATATTTTATCACATCTATCTTTTCTCCATAATATGTAATGGCAATATGTAATCTCAATTAGAACTATGTTCAAACGAACAGCTATAAAAATTTCATTAATTAAATTTGAAATTTTTTTACCTATTAAATGTAACAATCATTTATACTTTAATAATTTGATCGTTAACATCAATTTAATCGATAATAAAATACAACTATAAATAGCTTTAAATGATCCATAAATGTAAAACCATTACCTCACACAAGCCGTTTTGTAATAAATTAAACAATTTTTTTTTTTTAAACAATGGACGGAAAATAAAAAAAAAAATACCAAAAGAAAACAAAAAAAATTAAATAAAATTGAAAGAAAACTTAAATCCTCTCATTTTCATTTACAGTAATTTGAAAACAAAAATGGCGCCTTAATTAAATATTGTCAGGAGAAGAAAAAAATAACAAAAATCTATAATAATATTGTAATTTTATTCTTATAACTTTTAATTTTTATCAATATTTACCTATATACAAAAGTTAAAACAATATATGTATGTGTATTTGTATATATTTTATAAAGATTTAAATTCATCTATAATATACCTACCGTTAATAACATTTAACGTTACTGTTACGCTTGGACTATTTGATGGGCTACAACTGTAATTACCATTGTGATATTTTCTCGCAACATCAATGATTAATGATCCGATCTGAATGAAAGTAAAGAAAAATATAAAAGAAAATAAGAAAATTAATAAGAATAACAAAAAAGAAAAAAGAATATATATATGTATACAAAAAAAAAAAAAATATAATGAAACATTGAAGAAAGAAAAATAACATGAATTTTATTTTCGCTGTATTGTGTTCTTTTTAAGTAAAATATCAAAAATTGTATTTTTTAAGAACATTTTTAGGTCTGTCATTTCTTATGTATATTTATATACTATTTGTATTTGAATTCTTTTAGATGTCAATTTATTAATTAAATGAATAATTTTCAATTTTGTCTGTTAAGAAATTATAAGACAATTTTCATTTTAGACTTTTCCGACAATTTCGGGCACTTTTTCAAACTTCTATGAGCATGATACAAAATAAGGATTTTTTTTTTGTTTTAATTACAATACTTTGGCATATAATTTACGTGTATTTTGTTAAGCATAAGTTTTTGCCCCAGCACTATTATATAATATACTTTAATCACATTTGGAATACTTCAATTGAAATGATAATGTTAAAGATGATGTTTGGTGTTACATTGGAGTTTAATGAAGTTGAAACTGAAACAACGTTATACATTCGTTGAAAGGATCTGAGTACACAAATTTTCAGAAATAAAAGAAAAAAATGAGAAAAAGAGTGTGAAACATCTCTTAGTATGTTTACTTAATTCAGAAAAATATCTGCTTCAGATTTCCTTGATTTCTAGTTGTTCAATTCCAACTAGAAAATTGGCAAGTAAAGATAAAGAAATTTAACATTTTTGAAAAATAAATTTTTAATCAAATCTATAAATTTATTTTTGACTGGCTTCGCTTTCTAATATAAAGTATTAATAGCAGAAGTTTTAACATTCTTTTCTTTTGAAAGGATTCTTGAATAGAAAAAAGAAAATTACATTCAATATCTTTTTTTTTTTTTGCACCTTAAGGATACATTTTTGAAGGTAATGTGAGAATACCGAAAATATTAATATTGAAAAAATCGATTTTAACTAAATTTATTTTTTAAATTTTCTTCTTTTGGATCAATATTTGTAATATTAAATATAAATATATTATAAGATATACATATATGCATATTTACCGTTGTTTGCTGTTGATTATCATCCTCAGCCATTGGATCTAATAAACTTTTATCAACTTGCATACGTATACCAGGTGAATCGGCTGTTAACTGTTTCGAACCATGTGACCATGTTATAAATACTGGTGGTTCAAGAGCACCTCTTACAATACAACGTAATACAACAGTACTTCCAGCTTTAACATATCGATCAGATTCACCAATAATTTCAGTTCGTGGCACTAAAAATATAAAATTAAAAAATTAAGGATTAAATTGAAAAAAATATAGAAAAAAAAAACTATGGAGAGGACAAAAGAGGACAAAATAAAAAAAAGAAATAAATTATATTATATTATTATGTATGTTTATATAAAAATTTAATTTTCACTTTTTTTTTTAACATCGCTATAAAAAAATAAATACAATTTTATGAGAAAACATAAATTTTATAATACGTTTCGCATCTCTTTACAAAACATTTTTAGAAAAATTGATTAAAAAATATAAATGACCTTATGACGTTTTCAAATACTTTAAGCGGATCCAATATATTTTTAATGTTTCAAAATCTAATCTATTGACCAGTTCTAGTAAAAGGGGCACAGCAAAAATAATTTCGTCTCTGAATAAACCTACAAAGAGTATCTCTTGGACAAAAGTATCCCTTAAATAAACTTCCATTTTTTACTAATAATTCAATATAAAAATGTCTAACTCTATTAAATTTTCCCAGCAAAAGCAGAATTATAAAAAATTCCTTGAGATACTCTGATCAACGTTATCGAGATAAACAACCTTTAAAAAACTAAAATTCATAAAAAAAGTATAAAAAAGGGCATCGATTGGGTTGTAAATAAATTTTGTGATTGTCGAAATTGTTAACCTGTACAATAGTCTCTCGTGTTTTTTTTTTTTTTCAATTCTATCCTTTTTGTATAAAAATTCTTTTCATTTCTGGAATAAATTGTATTTTTTTTAATTTTAAATTAAATTGTAAAAAAAAAGGCCATGATTTTAATATGAAATTTTCCTTTTTCATTTTTTTAAATTGTTTTTTAACAAGGACATTTTCAATTTTTCAAAATGTTTGAAAATAATAAACAAAATAACAAAACAAAAATACTAGGAATAAAAATATAAAATGAATGAAAAATAGAGAAAGAGGATATAAAAAGGACATAAAAGGATAACTAGAGGACAAAAATGCTAAAACCTTGGCTTAGTTTACTCAAATTGCAATTAATATGTCAGAGATGAGAAAGTTTGAACAAAAGCAAAAAAAAAAAAAAAAACAACAAACAAAAATCTATTTTATATCATTGTAATGTTATTGACTTTTTGTTTTTTGTCTTTTGCATAGTTTTTAGGTGTTATTAGTTTGAAAAGAAAATAAAAAAAAAATGATGATTGAATCATTGAGTTTTTTTGGAGGGGATTATAAGTGGAAATAGATATCAATTCTAATTTATTATAAATTAAGATTTCTGGGTTTATTGATAGGATGTCCTTAGTTTTATGCTTGTTTTTTGTTTTTAAATCAAAAATTATTTGAAAAATTATTTCAAATAAATGGCATGAGAGAATGGTCTGGATATAGAAAATTTTGCTATAAAAAATGTAAAAAAAAATATTTAAAAGATTGAAAATAGGAAAAAAAAAGGATTGTAAAACGTGAATATTAAAGTAATATAAAAAAAAAAAATAAATAATAGAAAATAAATTAAACTTTAATAACTTTGTATATGGAAAAAATTTAAAATATTCAAAATGTGTTATAAAAATATTTTAAATTGTGAAAATTGATGAAAATTTTTATAATCAAATTTGGTGTTAAAGCAAAGCTTTACAATTAAATAACAATTTATGTTTATGGTTTAGGTAGGTTATATTTTGTATCTGAAATAGTAAAATCACACATAATGTAAAAGTTAGTCTTTAAATGTAATTTGTATAATTTTTTGGAAATAAACAAAGCTAAAATTTTAATAAATTATAGTGCTCCATATAGTAAAGACCGCTTTTATATAAAACAAATAAAAATAACAGTAAGTCGATGCAACCGACTTATTTATACCCTACACCTAAAACATTCAAATTAAATTAAAAATCCATAAGTTATTTTAGTTAGGTATTTAATACAAGCTAAAAAAAATAAATGCTGTTACAACCTTTGTACAAAATTTCAGGTTTCTATCTTTATTAAATTCGAAAATATGATTGTTAGGTCTTGGGAAGTGTGTGAAGGCACGCGGACCACCACCCCAATTCATTTCAAATTTTAGAGACATCAACAGGGTAGAACATTCTTATATCAAATTTCAAGTTTATATATTTATTAATTTCGAAGATATGCTTGTTTGGTCTTAGGAGTTGTGTGGCAGATACCCCTGAACAACCATTCTAATTCATCTTAAATTTTGGACACCCTTGTACTAAAGTACACCCTTTGAAGTTTCTGTCTTTATTAATTTCGAAGATATGCTTGTTCGGTTTTGGGAGTTGTATGGGAGGTACCCGAACGACCACTCCAATTCCTCTCAAATTTTAGACAAATCAGGGATTTAGGAAACAGCACCCTCCTATTAAATTGGAAGTCCCTATCTTTATTAATTTCGAAGATATGCATGTTCGGTTTTGGGAGTTGTATGGGAGGTACCCGAACAACCACTCCACTTCATCTTAAATTTTGGGGATATCAGGGATTCAGAAAAACACACCCTCGTACAAAATTTTAAGTTTCTATCTTTATTAATTTCGAAAATATGCGTATTAGGTTTTGGAAGTTGTATGGGGGGTACTCGAACGCATGGTCCGATTTCGCCCATTTACAATCCCCGCCTTACCTTAGTCATTGTTAACTTACAGTATAAATTTCATCAAGATAGCATCATTATTTTTTGAGTTATCGTGCGTACGGACGGACGGACGGACATCGCTAAATCGACTCCGGCGGTGATCCTTATTCAGAATATATATACATGTCTATACCTAACTCGCTTCCTTTTGGTGGTTACGAACACCATACCAAAGTTAATATACCCTATACTTAATGTGTAGGGTATAATAATAAGCAAATTTTTCTTCCAAATTTAAAACAAGGACGAAAACTTACATCCTAAATCTTAATCCTAAATCCTACACAAGGTCAACTATAGGATATTCGCACGAACATAACATATATTGTTCTATAGTTTATATCACTATATCAACATATTTAATGGGTATTATAGTTTTGTCATTACGGTTGTGACACATTAAAGAAGACGAGATAGATATAGAAACGGTATATATTTTTATTCAAAATTGAATTCTGCATCGATTTAGCTATGTACGTAAGTGCTCCCGTCCGCACGATAACTCAATAATAACAAAAATAATGAAGTTAGATATCTGATAATTAAAAAAAAAAAGAAAGTTAAATCTTATTTTAATGACTTCTACCCAAAATTTGGTTAGTCTAACACAACATAAATTAATTAAGTTAGACATCTGAAATTTTGTAAAAGATGATCAAGTTTTATGGCAATATCTTCTGTTAAATTTGATTAATTCGGGGCAACGGTTACAGTCTTGTAAAAGATAATTAAATTTTATGTTAAGAATATAAGGTATTCGTAATAGGTAGCCTTAGTATTGATACACCCAAAAAATGGCATTAAATAAAATTATAGTTATTATATATAATGTCTTTTTTCCACCAATTACATTAATTTCAAATTACATTATATTAAATTATACGTAATAAAATTCATACAATATACGATTAAATCCTACAAATATTCCATTGTTGTTAAACTAATAATGAAGTCAGTAATTTAGTTAAAGTTTAAATAAAATCATATAACCATCAACATTTTATGACACCTTTATTTAAGATATTGATAAAAGACAATTTTCATTTATTTAAATAGAAAAGTATTATATTTTGTCATTCTAAAAATAAATAACATTTATGTACATTTTATCTAAGTACATTTATTTAATTTCTAATCAATGTTCGTTTATATAATGAATTCATTAAAACATCTATATAGACATTTTATCACGTGATTTAACAACAAAAATAATGTGTACTAGGTATTATATTTTCAAAATTTTCAAAAACAGTTACTTTTTTTCAATTTTTTTTTTTTCTTTTCTTTATATATTAATATACATTCTGTTCGAAATGACATTAAAATCCAATATGGCGTCGCAATATTGTCTGACATTCATTTTAAACTTTTGGTTTTTTGAATAAAACTCATTCACTTAGATATTGATTTTATATTAATCACAATTTCTATTAGGCAAAAAAAAAAAAAATTTTATATTTAAAACTTTTTAAAAAATAAATCGAAAAAATTTCAAAAAATTGCGATGTTAAGATTATTTTTGTTTTTTGTTTTTGATTTTTGTTTATCAAAAAAAGACAACAAAAAACTAAAACACAACTGAATGGATTGAAAGCCAGTTCTCAGTGAAAGAGAAAACAAATGAAAGAAAAAAAAGAAAAGAAATGAAAATGATATGTTTTTATTCGTCATTTGACCTGAATTTTATTTTTTTTTTTATTTTGAAGAAAAAAATTTTTACAAAATTTTCCAAAACTTAGAAAAAGAAAAAAAAAAAAACTTTAAGAGACTCAAAAGATTTTCGTTGTAACCTTGTTCTATGAAAAAGATAAACTATAAAAAAGAAATAAATTTTATGAAACAACTTAGAAGTCATATTAATTTTCTTTCAAAAAATTTCCATTTTGTTCCAAAAAAAAAAAAAAAAGGGAACATTTTTATTTAAGTTTATTTTTTGTTTGTATTTTAGTGTGTCCAAAGATTTTGTTATAGAATACTAAAAGCCTATAATTACTCCATTTTGTTTTTTTTTTTACTTTTAAAAAAAAGTTCAGCCTAGGTTAAAATTAATTAATTGTTAGATTTTCAAAGTTTTCAACATAAAAATATTTTAAATGGTAAAATTAAAAAAAAAAAAAAGATCTATATATATATTATATAAAGAAATAGAACACTGAATTGAAATGACATATGTAATAATTATTATTATATACAGTATTAAATGAATGTTTTTGTCTATATTGATTATTATTATTTTGTAATAAAGAAAAATAAGTGTTTTAGATTGTTACTTTTTAAAATCAATATGACCATTTCATCGACAGACAGATTTAAGAGGCATGAAAACGAAATTTAAGCCAAAAGATAATTACAGATAAATAACTTTGTGTCTATGAGATAGAAGAACCGAAACTAGTACTAATTAAAGATAGATGTTACTTAATACGAGAATTGGACTGAGAGTAAAATTGAAGTACCTAATAAAAACAAATATCCAGCCAGTGATATAGTAAGTTAAGATACCGGCCTTTCATTTGAAAGATCTCGGGTTCAAAACTCGGCTGAATAATATAGATTAATAAAAAAAATAAAAAAATAATATAGATTTTTATTATATAACATATAATTAGTATATAATATATTTAAATTAAAAAAAAAACAAAGCAGAATATAAACAAACGGTTTTTAAAAGAGCATATTTCCAAAAGATAATACAAACTATTTAGAATTGTAACTTGCAACAAAATTTTCAAATTTCATATAAAAAAAATATCTGAAAATAGGAATTTTTTGTAATTTTGAGGGGCTGTAAGTCCGGAACCCTACATAACTAAGAAAAACAATTTATGCATGTAAAAATATATTACTGGAGCTTTAATTTTTATATCTTGCCGAAGAAAAATGTGCCTAAATGCCTAAGTTATAGGTGTCTAAAAATATCATGTTCTAATTTTTTGAGCCCTAATAGGTCTTAAATAGGGGGTGGTACAAAAAAATTTCCTAAGAAAACTTATACTAATTGTAAAAGTTCTCTCTTGTCTCAACAATTCAAGTTATTATCTCAAAGCGTGCCGGAGTTATAAAAAAGAAATATCATGCAAAATTTGGTTTTCACATAACTGTAAATTTAAATAATAAATTACATAATATTGCATAATTTTGATATTGTTTAATAGAAGTAAGAAAATTTCCGATGTTCCAGTGTTTTCAGATTGTAAAACTACTACGCGGAGCCTGATATACATCTGAAAATAGGGATTTTTTGCAATTTTGAGGAGCTGTAACTCTGGAACCCTGTACAATTAAAAGAAACCATTAACGCACGTAAATATATATTACTGGAGCTTTAATTTTTTGTCTTATCGAAAAAAAATGTGTACAGGTGCTTAAGTTACAGGTGTATAAAAATAGCAAATTTTCAATTTTCCAGCTCTGATAGCTAATACACAGGGTGATCAAAGTGATCCAAAAAAACTTATACTAATCATGCAAAATTACGGACGGACAGACGGAGAGACGGACAGAGTGAAACTAATAGACACAATTTTGCAATTTTTTTTTGGAAATATGCTACAAATAAGTATATATATATATCTTATAACTAATATCATATTGTAATATAAAATAAAACAATAACAAAATAATTCTTGTATAAGATAATAAATGGAGTGGAAATAAAATAAATATTTACGCCTTGTAGTCTTGTACAATAGCTATAGCCGTTAGATTTAGTAAAATTAATGATTCCCGATATTATTCAAATATCAATAAAAAATGAGTTAGTTAATGCTCTATGCTCCTTTTAGGAGTAAGAAGAAAAAAAAATTAAAATAAAAACAAACAGTGCGTTTACAACCAGCAGTATAAGTGTTTCTAACTAATTCTTAAATTATAACTTTTTTACTGTAAGAAAAAGTATTTCAATTTAAGTGCAAGCGTTTTTCTTTTTAAATGCAAAGTTTCCTTTTTAATTGCAAGTAAATGATTGTAAACTGAACCGTATTTTAATAAAAGTTTTGTCTAATTTAATGTGTATTGTTTCAAATCTTATTAAAGAAAAAATTAAATATCTCTTCTCTAAACCTGTATATCACTATATCACTTGTAGCCTGCCCGCAATTTTTTTTTAAGAATATTTTATTAAAAGTACAAAAAAATAAAAACATGCATTTAAAAAGAAAATACTTCAACTTAAAAAGAAAAATTTGCACTTAGAATGAATTACTTACATTTAAAACAAAAAACTTTTACTTAAAATTGAAATCCTTCTAAAACTCAAATTCTCTTAAAAGAGAAAAATTATAGTTAAAAATTAATGCAAATAAAGAACAGGGGTTGTATGTTTGTGTAATGTAAATATTATTTTAAAAATGCGACCATGTTACAATGTGTAATTTCTTCTAAAATAATGAAATCTCCTTGATATAAACATAGTAAATTTTTCCAATTTTTTCACATTTTTAGTTGCGGTAATTATTCTAGGACTAAATATTTAGAACTTCCACTTAATGAGTTCCCATTATTCATTAGAACAATAATGTGTAATTTTAACAAAAGAAAATAATAATAAAATATAAAATGAAAAATTTTGTAATTCGATTTAAAAAAGTAAAACAAAGTCCGAAATAATTCTTGTCAAATCATTTTATTTTTAAAATGAAAACTAAGAAGTTATCTCTTCCTTAACATTAAAATTTGTTTTTATTTTCTTAAATCGACAAGTAAATTTAATCTATATCTTAAAAATAATTTGCTGTTATATTGCATTCATTTAAAAGTTGGCCTCCAAAATTATTTTAATAAAAGAAAAAGTCAAAATTAGTTAAAAAATGTGAAAAAGAAAAAATTCTGTCAAAGGTTTAAAAATATATGAAATTTAATTCGAATAATTTAATTTTACTGAAATACTGAATTTTATCAGTTCAATATTGTACCAAATAACTGTAATTATATACAGATATTGGTATTAAAAAAAAACAAAAACAAAATTCTATGTATTTATTAAGACTTATTTAGTATTCATAGGTACAGAAATGAAATTTTCTTTTTTAAAAGTTCAATTTTCGAAACACAATTAGTTAAAAACGTTTGGGTTTAAAAGCTATACAAGAGATACTTTTTTGTTGTTTTTTTTTTTTTTTTGCTTTTCTTCCTTTTGGTCTATTTCGGTTTTGTATAATTATCAAAAGACAACAAGAAACAAAAAAAACCTTTTTTAGTAAAATCAGCAAAAACATTTTAACATAGAAAAAGGGACAAGTTAAACATATATTTAGAAAGAAAGAATAAAAGATAGAATGGAAGAGAATGGGTACGAAAAAGGATGTACATGAAAGGGATATCGAATTATAGGATAATTTTTTTTTCTTTATGAACTAAAATGTAAATAAAAATGGAGAACCAAAAAACCAAAAAAAAAAAAAAAAACTTCGAATTAAAATTAGGAATGAGCAAAATAATATATTTTTTTTCTTCAAATAAAGGCAATCTAGATTATGTTTTAGTTCAAAAAAAAGATACTGTGATAAAAAAAAAAAAAATAAAATAAAAATTCTTTGTGTAAATTCTATTTTAAAGCAATTATATTAAATAATATAGAAATTTCTATTTCTTTCGAACTTCAATATTCGATAAATTTTTTTAAATTTTTTTTCTAAATAATATATTAAATTTTTAGGGGCCTAGATGGCCTAGTGGGTAAGAGCATATAAAATACGCTGTAAACACCGAGAGAGTGCGGGTTCGTATTCCATACACGTCATAAGAGTTATTCCCCTTATGACATTTACAGCCACTCCTGAACATGAAAGGCTGTGTAATTTCCTGATCACATTTATGTGGCAGAGAAATGCATTAAAAAAAAAAAACAAAAATTTATTTGTTAGATCAACAGTAATGGAGGGGACATAAGTTTTCATTTAGAAAAGTTTTCCAAATTTTAATTATTTTAAAGATTTAATATTGTGCCAAAATATTAATAAAAAAAATTCATTAAGTTTACAAGTTTAAGTGTAAGTATATGATTCCAAGTTATAAACAAAGTTTGCATCAAGCTAAAAAGAGATTTTTTTTTTGTTGGTTTATTCCACTGCCACATAAATGGGACAAGGAAATTACACAGTCTTTCCTTTTCAAACGTAGCTGTAAATGTTGTAAGAGGGAATTATTTTTACGAAATGTGTGGGAAACCCCACTCCCTCGCTGTTTACAACGTATTATCGACTATGCCACCGAGACTCCCAGGGTTTTTTTTTTTTTTTTGTTAATTTAAATTGAAGTATGAATGTATTATAAGAATTTTGAAAACAGATAGAATCAAGTTGAAATTAAGTATACAGTTGGCTAATTCTGGTTTTAAAAATTTTTAAAACACTTTTTTGTTTTTTGTAATTTAAAATTATTTTCATATTTCATATAAAAATGAATGCTTTAATGTGGTTAATTTTAATTGCCATCATTGGTAATAAAGTACATCTTTCTTTTATATACCCATTCATTTTATCATACATATTGTTTATAAAACGAATCTAAAACCATTTATAGAATGTTTATTAAATTTTATAAATTTTTAGTATAGAATATATGTGTAGTATGAGATAATAATCAAAAAAGGAACAAAGATCTTAATGGAATTTAAAAATATTTCAAGGTTATTTACTATTTCTTTTATAACTTTAAATTTAATTTCAATTTTAATTTTTTTTTAGAGATAAACCCACACTGATTCTTTTTGATATTCATTCTTTTTTGTTTTTTTTTTTTTTGAAGTTCAACATTTAAAGATAATAAAAGATTAAAAGAACTAGATCATTCCAATGTTTATTAAATGATTCATAAAAGGTAAAAGGAATAAAATTGCCTAGAAATTTTTAACCACAATAATTATCTTTAATATCTTTTCTAATTTAAAAAGATATTTGGTGTGTTAAATAACCTTCTAACTTTAAGTAATAGTCTTCAAAAAAAAAAAACAAAAAAAGGAACATTCTTTATTATAATTAAGGTAATTTTGAGTAACTCTTAACTTTAAAAAAATTTGAAAATATATATTGAATATATATACATATCTATTATATACCTATATAAAATTATCTATTTTTTTTTTATAATAAAAATAGAGTGAGCGGAAATAGTGTTGGCAATTTTTGTGGGTTAAATTGGATTTTTTTATACATAATTGGATATTTTTTTTTTGTTTTTTTTTTTTATTGTAACACGAGATAAAAGGGTACATTAATTTTTATTTTCGAATCTATTTGAGAATTCTGAAAATAAAAAGGTGAAATTTTCTTTAGAATTTAAGTTTTTTTTTTTTTATTATTGAACTGCTTTTAAAAAATTATAATTTAAATGGAATAAATTTTTTTGAAAATGTAAGCTAAAAGGTATTATAAACGATGTAGCTACGTGGTTTTACTGATTAAAGGTAATTGAAATTAAAAAAAAAAAAAAATGTTTTCGAAGGCAAACTGTAAATATTTTATTATTAAGAAAACAAAAGAATCAATAACGAATTGGTAGGAATTTATTTTCATAATTCAAAGGATATCTTTATATATAAGATAAAATTAAAGGTGTATTAAGTAGTAATTTGAAAATTCAAAAATTTTCTTTATGAATATATTTCATTTAACTTATTTTATAATTGAATTAAAAACATTTAATTCAAGTTTTTATTACAATACCTAATTACCTAATAATACCTAATTTGAATTTTTAATATAAACAATTTTTCCAATTACATAAAACCTAAATTTTTATATAATCGTACACATAAAGCTAAAATTAAGTTATAATGAAATGTACACCAGTCGATCGTGTTTAGTTGCCTTCATTTATTTTGTTGTATCATTTAATAATAAAATTGCAAATTACAATTAGAATTAATTACAACTAAAGCAATTTATAAAATTACTTTAATAATATAACTTAAACCAAACAGAACCTAAAAGTATGCAATTTGCTTGTTTAAGATGGAACAATGAAATTTTTGGGATTCTTAAAAAAATTAAATTTGAAAAGGGGCTTCGGTAGCTTAGTGGGTAGGCGTATGGCGTATTAACCGAAGGAGTGTGGGTTCGATCCCAGCACAGCTCGTAAGTTTTTTTCTTTACATACCCCCTTACGAACTAATATAATGTAAATATATAGTACATAATATAAACAAAATAAATAATATTAGTATATAATTTAATAATAGTATAAAAACCTATAATTGCCTTAGCCGATGGTTCAATAATATTGCACTACATCAATGTATGTAATATAAATAAATAAATAAATAAATTTGAAAAAAGTGTTTCTTTATTTTTCACATTTTTTCTTATATATGAAGTTTTAAAGAAAATTACAAATTTTGGTGCAAGTCACACTTGTATTGTCACATTTGTTTGAAAAATGTACACCTTTCAAAACTGTTAATTTTCATTCTGCCTGGTTTTTTATAGTTTTTAATTTTTAATTTAGGTGACTCGATGGTTTTAATACCTGATCGTTTAGTAATATTGTATTATCCAATGTGATTTTTAATATTCATATAAATAAGCAAGTAAATAATTGAGAACAGTGTACTAATCCAATAGTTTACTTATGACTTATAAATATATAATTAATAAAATAACTTAAATTAAAAAATTTCATATAGAAATAAAATACTAAGTAAAAAAAATAAATGGATACGCAATTTTTATACTTCTAAAATATAATTCTGTTAATTTTAATCCTTTAATAGTCATTTAAATAAACTCTTTATGTCAGTCAAAATATTATTAGATAACTTGGTTTATTTTAACATTACTTATCTATATATAAGGTAAAATTTGCTGAAAAATAAATGGCTATGTAGGGTAAAATACTTTTTAAAAACAATATTTATACCCGTACGATAGGATCGGGTATAATAAAATTACTCCTCCGTTTGTAACACCTCGAAATAAGCGAGCTAGATATACCTTCAAAGGTATGGATCGGATCAGAAAAAAATTTTAAGACGATTGAGCCATGTCCGTCCGTCCGTCCGTCAGCACGCTAACTCAAAAACCAAGAAAGCTAGAATCTTGAAATTTACACAAAATATTTTGGGAGTAATTTTTAGGTTCCCTATTTTTTTTGGTTGAGTTTGGACCAAAACTTAGGGTAGCTCTCGAACACCTAACTTTTAGATCCCCACATTTTTTTTGAAATAGAGCTATGAAATTTTTACTGCTGATAGATCTCAAAAAAATATTAATTTTATTTTTGGTAACTTTTTTTTGTAGCCCCACCCGTTACGGAGCTACAGCTCCCCAAAGGTTCAAAAAAGCTCTGTATTTAAATTGTTATAGCACAAGTTGTATAAGGTACATCTTCATTGAAAACGCCAAACGATTACTACTTTTATTAGCTTCAAAAGTATGTATACAATAAATATATATTTGTGACATACGGTGTCTTAATTTACCGTTATGCGAAACTAAAATTTTGCAAAATTCTTTAACCCTTCTATCTTCTAAACGGTTTAAGTTGGAAACTTGAAATTTTGATAGAAGTTAGATCTTCTAAACGGTTTAAGTTGGAAACTTGAAATTTTGACAGAAGTTAGATCTTTGAAAATAAGTATGAGTCATTTCAAACATTTTTTTTTGTATCACCCCCCGTTTAGGAGCTGTAAGGGGTCAAAAACTGAAAATTTCCTATTTTTAAACACCTGTAACTTGAACACCTGTTAAAATTTTTTTGAAGTAATACATTATACTATTATTTCTGTTAACAACTTTTTTTAATAATATAGGGTTACTTTATAATTGACGAAAGTGTTACTTGATTTTTTCAAATTTTCTAACAAATTTCTTTAACGAATTTTTTGTATTTTGTTTTACTCGATAATTTGAAATTGTTGAGTATATAATGCGTAGTACATAAAAATGTAAATAAATAAACAACATAACGGTTGCTTGAAGAATTTTTATTTATATGATATTGATATACATACTTATATAATATCATGTTTATTTACATATCGTATATGTCACACATGAATGAATAATAAGAGTATAGATGTATATTGTATAGCGCCGTATTTACATACATACATATATGTATTTTATTGTACTTATAAGAAATTATTCTGTCAATGTAATATTTAAATATAATATATTATAATATTTAAAATTATATTTACTATTTTGTACTAAGTAAATTTAATATGCATTTACCGCTTAGTATTAAATGGTACTATAGAATACTTGAAAAAGTTTTGGATTGATAATCGTCATGTGGAAGGTTAGAATCTGCTTTTGAAGAATGTACATATAAACATATAGTTTGAATATATGTACAACCCATAGTTCTAGAAATTATAAAATTCACCCAAATTATTTTAAAATACTAAAATATTAAAAAAATAATATTGTGAGCAGAGTGACAGGCTGTGAACATACTAACGGTTCGTACGGGTATCTAAGAGTTGACAAAGGCAACTGTATTCTTCCTCGTTTTAACTAAGATAAGAAAAATAATATATTCCATATCAATATGGAGATATATTATTAAAAATATCCTATATATTCTAAATGATTAGTTTCTAATCTTTAGCAAGATTAAGTTAAATTTATTTCAAGTATTGTAAAAATCTGAATCTGTTGTATAATTTTTAAAAGTAAAAAACATTAAGGTCTTAAAATTATATAAATACATATTATATAATTAGGTCTGTTTTAGCATATTTTTATTTTAGAAAAATATCAATTCAATTGACATTATCATATTGTATAGTATCCAACAATTACAGAACATTTACATAACCACAATAATTCTATTGTTTCTTGATATTCTACACATTTTATACAACTATTGATGAATAATTTTAATCATTTTATAAAATAAATAGAAAATATTTTAATACCTGGTATTTTTAGCACATTTAAAAAAATTTGCTAGATATTAATTTCAATATGTCCGTTTATCTGTGTACAAAATTTCTACATCATTTAAGATATAATAATGAAATTTATCAAATGATATTTGTCTCATTAAAAAAATAATGTTGTAAAACTTTATTATATAGCCCTGCCCATTACGCAGCAACAATTTCTTAAAGTTGAAAAAAGTTCTATTTTCATAAATTAATATAAATATTATATAATTTTTTGCAATTTTTGCAAAAACAGAAAATAGATTTTTGTTCCTCTGTATTTCCGGAACGTTTAAATTTAGAACCTATTGCTAAATATTAGAGAAGAAAGTCCTTTAAGCATAATTTGCATAAGTTACATCAGAAATTTTTTTTTTATTCCTGTTCTATTCCTGTATCTATTAAAGATATTAGAAGTAAAAATATTAAAAATAAAATAACAAATTATTTTTAGACACCTGTAAGTTGTACACCTGTGATAATTTCTTATAATTAAAACACAAAAACTAAAGCTTTAATATTACATTTTTACATATGATAACCGCTTTTCTTAGAATTGCGTTATAACTGAAAAAAGTTTCCCTTGATTTTTTATAAATAATTTTTCTTATAAAAAAAAAATTCTATCAAAAATTACAAACTTTGATGCGAACATATAGCTACAATTATTCCACAACATTTTTTATTGCATTTTTGAAAATATGCACCTTCAAATATCTTTTTGAGAATGTGCGTTTTTAAAAACCTTTGCCTTTATTTTTTTACTAATTTTACCTTTGAAAAACTTTCAAATGTCCTTGGAAATAGAAAATTTTATATGTTTTGTATATTGAAATCCATTGAAATTCCAGAAATGTACAAAAAATAAAAATTTAGAATTTCATTATTGTTTTGTGTCCTCTTTTTAAAAGAATTTTACAATTATTTATTGGTTCTTTGATATAAAATTATTCAAATTTCAGAAATTATCTGTTCTTTTTCATTTTCTTTCTTTACTGTTAAAGAAAAAAATGAAAAAATTTATTTGCAATTGAAATATATTTGAAAAAAATATTTTTTTGTTATAAATTTTTATTGTATGTACATAATATGACACATCAAAGCTAATTTCAAGGTGGAATTGTTTTAAATATTCTTTTCTTTCAAAGTTTTTATGTTAATATGTTTATGCAGGTGTATTAAGTGTACCAATCAGGTGCATATAAGAGAAAGAAAAAATGGAAGGAAAATTCAAAGAAAATGTTTTTTTTTTTTTTTTTGTAAAATACGACAAAATAAAAGTAATAAAATCCTTTATTGAAAATTTTATATCAACATGCATTAACATACTCTTTTATATGGGAAAGTTTTTTATTTTGTAGTGGTTAAAATTTATATAGAAAATCTGTTAAGGGAATTTAATGACTTTATGTTAATTGAATTTATTTGTTGAATTAAGTTTAATGTGGTTGGTATTTGGGTATATGAAATTAAAGATAATTTATTATTTCTTCTATATATGAGATCAAAAGGTTCATTTAAAAACGGAGGAAAACCAAATATGAAATAAATACTTTAAATTTACACACAGATGGAATCAGAAATGGAACTTATAAGATCAGAGAATTAAAAATAAATCTTATAAATTAGAAGAAATTTGTAATGCATAACTTGAAGATGTCAAAGAAGGAATAATTTGCGAAGTATAAAATCTTGCTATAAAAGAAAATCGGTGTAGTCAATAGAAGAAAACTTTTAAAATTGTAATTAATTAAGTAAATTACAGTGTATTTTATTGTAATTTACTTAATTTACTTAATTTACAGTGTATGTAAAGAAATGTCAGTTGGAATTAATGTTTATATTATAGTCTCCGTAGGGTGGTTTCACTATTAGGAGCTTATTATAAAGCGTTGTAAATCGATTAAGTACTTCTTTGACAAATCGAAAAGGTTATATAAGAAGAATTTCAGCAGAAACTTTTTGTTTTTTTAGACCAAGAATCGTACATGCACACAATAAGTGAAAATTGATTTGTCTTCCGCATCATTTTCGTAGTTTATGTATGAGGGAAGTCCTAAATTTCGGAAATGTTTGTCAAGAAAAAGGTATCTAGGTCAAAAGAAAAGGAGTCTAGTTGATCGTTTAAGATCTAATATAATTGCAAATAATAGAAAACCACTAATAGTGTGTTAGCATGTTGCTGAGACTAATATTTATAGGTTGTAATTAGAAGCCCGAAATTATCCTTTCCTCTAGGAATTTTAAGTTTTACGACATTTTTAGTGAGTTTAACTGTTTTCCAATTGCCTAAAAAGCCACTATATCTGAGTCTAGCTAGACTGGGTAGCCAGTAGCCAGTTTATCGCAAACTTCATCATGTTCATTTAAGGATGTCTGACAGCTGCAAACAAAAGCTTACCTCAGTGAGTAGGATTTCAAACCCTTAATATCAGCTTGACTATCCATGAAACCCGAAGCTTTTTTAGTGGAGAGGACGTTTCTTTTAAATAAATTCACTGTTCAAAATTTATATTTAGCAATGGATGAATAGACAGAAAATTTATTAAAACAAATTTTAATAAAAAATGTTTGCAATCATAATTTTTTACATAGGTACATAGAAAAATTAAATACAAATTTTATTATATTAAATTTAAATAAGACTATCCAACAATATTTTGTTTTACGTTTAGCATTACATTAATTATGTTAAACCTTTACGAAATTATAAGATAGTTAAAAAAATCAATTTTTCTACTAAAACTTCTCATGATAAGAGAGGGAAAATAATTTCCGAAAGTTTGATTATCTTTGAAGTAACTTATCTATAGCATGTTTAAAACTATGATAAGATAGTAGAGTACTAATAGTCAATATACTGTGACCAATGGTTAAATAATTTAATTTAATTAACTTAATTTTGTTCAGCAAAAAGTTATCAGACAAAAACATTTTAGTGAGGAAGGAAAACGCACTTAGATGTAGACTGTTTGGTAATATAAATATATAAAACTTTTAATTCTCTTAAAGATTTTAAAAAATCTTCTGAAAACGATGTACTTTTCTTTTAATCTTAAAGGAAGATATTATTTAAATTTTAGTACTCTAACTGGTCATTTGAAATAATATTTATAATGACCGTACTAATGTAATTCTCAGAGTATAATAAGTTTGACATTACATTGGTGACACCTTAAAAGAGAATTAAGGCATTAATATAGAAAAGTATACATATTCCTACTCAGGATTGAGCTTTGATTTGATTTATCTATTTGGGTTCGCCGCAGATAACTCAAAAACTAAGGCAGTTGGTATTCTGAAATTTTTACCATGTAATTTTTATTGTAACAGGCAGTTTTGCTATTTTTAAAGAATAACTTAGTGTTTAATTTAGCTAAGCGTCTGAAAACTTATCAAAGTAGATCAAGTTTTATAATAAAAATTTCTGTAAAATTTTCATGATTTCGTGCAAAGTGGTTCAGTAGCAGTCATACAACTCCAAAATTTATATGGATTCATCTCGGTACTTAATTTGGTCAAATATATTAAATTTTCTAAAAGATGATTAAATTTTATTGAAACGAATAGAAATTGACCTAGAATTGACATAGTCAACACTTTCTTGTTTTAAATATTTTTAAAACAAAATAAATAAGAAAGAAATTATTTGTTTTACATGTAATGCAAGGATATTTGTTAGATTTTATTTGTTCCTTTTAAAACTACTACAAATTTAAAACAAAACCAAAAAAAAAAATAAATGTTTTTTTTGGCTGTTATCTTTAAAAGAAATAATATACATATATATTTTTTGTTTTTAGGAAAGAAAATCGAATGGACATACAAAAGAAAATATAAACGAAAAACAGGATATAAGTAAAACAAATAATTTTTATTTTTTTAATTTCATATGCAAATTTTCATATACATACAAACATATACATATATATTTTTTTAAAGAATGCATATTTATTTATTGTTTATTCATGAGAAAAATCTTTTTATTTTTCTCTTTTTTTTTTCATTTCCATTTAAATTTTTTTCCATTTTCATAGATGAATGTAATATCAGAGTTTATATTGATGTATGTATGTGTCTTACACTTGTTGTATATGTGCATGGATCGTAAAATTGGCTTTATATATTTGTATTGGTTATTCTCTTACAAATACATAAACATCTATATTGGTATAAATGTAAAATAACAGAAAAAAAAAAACTTTCAACCTAAATCCGATTTGAATCCGTTAGAAAGAAATATGGAAATTAGCAAATATCTGGAAAATTTGTATTTTATCGAATAGTTTGATGGTATGACATAAGTAAAAGGAAAAAAATAGAACAAGTAATGAAAAAACCAAGGGTTTTCAAAAAAACACATTTTCGAAATTAGTTTTTGGTAAAGAGTACATAGATATTAAGTAGGTATAATGAATAAAATAAATTTATAATAATCGTTAGAATTATTTGTTAGAGAAATTGGGAAAAATCAAGTCACCACTTTGTCAATTTAAAGGTAAATCAACATTATTAAGAAAAATTATTAACACAAACAAAAACATAATGTTGGAGCTTTAATTTTTGAATATTACTTCAAACAAATTTGGACATGTGCTCAAGTTACAGCTGTTAAAGAAAGAGGATTTTCAGTTTTTGCCCCTTACAGCTCAATAACGGAGGGCGACACAAAAATATTTCCTGAAATGACTCACACTGATTTCCAAAGATCTAACTCCTCTCAAAATTACAAGCTTCCAAGTTAAACCTTTTTAAAGATAGAAAAGATCTAAGTTTTTGCAAAAATTGAGTTTCACATAACGGTATATTAATATACCGCGTGGCAAAGCCACATATTTATTTTATATATGTTTATAAAGCTATAAAACCAGCTATCGTTTGGCTTTTCCACATTGAAAATATGTCTTATAGAATCCGAGTTATAACAATTTAAAGATAGGGCTTTTCAAATTTTGTGAGGCTATAGCTCCGTAACGGGTGGGACTACAGAAAAAAGTTGTTCCACAAAATTAGTTTTTTGGCGATTTCTATTCGTAGTTAAAATTTCATTACTTTATTTCAAACGGTGTAGCAGTTTTGTAAACACTCAGACGGACGGACGGATGGACAGAGTGAAACTAATAAGCACATTTTTTCAAAATTTTTTGAAAATGTGCTAAAAACAACAGGCAGCAGGCATAGTATGAGTTTTTATAATAGGATATAAAGTACAAGTTAAAAAGAGAAAAAGGATGGAATAGAATTAAACTTGTCACGTTAATATTAATCACACAGAGAAAATTGTAATGCATGCAGAAAAGTATAAGGATAACAAAATTAAAATAGCACAAAAATCTAAATAAAAAAAAAAGGGAAAAAATTAAAATATAGAAATAATAAAAGAAAAATTTTTTTTTTGTATACTTTAAAGGAATTATAAAGATATTTTATTATGGATCCAATGGTATTTTTTGTGTATTATTGTAGTATTTACTATTACAATATTTGTTTACAGTTATGAAAAATTAATTGTTTGCATAAAACGACTTTTTTTCAATCCTGAATCCTTTAGCGTCTATGAATTTAAAACAAGAATTTTATTTTTTTATCAAAGATTTTTAACATTACTTAACATCACAATGTATTCAGTATTCCACATGAACGAACCGTCTTGTCTTGAGGTCTTCAAATTAGAGAGTATAATTTTTAAGTTTGAAGATATATATTTTCTTAATGGAATTATAAAACCCTAATTGCTTCGAAAAATATTGCGGAAACTAATATAATTATCTTAAATATAGCAGTATTTCTTGATTGTATTTGGAATATCACATTTATAAAAACCTAAAGGAACTGTTTTTTTTCTTTAGCCAAACTCCAGGAAAAATTCCTTTATATAGTGTTGGTGTAAGTTTGAGTACATGGAATAGGAAATGGCGGAGAAAAATAGGATAACAAGAGGGAATTGGATGGTAAAGTGGAAATGAATTTAAAAAGGTTCTCTTTTAACAGTTTCAAATTGTAGGATGGAGCATAATCGACGTTAGGAAAATACATTAGATGGAAACAATTCTCAAAACAAATAAGTTTCTATAGCCAGTTTTAAACCATCTAGGGATTTTCACGGTGTAGAAATCAGCACTTGCAGTCTCTCTTGAGTTACGTTGGAATTGTTTAAAAGGAGGCATTATTGATTTTAATTCAATAGAATTGTGTGCAAGATATTTAAAAGATCTAAATCTCCAATATTTTGAGGAACATTAAGAGTAAGTGTTACTTGTACAACTGGAACGTGTATTAGACGTAGGGCGCGATTTTGAACTTTGTCGAGGTAACTTAGTGATTTTTGTAGAGCTCCAACCCTAATGTGGGAGTTGAACTCCATCTTAGGTCGAATATATGTTTATAGATATTAGCTAGATCTCTATAGGAGAAAAATAAGCTTTGTAACGACAAAGAAAACCCAAACATTTAGCAGCATTCTTAGCTACATTAAAAATATGTTCAGACCACAGTAATTTTTAATTAAACTGAATGCCTAAAATATTAAGATTTTCCGACCGTTAAAGAGTTTCTCTTTGAAATCGCAGAACCGGGTCAAATTAATTTTTTTTGCAAAAAATCTTACAGATTTGAGTTTTAGAAACTTTCCTCTGCTTGCTAACACATATTCAACTATTTTGAACAGATCTTGGTTGATTAAGCTAGCCATAACGTTCCTATTTAGACTAATTCTGGTTGATGTGGTATTAAATTTCTTTAAGAACTCGTAGGATTGTTAATATATGTAAGTCTTAGAAAGAAGGTTTTTTTCAAAACTAAAATTTTCGTATACAAGTTTTTCTGACAGTTTTACCTTTTTAAAAATCTAATATAAATATTGGCCTTTGCAGGAGTGTTATTAGGCGAATATGATTGATATTTAATATAAATATTTTTTATTTAACACCCTGTACTAAATAATTAAAATATATTTCCTTTTTGATAATATTTAATTTTTTATAATTTTTGTAATTCTAATCTTTTAATAATATGTCCGTAACTGAATATTAATTTATATTTTTTTTTAAATATGCAAATATACACACATATTATATATATATATTGGTTTTATAAATACATATGTAAAAGAATTATAGTTTTCGAATGTAAAACGATATGAATTAAGTATAAATTATTTGAAATATTTTACATATATGCTTATATATATATAATGATTTTCCTATGGTTTCTCGGTTTTTGTTTTAGGTTTTCCTTTAAATTTTTTTTTTTTTTGTTTTCGTTTACTTTTTTCTATTTTTATATTGGCTTTTCATTTGAACTTTATGTGCAATGATATGTTGATAAGTAAATTAATTTTACAAGAGAAAAAAAAAATAAATAAAGAAAAATGATAAAAAAAAAAAAAAACAAAAAAGAATAGGAAGCATATAGTAAATAAATAAGGATCGAATTAAGGAGGACAGAAACTAAATTGATTGTAAAGGTTCATTTTTAATTTATAGATGTATGGTAGAGAAAAGATGAATTTTCAAAAGATTTCCATTTTAATTTATATGGTAAGTATGGCTTTACTCAATTTAAATTTTCTTTATTATTTTTTTGTTTTTTTTTTTGTAAGTTTTTTATTTTGTTAAATTCTCAGATCATGGATAATGGTAATTGAAAGTATTTTAAATTCTTTTGAAATTAAATTTTAAAAGGAAAGGAAAATTTTGCCCTTGCATATTTATATATTATTAACTTTATATATGTATATGTATATATCAAAGAATAATTAATAAAGTAAACGATATGAGAAATTAGCAAAGAAGTTATTAAATTAAAAAATTAAAAAAAAAACGAATGTTTAAAAGTTTTTTTCTTTTTTTATTGTTGGAAATTTTAATGTGGTTTTACTAAAATTTCTCTGGTACAATAATTGCAACTGGTTTTTTGTTTTCTAGATTTAATTAGCTTTAAAAAGGGAAACTAGATTCTTAAATTTATTATTTTTTTTGAATATTCGAATTAAAAGGATTATAAAATATTAAGTTAGAAAAAAAAAGGTTAATTGGTTTTATTGATTGAAAAAAGCGTTTTTAAAAATTTATTTAGATTTTCTTTAAATGGTTATAGTTTTTAGCATATTTCCGAAAAAATTATGAAAAAAATGTGTCAATTAGCTTCACTCTCCGTCCGCCTATTTACAAAACTTCTACACCGTTAAAGATAGAGAGAAAAAAATTTTAACCATGGGTAGGTCTCATAAAAAAAATAATGTTGTAGAACAACTTTTTCATGTAGCCCTCTCCATTGCGGAGCTACAGCCATTCGACAGGAATTTTTTTTTATCTTTGTAAATCAATATCAAAATTATATAGGTTTTTCGAATTTACTATTTAAATTTACCGTTATGTGAAAACCAAATTGTACATGAATTTTCTATCTCCATAACTCCAGCATTCTTTCATATAGGAACTTGAAATTTTGAGAAAAGAAAGAACTTTTAAAATTAGTATAAGTTTATACTATTACGGCTCGAAAACTGAAAATTTGCTATTTTCAAACATCTTTAACTTAGGCTCTTGTACAAATTTTTCTTCAGCAAGACATAAAAATTAAAGGATCAATAATATATGTTTACGTGTGTTAACGGTTTTTCTTAGTTATATAGGGTTCCGGACTTACAGCCTTTCAAAATTGAAAATTTACAAAAAAAAATTTTCTTTTTTCAAGAAAAAATCTCTCATTTTCTCATTATAAAAAAAAAAAACTTGCGATTTCTTAGAGTTTTTAAAAAATTAAGGCCTTCATAAATTGTTTACTGGTTTTGGAAGCAGTTTTCTCCATTATTTTTAGTTCTATTCTTTTTTAGTGTAAAAAAAGGAAGTTTTTAAGAAAATTTGATTTTGGAAAAAGGAGATTGTGAACAAAAAGATGATTTTGAAGATTTTGAAAAAAAAAAAAACATCTTTTAAAAAGAAATTTCATAGTAGATTCAATTACCGATTAATTGTCTGTGGCTGTTATTATAATACAAGATTATAGAACGCAAAAATTTTATTTTTAATTTCGATGATTCTGATGCATCAATGAAATCTTTGATACTCTGATTAAAATTTAATTTGCTTAACAATAATTTAATTTAAAAAAAAAAAAATTATATAATTCATCAGTAAGAGTTTTTTTATGTTTTGAAAAGTCTAATACTAGAGTTGTCTGAAAGTAACAGAGTAAACATTTTTATCAAGGCTTAGAAATGAAATTTTATATTCTTAAATTCAAAATTAATTTTAGCCTTTCCTTAGTATTTAAAAAAAAATATGCATAATTGTTCTGTTATTTTTTTTATTTTTTTTTGAATGGTATAATTTTTAACCACTTAATAATATCCTTTGATGATCTAGATTTAAATGATATTATCTAATAAAATTAGAAAACAACGTAGGACGTTAGATATAAGTATATCCTTAGAAAAAATTTAAATTGATATTTTTATTTTTTTTTTAAATATTGAAATATTTTTGAATACCTTTTAATTGGTATAACAATTAACTTAAAAATATATTTTTTTTTTAAAATAAAATTTTATGAATCTAATTTTATTTCCATATTTAAATATTATTTATATAAAAATTTACATATATATTTATATGCCAGAAGTGTCAACAAAAACACTTTATATCATTTCTATTTAAATTTAATATATCACTTTTTTACTAAATTAACATCATTTTTAATTTAAATTTTTTTTTTGTTTTTTATTTATGGTAATGGTAATATTTCAAACTGTTTTAAATTTTTAATACTAAAACTTTTCTTTTATATATTCAGAAACATATTTTGTTTTATTTGTTTTGTTTGTTTCTTCTGAAAAATTAATTTTTCTAAGTTTCCTTTTCTCTCATTTTTAATTTTATTTTTCTTTATTTTAATTTTTTTTTTTTTACTTCCACACTTCCAAATTAACTTCGTCGGTTTTAATAACTTAATCCGAAATTTTTTAATTACTTTATTACAAATGCAAGCGTAAACGAGTAAAAAAGGCACAAAAAATAAAAAAAAAAAACAAAAAAAAAACAAAATGAGAAAAATATAAAATACAGAACAAAAAAAAAAAAAAAAACTTTTTCATTAATTAAAGTGTATAACATAACACTCTTCTTTTAGCTTTAATTTTACAACATAATGTATTGACATATATACACATATTTATTTGTGTATGTACATATAAATATATATATATATGCAAGAAAATGTAAATGTTGATCATATAAAAATTAATTAATATTTCTTTCTCTATCTATCATTTTAAATTCGTTAAGACATAAATTTATGTTAAATTCTTCTTAGTATAAAATTTGAGTTTGATATTTTAATTTTTTTTTTTTTTTGTTTATTATTGCTGTTGAAATTGAAACAATTGTATAGTAAAGTGACCAGACTATTTTTCTTTGAAATGCGGTATGTTTTATTAATTATTATTAAAAAATTTGTTTTAAATTTTGTTTACATTATTTTATTATATTTTATATATTATTTCTTGACCTGACCTACTTTTGAACTTTTCGCTTGAAATACCGGTGACTTACGCACTGCACCATTGGTCATATATATAAAAATTACTAAAAAAAAAAAGATTTTCATAGTTGCTACTCGTATATAACTTTATAATCTTTCAATTTGTTTTATATTTTGAGCTGTTCTTATATATTCTATAAAGCAGTGCTTTGCATTACCTCTGTTATAGGCAATTTTTTTTTTTACTTTATAAAGAGACCATAAGAAGTATTCAAAGTAAAATTAATGATTCCAGAAACTGAAACTTAGTCAAATATGAATACTCAATGACTTAGTGGATGCGCTATGCTCCTTATAGGAGTGGCAAGGAATAAAAAAAAAAAAATGTCTGGTATTTTTGACTTCATATGTAGGTAAAATGGCAGAAATTGTAAATGCTTAAATCTTCCGTGCATTCTATGCATTTTTTTCTTTTAATTAAACTACATAATTGTAACATTTTTATTTAATTTTATTTTATTATCACCCAGTATAAAAAAGTTTCATTAAAAGTTTATAAAATTACTATAAAAGATTGTACCGTATATGTAAATTCCTATCTTTTGTAAAATTAAAAAATTTTAAGAGTAAAAAATATTTAAAATTTTTTCGAAATCATGATATTAAAAGAAAAATTAAACTTATTTGATTTAAAGCTTTCACTATTTAAAAAAAAAAAAAAATTGGAAATGGCCACTTTAAACTGTTAAATATTATGTAAACATTCAGAATAAAAAGAAGGATTTTATCATTTGCATCTCAGGTTAATTTGGTAAAATTTTAATTTTTTTTTTTTTGTATCTTTACATAAAATTCATTTTATTCTATACTTTGTAAATGAAATAAAACAAAAACAACTGTTTCTTAAAGAAATTCTACGAAATGCAGAGAGAGAGAAAGAGAGAAGAAAATGAGAAAAAGGCATTAAAATAATATTTATTTTTAACTTTTTTTATTTTCCAAAAAAAAAAAAAAACACAAAACTAAAATGAAAACTTTGCAAGCATCTGAGTTGGAAATTATGCAATATAACAAATGCAATTACAACAACAGATGTAAGACTTAAACTATAATAATGTTACATATTAATATACATACATAAATATGTACATGTGTAACTATAGAAATAAGTTTTCTTATATTTTACAATTTATTTTGAAAATATGTCAGAATCAGACAAAGTATTTTCTGTTACTATCATCACTATCACCTTCACCCATATTGTAAATTTTCTATCTCTTTTTAACGTCATTTTTTTAATTATAATTTTTTTTTTTTTGTTATTAAAAGTGTTACCGTTGTTGTTATATTTATCTGTTTTTTTTTTTTTTTTTGTGGCATGTGTATATTTGTTTGAACGTGTAACGTATATAAAAAAATCATTATTCACAGGGTTTTTTTTTCGTGGCGTATGACTAAATAAAATGAAAAAGTTGATCTTAATTCTTGATTATAAACTAAAAAAAAAAAAAACTTTTGGATTTCTTTAAAAAACAAAATTATATGGAGTCAACATAATAAATAAGAAAGAGATGATATTTAAATAGAAAGAAAAAGAAATAGTATCAGAATTTTTAAAACTTTTACTTAAGATGTGAATGAAACAAAAGAAAAATAAGAAAAAAAAAAAAACTAAAAATATTTTCTAACACGAATCCGGATGTCTTTTTTTTCAACAAAAATAACTGAATTTTTTTTTTTTATATTTTCATTGTCCGTTGCTTTCTATTGTTGTTAATAGTTCCTTTAAGTTTTGCGAGTGAAACAGATTAGAACAACAGTTTTATAAAATAAAACCAGAAAAAAAAAAAAAAAACAAAAAAAAAAAAAAATCATAACATTTTCTTAAAGTTTAATGATGTCAGTAACAGCGATGTCAACTTTTTTGATAACAAAACGAAAAGTTTTTGGTTTCTTTCATTCTATTTTTAAAAAAATAGCCACAGATGAAGTGGAATTCATTTTTTAGTTAATATTTTGTTTTAAAAAATTTAAAATTAAGTAGGATAATTTAAAAAAAAAAAATAAGTTAATTTTAACATTATTACAATTGAAAGTTTTGAAATTTGTCAGAAAAGTGGTTTTGATTCTTTATATATATATATATAGGTATATATTGTGAATATTAGAAAATAATAATTTTATATGTTAATAGGTCATCAGATCTTTATAAAACTTTTATGAAATCATTCAAAGAAACTTAAAAAAAATGTAAAAAGGAAACTAGAGTAAGTCTGTCTAATATGAAACACTGTTTTTCATTTTAAACATTTTGGGAATATATTTCTTGGTATAAACTTGGTTAAACACGTTAAATATACTTCAATATATCTTATATAAATAAAAATTAAGTTAATTGTTTTATACAGTTACGATCGAAAGGCGGTAATTTCTGTGTTGAAGTGGTAAGCATAATGATGACGACATTTTCTTTTACCAAATCAATTACTTCTACACTTTTCGTGTGACTAAAATAACAATCTAATATCAATAGAAACAGGTCTCCTTTCGTTAGATATGTTTTTCTGGAATATTTGAATCATTCCATAAATAAATTTAGTTAAATCTATCCTGATGAATGATATGCTGTAATAAAACCAGATAGAGCATTTTCCATCAACTGAATATTCGCGTTATTTCTTAGAAAGCCAAATATTACCGGAATAAATTAACCAGTTTCATTCATTGCTGTGAAAACGGTTCTCGTTTCAGTAGTCAATATTTCTATTTCCCGTTTTCTTTAATCGCAAAAATTTTTATTTGTATTTTGTTTTGTGCTTACACATATGGCGGTTTTCACCAACGTTAAAAAGATCATCAGGCGTGTAGTTAGATTGGAGAATTTATCAATATTATTTTTAATGAAGGTTGTTACTATGTTAAAATCCGTTCTGACTTTCGAATATAACAACGTTATGGGATTTGAAAAATTCTTTTAATTATTTTACCCTACTGTTTCATTAATTATTGAAAATTTATTTGGAACGCAAAATTTTTTTATGCTACTGATTTTATGTCAGTTAACATCGGGGTAAAATATCAGCTTTCTATTTATTTAATATATTTTATAAGATTTGCTCCTATTTCTGAAGAAGTGACTGGTTTTTTTCCAAAATAAGTTCTGGAAACGGATTTTATTCTACTTTTTTGGTTAATCGAAATATTAAATATTTTTGAAGCTTTCAAGTATTCAATTTTTTTATCCATAATCGAAGTCACTTCTTTTTTTCTCCTTTTTTCCATAGTTAAGAAATCCATATTAGGAACGTATATCATATTAGGCACTCGTATTCTACCAAACGAATGTCAGAAATTTTTCAGTTGTTTTTTTTTACTTTACTGCCAAGATGATTATATAGCTTTAAATTTACATTAAAATTGATTTGAATCAATAAAAATGAAATACATAAATTGAATGAAATTCACCCTATCATATTTACTGTAACAACTGTATCTTAATTACTGTTATTTTTAAATAATATTAAAAAAAAAAAAATTTATTTTTTTACCTGTTGGGTGCAATATAAATATCATATTTTTATATTTTATTTCTTACTCTTTCTTTTGTTTTTCTTTTACATTTGAACACCTCTTCTATATTTGTATTTTAATCTATATAATATACATTATTATATATATGTATATGTGTTTTTATATGCATATTTATGAATACATATTATATTAAAAGATTTAGAAGTCTTACGACTATATATTATGTATGTTGCAAGTAAATATTTCTCTTACATTGTTTTATTTGTTCTGATGTAAAATTTTCCTTAACATTTTTTTGCGTTCATTTTGATGTTATTGCCGTGTTTTTTTTTTTTTTTTTTAGTTGCTTAAAAAGTTTTTAAAATTATTATTATATTTTTTTTTAATTTCTTTTAATTTTCTTTTTTTTATTATTTTCATTGCAAGTTCCTTTACTCATAAGGTAAGGTGTTCTTTTTTTCGTGGGTCGGAAAATTTTTTTTTTTTTTTGTTTTCTTGTTTTTGAAAAATAATGTGAGATGTGGAAAATTTATGTTTTATTAAGTTGGTTGTATAATAAAAGGAATGAACGATGAAAGTATCTTTAATTATAAATTCCTTATGGGTAAAATGTAATTCAAAAAGACAGGAGAAAAAAAAAGAAGTAAGTACAGGATGAAAGGAAAAAGACAGGAAAATAAAATACATGAAAGAAATGAAAGATTGTATAAAACAAGAAACAAGAAAGGAAATTAGAGTTCTAAATGAATGTGTACTTAGTATTATTATATGTAATATGTATATTATGTTATATAGTGATTATATTTTAATTTTATAGTTTTTATAATATTAATGCAGTTCATTTCTTTTACATTAAATCAATGTAGTATTTAAAAAAAAAAAAAAAGGAAAAGAAATCCTGTTTTAAGTATAAGGTGAATTGTTTTTTTTTTTTTTTTTATTAAGAAAGAATTAAATTATTAATTAGAAAAAAGAAAAGATGTTTTTTATTTTTTCCTTTTGAAGTAATTGTTAGAAAATATATTTGAAAAATTAGCAGTAATAAATGAGAAATTTCCTAATAAAAATAGTGGTTGTAAAATAATTTATTATAATTAAAAATAATGTAGATAATAAAAAGATTAATTAAAATTTTTGATATAATAATATGATAAAGATCATATTTTTTTTTTTTAAGTGTTTTATAATAAAAATATCTGGAAATTTTCTAAGTAAGAAGTGTAAAAAAAGTATATCTAATAAAGATTGTTTTCAAAATAAATGTGTTTTAATTTGTTAATTAAATTCAATTACTTTGTAAATATTGATATATCATATTATAGAGAGAGAAAGAGAGAGAGAAGGAGAGAACGGAAACGTTTGTGAATAGAATTTATTTTATAAAATTTTATTCTGTTATTGAATTAATCTTTATATTAAAATTAAAGATTTAAAAGTAGAGTATTAGTCTTAAACCTCGATAACTATCTGTTTTTCTATATGTAATCATAATTCATAAGAATTCAAGAAATAAGACAAGATGAAAAACATGATTTCATCAAATGTATTCCTCTCAGTCAGTTATATTCCCAGTCTACAATTTGATAAAACTTAAAAGAAAATTTGTAGGTTTGTTTCAAATTGACCATCCATCCTCATTTAATATCTTATTTTCACTTTGCACCTACATTAGTATAAAAGAAGTGATTCCTAATGTTTAGTTATCTAAAAAAAAAAAACAATTTTTTTTGACTTACTTATCATGTAATTATTAAGCTTCGATTGCCTGAACTTATGCAGTACAAATTCCTAGATGGCTTAATTAGGCTTACAAAAATTTGTTTGCGTGATATTATGAAGATTGCGAATATGAAAACATCTTCCACCGTATATGTTGTTTAGAAATGGAGATAATTTTTTATACAATGTTCGAAGATTCAAAGTGAACATTAACAATTTTGATCACAATATTTGAAACCAATTTTTATTCGCTAATTTGTTCTTCCCTTGACCAAACCAGGACTTTAGTACTAAAGATCATATATATAGTTTAGTCATAAAGGTGAGGTAGTGTTTAGTGTGTAAGAGTGCTATACACTCATAGAGAATTGATGCTTATTCCACTTCTTTATAGTGTTTTTCAATGATTCGCACCTCGCAAAAAAAGAAACCCATTTCTTTAATATTGAGCTTTTCTATTTTAATTCTTGAGCCATTATTTTGCGAAAATAATCTGCTTGTTAATACAATTATTGTAAATGTAGGAGAAGGTTGATATAAAGTCACACTGCAAACAAATCTAGACTTTTTTGATTTCATGTGAAGGCCAACAAAAATAAACTGTTCAGTTATCAAATATTTTAATATAAATATATTTTTTTTAATGCATTTCTCTTTCCTGTTCAGGCGTGGCTGGAAATGTCGTAAGGAGGAATAACTCTTACGATGTGTATGGGATTCGAACCCACACTACCTCGGTGTTTACAGCGTATTTTATACGCTCTTACCCACTAGGCCACCGAGGCGTTATTTTAATATGAATTAGGTATATTATTTATAAAATCCTAAAGAGTTTAAAAATTTCTAAAATTTTTAAGTTCACGTTATTATTTAATCAAACTATGATACATATTACATATAGATATATTAAGTTTTTTTAATTAATATTGTAAAAATTTAATTATTCATTTTGTTTTATTTGGAAATATAGGAAGGCAATTTTTTACCATTCATGCGTTATAAGTATTTCTTTATTCTTACACTAAGTTTTAACTAATCTTTTTAAAGTTTTTTTTTAAGAAAATTTTATTTTAATTTAGAATTTGAATTAAACACAACAAAAAAACAAACACGGAAAAAATTTTTAAATTAACATCATAAAATTCTTTAATATCAACATCGACTTAAAAAAATATATAGAATTTTAATTTAAAAAAGTTCATACAACTTCAGGAATAGTTTTGTGTTTGTTATCTAAATACAGGGTGAAATATTATTATTTTGGTTATATTTTTTCGAGAATTAGAGTTTTTAGGACCTTAAAGGTATGTGATTATCTACTATAAGGAAGATTTTTTTTTTACGATATGTAGAAATCATTGAAAAAAGTTTATCAAAACCATGTCTCCCAAGGTGTGTTTCATTTTAACTATTTAAAAAATCATCTCCATTTAATATCAAACAATAAGAGTGGATATTTGATACAAATTTATTGTTTAGTTAGCAGGTTTAAATGAAGAAATTAAAAAAAGCATTTAAAATATTTAGAGTTAACACTAAACATTTAGTTTCTAAAACTAAGTTTATGTAGTAACGTTTCACACGTTTGATTAATAATTATATTAAAAAATTTAAATTTAAAATAATTAACAGTTATTAATCAACATGTAGAGAACATCTACATCTATGTTATAAACCATTTTTGATAACATCCAGTATCTTGACATTTCCCACCTATTTTCCTTTTATTCCTATTTTCTCTAATCCCCAAACCGAGCAGTACTTTGTACTATAGATTGTAACCTAATTTTTGGTTTAAAAGAGAGGTGGCATTTGATTGGTTCAAGCTCAACATTACTAAACAGAATTCATGCATTTATCCCATTGGTGTTTTTCGAGATTCCCACCTACTTTCTTAAATAAAAAATTCCAAACTAAAAAAAAAAAAAACTAAAAAGGATTAAAAGAAAATTGTTCCATTTTTTCTTTATAAATTTTTTTAAAACGTTCTTAAACTTACGAATGTAATCATTTTCACGATGATATAATGGAACCCCTATATTTTTATTGTAATAAATTAAAGTTCTTTTTTTAAATTTAACCATAAAAGCTTTTGGCGAAATAAACATATTGAATTTTACTATGAATAATAATTTTTTACAAAAGACCTTAATATAAAAAAAAAAAAAAAATTTTCGAAACAATTTTAAGGATAAAGTTCAAAAAATTTACAAAACTAATTTTTCAAGTATCAATAATTTAACAAAATCAAGTACATTAATTCAAATTTCTTTGTTATCTTAAATTTATTGCATGAGTTCACTCTGTATTATGAAAAAAAATTGTAGAAACTACTAAAAAAAAAAAAAAAACTTTTTGCAATTTACACTTAAAAATTTCTCCCCCTTAACAAAATATTACAACTCTTGAAAAACTAAACAAAAATGTTAGAGAAGTTTTTTTTTTGCTGTTAATTTTTCTTTTCCATTATTTGTATTATTTTTATTTGATTTGTAGTATAAAACTTTTTTTTTTTTCTTTTAACACCAGTCTAATAATTTTATTTTTTTTTTATTTTTTGTTACTATTCATTTTACCACCAACCAATTTTACTACTTGAAATATTAGATACTTGCCTTGCCTTGCCTTGCCTTTTTTAGGAACAAAACGTTGATTCGAATGAATGAAACACTGTATAAAAATGCATACAATTAAAAAAAAAAAAACCCAAAAAAAAAAAAAAAAATAAAACTAACAACTTTAAAGTGAAGTTTATTGCACTATAAACCTAATGAAATAAAAATAAAAAATACTTTCAAAAAATGTTTATGTTTTTCTTTTTTCTTTTTTTTATTAAATAGAATTCCATGACTTATCAGAAACAACCTCAAAACAATTTTCAAAACAAATGGGAGTCACTTCTAATACAATAAAACAAATTTTCAAACAACAAACAGAATAAATCCAACAAATATAAAATAAAAAAATATAACCACATTAATTTACCCAGTTTAAAAAAAAAAAAAAAAAATAAAAAAACTACAAGAAATAAAAATTTGAAATAAAAGGATTTGAAAACTTTTTAGATACTGGTTTATAAGAAACAATGAAATTGAAACATTTAGAAAAAAACATATGTATGTACATATATATTGTATATATACATATATTAAAATTAACTTACCAACCACTTGAAGATAGACTTTAGCACTAACTTTCGGTTCTGTTGACACTTGACATTCATATATACCAGCATCACGAGCTTGAACATATTTTATTTGTAATGTCCAACTGTTATCTGACTGTTGCAACGCTAAAAATCTTTGGTCAGCGATGAATACAGATCTAGAAAAATACAATAGAAAAAATTATAATTATGTGTTACATATAAAAACAAAAAAAAAGAAAACAAAAAGAATAAAAAACAAAATAGAGAATTTATAAGTATATAAGTAAACATAATAATATTTAAATTTCTATTCATAACTTCATTCATGTTATTTAAATTTTATTTTTGGGTTAAGTTCCAAATAAAACTCCGGAATGGTATAGTTGAAATCTTTCTATATCGATAGTTTTATAGTTTTTATTTTCATTTTGTAAATTTTGTCAAATTAAAATTTTTTGAAATATTAAAAGTAAAAAAATATTTAAAGATTAATAATTATAAGAGTTTTAAAAGTCACAACTTACAATGGTCACAATTTATCATTTAGAACTTAAGAAAATTCTTCAGAAAATATTTCAAAAAAAAAAAAAAAGCAAAAGTACGAGATTTTCTTAATTCGAACTGATGCGAGAAAACCTTTTAATATATCTAGGCAATGGAAAATTTATCTAGTGCTACTTATAATAAATTTTCCTGGTCTATATCTAATCATTTGGTTGGTCACTGATCTAATATTATTTTAAAATGATTACTAGCGAAAATCTAAAGAGGTTTTCATTGGTCACGGCCACTTCCTAGTTAATGAATATAGATCGTAACCAAAATAAAATTTGTGCATAATTAATACTTTCAAAAGTCAGTTAACGGATAATATCGAATATTAAAACTATAACAAATTTTCCAAGTTTTATTTCCTTAGTTGGAATTTATTTATTTATTTATTTCTTCATTTTGATTTCCATATACCACATAAAACGAGGAAATAAATCAATCTTTTTATTTCAGATATGGTTACGTTACAAGTATCCGTAGTATAATAGTATTGTTCTATTTCATTTACATTAAATTTTTATATTTTGTATAATATTTTGACCTGATTATGGAATCTTTCTTTTAAGGATATCTTTATCTTTCTTAAATACATCGAAAATTATCTGAGTTCTTATAAGTATGTATAGTCTTTATTCCTAAAATATGTAATTTTTAATAACACTTCTTATGTTTTCCACTCTTTCATTAATCTTTCAAAAAAACAAAAAAAAAAAAATCAAGAGAAAGATTTTAAAATTAAAGATCATTCAATAATCTTTGATTCATTTTTTTCGTTTAGTCTTCTAAAGAAACTATAAAAAAATTTAAATTGATTGGTTGTCGTTCTTGTCAAAAATCTTTTAAAAGATTTGACATTGAGTTTATAAAATATTAATTATAGAAATAATCCATTTAAATTGAAGTTATTTTACGGAGGTATTGCCTATATTTTATTATTGTTTTTTTTTTATTTTTGTTTAACAGAATAAGTTTTTGTTTTAAAAAAGGATAATACATACATTCAATTATATTCAAAAGGATATGGTCACCTAAATACATACCATATGAATAGGGGAAGATATTATCATAAAAAATTAAAAAAAAAATATACATATATATACATATAATATATATTGTATATTTATTGCAGTTATTTAGATTAACCATAGAACAAAAAGAATAGCAAATTTTTTTTGTTGATATTACAAAAAAACAAAAAAAAAAAAAAAATAATAATATTTGTTATCCTCTTATTTTTTTTAATATCCTTTTTATAATTTTATTTAAAAAAAAAAAAAAAAAACAAGTATCTATGAACAAGAATTATAATATAGAGTTGGATGAACACTGTCTAACAATTATTTTAATACAAATAAAATGTGGATTTGTATTATGTTGGTTACTTGATTAGTTGTTTGGTTTCTTAGTTTTATACTACTATGACTAAAATTTTCAAATATAACATTAACAAAAAAAAAAAAAAATTTTTGAAAGGCAAAAAATAAAAGGATATAAAAATTGGTAACAATAGTAGTATAATAATAATAGTAATAACAGTAATGATAAAAATGAAAATTAAAAGGATAATGAAAAAAGGATTATAATTTAATATATTATATCTTTATTTACATTTAAAGAAGAGGCAGAGAGAGAGAGAGAGAGAAAGAGAGAAGGACAAGGAGAAAAAAAAAATTGTGTACAAAAGCAAATAGAACAGATATAAAATTAAACAAGACAGAATGTAAAATAACGGTTTTTAAAAGTGCACATTTCCAAAAGATAATACAAACTGTTTAGAATTGTGACTGGCACCAAATTTCATATAAGAAAAATGTGAAAATAGAACTTTTTTGCAATTTTGAGGGGATTTAATGGAGTATTAATCTTACCGAAGAAAAATTTGTACAGGTGCCTAAGTTACAGGTGTTTAAAAATAGCAAATTTTCTATTTTTGGGCTCTAATAGCTAATAAACAAGGAGTGATCCAAAAAAATTTTCTGAGGAAGATTTTACTAATTCTAAAAGTTCTTTCTTGATTCAAAATTTCTAACCTCTATCTAAAAGCGTGCTGGAGTTATGAAGGTAGAAAAATCATGAAAAATTTGGTTTTCATATAACAGTAAATTTAAATACTAAATTAAAAAGTATTTTTAATTTAGTAAAATTAAATATATATAATTTTGATATTGATTTACAAAGGTAAAAGAATTGCTGTCGAATGGCGTTTACAGATTGAAAAAATGTTAAGCGGAACATGAAATATACGTATTTAAAAATAGGGCTTTTTCAAAGTTTCAGGAGCTGTAGTTCCCTGATGGATGGGGTTACATGAAAAATTTGTTCCACAAAATCAATTTTTTTATGAGACCTACCCATGGTTAAATTTTTTTTTTCCATCTTTAACGGTGTAGAAGTTTTGTAAACATACGGACAGACGCACGCACGGACAGTGTGAAACTAATAGGCACATTTTTTCAAAAAGTTTTTTTTGGAAATGTGCTCAAAATGAGCAAATAGTTTATTTTTAATTCATTTAAAAAGATATAGTTTACTTCTTATAAACAAATTTAAAATTTTCTGTAATATTAATACCTTATAAGTGACATTTTAGAATTTGTTTGTTTTTAAATGTATACAATTATGTGGTTGTTTTATATTTAAAATGTAGAATTACTTCTTTATTTGTGTCGTTTTTGAAATGTTGGTTCTCTTTCGTTATACTGAATTAAATCATAAAGTGTGTTGAATGTATTTTGTAAGAAAATTTTGGAATTATTTTAAAGCTGCCACTAATAACAATAGAATAATCTATATATAAACATTCTATTTTATAATATAAGGAAATAATTTGTTAGTTAAAAATAACGTGGTATTATATTGGTCAAAAATTTAAGCTCTTTTCATATAAATATTATAAAATTATTATTCTTTACATTTACATTCTTTAGATAATTTAGTTCTCTTAAAAATGATTTATATTTTTAGTACCTATAAAATGTTTTATTTATATTAGAATTTTTTTTACCAGTATATAGGTATTATAAATTACAGGAATTTAAAATAATTTATTTTAATTACAGGATTCTGTAATGTAAAAAATGTTTCTTTATATGTTTAACAAAAATTACAAATAATATATAAGATTAATTAAAACTCTTAGAAACCTTTAGATGTTGGCCATTTTTAGCACATTTCCAAAAAAAATTTTGAAAAATTGTGCCTATTAATTTCACTCTGTCCGTCTATTGTATATATTTTTTAAATTTAAAATTTAAATTTACCGTTATGTGAAAACCAAATTTTGCATGATTTTTCTACCTTCATAATTCCAGCACAGTTTTAGATAGGGGCTTGAAATTTTGAGGTAAGAAAGAATTTTAACAATTAGTATAAGTTTATTTAGAAATTTTTTTGTACCACCTGTTTAAGACCTATTAGGGCTCAAAAATGGGAAATTTGTTATTTTTAGACACATGTAACTTAGGCATCTGTACAAATTTTTCTTCGGAAAAATATAAAAATTAAAGCTTCAGTAATATATTTTTACGCGTATTAACAGCTTTTCGTAGTCATATAGGGTTCCGGATGTACAGCCCCTCAAAATTGCAAAAAAGTCCTATTTTCACATTTTTTTCTTATATGAAATTTTCAGATTTTGGTGCAAGTCACAATTCTAAACAGTTTGTATTATCTTTTGGAAATGTGCCCTTTTAAAAACCGTTGGTTTACATTTTGCCTTGTTTAACAATATTTTTTCATTCCTCTTATGTTTAGTAGTAAACTCTATTATTTAATAAAAAACTAAAGGCTGTAAAATTGTTACTATAATTAGATAAATTTAAGAATGTTCACATCAATTCTAATAGTACGTTAATATATAGTTTAAATTTGTTTTTTTTTTTCTAACGGTTTTTCTGTTTAACAGAATATTCTAAGCTTTGGGAACAAACTTGTAAAATCGTATGTCATTTAGAAAAAGAATAGACGCTTAGAATTCTTTATCTCTTTCGTTTTTAACTTTCTTAGTTTTTAGTATTTCAAAACTAATATATATTTCCCTTTCAAATTATGCTATTAAATTACATTAATGTCCCCCGTATAAAAAATCAAAGCATATTTTATTGAAATAATTTTTTGTCCTTTAAGATCAATTATTGCTGAAAACGAATGATGATTGGATTATGGATATATATTTCTTATTTTGTCTGCCCTTTGAGATACATTAGCTAGAGATTTAATAAAAAAATATGAAGCATAAAATTAAACTTGGAGGGGCTATTTAACCGCCTTAGTGACATCATCGTTAACCCGCGCCATAACTGAATATTTTTATATATACCTTTATATATGTTTGAAAGAGTTTGAAAAGGATCTGACAATCTAGCTATAGTAAAATATAATCAAACATTCTATCGGCTTCATATAGTATAGAAAACTTCAATTTAAAAAGTGATTAATGATAGAAACTTAATATTAAACAGCTTTTCATGAGAAATATATTTAGACATATTTACATGCAATCATTAGCACATTTTCTTTTTTACAATACTGTAAAAACTTTAGTTAAAGTGTTTTGTCCATTCAATACTATTAAGCTCCTCAGTAAAGGTTAAACTATAATGTCCAACTACCTAGACAAATATATTTCTGAGATTAGCAAATTAAACAGTTGTGAAACAAAATAATTAACTTATATTAAATTTATTGAATCAATTTAAGAAAGAGATTAAATAAAATTTTAATAAATAATTAAAGTAAAAATCATTTATGGATACTTTTTTCATAATTTTTTTTTTTTTAATTATTCAGTTGTTTACTACACAAGAAATTTACTTATATTCAATTGAATTACTATTTGTTTTTTAACTTTATTGTGTAGCAAAACAATCAGATGGTATTTCAGTTATATAAAAATGATTTAACTTAAGCATTAAAAGAACGCTATATTACCTTACAGTCCCACACCCCAATTCTAAGTTTCGGCATCATTATCCTATCCTTTTCTATTCCTACTCCCTAGCCAATATAGTGCATTAGTAGTTGGAGATTTCATCAGTAAGTATTAAGTAGGTATTTGACACTACCAAGGGGTTATTTTTGATATCATATTCCCAACTCCCTTAGTGGACATTTTTGTTTTTTTTTTTAAATAAAAAATTGAGTCTTAAAAATTCTTACGACCTTTTCTTTGAATTTCTATTATTTAATAAGTTTTTATTTTCTTAAATGGTTTTGTTGTAAATTTGGTTGAATTATGCCAGTCACTTTTTTATGGGTTTTTTTTTAATGTTTAAGGAGTTTTTTACTCGTAATACATATTTTATAATTCAAGATCACTTTATCTTTCCGTATTTTTATTTCTCACATTTACACTTTTACTATTTTTAATTCTTTTTTTATACTTTAATCCTTTCCACAATTAAAAACAATTATAATTGTTAATATTCATACAATTATAATAAAAATATTTCCTTTAACTTTTACAGATTTTAATGGATTTAACTCAAAAAATGAGTATTTAGTAAAAAAAAAAAAAAAAATTCAAATGAAAAGAATTAATTTAGGTATTTAATTCTGTAATCCGCTTAACATTTGTTAAAATAAAAATAAAATCGCATAATAAAATTTTTGATTCTTTAATATTTTGTGTAGGTTTATAAGTATATATTTAATATATTTCTATTTCTAAGGCTTATGATGTCGATTTTTTCCTTTTTTCATAATATATTATGAGGAATTTTATAGACCGAAATAAAAATATTCCTTTATATATACTTGTTATTTGATATTTGAAGATTTTTAAGCAGAACTACTTTCACATTTCTATAAAAACGATAGAAAAGAATGGGACAAATTTTTCATACCTAAAAGTATGCAATTTAGGGAAAATATTGTAACGATTTAATAGTAAGTTTGCTTCTTAAGGGAACTCGTTGTTTTTTAAGCTATAATCAATAAATATCAAAAAACATGGAAAACAATTAGGATTCAGAACTAAATAATTTATTTATTTTTATATAAAAAAATAATTTTTAAGAAAGCTGATGGCACATTTTTTTACCCGTTGAATATGACAATTGCCTGCAAGGATGTGTAAAATACACTAAAATAAATATCTAAAAACTGTTAAAATATTTGTATTTAAAAGATACTACATATTTTAAACTGAATTAACGTTTAATTAAATGATTAAAATTAATATTTAAAATTAATTTAAAATTATAATTTTGATTTATAAATCGTATATAAAGTCAATCTCATAAGTAATTTATATTTTTAATAATAATAAAAAAAAAAATTTTTTTTTTTCTTTAAATTTAACTTTAAAAATTCTTAATTCTATTAAAAAATAATTAACTTAAAAACACTCAACCAATTTTCTTTTAATTATGATATTTTATAACAAATATACAAGTATAAAAAATATACAAAATATATATCAAAAATTTCTATTCTCCTTCTATGAATTTAAAATAAACTTTAATGTCATTTGAAGAGTATCTTCAACTAAAAAAAAAAAAATTTTACACTTTGACATTTCCTTATTTTATATAAAAATAAAATTAAATAGAAAAGAAAGTCAAGAGAATGGGTACCATTAAATCTTTTTCACATTTTTATACACAAAATTTTTTTTTTGTAGAGGATATGAAAATTTCGATTTTCTTAATATTATTTTTTTTTTATGATTTTTTTGTGTGTAAGAACCCATTTTATACGCAATATTCTTACTTTCCTTTGGTTTTTTTTTTTTTTTTTTTTTGTAATATTAAAGAAAATAAATGAAAAACAAACTTAGTGAAAAACTACAAAATAAGAAAAGAGTATGTAAACTTTTCTTTAGAAAAACTTATGTGCAAATTAGTTTAAAAATAAAAATTAAAAATAAACTTTTGTTTAATGTTATTTTCTTATTCATATCACCTTGAATTGCTAAAATTTAATTTTATTCATATAGTAAATATGTATCTGCAAATATGTACCACTATTTTATATACATATACTTAATAACTTAATTCAAATAATATGTATTCTGTTTCAGAATAGAGTATGGGTCTTTTATACTATTTATTCATTAAATACAGGATATGAATATTTTTTATTTAAGAATTATATATATATGGTTTTATATATATATATATGTATATATATGCGTGTGTGTGGTTATATGTAATCTTATAAAAGTAACTAATATAACCACAAAACATTTATTTAAACAACATTTTTTGAATATAAACTGTACATCTGCAGCTATATGGATAGTAATGTATAGTTTATATCTACTTTTTGAATTTCATTAATATTAAATTAGAATGGGTGAGGAACAAAAAAAAAAAAAAAAAAGCAAAAATAAAATAAAATAAAATTAATGTTTGCTGGTTTGTGTTTGTCAGAATATGAAAAATATAGAGTGTTTACAGAGTGGTTTAAAACGTTCAGTGGTTTAATTAGGTGGAAAACTGATACCGAATATCATAACAGGCCTAATCCAGCTTAAGTGTGCATCTGCAGTCTCTTACAACCTAAATACCTAGCTACACTTACTACTATTTCTGTTTATCCAAAAGAGTTAAAAATGGAAAATTTTTTAACGTTTACAACTATGCATTGTCTTTCTTTTTTCTTTTTATTTAAAAAAAACATTTTTATTTTAAGAAAAAGTATAGATGAAAAAGCGAAGTAAGAAATAAAATGTAAAATCAAATTGATAATTCAATAATAAGTCAAAATAAAAATAAAGTCAAATCATTGTAAGACTAGACTATTAACTATTATTGTATTTTATTATAAGTATGCAATATACTTTCTAAACTATAGTTTATGTTTTATAATATTCTGTAGTATTTATACTCATTAAATGTATTTTTTTACTACATATTTTTGTTCTTCACATATTTATTTAAGTAGTGAAAATATATGGTCAGTGGATGGATTAGTGCTTTTTCAAAAAATAACAGTACATCCTTAAGAATATTAACACAATTATTATAATATTTTTAAACTAATTATAAAATAAATAATAAGGGCCTGGGTGGCCTAGTGGGTTAGGTAAGAGCGTATAAAATATTATGTAAACACCGAAGGAGTGTGGGTTCGAATCCCACACACGTCGTAAGAGTTATTCTCCCTTACGATAATTACATCCACGCCTGAACAGGAAAGGCAGGGAAATGCATTAAAAAAAAAGAAAATAATAATAAATGATTTAGTGGATGCTCTATGCTCCTTATAGAAGTGCGAAGGAAAAATAATTAATCATTTTGTTTTAAATATATAATTTAAGCGTTTCGCATCTAATCAATTCTAAAAAAAAAAATAATTTTTCGAATAAGAATGAGTATTTCTGAATTATCTTTTTCCTACCATTCTGTACTTGATAAAAAGAAATAAAAAAAAATAAAAAAATAAGTAATCATTTTTTAAAAATAAAAATAAAAAACAAGTTAAAAAATAAACATAAAAATATAAATAAAGTACGTATATTAAAAAAAAAAAAAAAAAATTAAAATAAACTGGGAAAAATAAAACCAAAGAAAAATTTCTTCTTACAAGATTTATGTGAAAAGTAATCATGTATGACACTTTTCTGGGAAATTCTCTTCTATATAAACATATTTTTATTTTCTTATTTGTTTTTCTTTTTAATTTTCTATTCTTTGTATTTATTTTGTCCTCCTCTTAAAATAGTATGCAATAAAACATATTCGCACAAACATTCTTCAAAAAAAAAAAAAGAAAAAAAAAATTAAAATTAAAAAAATAATTATTTTAAAAAGTAGTAATTTAAAAAATAAGAAAAATGTGAAAAAATAAAAAGGAAATTCATATAATGGAGTTATTGTAATTAATTTTACAAAGTTTATTTTTCATCGTTATAAAAATTTTCATATTTAAAAAAAAAAAAAAATTAAGTGAAGGTTTTTAAGAATAAAAAATTTATTATTATTAATTAAAAAAACAAAACAAAATTTTTCTTTTATTTTATTTTATTTTGTTAATTACTTATATTATAGAGTTAACGTTATACAAGCTGTGAAATTTGAAACGATTAATGCTTAAATAATATAAAGAGTGGATATTACGCAAAAGTGTAATACAAAAAAGGAAAAATTATTATGTAACAATAGAGTATAGTTAGACATATTATAATGTAGTAATAGAGTAGTTTTGTGGTATAAATCTTTATTGAGGGTGAAAATTGTTAGTTAAATGTATGATAAAATGTATGTCTAATATTATAAAATTATTTTGAAAAATTTTTTTTGAAGAATATATTAAATTTTTTTTTTTTTTTTTTTGTTTTAACTTTTTATTTTATTGTTTGTGTACAGTCTTAGTCTATCTTAACCTACAAAAAAAAAGTTAACAAAAAGGTTTTTTTTTTTTTTAACATGTAAAAAACATTAAGTTTTTTGTAAGTTAAATTTTTGTCTTAAACTATATTTATTTTTAATTCATATTTATTATTATTTGTAATATTTTTTTCTTTTTTAAGCCATTGTAAAAATTAGACAAAAGTCAATGTAAAATCTCTATTTTTGTTTTAAATAAAAAGCCCTAACCTAACTTAACCTATCCTTAACACTAACTGTCCTATTCTTAATACTACAAAATTTACAAAAAAGATTTATTCTTTACTCTGATATGTTTAACCACCAATAATTCTTTCTTATCGTTTTGTCTTTATCTGGTATAGACAAGAATATATTAAATTTCAAAATGTCTTGTATCACAATTGTAAAATTTTTCAATTCCTTGATAATGAAAAGTGTTATAAATAAAATATTCCATAGGATTTTTTTTAGAGTTTTTTATTTTTATTTTTTATATTTCCGCTTCTATAAGCAGAATAGTGCCACTAAGTTATTTATTATTCATATTTAATCAAGGTTCAAGTTCAGAAATAATTTTAGTTTCATTAAGTGGTTGATTAGTTGCTGTGCTTGATCGTACAATATTATGAAACACAAATATTTTTATTTATACGCCCTATAAATATATATTATTATATAAAATTTATATTTTTATTTATCTAGGTATATTATCTTATACAAAAGTTATATATATTATTCCTTTATTTTATTATGTTGTAATTCGATTTGATATGATGCGATGGCGACGTGTCATAATTCCCGAAGTCATAAGCCCCTAAAAAAATCTGGGTCGTGGGGCTCACATGAAATGGGATATAATCCCCTAAAACTGTTTGGGCCTTATGTCTCACGAGCATTGATTAATTTTTTTAATTAGTACATTATGACCCACGGCTAATTGGACATAATGCCCTAATTGTATTTTGGCTTTGTGACCCACTGTTTATAAGACATAATGCTCGAATTGTATTAGGAGATTATGTCCCACTTCTAGTGAGTTAAAAAGGCCAATTTTTTTTGGGGGATTATGATATTTCGTTATAATTAATTAATACTAACTACTTCTTAAATTATTACAGCATTATTATAACTTCATTTAAATGAGTCAAAACACCCTAAAATTGAAAAATTTAAATTATCTAAATTAAAACCTGTTTTTAAAAATAAAAATTTGATATCATGCAATAAACGCACAAGACTAGTGAGTATCTTAGGCGGGGGAATTTTAAAGTTGGATGTTGCCGTTTTCCAGAATATATTTATATAATATGTATTATATAGTATATGCGGGAAATGCGTCCATATTATTCAGAAAATTAGAAGCTTTTACACAGATTTGGAACAAAATTTTTCTTTTTAAGAAAATAAGAAGGGAACAATGACATATTTTCAAAATCTGAAATCAATACATAAGCAAGTTTTCACTGAAATCACTGTTCTCCTTCCGTTCCGTTCCGTTCCGTTTTACGCAAACACTTTTGTTTTGTTCATTTTACAAAAAATTAGTTTTTGTAAAAGAAATTGGAATTAAATGTTAATTGCATTTTTTATTGTGTGCGTGATATTGAGTGCGGTTAAACGAAAATTAGAAAAAAAGAAAACAGTTAAAAATGAATACAAACGAAAGTGAAGAAGAATTGTTAATAATAGTTCTTCTAGTTCTTTTGTAGAATTTAATTATGTTACTGGCTTTAGATCGAATAGCGTTTTAATTCATATTCCTTCTCAAAACCAATATTAATCGTTCCGAATTATTATGTCCGTTTTGTAGGACTTTTGTTACAGATGCTAAAAAACATTTTGTTTAATTTTTTATAAAAATATAATAATAAAAATTTAATATATAGTAATGTATTATATGTAAATAAAATACAAAAAATTAATTAAAATTGAAATTGTTTCTTTAATATTTTTTTTCATTTTTATTATATAAAAATGTATTATATGTAGATAATATTACATAATTAATAATAAATTGAAATTGTTTATTTAAAAAAGATTTAATTTTTTAATAAATTTGTTTTCCTTAGTTTTATTCCTTCTTAATAAATTTATTATATTAATTAATTTATTTTATTAATTTATTTTAATTATTTGGGGATTATGACCCATTGATTTTGGGGTCTTATGACTCACTGCTTATGAGACATAAAGTCCGAACGTTTTCGGGGATTATGTCCCTTTTTTATTGAGTCAAAAGCCACAAAGTGTTTTTGGGGGATTATGACTTGGGGGATTATGGCACGTTGTGATTAATTATAGAATATATATATATGTACCTACTTATTTTATTGTTTAATTTATATTTTCATTATTACATATAATGAAAAAAATCGATATCATTTTGTATTAATCAATATGATGCAGCTGTGATTTGAACTCCAGAGATTGAAACCGCCATTGGTTCAATGGAACTTTTCATTGTACACTGTAAAATTGTGATTACTCTTCAATTTTAAGGAAACTCTATTTCTATAATTAAGAAAAACAGTTAACACGTGTAAAACACATACATGTGTTTGACTTTAAACAAATTTCAGTAACTGTCCAAAAATATTTTAAATTTTTGACCCTTAATAGCTTTTAAACAGAGGAAAGTTTAAACATTTTTTTCGTGGTAATTTCGTGTTTATTCTGAAATATCTTTATGACCTTAAAATTTCAAGATTCTTGACTAAAAATTTAATAAAAAGGACAATTAAAAATTGAATAAGTTAATCAAAATCATTAACGAGACAAGACTAATAACTAACGATATTTCGTAAATAGATGTTTTCTTAACATTAAAGCATTTATATTACAGCACAGCACAATTATCCCGTATCCTGTATTATCATTTGACTGTATTTCATTTGAATCAACTCTAAAGTCCTTCCTTTTACAAATATATTTCAACAGCAAATGGAGGCTACTGCTTTAAAAACTCCTGCTAAATAAATTATCCTACCTACTAATTAGTATGTAGAAAAAGAAGAACCTGTTAAGAGAAACACTGTATATTGTATGAAAAATGTACGTTTGTTACGATCATTCAGAACGCAAAAATTTTATATTCGACGCTTTCTCTACTAAATTTTTTTTTAAATAAGCCTTTAATGAAAATATTTATATAAAAATATTTAAAATTATTTAATTAAATTATATTTACAGTCAAAATTACAGATATATCATTATTGTATTTAAATAAATGATTGTCAAGTTTATATAGAACTAAATTGAAAAAAAAAAAATGATAAGAATAAATACACCAGAGAGTATGAAATGAAACAAAGGATATACAAAATAATTCAACAATTATTTTTTTAAACTTTTTATAGATTCATGTCTGATACTTTTGTATTTTTTCCTTATTGTGACTATATTATATCCTTTGTTACTAAGGAGTTAATAATTTTCATTTTGCATATGAATTAAGCGATTCTATTACCAAAATATTCTTTTTTCTGTGTTTTTTCCTTAGCAAATAATTAGGAGTGTATGCCTTTTCTACCATTTCATCATAATATTCATCTGGTTACATGAATCTTGGATTCATCTAAAGTGAAAAATAAAGAAAAAAAAAATTAAAAATTCTAAAGAAGAAATTCAAATTTTTAAGTGAAAATCACCTAAGTTGAACAGTTTCCACATCATGGTTCATATTTTTACCATATGTTTGTTTATTTTTCATTTCTCATTCTTTCTTATATTTTTTTTTTTCTCCTTTATCTTTTAAACAAAAGACAAAAATAACATGGCGAATGTTAACACATTTTAACACATTGTATACACATAAAAAAAAAAAAACGCACTTAACCTTATCTCCATCGTTTAAATATTCGTGTGTTGTATTTTGGAGGCTCCAAGGTTTTATTATTTTCTTTTCTTTTTATTCCCCAGAAGCATTTTAAGGATTTTATTTCAAGGGTAGGATCATTTAGAGAGGGAAAGAAGAGTAAAATTGGAATGAATGCCAAGGAAACGTTCAAAAGCGCTTTATGATTTGGACGTGATTTCATTTACTGTAACCAAATTGAAAATTATATAAAATGAAAAGTTTAAAAAAAAAAACACAATTTTGTTTTTTTTTCTTTTCTTATTACATATTTTTTTTTCCTTTTTTTTTTTTTTTTTTTGGTTTATTGTCTACTCGTTTTACTTTTTATTCTTGACTTGTGTAAAAGATCATTGTAAATTTCAATACAATTTACGTGTAAAAAAAGAAAAAGAAAAAAAAAAAAATGAAAATACAAATGAAAATAACTGTGAGTTTTTATTTTAAAAAAAGAAGCCATTTTGTTAACTACATAACGGTAACAAGAAAAAAAAAACAATCTGACAACTTTATTTTTTAACTTAAAAATATTCACGGATTATTTTCGTATGTAGACCTTGTGGAACGGTTGCTATTGTGGGGATTTCAATTAAAAATATAAAAAAAAAAATTTAAATAAAAAAATAAAATCTTGTTTTCGTTCAAGGTACCAAAAAAAAAAAATTTAAAATAACATAAAAAACAATAATTGAGAGTACTTTTACCTCTTAATCAAAAATTTCATTAACTATGGTTTTTTTTTTATTTGTATTTCAAAAGTTTTTTCAATTAGTCAAATAGCTTTAAAAAACATTAAAATCAGATTTTCGACAAATTTTTGAAGCAAATATACTTTATACAGGGTAACAATGGTAAGATTATCTGATCAGACAGGATCTTGGCTTTATACAGGAAAGGCACGAAAATTTTAAGGAAAAAGAAGATATAATATGAAACCAACTCACATATGATTTCATATCGTACTACGTGGTTGGAAGTCCTATTCTATTTACCAGACAGATAATATCAAGAACGAAGCATAAAACGTTAAGAAAGTAAAACACGATCGGAGGCGCAAACGATCGCTAATGTTAAATTTCTCGATTCGAAGAATAATAATATTTAATAACTTTTACATTAAATTCGATTTAGAAATGCAGAAATGTATGAAAATGCAATATCAATTTTTTAAAACACAGCATCTTAGAAAACAAAAAACGCAAAGAAACTCATTTTATACGTAAATTTTGACATAATCATCATTCATTCGGTCCATTCCTTCGTTATTAATATTTTCGAAAATAGTTTGCAAGTTCATTGAATCAAATCCTCTATTTAAATGTTATTATCGTGTATTTTTGATATTTTCATCAAATTGTTAATCTTTTTTCTGTGCACTGAGTCTACATATAAGTCACTATTTATTTAATTTTTTTGTTTTTTTGTTTTTGTATTATTGAGAAAATCGAATCAAAGAGCATGGTAACATGACTAACACAAGGGAAATAAATAAAAAAAACAAAAACAAAAAATAAAATGTTTGTGAATTTATTTGCATTTCAATTGAAAATATATCGTGCGTTTGGAAGTCAATTAAAAAATACGACTGTTTTTTAACATAAATGTATTGTTGTTCTTATCATTTTGTTTAAATTTTGTTTTTTATTTTTTATACATTATTATTGAATGGTTTTTGTTTATTGATTCTTTGTAATATCTTTTTGTTAACTTCTTTAAATGTAAACAAGTTATTATCAAAATCATTAATTTAGCTTGAACAAAAGCTTGTGGAACTTTTTATTATATTAAAAAGAGATTTTTATCTTAAAAGAATACTTATATATATATATATATATATATATATATATATGGAAATAAATGAATGGTTTTAAAAATAAAATAAAAGCGAATAAATGATTATAAGAAAAATTCAAGGTAAGGTTTTAGTTTACACTGTCTCAAATCTTCAAAAATTTCTGCAAAAGGGTATTGAATTTAAGAATATTTGAGCTTAAAATTTAAAACATCGAACAATAAATCAGATATCTTTTCTAATAAGTTTTCAAAATTTGGAGTAACTTTTTGATTGCTAGCGTGCACAGACTGAATATGAAGTAAAGCTTACCAGCGGAAGTATTACCAAATATTGGCAACCTTAACGTGTATGATATCGATAATTACAAGAAGAATATCACCATCAACAACCATCCAGACATCCAGTATCTTCCTATATCTCTTATTTTACCATTTCCCAAACTAAACAATACATTGTACCATAGGTATAATAGATAAAGTAAAGAATAATTTTGCAATAGTTTCTTATTGTAAACATGGTTGTAGCTACATCACTACAAAATCAGAAAATATTATGAATAATATCAAGCTTAGGACTCTTTATATTACATCAAATTCTTAAACTTCGGGACTAATATTAATTCTTGATGAGACAAATTTCGTTATTCTCTGTAAACTATCTTTACTATTTTCCTTTTAAGATTTATTGTTAAGTATTCATAGAATTATAATTGTAAAGTTTTTTTTTTCCTTGCCACCACTAAACTTCAGTTTTGTGAATCATTAATTTCACTAAGCAGTTGATTACTCGGATGTAGCTATTGTATTTTAAGACGATTAATTTTTATTTCTACGCCATCTGTTATCTTAATATACAAGAATTATGGTTCATTATTATTTTATTATATAGCTATTACAAATTTGATATTAATTATAATTTATAGGACATACTTATATACATATTTTTAATTTAATTATATTCTACTAATTATTATATATTATAAGACAAAATTTATATTATTATACCCGTACGATAGGATCGGGTATAATAAAATTACTCCTCCGTTTGTAACACCTCGAAATAAGCGAGCTAGATATACCTTCAAAGGTATGGATCGGATCAGAAAAAAATTCTAAGACTTTTGAGCCATGTCCGTCCGTCCGTCCGTCAGCACGCTAACTCAAAAACTAAGAAAGCTAGAATCTTGAAATTTACACAAAATATTTTGGGAGTAATTTGTAGGTTCCCTATTTTTTTTGGTTGAGTTTGGACCAAGCCTTAGGGTAGCTCTCGAACACCTAACTTTTAGATCCCCACATTTTTTTTGCAATAGAGCTATGAAATTTTAACTACTGATAGATCTCACAAAAATATTAATTTTATTTTTAATAACTTTTTTTTGTAGCCCCACCCGTTACGGAGCTACAGCTCCCAAAAAAGGTTCAAAAAATCTCTATATTTAAATTGTTATAGCACAAGTTGTATAAGGTATATCTTCATTTTGAAAACGCCAAACGATTACTACTTTTATTAGATTTAAAATTATATATACAATAAATATATAATTTTGGCATACGGTGTCTTAATTTACCGTTATGCGAAATTCAAATTTTGCAAAATTCTTTAACCCTTCCATCTTCTAAACGGTTAAAGTTGAAAACTTGAAATTTTGACAGAAGTTAGATCTTTGAAAATTAGTATGAGTCATTTCAGAAATTTTTTTTGTATCACCCCCCGTTTGGGAGCTGTAAGGGGTCAAAAACTGAAAATTTCCAATTTTTAAACACCTGTAACTTGAACACCTGTTAAAATTTTTTTGAAGTAATACACAAAAATTAAAGCTCCAACATTATGCTTTTATTTCTGTTAACAACTTTTTTTAATAATATAGGGTTACTTTATAATTGACGAAAGTGTTACTTGATTTTTTCAAATTTTCTAACAAATTTCTTTAACGAATTTTTTCCATTTTGTTTTACTCGATAATTTGAAATTGTTGAGGATATAATGCGTAGTACAAAAAAATGTAATTAAATAAACAACATAACGGTTGCTTGAAGAATTTTTATTTATATGATATTGATATATATACATACTTATATAATATCATGTTTATTTACATATCGTATATGTCACTAGTGAATGAATGATAAGAGTATAGATGTATATTATATAGCGCCGTATTTACATACATATATATGTATTTTATTGTACTTATAAGAAATTATTCTGTCAATGGAATATTTAAATATAATATAATATAATATTTAAAATTATATTTACTGTTTTGTACTTAGTAAATTTAATATACATTTACCGCTTAGTATTAAATGGTACTATAGAATATTTGAAAAAGTTTTGGATTGATAATCGTTATGTGGAAGGTTAGAATCTGCTTTTGAAGAATGTACATATAAACATATAGTTTGAATATATGTACAACCCATAGTTCTAGAAATTATAAAATTCACCCAAATTATTTTAAAATACTAAAATATTAAAAAAATAATATTGTAAGCAGAGTGACAGGCTGTGAACATACTAACGGTTCGTACGGGTATCTAAGAGTTGACAAAGTCAACTGTATTCTTCCTCGTTTTTTATTAATCTATATGACCCAGCGAGACCTTTCGTATGAAAGGATGGTGTCTTAATCACTACACCATTGGCTGTAACGTAAAATAATGATATCATATTATGACGTATTAAAGCGTATACACTTTAATTTTTGGTAAAAAAATTTGTTGAGTTTTTTGTCTCTAACATATCAAGAACTTCTTTCCTAATTTAAATATCAAATTTCCTCAACAAAAATTTCTAATCAGATAATATAAAGCAGACAGATTTTTTTAAATAAAGGAACATTAACCAACCAAGGTGGGTAGTTAAGTAAGTAGGTACGATGCTACGTGAAAGTCTGAATTAACACTCACGTGACCTATGTTTTCTGGTTGTTTTTGGTTTTATATTCAACCCGAGGAGTTCAGATACGAAATCAATTCTTTGAGTATGTGTTTATAGAGTTGTGCTAAGGTTGTGGTAGAAGGGTTTGCTGAGTGAGAGGAGTCTGGCTCTAGTTAGAGACGGACATCCACAAATGAAAGTGCTTAAGGTTCTCACTTTCGTTTGCTTCTTTACAACTCCTGCAGGTGAGAGATTTCCAGTTTGATTGCATGCGTGTCTACTGGTGTGGCACATTAACCAATTTAAATTAACTTTTTTTTAATTATTTCTTCAGTTTTTATATTTAGTCCAACACACTGATAATTATTTAAAATTTTTATGTATTAATATCACATTTCGATTAGTGACCTTAAAAGATCTACATAAACACTTTTTCAAAAGTTATTTGACTCTAATGAAAAGGAATTCATTTTTAATTTTTAATTAAATTACCCATAGAAATTTTTCGTAATGGTAAAAAATAGATAAAACAGTAATATAAATGTATAAAATTTATATCGACAAAAAAAAAGGAAAAAAAAAATTGAAATTAAATTAATTTCTTACAATTACCACATTCAAATTGTCTCACTTTTTCGTATTGATTTAAGGTAAGAAAGGTAAGAAAAAAAAAAATAAAAAACCAAAGTAAATGATATATTAAAAAAAGGAGCAAGGAGATGTGTAAAACTAAAAGACAAAAATAATTTAAAAAAATCACCTAACCGCTTTGTAAATGTTTGACTAAATTGATTTTTTTTTTTTGTTTTCTTTTATTTACCTCAAAACCTAACATAACCTTCTAAAACCAACATGTTGATGATTATTCATGGATACCCAACTTTGTTTTTTCTTTTTTTTTTTGTATTTTACTTATTTGCTCTTTTCCCCCCTATTATTTCTTGGGTCTATTGACGGAAAATAAATAAAGAAGACAGAAGAGAGCGAAAAACAAAAGAGAAATAATAGAAAGATAGAAAAGAAGAAAAAAAAAAAAATTCTTTTTTATTTTTTAAAGAGTTTAAAATTCAGCTTCATTTTCATCTTTCCCAATAGTACTTTAGACTTTTATATTGTCCTAAATTGTTTTTGTGTTTCTCCGGAATGTTTGGTTCGTTGGTTTTTTGAATGGTTGTTTAGTTTGGTATGTGGTATCATTGGTATCATAATTGAAATACAAAGGATTCTAAAAATTAAAAAAAAAAAGAAAAAAACAATTGGATTATAATCTAAAATGTAAACTGTTTGTAAACACAATACAAATATCTTAATTCAGACAGGAAACATACGAATGTACCAGAATTATGAGCGGAAGTTACAGAATGAGTATACGTATATATAGTGTAGTTTGTTGTTTTCAAAAGGAATGTTTGGAAACGGTTTTTTTTTTTGTTTTAATTTTAATTTTTTATTTGTATAAATGCTAGCATAAAAGATTCATGAAAATAGATAGAAAATTTTATAAACCAAGAGAAGTGGAATATGAATAATAGTATCCTAGCAATAATTTTCACCGTTATACTGTTTGTTTTCTCAGTGAAAATATGAATCCATTGGATTCACAAATATAAGTTTAGTTTCTCATGTATTACTTTTTTGTTTTTCATATTTTAACAAAGTATAATTAACAAAGTTTTATTTTCTAGTGTATTATTTTAGTGCAGTTTAGTTCATGCATAACAGGTAATAAACGCATTCTTCTCCATTCACTAAATTTACTTAAATTTTGATTATTTTTCTGTTTTACAAAGCAATTATTCAGTTCAAAAAATTTGAAAGTATTCTCCATAGTGATATGTTTTTTTTTTTTTTTTTTGTTGGGATTTATCTTACCCTTACAATTAAATTTTGAACTGTGTATGGGTATGATTAAAGAGTTTTTAATTTTTTTTTTTTGACAGGAATGGGACTATGAATAGAAAAATTATTCTTGAAATAGATTTGAGATATGAAAGTGTTGGTAATTGAAAAAATTAAAATAAATTTATTTAATCTTTTTAATCTAATTTGTTTCTTTTTCAGTTGTTGTAGTAAAAAGTTACATTCGATTGTAACAGAAAATGTAGTAAAAAATGACATTCGATTGTAACAGAATTTTACAAAAATGTTCCATAGAAACTTTTGGAAGATAAGTAATTATTTTTCTTTTGATCAGCAAACCCGATTTCGGCATAAGACTTTGACAAAAGTCTTATATTTTTTTACTCGCTTTCATGTTTAAATACTTTAGTCGATAGAGTTCACATTTTGTAAAAGTGTTTACTCCTCGCTTAAGAAGTATTTTGAATTAATATGGTTATACAATATGATAAATTAGTGCTGGTACATGTAATCAGTAAAATTTATTTTTACAAGTGAGTCATGTTTTGAAAGTGAATAAAAAAAGATCAACAATATGTTTTTACTGATTATTTGAAATCATTATAGGGTTTTTTTCCGTAATTTTAAGATTTAGTTATGTCGTTAGAACGTTAGAACAAGATTTTCATCTATACAGGGTCTGTTTGTTGAGTCTAACCAAATTATTTACATATTTAAGTGTCCAATTTTAACTATAGGTAAAATATTTACGTTAAAAAAACAGATTATCATTTCGAATTGAATAAAATTGGAGAATTTATTATGGCCATACACAAGTAATCGAGAATATCTTTCCATCTGGCTTATCAGACTAACAATGTATTTACTATTATGTAATTATTATTTGGTAAAATTGTAAGAAAAAAATTTGTTTCCATAAAAGTTAGGTTGGAACTAAAAATGAAGGATTAGAATAACTGGTAAATTATCTAATAGAATAATTCTAAAGAAATTAATTCCATTGATGCAAATAATATAATTTGTTTTTTTTTTTTTTGTAGTTTTATGTTCTGTCTGCTTTATCGAAAATTCAAATTTGTTTTCTTATACTCGTATTTAGAAGGATTGCTAAAAAATATTGTACGAATGAGAATTTTATATGAATTTTTAATTCCTAAAAGTTTGGGTCAAAAATTTTTAACTTTTTATTACCAAACTTATGCATTATACAATCATATATTTATTTTTATTGTATATAGAAGATATGCTCCAACCCTGTTAAATGTAAGATTATTAAATTCTTTAAATTCAAATATTGTATAATAAATTTTTTGATTTAAATGAAAATCAGTTAAGCATCCAAGGGCATGTATTTAAAACAATGTAGTAAAGTGAACTTGCTTTTAATAATAAATTTTTTAAGCCTAATATTTATTTGACATGAAAGTCCAAAAGGAATGTTTTTTTATAATTTTTTTTACATCATAAAAATTTCTTGTTTTATTTATACTTATGATTTTACAAGTAATTTTGTTGTCTCTTTCTATCTCATTCTTTTATCTTTGGTTTGATTATTACAATTTTATTTTAAAACCTTTTTTTTTTTTTTCCTTTTAAAGTACTAGTTTTTGACAGTTTTAAAATTTAAGTCAATTCTGAAAATTTTTTCTTTGTTTCATTCCCAAGGACTTAAATTTTTTCATTATAATTTTCTTTTGGTCGGGAATTTTATTAAATATTTTTTTTCTAGAGATAAACTTCTTTTTGTTTTTTGTTTTAATTATTCAGAATTTCTATACAAAGGTAGATTTTGAGCACAGTCCGTGAAGTTTATGTTTTGTTGTTGTTTTTTTTTTTTATTATTTGTTTTAACTTTGACATGATACGGCACAGTTAATAGATTACCAAGGAGGTGGGGATAAAATAGAACAATAAAAACAAAAGGATCAAATATTATTTTTACTTTTTACTATTTATTGAAGCGCAACTTCCGAAAAGTGGCATAAATACAAATGAAATAAAATCAGCTCTGTAATATAATCAATGCAAACTTTAAGAAAATAAAAGTGCTAATAACTATCTAAACTGAAGAGTTCGTTTTAGAGTATATCATATCTTGAAAGTATGACAAAGACTACAGAGTGTCTAAATTTAAAGAATAAATTATGTGATAGATGAAAATTAATTTTAGATTTGCTTTTTGATTATATTCTAGGTTTTGATACGTGCATTGCAATATTTTACTGAGGATCTTTCTCACAATCATTGATGAAAAGTTATATTCTCTTAGTAGCATATAGCGTTAAAAAAGTATTGAGGTCACTATTAGTAAGTACATCTAGTTTAATTACATGTCTGTAAAATTCTTTTTAGTGCAATTGAAATTTAATGCACCTGAGAATTTTTACCTCTTTGAATTTTTTGTTTTTTTTTGGTAAAATGGAAGATTGCTTGAGTTTTTTTTTTGTTATAATTTTCGTATTGTTTTTACTTTTATTGTCAAATTAGGAAAAAGGGATTTGGAAATAGAAAAAAAAAAATTTCATGAAGTTTAGTTGAGTTGATTATTTTGGAATTTATTTTTTGTATAAGGATTTTATTTGTTTCGATAAGTAAGAAAAATAATGAATTAAAATGACAAAAAGTTGAAGGAAAAAGAAAATGCAACAATTCGGTAATTGTTTAGTAAAGTTTTATCAATTTTCATTGATTTGTAATTGAAAAGCCAGAAGAAAAAATAGTTTACACTGTTTTGAATGCATTTTTAAGCGCAAGAAAAAATCACAAAAGATTAAATTTCTAAATTCGAATTAGAAGTGTAATTATTTTTAGTGTTTTTTTTTTGTTTATTACTTCTGTTTTTTTAATAAAGAAAATTGAAATTTGAAAATAAAGTGTGATTAATAGAATGTAACTTTATTGAAAAATTAAAAATAAATTGGAAAATTTGTGTAAAAACTTTTCTTTGATTGATTCAAAAAGTTTGTCAAAGATGTAATTTCGTTTGAAAGGAAAAAAAGAGGTTTTAAAATGAGTAAAGAAATTAGTTTTGGAATAAATTGAAATATAGAATGATTTTTGATCAAATATTAGAATATAAAAGCATTTATTGAATAAAAAACTTAAATTTCTGATAAGAACTAAAACTTAAATTTCTGATAAGAAAATAAAAAAGATTAAAAAAAGATATACTCTATCTCTAAATAATGACATAAATAATGTAAAACATCTATGATTGGTTGGTTGCTGGTTCAGATGTTTTCATAGAGCTCAAAAATGTTTACTTCATACATTAAATAATTTTAATTAATTTACGTTGTAATATTATTTATATAGTTATATATTATATATTTATTTGATATATGGTTCGCAAGGGATATTTCTGATTTAAGATTACTTATTCAGTAATTTACATAGAAAAATCTATTACGACTTGTGCAGGATTCGAATTGGTAATCCTTCAGTTGATAAAGCATGCGCTTAATTACCACTGAGCCATAACGGTCTTGAAACATCTATTCTATTTTCTATTATATAAATAAATTGATGTTAAATGAATATTTAGATTGCATAATTATTGATTAATTACTTTCTGATTTTTTTTTTTTTTTGAGTACTTATAATTTTGGTTTTTGAATACCGTTGAATACCGTTGGTCTCCTCTTAATAAATTTTTCTAAAATTTCCTTTTTCTAACTTAATAGCTCTTTTCTTCTTTTAGAATCTTCATATCTCTGAAAGATGTATACCTAATAATGAAAAGTAAATACATAGTAAGATCTTACATTCTATCTGCATCTAAATTCGATCGACAAATCAATCAAATTAAAAGAGCTTTTGGAACCTTCATATTTTTGAAAGAATTCCATATACCTAAGTATAAAAGTAAAATACACATCAAGATTCCGTTTTCTGTCTGGATCTAAATATGATCTACAAATCAATTTAGGATCTGCGTTCAATCAACAATCTAAATTTGTATTTGGTTCTTTGGCAACTTTCTTCTAAGATTTATATTTGAAATTTGATTGATATTTGAAATAGATCTATATAATTATATTATTAATGTGATACGTTACGGAATTTTATTGAATCTTTATTTAAATGCGATAAGTATTCAAATTCTTCGTTAAATTTGTCTTTTGAATATCCCCTTTGTTCCATATTTTACCTCTTCAAAACTTAACTACTAAATAAAATAAATGACCGAAATAAAGCGGGTTCAAGGTTTCTTTAAAGTTAAATAACATTTGCAAATCTTAAATTGATTTTATTTTGTTGCAATCTTAAATTTCTGTTAAAAGAGTTTTCTATTAAAAATTTATCCATTTCTTAAATAAAAACAAAAAAGTGTGGTGCAAAAATCTTAAATATTCGCTTTTAAATTGTACTTTTGTATTAGATATTTTTTTTTTAACTTAAAGATAATTTTCCATTAAAAAAAAAAAAAAACAAGAAGTTTACATTTTCTCTAGTATATTTAGAAACGGAACCAAGTCAAATTGCAATTCATTAATTATTTAAAATTGAATTTCATTTCGTTGCAATTTGTATGAAATAAAACTAGGTATCTTATTTTTAATACTGAAAAATTTCAAAACAGTTCAAGTGAAAGTGTATAGAAAAATTAAATTTTTAATTTAAAAACACAGAAAAATAATTTTAAGTTGAAAAAAAGAAAAAAAGAAAGCTTCAACAGAATTGAAGAGCTGATGATATCTGAAAATTTCATTTACACTTCGTCAAAAGTATTTTGCTAAATTTATTTTGGCCAAAAAAAAAAAAAAAATTTAGAAACAAAAATTCTATTTTTGACATTAGCAACCGGGAATGATGATAATATGTTATATTGTAAATTCAATTGAAGTGTTCCAGTGTAACATTTCACAATTTCACTGATAATATATGATTATAATTAGGGGGGCCTTGGCGGCCTAGTGGATAAGAGCGTATAAAATACACTGTAAACACAGAAGAAGTCTGGGTTCGAATCCCACACACGTCGTAAGAGTTATTCCCCCTTACGACATTTATAGCCACGCCTGAACAGGAAAGACTGTTTAATTTCCTGTCCACATGCATTAAAAAACAAAATTATAATTAGTAGAACCTTGTTCTTTATAATTAGGATGTATTAGTTAATTAGAACAACCTTGAGAGAGTGATACTGTTGAAAGCGTCTCTGGAGTCAGAATGTGAGGGAAAATGATTCGATTCTTGAAGGAAATGCATTAGTTCGGTGATCCAGGACTGGGACTTAGATGTTTGGGAATACATTCTTATTATTGTAATTAAAATCAAATAATGCACATTCATAACTTCAGTATGAGGCAGACCCACGCGCTATTTCATATGTACAATTAAAACAATTCTATTCGTTATAATTTTATCTGTGAGTTTTAAGGAAAAAATTAAAATTGAAATTGAAAAATTTAATTTTTTTTTTATTTTTGAAAAATTTGTATGCTATTGATGCTATTATTCGAGAATAAATGGTACATCTTCGATATAAACTCTAACTTGAAAATTGAAATTACAAAAAAAAAACAACAAAGTTTTGGATGAATATTAAAATGACAGAAAATCCAGACACATTTAATTCAAAAGGAGTTTTATTAAAAAAAATATTTTTCTTAATATTAAATAAATAAAAATCCCATTAAAATGTACAAACACATTAACAAAAAAAAAACGAAGAAGAACCAAAATAAGAAAAGAGACAAAAAAAAGGATAAATAAAAAAATTATTCCTGTAAAAGACATAAGAAAAAATAATAAAATGATTTTGTAAAAGAAAAAAAAAAAAAGAAAGAAAATTAAAAAGTAAATTTCAAAAAACGTTTTATCTCTAGTACAATATTTTATAATATTATAGAATATATATTGTAAATGTTCATAAACTTATACTATACTATATACATTTTATATATTAATCTGTTTATATGTATGTTTGATTTGTTCATTGCATACGAAAGTTTGAATGTGCAATTGAATAAACATTTTCATCTGTATAAAATCCTAAAAGATCCTAGAATTATGCATGGATGTTTTTCTTAAATCTTCTGAATCTTCATGACATTTACGAGCATTACGAATAAAGGTATCTTTTCTTTTGGAAAAATTCAGGTATATCTAGAAATATTTTTTTTATTATTATTTTATTCTTTTTTTTTTTTTTTTTTTCTTTTTTTTGTGTAGTTGAGATGATAAATGAATTAAGTGAATGAAACAATTGTTTTACTACATAAAAAAAAAAAAACGAAAATAGAAAAAAAAAAAAAAAAGAGAAAATTTACTTATGTACTTGTCCATTTATTGTTTGTTCATTTTTTATAACTGTTAATAAATTTTATTATATCCTTGTTTTAAATTCTATTTTTTTTTTTTAAAACATTAATGTTTCCAAAATGAATTCATTTTTTTTGTTTTCTTTTATTTGTTTTTGTATTGATGTTTTGTATTTATTTTTTTATACTTATAATTTAATCGAAATAAGAAAAAAAAACATTTGTTCGGTTTTTATTCGGTCAGTGGTGTATCCTTTATAATTTGATTTTAATAGATTGTCATGACTGCGAATACTTTAGGAAATTGATGCTGAAAAACCTAATTATACATAGAAATTTAAAAAATCTTTTATGCATAAAATGATATTAAAATTTAAAAGATACTTTTATATATTTATGTAATGTAAGAAACTAAAAAATAAAATAAATCGAAAACATATATAAGAAAAAAATGATCATATTATAGATGAAATGTTTGAAATGTTTAAAAAGGAAAGAAAAACAAAACAGTTCAAATTCCCTTAAGAAAACAGAGCTTAAGTTTTAAGCCTGAAACATTAATGCTTCAGAGCACCTAAGTATTATTATAATTACTATATAATATGTAAAAATACTTAGTTGGTTAAATCTATTTTTCTTTAGTTAGCAAATGTTCCAAACACCCAAATCTATATTAATTATAAGATTTTCCGCTTTTTGTTAGTTTCTGATTAATGTGTAATATATAAATAATTACTTAAGTTTTTCTAGAGTAATACATATAGTCTATATAAAAAGTACAAACTTTAGGAACTATTGTATATTTAATATTAAACATTTTTATTAATTAGGATTAGAAATTAAAAAGTATATAATATAATAATTTGTAGTAATACTATCGAAAATTAACATTTTAGTAACATTTGATGATCAATAATTGGATTTAACTTTTAAAGTCTTTCTATAGGGATTTCAAATAGAATTGATCGAAAGTATGATTCCTTTTAAAAAGTTTTATTTCAATCATTAATTACTAAATTGTAAACGATAAATTGATTTAACATGTTGTCTTTATTTTTAATAGTGAAATTACATAAAACGAAGTATTTATTATAAATATTTTATATAAGATAAAATGAATTATAATTTTAAATATTTTAATTGTATAACATATTATGGCATTATAAAGAAAAATCTATATTTCTGTTATGGGTACAAAGTGATCAAATTAGTATTATCTTCATCATCATGTAGACATCATAGCAGCCATTTATATTTTTAGATATCTTGCAATTGACATTTGTTTTCAGTATTGTTTGGCAAATTAGCATGTCACAGCTGTTTCTTAAAATTTATTTCAAAAATAATAAATCTTTTTAGGCTATATACGTTTTATGCATATAATGTGCAATTTATGGTCAATATAAACGACCTACAGAGTTCACTATTCGTAATGTAATTGAAAAATTTGGGACAAATGGTAGTGTTTGTGATGTTAGGAATTCAAACCGTCAAAAATATAAATGTACTGCTGGAAATATCGATGCTGTGAGCAAAATTGTGAATAAAAATTGAGAACAATCAATCAACACGTCGTTTTCAAGAACTTAAGCTTTCTTACACTATCATGGAATATTCTTGATTAAATTAGATGATTTCGACTTGGACGATATTTGGTTTCAAAATGATGGTGCAACATGCCATACATATCTCGTATCACAATTTATTGAGAGAAAAATTTAATGATCGTAATATCCAGAAATGCCGGTATGAACTGGACATCAAGATCATGCGATAAATTGGGCTTTTTTCTTTGAAGTTATGTTAAATCATTGAGTTATTTCAATAAACCACAAACACTTAATGTCCTTAAAACCAACATTATTCGAACAGATTTATCTGAAAAATTCTCCAAGAATTGGTGTTCCATAATCGAATTTTTGGGAAAAATTCTTGAGGCGATCATTTACATCGAATTATTTTTAAATAACAAATTTCATAATCGAATATCTAAAATAAATAAAATTGATATCTTATACCATTTTGTTTTCATTTTTAAATTAAAAATGTATAGATCTTATTTGATCACCTGATATTATAATATGTTTTAAATAATAATGGCTTGATATAACATTTTTACTTATTTTATAATTTTTAATTATATTTAAAAAAAATAAAAAAATAAAAATAACTTAACAAATACATAATGATATATAATAAATTTAAATAATATCATTCCATCCCTTTTCTTATATGAATTTCTCTTTTTAACTATAGCTATATAAATATTATGTATATATTAAAAAGAAAATTTCTGTATTGGACATTATTTTCATTACTTTGTTTCTATTCTGTTTTTATTACATATATAAACTATTATAAAATTTTAAAATAAATTTTATTAATTAAATTAAAATTTTTGAATTATTTAAATTTATTCAAGTTTTAAGAATTTATTGTGCATATATTTATTTTTTTTTGTTCTTTTGTAATTATTTATAAGGATTATATGAGATGGTCAAATATTTTTGAAAATAAATTGAAAAATAATAATACAAATGATAACTGTATTAAAAAGGATATATGAAAAATATAATATTTGTTATATTATTTCTTTTTTTTTTTAATTTGTTATTTCTGTTTTTGTTTTTTTTTTTTTTGTAAATGTAAATATAAACATTTGTTTATGAAATACTAAAGAAAGAAAATAGAAAAATTTATTGGCAGTATATATTGTATAATTTCATTTATATAAAAAAAATTTAAAATTGGTATAGGATTATAAATTAAAACAAGGTAGAATGTAAGCCATAACGGTTTTTAAAAGTGCACATTTCCAAAAGATAACACAAACTGTTTAGAATTGTGACTTGCACAAAAATTTGAAAATTTAAAAAATTTTCTGTAAAACGAAAAAATGTGAATATCGGACTTTTCTGGAATTTTAAGGGGGTGTAAGTCCGGAACCCTTTATAACTAAGGAGAACCGTTAACACACGTAAAAATATATTACTGGAGCTTTAAATTGTATCTCTTTCCGAAGAAAAATTTGTACAGGTGCTTAAGTTACAGGTGCCTAAAAATAACAAATTTTCAATTTTTCAACCCTAATACCTCTTAAACAGAGGATGGTTCATTTTCTAAGGAAACTTATACTAATTCTTTAAAAATAGAATTTTTTCAAAGTTGAAGGGGCTGCAGCTCCATAATGGATGGGGCTGTATGAAAAAGTTGTTCTACAACATTAATTTATTTATAATTTATTTATCTACCCATGGTTAATATTTTTTTTCTCTATCTTTAACGGTGTAGAAGTTTTGTAAATAGACGGACGGACGGACGGACAGACAGAGTGAAACTAATAGATACATTTTTTCAAAATTTTTTGTGTTGTTTTTTGTGTATACATTTTTTCAAAATGTGTTAAAAAAAGTAATATAACTATAGTTCAATTCGGAAAACTTTATTTTGAAGAATTGTATACACTTTAATCATTACTTTAATGAAAATAAAACTATGTCTAATTCGTAAATAAGTGACGTATTTCTTTATAAATAGTGAACAAATATATTTTAAACATATACAGTCGAAAACGGATAACTGAAAAACTGATAAGTGAACATAACGAATAAATGACATCGGCTTTCGATTCCATTGATTTTTCTAATTTTTTATGTCAAAATCCATCGGATAAGTGAAAAATGGTTTAAGCGAAAGATATTTTATGTCAAAAATATTAATTTTTGATGCACATATATCGAAACGCTTAAGTGAAAAAATTTTTTTGCTATGACATTTATTACTTACATACGTACATATTTATATGAATTGCGAATTAAAGTAGCGAATAGTAGTAAAGCAGTAGTAGAGTATAATTGCGAATTAGAAGTAAGTTTAGATTCATTAAGATTTATTTAGATTCATTTTAAACATGCTTAATTTTATGTATGTTCTCGTATGTACTCAGTACTACATATAACCATTAGTATTATATTTTCCACTTTATTATTTTTTTTTATACTATAAATAAAAATTTAAGAAATAAATTTTATAAATCCATAATTGTTATTTTTGGTTCTTTTCATGTTATGGTTTTTATGTTGTGATATTAAAAAATTTTATTTTTTGCTCAAAATAAAAATAAATTACTTGTAATGTTTTTAATTTCAACTGAATTTTGTTTTCCCTATAACTGAAAAACTTTTTATTTACGCGTTAGTGAAAAAATTTCATTTACGGATAAAAGCATAAATGGCGATAAGTGAAACAAAAAATCGAAAAGAAGGTTTTTCACTTTCATCCGTCTTCGACTGTAAATTGTCATATTTTATTATTTAATTCTCCTTGAATTTAGACTTTAACTGACTTAAACTGTTTTAGTTTTAAATCAAGCAATAGTATGGCGTTTTTGATACACATACAAATTTAAATTGATTGAAAATAAAGGAAGTTGAATAAAGAAAAACAGAATAGAAATTGAAATGTTTAAGAATTAAGAAAGTTGATGAAAAAAGATTAAAAGCATATTAGAACTAAAACGTATTGTTTTTTTAGTGCATTCCCCCTGCCACATAAATATTAGAATACACAGCCTTTCCTTTTCAGGCGTATCTGTAAATGTCGTAAGGAAGAATTATTCTTACGACATGTGTTGGATTCGAATCCACACTTCCTTGTTTTATACGCTCTTATCCACTAGGCCACTGAGACCTGTTTTTTGTGTTACATTTCTGCTTTTTAAAAATTTCTTATCAGAGCTTAAATGTATATGTACTTACGCTAGTATTATAAATATATTTAAATTTCTATATTTTTCTTAGAATATTTTTTGAAATAACTTATGTTTAGATTTCTTTTGAAAGAACTAACTCGAAATTATTAACAATTTTCGGATTTTAGAGTATTTGAAAAATATTGAAAATTTTATTCAAAGTTGAATTATTATCGTTTAAATATTATACATTTTTGTTTTTTTTCGATTTTTTGTGATTGTACCTTCGTAACGTATGCAGCGCCATAAAAAAATTATTTTTGTGAGATGTATTTTATGGTTAAAACTGCGCTGCTTTATTTTAAACGGTGCATTTGTAAACACACAAACAAACGGAAAACCGGATATAAAAACAGAATATAATTTTTTAAAAACTTTTTTAAAAAAAAGTATTTTAAAAATATAAAGTATATAATATTAAATTTAAGTAAAATAATGTTTTTTTCTCGAAACTCTTGTAAGGACAAATTTGTCAAATAAAATTATGTGAGAAAACAGATTGATAAAAAATGCTATTTATACATATGTATGTAGTATGTACATATAAGTTATATCTTATATCTTAATTCATCAATCAATATTCTAAGATATTCTTGTCAATCAATATTAACATCAATTTTTTTTATATTTAAATTATTAAAATTCAATTTTTTTAAATCTGATTATTACTATATATAAATAGAATGTTCATTATAAAATTAATAATTAATTAATGAAAGTTAAATATTCCTTTTATATTATATTGCAATTAAGTATTTTAATTGAAAATTCATAGAATAATTATTAAATAAATTTTAAAACAAAACAAAATATTTTTCATTTAATTTCAATACTATTTTGTTTTTAAATTGAATATATACTTAAAAAGAATTGATTACTTAATTGATGAGTTTTATGTTTAAGTCTTCAATAGTAATTATTAAAATAAATAAATATAAAAAAAAAAAATAGAATATTTATTAAAATTGAACACATAATTAATTTTTAAAGTAAATTAAAACTTATCATTATAATAAAATGATGTATATATATATATATTATAAGAGTATATGTATCATTTATATTTAATTATATTGTAATTATACTAAAATTAATGCCGTTTTTTTAATACAACTCAAGTATATTTTAAAGTCTAAATTAAAAATTGATAATTGCATTAAAAAAAAAAAAAAAGTTCAAATGTTTGTTTAAAATATTAAACATTAAAAAAAATATATATTTTTAAATTTTAATGAGAATATTTTTTTTTTATTTATTTTAATATTACATACAAAAAATAAATAAATATAAATTACATAAGGCTATGCAATATTATAAAGACCAAAACGGTAACTATAATAGGTTATACATCATTATTGATTATACAGTAATATTATTTATTTAAATTTTATTATATTATTTGGTTGTAAAAAGACTTTTCCAGTAATTCTACCACTAATTAAAACCATTCGCCAACTTCGACTTCTTTTAATGAGTTTTTTTTAAATATTTATTTATTTATTTCATCTGGTACTGGTACCTATAATAAATTATACATCATCAGAAGCTACGCTCGGCTACTAGGGCCATTTTGGGCTTACATTAAATTACAATAACTTGAAATATTTATTTTACTCCTAAATAAAACTAAAGAATATTGAAATATTATAACATTTTAATGTGCATGGCTACAATAGTAACTCTCTCATTTAAAATTGTGATAACTATATTATAAATAAAATAAACTCTTATTTATATTTGATTTAAAATTATTATATAACTATTATAATAAATTTTTACATTTTTTGTATTTTTATAGTATAATTTTGTGTTGTAAAAAACAATTTAGTAATTTAGAAAAGGAGAAAAAACAACTATAGTAATTTTTGTTTTAAAATAATAAAACTTATAACTACTTAAAACTAACTACCCTACCCTACCCTTAACTATCCTAAAGAACTAAGAACTTAAATTGTGGCTTTATTGCCCTTCTACCACTTTACGTATAAATAAGTTTTAAAAATATTCAAGCTTCAGATAATTGCATACTTTTAGGATTTAAATAAATTAAATTAGTTTTATTATGTAATTTAATTAATACAAAATTATATTGCCGATATCGTTAATACTTTTTATTATGTTGTTAACAATAAATCTGTTAGACACACGTAACACTTCATTAGATTTGATTATAAACTGAATTAAAGAATTCCACAATTCTATAAATTTAAAATAAACTAAAACTGAATTTTCGTTATGTTCGGGCTGTCAATCTTTTCAATATTGTCTCTATAATAGATTAACTAAAAAAAAAAAATTTAATTTAAATTTTTTATATCACTTTTATAATAAAATTTTCATTATTATTCCATTCTTCCATTTTCACTCTAACATACCTAAGTACCATATTATGGATATGTACATAATGTTTGTATATATCAAAATATGCATGAACAATATTTAAAAGGCTAAAATTTTAATATAATATATTTTACATATAGATATATAATATGTAAATATACATGTACATAAATAATAACAAATTCAATTCATTGTTAAATATTCAACATAAAAAAAAAAAAAAATCTTATAAACAAGGTTGAACAAAACCATACACGTTTCAATCAAAATGACAGTTTTATCAGCAATAACATCATTTTTTTAAACATTTGTTTTTAGGATGTATACATGTGCAAAGTGGAAATTATTATTAAAATGTAATGAATTTCGATTATTATTTATTTGACTAACTGTTTGATGGGCTAACTTTTATTTTTTCAATAATTTTGACAAAAGAAAATTAAATACCTATTTTATATTGTTCTTTTTTTGTTGATGAAGGGAGAGCTAGCATGTCAGTAATCACTAGATCCTAGTTCCGTATAGTGCACTTTCAAAACGCAGAAGAGTTTTTTGGACAAGGGTTGGTGTTAAGTTTAAGTTTAGTTTGCCTACATTTGCGCCATGATCATACTACAAAAATTTAAAAGCTTTGAAAGTTGTTCAGATCTATCTCAGAGAGTTCTGCTAAATCTTAGAAAAAGAAACTACCGAGATATTTTCGACTTTTTCTTGTAAGACTGGAATGGGACAGGTGCAGAGAAAGTGCTAAGTACATAATATTGAAAATCAGAAAAGTTAATAAACTATGTTCTTTTCTAATTTATGGTTCTTACAAAATCAACTAAAACTATTGTAGTTTAAATAGTAAGAGGCGGTAAGGAGAAATTTTAAAGCTGAGCTGTAAACTAATAAAGTATTTAATTATTAGATTAAATAAATTAAATTATTTTCTAATTAATTGCGTTATAAATTTAAAATACATACATACATACATATTATATATATGCATACTCGTATATGGTAGCATGAGAATAACTAAGAAAAGTGCTTATTATAATACAATGATAATAAAACTTATTTGATTGTTTCTGTTTTGTTTTCTTTTATTTTTTGCTTTTTTTTTCTGATTGTCAAACATGTGTATTTAAACGATTACAAAAAATTATATTATTTAGTTTTATCTTGACAAAATAATTATTACAGGGACGAAGCGTAAGAATTTTCCGTAAGGAAACTTTCTTGTTTGTTATAAATGTAGATCTAGTTTTTATATGTAGATCTAGTTTTTTATTGCTATAAACAAAACTCATGATATGACATGGAAAATCATAAATAAATAATTTGCAAAATATTCTAAAATCAGAAACATGGATCGAAAGGAAAGGGTTATTCAGAAACCTATTTGTATTCATATTATTTTTCTATTATTTATGTAGCCGCCAACTTAAAATGCTTACAATTTTTTTGTTTTCAATACAATGGCCACTTTTTATATTCAATATATTATTTTAATTATCATTATTTTTGCAGCTACACAGCCAATTAAAGGAGTGAGTTTAATTGTACATGTATTGGGAATAATATTTAATTTTGACATTAATTTTGACAGTTGTTATGATTAAAAAGAATGATTATATCATTTGGCATTACTTTTAATATAACGTTTTTTATTTGATTATTATTCTTTAAATAATTTTAAGATCAAAATTAAATTATTTTAAGTTCGAAGCAGCACTGAATCAATTCAATATATGGACGCTTTGTGTCTGACATAAATTTATATATAAAAAAAAAAAAACTTTATTTAAATATGTATTTTAATCTGTTATGATTTTTTTTTCTTTTAACGGTTTAAAATAACTTTTTTGTATGCCATAAAATCTATATTTTAATCTGACTGATATTTAACTTAATAACTGTTATTCTGATAATCGCGATTACATATTGAGATTAAATATAGATGTATACATGTTTGTATATCTAATGTCGTTATAGTAAATGATGATAAATCAGGTGATTGAATTTAATATGTAATTTTTTTCTGAGTAATTGAATATGTCCTTTCAGTTTTCTCCATATGTTCTCTCTTGTTCTTTCTGAGTTTCTCTCTTTCCTTCTCGTCATCAATTTTCTTGTATATTTTTTATTATGTCTGGGGAGTGGGGACTATGAGTGACTACAATATTAAAAATCATAGAATATTGAAAATGTGAATGTTTTAAATTAAATTCAGGATGAAAAAAAAAAAAATAAAATAAAATGTTATTTTATTCTGAATAACGGTTAAATTTATGATTTAAATATTTTTCTATAATAAAAAATTAAAATGTGTTTGAACAAATGTTATCTCTCAGTGCATTTTACTCAGATGCTCAGACTACAAATTTTATTTTTGTGTTCAAGTAAATAAAAGTTTATGTGTACATGGGGTTTGATGACCTCTTTTGTTTTGTTAGCTAGAATGATCTGATTGTATCGAATTGTCAAAAAATTTCTTAAAAGAATTGTTGTTGTTTCCCCTTTAATTGAAATCTAAAATGATAATGTTGTTATAGAATTGATTTCCATTTAAAGTGGTCCCATATTTCACTTAACTTTGTTAACAACAACTACATACATAATATATATTTAATAGCAATTGTAATTATATGTAGCGACGGTAAAATTTTCATCATTCATATATCATAATCATACTCATATCATAATATTCTCAATATTTATTGCCTGCGTTGCTTGATTTCCACTTTTTCGGGCATTTGTTAAACATGTTTCTTAAAATTTGTTTGTTAATTTCACTCAGTCCATGCCTTTGTTCGCCTGTTTAGAAAATTTCTGCACAATTTAAAATAGAACAATATAATTTTAACCATTGATAGGTCTCTTACAAAAATTAGTGTTGTGGAAATTTTTTTTGTAACCTTATTACGGATCATTACGGAGATATAACTTCTTAAAATTAAAAAAATAAAACTATTTGTGTGTATCTCAAGTTTAGTTTCACATTTTTTCAATGTGATAACACGAAACGATAGGTTAGTTTTACAATATTTTGCACATTAGTATTTAAATTTACCGTTATCTTAAATTTTGTAAAATTTTTAGTTTACTTAATAGTTTCGACATGCTTTTGAGGAGAATTTTGCAATCTGAAATAAGGAAATTCTATTAGAATTAGTATGTAAGTTACCTCAGTCTCAGTTTTTTTTTGCCTCCCCTTTTTTAAGTGCTACCTATTATGGTTCAAAAATTAAATTATTATATTTTTTAACACCTGTAATTTAAGCACCTTTAAAACGTAAAAATTAAAGTTTTAACATTGTATTTCTACATATGTTAACAGCTTTTCTTCATTCTAAAGGGTTTCCTTAAATATAAAGAAAATCTTTCGCGATTTTCCAAATTTTTGTTTAAAAACCTTTGGTTTTACATTATGTCCTCTGCTTTATTTTATAACTAATGTAGTGACATTTGTTAATAAAATATAGTTAAATATTTTCGCTTAAACTTTTTTTTTATCATAGGATAAAAAAAACGTGATATTTTCATAATTTTTTAATTTTTAGAAAATTATTTTCATACTTGTAATATAATCTATTGTAATTTTTATACCCGTACGATAGGATCGGGTATAATAAAATTACTCCTCCGTTTGTAACACCTCGAAATAAGCGAGCTAGATATACCTTCAAAGGTATGGATCGGATCAGAAAAAAATTCTAAGACTTTTGAGCCATGTCCGTCCGTCCGTCCGTCCGTCAGCACGCTAACTCAAAAACTAAGAAAGCTAGAATCTTGAAATTTACACAAAATATTTTGGGAGTAATTTGTAGGTTCCCTATTTTTTTTGGTTGAGTTTGGACCAAGCCTTAGGGTAGCTCTCGAACACCTAACTTTTAGATCTCCACATTTTTTTTGCAATAGAGCTATGAAATTTTAACTACTGATAGATCTCACAAAAATATTAATTTTATTTTTGATAACTTTTTTTTGTAGACCCACCCGTTACGGAGCTACAGCTCCCCAAAAGTTCAAAAAAGCTCTATATTTAAATTGTTATAGCACAAGTTGTATAAGGTATATCTTCATTTTGAAAACGCCAAACGATTACTACTTTCATTAGCTTCAAAAGTATATATACAATAAATATATATTTTTGGCATACGGTGTCTTAATTTACCGTTATGCGAAACTCAAATTTTGCAAAATTCTTTAACCCTTCCATCTTCTAAACGGTTAAAGTTGGAAACTTGAAATTTTGACAGAAGTTAGATCTTTGAAAATTAGTATGAGTCATTTCAGAATTTTTTTTTGTATCACCCCCCGTTTAGGAGCTGTAAGGGGTCAAAAACTGAAAATTTTCTATTTTTAAACACCTGTAACTTGAACACATGTTAAAATTTTTTTGAAGTAATACACAAAAATTAAAGCTCCAACATTATATTTTTATTTCTGTTAACAACTTTTTTTAATAATATAGGGTTACTTTATAATGGACGAAAGTGTTACTTGATTTTTTCAAATTTTCTAACAAATTTCATTAACGAATTTTTTCCATTTTGTTTTACTCGATAATTTGAAATTGTTGAGGATATAATGCGTAGTACAAAAAAATGTAATTAAATAAACAACATAACGGTTGCTTGAAGAATTTTTATTTATATGATATTGATATATATACATACTTATATAATATCATGTTTATTTACATATCGTATATGTCACTAGTGAATGAATGATAAGAGTATAGATATATATTATATAGCGCCGTATTTACATACACATATGTATTTTATTGTACTTATAAGAAATTATTCTGTCAATGGAATATTTAAATATAATATAATATAATATTTAAAATTATATTTACTGTTTTGTACTTAGTAAATTTAATATACATTTACCGCTTAGTATTAAATGGTACTATAGAATATTTGAAAAAGTTTTGGATTGATAATCGTTATGTGGAAGGTTAGAATCTGCTTTTGAAGAATGGTCATATAAACATATAGTTTGAATATATGTACAACCCATAGTTCTAGAAATTATAAAATCCAATCAAATTATTTTAAAATACTAAAATATTAAAAAAATAATATTGTAAGCAGAGTGACAGGCTGTGAACATACTAACGGTTCGTACGGGTATCTAAGAGTTGACAAAGTCAACTGTATTCTTCCTCGTTTTTTATTATAGAAATTATATTGTATTCCCATCCCATTCAGTATGCAATATTTTAATCAAATTTAATTATAATTTTAATCTTTTAAGGATTTGTGTCAACTGTATTTAATTTATGGTTAAATTTGCTGCCTTATATGTGATTAATTTGAATTATCCTTTTAGTTTTACCTTTAATGTTTTCGATATTTACAGTTTCATTTTCTATAAGTTGTTTTAGTCTCTTTTGGTGTTTTTTTTTTTTGGTAAAGTAATTTTAGTAATTTAAATGGTTATAATATTAGTATTTGGTCATTTAAATGTTAATAAAATAACATATAATAGAAAAAATTTAAGAAAACTGCAATTAAAAATTAAATTAATTCTAATACAAAAAAAAAAAAAATTAAAATTATGTGTACTTATTGTTAAATTCATATAGAAAATTGTAAAAGTACATTTAAGCAATATTTTACATACTTTACATGTGGTGTATTTGTACTGCACATTAATTGCACATATGATTATTTTTTTTTTTTTATTTCACTTTAATTACCTATACCCATTTTACTTTTATAAATTTAAAATTTTATGTGAATGCATTTTAAATAGACGTAAAAGGATTTTACGCTACAAAAGGATCAATAATAATAATAATTATAAAAACAAAAAAAATTATACTCAAACTTTTTCAATAATTTTACCGTTCAATCATTATTGTGTAAAACACGCAGGGTTTTTTTATACTTTAATGAATTTCTAAAAAAAAAAATCAGCTGTTTCCACTACCGAACCAACCGCTATTTCACTAAAAGTATAATGCGAAATTTCATAGATCTTTTACCTAATAATTTAACAATATTTTTTTATTCAATAACAAAAACTTGAAATATATTTAACAGCCTTTTTATTTATATTTTATATATTAAATAATTTATTTTTATTTTTGTCTATTTGAACTAAAAAGGTTGTTAATATACTACAAGTGTTGGTCTACCCTTAGGTTAGCGGCTTTTTCAATTACAATTCAAGCATATGTTTAAAAACAACCATTATTCGTTTCTGATTATAATAGAGAGTTAATACAAGATACTATTTTCTTGCTTTAGGTTTAGGAATATACCTCCTTATCTATCTTAGGGGGGATGAAAGGTGAAAACTGGTCCCGTTTTTGAAAGGTTCTAACATACTCGATATAATTTCCAAGTTTAAAGAGTGTATCTTAAAATCCCTTGATTTTATAACAATTTTAATTTAGAGTACCAATAGTAGGTCTAGAACCCACTGAAGTTTCCAACCTCAAATTATTTTAGCATGAACTATATCGCTAGAGTAACATTTATACTAAATTTCATTCAAATCGTATAACAATTACTATGTGCTCTAGATTGTACATAGAACATTTCAAATAATATTCGTATTCGAATATTTTAAGGCGGATCCACTGAAGCTACAGACTTAAAATTTTGTGTCCTAATGTAGGAGCGTAAGTTCAACCCGTATACCAAATTGGATTAGAATCCGTGACTTTTTTTTTTTTAGAGGAGGTTCTATTAAAGTTTCTAACCTCAACAACACTAATCTTTATACCAAATTTAATTCTAATCGGATAAAAATTACATGTGTTATGCTGATAACAAGTTTTTGCGGACGCGGACACGGACACAGAATTTTAAAATTTTGTATTTTGTTTTTCTGGATTATACACTCTTAAAAATGTCTTGAAAATAAATTTAATCGAAATGTATTTTTATTTTTCGAAAACCCATAACACCATAGTATTTATATTACAAGTAATATGTTATTTAATTAACTAAAATTTATAGTTATTCGGATCAAAAAATGTTCTATGACAAATTTGTTGCTCTTTACTTTTCTTAATTTCTATTTCTTAATAATTTTTTTCACTATATTTTTCTGTTACGAAATATCCGTAAAAAATTTAAAAATGACACTAGTAAACTAGCACTGCGGTTGTCCTAGCTTATCAATCCGAGATATTTACGTCAAAACGTTAAATATGAAATTTCAAAAAATTTCACTGAGTCGTTTAAGCTGTACACGTGCCCACAGACATACCCACACACGAACACACATACACACCCAAACAGACATCAAGCTAAAAATGTTTTTACAAGCCACTACGCAACGGAATAATGCTTTTTTACAAAAATCTCGGTTACAAATTTTTGGTATGAAAACAATACCTAACTTATTAATTCATGTATGCGGTCGATAATGAAAAAAAAAAAAAAAATTTTCTCAAAGGTTTAAAATTGAGTAATTTTGATGGTATTATACAATACACGTTTTCATTATAATTCAATTACTTCATATTTATTTTATATTAGCTTCAATATAACATCTAGGATGGAAATTCGATTAATAAAATTTACAATATGCATATAAATATAAGTTTAAAATTTTATGGTTTTTTGTTTTTGATTTTTGTTTTTATTATTGAAAAAGATAAAACGCATTTAACTATATAATAACATTACTAACTTTTTTCTATTTTAAATTAAATTTAAATGCAATATTAATGTACCTTACCTACTATATAGTTTTTATTACGTTTTCATTTTAAATCCATTTAAAAGTTCATATTCTAAAACGAAATACGACAGTCAATATTGAATTAAATGTAGGGGTTATATAATGATATTTTATACATGTGTTGTAGTTTTAGTAAATTTTTTCTCTGTTATCGGATATGAATGTGAACATTGACACAAATTATTGATAGCAATGCAAATTATTAGATAAAATTTTAACGAAACATTTTTATTTGTGATTGCGTCAAAAGTTTTTTTTTTAAATCTTCACCTCACAGTTAAATAAATCTATTTAACAATTTAAAAAAAAAATCTAAAATCAAAGTATTCTAAAGTTATAATTTTCTCAGAACGAAGATAAAATTTTTGGAATGTAATTTAAAGAAAAACACATTTTTTGGGATGGTAAAAATATTTAGACTTTATTTTATATTTTCATATGTTTAAGTAAATGCAATCGATTATTAGAATTTTAACCCGGAAATCAGAAATATTAACATTGTAACGTTCTTGGACATCTAGTCATTAAAGTAACTAAATACCATAAGTAAAAATTTAAATCATAATATAATATGTGAGTTAGTATAGTTTAAACCCAAATTGTCAACCCAAAAGTTATAATCTTATGGTCAAAAAAAGAAGAACATAGATTCTGACAGATTGGACATATAATAGGGGTATATGTAAAAAGGTCTGGAAAAACAATATCATAAAAAAACATCAGTAAAAGAATCAACGTGAAGAGTTTTAGATAGATCACCTTAAAAATAATTATACGCTAAATATTAGTGTGGAATGAGAAAAACACCTGGACAAAAACAACTGACCCAAATAATTATATATGATCAAATATTATGTGAATAGGAAGAAAAAAAGAATTTAATACAATCAATAAAGTAGAAGAATTAAAATATCGTCTTAAAGTTAATTCAGTAAACTTTTTTAGACCTATGAAATTTGATTAGATTAGATTTATTAGAGAGGTATAAATGAAACTGCGACCTTTTGATATAGATCTATATTGATTTATAGCCCTATGAAATGATACTACAAAATCTGAACTTAATGATTCTAACTGTTTATAGGTAGAACAATGAAAAAAAAAACCTTTAATTTTCTCTAAAATCTACTCTTTTCGGTCGAAGTAATAAAAACTTGTTTCGCCTAGTTGGATTAGTGGTTAGATTTAGAAAACTGTGGTAATAAGAAATTATATACATATTAGAAATAAAATGTCAGCAGCACGTGTAGTTATATGTTTATAGAATCATTTTATGTTGATAATAACAATCTCTAAATTTAACAATTGATAATATTGTTCCGGTTATTTAACAAGTAATACCGAATCATTATATGAGGACTGTAAATCTTTATATTTTAGACCAGTCAAGTGATCTAAACCACAATTAATTAAAATCATAAGTGTTAACTAAACTTAAATATTATATATTCTATTGACGAGTAATAATATTAGCATATCTGATCCAAAAAAGCAAAAAGAAAAAAACATATTGTATTTTGTGTTTTATTAATTAAATAAAATATAGCACACGTGATCCACTTTTATTTGTACGTGATATTAAAAAGTTTGTATCAGAAAAATGCAAACAAAAAAAAAAAAAACAAATAAAAAAGTATGCTTGAAGGTAAAACAAATAATAAATAAGAGGAGTGATCGTTTAACAAATAGTAAGCGTGTGAAATACAAAATATACGTACATGTCCTTGAATATTTTATATTAAAGTGCAAATATCTAAAGATAGAAAAAGTTTTTTGTTTTTTGTCTAAATAATTTTCTATTTTTGTTGAAAACTTTTTTTTAGTTGTAAAATTTGTAGCTCTTACGTTGTTTTAATACAAAATTAAGATATTGAAATTTTTTTTAGGATAGTCCAAAAATTAATCGCACATCATTTCCAGATAATTTAAATCAAATTTAAAATTAGAATGTTCTTTAAAAATTATACATTAGTTAATTTAAAAATAAAGAATTTTTAGCTTTCTTAATGTTTATTTCTTGATATTAATTATACTTTCAAAATTGAGCTTCTCCTATTTAGTATTATTAAACACATTTGTGCAGAGAATCTATATAGAGCATTGTATTCCTTATAATTACCCCTACATTCCGAAAATTCTAATAGTTGACTTAAAAGAAATTGACCATTATATTATAAGAGTTAAAGTAAAATTAATAGTAAGTTTTCAAGACTGGTTAATCTTGTAGGAGGGGGCTGATGTTTATAGTGAGTTAAAGTCTCACATAACTAATTAAGTTGCGTACAGTATCCTTCAATGATTCTCACCCTCCTTACCCATTAAAAAAAAAAAATTTTTTTTTTGAGAAAAGAATTTGATAAAAATGTAAATCTTATAATTAAAATTGTATTGGTACCCTAAATATTTTGTCTGGGATTCTAACTGTAATCATATATGTATATGTGAAAACTGAGAATACTAATATTTTATTACAGTGAATCTAACTTTTTTCATCACAATTTATAAAGAGATTTCTTTTTTAACACCGAAATAATTTATTAACTTTCTTAATTTTTGAAAACTTAAACATAATCCTATGAACTACAAACGCTTAAAAATGCATGTACCAGCAATCGCGATCAATATTTTACGTATATTAAATTAATTTATTTTGGGTTACATTCACAAGACTGTATTTCATCTGTAACCAACTTTAAAATCCTTCCTAATTATATGTTTTACACAAATATTTCAGCAACAAATGGACATATTTCAATATATTTAACATATTTCAAGTTTCAACCAAACTCCTGCTAAATAATTTACTGAAATCCTGATTTTGTAACCAACTTCAAAATTCTTCCTAACACATCCAAATGAAAACACAGTCAAATGATAAGAAATACAGACATATGACACGCTCTCATTTATTTCGTGGCTTTTTATTGTTTTTTTTTTGTTTTGCACAAGTTTCTGTCTCCCTAAACGAGTTAACTGAACTCACTGCAAACCACACAGCGAGATGAAAAAAAGTTTTTTGAAAACTGAATTGCATCAAATTTTTTAAGGATAATTGTTCTTCCAAAATTTCGTCACAATTTTTAGCTGATGTCCTTCGAAAAATTAAAGTCAGTATTTTTTTGTTTTATTGTTTAAAACTTTTGGTCGGTCTCAAAAAAAATTATAAATTAATTTTTGATATATTTTTTGTATGTAAAATTTTGATGTATTTTTCTATACAAAATATTTAGATATGTATTTGACCAATGGCGAAGTGTATAAGTGGTCGGTTTTACAAGAAAAATGTTTGGGGTTTAAAATCCGGTCAAGTCAAAATATTATATTAAATATAAAACTATAATGTAAACAAAATAAAAAATACAATTATAATTTAATAGTTGTATCGCAACCACAACTGTAAAGGAAAAGTTAAATTAATTTCCTCATTACATTTTATTTAACAGAGAGGAACAAAAAATAAGTTTTTTTTTTTGACATAAAAACTTTTTAATAAAATATATGCACCACCCGTGGGTAATAATAAACTCAAAATTGGGAGGAAAATTTCTGTAAAATTTTGTTCAATTCAGATGCACGCCTTAAAAATTAATTTTAAACAATAAAAACTTTACATTTAATATTATTCAATGAATTTTTAACAGTTTTTCTATAAAACATATGGATTTTATTTAACGCATTACATATTTTCTATAACCACTTTTTCAAATATCTCCTCTAAACTACAGTCACCAATTATGCAGGTGTAGATTTATATAAATAAAATTCAACTACTAGAAAATTTAGTTCTATTGTCACAATAGAGTGCATATACCTATTATATAATATATAATAATATATAAAATTAAATTATTCTGTACATAAATACATATAAAATGCTATAAATGAAAAGAGTATATAATCCACTCTACTTAAAAATTTGTTGTTAAAAAATAGATTGAAATCAATTATATTTGTATTTCTGGTACAAAAGCAATATTAAAAAAAAAAAAACAGGGGCTTCGGTGGCCTAGTGGGTAGAAGCGTATAAAATATGCTGTAAACACCGAAGAAGTGTGGGTTTGAATCCTACACACGTGATAAAAGTTATTCCCCCTTACGACATTTACAGCTACGCGTGAAAAGGAAAGGATATGTAATTTCCTGTTCAGGCAGAGAAATGCACTAAAAAAAACAGAAAAAAAAAAAAAAAAAACTATAAGCAAATGAATTAACCCTAGAAATGCAAATCATTTTTCATTATACGTTAAAATTAACTATGTACTTAAAATTTATCTCTTAATCCTTGATACAGCAAAACGTTATTGTGAATTTATCATAATGATGAGTAGTAAAAAGTCATTTAATTTTGTGATTAATTATTTTATTGAATTTCGATAAAGTAAATTAAATAACAGTACATACGAAGAATATAAAAAAGTATTTTCGCTGTCTAAATGTTAGATTTATTACCTATTTTCTAAAATCATTTTTAATTTTATAAATATGTAATACAACGCCGAATTCCCCTTGTCTGTTTTTAGAAACGATCATCGTCGAATTCAAACTAAATCTGAAGTTTAAATTAAAATAATTAAATTTTTTATTCAAACTCCACGCTAACAGAGAAGGACTATGAGTCGATTTTAAATTTAAAACATTCATATTATATTAGACTTGTGATACGTATCACCAAAATTTATCATTGAATTGGGGTTCGAGCCGTGGAGCTTTTAATTTTGTTTGCACACAAAAAGTTAAATAATCATGTTAAATGGTTTATTTTGCTAAAATAAAACTAAAAGTTTAATAGTTGCAGTTTTAATTTGATGCCAAATTTCAGTGATACTTATTACAAGTCTAACATAATATGGGTGTAAACTTAAATCTCTTTTTTAAGTAAAAAGTTCTTGCTGCTATTTTCTTTGGAAAATTTAGGTAAAAATAAGTTTATACTTAAAATAGTATGATTAGAGTTTAAGTGTTATTAGTAATATATCTATAATATAAAAACCTTGAACTTAAATAACCTTTTATATGCATTTTTGGCACAATTTCTAAGAATTCTAGTTAGCAAACAATTCTCGGAAACAATAACATTTTTAGTCATGCTTTTTGCTATAATTATGAATTACAGTTAAAAGTACATTTATAAGGTCATTAACATATTAAAAAATTCTAATTAAAACATTATAATGTATATCAGAATGTATATTAAGTCTAATTAAGATATACATAAATCAGCAATAATTCCAAGGTTAAATCATTATTAAAACATTATCGTTATGACGTAATTAGATCTAAGAATAAATTTAATCATTAAGAATTTGTATATTAACTGCTGACCTATGTAAAATTAACAAGTAAAATCTTAGCATAAATAAACGATAAGAATCATTGTAAAATCAGTTCCTGCCTGGCTATAGAAGCCCTAATTATAGATAATAATAACTTTAAATCAATTAGTGAAATTCAAATAAAGTAACCGAAATTAAAATAAACAAGTGTTTCATTTATTTTGAGTAAAAAAAGTTCAGTTATAAAATTTTTAAGCTCGCAGTTTTATGGATTCGATCTAATGTATATATATCAAAATCAACATAACCAATCAAAATCAAAATCAACTAACTAAATGTTAAAAAGACCTATTACACAAATTAACCTACATTAGTTTTTACTTTTCATACCTACCTAATAATATTTTCAAATATTTATATAAATTTTTAACAAAATATTCTGTGAGTTAAAAAAATTAATATAAAAAAGAAGAACTATAGAAAAGTTAATTATTTGATTTTTTTTTTTAAATTTCTATGATTAAATTGCTAATGATTAAATGCTTATAATTATAATTATGATTAATTACTTTTAGGATTTTTGGACATTATATACATAGTTAAAAAGCCCAGAATACAACGAGCTAACTAAACGCATTTAATAATAAAAAACAAAATAAGTTAAATCTGGCTAAATATCAATAAATATCAGTATGTGATTGTGTATCTTTTTTCTAAAATCGTGGTAAATTAGCCAGAAACGACAATATTGTATCATTTTGATTTTCAATAATTTCACTTGTCTAAATTTGTGTAAATAGTTTTGATAGTTTATTTTAAGATTTTGCTAAGGGTTGGTGTTTCAATTTGTTTTTGTTGGTAAAAGTGATTCAGATCTTTACTTTCTCAAAGCAAACGTAAATTTTTTTCTAAATAGTGTTTCACTCCAACCTTTTTATACCCGTATGAACTATGTTCAAGGGTATAATAAATTTGCCATTACGTTTGCCATTAAATTTGCCAAAAATTTGCCATTAAATTTGCCAACAATTTGCCATTAAATTTGCCACAACTTCTGAAAAATTTGGTTGTGATGGTGCAACAGGTTCGGGTAGCTGCCACACAACTTTTCTTTTTAAATGAAAATAACTTAGACTCTGACTCTTGAAGCTAGCTGTCTGAAATTTAGTGAAATGGTGTCGAGTTACATGCCAACAATTTTTGTAAAATTTGGTTGGTCTAAAGTAGACGGCTCAGGCTTCTTGCACCTGTTGGAACTTAATGAATCTAGGCGCCGGAAATCTTACAAATGATATTCCAGTGTTATGGCAACAACTTCTGTAAAATTTGGTTTTGCAGGTGCAATTAGTTCAGGTAGCTGCCATTCAATTTCTCTTTATAAATGAAAATAACTCAGTGTCTATTAAAGCTAGGAACCTGAAATTTAGTAAAGAGGTGTTTAGTTACATGTCAAATACTTTTGTAAAATTTGATTAGTCTAAATCAGCCGGTTCAGGCTTCTTGTATTTCGTGGAACTTATGAAGCTAGGCTCTAAAATCTTATAAATGATGATCAAGTTTATGGCAACAACTTCTGTAAAATTTGGCTGTGCTTGTGCAATAGATTCGAATAGTTGTCATACAACTCCATAATTTACATAAATATATTTCTGTAGTTAACGTCGGTACTAAAATATCTGTATCTTTTTAAAAGATGATCAAGTTTTATAGAAACGGAATATATTACGTTAGTACGGGTATCTCAGAGTTAACACAGTCTACTATACTGCACTCTTCTTCGTTATTAATATATTTATGTATGTAGGTACACATAATATAATAATATATGATAATTTATTTTAGAAAAAAAATTACACTTTAAGACTTACTATAAATAAATTCTATTTACTATAATTTTTTAATACTTAAAAATGAAACGATTCGTTTTTAAAACAAAAAATTGCTATTAAAAAATTAAAATGAAAAAAAGCACTTACTTTACTGCAAAAAGCATAAAAAGCCTATTTTTCTTTTCTAAAAAATAATATTCAATTTCAATGAAATATTTTTTTTACAATAGGAGTACAATTTACATAGATTAACCTTTTAGGGTTAATGATCCCATAAAAAAATTAAAAATGAATCAGTAAATGAAAATTGTCCTGGTCTAGAATTGAAGTTGCCACATTTTTTTTAATGAATTATAAAATTTATTCGCTTTCATTTGTTAATGGATTTAAAAAACAGATGGCAATATATTATGTATATTATAATACAAATATATACTACATTATGTATTATATAAGTAGAACGATAAATTAAGTGAAAAATATATACATATATAGTAGTTTAATATATTATATTCACAAATCTAACTTAATTAGTCGAGGTAAAAATAAATTTTATAGTTAAAAATGAATCTGATGTTGATTCGTGTGAATTTTTTGTTATTTTTATCTTATATATACTAAAGTCAATGTACTGTACATTGAATTAAATTTGATTTGACTTGAATAGAAAGTGTTAATGTTTGTGTTGTACGTTCTTTCTCTTTGTTTTATTTTTTTTTCTATTTTTTTCTTAAATTGAATATGAAGTTTTTATATCATCCCGTTAGTTTTAATTTTTGATGCTTTAATTATTGTTAAATATAAAATGATGGTAGTTTAATAGTTAAAATGGTGAAAATTTCATCGAAAAAAAACCGGTTTTTTTTTTTTTAAATAAGTGTCTGTCATCATAAAATTTTGTATTTAATTAATTTTACATAATTTTTTATAGATTTATCTAAAATTTTTTTTATATTTTAGATTAGTATAAAGAAAATAAAATAAGGAATAATATAAAACTAGGGCTTTTTAAAGAGAAAAACTTCCTATACGATATTACCTTTTTGTATATTCTGAAATTATAATTATTTTTTGTTTGTTCTTTATTGATGAAGAATGAGTTAACATGTCAGTAATCGCTATTTAGACTCTAGGTACGTAGATCACCTTCAAAATATAGAAAAACTATTCTACATGAACATGAACTATTCGACATGATGATACCACTCTGACGAAAGATGCTTTGAAAGCCATCCCTTCATCTATAATGTCAATTCCTCTGCAAAATTCACAGTTATAGGAAACTATTTACTATTTGCATCAAAATTTTGTATTAGATTTTTTTCTTCACTGGAATCAAAAGAAACTTCTTAAATTTCTTGCAATTCCTATATTAATAAAAGATGTTTACAAAACAGGTTTAAAACCCAACCAAACAGGTTGTTTTAAAATTTTGCAGATAACCTAAAAAAAAAAGAATTAAAATGATCTGATATTTCCAATTTTATAAAAATAATACATGCAATTTTTGATAACTAATAAAGATGAAAGATAATTAAAACATGTCCTTTTTGGAAACTTATACTTATTTCTAAAGATCTTTCTAAAAACTGCAATTTTGTAGTTTTACGGTTTTATGACTTTAAAAAATATGGCGATATAATAAAAAAAAAATATTCTAATGGTCTAAAAATTTTGTAAACAGATGGACGAAAGAATGCTAAAAATTAATATATTAGGCACATATTTTTGGAAAATAAAAAAAAATAAAAAAAAAAAAAGACTTTAGGTAAATATTTAAAAAAAAACCAAACTTTTATTCAAAAAAAACCTTTCAAAATAATTTTTGGTTTTTGTCAATTATATGCCACTACTGTCACAATATATTGCAAAAAAAAATATTAGATGTCAATTAAAGCACTAGAAATCGTGTTTAGTTTTTAAAATATAACCTAATATTATTATTATGTGATTGAGTTTGAAATTACGCCTGAAACTGACATATTACATATATGTAACGTTAATATACTTTAGATATTATTTTTAAATTTTTTATTGTTTTATGCCACTACCTATCTATATTTTGTGGTATTAAATGTTATCTAACCTTAAATACTACTAAACTCGTTTATAAATTAATGTAATGTTTTTTTTTTGATTTTGTTTTTTGAATATTTTTATAACTAATAATAATTGTATGTCAATTGGAACTGACATTATTTAGCTAAGTGTTATACAATAGAAAAATTTTAAATTTAAAATTAATTATTGTATGTTGGTTTGATATTGTAGAAGTTAACTTTAAATTAATAATTAAATTAAGAATAAAATTTAAATGGATATTGTAATAAATTTAAATTATTTTCTATATTTTAATCAAAAATCGTTATTGTTTGTCATTAAAATATTTAATTATGTATTTTATTTGCATGCGAAATAAATTTGTCTATTTATGTTATATTTAGTTGAATGGAACTAAAACTTTTTGAAATAATTTAATACGATAAATCCTAAGTTGTCAATAAAAAAATAATAAAATTTCGTCTAATCAATAACAAAAATATTAAGATATCATAAATAAAGTAAATAAGGCAGTATATATTTAATAAGTATTTTTAAAGACACATAAAAAAAGATAATTAAAAAAAATTCCTTAACTTTAATTTTATTTTTTTTTTCTAATGGAGGTAGGAATTCCCTTTGGTAGTGTCGGAGTCTTACTGACTAAACCCACCTCCCCTACCCAGTACTATTGGATGAAACCCTTGAATTGAATACAATTGGATGGATGAAACCCCTAGCTGCTAACGCAGTAATTTGGCTTGGGAGTAGGGATAGGAAAGGATTGCATTGGAAGTTCAACTGTAAAAAAACAATGACCATACTATTTACATCAAAACTTTTAATTTTCCTTTGAATAGGAAGAAAGTTATTCTAAATTTCCTTTTAAATTTCCGATGATGACTTTAAAAAGGGGTTTAAATTAAATGTCCAAATGTAAAAACAACGTCTCAATTTATAGAATTTTCGAAATTTTCTGTTGTTTTTGGAAATTTCGAAGGCACGACTGCAGCTACATTAAGAAATTCTTCTACAACTCTTAGTATTTTAAGAGTGTTCTAACTGTGTTTAAAATTTTATTTCTTTATCCCAAACGGGTTAAAAATTGCGTAAGCAGATAGACGAATCAACGGATGAATGCATGGACGAACGAACGGACTGATGGACGAAAGTAATAAACATAAGAAGTCAATTTTTAAAATTTTTAAAATGTGCTAAAAAAATTTATACCCAATAGCACATATAACTAAATTAAAATAGACAAACTAAAGGCAGAAGTAAGGTAAGTTCCACTTACGAGTATGTTCTTACTCACATCTAATCAATATAAGAGATCATCTTGAAAAAAAAAAATATTGTTTTATTCCAAGTAATCAATTTTCTTCAATAAAATTTTACTAGCACAAAAAAAAACATAAAAGAAAAATTAATAAAAAACTTTTTTACATTTATAAAGTGCACTAAAAAAAAAAAAAACAAATAAATCCTTCATTTCTATCTTATTCACGATTTTTTGCATTACATAACTTTTAAAAATAGTTTTTTATTTCTATATTTTTTTGGCTTTTATTACCGCTATAAAGGACAATTAAATTTTTGTTTCATCATATTTTACAAAGTTTTGTTATATTTTTTTTTTTTTATTAACAAAGAAGAAAAAAAAAAGAAAAATCATTCAACCTAAATAATATTAAAAATTGCTATGCAACGATCAGTCAGTCAAAATTTTCTTAAATTTTTCTGCTTTTTTTTTTTTTTTTGATGCTTGATTTGTCATGGAAACGCAATATTCGCGTTGTACTACAGGTAATGTTAAATGTAAAAAAATAAAAAATTTACATAACAAAAAGGAAAATAAAAAGAAAAAAAAAAAAATTAATGGAACTGAAAAATGGAATTAAATTCCTCTTATTCAAAAAAATAAAAATAAAAGAAAATATCCAAAAAAAAATCCATTATTTGTAAAAATTGCTTCATCTTATACTTGTTTTGCAGATATAAAACATTGCAATGAACATAAGACAGAAGATGGAAAGCATGAATTAAAAAAAAAAAACAAAGACAAAGGAAATCCAACTTCCTTCCAATAAGACAAAAAAAAACACACAGCACAGAAGAATCCTTCACGTAATTTAGAAAAAAAAAAAAAACAAAAAATTGAAGCAAAATATTTTTGTTTAGTTCATATTTTTATTTGCAAGCAAAAAGAAATTTATTTTCTTATTAGTATGATTTCATTTTTTTATTTGTTAGTCTGCCTAATTCTAAAAAGATTATACGTGTTTAACTGAAGTTTGTTTTTATGAATTTTTAAAAATTTCAACTTTGTTTTTGATATTACAAGTCAATAAAGATTTATTTAAATTCCGACGAATCTTTAGATAATCTGTATTATTCTCATATGTGTAGTTAAAATTGCTAAAAATTGCGTATTGCTAAAAAAATTTAAATTAAAAGAAAAAAAATTTTTTAGGCACGTAAATTTCACTATCGTGTTTTTTTTTTTTTTGTTTTTATTTCATTCCCCCGCCAGCCTTTCCTTTTCAGGCGTTGCTGTAAATGTCCTAAGGAGGAATTATTCTTATGACTTGTGCGGTATTCGAATAAACACTACCTTCGTGTTTATAGCGTAATTTATACGCTGTTACCATCAAGGTAATTTATACACCGAGGCCCCTACTATGATGTTGTTTATAGAAATCTAATATCAGATTTTTGTACCATAATGCTTTAAAACTCAAATTATATATAAATTATTGTATTAGATCATACCATAAACCATTTCTTGCTAAAAATGGTGAAATTAAAAGTGATGAAAGTAAAGTAAACAGAATTCTTACGAAACAAAAATAAATTGTTATGTATAGTTAGTTTTAGATATTACATACAATACCGTGTATACTATGCTTAAAGATGACTTTTTTATTAATTTTGGAATAAAAATGGAAATCGAATATTTTCTATGGTGAATGCGGTAAGGATGACAGTGACTTTTGAGTTGATTTTACATATTAGAATTTATATGTAAACATATTAAATTAACATATTAAATTCGTATGAATAAAGAATAAAGACAGACCTTCAACAGAATAAAGAAAAAATAATATAGGTAATAAGTGTGTTTTTTTTTTCTTTAGTTCTTAAAACGGTTGCTAATTATTTCATCTTTTGGCAATTTGACATATAAAACATATATGACAGTTTTGAAAATTGATTTTATTGAAATTTATTGTATATAGAAAAGAAATAATATGTAGTACAGATTTAAGTTGTTGAAGCATTTAATTAATCTTGTTGCTGGAAAGAAGCTTTTTGTTGCAGAAGAAACGATTTTCAGAAGGAACTTTATTTTATTTTTTTTGTATTTCTCTGCCACATAAATGTGGACAGGAAATTACACAGCCTTTTCCTGTTCAGGCGTGGCTATACATGTCGTAAGGGGGAATAACTCTTACGACGTGTGTGGGTTTTGAACCCACATTCGCTCGGTGTTTACAGAGTATTTTATACGCTCTTACCCACTATGCCACCGAGGCCCCGGAACTTTATTTCTATCAAGATAACGATATAAATATCTGCTCAGCATATATACTTTATTATTTGAAATAATGTATGTTCAAAATATTATGCAATAGCTAAACATTTTTGTTTTATATAGTTTTTTTTTTTTTTTGTTTTTAATTTCTGAAAATTGTTTGTCGTTTTTCATATATTTTTACTTTGCAGTATTTTTGGTTTTTTTCTCTTCTTGTTTTTGTTGTTGTTTTTATGATTCTTGTGATGAAATTCTCTTTTATTTTGTCATCATCTGGGATAAGAACAAAGTATAAAAATATTAAAAAAATATTTTTTATTTTTGTTGTTACTTTTTTTAAACATTCAAAACAAAGTTAATAGCAGTAATACTAGATATTATAGCAGCAGCAGTACTGGGAACGATTTTTTGTTTTTTTTTTTATTTATATGTCTTTGTTTAGAACTTTTAGTACAAAAAAAAAAATCAAAATTATTTTTAGTACAAAATTAAGAAAAACAAAAGAAAAACAAATTTTTCTGAAGCTTATCATGGCTTTGAACTTGACTGAAAACATTTTGAAATTGGACGGAAATGCATATTTTATGTTTTAAAAAACATAATGTTAAAAAAAAAATTAAAACAAACAAAAACAAATAAAAATAAATTTTCTTGCTTATTTTTTTTGTTATTTTAAAAAAAAAAAAAAAAGGACAACATTTCTTCCGTTATTATGTTCGTGTACATTGTTGAATTTATGTCACATAAAAGTTGAAACAAACAAAAATGAAAAATCAAAAAAAAAACAAAAACAAAATGAAAAAAAATTTATAAATATACACTTGGTTACTTTTGTACAATTTGGGTACACGATAAAGAAACAAATAAAATAAAAATAGAAGAAGAATATAAAAACATCACAATGTGGTGAGAAAAATCTAAAATTGTATCTAAAAGTGAATGATGATAGAAAGAAACAGAATTAGTTAAAAAAACAAAAAAAATATTTAGAATTTTTCATAAGTTAAAAACTTTTTGAATTTTTTTTTTTTTTGTTTTATAACAAAAAGAATATAATTTTTCTGTTTTATTTATTGAAATTGTACTGTACTTTTGAAGGATTTTCAATATTTTATTTTGTAGTATAATGTGTCATTCGTTGCACGCATGTAATGTTAGTCCCTTAATTATCTGTAGTAAATTTTGTATTTTTTGTTTTAATTTATAACAGTACTTTTATAACAGTAATTTATAACAGTACTTGTTATGTAAATTTGATTCATTATCTCGTGTAAGAATGCTTATAGTTTAACATCAATTCAAATTGATTCAATATAAAGTTTACGTAGAAAATTTAATAGACTTCGTAATTATAACATATGAATATATAAATGGCGTTCAAATGAAATCCAAAAGGAAGATAATATCTGCTCTGATCTGGTCTTGATAAGATCAATAAGAATTAAACCACAATTCAAAGATATACATGGCAAAAGATGAAAAGAATTGTTCAAGAGAACGATAATCTAGTCAGTTTGTTTCCGTTATTTTCATTAATTGGAGTGTAATGGGTAAATTTTAAAAATAATATTATTTATTTTTGAACTAGATATTTTGAAAAGATAATTTATTAGATTTAGATTAGTTTGATTATTAGAATAACATGAATTAGAGATTGCTTTTATATAAAATATGCCACAACCAAAATAATTTAAGTTATTAAATTCAAATTATATCATAATTATTCTAAGTATAAGTTAAATTTCGAAATATTCATTGTTTGGTCAGAAGTGTTCGTCTTCTTATACAATTTCTTAAAAGATCTAACAGCAACTAAAAATTTTGTGTCCCTTTTTAAATATTTAAAGGTTACAAAAGAAGTAAAATGTTTTGAATTTCCATTAACACTTTATTAAACGTAAAATATGGAAATAAATCTAAAGTGACATCATTATACATTTTAAGGCTTCATCTGGTGAACTATCATTTCACTTAACCTAAGATTTGTTATATAAAAAATTAAATCAGATATACTATAGCGTAATTTAAAGAAAGATAAAATAAAATTTCCTTGATTCTGTACTCTATATATCCCTATGTAAGTTTTATCCTATAAACTAACAAAAAAATTTTTTTTAAAAAGAGTTAGTCAATTTTTATTATTAATTTTGGTTTCTACTTATACCTTATACATATCAAGATCAACTATTTTATATTTTTAGTTTCAAAAGCATTCATTCTTACGAAAAATTTTCTGAAATTTTTTTTTCTTTTTCTTCGTATTGTATACATAAATTCATTTACCCGTGTTTATTTGTATATTAGTGTTAAATAGTAAAGTTTAAACCTGTCATCACAAATTATTTGACTTTTGAATTAAGAGAAGTAGTAAGAAAAAAGAAGGAGGATTGTACAGAATGGTGAGTACAAAAAAAAAAAAAAATGTTTATATCTATATATATATATATATAATTTAAAAATAAAACAAAATTGTAAAAAGTTTTGACTTAATCAAGAATTTTTAGTACATTTTTTTTTTTTTTTTTTTTGTTCATATTTTATAAACTGTGGCATCTCTTGGCTATTTCAGATAAATAAAGTGAACAATTTTCTTCTAAAATCTTTGACGGTTTTCGTTTAGTTCTCTCTCCACAAAAAAAAATATATATATATACACAAGTATATTTTTAGTTTATTTGTTTTTTTGTTGTTACTGTTTTTAAACATTCTGGTGGTATATATTTAATGTACCGTTAGTGACAGCGGATAAGTGATTTGAATTTTATTAAGTATAGATCTAGATTTAAGTTACAGATTAAAATATAGATATAGATTTAAAAAATAAAATAATTATTCTTGATTATTAAGCTTATATTCTTGATTGCTTTTATTTTTAATGTTAATATGTAAAGGTCAAATAAAGGTTAAATTAAACATAATATTTAAAATTATATCTTAAAATTATGTTGACGTCTACATTTTGAGCTATTTTAAAAAGCTGGAACATTTTAAAAATAACAAACATAATTCCTTCTAGGAACTTTAAATTTCTAAAGATTTATAAAAAGTTATATGATGATACAAACGGTTAGTCGGAATATGTTAATGTTTTCATTTTAGTATATAGCCCAGAGTTGTTTAGATTAATAAAAAAAAAAAACATAATCATTTTATTTTTTGAACTTATTATTTTGCTTATGGAAGGAAAAAAAGTTTTTAAATTTTCCAAAACTGATTCTGCTTGTAATATACTTGTCATCGGAAAAAATTAAAATAAAAGAAAAATTAAATGAAAAGTTAACCAGAAAATGAGATTGTCAGTTTTGTTTCTTTTTTTTATTTTATTTTTTTCTATTTTTTGCTTTTTGTTTTTTTTTTTTTTTTTTTTGAATAATTAGGCACAGGAAATATTAAAATAAATGTTAAATAAAATTAGAAAAACAAAAGAAAAATGGGAAGTAAATTCTTTAATTTTATAACAAGTATAACAATGTTTTTTTAAATGAGGGTTAACGAATTTAAACTTTTTCTTTTTCTTCCTGCTTTTTTTTTCAGTTTTTGCGGGATTTGTTGTGTTTTTTGAATTAATTGTTTAAGTTTGTAGAGCCTTCTTGGATTTCTTGTTTTTCAGTTGAAAAACAAATGTATAGAAAATGTTAAAAAAAAAAAAAAAAACAGGAGATTTAGTCTTTTGGATAATTACTTTAATTATGATATTCTGTGAAGAGTTGGTTTTGTTTCTTTATTTTTTTGTAATTGTGGTGGAATCTGAAGTTTAATAACACTATGTTAGGGTTTATTTTTTTTTTTGCTTTTTTTATTATTAATATAAGTAAATTAAGGGTATAGTATTTAATTTTTAAATTACTACATTTATTGTTTAACTTTATAATTTATAATATATAATAGATTTAAATGTTGTAGAAAAAAAGAAATGTTATTATTAAGATGTTATCTTTTAAAATTTTTATGTTAACTTCATTTATTTTAAAATTGTTTAGTTGTAGGAGACTATATAGCCCTCGATATCTTATATATCAGTATAGATTTCATCAACATTTAGTTTTATTTTATTTAAGATTCTTAAATTTAAGGATATGAACTTTATAAACTAATAACAAAATTATGCAATTTTTTGCTATTTTTAGTATTTAACTTTATTCTTATGTAAAAATAAAATTTTGTAAGACTGCGCTTCCTTCAAGAAATAAGTTAAAGTTTCTAGATTAAAGTTATAAGTATACGTGTTCCATAACTTCAAATAAAATTCATAGCTTTGCTGATGAAAGCACTTTGACAACTGTTTTTATCTTTTTGAGAATGCTACCTCAAATTCGGTGGCGCATGAACGATCCAAAATTTAAAGTTCTTTAAACTGTGACCTTCGATTAATAGAAGAATGGCGTTGCATTAATAGAGTAAGTTTTAAAACTTCTGAAATACACAGTTGCCTGTTATCAACAAAAAGAAGTCCCTTTCTGCCCAAAATTTTTTTGGAAATGTAAATATTAAAGACTCTGAATCAGTAACGATCTTAGACATGGAAATAAATGGAAAATTTTCGTTGGACGACCAAATTTTTGCGTTCGCTAAAGATCCGCGAAATATCTAGGCCTTTTAAGCAGAAATAAGAAATACTTTACATCTTCCGATCTCCTTCTAACATACAAAACGCACATTCGGTCAAGACTTAAATATGACTCTCACATCTTCACTGGCGCTGCAAGCACTTCCCTACAGTTTCTGGATAAGATTAAAAAAAAAGTTATTAAAGTTATTAATGATTTTGAAATAACAAAAAGACCGAAATGTAGAAGCTACTTGTCTTTTTTATAAATACCTCTTGGGCAACGCCTCTGGCGAAATTAAAAGTATCAGACCCAATCTTCAACCAGTTCGATGTAAGACACGCAGAGTAGCTCTTTCCCATAATTACGTAGTAGAGTCGCACTTCGAAATTATGGAGGACATTACCACCACAGGTATTTCCCGAGTCGTATAATTTAGAGAGGTTCAAGTAGTCAGTCAACTTGCTTCTGCTAAATTTCCCATTTAATCCCACTCCTACAATTTAAGATCAATTTTTCTCTTCCTTATCCCTTTTCCTTTCGTCATCCTATTCTTCAGCCATTGCTTTGCAGTATGGATGATTAGCCCGTTATACTGTCTACGGAGTGAGGTGGTTTTAGTGGGTAAAAATCCCACACTACCAAAGGGGCCTAGATTTTATTTGATGTTTTTTGAAGATTTACACCTCTCGCAGGAAAAAGAAAAATAGAGCTTCTTTCAAATTGAAAAAAAGTGTCGTTTAATTTTTCAAAATCTTTTCTTACCTTTAAAAAATATGCGCTTTAAATAACTTTTGGTATTATCTTCTGTTTTATTTCATTATAATTTGAAGCTAATTTCTAAGATCCTGTTTCTAATTAAAATGAATGAACTAGGAATTTCTTAAATTATGTACTTATTTGTTTGGAATTAGTGATTTTAAAAATTTCAAATATTTTTTCTAATTTATATTCTGTAAAATATGAATATAAACAAAAGGAAATTCGAAAAATTTTTAATTGAAATTGAGTCAAATAAATTAATAATAGATGTAAACTGAAAAATCAATAACATTTAAAAATGAAATACTATTTTAATTTTCAATTATTTTCATTTTTCATTTAAATTATTCATTTTAATATTATTGTTGTCATTATTTTCAATATCAAATAAATTGATACTTAAATATTTATTTAAAAATATGAAATTCTACTGTAGCAAGTTAAAATCATATAATTATTCAATTGTCACGATTTTCATCCGGTTCACTATAATTTTTTGATTCTTTTTCCTCTATTTTAATACTTTATGTTATGTAGGAAATTCCCGTACAAATAATATTCGAAAAATTTCAATATAAACTAAATCTAAAATATTAATTAATTAAATATTAAAAATATGAGTAAACCACTGCTGAATAGAAAATTATTTCGAGCTAAAATGTATCAAACGTATTGAATAAAATATTCTTCGGTTAAAAATTTTATATTCTAGAAATGTGAGATAAGAAAAAAACTAAAAACTGACAATATGTTAATAATTGAAATTGAAAAAATTGTCAAGAATCATTTATCACATATTAAATTAATTAAAAAATTAATTAAAAATTAAAAAAAATTTTTCAGTATTTTGAAAAATGAAGTTATAATAAGGTAGATTATTAAAGTTCACTTAATATGTTGAGTTCCACGCTCATCGGTGAACATAAAAATAAACTTCCGCTAAGTTTTGCAGTAAATTACCGCAGTGAATATTTTTAAAGGAAAAAACCTGTAGGAATTTCAAAATTACAAAATTCCAAACAATGAAAAAAAATTGCAAAGAAAAAAATTCCAAATAACAAAATTTTAAAATATTGAAAAAGAGTCCACAAAATGAAATACATATATTCTTTGTGATTGAAGACAAAGTTTTTTTAGCAAGCATTCAAACTTCAAACTTTAACAATTTGATTAGTGAGAGCGGGAGTCTCTACTGTGTGAAAATGATAGTGAGGATTTCGGAACGATAGCTCCAATTATTTTTAATACTTTAGTATTAAAATATGTTGGTAAAAAAATAATTAGGAAGAATTTTAAAGCTAGTTAGAAAAGCAGAACTACACGCCTTTTACAGAATATGTATAAATGTAAATATGTGAGATTCTGAATTAGGAGAAATTTTATAGTTAGTTTCAAAATCAGGGTCTCAATAATTTGTTTAGCAGGGATTTGGAGACGGCAGCCCCCACTCTTTTCAATATATTTTTGTTGAAATATGTATGTAAAAAAAAGGTGGGATTTTGTTATTGATTACAAAATCAGTATCCAATAATTTGATGAGGGCGGTTTTGTGGGTTGTAGCCCCCACTATTTCAAAAGGCTTGTTGTTGAAATGTGTATCTAAAAAGATGTTAGAAGCGATTTATCAATTGGTTACAAAATCATAGAGTCCCAATAATTTGTTTAGAGGCTGTTTTTATCGCTATTTAAAATGTTTCCCATTAAATTTTGAATTTAGGAATTTTTTTTTTTGGAATTTTTTTTTCTGGAATTTTTTTTTGGAATGTAAATGGATTTTTTTTTTGGAATTACGTACCCAACCCAAACATGTACATTAAATTGATTTAGGATTTTGCGAACATTCAGCAATGTTCATCGGTGATACACAATAAACTTGGGACTTAAAGCATGTTTATTTTTATGTTTACCCGCGAGCACAGGGCTTTGAAACGTTTGAGTATTTTCATGGGTGATAAGTGAGGGACTCAACATGTTATATTATTATACAAATAAACAGCATTTAGAAATTGCCAAATGAATAACTCACAGATAAAATATTATATGTGTTCAAGACAGGGAATTAAAAATTAAAAATTATCAATAAATATCCGAGGTTTGTTAAAATATTTTTTAGTTCTAAAAGTTTCAAATTTAAATAAATTATTTGGAAAAAAAAATATAATTATTCAATAACCTGTGTATCAAGATCTTCAATGAGAATTTATAGAAAAAAACGTTTTGAAAATATTAACGTTTTTCACTTTTGTGAAATGTGTACTTAATGTTTTTTTTTTATTAAATTACTATCCATATAACCAATAAATTTTATTCAATTAAAATATCGTTACCTCTTATAACTATTACAAGTAAAATGCTAATTCAGAAAAATAATTTTAAAGCTTTCCTAGTGTTGCATTTGAATTATTTAAAGGGCAGTATTATTAATTCAAGTTCCACAGATCAAATGCAATTACCTACAAGATATCTATAAAAAAATATTAATGCTTCTATATTTCGACATGACGTGTTAATTGAAGTAAAGGTTACTGTAGGAAGTAGTAATTATTACAAAAATTATGATATTAAACTCAATTTTGGATTTTGTTTTTTGAGAGTAGTTTTTTGATGTAAAAAAAGGGTACGTGAGGAGAGGAAGGAAGCCTTGTTGAATGGCAGCATTTGCTTCGTAAGAATACGAGTGATTTTTTTGTGATACAAAGAGCTGCAACATCAGATTCATCAGAGCAATAAATGCTGGTGTTCAGCTTCTTACAGAGGCAAGTTAAAAAACCACTTGTTGATGTTGGTTTCTACAGCCATGTTGAAGATCTAAATAGCGAGCAATTCAACTCTCTCATTATAACTTTGTTTACCAAGATTTCTATTAATTTTAGTAAGCATAATTTTTTAAAAATTTTAAATCACGTAAATTTCTGTGTTATACTGTATACAATCGCTTGAAAAAAATTTTTCAAAGAAATATTGAGAGAAATTTAAAAAAAAAATCTATAGGATTAAACCTTTTAAATCTATGAATCCTATAAATATTGTATAATACTTTTTTAATTACATTCTTGTTTTTTTCTTGTTTTTCTTTACAAAATTTAGGATCAATATTTTTTTCCTAAATTATCTCTAAAAGAAGATTTTAAGTTATATTTATAACAAAATAATCCTTTGCATAAATATTTAAATAACTTTATTAAATTTTACTTTAATTATAGTTATTTGTGTAATTGTGAGCATAACTATATTGTATTAAATTTATCTTGGAATAAAAATATTAAAAAAATATTATGCTTATGTACAAAATAGTTAAAAAAGTCAGATATATCCAACACAGAACCGGTCGCAGGAATAGAAAAACTTTTAATAGGGTTATTTACAAATATTGATTGACAGCTAAAAGTGGTACGCGCATACAGTCCAAAAAAACTTAATATAAATGTTTTTTACTTACTTTTTAAAATTCAAAAGGCGCAATAAAAATGAAATATGTATATAACTATATTATCTGTATATTTGTTCATTTTATATATTATCTACATATATTATATATTGTACATTTCCTGCACAAAATTATAAATTCGAAAAAGAAATGTTTTTAAATCATTTACGAAAAAAATCGTGTGAAAATGAGGTCCTAATCTAAAAGTTAAAAGTTTGCCGGACCACCTTTTTTTAAAAACTACTTTATAATATTTTTTAATAAAGACAGACAGATATACAATAAATTAACCTTATTATATGTATAATAATAACCTTATAACCTTAAATATTACAATGTATGCGATCGGTAAATATGACTTAAAAAAAAGTTTAAAACTCATTAAATAATGCCTATTTCTTAAATGATTTTTATTATTAAGTTCATTAAAGAAAATTAATTAATTGTATGTTATTATTTGTAATTTATTAAAAATAACTGATTTTCTAAGTTAAAAACTTAAAAAACAATTAAAATAGGTACTACAGTTTTTTTTAAAAATCTTTAAAATTTGTTTTAAATTTGCTGCAATATGTTAAAAGTATTTCGTCTTTTCAACATTACTAGACTTATCAGTAAACATGTGTAATATTGAAATTGCCTAGACAGCTCCTGTTTATGGTTCTGATTTGTTCTCTTAAATTAATTTCTACAGAAATCATCTACGAGTTAATAGAACGAACCAAAAAACTTGACTGTTTTAAAAAGAGATTATTGAAAAATTTTTTTTTTCTGAAATGTATTTTTAATTAACATCGCTTTTTTAATTGTCATTGTAGGGGCCTTGGTGGCCTAGTGGGTAAGAGGGTATAAAATATGATGTAAACACCTAGGGAATGTAGGTTCGAATTCCACACACGTCGTAAGAGTTATTCTCTCTTACGAAATTTACAGCCACACTTGAAAAGGAAAGGCTGTTTAATTTCCTGTTCAGATTTATGTGGCAGAAAAATGTACTAAAAAAAAAAAATTTTCATTTTTTTTAAATTATAGAAAATTACAAATTACAAATTTTAATATCTTAGCTTATATTTTTAACACACACTGTATTTTTGGATAAATTCAAACTCAGAGAATTTTTTTTTAAGGACTTTTTGTGTCTTAATGAATATTTTTTTAAGAACTCTTTTGTTTTAAGCTCTATTATACATTAATAATAATATTTGTATAGGTAAATTTGATTGATATTTGTGTAGGTTACAGGTATTTTACAAAATAAATTAAGAGTTATGATAGTTTTGACAACAAGAAAAAAATTTAAGAATTTTCTAGGTTTTTTATAGAAAGAAAAATATGGAGTAAGAAACAAAACAACAAATTAAGAAATTATGATGGATCTTTTTATGATTCACTTGCCAGTGTGTCAATGTCAAATATTACCTTTTAAATATTTTTAGTTTTATTATTTTTGTATGAAATTTTTGGTATAATTTAATATGGTAAATGTAGATACAGGTTTTTTTTTTCAAAAACTTGTTTGTTATAAAATATAAAAATATACAGCTGTTAATTTTTAAAATTGAACTAGATAATGTAAAAGATCTCTTCTTAATCTATCAGATATAAAAAAACCAATTTTTTGCTAAATATCGGCGTATTTATATTGAAAAATATCGAATTTTAATTAGAGACCAAACTAAAATAGTAATATGCCTGACAGCTTGTAAACAGGTGGAAACGGAAACCGGTTAACCGGTTTTTTAATTCAATTTAGTAAAACCGTAAAACCGCAGACCGGTTTTTTTTCGAAAAAAATTGAAAATCAGAAAATACGTAGAGAGTAGAGACCACGGTTTACAGCTCAGGTATATTCAAGATAGATTTTATTGTATATTTAAAGTAATACTCAAGGTAGTTTTCTCTATAATTGAAAAAACCGATTAAAAATCGGTTTACCGGTTTTTCGCTTTATAAAAAACCAAAAATTGGTTTTTGAAATTTTCCGAGTTTTTAAATGCCCCTAATTTAAAGAAAAACAAAATTACATTTTTGATATATAGACAGTATTGTACAACACAAGTTACTTAATAATATATTTTACAACTGGTAAGTATCTAGCGAAAATATTACTGGACAGCCTTTGTAGTTTTCTCCGTTTCGCATTACAACAATTTTTATTTTGTTTGTTTCATAATTATTTAAAAGCAAAGAAAAAAAAAAAATTAAGGATCTATTACATTTCTGTTTCACAAAAGTAATCATTTTTAAAAATTTGATCCTTTATAATCATCTAAAAACCACCACAGAAAAAAAAACACAAAAAAGTTTTTCTTTTACCACAAATGTTTTACCTACTTCAAGAAATTGCGAAAAAAGATAGAGAATTCAAAGTTAAAATTTCTTTAATTGAAACAATTTTCTTCTCTTTTCTTTTTATGTATCTTTTTGTAAAGTTATTTTTGTTGTTGAGTATCTTTTTCTTGTAATATATTATATTTTAGTATTTTATCTATATTTCAAATTAATTGTAATGTCAAATTCAATATGAAAATATTTATTTTTATAATTAAATTTTATTTGTATTGATTGTATCTTATATATTTTTTTTTTTATTTGTTTTTATTTATTATATGAAAACTTTTTAATTACCTGTCAACAGTCAATATGTGTCCATCTCGTACACGAACCCATGATACAGATTTATTTCCAAGTTGTTTCACCTGTAATTAAATTTATACATTTTATTTTATTTTTTGTTTTTTTTTTTTGATAAATAAATAATTAATTTTTATTTTTTTTTTTTAAGAAGGATACAATTTTTTTTTTTTGTAATTAGTAAAAAGAAACCCGAAAAGAAAAAATAACGAAATGGCATATATCTTTATTTTATTTTACTTTGAGAAAATTTAGATGAGAAAATGTTAGAAAAAAAAACTTGTCTAATTTAAGTTTTTTTTTCTTTTATACACATAATATTATAGTGAGGTCACATGCCTCATGTATCAATATGTATTAATAATACATGTATCGATAAAATTGTAAATATCAATTAAGAAAAAAATAGAATGAGTGAAAATGTCAACTTTTAGAAAAATACCGATTGAGAAAATTTCAACTGATAATTTACCGACAATTGAAAAAATCGACTGTAGTTTATCACAATTCCCCAAAATCCTGTTAAACAAATTATTTAACACTTGATTTTGGTAACAAACTATAAAATATCAGCTAATTATTTTAAATATCTTGTTGTTGTAAAGTGTATGTAAAATAAATAATTCGGAAGTATTTTAGAAATGGTTGCCAAATCAGGTTTCAAATAATTTATTTAGCGACGGTTTAGGGATTGTAGCCTCACTATCCAAATATGTTGTTGTTAAAATCGATAAAGTTGTAAATGTTTTATTTTCAGAAAATTTTTTCTTAAATAACATTTCACCAGTCGACATTTTCTCAACCGATATTATGACCCGAACCCATAGATACGAATAATAGTAAGGTCACCTCAATATGTTTTTTTAAAAATAAAACTTTCTTGTCATTCAGATTAAAGTTCAGATAACTTTTTGATACTTTAGATACTTAAAAAGAAGGTTAAAAGTTATGCAATTGAAAATTTTCATTAAGAATTAAGGTGGAAAAAAACTGAAGCTGAAAAAATAAAGTTTTTTTTTTAGCAATTTGTAATAACTGTATTTTTATATAATAAAGTGATTAGGATACACTTTAGGAACAAAAATTATTCAACTTTCTAGTTACCCATATCAGTAATTGTTTATTTAAAAACAAAACGAAATCTGGTAATTTTTAAATAACTACAAGATTCAAATTTCATGTATAAAAAATTTTTTTCAAAGCTGTTTTGGACTTATTTTGTAAATTATTTTTGCATACAGAAAGAAGCTTAATCCCATCAATTGATATTGGTTAATTTACATATTGAACACGTGTAAATTAATGTTAATAAATACATTTATTTAGATAGTAGTTAAAGTGAGTTAAAATTTAGTATTAGTTTTCCTTCATTAAAATTATTTTAAGGATATTAAGGAAAGAAATGATGAACAAAAATTAATTTTTCAATATAAATTTATAATACTTAATTTTTTTTTTCGAATATATTTCAGGATTTTTAACAAGAAATTTTATGTGCTGCTGTAAAGTGTAAGTAGTCGATTTATTTTTTTACAGTCGAAACAGTAGGTGTAAAATTTTTTGTTTTATGTTTATAATAATGAATTAATTTGATTTTTGTTTACATAATAATTTTATATTATTTGCCTTAATTAATAATTTTAAACTTAATTTGCTAAGAAATGCATCATTTTAGGGAACTTGGAGCCCCAAATAGTGAACAGTTAATAAAACTCGCCTAAATGTATGCAATATTTTTCTACACATTGAATAGATCTTACGTACAAGTGTATTTGTTCAGGAGCCTGAGTTTTAGTTGGCATATATTTTAGTATTATTGTTTAATAGGTTGACTACCGATTTATCATTTATAAATGCAATGTAAATGCATGTAAAATGTAATATTTTTATACTTGTAGTGAATCTGCTAGCAAAATATTGAAAAGAAAATTGATTTATTAAACAAATTAATAGCATTAAGTTCGAAGTAGTACATTTTTAGTTTAAAACAATTTTCTAAGAATGATAAGTTGTAACCTAATGATTTTTAATTAGATTTCAGAATGTAAAACACAGAAATTTAAATTTCAATATGAAAGATTGGAGACAAATAAAAAAAATTTTAATCTCAAAGGATTAAATTTCAATATTATTGTATTCCCATAAATAGAAAAGCACACCAAATTCTTCTAGTTAATTAGAATTCAATGATTGAAAATATCTCTTGTCTTCAAGTTTTTTTGTAAAGATTACCAAATTATTGAAAATTTCTTATTAAAAAGATATAATAAATATTTTACCCTGAAATTTGTAGGAAGATTTTTTTTTGTTAAATTGACATTGAAAGTTTTTCAGAATTTTGAATATGAAAGAGTGAAAAAATAATAACATAAATTGTTACTGAAATTAATATCACGGATTATTGGCTATGACTTGAATATTTTAAATTAAAAAAAGTTTTTAATCATAATAGGTCGAAGGTTATGTTAATATTTTTCACTTGCTTAATTAATAAATTTAAACTGAAGGTTTTTGATTATTGTATCTAAATGAACATTTTAGTAATATTAACATTTTAATAAAAATTTCATGTAATTTTATATATATTAGCATTTTAATGAAAATTAAGATTTCAGTTTCAATTTTTATTTTTGAATAAAATTCTTATTAAAAAATGCCTATCTATCCATTTATCATTAACTTCATTTAAACTGTATTATAAGAATGAAGTGGATCATTTCAATTTTATATGGTGGTAACAGTAATGTATCCTTATTATGGATTTTAAATATTTGCATAGAATTCCATACTTAATCATTAATTCCATACTGAATCATTCCATACAATCATTTACTTTTACTATGGCTGATTATTTTTGTTTTCGATTTATATTCTAGCACAAATCTATATGGAATGTTCTATCAAAATAATAATGTCCTTATCTAAAGTTTTTATATTTAAAGCAAAGAAACTGAAATTTTTAAATTCAGATTTTTTTTTTCTGGACTCAATCCAATTATTTGTGAAAGTAGGTATCTAAATACTGATGTCAAAAATTTGTTGTATATTTTTTTTTTTCACTGAAAGCAAAAAAAAAAGATTCATATTTTGTGTTTTCAACTTTTATCAATTTTTCTTTTTTGTTTTTTTGGAAATGATTCAACTAAGATTTATAACCTTAAGTACAAAATAACATGAGTGCTCATTACCGTATACATATATATATAAATACCAGAAATATATATTTCATATATATATATATATATATGAAATGTGAAATAAAAATGTTGACACTTGAATTGGATCAAAAAAAGAAAAAAATGAAATAAATTTTTATAGGACCAACCGCAATACATGTTTAAGTAGATATAAAATAGGTCAGGGAGAATCATAAGTTGACATGACATTTTTTTTAATTTGTTTTGTTTTTTTTTATTTTATTTTTTAGTTCTGCTCTGATTGAAGAATTAATGATAAATGTTTTGTCAAAACCTTTTAAAGTGACAATTTTAAATTTAAAATTAATTTTTCAAATTAAAAATACAATAATTCTTAAATTTACTAAGAAAAAGGTACTAATATATACTAAGTAGTTACTTAGAAATCTAATAAAAAAAACTTTCTTGTTTAGTATGTAAATACAAAATTCTGTAAAAAGGAAAATATGAGATTTGGAGGACTATTCTGTTTTCTTTAGGAAGCTCACAGGAAATATTAAACAGATAACAAAATAGTCATTTGTCTTAGGATATATGACCTTAAGAAGGTCGATTCTAAGAAAATTCTGGTAGCTTTAAAGAAAATCTGTAAAATCATCTCAGAGGCGTTTCATTTTAAAAATGATAATACTTTCAATACTTATATTTGGATATTGGAAAATCATTATACACAAAATACATTAAATTTTGCCTCCGCAATTTTTATACTGTTAAGCTCTAATAATTAATACTTGTATTATGTTATTTTTAAAATTAATTAAATTAAACTTTTTATTTATATGCATATTAAATCTTCTAATTCTTCAATTTAATTGCTTGATTTTCATTTTGATAATTTTTACAAATTATCTACATTTTTATATTCGAAGTAAGTGCAAGCTACTGAGATTCACTTAATTTACGTTGGGATTGAGTAAATTGTATCTTCCCAAAAGAAAATACATAATTAAAAAATAATTTTTCCAAATAAATCATTAAATTTTGATTTTATTCAATAAGACGACAATATTTTTACTTGAAACTTACTAATATATTCAATTCATTTTTCATGTGGTTTGAGATTTTTACGTTTCTTCAATTAACCATTGTTATTCCATTAACTTTAAAAGTTTTCTTCAATATAATTTCTTTAAGTTTATAAAAGTTTATAACATTATAAACAAATTGATACAATATATACCAATAACAATATACGACTAATTCAAAAACTAAATTTAATAATCTAACAAAAAAAAAAAAAAAAAATAAAAGAAAATTTTGTAATTTAGTTCCCCCAAAGAAAATTATTTCAATTTAATTTAGTTCATCAACATAAAAGGACATCATTTTTGTAACTATAAGAAAATTCGTAAAATATAATCAGGATAAAGATAAAATCCCAATTTTTATTCAAGAAAACTAATGAAAAAAAAAATCGAAAAATGAATTTTTGTTTGATTAGGTATCAAAAAATTTGTTAAGAAAAAAATAATAAAAAAACGAGGAAGAATACAGTTGACTTTGTCAACTCTTAGATACCCGTACGAACCGTTAGTATGTTCACAGCCTGTTACTCTGCTTACAATATTATTTTTTTAATATTTTAGTATTTTAAAATAATTTGGGTGAATTTTATAATTTCTCGAACTATGGGTTGTAGATATATTCAAACTATATGTTTATACATTCTTCAAAAGCAAATTCTAACCTTCCACATAACGATTATCAATCCAAAACTTTTTCAAATATTCTATAGTACCATTTAATACTAAGCGGTAAATGTATATTAAATTTACTTAGTACAAAATAATAAATGTAATTTCTTTATAAATATTTCCATTCATAGAATAATTTCTTATAAGTACAATAAAATACATATATGTATGTAAATACGGCGCTATATAATATACATATATAATTCATTCACTAGTGACATATACGATATGTAAATAAACATGATATTATATACGTATGTATATATATCAATATCATATAAATAAAAATTCTTCAAGCAACCGTTATGTTGTTTATTTACTTACAATTTTTTGTACTACGCATTATATCCTCAACAATTTCAAATTATCGAGTAAAACAAAATGCAAAAAATCAAGTAACACTTTCGTCAATTATAAAGTAACCCTATATTATTAAAAAAAGTTGTTAACAGAAATAAGAGTATAATGTTGAAGCTTTAATTTTTGTGTATTACTTCAAAAAAATTTTAACAGGTGTTCAAGTTACAGGTGTTTAAAAATAGCAAATTTTCAGTTTTTGACCCCTTACAGCTCCTAAACGGGGGGTGATACAAAAAAAATTTCTGAAATGACTCATACTTATTTTCAAAGATCTAACTTGTGTCAAAATTTCAGGTTTCCAACTTAAACCGTTTAGAAGATAGAAGGGTTAAAGGATTTTGCAAAATTTGAGTTTCGCATAACGGTAAATTAAGACACCGTATGCCACAAATATATATTTATTGTATATATATTTTTAAAAGTAGTAATATATATATTTTTAAAAGTAGTAATCGTTTGCCGTTTTCAAAATGAAGATATACCTTATACAACTTGTGCTATAACAATTTAAATATAGAGCTTTTTTGAACCTTTGGGGAGCTGTAGCTCCGTAACGGGTAGGGCTACAAAAAAAAGTTATTAAAAATAAAATTAATATTTTTGTGAGATCTATCAGTAGTTAAAATTTCATAGCTCTATTGCAAAAAAAATGTCGGGATCTAAAAGTTAGGTGTTCGAGAGCTACCCTAAGGCTTGGTCCAAACTCAACCAAAAAAAATAGGGAACCTACAAATTACTCCCAAAATATTTTGTGTAAATTTCAAGATTCTAGCTTTCTTAGTTTTTGAGTTAGCGTGCTGACGGACGGACGGACGGACGGACGGACGGACATGGCTCAAAAGTCTTAGAATTTTTTTCTGATCCGATCCATACCTTTGAAGGTATATCTAGCTCGCTTATTTCGAGGTGTTACAAACGGAGGAGTAATTTTATTATACCCGATCCTATCGTACGGGTATAAAAAAGAAAATTAAAACAGGATAATACCCAAAAGAAAAGTAAAAAAAAAAAACAAAACAAATAAAAATCAAAAAGGACAACCCAAAACTCCTAGAAGATAACCCTAAATTTAACAAATGAAATATTTTTTTTTTTGTTTTTTGTTCTAATTTATTTGTATTATCGTGTATGATTATAATAGGCACTAGATGTCTTTGTGATTCTTTTTATTTTATTATTTTTGTTCATAACTTTTGGAAATTAAGAGACAGAAGAAAGAAAAGAAAAACAGAAGAAAAATTAACTTAGTTTTTACTTTTAGCCAAAATAAAAACTTTACAAATTTTTTGTTTAAAAGTTTTTATTTTTAGACCCTCCTAGACTACTACAACATTTGTCCTACATCTATCCCAATTTGATTTATCGGTTTTTTGTGGTTAAACACATTTACCATAAATTTTCAAGAAAATTAAAAAGACATATAATGATAAAGTAATGATAAATTGTAATCGTTATTGCAATATAATATAAATACACTAAATCTTTAACTAATAAAAGAAAAAATAAAGATTAATATTGATTATAAAAATAGCAAGTTAGACAATTTTAAAAAAATTATATTTTTATCGAAAAAATTTGTCCATTTCTTTAAATTTAATATTCAGCTTTTCACCCATTTTTTCACTACTTTTTTAATAAAAATTGTATATAAAGGAAATAAGGTGAATAACTATAAGCACTCAATAAAGTATAACGGTGTGAAACTTTTCAAACTTTTAATTTTTACCAAGTATCATTTATTACCAAATTTCTATCATTTATTTAAAATCTCAGGATAAACAAAAAGGCATGTAATGGGACTTCGGTGGCCTAGTGGGTAAGAGACGAGCGTATAAAATTCGCTGTAAACACCGAGGAAGTGTGGGTTCAATTTCCACACACATTGTAAGAGTTATTCCCCCTTACGTCATTTACAGCCACAACTGAACAGGAAAGGCTGTGTAATTTGCTGTCCATATTTATGTGACAGAGAAATGCATTAAAAAAAAAAAAAGGAAAAAAATGTATGTACTGAATAAAAATATTCTTACAAAAATTAAGTAGAAATGGAACTGAAACGAAATCTCTTACAGAGCAGAAAATTTTAAATTTCAGTTATAGAATATTGTAGAAGAATCATTCAAAATACCATTCTCCAAAAAAAAAAAAAAAATCCTTTAAAACTGAGTGGGATATGAATAAAGTAATGGTCAGGAGTTCAAAAAGTATTATTGAAAACCTATAATTACAATATCTAAAAATAAGCTAAAATACTTGAAAACATACTCCTTAAAAGATCATAGAAAATCAGTTACAAATCTTGGAGTTAAAAAATTCTAAAACTTTCATTGCGTAAACTTAGCTTCCATTGACCAGACAGTATATGAGTACTAAAAGTCATATAGTCTATTGTTTGGCCAAAATTGGGAGATGTGTTTGATGGGTTGAAATCCAACACACTTATAGAGGACTCGTTCTCGTTCTTTTTTGATAATTCTCACCTACTCTCGAAAAAAAAATCTTGTCCATTGATGCTTCTAAAATTTCTTGAATATAATTTTTCCCCACAAAGTATTAAAAACGATACAACTTTCTGTGGTCAGATGGACAAAGTTACTAAAGTTAATAGTTTTTTTTACCAAAAAGAATAAAAGGAACACAATATTGAAAAGAAAAAAGGAATCACTTCAACTCCCCTATTAAACAATAAAAAAAAAATAAATTAAAAGATGTATCAAAAAAAACTTTTATGTGATTGAAAAGTATGTCTAAAAAGCAAAAAAAAATACAAAGTTTGACTAAAAAAAAAATCCGAAAAAATAAACAAATAAAACAAAAAGAAAAAGTTTTTGTTAAAAATACTAAAGAGGAGAAAGTACAGGATATTTAAATAGACGCAAATAACACATGTATTTTTCCCATAACAAAAACTTATAATAAAGCATTAATTAAGAGTTTTAATTTGTTTTTATCTATAGTTATTTGTATTTTAATATACAGTTTAGGTTTAGGCATATCGACTTTAACTTAAAAAAAAAAACTATTCCTAAAAATAGAAAAATCATTATCATTTCTCTTTTCATCTTTTCATCTTTTTTAACAAGTAAATGTAACAGTAAGTCGATGCAACCGACTTATTTATACCCTACACCTAAAAAATTCAAATTAAATTAAAAATCCAAGTTATTTTAGTTAGGCATCTATAATATAAGCTAAAAAAATAAATACTTTTACAGCCTTTGTACAAAATTTCAGATTCCTATCTTTATTAAATTCAAAGATATGCTTGTTAGGTTTTGGGAAGTGTGTGAAGGCATCCGGACCACCAACCCAATTCATCTCAAATTTTAGAGACATTATCAGAAGAGGGTAAAACACTTTTATATCAAAATTGAAGTTTTTATATTTATTAATTTCAAAGATATGCTTGTTCGGTCTTGGGAGTTGTGTGGGAGATACCCGAACAACCACTCCAATTCATCTCAAATTTTAGGCAAATCTGGGATTCAGGAAACTACACCCTAGTATCAAATTTGAAGTTTCTATGTTTATTAATTTCGAATATATGTTTGTTGGATTTTGGGAGTTGTGTGGGAGGTACGCGAACAACCACTCCAATTCATCTAAAATTTTGGAGATATCAGGGATTCAGGAAAACACACCATTGTACAAAATTTTAAGTTTCTATCTTTATTAATTTCGAAGATATGCGCATTCGGTTTTGGAAGTTGTATGGGAGGTACCCGAACCCATGGTCCGATTTCGCCCATTTGCAATCCCCGCTTTACTTTAGTCATTGTTAACCTACAGTATAAATTTCATCAATATAGCATTATTTTTTTTTTGAGTTATCGTGCGTACAGACGGACATCGCTAAATCGCCTCAGCAGGTGATCCTGATTCAGAATTTTATACATGTCCATATCTAACTCGCTTCCTTTTGGTGGTTACAAACACCATACCAAAGTTAATATACCTTGCATTTTAGGTGTAGGGTATAATACATCGAATTATGAACCACTTAGTTATTTAGGATCATTGTAGAGTTTTTTTTATTGAAGATTTTCTTTAGATTTAGATTTTAGATTAGATTTTATCGAAAGTTTTCTTTAGATTTGAGCAGTTTTGCCAAACAAAATTTTATTAATATTATGGTAACAAACTCTTAACTGATTTATTGTATTTTATTTATGCTAACATTTTACATAGTGTTGAAGAAAAAATTATTGTGAAGTCAAGGACTGCGTAAGAATTTATTGAACTTTTACTAGAGATCTACTTTCGTGTTTCTTGAGAACAAATTTATTGAGCTTTCAGTATAAACTGTTTTGTGGTGTGACTATGTAATTTTTTGACCATATTGTGTTAATAAAACTTCGTTTTAAACGATCTATAGACAGAAATTCGCTATAGATAGAAGAAAATGATAAATGGTTTGATTATTTGCTTTGCTTTCCTTTCATCTCCTTCTCTACTTTTTTTCATCACATCTTGGGAACAAAATATTATTTTACCGGAGTAAATTTCTTTGCAAGGCTTTTAGACTTGTCAAAAATACCATGACTCAAATATATCGGCTCATTTAAAAGCTATTAATAGACCATCATAGTTACATTATGAACCAAATGATTTTTGAAATTAGTTCTTAAAAATAACCCAATGTAGTCGGTTTGTCTAGTGTTTAAAACTATCTATAGATACTATAAAAAAGATTATTATAAATTAAAAAAATTCTTGCTTTTTTTATTCTTTTTCCACTCTCATAAGGAGTATATGGCATTAACTGAAACATTTTTTATTCATATTTGACATTTATTATTAATATTTGACTTCTGGAATCATTAGTTTGCCCAAGCCTTTGATTATTCGGGTGTAACTATTGTCTATAAAACAATGAAACACAATAATATTAGTTTAGAAATAAATTACCATATCATTACGACATAGTTTCTATATTTTCTTTTTTATAAAGAATTAAATATCAAATATCTATCAAAATAATATAAAAGTTAATAATTTGATCACTTTTAAATGAAAAAAAAAATATTTTGTACCAAAAATATTTTAATAAATAAAATCCAGTTCTGATATTTAAACCAAAATTATTTGATTAATAAGTTTTCTTCTTAGAAACTTTAGAATTAATTTTTGTTTTTTTTTTTTTTTGTTCATCCTTGTGGTTTTTATCTTTGTGTGTATGTGTGTGCCCTTTAAAGAAATTAGAAAGCTTAGTTAGATGGTTATAATAAAACACATGACACAATAAATAAAATTTATTTTAATTTTTCTTTTGGTCATTTTACAACTTAACTTTAAATGATTAATTTTTTGATCTAAAAAATAAGAAAAAATCTTTCTGATGTTTTAATTTAATTTAAAATGAAAAGAAAATTTAATTGAGAAAATTGGAAAAAGTTTCTAATAACGAAAGTTAGGGAGTTTTTCTTTATTGTTGTTGTTCTTTATCATTATCTGTTGCGGTTTTAGTATTAAATTAACCTGATTTCTAAGAGGTTTTCCCTTAATTGAAAAAAATCTATATATTGAAAATCTTTGGTAAATTCTTCTTTTTAGCACATTTCCAAAAAAAAATTTTGAAAAAATGTGCCGATTAATTTCACTCTGTCCGTCCGTCAATCCGAACGTCCGTCCGTTTGTCCGTCTGTTTACAAAATTTCTATACTATAATACTGTTAAATAAAAAATTTAACCATGGGTAGGTTTCATAAAAAAATTAATTTTATGGAATAACTTTTTCATGTAGCCGCATCCATCAGGGAACTACAGCCCTTCAAATTTTGAAAAAGCTCTATTTTTAAATGCATACATTATATGCTTTTATATTAACTCGTCGTTGTCGGTTTATTTATTTATTTGTCATTTTGTCACGCTTTTTATTATATTCGTAATCTGTTCGCAACATTTATAAGTGTTGTTTGGTGTAGAGGAAAGTGTACAGCTTTCGAAAGTGCGAGTAATTTTGTTCGAATCCAATTCATATGCAATTTTTTTTTTTTTTAATTCTACTCATATCACATTTTTTGAATAAAATATGTGTATATGGATATTATTATATAAATAATAATATTTGAATAAAAAGGAACCACGAGCCCTAAATTTCCCTGATTTCTGTTAATCTACTTCCAGAAAATTACTTTTATATTATAACAGTCCAAGATACTCAAGTTCTACAATCAATTTTATTTTCTACTTTTTAGGGGACGAATTCGGTTTATTTTTTTAAAAATAAAAATATTTTTTTTTACATATTATTTTATTTCATGTTCCTTTAAACATTTTTTAAATCTGAAAACGCCCTTTGACAGGAATGTGTAAATGTTTACCTTTGTAAATCAATATCAAAATTATATATTTTTTTTAAATTTACTATTTAAATTTACCGTTATGTGAAAATCAAATTTTGCATGATATTTCTTTTTTCACAATTCCGGCACGTTTTGAGATAGGAACTTGAAATTTTGAGTATAAGTCCTCAGAAAATTTTTTTGTACAACCCCCTGGTTAAGACCTATTACGGCTCAAAAATTGAAAATATGCTATTTTTAGACACCTGTAACTTAGGCACCTATACACATTTTTCTTCTGTAAGATATAAAAATTAAAGCTCCAGTAATATATTTTTATGCGTATTAAAGGGTTTTCTTAGTTATATAGGGTTCCGGATTTACACCCCCTCAAAATTGCAAAAAAGTCCTATTTTCACATTTTTTCTTATATGAAATTTACAAATTTTGATGCATGAGACAATTCTAAACAGTTTGTATTATCTTTTGAAAATGTGCACTTTTAAAAACCGTTGGTATACATTCTGCCTTGTTTTATGAATTTTTTAATTATACAAAAAACTATATATATATGATATATATATATATATATATAGATTTTTTTGTTTTAAAGAATTTTTAAAATTGAAAGATTAAAATAACTTTTCAAATTAAATTTTATTCAAAAACAAAATTCTTTCGTTTAGTGAAGAATTTTATTAGTTAACTTTTAGTTTTAAATAATATGTATTTTTTTTTTGTAGTAATAGTTTATATGGGAACCGGTCAGTTGGCAACTTCGACTTAACATTTTTTTAAAAAGGACCCTTAATAAAAAGATATTTAGCCAAATGGACAATTAGAAAAAATACATTTTACAAATTTAATAACTGAACATTTGGCAGCTTACAATACAAGTTTCAACCTTTTTAAGAGAAGATTTCGTATTTCGTCAAAATAATTAATATCAAAAACGTAAAGTTATCTTTTTAAAAAAAAAATGAATTTTTGAATTAATTTTTATTTTTTATTTCATTAATATTTGGACATTTGGCAACATTTAAATATATAGGCAATTAGTGCTGGTCCAAATGTTAAGTGTCCATTTTGCTAAATGTATTTTTGTTAAGTGTCCATTAATTTTACCAAATATTATTTTGTTAAGCGTCTTTTTTTGCGTAATGTCCACTGATCAAATGTCCAGTTGTTAAATGAAGTGTACCAATTGTGTACTGTATCCGATTTATATATTTGTAATTTTTAATCTTTTTAAAATATATTTGGTAGCTTTAACTTAGACTATAACTATAAAAATTTAGAAAAAAAATCTTTACTAAATATGAAAACACTTTACAGAAGAACATTTAGGAGAAGGACAAAGCAAAATCAACACAAGTAGCTTTTTTCTACTCCACAAGTTACTCCTAGGACAAGTAATCGCATACCGCAAACTGTAGTTTACTGCAGTATTCATTTGTAAAAGTTTTTAAGTATTCAAATTGTCAAAAGTTGGCTTGTGTCAATTTTTTTAAGGGTTAAGCTTGTTTTGTTAAATATTTTCTTTTGTTGAATAGGTTTTTTTTTTGGCAAATGTTCACTGATTAAATCATCAGTCGACAACTGAAAACATATACGATCTAACTATATCTTAATATCTATTTTGAATGATATTTTCTAGCCTTAGTAAAACAACTTAATAAAATTATTTCCAAATTTGAGTCTGGGTTCCCTAATCCTAAAAAGCATAACGGTTTTTATTTCCTATCATTATAAATCAGTCATCAAAATAATGAAATAATCTCCAAATTACAGTCGTTTTGAGGGGTTATTTCATTTGCAAAATTATTTTGTTTTGGGCGATTATTTCATAAGTTACCAATTTTTCATAAATGATAAAGTTATCCATTTTGATCTCGTAACTGTATATAATAATCAAAGAGAAATTTTTTTTTGGAAGTAATTAACTGATAATAAATATTTGAGTTTAATTACAAACCCATAAATATATATATGTATTATAATAATGGCGGCTCACAGTCACTCTTATTCATTAAAGTTAGTATAATATAGTTTTGTGATTTTTAGGATTAAGTGAGAGACCAAAATTTAAGTACATTATAATTCAATGACATTTGTATCCGAGTTTTTGATTAAAATGACGATTAATATGATAAATTTTCTTTTTGGTATGATGGCAAATTTGAGGTTCGTGTTTCTTTTTATTCCAGCAATTTACTGGAATTATTTATAATATAGATAACAGTCCAAAAAGCTAAAGTTTTGCAATCAATTTTATTTTCTACTTTTTAGGGGGCGAATTCGGTATCGATAAAAGCATATTTTAAAAAATATTTTTTTTACATTATTTTATTTTATACTTTTTAGTTTTAAAAGAAACATAATTTGAATTTAAAAAAAAAGATGGGATATTTTTTATTCACACATACATTATTGTTTCTGATATAAAATACGTTTTACAATTTTATACCAAATGTTTAACTAATTAAGAGACGTTAAATCGATTCCATTACAGCAAGAATAAAATTTTTCAGCAACTCATAAATAATGAAAGTACCTCGAAGGGTAAAATATGTACCAAAATACTGTGATTATAATTTATAAATATTACAATCCAATTTTAGTTGAAGCAACATTTCTAACACGTATGAAAATGATATATGTACATAAATGTATTTTACTGCATATTTCTATAGTATACTATTAGTAGTATACCGTATATCCAAACAAACATCTAACCTTGAACACCTACTTAATCGCTTAATAAGATCATGCAGTAAAAAATGTTGACAAATATCTTGATTTAAATTATAAACAAATGGAGCCGAACAAAATAATTTAGGAAATTAGTTTAACATAATATTATGTACGTACGTACATACTTTCATACGTAGTTTTAATTTTTTGTGTTGACAAAATTTTGTTTGTAAATCATAATTCGTAATGCGCAAAAGCATAATTTTGTAATGATCTTTACTTTTTATATTCTTTACTATGTACATACAAAAATATATTATGTATGTATGTAGTTTGAATTTGGCAATTGAAATTATTTTGAATAAAATTTTATATGTATATCTATATACACAAAATACATAATAAATGTTCCTAAATAAAACACATAAAACATTAATTTTTAACGCCATGCATATTCAATATGCAAGAAAGAATGTTGACAACAAATATTCTGATTTAAAACCTAAACAAATGTTTTAAAACAAAATAATTTAGTAACATAAAAATATTGTACCTATATTTTTTGTGTTTTGCTAAATCCTAATACAAAACACATGTGCACATCAAGATTGATTGAACTAAATCATTATAAAAGGAAAGATCAAATAATATGTGTATATTATACATAAAGTTATATTAAAAAAATGTTGATGAACTGTATTAACAAAAAATAAAAAAAATATACGTGCACGAATTGGATTCGAACCACATTAACTTTACTTTCAAAACCTGTACACTCTCCTCTGCACTATACAACACTTAAATATTTTCTGAACATATTTTGATCATAAAATCTTAATTTTTAACCATGCATATTCAATATGCATTAAAGAATGTTGACAGCAAAATAATTTAGCAACATACCTGAAAACAATATACTATTATAGGAGAAAAGATCAAAAATATATTGCGTGTGTATTGTATGCATGAATTTAGAGATAAAAATTTAAGTTTTAAATTCATATATACAAAATATATACATATTTTATTCAAAACACGTTGATGAATAGATAGTTAAAAAAAAAAAATTGGATATGAACTGGATTCTAACAACATGACCACCACTTTTGAAACCTGTACACTTTCCTCTGCACCATACAACACTTACAAATGTTGCTAACAGATTACGAGGATAATAAAAAGCGTGACAGAATGACAAATAAATAAATAAATAAACCGACACCGACGAGTTAATATAAAACCATATATTAGGAATATATTCAGTATTTTTTATGTAATTATTTCTATCTAGGAATACGAATCCTTCAGGAGGAATAAAACCCGAATTGACTGTTGAAATAATATATTGATCGTCTTCGTACCATGGGTGGCATATTAAAGAATTTTCTAGAACTTCACTACTTCTCTGAATATGGTTTCGTATGAGACGAATAATAAAATTATCGATTCTGATTATTTTGGCCTTTTCATATAATATTTTGTTGGAGTATTAATGTTGATAATTTGTTGTTGGTTTCCTGTTTAAATTCGTACATGCTCTGAGACATTTACGTTCAAATATTCTTAGTTTTTCGATCATAGATGCACTGATGTTAAACCAGATTGTACAACCATAAGTTACTATTCGCCGAATTAAATTCTTGTAATAAAGTAATTTTTACTTTGTTGCATAGTATTTTTGAGTAAAATAATTTAAGAAATGTTAGAAAGGCTTTTGTTGCTTTTCTTATTTGATTTTTAACGTGATCTTTGAAGTTATATAGATTTTGATATAAAATTCCTAAGTATTTAAATTTGGCAGTTTGCATTATTAGGCGCTTTCAAGTAGAATTCTCTCCAGTGTTTTTTAGATTATTGTTAATTACCTTGGTGGTATTTCGAAAGAGAACATTTACACATTTATTTTAAGTTTCCATCTTTTACTATAATTGACAACATTATTTAATAATTTTTGTAGTGTGTTTTGAGCATTGGTGATGGTATGATCCTGCGTATATATTGTTAAATCTTCAGCAAAAGCAATACTGTGACTAGGCACTAAAGTTTTGTTTAGTGAGTCCAGTAGCTCGCTAATATATATATTAAACAATATGGGTGAATTTACGGTACTCTATTGGAGGCCGTTGTCTATTTGAAACTCTTTAGAGAATTTCTTATTATTAGAAATAACTCGAAAATATATTTCGTTTCTTATAAATCAGTTAATTTCAAATTATATAAAAGTGTTTAAAATATTTTTTTGACTGTAATATTAAGTTGTATCAGAGCTACATTAAATTTCAGTGTAAAACAATGATATTCCAAAAATTAAGGCTATTTACACCCGAAATATAAAATAACAAATATCTTCAGATGTCATAAATTAAATCAGTATTCAAAAGAAAAAAATTTGTAAATAAAAATCAGACCGCAACGGAAAAAATTCGTTTCAAAATTTTGAAAAAATACCATTATTATCTGCTCGCTGAAATCACCTTTTTCCTCTTAATAAGTTCTCATTATAAAATATTCAAGTTATTTTTTTCATTTGCTTTGGTTGATTAATGAATAATCAAAAATGGTGTTTAATATTACCTCCCAATTAAGAGTTCATAAAATCAGTTTAATGATTTATTGATTTATTTTGATATTATTCCGATCATTCCGTTAACCAATTCCGGTATAAAATTTTCGTTTCATACTTCAAAAACAAAAATCCCTCTTTATTCGCAAAAAGGACAAATTATTTAATATTTATAGTTAATTTTGACGAAAGAATAAAATTTAAATATAATAAAATTTTTAAATGTAGATAAATTTTTAAAATATTTTTTATAATCAGTTCAATTGAAGTGCATTAATAATATTGAATCATATATCGGAACATAATTAAATTTTATCTGTTTTTTCTTCCTCTCCTTTAACTAACTAGGTCACATTTAAAAGGATTTAAAAAAAAACCTGTCCTTAATATAGGTAACAGACCAGTTATGTATACCTCGTCTTTCTTTATCGTTTAAAATCGTTTAAACCAAAAAAAATTTAAATTTATTTTATACCGCGAAATGATACAAAATTAAATTTTTGATTTGGATTTAGAAAAGATAAAAAAGACTTGTTCGCACAAACTATAATTAAAGAATCCTTTTGTATTAAATTTCATTTTGACGTCATCTAAACCTTAAAACAAAAAAAATTCTTTTGAAATTCAACTGCAACTATAACAACAATAATCCGAAGATAAATTAATACAAACTATATAATTTAGTGTTATCGACTTTACGCTTTTACATCACAAAGTACAGCTTTCAGGACATTTTTCAAAAATTTTTTGAAAAATTTGTCTATTAATTTCACTCTATCCGTCCATCTGTATGCTTACAATTAGCTACACCATTTAAGATAAAACAATGAAAATTCAACCATGCGTAGGTTTTTTTAAAAAAAACTAATGTTGTAGAACAATATTTTTATGTAGTCCTATGTGTTATGAAGCTGCAGTTCCTAAAAATTTTAGCAATTTACTAATTGTAGACAACTGTAACTCAGTAACCTGTATAAATTTTTCCAAAATAAAAGTTAAAAATTAAAGCTCCAAGAATATGTTTTTACATGTATTTGAAGGTCTCTTAATTATGTATATAGGGTTCTCTTAAAATTGAAGATAGTGTCTCATGATTTTTCACAAATTCTTCTTATATATAAAATTCAAAGAAAATTTAAAAATTTGGGTGCAAGTTACAATATTCTAAAATGTTTGTAATATTCTTTTGAAAAATGTGCGCCTTTAAAACCCTTGGTTTTCATTCTACTTTGTTTTTTTTTTAAATCCTTGTATTTCTATTGGTTTTTCATTATTACTTTTCGAAAATTTTTTTTTTTTCAATTATATTCGAATTAATTCTGAACATTTTAATTCGGTTCTACTGCGTTTTTTTTTTCTTTTTAGTATTAATAGTGTACTTATGATTTTGGTTATGTTCTGAAAAAAGAATATTATAATATGTTAGTGTAACTTTGGCAATGCATACATTTGTTGTTGTTATGAAGATATAAAATGGATTAAAAATGAATTCAGTTCAATTAACTTTGTAAAAGTGGCGAATTAAAATACGTTAGTGATTAATTGATAAATGTTCGTATGGCAATGCTAAAGTTATTAAGTTTAAATAATAACAGGTGTATTTTGTCTTTTGAAAACATGGGGTAACTATAAAGTTTAAAATTATTCAAAATTTCTAGAAAATTTTACAATACTTTCAAGGATGTTGCAAATAAAGCTTTATCCAATTGCATTTGGAGAAATTAAAAGCAATTTTTACTAAAAAGTAACACACGAAAAATTAAGAACATCTGCAAAGTATCTTAAAAATTAGCTTTTAGTGAAATATAAAAAAGAATTATCTATTGTAAGAAAAAGATTAAATAAAAATGTAGTGATCCCACTTAAAACCCAAACATGAAAATGACAACTGATTTAACAAAGTTTGAGAAATCTCCACATAAGAATTAATGCAAGAGACTATGAAGAATTGTTGAAATAGTTGTTGAGAAGTTACCATGTCAGATTTTTTAAAGAGCTAGAAGATATTAATAAATATACAATTATGTTAGACTTAAGATTTTTAAACGTAAGAGTTCCAAAACATAAAAAAAATAATTTTGCAAAGGAAAGAAAATTTTTACCTTTTCGCTCAACAATGAATCTAAAAAAAAAAATGAAAAATTAAAATTGTGCCAAAAACAGTTTATGGAATTGAATGTATATCGTTATTCTGACTATAGAATAAAACAATGGAAATGATCTGCCCGTACTGAGTTATTTTCATTTCCATAGATGATTTCTATTCCATAGATAATTCTTTACTAAATATTGACTTTTAAAATTTCCATTCAAACTAATATGAAATTCAAATCTAAATTGAAATCTTAAAATTAAAAAAAATTGATTATGAGTATATTCCAATTCCCATTTGATTTTAAAATTCTTTGCAGAATCTTATGCTGTTAGCTCTTTTTAGATAAGATCATTGAATTATATCTTATAGATTCTTTTGTTTGTGTTTAATTTAATCAAATAATTACACCTTGTTTCATTACATAAATTTTTTACTACAAAATATCTGCTTAACAATATACAGATTTACAAAATTGATAACGGTAAAAAAACAAAATCATAAAGTGGGTTAATATAAGCTATTAAACAAAATAACTGGAAATTACATAAGTGTATTTATTTTAAAAAGAACCACTAATTTTAGCATAACTATTAAGTACCTACCAAAGAAAAAAATAAATGTTAATTTTATTGTCAGTAATTTTGTTAAAAACTTTTAAGTGTTGCCATATTGTTTATTCTCCTCTAACTTTTGTTTTTCTATTTTGTTTTTGTTTCACTGTATTTTTGTTTTTAGTTATAGACTTAAGTTGTAAAATAATTAGAACAATTTAATTACTCACTTCATAGACTCTTTAATAATACTTCAAAATGGAGAAAAACGTTTTTTTCTTTTTTAGTTACAATTTCATATGTATGTATATGGACGTGGATAATTTTTAAAATTCTTTTTCATTTTTATTTTATTAAGAAAAAAAGAAAAAAAAGTTTTCCATTGTTTTGTATCCTATTAAAGACTCATTTTAAGAATTCAAATTACTGCGAATTAAATGCATAACAAAATCTGGTATTCACAATAATGAGAGAAATAAGAAAACTTATTTTTATTTCCATTTAAAAAAAAAAAAATTTTTTTATTTGAAGTATATTATGTTTATTTTCATTTGATGGTGTGTGGATTAGTATGAATGTGATAGGTAAAAAATATGTAGTAGATGTAGGTGTTTTAAGAGATCATATTGAAAAAAAAAAATTATAAATACGCTTTCTTAGAAACATCGGTTTAGAGGTCAATATATAACATTGACTTTTAATATATATTCCTATTAATATATAACATTTTATAACGGTTTAGAGGTCAATGTATAACAGTATTATTGTTATAAGTTTAATGTTTTAAATTTAACTTACATAAAATAGGAATAGAAATATAGAAATAAAATAGGAATTGGGAATAAAATAGAAAATATAAGAATAAAATAGAAATGTTTATAAAATAGTTAACATTAGTAACAATTCTGTATTAAGTAGCCAAAATAAATTAATGGTTTTTGTATATTTTTTTTTTTGATAATTTTTGATGTTAGTGCATAATATGTATGTATACAAATGGTATTATTTTGGAATCAATTAATTTAGCATACATTTATGAGATATACATATTAGAAAAAGTAATTTTTATTTAGGTTGATTTCATACAAAGTTAAAGTTATTTACTGTTATTTATAATGATTCAAATCGAGGTTCGCAAGAGTGCCTACCTTTCTGATATTTCAATTTAATTTCCTAGCATTTTTTAACATTTGTAAACCTAGTATTAATTGATAATTGGTTACTAAGACCATCGATAGCTACTTAATAAATGCAAAATATTTGTAATTTTAATTTTCAAATGTAGTAAATTTGCTGCATTTGTGTTCTAAGTGTGTAGGTTTAATGCTAATTGCCAATTGTATTACATAGTTTATTTTTCTCAATTAATATTCCACTTTAACTTGGATAACTGGTTTTCTCATTTACTTTTGTTAATATTAATGCAAGAGGTATAATTATTACTAATGGCGAAAAGAGAAAAAAAAAATTTAAGAAATGAAATAGATAGAAAGAAAACAAACAAAAAAAATAATATTATAAAAAATTATAAAAATTGTTGTTTTTTCCTTCTTCAAAACTTGCAGAATAGAAAAAAAAACTCAAAATCAAAAGAAAAACGGTTTTTTTTTTTTCTTCATGTTTTCCTTTTTGTTTTACAGTTTAATTATCCTTAAATAGTTAAGCATAATCTATTTTTTTCTTTTTTTTTTTAATACAGATTTTTAATTTTCCAACTTAAATTTTTTGTTTTGTTGTAAAGTTGAAAACTCAAAATTTAGTTTTCGTTAATATTAAAATAATAATTTGTTTAATGAAACTTTAAGGAATTTAAAAATTATCTACTGTTCTTATTTTCAATAACAAGAAAATTAAATTACAAATTAAAAATAAATGTAAGTGTAGAGTTAAAGAGTTAATTAATAGAAAATGGTTGGATATTTTGAAAAAATTTAATATAAGAGAAGGAGTTTTTTTTTTAATTTTTGGTTTTTGAATTAAAAGTGTTTTTAAATAGTTGTTTGATTTTGAATGTTATTTGTTGTTTAAAGTTGTTTAATGTTACATTCAATGTTTAAAAAGAAATGAAATGAAAATAACAAAATTAATATATTTTTGGCAATTACTTGAGTTTTAATATACCAAACTGATTAACTATATTAAATTATAACATTAATTTGATTTTCATTAATAGAAATACGATTTTAAGACCTAATTCGTGAAAAAGGTTTTTTTATTATTCCATTTCACATGGCTTCCATTTAACATTTTTATCTAACACAATTTCCTGCTGCTATTTTTGCATTCTTCCATGTAAAGTTGCGTACGGCTACTATGGTACGTATTCAAGTGTTTTTTGGACGCCCGCACCTTTTACTTCCTTCTGGATTCCACTTCAAGATAATCCGGCTTATCCAAGATCATTCGTTTTCTTGATTTTATCTTAGCGTGTGGCCTATATTCACCTACATTTTCTTTCTTAATTGTTACAGTGTAGGTTTCTCTCCTGTGAGTCTCCGCAGATCTTTCTAGCTTATTCCAGGAGGTCAGAATAGTCTACAGATAATGTGTATAGACAGTCGTTATTGCTATCAGGAAAAGCCACTTGAATATTATTTTCTTTCTACAAGTACTTTTGTTTTAGAATTAGATCTACAGAGAGGTAGACATTTTTTTACTGTAGTTATTCAATTATTTAAATCGAGGGATATATCAAATTTATAGTCCTCATCATATCTTTAAAAAGTCTTTTACTGAAAAGACTTGGAATTTAATTTTACTTTTGTTCTTGATTTTTGAGACTTCTTTTTAACTTAACCCAAATTTTAATTGATCCCAATTAACTTCAAATCAAAAATAGTTCAAAATTGGTTAAATTGCAAAAGTAATGAAGATAAAATTTACACTGATGTAAAAAAAACTGCTTATGGTTACTAGTTTTTTTTAAAATATTGATAAAGTCATTAAGTGGAACGATTAAGAGGAACAATAAAGTGAAGTAGGCAATTTTTTTTATTAAATTGAAGTAATTATTATAATATTAAGTTAACTAACCTGTTACAATGCAAGGTATATTTCGATTTTTTAAAATAAACTAATATAAGTGTTTAAAAATATGATTTTATTTTTATAGCGTTTATAACGTTTTAATTATTTTCCAACCAAATCTAATAAAAAAGTTTTTTAAAAACTTTATTTTATACAAATAATTAAAAATGGGTTTTATATTCATAGGATTCACAAAAATAAAATATAGAAATTCAAAATTAATATAAGTTTAAACATTTAATTTAATTAAAATGCCATACCCTACGACAAAAGTGAAGAACATAAGTCAACAAAAGAAGTTTTAAAGAAGAATTTCCACTGTATCGAAACGGTCATAACTGTGGTCGGGTTTTAGCTTAAAAAGATTCAAATGTGTACTTTCTGACCTAAAATAAGCTATTTAGTTGGTGTTCATTATGAGCCATTATCTTATCGGTTTAGACAGACTAAAAGATTAAGTATTTATATGTTGATTCTAACTGCAGAAATGTATGTTGATAGATTTGCAGAAGACGTTGACGTTATAAAGATTGTGGAGTACATTTTCTGCACGTGTCTCAGTCTGTAAAAAAAGGCAGAAATATCTCGGTAGTTTATATATCACCTCTTATATGGATCTTAGAAGATTCCAAAACTGCTTTCGTCATAGTGGCATCACGTGTCTTAAATCTAGGAAAACATAACACTAGCTCTAGTTGAATAGGTTCTCCTAGAAGGTTCTTCTAGAAGGTGCATTATACGAATTTAGAGTTTAGTAATTACTGATGTGTTGGCTGAGCAAATAATAGAAATATTAGATTTTGCTATATCTGGTATATATAATGAACTACATACTATATAAATATTTTTGTTGTTACTGACCTTCTATCATTTTATATCATTTAATTATATATCACTTCAGTTGAAATTATATTATTATTTAATAGATTTTAAAAATATTCTCAAAATCCGCTTATTATCTAGGTTTATTAAATTTTTATTTTTTAAAATTAAGATTACAAAATTAATTTTATTGGAAAAAATTACAATATTTCTTTCTTTTAAAGAGAAGAAGAAGAATTAACTGTAGAATTAACAACAAATTCTTAAAATTAAAATTTTCTTTTATATCTTTTAAATGGAATATTAAATAATAGTTAAGGCCAATTAATACCAATGATTATTCAAATTATCTTTATTATTTTTTATTTTAATTAACTGTAATCTATCTTGAAATTTAATTTTTTTTCTTTCCTTGTTTCTTTTTTTTTTTGTTTTGTATTTTATAAAGATTAACTATATAATTTGTTAATTTAGAAAATAACCATAACCCACGATTAAAATGTTCACTTTTTCTTTTGTTATCATTTTATGTAACGTCTATCTAACAGTTTTTTTTTTTTTTTTTTTGTATAATTCAGTTAAATTTTATTGTGCAATTTTAATTGTCAAATACTGCTCTAATAACAACAAATTTTTACTGTCATATAATAAAATTTTTGCTTTGGTCTAGTCAATTATAGAATATCCTTATTAAATTGTATTTGTATTTATCTAAAAGTAAATAATATTAAATTTATAAATTTTAATTAAAGATTAATTTTAACATATTGAATTTGGTTACCAAAGGTTATTTTTAATAATCATTAATCAAAGAAATTTGAAAACAAAACTGTACATTTTATGGTGTTTATAGTAAAATATTTAGTATGAGTTAAAGTTTTAATGAAAAGTAACGTTTTTATGTATACAGAAAATACTTAATCCAAAATTATTATTGGAATCCTAGCTCCCAATATTTTTTTCAAGTTTCAAACTTAACTTAGTAAATAATCAGGCAACACTGATTTTTTATTTTGTTATATTAATTATGCTTTTTTCTCCTAATTTTTCATCGAGTAGTATATGAAATTTTTTGTAGAACTTTTCTATTATTAAATTTTGCTTATGGGAGTAGGAGCTATTATAATTATCCTTTCTTATCCTATATCCGTCGATTTGAATAATTTTCTTTGTTATATTTCCGGAATTACTGCCATGCATTTTAAGACCAAGAATAAAAAAAATTTCAAACTTAAAAACAATTACATAATAACGTTTAAATGTATAAATATAATGAATAAAAACTATGTAGGCGCCATTTTGTTTCAATTTCCTTTGCTTCTTTTTTACATTAATTTCTTTTTTTTTTTTGTTATTTGTTTGTTTTTCTTTTGTTTTGTTTTTTAATTTATTTTATGCACCGAGTATCATTGACTTTAAATGTGGTGGTATGTTTGTACCTATGTAAGGGTTCTTTTAACTTTTTTTTATGCAAATTAACCATTCTATTAGTCATACAACTTTAGTTTTGTTTTTCTTTCTTTTATATTTGCGTACAATTTTCTTATTTTGTTAAATTTTTTTCTTTTCTCTCCTTTACTTTCTAATTTTTCTTCTTCATATTCTGCAGGTCCGTCAGATTAACGTTTCTTTTACATTTTTATTTAAATTTTGAATTTATTTTTTATATCGCTTTTTTTTTTATTTATTTATTTTTCTTTTCTTTTTACATTTGCTTGTTTGTTTATTTGTTCTTTTAAAATGTTCCTGTTGAAATATTTAAGCGTTACGTTGTATGATGACGCCCTAGATTTAAACGAATGGTTTCATATTTATACTGTTTTGTTTTTTTTGTGTTTTCATTCCGCTTGTTTCTCTGTTTATTTTCTGTTTTGTAATTCCTTCATTTATCCTGATTTCTGAGTGGTGGGAATATCCTTTGTATCAGTAAAAGGATATTATAAATATTCATTAATTTGGATCACATGGCCTTTAATTAAATAAAGCCGAGGCAAAATGAAACAGGAAACTAGAAATAAAACAAAAACAACAAAAAAAAAAGAAGTGGATAATTTTCAATATAAAAAGAAGGAACGCTACAAAAACAACAAAGAGGATAAATCGTTTAAGAAATATTTTAATTTTGCACAAAATAACAAAAAAAAATAAAAATAAAAAATTTAAGAAATGAACTCCAGTACCTAATGAAATAAAAGTTCAGTCATTCTACTTTCATAGGGTTTACAATACAGAGCAAAATATTTAAGAACAACTGAGCTATATGATATCAATTGGTAGATTTTATTTCTTGTCGGTTCAATTAAAATAATTTAAATTTAATATGGCTTGATAAATTTTGTTTAAGATTTGTTGTTATTTCTAACATTTCTTATGGTTCTTCTTCCTCTTTGTATAGTATTTCTATGGAAAGGACTTTCGCAAATGAGCCTTTTTTAGCTAGCGGATTAAACTTCAAGTAACTTTTAATGTTTACTCATATTGCAGCAGATAAGGAATGATTTTTTGAAAAATAAGCGCCGAAGTTTTGATTTTAGTCATTCTACTGCATACATACTTAGTTTTCTAAAATTTTGTGAGCACATTCCACATTAAGCACATACCGATTGCTCACTTGAAATTATAATTTGATAAGCACATACAGCTTTGAATACATACTGCCCAACGTTTGTTAACAATTCAAAAATTTTATTTTACCGTTTTACTTTTCGGATGATTTAAATATAGAAATTTAATTTTTTAAAGGTTCGAATATTTAGTTTTTAATTAATTATTTGACTTTTTAATCCCTCGTTCACATGTCTTTAGAATATAGACCAAGATCAAAAAAAAAAAAAAAATAAATAAGGAGATGAAAATACATCTCAACAATTTTTTACCGTTATTATCTAACCCTATTTTTCTTCATACTTTTATTTTTATTTTTTTTACCATTCACTCAGATATTCATTGGATCTTGTTTTGCCCTTTCTGTCACAATTTTTACAATAATGTTGATTATGTCCTTGTTGTCCTGATTTTATTTTTCTTTTTGTCATTTAATACTATGCATCACATTTAAATTTCAGATTAATAGGAAAAATATAAAATCGGTAAACAGTAAAACAAAAAACAAAAAATAAAAAACAAAAAACAAAAAAAAAATTATGATAAATAAAAACGAAATAAATTGAACAGAAATGCTGAGGTGGTAGGATAAGAATAATGTAATCGGAGATTGGTATTATATTGTAGTTGTTGTTGTTTTATTTGTTATTTTCCTTTTTATTTTAAACCCGATTACACCAAAAACAATTAAAGAGGATTAACGGTTAATGACTTTCTTTGTTATATAAATATTTTAAATAAGTACATTGAATAATTTTTTTTTTTTGTTTTTTATTATCGTGATAAGAAATTCAGGTCATTTTTAAGGTAATGGAAGTGGAATATAATATTAAAGAATTAAAAGGTGTATCTCTTTAAAATTGAATCAGGTTCAGATAATATTTATTGATCAAAATTGAATATGTATTACAAAATTTAAATCAATATAGTTTTAATTGTTCGTTGATGAAGAATAGGATTGGTGCGGTAGTTATTTTAATTCTTTTGTTTCGGTTCTAAATTAAAAAGTATTCATTTTTATTATCGCTCTCAAATTAATATGCTAGTTTCAAAATTTAATTAAAATAATATTTGTATTATTCATAAAGTTTACGGCAGTAGTTAAGAAACCGTGGCAGATGAATGAATTTTTAAATATCAAAATCTTTATGGCCACTTTCAAAACTTTGAAAAGTATAACATGGCTTGTTCACTTATTACAAATAAAAATGGAGCTAAACAGGCTTTTTATAAATATTTGATGATTTCCTGAGTAAAAATTTGAATTAAATTTTGTGCCTTTTAGAAGTCAATATGAAATTACATTACAAGAAGAGTGCTATTTAATTTAATAGAGTTAAAATAAATAAATAGTACAAGTATATAGAGTAATAATAATAGATGGCTTGAATTATTTATTTTTTACATTGTTTTTTTTTTTTTTTTTAATTTCTTTATCTAAAGAATAATTATTGATTTTCTGATGAATAATAAATCGTATAGCATAAAATAATCTCTTAAATGGATATTATAATTTTTATAATTTTTATTTATCTGGTTCAAGGAAGTTCAGTGATTTTCTTTATTATTTTAGTAGACAGTTTAATATTCGCTTGGTTTAATTTTATAAATAATTAATGCGGTTTATTTCTTGTATCTGGAATTATTCTAATAGATAGCTTTGTTTTTACTATATAAAAAAAAATTTTTTAGGTACCTTGGGTTGAATAACAAATATTTTAAAAATTTAAATGTTTAATATAAAAACAAAATTTGTTCTCGAAATGTTTCAGAATTTCATTATAGTCCATAAGTAGTAATATAGACTTTGCGAACCAGAGCTTTGAAGTATATGAACTCTTATTGCATGTAGCTAGAACATTTATGTTGTGGAACATTTTTAAGGTTCCCAATTTTTCTCCATCACAATTTTTTTTGAATTTCCGTTTTAATACTACCAGAAGCTCTTGCATTTTTCTTCACTTCTCCTGAGTTACTATGCTGAACAGGCATTTACACCTAATATTACGTTGACTATTCAAGAAAATATATTTAGCGAGTAAAATCTCATATTTTAAGAGTCTTTTGGGTTTCAATATATCTTTTCAGTACTAACACCTTTTTTTTAAAGGTAAAAAAAATTGCATTTTATTAGAAATTAAAACCTTTTGTAATTTACTTTTTTTTACGCTGTGTTTAATTTTTAATGAAATTTTAAGGATACTTAACTGAAGGAGTATTTATTCAAATGAAAGCAATTTGAAAATTATAATAAATTTATAAGACGTTCACTTCATGTTAATAACTTTATGCTTAAAGCTTTTTCTACAATTATGAACTCTTGCAGATGCTTATCAATCAGAATTCATGTCAAACTCCAACCATTTTAACAGCAACGAAATAAATTATTTTTTATAACACATATTAGACCAACACCTTTTGGATATTGATCAGTAAAAATGGTATATAATTAGTATTTATTTGATTCCACGAAATATTTTCTTTTTCCTCACGACTATTTTAATCAATCAATTGCTAAAAATACGTTTAAAAATGAATTTTAATACTGACTTTAATTATTTTTGTCACTAATATTGAAAAGATGAATTCTATTATGGCAAATTCCTAGTATTAATCCTAGAGAGTAAAATAATGAATGATAATGTTTATCTATACATATATATACAGAAAATAATTATTACAGCACTTTTCATTGAGGTTTTCCATCAAGGTTTTTATTTTAAAATAAGGTACTTCCTATAAATATTTTCCTTGGATTGAATTTCAATCATATTGCTATTGTTTTAATTCTTCTTCCGTTTCCATCTACAACCAACAACAACAACAACAACAGAAACAAAACAACAACATCTAATAAGAATCAGATTTTTTTTTTCTCCGGTATTTTATGGAGAAAGAAAAAAAAAATTGAAAATTTAATGGCTTCCATACCTACCGTATAGTTATTTATTTTGCTTCATAGAATATAATAGAATATAAATGAATAGCCTTGAAAGTTATTTTAAAACTATTTATGAGAGAATACATAAGGGTTTTCTTATACTTTTTTTTTTTTTATATTTATTTTTTGTTTCCTTATAAGACGTTATTTTTAAAAACGTAGATGAAATAAATTTATTTTTTCAATGGAAAATAATGGAAAAATATACAGGAAGGATGCGATTGTAATATAATATTTATATTTGCCCAGGTTTGGTATACAAATGGTTTTATTGTTTGATTATGAGAATTCTAAATTTTATTGTATTAAAATTTAATTAAAAAGTGTGATTTTAATAGTTTTGAAAAGAAAATACAAAAATTATATTTAAAATTTTAGATTTAACACTTTTTATAATTACATTCTTTTAATGAGTTCTATAGGAAAATGCAGTTAAAAGAATATAACAATATACACTAATTTACAGAAAAGTTAGGAATTGTTTTAATTTAAAAAATTTTTGTTGATTTTAAGTTGATTTTGATTTTTTATATTAACAAAAACTAATGTTATTATTGTCTTTTAAAAATAAAAACATAATTAAGATTGTTTTAAATAAGAGACATCACTAGGTAAGATTTTAATATATGTAAGATATAAGGCATATGATATGAAAACTGGAAAATTACTTATTGGCGAGTACTTATTGGTAAGATATAGGACATGTAACACTAGTAAGAGCAAAACAGAAAATCTCAGCCTTTTAAGTATTATTGAATGAATTAAAATCAAACTGCGATTAAATTGAAATAAGTACGGAATAAGTTTTCTTTAATATATAAATTTTAGGGAAAAAAACTACAATAATATTAAGAGTTGTGTCTTAGATTCTTGGTTACATCTAAATACAAGACAAAATGTAAACCAACCGTTTTTAAAAGAGCACATTTCCAAAAGACTATACAATCTGTTTAAAATTGTGACTTGCACCAAAATTCGAAAATTTCATATAATAAAAAAATGTGATAATAGGACTTTTTTGCAATTTTGATGAACTGTAAGTCCAGAACATTATATAACTAAGAAAAACTATTACTACACTACACTAATATTACAATACTAAAAATATATTTCTGGAGCTTTAATTTTTATGTCTTGTCGAAGAAAAATGTGTATAAGTGTCTAAGTTACAGGTGTTTAAGAATAGTAAAATTTTCAATTTTTGAACGCTAACAGCTTATAAACAGAGGGTGATACAAAAAATTTTTTTGAGGAAACTTACACTAATTGCACCTTCTAACTTCTATTTTTAAACACCTGTAACTTAAACCCCTGTACCAATTTTTTCTAAATAAAAAACAAAAATTTAAACTTCAACTTTATCATTTTACATGTTTTAATGTTTTTTTTTTTTTCATTATGTACAATTCCTTTAAAATTGATAAGAGTATCTCTTTGTTTTTCATATTTTCTCTTATTATATGAAGTTTGAAGAAAATTTTCAAATTTTGTTGCAAGTCACAATTCTAAATAGTTTGTATTGCCTTTTGCAAATGTCCACCTTTAAAAATTATTGGTTCCACCAGGAAAAAATCAACTTTTGTTGATGAAATTTGAGTATATTAACTTATTTAGCAATTATTTCTTGAAATTTTATATTATGTGTGCCGTCTTTAGTGTTCTAAACTCGTGCTTTAGTATTCAAAATGACTGTTGAATTTAATTACAATGATTGTAAGAAACTAGTTGCCTAAAATTAAGTTTATTTAGTCAGAAAACATTAGCATTTGACTTGCTGATTACTTTTAAGGTTTTTTTTTTCAAGCTAAAACGATATTCTTGGATTTATAAGACTAGATATCCTATATTTAATTATAATCACTAATTTAAAACATATCATATTGGTTTTAAATTTTCATTGAAAAAAAAAGAAAATTAGGTTACGTTTACGTCCTAATACATAATAATTAATTAGAAAATTAATAACTAATATTATATTGTTAATTATACCGCTTATTATTATTAAATAAAAACTTTTGATAAATATTTAAAACAAATATAAAATTTATTAAATTAAAAAAAAAAATACAAAGTTTATCATATAGGCATTAAAAATATGGAAATAATTTAAAATTTGTTCAAATTAATTTAAAATATTTATTTTTTTTTTGTAATTAATTATTAATAATAAAAATTTTATTTTATTAATTACATCAGAAATTATCGATCTTTATTATTATAACCACAAAAATTTTTAAAAAATAGTTTAAAAACGAGGAAGAGTGCAGTAGAGTAGACTGTGTCAACTCTGGGATACCCGTATGAACGTAATATATCCTATTTCTATAAAACTTGATCATCTTTTTTTTATAAAACATTCAGATGTTTTAGTACCGAACTACAGAGATATATTTATGTAAATTGTGGAGTTGTATGACAGCTACCCGAATCTATTGCGCCTAGCTTCATTAAGTTCCAAGAAATGCAAGAAGCCTAAGCCCGCTGTTCTAGACCAACCAAATTTTACAAAAGTTGTTGGCATGTAGCTCGACACCTCTTTACTAAATTTCAGATTCCTAGCTTCAATAAACACTGAGTTATTCTCATTTAAACGGAGATTTTGTATGGCAGCTACCCGAACCCGTCGCACCACCACAACCAAATTTTGCAGAAGTTGTTGCCATAAAACTTGATCATCATTTGCAAGATTTCAGATGCCTAGCTTTATTAACTTCCAAGAGGTGCAAGAAGCCTGAACCGGCTGCTCTAGACCAACCAAATTTTACAAAAGTTGTTGGCATCTAACTCGACACCTCTTTACTAAATTTTGGATTCCTAGCTTCAATAGACACTGAGTTATTCTTATTTAAACGGATAAGTTGTATGGCAGCTACCCGAACCCTTCACACCAGCACAACCAAATTTTACAGAAGTTGTTGCCATAAAACTTGATCATCATTTGCAAAATTTCAGAAACCTAGCTTGAATAGATACTGAGTTATTTTTATATAAAGAAAGAAGTTGTATGGCAGCTACTCGAACCCGCCGACCGAAAATGTTGGATTTAAATAGCAAAACTAACAATTTTGCAAAAGTGACGTAAAAAAAATTTCAGTCTCCTAGCTCCTTTATTTTTTGAGTTATCGTGCGAACGGACGGACGGACGTACATGGCTTAATCGACTCAGAATTCGATTCTGAGCCGATCCATACCTTTAACACTATATCTAGCTCAACTCCTTTAAGGGGTCACAAACGTAATGGCAAATTTATTATACCCTTGAACATAGTTCATACGGGTATAAAAACGATTAAATTATAATATTTAATTCACTACGTGTAGAGTATAGACTGTGTCAACTCTAGGAAACCCGTACGAACATAATATATGCTGTTATCGCGTAACATTAAATAATCCTTCACAAAAATTTTAGATATCTGACTTGAAATATATTTATGTAAATTTTGAAGTTGTATGACAGCTACTGGAACCCGTTGGTCCGAACGAACCAAATTTCACTGAAGTTATTGTCATAAAACTTGATCATCTTTTACGAAATTTCAAATGTCTGCTTAATTAAAAATGAAAATGCTTAATTAATGGCCTCGGTGGCCTAGTGGGTAAGAGCGTATGAAATACGCTGCAAACACCGAGTGAGTGCGGGTTCGAATCTCACACACGTCGTAAGAGTTATTCCTCCTAACGATATTTATGTGGCAGAGAAATGCATTAAAAAAAAAAAAAAATTAATTATAACAGCAAGTTGAACTTACTGCTCTACAGCAACCAAACTTAACAAAAGATATTGCCATAATCGTCTTTTTGAAAAGCAATTCAATTTTAGATGATGATAAAATGATAAAAGTTTCTATATCCTAGCTTCATTACTTTTTGAGTTATCATACGGATGGTTGGACTGAAGTACGTGACTAAATCGCATGAGAATGCGATTTTGAGCAATATATCTAGCTTGTTTCCGTTAAGGAGTGACAAACGTAATGGGAAATTTATTATACCCTTGAACTATGTTCATATGGGTATAAAATTAAATGAATGGAAATAAATTAAACTTATCTCTTGATTGCTAATAATGGTAAAGAGCTATTCATCAGATAAATGGTATATAATATGTAATAATAATTGTTGAACAAAGGAGTTACATTTTTAATACCCATTTATTATGTAATTCACATTTAAAAAAAAAAAATCTTAATAAATGTTCAATACCTATATGTGGGTTTCATATGTCATTAAACTATAGGTATTTTAATTACATAAAAAACCCACATATTGAAAGTTATCCAAAGAGAATGCAAAAAAAAAAAAAAATTTCAATGTATAACATGACCAACCATCCTTGCAAGAAGGAAAATTAAGTATTTATTGTTAAGTGTTGAGTAACATCAGAGAATGGTCGATAGAACACACAAAATAATAATAATATTTAGAAAACTATACATAATATATAGATGTGAATAAAATGAAAGGTGTTTATGTTCGTAAAAAAAAAAAACTATATTAAATTACATAATAATATAGTTAAAGAGGTTAATGTTAACTTTTACCGGGAATTGTTTGTTAATAATAATGCCCAAATAAACTTTTTAACAGTAGGTAATGTTTTTATTTGGAAACAGTTTTACAAGAGTCATAAAAAAATAATAAGCGAATTATAATCAAATTAAAAAACAGCAAACAAGCATTTTAATTTCTGTCTTACTTCAAAAATTCGTGTCGCGAGTTTTACTTTAAAATAATATTCAATTTGATTTTTGGTACTGTTGTTTTTTATTATTAGTGCTTTTATTAACACATTTTTCAAAAAAAAAAAACAAAAATTTTAAAAATATGCTTATTAACTTCACTCTGTCCGTTCTTTCGTTTGTCTGTTTACAAAACTTCTACAACGTTTAAAATAGAACAATAAAATTTTAACCATAAATAGGTGGTCTCTTAAAAAAATTAATGTTTTTTTTTTTTTGGCAATTATCAAACACTTTATAATCCGATGAATAAAAAAAAAAACAATTTTATAATAATCAATTTTTTTTCTTTAATTTTCTTTTGAAAATTATCAGTTCTATTGTTTTTTGTTTAACTCTAGTATATTTCAATATTGAAATAACAAACAGATTTCCCGTGAAAAAAAAAGAAAAAAATATTGAAAATTAATATATTTATTCACAAAAATTAAAAGAACGGACATTCAATTTTAATAATAATAATCAAAAAAAGAACGAAAAATATAGTATAGTTGTAGAAAACCATTTTTTTTTTTTTTTTAGATCAAAGTTGGAAAAAGTCTTCAAAAGGTTCAAAATGTGCCAGTATATGTATATCAAATCTCAGATTCTGGTTAACATTTGTTCAATCTAGAGACGTCAAACAAGAAGGATTTTTTTGTATCCTATTTTAGATCTATTAGGGGTTAAAAATAGAAAATTTGCTATATTTGGGCACCTGTAACTTGGAGATACCTGTGCAAATTTAATAAAAGATAAAAATTAAAAATGTAGTATTACATTTTTAAACGTGTTATGGTTTTTTTTTTTATTACCTCGGTTACAGGGTGTTACGGGGTGCAGCCAATTAATGTTGGATAAAGCCCCATTTTCAAATGTTTGTGTCTCCAGTCCCCTTAACATTTTTTCAATCTGAAAACTGCAAAGGACATGACATTCTTTTAGCTTTCAGACAGAACGAGAAGATTTAGAGAGAAAATTAGTATTATAAGTTATTTCAAAATATATATTTGTACTATTCCCTGTTATAGGACTTTTGAGTATCATATCTTTAAGTTAAGTACCTGCACACATTTTTTCAAAATAAAATGAAAATATAATTAAAGTTTATAAATATATATAATATTATGTTTTTACAATATGTGTTAACAGTTTTTCTTAATATTATTATAAAGAATTTTCTTTAAAATTGAAAAATATATCTATCTTTTGATTTTTCATAATTTTTCTTACATATAAAATTGTAAAAAAATTTAAAATTTTTGGTGCTAGTCATAATTTTAGGCTCTACCTATCAGAGCACAATTCTAGGTGCTAGTATTAATAAATTATTTTTATTGTCTTTTGGAAAAAATATGCGTCTTTAAAAACCCTTGATTTTAAATTCTGCTTTGTTTTATCATTAAAATTGCTTAATCATCATTATTAAACATGAAACAAATATTATACAAAAAGAAAAAGCAATAAACAACATAATGAAGTGCTCACCATTAAATAATTAGTAATTACTATATACCTTAATTTAACCATTTTGTATACACTTAAATTTTCTCCTTTTAAATTTTGTGTTCATTTATTTTACTTTTGTTTGCATTTTTCAGTTAAACCTTTTATAGACTTTTCTTTTAGACATTATCATTTTAAAAAGTGAAAAATTATAATATAGAAATTCTAAAAGGTTTAACTTAACTTAAACAAAATAAATTTTGGGATCAAAAATCAAGTATTATCCTTACATTATTATAGTTTTTATATATTCATTTTTAAAAATGCTACTACTATTAAAAAGCATAATATCTGTATATCGTACATGTTTTTTTGCAATATTTTAAAATTTTTTTTAAGTATTTTACATGTTTTAACAATTATATTGCATAATAATAGGAGTTATTATATTGTTGTCATAACATTTACCATCAAAATTTTGAAGACATAACATTTTTTTTTTCATTGTTTATTTTTTTAATAAAAATTTTTTGCATTGTTTGATATTTTTCATCAAAATTATATAAAAATTCATAATTTTACTGTTCGTTAAAAGCCATAAAATGAAAAACAAAGGAAGGAAAGAAGGAAAAAAAAAGCATTAACAGTAAACAAAAAGAGGATATTTTATTTATTTGTATTTATAAATATATACAAAATGTTAATTTTAATTTTTTTTGTTTTCTTTTTTCTCGTCAATTGTTAAGAAGTCAATAATATGTTTCCAAAATCCATTCACATTTTAATTTCTTTACTATATATAGGTATTGACCTGTACATATAAATGTTTTATGTTGGATAATAATGAATGAATGAACAAAATATATCGGTTGTGTTAATTTGATTCGAAACAATATTATTTTCCTAGGAATTGAGGTGATAACCTGAGTGAAAAAATTCTATGTACATTGTTAATACGGAAAATTTTTATACTTTCTCAGCGTGACAGGTATTATTATGATGTAAAGTAGGTAGGATATGCATTTACTATTGAAGAAAGGTGTACAAAATAAAGTTTATGTATAGTAGAAGAAGAAAAAAAAATGAAGTAATTTTTAGATTCCAAAATATTGTTACTCTAAAATTCATAAAACACTTTCATATCAAACAAACCAGCCGCGGTTACTTAATGAAAAAAACAGAGAAAAATATAATATTCAAGTACAGAACCCATAAATACTTCTTTCTTAATTTATATAAAAAGAATATTACTTTATATGCCATGTTCGGTATGAAATCAATATTAAAGATGACAAAAAAATTACTATTCAGTTTTTTATCCTTTTGGTAATCTTCCATTTTTAACTAAGCTGAAATAAAAGTTCTAACGTAAAAGAAAAAAATTTTTGTTCTAAAAACTCGTTGAATGTGAGAAAATTTTTTTCAAGTTATATAATTTTCCTTCTGTTCTGTGTCCAAAAGGAAACTGACCTACTATTTTTAATTTTACTATATAAATGTATTACAATATATTATCCAAAAGATAATGTAACTGTAGTTTGAATTCAAAACTTTTTCAATTGAAAGGTCAGCGTCCAAAAAATTACGTCATTATTTAGTTAATTTTTTTTTTGGATAACTAACTTATGTCCACTTGTACCAAACAAAGTCTATTTACAGACTCATTATTCTAAAAAATTCAAAATTTCAATAATATTGTATATTATATTATCATATATGTAAAATGTATGTACATTTCATAACATACACAAAATTATAGTTTTATAAAGTGAAGAAAAAAAAAACTAAACAAGAGAAAAAAAAAAAAAAATTAAATTTGGGTCAAAAAATTTATCTTGCGTGAAATCATTATACTCATTTTACACTCCGTCAAGTGAAATAATCAATTTTAATTATCATTAGGATTACTATACTATATATACATATACCTATTATCTTTTTTTAATGTTTGCATATTTCTATATATACTAACTATTATTAGATTGTGTCTTTCTATATATCAGCTATTATTAGGTTAATAAATAGTGTTAGAAATAGTTTTTCGAAAATACAATAGAAAAATTCGATTATATAAAGTTTTAGACGATTGTCATTTAATGCAATACACGTATACGAGTAATAATATAAAATATCTGTATACATATATATAGAAAATTTCATTCATAAAAAAAAAAAAAATGAATATTATAGAAAAAGGATAATCAAGAATAACCATAGAATTGAAAAAGAAAATATATAAACAGGATAATTAAAGGACTGTATATAATAATAATAATATAATCATACCTGAATTAAAAAAGTTGTTTTGTTTAAAATTATGATCCAAACATGTACATATATACAAGAAAAAACATTAAAATTAGAATTGTTTTGTTACAGGTGTATATATATCTTCGAATAATAAAATGTATAATTTTTAAGTTGATTAAATATAAATACATACATCTATATAATGTATATTTTTTTGCTTTGTCTAATAATAATTAGTAATAGTGTTAATATTATATTAGAAATTATGAATAGAAATTTTAAAATTTTTCATAAATTCTTTTTTTTTTTTTTTTATCATAATCATCGTCATCATTATTTTTAGATGACAAAATTCAACAATGGTCATTTTAATTAATAATACAGATGAACAATAATGATTGTATACTCTTATAATATTTATATACTCGTATCACGTATGTTTTATTGTATACTGAATCTATAGTTTAGAATTTTTTTAACTTTGTATTATGTAAATTTTGTATATTTTTAATATTTTGAATAATTCATGGTAATTAAATGCAAAATCGTTGAAAATAAAATACATATATATATATAAACTGTAATCCTTAAATAAATAAAAGTATAATATGAGAAAATAAGACAACGGAAATAGGTGCCAAAAGGGATTAAAGGAATGTAAAACAATTGAAAAAAAAAAAATTTTTATCTGCTGATTCAAAAACTGTGAAAACGGCTAAAATATGTACACGTATAGACTGAGTAGGCGAAAAAAGTGAACGTTTTAAATCAAAATTTACGAGTTTCGAAATTATTTTTGAAAAAAAATTTTTTTTTTTTTTTGTTTTAATTGTCTTGTGACGTATCTGTTAGATTCATACAGGGAAATAAGGAATTTTTTTTTTATCATTCCTTTCAAATAAAAATTTTTTTTTTGAGGTATTATCACTTTTTTTTTTTGTAACTATCAAACAGTTGATAGTTCATATTAATGAGAAACAACAATCTTATTATAATTATTTTAAAAATATAGGGGAAAATAACTTTTAATAAATTTTTTTTTTTTTGTTTTGTAATTTCCTTTTGAAAATTATCAGTTCTATTGTTTTTTTTTTTGATTTAACACCAGTATATATAGTATACTAAGAATAAATAACAAAAAGATTTCCCGAGAAAAAAAAAGAAAACTATTGAAAATTAATGATATTTATTCACAAAAAATTGAAAGGGTGGACATTCAATTTTTATAAAAATTATTGCTATACACTATAATACAAACAAAAGATAAAAACTGAAAACTATAATAGTATATATATTATGTATGTATATAATTAATAAGTAATAAAGAAAAAAAATCATTTTTTGCATCCTACCTTGCATGGCAGATAAGCATGTGTTCCAATTTGTGTTGTTATATTTGATATCGCATGTCCGTCAATATGCAGATCAGGATAATACGCTGCTGATGATGCTGATGATGTTGCTGATGATGACGATGATGATGCTGACGATGAAGGAGAAAATGATGATGATGATGATGATGATGATAATGATGATGAAGATAATGAAGAAGACGGTGACAATACTAATGACGATGATGATAATGGTGATGCTACTGATGATCCAATAAAATGTTGCTTTTGTTGTTGATTTTCTTTTTGTTTTTCATTTTGATATTTTTTTTCTAATTGTTGTTGTTGTTTTTCAAATTTAACTGCTAACTGAGATGAAGATTGTATAATAGGTTGTTGTTCTTGCTGTTGATTTAATAATGTTGATGATAATATTGTTGATGATGAAACAGGATGTTCTTGGTTGTGTGGTGATTGTTGTTCATGCTGATGTTCTTGTTGTTTTTGCCTTTGTATCGTTAATGTATCCTGTTGATTTGTTAGACTATCTGATGTTGCATGTTCTGAAAAAGATAAAAGAAAATAGAAAAAAATTAAAATAAAATAAACGAATGAGAATTATATTCATTTTTAAAAGATTAAAATTATGTTTTAATGTTTGGGTCAATTAAAAATAGTTATTATTGTTATAGTTATAATATGTAGTTATAAATTTAATATACTTGTCGTATTTAATTAAAATGAATTAAAATTGTGTGAAGCCATTATTTTAATTGAATAAACATGGACAAAAACAAAAAATCCATTCAAGAATAATAATATTATTATGGAAGTGAATATAATTTTAAAATTTAGAATTTGTATTATACTCGTGAGTTAAATTTTTTTTTTTTTTTCAATTTTGAAAACATTACTTGCATAACCCTGATGGAAAACTTCAAAGGGACATTAATTTTAGGATTAGTTTCAGATTTTAATCAACCAAAACCATATTTTTTAAAATTAAAATTTAGTAATATAACCTTTAATACAAAAGTTAAGTTTGGTTTTGGGAATTTGGGCAGTATTCTTTGGGTAAATGTGGTTAAGAAAATTTAGGATTATTGAATGTTCTTTACTAATTTTTCTAAATTGTGCACATATAAGTCATCAATTTTAGAGAAAATATATTTGATGGTATATGATTCGATAAACACGACATAAGTTATGACAAATGAATTTCCATAAGCTGTTCAATTACAAATTAGCAGTTCTACAGTTTTGATAAGGATATCTGTCACATTTTTTGTATGTGATTGTAAGACTTTAAGTCGAGGCATTAACTTTTTTATTTCTTATTATTAAAAAAAAATAATCTTTCCGAAATTTCGATGAATTATCTTTCTAATTTTTTCTTAGTTTAGAAAGAGAAAATAAGAGAATAAGAGAAAAGATGTTTTACAAGTTGAATAGTGTAGGCACACATGAATTCAGTGCATGAATTTTAAGATTCGGAAAAAAAAAAATTGAGAAATTATACATTAATTGAACTTAAATTGAAATAACTTACTTCAAAGCACAAAAACCTACACATTAAAGATTAAAAGAAAATTTATTCCTTCAATTAAATTCATTCATCCTACATTAAAATGAAAAGAAATAAAAAAAATTTTAGATGTACGACTTTTGATATTTTCATATTATAATTGGCAGGTTTAAATACAATAAATTTTCATATACCCCTTTTTGTTTTAACTGAGTTATTAAATTTCAAAATATTTTATTTAATTTTAAGAAGGTACTATATAAAAAATGGGTCTTTAATACTTATATAAAATCAGAAGGAAATATTAGGTATATATTTCCAATGATTTAATTTTTAGGTTTTATAAATAAATGCGTTATTGTGACTCAGTTTCTAGTTTTTAATTTTTTTATTGTAACTATTACCATTTCATGGCGCTATATGTTAGAGAAAAATTTTAATTTTCGTATATATTTTGTTTGGTTCGGGTAAAAAATTGAGAAAAAGTTCAAATATTAAATTTTTGAGTTCTTAGCAAATGCGTCATTTGTATTCGATTCGAGTTAACCTAGAAACATTTTACATGTAAAGGACTTATAATATAGAGGATTAAATAGAAACTTTTAAGTTTTTGATCATCAAAAAAAAACAAACATTTTGATTAAAATCTAATGGATGAATTCAGTAAAATATTTTTTAAAGATTTCAAAAAAAACATTCAAATCAAATTTTTTAAATAAATATGTAATAATTAAATTACTCCAAAAAATATGCAAAATATCCGATTTTTTTTTATGTATTATAGACTATAGTTTAATATGTTTTTATTGTGATATTGTAAAAACTATATCTATAGATATAAATATTTATATTTAAATTATATTTAAAATTTTTATTGTAAAAATAAATGAATAAAAATTATAAATTTTTTTTTTTTTGTTTGAAAATAAATTCGTACTTCTTAGTTATAATTTATTCACGTCTGTATGGATATATTATAGCTATATATCCTTTAAAAGAACAAAAGATTTTTTATATAATAATTTTCATATATGTATATACATATAATCATATTTATATTTAATATATTGTATATAATTACACACATAATTTCCATTATGTCTACATTGACAGCATAATTAAATAAGGATTTTTATTTGAAATTGAAATTCCTTTTTATTTTTCAGTTTTATTATTTTTTTTTTTTTAAAAACCCTCGTTTTGAATAAAGATTTTTCCTTTTCAGAAAATAAAATAAATAAAAATAAATAAAATAATTTGAGAAAAAATAAAAAATCATTCCTTTTTGATTTCTAAATACACATGTGGTAACAAAACTATTTATAAAAGAGGTCAAAAGATAAGAGAAAGTAAAATAATACAAACAGAAAAAAATATAGGATATTCAATAATGGATTTCAATTTCAAAAAAGTAAAGTAAACAAAAAGTAAAAAATAAAATAGAATTTTATAAAGTATCTTGCATAATATCTATAACTGTATCAGAGACGAGCCGCTTCCTAAAAAAGGTTCATCTTAAATAATTTAGTAATCTCAAAACTAATTAATTTAAAAAAAAAAGAAACAATTTAACATTGTCAAACGCTTACAAGAATTTTAGAATATTCTTGATGTATTCTTGTGTAATACAATACAATATAATAAGGAATTAGGTAGTTGTAGAATATTAAGAAAAAAGTATCTTTGGTACTAAATTTTCGTATTGGAATTTAAAACAATTAAAATGTCTTATACGCCAAAATATCCTAACATAATACCATCATAGGACATAATATCCTAACGGTTGTACTCATACCTAAGGTCTGTAAGTAATCATCAGTTGGTCTTTTATTCATTGATATGATTTTAATAATTTATCATATTTTTTTCTTTTTTGAGTTCTTCAGAAGTTGTATTCTAAAATGAACCAAACCAGTTTAATAAAGATCAATTGTATAGAGTCAGTACTTAATATAAAACATCTATTTTTGATTCCATATATATAATATTGGAAGTTTTGATTTCATACATTTAGGAAGTTATCAAAATCTGCAAAGATGAAATATAAATGTTATGATGATTTAAAATCATTTGATTTTGAAACAATTTAAAATTGAGAAATAAACAGTCTTAAAGCTAACAAACTAAATCTTTTTGTTTTTGAATGAAAAATAAAAGACTTAAGGTGATGGTTTTAAAATTTACTTTCTTTATTTCTTTTGCATTCTTTTACACCTCTTTCAGACCGGCGACAATAATATTAAATCATTTCTTGTTGCACATGACCATATTTTGGGTAAGCAAAGGACACAAAGCATTTAATTAATGAATTTTATTAAATATCCAGTTTATATTTTGCTGATTAAAAACTTTACATCAAATCATAATGAGAAGTGAAACTCAGAAAGGAGGACTTGTATATGTATTAGTGTTCGTAAACTTTGCAGTTTAGCGAAATATTAATGAAAAGTTTTTTAATTGTTTAAGTATAGGTACATATTACATTTTCTTGTAAATTTGTTATTTATTAAATATATTATTATCGAAATTTATTAAAACCAAGTATCATATTCAAAGAATTTTAATGTAATCTTATAAAAAAAAAAACATGTGAAACCATGTTTTTATGATTCTTTCAATATCGAAATGAATATTTATGTATAATTTGAGGTGAAATATAAAAAATTAATGTAATAAAGTAAAGAATATCTTGAAGCGAAGAAAAAATAATCTTTATAAACAATAAAAATATATGTGTGTACCAATTCAAAAAAAGTTTACATAAACTGAGCGTTTGCATTACGATTTTGGAGTATACTTTTTTTTTGCCTAAAGGGTAAAATGGTTCCACAAACTAACCACTAAATGAACTAATACTCAAATCAAAAATTAACTAAAGCCCAATTTTTTATGATTTTTTTTGGGCGTTAATTCATGAACTCACACCAAAAAACAAAAAATTAACCAACCTCCGAAAAATTGGAATGTTAATTCATTTTGTTTAAGTGTTTGTTCATTTTTAGCGTTTCGAGCGTTAATTTACATTTTTTGTGTGTTAATTCATTTAGGTGTTTATAATCAATTATTTTAAAGAGAAGTTTTTGTTTATATAATATTGTTTATGTTATGTTTTTTATTTAATTTATTGATGAATCCGTTACTTTCTGTATAGAATTTGTATCGACTCCAACTTTTTCAAATTCTTTAATATTAAAATATGTTTGTCAGCGAAAAGAAGCTATGTTAAACATTTGAACAACATTTTTGTGTATTTAAAATAAAAATTTAAACATCATCACTGATTATGATTTCAATTTATTCAATGTGATTTTTTCTCTTATTGTATATGACCTACATTTAACTTTACTTTTATTTTTGTTTAATTTAATTTTTTTTTTTGTTTTTTATAATCAAAAGATCAGCAGTGAAAACGATACAAAAAAAAAAAAAAAAAACGGTCTTTCTTTTGGCATTTCCTAAAAATGAAATTGAAGAAAAAACAAAACAGAAAAAAAAGAAAAAGCAAAAAAAAAAAACCAAAATTTTGAAACAAACAGAAACTGAAACAATAAATTAATAATATCCTTTTGAATTATTTAATTCCCATATTATTATTTCTCTTTAATCTTTTCTTATTTTTTGGTTGTTTTAAGCTTTTGTTTATTTTTTTTTTTCTTTTTTGCGAATTCATTAATTTGCCAGTTTTTAAAGGACAATAAATTTTGTAGAAAGCAGAACAAAAAAAAGAAAAACAAAATGAAAAGACAAGAGAGATTTTTTAGTTAGTTGTGTTTTTATTACGGAAAATTTATTGTCCTTCTATTTAAGTTTTTTTCTTATATGAATGTTTGTGTTTTGGTAGTTTTTGTTTTTTTTTTTGAATTTTCTTTATCAAATGAAAAATTCTCCTTAAGGATATAATAACCAAAAAAAAAACAAAAAATAAACCTAATTTTTTTTTTTAATTTTTGAAAGATTTTTTTTTTCGTATTAATGTTTTTGCTTACATCGACATTATCAACATGATTTTTATCTAGTTGGATTCGGTTTTTTGGTTTTATATATATGTATATATATATATATATATATACATAATATATATTATGTATTTCTTAGTGCATAACATTATATATTTATATAATTTACAAATGTGTAAAAATACATAAAAACTTAAATGTAATATTTTATATGAGAATTTGTGGGATATTTTGATATTTTTAAAACATTCAGTTTTTTGTTTTTTTTTGTTTTTTTTTTCAATTTAATGCTGTGTATCGCAGTTTTTGTTCATTCATCTTTTTTTGTTTATGTTATTTTATTATATTCGCATTCTTTTCTTTCAATTTCCTTTTTTATTTCTTCAATTTATTTTATTATTAATTTTACGTTTGAATTTTTTTTTTTTTGGGGGGGGGTGTTCACAGTTTGTTTTTATATTTTCATTTCTTTCGTTTTTTTATTTTGTTTTTTTTTTGGATGTCCTCTCACTTGTACAATTACTAGGGAGGTTCGTACATTCAATTCGTTGTTTCAAGAATTCCTATATTATATAATTTATATTGAAGGAGATTTATGTTTGTTTTTTTTTTTGTTGTTTATTTTGGTTACATTTTACAAAGAATTAATGCGGCTGGTATATTTATCTACGGTTTCTTTTTAATGATTTGGTGGAATATGAAAAAAAAAAAAAAAAAAAAACAAGAACATTTTTGGTGCTTCGCGATATTTTTTTTTTTTTGATAGTATTCTTTTTTCTCTCATGTTTTATTTTATGTTTTTTTTTTTGTTTTGTATTTATCGGAAACTTTTGAAAAAAACCATGACGATGATAATGTTATCTGAAAATCCTCAAAGGACTCCATTAAAGTAAATTTGATTTTTGTTTTTCTTTTTCTTAGCTTTTGGTTATTGCAAATATCTTAAATAATTCAAAAACAAAAAAAAAAAAACAAAAAAAATTTAATATGGTGGAATGTTAATGTTTTTTGAAGAATTTAAGATATTTAAAATTCAAATAAATTCTAGTAACTTCTGTAACAAATACATTCCAGTACTGAAAGGCGAAAGTTAAAAGTAAAAGATTCTTTATAATTTTTTTTTAAAGAAAATCGAATATTATTTTTCAGTTTCAGAATAATGCTTTCGATTATAAGGGTAAGGGTTTTAGGAAATGTTTTTGAACTTAACGGAACGAAAAATTAAATAATATGGTATGTCAAATATGAGTTTAGTTTTAAATATGAGAATAGTTTAAGTCAAATATTCAATGAATATGTAAAATTTTAGTGAAAATAATAAAAATATAAAAGAATTCTATATAATATTATAGAAAATGGACAGTAAAAAAATTCTTATCTATTTATAACTCTAATAATTCATTTTATTTTGGATATATCTTATAAAAAATGAAAATTTTTTCAATGCCAATTTCCATTTTAATAAAGTGAAATATAATTATTAAAAATATTATTGGATATTTTTAAAAAATGTTGTATGAAATATAATTAAATTATGACAGGGTTTTTGTCTGCGCAGTTTGGTTAGAGAAAAAAACCTTTTAAAGATTTACTGAGTGTTGAAATGGGTGAACATGATAATATTTTGTACCAGACCTATTTTAAAATTATGAAAAATAATTACTTAATAAATTTAAAATCAAATGTTTTTTTTTTTAAATATGACTTTTTGACCTAAAACGATACACAATGACTTATCAGAATGTTATAAGAAAATCTTAATAGACTGATGAACGAAACGTTAAAAAATAATTTCCATTGATGTTACACAATTTTATTTAGTAAACTTTTGATAAGGTCTGAGGTCTCGGTATAGTTTCACTTAACATAAAATAATTAGTTGAAATAACTCGTATCCGGTTAGTTACTCGCAAATCAATTCATCATATGACTAGGCTAAAGCAATTCATCACAAACAATTCACCGTAAAACATTGCATCACAAGCTCAATTCATCGCGAGACTAATTCTTCGTAACGGAAATTTATCGCTGTTTTTTTTTTTTTAAATAAAAACAAAATTTTTTATTTTTCACCATTAAAAGCGTGCGCTGATCGCGATGTAAAATACTTAACGGTTAATTTTCGTTACGATGGCTTGCGATGAATTGTTTCCGTTGAATTGCTTGCGATGAATTGTTTTGCGATGAACTAGCCTAGAATCGATTAATAAAATTTTAAAAGAGATCTTTGTAAGTTATCCAGTTATTCACATGAAACCAAGAGCAAAAAATTTGCTAAAAGTTTTTTTTTTTCACTTTATTATTAGAATTTTATTAAAACGCTTTTTTTTAAATTTTATTAAAAAAAAATATTAAAAAATTATAATGTAATAGTTTAAAATTTTATTTATAAAAATTAACTTTGATTATACTTAAAAAAATTTCTTGTAAAAAAAATTTTTATTGAAAAGATATAAATTTTTTTTTTTTACAACCAAAATAACACAAAATATTAAAAAAAAAAAAATTAAATAATAAATGTCTAATTCAGCAATTTTCTTTGTGATTTACTAATTTATTGTTTTATATCAAATAATTCAATTTCCAAACGATTATTTTAATTTTAATGCTCAGTTATTTTTTGTTTTTCTCTTTTTTTTTTTTTTTCGTATAGACTACAGACTTTTAAATTTTTGTGTGAAAATAAAATAAATTTTTATTTAACAATAAATTTTATTCACTTTAATGTCGTAGAAATCGGACCTAATAATTTTCGGCAGCTATTTTGTTTTTTTTTGTTTGTATGTTTTGATTTGTTTTTATTTAGCTAAAATCGAATAAATAGTAGTATATAATAAGTATAAATATTATATGTATTTGGTATATATATAAAAACAGTTGGTTTTATTTGATTATTACCGTATGTTGCGGATAATATGTATAATGTGGTTTTTCTATTTATAGTAACCCATCTATGTACATAAAATAACTTTTATTTAAAGTATATAATATACAAACTGGTATTTTGTTTTTTCGTTGTAACAATTTGTTTGATTAGAATTTGAAGTCAATAAATTAAAAGTTAGCTCTCTTTTAAATAAAATAACCGTTCTGGTTTTAAGAATATATTTTAGTTAGAGATAGTAATAATGTCTATTGCTTTTTTTTGCTCCGATTAGAAATTCAAAGTTTCAATAAATTAATTAAGAGAAGCGCTAGTACCCGTTATATACTCATATAATTTAAACTTTTTTTAATAAATACATAAATTCCATCTACCGGTAAAATTAATTTATTATTGTATGCAAGAAATTATTTTGTATTATAAACGGTAATTATGTAAATAACTACATTATATACTAACTTATGTATATAATTCGCAACAATAATATTGTTGTTTTTATTATTATATAATGTAATACTATACCTATTTAATTCTATTTATTATATTCTCATTTTATTATTATGTATTTTTTTTAACATATTTTTTTTTGGTGCAGTGACAGAACGCCCGAGGAAGTAAAGCCAGCGGGATTTAAATCCAAAACTTTTGGAATTGGATATAAAATGGAAATAAAATCCACACTATTTTTTGTTTTTAAAAGAAGAGAGTAATATAATATATTAGGATTATAGAGTTAAGAGATAAAAATTGTGGTATCCCCTTTTTCCAGAAAATTTACTAATGTATATGTGGGAAATTCTGAATTGGGAGAGATTTTAGAGTTGTTTACAAAATCAGAGTTATATGCTTTTTCCAAAATATGTATGTAAGTAATACTCCTATTGTCAGGGGTTATGGGAGGGATTTTAGAATTGAATTCAAAATCAGGATTATACGCGTTTTACGAAATATTTAGATATATGCATAATATGCGAGTTTTGAATTATTAGGATTACATACATATTCTGGAAAAAGCGTATAACCCTGATTTTGTAACCAACTCTAAAATCCTTCCTAATTAAGAAACTCGCATTTTCATATATCTAAATATTTTGCAAAAAGCGTATAATCTTGATTTTGCATTCAATTCTAAAATTATCCCAAAATCTCTGAAGCCTTAACAATGAGACAAAAGTCCCATGAGACATCTGGCTCCTCGAAGTGAGTCCAAAGTCCCAATGGGACTTCTGACCATGGAACTTCCGACATGTCACCAAATAAAATCCAGTCAAATTAAATACAGACTCATGATAGTAACCTCTGTGTTACTCAGTGGGCTTTAATTCTTTTTCGAAATGGATTTGAAGCCGACAATCTACTGGAATTAAGGCCGTGGGCTTTAATTCTTTTTTGAAAAGGATTTAAAGCCCACGGGCGTTAATTCTAAAAGTTTTGGAATTAAAGCCCGTGGGTTTTATTTCTTCAGGCGTTCTGTCACTGTACCATTTTTTTGTATTTTTTTCTCTATAATATAAATATATTTACACATATATATACACTACATCTACATACACATATATATATAGTATATCAATATATGAAATTTTATTTTTGTTCATGTTGAAGATTGTGATTTATTTTGGCATTATTGACTCAACAATCAATCAGTAAGATTAATGCCTTTTGTATTGGTTTTATGAGATAAAATCGTAAATATTGAAGGTGGACAAGGATAGATATAGAGAAAACAATGAATTAGAGAAGAAGAAAATAAAGAGGTGGTAAAAAAAAATAAAAAGACAAAATTAGAATGAGGAGAATTTAAGAAGCTATAAAATAATAATAATGATTGTCCACCAAGGAGTAAAACTAGAAAAATTTCTATTTAATTTTTATTTTTTTTTTCTCCCCATTGAATTTTGGACTTCTATGATTTGGTTTTTTTTTGTTGTTGATTGTTTTTTATTTCATTTTTCTTTTTCTATTTTTGTCTCTTTCTATTATTCATTTTAAATTGGAAGTAAAACTGAAAAAAAATTGAAACTTTAGTATAGTACCTATATATGGCTGGGGTATATATATTGACCATTCAACTAAGAATATGTTATATCCGTTTTATTAAAGTCAAGTAAATGTCAAAATAAATATTTGAGAATAGCATATATAAACTATTTAAGAATATATAGGGAGTTACAAGAAGTTCATATAAAGCAAGGTGTGCGAAAAAAAATATAGGATTTGAATTTAGTAAAAATGAAAAAAGAATAACAAGTGTATTAAGAAAGACTATAAAAAGAAATAAGAAACAAAAAAAAAAGAAAAAACAAAAATAAATAAATTCTTAGAGACTTTTTGATGCCTTGTGACCAATTTTGTATGTTATTTTCTAAAGGGAATATAAAAAAAAAAAAAAAAACAAAATGCTATTCAACTTATTAAACATTTTATTATATTTTATTTTATATTTTCATTTTTTGTATTTTTGTTTTTGTTTTTGTTGTTTTCAAATATGACATAAAGACGGCTTAATGGTAAGGTAAACATACCAAAAATAACAACCATTAGATAAAAACTGAACAGTTGTATTGATGTGGATGGTTTTTTGTTGATATTATTATTATGCTGGTTTCTCAATTTTTTATAACATCTAAAATTGAATCGTAATTTTTTATAGCATTTTCAATAGATTTAAATACATGTATATAATATAGATTTATTTTATAAATGAACGAGAAAGAAAGAGTTGCCAAATTTTGTTCAATAGTATTTTATTACGCATTTTTTTAATCTTTGTTTAATTATTTATTAATTTTGATAAATATTTAAAAATTCTTTATATATTTTGGATAATAAAAATTAAACTTAAAATAATTAAATAAACCTTATTGAAATTTTGCCTTGAAATAAGAACCGTTAATAAATATTAAATATGTTATTTGATAACGTTTGGCAATCCAGTTGGAAAATAAATTCTTAACAATATTTTATGTTGAATGGGAGCTATGTGTATATTTATTTTTGATTTTTCAATTTTCCTTCTTGATATAAAAATAATTCTATACATATAATATATATAAAATTTATATAATACATTTGTGTATATAGTAATATAATATATTATATTATATATTAAAAGTCACTGAGGGTAAATGAAAAGCTAAACTTATTAGAAAGCTTAATTAAATTTTAGCCCTGATAAAAAATTCATTAAAATAATTGAAGGATTTTTGTTTTTGGTTTTTTTTTCCTTCCTTTTCTGAAAAAAAAAAAAAAATGTTGAAGACGGTAAAAATAATTCAAGTATCTAACTGAAAATAATTTAATTTTATAAAATGAAAAATTTTCATTTTCTTAACAAATCCTCGTCCTCAGTTTATCGGGAATTCAGTTTTATTTTATTTTATATTTGTATGTGTCTATGGTGTCAATATTATGCTGTCTTTCCTTTTTTGTTTTTTTTTTTTAATTCTTTGAATCTTTTTTTATCTTTGGATTTTTCAATTTGTTTTTCCTTTAAATTTTCCTTTTTCAAGATATGGTGCTTTAATTCTTATTTTATTTTTTGACGTATTTAAAAAAAAAAATATTTTTATATTTAATTTTTATTTTATAATGTAATAAAAAAAAGGAATGTAAATATTTTTGGCAATTTTTTTTCTTTTATATATTTTTTTAGAATGTTAAAACAAAAAAAAAAAAGACATTATTTAGTTTTGTATGTTTTTAATATACAATAAAAAAAATTGCAGGCTTTAAGCAATATTTTGAGTACTTTGGCAAAAAAAACGTTATGGCAGCTGATGTGTATATATGTATAAGTCTAGCAAGTTGAATTAATGGTTTTTATAATAAAATTAGTTATAGAAATTATTTGTTATAGAAATTATAGAAAGAAAAGTGAAAAAAAGAATACAATCAATTAACTAAATTAAATTGATCCTGAAAATATGCAACTAATTTTGTTTTATTATACTAAAATGAATTTAATTCAACCATTTTGGGATCTCGATTGCCGAGTGGTTAAGAACGTGACTTTTTAACCGAGACAGTGCGAGTTTCAAATGCTGCACAGGTAGTAAGTTTTATTAATTGTATGGAAAATACCTGAAAAGGAGATTTTCTTAAAAAATCCAAATACAGTGTAAATATGTCTAAAATATATAATATAAGTAAAATAAATAATATTACTGTATATAAATTAATAATTGTATTCTACCTATAATGGCCTTATTAGCCAGTGGTTTAGTAATATTCCATTATCTTATGTACTTACTAGGGCACTGAGGCCCCTCAATTCAACAATTAATTTTATTAGCATTATATATAAAGTATTCAATGAAACTAAATGAAAGTTTTCATATATTTTATTTTAATGATTCGACGACTAACCGATTGTTTTAGAAAACTATTGTTTTCTTAAGCGAACAAAACTATTGTTTTGTTAGACAAATATTATTTGATTTTTGAAAAATTGCTTTGAATCTATTAATTAAGTATTTGAATGTCAAATTAACATAGACGAAAAATTGAAAAATTACTTTGAAAATTATAACGTTTATGTAGCACTTTATAATATCAAACCATAAAATAAGTAACCAATCATTAATGAACATATTATATTTCAGGTAATAAATAGTTGTGATTGATTGAATTTAAGAGCTCTATAAAAAAGTAATTTAAAAAACAATTTTATTTTTCAAATGGCTAATAAAAAAAGACTATCTGTAAATGCTTTTAACTAATTTTAAATATGTGGCATACAGGGTGGTCAGGTTTAAAATAGATAAAACAAATAAAATTATATGGTAATATCAAAATGATTTATGGAAAATACAAGATACATATAAATATTATAAATATTTTTATCTACAATTTGTTAAATTTAAACTGTGTTCTTATATAAGTTTTAAGTGTTAATCAGTATTCAATTTATAGTACTGTCCTATGCTTCTTCCATTATTTAAGAGAATATATAATATGGTATATATTCTGTCATGATTTTTTTTTTAATTTTATGAAATACCGTATAGTAAAAAAAGATCACTTTATTCAAGTTGAGATTTTTCATCTGTGTATTGATAATTGTATTATACTCACTTATAATATAGAGAAGAATACGTGAAAATTCTTAAATCAATAAAACAAATTTTCCTTCTAATGAAGATCTCCTCTATAAGCTGTTTTCTATAGTAATTTTACAACTTAGAAAAACTCAATTTTATACTAATTTTTAATTCAATAATAAAAACCTTTACCAAACCTTTTTTCAATTTTAAAAAGGAAAAATATTTTCGTGTTTTAAACATCTTGTAACTTTCTCTTTTTTTGCACATTAGTATTGTAAATGTTCTTTCTATTATTGTCATGTTCCATTTAAATACAACAAAAAAAAAAAAAAAAACCAACATGAACAACATCTGCAGGATAAATATTTATTTCATTCTTATCACTTTTTAAGTCAATGAAAACAATAACAAAAAAAAAAAAATTTGCAGCGAAAAATTTTCTCACACCTATCAAAAGAAAATAAAAAGAAAACACAAAAAAAAAAAAAAATAGAAAAGAAAATCCTTTATGTATCCTTTTGTGTATTATGACTGTCTATATCTAACCTTTATTTTTATATTGTCAACACTGATTATTTTTTTTTTATTTTTTTATTTGTAACGTCTTTAACACGACACCAACGATTTACCTTACCTTATCGTTATCGAATTAAAATCCATTTTCGTTTGTTATTATTTTTCATTTGTTATTTTTTTCTTGTTTTTGTTTTTTCTTTATATAAAAAAATATAATCAGCTGTTTTGTTCTTGTATTGCATTTCAGAACATTGAACTCAATTTAGCACATTTCTTTTTTGTTCTTCTTTTTTAAATGTATTGGTTTCTTTAGTGATGACAGTACGGTGAATGGTTTTACATACATAAAAAAATTTTTTTAAAATGTTGGATAGTAATAGAACTTTTTATTGAAATATGGTGGTATAGTGGAGATGGTGTGTAAGTAATGTCATTTTGATTTTAAAATTAATGATCTGTGCTAATAGAATTATTCTAGACAAAAGAGAATAATATATTATATATATATATATGTGTATGTGTATATTAATATGTTTGGTATTGAACGAAAGAATAAGAATTAATAGATTCTGTTTTGTGTTTAGAATTTATAACAAAATTAAAATGGCAACGATCTACAAAAAGTAATAAAAAAAAAAAAATAATAATTCGATGAAATGTTTTACTAGAAGATTTATTTATGCACATTATTATAAACATTGCAGAGATATCCAAGAAGATAAGAAAACAAGGGAATATGAAAGTGAGATGGTGGAATTTGGGATAAAAGTGAGAATTTAATTAGGCGAAAATTGTTAGACATGATTTTTATGATTCAAATTGTTGTCTGTTAATTTACGCCTTTTTTTTTAGATTTAAAAATTTTTTTTTTTTGGAAGTTTTATTTTAATTACGGATTGGAAATTTTTTAATTTTATTTAAAACAAAATTTTTATTTTGTCCTTTATGGGTTCACATTTTCTAAATTACCAATTAATTATATAGTAGTTATACAAAATAATTTTGAATCAAAAATAAATTAAAATTTTTTCCAAAAAACATTTTAATTTAATGGTTGAATATAATTTGTGTAAGTATAGGTATATATCCTTCTCTCTATTTTGTAAATAGTCATATTGTTCAACTTGGTAATTATCATGTATTCACGTTTTTATAGAAGTAGATTGCATTCAGTTGGGATACCAATGTCATTATCATTTATTAATAAACTGAACAAGTTTTTACTCTATAAACAGTATAACTTTGGAGACATATTATATAGATTACGTTCTTAACTTACCTTATTTTCTAGAAGCGCGTTCTACAAATGAGGCTTTAATATAATTAATATTGCATTATATTCTACATTAGGAGATTGTAATAAGGTAAAAATTCAAAAAAATTTAAATGATATTCATAGAAAAGTTATGATGTTCTGAGGAAGAAATAAATATAGTCTGTCTTACGCCATTTTGATCGGTATTTGTAGAGGTCCTTCATTAACTTTGTGTTTAAAAATATATTCATTACATTTTTGAAATTTTATAAATTCTGATTAAAGAAAATCAACTGTTACTTAATAATAGTTACGACTTTTAATAACGAAAAAAAAACAATTTTAAAAAATAAATAAAAACTTCTAACAAGCAGTTAAAAGTCGAATAATAAAAATATGTATAATAAATACAATTTAAATATTTGCAATAAAAACGTTTTAAATGGATTTTAGTTAAATACATCGTCCCTATATTCTATTAGTTTTAAACGATTTAAGATTATATTAAATACATATAGTATATTAAAGTAATGTATAGAGAATTTACATATTAATAAAAATTTTAACAAATATTGATTTTTCACTTTAGTCCAATTTTTTTTTTTACCGTAACCTTAAAACGTACATACTTTTAGTTTTTTAATTTACTACACGAAGCTTATTTTGCTTAAGTTGGGAAAATATTTTGCAATATGTATTAATAAAAAACAAAGTAATTTTTATATCCAATTATTGTTATTTATGTTTTTTAATTTTGTTGTTATTTATGTTTAAATAACTTTATAATAAAATCTTTTCTCTAAATCATTTCTTTTTTGTGGATCCTTTAAAGCCACTTGAACTATTTTTGATTCCAATAAATTAACAATACGCGGTTTAAAAATATTGTGCACAATAAAATTAAACATTTTTAAGACTTAGTGTTTATGTTAGCATTCATAGGTTATCATAATGCATTTAAACTGTCATCAAAAATCTGTTTCAATAAAATCGATTTTACTATAATTTCCGGAAATTTAAACTTTATCACTTGGTAAATTTTTTTTTTTTTTCTTTTTTTATATTATTTTTGTAAATCTCTGTTACTATTAACAAATTTATACATCGAAATAAAGTTTTAAAATTTCCAGTCGTTAAAACTAAGAATAGAGTAAAAGAAACATTCAGATGAAATTTAAGATAATTTTATAGAATAATAAAAATTTATTTAATAAAGAAAAAATATATTGCATACTTTGTGGCTGAAACGAATTAAATCTTGTTTTTAAAATGATTTATATAACATATACATGAAAATATTTTTGCTTTTTAATGATATAATATAAAAGCAAATACCACGATATTCTTATCGTGAAAACGATAAAAAATATATACTCGTTCTTGTGATTTTCCTTTTAAAAATTTTCTTTTTTATTTTTACATATGTATGTTGTAAATATTATAGTCTAGGTTGAAACAAGGAAAAAAAATTATTTAAAGAAATTATAAAACTTAATAGTCTGTAAAGTTTCTTATGTCTAACAAAGTTAAATGAAACTTAAACTCATAGATCAAATTGTACTTGAAATTTTCTTTTACATTTTATTTTTTTTAATGTATCTTTTTTTTTTTCCTCTTTTTTTTATAGAAGATATAAAAAGTGTTATTGAATAAAAAAAAAACTTAGAAGGACATTAAACATTAAATAAAGGAAAAAAAATATGTCCAAATATTTTATTGTCCCATCGTAAATTTGTTCCACTCACTATTTTATGGCAGAAAAGAAGGAAAAATTTTCTATATACACATATACATTGTCCACACAATATTTTTATATCTGACATATATATCTGGACATATCGAAGACATTTACTTAAGTATGTATATATTTTATATTTTTATAATTTAAAAATTGGTCGGTCATTTTAACCTTGAACTTTGTCCTTTTGCATTTTAAAAGTAAATTATGGCTCAACTTTTTTTATTTTATTTTGTTGGATTTTTTAGGATCAATTGAAAATTTAATTTTTCAAGGAAATTTAAGTCTTCTATTATTTTGGTTGAGGCAGGTAATGAAAATTTTATTATATTATTATTGTCTTTGATGTTACATATTCTCAAATATAAATTGAAAGTTTTTGTTACCTAAAATAAAAAATCAATGGACGAATCAAAAATGTCTAGATAATGCACCTTTATGTTAGTATAAAGGACGATATTCGTTTGAAAAATAAAAATTTTTAATTTAATTTAATAATAAATTGATGGAATTTTTTTTTTTTTTTGAAGATTTTGGAATTGAAAATAATTTTATGAGGTACGATTCAAATACAAATTCTAAAATTAATTTGTTCTGAACATATTCACTTAATTAAAGATGTATCTAAGCTTTTCATGTCTTTTAAATCGCATTAATAAATTAGACAATAAATTTTTAGCTTAATTAATAGTGTCTTTATAATTGTGAAGCCTTAATTCGTTTTAGCCCTTACAGCTACATATCACGTTTTCTGAAATATCAGATGATAACTCGATAGAAAACTAGCATTTTTTTGAAGATTATTAAGAAACTTAGAAAAATCTTTTATATATCCAAAAGAATCCGTCGCTGCTAGGGTTGCAAAATATTCATGCAATAGTGGAATATGCCGAAAAGAAATGATACAATTAATTTGACGGACAAAAGAATCGTTAATTTGCAAGAAATAAAGCAAATAATTTAACTAATAAATAAAACTAATAAATAAAAAAATTTTTTTTTATTGCATTTCTCTGCCACATAAATGAGAACAGGAAATTATACAGCCTTTCCTTTTCAGGCGTGGCTGTAAATGTCGTAAGGGGAATAACTCTTACGACGTGTGTGGGATTCGAACCCACATTCCTCAGTGTTTAGTTTACAGCCTATTTTATACGCTTTTAGCCACCAGGCCACCTAGGCCCCAAAAGAATTTTGATTATTATGATACTTTAAATTTGAATTAATATAAAAGGAATATTTAAAGTTTTTTTAACTAAGCTAATAGATGCATTTCGAACACCTTTAGAAAGTTTTCTTAAATTTTCCAAGATTTGTTCTACAAAAAATACTAAAATTGTCAAATTCTAAATTTATGAAAACGATAATACTGTAGAAAAACTTTTATATCTATAATATAATACACAAGATGTTGGCGAGACCTTGCCAACATGTAAAAAAATATATTTTATATCTATAATAAAACACCCACACTGAATGTAAACTAAACTGGCAATGATGATATTTCTGTATACTTATTTAATAATTTAAAATTTTATTACCAGAGACACGAATCTTTAACTCAAAGTATTATCAAGAGACGCAAACCCTTAATTAAAAATATAAATAAATTTAGTAAATATTATTACCAGAGACTAAATGTTCCACTAGAATTATTGTCAGAGACACAAACCGTTCATTAAAAGTGAGTACAGTCAAAAAAGGAAAAGTACATACTTACTTAAAAAACACATTTTCAATCAAAATAAATTCAGCAAATTTTTAATTTTTAATTTTCACCGCCACATCCATTAAGAACTGGTCGCAGCGGTAAATTAAAAATAAATTATTAATCTTCTGTTGGCGTTTTCAATCTTTGTTTTGGAAAAAAAAAAATAAAAATTGGTACTCTTAACAAAATTAAAGCGCCTGAAAGTGAAAAAGTGAGAGTGAGCAAAGTTTATAGTAAACCTCATATTTATTAGAAAAAAATAATAGGCCGATTTTATTCTTGATTTTGTTTTCATTAGTATAAAAGCTGGTGCTTCGTAACAGACTTTAAAATAGTTTTGTTTATTTAGGTTGAAATTTAGATTTTTAAGCTAAATTTTCGGTAGAACTGGTATAACATAAAATATTCGAAATTTTTTTATTAATATAAAATTAGGCAGACTTAAATAATTATATTTCATAACAGAAGTCTGGAACTTACCAAATATTATAGAAATGGATATTTTTCTTAAAAAAAAAAAAAACTAACATAGAAAATATCATTTATTTTTCTCTCACAAAAGATTCATAATTTTCTACTAATTTATTATTAGACCATTAATAATATTGTTAGCCATGGAAAAAAATAAGATTTGTTAATCAGAACAGATAATATAATACCTGAAATTAATGATTGAATTTCTGATAATATACACAATATAATGATTATACCTGGTTTAATTCACAAAGATAAAAAAATTTTGTAAATGCATAAAATATATGAATGATCATTTTTACATTTTACACCAGATTTTACAGAAGATTCTGGTTTTCGCTAAATTCTTTTAGCTATGACGCAAATCAAATATTTCTGTGCTTTAAGATTTTTAAAACTAGCCAGTTATAGCTGGCCCGTTTGAAAAAAAATTAGTACAAATTTTTGTATGAATTTGTACATCTCTATGTAGTCTCTGATAATACCTATTCACACAAGATATTAAATATCATATAGATATTAATACCAGACACACAAGATGTAAAAAAAAATATTTTATTTCTATAATAAACCACTCACACTGAATGTAAACTAAACTGGCAAAGATGATATGATGATATTTCTGTATATTTATGTAATAATTTAAAATTTTATTATCAGAGACACAAATCGACTAAAAGTCTTATCAGAGACACAAATGTTTACTTTTTAAAAAGTACTTTCGACACAAAGCAAATTTAAAGCAAATTTTTAATTTTTAAATTTGACCGCCACATCCATTATGAACTGGTCGCAGCGGTAAATTAAAAATAAATTATTATTCTTCTGTTGGCAGTTTTCAAATGACTCTTTGTTTTGAAAAAAATAAAAATACTCTTAATAAAATTAAAAGACCTGAAAGTGAAAAGAGCAAAGTTTATAGTAAGCCTTATATTTATAAGAAAAAAATAATAGGCCGATTTAATTCTTGATTTTGTTTTCACTATTATAAAAGCTGGTAAAAGCTTCGTAACAGACTTTATAGTAGTTTTGTTTATTTAGGTTAGAATTTTGATTTTTTAAGCTGAATTTTTGATGTAACATAAAATATTTGAATTTTTTTTTATTAATATAAAATTCGGCAGACTTAGCTAATTATATTTCATAACAGAAATTCATAAAATTCATATATTTCATAACAGAATTTCATAACATAACAGAAACTTACTAAATATTATAGAAATGGATATTTTTCTTAAAAAAAAAAAGAAAAAATAACATAGAAAATATCATTTTAGAAGCCTTCTCTCACAATAGATTCATAATTTTGTACTAATTTATTATTAGACCATTAAATTAAAAAGCTGTCGAAAACGACCGTCACAAAAAAAAAGACCCCGAAAATTTATGAAATTACATTATCAGAGACATGAATCTTCTATTAAATATACCAAAGACCTCTTCCAAAGTACATTTAAATAAAATAAATTCAGCAAATTTTTTTCAAGCAAAAAAAAAATAAACGCAAAAGACTTGAAAGTAGTTTTGGTAATTGAAGTAATTTCGCGGCGAAAACAACTGTTTTTCATCGACATAAAATTTTTTTTTTTAAAACTAAAGAAAAATAGAGAGTAAAATTTTAACAAATATTAAAATTATTTCGATTATTGGGAGTGTTTTAAATGTAACAAAAAATAAATGTCGTAGCGGTTGGTGTTGGTTGGTTTTTCGCCGGTTTTTATTGTGCACTTTATACATGTGTTTCAAACAATTTTTGAGATATCGGCACGAACTTTTACCCTGAATGTGTTTTTAGCTTGGACCATTTTTTCTCAATAATTAAAAAACTGTCAAAAATTATCGCCACGAAAAAACGGCGAGAATAAATTAATAAACTGTACCTAACATTTTTAATTTTATGTGTTTAGATTTGTTTTATGTTTTTTTTCTATTACAAGTAAGTGATTTCAACGTTTTTTTTAATGGTGCTGTTGTAAAAATGAAATTTTTAGGTAGTTTATTAAGGGAGTCAGTATGATAACGTAAATGTTTTTGAATCTATAGAATTTGTGCAATTGCACAGGGGATTTTCTAGTATTGTATATATTTCTCTTCTTTTTAAAACTTATTTAACATTTTCTCAGTTTTATTTTAAATTATTCTTTTGTTTTTAATTATTAAATATCTCTTCAATTCTTTATGATTTAAATTAGTGTTACTAGCAGGTTTTTTAATGATATAACTATGGTGTCCTTTTAATTTCCGTAGTATTATATTTTAAAATATGACTGATTTTTAGCACATTTATAAAAAAAAAAAGGAAAAATTTGCTTATTAGTTTTGCTCTATCCGTCCATCCGTCCGTTTGTCTGTTTACAAAACTTTTACACCGTTAAAACTAGATCAATGAAATTCTTACCTACCATGGAAATATGTCTCATTAAAAAATTAATATGGGAAAACAACTTTATTATATCGTACCGCCCATTACGGCGGTACAGCCCCTCCAAAGTTGGAAAGATTTAGGTTCCTTAATAAATCTACATTATATCTATATTATATCTATATTATATATCTATATAAAAATCGGTATATATTTAGCTAAAAACTTCAAATTTTGAGAAGAAAAAGATATGTCCAAATTATATATAAAATATCAAAATACAGTAAGAATTTTATTTTATACCATCTCCTCTTTAAGAGCTATTACGGATCAAAAATTGAAAATTGGCTATGATTAACACCTGTTAACTTAGAAATCTGTAAAGAATTTATTTAAAGTAAAACGCGAAAATTCAAACTTCAACATTATAATGTTACATGGTGTTAACAGTTTTTCTTAATTATATATCGTTTCGCTTAAATTAAAAAAAAAAGTGTCTCTTTATTTTGCACATTATTTTCTTATATATAAAATTTAAAAAAAAAAGTACTAAATTTTGATGCACATCACAATAATTTTAAATTATTTTTATTGTCTCTGGAAAATGTACGCTTTTAAAAACCTTTGCTTTTTCATTCTGCCTTGCTTTTAATTTCTTTTTTTTTTTACTCCAACTTATATTGAATTTCCAGGTAAATTTAACTTGAGTTGAATGTTCTCATTGAATTACCTCTTTTATATATTTTTGTTTTGTAACTATTTTCTTATTTACTTTAATACGTTATTCACTCACACTTTTAAAAGAAAAAAAAAAAAAAATAAAATAATAATAAAAATCAGAACGGAAATTACAAAAAATATTACAAGGAGTCGAGTTATTTTTGCAATCTTCTAGGATGCGTTTTCAGGTCCGGAAATAAAGAAAAATATATAAGTATTTAAGTATGTGCAAAATGAAGATTATTTTGTTTAAATAAAAAAAAAAAAGAAAAGTAAATATAAATTTCCATTTTGCAAAGGAAGAAACAGCATAAATTCTTGAAAAATTTTCTGTTTTTTTATTTTTAGTCTACTGAATTTTGAAACGTGAAATATGAAATAAGTGGAGTTATGGCGACATTTTTACTATTTATATTATAATTTATTTACTTAAAAAAGAAAAGTTTTTTTTTTTTTTTTTTTTTATATAAAAAGTAGTTATAATTTTAAATGTAAAAATGTTTGCTTGGGTTGAAATCTAAAATAATATTATTTTGATTTTAGTTTTTTTTTTATTTTTGTTTTTGATTTGCTATATGTTGAATAGGTCATGTCTTCTGGCCAAGATTGAATTTATGATAATTTTTAGTACGTGCACATAAATGCTAATCACATTGGACTAAATTTTATAAAAAAAATCTTTGAATACAGCAGTTCATTTAGTATTAAATTGGAATTGAGGTGAAGTACTTCGTATGTAAAATTAAATCTAGGTGAAATTTAAATAGGGTATTAGGATTAAAGATGAGTAAAACATTTTTTAAAAATAATATAAGTAAAAATGGATCAATTGAATTAATATTGGCAAAGTGTTACTAGTATTAAATATAATGATTTCTTTCAGGATCTTTAATAAAATTCACAAATTTTATATAAATAAATATTTTTAAAAAATGTATACCTTTAATATCCAAATTATAAATTTGAGATCCGGAGAAATAGAATATATTTAAAATAAAATATGATAATGGCAACTTTATTTTATTACAGTGATGGTGACCAGAAACATTAAATTTAATGTTAATTTTTCGATATTAATTAAAAGTTTTAAATTATAATCTTTCACTTAAAATTAATCAGATTGTTATAAGAACTTTTTAGTATTTTTTCGGTGCTAACGTCGGTATGCTCATCATAATTTTGGTTATCTATACTTTTATGTATATTATGTAAAAATATAATATTTTAGTATCAGTTTGTAGCTGATACTATGATAGGTTTATGTTTTCTTATTCTAATAGAAAAATAAAGAATATCAATAGACAGACAATCATATTATGTTAAATTTTTCTCTTTTTCACTGTATTCAGAACTATTGTTAAAATTTGGAGAACAAAAATGTATTACCAAAGTTCCGAAGGTTTCTTTATAAATTTATTTAATTTTGGTGATTAAAATCATAAATTTTATATTGTTTTGGTAAACAAATCTTTATACATTTTTTTAATAGTCAATTAAAAATAAATCGGAAAAATGAATAAATTTATAAAATCAAAAAAAAAAAAAAAATTATTTTTAATATTTCAGATTTTACGAATTTACTTTTTTTTTGTTTCGAGAAATATGAACACTTTATTCCAAAAACAATCTAAATTTAATATATACATATCTATATTAAAACCATTATAATTTTCAGATAAAATGTATAATTTGTAAGAAAAAACAGGAAATTTTTTAAAATTCATAATCATAAATTTTTTTATACGTATTTTCCTTTTCTTTATTATGAATTTCTAGCTTAATTTTCTCAATTTCATACATTGTATTTATAAAGTTGAAAATTTCTTTGGCAGGATTTCAAAAGAATTTTTCAGAATTATTTATGTTTCTCATATTCATATCCTTTATCGTTTTAGTACTAAAAATATTAATATAGTTTATATTTTTATGTATGTATGTATGTACATTTATTATATTTCTTTGTACATTACACAATGTTTTACATTTTGTATCTCATTTTCTTTAATATGCTAAGTAGAATAGCTAAGTTTCGACTATGAAATGACACAAAAAAAAAGTTGTTATATAAAAACTTCTGTTGATCGTCGGGAGCCTAGTGGGTAAAAGCGTATAAAATACACTGTAAACATTGAAGTTGTGTGGATTCGAATATCATACACGTCATGATAATAGTTCCCTCTTACGACATTTACAACCACTTACAGCCAAAGAAAAGGCTGTGTAATTTCCCATTTATGTGGGAGGGGAATAAACTCTAAAAAAATCTGCTGATATTTTAAAAGCGTTATTTTGAGAATCGTTAAACATCCATCCCAACCTTTACTGAACTATTCAGTGTTATTTCTACTTCCTCAAGTTTACGTTGTCAGAGATTTTCTAGATTATTCGATCCTGGGTACAATAAAATAATCAGTTGTAATTTAAATTTTTTTAATTTTAGTTACAACTGAATTAAAGAAAACGAAAAACTATTGAATTCATCTAATTCTTCTCTTTTTCTTCACTTGATTCTTTGATACCCTTTGAAGCTTAGGTTTCGAAACCACTTATTTTAGGAATATTATTTTTAAAATAAATCGTTTCTAATACTTTATTTGAGTCATACAAATTAATTTGACCATAGATATTACATACCTTTTACATACCTATAGGTATACTTATAGTACCTAGTAGCCTTACAAAATGTCAATTATCACCATTGCGAATATATCGGATTTTTAAACCAACAATAAATCTCAACATTTTTCAATTTACGCCTACTTCAAGTTATCTACTTAGAGGAAAACTTCCCTTAGAAATTCGATTCCAAAACACATTAGCTTTTATGCAATGCAAGACATTGATAAAAAGTTTTAGAAAAATATCATATATAAATAAATTAACACGTCTGAAATTTTAAGAAAATTTATAAATCATAGTATTGTTGATGATGCTATAAATGATGCTTACAGTCTTTTTTTCTTCATTTTTTAAGTCTAGTGCCAATGTAATTTCAATAAGAAACTCTTTATTTTAATAGTAAGCACACTAATACACTTAAATTGATTTTTTTTATCCTTTTTATTTCATTATCCTTTTGCACAAGTTTTTAGTTTTTTTTTTTTCTTTTGGTTTTTGGCAAATATGTTTAAAATCATAATTTATTCTAGAAAGATTTACTGCTGCTTTTAACTGCCATTGCTAACATGTTTCATCATCATCATTGTTTTTTTTTTGTTATTTTTTTTTTTTTTGTTACTCATCAGTACAGAAATTTTGGATTTATTTTTTATACCATAGTTTCATAAATAATTATTTTTACATAATTTTCTACAATATTTCGTTATAAAATTCATATATTGTATCTAATGTGTAAGTGTATGTTTAGTTTTTGGGCGAAAGTTATGGAAACATGATGGTTCAGATGAAATTCATTTTTGAATTTATTTTTTTTTTCTTCAAAATTAGACAAGTTGATGAATTTAACAAAAAAATGTTTTTGAAAATATTTTATAGAAAAAAAATTATTTTTATCGTCCATTTCCTTTTCTTTATTTTTCATCATTCTTTATCTGAATGGATACATTTCATTTTTCCCATTTTATAATAATGAAGTTTTTTTACCGTTGTTTGAATAACAGTAGTATTTCTTTTAGTTGAAAAATTTTTATTTTGAGATAGTGTTTGATAATTTTTTATTTTTTATTTTTAAGCCGCTAGAATATTTTATCATGTTGCGAACCACCAGATTACATAATTTACTGTTTGTTTTAATGACTTATGAATAGTGAAAAAGGCCAGCCGTGAAAAGAATTAATCTATAGATTATTCATTATAATATGAATTGTTGATATTTTGATTTGTCATTATATCATGAATATATATCTAAAATAATTTTAATATATTGAAAAATATCATTTAACATTAACACATTTTCACGAATTGCGTCATAAGACGTCGTTAATTTGTTTGATTTATATCAGGTGTATTAAATTGGCATAGTGGGCTAGTGGGCTATATTATTTTTTAAATATCATATAATAGTGCTGTCGAAATTATAGTGTATTTATGTTTTTGATTTTTTCAATATACTCGTATGTAATTTGGATAGTGTTTAGTGTTGTTTGAATAATGATATGTTAAATAACCGAAATAACATAACGTATGTTATCAATTTCTGATATCTTTGTGTTTAATTTAATTAATGATTATACTAATTATTATTCTTTATTAGGTATATATCAATATACCCATAGAGGATGGGTCCTTTCCCTTGCGGATGTGAACCATTATACTATATATTATTATTAGTTTAAGTTCATATTCTGTAGAAGTTTTTTTTATCATTATAAAAATAGTAAATTTCTAAAATGTATTGATTTACTATAGAAAATGGTAAATTAATGCTTTTTTATTAGCATTCTAGAATGTAAAGTATGTATTAATTACAAAGTTTTTAAAATAACATTGACTAAATGAACTGAAAGATATATAAAAATTAATTCCGTCTCAATTTTACATTAAATGGAAACTATAAATTTAAACTTTGTCTGATTATGATTTAAATGAAAAAGAAACAAAAAAAAAAAAACTAAAAATTTTAAATAAGAAAAAGAAAAATAATTTCAAAATTTGCCTTCTCTTTCGGTTTTTTTTTTTTTTTTGTTTTTGTGTCTAGTTTTTGTTTATTTCCTTTCTTATTGGTATTTTTTTTTTTTTTTTTTGGTACAAATACTTTTAACTAACAAGTACCCTGATGTAGTGTTTAAGAATTCTTGGAATTGAATGTATTAAAAGGATATAAATAAATATGAATGAATCAAATCGGAAATTATGATGTTAGATGAAAAATTTTGGAAAAAAGAAAAGCGAAAAATAGGGAAAAGAAAATAGCATTCGGATAGGAAATCTCATATTTTCGGATATAAAAAATTAACAGGGAATTGTTGTTTTTTTTTTTTTTTTTTTATTTTAAATCACTATTTTATGATTTTTCTATGGATTTTCTAAAGAAAAGAAAAAAAAAAAAGTAATAAATTTTAATGGTTCATAGAATTGAAATTGGTGAATTCGAAAATAAATTTTTTAGTGATGGTGTAAAAAAACATAAAAAAATATAAAAAAAAAAAGTCATTTTTTTTTTTTTTTCCATTTCATTTTATAGAAGAAAATTTTTTATTAACGTTGTTTTTGTTTTGTTCAAAAGGATGTTTTACTTTAGGTACTTTTAAGTTTTTTTTAAATAAAATAATAAGTAAAAAAGAAAAACAAACAAAACAAATGATGAAAAAATTTATTTATTTTTTTTTTGCCTTATTAACGAGTGGTCGGATATTAAAGTTTTCTGTTTTTTATTGATTTTTCAGTTTTTAGAGGATTTTAATTGGAACCATTAATAAAAGCAGATAAAAATTTCAAAATACTGATGATAATAAGTTTTTTTGTTTTTTTTTTTTATGATAACCAAATATCAATTTTACTGTAACGCTTTGCTGAGATTTTTTTTATCAGTGATAAAACATGATTACAAATTAATTTCTCTTAATAGTCGATATTTAATGAAACTTCTAATTAGAGGAACGTGAATTATTATATAATATTTTTTGACTATAACTAGAAAAATATAGTTTAAGATTTTTGACGCGTACATCAGAACTCAGTCATACCAACCTAGAAAATTTATTTAATTTTCTTTTTATGCTTTTAACAAGAATCCATTTTTTATGTTTGAAATTTATGAACACTATTATATGAAATACGACATCTATTCTAATCTCCTTTTTAGTTTCTTCCTAGAATTTTCTAAATCTTAAAGCGACTCATTTTTACTGTGCGTCTATTTAAATTTTTTTTTTTGTTAGAAAAATATGTAGGTACTAAAAAACGTTGGCTTACCCATATGATAACATGTACAAGGATTACTCCAACAAAAATAATATTGTTCTTATATTTGAATTTCTTTCAAAAATAATATTTGTATCAAATATAATACTGTTAATGGATAAACTTCAGAATCACGTATTTTTGACTAAATTATTGACTTCATTGAGTTGATTGAGTTGAGAGAAAATAGTTTTTTGTTTTGTCATTATTAAAAAGAAAATATGATAAGAATTTTTTTAATTAATTTTCTTGATTTATTATGGAAACACATTTTTATCGAAAATTTTAAACTTATATTAAATAATAATGAACAGGGGGAGATCGATTTGTTAAATAAAAACTGTTTAATAAAAAATGTTGAAAAAAATAATGTCGAATTTAAATGTTGAAAAATAATTTTTTTTTTAAAGTTAGTATATTTTAGCGCTATACACAGACCAGCTTTCATTTTCGACGTACTCTTTTCCAACATTTTGAACTATTCGACATTTTTGTTTTCAACAAAGTTTTCAACAAAAAGGCCGGTTTACTCTTGAACACCATAAACTTTTGACGGTGATTTTGCAGCAACTGTAACTGTGTTATAAGTAAATAAGATAAAAAAAATATCTTAAAGATAATTATTTGTGTAAATAGATGAATATATAACAAAGTTTTAAACATTTGAATTTTCGTACAAAGTTGTGATGAAAGTTTAGTAGATTAGTTTTTTTATTTTTAAGAAAAACGTTAAATAAATTATTAGAAATACAACAACAACAACAACAACAAAATGATGTTTAAATAATTTTTTTTTATAGTATTAAAAACAAATCTTTTCGTTTATTTTTATTCTTATTAAAATTACTGAGAATACGAATCCTTTTTTATGATTTATTAGAATTTTAAAAGAAAACTTTGTACAAAGTAAAATTTATTTTTATATTATTTAGAAAAAAAGTTTTCTACGAAAAAAACTTAAATGGTGATTATGTATTTTATAAGATTTTCTAATTTAGACTTAAATATTATTTTAATAAGTTGGTAAAATAAATGTTGACTTTTCATTAAATGAAAACTATAAAATTGAAATTGTTATTTCAATGGGTATATGCTTAGGCAATTAAAGTTTAAACAAGTTCGTTTTTTTTTTTTTTTTGAGTTAATCAAAATTTTTACAAATTAAATCAATATTTCAGTTTTCTAATTTAAAAATTTAGTTTAACTGAACAATAAATTCTATCTAACAGGCAATTAATTAAAATACTTGTTATATTAGTTGGTGCTAAATACTATACAGTTTAACATACGTTTGAAAGATGTAAGTACTGATTTTTAAATTGAAAATTTAAAAAGAATTTTGTATGAAAAATAGATATAGTTATATTTTTATAATATCTATCCATCTGCAACACCTAACCTATAGGTAGGTATAGGTAAGGTGTTGCAGATGGACACTGGGACTAGGTTAGATTCGTTATGTAATACATTGGATCAGTTTTCTTCTGATTAAAACTTTGGGAGCTTATAAAGCGCTATAAAAATTAAGTTCACCTTCGACAAATCGAAAAAATTATCTAAGAAAAATTTCCTCAGAATTTCCTTGTTCTTTTTAAAGTAAGAGCCGAACATAATAGGTGAAAGATTGATTACTCTTTCTCTCTTCCGAATTTCGCGTCTTCTGCAGAAGTCATATGGAAAGTTTTAACTTTCTGGCATGTCTGCCGATCTGTTTTCTCATAGCACAACTATTAACATAATTCTACGGTGTGAGTATGTACATTGGATTGTTGTTTGAGATCCATATTTACAGAATTCCCGAAATTTTCCTTTCCTCGGAGAATTGGAAGGTTTGTGCCACTTCTAGCAAGTTCATCATCAATAGCCTAAAAAACACTATGTCGGAGTACCGATGCAAGATGAATATTGAAAGCTCATTCTGAGGAACTTGCTGATAATAGTTGAGTTCAGCGAAAAAATTTAGCAAGCGCTAAATATTTTAAATAATAAATCACTTACACTATAAATTGAAATCGTTTTTTAAAATAACTAATTCTTCATTTATGCATGTTGTCAATTATATTGTCCAATTAAGTTGTCAATTATATGGACTGATAAATGTTTAAACTTAAATTGATTAAAATTGACAGTATAATTGACAAGATCATTTAGTGTAAATGAAGAAATTTCCAAAACATAAAATTTTAAAACAAAATTTCAGGGTTGGAATTTCTTTTCTTTTCCAACTCTTTCTGCAGATCACTGCATATTTAAGTGTACAAAAAGCTTTAAAAGATTTAAGAATCAAATTGTTTATTTTAGGCGCAAGGAAGTTCTTAACTTTTTTGAAAAGATCAAATAATAATCATTCCACAATTTTACCATCTATTCGAATTTATATAACAAAGTGTTAATTACTTTATAATGTGGTTGCACAAAATGCATATGAGACAATTTTAATACTGTTTTTTTTTTTAAATAAATTTGTTTTAATCAATTCAGTTCCTCTGGTTTTTTTGTTTTTTTAATTGGAATATTTATAAGATAGAAGCAATAAAAGGCGTTAAAGTTAATAATATGAAATAATTAAATGAAAAAAAAATAAAAAAGTTTTCAATTTATTAATTTTTTTTTTTTTATATTAAAAAATTAATTATGGTAAATGAAAATTCTTTTAATTTTATTAATGGGAGATTAAAACATTACAACATGTTATAATTCTAGTTTTTAGTTTTTAATGTCATATTTTGATAGGAAATCATATACCTAGGGACAAAAGGGGTGTTCTCCAAATTAAAATTTAATAGAAATTTTTAAATAGTTAAACACAGGTTTTAATTGTTTTATACAATACTGTCAATACAGTTTGGGGTTATTTTAATTAGACTAATAAGTTAATAATTATTGAATTACTTTTGTAAAAAAAAATTAATTTAATTCACTCACAACTTACAAGGCAAGTGAAATGTGTTCAATGTGTTCAAAAGATATCAAAGAATTGCAAAGCTCCTTAACGGCTAAGTTTTTTAATTCCTTTACTTACTATTTTTTCTTAGAGCTAGGATATGGAATACTTTACCAATGCCTTATAATATTCTGAGAGTTGGAAGGGCTAAAGAAGGGCAAAAAAGCTAACAAGTAGAATAAAAAAATACATAAGGTTTTAATGCAATCATTTTTATTTTCTATATTAGATGGAAGACTACGCTTTGTATATTATGTTAATATCTAGAAAGAAACCGATATCTAGCAGCTTATAGTAAAATCAAAGTTAACAAATAAAAAGCTAAAGCTTTGTTGAAATCTCAAAATTGGATGTAAGCTCATATTATGTTGCACTAAATAAACTTTTACGCCTTCATAGTTACTTCTTGTTTTACACAACATTAAATTATGTATTATACAAAATTACCACACAATAATGGGTTATTTTTTTATGCACAAAAATATTATATTAAGGTAATATCTTAAGGTATGTTGGAGCAACTCTATTTTAAATTTTTCTATATATTTATTTTATCATTTATTTAAACCTATATTTATACTTAATATTAAAGGAGATATTAAAAAATCATTTCACCATTCATGTTAAATAAAACTGTAATAATTTTAAATTAAATTGTTTTTATGAAATGAAAAATAAGATACGTATGAAATTCGTTTTTAAACGAATTATTAAAATAAAAACAAAAAAAAAAATAAAAAAAGAAAGAAAGAAAATACTAGTATACGTATATGAATAAAATAGAGAAAAAAAAAAATTAATAATTCTCATTTTCGAAAATATATAAAAATTTAATTTACATGAATGTACGAGTACATTATAAAATAAAAGTTGAGTCGTGTTCAGTTGAATGAGTTATTTGTGTGTATACCCATTTACTAAATTAATTATAATTAAAATAGAATTCCGGATCATACACATATTTATATTTTCCATACAGAAGTATACGTATATTAAAATATCTTTTATTTATACTATTAACAGAAAATTAAGGGCAAATTGCAATATATATATATTTTTAAATTAATGTCTGTACCCTGGGGTCCTGAAAAATATCTAAAATAATTTAGTTAAACAAAAACTATCTGTTGGGGAAACAATAACAGCAAATATTATGGATATTTGAATCTTTAAAAGCAAATTTACTTTATAAAATATTGTATTTATAATATTATAAAAAAACATTGGTTTAAAATTGGATTTTTTATTCGATATTCAAAAAGATGTCATTTAAAATGCAATCAATTGAATTATGTCTTAAAAGAATACATCAGCTGACTTAATCTTTATACCGGTATGAACATATGTTCAAAGATGTACTAAATTTGCTATTACGTTTGTGACACCTTAAAGTAGTCGAGATATATATAGACTCAAGTGCACGAATCGGCTCAGAATCGAATTCTGAGTCGATTAAGCCATGTTCGTCCGCCCAGCTATCTACTCAAAAAATAAAGGAGCTGCATTTTTTTTATATTACTTTTGCAAAATTGTTAGTTTCGCTATTTAAATCCAGTATTTTCGGTGAGCAGGTTCGAGGAGCTGCCATACAACTTCATTCTTTATATGGTAATAACTAAGTATCTGTTGAAGCTAGGTGTCTGAAATTTTGCAAAAAAGTGTCGAGTTATATACCAACAATTTTTTAAAATTTGATTGGTCTAGAGCAGGAGGTTCAGGGAGCTGCCTTTTTTTTTATAAGCATAATTTATATCCTTATAATGTCGTACTTAATAAAGCTAGATATCTGAAATTTTCTAGAAAATTATCAACTTTAATGGTAATAACTTTATTGAAGTTTGGTTGCTCATCTAGCTTAGCAGATTCAAACTTTTTTCTCATCTTGGAACTTAATGAAGCTACGCGCTGAAATTTGACAAATTTGATCAAGTTTCATGGCAATAACTTCTGTAAAATTTGGTTATACTTGTGCAACAGGTTCGAGTAGCTGCCATACAACTTCTCTTTTTAAATGAAAATAATTCCGTGTCTATTGAAGGTAGATATATGCATGCTAACAATTTCTGTAAAATTTGGTTGGACTAGAGTTGCAAATGCAGGTTGCTTGCACATATTGGAACTTAATAAAGCTATAGGTATCTGAAATCTTACAAAAAATGATCAAATTTTATGGCAATAACTTTTATAAAATTTAGTTGTGCTGGTGCAACAGGTCCACATAACCATATCTCGGTATTTAACATCAGCACTAAAACATCTGAAATTCTATAAAAGATGATCAAGTTTAACAGCATATATAACTTTAATGACAGAATGACACAGTCTACTGTAGTGCATTCTTCCTCGTTCCGACTGTATTGTGTATCATGGAAAATATTTAATGTATTGTATCTTTAATTATATTGTATAAACTGAAAGCTGCATACATACTACATAATGTAAATATAGTATATAGGTGTATTATGTACCTATTGTATAAAATATTTAATTTTTAAAGTTGAAAATGATGATGCAGATTCCATTAAATTTTTTTTTATCTTGAATTTATTAAGCACTTCGGATTTTGAACTCCTGTTTTTTGTTTTATTTACATTAATTCGTTGTCCAGTGATCGAATTCACTAAAATTAAATTTGAAATACGATGATAAAATTTAAATTTTTATTTACTCTTTTCGTTTACACAATTTTAGTTTTTTTTAAATATTATATTTCTTGTTGGTGATTATTTATTTCAGTATTTTCATTAAATATATTTATATGTAAATATCTCTGAACTCTACGGTAGGTAGACATTATTTTTATGATCAACATTTAAATGGTATTATAAAAATATAAAGGGATTTAAATGGTATTTAAAAGAATATAGAATATGGATGTGAAAGAAGAAGTTAAAAATTAGTGTTGTTCATTCAAAAGAAAAAGGACCCAGACACTAAGAATTATTGCAGTTTTTATTTCTTTAAAAGTGCTTAGAATTTTTTGTAAAGAATCAACAATTTTTACTCTAATTAGTAAACTTTTTAAATTTCTATTTATAATATATAATATGATGTTGCACCACGCGATTTCGAAATTAGATAGAATAGTTTCTTTTCTCTATTTTTATTAAGTTCATTAACATATTCAGTAGTACAGTAGTACAGTATCAGAGTAGTACTTTGTTGTTGAAATATGTATGTGAAAAATTATTGGGAACGATTTTAGAGTTGGATACAAAATCATAGGGTTCCAATAATTAGTTTAGTGAGCGTTTGGGGATAAATAGCCTCCACAATGTTAAATTCTTTGTTGTTGGTAGAGTTGGCTAATTCAGTATAATAGATTTTCTTTTAAAGTAATTTTAATCGAATGAGACATAACGGGTTTATGTCCCATCTAAATGAGTCATAAAGCCATATTCCCAATATGGATTTATGATTAATATGAATAGCTCATAAAGCCATATTCGTGAAATGGTTTTATATGGCTTATAATGATATATTGATTTATGACACCCTATCATACCATATACTTCTAGGAGATAAAGGATTATGCATAAGTTTATAAAATTATTAAAACTAAGATAATAGTCAGAGAAAAACTCACCGAAATAGCTAGATAGAAATGAGAGTGTTTGTAAAGTATTAGAAATTATTGGTTGTATGCGTTTGTTTGCGATTGCTTTTGATTGCGTAAAGATTGCGTTTGTTCGATTGCAAAAATTTGCAAAAATTAGTTGAATAACTGTTACGCTAACCTCTTTAAAAGTTTTGTCAGCTTTAATTTTCATTACAAAAATCAAGTTCGAATAGAATATTATATTATTAATACAAACTTTGTAAAATATAAATTCATTTTAAATTAGATGACCAACTTATTATGCTTTATTTTAATATTATTATTAAAAAAAAAAATAAAAACTGCATTAAAATGATTGCGCATATCTTATGAAGTTCCAAGTTTTCTTAATTTGTCATTTTTCATTTTATTCTTATCCATCCATCTGTCTTTTTTTTTTTTTTTTTATTATTATTATTGACCTGCCCTTATTAACTTCATGTAATAATGAGGAAATAATTTTTTCTCACATTTTTGCCATTTTGCTTTAATTTTTTTTATGCAGGTTTTATTCCTTATTTTTTTCTTTTCATTTTCTTTTTATCCTTCAATTATTATTTATTTGTAAATTTGTTCATCTTTCAAATTGTGTTGCAACATTAATCTAATTTTCTTTTTGCATATTATAAAAATTATTAAATTATACTAGGAATGAAAGGCACTTTATCACCTCACATACATATTATACTGAGAGTACTCATAAATGTTGCAAAAAGCATCACTGCTGATATGCAGCTCTTTAGAAAAAAAAAAAAAAAAAAATTATAAAAAAAAAAAAAGTTAAAGAAAAATGAATTCTTTAGAATTTTATCATCATCATAAAAAGAATAAATACTCAAAAGACGAAAATCATCTTTTAAAATAAGCCAAGAGCAATGATGAGAACAAAAACAACTTACAAACCATTTCAACAACAACAAAAATTATAATAATAATAATAATAATAAGAAGAATTGTAGTAGCGTCAACAACAAGGACAATAACAATGAACAGCGATTAAATTGATGGTGATTATTCTGATGACTCTGATGACTTCAATGATGATATTGATAGTGATGATAATAATGATGCTGATGATGACTATTCAGAGTAAATATTTTATACAACGTTAACGATGACAACAACGTGACGACGTTTTTTTTTCTCTTTTTATCATTTTTGCTATTTCTTGTTATCTCTTTCTATTTTTTTTTTTCTTTTTCTTTTCTATTATATTTTTTTTTTCTCATAATATTGCATCATGTGAATTCTTGCAATGTGCCCTCTTCTGACTGCAAACGAACAAGTTTATATCTACTTTCATAAACATTTTTTTTTTTTTTTTTTATGTGTATTTTTTGTCTTTGTTACTCTAAAAGCGCTCTCATTCTTTTATTTATTCGCGTATATTTGCATTTTTTAAAACATTTTTACGATAATTTTATTGACTGACGACGACATTTCTGGGCCAAAGCTCATTTTACATACATTTATATATATGTTGATTATGATATATAAGTGGGTTATGTAAAAAAAGATAGAAATATATATTTTTTTATTTCAAAATCGTAAATGATAAAAGATAAATTGAAAATAAAGTTTTTACAGTATTTTTGTTTTTGTTTTTTTAATGTTATTGTATTTTATCTTAAGAATTCCCCCTTTAGAATTATTGATTTTAGAAAGTATATACATAATATAAAGTATATATTAAAAGTAAAAATATATTGAATTAGAAAGAAAAGAAAAATTTTCTAATCGGTTTGAGTGATTATCGTTAAAAATATTTGAAAGAAAATCTAAATATTAAAATTGGTTGGAAAAATTTTTATTTTTTAGTCTAACAGATGAATGAAAATTTATAGATTATTCCTGCGGTAGATTAGCCAGAGTTATTAGACAAATGTTTGCTTTAGGAATAAAAATGTTTAAACACTCAAAAAAAAAAAAAAAAAATTCGAAAATTGCGTAAACCTATACTTAGTAGATTTTTAGAAGTTTAAATTTGAAAAAATGTAAAATAAAAGTATTTTACTTAAAAAGAGCCAACACATGGAATTTTGCAAAAGTTATACTTCTGAGATTATGTTTATCCTACCATGTTCGCATTAAAGACAAATAAGTTTCTTTCGAGGTAACAAACAGAAACATAGTAAATAATTTTCCAACTTTCGAAAGTAAATATAGTAAATAATTTTCCTACACCTGTGTAGAATATAAAAGTAATTATTATGTTAAAGAATGTTCTAATATTCTAAACCAGATATATTGAAATAAATTAAAATAAATTTTTTATTTTTATAAAATTACAAATTGTCATCAATAATAATAATAATGCTTTAGTTCATATTTTATTACAAAACAGATATTTTTAATATCCTTGAGTTTCAGGTTTTCCAAAAACATTTTTAACGAAAGAATGTACTAAATGAACGTTTCAAAGAAATCGAAAAAATTGATGGATTATCACAATCAAAAAGAATTTCTTAACCCTTATCTAAAGCCAAAAAAAAAAACATCAACAACTCAACACGCTACATTAACAAATCTAGACGGAACGATTCTATAGCTATAGAAGAAATATGAAATTATCAATTTAAAAACTTTATAAAAATGATTGCTCAAATTATCATGAAAATTAAATAGTAACTTAATTATTTAACCTATAAGGAATATCATATCTAAATGTTGTGTTTCTTATTGTAAATTTTCATAAAAAAAAAAAAAAAAACACTTAAAAGCTCAAATAAAACAAAAAAATCGACATAATTCAACAAAAAAAAAAAAAAAAATAAATAATCAAAAATCGAGAAATAAAACATATTTTCTTGATAGGTATGTATGCACCAAACAATCGTATATAAAGAATATATGGGTGTCATAATAATAAAATGATGGTTATGGTAATCTTTAATAGTGCAGTGCAATCAGTCACTGTTGTTTTTTTTTTTTTTAACTGAAAATAAAATTTATTTTTTTTTTTTTTCCAATTGATTTCTGCCACTATTATTGATACATATATACATATGTATATAAGCACAAACATGCAATCGTTTTATAGGTTCAATGTTTATTATAATGCTATGGTAATAAAATGTCTTTAAGATACAAAAAAATAAAAATAAAAAAATGTATAAATAAAGATACTGGAATGTTTTTTTGTATTTATAATAATGTAAGTATGTACTTTTGTGTTTGACTTTTAAGTAGCACAAAAATAAAAATAAACAGAGATGAAATATAATACTGTCAATACGAATTGTAAAAAACAAAAGAAGAAAAAAACAAAAAAGAAAACAATATTTTATATATGTATGTATAAAAATTGAATTTTCTTCATCTCTTGTTTATTTTTTTTATTATTAATTTATTTTTTGTTTTTTTTTTGTTCTTTTGAAATTGAATTGAGATGCCTTTAAAACTTGTATTCATCATCAATCATTTATAGAATGTGAATAGAGGTTAGATTGTGAGATAAAAAAAAAAAAAAAATATTATCATTTCAAGTTCTTTGGGGCCAAAAACCAAAAGAATATAAAGAAAATAAAAATGAATTAAGTAGAAACTAAAGTAATCAAAAATTTATTTATCAGTATTTCTTTTTAATACTTTTGCAATAAAAAGTACAAGTAATCATTGATTTTATTTTTATATATATATATATACAATTCATGAAAATACGTTAAAATTTTATTCTATAATAATGCATTTTGATGCTATACAGCTGATATTTTATGATATTATTAATTGTCATTCATGCAAATGATGACACATTCAAAGAAGTTTTTATTCTATCTGTCAATAAAAATAGAAATTTCACTAAAATCGAGTGTAGATTGCAACTGTAAAAAAAGAGGAGGATAGTGTTGAATAATTTATTTTAGTTTTTTAACTTTGATATGTTTAAAGCATCTTGTCAGTATGAGTTTAAAAGTTTTATTTCTAAATTTTATTATCTAAATTAATTGTTTATTTTATTTTTTTTTTTTTTGTATAAATGTATAACTTTGTTTTTTCATTCTATAAATGTATGAGTTTCAGAAACTTTAGAACCTATCTATTATTTAATAGTAAAATGCAAACACACACATCAATATCCATTAATTACCTTAAATCTTGAAATTAATGCTACAAATTTTATTATTTCTAACTATAATTTTGCTTTTGGGATAAAAAAAAAAAAAAAATATTTGTATTTTTTATTGCTAGAACATTAAATGTTGGTGATAATGGTTTTAAGTGTTAATTTAATCACCTAAATAATAATATTAATTTTTCAGAATTCTAATTCTTATAATAAGATATACATATTATAATTAAAATGAAAAGTAATATCTATAATTATATATTTAATTTATTTGAAAATTAATTGAAATAGAGAAGATAATGAAAATAAATTATGAAGGTGTTAATAATGTTAATTGAAATTGGTGTCATTTAAAATTTTGTGGTTGTACTTTCAAAAATATTAATTCTTTTATATAAAATAGTTTTGATTATAGTTTTTTTTTTTTTTTTTTTTATCAGAAAGTTTTATTAGAAAACTATAAATTAAATTTATAAAAATTAATTGGTTTAAGACCATGAGATTCCTACATGGATATTTTTCATTCATATTTTTATAAATTTTTTTATACACATGACTAGAGTAATACTGAGTGCATATTTTGTATATTAGAATAATGATTAGTTAACAAACTAATTAACAAACAAAAACAAAAGACCAGAGACTAATTAGTTTAAATATAAATTTGGTTACATATATGATATTATAAGTAAGTGTAAATCAAAGTAGGGTTAGTGCACAGAAAAATTTATGGTAAAGGGACGGTGGCAGAAAAACTTGATTGAGTGATATAATATTATTATTTCATTTATGAATATTATAAGAAGAGTTAAATGTTAAAAGATGTTAAAAGACTTCTTCAATGTAGAAATTAATTCCAAATGAGGTTATAAAATCCATACAATATCTATTAGAATAGAATTGAACACTTAATTAAACACTTAAATGAAATTTTAATTTAAGTTTGATTTTTCATATTCTCTTGAACATAATGAGTATTTAATTTGCTGTTTAAATCGTAGTTTTCATTTGAATTATTTTAATCGAATTTTATAATCGAAGAGGAAATCTTTATCACTGCCCTGAAATATGTTTATCCACATAAAACATTTTGAATTTTTTATCATTTAAGACAATTTTATTAAAAAATATCTCTTCTATGAGATAATAGATGGCTTAAAACTAAATAGTTCCATTATTCATCTATTAGATTCATTTATAGGTATATAATGCATTGAAATCCAGTCAATATATTGTTATGATTATGACACTAACCTTTCATTCAAAAATTCTCGAGTTCAAACTGTGGCTTGATCATATAAATTAATAAAAGAATAATATAGCTTTTTTCTTTAAATAGAATTTATAATTAATAACATGTCAAACATAATATCGTAATATTTTACAAATTGTGCACAAATAAGAGCACAATAAAAATGTTTGCGTTTCATAGATTTGTACAATAGGTACAGCCGAGTAATCAACGGCTTAGTGAAACAAATTATTCTAAAAATTGAAACTTAATCAAATATGCATAACAAATTAATTGATGCATGCCCTATGTTCCCTTATAGGAGTGGAAAAGGAGGAAAAAAATATTCATTAAGACAATTAAATTGTTCTTAAATCAACAAATCAAACAACACTTAATTTTAACTTGAATAAAATATGATTGATTGTTCAAATTTGTAAAGAAAATTTTAAAACTAATAAAATTCATTAAATTTATAATGAAAAATATGTTTAGTTTAATTAAAAATGTGAATTGACATATATTGAACAGAAAATGCATTTACAAAGTTAATAACTTTATAATGGTTATCATCATTACCAAATGTTTCTAAAAAATTAGCATTTTGTTTTTTAACTTATATAGAAATATTTAGATATGATACACAATACACTATATTTATAAGTTAAATTTAATTAAATTAAATGTGAACATTTTTAGGGTCTTTTGTATTTTTTACTCTACACAGAAAATACCATTAACCTGGTGTTCTTCGCTTCAATTAATTCAAAGTCATGAAATAATCGTTTCCTACGCAAATATAAAAATACAGTCAGTTCCTAAACAAACTAAAATTATGTTTTCTTCTTTTTTTCATAAAATAGACTTTAAGGACTACCCTAATTCAAAAATAAAAGAAAAAGAAAAGGAACTGCAGATACGTTTTGGTTGTATTTTGTTTTTGTTACTGCTATTGTTGTATTTTTTTTTTAACAAAATTTCCATGTCTCGGTTGTATAAAATGTCCTTTCTTATCAATTTAAATGGAAATTCGTTTTTTTTTTTTGATTTAAGAATAAAAAAAAAAACACAAAACATTGAAAATTATTTCCTCAATTTATATGAACAATGTTAAAATGATAGCCTATTTTATATGAAAATTAATTTAATAAATCATTTCAAAAATTCATACTGTAATTTTGTTCTTTTTGTTGTTCCTTTATAAAATGTTAAAAATCATAAAAAGCAACGAAAAATCATAAAAAACAAGAAATAAAATAAAGTGAAAAAAAAAATATATATCTTAAGATTTTCTAAATGATCCTAAAATTAACTTTCTTTCAGCTTCTCAATGTCTATAGTTTCATTGTTTATTCTTAAAAAAACAAAAAAAAAAAAAAAATAATTTTTTGAAAAAAAAGGCAAAAGTAAAATTAATAAAAACAGTGATACAAATATCTTTTATTCTATTTTATCCTTCGCACTAGAATTTCCAACCGCTTAACAAAACAAAAAAAAAAAAAATAAAAATAATTTACAGCGGCTTAGTAAGTTTTATGCTTTCATTTAAAACATTAAAATGTAGGCATTTAAGAATGTTTATCTCTCATCATATCGTAAAGTTTTCGTTTTTTTTTCTTTTTAATTTTATAAGAGAGGGGAAAGAAATCAATACCAAATTCGACAAGTTACTAAATTAATTAACATTTTCATTGTATTTGAGCTTAGTCATCAGTACTTCTTTAATCATAAAATAAATCTCGTACTGATTTTAATTCCAAACAAAAATTAGTTAAGTTCCATGATTTTAAATGCCTTTTGAATTGGAGTTAAAACCAACAATGTTTTTTTTGTTAGAAGAAAGTGTTAAACATTAAAAAATAATCAGGAAAGATTTTAAAGATGGTTTCAATAATAGGTTTAGTGGCAGCCCGCACTCTTTTAAATTCTTTTTCTTGAAATGAAGTATTTTAAATGTTATGTTGCTGAAATATTTATGTAAAAGATATTTGAGAGGAATGTTATATGTAGTTGGTTTCAAAATTCGGATTATACGCTTTTTCCAGAAATAAATAAATTAAATTTTTGTATATACAAAATTTTGAATTAAAAGAAATTTTATAGTTGGTACAGTTAAACGTTGGTGTAGTCAAATTAAATATAGCCAAAAGATAATATAGGCAAATGAAAATGCGGGAAAATGACATCTAGTCAAATGAATACATGACTTATGATAATAATGGATATACGACAAAATTGAAAAACTTGTAATTAAAGTGAGCTTGAAATAAATTAAAGCTCACAATCTAAAGGAATTAACGCTTGGAGTCATTTCTTTTTCTTTTCTTGAATGAAATTACCGCTCATAGATTTTCCATCACTGTACCACTAAAATGATATTGAACAAGACTGTACTATTGTTGGAGAGTTCTTTGAACCTTTGTTGAGCGATTTTTGATTGAAAAAATTTAAGATTTTCAAATAGATGTTTGTAATTGTACAGCAATATAATGATTTTAAACAAAGATTTTCAAAATTTACATCACATAAACATTAAGTAAAACAAATAGTGCAGCCATATATTCTGTAAAAAATTTAGTAAATTATGTTTTAAGATCACATAAAATTAAAATGGCATGAATTAAAATAAAAAAAAAACAAAATTTGTATATTGTTTAAAATAAATTTTAGAAAGATGGAAACTATAAGTATATTTAGAAATAAAAAATATTTCATGAGTCCATAAAAAATACCTAATGGTTTTTCAGATTTAGAGAATTTTCCTCTTAATTCTACTTCTTCTTTTCTTTCTTATACCATATTCAATACGTAGTGAAATAATTACTCTCAATTAATTCATACACATGTAAAGTCTCAAAAGTTTGGATGGATAAAATATGTTTTCAGACTGAACGAAAATGAAAAAATTTAAAAAAAAATGAAATCTTAAGATAATCAGATAATCATAAACAAAAAGATAATCTTACATAGCTGCATGAACAGTACCAAAGTATTACATAACATTAAATCGATAGGTAATAAAAGTATTACATAGGTAATTGGTTGCATATGATACCAAGAAAATGGAAAAATATTTAATTTTCTTTTAAGTATTGAGTGTGTTTTTTTAATTGATATCCCATTTATTCTATTGACCACGAATTAAAATTTAATAATAAAATAATGAAGGCTATAGTGATTTGGTTTATTTTAATAAAAAAAAATATTTACAATACACGAAAAATTTAGAAAAGATTCATGACATTCTTTAATGTTTTTAACGTTAAATTAAAACAAAAAGAACATCAAAAAAAAAAAAAAAATAAAAAAATAAAAAGAAAAACTAGAACGAAAATCTCATCTAAGTTGATGAAACGAAAAGAAATGTTGCTTTTATTATTATTCTATTTTTTTTTTTTTCTTGTGTAAGAGTTGAATTGAAAAATTGCCTTAACTTAACTTTTATTTTTACTGCCTTTTTGTTTTGTTTTTATTTTTCGCTCTTAATTTTTGTTTTTGTTTTGTGATTAAATGAATTGTGTGTGCTTGAAAACTCTTCATATATATATATATATATATATATATATGTATATTATGCCCAGCCCAATTTTTACTCAAGACTTAACAAATAAAATCTAATGAGGACATTATTTTTGCTTTTCAGAATAAATTGAACGTAAACATAGAAAATAAAAATAAAAGAAACAAAAAAAAAACAACTAAAATAAAAATAACAAAAAGAGAAACAGAAAAATATATATAAACTAAAAGAAAAGGACTTCAAAGTAAACAAGGAAACTTTAGTCCTTGTTAATGTGTCAAATAAATTTAGGGAATGAGTTTTCTCATTATATTATTATACATATATATATATATATATAATTTATACTCGTATATGTAAAATATAATATACTATTGCATATACATATTTTATATTTACTTATATAGAGTTGATTCCTTACTCACTGCTTGAATTATTGCCCTATTAATGCGAGCAATGAACAATGCTTGAGGAAGGAGTAAAAACAAAAACAAAACTTTGTTATTATGTTTCTTATGTATTTTTTTTTTTTCTTTTTAATATTCTTGTTTTTCTATTTTATTTTATTTTTTTTTTTGTAATTTTTTTTTTTTTTGTCACTTGTTCTGTTCCTGATTTCATCAAGAACCAAGAAGAGTATTTTTATGTTGATCTGCATGAATAGTAATTTGCTGAATAAATGCAATGAATATGTATGAAGTGGAAGAATTATAAATGGATATTTCATTTTTTTTTTGTTTTTATTTTTTCATGTTTTTTATTTTTATTTTAATTTACAGTTTGATATGGTTATATGTTAAGAGTATTGTAAGAAAATTTTTCATATAAAAATGGGGGAAAAAAAAACAAGAAGTTAAATGCATTCTGACATTCTTGTATGAAATGAAACTGTTGTGGGTGATATATTATAGTATAGGCACATATTGTACACACATAATATGTGGTGAGTCTCATATGTGCAAAAAAAAAAAAAAAAAAAAGACTCTGTGAATAAAAATAATGATATAAATACTTGTAGGTCAGTAAATAATGAAAAAAAACTTCTTCTGTTTTTGTTTCCGTTATTTTTTTTTTTTTTTTTTTTTGTGTTTCCAAGGAATTATAGTAAATTAAACAGGAAGTAAAATAAGAGTAGGTCTTATTGTGTATACAGTTGTTTTATGGAAATCATGGTTTGCGTGATAGTAAAATATGGTCACAAAATTTTTGTAATTAATTATTTAAAGGTTGTTTTGAATTAAATAAAATACCAACGCAGATTAATTTTAGATTTTCTTCAAAGTAAAATGTTAATTATTCTTTATTAATGTTAGAGAAGCAAACTTTTTCCGACCAACTTCAACATATAATGGTATCTATTGTGAAATGTGACATTTTATTGGATATTATTTATTTTTAAAGGTAATTGAATATGAGAACATGTTAATTCAATTGAAGAGCAGTTTTAGTAGAATATAATTCAGAATATTATGTTCGTATTAATTCTGTATAATATTGTGTAAAATTAATGTGTAATATAAGCTTCTGGGAAACTATGATCGGAAAACATATACTAAAATCATAGGATTCAGTAAAAATAAACTGAAGTTTATTTAATAGGTTTCTTGTCGTGGTACTACCGGCTAAAAGAGACACTTAAAGAAAATTGGGTACATGTGGGAAGAAAAGGAAGCTCCAGGTCACATATTTAAATACTGCGGAGGTTTACAAGATATGTTTTAGAAGCATATTCCTTTGCTGAAGATGAACTGCCAGCATTAAATCCTATACAAATCTTTACTTTCTTAGAGGCAGTAGGGATAACAGTAGTATTATAATTAGAGGCAGGATCCACGTAGTAACAGGGGGATCACAATAAATCTCTATCAAAAGGTCTCAGTCTCATTTATACCTCTTTAATAAATTTAATCTAATCTAATGGGTAATATAATTCTTTTGAAAAATTTGTCTATATGCAATAATCCTGAAGCTTGTTATTGTTTTAAGTTTTATATTTTTATTTTGTATATCACGACTTAAAAGTTTCGGCATATTACTAGATACCAAATTTTTTTTATTTACTAGATACCATATTTTTAAAAATTGGTATTTTTATTTTATTACCATATGTGATTATTTGTAATTATGTGACATTTTGCATTCGAATTTGAAATTTTTATCTGGAGCTTATCAACATTTTCAAATCCTTTCGTTTTATTAAAAATTTTTATTTCTAAAGTGTAGATATTAAATTTTTTATTTCTATTCAAATTCCAACATCATAAAATAAATTTTATTAATAATGCTATCTTAACTTAGTGTTTAAATCTTTTAGACAGAAAAAAATTTAAAGATTTTATGTAGTTAACTTTCAGCGAAACTACTAATTAAAAATTCTATTTTTATTACTAGAATAAAATATTTTTAGTTAATGTTAAAATGTTAAAAATATTCTTGGAAAATCTTAAGAAAAAAAAAAAAAATTCCATGGCATAAAAGATTAGGTATATAAATTTCTTAAAAGCATATATTATATTGTGTATTATAGGTATACGTCATCATTTTTCTTTAATATTTCGTGTTTTTTTTTTTTATTTTTATAAAAATAAAAATAAAAAAATGTTGACAGGTTGTTATTTCTTACTTAACATCAAATTAAATCATTTTGTTTCTAAGTGCATTATCCTTTTATGAAAGATAAAAATTGTAGGTAATAATAAGATACTTATATCTTAAGTTGTTATAAATATATGTATATACATGGAAACAAGTTTGGTTTTAATGTTCATTTCCTGCTGATTACTACTCTAGATTAATGAATATTTTGTAGATATATTGCATTAAAGCTTATATAGTCAGGAGGAAAGGTTTTATGTCATTCGATTGAATTTATATGTACATACAGAATATTTATGTACTTATGTATTTTTTTGGTAATAAAAAATTTTTCTTAATTTTTAGGTTTTCTTTTTTACATCATTTTTAAGAAAAGCTAAATATATTTTTGTGAAATTAGAGAGCAAAAAATCAGACATTTAATCTTTAAGATTAAGTTAATGCATTCAATGTCTAAGTAATAAAATTTTTCATTTTTTTTTTTTTTTTTTGTATTTTTAATATGATTGATATAGTTAAAAAAGATTTTTGTTCACTGATCCGTATGACATAATTTTAAAATGAATTTATTTAAATAGATTAATAAAAGATGAACAAAAGAGTTAAGATTAATTAGCTGTTATATTTTGAAAATCTTATGTTATTCTATTGTTTGAATGATATTCCATTTAAGAATAACTTCACATCAATAATTAATGAAATATTTCCACATCGAATTTTGTATTATTTTAATAATCAAATTAATTCGGATTTCTTATATGAAATAACTCCGAATAAAACTAAATAAGTTTGCAAAATAAAAATTAAATAAATGTCCATTATAGTTTTGCCCATTTAAATATATAGTGAGTTGTTCCAAAATGAAATATGTTCGCAATTTTTAAAAAGGAAATTAGTTCGGAAAAATTGAATTTCGATTTATCCATTTGACAAAATAAAATTTAGAAAATATGGAAACATTTTTTACCATTATAAATGAATATATCTAATTATTGAAGAAATAAAGAGGATGGTTTTGTATAGGGAATATGGCTGGACTGTACAGTAAATAGATAGAACTGTAGAACTGTACTACAGTAAATAGATAGAAATACGTATTGCAATAATAACCAATTTGTTGGTCTTGTCCTTCAGTGAATGATAATTAGAAAAGATGAAAACCCGCTTTTCCAAAATTTTTGTAAAAATTATAAATTTAAAAAAATATCTCGAAAAAGCGGATTTCGATCTCGTTTCCAAAAGTTGCTTGAAGAATAAATATAATTTTAAATTGGTTCATGATTCTAGCTTCATAGTACTTTTTAAATGAAATATAACATCATGTTTATAACTCATAGTAAGGGATATAAAGTTCATGTCCGTGTTATGTCCCTTGACACGTTATAGTATCTCAGCTCCTAAGAAAAAATAATATACAATTACTCAAATCTGATTTTTCTATTATGAATGATTATTAAATAAGAGATTTAATAGGTGATTGATTTAAACTGTGTAAATAAATGAAATCAAATATCTAGAGGTCTATTTTCAGGTTTATTTCTTCTAAAAGAGACGAGATAGATATGGAAAAGTATATACGAGGATCAAATTCTGAGTCTTATTACCCTTGTCAGTCTCTTCGCACCATAACTCAAAAAATAATAAATAATAGGATTATGAATTTTTTAGTTGTTAAAAATTATTAATTTTTCTATTGAAATTGAAAAAGTAGAATCGATGAATTCCAGTAGTTGCCATATACAACATCTTGTTTTATATAAACATAACTCAGTCTCTTTTGAAGCTAGATATTTGAAAATTTTAGAATAGAAGTTAAATTCTATAACAACAACTTCTGTAAAATTTTGTTACTCTAATGATGCAAAAGGTTAGGGTAGCTGTGATAGTTTAATGTTCATATTTTGGTACTTTAAAAAGCCACACATCTATATAATATTTTTTAAAATGATAACAACATAATTTATGTTCTATCCTATAGTTGACACATTTATTCAAAAATGCACTTTTTTCTCATTAATTAAAAGTTTTCAAAATTTTCCTTTGTAATTAAAAAAAAAAAAAAAAAATAAGTCTATAATTTAAAAAACTTTCAACTTTTAATTGTTTTGAACTTTCTATAAAAATGTAAAAATATGGTAGGTACTTAATTCATAAATAGAATTTATGTTGTAACCAATGTATGTACAAGCTAATATACAATCTATGAAATAAAAGTAATTTATAATGGTAGCATTATTATACTAAGTATAAAATGGGTTAAACAATTTTCTAAAAACTCTGCATGATTTTAATTTAAGTTAAAATTCTATTTAAAGAAGTACATGATAGAATAGAAGAATTAAAGGAAGAGAAGTCTAAAAGAAAAAATAGTTTTCCTCTAAACAAAAAAAAAAAAAAAAAATAAATCTTTACTTTGCATTACAATGTATAACAGCGATACAATATTGTAAAGTTAATTGTACTGAGAGTTTTTTTTTTATTTACTAAATTTCATTTTTAGAATTTATTTATTTTTTATTTTTTTTTGTTTTATTTTATAACTGATGTTAACGATAGCGTGTTACTAAAAATTATCTAGGCTAAAATGTATAAAATACATGGGATGTGGAGCTGTTTTTATTAAAAATATAAATTATTTCACAATTAATTTTATATTTAGATTTTAGCAAGGACCAACATTTTAAATTAGTTTTACTTAAATGTTTAATAAGTAAAACCTTCATTGTGAATAAAATTGTGAGCTGTTGTGGCATCAAATCATATTCATGTGTCAGAATAGATTAAAGTGTTGAAAAGGATTCACTACAAATTATAAAGAATATTTTTTCTTAATAATAAAATGAAACTGGAAAATTTGGTATCGTTTTTATATTAATTTTTCGGCTAAAAGTATGGGCTAAATGAATGTAACGAAGCAATACGGAATAAAAGTAGAGAAATTTTATCCCGAAGTTATACGTTCACATGGTAAATTTTTTTTGTGATGGTAAAAGTTATTTCCGAAAAATTCCGCCAATAAAAGTGAAAAAGAGACAGAAAGAGTTTAAAACGACTGATTTAAATTAAAAGAAGGAAATACAGAATGGAGTAAAAACAATAATTTCCATAAATTTTATAACGAACGTCTAGATGTAAAGTTCCTAAATTCTTTAAAGATAATAATTTTCATATCTGTTCAAGTTTATTTTTAATGGTAATACTTTACTCCCACTTTTCGAAAATGTTACGAATGTGTAAATTTACCGATAGATGCAAAAAAACAAAAAAAAAAAAAAAATTTCCAAGAGTTATTTTCCTAATTTGTTTTAAATTAAAATTTTTTTTTTTTTTTTTTTACTTAAATTATGTAAAGTGCTGTATAGAGTGCAATAAACAAATAAATACCAATATAGGATGAACAACTACTACATATTTTATTACTGTATGTGATGCACATAAAAAATATTATATATGAATATACATATATTTGTTTAAAAATATTCGAATGTATGTAATAATGTTTATTATCTGTTAGCGATGCGAATGAATGACCTGGCCACAATATTGGTAGCCACAATTTTATATTTTCTCTGTTTGTTTGTTCCGCTTTCTATATTTTTAATGTGTTACCGTGTTTTTATACATAATGTACGTTATTTTTTTTTTCTCTTTAACTTTTAATTTGAAGTATTGTCTGTAGTTGAATAAACGTTAATGAAGTTTTTTTTTCAATAATATAATGAAATATAATATACTCTCACTTAAAATTTTGTGTTACATTACAATTAAAAGTTTCTTATGTTTTGTTAAAATTTAATTATAATTTAATAAATAATTGCAGATATAATTGAAAATTTTAGTTTAATTATTCTTTATTATTTATTAAACCCTACTAAAATTCTGATTTATAAATTTTTTTTATAGATTTGGGCTTTTATTTGTGTATTCAATAGTTAAAATATCAATTTAAATGTTAAATGTTTAAATAGGTGGAAAAAATCTAAAATCTTAATGGCTAAAATAAAATTTAAAAATTTTTCAAAATATATCAATCTATATAGGTTCTATTATTTTAATGGTACTATACATATAATGTAATTTAAAAGAAAATTACATATTTTGAAGCTAAAATAAGTTGTGTACGTTAAAATTAGATTCCATTAATAACTGGACAGCAATGACTTGTATAAAAAGTAAAAGAAACTTATATAATAATCGCGGATTTGCTTTTAAAGTGTATAAAGAATCCTATAATAATATATAGAATATATGAGAAACAAGGTGGAATGTAAACCAACGGTTTTTAAAAGAGCACATTTCCAAAAAACAATACAAACGTTTAGAATTGTGATTTGCACAAAAATTTGAAAATTTCATGTAATAAGAAAAAACGGGAAAATAGGACTTTTCTGGAATTTTGAGAGGCTGTAAGTCCAGAACCCTATATAACTAAGAAAAACCGTTAACACACGTAAAAATTTATTATTGAACCTTTAATTTTCATGTCTTGCCGAAGAAAAATTTTTACAGATGCCTAAGTTACAGGTGTCTAAAAATAGCAAATTTTCAATTTTTGAGGCGTAATAACTCTTAAACAGGGTTATTACTCTTACTCTTCTTACTCAGGGTCTTAACTCTTAACTCCAAAAAATTTTCCGAGGAAACTTATACTAATTCTAAAAGTTCTTTCTCGTCTCAAAATTTCAGGTTTCTATCTCAAAGCGTGCCGGAGTTATGAAAAAAGAAATATCATGCAAAATTTGGTTTTCACATAACGGTAAATTTAAATAGTAAACTACATAATATTGCATAATTTTGATACTGTTTTATAGTGGTAAGAAAATTTTCGGTCTTCTATTGTTTTAATATTGTGAAACTACTACGCAGAGCCCCGAGATATATACATCTGAAAATAGGGCTGTGTTGCAATTTTGGTGGGCTGTAACTTTGAAACCCTATACAATTAAGAGAAACCATTAACACACATTAAAAATATATTACTGAAGCTTTAAGTTTTTTGTCTTGCCGAAGAAAAATGTGTACAGGTACCTAAGTTATAGGTGTTTCAAAATAGCAAAATTTCAATTTTTGATTTTTGGTGGTACAAAAACATTTTCTGAGCAAACTTATATTAATTCTAAAAGTTATTTCTTGCCTCAAAGTTTCAAGCCCCTATCTAAAAGCGTGCCGGAGTTATGAAAGTAGAAAAGTCATGCAAAATTTGGTTTTTACATAACGGTAAATTTAAATACTAAATTTAAAATTTATATATAATTTTGATATTGATTTATAAAGGTAATAAAAATTCCCGTTGAATGGCGTTTTCATATTGTTAAGCGGAAAATGAAATATACGCGTTTAAAAATAGGGATTTTTTAAAGTTGGAGGGGTTGTAGTTCCCTGGTGGATGGGGCTACATGAAAAAGTTGTTCCACAAAATTAATTTTTTTATGAGACCTAGCTATGGTTTTTCTCTATCTTTAACGGTGTAGAAGTTTTGTAAATGGACGGACGGACGGACGGACAGAGTGAAACTAATAGGCACATTTTTTCAAAAATTTTTTCGAAATGTGTTAAAAAGTATTTGATTGAAAGAGTAAATTTAGTTCAGTTGTAGTACTAAGCAGGCAAAAAAATTGTGTTATCAAGGTATTTAACAGAAGAAATATGAAAGGACTATAGAGGAATAATAGTTTTCATTTAAAGGAATACAAAAGAATCATAGTTATTGTTTTCTTAACTATTCGGAATTCAAAAAAAAAATCTATTAATTTTTTTTTTAAATCATAATTTACTATAAAATTGCTTTTTTTGAATTTTCAAAGGTGGAAATATAATTTTTCTCAAGATAATTTTTTTAGTTCTAGTTTGTGTTTTTGTATTTAATAATTAGTTTGTAACTGTTATTCAATTATCTAAGATTGGTTTGTGTCTATTATTGAATTATTAAAGATTGATTTGTGTTAATCGATTATTTGAGGTGTTAATTATGTTTAGAATTATATCATGATGTCATAAATAAGTAATAAGTGAAATAGCAGTAATAATAGTGTTACATGCAGATCTGACTAAAGACTAAATTATATAAAAAATAATAAAGAATAAAATCTCGAAAGAATATTGGTATTCTAAATGGCATAAATTTGCATTCTATATTTATTTACAACTTATTCAGTTCAAGTAGATTTTTATTTGGTGTGCGTATACCCTATACTACCATATACCCTATAGTTGTAAAAATTTAATAGAAATATTTTATCATTTTTAAATTATCTGTTTGAGGGCATGTCCTATATCCTAGTTTTCATTTTTAAATATTAATTTAATTTTCATTTTTTTTTCCCCTATTTTATATGTAATTTTTCGGGGTTTGCTTTTACAATATTTTTCTTATTTTTCATGTTTTTATTATTTTTTATAAAAAAAATTTTTTTTTTCATTAATTTTGTATTAAAAAAATGTATTATTTTGTTTTAAATGGCTATCGTATATAAATATTCATATCATTTTTGTATGTTATAATTATATCATACATTGTGGATTTTTTTGGAATAAGTCGCCAGTCAATACGTCCCAAATGAATGGTGTACCAGAACGAATATTAACCTAGGACCTAGATTTTTGATTTAATTTTTTATTGTTTTTAAATGGTTGAGTGAGACTTAAATTAAAATATTATATAAAATATTAAAATAATAAAAAAAGAAATTGAATAACCATTTTGTTTTTGTTTTTGTTTTCATTTTTGCGATGGAAGAAAGTAGAAAAAGAGATGATAAGAAAGAGATTTAAATGTTAATATGTATGTGTAAAAAACAAAAAAAAAATCTGTACCAAGAAATTTAGAACAAGGAAAAAATATTTTTTTTTTAAATATTTTAGACAACATTTTTCTGAAATGGTAAATTTGTTGATTTATTGGGTAGAAGATAATGTATGTTTTAATAATGAATTTTAAATATATATAACTAAAGATATATATATATTTATATATATATATAATATGTTTAATAATATTTTGTTTTTTTTTTTTTTTTTAATCTATTTTAATTGAAAAATTTTTGTATGTCTGTTAATATTAACAATTTATTTTTAATTTTTTTTAGGAATTTTTTTTTTTTTTTTGAAATTTAAGATAATTAGCAATAGTGACAGAATAGGGACACTTTATCTTATTAAAAATATACAAATGTTTATTATGACAAATAATAATATGTACTATAAGATCTATTTGTATCATAAATATTCAAAGACATTTTTTTAATTTTGGAAAAATAAATTAATATAAATGAACTAAATAAATGAACTAAAAAATGTATTTAGGACTATCACAACAAATATGGTGAAAAACTTAATTTAAATTTTAAAATAAAATTCATATTGACTTTTGACATTTTTCATTATACTCTCTTAAATAAAAAGGAAAATTAATTTAATAAACTACAATATACCTTGGAAACGAGCTAGAACCTAGCTACAACCTGACGAGAGAATCAAATTAATTACCTACAGGCACAGATTAAATATATTATACAGACGAACAGTTTCATATAAAAATTGTAAGTCTTTTTTAGAAGCCAGCATGAACATTTTTTTGGAACCAGACTAAGGATTTTAGATATTTAAATAGCAAAAACAAAAATTTATAGAATATTCTTTTGTATTTTCTATTTTTGTAATTTAAATATTGTAAAATACTTAGTCTAGCTCCATAAACTGCTTAGTCTGGCTCTAAAAATTTTTATATGAAACTGATCGTCTGTATAGTTTATTTAGTCTGTGCTACAGGTGAGAAAAGAAACGTTAAAAATTGTAACAAAAATTATAAAAGAAAATAAGAAAAGGGAATTTAAACTTCTTGCAAACGATGTTTGGAAAAATGTTTGAAGGTGTTTCTTAAAAAAGTGAAAAAAGTACTTTCATATAGAACTTTACTTTTAGTAGAATATTGAACTAATTTGGTAAAAATAGTAGAATACTAAAATTAGTTTTAATTTAACTTTAAAAGAAACTAATAGGAATGTCTATTAAAAAATATATATTTTGGTAACATTGTGAATATTTTTTAAAAATATTTGAAAAATTTGCTTATTAGTTACAGTTTGCCCGTCAGTCCGTCGGTATATCTTTTCAACGATTTAAACCATTGAAAATAGAACAATTAAATTTTAATCATGTAAAGGTCTCTTAAAAAAATTAATGTTGTAGAATATAGTACCATCAAATATGACGCTACACTACAGCCTCCCAAAATTGAAAAAAAATTCCATTTCAAATGTGTACCTATATCTCAAATTTCTTTTAATATTTTTTTCAATCCAATAACGCCAAACGACAGGAGTTTTCTATAGTTTAGTAAGTCATTATAAAAATTATGCAATTTTTTTTTTAAATTTAATATTTAACTTTACTGTTATGTGAAAACAAAATTGTGGCGCGCTTTTAGTTAGAACCTTGAAATTTTGACAGAAAAAAAGATCTTTCAGATTTAGTACAAAAGTTATCTTAGAAAATTTGTTACTCTCCCTATTTAAGAGCTATTAGATAATAAGTAATTTTTAAACATCTGTAACTTAGGGACTTCTACAAATTTTTCCAATGTAAAATGCAAAAAATTAAACCTTTAACATTACAATTTTGCATGTTTTAACAACTTTTCTTAATGATATAGTAGGATTTTCTTATAACTGAAGAAATATCTCTTGATTTAGGAAACGTGCTCCTGCAAAAACGTTTTACATTCCACATTCTTTTTCTTAATGACTTCAAAAAAATTATTAATCGAGATGATGATAAATTTAAATACATTATTTACATAAATTGGATCAGAAATTGAGTAATTAATTAATTGTTAAAATAATTCTAAAACGGATAATTTTTTTTAATCCCATTTTTTAATAAAATTATTATTATTTTTAATCAATCAATAACTTTTAATAATTAATTAAAAGTTTTAAATAAACGTTTCATTCACTAAGATTTCGTTGCCTATTACATACACATCTTTTCGTTGCTTTTCTACACAGACCAGGAGACATTTTTATCACTAGGCTAAACTTATACCATACTTTAATTAAAAACGGTTAAGAATAGTAATAATTGTATTATTTACTATGTCTTGGTACAATTTCAAAATTTGGATATTTTTTTAAATTTATTGCAAAACAAGAACTAAACCAACTAAAAAAAAATTGAATAGAAAACGTTATAAAAATAGTAATTAAAAACGAAATTTAAATAGTAAAAAGAATAGAAAACGTTTTCTTTTAATTTAAATTTTCTGGCAATTCGTTTAGTGTTTATAGTGTTATAGTGTTTAATTATAGGTATATATATGCATTATATACCAGCATATAATAGCAGGAAATTGGTTTAAAAGCTTCAAATTACAAGAAAACAAAAAAATTGTTTAGTCTTCAAAATATTTTCGTTCATCGTCAAAAGACTTTGTTAGACTAATTGTCATTATGTTCTTATTTTTCAAACAATTAACGAAATCACAAAAAAAGTAAAAAAAAAAAAAAAACAAAAACTTTTGTTGTTTTGTAATGCTTACGAAAACTGTTCCACACCCTTACAACGATAATTATTTTCAAATAACCGTTGGTATTTTTTACTTAATTTTATACTGTTGCCATTTTGTCTTTTTTCATTACATTGTTACAATTTATTTTACATTTTATATTTTAGAACTTTTCCTTTGTTTTATTAAAAGGACACCCATAGTCTTAACGGCTCAATAAGACTAAAATGAAAGGAAACTGAAACAATTGAAGATTCAATATGATTTTTTATTTAGTTTAATTTTTTTTTTTGTTGTCTTGGCAAAGTTCCCGATAACAAATTTATTTTAAAACTTTTTTAATGCTTTACATATGAGACATTCCCTTAAATACATTCTAAGACTGTATAAAGAGAGAAGAAAAAAAAAATTATTTACGAGTTTTAGAGTACAGAACACAGAAAGAATGAAGAGGAAAAAAAAAAGATTTTTTTACACAAAAATCATTGATGACACTAATCAACCCTATAACACAACAATAACATACTAACATCACTATTTTTATGCTTCAATGAAGCTTAAGATACACTTCGAACTTAAAAAAAAGAACTGGTCATGCATTATGTATTTTTAACCCTTTTGGGTGAAGTGATGATGATAAATATAATAATTTTGATGATGTTGAGGATGATGATGATAGTATTTTTAATGGAGAAAAAAGGTTTTGTTTACTTTATTACTCGTATGTTTTAGTTTTTTTTTTGTTTTTTGCTGTTGTACTAAAACTGTTTGTTGATTCTTAAGTTCTTATATATATAGCCATTCTTATATAAGTGTGTTTAGTTTTGTTGTAATTTGTATATAATATGTAGGTTTTATGTAACAGAATACAAAAATAAGTTTTTAGACTTTGACAAAATGAAAAAAAAAAAAAAAATAGATTTTTGTATTCATTTCAGTTTTTTGTTTTCTTTTTTTTTTTTTTTCTTTCACAATATTGAGAAGATTGAATTTTGTAGATTCCAGAGATGGAAACGTTTAGATAATACTAAAGTTAACAAAATTTATTTGTGTACAATATAATAAATTTTTATAAGTTTACTAATATGAAAAATTTAAGTTAATGATAAAAATTTACTAGCTTATATTGCAATAAGTATGATCCAATAGATAAACAGATAGACTATCTTTAGGAGGGTTGAATATTTAACATGTATATGTACTTAGAAAGAAAATTAAGAATTAAAAGTGAAAATTGAAAAGGTGATATGAATATTTTTAATACTTTTGTACATACATATACGATTTTAAATTGAACTCCGTATCCGTATATCATACGGCAATGTATTTTCAACATATTTTATATTGCCGCAATTTGAATACCCCCAAGAATTTTCTAAAAAAATGCAGTGTTACCAGAGAATATTGAAATGAAAAACTGCTACAAAATGAAAATAAAATAAATGAAAAACTGCTACAGCAAATGAATAACAAAGTTGAAATAATTTATATAATTGTAACTAGAAAATTAATATATTATATGTACCTATAACACATTTGATTTTGTTTAAAATTTCCGGTATAGTTACGAGAAAACTTTTTTTTAAAACTAAATTTTATTTATAAAACAATCAGATAACAACGCAATTTATGTGCAATGGTATCCCGTTCAATTAAATAATATTTTTTTTGTTTTATACGTCCCTGAATTTACACAAAGAAATCAATTTTGTATACTTTAATTTTTTATTTTTTTTTTTTTCACCTTTTTTCTTTTTGTAAACTAACAGAAACTTACGTAAATGCAATCTAGATTGGTTTCAGTTTCAAAAACTAAATCTTCTAATAAAAACAAAATGTAACTGTAAGAGGAAAAAAAAAATTAAAATATCTGTTTTAAAAATATTTACTTTTCCAGAACACATTATAACTGTATCGTATTTAAAAAAAAAAAACAAAAACACAAAAATGAAAAAATAAAAGAGAAAAATAAAAAATGAAAATAAAATGAAAAGTGTTATATGAGATTTTTAAGAGTATCACTTTTTTTTTCTTTTTGTTTTCTGATGTATGATAAAAGACCATTTTATAAAAAAAAAAAAAAAAAAAACTTAAAAAGAAAATGAAAAACACATTGGCAAAAACAAAAAAATAAAAATTTACTTAAAATGTGAAATTCTTTAAGAAGCTCAAGTTTTAAAAATGTATCGTGTAGCACAAAAAAAAAACCCAAACAATCAAACCAACCAACCAACATACAATCACAACAACAACAAAAAAAAAAAAAAAAAAAACACAACAACAAAATCATCAAAATAGGTGTTTTTTTTTCGAGGTGTTATCAAGAAAGCAAAGAAAGAGAAAATATTATTTTTTCTTAAAAGAAAAGTGAACGAGTACACAATGATACTAGCAAAAAAATGTATGTAAGAACAAAAAAAAAAAAACAAAAACAATAACAATAATAAAAATATAAAAATTGGACTTCCTGAAAGTTTTAGTCCATTGTTGTAATAAAAAAAATGAAGCTATATACGAACAAAAATGTCTGACTTTTGATATTACAAAAATAATAAAAAGAGACAAGACGATGAAAAGAAGAACAAGGAAGAAATACGAATTATAACTGAAATACAGAATAAACTAAAAGAATAAGACCCAGAATTAGACAGTAAAATGATGGGAGTTCTTGACGTTTATAATAAGTAGAAGGGTAATAAAGTAGATATTCTATCAGCACTAGTATGTGTGTGTATTTTTTTTTTTTTCACTGGTTGTATTCAGGCGTTTTCTTATTTTTTTTATTTTTTATTTTAATAAATATTAATTTTTGCCTAAAGGTTTCATTTAAATATAAAACAGAGAACAGAAACACAAAAAAAAAAAAAAAAAAAAAATTCAGGAAGGAAGAAAGCTAACTGCTTGGAATTTTTTTGTTTTATTCTTGTTCTTCTTTTTTTTTTTCCTTCTAGTTTTAAATTCATAAACGATATTTTTCTACAAGAAGTTAAAATGATTTTTTTTTTTTTGTTGTTGCTTGTCGTTTAAAAAAGATGAAAAGTAATAACTAAAATGTTATTTTTACAAGTATTTAATAATGTATATTGTATATATATTTATACACCATGTAGCTGGGATGTATGCTTGTTTAACAAGGAGTATGTATATCCTCTTAATTGTTTTAAGATTCACTCAATTAGGTGTTGAATATAAGAGCTCTTGTACAGGAAGTTGGAGGTATAAATTTATACAATTCTGTTTAATTTTTTTTTTTTTTTTGCAAATTTAATTTTATTTTGATAAAATGTAAAAAACTGTTATAAAAAAAAAAATTATAATAAGAAAATAAATAAAAGAGAGATTGAAAATGTAAAAGAGAGATGAATAGAAAGAAATTTTTCCCTGTAGGACAATTTAAATGCTTATTTTGTAAGGATTTTAATAACAAATTTTCTTTTTTGTTTTTTTTTTTTGATATGGTACTTACATTTAACTTGAATGTAATTGTAAAAAAGAAAAGAGATAGAAATAAAAAATAGGAAAAAACGAGGAAGAATACAGTTGCCTTTGTCAACTCTTAGATACCCGTACGAACCGTTAGTATGTTAACAGCCTGTCACTCTCCTCACAATATTATTTTTTAAATATTTTATTATTTTAAAATAATTTGGGCGAATTTTATAATTTCTAGAACTATGGGTTGTACATATATTCAAACTATATGTTTATATATATATTCTTCGAAAGCAGATTCTAACCTTTCACATAACGATTATCAATCCAAAACTTTTTCAAATATTCTATAGTACCATTTAATACTAAGCGGTAAATGTATATTAAATTTACTTAGTACAAAATAGTAAATATAATTTTAAATATTATATTATATTATATTTAAATATTCCATTGACAGAATAATTTCTTATAAGTACAATAAAATACATATATGTATGTAAATACGGCGCTATATAATATACATCTATACTCTTATCATTCATTCACTAGTGACATATACGATATGTAAATAAACATGATATTATATACGTATGTATATATATTAATATCATATAAATAAAAATTCTTCAAGCAACCGTTATGTTGTTTATTTATTTGCATTTTTATGTACTACGCATTATATCCTCAACAATTTCAAATTATCGAGTAAAACAAAATGGAAAAAATTTGTTAGAAAATTTGAAAAAATCAAGTAACACTTTCGTCAATTATAAAGTATAGTTTCGTCAATTTTAGTTTCGCATAACGGTAAATTAAGACCCCGTATGCCACAAATATATATTTATTGTATATATACTTTTAAAGCTAATAAAAGTAGTAATCGTTTGGCGTTTTTAAAATGAAGATATACCGTATACAACTTGTGCTATAACAATTTAAATATAGAGCTTTTTTGAACCTTTGGGGAGCTGTAGCTCCGTAACGGGTGGGGCTACAAAAAAAAGTTATAAAAAATAAAATTAATATTTTTGTGAGATCTATCAGCAGTTAAAATTTCATAGCTCTATTTCAAAAAAAATGTGGGGATCTAAAAGTTAGGTGTTTGAGAGCTACCCTAAGTTTTGGTCCAAACTCAACCAAAAAAAATAGAGAACCTACAAATTACTCCCAGAATATTTTGTGTAAATTTCAAGATTCTAGCTTTCTTAGTTTTTGAGTTAGCGTGCTGACGGACGGACGGACGGACGGACATGGCTCAAAAGTCTTAGAATTTTTTTCTGATCCGATCCATACCTTTGAAGGTATATCTAGCTCGCTTATTTCGAGGTGTTACAAACGGAGGAGTAATTTTATTATACCCGATCCTATCGTACGGGTATAAAAAACAAAATGTAGAATCATGATAGAAATAAAGGATAAATGTTAGAGTAAAAGTAATAGAAAAAAAAAAACAAATACAAGTACAAGTACCTATTAAAATTTATTAATAGTAAATTTTTTTTTAACAATTTTTTTGATTTTTTTGTTGTTAGTTTTTGTTTTTTTAATAATAAATGTAAGAAAAGAAATAAAAATTTTATTGCAGATCTTTTTTCTCTTTCCTTTTCTATTATAGTGCCTTGATTGACTTGAACAAAATACAGGAAAAATCTAAATTCAAATGAGAGAAATATGTTTAAAACTAATATTTTTCTTTTATTTTAATGAATTTATTAATAAAACAAAAAAAAAAATAAATTAAATGAAAAGTATTTGATTTTTTTGTGATTTTAAAGATTTTTTTTTTCTCAATATTAAATTTATCAGGAATTTTTAGGTAAATACATTTTTACAGATTTTTTATTAACTTTTTGTTATCTCTATTGATTTTTTATCTATATCTAAATATAAGATTTTAAATATACCTTAACTATCATACTTTAGTTAATTAATCTATAGGTAACCGCATTTTTTTTTTTTTTTGGGATAAAGAATATGTAGCCTTAGGATTTACATTAACAAAATTTATCTGGGTCCGGTTACTAATTATTAAGTTCTATTTAAGGTAAATTAGCATAATTTTCTTTTTTTTTTTTTGAATTTGTATAATAAAAGGTGTTATTTCCCCTTGTTCATATCTGTGGTTAAGGGTTAAAATTCCTTTTTGCTGTAAAATGATAATTTGATAATTTTTGAAGTATTCTTAACAAAAATAAAAAAAAAATAAAAAATAATAATCTAAATAGAATTAGAAACAATTTTTGTGGTAACAAAAAAAAAAAAAAAAAATATTAGGTAGGTATCCATTTTGATCTCTTTAACTGTTTAGTAGTTACTTTATATAAGTAGTTTTAAAGACCATCAGCTTTTATTTTTATGCCTGTTTTAATTTATGATTGAGCAAATAAAAGAATATGTTGTATGATATTCGTATGTCGTAAGACGTATGTCGTAAATATTCATTTTTAACACTAAATTATATGTTAAAAGGTGACATTATTTGAAATAATTTCTTTAGAATCAGTATTTGATCGGTCAGATTTGCAACTATGAACAATTAAATACTTTACATTCACATGTTATTACATATATATAATAAATTATTTATATGAATGTAAATTTTATAAGTAATTTCCGATTTAAATTGGGATTAGGATAATCAACAACGGTAGCAGTATAGGTAAATTAACATTATAACAGGAAAAGTTTCAAATGACATTATAATAGCTAAGGAAAAGTGATTTTAAAATTAATAAATCATTGTATTATTAAAGAAAAATGTATTAGGATAAATTTGCTAACTTATTATACTCGTATGAACATATTATTATGTTCAAGGATATAATAAATTTGCCAAAACGTTTGTGACACCTTAAAGGAGTCGAGTTTAATATAGAATTTCTATTGAAGCTAGGTATTTGAAATTTTCTGAAAATATGTCAAATTACATGCCAACAACTTTTGTAAAATTTAATTGTTCTAGAGAGCAGCAAGTTCAGGAACTTATTTTTTTCATATAACCATTTTATATCCCCAAAACTTGATAATAACATGGTATGAAGTAATGGTAATAACATCTATGAAGTTTTGTTGTTCTAGTTCAATATGTTCAGGCTTCTTGCACATCTTCGAACTAAATGAAGCTCGACACCTGAAATCTTACAAAAGATGACCAAGTTTTATGGCAATAACTTCTGTAAAATTTGGTTTTATAACAGGTTCAGGTAGCTACCATACAACTTCTCTTTTTAATTGAAAATAACTTAGTGTCATACAACTCCAAAATTTACATAAATATATGTCGGCACTTAATTAAGTCAAACATCTGAAATTTTTTAAAAGTTGATCAAGTTTGTAGAAATAGCATTATATTATGTTTTTACGGGTATCCCAGAGTTGACACAGTCTACTCTATACTACACTTGGTTTTAACTAATTATAAGTTTCGACTACAGCTATTATTGCTATTTAGTTAGCAATAATGAGTATAAATTTAAAGTAAAATATTAATTTTAAGGGGAAACATATCTAATTCGAAAAAATTAAAATCTCAGATTGAAACATCTTTTGAATAATAATTGAATTAATATAAAATTATATTTATTTTAAAATGAAAAATCTATTATATATTAAAGGATATTTTGATTTAATTGTATATGCATTTATTAGACATTGATTGCATAAAACTTGTGGCTATTAATTAAAATAAAACCGAAAAAAAAAATGTATATGTATATATATCTTTTTAACATAAATATACATTTTTCAATATTTTTATTTAAATTATTTTAATTAATTGTACTTTTAATTATTCTAATTATTGTAATTTATCAAATAAATGAAGTTTATTTATGACGTTTATTTTTTTTTTTTTTTGGTAGCAAAATATATTGAAAAATTAGTTTTTTTATTCGTTTTTTTTATTCCATTTAACAAAAAATAAAAACCTAAACAAAAATGAAGTGAATTAATCACTACATTTTACCATTATATTTCAATATTATTTTCAAATAAATTACCGATATTTGGTAAAACGTTTATTAAAACGATTAAAATAGAATATAGCTAAAAGCAGTATTTGATTTATCATGCATTTCCAAAAGTTATACCCCATTTTTAATATTTGTGTGTACCTATATTAGAATTTATTGGATTATTTTTTATTATACCCGTATGAACTATGTTCAAGAGTATAATAAATTTGCCATTACGTTTGTGGTACCTTAAAGGAGTCGAGCTGAGTCGATTAAGCCATGTACGTTCGTCCGTCCGTCCGTATGGTAACTCAAATAATAAAGGAGCTAGGAGGCTAAAATTTAAGTCAGTTTTTCCAAAATTTTTAGTTTCTCAATTTAAATCCAAGATTTTCGGCCGCCAGATTCGAGCAGCTGCCATACACCTTCTTTCTTTATATGGAAATAACTCAGTATATATTGAAGCTAGGTATAATATATATAGGCTGAAATTTTGCAAAATTGTGTCGAGTTACAGGCCAACAATATCTATAAAATTTGGTTGTGATGGTGCGATAGGTTCGGGTAGCTGTCATACAACTTCTCTTTTTAAATCAAGATAACTCAGTTTCTATTGAAGATAAGGTATTTGAAATTTAGTGAAGAGATGTCGAGTTACAGTCAACAACTTTTGTAAAATTTGGTTGGTCTAGAGCAGCCGGTTCAGGCTTTTTGCACATCTTAGAACTTCATAAAGCTAGACTTCTTAAATCTTACAAATTAGGATCAAGTTTTATTGCAATAGCTTCTGTAAAATTTAGTTGTTCTGGTGCAACAGGTTTGGGTAGCTGCCATACAACTTCTCTTTTTAAATGAAAATAGCTCCCAGTCTATTGAAGCTAGGCTAACTTCATGAAAAGATGTCGAATTATATGCTAAGAACTTCTGTAAAATTTGGTTGGTTTAGAGCAGCAGGTTCAGGTAGCTTGCACATCTTGATAGTTAATGAAGCTAGGCTTCTGAAATCTTCATATTTATGTAGCAGAGAAATGCACTAAAAAAAAAAAAAAATAAAACATCTGAAATTTTGTAAAAGAAAATCAAGTTTTATAAAACCAATATATATTACGTTCATACAGGTATCCCATAGTTGACACATCAGTCTCCAGATTTTTTTTATTTTAAAATTAATTAGATACTGATTTATTTTGTTTTTAGCACATTTCTCAAAAAATTTTTAAAAAAATTGCTTATTAATTCCATTACTGTCCGTTTGTCCGTCCGCTCAGTTGTCTATTTAATACAGATCAGTGAAATTTTATTTATTGTCTAAGTTTCTTAAAAAAAATGTAATGTTGAACGAAACTATAATCCGTCAAAGTTTGAAAATGGCCTATTTTTAAAAGTGTATATTTCATATTCTGCTTAACATTGTGTTAATCTAAAAACGCCAAAGGACAAGATCTATGAGTTTTATAAATTAGAATCAAAATTACACAGTATTGTTAAATTTAGTGTCTCTGATGTTTCTTGATTTTCCACAAATTTATTTCTCCATAATATTAAATTTTTCTTTTTTTTTTTAATGCATTTGCATCTGCCACATAAATGTGGACAGCACATTACGCAGCCTTTCCTGTTCAGGCGTGGCTGTACAAGTCGTAAATTTTTTTTAATGTGTTTTTTAATGCCACATAAATGTAGACAGAAAATTACACAGCCTTTTCTGTTCAGGCGTGGCTTTAAGTGTCGTAAGGGAGAATAAATCTTATGACGTGTGTGGGATTCCAACCCACCTTCCCTCGGTATTTACAGCGCATTTTATACGCTCTTATCCACTATACCACCAAGGCCCCAATATTAAATTCTAAAACAAATTACAAATTTTGGTGGAATCACAATAAATTCTAAACTGTTTTTATTGTGATTTCAAAATTGTTCACCTTAAAAAACCATTGATTTTCATTCTACCTTTTTTTATTTTTTTTTTTCATGTTAGTGAATAGAAAATTTTATAATTACTTTCTGCACTAATTTTAAATATTCAATATAGTATTTAGAATTAATTTATAATGTATAATATATACACCTGTGTTAAAGCATATAATATAATATAGTACAGTATAATATATTTGTAAAATAAAATGTATCTATACAAAGTATAATAAAATATCTAAATATAAAAAAAATATAAAAAAAAAAATATTTAGAATGTAATTAATTTGCGGTTTATGTTATAAAAGTGAATTTCTGCGAAACAAAAATAGAGTTAATATTTTTAATTTGATTATTACATATTTTTTTTTTTTATATTACATAGTTCAATCAGTATGTGTACATAACATATGTAATAATTAATATAATTAATCTTTACATAATAAAATATTTCGTGGAATTTTAAAATATTCATATTCTAAAATAGTGATCGATTAGAAAAAGTAGGGTCTAGTAAAAATTGGGAAAATACATAAAAACAGTTTTAACATTTTTATTATTTTAAAGATAAAAAGAAATTTTCTGTAAATTGAAAAACGAAATTTACTCAAAAAAAAAATTTTATAAATAAAAAGATACATAAAGGCTAATAAAGATAAAGGCTACTTTAAAGATTTTTCTTTATTAGAAAGAAATCATAAAACATAAAATCAGTTAAATTCACTGTAATTTATTATAAATTATTTGATTTTAGATAACGGTAATTCAGAAAAAAAAAATCATTATTTTTCATATATTCTTCTTTGTTACTTTGATTTAACACAATTAATTACATTTTGCAAGTACTGCATACAACTTTAAAATTAGTCTGTACTTCTCGTGATTATGCATCTGCAACTTTCAGTTCAATGTTTTATAATATATCTGCTTCCTTTTTTTCCTTAAATTCTAATATTTAACCACAATTGTTACTTAGAATTGGTTTTTTGAAACACTTGAAACACTTACCAACAAATTCAAAATTTTATTTTTTAATATTTTCATTTCTGTCATATACACAATACTTACAGAAAAGAGAAGGAAGGGAGACCTAAAATTCGCGGGTCTACTAAAGTCGTATTTTCTCTTCTACAGGGTTTAAACTTTGTACATTTAATAAGTAATTTTAAAAAACTTTCACTATGTTTGAAGTTTGGGACCCGCACTAAATCCTCTGCTTATTAATCGTTTTAGAAAAAATCATACTTTTACAAAATCCTACTTTCCAAAATCCTCTTTTTTTTTTTTGAAAAATTGTAAAAAATCCTAATTTTTTTTTTGAAAATGGCTTCGCGTTATAAGTAATTCTATAAATAGCTCCGCGTTATAAGTTCGAAAAAAAAAACGAACTGAATATAACCTAATTTTCAGCCCAAGCCAGCAAGACCACACTTTCAGTCGTCTGAATTTAAGGGTTGCTTTTTTCATTTTAGGCAAATTATTTCGAGGCAAAAACAATCGAAAGGTTTTGCCATCAAGTTCGGTCAAAATAAAAAAATTAGCCTTAAATATGGCTTTTGTGCCGTCTGAAGAAATTTTTGATTATTACTCTGCAGTGAATAATAATTTAAAAAAAGATAAAGACGCAAAAGTTATTTCTGATTGGTTTAGAAGAAATTACATAGGGAATTTTTCTGAAAACTCAAACAGAAAAATAATTCAACCAAAATATCACGCTTCTTTTTGGTCTATTACTGGTTATGAAGAGATAGATTTTCCAAGAACTACAAATAGTGCTGAGGCTGAGCATCGTCATCTTCAGGTAAAAATATAATTATTTTGTTATGTAAAAAATTGTTAACAATAATTTTTAAAAGACTGTAATTGGTAGCTAATTGGTAAATCGCACATTGGGCTTTACAAATTGATATCGGAAATGGGAAAAGATTTTATAATGGCAATAACCAGAATCGATAGAATGCAAAATGGTGAACACTTACCGCTAAAAAAAAATTGTAATATTAAAAAATAAGAAAATAAAAAGAATAATAAGAAGAAGGAAGAGAATGAGTAAACTAGAATTTTTAAAAAGAATTGCACAAAATATTATTTTAAATCAATTAACAATTTAATATAAAACATAATAATAGATCTGGATTTAATTTAATGATGTTTTTTTCAATTCTGTATTATATTGTATTTTTGAAGTGAAGAATTTTTTTTTAATATAGTATAAGTTAACTATTTTTGTATAGAGTTTTATTCATTATTTCAGCTAAGCAAAAACTAAGAAAGAAAGTGTAAAATCCTTTTATTTTTTAATTTTTGTATTTAAATTTATTTGGGGCCGCCCAAATAAAAGTATTTTGGAAAGTATGATTTTCGAAAGAAAGATTTTCGAACGTAGAATTTTGGAAAGTAAGATTTTGGAAAAGTATGATTGTGGAAAAGAGAATTTTGGCAAAATAGGATTTTTTAAAACAGGACTACATCATAGACTCTTGAAGTTCTTTTTACGAAACCAATAATGAAAGCTAAAAATCATACATAGGACAATAAAATATTAAAAAGCTATTGCCTACCCAAGACCCATATATATTGAATACTATTATTAATTAATTCAGTTTTTTTTATTAAACTATTTTTTTATTAAATTTTTACATAATCATACACAATCTCATTTTATCTTACCTATAGAAAAAAACTTACAAAAAAAAGGAATAAGTGAATTATTTTATTTTTACCATTTAAAAATATATGTGATATTTTTATATTAAATTATTGAATGTCGTAGTAAATATTAGATATTGTAGGTGTTAAGTACTAATGTAGTTAGTATTTCTTTTTTTTTTAATCTTTGTAAAAATTTTTTAAAGAATCAATTGGTTATTTCGAATTTAATTGTATAAAACTTAGCCTAATTTATTATTCTTAACCTAACTAAACTAGCTTAAGCTAAATTTTTTCTATTAGTCTAGTACAAGCACATATTATTGTTACTATGACGATGCTATTTTACCAATAGTTTTATTAAATTAATTCTAGTAAGGAATACTCATATCTTATGTTAGGTAATTTCCGTAATTATTGTCAATATATTGTTATGTAGATATCTACTGTTATATAGTACACCACCCTATATATAGTAAAGGAACATCATTAATTATTTATTTTCTTTATTATTAAATATATATTCGGTAGAAAAGACGACTTATTTTCAATTAAAAAAAAGTTAAAAATTAAAATACCGAAGACCTTTAAAATTTGTAGGAATAAATTAGTTAATTGCATAGTTTTAGGCAATTTCTTTTTTCTTTCTTGAAATAAAATTTATAAAGTGTAAGATATTTTAGTTTATTCAAGGGATTTTCTGTATGTAAATTGAGGAAAACTTTATTAATTAGCTTAACAAATTTTAAATATATGTAATATATTATTTATTTTAAAATTTTTAATTTATAAAGAAAAGACAAATCTTATTTGAATATTATATTGATGGAAATATTATATTATGTACTTAATACATATAAATCCTTTTGTTATTAATAATAAATGAACATTAGTTATTATTAACATTAATGATTAATAATATTTTTTCTATATAATATAGAAACTATAGTAAATACCTATTATTATTATGTAAATTGTAAACCATAACTATTCCTATAATGATAATGAATTAATAAACATAATATTATGCCATTATGTTGAAATTTTATTGAATGCTTACAGCATATTACAAGTAAACTCCTGATCTTTTTAATTAATTATCTGCATCATATCTCTTTGATATTATAATATATTGCAATTGATAAAATAATTAATAATTATTATGAATTAATATTAATAATTCCTTTAAGGGTTGCATGTAAATAAATTTATTATTAAAATTTTTGCCCAAGGAAATTATTTTATATTATTATATTAAAAATCAAGTTAATTAATCATTAAAATTGAAAGAAAATAAAATTATTTAAAAAAATTACTTTAGTCCTTTAGTTTTATTTAAATTATTTACATTAAATAATTTATTTTTTGACTATAATTATATCAGTATATTGGATATAAAATTAAAAAGTCAAATAATTAATGTAAATTATTTATTTATTAATTTATGTTTAACACGAACATATAAAATGTTAAATTTTCATTTAAATTTACAATAAAAAAAGAAAAGAAAAAAAATTACAATTTAAAAATTATGCTAAATGCGAATTTAAATTTAATAAATCAAAAAAAAAAAAAATTATCTTAAAATCTAATTCTTAAATTTAATCTTTACAATATTCTGTCATCATATCTCATATCATAATTGACAACGAAACGTTATGTTGATAATAAAAATATGTATTAAAGAATTTAGAATTGGAAGGGTGAAACCAAGATTTAAGAGTTAGTAATAGATTTTATTAACAAAAAAAATTTGTTTAGTTGCAGTCTTAAAAAAAAAAGATTTCCTAAGTTGCACTTTATTAAAATCTAAATTAATTAAATTTTATGACGATTAAGGAGCATAATCATTCTTTTAATAGGTTAATTTTTCGCCAAAAATTGGAAAGATAAATTTCTTCTCTTAAAATTTAGAATATAATAAATGAGATATTAGATACCACCTCTCTTGAATTAATTTACTTTAATTTATTTATTTTAAGTCTATCTAAATACATTGAAAAGTTAAATAGATTAAACTAATTAAGATTGCGTAAAACAAATCTTGGAAAATTATTTTGAGTACTTTCATCTCTGTTAATTCAGTTCTGTGTAAATTGTATTTTATAGGCGATCAAACACGACTAGGATATTCTAGATTTTGGCGCTTTATAAATGATAATATTTATATGATCTGTAAATATTAATTTATTATCATCCGTATTAAAAATATAATAAAAGAAAAAAAAAAAACCTGACTCCATGACATTTAGAAAGTAGAAAATTGACTTTACTAGATTTGTAACAGTAAATCAACATTTTAAAAGATGTTGTTGATTAAGAAATATTAGGTCAACCCAGTATAGCAATAAAAACGATCATATACCATTAATTCAAATAATTAGGCCATTGGACGATATTTAGAAATATTGTTCTTAGAATTTTTTATAAAAAGGTTTAGGTAATATAAAAATTTTTTTTTTTTACAATTCACGTAACAATGGTGTATTGTTAAGAGAATATGGTCGAATAAAAAATAAAAAATACGCGTTGTTAAGAGATTTTATTGTATAAAATAAGCTAAGAGAGCTGCAATACATGAGGTGATTAAAAGCTAAGGAATTGTTATACATTTTTAATACAATAGGTGAAACATTATCCGAACCATAGTTTGAATTGTTGTTTAAAGAATCTAAATACTTTTTCAATTAATTAAGTGCGAAAAACTAATTTGCAACTGAGGAATGTTACAATGTGGTCTGAAATGGTTATATTTACTTACATATAAACTTCAAATGCAGTAGTACCATATGAACTAAAAAAAGATTTTTAATCAAAATCGCTATTATATTAGGATCATTCAAGTTTCCACAATTTGACAAGAAAGTCAAATCGTTTTTCAAATCCTTGAAAATTTAATACATTTTATATTTGTTAAAGACTGCGGGTATTACTTTATCTAATAATATTTGGGTGAATTCATAGCTAACACCAGTGCTAGTTCAGTAAAAGTTCTTTTTTCATGTAAAATCCATTTACTTGTGGATAATTAAAATCACACAGATAATTAACTCATGTAACAGGTTTATTAGTGAAACGATAGAGTCCAGCTAGAGAAATATAGCAACAAATAATAAAAATATTTTTCTTTTTAATGCAAATTATGAAGGCTATGAATTCCAGATGTGAACATTTAGGAGCTAAACCCAATTAAATGAAATTTTAGAAACAATAAGTACGAAAAAAACAAAAACAATTAGGAACAATTAGTAAAAAAAACTTGTTATATACGGTTATCTTTTGTTCCGTAAAAATAATAAATCTTTTTACTGTCATTATGACTATGATAAGCATCCAAGTCAAATTTAACCTTTTTTTCTGAAATACCTAAGAAAATCATGATATTTAACGTTGACTACCGTATGAAATCCGAAAATGCTCTCTGGAAACCAACATAGTTTAATGCTCAATTTTGTGTTTTTTATTTTTACAACAATTATAATCTTTGTGTCTTAACCCAAGTTACTAGATCTTTAGAATATAAAATCTATATTGATTTACAACAGGTTATCTCGTAGTTTCAGAAATTTAAGCGGTAAGTATATACGAGTTCAGTCGTACTTGGTGTCCTATGTAGATACCATTTACGAGGTAAATCGTAGTTGGTAGTCAACGCGTTAATATAAAAAAGAAATATAGTTAATAGGTTAATACTTAAAGAACATGAATACTTCTTTTCCTTTCATACAAACATAATCTTCTTGTCTCATTTTTGTTAATGACTTTTTGAATTTTTCAATTGGAAAGTGCATTGCAAGTTCATTATTGCTTCATTTAACAAGGTGCCCAAGACTTAATGTTTAACAAGTTACTCTATTTAATATTGTACTTCTCTATCGGTTTGCTTGAAATTAATGGCAGTGACTAGTAGTGAAACCAGTTATTACGGGCTTTAATTAATTTAATATATGCAACTAATAAAATAATAAAGGTATGAAAATAAAAAAGGTGTATTCGAAAAATGTTTACTAGATTTTATTCAAAAGAATGGTCAAAAATATATATATATATTATATATACAACTAGGGGCCTCGGTGGCCTAGTGGGTAAGAGCGTATAAAATACGTTGTAAACACCGAGGGAGTGTGGGTTCGAATCCCACACATGGCTTAAGAGTTATAAAAATATATACAACTATTAAGTTCCAAGTTTGTTAGTGGAATGTTTTGAAATGAAAGTAAAATAAAAAATTAAAGGTAAAGCACTTTAATTCAAATATTAAATAAGAGTTATTACCTTTGAAGATAACACTATTTTTAAATAATTTCCAGTAACGGTCTTTGTCAGTATATAATTGAGTTAATCTCAAGTATTCTAAAGGTTTAATTTTTAAAGAAATCATTTTTTTTTTTTTTTAATTCAATTTTTATATTTAAATATTTTTTTTCTTATATCCTTTAAAATTAAAATAAATAAAAAAATATATATATATAAATAAATTCTTTATTATATTCAGTGTAATATTAAAAATATAATCTTGAATGCCAGAAAATTATTTCTGAATAGTTCTTATAATATAATATATGATAAAATAAAAAAAATATAAAGCTAAGTTCTTTTCTTTTTTAAGTTCATTTAGCCATATTTTTATATTCTTCAATCAACCTTTAAAGTTTTAAAATAATTTTCAATAGAAATTAATTCAGAACGAATGAATACATCCCTATTCTATTAAAAAAAAATTAAAACGATTTCAACATGTTTTTTTTTTTTTTATTTTTACATAAAAAAAAAATTATAGTGAATGTCGAAAATCTTAAAGGTTGTTGATCTTAATTACATTTAAACGGGTATTTAAATTTTTCATTCATAATAATATTATGTATATGTTTATAAGTATGTGTGAGAAAATGTGAACTTTATAATATTATTAGTGACCAGAAAAATTTTCATAAATGGTCGAATAAGAATTCATCTGAAAGAAAAAATTATTTTGAAAGAAACTAAATAAATTAAAAGCCTTAAATGCGTTTTCAAAAACAGTGCTATTAAAATAAAAGCGGACATTTTTAGACTATCATAGATTTGAATTTTTAGAAAGACATGGTAAAGTATTTTTTAAAAAAACTTTTTCAACTTTAAGATTTTCAAATAAATGTGATTAAAGATTTTTTTATTTATTTTACATTAACTGATCCCTCGAACGTCTCTCGAAAAATGAAATATTTTAAACACTTTTTTAACATATTTTAAGTCTATTTGTAGTTTTATTACAACTCTGACCTTTTAAAATGCTTTTTTTTTCGGAAATGAAAAAATAAAAAATATAATCTGATTATAAAAAATTCAAAAAATAAGGCGGAAAATGGATAAATCTTAATTTTTAAGATTTATTTAAGATTTAAATCAAATCTTATTTTGTTAGTAGTCCTTATAGCCCATATACCTTAATATTTCCGTACGTAAATAATAACTGACATTTATTCAAAGTAGCTTAAAATTATCTAATTGTTGTATTTTGAAGATCAAATTTTATTGAAACTTACTATCATTTTTAAACTAAAAATTTTAAAAATTTTAACTTAAAAATTTTTACTTAAAAATTTTAAACTTACTAAGATCATTTTAAGCTAAATCCAATTTTTCCATACCATGACAGACTGATTGGTCGAAAAGAAATTTTTAGTCAAACACCAAAGTATTAATAAAATATATTAACATTCACATATAAAACAAAAAATTTAGAAAGAATTTAAAAAACAAGCCACTATTATTTTAAATAAAAATAGAAAACCCCTTATTTTTTTTTTTCTTAGTTTCAAATTACTCACATTTCCATTTGAAAGTTTTGAATACGTGAAATAGACATTAATCCATTAATGGTAACTGAATTGTTTTTAATTGCTACCATACATATTTTTAACTACCATACAGTCTATTAAATAATTTACCATACAAAAAAAAAAAAAACAACCCCAACATATTATTATGAATATATTTTTTTTTCTTTCACCACAATCCGACTATAAAAAAAAAAAAAAAATTAAAACTATTGAAAAGGTAAGGAAAAGTTAAAAATGGAGATTTATATAGTCCTTTCTTTCCTTTTCTAATATCCTATTCTATACAGAAATTTTATAATATTACTCGTATATGTATGTATGTATGTACGTGTGTATGCATAGACATGTTTTAATTCATATTTCAGAATTTAAAAACTGGTAATGGATCCGAGATATAAAAGTCAAAGAACGTGGTAGGTAAATACTTGTATGTCTGCTAACTTTATTATTTTTTATACAAACATTTTAATTATTTCTACCTTTCCATTATAGAATTTATATTTAAAAAAAAAAAAGAAAATTTTAAATTTTATTTAAAACATATTATAAAAAATATAAAATAAAAAATGAATTTTCAATTTTATTTTATTTTTATTATTTTTATTTAATTTTCACCTAGTTTTCATTTTAAGACGAATAGAATAAGTTTTTATACCCCGGACGAATGTAAATCTTATAATAAATTTGCCATTGCGTTTGTGACATCTTAGAAAAGACGATTTCTGCTTAGGATCAAATTCTGAATCAGTTAAGTCATGTCCATTTATCCGCACAATAATTCAAAAAAAAAAAAAATGAACTGGGATTATTAAATTTTTATCAATTACATCATTAATGACTTCTGTGTAATTTAAGTGCTCTAACACAACAAGTTCGAGTAGTTTGGATACAACTTCAAAATTTCCATAAATATATTTTGGCAATTTTATAAAAGATGATTAAATTTAATGGAAACAGCATAACTAATATATGTACAGGTATCCTAGAGTTGACACAGTCATCTATACGCTATTAATCAGTTTTTTAAAGAATTTAACAAGTTTTCACAATATTATGAGTCCACGAGGATGATGTTAAATTAATCGTTTCTTTTCTTATTAATCTTTTCTTAATTGGTAGAATATAGTGGGGAGGAAAATTGGATTTGCTAGATAAATTGTACGGTAGATAAAACTTTTAATAAAAAAAAAAATAAAAAAATGTGGAAAAGTATAAGAAAAAATAATAAAAGATTCAAGTTGAACATTAGTTAAAATCAACTTAATAATAGAATTTTCTATTGAAATTGTTTAGGAAAAAAAAGCAAAATATATTTTTGATACTGAAAATTCATTTTTTTTTTTTTTAGTATCTAATAATAGGTTCGGTTTTCAAATATTTAAAGAGAATAAAAACCAATCAGATATACTTTCTTCTTATTATTTAAATTACTCAAGTTACAATTAATGAGAGATCATAGTATTTAACTCAAATCAAAAAAAAAAAAATATTAATATTTAGCGTTAATAGCTCAAAAATTCAAAAAAAAATACGGTTTTATTTTAGATTAGATGATTTGTTAAAGATCGGCAAAATATTAGTAAAATGAATATTACATAAACTAAATGAAATTAATTGAATCAGATATGTGGAAATTCCGAAAAGAATAGGAAAATATTTAGATTTTAATATGAGTATGTATAAGTGATAAAGTCTTAGCACAGTAAAAGAAACAAGAAGGACAGAATCATTCTAGGGATATGGATTTCAGTAAGAAAATCGTTTTAAGAAATATTAAGCAAAGTTTATACTGTTTTAAAGTTAATGTTTTGTAACTGGATGTTAAGCCAGAAAAAGATAAATTTTAATTTTTTAACTATTCATTTTCTTACATAGTTCTTTTTAGAAAAATTTGGTACACGAATTTTTATCTTTTTTAAATTTTAGTAGTGATGAACAGTTGATGATTATATTGTTAATGATTAGCTTTTGTTAATTCTTCTTGATCGTTTGAATAACTAAAATATTTTAATTTTTTTTTTTATTTTGTTGAAATAAACCTCAAATATAATTCATATATAATATATTATATTCTAAAAGTTTTAAAAGTGTTTAAATATTATTTTTAGTTTTTTAGTTTTTTTTTTTTGTTTATTTGACTTTTATTTATGCAATGTTGTTATTTTTTTTTTAAAGAGATCTCTTCAACATTTTCTTACCAACTATTCGTAAGCTTCAGGGAAATAAAAAATTAAAAAGACGAAAAGAAAACAGAAGCTCAAGAGTTTTTCTATTTATTTTTACAAATTTAGTTTTTTGTTTTTTTAAACAAAAAAAGTTTTCAGAATCTAACAAAGAGCACGATTTGTGTTAAATGTTTTTCTTTCTTATTTTATTTTCGTTTTTTTTTTTTTTTTTAGAAAATGCATTTATTCGTCATGAATGGAATATAAAATAAAAGCTTCAGACTATGCAATGATGTCCATTGGGAATGCAACATTTGTGTTCACAATATATTTTTTTTTTTCTTTGAAGTGTGTTTTTCTTCATATTATGAAGACAACTTTAAATTAAATTAAGAAATTTTGAACAATTTTATGTAATAAAATATAAATAGAAGTATGAAAAGTGTACCTGTCTTTTTGTTTTTTTTTGTAAAACAGTTAAAAAAAAAAGGATGTATTCTAAGGAAGAATATATGCAATATTGAATTTAACAGTATAAAAGATTTCCTCTCATGTTTTTTTTTTCCTGGATTTTTGTTTTACGTTGTGAAATTAATACTGTTAAACGAGTTTTCATAAAACTATACTCACAATACTATGCAGTATGATATTTAATTATAACGATACATACATTTTCAATAACTGAGAATGAGGCATACAATTTTTTTGATTGTTTGGTCTTAGAGATGGTTATATTTTTATTAAAGAGTCTAGAAGAAGACCTCTATGACTAAGAGGTCTTTAAAACCAGATTTTTAGAAAAAAAATATTTCAGCGTTTCAATTTTTAATGTGCATTGATTTAGTAACTTTTATACTATTTGAGTGCGCTATCTAAAGAATTGTAGACATAATGTTCAGTAAATATTCATGTTTTTCTCAAAAGGTTTTATGTTAAAAGTGTACTCGCGTATATATGATATTGTTTAAACATTTTTTTTTGTGTTTTTTGTGTATTATGGTTTTTTCCCAACTTCTTTTATATTTCAAATATTTAGAGTTTGTTTAGATTTTGTACTTTGTTTTTTTGTACGTAACTGGGCTCTTACCTAAATATTAAGAGAATTTATCAAAAAAACTTCTTACAAGGAATTGTTTGTTATAGATATTGGGTATTGGCTCTTAAATATTAAAGAATCGCTGTAGTGAAGATCTATTTTAATGCTTCTTGAAAATTAAAATTTTTTATAGTTTCGAATAATCACATAAAAAATTGTTTATTTTACCCAAAATTATTAGTTTCCATAACAAACAACCATATATTATTTTAAAGTAAGATGAAAAAAAGTATTAAAATTTGATGAAGCTTATTTGTATGTACAGCTGTGCGTATATAGCTTTAATGTCAGAACGGAAATAAGCTTTTAGTGTTTAAAGACATAAATGGTACAAAAAAAAAATTTAAATAAAGATAGGCTAAAAATTCTCTAAAATTATTGGTGGCAATAACTTTAAAACCTAATAACAGCCATACATATAAACTTAATTATTATTATTATTTATTTATTTCCTTGTAAAACTGTACATGATAGCAATCATAAAAAATTCATTTTTTTCTTTCAATGTGAATTTCGAATATACTAATAATTTATTTTTCTTCGTTAAATCTTTGAAACATAAACTTAGCATTAACTTTAGTACTTAACTAACTTGGAAAATTTAACATTATTACTTTAAAATAACTTTTTTTTTAAGATTAAAGGTAAGAACCTTGGAAGTTTTCAAAACTTTCTTTAAAGTATTTAATAAATTTTAATTTTTTTTTTTTTATATTTTGAAGGAAAATTTGCAAACAATTAAAAAATATTTTTTTTTTTTTAAAAAAATTCTAAATTTGTTGAAAAAATATTTAAAAAGACAAAAACAAGAAGAAACAAACAACACTCTACTTATAAATATGCATTTAATTAAGAAGAATCATTATCCTTAAGAAATTTATTTTATTCTTTTTTTTAAGAAATTCATAAAATAAGAGAAAATAAAGAATTAAAGAATTAATTCTTTAAATTAAAATTATTTTCTAGAAAGTTGAATACCTATACTATTCAAAAAATTTTACTAGATACTTTTTAGAATAATTATTTCTGTCGTTTTAGTTTGATACGTTATGCATGACTAACATACATATATGAAAAACTTTGTACTACAATTGATTAGAAGGCTGTCTGCTTAACATATTGTATATTATAATAAGTTTTTTAAACAAATAGGGTATTAAAGAAAATTAAACAAATCAAATTTGAAATCATACACGTTCAGTTACACGACGTGATTAACCACTTGGCCATTCAGATCTCTCAAACCTTTTAAAATTCAAACATTTTAGCGAGTTACATAAAATTGCATATTTTTGGGCTTAAAAATGTTTGAAACAAACTCATATTATTATGCAAGCTTTGTTAAATCACTTTCACCACCGTTTTTAAAAAATTAATATGACATTTATTAATTAAAACATTTAATAGAAATTAAGACATTTTAAGTAATGAAAGTTGTCGACCAGTTATTACAAAAATTTGGACTATATAGCTTCTTTAATATAGCTTGATAACTTAAAGTTCTAACTAATATTTGTAAAAATGAGCCATGTAATGAAAATAGCATTACTGATTGATTTAAAAAAGTGCCATTATAATATTTTACATATTTAGAGATAAAAAAAAATTGTATACTGTTATAATAAAATTTTTTTTCTGGTTTCTATTTTTATTTTTTTCAAATCTTTTTAAACTCTTTATTAATTTTACTTAAATTTAAAGTTTAGTTAAATTTCTTAAGTTTTCTTTTTTGTACTTCTTTAAAAACTAAATTTAGTCATCCTCATCATCCTTTTTTTATTCTTTTTATTTTTGGTTTGTTTTTTTCTAGAAAAATAAAATATTGTTTTAAGCTAAAACAGTTGTTTTTAAGTTTTTCTATCTGTTATTATTATTTTTAAAAGTTTTTTTTTATTTGTAGAAATTAGATAACAAATTCTAAAAATATTTTATTAACAACTGAAGGAATTTTATAAAAAGTGCTCAAAAGAAGAATAATTTTTTTTACAAAATATTAACTTTATATCATGTTTTTTCTTATTTTTAAGAGTAAATTATAGTATCTACCTATACAATAAAATATAGGTATGTAGAAATTGTATAATAAAAGTTTTTAAATTGAAAGAAAAAAATTTTCACAATGACAAGATGAAAAAAACATAAAAAATATAAAAAATTTAATAAAATAAAGTTTATTATTAATGTTTATTTAACTGGATGATTGCCGATGAACAGTTTGTAAACTATAAAATCAAAAATTATTTTCAAATTATTTTGAATTAATTTTTTAGAATCAATAGTTTTTTGTTTTGTTTAAATTTAGCAAATTTGTCATCTGCTCTTATTGGCGATTTAAAAAAAAAAATTAATAACAACTGTTAACACTCTTCTAATTATTAATAAAATTTTAAAAATATTAAAAAGATAAATAATAAAAAACTTTTTAAAAACATAAAGAAACAAGTGATGAAACATTATGGTTAAGTAGTTTTCAAAATTTACATAAATATGGAATCAAAGATTTTTGAGGCTATATGCAGCAGTCTCCATTTTCTATATCTATTTGTACTTCAATGGTTCGTATGTTTTATACGCTACCTAAAAAATTTGTTCTGCCTAAGTCGTTACAGTTTTATTTTAATAAAATTTCTAATTAAAACCACAAAAACCATTTTTCTATACTAAAAAAATCATTTTTGATGAAATATTTCAGCTAATTGTTATTTTAAAACCGTTTTTTCAAATTATACTTCATAGCATCTATAATTATAAACCAAACATTTTATCAATTTTCTCTATTTCCCATAAAATTTAAATTCAAATTATATCTTATTAAATGTTAAATATTAAGTGAAAGAACTAGATCAGTGATTTAAAAATGTCTTTCTTCCGACATTATTATTTTAGAACTGTTTTAAAACTGATTTAAATAATTTTTTTTTTAAACTTTGATTTAAATATATTTAAACGCACTGGCAAACCACGATTGATTCGGTGACTAACGGTTAAGTTGATTCGGTGACTAACAGTTTTTAAAGCACACATTTCCAAAAGTTAATAAAAACTGTTTAGAATTGTGATTTACACCAAAATTTGAAAATTTCGTATAACATAAAATATGAAAATACGTCTTTTTTGCAATTTTGAAAGGCGGTAAGTCCGGAACCCTATATAACTAAGAAAACCCGTTAACACACGTAAAAATATATTACTGACGCTTTCATTTTTATGGCTTCCTGAAGAAAAATTTGTACAGGTGTCTAAGTTACAGCTGTCCAAAAATAGTAAATATTCAATTTTTGAGCCGTAATAGTTGTTAAACAGGGTTAACATCTATTAAAGTTCAACTTATATTAATTCTAAAAGTTTTTTCTTCTCTCAAAATTTCAAGTTCCTATCTAAAAGCTTGCCGGAGTTATTAAAATAGAAAATTCATGCAAAATTCAGTTTTCATATAACGGTAAATTTAAATAGTAAATTACAAAATATTGTATAATTTTGATATTGTTTTATAGATCTAAACAAATTTTTGGTCTTATAGCGTTTTTAGATTCTAAAACTAGTACGCCGAGCCTGAGATATGTACTTCTGAAAATAGGGCTTTTTCGAAATTTTGAGGGACTGTAACAATGGAATCCTATGCAACTAAAGGAAACTGTTAACACACGTAAAAATTTATTGCAGGAGCTTTAATTTTTTTCTTTTGCCAAAGAAAAATGTGTAGAGGTGTTTAAAAATAGGAAATTGTCAAATTTTGAGCCCTAATAGCTCATAAACCAGGGCGTGGTCCAAAATATTTTCTGAGGAAGCTTATACTAATTCTAAAAGTTCTTTCTTACTTCAAAATTTCAAGTCGCTATCGAAAAGCGCCGCGGAGTTATGAAGGAAGAAAAATCATGCAAAATTTGGTTTTCACATAACAGTGAATTTAAATACTAAATTTAAAAAACTTATATAATTTTGATAATAAATTATAAAGATAAAAATAAAATCCTATCGAATGGCGTTTTTAGATTGAAAAAATGTTAGGTAGAACATGAAATATACATATTTAAAAATGGGGCTATATGAAAAAGTTGTTCTACAACATTAATTTTATATAAGAACTACCCTATGGTTAAAATTGTTTTTCTCTACGGTGTAAAATTTTGTAAAAAGACGGATGGACAGACGGACGGACAGACGAACAGACGGGCAGACGAACAGACGGACAGACGGACAGACGGACAGACGGACACACGGACAGACGGCCATACGGGCAGAGTGAAACTAATAGGCACATTTTTCAAATTTTTTTTGGAAATGTGCTTAAAAGCTAAATAACCACAATTATTGCTATATATAATTTTAATTCTACAATATCACTAGTTGGAAAGTAAATTTGATTTGAGTAGTTTTAGCCAATCGCGAATAGTAACTAAATACCACATCAAATTAATTATACGCTTGACTTATTATTATACTCGTAAAAAGTAAAATTATTTTGTTTTCATACACATATGTATAGCTATTTTATTATAATATATTAAGCATATGTGAAATTTAATAACAGGAAAAACTGTTATAATAATATTCTGAAAATAAAATTTGAACATACATACATTCACATTATACTTAGTTAATTAATAAATTGCTGATTTAATGTTTTGTTCTAGACTCTAGTTCGAAAACTGTACTTTATCTTTAAAATAACATACTCTAAAACAAAAATTTTTTGTTTTTTTTGACAAAAATAAAAAAGAAGAAAAAAAATTCAACTACATAACAATTTAAAAACAAGGGAATTACCATTTTATTTAATGAAAAAGAAAAATAATAAAAATAAACAAAATTTATCCTTGTTCTAATTAACTTTACAGTTAATTACATTTTATCATTGCTTTGACTTCAATATTACTATACTATACCCTTGTAGTTTTAGAGAATATTACAAATAATTGGTTGTAATTGTATTCAAATTGAAAAAGTGCAAGCGTGACAAATATATACTATAAATATGTATATCATATAACTGGAGAAAAATGAACTTTCTCGGTCTTTTAAATATTAACGGTTCACTATATTCCAAACGGAATATTTTGAAAATGAGTGCAACGCAAAAAGAGAGAAAAAAAAAACACAAATAGAAATAAAAATAAAAACTAAATAATATTATGTTTATTTTGATTTGTTTATTTTTGCTCCGTGTTTTGGTTCGTGTTTTGTTACTGTTGTTATTGTTTTTATATATAGCTGTTAATTTACTTTTTTATAATTTTTAATAAAATTATCGTATTAAATTCTTTTAATTGACTGTGAAATGAAAATGGTTTTTTAATGGATTTTATATTTTACTTGTTTTTTTTTTTTAAATTTTTTTATGTGTTTTTTTTCTGTTTTTAACTCCTGTTTTAATTCATCGGATAAAAAAGTGAATTCAAATGATGTAAAAATCTGATTTTCATGAAAAATTTAAATGATTTTTTAATTGTAAACGGTTGTTCTTTTTTTGTTTTTTTTTTCTGTTTTTTTATTTTAAATCCTGATGTGCCTTAAAAAGATTAATTTGTTGTTATTTTTTTTTAATTGATTTAAAAACGTGTAAAATGAGAGCGAAGAGCCATTAAGCATTAGACTTTAAGTATAGTAGTAGTATATAATTTTTTTTATTGTTTTGGAAGAAAAACAATTAAATTTTGAAATTTATTTAAAAAAGAAAAAAAAAAAACGAAAACAAAAACAAAAAGAAAATTTAATTATACCTTTTTTTTAACTGTTTTATTTTTTTTTTTTGTGGATTTTATTTTCATAAATGTAATAAAAAACAAGAAAAATATTATAAATCCTTTTTATAATTTGTTTTATTTTTTTTATTTTTAAAGCTTACACAACTCATATGGAAAAACAATTTTTTGTTTAAAATTCAAACATACCTGAAAAGATACAAAAAAACAAAAACAAATATTAAAATAGTTAAAATTGTAAAAAACTGTTTTTTGAATTTAAAATTTAATTTAAAACTAATTTGGTTTTAGCATTATTATTATCTAAATATTAATTAATTTTTTGGGTTGAAAAATAATTAGTGAAATAGAAAATTTTGTATTGGAAAAAAATTAATGGCAATAAAATAATAATTTACAGTTTAAAATTGAATTTAGTTGATAAGTATAATGTTTTTAATTTAGAAAATACAATTAAAACTCTGTTTAATGCAATAATATATATTTTTAACCTATTTATTTCATATTTCATAATTATAATAAATTTTATATGTACATAATATTAAATGTGCTATATGATATCTTCTCTAATATCCTATGAAAATGGAAATAACAAGGTAGAATGAAAATAAACAATTTTTAAAAGCGAAATTTTTTTAAAAAGCAATAAAAACAGTCTAGAATTGCGATTTGCATCAATATTTGTTTCAATTTTATTTAACACGTTGAGTTTCATTTGTATGACCGTTGCATATAACTTAAATGTTTTAAAAAACTCGTGCTCACCAGTGAACATAAAAATAAACTAGCGTTGAGTTCTATGTATATCATCGATGAAAATTGCTGAACGTTGTCAAAAATCCAAATCAATTTAACGTAAGTTTATTTTTATGTTTACTGGTGAGCGCGGAATTTTGTAGCAGTTTAGTGATATTCACCGATGAAACACGTGAGACTTAACGCAAGTATTTTGAGTGGAGTGGTATTAAACTAATGAGCGTGGTACTCAACATGTTAAAATAAAAAAATGTGAAAATTAAGAAACACTTTGTTCAATTTTACTTTTAAACATATAGGGAGGTATGAAAAATTTTCTGAGGCAACTTATGTTAATTCTGATCTTTCTTTACTCAAAATTTGAAATTTCTATCTAAAAGTATTACGGAGATATAAATGAGGAAAAATCTTCCAAAATAAGTAAACGTTAAATACTAAATTTAAATACTAAATTTAAAAAATCTATACAATTTTAATTTTGAGTTTTAGAAATAAAAAAAGATCTGTGTGATTTTAATTGAAAAAATATTAAACTGAACCTGAGATATATACAATTAAAAATAAGGCTTTTTCAAATTTTGAGAGGGGCGGGGAAGAGTGGGCTAGATGAAAGTTGTTCTACAACATTATTTTTTTTATAAGAACAATCCATGATTAAAATGTCATTGTTCTATATTAAACGCTGTAGAAATTTTATAAACTATATTACATGTCACATTATTTAATACAAAGATTCACTATAATATTACAATATTTTTATTTTTTTATTTTTATTTTTTTAAACTAACTCATTATAATATAGCTAGTAGTATTCCAATTTTATTTTTTTGTTTTTATAATTATAATTTTAGTTTTTTGATTTCTTGCTTAAGTTTATTTAATTTTATTTCCATTGATATTGATACTACATATTACGTTGTTGTCAAAAAAACTGGAATGTATGAAAACATACACACTCACAAACATAAAATTTCACATAATTGCTCAAATATAGAATTGATAGGAATAAATAGAATCAGCTGATGAATTAAACATTAATAATGACTTATTAGTTCATTTTTATACAGAGGTAGGGAACAATTTAACAAATAATGAATTTCAAAACAATTTTAATATATTATATCTGAATATGCAGAGCCTTCGTAATAAATTAAATGATTTAGAATTACTCATATAAGTTCATATAAATATGATATCCATGTCGTAGTTTTGTCAGAAATTTGGTTACGCCAATCGGAAAATAAATTTTTTAACCTACCAGGTTACAACGCATATTTTTCTAATAGAAAAAATTCATATGGAGGTGTTGCAATTTATGTGAATGAAAAATTGTATAGTACTTTAATTGTAGAGGAAGAATTTCTAGAATCAAATATAATAGGTGTCAACTTATTAAAAAATAATATGAATATTTTCGGTATATATAGATCTCACAATACTATTGTTTCAGATTTTCTCCTTAAACTGGACGAAATAACAAGCAAGTATTTTAACTCTATATTTCTAGGAGACATTAATATGAACTTATTAAACTTAAACAATAGTGACATCAGGGATTATATTAGTGTCGTACTTAGTAATGGTTTTGTAATATATAATTATAAACATAAAAAATACGCAACAAGAATTGGCACAACTTCTAAAAACATAATTGATGATTTTATAACAGATATGGTTAAATTGAAATACTTCTTTTATATTTTAAATACGTCTCTCTCTGATTATCAGCGTTTTTTTATAAGTATTGATCAAAAACCTGTCAAAGAACAGGAACGAAAATTTAAAAAAATTCTAAACTATAACAGTATTGATAGAGATAAAATTAGGTCTAATTTAGAATCCTATACTAATTACGATGACTTCGTATCTGATCTCAGTATTTTAATAGAAAACAATACACAAGTTAGTAACTTTGATTCAAGGAAAAAAAAAGCATGGATAACAAATGAAATTATAAGCAAAATTGAAATTCGAGAATCATTCTATATATACTCAAAAAAATACCCAAATAATATCCATGTTAAAAAGCTATATTAAGATATTAAAGAGGAAGTTAAAAATCTAATCTCTGTAACTAAAAAAAATTTTTACTCCAATGAATTTAGTAGGGATCCCGGGAATAGCAAAAAGTTGTAGGACATATATAGGAAAGTTATGTTTAATAAAAATTCATTAATTTCTTCTAGTAGTATTAAGGTGTTAGAACATGACAATCAAAATATTTCTAACGAACAAATGATAGCTGAATCCATGAATAATTTTTTCGTAAATGTTACTGACGAGCTCCAAGTTTCTACACTTCCAGTGGATCATGAATATTTGAATCAATTCTCAAGAAGCATTTATTCAGCTTTTGATTTGAGTCTAACGAATATAGCTGAAGTTATTACGACTATTAATTTGTTAAAGCAAAATGTAGCCATAGGTTATGACAATATCTCTGCTAGATTTATCAAGAAATATTCAGAACGCTTAGCTTCTTATTAGTTAAATTCATTAATATTTCATTCCAAACTTCAACATTTCCAGAAAGCTTAAAAACGGCAATAGTAAGTCTCATATATAAAAGTGATTGCATAACAGCAAGAACAAATTACCGCTCTGTCTCAATATTGAGCGCTTTTTTCAAAATTTTTGAAATTATTATTAAAAGTAGAGTAGAAGTTTTTCTTAGAAGTAATAATATTTTATATATTGAGCAATATGGTTTTGAAAAAAACTCCAATACCACCGCTGCATGCCTTAATCTAACGCATTTTGTTGCTAAAAGCATGGACAATGGAAAATATGTTGCATGTATTTTTTTAGATTTACAAAAAGCATTTGATTACGTGGATCACAATATTTTACTTTATAAGCTCACCAAACTAAATTTCAGTGACAATCAAATTAATTTCTTCAAAACATACTTGCTTAATAGAAAACAAAAAGTTAAAATGAATGGTTTGTTTAGCACATCTAGAAATATTAAAAAGGATGTTCCGCAAGGATCAATTATAGGGCCAGATCTTTTTAAAATATACATTAATGATCTTGCCTTTTTAAATTTGAAGGGATCATCGATACAAATGTATGCAGATGATACAGTTTTAAAATACTCGGAAAATTTCGAAGCTGATTTGAAATACTCAATTAGTCATGATCTTGCCATTATAGAAAAATGGCTCAATAATAATAGGCTGTATTATATATAGTTTTTTCCTCATATATCTTATCGAATATCACATATTTAAATCCTATATGGTGTGGTGCTCCATATTTGGCACTAAACAAAATAAATATAATGCATAAGAAAGCTATTAAATTAATTAACTTTTATCCTAATCGTTTTCCATCAAGAATGTTATATACAAACCAGGTTGAACACGCAGGCGTGAATTATATATTATTGCATTCAAAATTATTATTTTGAATTATTACAATGAGCATAATTTCATTTTAAATATTGATATACATAACCATAACACCCGTAATAAATCAAACTTTTATTTCACACTATTCAGAACGGACAGGCAAAAAAATAATTGTCTCCACAATTGCCTAAAGTTATATAACGAATTACCAGATGTATATAAATTAATTAGTAATCTTCTTGTATTTAAGAGAAAAATAAGTGAACTTATAATAGTTACAAACGTAAGTAATTGATTGAGTTTTGTAAAATTAACTTTTTTTTTTATTATTATGTTTTATCATGAATAATGTAAATTTGTTTGATTTTTTTTTTTTTTTGTATTATTAAATTTAAAATTGACATCTAATTATTAACGAAAATAATTTATTTTCTTTTCATAAAACAATGTGACCAAACAGCTAGAGTCTCTAATAATGTAATTGTAAAATTTAAAAATTTTTTATTTTTGTGATTTAAATAAAGAAAAAAAAAAAACTAACCGACGGAATGAAACTTCTAACCAAATTTTTCAATTCTGCAATATTGCATCCTGCATATGGTAATTTATAAATAAACGAGGAGGAATACAGTTGCCTTTGTCAACTCTTAGATACCCGTACGAACCGTTAGTATGTTCACAGCCTGTCACTCTGCTTACAATATTATTTTACAATATTATTTTTTTAATATTTTAGTATTTTAAAATAATTTGGGTGAATTTTATAATTTCTAGAACTATGGCTTGTACATATATTCAAACTATATGTTTATACATTCTTCAAAAGCAGATTTTAACCTTCCACATAACGATTATCAATCCAAAACTTTTTCAAATATTCTATAGTACCATTTAATACTAAGCGGTAAATGTATATTAAATTTACTTAGTACAAAATAATAAATGTAATTTCTTTACAAATATTTCCATTCATAGAATAATTTCTTATAAGTACAATAAAATACATACATATATGTATGTAAATACGGCGCTATATAATATACATCTATACTCTTATCATTCATTCATCAGTGACATATACGATATGTAAATAAACATGATATTATATAAGTATGTATGTATATCAATATCATATAAATAAAAATTCTTCAAGCAACCGTTATGTTGTTTATTTATTTACATTTTCTTATACTACGCATTATATCCTCAACAATTTCAAATTAGCGAGTAAAACAAAATGCAAAAAATTCGTTAAAGAAATTTGTTAGAAAATTTGAAAAAATCAAGTGACACTTTCGTCAATTATAAAGTAACCCTATATTATTAAAAAAAGGTGCTAATAGAAATAAGAGTATGATGTCGAAGCTTTAATTTTTGTGTATTACTTCAAAAAAATTTTAACAGGTGTTCAAGTTACAGGTGTTTAAAAATAGGAAATTTTCAGTTTTTGACTCCTTACAGCTCCTAAACGGGGGGTGAGATCTAACTTCTGTCAAAATTTCAAGTTTCCAACTTAAACCGTTTAGAAGATAGAAGGGTTAAAGGATTTTGCAATAATTCAGTTTCGCATAACGGTAAATTAAGACACCGTATAGCACAAGTATATATTTATTATATACATGTTTGGAAAGCTCATAATAGTACCTGTCGTTCGGAATTTGAAGACATATCTTATAGAACTTTTGTTATAACAATTTAAATATAGAGATTTTTGGGGGCTTTGGGGGACTGTAGCTCTTTAACAGGTGAGGTTACAGAAAAATTACTGTTAACATAAAATTAATATTTTTATGATATCTATCAGAAGTTAAAATTTATGGCTCTACTTCAAAAAAATTGTGGAGATCTAAAAGTTAGTTGTTCGGGAGCTACCCGAAGTTTTAGTCGGAACTCAACCAAAAGAAATAGGAAACCTACAAATTGTTCCCAAAATATTTTGTGTAAATTTCAAGATTCTAGCTTTCTTAGTTTTTGAGTTAGCGTACTGACGGACGGACGGACGGACATGGCTTAATCGACTCAGAATTTGATTCTGATCTGATCTATACCTTTGAAGGTATATCTAGCTCGCTTATTTCGAGGTGTTGCAAACGGAGGAGTAATTTTATTATACCCGATCCTATCGTACGGGTATAAATATATAAATATTTTGTTTGCTAGATTATAAACATACTTTAGTGTAGAGCATAATAATCTGTAAAACTGACTTTATAGATATGGGATTTGATCCCTCATTACAAAATAATTTTTAAGGTAAAAAAATACAAATAAAAAAGTATGACTCACACTTTTATCCTAAAAACCAACAAAATTTACTTTAGAGTGAATGAACAAAAAAACAACAAATACAGTGCCTTAAATATTTCGGTGGCATATCATAACTCCTTTTGTCATAAGTCCCTTTGGACTTAAAGACTTAAGGACTTTAAGAGAGATTAAATTCATCCTTTTCTTTTTAGTTTTTACTCCACTTTGACAGCTTTTTTTTCGAATTCTAGTCAAATTTCGTTTTAATTTTAAGGTACTTTGGAATAGTCAAAATCAACCCCTAAAAGCATTTATTTAATATATTTGGTTTTGTTTAGACTTTTTCCCGTCATAATGGAGATGCATACATTTTTAGGAAAGTTTGTTTTCAATGACAAATATTTTAATTACCCTTTAAAACAAAGTTCCATGTTATATTGCCTACTTGATTTGATCACAGCTAGGTCATATATTTCAATTGTGGGTATTATAGGTTGAAATTTTGTCTTTTCTCTATTTTTCAATAAAAAAAATTGTAATTCTTCAATAGAACAATTTTTGTTTTTAAATCCTGTTTTACTCTATGGGTTCAGTTATTGTGCACAAAAGACTTAAACATTTTTAAACATTTTTATAGAACAATTTCCATAAATTTAAGTTTAACAATAATTAGAACAAAAAAAAATTAATTTAGTTTTCTTTTTGATCCCAGATGATCTCTTTCTATTTGGCTTTGATGTAATATATCATAAAATAACCGAGTGTTAAAAGATTTTGTGGTTTTTTTTTCTTTTATTGACTTATACAGGTATATAGGTATATTATACTATTTTAATTTTTTTTTTAATTAATCTGCAACAAAAATAAAAATGTGTCAACCATTGTAAAACTTTTAATTGCAACTAACCTAAAATTGAATATGTATATAAAAAAATGTTTAAAAAAAACTATTTTTGACTTACACGCAAATAGTTTAGTTTTCTTTTGTTTTAAATAATAGGATAAAATTACAACTGAGGTAAAGCTGATAGTATAGGAAATGTTACCATAGGAAAAAATTATACGATAAAAAAAACAGTCAATATTGGATTTTATATAAACTTGGATGTCATTAAATATATGATAGGTTTCGTGATTAAACATAAATAAACTTAAATATAAGTCTATATTAATGATTCGGTGTTTGAAATTTAAAATTAAAAAAATTTTTATTGAATTGATTAACTAAGAATTCAAACATATTTGATTTGAGATAATTTACTGACGTTGCACTTTAAATATTCAAAAAATATAATGTTTATTTTTAAATTTTCTCTCTGTACCTAAAGATAAATTAGGACGCCTAGAACAATACAAATAGCATTAAAGCTTCATAATATATACAGTTCAGCCTAATTGAATGTTTTTATGTAACATCAGCCCAAATATCTAAATAATACAGTAGTTGTCTCTAAACTATTGCAAATTTTTCTGGTGATCCAAATAAAAAACATCTGGTAACACAATAGAAATTTCGATTTGACATAATGTCGAAAACTTTTGAGCAATTAATTCATGGTTTTATTTTATATCTGAAACAAGAATAAAATATAAGCAAAAAAAAAATCCTTTTTATCAGTAGATAGTTAACTTCGGATATGTCACTTTCAGTTTACCAAAATAAGAAAAAAAGAGACGAAAATAGTATTAGTGTAGCATGTACTCTATCAATTATGAAACTATCAATCAAACTGTATTGTACAATTACAAAAAAAAAAAAAAAAATTGTTACAAAATAAACTTTTCCATTTTAAAACTTTTAGATCCAAAAAAAAAAAAAGAAACAATTTTGCAAAAGGGTTACAAAAGGGTTAAACATGATGTTGATAAGTGAAGAATATTTGTGTGAATTTTAGTGTATATATACATATATCTACAGAAAAAACAAAAATTCAAAAGAGGAACATGGTTTGTATTTGTATATTTCGGGGTTACCATATTACATAATATGTACTTTCGTAAATTTCTTCTTGGCTGTTGGATCTAATAATCAGAATAGATCTAATAACTCGACTATAGTTTAATTTAATTTCTAAATTTCAATTATTTAAAATTATCAAATTATTATATTAATCAAAGTCTCAAAAGAATATTGAAATTTTTTTCTATTTGAGTTAATTACTATTAGACTCAATATAATGACAATTGTAAAGTCAAATCGTATGGAAGTCGAAAAAATGAGTTAAATTTACCATAAAAATCAAATAAAATGTTTGTTGTATCAAACATCATGTCATTGAAATTTTATTTTTCAACTTTCAGAACATGTCTGTAATTTAAAGTTTTTGTAAGAACTCAAAAAAAAAAAAACTTTAAGTTCTACAGAATTTCCAAAGGAAATTAGTGAGTTTTTTCCTCAAATGCCAAAGAATTATTACGGTGACGTATCACAAGTCCGAGGTGTTACAATTGTTACGGTAACATCATGTACTCGAAAAATTTATAGAAAGAATAGAATTATCTTAAAAATTTTTATAGAACAATTTCCCTTAGAGTCTTATCATCCACAAATTGAGTCATAAATTCCTTAGGGACTTTGGAGCATGGGGCTTATGATACGTCACCAATTATTACTGTTTAAGTTAAAATTTAAAATTACATAGAGAAAATCAATTTAAGTTTATATAATTTATTTCAATGTAAGGATAAAGAACTTTAAGCTGTAATGAAACATATAATAGTTGTTCAATTAAAAAAGTTTCTTTAACCATCGAATTGAATCACTATTAAAAATTAGAAAATATTAATTTTAAGGGATTTAACCACTCTGTTAGTCTTATTTTATCCGTTAGGACGAGTGATAAAAAAAAATTTATTCACTTAAAAATAAGTAATGATGAATAATTCGTATAGTCAAAAATCATCATCAGAATAAGCTAATTATGAGATTAGTTTCTGTATATTTCAAAATACACATTTATTGATTTGACATAAATCTAAAATACTTACAATTAGAAGCCCCTCAATTTTCTCTATATTTAATTTGGTATTAAATCCAAAAAACCAAAAAAAGGGAATACAATTTGAACAATTTGAATTTTTCATTTATTATTAAATTTTTCGTTATGTTTTTTTTTGCTAATCAATTTTAAAATTTTATATTTTGCATTCAATCAATAATCATTTATAGAAATGAATTACAAAAAAAAAAAAAAAAAATTTCATAACTTATTTTTATAAATATAAAAAAATGTGAAAAACCATATGTGATTAACATTACGAACATAAAAACTCACGTACACAGAAATAAAAATGCAACTTTTGATGTCAATTCTTTTATTTTTTCTTTTTCTTTTCTTTTTTGTTGCTGCCTAAGTAATATTTAATGGCATTCAAGCAAGACAAAATCTTACCAGTATGACAATCTGTTAAAAAAATTCTTTTAATCTTAGAAAAAATGAAAAGAAAACAAAAAGAATAAAAAATAAAATAAAAAGATAAAGAAAATTTAAAAACTTTTCTTTTCCAATTTTCGATTTTTTTTTTGCCTTTTTTTGAATTTGCGAAAAACTTTATGATTGAAAGTAGTTTAAAAAGTGAAAAAAAAAAAAAAAACTTTTGAATTGATCTGTTTAACTGTAGGATATAAGATGATAAAATAATAATTTAAGTGAAGAGTTTAATAGGGAAAATGTAAGAATAGATTCCGTGGGATCAAATTTTATCAAATTAATGTTAATGTTTTTCGATAATTACGAGAATATCATGTCTAAAATTAAATAGGACTAAAGAAATTTAGACGGAATCACATTCCAACAATTGAACTCGATACTTTTAGGTTTGTTATTTATATATTAGGTATCTACAAATAAATTAAATACTTTCAATTTTTAGCTTAAAATTTTGTTGATTTTAAATTTTAAGAGCATTTTTAAAAATTAAAGAAAATTCGAATTGTAGAATCCTAAAAAGGATACCAAATAAGGTTTTAAAGCAAAATTACTCAAATAAAAGACTAATCTAATATGATTATATGATTTGGTGTTCATACTTAATATATATATATGTGATATTCTGATTTAGGAGGGATTTTATACTTAGTTAAAAAATCAGGGTATTTTCATTTTTCAGAATATTTATATTTTCGCATATTGTGTGCATTTTTGAATTAGGAAGTGTAACAAAATCAAGGTTTACCCTTAAACCAAAACATTTATATAATTATGTATATTCGAGATTCTGAGTCAGTAGCTTTTTAAAAGTTAGATTAAAAATCACGATATTTCCATTTTTCAGAATATTTATATTATATTTTTTTAATTGGATTCTGCAAAAAGCGTATTTCAACATCAAACGCGTATCTCAACTTATTTCAACATAATAAATACATTAGCACCCACTATTTTAATTTCTTTAGTATCGAAATAAGTATTTAAAGTAAATAATTATGAAGAATTTTAGAAATGGTTGCAGCAAAATCAGGGTTATAAACTTTTGGATATTAAAAATGAATAATAAACCTCAATATACCTTATTTTTTCTGAATTTAAAAAGATATGTATATAAAAAAAAGTTTAAGTTTTGAATAATGAATTTAAATATCATTAAAGTTAAAGCGTTTTTTTTTTTTTGTTTTCATTTTATTCTATTTTTTTTTTTTTTAAGTTAACAGGCTGTTAAGTTTTTTACTTTTTTATTTTTATTTTCTTTTTATTTTCCAATTTACAGTATATCTTTGTAATTTGTAATCAAAAAATTGAAGAAAAAATTACGATATAAATATATAAAATACGATATATTTGTATATGTATATGTGCATTTATTTACACAGTAAAATCGTATTTTATACGTGGTACTATTATAAAGCATAAAACCTGAATACAAAGATGATTATAAAGGTAGAATGCTTAAATTTTTCTCGTATTCTGAATTGAGTTTTCAAAAAAATTTTTTTAAAAAAAATTCATAAAGGAAATACTTGTTTTAAAATACTGAATATCTGCTACCTACCAGCTTATATTAGTTGGGCTAGACAATTTATACTAAAGTCTAAAAATGATTACGTGTTGAATCGGATAAATGCGAAAATCGTAGAAATAACCAGAAAACCTTTTGTAATAATGGCTTTATAAGGCACTTAACTTTAAAATGAGAAATAAGATCTTATTCGCTAAATTGTTTTATTTCTCATTCGAATGTGACATAAAACCTTTTTAATTTTTTCAAATTTGAGTAAAAAATGCTTTTTGTTAGTGAATTATAACTTTTAAATTTTAATTTATATTAAATATTAACGTATATTAATTTATAATACAATTAAACCTACATTTTACTTAAATTGAAATAAATAAATTCATTTACTATGTAAATATTGTATATTTCATTTATTTATTTAGAAATAAACCCATTTGTATTATATAACTATTTGTAATATATATATCCGAGATTCTGAATTAGGAGGATTTTATAGCTGGATTCTGGAAAAAGTTTATAACCCTGATTTTGCTGTAACCATTTCTAAAATTCTTCCTAATTATTTACTTTAAATACTTATTTCGATAATAAAGAAATTAAAATAGTGGGTGCTAATGTATTTATTATGTTGAAATAAGTTGAGATACGCGTTTGATGTTGAAATACGCTTTTTGCAGAATCCAATTAAAAAAATATAATATAAATATTCTGAAAAATGGAAATATCGTGATTTTTAATCCAACTTTTAAAAAGCTACTGACTCAGAATCTCGAATATACATAATTATATAAATGTTTTAGTTTAAGGGTAAACCTTAATTTTGTTACACTTCCTAATTCAAAAATGCACACAATATGCGAAAATATAAATATTCTGAAAAAAGAAAATGCACTGATTTTTTAACTAAGTATCCCTCTTAAATCAGAATATCACATATATATATATTAAGTATGAACACCAAATCATATAATCATATTAGATTAATCTTTTATTTGAGTAATTTTGCCTTAAAACCTTTAAAACCTTATTCCACGTACGAAAGGGAAATAAGACTTTTTCGAAAATAAAGCCTTATTATGCATCTCAATGTAAAATAAAGCTTTAAAAGCTTTATAGCACTGAAACTGTTTTAGAATATAATGGTTACTTTTACTTGCAACCGGAAATTGATAAGAAAAACAATCAGGTGTAATAAACCAATTTATTATAGGTTAGGTTATAAAACCTAATTAAAAACTTATAAAAGTTAAATATTAAATTAAATATTGCATTATATAAAAAGTTTTTATGCGACAGACATTTTAATTAATTAAATTACTTTGTTTTTTTTTTTTTTCGTAATATAAATTCTAAACTATCGAACCTAAGTATAATTTTAAAAGTTATTAAGCCTACAATAAAATAAAAGTTAGATATTAAAAGTAAAAAAAAAATTAGAACAAAAAAAAGTACAGTATTAATTTTATAAAAAAAAAAAATATTAATTCTATTTTAAAATAAAAGTTTTTTCTTCTGCAAAGAAAAAAAAAACAAACAAAACAAAAAAAAAAACAAGGAAAACAAATTGTGAGAAAATTTTCAGCTTTTTGAAAATTTTCTTTAGAAATAAGTTTTTGCTTTCGGATTTCTTTTTTATGGAAAAGCCTGTTGTTTTTTCTTTTAAATTGAAAAAAAAAAAAAAAAAATAAAGGAAGGAAAATTATAAGAAATGCTTTTAAATATTTTGTTTTCTTTTTTTTTTTTTTTCATTAAACACTTTTGATTTAAATTTAATATTTATGCAAAAAATTATATTTATTATCATCTCTTGTCTTAAAATAAAAGTAAAATAAAAAAAAAAAAAAAATTTAAACTCAATTAAGAAAATTTTAGAATTTAAAAACGAAATAAAAAGAAAAACTAATTTTTCTCTATGAAATTTATTTTGAAGAAAGAATATTATAATAAATCTTGCGCAAAATGTTGCTACAAAGTAAAAATTAAATTTCAATTAAAAATTTTTCGAATTTATAAATTTATAGTTTAAATTTGATTTAAAACATATAAATATTATAAAAGTTTTATTTTACTTAAAAATTTTATTAAATTATATTTCATTAATATTTAAAATCATAATATGACTTAATTGAAATTTTTTACCAATTGCATTTAATATCTAAGATATTGAGACTTTGTAGATAGACAAACCAAAAAATGATATTTGGTAGGATTAGATACATTTTTCTTTTAAAATTGCATTATCATTTTTAAATTCAAGCTCTTGATTGAATAAAATAGATTTTTAATAATAGAAATTTTAAAGTTAATTTATGACTTTTTCTTCTAAGAAGAGTATCTATGATGGCTAAATCAAAAATTTTTAAAGAAAAAATATACAAAATTGTAAGTTTCAAACAGAAAATACATGAGAAGAAAACAATATTACTGTAGTAATTATTTTGTTTGACACAAGGGGTACCATCTCGAAATTGCTGAAAGAGGCATATTGTTTTCTAGTATCTTAATTATAAGAAATAAATGGTTTGAATCATCTATCAATTAATATCAATCAAAAAACTAAAATTACTAAATAAATTTGATAGAATTTTCACTTCAAAGATACCCTGGAAAATAAAATTTAACTAATTCTTTTTTATTTCTATTTCTATAATAATTTAGTGAAGTAAAAAAAGGGATACAGTGGTCTAAACTAGTTTTACTTGCTAATGTGTAGTTTAAGATGAATAAATTAAAATGAAATATAAATAAAACAATTGATAACAAGCAGCCTCGGTAGCCTAGTGGGTAAGAGCGATGAAAATACGCTGTAAACACCGAGGGAGTATGGGTTCGAGTCCCACACACATCGTAAGAATTATTCCCCCTTACGACATTTACAGCCACGCCTGAAATGAAAAGGCTGTCTAATTTTCCTGTTCACATTTATGTGGCAGAGAAATGCACTAAAAATCAAAAAAAAAAAAAAAATACTTATAACAATGATATACTAATTGATAATATCAAAATTGATAAAGTGAAGGAAATTAAAAGTAATAACTATAGTTGATAATTGTTTTAGTTTTCAAGTCAGACAAATTATAATAATATATCTTCAGTTTTCAAGATAATATAATTGAAAAATTATTGAAACTTAAATTTTTCTTTTTTAATAAAAACTAACTATTAACTAACAAGACTAACAATACCAACTTCGCCAATTAAAATTTACCATATTACTTTAAAATTATGTACATGTGCTCAAAAATTATGTACACGTGCTCAATTTTTGGCACCATTTAAAAACAAAAACCATAGGAAAGAAAACATTCATATTTTTTACCCTAATCAATTTTATGCTAGAACTAAAAGAAAAATTTAAGATATGCTGTGGTATTTGTTTTTGACAACATTTATTTAATTTTAGATTGATTTTTTTTAGAAATGAAAAAAACAAAAAACATGTTGATCTTAGATTATTTAATTATTTGCGAAATAAATTAAAATCTGAAAATTATTAAATTAATTTTAAATTTCTAAAAATATAAAAAACACAAACCATTGTTTATAAAAAACCAATAACGATAAAACTATAAAAGCTTATTTTATATATTAAAAATTCAAAAATTGTTTAGATTATACATTTTTAGGTTAGATATTGTTGTTTTAAACATTACTAAATTTTTAGTAATTTTTAGAGTAAAATACAAAAAAAAAGACTTCAAAATTATAATTAATAAATATTTTTGTTGAATAAAATTTAAAATTAAAATATTTAACTCAAAAAGGGTCATTAATTAAAAATTCTACAAAATTTAACTAAAAGAACAAACATGTTAGAACTATAATAGTATAACAATACATATATATCTAATACAATATTTCTTAAAAAGCTCCTTTAAAATAAATTTTTATAAGTTCTAAAAAATGTTGGTCTAAAAGTTGAAAAGGATGTTTCTTTATTCGGTTTTTTTTTTTCGTTTCAAAATATTTTTAATTAAAATATAATTAAAAAAAAATTTTTTTTCATTTAAAATCATACTATAAATTTATCAGGCAATGCTCATTTTTAATATCATAATTAGTTCTAAAAAAATTATTAATTCGTTTCTAAAAATAATTTTACAGTTATAATATCAACCTACTTTTTTGATTACCGTACCTAGAACCAGCCGATGTACAATCAATTGACCGTTATAAATTAATATTGCATACAAATAGGTTCTTATATTATGTATACATATAATTACATGTTATATTATTATATTATATGTACATCTTTATTTTGCTAATAATTTTTAACTAAAATATTGTTTTTTATATAATTTATATAATTAAAAAAGTTTTTTTTTTTTAAATTCTTTGCATCTCTAGATATTTATGCTCTTTTTGTTGTTTTATCTTTAATTTTACTTTCAAGGGCTTTTGTTCTCAAACAATGTTTTTTTTTTTATTCCCGTATCTCTTTACATCTCTCAGTCTTAAGCACTCATAGAAAATCAAATTTAATGGCAAGGCAATGTACTATCAAAAAAAAAAACAAAACAAAACAAAAAAAAAAAAGACGAAATAGAGAAAAAGAGTGAAAAATTATTTTTGTTAAGAGAAATAAAAACAAATAAAATAAACAAAATGTCAAAACTCAAAACAACAAAATACTCAACTTAATTATTTTGAGTAATTTAATTTTAATTACTTGCCTTTTAAAAAAAAAAATTATTTATTTTCATAATGAAATTTCCAACATGAGAGGAGGTTATGAAAATTCGGAATTTTTTTATTTTAATAGCCTGGAAAATTTTTTTTTTGAAGTGATTTTGTTTTTAAAATTTTTTTTTTTTTTTTGTTTAATACATCCTATTTTCTCTTCCATTTCTATTATTGTTTTTTTTTTATTTTTAAATTTAATTTAAGCTCTAATAATTTTCTTTGTTTACGAAGTAAATAAAAAATTAAGAAGTTTTTTTTAGAAATACAAAAATAATAATATAATAATAGAAAAATCAGAACATAAAGGAAAGAATCAGAAAAAAAAATATAATAAATAAAAAAAAAAGTTTTTCCGTAGTTTCTTACCTTTTGGTAACTTTAGATTACTAGAAGTTGAAATAGTCTTAAATGAGTATATTGGGGATTATTTTCTGACTGGAATGCATTTGAAAATATTTTTAAAATTTACTGTAAAGGAAATTAAATATTTTAAATTGCTTTAACTCTAAAATTATGGTCATTTAAAATCTAAAAATAGAATTTTTAAACTATATGAAAGTAAATTTAGATTTTGATTGCATTTGGAACTCTAGTTATATTTTTAAAATACATTACACGTGTATTTAAGTTATTTTAGAATTGTGGAATCACTAAAACGAGATTGAAGTTGCTCCTGATAAACTGAAAGTAAGAGATGGAATATAATATATGCTGCATACTTTTTGATAGGCGAACTCATCTGTACATAATCCGGTACTGCATACATAACAAAAATCTTTTTAAACCAATTGTTTTAAAAATAAACTTTACATTGCTCTATTTTGAAGTTTATGTTCATTAGTCATATGCTAGCCTTTATTAGACAAATTATAATGGAGTTATACATGACACCTGCTTTGAGAACTTTAATTTTATTTTCACTTTGTATAGAGACGATTATATTTATATTGTTTTGGTTTGGAAACACAGATAGACATCTATCCTCAAATCTAGGCCCTTCGATCCTTTATGCGCTTCAACTCCATGAGAGACTTGTTTATTGTAGCAAGTAATTATATAATTCTGAAAGTTTTGGATTTACTTGCTGCCTCGGGTAAGCTCGAACAAAGAAGAAAATGTACAAAGCTGAATTTTGTAGATATTCTCTTTAACTCAAAACGTTGCTATCTATTAACTTTGAGTTAAACTCACAAAAACTTTTATCTATAAATCCCGCTAAGAATTTCTAAAGAAAATTTGTAGTTAATTCCTTACAAAAATTCTAAAATTAACAAAAACCAAAATCAAATAATATTTTCCCTATTTCTTTTTCTCTTTTTCTCATTCACTATTTATGTTATTTTTAGTTTTCAGAAAATAAAAAATGCTTATAATAAAAGGTAGAAAACAAAATAAAAAAGAAAAGGAATTTTCCCTTTGACATACGCTCTTTACAAAATATATAGCTAAATCCATTTAACTATATAAATGAATATAATGTTATGTGTATTTGTGATGGTGTAAATTTCACAAAAGGATGTTTATATTTTTATTTTTTTTTTATTTGTTGCATCAGTTTTTTCACTTGCATTTTGTTGTTTTTTTTTCAACCCGTTATAAAAATATTTTCTCTACCATCATAAGCACAAAATGTGAGCAGTATTGGATAGGCTTTTAGAGGTATCAAAAGAATTACTGGCACTGATATTGCTGTCATTACTGTCGCTTCAACTTCTACTGCTATTACGTTAATTTAAGCTTTTATTTTTACATTACTTTATTTTGTTGGTAGGGTTGTGTAATGTTTCACTGTAATTTGTAAAAAAAAACAAAAACAACAAAATCAAAAAGATAATAAATAAAAATTTGCCAAAAATTTACTTTGAAATATGAGAGCATTTCTTTTTGTTGTTTTTTCTTTGTAAACACCGTTACCTGTAGAAAGACTGGTATTAACTGTATTAACGCGTTGAAAGGAAAAAATTAATGCCGTTACAACGAAAATAAGAACAACAAAATTACCAACATTCATTTATACTTATATTGTAGAAGACCATCAACATAATACAAGTGTAGGTGAATTTGTTTGATGAAGTGGTTTAATATATATAGAATATGTAAAATATAATTGGAGTTTACTGTACTGGAAAAATAAAATTATCTGTTGTAGTTTTGAGCACACTGTTTAAGGGCTTGGTACAAAGTAAAAATTATAAAGTAAAGTAAGGGAAAGCAGCTATGTTGATTGTTTGCTTTATGTTGCGAAAAGTATTCTCTATAGTAATTTCACTTTGATTCTTTCAAGGATAGTAATTTTATTGGTTCCCTTAATACCGTTATTTTTCATGTTATTCGGTTTAATTTTTTCTCTTTTATCTTGAATGAGGGAATTTTTGTTTAATAGTTTTCATTGCGTGTTTTTTATTAATTCTATGAATCAGGCTTTTGTTCTAAAAGTTAAGAAGGGCAAATAAGAGGTCTTTGACTTGAAAAAAAAACGGGTGTTATGAAAACGTAAAATAAAAAACAAATTATTATTTGTTTTGTTTATTTCATGGTTCATAAGTCGGCTATTCCCCGTTTTTTTTTTTTGTAATATTTCGCTAAATGGTTGGCAAGGGAATTATAAAACTGATAATATTCTTAAATTATAACTTTTTTGTGGATTTTTATTTGAAATAAAAATAAAAGTGGGGTAAAAATAACTTATTTTTATTATTCCAAATATAACATTTAGTATAAATTCAGGGAATGAAGTTGTAAGTTTAATTAAATTAACACATAAGTATATTTAGAAACGCATAGAAGTTTATTTTATAGGAGTACTTTTATTTATACTATTTTTACTCTAACTGAAGACTTTTATACTTTAAGTGAATATTTTCTAATTTAGATGAAGACATTTTTACTTTAAGTACTGAATATTTTTTAATTTAAATGACATTTATATCAAATGCAGAATTTTTACTTCAGTAATTTATAAATATTTAATGTACATATATTTAATTTATGTAATAGGTAGGTTATGTAATATGATATTTATGTATCAAATATTTATGTATATGCATATACATAATATGTATATTATATATATTTTTTTACTTTAAGTTTTATTACAAAAGGCTTCACTAAGTAAAAATCTCTTTACTTAAAGTAAAAAATGTGTTCAATTAAAGTGAAAAAGTTACAATTTGACTAAACATTATGGTAACAATTTTGCTTCAACAAATTTTTTGTATTTTTAATTAACAAGAATTCGGCATTACGTTTTTGACGCTGTAAAGGAGATAAATTGATATGAAAACTGTATTTATTCTTCCTCAGAATTGAATTCTTAGTTGATTTAGCTATATGCTTCCATTCGTGCATCTGTGCACTTTATACCTCAAAAGTAATGGAGTTACTTTTCTAAAATTTTATGGGTTCAAATATTATAGCTAGTTCAAATATGTATATATCACCGAGTTCTGTAGAACATGATTGGCTTATCACAGCAACTTTGAGCAGCTGTCATACAAATTTCAAATTTACGTAAATATATGTATTTGGACACTTAGGTATCAGATATCTGTCAGATATCTGAAATTTTCTGGAAATTAATAAATTGAATGAAAGTTGTATACGTTATATTTGTGCAGATATCCTAGATTTGACGCAGTCAACACTACTCTCTTCGTCGTAAATTTATTTTATTTTGGATACAAGAAAAGAAACGTTTAAATAAAAAAATTGATTTTTGTATATATATTTTTTTTAATTATTTTTTAATAATAGAGCCTTTAAACTTGATTATTAGTTTTGGATGTTCCAAAAGACAGTTTTTTTAAGTTAAAAGTTAACCAATGCTTCCTTTTAAATTATTTTGACATTGAATTTGATAAAAAAGGGTTTTAGTAAGATAGCCAATAATGCTTTCATTCATTTCATTAATGACTAAATTCAAAACATTTGTTTGGTAAACTTTATCCTTTTATAGTTCTTCTTTGATTTAACTCTATTAACCTTAACGTTAACCACATTCTAAACTTAAGAAACTATCACATTTCGTTTTGTTTTCCTCTTCAGACTTTGCCTAATCCATTATACTGCAGTTAAGATGTATATCCATTCATTCTTCTGATGAGTTTGAAAGTTTAATTCCTCCATTCAAAACCTTCCAAAGAGGAAAAAGAAGAGGTTTAGCTGTTCACTCATATGTACTTAAAATCCTCAGAAAGCATATTCAGTTTACTGAAATGTGTTTACTGAATTAACATTGCGTTTGTGGATCTATCTTCCACTTCACACATTTCCTAGAATTGGTGAGGATTATATAATATTTGCAAAATACAAAAATTCAAGGTGAACAAAATTAATAACTTTATTCACAATAGTCCTGTCAATTTCAAATCAAATTTTATTCCCGAAATCTAACTCGACTTAATGAAGTATATAGTACACTAAAGGTCATTAATGATCAAAATAGGGAGATTGTATTTAGTGTGTTTTTAGTTGTGTTCACACTCATAAAGTATTCGTGCTCATTTCACTCCTCTATAGTGTATTTTATCCACTCCTCTATAAATCTTTTATTTTGATTGCTTTAAACTTGGTATTCACTTCAAGTTCTTTTCTTTTCTTATTGTTCAAGATCCAAAACTATCAATATTGTAAGTGTGCTTGTAAAGCATAAAATGCATTATGTTCAAAAGGGGAATGTAAGCCATACATATTGGGTGTATAACGACGAGTTTATATTTTGGTTTTATTTAAAAGAAGGCATATAATATGGGCAGCGTATTGATCAAGAAAGGCCGAAAATCATGGATCATCATTAAATATGAAGGAAAACAACATTTTAAAGACCTTAAAACTCAAAGTTATTTTATCAATTCAACTATTTCTCCACTTCGAATTTTAATCTTTTTAAATTTCATAACAATTTCAGTAATCATATTGTATTATTTCTAAAATATTAATAAAAATTAAATAATAATAATAATATTATTAAATAATAACGTTTAGTTGAAATTTGTGGTATGTTTAACTATTGAATTTTTAAATAAGAAAAAACAAAACAACAAAAAAAAAAAATGGTTTAATAATGAGTGTAATCCCAAATGATCTGTAACAATTCAATTATAATTCCCTATTGAATGTTTAATACAATGTGCTCTATTTAGAAGTTTTAAATCTTTTAAAATGCATAAACCATAATGTACATATTTGTTTTTTCCACATTGAAACCTAAGATTTTTTTCTATCCTATATATGGTTATATATGCATATACAATTTCCTAGCAAGAAGAAAGAGAAAAATATTGGATGCAATGCAAAAATATTCTTTTGTTTGTTTGTTCAGGAATTTGTTTTTTTTTTTTTTTTCATTTCACTCTTTTCATATATTCTGAGGCGAAAATTCTTTAATACTTTTTCAATACTTTTTTCAAACCTATTATACTGTTGTTATTTTACTTATGTAATATATTTTTTTTTTTTTTATAGTTTTTGGTTTGCAAAGTCCAGAATTCAGAACAGAAATTCTTTAGGATTAAAAAAAAAAAAAACAAAAGAAAAACTGAAAAAAACCATTTTTTAACTTTTCAGGTTTTTATTCTATAGTTTTTGTTTTTTTTTTTCTTTTTTTTATTATTTGTTTGGTATTTTTTGGTATGTATAGGTTTTATAATATGTGATAAAATATTTGAAATTCGAATTATTTGTTAATTTCAAAGTGGTTTTGTGTGTGTTTTGGGGAAAAGAAAAAATTTCGAGTTCAATAGATTTTTATGCATAAAACATTCAGAATGAAAACATATTCGAAAATAATCAATAAAAACTAACGATAAAAAATGATTGAAATAAAAAGTTTTTGACTTCACTTTAGTTTGTTATAAAACTTATTTTTGTTCGTAGAAGTTTTTAAGTAACCTTATTAACATATTCCATCAAAATTTAAAAAAATCTAAAAAGTCTTGATAAGTCAAAATTGAAATTGATTGTATAAGTACATGTAAAGATAGAGTGCTTATATTCTTAAATTATAAAATATTTAGAGTACGTAAATATATTTACGAGATTTGATATTTAATAAATAGAGAGAAGTTGTAATAAAATTTTCGAATATACAAAGAAATAAGTTTCCTTAATGCTCTTTTTTTTGCTGATTAATTTCATAAAGACTAGTACTATTTAACCCGTTTTTTACTTTTTTTTGTTTTTTTTTTTCTAAGGGATTTTTTTCCTAATAAATAATTCTAATATTACCTTACCACTGTATATTTGACCATTCATTTGTAATAATTATAAATAGCTTCCAAGATTAAGTTTCGGGTCTTCAAAATTTTATGTAAAGGCAAAAATAACCGCGGTGTGAAAATACCATTACAATGTTTAAATCTAAAGTGAATCAAATTGCTAAAAAAAGCTACTTCTAGCTAAAAAAGCTATATTACAATCTTAAGTAATAAACACAATCACAAGCATCAAATATCCATCACCAGCAAAATATGGTTTGCCCTACTATTTTTCATCAAATGAAACATAACATTGTAGCGAAACGAAAAATAAAACAAGACAGAATGTAAACTAACGGTTTTTGAAGACGCATATTTCCAAAAGACAATATAAACTGTTTGTCTTTTGTTTGTCACTCTGCATCAAAATTTGAAATTTCATATATGAAAAAAATGTGAAAATATTATTTTTTTTTGCAATTTTGAGGGGCTGTAAGTCCGGAAGTCTGTAGAACTAAGAAAAATCATTAACACAGATAAAAATAGATTGCAGAAGCTTTATTTTTTATTTCTTTCCGAAGAAAAATTTGTACAGGTGCTTAAGTTACAGGTGTCTAAAAATAAGAAATTATTAATTCTTGAGCCCTAATAGCTCTTGAACAGGGGTTGGTACAAAAAAAATTTCTGAGGAATCTTATACTAATTCTAAAAGTAATCTCAAAATCCCTATCTAAAAGCATGCTGGAGTTATAAAGGAAGAATAATCCTGTAAAATTTGGCTTTGACATAAGAGTAAATTTAAATATTAAATTTGAAAAAATTCTATAATTTTGATATTGATTTATAAAGGTAAAAAAGAAATTCTAGCGAACGTCGTTTTTAAATTGAAAAAATTTTGAGTAGCGCATTAGAAATACACATTTAAAAATAGGACTTTTTTAAAGTTTGAGGGACTGTACCTCCGCACTGAATGAGACTACATAAAAAGTTGTTCTACAACATTAATTTTTTTATGACATCTACCCATGGTTAAAATTTCATTGCTCTATCCTTAACGGTGTAGAAGTTTTGTAAACAGACGGACAGAGTGAAACTAATAGCCACATTTTTACAGAAATGTGCTAAAAATATAGCTGGTTGGTTATTCAAAATAAAAGTTTTTAATTATTTTTATCTACTTAGAGATCAGTGTCAAGCCCGATTATCAACGAGAGGAAGTTAAAAAATCTTTAACTCGACGATAACGAATGTTTGCTGTTACGTTGATGATCGCAATTGTAAGTAAAATAATGCATTTCTTTTAATTTTTTCGGTGGGGATTTTTTCGTCGATGGTCAAAATTATGTTTATTACTTTATGATGACAAAACAATATTATTCAATTTTAAAGAATTTTTTACTAAAATTAATTAAATACAAATTTGTTATCCTTTAATCTTTTTAAAAGCAATTTTTATGAATTATTGTAAATAAACTGCAACAAAAATAACTAAGCAATTTATTTTAATTTTCACTATATTTAATCTGTTTTAATTAGAAAATAATCTTTGTTATTCTACTTTTAATATACAAATTTTTGATTTTCCATATACCATATTTATAATAAATAATATTATTATTCCTTCATTTATATATTATTGTAATAAAATATTCAAAATTAATATACAAAGTAATATTAAATGTTATTAAAATTGCTTAAGTTTAATTTAAATTCACTTTAACATATCTAATAATAATCCATTATAATTAATAAGATTACTTTTGTATTTATTTTGTATCTTATTATTATTAAAAGTCGTGAAAATTATTGATAAGCAAGACAAAATCCTTTAAAAATTAATCATATTAAAATTTCAATTGGTCAATACTGTGTAGATACTCTAATAAAATAATTTGAAATTATGGATAATATTTAAATTAATAAAAAAATCGAAAATGTAATAATTAAATTATAAATATTAATTTAATAAAATTTTGAATGAATAATACAATTTTTCGAAAAATTTTTGGAAAAAATAAGAAAGATAGAACATAATATTTCCTTTAGCCAGAAAAGCATGTAAATCATTTTAAACTATATGTAGAAACTCAAGAAAAATCTAAACTAAATCTAGTTTCTAAAAAAAATGTAGTTAGAGAAATGAATTAATAAAACAAATAAATAAATAAAACAAATAAATAAATAATGAAATCTTCAAAATTTAAATTTTTAAAATGACAAAAGGCGTTAAGGAAACTTAAAATTACATAAAAACATAAAATTACATCTGTAGCATCGGATAAGTAAATATTATTCGAAACCTCATATTTTTGCTATTAGGTTCTGCTATAAAGGTATAATGTAAAAAATTTGTAATAAAAAAAGATACGTTTAACACTTTCTTTTAATGTAAATGTCATTAAAGTCTGAATATCTACTGAAGGATTTTAAAATATATACATACATGTCTTTATACATATGTAGAAAAAATTTTAGAGTATAATAATTATATATATCCTTAAATTATATAATTTTTCTTTTTTTTTTTCTAAGGGAGGTGAAAATCGTTCAAATATACCAAGAAGATACCTCTCCAATCTCTACCGTTCGTAGAGTCAGATTCTTACAAACTAAATCCATCTCCCTATTTAATCAATGGGATGAAACCCCTAACTGCTAGCAATGTATATTGTCTAGGAAGTAGAGATTGGAGAGGATAAGACAAAGATCCGGAAACAATAAATTGAGTAGTGGGATGGGATTTTAAGAAATAATGAATTCAACTATTATTATTACTCTATTTTTTCTATCAGTAACTATTATATAGTCAATAACAAATACAACATGTATTCTTGAATGAGCTAATAATTGAAGTAAACCATGCTGTCATTGTATACAGCAGCTATTAGCATATTAATTTTAATTATAGCTTTTATAATTAAATGTAGCTATAATAATATTAATTATTATTATAATTACTATTTGCTACAGAGTTATAGAACATCAGAGTCAAAGGCACAAAGTAACCAAAGATTTGTAACAGCTGTTATTATTCGTACAATATCCATAATTACGAAATACAATTAGTACTACTTATTTTTTTGTATGTTCTGATTAGAATTTGTATCCTTTGACCTTTGTAATTGAAAGGTTGGTGACTTAATTACACGATTAGTCAAATAGATAACTGATATACTATAATTTATAGTGATATACGAAAATATTTTTAAATCGCTTGGAATGGAGTTTAGAAACTGACAATCTTATTTGGGCAAAAAAAAATAATGTTAATAAGGAATTAAATGTTCATCAATTGTTTTCTCCTATTATCCTGATTGCTATTAGCGATTTGATTCTTATTAAAATCAGATTCCTATTAATAATTATTTACGAAACCATCATTTTTATTTTAATAAAATTTTCTAATGAAATCTCAATGATAATGAACGAAAATTTTAATTATATTTTATTTAATACTGTTATTTAACTATACAAGATACTATTATTTAAAATTTTCAAACTAATTTACTTTAATTGAGGTTATTCCGAAAACTCAAATGCAATATTCATTCATTTTCTTATATCCTTATAACAAATCAAAATTAATCTACTTAAATATATTTTAATTATTAAATTTTTATATTAATTTGTTGGTACTCAAAATTATATTTAAATTAAAATATCTTGTTATCTATCAGATATTATTATATAACCGAATATTTAATATTTTTTCGAATTTAAATTTAATTATAAAATTAATAGCGATACATAGGAAAATAATTATTATTATTTTTCAATGTTTCAAAATCAAAAATCTCAGTAATGATGGCACACATATTTTTTTTTTTTTGTTTTTTCTTCAATTCAATCTTAAGAATTGCAGAGATAGGCAACGTAATATTGTAATGTTGGATGTGCAAACATCTTAAATCTTCTTAAAATTGTTGGGTTATTTAATTTAATTTTTTTTTTTTTTTAATTTATCAATTGAAGCAAGTCTATATATATATATATTTTTATATCATATATGTATGTAGTGAAAAAATTAAAAAAGAAATCCTTGATATTAAATATCTTTAAAATATACAGGTTAAATTGAATCAAAATTAGAAAGGCAGAAATAAAAATACCAGACAAAATTTTTAATGATGGAAATTATTATTTAAATTAAAGTATGTACTTAAAATTAATCTTCTTATTAGATTAAAATTGTAATATATATATATATATTTATTTAATTTAAGTACATAATATTATATATTATGCATTTTATTATAATGAAAGAAAAGTTTTTATATTAAAAAAATTATAACTGATTCAATATGTTTTCATTCTACAATCATTTAATACCATATGTTACATTGTGTTGCAATTATTTTTAAAAAGTTTTAATATTATTTTAAATAGAAATTGTACTGTAAGGATATATTTAGGTATAATAGTACATTAAATTCAGGTCAAAGAACTAAATATTGAAAGATAGAATATCAGAGTTTGAATTAAAAGTTATTTTTTAGAATATGATAGTTTATAATTATAAGGTTTTTTTTTGTTTTTTTTTTTTTTTTATTATTAATACAGAACAGAAATACAGAAAGATTATATATGAAAATTTTACTAATTATATTTTATAACATAAAATTTAAAAGTTTAATTAAATATTTGTGACATATTTTATAACTAATTCATTTTAAATATTGTTAAAAAATATCTTTTTTTTTGTTTTTTATTTGACGATCTTAGAGAGACTTATAAGATTTACGATTCAGAAATCTGAACTTGAACTATTAACTGTTTTTTTGCTTTTTTTTTTATAAGTTTGAGGCGGTTCATTCTTAAATTTTTATTTTCGTGGTCGCCATAACTGTGATCTACTTTTATTTAGTCAAATAGTTAAATGTTAGAAGATTAAGAGTTTTACTCATTCTACTTTGAAAAGTTAATCCCAAGAAGAGGAGAATAAGAACTATATTAATTCATTTTAAAAACTACGTGTAAGAATAAGCAAAAAAAAAAAAAAAGAAAATATAATTATCCAGTCAATAATTTGTGGAATTGTCAAATTTGTTTTACTTTTTGTCAAGATGGCGAAATACAGCCTATGGAAATTCGTGCGCACGTCCCGTTTGTGGAACCATATACCATCGCATGTGTTCCCTAAAGTTGGTAATTCTTATGTGTACGATTTACTTAAGTTTAAGAAGAACATTAACATCTTTCTTCAAAATGTCCCTCCAAATTTTCCTACCTAGCCCCCATAATTCAAATTTCCAAATTCCAATTTTCCCAATTATCCTTATCACATCCCTATCCCCAAAACCCAACTGTACATTCGTATTAAAGGTTCCATCCTAAAGTTTGGTTTTAAAAGGAGGGTGGTTTTGGTTGGTTAAAGTCCAACACTACCCCGAGGAAGCACGTGCAGTTCCTCTTGGTGACTTTCGAGTTTTCCACCAACCCTCGTAAAAAAAAAAAAAAAAAAAAAAAAAACTTATATTTGTGATTTTGAAGAGAAATGCTTTGAACGTTTAAAGCAAATATCTAAGAAAATGTCAGACTAAGACAATTTTAATTTCAACCAAAATTTAGTTTGTATCTACTTCCAGAAATTGCGAAACAACCGATTACTGTCTAAATAAATATTTTGAAATTTTTTCACCACAATTTTCTAAAATTTTATTTCAAAAACTATAGATATACCAATATATAAAGGATCAAACTAGAAAAAAAAAATCAACTTAAAAAAAGGTTTTTTAATAATTTTATAAAGTGCATATAATAATAATCTACGAGTATTACCTACAGTTTTAATTTGATTATCTTCTAAAAATTTTTTTTTTTTAATCACCTCTAATATTTTTTTTTTTGTTTGAACAACTTTTATAAAGCCTTGAATTATTTTATTTATTATGAAAATATTATGAAATTAAGAAAATTTAATTTTAGCCATTTAGTTTCTGTTATTAAGTGAAAAAAATAAAATAAATTAAATAACCCCTTTTTATTTTAATGCTATTTTAAAAGAAGGATATGTACTTTTACACAGTTATGATACTCAAATGGAAAATAATTATATTAAAATTTGAAAATATGCGTACATATTTCTGTGTATTGTACCAACTTTTATATCTTATATTTTATATTCAACAAAATATCTTATATTTTACCTAACAGAAGAAAAAATAAATAAATAAATGACATTAATTAAAAAGTCTATAGTTATAGAAGAATATTAATTTAATTAGGAAAAAAGATAAAAGAGAAACTAAGAAAATTCATACTTATAACCAATTAAAATAAAATTTTTATTTTTTTTTTTTTGTTTTATAAAACACTCATATAAAATAAAGGACACTCATTCAAAGCAAATATCTAAAACAAAATTTTTATAAAACTTTTTTACAATAGATATATACAAGTAGATATGCATCTATCTATGTATAAAAATATTTTAAATTTAATTTTTTTTTTTTTTGTTTTATTATTGCCTTCCTTTCAATTAATTTCAATAAAAGAAAAAAAAGGATTTTAATAAAATATTTTTTTTTTTTTCGCCATTTAAAATTCAATTATTATATACTATTATAGTATTATATACTATATACAATTATTGTAGTTTGTACTTTGATTCGTTTATTTTAATAATAATAATATCTACTTGGATTGAATATACCCTTCACATCTCTTTATTGCATCTTCTCTTTTTCTTTATCATTCTCTTTTTCTCTTTTAAAAATACAATTCGAACGAACGATCAAAATTAAATCAAATATATTATTGTTGTTCTCCGCCAATGCAAATTACCTATACAGTACATTATAAATGTAAAAGAAAGAAAAGAAAAAAAATAAAAATAATAATTTCCTTTTCTTTTGTACATTTTTTATAATATAAGTTCTCATCTTTCTTTAACTCTCCCTTTTGCCATTGACACTCATTTTCTGCATTTTTTTTTTTTTTTTGTTGTCTTTTTTTTTTTTTGTGTTATATTATAACTATTATTATTATTACTGTTATTACTTTTATTATTGTATTCCGACAAATAATAAATTTTGTACAAATCGTAATCATTTTTATTTTAACAAGAAAGAATAGGGGATAGAAAATCAAAATAAAAAAAAAAACAAAAAAAGAAAATTAAAGAAAGAAAAAGATAGAATATTAAACTATCAGTCAGGGTTGAATAAAAATCACTTCAGGGGTAGACGCATGAATGGATAGCTCATGATGAAAAATCAAAGTCTTTTGTTAACAAATCACAATTTGTCGTCCGTTTATTTTATTTCCACTTATTTTTTCGTTGTTTTGTTTTTTTTTTTGTTAAAAATAAAACTTATTTATTTCGCTATTGAGAATGATGATGACGCACTGATGATATACAAAAGAGTGAAGAATCAAAAAAACAACAAAAAAATTAAGGAAACAAAATGAGAGAAAAGAAATTTAAAAAAAAAAAATTAAGGAAGCAAAACAGTAGAAAAATACAAAAATAAAAGGAAAACAAAAATCAAAAAATAAAGAAAGAGATAGTATTATATAGTATAAGTGAAGAAATAATATATAAAATAAAAATGAAAATGAAAAATCAAACTTTGCGGTTATTAGCTTGACAGGAAGTAAAAATAATTTTCTATTTATTTCTTTCATGAACATGATTATTGTGTTTTTTTTTTATTTTTTTTTTTATTTTATTATTCCGGGTTTTTTTTTTAATGGGTCTTACTGAGTTTTATATACATATATATTTTTTTATGTATGTATTTCAAAATACAAGTATTAAAAGTTTCTCAATTGAAAAAAAAAAGAAAGTACAAAAAAAAAAAAAAAACCAACTAAAAGTGAACGAATACAACAGTCACAATACGATATACAACAAATATTCTATTAATTTCCATTTTGTCCTTGTCAGACACTAAATAACTATTTCGGTATCATTTTATTCTCATTATTTTGTCCTTTTTTTTAAGTTATTTTTAAATTGAGTTTTTTTCTGTTTTGTTTTTACTTTCGTTTCTGGTAAGAAATATTTCTCAAGTTTCTCGTTAATTTTTAGCATATTTGTTAAATTTTAAATTTAAAATTTTTGAAAGTGCCATGTTATCAAATAGAAAAATGCTTTTTCGATTAATTGAAGTGTTGAAATTGAAAAAAATAGTAATAGGATATTGTACAAAAGATATTTAACAAATAATATAATTTAAAAAAAAACTTTTTTCAAGATTCTCTGTAAAGTTTAGTAAATTATTAGAGTTATTATGTTATGTACAAGAACTTGCATTACTTGAAGTAGAGAACATCTACTTCAAATCATTCTGTAATTCAAACAAAATATCAACAATTTACTAGCTGGAGAAACAAACAATTAAGTTGGGTGTTGGATATCAATATGTAATTTCAACATCAATGATAATGAAGTACGAAATTAAAATGAAAATCTAGTATCTATATAGCAATTTTCCTTACCTTCGTAATGTAGTTTTTTTAGAAAATCGAACTGAAATATTCATAACTTCTATAGTATAAAAATAAGTCGGCTTAGTAAATCAAACTCTTCAGAATCCTTAAGAAACCGGCTAATCATTTCAATTGTTTTATTTTCAAATTTGATGATCATAAATATTTGATTAAATTTAATTTTTTCAATACTTTTGTTTTTTTCTATGCGAGGAGTGCGACAGATCCCCACTTCTACACTGTACAACTTTTTAGATATAGCATAACATAGTTTTCGCAAATTCGTTCGTCATATACATGTCGAGGTTGTGTGGAATAAATTTCAATCGTATATGTTCCCCAATATTGGTAACTAATGCTTATATTGTGTAAGATTTAGTAAGGTTTAAGAAAAACATTAATATCTTTCTTTAAAATGATCCACCAAATTATCCCATCCATCCTATATAATCTGCAATTTTTCTAAATCCCTGTTTCCAACAACCCTGGTCCCAACAACCCTGGTCCCAACAATCCCTTGTCCCAACAATTCTTATCTCATAAACTGAACTGTACATATATTTTAAAGCTTCCAACCTAAGATTTGGGCTTGTTTGGTTAAAGCCCAACATTATTTGGAAAAATTACGTACAATTACATTAGGTGACTTGTGAAGTTTTCCTTGTAAAAATAAAAACTTTATAATATTATAATAGCAAATATTTTATTATGGGCAATTACAATTAAGATTTGAGCTTATCTTTAAATTATTTGTTAGTAACTTAGTTTTAATATTTGTTGTGATATAAAAATTCTCATCTCTTTCGAATAATATTTTATTTAATTAAGGCGTCTGTCTGTTAAGTTTAAATACAAACTTATAATTTCATTGTTCTTTACATTAGTTTTCTTTTAACTTTGTCTTACTCTATGAATAGTATAAGTACTTACATATTACATATATACAGTCTTATATAGTTATATCTGTTAGGTAGTTTTTATAGAAAAAAAAAAAATATAATGAAATTTTCATAATTGATCTTAAAGACTCTCAATCTAAAAATTTAATTTGTGTTTGAAGGTTCTTTTGTTAATTTTTTGCTTTTTGAATTTATAGTTATAATTTATAGAGGGGCTAAATTGATTCAAGAAGAGTAAAAAAAAAATTAAATAAAAAAAAATCAAATTAATATAATTTATATTGAAGTTATAAAAAATATTAATAATTGCATTTGTTAAGTTAAAAGTTTTCCTTTTTTCTTTTAAAAAAATTAATATATTTATTTTTTTATAATTATTGTGTTAATAACGTTTTATTAATTAAGTTTGTATTGTTAAAACAAAAAAAAAAAAAAAATTTGTTATAAAAATATTCTTTGAAATGGATGAATAAATGATGGCGGTTTTATTATATCAACTTTGTAATATAAATTTTATTTGTTTTATAAAATTGAGCAATAATAAAAAAAAATTAAAGTTTATTAAGAATATTATTTTTAATGATAAGAAAACATAACATTAATTTTATCATGAAATATAAAAAATCGATATTAAAATAATATATAATTAAAATAATATAATAATCGAAATAAATAAAAAATAAATAAAAAATATTTTTTGTACCCGATAATAGATGTCGCACAAATAATTAAAAGGAATTTTTTTTTCATAATTTTGTTCAAAATTATAATAGCTTAATCAACGATTAGATGAAGTTAATGTTTGAAGTAATGAAATCTTAAATTGTATTGATAAAAGAGACTCTAAAGAGTCAATTGTAGATGCTTTAATTATACTCCTTGCTTTATAGATATTTTATGCTTCTTCTTCTTCTCTAACGAAATTCGAAAAAAAAACCTTTTGTTATAAAACTTTTCTACCTGAAATATTCTCATTTATTAGTTGCACAACATTTTTTTCAATAATTTGAATGGACAAAAATTGGCTTCAAAGTCAACGGAATGTAACAACTATATTTTTTAAATAAGTGAAGGAAGAAATTAAAGTTAAAAAGTCCAACACTAATTTTGGAATATTTACAACATAACTATGTGAAATCTTCAAAAACCATGTTATAAACCGAACTTTCACCCTTTCGAATCAATTGAGATAAATATTTTAATTTCATTTGTTCTCGATTAAGAGTTTGGAGGACGGACATTTTCAGTAAAAGTTAATAAATGAGACTGCAGTAAAATAAATTTTGTCTCATCTGTACTAATCAAAAAAGTTACCCATCATTGTGAATGGAGAATCTACAGTTACTTATATATATCTACTGCTACTTTTGATAATCTTGACCAAATTTAATGAAATGTTAATAAGAGTTTATATCTTCTTTTCATCATAAAATTTTTTTCCATAGTTAAATGATTTTAAAATTTTAGATTAAAGATAAATGTGTGCGAATTATTAATTTTACTTTTTTAGATGTGAATTTTTTTAAGATTTTTTAAATTTTTAAATAAGACATTTGATGTTATAACTAAAAAAAAACGTTCATAAAAGTGATTCATGTTTTTTTTTTAGTGCATTTCTTTGCCATATAAATGTGAACAGGAAATAACACAGCTTTTACTTTTCAGGCGTGGTTGTAAATGTCAGGGAGACGTGAGTGGGATTCGAACCCACACTCCCTCGGTGTTTACAGTATATTTTATACATATTTAAATTTTTAGTCAATTTTATTTGATGATCATCGCGAAAATTTTAATGCGACAGCATTTCGATGCTAGTTTTATTCGTCAATTTATTAAAACTTTCCATTTAAAAAAGTAAATTTTTATAAATTTCAAATCAAATATTAAAAGTTGTCAAATAAAAGTTTATACTTCTTAATTTTATAAATAAAGAACAATAATATTCGGTTATAAAAAATCTAAAAATTTCAAAAAAACAAAAATTTAAAGAGAATTTATATTACTGCAAAATGTTTCCGATATCAGTTCATTTACTTTTTTTTCAACTTTAGGTTTATCTATACAATATTATAAGTTTTTATTAGTTAAAAATATATTCTATATAATATCTTACTTTAAATTCTAAAATTGCTATATGATTTTCAACTGTAACACAAAATATTGTTTGAAAAACTTTAAAAGAAATAAAAGAAACTATAAAAACGGTATTGCGTTTTTGATTCTTACTCTTTTTTTTTTTTTTTTTAATTTTGTTGCAAATATCAGTTTCAGATTCTTTTTAAAAACTTTCAAATACTTTTTTTTTGTTTCTTTTTGTAAAATAAAAAAAAAAAAACCAATTTTTGGATTAAATTTCTTCCATTTGTACTATCAGAGTATCATTAAAGACTCCTTTTAAAAGGGATTGTTTTTAGAAAGGAAAAAAAAAAGACAATAAAAATAAAAGAAGGACATAAAACAAACAAAATATAAAAATAAAATAAAAAGAACATTAAAAATTCTATTGATTTCTTTATTTTATTTTTCTAAATAAAAATTTTGTATATAGGACACATATATATATATATATTTCAGAAAAAAAAAAATCGAAAACAGAATTGTAATCGTTATTATGGACTACAGTAGCTTATTGTAATTTTAAAATTTTATTTTTTTGTTAGAGAAGAGTTAAATTTATACTCTAATAATTTAATTTATTATAAATTTCATTTATAAGAAATTTTATTTTGCCGAAATTTTTTACATCCTTAAACTTATAAAGTATTATCTCCTTTACTTAAATGAAATAAAGCCGAAGTAAGAGTAACCGAGAGAAAAATTAAAAATATTTAAAACAAAAAATGTATTCATTGATATTTTTTAATGATATTCTTATAAATGGGGTCGTATTTATTAATATTTTTAATTAGGTTTCCAAAGAAAATTTGTTTTATTTGATATACGTTACGTGGTCATATTGTAAATTTTTAGCATTTTCCAGACTTGTTGAAGGAATTTAAATACACATTATATTAACACCATATGGTAATAACATTATTTAATTATACATTTATATTATAGAAAATATTTAAACATACTCTGAATATTTTTAAACTAGATAAATGCTAGTATAATATTTCAGTTTCTAGACATGGCACTATTTGATCAAAAGAAATATTTTTTACAGGGACCTAATTAATATTTTTTTTGTTTATTAGTAATAGATAATATTATGAATTAACGTTTCCTTTTCTATTTGATGTAATTAATCAAAAAAATGGGTAAGAATCTATGTACTTTTTTTAATTGCAATAAATCAACTTTAAATCATTTTTTAAATACTATTTAGAATGACAAACAGAAAACTTGATATAATTTAGTCAAAAAAAAAAAACAAACAAACAAAAAAAAAAAAAATTAATAACAAAAGTGTTTCTAACCCATAGAATATTTTTAAGGACAAAAGCGCAAAAATTAAAAATATTTTTTAAAAAAATATAATAGCGGAAAGGGAATGAAAAAATCTTTAAGCCATAGAGCCTTAAAAAAATAAAATTATCCTTCGTCTCATTTTGATTTTATTTAAAAATTAAATCAAAACTTCTTGTTGTTAATGATAGCGAATGGCATTTTGTGGTACCACCAAACCAAAAAACAAAAAAAAAAAAAAAAAAAACGTAATAAAGAGTATTATTATCGTAAATACTGGTAAATACTTTCAGATATTTACAAATCCACAGATTGGTCTTTTGAGAATAACTTTTGTTTTTACTGTTTTAAAATAATGGATAAAAATTTATCAGTAAAAATTTTATTTTTGATTTTTTTTTTTTTTTTTTTCTGTTCTTTTTTTTTCTGGTTTTGTATACCCATTTTAATTGTTTTCAATCAATTTAATTTGATTGGTCTTTAACCAAACAATAAAAGAAAAAAACAAAAGAAAAAATAAATGAATGAATCTATTCAAATAATTAATTTTGTAAGGAATGATGACAGACATTTTTAATAGGTTTCATTTTATATTTCGATATTCCAGTCAATACCTACTTTTGTTTTACTTGAATTAAATTTTCAGACAGAATTTAATGTCAATTACGAATTCTTTAATTTACCTAATTCTTAAATTCTAGACAAATGGTACTGATTATCAGTTAAACTGTTTTATTTATTTATTTATTTTTTTTTTTATTCATTAATATTAATATAATGTACGTTTTTAAAATAAATTTATTTTGTACAACATTAAAATAATATTATCAATTAAGAAACTTGTTGAAAGTTTTTCAAAATCTAACTAATTTATTTTATTTTATTTAATCAAATAAAATCAAAAAAAATTAAACAAACAACAATGTAATTCCCTTAGAAATTATCTTATAGAAAAAAATACATAAAAAGAATAAATAAAACTAAATGAACAAAAAAGTTTTTAAAAGACAGATCCCAAAAGTATGCAAAAAAACATTTACTTCTAATACCAAGTAATAGATCAAAATTCTGTCAAATTATCTGGTAATAATTCTAAAAGTTTACAAGTTTTTTATATTATTTATATTATTAAGTTTTGTAAAGAATTTTTTTTTACGAATAATTTGTGTATTGATAATAACTTTATGATTTATTTATTTTTAAAAAATTAGACATGTCAATTTTACATTTTGTGACCGTCTATTTTTTTTTGATTTTTGGTTTGTTTTTTTTTTTAATGTTTGTTAACATTCTTTAAATGTTTTACCTAGAAAATATATCATGAAAAACTTTGTTTTGCATTAAATAACTTAGACTCTAATCAAAAATTAGATAATTAGCTTTTTTGATTTGAGACTCTTTACCTAGAAAATATATCATAAAAAACTTTATTTTGTATTAAATAACGAAACTCTAATGAAATTCTATTACAAAAATTCCACTCATTTCTCTTTAATAAGAATTATAACATTTTTAATATGAGAATGTGGGTAATTGATTAAATTATGTGTTTTCTTGCCAGTCAATATTTTTCGAATTTTTTAGATATATTTATTTCAGTTAACTGTCATAACAATTTAATAAAATTTCATTTATCTGCTCTAAAAATGAATGTTCTTTGACAATTTAATTTTTGATTTGATCGCAATTCTTTTGGCCAAAAAAAAAATCAAAAGCTTTACTGATTTACTCGGCATGATACTGAATTTTAAATACCATTCTTCAAAATGAATTCATATTTTTAATACGGACGCAGTTTTAACAACGCTTAAACTTTTATGTTTTGGTATACAGGACGTACTTTTAACAACATTTAAACTTTTATATCTTCTATTTTGAATTTTAATTTTATTGAAATAGAAAATCATCTTTTGAAAACATTACAAATTCAATAAAAAAATCAAATGATTAGGAAAAAACTTAGCAGAAAAAAAAAATATATAATTTTACTTAATAAAATTTTGTTGACGAACGTTAATATTTTACTTAATAAAATATTCAAAGTTTCTAAAGTTATTTTTTTCTTTTTTTTTAAGCATTAAGAAAATAAAAAAAAATAAGAAAATGCAAAAATATAAAAATACTACTTACAACTAATCTTTCTAAGAAAACATAATATAAAATTTCAATTTTTAAATAAATCCGATTTATGTAAGTATTTTCAAGAACGTTCTATTTTTTTTGCTTTTTTACAAAAGATTTTTCAAATAAAATCATATTTTTTTTTTTTCCTTTTCTTTAAAACTTTGAAAAATATTTTGAAAAGTAATTTAATAGAATATGTTGGCTTTAAGAGTAAATTTTCAAACTTTAACACACATATAAATAATATTTGTAAAAAAAAAAAGAAAAGTTTTCTAAAAATAAATTACGACACAAATATGAAAATATATGTATTTTAGGCTAATGATTAAATCTTATTATGGAGAATTTTCTTTATTTAATATTATTTTTTTTTTTTAATAATTAAATTTATTATTTTGAAAATTATTAATATTATTCTATATATCTATCAATATTATGTAAGTATAATTATATATGTGTAATTAAAATTAAATATACAAATTAAAATAAAAATGTTTGATTTATGTTTTTCAATTAAAAATAAATGCATATTGCATATTGTTAGGCTGTTTACTGTTATCAATTTTAATTCATATTCAATATTTAAAAAATAGAAATAGTTTTTGTATATTTCAAGTGTTATCGTTTTAGTAGATAAAAATATAATTTTAATTGGAATTTTTGGGATTTTAAAGTTCAGTTTTGATTATTTCATTGAAATAAAGTATTTTATTTATTTATATAGAAATGGTTTTTTAGTTCGCTATTAGTACGCGCATAAAAATATTCTTAAGATGAAAAACTTGATTTAATATTATAGTGTTTTGTCCTTAAGTATTTTATTTACTAGATTATTTTATTACTAAAGTCGTATTTTATCTAAATTATTCAAATATTATTTACTATACGTTTAAGCTCTTAAATTTTTGCAAAACACTTGTGTTTGTAGAAGATGTTAAATTTTTTGAAAAATTTTTTATTTTAAATGTAAAGAAAATTAGATATAAAAAAAAAATTGGTTAACTTTCAATGTCAACTCTATTACTTTAAAAACGTTGAAATATTTTTTAGAAAAAATCTTTTTAAATTCGAATAAATATAAATTAATATTTATTAGTTTTATTTTAAAAGTAATGATAGTAAACGCTGACAGTAGTTCAAATCCATCAAGGTAATTTTATAGGTTCAGTACTATATAGATACAATACTATAGAATAAAGTAATTATGTACTAATAATTCCAAAAAAAAAAAAAAACATCCCAAAAATTTCCTAAAAGCAAGATTCCAAAATTTAAAAAAAAAGTCCACAAAATGAAATATATTTTTTGGCATTATGACGATTGTATTGGATTTTGGATTGCATTTAAAAAAAATATTAGAAGCAATTTTATAGTTAGTTACAAAATCAGAGACCCAATAATTTGTTTAGCGATTTTTTTTTTTTTTAGCATTATTAAAGTGCTTCGTATTAAATTTTGGGTTTTGGAATTTATTTTTAAATTTTTTTTGATGGAAGTTTTGATGAATTTTTTTTTTTTTTTGAATTATGTAAATGGTATTTTCGAAATTGAATTTTATATGTAACGCAATGCAAACGCATTATAATCTAAGCAAAACTTCAAAATTTAAAACAGATGTTTAGATACTTTTCGATTTGTAAAACATTATTATTATATCAACTACAACTTTCGCAGATGCAGATGCTGCTAAAAAAGAAAATAAAATTTTATATTTAATTAGTGCATTTACTATAATTTTATTAAAATGGCATTGTGAATTTTATTTACATAATATTATTATATGAAACATATTTACTATATATATATTTTATAATAATATGAAAAATATTAAATTCATTTTTAGTATTATATGCACATCTATACAATGTAAAAATGTTACAATAATAATTATAGCAATTAAGGCAAAACAAAATCTGATATTAAAAAATTTATTTAAATGAGAAACAATAAATTTTATTCAAAAATTTTGTATTTTATGCATAAATTAACTGGGAATAACTATGGATAAAAGATAAGAAAATATTAAATAAAAAAAATAAAAAAAATTAAATATTAACTACTAAATAGTTACAACAATGATTGTGCACTAAAGTTTATTATAAATATCCTTTAGGGATATATATATATTTTTTTTTTTTTTGTTTTTTATTATAAAATGCTATCATTCATATATAATATATATTATTATTTATATTATATAGTTTTTTTATTTATATTTTGTATATTGATAAAATTAATTTGTTCAGAACATTCTTACATACAAATGCAGTTAATATTTTGTCTATAAATATAGTTAATATGGTTAAATAAGGAATAAGTATAGATAGGATAAAATATCATAAAAATATTAACCCATTAACTAGAAATTTGGTCTTTAGCACATTTCCAAAAAAATTTTGAAAAAATGTGCTTATTAGTTTCACTCTGTCCGTCCGTCCGCCCGTCCGTCCGACTGTTTACAAAACTTCTACACCGTTAAAGATAGAGATATAAATTTTAACCATGGGTAGATCTCTTAAAAACAATAATTTTGTGGAACAATTTTTTCATGTAGCCCCTCCCATTACGGAGCTACACCCCCTCAAACTTTGAAAAAGCCCTATTTTTAAATACATATACCTTATGTTCTGCTTAAGATTTTTTCAATCTGAAAACGTCATTCGACAGGTATTTCTTTTATCTTTATAAATTAATATCAAAATTATACAATTTTTTTAAATTTAGTATTTAAATTTACCGTTATGTTAAAACCAAATTTTGCATGATTTTTCTACTTTCATAACTCCAGCACGCTTTTAGATAGAGGCTTGAAATTTTGAGGCAAGAAAGAACTTTTAGAATTAGTATAAGTTTGCTCAGAAATTTTTTTTGGACCAGCCCCTGTTTATGAGATATGAGGGCTTAAAAATTGAAAATTTGCTATTTTTAAACACCTGTAACTTAGGAACCTGTACACATTTTACTTCTGCAAGATATAAAATTTAAAGCTACAGTAATATATTTTAATGTGTGTTAAAGGTTTGTTTTAGTTGTAAAGGGTTCCAAAGTTGCAGCTCTTCAAAATTGTGAAAAAGTCCCATTTTCAGATGTATATATCTCAGGCCCTGCGTAATAGTTTTACAATCTAAAACCGCCAGAAGATCGAAAATTTTATTATCTATATAAAACAATATCAAATTTAAGTAATATTTTGTTATTTATTATTTAAATTTACCGTTATGTGAAAACCATATTTTGCATGAAATTTCTTTTTTCATAACTCCGGCAAGCCTTTGGATAGAAAACTGAAATTTTGAGACAAGAAAGAGAAATAGTATAAGTTTCCTCAGATAAGTTTTTGGTAGCACCCCCTCTTTAAGAGTTATTACGCCTCAAAAATTGAAAATTTGCAATTTTTAGACACCTGTAACTTAGGCACCTGTAAAAATTTTTCTTCGGCAAGACATGAAAATTAAAGGTTCAATAATATATTTTTACGCGTGTTAACGGCTTTTCTTAGTTATATAGGGTTCCGTATTTACGGCCCCTCAAAATTTCAAAAATGTCCTATTTTCACCATTTTTCTTATATGAAATTTTCAAATTTTTGTGCAAGTCACAATTCTAAACAGTTTGTATTGAGTTTGGAAATGTGCGCTTTTAAAAACCGTTGGTTTACATTCTACCATGTTTTTTTTACTTTAAAAAAAAGTTACTACAAAAAAAAATTTAAAAATATTATCAAAGTTTTGGTCGAAAGTTGAAAACAAAAAATATGACACTTAAGAACATTTTCTCTCTAGTTTTGTTGTAGAAATCAGCGTTTTAACATTTTGTTTTTTGTTCAACTTTAACAGAAAACAGTGCTGTGTTTATAAAATAATGAAAAAAATGTGACGAAATACGGTATAAAAGTGAAATGAGTGATATTTTTAAATTAAGAGTGTAAGAGAAACAAAATTTGATACTTTATTATTTAATCGGGTTTGTAAAAACAATTAATATGTTTGTTATTCCCTGGTATTCCTTTGGCGGACTTGTATAACAACAGTATGATGTTGAAAATCGATTTAATTTTTTTATTGATATTTTTTAGGGTATTTTGCCGCTTTCTATTATACTATCTGTGGGTTATATGAATGAATTAAAATTTTTTGCATCTATGTATTAATATTAATTTATAATTTGATTTTATTTTTTACGAGGGACGAATTACGCAAACGAATTTCCGAATGGTGTATTAGGCCATCTTGAAATTTCGACAGTGTATTAGTGAGCATCTGTTGTACATCTCGTTTTACGTTGGAAGGCATTAATTTGAGTGGAGACATTAATTGTTTAATTTCTTTAGAACAGGTGTTCACCTTTATAAGGCATTTAGAAAACAGGGCCAATGACTCAATAGTACGACAATGACAAAGTGGAGTGAGAGTTAAGGTAAGAATGAAGTTTTCACTTTATCGAGATAACCCATGTTTGGGGAGCTCCAGCCTAAATATGTGTATGTGTATACTTCATTTTCGACCTAATGTATATTTTATAGATATTGAGAAGATCGGATGGAGAAAAGAAAGCTTTACAGCGGTAAGAATCTAACCTGATGTGCTAAATAAAATTTTAATTTGCCATTCAACCAAAAATAAAAAAAATATGACGTAATATGAAAATACTAAAAAATAATATTTATTAAGTTAGTGATAATTAAAATTTGAATGCCCATTATTTTCTAGAAAATATCCAAATTATATTATGGGGGAAAAAACTCCTTTAAAATTGCAAATTCATTATTGTATTACAAAAATTTATAATTACTAAACACTCCAAAAAAAAGAAAAAAATACTAATAAAGTAAACATGTATAAGATGAGTAACTGTGAATAAAATGCAATAGAAACAATTGAATCACTGAATTTTTCTACCAAAAATAAATAATAAAATCTCCAATTCTTAATTAATTTTTTTTTTTTCTGTATGGTAGAAAATATTTGCATTGCATATAAATTGAAGATAATTTTTAATTTCAAACAAGTAAAAAAAAAAACAAAACAAACCTTGACATAAAATGAATTATTAAATAAATTTATTACAATTAGTTTTTCTTTTGTGTGTGCGTAATTTTTGTTACAACAGCTCGCGAAATTTAAAATATTTATTATTTCATTTTTGTTTTTTTATTTTTCCAAAAATTTATTTATGTTATTTACAAAAAATTTACTACAAGTAACTTTGAGTTTGAAAATTTTTCGTTGTTTACACACCGTTCAAGTAAAATATTTATTGCATCACTAAATAATTTTTTTTGTTTACTTCCACATCTAATGCATAATAGAAATTTGTACTTGTATTCGTGTAGTTTATATTATTATATTATATGAATCTGCATTTAATGTGTACACAAATAAATCTAAGCAGATTTTATAACTAAAATTATCATATGTTTAATTATTTCTATAAACAGAATATTTAGACTGCTTCTATTGCACATTCGCATTTTATGAAATCAAAGATTGATCACTTTGGATTAAAACCTCCATACAATAGAGCCTTATTATTAGTCCTTAATATAATATTAAATAGTTTTTTCTTAACAAAAGATTCCGAAAATCGTATATCACTTAAAATTTATAAGGAACAAAAGTGAGAAAATATTTCTGTATTGTATTTTTATTGTCACTTATCTTTTCTGTATAGCAAATAATTTCTAGAAAATCATTACTAGGTAATTTGAAATTGTTACTCCTTTTTTAGACTAAAGAATAAAAATAATTGACAAAAAGTCATACATAGGTCTTAATAAGTCGAATAGGTCAAATACATATATCGAAAAAGATCTTAGTAGTATAAATTTAGATTGTTATAATTATTACTATAAGGATTATAAATTACGCTGTGACCTTTTGATGTAGATCTATAATGTGCTTCCGCTATTACTACATGTTGTGGAGTTTTCCTCCACTTATAATACTATTGTCAGATTTACTGTCTCTAAGAAACTAAAGATCTGTAGACGATTTAATGTTAACAGTTCGTCTCCGGTAAAACAATATACTCTTAGGTGCAAATATTTTGTTCGGAATAAAAAGGTGCATTTTATGAGTATGTGTGTTGCAAATTCTTCTTTTTTTTGATAGGGTCAGCATTTATCGTTATTCTCTGTTCCAATTTTTTTTAAGTGATCCTGCAGCTGGCAAGACAAACTGTTTTAATTTTTTTTTAATAGATCCTATAGAATTATCGTTTTTGTTTTTACTGGATCCTATTTTTTAATATATTTTACACTTATATAGTTTCCAGGAGCTCCTTAGATTGTTTGAGCCTGGAATTTCCATTCCACCTAATTTAAAATTTACAGTTATACAGACAAATATTTTATTTAAATAACAAAAGTATACCAACAAGTATACATTTGTTACTCCAGCTAACAAATGTCATTTCAGTTTTACATGGAGTTAGGTATAAAGTTTTATGTCATCACCTATATTACAATTATTAATTTATTTAAGTTTTAAAATCAGCTTCCTTTAAAAATTTCAATAGAAATGCATAACTATAATAATGTAATAATACATAACTTTCTATAACAATCAAGTAACATTCATCCTTTCCAGGATAATGAACTTTATAATAATTTTTCAATAGTAAAAAAACAAAAAAAATAAAAAAAAAAAAACAAAACAATATTCATATTATAGATCTAAGTGTATTCATTATGATAAAATTAAACCGGACACACATTTCAAAAATTTCTCTATTTCAAATTTCATTAAAACTGAACTTTTGAAAAAAAAAAAAAAAAAAAATCTCCCCCTATAAATGACAAATTTTTTAATCATTGGTTTTTGAATTTTGAAAATAGGATACAAAACAGGATATGGATGGTATTTTTTGAATGGTATGAATTTTTGAATAATGTGCATGTATATTATAATACAAGCTCATAAAATAACACTAGCTAACCAGATGTTGAATTTAATGAAATTTGCTCCATGTAACTCATATTACGATGTTATATTTATTTTCCTTTATTTTCATTTTTTGCTTTATGCTTTTTTTTGTTTTTGTTAGTTAGTTTGTTGGTTGTATTATTCTTGACTTAATTCTATTGAAATTTATTATGCATGGATTTGTATACGTATATGATCTGAGCCATATTGAATTGTTCAAAAAATAAATCAAAAGAGAAATTCTAAAAAATAATCCTTTCCGTTATTTCAATATTGTAGATAGTTTTTCAAAAAAAAAAAAAAAAAAAATGTATATATATATATATATATATATATATATATATATATATCACATCTAAAGATATTATACATTTTGTATCATTTTCTATTTTCAACTTTTAATGGACCAATATGTATATGTATGCGTTAATACTTTTATGTTTAGGGCGTTTTAGAGAGCGAATCTTGTATTTAAATTGTACAGTGAATTTTAAAATTTTGTAAACTTCATGCATGCTTTGTTTGATTTATGGTAATTTTTTTTTTTTTTTTTTAGATATAATTTTTTATTCTTTTTTTTTTTTCTGTTGTAGTTTTTGTCCCTTTTCGTTTTTTTTTTTATATTTTTATATTTTGTTTAACTATGTATATAATATTTGTTTTTTTGTTGGAAAAGTTTTAACTAAATGACGTTCAAAATTCATTTACATACGTAAATTCAAATTTGAAAAAAAAAAAAGAAAAAAAGAAAATTTAAAAACGGACGGAAATAAATGTATCCTAATATTGATCTAAGAATACAAACAAAGCCTAGTGTCAAATAGAAGAAAGAATTTACTAGCTTAAATTTAATATCATCTAAATGAATTTGTTCATTTGTTTGTATTATTGTGTATAGTATTTTACTTGAGGAGTATTTTGGTATTATAGTACAAAAAGTATCTGCTATTTCTAAAATGGTATTACATTTGAATTGCATTTTCGTTTTGATGAAAACCAAACAAATACAAATCATGTTTGATTTTCGAAGAAGAGAAAAAAAAAGGAAAAATATTAAAGATCAATAATAAAAAAAATTGAATATATATATATATATTTTTTTTATTCTAGTTGGGTTGGTTTATTTAACAAATGTCCTCTTCTTGATTTGCCCATCATCAAGAAATTTTGTTGACTTTTCAATAAATTAATAAAAGAAAAAAAAAAATGAAAAATGAAAAATTTGAAAAAAAAAAAAAAATATGTAGAAATATTTTTATGTATGATGCGTGAAGAAAATAGTTTAAATTTTAAAAATATTTCACTTATAGTATGTTTGTATGTATGTAATATGTATATCAAAAAATTATAAGGTGGTTGTTTTGCTTTAATGATTTATACTTAGGATTTGGCTCGTATAGTGGCCATTCAAAACAATTATAAAACACTATTCGAGCATCGTTTGAGTGGGGAGTTCAAAATATTTTATTACTTTTTGCACATACAGTTCATATGGATAATTCATGTAGAATTTTGTGTATAAATATCCTTGAAGAGGTTTAAGAATGTGAATACAAATTAATGCTTTTTTTTTTTTTAAATTAAATTATAAATCGATATTGAGACCTCTTTAACGCTTCCGCTATGATCATAGCTATGACTAACGATTTTTATTTGATGATATAAAGTTACAGTTGCAAGATCTTTAGCTGCTTTCTGATTGAATAATATTGTCACATAATTCGGTAAATATTTTTCAAATATAGTTTTTCTACTGTTTTTTTTTTTTTTTAGTTGACAACTTAGCTTGGGGTTAAAGATATGTTTTTTTTTTTTTTGACCATAATTTATCGGTAAATTGATGTGGTTAACTAAATTCTTGTATATCGGTTTTTTTTAACAATATTTTTCTCTCAAAAAATTTGAGAATCTGCTCTTTGTTTTTATTCAAATTTATTTTAATTTCTTACTTGAATAGAAAATTTTTGTACCGTGACTATATAGTTACAAACTTTAATTTAAGTAATTATTATAAAACGTTCAATTTTAGATGAATATTTTTTTGCTTAAACTTGGTCTAATATAAAAAAAAAATTATGAATTGGCTGGCCATTAATTGAAATTTTATAAATGGAATATTTCAGTTGAATTCAAAGTTATGATCTTCTTTTTAAAATTAAAGTAAACTTTTAAAAACTGTTTCGATTGAATTCCATTATATGAAACAAAAATTACATGAAATTTTAAATTCGTCGTATCTACGGAATACTGTTATTCTAGCTGGGAAATTGTGTGAAAAAGTAAATCTTTGAAAATAAATTTAAGCTTAGACAAAAAAAAAACTATATTTTCTATTAGGGCTTAAAGATTTCTAATTTGCAACACTTGTTTGTTTTTTTTTTAAATCTTTATAAATTTAGTTTCCAAGAATCTTAAAAATAAAAATTTTAACATTAATATTATTAAGATATTGATATTTCTTAAGGAACATAAAAGATTCATAACAATTGCATTCGTTTACTTTCTAAAATAAATTTCAGTCGTTATTTAAACCGAAGATTATAAAAAATTTTTTTATATCTGTAAGAATTAATTTTGATAATATTTCCAATATTAAATTTATGTTAATATCGTACTTAATGTAATATCATAATTTCAAATTTTACATTCAAATATTGATGATAGGTTAACATCATGCTTTGATTTTATTATAAAGATTTACAAATAGTGTTTTAATTTAATATTTTGACAATATGACATGATAACCTCATCTACTAGTAAATGTTAAAGATTCAAAAGTTGAAATCGAAACATTTTAATATTAATAATATTTTAACATTAGGTATAACATATTACTACGGGTTCAAAACCTAATAGGTGTTTCACTTAATTTTTTGATCTTTTATTCGTGTACAATAATCCAAAAATATTTGTATTACGCCCTCTTTTAACAGAACTATAATATATCAAAATTTTAGAGTAAACAAAAGTGTAATACAAATTAAATTTATGACCCTTTTTTTGTGGTATAATAGTATACCTTATATTACGAGTATAAGGTTATAATTAACAAACCTATTATCGTTTTGTTGTATATTTTGTTGAATACATATTATATACATATATAATTTACAAACATTTATATTTTATAATAAGATTTTTGTTGCAATTTAAATAATAATAATAATTACAGTTATTATTATTATAAATTTGTTTTATTCTTTTGGGGGATGAAAAATTTTTCAAAGGGAAAAACTTATAAAACAGAATTATGTACGTGTATTATCCTTACATATACTTTAAAATTAATGTTTTACATTTTATATTTTTAATTTGTTATCCTGCGAATAATTAAATATTATGGTTATTAAAATCAAAATATAGAACTTCTTATATAAATTTGTGTTTTTTGTTTGTCCTTTTTTTTTTTTTAATTTAACGGTTCATTTTATTCTATTCATTTCAAATGTAGAAATTTACAAATGACAAGGGACATGCCTTTTGTAAATATTCTAAACATTATATTTAAAAATTGTATAATTTACTGTCAAAATCCGGAAATGACATTAATTATATTTCTCTTAAATTATCAATAAATCAATAATATATTTTTTTTTAAATTTTATAACTTTTGTCTTGATTATTTTATTTCCTGAATAAAATAATGAATGCACACATGTTTATAAATGAACACACATGAAATGTATACTCATTTTGAATTTACGTTTCTGATATATTTATCAATAAGATTAAGAAAATACTTAAGGTATTTGTGCATTTATACATTTCTGCAAATAATCCTATATTGAATCCTATAATCCTATATTTATTGAAATTCAGGTCAGAATTTTTATTTTAATCATGGACATCTACCGTAAGTGAATATTTCTTTTTTTTTTATTTCATTTTCATTGAATAACTAAGCGTAGGTGTCTATAATATACTGCATATGCAGTAAATTAACTCCTTGGAGTGGTGTCCTCCAAATTTCTTTGAATTACTTCGAAAAACTCTAAAACCGCGCCTAATAAACTAAATTCAATAATTCCTCCCCTCAAATTATTTCAACTTACCACAAAAGAGGCAGTAACTGCTTATTTCTACAGTTAGGAAATTTCTATGTGGTTTAAAATTGATTATGGAAACTCATTCTTTGTGAGAACTGCTAAAATGAGGAACATGCTTCCATTCCGTGAGTTCCTCTCTGACAATAATATATCATTCTACAATTTCCATCTATTCAAAGAGAACCCTTTTATGTTCATTTCTAAGTTACTTTTCAAATCACCCATAATATGCTATTTCTCTCCCATTTTTGATCTCTCATTTAGCTAAATTTATATTTGTATAGAAGAATCGGTTCCTAGAGTTTAGTTAAAGAAAAAAAAAAAATATACAATGTTAGATGGATAATAGAAGTTAACACAAGCTTTTTATTTCTTTAAATTTCTTCTGAATATTGAATTTTTCCTAAAGATTTTCGGGATAAACTTTTTTTAAAGACTTCAGGACTTATTTTTATGATATGTGATTTGACCTTTTGCTTTAAGAACTTGTATTTTGTTTTCTCAGTTATTACAAAATTATGTTAAATCTTTTGATTCAAATATTTTGTTCTTATGATAATTTTGTTTAATAAATTTCATATTGACTATATGATAATATGTCTTCAAAATATTTTTATTAAGATAATTTTTTTTATTTCCCATTTTTTGTATGTTGTTATGTTTCAATGTTTTAATTTATTTGACACTTACTCTATTTACACTTCAATATCATCAAATTTTTAATAAATAAAAAAAAAAAATTATCTCAAATATATTCAAAACTTTTAGTAGTTTAAGGGAAACTATGCAGTCAAGAAAAATAGATAAGTAGCGGGATTCAACTCTTGAAGAGTTGTAATCTCTTTTTGGGCCCTTGTAATATAAAACTCAAAAGACCACTAGAATTTGAGAAAAAAAACCTAAAAAATTTTGAAATAAAAACTATAATTTAAATACATATAGGTAAGGAAACAAGAAGACACTTTCTTCAAGCGTTCTATATTACAAATATTGTATAATATTATGCCCTGAAACTTCTTACTAAAAGACATAATATCCAAAAAATACGTTTTATTAAAAATCGTATTAAAAGTCGTTTAACAAAAAAGCCACATGAAAATTTCTTATTTGATAAAAGTGGACATATTATTGCAAAAAAACATTTTGGTTCTGACAGATCGGCTAGATCTTGTCAAATAAATATACACAGACAATCAAGTAGAGCGAGACATTTGTCCTTTTTTGTAAAAATACCCTCTCTGCCTATCAATATTAGGTGGGCTCCAACACATTGTGAATTTTTTAATAAATAAATAAATAAATATATTGGTCTCTCTAATATTAGAATAGTCTGTACATCATAATGTACCATATATTTTTATCTTCAAAATGTTTTCTTTTTAGTTCAAAAACGATAAACTTTTGACATAGAAAAGTCAATATTATTTGTTTTCTTTTTTGTTTTTTGAAAAATATTTTTTTTTGTCAAATTTTCCAAATTTTTTACAATTTTTTCTGTTTAAAAAAGAAAAAAAAAAAATAAACCCAGAAATTGAGTAATTTCTTAAAGCATATTGAATTGCATAACATTTATTGTCTACATAAAGATATATAGAATGAGAAGGAAAGAGTGTCACTAATATTTTTTTAAGTTTAAATCAACTATTTTTTTCCATTTTTTAATATTTGACCATTATGTCAAGGATATAACTATAAGGAGATAAATTGTTGATGTTTATATTACAAAGTATAATTTGACCTCTAAAGTATATGTAGTATCTTGTTGACACAGTTTTGGTCAATTATTTTGTGTTATATTTTTCATTGTGTTTTTCTCTCTCTTATACACATATAATTCCGTATTGTTTTTATGTATATGTGATAGTTTATAAAGTACTTGTATATACTATAGCTGGTGGTGGTTTGACATTCTAATTTTAAATATGGTTGTGAAGCTTTTTTTTTTTTTATATTATATTGTCCAGATATAAATATCTGCCGATATTTTTAGGCCCCTTTTGCATTTAGCATGTGGGTCATCTTGGTACAAGTATTAAATTATAATTATATTTAATATTTTGTTTACATTATTTTATTATGTTTTATGTATTATTTTTGACCTGACCGGGGTTTGAACCCGAGACCTTTCGGCTGAAAAACCGGTGTCTTACGCACTGCACCATTGGTCAGATTGATTGTGAAGTTATCAAATATTTTTAGTTGTTTTCGTTTTTAATATAAACTAAAATGAATAATATTATTAAAAAGTATACGATAAACGAATATCATTAAAAAATTATTTCATTAAACTTCCAGATTGAAGTTTGTATAATAAAACTTTAAATTGAAGTCTATCCTTATACTATTAGAACTGTTGAACCTTATAATTTAGAACTGTTATAATAAAAATTTGATTTCTTAATACTTAATACTCATGATAAATTTCAATAGCTAATAACTGAGTGCTACCTCAGCCGCCGGTGAAACTCACTTTATTTTTATTATGTCAATTTTCATGTTTATTATTAATATTTTATCTGAGTAAAATATTCACAAACCGCTGCCATTATTAATCAATAAATATTTTATAATTTACTAAAACATTAACAATTTAAAACAACCCAATAACCGTCCTATAACGGTGTATTAGAAATACATATTGGCTCTTCTCAAATATAAATATAATTAGGACAACTGCCCAGTATTATACCTGGGTTCTTTCAAATATTTGTATTTTTTTCGATCTGAACTCTGAATAAGTTTGGAAATAATATTTAAAAATTGTGAGGGAAATGTGAAAAATTCTTTATAAAGCTCTTGTGTCCTAACGGTCGATTAAATGATATTTATTTGTGCTGTTAGAAGAAATTAAATACTATCAAGGAGAAAAACATACATATGTATAGAACTTGTATACAATTGACTAAAACATTTAAAATTGAGAGCGAGAAAACGAAACTTTTGAAAAGCCCTGGATGTGCTAAGAACTGGATGTGCGGTGAATAGAATCAAACAACTTTGTTACCATATATGTTTTATATACAATTACAAAACACGTACAAAAGTTGAAGATAATCAATTGAACCGTTTATCCCAGAAAAACCAAAAATGTAGAAATAGTTGTGTCGTAATGATGAGAAAAAAAATTTACTCCTTTTAAATCTTAAAATGAAAAGTTTGGTTTGAATCGATTGTACGGTCAAAACCATTTAAATTCATATTACATACAGTATTAAAAAATTAAATTTTTGGATATTTTAGAAGAAATTTTTTATAATGTCAAATATAATATAATGTACCTGTCAAATCAATACCTTATTACTTACTTATACACTTGATCTTTCTTTTAGTTTTTTTTGTGGTTTTTTTTAATTTTTTTTTTTTTATTATTTTGTGATCTTTAACTTTATTTATAAAGAAAATTTAAAATTAAATAAAATAATATAATAATATAAGATTTATGGTATAAATAAATTGAACTAGAAGCTATTTTTTACTTTTTTTTTTTTTATTGGTTATAATTATTTTTGGTTTATTATAACAAATGCTGTTGAAGACATAAAAAAAAAAAAATAAAAAATACCAAAAAAGAAAATTTATATAAAATTAATTTTCGAAATTTTGTTTTTTAAGTTTTTCTTGTTTTTTTTTTTTTATTTTAAAATATGATTTTTTTTTTTTTTTCTATTTAAAATTAATTAAATGGAAAGCATAAAAAATTGTATCTCCATTTTGTTATTTTTTCTTGTTTTTGTTGTTGCTCATAAGATTTAAGTGAACATTTTGTGGTTGTTGTATTTCTTTATCAGTATCAAGTGGATATTACTATACATATACATACATATATTTATATATCTATTTTTGAAAAAAAAATTTATTTTTTCTAGAAATATTAATTTTATAGAAATAATATAATATGTAACTTCAATATAAATTAATTATCCTTAAAATGATATAATATTTTGAAAATTTAATAAGAAAATAAAAGAAAAAAAAAAAATTTTTTTTTAGGAAAATTTTCTAATAAAAATAATACAGGAATTGTGTGTATGTTTTTCGTTTTTTTTAAATATATTTATTTTATTTGAAAATTGGTTTTTTGTTATTTCTGTATTAAAACAAAATATTTTAAAAGTTCCAATTATTAATTTCTAAGAAACTGGATAAAATTTTCTATAGAATTTTATATTATATTTAGATTGGGTTTTTGTTATGGGTCGATTTTTAAGAAAGAAAGCAAAAAAAAATTGATTGATTTAGAATAATTATTTTATATTTTATTTTATAATAAAAAAAAACAAAAAAATATTATTTTTAATGAAATGATATTGGAATTAAGTTTTTCTTTTTTTTTTTGAAAAACAAATATATGAAATGATGTCAAATTTATTTTAATTTTTAGTTTTAAAATATAATATTTATTATTTTTTTTTTTTCATTTATTTCCAAAATGGAATATTATTAGTTCTATTTATATATAATAGATATTATGTTTTAGATATAATTTTTATTCTACATTTTTTAAAAATTATATAATGTAATTTATATCTTTTCAACTGAAATATTTACAAAAAAAAAAATTTTTTTTTTTTATGATAATAATATATTGAATTTCAGTATTAACTATGTATAATTTATAAGGAAAATTGGAAAAGAACCGCCCAAGTAACAATTTTAGTTCTAATTCTGCTCTTGTATAGTTATAGAGGAAGAAAATCGATCTAATAGTAAAGAAAATCGATTTAAATAGTTCAAATTTCATTGCTCTATTTCAAATAGTTTAAAAGTTTTGTAAACACTCGAACGGACAGATAGACAGACAGATGGACAAATGTACAAATGGACAAAGTGAAAATAAGAGGTAAATTTTTTTCTAATTTTTTTAAAACAGTGCTAAATAAAAGATTTCAACTCTATAAGATACTTACATTAGTATAAGTATTACATTAAATAGATAGAAGAATTAAGTATTATACTAAATAGATTTTTGCAGTTTTTAAAGCTCTAAATCAGAGTATCATTGTATAACATACGCTATAACTATAGTGAAAATGTGAAATTAACGACTCTATGCTGATTAAATTTGCTACACTAAAACTACTATAGAGCTATGAGCTCTATTGAAGAAATTGTTCTTATATACAAGTAACTATTTAATCACTTATTATGGTAATTAAAAAATCATTAAATCATCAATCAAATCATAAAAATAGTAATTATCACTAAATAGTAATTAAAAACTCCATTTAAAAGTACAATATATTTTTCTTAAAACTATTTATGGCGGTAAACACTATTATAAAGTTAACTAGGAGCCCTGTAGCTAGTGTGTAAGTATATTTTATGGTTACATCTAATGGGATACTAAATGTCTTGATTGGAAGAAAACAAAAAAAAAAAAAAACGTGATTCTAAACATACATAAAAATCGTATCCAAATATGTATTTGTATTCAAAACTTAGCGTCGATATCAAAGAGAAATAAAAACATAATGTTGAATCTTTAAGTTTTGTATATGACTTTATAAAAACTTCAACAGGGGCTTATGTTACGGGTGTTTAAACATAGTTAATTTTCAATTTTTGAAACCTTTTAAATAAGGGAAATCACGAACAAAATTTCTTAAATGCGACTCGTACTTATTTCCCTATTCTAACTTCTCTCAATATTTTCTAACTCAAACCCTTTGGAAAATAGAAAGGGTCATGAATTTTACAAAAATTGAGTTTTGCATAACGGTAAATTAAAATATCGTATTGCAAATCTATATAATATTTATGTTATATATATGTATTTAGAAAGTTTATAAAATCATTTATCGTTTGGTGTTCCCAAATATAAGATATATGTTATACTTCTAAAACTTCTGTTATAACTATTTAAATATAGATCTTTTTACAATTTTAGAGGGTTGTAGCTGCGTAACGGGTGGAACTATAAAAATTTAAATTTTTGTGGGCGAACAAAGTGAAACTAAAATGAATATTTTTTTAAATTTCTTTTGAAAATGTGGTAAAAAGACATATTTTAAAAATTAGTAAATGTTTTCATTTTATTGAATGACAAATTAGTATTAATTTAATTCTTATAAAGCTAACTTATTATATTGTTCAGATTACAATCATATTATTTTCTCCAATGTGATCTTACCAAGGAATATCAAACATTCTGATATTTTTTTTTAATTACGAGCTCGATAAACTCTACGAAAGGATTCCTTTGTGGATTGTTGGAAGGGGATGTAACTAAATAGGGGACGAGTTAAAGGCGAAAAACTGACAAAAGAGAGGAGAAATTAGAATTATGTAAATTGCATATACGAACTTGAAAATGTTCTTTTTGAATAAATACAAATTATAAAATGGAGTAATGTCAACAGAGTGGATCAGTTTTCATGGGAGAATGATCGACATTTTGGCTGTTATTTGGTCCATCAATTTACTTTTCATAACAATAAATCCTTTATCTTTTCCAAAAACGCTTTTCTTCTGTAAAATATATTTTGATGAGATCTGTTTGTTAAGCTTTTTGAGTACATATTCGTGAATTTTCTTATGCATCAATGTAACAACTCGATATGAAAATTTTTTTTTTGATTAAAATTTCAACCTAATTTTTATACGTTATTTATTACATACTGAATAGATATTCAATCTTTTCATACTGAAAAGATATTTTTTTTTTAACTTTTTTGAGAATAATATGAGCGTTAAATAGCTTTGTAAGTTTGTTTTTTAAGAATCAATGATAAATTTTAATAAAAACATGAGAAATGTTCCATATGTTGCCAATCAAAAATTCGTTGCTTAATACCCAAAGGAAAAAAAAATTTAAAAATAAAATATTAAGGAAATAATATAGTATATAGATATTACATAAATGTTAATATAGGGTATGTAATAACTTTTCAAGAAAGGTGAATGTCTTCAATATTTAAAAACAATTTTACTTTATAATATTATTTTCTTTAGTAAATGAAACCATTATTTTCAAAATATGTTTTTTCCATTTTGTGTATAACAAAAGAAGAGAAATCCCAAATTTACTAAAATTTTTTTTCAAATTTTACGATTTTATAATTTTTATTGTGTTGGGAAAAGAAAATTAAATGATCTTTTCAATTTCAATAAGAGTATTAAGGCCATTAGTGCAATATTCAAGCACTTTTAAATAAGTTACCTTTTTTGTTATATTTAAGTAAAAAGTTAATACTCACAACAATAATATTATTTATAAGTATTAAATGTGCTTAAAATATGCTCTTGTTTTATTTCCTTTTCATAAAAATATAAATTCTTTTGTTTTGAGACTTTTCCTTTTATTAAAAATTCTGAAAATTGTGGAAAATACGAGTAAGTGCTTAATTAGTATATGATCGAAATTTGAAAAGGAGATCGATTATTTTGATTTTATTTTTATTATGAAAATCGAATATAGTTTTTTTCTACTAATTCTACTAATTTTTCTAATTTTATATTCTAGTTCTTAAATTCTAAGTCTTTGTAAGTTCTTGATAGGAAAAATATAAAACTAAATCAGCGAAACATATGGAATACAAATTAAAAATTAAAATATGTGCCTAGTTGTAATTTTACTTAATTTATTATTGTCAAGTTTAGCTAAAAGTCATAGTATTATATTAGCGTCTTACTGTTAAAATCCCATAATTAATTACTTTATTTTTTTCCTGTTTTTTAAATTAATTGGTCTAATATGAAAATATCATTAAATTGACTGATACTAGGTTGAAAATCTACAAAATTGTAAATTTTCTAATTCAGTTATTTAAAAATACAAAATAAGGCTTATAAAAAATTCTTCAAATTAACAAAAATATTATCAAAAAAATAAAAGTTCTTTAATTAATGATCATTATATTTAAAGCTTTTCTAATTAATAAGTTATAAAATTTATATATTATATATATTATACCAAGAAAATTTTCAAAAATAAAATCTTTTCTTCGGTTTGTTTTTCTTCTTTATACATATCCTTTCTTTAAAACTTTCAAGGTCAAGGTTGAATACCAATTAAAATTTCATAAACATATGTGTCACATTAACTTTATTTTCTTTTCGCTCTAATCTATTTATATTTTTTTTTCGTTTATTTTCAATTTAAAACAATTTTTGTTGATAATCACATTCTACAATTGTGTGCATTAAACGTGGGTTAAGAACATAAAAGAATATGCGTAAACGAAAAAAAAAAAAAAATTTTTTTTCCTTTGTCTTCTGAATCATTCATTAACAAAAAAAATTTAAAATTTAAAATTAAAGCAAATAAAAAACAAAAAAAAAAACTTTCTTGTCCCTTTAATATTAAATGATACCTTTTATTATTATTTTGGGCTTTTTTTTTTCTTTTTATTTTTGTTTGTTATATAAATAAATAAATAGATACAAATTTTCGGATAATAAACAAACATTTACAAATGAAAAGAAAAGTTTCAATTTTCGTTTTATAAAACTAGAATGGAAAAAAAAATTTATACTTAACAAAAATATTTCCTTAATATACGTACATATAAAATAATAAAAAATATAAATGCAAAAAAAAAAATATTACTACAAATAACAACCGCTACAAAGAGATATGCAACCAATGAAAAAGCTCATAAAAACCCCGTAAAACAAGAGGAAAAAAAGTAACCATAAGGTTTTTGGACTTGTGCCTTTATATTTTCATATTCAATTCAGTATTCTAAAAGAATACATTAAAAGTCAGGAAGCATGTTTAACAAATCATTAAAATATAAAAAAAGAGAGAGAAAAAAAAAAAAAAGTGACCCCTAAAAGTAGGCAACGTAATTTTGTTTTTGTTTTTTGTTTTTTATGTTACGGATATTTGGGATGGGGTTAGTAAAATTGAAAATATATTTCCAATTTAATACAATTTCTCATTCTTTTTTTACTTCTTATAAATATTACTTTTATTTCATTTTTGTATAGGTGTATTTATTTTTTTTTTTTTTCTAACTAAATACCAAGGAATCATTGTAAAAAAAAAAGTTATACAAATTTTTTTTTTCCATTTCCAAGTTTTCCTTTTTTTCTCTATTATTATTTTTATTCTAATTTTTTTTTTTTAAATTTATTATTTTTTTTTTCTGTTATTTTTTGCAAATTTTCAATTCGAATCCAATCTGTCTTACACACTTCTGCTATCTTACAATTTCCACTGCTGCTTAATGTATTTTTAAAATTGATAAAACCTAATAGTATTGTGTACGCATTAAGATTGGATGGTATTAAAGTAAAATAAAAAAAGGAAATATTATAAAAGAACCTCAAACTATATAATTTTTAATACAAAAAACCAAAATATTATGGGTCCGAGCATATTTTATGTTAATTTGACGTCTGATTATAATGCTGAACCGACCGTTTGTGTTGCGTTTCAAATAAAATTCACATTTTTGTTACAAGAAGTCAATTTTTGTTTTTTTTTAATTCGTTTTTCTTTATTTTTTGTTTAAGTAATTTTTGCCCTTCTTAAGATTTTTTTTTATTGTAAATTCTATTCAGGTCGAAAGAAACTTACCAAATATTATGTAAATTTTACTCCCTCTATGTTACTAACAAAACCAAATACAAAAAAAAAGGTCAAGGAAATCTTCAAATATTTAAAGTCATAAATATTAAAAAAAAAGAAAGAGGAAAACTCTTTCCAGTCCCATTTGGTACCAAAAAAAAAACTGTATTTGTTTTTCTATAGAATAATGTTGCCATTTCCTATGAAAAATTCTGAAAACAACTCAAATTGTCAGTTTTTTTTTTTTTTTTAAATACTCATTTTTCAACAAAATTTGATTATCTATTTAATATCTATATCTTTACTAGTAATGCTTAATAAAATTACCTTCAATTTGCGTTATTCTTGTCAAATAAAATACTCAATGCTGTTTTAGGTTAATTGTAGGTTAAAATATAATTAGATGAAATATGCAAAGCAGACCGTGATATACAACAACAAAACAGGATGGTAAAAAAACGTAGAAAACTAAAGAAACATACTGAAAAGAACAATTAGAAAATTTCTCCCTCCCCCATTTAGCTAAACATATGTTAGTATTAAATACATCGTTAGATAGTGTTTAGTAAAGTGTGTTAGTTACCTTGTACAAAGTTAATGAGAAAAAAAATGCTTCAAGTTCAAACAACAGCTTCGAACAAAGATTACTGAATTATTGTACAAAATTAAAAGGAAAAAAATTATGGAATAAGTCTTGCCTTTCTATACTCTGTCATTTTTTGATATAATTATTAGTATGAAATTCTTGTTTAAAATAAAAATAAATATACATATTATAAAGGAATATGTTTTTTGCATGGATAATCTGAATAATTTTTCTTTATTAGTGATACCCTATTCAACCATTAAAGAGCATCTGGTCAGTTCATTTTAAATCTTAAAAAAAAAAGAACAAATAATAAAAAAAAAATATATATATACATACTTATGTATATTTTCTCATGCTATGATTTAAAAGTGCTTTAAAATCTGTCTATCTCCTTCTATCTTTCACAAGGTTCTTTTTTTTTTCTTTTCTTGCATTTATAATCTATTGTTTTTCTTTTAAATTTCCCTTCTCTGTCTTTCATTACATTTTTTTTATATTTCATATTTGTTTTTTTTTTTTTCTGATACAATCGTTTCTTTGGTGCACCAGGTGTAAAAAAAATTAAACGACTATCAAAAAATATAAGGCAAAATATTTAATGGTGGGGCGGCTCATTTTTGAAACAAAAAAAAAAAATGTTAAATATTACAAAAAAATAAAGGAACAAAATATGGTTTTGAAAAATAAAAACAAAAATAAAAATTAAGAAAGAAAACGAAAATAATTTTTATGTCCTTATTATTTTGTTAGGTTAACAACACAATTCTCACAAGCATGGGCTGGCTATATAGATATGGTATATATTCATATTAATAAAATGTAAAATTTAAGGGCAATTTTGTTTTTTATTTTTTTTTTTTTGCAGCTTGGAATTAAGAAATCTTAATAAATTCTGAAGGTGGTCGGAAAATTGAATTAAAAAAGAAAAAGTAACAAAAAAAAAATAAATAAATAAAAAACAAAATTAAAAAATAATTTTTTGAGGATTTTGTAATTTCTTTAAGTTTTAACTTTCATGTTTTTCATCTTAACTGTATTAAAAAGTTCACAAATGAATTTTAATGTTAATTAGAATGTAACAAATTTATGACTGGTACAAAATTTCTTTCTTTTTTGTTTACTTTTTAAATGCTGATAAGTGCACTTAAATGTAAAGGCACAGGTTCATATCCTATAAATTAGTGTACTTTATTTTGATAATTAAATGGATACAAATTAAAAGAAAAAATTTCTCTGTGTTCATTGTACGTCGGCGGGTCAAGTATATTGTTGGAATAAGATCTTATAATAAGAGAAATATAGGATCTCTTGGAATAAGAGAATTATAGGACAGAATATGGATAAAATTAACTTCAGCTTATTAACTACCTCTGTGAGAATATTGATCATATCATAAATTTCACTGTCTAAATTTGCTTGCATAGTACACTTTCATCCTTATTGTTCGTCTTTATTTGTATTTTGTGTTTCATAGTTTACTGTTGGTAATAAATCGTCTAAATTGACTTAAGTTCAGCGGTAGTAATAAATCGTGTAATTCAAACGTCGAAAAACGTTATTTCATATTTTAATCTTTACAATTTTTATGTATTTCTTCGGTATTAACTATAGGAAACTTGGTTTCGGAAAAAAATTGACTTAACACGTTTATTGAAAAACCACAGTTTGATTTCTTTTAGTTTGGCCATAATTCTTTTATTATTCTTAGTCCATATCATGCAGGCTTTATTATAATAAGTGGTTATGTTTATAACCATAAAATCTACAGTCTTTTTTGTTTTGCTGATGTCTCTTGTAAATAAAACTTATTACATATTTTGATAGTTCGTTTTTTTATAGTGTCTTTGATTTGTTTTTTTATAGACTTGGTTTTTGACAGTGTGTTTGGTAGCAATATTAAATTTAAGCTAAATTTTTAATTGTACATAAAACTGAGCGAAATGGTAAGTACCTAATAAAGGTGTCATATTTTTACTTAGAAAAATATATTAGTATCTACAGAATAATTATTCATATGCATTTGTTTGTTTTTCATAAATATTGATTAATGATGCCAAAATAAAAATCATGTTTATGAATAATATTTTAATATTTCATCTTACTTTTTTTTTATTAATTAAAATGTTGTATAATATAATATACTCTTAATAAAATTATGGTAATAAAACTATACTTAACGCTATTTATCATAAATGTATGATTTTAGCTTTGATCTTTCCTCTATCTCTCTTTTAACCCCTTGAGAAAAAGAAACTTATAAATATTCATGAATTGGAATTCTGAGACATCATTTTTTGAATAAAATATTGATTAAAAATAATTTTTGTTCTTCTATTTAGAGAAATATCTCTGAATAACTAAGAGCTCATTAGTTAATGGGTTAAATAAAAAGCTAAAGATAGAATTTTAAAAATTTAAGTAAATTCCATTATCCAATAATTTAAGTAAATTCTATTATTTTTCAAATAAACTGTATAAAAATTGCTTAAAAACAGCATTTAGCATCACTGCTCCTAAACTTTATTCAAATTCAAATTTAGAACGTCAAGTTCGAAATTTTGTTTTTTTAATATTTTTATTTTTGTACAAAAATAATCGTACCAAATAGAAAAGATTTTCCTCAGATTTACCCACAACATTTAAACATTATCATGGTATTAATTTAGTTCAAGTGTTTATTTTAAAAATAGATTTCCTTTGAATAATTTTAAAAATAAATTTTATATTAATTTACGACATTTTTTTGTTTATATTTATGAATCGATAGAGGTATTAATTGTTTCAGACAAAGTTTTGTTTACCTTTCATTTCATCTTAATTGCGTTAAAAGTTTTACATTTTTACTTAAATTTGATACACTGACAATATTTTTGTCTATTGCGGCAGATCTCTAAAATTAGCTATGGTTTAGTTTGTTAGCTTCAACAGCGAGTTATTCTCTTTTAACTGTATTCCAATTGACATAATGTAATATGTAATTTTACTTATTCAAATTCTTACAATATTTAGCGACATTAGAAATTTATTATTTTTGAACTTTTGAGCAATGAGTAAATGTCAATGAGTTTCTACATTTCGTTGCTACCCATAGATATTTAAATCTAGCTTGACTGATTTTGGACATTTGAAAAGATATTGCAAGATTGACCAATATTTCATATAAAATATTGTAATTCTGATGATGTCGTTAAAGCTATCTATTAGGAAATGCCCTATTATGTTTTAATTATGATAGTGAAGCCATCGTTTAAAAAACTTTTTCATCGTAGTGCAGCCAGTAGATAAAAATTTGTATCTATTACTATACCTATAGTTACAAAATTAGAAGCTGAGCCACAAGGTGGTTAAATTTCTTAATTTTTAAGTAAATAAAGTTATTGTGACTTTCATATAACACTACATGAGTATTATTTTACTATATAATATAGTTACTTATAAATGTAATTTGACTTTATGCTGCTCAATTCCGTAACTTTTGTGGCTTAATTGTTACTAAAAGGAAACATTTTTAGTTACTATAACTGAATATGGTTACTACTTAATGTAGCCGCGATGCAACCACCTAATTGAACACACAATATCGTCTTTTTGACTACTATATGTAACGTTAAGATTTTTTTAATCTTTAATGCCACATTTCTGACTGTGACATTTTTTTTTATTATTATCAAATTGTAAATTTGTGTACATTATATTGTGTATATTCGGTTACATTTTTTGAAAAAACGGAGTTTGTAAGATTCTTTAACTATTTTATTTAGCTAATATATTCCAAAATTTTAGCTTAAAACCCAATATTATTGCATTTAATAATAAAAGTTATTTATTAAATATGATTTAAAAAATTTAAAAAGAAATTTCATTTTTTTATTTTTTGTTTTTAATAATTTTATATTGTTAAAAATAGCATATTTCTGAAGAGCATTCATTTTTTGCTTAGTAGAATATAGCATTTCACAATGAAAATGTTATTTTTTTTAATTTTTGTGTATCGAGAAAAATAAAAATTAAGTTTATATTTTTATAAATGATTTCACATAAGTACGGTATATATTATTTTTATTACTAACATTAAATAATTCATTTAGAAGTATATTAATCAAAGCCTTTAAGTATGCAAAATACTAAACTAACACATGACTCAATTTTGGTAACATTTTCGGAACGCTAACCAAAATTTCTGCTTCGGTTAACTAGTTAAGAATTGGATAGGATATTGACATATATTTCGAAGTTATGTAAAAATGTCAAGTAACCCAGTAACCTTTCAAAATGGTTTGTTCTGTTTGTTATAAATTAATTATTATAATTTAGGACTATTATAATTTAATCAAAATTACCATTTATTTAAATTTTATACTGTTTCATGTAAAAATGTATTCATATTATTTAATAATATGAAACTACTTTTAAATAAATATATATACATATATAATTATACTTGAAAAGTTTTATTTTTCTCAATATCAATTTATATTTCGTGAAAAAATTAAATCAAATTTCAATTAAATTCATATAAAATAATAACATTTTTTAATATAAAGTAAACATGAAACATTGCATACTTTTAAGGCTTAACACAAATAATTGGAAAAGAATAAGATAACAAAAAGAACAAAAATTTCCTTTTTACTTTAATTTTGTTTTATTTTAATTTTAAATTTTTTTTTTTTTTTCTTTTTTTAACAGGAAAAGGAATACATGTAATAATCATTCTTTCTCTTTCATTCTTACAAACATTTTTTTTTAACTCATTATCTGTTGTTGAGAAATGAATGTTGATGATTTTGATTATTGTAGCAGTTGTATCTTTTTTGTTGTTGTTGTTATTTTAATGTAAAAATCAACGTGGTTAGCGGTTACAGAGATTCATATTTATTTGTATATAACGGTATATTTTTTATTAAGTTTATTAACATGATGACAGGAAATTTTAAACATTCCATTTTAATAAAAATTTGTTTATTGCACGCAATATTTGCATATAAGGTTAACACGGATTTGTACTTTATACAATTTGAAGTTTTGCTATCTTCTTTTGTTATTTTATATCTTGTTTTGTTTGTTGGCTTGTTTTTGTTATTATTATTAATATTATTATGTATAGTGTTGTCATTGCTTTCATATGTATTTTTGTTTACTTTATATTCGTATTTTCTCTTGTCATTGTCGCTGTTCTCATTATTATTGTTATTATCGTCTTTTTTTTTTTTTGTTGTATAATTTAACTATCTTATATTAAATTCATTTTTATTTTTCTCTTTTTTTTTTTCCTTTCACTTTAACTTTAATATTTTTTATTTTATTTTTGGTTATTGTATTTCTTATTTTCTGTTTCCCGTCTTTCTTTTTCAACGGAAAATTTTCTGTTAAAAAAAAAAAAAAAAAATTAAAACAAAGTTACATAGTGTTTATACACGTCATATTTGTGTAAAAGCGTTAAATTAAATTTTTGCTTTTTGGCATTTTTTTTTTGTAAGAAAAAAGTTCACAATTCTCAACTCTATAACAGCAATATAGTTGAATTAAATAAGGAAAATTAAAAAAGGAAAAAAAAAACACACAACACAACAGGGAAAAAGTAAAAAATGAAAACAAAGAAAGAAATAAATGAAAAAATGGAGAAATTATAATGAAAATGAAATTCTTTTGTTAAAACGAAAATTCAACATCCGGGACACAATATAGTAATTATAATATTCAATACATCTACAAAAAGTAATATATATACCATTATGCTTATTCTATTAATAAATGTTGTTGTACGTTTTAATAAAATGTTGCCAGATTTAACATTTACATAATATTATAAATGTTACGACACAACTATTGTAATAAGTTTTTTTTCGCCCAATTAACGCAACATTGTTTTTTCCTTGAAATATTTAATTGTTATGGACAAACGAAATAAATTTTTTAATTGATTGGAATCCTTTTTAACTTTAAGGTTTTTTGTTTGCAATTTTCTTAAAAATGTTTCCAGTAACTGTTTGGATTATACATTGATTCTGTAATATAGGTTTAAAGGATAAAAATGTATTATCAAAAATGATATGCCTTTATAATATATTCAAGTTAGATTGCAAGTTAATAAATTAGTAAATTAACACGAAAAGTTTTACTTGCCAGGTGATCACAATATGCATGATCTTTACTTGTTTATAAGAAACTAATTTGTTTTTAACAAAAATGAAATCAGATTTAACACCTAAATTCTTTTTTAAAATTTTAAAATTTAATATTACAGTTTGAAATCGCTATACAAAAATTATTTTTCTCAACTGAAACAACACGTGGGTTTTTAAAAGCTGCACCCTTATGACTCTTTAACAACACCTTTATTGACCAGTTTTTCAAAACCTATTTGTTATCAACACAAAATCCTTAATAATAGTCTTTATCGTATTACAACATATAACTATGAAATGAAAAGCTATGGAATCGTTTTTTTAGGTGTCTGGCAACTCCAATACGTATATTTTTATTTAATATACATTTTACAATAAGTCGTCATTGATAGGTATATACTATATATATATAGTAATGAACGAAAATCTACATCCTTATATTGAATACTTATATTAAGGTAAGTGGTTAATGATATTAAAGAAAAAAAAAGTTTATATTTTTGTTTTCCTAGCTTTTGTTTATACATACGGAATTTTTTTTTTTTTTGGCTTTTCATAAGTTTTTTTCTTTTTTTTTTTTGTTAAGAAAAAAGTGGACAATTCAAGGATAAAATTGGAACATATAAAAGAAGATGATAGCTGGAATTCATAATAAAAAAAAATAGAATAAGAGAAAATATAAAGCAAATAAATTTTTTTTGTGAAAAAAACAAAAAATCCAAAAACGAAGATATTATTTTTATTAAATCTGTACAAGTTGATTCAAGGGTTTTTATCCGTGTCATCAACAGTAACAACAGCAGTTAGTTGTTTTAAATCATTTCTTAAAGGATTTTTCTTTAATAAGGCATTTTTTAATTATTGGTTTAATACAAATTTTTATTGTAATTTCTTTTTTTTGAGATGATGGGTGACTTTGACTGGTAAGGTTAATTTTTTCCGGATTAATTTCAATAAAATTTTGAAAGAAATTAAAAAAAGAAACTTTAAGATGTTAAATAATAGTGAAAGAAAGTATAAATTATTATTATAGATACATTACAATTTTTTTTTTTATTTTGAGTAAAAAATAGATTTATATATTTAAATTATGTTATTCTGACAAATTTAATTTTTGTCTTATCGAAGTAATTTTATTAATTCTCTAAAGTTATATTCTTTTATTAATTGTTTAGTTTTCAATTAAAGATAATATTAATAATACTTATTAATATTATAAAACTTATAATATTTTTTTAATATAGTAATTAATGATAATAATACAATTTTTATATTAAAAAAGTAGATTTACACGTAAATCTTCTTTACTTAATATAAATCAAGCCAATGAAGATGAAACTTGAAAGTAGCTTTAATAACAAAGGACATTTTTTTGAAGTAACAATATTAATAATATAAACGAAGTAGCAGTATTTTGTTTTTTTTTTGTTAAATTTAAATTATAAAAAACAAGATAGAATGTAAACCAACGGTTTTTAAAAGCGCACATTTCCAAAACACAATACAAACTGTTTAGAATTGTGACTTGCACAAAAATTTGAAAATTTAAAAAACAAAATTTAAGAAATTTTTTGTAATTAATGTGTTAAAATGTGTTAATTGTAATTGTAACACATTTTTGGAATTTTGAGGGGCTATAAGTAACCCTTTATAACTAAGAAAAACCATTTTTACCACACGTAAAAATATGTTGCTGGAGCTTTAATTTTTATGTCTTGCCGAAAAAATATTTGTACAGGTGCTTAAGTTACAGGTGTCTAAAAATAGCAAATATTCAATTTTTCAGCCCTAATACCTCTTAAACAGGGGGCGGTGCAAAAACATTTTCTAAGAAAACCTATATTAATTCTAAAAGTTCTTTCTTCCTTCAAAATTTCAGGTTCCTATCTAAAGTCATGCCGAAGTTATGAAAACAGAAATTTCATGCAAAATATGGTTTTCACATAACGGTAAATTTAAATAGTAAATTACAAAATATTGCATAATTTTGATATTGCTTTATGTAGATAATAAAATTTCCGGTTTTCTGGCGGTTTTAGATTGCAAAACTATTACGCAGAGCCTGAGATATAAACATCTGAAAATGGCGCTTTTTTGCAATTTTGCAGAACTGTAATCTAGAACCCTATATAACGAAAATAAACCTTTAACACACGTTAAAATATATTACTGTAGCTTTAATTTTTATATCTTTCCGAAGTAAAATGTGTACAGGTACCTAAGTTATAGATGTTTAAAAATAGCAAATTTTCAATTTTAGAGCCCTAATAGCTCATAAACAGGGGGTGGCCCAAGAACAGTTTGTGGGCAAACTTATACTGATTCTAAAAGTTCTTTCTTGCCTCTATCCAGAGGCAAGTTCTTTCTTGCCTCTATCCTCTGGGGGTGCCAGAGTTATGAAAGTAGAAAATTTGGTTTTCACATAACTGTAAATTTAGATACTAAATTTAAAAAAATTGTATAATTTTGATATTAATTTACAAAGTTGAAAAAAATATCTGTCGAATGACGTTTTCAGATTGAAAAAATCTTAAACAGAACATATGCAGACATATGCATTTAAAAATACGGCTTTTTCAAAGTTTGAGGGGGTGTAGCTCCGTAATGAATGGGGCTACATGAAAAAGTTGTTCCACAAAATTATTTTTTTTATGAGACCTACCCATGGTAAAAATTTATTTTCTCTATCTTTAACGGTGTAGAAGTTTTGCAAACAGACGGGCGGACGCACGGACGGACAGAGTGAAACTAATAAGCACATTTTTCAAAATTTTTTTGGAAATGTGCTAAAAATTCTAATAAATTTCTAAATAATAATAGCATTTATTTCCAATCTAAATATAATATGAAGGACCAAAATTAAATGTAATATGATTTTTTATAAACTTTTAGTCATTTAAATGCAATTCTTGTAAAAGGAACATTGGTTGTGTATAAATTAAAGCTTAGGTTTTAATTTATTTATTATAGATAATTATATTTTAATAAAATATGGCACCAGAATATACAGCAATCTTATTATGTTATTTTAAATGTTTACTTTTTAATATTAATAATTTTAAAAGTCATTGGAGTAAAATATATCATAAAATTTTTTTAAACAAAATCTTATCCCATTTACAGATGTTCTTGTATTACAACAAGAAACGAAATTTCGGCCGAAAAAAAAAAAAAAACCTGACCTCAAACTTCAATTTTAAGTTAAATTGCGACTTATCAGATTATTACATATATTTGATTTCGAATAAATTTTAATACACTAATAGCCATAAAAAACATATTAACTGTTTTTTAAGTCATTTTTCTTTTAATTTATTTCAAATAATATTTTACTGTATTTATTTACACCCTGTTCTAATACAGTAACATATTATTTTCTTTAATAACATTATAAACACACACTTTATCTTAAGTTTTCTATTTTATAGAATTTCTTCAATATTTATAATATATAAATATAAAATTTAAATATATATAACAGAGTATGTGTACAAAAATCATTGCAATCTTACTACAGGCAAAAAAAAAAGGATTCTCAATAAAAATAAGTAAAATATAATTATTGTAAAAGGATAATTTTCCCTATAGTAAAATTACATTATAAATTACAAGATAGTTGTGTAAAAAATTTCCGTTAATATGTATATTATATATATACATATATATCACTAGTCTTATACGAATTTATAAAATACACATATCTTTATTTTAGTATATATTTGAGTTCGTACAAAAATACATACGAGAACTTACAGAGAAAATTTTATAATAGAACTTAACTAGATATTAAAATCAAAATCTAGAATAAAAAATGGACTTTTGAATAAAGTAAAAGAGAGTATATAAGTAAAAATATATATAAAAAAAACAAAATTTTTCTTTTCATGAAACCATTTTTTTTGCTTTTACAGTTAGAGAAAATGAAAGAAAGATATAGGAATATACTGTAAAAGAATAAAGAGAAAAAGAAAAAAGTTTTTTTTTTGCAGTATTTTGACTTTTTCTTTCTATTTTTCTAATTTTAATCATATGAAATTTTATAAGTGGCCTTTAACGGTAAAAATATTTTCTTTTTTTTCATTCATTTCATTGTATTTGATGCGCCCCAATGTTTTTTTTTTCTTTTTCTATTTAAATTAAAAGTAATCCAATTTCTTTAGTTAGCTAACGGTTTTTTTTATTTTTTATTTTTGAGAAAAGTACATTTTTCCTTCTAAAAGTTATTTTTATAACTGATTTTTTTTCTGTTTTTATATTGTTTTTCTTTTTTTATATCACAAATTATTCGTTTATTTTTCTTTTGTATTAACCAGCCATATAACGGTGTAACGGTCATTGTATGATAGAATAAGATAAGAAAATAACAATTACGGTCATAATTTTTATTTTAGCTTTAGGAGAATTTTTTTGCGAATGACTTTTAATATTCATATACAAAAATATTATATTATATTATCTAATTAAACATAGGATCCTACCAATTAACATAAGCACACGCAAACATACACAAAAATAATATCTAAAGTTTTTTTTTTACAAATTTTAACCGTAAATATTTCGCAAAGTATATATATAATATGTATATACAAGTACATGATGTTTATGTAGATAAAGAGAATGAATAAAATAATAACGGAATAAAATTAATTGCTGACCCGTTATTATAATTTTTTTTTTTTTTTTATTATATTTATGTTAGATACTATATACATAGAGTAGGTACTTCATGTGCGTTATGGGATACTTTTGTAAAATAGATTGACCAGGAAATGGTCATACTAAATAAAATCAAAACAAAAAAAAAAAAAAAAGTATTTTACAGTACTAGCAGATTTTTATCAAAAAATTTTCATTTACATTTTTTTTTTCCTTTTTTACGATATATAATTTGGTTCTGCCGTTTGTTCTTCCACTAAATATTTATATAGGCAAGTGATAAGTTTTATTATGAGCCGGTTCATGATTACTTTTTCTGTTTCTATCTCTTTTACACTTTGTATTTTTTTATTACATCTATTTACGCTAGCTTTAATAATTACTTAAGTAAATGAAGTAAAGAGATTTTTGCTTTTTTTATTACACTTTTCTTCACCATAATAATATTTATTACTTGTATATGTATACGTATGTATATATATAAATATTTATCTGAATAATTATATTTATATATAGATAATATTGTATAAATTTAAATTTTATATTCATAGATAACATAATATGTACATAAACAGTGCAAAAACCAAAAAAAAAAAAAGGAAAAAAGATATTTCCCATCTCATTTTAAGTAAGAGAACAAATAAAAAAAAAAATAAATCAGATCTGAGCGTAAATTTAACCGTTATAACAGCAAATAATTATTTTTTTCTCTCCATTAATTTTTTTTTTGTGTTGTTTTTTCTTTTTTTTATAGATGGTTATTTTTAAGCTATTATATGACTGCTATTATTACCATTACCGCTATCGTTACAATACTGATATTTTATAGTTAATTTTGTAGTAGAAAATTGTGCACTATATTATATAGTACATATTAACGCATATCGTTATTTTATCTTTATTAAATTCCGTTAAGATATGATAATATTGTAAAGAGGCCTTTATTTATATAATATAATATTAAAATATTGAGAAAGAAAAAGAAAGATATAGAAAGGAGAACAAAAAGAAAAATAAGTATAATATGATCAAAATAATACAACCGGCCATGATAAAATTGGTTAGGTTAGATGTGGCATAAATTTATCGATTATGGATGTTCTTTTCTTTTTTGTTAATTCCTTTTTTTTTTTTTTCCCGTTTATTTTTCTTTTTGTGTTTTTTTTTTCTGGTAACAACGGCGTGGTTCTTCCTGTTGTCAGCCATTTTCTTTATTATGAGTTAATTTTTTGGAAAATATTGCGATTTTTTTTTTTTTTTGCTTTGTTAATTTTTTATTTTTTTTTACTAAGAATTTTTTTTTTCATAAGAAAGAAATTAGGAAGATCTTTCGTTATTTTTAAAAAGAATAAAAAAAAAAAAAATAACTGTTAAGATTTCTTTGCAAATAACTACGGAAAGAGATAAAAAGAAGATAGAAGAGTCAAAGAAAAGGAAATTATTTTGTTTTTGCCTTGATGAAAAAGATTATGGTGAGGTTCATGATTGAGAATGAAAAATGGGTTGTGTGTAGCGAGTTTTTTTTTTTTTTTTTTCACAGTGGGGTTTTCTTGTTAGTTGAAAATTTTTTCGTTATTTTTTTTGGATTTGAATAAATTTTTGCTATGGTTTCTTTTATTTTAGTGTAAAAAAAAAAAAATGAAAAATAAATTTTTCTCTTTTAAGTAGATTGAAAGATTTTTGAGAGGATTTTTATGTAATTTTTTTTTGTTTTTATTGTTTATTTTATTTTTGTTATACTTGGTTTTTACTCTTACTAAAGTGAAATTATGGAAATTTTGACATATTGGTAAAATGGAAGTGGTATTATTGGAAGTAATTATATGCAAAATAGGATTTATTCTCGTTTTTTTTTTTTTTTTTTTGAATTTAAAGCATAATTTTATGGTAATTTTATTTTGATAATTTAACAATTATTTATAAAAGCGAAATTATTCCTTATAATATAATATACATAGGTATATAATATTATGTAAGTATATATTATGTTTTGTGGATTTTATTTAAGGCGGTGATGGAAAATTGTTAAATTTTAAAATTTGGGTTCATTTTTCTTTGTTTTATGTTTGAGTTAAAACAAGACGTTGTAGTTGAAATTTTGTTAGGTTTTAATGATGTAGGCAAAAAAGATGGCGTTGTGATAATGGTGATAATGAAAAATATATTTTAATTTTTTTTTGTTTTTTTGTTTAATGCGATTATAAATTTTTTTCTTCTAGTTTTTGTTTTTCTTTGTTTAAATGTTGCTTGAAGATGAATATTTTCTTCATTTCGTATTATTTTTTTATTTCATTCTTTTTATGTAAAACGATTTCAGATGAAAATTAAGTATTATTAATATTGTGAGTTAATAAATATTTGGGGTTATTAATTATATTTTTAAGTTCGGCTTATTAATTTTTATTTATATAATTTTATTATGCATTATATTATATTATAAAACAAAAGATATACATATATATTTTTGATTGAAAAAGATTAATTTGATTTTAAATACATTAAAAATATTCAAATTAAAGGTCAAATTAAATATTATTTTAAAGGAAAAACAGAAAAGGCGAAAACTTTAATAAGGAAAATAAATTAAGAGAATAATATAAAATTATTGACTAATTAAATCATTCATTACTAATTGAGTTGATTGATTGATTTATAATTCATTGTTAATTAAGTTCAAAATATAAAAGGAATAAAAAAGAAAATATTTTTAAGAAATAAAATAATTATTTAGTATTGTGCTAATTTATTTATAAAAGAAACTTTATAGTTATATTTTGCTATTAATTGTTTGACTATGGTTCTGTTTAAAATCTGGTAAAAGCTAATTTCAATTTTATAAATTTTTTTTAAGTCAAAACTAAAATCTTGAAAAAACCTAAAAGTGTATGAAAATTGAAAAATCGTAATTGTAACACTTACTTTACTGTGCAATTCAAATAATATATTTTATTATACAATAAGTTTTACTTATTTTTAATTTAAAAAGTGAAAAGTGAATGTTCGACTTAAATATCTTGGTAATAATTAAAAGAATCGATACTCATCTGACAATAGTGTACATGTGCTAAGACCTAAAAGTACTGTTTCATGTACTAAATTAATGCTAATTAAATGAGAACAATTTTATTATTAGGAGTATATTCTCAATATATTCCTGCTTCCATTATCTATTATATATCATATTCCTATATTCTTAGCTTACCTGTAATGGTACAGACCGACTAATCAGTCTATTATTTTATTGGTGCAAAAAAAAAAAATACACTTTCATAGAACTTTCATACAAAGCAGTTTTTCATTATCTAATAATATTCAACTTACCATGCAAATGTGTATGCAAAAATATATTTGTACTTGTTTCACGAAAATAATACGTTAGCTCTGGTTTTAAAATAAGATGACCGTTTTATGATTGTGAAAAAAAAATTTGGTTTAACATTTTTCTCGGTCATAGTGAGTATTACTAGTTAATTTTATATTGAACTATATTCCATTACATAATATAGTTAATAAGAAAATTATTTTATCTTCCAACAATGATTTATTGATTTCTTTTTCACACTTGAAACCCCATTTATTTAATTTTTTCGAAGAGATAAGAAATTATATTTCTCAACAAATTAATAATCTTTCATGTTTTCTATAAATTATTAATAATATATTACCAGCACAACTACATGAACCATAAACAATTACTTTATATTAGCTAGTAATGTTGAAAAAAATATAGAGTTAAGTGAACTGCAATAAAAATTACTTATTTGAAAGAAACTGAGAGTGACAAAACATTTTTCAAGTGTTTTTTTTTTTTTTTAAATAATTTTTGTTTAAGTTTAAAACAAAGTAGGTAAGTATAAAGAACCTGAACAACACAAGTATTTTAACTTGTACTATTTTATAAAAAAAAAAAAAAAAAAAAACAAGAAAAAAATTTATTAAGTTCAGAAAGTTTCCGTGTAGTTTCAATTTATGTTGTCAGTATCACTTTTCTTGTTTATGATAACATTTATTTTGTTACTGCTTCTGCATTCTTAAAACACTTTAAACTTCCTATGGATATTGTTTTTTTTTTTTTTTTATATATAATATTTGCCTTCATTTAAAATCTATTGTTTGAAAAATTTTTCAAAGTTTTGTTAAATATTTCATCTGCAGTGCATGCTGTGCTTTTTGCTATAGTTTATACTTAGTCTTTATCTTTAATGATTTGTCTTATGACTCTTTTTTTCTTGCTTTTTATTTTTTTTTATTTTTTTTTAAATTTAATTTTATTAAAAAATATTATAATATATTAAGTATGTCTATAAGTTTATTACTTCTATAACTCAAAGAATAAAAATGAGGAAAAAAAAAATTATTTAAGTATTGAAAACAATAGAGGATTTTTAAATTTAAAAATAATAGTTATAAATGATAATCTGATTTTAAAAAATGAAATTTGAAAAGAGAATTAGTTATATTATAAATAATTAACATTTTAAGTATATATTATACAATTTGAAAATATGAATAAATTTATCTTTGACGATTTTCCTTTCTTTTGAATATTGAATTATAATTGCATACTTTGAGGGGCTTTAATTTTAATAACAGCATACAGTTTATTTAATTCTATTATTATATTTAATGTGGATAAATGTAGTTAATTAATGTGGATAAAATAATTTGTATTGCAATGCTAGTTCATATTAGTGAATTATATTTTTTCTGAAATTCTAGAGATTCTTAAAATTAGCTTAGCTTAGAAAAAGTTGATTAAAAAGAACTTTTATGAGAAAAAAAAAATTTTATCCTTTTAATTAATATTATTCTTTATTTAAGGTTAAAAATAGTTAAATTTATTGTCTTTTAGATAGTAATTTTGGAATTTTAGTAATCGTACCCCATAGTAAAGCGCATTTCATTGTTTATGAAAAAGACTGTGAACCCAATTAAAAATATTGTTTTGTTAAAAAACTTCATATTTATTTTTTTAATTTAAAATTAAAATCACTAAAGAGAAAACAACAAATTCTTTGATTTTTGTAATTAAAGCACTTTCGAGGAATTACATTAACCTTGAAACTTTTCGAATTAGTCAGTTTATTAAATAGAGGCATAATATTATAATATAGAGGCACAATAGTTAAAGAAGAAAATTTTAAACCATATTTTATTATTATAGTTCAAAAAAAAATATATATTAATATATTTTATTGATTTTCTTATTTCAATTTTTTAAAATTTGTATTTTCTCAAAAATAATTAATTATATTTTATCTTTATTTGATTTTCATTTAAATATTTCAGTTTTTTTTTATTGTTCTATTCAAATTAATCAAAATAGCAGCATCATTAATAGAAAATCTTTTCTAATGTGGACATTTTTAGTTGATTTTTTTTTTTTTGTGTTTAATTTCAATTGAAAAACAAAAAACGAGACGCCTATATTCGAAAGATAAAAATAAAGTAGAAGAAAAACTTTAATTTTATACCGTGATTTACTAATTTGTCATCTCAGTCATTTAATATTTCAATAATTCACATTTCTAAAAGATAATTCAGGAAATTTAGAAAAAAAGTGATTATTTAAAGAAATCATTTATTATTTATATAAAAAAAAAAAAAATTAATATAAAAAGTAAAACTATGTGATAATAAATTTCGATAATACTTTCAATGATGGCAATTAAGTTCAAAAGATATTGTCATAATAAAATATATATATAATAAATTTCATTATTTTTGATCTAATTTTATATGGAAAGAAGATATTTGATATTAAACAAAGATATTATATATGAGCTATGAAACAAAAGAAAAAAATATCACTTTAAATATCGTGTGTTATTATAATGAAAAAAATTAATAGTGTTGCAATATAATTTGTGATATTTGAATAGAAATTATTTATTCTATGAATAAAGTTTTTGCAAGAGCTCTCTTGTATTTAAATAATTTTATTCATAATTATTTCAATATTTTTTTTTCTAAGAAATTTTAATTGGTTTCTTGTTAATCAAATGTGATTTTTAGCTTTATAAATCTAAATTAAGAAGATAAAAGTTTTTAAGTTAAAAATCATGGAAAGAGGAAATTAAAAACAAAAACTTTTGCGCAATTTTAGAGTATTTATTTTTATAATTTATAGTTTAGTGTACAAAGTTGAATAATAGAAATTTGAAGAGTACACAGAATCATTTCAAAAATTCTTTTCAATAATTTCAAAATTGAGAGAAACTGGAAATAAATCAAAGTTGGTTAGTAGAGTAGTATACAAAACTAAAAAAATGAGAGATACAATTTACTAATACAATTTTTTTTGAAATTAATATAAAATGCAAGAATGTTTACTAGATGTAACATTGGTGTTATGAATCCTAACTAAGAGGACTTATATAAGACCGAAAATTATTTTTTAAAATAATAAAAATTTGTTCGAAAATTTAGCTTAAATCGAATTTTCCAAAAACGAAAAAAATACTTTAAAAATGAAAGCTATAGAATCCAGTTTGATAGCAGTTTTTCTTTAGTTGGCTTGCACAATATTTTATCTTGCATAACAGTTTTTGGCTTTGATAATCAAAAATTTGCAATCCTTTCATTTAATATCTGATAGAAATTCAATTTATGTTTAGTCACTATATCTAAGACTGTCGCAAATTATTTATTCTAAATGTTGTATTTTGAATTCGCATGTGTTAAAATTCAATGTAAAAAAGAAATTAAATTAAAAAAAGAAAGAAAGAAAAACACATTTTTAAAGTGATTTATTTCTTGTTTTTCCTATTTCAGCCAAAGTATAAAATAAAATTTCGAAAATAACATTTTACAATGGTTTTTAAAAGCGCACATTTCCAAAAGATGTACAAACTCTATAGAATTGTGATTTACACCAAAATTTGAAAATATTCTTAGAATTCCATATAATAAGCAATTTTAAGGGACTGTAAGTCCGAAACCCTATATAACTAAGAAAAACCGTTAACAAACGTAAAAATATATTATTGAAGCTTTATTTTTTATGTCTTCCTGAAGAAAAATGTGTACAGGTGTTTATATTATTGCAAATTTTAGCTGTGTTAGCTCATAAAGAGAGGTTGGTTCAATAAAAATTTCTGAGGAAATTTATAATAATTCTAAAAGTTCTTTCTTACTTCAAAATTTCAAAAGCGTGCCGGAGCTATGAAGATCGAAAGGTAATGCAAAACTTTGTTTTTACATAACGGTATACTATACTAATTAAATACTAAATTTAAAAAAATTGTATAATTAATTTTGATATTGATTTATAAAGGTAAAAAAAAATCCTGTCGAATGTCATTTTCAGATTTAAAAAATGTTAAGTAGAACATTTGATATACGTATTTGAATATAGAGCTTTTTCAAAGTTTGAGGAGCTGTGGCTCCGTAATGAATGCGGCTACATGAAAAAGTTGTTCTACAACATTAATTTTTTTATGATACCTAAACCATGGTTAAAATATTTTTCTGTTTATCTTTAACGGTGTAGAAGTTTTCTAAACAGACGGACGGACGTACAGAGTGAAACTAATAGGAACATTTTTTAAATTTTTTTTTGATAATGTGCTAAAAAGATGCAAGTGAGCAGGAAAAAAAAGAAAAATTTGATTTTAAAAAATTAAAACATTAAAAAATATTATAATTTAATATTTTTATTAAAGATTAATAAAGTCCAGTTCAAAGGTTGTACAGATGCAAATTATTTTCAACAAATTTCTTTTTCTTTTATTAACATTTTTTTTTTTTTTGTTTTAAAACTTCTGCTGAATTTTCACATTATTTTAATCTTAAAGTATTATATAACACCTATAATAAATTATTTTTAATTTTATTTTTGTTTTTCAGTTTTTTTTTGTCATTTCAGATCTCATCTGAATGTCCTTTTTGAACTTTTCATATACAAATCATTTTATTACTTTTTCTCTTTTGCTCCTCAGTTAAATGAAAAAAATAAAAAAACTAGGAACACCCTCAATAACAATAGAAAGGACAAATCATTTTATTTTTTATTTTTATGTTGAAATATTATTTCTTAAACAATTTAATTCCGTGTAATTTATTACCAAAAAGAAGAAAATACATAAAAAGGACCTTAATCTTTTGAATATGCATAAAAAAACAATACACAAAAAAAAAAAATAAAAACAACAGTAAGAAAAATGTTTCTTTTGTCCATCTTCGTTTTTTGTTTCTTATGAGTCCTTTTCTAAAATTTATGACATTTTCTTTTGTTTTTAGAGGACAAAAATTCCTGATTAGACTGAATTTTTTCTTTTGTTTATTTTGTTTTCAGTTACATTTATGTCTATAGGAAACAGGAAAACGGAAATGATGGAAAAAGTTTAGCTCTATATAGAGAATTTGGTGAAATGAAACGAAGCGTAATAACAACTATAGGACATAAAGAAAATATGTCAAACAAAATATTTTTGTTTATATTTTAAGATAATTTTTAAGCATTTTTTTTTTGTCATAACACACATAGGAAATAATATACAAACAGATAAGTAATAAACTAAAAACAAAAACAGAACAACTTAACACGTTTTTTTTGTCTATTCGGAATTTTGTGTTACTTGGGAATTTGAATCACTGCAGTGATAATAACAATATTTTTGAATTTGTAATTTAAAATATTTTTATATATTTCTGCAGACTGTAAAATGTTTACCTTAGGGATTCCTATTATAAGTACTTAAAAGAAATGCAATGTTTTATAATATGTTGTAATTCCTATGTGAATGTGTCTATAATACATAACCTAAAATTAAATCATATCAATATTTTGGATTTAAAAAATTATTTTCGAAGAACTTAATTAATTATTAATATCCTTTTGTAACTTTAGTTTTTCACATTTTAATCTTGTTAAACACCCAAACACTTGACTCTGTATAATACATTTTCAAAAGTTGTCCTTTGATTGCTTCGCCAAAATCATCCTCAGGAAGGCATTATAATTTATTCGAAAAACCTTATCGACCATGTTAAATAAGCATCAAGTCATAAGTATTCAAATAAAACAGCAAACTATGCTTATTTTATTTTCTTTCAATAATGTTATATTAATTTATGGTCAATTCTTATTACAATAAAATATTTTTACTCAACTAATGGTTCATCTTTTCTTAAAAACTTAAGATCATTGAAGAAAGAAAATAATTTTTTTTCTCTTTCTTTTTTAACAGAAAACAAAAGGCAATTTAAGAAATAAAATGTCTATTATTTTATAATCCTTGCACTCCTGTCCCATTAATAACATTCATAAGTAATATCCGTATCCTCAAACAAAAAAAAAAAAAAATATTTATATTGTTTTTATTAATTTTGTTTTTTTCTTTGAGAACAATTGGACATTAAGTAATAAAATTTTATGTATTCCTTTTTTATAAAATTTGGATAGGAAAATCAAAAATTTTTGTTTTAAAGTGTTAAAATATACATACTACATTAAAATTATCAAAATAAATTTTCTTCCTTTACTCCTCCAGTTCCAGACTTCATAATATGTATTAATATAAGTTTTTCTTTCAAAATTTAAATTGATCTCACAAAATATTGAAAAGGATTCTTAAAAGAAAACTTTCCTAATATGAATTCATTTAGTGCCATAAACAATCTCAAATTCAATTGCTTCATTAAAAATGAAAATATTGAATCGAAGTTGTAATAGGTGTGTGTATAATCTCAGGAAAATTAAATACAATGTGTGATGTTGTTGTACGAATTTAAGTAGTTATATATATGCATAAAAAAGTTGTGAAAAGAAAGTTATTTGAACAAAAGTGTAAGCTTAATATTAACACATATAGAACCACAACAAAAGCACAGGTCTTATAATGGAAACAATGTTTTCACTTGTTGAAAAAGCTAGTGAAAGAAAACGAAAATTGCTTCAATCAAAGTTAATGTAAGACTTAAGGATTAAAACATAAAAATGTAGTGCTTATATTTTCCCGTTTTACTATACTATATCTTATAGGCCTGTATTAAGTTTCATTTGCTTTTTAATTCTTCCTTGTCCATACTTTAAAAAGGAGAGGATACAATAAAAGCCAGCTTAAGAGGTTTACAATATACACGACTAAACATTGCCCTTGTTGTTTCGGATGAAGGGTTAAATACTGTTTTTATACTGCCCGTATTCCCCGCATATATCAAAGCCTGTGTCATACCTATTTTCTCTGATGTCCTCTTTACTGATTTCCGCAAACAGTTTCAAATCCGTTCTGTTAAGTTTTAGAAGAATCTTTGTTTTTTTACTGTTTAGTTCAACCCAGCAATCTTTCGTTTGTTTACCGCTGCTTCGAATCGAAATCATTCAACGACTAAACCTTAGTGAATGCAAAACAAAATATGTATGGTTGTAATCCGATGAGAAACGTACAGTAACAATATTAAAAATGAAATTTATTAAAAGTAATAAAGTTTAAATTCACACTGCTTATCTAATATTATTACAAAATAAAAAAATATGCTGGCTTAAAAGATTTTCAGGAAAATTTTAGCTATTTGGAATACTTAAAAAAGTTGCTAATTATACCATAAATATTATAGTTACACTATAAAAATCGATAATGTTATATTAACACTTATTTTTATACCCGTACGATAGGATCGGGTATAATAAAATTACTCCTCCGTTTGTAACACCTCGAAATAAGCGAGCTAGATATACCTTCAAAGGTATGGATCGGATCAGAAAAAAATTCTAAGACTTTTGAGCCATGTCCGCCCGTCCGTCAGCACGCTAACTCAAAAACTAAGAAAGCTAGAATCTTGAAATTTACACAAAATACTTTGGAAGTAATTTGTAGGTTCCCTATTTTTTTTGGTTGAGTTTGGAGCAAGCCTTAGGGTAGCTCTCGAACACCTAACTTTTAGATCCCCACATTTTTTTTGCAATAGAGCTATGAAATTTTAACCGCTGATAGATCTCACAAAAGTATTAATTTTATTTTTAATAACTTTTTTTTGTAGCCCCACCCGTTACGGAGCTACAGCTCCCCAAAGGTTCAAAAAAGCTCCATATTTAAATTATTATAGCACAAGTTGTATAAGGTATATCTTCATTTTGAAAACGCTAAATGATTACTACTTTCATTAGCTTTAAAAGTATATATACAATAAATATATAATTTTGGCGTACGGTGTCTTAATTTACCGTTATGCAAAACTCAAATTTTGCAAAATTCTTTAACCCTTCCATCTTCTAAACGGTTAAAGTTGGAAACTTGAAATTTTGACAGAAGTTAGATCTTTGAAAATTAGTATGAGTCATTTCAGAAATTTTTTTTGTATCACCCCCCGTTTAGGAGCTGTAAGGGGTCAACAACTGAAAATTTCCTATTTTTAAACACCTGTAACTTGAACACCTGTTAAAATTTTTTTGAAGTAATACACAAAAATTAGAGTTTCAACATTATACTCTTTATTCTGTTAACAACTTTTTTTAATAATATAGGGTTACTTTATAATTGACGAAAGTGTTACTTGATTTTTTCAAATTTTCTAACAAATTTCTTTAACGAATTTTTTCCATTTTGTTTTACTCGATAATTTGAAATTGTTGAGGATATAATGCGTAGTACAAAAAAATGTAAATAAATAAACAACATAACGGTTGCTTGAAGAATTTTTATTTATATGATATTGATATATATACATACTTATATAATATCATGTTTATTTACATATCGTATATGTCACTAGTGAATGAATGATAAGAGTATAGATGTATATTATATAGCGCCGTATTTACATACATGTATGTATTTTATTGTACTTATAAGAAATTTTTCTGTCAATGGAATATTTAAATATAATATATAATATTTAAAATTATATTTACTGTTTTGTACTTAGTAAATTTAATATACATTTACCGCTTAGTATTAAATGGTACTATAGAATATTTGAAAAAGTTTTGGATTGATAATCGTTATGTGAAAGGTTAGAATCTGCTTTTGAAGAATGTACATATAAACATATAGTTTGAATATATGTACAACCCATAGTTCTAGAAATTATAAAATTCACCCAAATTATTTTAAAATACTAAAATATTAAAAAAATAATATTGTAAGCAGAGTGACAGGCTGTGAACATACTAACGGTTCGTACGGGTATCTAAGAGTTGACAAAGTCAACTGTATTCTTCCTCGTTTAAGGTAAAATTGAGACTCGATAAATATCAAAGAATTAAATATTATTACTATTAAAGATAGAAATGTTCAGAATATGGTAAAAATATATGTACGTCCAAGTTAATGAAAATTTAACATATACCTATATATATACAAAAATTATTAACATTTAAAAATCATTTGAAATGCAGGTACCTACATATTTAAGAATAAAAAAAAATTGTACATCTTTCCAATAAAATATTAAATTTTTTAAAAATATCATTTAAACCCTTGATCCGCATTGAATTGAATCAAAATCTAGTTGTATATACGATAATATAATAACAAAATATACCTATAGATAATATTATGTACAATAATTTATTCAGTAAATGTTTTTATCATTTTTATTTTATGTATGTATATGTCAGTGTTTTTTCATTAATATATTATATTATAATAATAATATAAAAATTGTGTAGGGTAGTGTAAATAAAAACAAAAGAAAAACAACATGAAAAAAAAAAAATTGAGTATTTATCACTTGAAAAAAAAAAAGTTTTTAATTTCATTCTTTTATTTTATTTTTGTAATTTTAATTTTTTTTTTTTAACAAATCCTTGTCATACATCATTTTAAGTAATTTTTATATCAGCATCCATTATCTCCACTTTTAGAGTGGCCCAAGGCATTTAAGATAATAACATAACCTTAAAAAGAAATAAAATTGAAAAAAGAAAAAGAAGAAAAATTATGAGAAAGAAAAGAAAGATGAGCTCAAGTTATGGTATCAGCTTGAATGTCATGTCTATCTCTTCTTTTTATTTTTTTTTCTCTCTTGTCTTTTTTCTTTTTCCTGTTATTTTTTTTGGTTTTGTTTTTGTTTCAGTTTTTTTTTGTTATTTTATACGGGCTATGAAATATTAACAAATAGGTATAAAGGATGAAGTAAACTAAAAGATGATCTAAAAAAAAAATAAATTTTAAATTTCAATTTGTTTTTTTTTGTGAAAAAAAAAGAAGAGAAAGAAGTGTCAACTTTAATCAAATCTCTTTATTTATCTGTGATATACACACTGTAATACGTAATTTAACAGACTTTATAGTATGTATACATGATAGTGAAAAATGAAAAATTTTGTTTTTTTTGTAGACAATATGATAAATTAAGGTATATTTTAAAAACTAACGAGAAAAATATTAAATTTAATTATATACAAAAAAAAAAAAAAACAAAAACAAAATAATCATACCTTTAAAATTTAAATTAAATAGAAAAGTTTATTTTAAGTGATTAAAAGTAAAATATTTTTTTAAGTGATTTAAAAAAATATTTCTAAATATCTAATATTTTTACTTAATTATAATGGAATAAATGTGAATAATAAATTTCGGTTTAAACTCTGTAGTTTTTATAAAGAAAATTGTAATAACAATAAATTATACTTTCATTAGTATAATGAAGAAATTATTAACAGGTTTTATTGAATTACTCGTGGTTAAAGGAATCGTGGAACCTTTTTTTTTTTTGCGAGTGTAGGTGGGAATCATCGAAAACACTATAGTCCTCTATGAGTTTGTCGGACTTAAATCTACTAAACACCACCTCCCTAAAGCTTGCAAAAATCTTGTTAATTCCTGTGACAATACATGATTCAAAAATAATAATATCAAAAAACAGGGTGTTGCCTTTTAATTATATAGCTATAGGCAAAACTAAATGTATAGGTATATAATAATTATATAATTTTTTACATTTAGTTTATACATTTTTCTTTTTCCTGAAACTCACAAACAAAGAAACGGGAATCATTTTTAAATTTTTGTTTGTTGCATTATATGTACCTATGTATGTAGATATTTACGTTAAAAAGAGTAATTGATTTTTTGTTTATATACGATGTATATATTAGAATACATAATTTTATTCTTTTACTTTAAAATGTCTATAATTAATTCTGTAATGTAGCAAACAAACTACCGAACTTTTGTTTTCTTTTTTCTTTTTCCAATTTCCATTGTACATTTTTTGTGTATTGTTTACGTTTTACTTGAGTTTAAATGTTAAAGAAAAAAGTGAATTTGGATAAAAGTATATATGTGGATGTGTGTATATATTTTTTTTAATCTTATGAATTTTTATGATTTACAGATTAAATATTATCATAGACAAATAACATTGTAGATAAGTAAATCGTATGAGAGTTTTTTAATCACTTATTTTTTAAAATTTTAGAAAAAAAAACAACTTGGGAAGTAAATCACTGTTAAATGCAATAATAAAAAATATAATGTTAATAAAATGTATAATCAAAATATTTATAATAAAAATGTTATCTATAGGACTAAACCGTACATTTCTCTATAATAATATTATGTTTATGTAAAATAAAAGCTAGAGGCATTAAATGCATAACTATAAACTTAAATTTTGAAAATATTGCGGTTAGCTTTCATATTAGTTTCACGGGCTTTATGGCACATATATAAATGCTATATCGAGATATATTTTTTTAAAGAAACTCCCATCGTAACAACATCATTTAGAAAATTACAAAAAAATTCGCAATTAAAAAATTTATTTTCTACTTTTTAGTTCAAAAAAAGCTGTTTTTAAAATTTTTTTTTTATTATTATTTTATTAATTATTTTGCGGCCAAAAATTGTTTTTGAATTTATTTGATAGCGGGAATTCAATTAATTTTCCAGTGTAAATCCGGCCTTTGAATGAAATGTACTTTCAAAAAATTTTTATTTCCTTTTAAAAATGTACAACATAATATTTTTGTAAACTATCCAAGATTCTTCCTATTTTAATTAACACAGATTGATCTAGTTTTGAGCAGTTCCTCTCTAATAAAAAGGAGGATTCTAAAAGATTTCTTGAATAATAAAAACGGAATTTATTTATTTATTTATTAAAACATTAATTTGAATATGAAATTATAAGTTAAGACTAAATTTGCCACAGTTTTTGGGGTCGAAATTAAAATCGTAAAAGAATCATCGGATTTCCGAAAAAAATCACTTACTTGTCGCTTTTATTGAATAACTTATGCATTTAAAAAAAAAATACTCGCTGAGCTTGTAGCCGAATGCTTACATAGATATCAAAGGTACAAATAATTGTATTTTATCATAGCTTTCGAAATAATGATATTTATTCATGATTATATTTTATATTACATTAACTCCATGGTGTCCGTTTTTCTGTCTGTTGCCATCACGTAGTTTACAAAAAAGTGAGCATTCTTTTATATTAACTTGTCGGTGTCTATTTGTTTTTATATATTGGGATGACCTTTTGCTTGTACAATTTCATATTGAAAAGAGGTTTTAGTATTTTAATTAGGTTGACTTTTTTGTTTTTAAGAAAGTGTGTTAATTAAACAGTGGTAGATATTTAATTTATTGTGATTTTACCCTATCCTCAATAATTTTAGAAGGTTCTTTTATTATCTTAATAACAATTTGAGTTGTTCAAGATCTATCGCACAAATTTTATTTTCTACATTTTAGAGGGTTAGATTTGTTTCGATAAAATAATTTTCAAATAAATAATATGCTATTTAAAGACATTTTTTTTTACATTATTTTTGATTGAAAAAATAAAAGACATAAAAAGCTGTTAAAATTCTTTAAATAGATATCAAATTTTAATTATCAATTTCTGAAAATTGTAATGTAACCGTGCGTCTCTTCAAAATTTTGTGACAAAAATAGATTTAAATATGATTAGGGTAGGTACTTAAAATAAATTTCATACGAAATTTGTTATTTTACAAACCTAAAATTTTTATAACACCTTCCTAATTGAATTTATATTAATTATTTATTTTATATCGCTTTATTTAATAAACTGCTTGAATAGAAGAGATGAAGAAATCACTTTATATTTTCTATCAAAAAAAAAATTTTTTGAAGATCAATTTATAATCATTTTACTCCCCAATTTACACAATGCTAATTATTTCTTTTTCTTTGTTTATGGTTTTAAAGAACAAAAAGTGTTTTTAAGTATGTGATTTAAAACAAGAATCAAATTAATTATGTATGCTCACATATTATCTTTTTAAATTTTCCACAATTTCAAATAAACACTTTACAAGTGTATAAGTAAAAAATAACAAAAAAAAAAAAAAGAAAACTCTTCACTTTGATTCACTTTGTACATGTATGAATCTTTTATTATTTAAAAATTTCTTTTAGATTTAAGCACAAAATAAAGCAAATAAACAATGTTCCCAGATTCTTTAAGGATCTTACAATATTTTTGAGTAACACTTTAACATTTTCAAAAGATTCTTTTAAACTTTAGTTGTTGTTATTTTTATATACGTTATGGTATCAAAATAATAACAATAATAATATATTCTCGTTTTTCTCATAGATGCTTTTTCTATTTTGATCTTTAAGACATTGTGCTTAATGCTGTTTATTTTTTTTTCTTGTTATAGGGTTTACTTTAGAGAAACTCATAAAAAAAAAAAAAAATTCCAGTTAAAAATGTTAAAATCTTTGAAATGGTTGAATTTGTCTCTGCAACAAATAATCAAAATCGAGATATAATATATATGAATATTTTTTTTTTATTATGTTAGTGGAAAATTTTTTCCCAATCCCTTAAATTTTTCTAAGTATTTTCTTTTTGTTATTTTTTTTTTTTGCATTTCCATCATGTTAAATTTCACATCTCGTTTTTGTTGAACTGTTAAACCACGAGAGAGCACAAAAATGATTTATGATAGAATTTTTTTTTTTTGTTGTGAAATGAGAAAAAAAGGGAAACAAAAAACATATTAAGGTTCAGAATTTTCTTTTAAAAATACAAAAAAATACAATAAAAAAATAAGAAACTGAACAATCTCAAAAGAAATTTTTAAACTTTCTAGAATCCTTTTTCTTTTGCCGTTACTTTTTCCGTATTCGTTAATTTTTATATCATTAAATGCAAATTGTAGAAAAATGGTGTGCGTTTTTTATTTGTATAAGATATCCTAAGATATCTTTTTTTTTTAGATATATATAATTCATCTTACATGTGAGTATAACAATATATAAATCCGAGTTGCCAGATTTTTTAATATGTTTTACGCAACAATTTTTTAGGTGTTAAAATTTTTATGTCATCGTCGAAAAGTAAAATTTGCTTATCTTTCGAGAATTTTAATTTTTTGAAACAAAATGAAACATACCTCCAACTACTGTTTTCTATTTCGTGAGGCTACTTCGTGAAACTAACTACGTGAAGTTACCTCGTCAGACATATTATAATGCTTACCAAAACTGAATTTATATCACATTTTATATAGTTTCACGACTTAGAAGGAGTATATATTATAGTTTCTCAATTTTTTTTCATTTCAGATCGCGGCTTTGGAAGTTATTAAAAAATTGAATTTAATCCATTATTTAATATTTCGGGGAAAGGTTTCAGCTTAAGATAAGACAGATAAGTAAAATTATAAATTAATTTTCGAAAAGTTAAAGGATTCCACAAATCAATTTACCATAAAATAAAGATTTGGTAAATTTCTTCCAAAAATATTTACCTTATGCTCAGCTTGAAAAACAGTTTATGAATCTCAAATTATTGAAATATTAATTAAAATTAATTTAAGATCCTAATTTTCAAATTTGAATTTATGAGTTTCATTAATTTTTTTTTTATCTATACGGAAATGGAAAACGAATTAATTTTATTATCTGTAGTGGAGTTTTAGATTTTAATGATGACATCTGAAAACCTTTTACGAAAACTTTAATTTATACTGTTACCAATACATATGTTGAACTTTATGTGTTTTGTATTAGTTGAAGCCCACAATTTAATATTATCATATTAAAAATTGAACAAAACACAAAATCTGAACGATCCAAGTAAGAAAAATAAAACAAAAAAAAAGCTTACAATATAAAATGAAATAAAAAAATAACAATTTAAACTTCAAGGACATTTTATGACAAATTTAAGTTTGATTATCCTTTTTACTTTAAAATTTTTATGATTTTTCTCTTTTATAAAAGATGAACAAAAAAAAAGGACATTATTTTTCCTTTGTTTCAATTTTTTTGTTTGCTTTATTCTCTGTTTTTAATGGAAATTATTATGTGATAATTTTTATTTAATACTTTAAAAGCATTTTGAGAATTAAATGCAACGATTCTAACACAGAGAAAACAAAAAAAAAAAAAGAGTAAAAACAAAGAAATTTTGAAAGACTGAGGGAATAACTTAAAGAAAATATATGATGATCCTGGGTACAGAATAAATTGTTAGAAAATTTAATACCAGTAAACTGGACTAAAAAAAAAAAATTAGAATAAATTGAAAGAATTTTTCTGTTTAGTTAATCGTTTTTCTTTTTGTTGTTGTATTTTTTATTGCAAGGATTTAATGAGAAATAAATTATTTTCAAAGTTCAAGGATTAAATTGAATTGAAACAATTTTAAAATTTATGGAATCTTTTTTGTATGGGTTTGTACGAATATTTACCAGTATTTTGGTGTTCAGATTTAAAACTTTAAAAAACAAAGTATATATAAATAATAATATATAAATAATTTATTATTAAATAAAATTTTTTTTTTAACATAAAAAATCCTTTATTAAAAAAAGCAGTAAAAGTGTAAAAAAAATTTTTTTTTTATAGGTGATTTTTATTTGCTACAATTAAAAAAAAATAAAATCATCAATCGCATATGATGTTAAAAATGTGAAAGCTTTTAAAAAATACTTAAAGTTTTTTTTTAATTATAGCATGCTCCTGTTTTTTATGAAAGGATTTTTGAAACATTAAACACGAACGAGAGAAATCATCTTCTAAAATATAAACAATAAAAATTTATGAACACTTTAGGTGTAATAAAGTACATAAAATTTTAAAATTAAGCTTGCTTATAAGTGTTCTTTATCTTTAACTAAGTACGCGATAGAAAAAATAACGAGGAAGAATACAGTTGCCTTTGTCAACTCTTACATACCCGTACGAACTGTTAGTATGTTCACAGCCTGTCACTCTGCTTACAATATTATTTTTTTAATATTTTAGTATTTTAAAATAATTTGGGTGAATTTTATAATTTCTAGAACTATGGGTTGTACATATATTCAAACTATATGTTTATACATTCTTCAAAAGCAGATTTTAACCTTCCACATAACGATTATCAATCCAAAATTTTTTCAAATATTCTATAGTACCATTTAATACTAAGCGGTAAATGTATATTAAATTTACTTAGTACAAAATAGTAAATATAATTTTAAATATTATATTATATTATATTTAAATATTCCATTGACAGAATAATTTCTTATAAGTACAATAAAATACATATATGTATTTAAATACGGCGCTATATAATATACATCTATACTCTTATCATTCATTCATCAGTGACATATACGATATGTAAATAAACATGAGTATGTATGTATATCAATATCATATAAATAAAAATTCTTCAAGCAACCGTTATGTTGTTTATTTGTTTACATTTTTTTGTACTACGCATTATATCCTCAACAATTTCAAATTATCGAGTAAAACAAAATGGAAAAAATTTGTTGAAGAAATTTGTTAGAAAATTTGAAAAAATCAAGTAACACTTTCGTCAATTATAAAGTAACCCTATATTATTAAAAAAAGTTGTTAACAGAAATAAGAGTATAATGTTGAAGCTTTAATTTTTGTGTATTACTTCAAAAAAATTTTAACAGGTGTTCAAGTTACAGGTGTTTAAAAATAGGAAATTTTCAGTTTTTGACCCCTTACAGCTCCTAAACGGGGGGTGATACAAAAAAAATTTCTGAAATGACTTATTTTGAAAGATCTAACTTCCGTCAAAATTTCAAGTTTCCAACTTAAACCGTTTAGAAGATAGAAGGGTTAAAGGATTTTGCAAAATTTGAGTTTCGCATAACGGTAAATTAAGACACCGTATGCCACAAATATATATTTATTGTATATATACTTTTAAAGCTAATAAAAGTAGTAATTGTTTGGCGTTTTCAAAGTGAAGATTTACTTTATATAACTTGTGCTATAACAATTTAAATATAGAGCTTTTTTGAACCTTTGGGGAGCTGTAGCTCCGTAACGGGTGACGGTACAAAAAAAAGTTATTAAAAATAAAATTAATATTTTTGTAAGATCTATCAGTGGTTAAAATTTCATAGCTCTATTTAAAAAAAAATGTCGGGATCTAAAAGTTAGGTGTTCGAGAGCTACCCTAAGTTTTGGTCCAAACTCAACCAAAAAAAATGACAAACCTACAAATTACTCCTAGAATATTTTGTGTAAATTTCAAGTTTCTAGCTTTCTTAGTTTTTGAGTTAGCGTGCTGACGGACGGACGGACGGACATGGCTCAAAAGTCTTAGAATTTTTTTCTGATCCGATCCATACCTTTGAAGGTATATCTAGCTCGCTTATTTCGAGGTATTACAAACGGAGGAGTAATTTTATTATACCCGATCCTATCGTACGGGTATAAAAACAGAACAGGAAAGAATATTTCTTATAAGTAATTTACTTTTACTAAATTTCCAGCTCGAAAAATCTTTACTGTTAGGTAATCTTTAATTTTATTTTTTTATACGCTAACTAAACATTAAGGATGACTAGCTTTTTACTATTGTAGATATTGTTAAATGGGAGAGAAGAAACGGAATAGAAGAAGGACAATAGAAGGTCTTAAAGAAGAATTAGAGAATAAATTATAAATGAAATTAAAAGGGTTCTTTTTGAATTGTTGCAAATTGTACTAGTGAATATTTATGAGAAAGGGAAGTTATTGGATGGAAGCAAATTATTGCATATTCATAATTTTACGAGTTTTCAGTATAAATGAATTTCCATAACTTTCAAGTAATTTGCACTATGTATAAAAGAACATTTGCTATTTCCCTCGTATAACTCATGTTAACAAAACTTAAATAAAACATTCTGATAGAATTAATTTAATATTAGGATATATAAAAAAAATTTTTTATTGATTTTAATTTAGCTTATATATTGAAAGATATCATAATGACCCTAGATGATTTGAAATTTAGTTTGTAAAACTGATAATCATACCAAAAAAGGCCACAAGATGACTTCAACTACCAGATAATGCTTCTAAAGTAAAATCATTAAGAAATGTAAGAAAATTTGCTCAAACACTATTAATTTACTTTACACAAAATCTTAAAACATAAAAAAGTGAAGTTATTTAAATAAAAAAAAAAAAAAAATTCATTTTTAATACACTTTGCTTTAATTAAAAATGTCGAAAAGAAAAAAGGATTCTTATGAAAAGAATGATTTATAAATTCAACCCAAGTATATATTAATTACACTTGCAAACAAACGATTCAAGTTTAATTCAATTCTTTATAATTATAAAACAATAAATTAAATGAATCGTAAAAAATCGTTTTTAATTTTTTTTTTTTTTTTTTGAATACTTTTGATTTTTTATACGAGTTTTTTTCACGAATCCTAAAAACATTTCAGACCTTTTATTGTTTTTTATTTTCCTTTCTTCCCTGTAATCAAAATTTTAAATACCCCTTTCTAAGATTGCTCCAATGAATTGTTTTTAATAATAGCGCTCCTTAAAAAATTATTTGTTAATTAAAGGACACAAAGAATAACAAAAATAATAGAAAGAAAGAAAAAAAAAAAAAAAAACAAAAAACAATTTTGAATTGAAACCAATCAAATTTTTAATTAAAATCATTGAGCGTTATGAGATGGTGTTGGTAGTAGACAATCTCTAATTAGTTACATAATTGCAATCAAATTCAAAATACCCGTACATATACATGTATACAAAAATAAAAGGGATATAAAATATTATATCTTTAAATAAAATTAAATTAAAATTTTTTTACTTCAATTAAAGGACATTTTTCCAAATGTCTAAAGTGTTTCTTATTGTTTTTCTAAGAAAATTTCAAAACTCTTAACTTAAAGGAAAAGAATAATTTATTTTCTTTATACCTTTCAACTGTTTTATTTTTTTAATTTTCTTTTTTTTTTGTTTTACTTTAAATACCCCCTTCCGCTAATAACCCATCAAAAATTTTATTAGTAACCTTTTTTTTTTTTCATCTTGTTGTCATGGCCTTTTGTTCGTAAATGTTTAAATTTATTTTTTTTTGTTTTTTTTGTTTTTTTTTTTCTTACTTTCGTTAATTAATTTGACATAACTATTGTTAACAGTTACGAAAAAAAAATGTCCTTAGCATTTTCATCCTTTTTTAAGGATATTATTTAATTATATAATAAAGAGAAAATATCCTGTATATTTTGTTCTCGGAAGTTGAAATATTTTGAAAAAAAAAAAAATTATAACAAGGGATAAATTAAATTTGAGTAGCACTTGGAAAAAGAAAATTTTTTTTTTTCAAACCAAACATTCGAATATATATTTTTAAAATTGTAATGAACAATTTAAAGATTTCAAAAACTGTTTTTTTAAGACTATATTTTTTGATAATATTTTAAATAGAGTTAGCCATTCAATATTGGTTTTCCAACAACATAATTTTGCCAAATTAATTAAATTTCAGATTTTGTTGCTAATTTATTTAAAAAAAAAAAGCCTCTAGTGGTCACATATATCATCACGATATAAATCTAGATATAAAAATTTATTTATTATCAGCATTTAAATAACATATGTAAAGTATTTTCAGTTTCATCTAAATAATCATATTATTTACCTATAAATATAAAAGGATCTACAAATTTCCTTTTATATTTATTAATTTTTTTATTAAAGTTTCGGAATCAAAATTCCTTATTATATGTATCAAAGAAATATGAGTGGATATTCTAACAACAAATTTTTGTAATTTTCTTTGTATTCTTCAAGAAAAAGTATTTTGAAAAAAAAAAAACAAAAGAATACTTAATTATTTTTTCCTGCGGCTTTTAATTATTTTATCCTTTTTCTTTACTTACAAGTGTAATGATATTTTTGTTCTTTTGATGCGACTTCTAATGAATAATGAAGAAAAATTTATTATTGGCTCTTCTTATTTCAAAATAAATATTCTTTTTATAAAGAAAATGTGAATATGTTTTTTTTTTTTTTTAAATAATTGTTGGGACAATTTCCAAGGATATGCCTTTTTTTTATATTTTTTTATTTGCCTTTTAGTCTTTGTCACGCAATCTTTCAAATATATTTTTGTTTTCTTTTCTTTTGAACATTAATCAATCAAAATACACGAGTACTTAGTTAGTTATACTTACTTACTAAAACAGAGTACGTATACATGAAAATGTCCTTTAATTTTTTATTTAATTTTTTTTTTTTTTTTTGTTAATGAATCCGTGAATATTTTTTTGGAAATATATACATTTTATTTTTTAATTAAATAAAATTAACCAAAAACTAATGATAATATTTTGGAAATTTGGAGTAAAATAATAATAAAACAAGTAAAAAATGAAAATATAAAAAAAAAACAATATGCTTTGGGTAATTTTTTTTTACTCAAGAAAATTTTGAAGGAAAAGTAAAATTTTTAAAAAAGATATACTTTCGTTCAGTTTTAATTGCGTTTATAATGTGAATTTTTGTTATGTATTTTTTTTTTTGTACTTATGAAGAACAAAATTTTTCAATTTCCTCTTTGATTATTCTTTACTGCTCTTTTTGTCATAAATTTCTGTTTTAAATATTGATTAATGGTTACATATCAGGTTACAATTATATACAACCTACTTATTACAATTTTTTAGGTTTTAAAAATCTGTAGATTTCGTATCTACTTTTAATGACACAAAAGATTTAAATTTTGCTATAAAAATAATAAAATCAAAATTTTGCAGTAATTATTCAGTAAAAGTAAGAATCAGTAAAATGCAGTAAAAATCGTTTCAAAAATAAAAATTTAAATAAAATAATATTTATATTTTAATGTATGATAATAACAATAACGTTTACAATCGCAAATATTTCATTTATTTATTTTTATTTCTATAAGTACAAATTATTGGAATATTTATTCATCAGAATAATGTTAAATTGTACAAATTAATTAAAAAAAAATCAATTTTATTTGCATTGGGTAATTTGGTAATCAAAGTTTTATATCTACTTCTATATTTTATATCTACCGAATTTTTTAACAAGTTTTAATAAATTTTTTTTTTTTTTAGATAAATGTATAAGGAAAGCAAAATATAAAACCAATAAATCCTTTTTGTAGTTACCATACCCTAATCTAAAATAAACTAGATGTCATTTAGAACATTTTCCTATCTATATTTTTGTTTTTAAGCATTAAAAGGTTATATTCTACAGGTTGTTAGGTTATCTCCATTAACATCTTTATTTATAATGTTCATAGAACCTCAACAAACGCAGTGATTATGATTCTAAACAAATGCGCATATATGGGCAATCCATTTTTTAATTGAAATTACCTTTAAGTTAATAAATAAACTTAAATACTAAGTTGTAATGAAATATTTTTACCACATAATTTTTTGTAAATAATTTTTAATTTTCGTTAAAAATACAAAAACAAAAACTTTCAAAAAGAATCAAAATTTTATTTCTTCAGTTTAAAAAAAAAAAAAAACAGAATATAAAAAAGTTAATTGTTTTTATAGCTTCCTTTTTTTTTTTTTTTGAATTTTTAAATATAATTTAAATATTATTTAATTGTTTTGTACCTTATTATTATCAAAAACAACTGTTATTATTCTCACATAACTGTAAATTTTATAGCAAAACAAAAACGGTTTTTTTTTTTATATTTCGGTTCTGCTATTGTTTTGTTGTGTTTGTTATTTTTTTTTTTTTGTGTAGTCAATTCCGGTGCGTGAGTTATTCACTAAAAAAAAAAATTTGTATAATACTCGTGTTCATTAAAAATAACTTCATTTTTTTTTTTTTTTTTAATTCTAATTATTATTATTACTGTTATTTTTCAAAGTAATACAAAATACATTTTCTTTATTTTTTTTTTTTTGAGGTCAAGCTAGTTAACTTTTATGGTACGAAAAAGTATTCAAAGTTATTAAAATATTCAGAATATAACAAAAATATAATACATGTCTGTTTATGTATTTATGTTTTAATATGAAAAAAAGAGAAAGAGATAGAAAAGAAGAATAAAGCAAAAAAATAAAAAAATAAAAAATTAAAATAAGGAAAAATAAAGAAAAGAATAAGAAATAAAAATTTCCGAAAAAAATTAAGTTTTAGGTGTTGGTTTTATTGTTTGTGGTTTTGTTGGTACTCAAGTTAAAAAAAATAGAAAAACAAAAAATTAATTGTCAAGGAAATGAAGTCTTTCTCACTCTCTTCTTCTTTTAGTAAAATTAAGGAAGTCATTTTTTTTTTTTGTGATTTTAACACGCAAAAATATGGGCTATGATATTTTAACTAAAATGGTGAATAAACAATTTATATTAGATTCTTTTATACCTACGTTTCTTTTATACCTACAATAACAAATATTTTTGTTTCGTTAAGTTTTTTTGGTATCGTAATTCTTTTTTATTATTTTTGTATCTTTTTTTTTATTATAAACAAAATAAAAACAAAAACAAAAAAAATAATTATTAGTGTCATATCAAAGTTTCATGTACAAATTCAAATTCATAATGTTATAAATTTTTTTTTAATTAAAAGGATATAAAATTTTATTATTAAGTTTTCATATATAGGAATAAAAAACACAATAATACATATATAATTAAAGATGGAAAGGGGACAGTGGACTTCTTAAATTTTATAAGATATACACATTTATTAATTAAAATTAAAATTTAATTGTTTTTTAAATGTGTGAAAAAGGATATGAATTCATTTTAATAATACCATAAACAAAAAAAAAAATAAAATAAAAAACAAAAATTTTATAATACCTCTAGAAGCTATAATGTGTTAAATGGTGTTAATATGTGTTAAAGGAGATTTAAAATATATGTAGAAATTTATTCAAAAGTGTATATTTTAATTCAAATAAAATTATTTTATATATTTTAAATGTTTTAATTTTTTTTTTTTTTTTTATGATTAACATAAAAGATTAATTGTCATGGCAAAAATTTTTTTTAATGAACTAAGTTAAATATCTTTATATATATGCATTTTTACAAGTATATACAAGTATATAAAAGGGTTCTGTAATTTTAAGCAAATGAATTATGAGAAAATATGACGGTAATTGAAGTGATTAAATGTAGAAAAGAAATAAACATAGAATATTGTTAATTATAGGAAAAATATTAAAGAATTCTATAAAAGAAAATTATATAGGATATTTATATATATTAATTATATACGCTAATATACACTTTATGGAGAAGTTTATGGAAATGTACGGAGAAATTTTATTATTAGTTCTTTAATCTACTAAGTATTAATAGTTAGAACTCTTTAATCTACTTAAATCTTGTCATTAATTTTAAAATTAAAAAATCTTGTTTGTTTCTATATTTTTATCCAAAACTGTAAGTTTATATTTTAAATTTTATTATTTTCTTTTAATTAAATTTTATTATTATGTTAAATAATTTCATATTAACTATAAAATTTTTTAGTATTATAGCAATTGATGACCTATACAAATATTTTTAAAAGATAATATTTGAAAAGGTTTATTTTGTAAAACTTGTTTGCGACTAAATATTACAGTCTTTATATTATTATTAACAGCTTTTTATTAACTTGGTTGGGTAAAGGATGGAATCTTAGAAGCCATTTTAAACAGACTTCCCGTTGAGTTAGAGACTTGAAATTTTCTTCATTAGATCAGATCCCGATGACAATACATGATTTTAAAATAATAATATCGAAAAACATTAGAGAAATTAATTTCAAAATTAAATTTTCATACAAAGATATAACAGAATTTTTAACAGAATTATTACAGAACCAAAATAAAACATTTTATCTAAATTTACTAAACTCACCAATACCAATACGTATACGTAATACATAAATGTTTTTTTTTTTCTATAAAAGACTATTGTTTTTTATGTAGACCATTGCATTGTATGCGTACATATACATAGATACATACTTAAAAATATGTAATAAATGTGCTTCGAAAATATTTTTGGTTTGAAAGTGATGAATTTGAAAGATATGAATGTGTAAACAAATGAATGTGTCCCACTTGAGAACACAGTGTAAAATTTAATATGCATTTACTTAAAATTTAGTAAGCAAGTGTTAAATTTAAGTTTTTTTTCATCAAATCAATTGATTTTTAGTATACATTTTTATTTATAAAAGTAATGTGTTTATTTATAATATTTATATAGATATGTGTTTTTCCTTTCTTAATTATAATTAAAATAGGGCTTTCCTTTTGAAACTCTTAACATATTAAAATCGCATATTATGGCCCTAACATTGATATCTAAATTGGGAGCTGCCTTTAAATTAAGATCTATTAGGGAATGATGATCTGACCCACAAATGCCTTTTTCTGAAGTATAAAAACTAAGAATATATTTCCCATTATGTAAAAACATTAAACAACAAAAAGAATATATTAAAAATAAGAAATCGAGTCTTTTTTAAAAATAGTAAATAACAACAATATTTTTCTTTTCAATAACAATAATTATGAATTAATCATAAAATATATGTTATGTACATACATACATATATATCTACATCGTCTAGAAAAAGCAAAATAATTTTTTTTTTAATTCAAAAACATTAGCATTTAGAAGTAAGCAATTTAATATATTCTCAATTACATACTTTTAAAACCAAATTTTTTTAAAGGACGGTAAACATAAACGAACAAAAAAAAATTTTATGTTTGTATATGAATGGACGGTTAACATAAACAAACAAAAAAAAAAAATTCAGAATGTTCTATAGCTAATAATTTCTATTTTTTAAATAGACTGTATGCATAAATTTAATATTAAAAAAAAAAATAAGTTCTTAGCGTACCTAAATAACCGAAAAAAAAAGGAAAATGTAATACTGGAAGAAAAATAAAAACGAATAGAAAAAAAAGAGAACAAAAAATGTTACTTTAATTGTTTTTAAATATTTTTAAAGTCTATTTCTTATGTATATATTGTGCACATCTGATATTTACCCACATAACAGATAGAAAAAAAGAACTATTAAAATGTTATGATTTTAAAAGAAAGAAACATACATTTGATATTTCCGTACATAACAGATAAAAAAAAAAATATTAAAATGTTATGTTATGTTAAGAAAGAAAAAAACAAGGCAGTGTATGAATCAAAGTTTTTAAAGGGTCGCATTTTTAAGTGGAAATAAAGAACATTATAAAATTGCAATATTTTTATTTAAATTTTGAATACTTATATTTGTCGTTACTAAAAAGAATAAAATAAAATAAATAAAAAAATTTTTAAAAAAAACAGCTTTTTTGAACTAAAAAGTAGAAAATAAATTTTTAATAGCAAATTTTTCTGTAATTTTCTAAACTATATTGTTACAATCGAGATTTCTTTGAAAAAGTTTATTTCAATATGTCAAATATATATATAAATATAAGTACATATATATAAGTTTTAAAGTCTGTGAACTTATAACTTATATTTTTAAATTTTGCCTCCAGCTTTTATATTAATTTAACAGACTTTAAAACTTATATATACATATATTTATATATATATTTGACATATTGAAATAAACTTTTTCAAAGAAATCTCGATTGTAACAATACAGTTTAGAAAATTACAGAAAAATTTGCTACTAAAAATTTATTTTCTACTTTTTAGTTCAAAAAAGCTGTTTTTTTTTAAATTTTTTTTATTTATTTTATTTTATCATTTGATAACAAGATGGTTATTTACCTTGGAAACATATATATGTATATGATATAGTAGATAAAAAGATGAAATATTATTTGGACATTCGTATTTCATTAAAAGTATCAAATATTAATCATTGTTTGTATTTTATTAAAAATATCAAATATTATAAATAATTGAAATAAAATTAATAATAATTATCTTGTATTAAAATAAACTTTATGCATAATATTTAACAAATTTCAAATGAAATGTCATTATGGGATTAAAAAACAATTTTTTTTTTAGTACAATAATAATCTCTTTTTTAAAATAAAAGTTAAAATTTTAAATGTCCATTGTAGTTGCATAATGTGAAATTTATAGTGAAGTTGTTAATCTTATATTTTAATGTAAAAAATCATTTTTTTCTTAATTTCAAAATTATATTTTATATTAATTCTATATTTATCGAATCTTTTTGGATTACTTTTATTTAAAAATAAAAATAAATTTTTAAAATTATAATAATGAAACAATACAAAGCATTATGTAAAATCAAAAGTTTTTAAAAGCTCACATTTCTAAAAAAGAATAAAATAGAGTGAATAGAAAATTTAATTTTTGAAACGATGTACAAATTTCTAAATTTTGCGAAGTAATACTAATAAATGCAACTAATTGTAACTTGAGTTGAATGTAATTGCATTAATACTGTGTTTAAACAAGATTCAAGGTGAAACATGCAAAGATTCAAAGTGAATATTAATAACTTTGTTCACAAAATGCCTGTCAATTTGAAGTCAATTTTTCATTTCCTAATTCAACGTTAAAGTCCCATACACTCATAGAGGAGTCGTGCTCTTTTCACTCCTCTATAATGTCTTTCGATGAGTCCCACCTGGCCAAGCAAAAAAAAACAAAACTAAATTTATAAAGGGTTACTTTACTATCACTAAGCCTGTATTTCATTTGACTAGATGTCACTTGCCAGTATAACATTTAACTGAATTTCATTTGGCTGTATAAATGTTGCCTAGATAAACATTTTATTGGGCAACATATATGCAAAACTATAGAAAGACATCTGATTAACTTTACAATATATCCAAAATATTGAAATCTATTTTTATAATATCTATTTTAGCACATAATACTAATCAAACATACAATACAAGTCAATATAAATTATTAAAGCCTGATTTTGAATACAACTCTAAAATCCCTCATAATTATTGTTTGACATAAAATATTTAAAATAGTGATGGTTATCGCCTTCAAAGACCTGCTGAACTTATTATTAAAACCCTGATTTTGTATCGATTTGAACACAAAGAACTGATTCAAAATCCAGTCAAATGAAATCCTTTAAAATGATAATACGCATCAGGCAAATTATATTTAAGCATATGATGATAAGCTCGATTTAAACAGTTCCAGTAAATTTACTCTCGTTTGCTGTTTTAAATTATTGATTCCTAGTATAGATATAATGTTTAGAAAACTTTGAATTACAACTGATTTGAGCAGTAGTTAATTAACTAACGGAAGGTGAAACAAAAAATTAATAATTTAATAAAACCTATATATAGGACTTAATGAAATTGTATACAAACGGACTGCCAAAATTATAACATATAAACTATAACATTAAATATATTTACAATTTTTTTTTTTGTTAAAATGTACTATAAAAACCACCATCTAATAATATCATTTGATTTTATTAAATTGACAACATAAAAAATCTTTTTCAAATGAAAATTTACTCATATGCTATGGGATACCATTATAAGAATTGGATCATTATGTGTAAATATTATCCTATTAAACCAATATTTGATTTTAATTAAAGAATTTCCAACTAAAAAGCAAAAAAAAAATCACACACAACCTGCTAATTAATATATTTTTTTTTTTTAATCCACATAGTAGAATAAATTAAAATTTTCATTTTAATCGTATATATATTAATATATACTTTAATAAGTATATATATTTACTTAATACCTATATGTATTTACTATGATGATAATAACATAAAATTTAAATTTAGTTACTATTTTAATGAATATTTTTTATTTTTTTTTTTCTAAAAATAAAATTAAAAATATTTTTAATTAGTAAAAGAACGTAAAAAAAAAGAAAAACAAAAAAAAAACGAGGAAGAATACAGTTGACTTTGTCAACTCTTAGATACCCGTACGAACCGTTAGTATGTTCACAGCCTGTCACTTTGCTTACAATATTATTTTTTTAATATTTTAGTATTTTAAAATAATTTGGGTGAATTTTATAATTTCTAGAATTATGGGTTGTACATATATTCAAACTATATGTTTATACATTCTTCAAAAGCAGATTTTAACCTTCCACATAACGATTATCAATCCAAAACTTTTTCAAATATTCTATAGTACCATTTAATACTAAGCGGTAAATGTATATTAAATTTACTTAGTACAAAATAATAAATATAATTTTAAATATTATATTATATTATATTTAAATATTCCATTGGCAGAATAATTTCTTATAAGTACAACAAAATACATATATGTATGTAAATACGGCGCTATATAATATACATTTATACTCTTATCATTCATTCACTAGTGACATATACGATATGTAAATAAGCATGATATTTTATAAATATGTATATATTAATATCATATAAATAAAAATTCTTCAAGCAACCGTTATGTTGTTTATTTAATTACATTTTTTTGTACTACGCATTATATCCTCAATAATTTCAAATTATCGAGTAAAACAAAATGGAAAAAATTCGTTAAAGAAATTTGTTACAAAATTTGAAAAAATCAAGTAACACTTTCGTCAATTATAAAGTAACCTTATATTATTAAAAAAAGTTGTTAACAGAAATAAGAGTATAATGTTGAAGCTTTAATTTTTGTGTATTACTTCAAAAAAATTTTAACAGGTGTTCAAGTTACAGGTGTTTAAAAATAGGAAATTTTCAGTTTTTGACCCCTTACAGCTCCTAAACGGGGAGTGATACAAAAAAAATTTCTGAAATGACTCATACTAATTTTCAAAGATCTAACTTCTGTCAAAATTTCAAGTTTCTAACTTAAACCGTTTAAAAGATAGAAGGGTTAAAGGATTTTGCAAAATTTGAGTTTCGCATAACGGTAAATTAAGACACCGTATGCCACAAATACATATTTATTGTATATATACTTTTAAAGCTATGAAAGTAGTAATCGTTTGGCTTTTTCAAAATGAAGATATACCTTATACAACTTGTGCTATAACAATTTAAATGTAGAGCTTTTTTGAACCTTTGGGGAGCTGTAGCTCCGTAACGGGTGGGGCTAAAAAAAAAGTTATTAAAAATAAAATTAATATTTTTGTGAGATCTATCAGCAGTTAAAATTTCATAGCTCTATTTCAAAAAAAATGTGGGGATCTAAAAGTTAGGTGTTCGAGAGCTACCTTAAGGTTTGGTCCAAACTCAACCAAAAAAAATAGGGAACCTACAAATTACTCCCAAAATATTTTGTGTAAATTTCAAGATTCTAGCTTTCTTAGTTTTTGAGTTAGCGTGCCGACGGACGGACGGACGGACGGACGGACGGACATGGCTCAAAAGTCTTAGAATTTTTTTCTGATCCGATCCATACCTTTGAAGGTATATCTAGCTCGCTTATTTCGAGGTGTTACAAACGGAGGAGTAATTTTATTATACCCGATCCTATCGTACGGGTATAAAAACTATGTTAACAAGAATGTTAATCATTATGATTATGTTATAGTAAAAAATAGTATCTATATATACATATTAGTTATTATTTTTCATCTCAATAACATTAAAAAATTTTCAACGGATTTGATTTAATTTTTATTAAGTCATGATATTTTATTACTCAATCATTTTTAATTGTTACTAAATTAACACTTACACTTAGATAATAACATTTAATTTAAGGATTAAATGAAAAAGGTAGACAAATTATAATGTATAAAAATTTAATATTTTTTTTTTAAACGTTTATTATTATTTCAAAAATTTCTAATCATTTTGATTTTAATAAGAAGAGATGAAACAAAAATAAATATTTTTTATTAATATTTTCTTATTTTATTTTATTTAGTCCTTTTCTTATACTTTTAAGGATATAGTAATTTTATTTTTTAATATTCTTTTTTACAAGTTAAGTTAAATAATAGTGATGGACTAAATATAATAACGATGAAAGTTTGTAGTCAATTAAGTTTTAGCCATGAATGGATAATGCATATGACATGATGGGATAATGCAATATATTAAACATAATTTTAAATTTCATTTTCATATTATAAAGAATACTAAAATTACGATTTTTGTTCAATCCTAATTTGTAATTTGCATCAGAATTTTCTTTTATAAGGTAAAATATTAAAAGCCTATAGAGAAAATTTTTTTTTATTTTAAGAATGGTAATTTGTTTCATAGTCGTTGAAGAAGTTGTATATACAGTAAGTATATTAAATATAATAATGTTTAATTATTCAATTTTATCTTTAATTTTTACATTTTTACATTTTCAAACATACACCATTACACCAAAACAATAATGTGTGAGTTTTTCTTGATATAATCTTGTTTAAAAGATTATATTCTTCTTAAAATAACGAATTTTCTAGCTTTAAGCATTTTGGCAAATTTCAAAAAAATAAATCTATAAGTTTGAAAAATATCAATTTTCATAGTTAGGGTTCATAATAATGAGTCGAAATTACAAAAAAAAAACAAAAAAAAAAAAAATATTAGGTATAATTGTAAATCAAAACAAACTTTAAGGCATTTCTGTCGTTTAACATTTCAGCTTCTACAAATTAATCGAGTCAAATTTGATTGAAATACGAGTAACACATTTAAATATATAGGCATTTTTCTAAATTTGGAGGATTCCAATTCTTTAACGTTTGAATGGGTGACACTAAATAAATAAAAATTTACTTAAAATTGATTTTACTTTATTTTCTAAATACTAATTTATTCAATCATCCCTGTTGTTTTAGTCGTGAGTCGCGTAAAAAAAATTTTGACGAAAATTTCGTTCGCTACGTAAATATGTCGAGTAGGATTTGTATCGCTTTCTTTATAAGTTATATTTTATTATTATATAAAATAAGGTAAACTGCCACAATATTTCATTTTTATCAAATTCTATTATTCCTTGCAATTTAATAATTATGCATTACTGCTTTTTTAAACGATGATCACAAAATTTTAAATCTCGATTAATACGATTTTCATAATTCCCATTAAAAAAATAATTAATAATTTTTATTTTATTATTATTTTCATATTTTTACATTTTTATAATTAATTATGACTTTTTGTTTTTGTTCATCTTTTAAAAATATAAGAAATAAATGGGTTAATCAATTGAATACTGAAAAAAAAAACATTGTATTATACAAATTTTGAAACATCACAACTAATTCTTTCAGCATGTTTTAGAAATTTACGTGATCATTATGAAAATGTGTTAACTTATTAAAAAAAGACACATCGATCAAATTTTTAAACCTTTATATTAATAATTAATTAAAGTTGTCAGAATTAATTTTGAGGTCTAGCTAAAGTTCAGTTTATGACTCCAATAAACTGAATTTAACTGAAGAGTCCAATAAACTGAACTAGCACGAAACAGTTTAAATTTCTTTAAAGTCTAGAATAGGTGCTTGTTCATGCGAATATTTTTGCCATCATGTTTATTTAGTCTAAAATTATCTCTTCTCATAAGGTTTAAGGTTATTTAAAATTTATAGGAAATTTAAAATTATATCTTGTTATTATATTAATTGGTCGATTGTGTTGTGCTTCCAGTTTTAATGGTAAGTACCCGTATTTTTTAATTTACAAGATTTTCAATGTTATATTGATATCGAAACGAAAATGCGCTAGAAAACAATTCAACTCTTAGTTTAAATTTAAATCATAATCAATATTTACTTTCACATAGACATATAAATATTTATATAAATGTTAAAAATGTTTCCATATCAATTCCTTCTATGGCTATACAAAAACAAAAAAGAAATGTCTAATAATAAATTATCAATTAGGTGTTTTTGTTTATGATATAATTTCTATAAACTTTATCAATATCCTCCTGTATCAAAACAAAAATTATCAGCGTTACCTTACGAATTTTTATGTGATATATAGTATATTGGCTATATTTGTATTCATAAATTTTAATATAACTAGTATAGATATACATACATATATATACATATAACTAAATATGTAGATATATTAAAATCAGTCAGCCTATACACACCATTTACTATTTACTATTATTTTAATATTAGATTATTTTATCTAACATTATTTTTACTATATACCATATTATTGTAGACACTTTTGCTCGTTATTGTAGACACTTCATTATATTGACGATCGCTCATCAGACGACATCAGCATCTCTTATATGAAATATTATTATGATACAAGACTCATTCTATCACGTGTTCATCTATCATATGACATTTTATAGCACCAAAACAATTCATCATGTTACATTTCATTATGTATGTAATTTATTTTTTTTATATTATAAATAAATATATATGTAATAGAATATATATGTATATATTATATATATAATATTATGTATATTTAATGGAATCATCTTGTATATATTATTTTAATTTTATATAACATGATATAAAATATTTTTTTTTTTTGTCTAGCGAAGTTTGTTAGTTTGTAATTGGTTAGAAGTTAAGTTTATGATAGGAATAAAAGTGATGAAAACACAAAAAAAAAAAAATAAAATAAAATAAAATAATATTTTTTCCATTTTGTGAAGAGCAAGAATAATTCCAGCATTAACTTTGAACACCTTTTAAAAGCAGTAAAAAACAAAAACCGCAAAAAATGCAGCTTTTATATACACGTAATTTTAAATTAAAACCACAAATTCAAATTTTTAGTTTTTTTTTAAAGTTTTTTAAATGAAAAAAAATAAAAACTGTTAAACTGACATAAAAATAAAAAATTGACACCAAAATGGTTTTACATTTTGTTTTTCATCATAAAATTTTAAATTAAAAATTCTGTCCCAAAACAAAAAAAAAAATAAAAATTTTTTTTTTTTAAAAACTTGTGAAAAAAAAGAAAGACTATAATTTTTTTTTTGTCACCATATCCTCGATTAAAAAACAAACGAAAAACTTTTAAATTTCGATTTATATATGCAAATTTTTTTCAATAAAACAAAAAGAAAAAAGAAAAATGTAGAAACTTCACATATTTTCTAGTAATTTCACAATTGAAAAAAATGTTCACATTTTTATTCAATCAAGTATTCAAATTTTTGTTAAACCACAAATAAAATTTATTAAAAACAATAAAAAAAAAAATTTATATACATATACATATTTATAATATTATATTTATTATAAATTGTCTAGATATTTGTATATTATGTATATGCTTATTCCTTTAAATATAAAAACTTTCAACACTTCATTTTATACATATACTATTATAATTTTCTATATCCATTTTACAACCACTTCTATTACAATCAAAATCATCACTATATACATTGTCATCATAATCATCATAATCATCATCATGCACAAGAAGTAGTTTTCTATTTACGGTTGTTGTTTTTTTTGTCATGATTTGAATATATTTGCAAGTTTTTATTTTTTGTATGGATTTTTTTATTTTTTTTTTTTTACACAACCCTGATGTTAGTTGTACAATAAGCCACTTTTTGACAAATTTACAACTCTTAAAATATTCTTTTCCTTTTTTTTTATTTTTATCTATTATTTCTTTTTTAATTTTTGCTTTTATTTTTGTTTTGTTTTGATTTTTTTTTTTTTTTTCTTGTCAAACGGAAATCATCGAATAGTTTTGTGTATTGTTCTGTAATTGCTTTGATACAAGCAAGTCGTAGTGTAGTTGTAGCTTTGATTTCATGAAATACTAAAAGTTACGAAAAGTCAAACTTTTCGATAAGATTATCTAAATTTTAAATATGTAATATTAACACTTTTAACAGTAATATAAAAATTATATTTAGTCAAAATATTTTAATTCGTATATCACGAACAAAGGTGGAACAACTTAATATTATTATTTAAATCCTTGAAATTGTAGTTTATTGAATTATTTTGAGAATGTTTTTGTTTGTTTTTTATCAACTCGAATAAGAAGAGTAAGACATTTACTAATAGTTGCCTATTATTTATATTAGACTAAGCTAATATTCTTAGCCAGTTTCTTGAATCATTATATTCGTTAAGTTGTAGATTACTCAGTTGTCGCTATTGTACAAGATTAAAAAATTTAAAATTTTTTTTGTGAACTCTAATTATTTTGTTAATTAAAATAAAATAAATCTTCAGTTCATATTTATTTGATACGTTTTAAAATGCAAAATTTATCCAAGTACATTGAATCCATTTTATATTAGAAATTATGTAGCAAAAATATGTTTGTAAGACCGGCGACAACGAAAGCCGGTCAATAAAATTGAACTTAAAAACCGTCTTATCGATTACAATTGAGACAACCGATAACAACGGAAAGAACTAGCAGAATTTATGTTTACATTATTTTGACTTTACGGGTACTACTTTTTGAAATTATTTCCATAATCTTTTTCTCTAAAATTATTTAATAACATCATGTTCTCTAACTAATTCAAATAATTTTTCATTCAAACTCTTGTATGAAAACAAAATTATTCTATTACTTTCCGCTAGCTGGTGTTAAATGTCAACTTTTAGTTGTATTTTTAAATGTATTTTGTATAAGATGTATTTTTAAATTTTGAGAGACATACAATCGTTAGCCTTTCGAATTATGTTTACGTCATTAAGCCGAATATGTATAAATATTTATTTAAAGTTTTTAGTAGATGTCAAAAAGTTGTTTACCAAATTACTGTAAAAATTGTATAAATAATTAATTCTCTGCAATATATTTTAGTAAAACAAATACTATTCAATATTTTGGGAGTTATATAAGCAGTCTTCAATATAATTTATGTTATAATAATAAATTATTATGCTATCCTTTTAAATATTAATCAATTTCCAAGTCAAAAATAAATAACTGATTGTCAGTCATTATTAAAACTGATTCAAATATTATTATTCTATAAGTTAAATATTATAAAATTAAAAATTTAAAACTTGACATAAAATGTTTTTGACATTTCTGGTAACTCTATTTTAATAAATTTATTTCAAATAGGCTTTAGTTCTTTTTTTTTTAACATTAAAGCAATCAAAAAGCAAGATAGAACTAAAGAAAACAAAAAATAAAATGAGAATAACAAATTTCTAATAGACTGTCAACTATAATATTAACTATTGTAAACTGCCAGTTTATGTCATCGTAACATCAAACGTCAACGATCCATAAGAGACTATAGTGGATCGTTTTTTAGTTTTTGTTAATGTTCTTGTGATTTTTTTTAATTTTTTCTACAAAATAAAAAAAATGTTCTCATTTTCTACATATATGTATATATATACATAAGTATCTAACTCTAACCCTCTAATTTGCCTTATGTCCTAGATAGTTGTTTGTTTTTCTGATTTTTTAATTTTTTTCTTAGCTTTTATTCAGTTCACAATTTTTTTTGCAAATGTCAGCAGAAAAAAAAAAAACAAACAAAAAGTTTAAACTCTTTACTTGCGTTGTCCTTTTCTTTTTAAATAGAAAAAAAAAGATAATAAAATAAAAAAACAGAACACAAAACAAAAAAGGAAAAATTGAATATTTCCCTGGACCCAGGAGAACCCATTTTCAGAAAATTATTTTCACGCTTTTCAAACAAGAGAAAATCAAAAAGCAAAGAAACAAAACAAAAATAAAATGAAAAAAAGGAAAAAAAAATAAAACTGGAAAACCAAAAAAAAAAAAAAAAAAACGGAACTAGAAACTAATGCCTGTGAAAAGCAGCTATCAAAATTCTAACAGGAGAAGTGTGACCATATAAATGTTGTTCTTGTTCGTTATTATAATTTAAAAGGATAAAATTACAAAAAAAAACAAAATAAAATCAAAAAAAAAAAAACTTTTTTTTAAGCAATTTGCATAAAATTAAAATTGACAACAAAGAAAAAAAAAATTTTAACTATACGAGTTTGTTAAATTATAAGAAAGTTTGGTAATTTTTGTGTATGGAATATGTGATAGGTAAAATGTGTCCTATGTGGTATTCAAATGATGGTCGATAAAAAAAAATATAAGAAAATTAAAAAAAAATATATATAAAGTTTTATTACATTTTTTTTAATTTTTTTATTTCAATTTTTTTTTTTTTTTTTGAATTGTCGTTTTAATTTGACAAAATTCTAAGGATTTATTCTAAGAGGAATACGAACATTAAAAACAATTGTATTATAACTTTCATGTGGGTATTATTAATATAATGTATTTAAAGATTTTTACAGGGTTTATACGAATACATATTATTTTTCATTAACTTAACCATTTGTCTCATCTGCTTAACTTGATCTACACAATCCATTTTTAACAAATATTTTGATTAACGCTATTAAGTATAGTTAAAACTGTCATAACACTAAAAATTGGTCGAAAAACTATATATATATCTAACATTATCTTATTTTATTTTTTGCGTAAGATAATAACCCCTGAAATTTTGTGAAATTCTTAGCAATTCTAAAATTTAATATACAAACATAAAAACACAAAGGGATGAAAACATCACCAAACTTCATTTGAAGATCATTTGTTCAAACTGTAACTTATAAATATTTGTTTTTAACCAACCACTCCGTACTATATGTTTAAAAGTAAGTTCAGTTAATAAAAATTAAGAGCTATTGTTGCTCAAAAATAAAAAAATTACAAAGAAAGTTTTTCTTTTGTCTAAAAAGTTTTATGAATATTGTCAGTGGTCAGCGGTGCACCATTTTTACATCTTAAGATAAACAAAATTTTGGTTAGATCTCCTGTCGACGCATAATATGAGATGATGAGATTTTTTTAATAAATCTTAAAGGAAATAGTTTTAAAACTGAACCTAGATTCCGATTTCTGACTGACTATTTAACATAATTTACTAGAATTTCTATAAAAAAATGTTGTGATTTGCATAGAAAAAATAACATTAGATCAAATGTAGATCACTTCATAATAAATTTCATCGTTACGTTTTTTTCTTGCTTTTTATTTTCTCTTTTTTAGCACACTTCCAAAAAAAAATTTGAAAAAATGTGCCTATTAGTTTTACTCTGTCCGTCCGTCTGAGAAAAACAATTTTATCAAAAAAATTAAAATTGTAGAAAAACTTTTTCATGTATAGCTCCATCCGTTACGGAGCTCCAACCCCTCAAACTTTGAAAAAGCCCTAGTTTTAAATGGGTATAATAGGAATTTCAAAATTCATTCAACAAGAATTACCTTTATAAATTAATATCAAAATTATTTAATTTTTTTTAATTTAAATTTAAATGTACACATAACGGTAAACCAAGTTTTGCATGATTTTTCTATCTTCATAACTCCGGTACACTTTTAGATAGGGACTTGAAATTTTGAGGTAAAAATTAGAATAAGTTTCCTCAGAATTTTTTTTTTTTACCGCCTCCTGTTTATGAGCCTCCTGTTTATGGGCTGAAAAATTGAAACTTACTATTTTTAAACACCTGTACACAGTTTGCTCCGACAAGACTTAAAAATTAAAGCTCCAGTAATATATTTTTAAGTGTGTTAACGTTTTCTTTCAGTTGTATAGGGTTCCAGAGTTACAGCTCCTCAAAAATTTTATAGAAGCCCCATTTTCAAATGTATATATCTTAGGTTGTGCGTAATAATTTTACAATCTAAAACCGCTAGATGACCGAAAATTTTGTTATCTCCATAAAGCAATATCAACATTATGCAATATTTTGTAATTTACAAAAATTGAAAATTTGCTACTTTAAGACACCTGTAACTTAAGCACCTGTACAAATTTTTGTTCGGCAAAACATGAAAATTAAAGCCCCAGTAATATATTTTTACGTGTGTTAACGATTTTTCTTAGTTAAATAAAGTTCCGGACTTACAGTCCCTCAAAATTTTAAAAAAGTCCTATTTTCCCATTTTGTCTAATTACAAGTCACAATTCTAAACAGTTTGTATTATCTTTTGGAAATGTGCTATTTTAAAAACCGATGGTTTACATTCTGCCTTGTTCATTTTCTCTTTTGAGGCTCTACTCTCAATTTAAGAAAATATTTAAGTGTAAAAATAAATATTATTTATGAAAGAATAATTTTAATGATTTTTTTCTTTTATAAAGTCACAAAACTTTTAACTATCACCCTGTTCTTTGACATTATTGCTATTCTAGAAAATATTTTTTTTTTAAATGTAAATTCTCAGTAAAACTAGAAAAATAAACTTAACGATTAAGTTTATCATTGTATTTTATTTTCCTGTATTCCCCCTTTCCTCATTTACTTTCCCTATCACCCTGTATAAACAATAAACATTATTGTTACATATTTAAGAGGTTCAGTTGAATTAAATACTTAAATATATACCCCCTTTTTAAAATCATATTTAATCTGTGTTTTTATATGACGGTCCTTGAATTTTTTTTCAGTTTTAGTTTTAGTTTTTCTTTTTGTTATTTTTAAATGTTAAAAGATGACTGCTTTTTTCTCAAAAAAAAAAAAAACAAATTATAATAAAATCCAAAAAAAATATCAAAATCTTAGCTTTTATACCTAATATTTGTTAGCTGCACACATGAATACGGAAAGAAGGGGCTGAAGTAAAAAAGGAATGTAAGTTTGTAGTCATCACAAAAGAGAAAATCCAATATACAAAGGAAAACAAAATTAAAACCAAAATTAAAAAAAAAAAATAAAAAAAAAAATTTAAATGCAATGCAAATTGTGAGAGAATTTTAAAATATCATGGAATGTAAAGTGCCCCAATGGAATTAACTGAAAAAAAAAAATTATTTCTTAAATATAGAAAAAAAAAAAAAAAAATTAAATCTAATTTTAGTTAACAATGAAAGAATGGAATAAAAATTACTAGGACTTTATTTTTTCTTTTTTTATTTAATTTTTATTTTGTTATCCTGTGTTTTTTTTTCTGTTTAGCAGCAGTTTTTGAAATAAAGGAAATCGAGGTTTAAAAAAATTTTTTTTTGTAAAAATGGTTGGCATGTTTTCCTTTTATTCGTCCTTTATTATTATGTTTGTTTCTGTTTTTCTTTTGATTTTTCATTTAAATATGAAAATGACATTTTAGTGAATGAAATTTTCAACATTTAATATTTTCTTTTTCTTCTTTTGATTTGTTTTTTTTTTTTTAACTTTTTGAACATAGAGAACAAAATCTAGGTCAGGGTTGTCAATTTAGCTAAAAAGTTTCGACAAAAACAAATGTTTATATTCGGGAAACTGAGAATAAGTATTAGAGCAGAAAGGGGGCAACACAAATAATATAAAAAGAGAAAAATATTTTTTTACGAGATAAAATATGGAAATTTTTTTCAATTGTTTTTTGTTTTTTTTTTTGTATCTTTTCTATTTTTTTTTTTTAAATTTATAAAATAATTATATGGTCGAATTGCAGTTAGTTAGAGTACATTATTAAAATGAAATTAAATATAAAACCCGTTTTTATTTTGTGTTTTTTTTTTTTTTTTTTTTTTTTGAATTTCATTTTGAAAAATCCAAGGACGAACGATTTGGATGATTTCTAAAAAGAAAGATAACGAAAAAAAAAATAATTATGTAAAGAAGATGAAAATTGAAAAACAGGAAATGTCAAGGATGTTTTTATATTTTGGCTTTTGTTTCATTTAAAGTTTAGTATTCCGTTTTTAATTCCACTTATTTTGTGGCTGAATTAAGTGTTTTTTTTTATTTTTTTTATTTTGGTTGTAGAGAAGATGAGAAAATTAGGCGATATTTCAATAGAATAAAAATCAAGTCACTGTAAAATTATTCAAATAATGAAATGAACTAGAAAAAAAAAACCGATGAATTGTAATGTAAACGTTTATTAAATGTAGGTAGTATAGTATTTAACAGAAGTCAAATGACATCTGAGTGTATTTGTCAGTAGAACAATTTTAAAAAGAATGTTCTGAATGTTTTATACAATTTACAAAACAAAAGATTTAACAATCTATTAAATAATTGAGCAAATTGACATTTTTTAAATTACTTTTTCGAATTATTTTCTATTGAAATTTTATTGTATAACATGATAATTCCAACAAATAGATTTTGGGAAAGAATTTATTCGAATAATCGTATCTAAAAAGAAATTATGTTTAAAATATCTTTGAATTGAATTTTAAATTGTTTACGATATATATGCATGGAAATTCTTTTTTTCTATCAAATAAGTTACATAAGTATTTTTAAAATTTATTTAGGAATTCTAATTTTCTTACATTTTTTAAATTTGAGATAAATTTGTTAATTTTATTCTTTAATATACATTTCAAGTTTCAGATATAGTATTTGAGATAGATACATTCTTAAAAAAAAAGTTAATTTGCTTCAAATTGTAAGTTTTCCTTAAAAAACTTGTTCGAATGAGTTACATAGAAAATTTTTTTGACGAAAATGATGCAGATGTATGACGTTATGAACATATTTTTAACTAATCAAGATTATATTACGCTTACTAATAATTTGCAGCAGGTCTATCCGAAAACAAAGAAATCGCAAGGAGTCGAAAAGAAGAAGGAAAAAATAAAGGCTAAAAATTGTCTAAGGTCAACATTTGTTATTAGATTATAATTATCAATAATTTATAAAAAATCTGATAAAAATATTATCGTTTAAATATGCTAAGAATGTCTCATTAAAGTAATTAATGACTAATTTTTGTAGTTACATTGTTTAGGGATTTCTCTAAAAAATATACTTTTGATTCTACAGATATATTGTCTAACTCAATCAAACAATTTATATAACCGCTAGAATAGAGCAAAAAATTGTTTTTAAAAAATTTTTAAACTTCGCAATTATTTGTTTTATTATTTCTAGTTAATTTCCCCGTATAGTTTTTAAATAAAGAAGAGAAGAACTAAAATAAATCTAGAAGTATAAAATTCAAGTTCAATTTTCTGTTTATATTTTTAAACAATCGTGTACCATATAATTATTTTATATTTTTTTTTAATCTAGTTCTTGCTTGGCAACTTCTTTTTAGTACTCTAGGAAGCAGCAGTATATTTTCAGTTTATAAAATAGTTAAGTGTAAAGTTTAGTTTATACAATAAAATTGAATAAAATTATATCTAAAATATAATAAAACATATATATACGAATATTAAATAAAATTTCTACTAAAAATATTTTTTTAAACTATTTTTGGTATTTCATAAAATTGAAATCTATATACTGTCGTCAGACATATAATCCTCTAAAATTCATGTTTAATTATAAAATATAACACTTTCTTCACAAAATTTATATAAAATGATAATGTTTTTCTCCTTAAAATTCAAAAAGAAAAAAAGAAACAAAAATTTGTTGTTACTTTTTCATAAATTATTTAAGACAATAGATATATCAGTAGTAAAGGTTGTTGCAACTTATCTTTATTTCATTATCCAATACTATCTTCAACTCGACTTAAGTTTATAATTAATTAAAAAATATTATACTCATTTTATAACTTTAAACAAACCAATGTATATTATGATATATAGCATAATATATAACATTATAATATATATCATTTTTAAAAGTCTTATTTTACTTATATTTAATTCTTACAGAAAAAAGATATTAAAAAAAAAAATAATAATAATAAAAGAGAAAACACCCCTAAGTATGCAATATATTTTTATATTAAAATATTTTTACTTTCTTTTCACATTTTACTAATGTCATTCATTTTTATACTCGTATGAAGTATGTTCAAGGGTATAATAAATTTGCCATTACGTTTGTGACATCTTAAAGGAGTTGAGCTAGATATAGTGTCAAAGGTATGGATCGGCTCAGAATCGAATTCTGAGTCGATTAAGCTATGTACGTCCGTCCGTCCGCACTATAACTCAAAAAATAAAGGAGCTAGGAGGCTGAAATTTTTTTTACGTCACTTTTGTAAAATTGTTAGTTTTGCTATTTAAATCTAGCTTTTTCGGTAGCCGGGTTCGAGTAGCTGCTATGCAACTTCTTTCTTTATATGGAAATAACTCGTATCTATTCAAGCTATGTATCTGAAATTTTGCAAATGATGATCAAGTTTTATGGCAATAACTTCTGTAAAATTTGGTTGTGCTGGTGCAACAGGTTCGGGTAGTTGCCATACAACTTCTCTTTTTAAATAAAAATAACTCAGTGTCTACTGAAGCTAGGAATTTGAAACTTAGTAAAGATGTGTTGAGTTACATGCCAAAAACTTTTGTAAAATTTCTCTTGGAACTTAATGAAGCTAGGCGTCTGAAATCTTACAAAAGATGATCAAGTTTTATGACCACAACTTCTGTAAAGTTTGGTTGTGCTGGTGCAACAGATTCGCGTAGCTGCCATACAACTTCTCTTTTTAAATGAAAATAACTCAGTGTCTATTGAAACTAGCTATCTGAAATTTAGTGAGAAGGTGTCGAGTTACATGCCAACAATTTTTGTAAAATTTGGTTGGTTTAAAACCGCCGGTTCATTCTTCTTGCACCTGTTGGAACTTAATGAAGCTAGGCGTCTAAAATCTTATAAATGATGATCAAGTTTTATGGCAACAACTTCTGTAAAATTTGGTTGTGTAATAGATTATGTGGTAACTGTCATACAACTCCACAATTTACATAAATATATCTCTGTAGTTAACTTCGGTACTAAAACATCTGAAAGTTTTTAAAAGATGATCAAGTTTTATAGAAACGGGGTATATTACGTTCATACGGGTATCCCAGAATTGACACAGTCTACTCCACTACACTCTTCTTCGTTTTTTTACTACTTTTCTTCACATAGAGGATAGAAAATAAGAAAATTATTTTTAAATAATTTTTTATAATAAAATTCTCTTTAATTTTTTTTTTATTCTATGTTTTCTTATGTTCTTTTAGGAAATCTTTTAACAGACAGCCGCGCCATCTTATATTAAGTAATTAAAATGACTTTTGCAAATTTATTGGACGAGCTGCCCTGGTCAACGTAGAGGTTATATCAATTTTAATGAAAAGCACAAAAAAAAATCTTACATCTACAAGAAAAATTAAAATAATAATGAGAAACAAAAAAGAGAAACATTAAGAAAACAGATTAAGGATTAGGAATATTGTTCCAGTCATCTGTAGGAAGTATATATGCATATAATGAATTTTTGTTATGAAAATGGGTCAATTTAAAAACAAGATTATCAATATGATATTGCTTTTAAGATTACTTAAATTATTTCTTTTAATTTCCGGTACAAAATTAAATACTTTTTTTCCAAAGAAACTGTTCTCACGTTCGTTACAAAGAAAATAATATAAAAAAAAAAGTTTTTAATAATTTTCAAGAAAGACAATTGTTATAATTGTTTTAGACTTTTAAAAGTAACATTTACTTGCAAATTAATAACATTAGTTTTAGAATATAAAGATTAATTAAAATAAAATAAATTGGAAGTTGTTAATCTAATTTTTAGATAATTTTGAATAATAGATGTGGAACTGAAATGAACAAGTGGCAGGTTTTAAAAATAGCCACAAAGTATTAATTCAAAAGAAAATTTCTATACAAAATAAATTAAAATTAGTATAAAGCTATAATGGAAAGACAAGGGTACCATATGAATGGTTTTTTATTTTAATTAATTTAAAAAGCGAAAGAGATAAAAATTTTAAAAATGAAATTATCAAAATTTGTGTGAATTTATTTTTAATAAATAATATAAATAAATAATAAATTGTCTTGTTTTAATTTATTTATTGGTGGGCAACAACCCAATATTATCATAGACAATTCAATATTATCGCAGCACAAAAAGGTAGTGATGCGAAACGAAAAATGAAATACAAAATCTTTACTTATTTATTTATTTTTTAATTAGAGTATCCTGTTAACGGATATTAAAAAAGTAAAAGACGAAACAAATAGCTAAAGGATATAAAAGAAAATAAAATTACAACAGCAAAGAAAATTATATAGAAAAAAAAAAAGAATATCTTTTATTAAACTTACCCATATTTAAGTAAAAAACTGCTGCAAAAAGGAAGTAAAGTAAGTGGCAGTCTTGTAAATTCATGATGCAATTTCCCATTTTTTTTTTTGCTTTTAGTTTTTCTTTTAATTTTTTTTGTTTTATTATTATTTATTTTCTTTCTTAATCCGTTCACTTCTTTTATTTTTTTTTATTTTAGAATAATGAAAAAACTAAAATAAAATTAAAAACACAAAAAAAAAAAAAAAAATTTTTTTTTTTTAGAATATTTTTTTCCAAATTGTGTAAATTATTAGCTTTGGTGCTTGTTTAATGTATTTTTTTCCCTTGTTTAAATTTTATTTTATTTTTTTCGTCTCTTTTAATATTTTTAAAGTTTGCTTTTTTGTTTTGATTTTTAACGGTGGACGTTCTATATAAAACTTTATCTGTAAGTTTTTATTTTGATCGCAAAGATTGTATATTGTTGGTGTGTTAATCAATGGAATAAGAATAATTGGTGAAAATTCTTCCTCCTTTCTTCTTTTCTCTTCATATTCTGATTATAATGTATTTTGATTTGTTGTTGGTTGTTGACATTTAATGTTCGGAGGGTATACATTTAAAATTTTTCTTCTTTTTTTTTTTTTTTTTTTTTTTTTTAACCACAAACTTGGTTATTTAATTGATTGGTTCGTGTTGAAAAGATGAATATGTTTCGTTAGTATTTATTCAAAAAAAAAAAGTTGTTGTCGTTGTAATTTTTGACAGTTTTTAAATTAGATTTTACTTTATTTAAAACTTTTGAACTCAATTTCATGATCACTGATTAAGATCTACTTTTATCTTAATTTTTTATATAAATATTTTTTATTTCAGTTTCTAACTTTCAATCATATTATTATTCTGTTTTTTTTTTTTTTAATTTCCTTTTGTAGATAGTATATTCACCATATTATCTGCTAAAATTGCTTGACTGTTCTATATTTAAATTTTAAAAGAACCAAATCAAGAAAATAGATAACCGGCTGGATAAAAAATCATTAAAAAAAAAAAAAAAAAGACTAACTTAAAATTGATTCTTTATAAAAAAATTTAAAATCTTTTTATTTTGTCATCTTCTTTTAAAATTTTATGCTATCTTTGTTAATTTTGATAACTAATCCTTTCTTTATTTCTTTGTAAATGTACCTAAATGTTGTTCTTTTATATTTCAAAAAGAAAACCAATTAAAAACAAATTTTGCTACTGTTAGATGATAATGATGACTCAGAAAAAATTATTTTTTTCTTTTTATTTTACTTTTTCTTTATTAATCTTGTATGTTTTCTGTCAATTCAATAGTTTTGTTTAATTTTTTTTTTTTTTTTTGATTTTTTTGAATTATTTAAAAAAAAAAAACACCAACATTCTCATATCCTTTTTTGATAATGATGAAAATCCTGTAAAAAAAAAAAAGAAAAAAAAAAAAATTGTTTTAAAATAGTTCATTAGTATTGCAAATATACAAGGAAATAAGTTTAAAAAGAAGCTGATAAAAATGTTATTTTTTTTTTTTTTGTTTTTTTTTCTTTTTTAAAACACATATTATGTATCTTAATTAAGATATAAGATGAAAAAGATGAATAATATATATATATAGATTTAAAAAACGATATATGTATATGATATATGTATAATATATTGAAATGAACATGCATATACATATAGATGATTATATTTAAAAAAAAAAAAAATATATTTGAATTTTTTTGTATCTTTCACAATTCGTACAAAATATCCTTTTTTTCTGCTTTGTTTACAATTTTTTAATGTTGTATTAAAGTTTTCTTGTTTTTTTCTTAGCTTTCTTTTTTCTTTATTTGTGTTTAATTTGACATAAAACTTGACAAGTCATGATACTAATTAAGAGTGATTTTTAAATGAATGAAATAGAAAGAAAATTGAAATATCTCTAAGGCATATTCTTTATATTTTATACTAAAAATAATATATAAGAAAAGATTTGTATATATAATGCATATAATAAATATAATATGTAGATTAATAATAATAAAAAGATTATATTTAAATATACTAATAAAAATAAAATAACATTACCATCATTCTGAAATAAAACAAAATACAAAACAGGATATAAAATTGGTGAGATTGATTGAATAAACTAGCCCAAAGGTTTAAAAACCATTTTAAACAAATAAAAAAAAAATAAATAAATATATACATATACAATATACATTATATAGAATATATATAATGAAAATTAATTTAATAGAAAGAGACAGAATATTTTAAATAATTTTAAACTATAAATCTTTGTTTACTGACATATTTTTCAAATCAATGAAGCTATTAATTAAAACGTGACATAAAATAAATTACAAAATAATGTTTATAAAACGGAAAAAAGAAAATCAAACCATCAATTAAACAAAAGAGAAAAATTTAACCGCTATTATAATAATGGGATTCTTATTTTTTTTTTTTTAAAGTAATTAAGAATTTAATTGTAATTTATAGAAAATATATGAGAATAATATAACAATGTTAAGAATATACATTAGTAACATATGCAAGTATAACTATGAGATCTATGTTAATCTTTTTCTGAATTAAATTTAATTAAAACATAAAATATAATTTTATCTGCGAAAAATCGTAACATACAAAAACAAATATTAATACAATGAAAAAGGAACTAATATAATACCGAGACAGGTATGAAAAAGTATAATGAATCATAACACGTTGAAGGAAAGATAAATAATGGAAGCCTAAAATTAAGAACCAGTAGATTAATAATAAAGAAAGATAAATGAACCAGTAGATTAATAATGATCTACAACAAAATTGAGTAAAGTTTATTTTCATCATACTTTAGCTGTTGGTCCATCGAACATAATAATAACTTTGACCCGTGTTGAATAAACGGTAATGTATGAACTTTCACCATACTAACTATAAAGTTTTGATAATTTTAATATATACGTTATTTTCTTTTGGGATCTAAATTTATATCCTTCTTAAATATGGTTTAATTTCAATATTTTAAAATTTTAACCATTGATAAAATGAAAAATTTAATTATACCTTTTTTTGCCATTTTTGTTATTACAATTTAGAATCAGTGATTTTTGAAGAAATCTATTTAAGTCAAATAAATAGTCATTTTATTCCTAATATTTACATTATCGACCATAAAATAAGTACTATAATTATTGATTTATTATAGGTTCATTAACATTCTTAATAATAATCAGATTTTATAAAGTTTTTAAATGGACTAACCATTACAATTAGTAAAATAAAATTAATTTCTCACATTAAATTAAATAAATTTTAATTCAGATTTAAATTTTATTACATTTTCAGATTTTATTTATATGTTAATGAAGTTAAAAACTTATCATCATCAGATCTCCATTATAATCATCATCATCATTTCATTTTATTCTATCATTAAACACAAAATGATTATAAATATGCATAGTATATTTAAATTTTAATTCAGCTTCAAAAGGATTCCAGGATATTATATACAAAAAAAAAAAAAAATAAATAAAAACAAAAAAAAAAAAACACCAAATTCATATGACAGTTTCTCTTTTTCTCTCTGTTAATTATTTGTGATATTTATCACTTCAATTAAATAACTTTTCTTTCTTTCATCATTGTTAATAGTCTATAATAGCTAGAGTTTATTTTTCTATATTAAAATTTAGTACTGAATTCTTTAATTGTCCTATAAATTAAAAAATAATAATAATAAAAAAAAAAAAAAAAAAAACAATAATAAAATTTCATTTAAATTTGTAAGAGACCGCAAAATAAAAGTTAATGACTTTTTATATAAAATGTTTTGATTTAAATAAAAATTTGTTTAAACGTAATTGAAGTAATTATTTTAATTAGTTATTATCTATTTTAGTAATTTTAGCTAATTGTTAATATTGTGTAATTGTATACTTATGTAAAATGAATTTAATCTTTTGAAAGTTAAATGTTTAGTAGTATAATTATGCGACCAGGTATTTTGAATATTGTTAGCCCATATACTAACTATATAATAATAATGTAAGTACTTTTGGTTATTATATTTCATTTCAGAACAAGAAAAATACAATTTTTTTAATTTTTTAAATAGACTTTGAAGAAACAAAATCACATAAATGAATATTAAGGATAGAAACAGGATCAGTAAAGCTTTGTTCTATTATAATATAATAATAATGAAAATACTAAACAAATTATGTCGCAATTATTTAACTCAGTCATCTTCAGTTGCAATACAGTAAATAGACCTAAAACAAATAACAATCACTGAAAGAAAATATATTCCGGGAGCTAAATATTCTAGATAAACCTCAATGTCGTGGTATCTTGGAAAAATGAAAATTAAAATGGGTTGGACATTCCATGACATTTTCTAAATTTTTTTTAAATTTTTTCTATTCTATCTATTAATTTGCTATTTGCTAATTTGCTAATTTGCTATTTAAGCTATCTTTTAATTTATTTTTGTATATGATAATGGTGTTAAAGATAATAAAAGGACTAAACGACAAGATTTATAATAATTAGATGTTAGGCAAGTTTGGTATCATACCTATTATACTAAAATATGATAAAATGATAGCTAAAACAAAAAAAAAGAGATCAAATTCATTATAAGAAAAATATGGAACAAGTAAAGTTAGCAGTAAGGAAATTACAATATATTTGAATAACAAGTAGACAACAAACAATAAAGTTTTAATATACAATCTAATTATTGTACAATTAAAAAAATTCAAATATCTTCAAATTTGTATTTCATTTAAAGCTATTAATTGAATTTATTTCTTAATTTATTTTTATTGTTATAAGAAACTAAATTTCTTTTCCATAAATTCAATATAAATTTTTTTATATAATATATAGTATGTATCTATACACCAACGTAAGCTTGTATATTTTATTATATAAGTTAAACAAATGGATGAAGTTTAAATTTATAATAAATAACAACGGCCTTTTGTTACCCTTTTTTATTTTTTCTCTAAATAAACTTTTCTGCAATCATGTCAGAGATCAAATTTTAATCTCTTGTTTATTTAAATTAATTTTATAATTACATTTAATATTATTTCCTTTTAAAATTTTCTTCTAATGTTCATTGACTTAAAGAGTTTTTTGCTTTTTTTTTTTTTTTTTTTAAATGATTTTCAAATTTAAAAAGCTTTAAAATTTAAATTCAAAAATTTTTATTAAATTCTAAAATTTAAAATTATATAAAAAAGCTAACAAATATATTTAGTTATGGTACAATATATTCATAATATACTGTAAAAATTAATGATCCAAAAAGAATACATCCTATAATTATGCAATATAATATTGTAGGCTATTAACTTACTGTAACCAGTTAGTAATTTAAATGTAATTAGAGTACTGTCTCACAAATCATTAAATTAATTAAAACAAAAAAAAAAAAACAAAAACAAAGAATCAACTAGCTATGATATTATCAGATATGAGTTAAATTGCTGGAAAAAAGTCATTTAATTTAAAAAAAAAAACAAAATTAACAACAACAATATAATAATCATTAGAAATTGTTAGAGAATTATTTGATTTTGCATTTTCAGGTTTTTTATTTTTTATTGTTGAAAGGACATTAAATAAAAATGTTTGCATGAAATTATTTAGTCGGAAGGAAAACATTTAATGGGAAATAAATTTTCTGAAAATTACAAAAGTTTCAAGATTTTTTTTTTTTTTGTCTCTCTAAAACTAACTAAAATTGTATGAGGCACTCATAAAAATAAATGTAAAATAAAAAAAAATAGAATTAGTTGTTTTTTATTTTAAAACTGTTAATAAAACACAATTTACTTTTGTTTTGAAAAATTATAATAAGTTTATAACACACCTGATTTTTGCGTGCTATAATTTTTTTGTTCTATTTTATAGGGTAGGTGAGAATTTTGAAAGACACCAATAATTGATTAACGGGCAAATTCTCTTTGGTAGTGTTGGACCTTAACTAACAAAACACCACCTCTCTTTTAAACCAAACATTAGATTAGAACCTATGATACAATGTACTGTTTGGTTTGGATTGGATTGATAAAATTATAATAAAGGAATAAGAATAATGGAAATTAAGAAATATGGGAAGTTATTGGATATTGGGAGGATTGTTAAGAACAAAGATATTGATGTTCTTCTTAAATTTAGCACTATCATAAATATTATGGTTACAAATTTGGAATTTGGCATTACAAACGAATTTTCATATACGGAGATTAACGTATAGAATAGTAGCATGTGCAAGTACTTGTATTTCGGTTGAAATTTATATATATATATATATATATATATACATATATTGAAACTATTTATTCTTCTGAGTTGGTTTCTATATGGGCAAAATATTTATAAAATGTAGTAATTGCTTCAATAACACATCGTTGATCTAATAGAGCCAGAGATATTGAGGTATCAATGAGATCGTTTATTAATCGAATCGAATTTACCTTTTTGCACTTTGTTTAGGTATCCCAAAATTTCCAGTTGAGATAAAAGCTTAAACAAAACCTTGTATTACATGTAAATAATAAAGATATTTCATATATTAACATCAACTGGTCGGAGAAATCGAAATGTTGTTATATATTTACTAGAATCTTTCATATGTTTATAACTTTTCAAAAAAAAAAAAATCTTATTAATTATTTAATTAAATTCAAAAATGTTTAACAATTTTAAAAATATATTTTGTTATCAACTTCTAGTAATGTATCTACACTACAGATATTCGATTCCCTTTTGTTATTTTCTATTTTTCTACTAAATAAATATTATATTATAGTTTATGCTAAAGTATAGCAGGAGGTGTGAATTATATATACTATAAATCTTTACCAGTTTTACTGAAATAATTTATAATATCTTTCCCTAATTTTCCTAACATTATAACATTATTTACTTTTATTTCTTATAGTCAGTCTCGATAATATGTTGGTTTTTAATATAATTTCTTCTTCGGAAGTAATTATTTCAATTAAACTAATATAAATCAATTTCTACTCATTTTATATAACAATCCTATAATAATCAAGTATAACCTATTTAATTTTTTATTTTTGTCCTCCTCTTTAATATCATAAATTTTATTTGTAAATTAATACTGTAATTACTTTTGGTTAGATTATTTTAAAGGAATGGTTTATTTAGAGTGGGTGGAGCTGGCTAGTAAGATTTAGGTAATTAAAAGGGTAACATTATAATTTGTAATTAAAGTTATATTTTTATTTTTGTAATTTAATTAATATTTATGTTAAATTTTAATTGTTTTAAATTAAAAATATGAGTTTTTTTTTTTTTTCAAAAAAATTAATTTGTTGATTTATGAAAAGTTTTAATTTTTTCCAGTAATTTTTAGTTAACAAAGCAAACATAAATTAAATGAATATTATCAGATTTAGAAAAATAAAAATTAAGAAGGTGTAAATTATATGCAAATTGTTAATAAGGTGTTGTAATGAGTTGTGAATTACCTAGTTAAAGAAAAAATTGAGTGAATTAGTGGAGCTTTTTAAAAAAAAGGACATGATTGAATTAAATTTGTACTGTAAAAACAAAATTTACAGTTCTAATCTAAGTATTTTTAAATTTCCTCTTACTTTCTAATTTCCAAGAAGTACCTATTTAAATTTGTTTTTTTTTTATGGATATACGATAATTTAACAAGTCAGAATCTGAAATCAAATCAAAGGTTTTTTAAAGCGTACATTTAAAATAAAAGCGTACATAAAATTTTCTAATTTTTCTTAGAATTTTAATGTAAAAAAATGAGAAAATTAAGAGATATTTTTATAATTTTAAGGAAAACCTATATGATTAAGCAAAAATTATTAGCACAATTTAAAAATAATATAATGTTTAATTTTTGCATTATACTTTGAAAAATTTGTAATGGTGTCCAAAAATAAAAAGATTTCCATTTTTGACCAGTAGTTCAACAGCTGCTGGGGAGATAGAAAAATATTTTCTGAGCTATTATACAAATTCTGAAAGAACATCTTTCTTCTGTCATAATTTTGCAAGTTCTAACTAAAAGTTCAATAAAGTTAACGAATTTAAAAAATCTTGTTTTCACAGATTGGTAAATTTAAATAATAAATTGTATAAATTTGTGTAATTTTGATGATTGATTTAAAAAGCTGAAATAACCTGTCGTTTGACGTTTTTTAATTTGAAACAAGTAAAAAGAACAGTAAGTCGATGCAACCGACTTATTTATACCCTATACCTAAAAAATTCACCACCAATTAAATTAAAAATCCATAAGTTATTTTAGTTAGGTATATAATACAAGCTAAAAAAAATAAATGCTGTTACAAACTTTGTACAAAATTTCAGGTTTCTATCTTTATTAAATTCGAAAATATGATTGTTAGGTCTTGGGAAGTGTGTAAAGGCACGCGGACCACCACCCCAATTTATCTCAAATTTTAGAGACATCAACAGGGTAGAACATTCTTATATCAAATTTCAAGTTTATATATTTATTAGTTTCGAAGATATGCTTGTTTGGTCTTAGGAGTTGTGTGGCAGATACCCGAACAATCATTCTAATTCATTTTAAATTTTGGACAAATCAGGGATTCAGGAAAGAACACCCTTGTACCAAATTTGAAGTTTCTGTCTTTATTAATTTCGAAGATATGCTTGTTCGGTTTTGGGAGTTGTATGGGAGGTACCCGAACGACCACTCCAATTAATCTCAAATTTTAAGCAAATCAAGGATTTAGGAAACAGCACCTTCGTATCAAATTTGAAGTTCCTATCTTTATTAATTTCGAAGATATGCTTGTTTGGTCTTAGGAGTTGTGTGGCAGATACCCGAACAGCACCTCCAATTCATTTCAAATTTTAGGCAAATCAAGGATTTAGGAAACAGCACCCTCGTATCAAATTTGAAGTTCCTATCTTTATTAATTTCGAAGATATGCATGTTCGGTTTTGGGAATTGTATGGGAGGTACCCGAACAACAACTCCAATTCATCTCAAATTTTGGGGATGTCAGGGATTCAGAAAAACACACCCTCGTACAAAATTTTAAGTTTCTATCTTTATTAAATTCGAAAATATGCGTATTAGATTATGGGAGTTGTATGGGAGGTACTCGAACGCGTGGTCCGATTTCGCCCATTTACAATCCCCGCCTTACCTTAGCCATTGTTAACCTACAGTATAAATTTCATCAAGATAGCATAATTATTTTTTGAGTTATCGTGCGTACGGACGGAAGGACGGACGGACGGACATCGCTAAATCGACTCAGGCGGTGATCCTGATTCAGAATATATATACATGTCTATACTTAACTCGCTTCCTTTTGGTGGTTACAAACACCATACCAAAGTTAATATACCCTATACTTAATGTGTAGGGTATAAAAATATTAAGTAGAATCTATATACATATTTGTAAATAGGGTTTTTCAAAGTTTATGGGACGAGGTAGCTCTGTAATGGATGGATGATACTTAAAAATGTTTTTCTACAACATTATTTTTTCAATAAACCTATCCATGATTAAAATTTATATTTTCTTTACTAAACAGTGTAGAAGTTTTGTCAGCAAACAGACAAACTGGCGGACACAATGAAATGAATAAACAAAAAATTGGAAACTTGTTTTTTCTCATTACAAATTTATCAAAAATGTTTAACAAATATTATCATATTATACAGACTGACTATTAAGGATAAAAAAAAAGACTAAAAATATATCTGGACATTTAAGATGTTATGATATTATTTTTAATATTTCATTTACATTTTCCCATACTTTTTATAGTTGTTGAAAATTAATTGAATCTGTTGACAGTATAAAATTTTTCTTGTTTGACTGTTTTTGTATGTCTCAAAAATAAAAAGTATTTACGATGAAGGTTTATTTAATACTACAAGTATAGGTTATTTTATATTATATCTTGTTATTTAGATGTTCATAATAATATGTAAATATATGAAATACATATTATTGTATAATATTATAATCTGTTATCAAGATGTCCTAGATTTTTTTTCTTTTTTTTTTCAATTTCTGTCATTTGTTTTTTATAAATTTGATTTAAAAAATATGTTTCAGTTTCGCTCATATTTTATTTTTAATCAGAAAAAAAAAAACTTTCTAAGCAATTTTAAGTTGAGAAGTCCTTGAGACATTTTAATCAGCCTCTTACAGTTTCAATAACATCTACATGTCTATCAAAAATCGTAAATTTTATTCATAATGGAATAAAAAACAAAAATTTCATTATGTTTTCTCTCTATTACTTTTTATTTTTAGCACATTTCCAAAAAAAATTTGTAAAAATGTGCTTATTAGTTTCACTCTTTCCATCCGTCCGTCTGTTTACAAAACTTCTACACTGTTTAAAATAGAGAAAAAACATTTTAACCATGGGTACTCATAAAAAAAATTATTTTGTGGAACAACTTTTTCATATAGCCCCATCCATTACGGAACTTCAGCCCCTCAAACTTTGAAAAGGCCCTATTTTTAAATGCATATATCTTATGTTCTACTTAAGATTTTTTCAATCTGAAAACGTCATGCGACAGATATTTTTTTTAACTTTGTAAATTAATATCAAAATTATACAATTTTTTTAAATTTAGTATTTAAATTTACCGTTATGTAAAAAGCACATTTTGCATGACATTTTGTTTCATAACTCCGGCACGCCTTTAGATAAGAACCTGAAATTTTGAGACAAGAAAGAACTTTTAGAATTTGTATAAGTTTCCTTAGAACATTTTTTTGCACCACCCCCTGTTTAAGAGGTATTAGGGCTGAAAAATTGAAAATTTGCTATTTTTAGGCACCTGTAACTTATAAGCACCAGTACAAAGTTTTCTTCGGCAAGACATAAAAATTAAAGCTCCACTCCATATATTTTTACGTGTGTTAACGGTTTTTCTTAGTTATAAAGGGTTCCGGACTGACAGCCACTCAAAATTCCAGAAAAGTGTTATTTTCAAATATTTCACATATTACAAAAATTTTTCTTAAATTTTATTTTTTAAATTTTCAAATTTTTGTGCAAGTCACAATTCTAAACAGTTTGTATTGTGTTTTGGATATGTGCGCTTTTAAAAACCGTTGGTTTACATTCTACCTTGTTTAGTACTATTTTTAGAATGAAATTTTAGTCCTTTAATTTTTCTTTGGTTTTCATTTTCATCCTCCAAAAAAAAACCTTTAAAATATTTAACAATTTGTTAGTTTTGGAGTTTTAGAATGAATTTTTGATTTTTCATGTTGTTTTGTGTTACATTTAGTTGTTTGTTTAACCGCATTATTGACGAACTACAGAGTTTTTTTTTTAAGAAGGTTCAGATGTTTTAGTTCGGTTCAATTAAATGTATTGAACCGAAACAAATTAAAATAAAATGAACAAAATTAAACGATATGTACCTAAGTTGTACCTAAGTTGAAAATTAAATGGAATAATAAAGGATATGTACATTACATATTTTTTCTTTGGTTTCTGGGTCGTTATTTTATATATCATGGCTTTACAATTCAATTATGACATAACTTAACATTATTTTAAAAAAAATTTTATTTTTGAATAAATTTCTAAAACATTAAAAGTTAATCAAAATTTACTTAATTTGAAAGAAATAATTAAAGATAAACATTTAGTAGTGAAACTTAACTTAGTTTTATCAGTGTTCATTTTAGGTTAACTTGGAATCAAAAATTTTTAATCTGAAGGTTACTAAAAAAATTATAATATCTTCAAAAACAAAATGAACTCCTACAAAATTTTCACAAATTCCAATTCTTATTATTTTTTAGTTACACCATTATTGAAATAAAAAAAACTCCGTATTATGTACATGTATGTAAATTGGTTTGTATTCTTATTATTATTGTTATTCTTTAATACTTATCATGTTTAGTAAATATTTTCTAAACATTACCATTAGTAAATTCTTTTTCCGCCTCACTAAAACCAATCACCTCCTTTGTCCTCTTACCAATAAACCTTCTCATTTTAACTTTATACCACTTAAAAAAGTAATTCCTGACAAGAAATGAAACTTATTTTTCTTCATTGTTCTCAATGATGCCTGACTGCCTACCATATAGTCGGCCTCCTATTTTTCTTATCCAAAAAGAGAAGTACAAAATAAAAATTATATAAAGTGGAAATGGAATAGAGAAAGACAACAAAAAAAAAAAAAAAATACATAAATGAAAAATAAAGAAAATTGAAAAAAAAAGGAGTGAAAAAATAGCGATTGGAGGTGGAAACAATCGTGTTATTAAATATTTTTCAAAAGAAAAGAAAAAAAAAAAATCAAAAAATAAAATAATGCCTTTCAGGAACATTTCAAGAAAATTTAAAAACAAAAATTGGAAAAACTTGTTATGTTGTTTTCTCGTTACTTTTTAGTGGTGCTGTTTTTTGTCAGTTTTTACAGTAATTTTTTTTTTTTTTATGTGTTATTTTTTTATGAAAATTGTATAATATGAAAACATTTTTTTCCATTTTATTTTTCTGTTTTTATTTTTTTTTTTATTTTGTTCTGGTGCTTTTCCCTTTTATATTTCATATTATTATTATTCCATCATCATCCATTTAAGTCTTTGTTTGCTTATATTTTTTTTTTTATGATATGAACGAGCATGATATGAGATAACTCATAAGAGGGTGGGTTTGGACTAGATAAAAAAAAAAAGGAAGACACGCGGATATCAGTTAAAAGTTAAAAAAAAAACATAACAGAAGGCTGGATTTATATTATGCAATAACTATTTACAGGATGGTTTTAAAAAAAAAAAACTTATTCTTTAATACGTGAATAAAATTACAAAAAAAAAAACTTATAAATTTTATAAAAATTTGTTTTTTTTTTTATTTATATTTACTCATAAATGGTTTTCTTTCTTCTTAAAAAGTAAAAAAAAAAATAAGATTATTTATTTATTTTAATATTACATATATCACATATAGTCGCATAATGGAATATTACTAAATTATCGACTACTAAAAGCCATTATACTATTATTAATGAAAACTATTATTAATTTTATACAGTAGTGTATTATTTATTTTGTTTATATTATTTATTATATTTACACTATATTTGGTGGCAAGAGCTGTTTTATAGTAATTTTTTCTCTAATTAAAAAAAATTGCTATTTGTGGAGGATTTGCAGTCTTCCCCCTTCGCTCATAAGCCATATACGTTCTTAGTCACTCGGCCACTGAGGTTCCCACAAAATATTTGAAAATATTTAAAAATTATTTGATTAAATGTTGCATATTTTTAGGACATAAAAATCTCTCTTATCATTTTGAAATGTGCGAGTTTAGGTCGGGGAATATTTGAATCTATTTAGTTTTTTAATTAAACGGATGTATTCTTGTCTTGTTAGTCGTTTTTTTTAATGGTTGATACGATTTTAATGTTAATAACTTCATACTATGTATTTTGTTTACTTTTTTTTTTTGCGCAAAACTAAATCTAGACCTGAACAATTTTAAATTAGGAAAACAATAAGTTGAATAGAGAGGTTGAAATTATAATGATAAATTATTTTCTTCCTTAATTCGTAATAATCTTTAATAAAAATAATTTTTTTAGTTTTTCTTGTACATGATTACTTAACAACAGTGCTTAATAAATTATGACTGAAATATGTATATTGATTATAATTGACAAATCCCAGAAGAACTGGTAATTGAAAATGAAAATTGTGTTAAATGTTACTATATTGAGATTGATTTATAATAGTTTTCGATCATAAAAGTATATCATTGATGAGATCTTGGAAGTACCTACATCAGCTATTACTTTTATTTGTTTTCTCTTTTTATCATGAATATCTATATAGAGTTCAATTAAGGCAGGGTTCAATCAAGGAAGAGGAATAGACCACTATAATGTCTGTTAAATTAATCTTAATTATTATAATGTATAAAAATATATTTTATATTTGTATAGCATAATATGAATATTACAGCTTTAGTTAAAAAATTCTTATTATTTTGGCAAACATTAAGTCATATATTTTTAGCCATTTTAATTTTCAAAGTTTCTTAAGGACTTATAGATTGACTAGATGAATTTTAATTGTAACTCAATTTAGAATGTTAAGAAAAATATTATTTAAAACATTAAGAATTTTGGGCATTCTAATTATGTTAGAATATCACAATATTAAGGATATCATAAAATTTAAGTACTCTACCGATTTAATTTTGATTTGTTTATTAAATATATACGTATATTATATTAAAAACTAAAGAAACTAAAGAACCTCTAAGAAACCGTTTCACCAAGATTAAGGACTTGCACAATTGAAATTTATCCTTTTTTCTTATTTATTATAAATATTTACGCTCTAATCACCCTGTCTATTAACTACTTTTATTATTCCTTTTAAATAAATCTGCTTTCTGTACATTTTAATGAGGCTTTTTTTTTAAAAAAAGACTTTTCTTTTCTATTCATTTCACTTGAAATGAATTCAATAGTTTTTTATGCTCTATTTCTTCATTAGTCTTCATCATTCCTTTTTTTGTTTTGTATTTTCTGTCATTTCTTTATTAATATTTTGTTGTTATATTTTTTACTTCAATGTTTTTCAAAAACTTTCATTTTTTATTTTATTGTCTCTTTAATATTTTTACAAAAAAAATCGTTTATTAGTAAAGTTTTTAAAGATCATTAAATTTAAACATTTTTTTTAGTGTTTTGTTTTTCAATATCTATTTTTTGAAATTGAATACAATTTTTTTTTAAATATATAAATATAAAAGCGTGTATAATTTCAAAGAAAAAACCACTTTCTTTAGCTTTATGCTTTATTTTAATACTATAAATGTAGAAATTAAATTAACAAAAAAAAAACTTAAATAAAAAAATTCTTTTGAAAAAGGACATTTGATTCAATATGGATCCTGAATGAATGATTTTCTAATTATCAATCTATTCAATCTTATCATTTCTGATTGAGATAAAAAAAAAAATAAAAAAAAATGTCTGTTATCGTGCTGAATTAAAAAGGAAAATTTTGATAAAAATCGGTTATATTCAACTGAATGATTATTACACGTGTTTCATATAGACAAATCACATTTTTATCCTTTAATATTTTTTTTTTGTTTTTTATTTAATTGTTCATACATTGAATTTCCTAAAACTACATATATGGTTTGTCAGCATAACGCACTCTCATTTTAAGATCCTAAAGAATAACAAGAAAATCCTACTTCATCATCTTAAGATGTCTTAAAAGAATGTGATAATAAACACAATTTCATCTTCACAAGAATTCAAAAACAGAAAGAAAAAAAAAATTGACAAAAAAAAAAAGGAAAAAGACTTTCAGACATGCTAAAAATTTGTTAGATGCTTTTTTTTTGTATCATTCTCTCATTAAACTTTTTTTTTGTTTTTTCTTTGTTTTGTTTTGTATGTAATAATTTTCTACTATAGACAAATCATCAAACAAATCATGATCATCATTTTCATTTACATCTTAATCATTATCATCAATGTCATCAACAATAATTTCAACATCCTAATATTCCATTATTATTTATTGCGTAAACTAATTTAAATGCTTAATTTAAGGATCCCCAAAACATAACAAAAAAAAAAAAAAAAACAAAATAAAAGAACACTCGTATTATCATTCCCAAAACGACTCAAAATGAGCTCAAATTAAGAAAATTGTAAGTGGAATTTTTTTTTTTTTTTTTCTGTTGTAAACCCTATCATATTATTTTGTTTTTTTTATTTTTTCTAACTTGTTCTATTCTTATACCATATTTCTATTTCATGACTCTCTACAACTCAGCTTCTCTTTTTCCCTTTTATTCTCGCCCACATTTTTCGTCACTCTTTTCTAAATTCATACAATAGAGATAAATTCAAAGTGAACAAATAACAATCATAGTCGAAACAAAAACAGACAACAACAAACAACATAACAAAATAAAAAGGAAATTAGAAAAAAAAAAAAAAAAAAAGAAAAATGGAAATATATAGAAGACACAAAAATAAAAAAATTAAATAAATAAATAAATAAAACTGAAATGAAAATGAAAAATACCACCAAGGAATTTTTATATACTCATAAGGAATGTTGATGTAAAAGGATTAAGGATATAAATATACGTGTATAGAAAAATATAAAAGATTAAGAAACTCTTCAGGATTAATTGAGGAGAAATAAAGATGTTTGTATAAAATAAAAAAAAAAAAAAACTTTATATATTTTTAGTACAAAACAAAAACACAAAATACAAAAAAAAAAATTGTAAGAAAAAATTAGAACAAAAAAAAAAAAAATTATTAGGATCCTTTAAGGTTCATTGCTTTAACTTAATATTTATAATGAGTAGCACAAAAAATATTTTTATTAAACGAATAAATTACTATTAATTTATGTCTATTAATATATATATAAACATTAATTATTATATATATGTATACATAAAAATTATATATTACCTATATTATGAGTATTATATTAAAAAAGGTTACCAGATTCGTCCATATGAAGCACAAATGAGTATTATGTAATTAAAGTATTTTAATTTAAGAACTTAAGAACTTTTGAAAACTTAAACTTAAAGAAAATTATAGTTTGAACAATTAATAAAAATTTACAAAACTAGACAATAAAAACAGTTAAGATTGTGATTTGCACCATAATCTGTAATTTTTCTTACATTTTATTATTTGTACATTTTTTAAGCGCATATCTTACAAAATGTACATTTAATATGTACATTAATTATATAGAAATACTTTTTATGAAAATCTGTTAACGTAATATGTGCAAATATAATGTTTAGGCAAAAACATTTGCACATGTAGGTATCTAAGTAATAGGTGCCTAGAAAACGAAAATTTCCAATTTTTGACTCCTAATAGTTCTGAAACAGCTGATGTAGTACAAAAATTCTTTCGAAATTTTTGAGATAAGTTATACCAATTCCAAAATTCTGTTCTTCGCTTTCTCGAAATTACAAGTTTCAAACTTAAAGTGTGACGGAGATATGAAAGAAGTCAAATCTTGCAATGGCTGCATAAAAAAATTATTCTAGAACATTAATTTTTTTAAGAGACCTATGTTTTTGGTAATTTCATTTTTTCATCTTAAATGGTTTAGAAGTTTTGTAAACAAACAGACATACAGGCAGAGTAATACTATTATAAGACAATTTTCAATTTTTTTTTTTAAAATGTATACTAAAAATTTCATGTTTATGGAATTAAATTAAACAGAGTTTCGATATCAATTTTCAGTCGAAACCACACTTTACTAATGAGAATATAGGAAATCATTTACAAAGTGTTTCTTATCTAAAATGTACAGTTCATATATAGTACTTTTCATAGTTCAGTTCAAATACTTTTTAAACTATTTGTGCGCTATCTATTATTTTGTACAAGAATATTTTGTTTATATTGAATATTTTATTTTATTATTATAAATTTTTATTATGTTCGAACGGACGCGACTTAAAATCATGTTACTTTGATTACTTTGAATCAATTACAGAGACAAAACTTAACAGATGCGATATACAGAATACACCAAAAATAAAAGTTAAAATCATTTAAATGATTGTGTAACCTTTAACGAAGTAAAGGATTTTCATTCTTTTATGATGTCCCTTTTCATATTTCCAGATCCCTTTTCATATTTCATGACTTCCATACATCTCTATATATTTACTATTTTAGTTTTGAGGAACTGCACAGTACAGAAAATAACTTTAAGAAAAATATAATTATTAAAAAAATTAAAAATATCTAATGGTCACCTTAACATATTAACACTATTGTCTAATATAATAATTCTCTTATCAAAAAATATCTTAATACTGTATTAAATACTGTCCATTAAAATAAAAATTGAGTTTTAAAAAATTTTAAATTATTTAAATTTTATATTTTTTTTTTTTTAAAGAAAAATCAAGATGCAAAAGTAAGAATGAAGAACAAAATTAAGGACATTTAAAAATATAGTCCTTGATATTTTTTTATGAACCATGAAATAAAGTTTATTTTCTTTTTTTTTTTTTGTTGTCATTTTTATTATTTTTATTTTTTTTTTTTATTTTTGTTTATGTTTTCAAATAATAATAATAAAAAGTTTAAACATTTTTCATTTTAATAAAGTTATTTGAAAAATTTAAAATAATCATTTTCTTTCGTTATGGTTTTCTTTTTATTAATGTTTCGATTTTTATGTGTATTTATTTTTATATACTTTAGAAAAACTTATTGAAAATTTATGATTAATTTTCTTTAATAATCATTAGTTTTTTTTTTTTTTTTAATAAACTTTATTATAATTATAGTTAAATAAATAATAAATTGTTATTTTATTAGAATAAAATAATTTTAATAAAGTTTTATTTTAAAAGAAATTTTGTTTTTAATATTTTTGAAAAAAAAAAAAATTTGAAGTTATATTGTTGTTAAAATATTGTAATTGCCGATTGGTATCAAATCAATTCGATTATTTTTATTAAAGTTTAATAATTAGGTCTATATTGATCTTTCAGGAGTCCGAAATGTCAGTTACTATTATGTTAGTTTTTATTTTTTTTTTAGACAGGAGCTAAAAATCTTTTTTTCTTCCTTTTTTTTTTTTTTTCCTAAGGGAGGTGGGAATCTTTCAAAGACACCAATAATTTCCCCTTCGTAGTGTCAGATTCTTACTAACTAAACCCACCTCCCCCTTTAGCCAATAAAGTGGGATAAAATCCTTACCTGCGAACGCAGTATATTGGCTAGGGAGTAGGGATAGGAAAGGATAGCAAAATGGATACGGAAACATTGAATTGGGAGTGGAACTGTAAGAAAACAATGAATCCGCCTATTATTATTACTTTGCTAACAGTGACTAAAGCCGTCACAACAGTTACAACATGTAGTAGTAGTATATATATTACTACATGAGGTAATTATTGAAGGCAACCCCCACTGTCACTGTAGCTGCTGTTATTATGGGTATTAATATTCTTATTATTTTACTACAGAGTCAGCGCCATCAGTGGATTACAACTTGCAGCAGTATATAACACCTTACTTGTATGATATAACCAAAGATAACCCCACTGTAGTAGCTATTATTATTAGTATTACTATTATTATTATTATTGTTATTATTATACTATACTACAGAGTCAGCGCCATCCGTGAATTACAACATGCAGCAGTATATAACACCTTACTTGCATGATATAACCAAAGATGGCTCCACTGTAGCAGCTATTATTATTATTATTATTATAATTATTGTTATTATTATTACTATTAAATTTTACTATTATCCTTTTTTTTTGAAACGTCATTGTTCACTGATTTTTCATAGACTTGTACTTTTTATAGACTACTTAAAGATTATCTACAATATATTTTATAATTTTAAAATTTTGAATTTTGAAATTTTAGGGTGATATTTGTAACAGGTATCCGTCCAGTTGACAACTGATGAGTATTTGACGATAAAATTCTTAAGCGATTGGACATTATTTTGACATCTTTATAAACAATATGAAAATTTAAAAGCTTTTACAAACTTAAATGGACAATACAAAACTTATTTTCTTTGTGCTTTGATTGAAAATTGTGCTTTGATCAGTTGCTATTTTTCTCAAATTGGGGAATATTTTTCTGATTGAAATTCCCACAGGTGAAATATTCATTTTTTAAGTAGAATTTACCAAATCTAATGTTCCCATTTTCTAAATCTTTAGAATATTTCAAAATTAATCTAGCTTTACTGGAAAAGGATTTTCTTACAAACATTTTTCTAAGATTCCATTTTAATTTTTAATAACCAAAACGTAAATAATGATTTTATCTCTTTTTTTTTTTTTTTGTAATTAATACCACACTAACAGATGCTACAAATTCTTACTCATTCGAATATTAATTGAATGAATTTAAAGATTTATCAACAAAACATTAAGTTAACGATTTCAAATAAAATATAGTTCTTCAATAAAAATATTCTTGAATTTTTAAAATCCCAAAAAGAAAAATTAATAACCTGTAAACATAAAATTTAAATAGCTTTATTTTTGTTTTTTTTTTTTTATGTTCAATAGCTTTTAAAATATCCTGTTTACTGCACTTAAATATGATAAGACTGTATTATTATTATATTTATTTATTTACCCTTTGATTTAAAATAAAAATAATATAAAAGTTAAGTACATAAAGTTCCTTTTCAATAATAAAAATGATGGTACTAAAAGTTATTTTATTACATCATCATTTATCTTTTTTCAATACTAAAAAATATTCTGGGATAAAAACTTAAAAAGAAAATGTGAACCATTTTAAAATATTGAATATGTATTTGTAACTTTAAAAAAAAAATTTTTTTTTTTTTGTAATTTTCTTTAATACATATTTGAATTTCATAAAATAATATTTACAAAATTTTCATTTTAAGAGAATAAATGATTACTTTACTATTTCTTAAATTTCTGTTTTTCAGTCCTTTAAAATGAAATCATATCGTCTCTATTATTACGAATTTTTCAAAATCTTAAACTTTCAGAACTTTTAATTTCCTTTTAAATGATATTTTTTTAGTTTAAAATTACAAAAGCAGATTATCCAGCTTCTTTTTGGAAGATTTTCTTTTGGTATAAAAAACTATTTTACAATTTGATTCAATTAATTAAATAATTAACTGTAATTATCTAGAGATTTCGGCCAACTATGTATTCATTCTTTATTTCAACTTGTAGGTACTCTAACTTTAGTTAGATTAATTCAGTAATAATTTTATAAGTCAAAAAATATTCTTGAATGATAACTCATCGATGAATTTAATTTAAATTTATTAATTTCTTAAATATTTCGTTTCGTTTCTTTAAATTAAAACATTTTCATTTTAATTTTCTAAGCTATTACTACTTTGTGACTAATAATTAAACAATTATGTTCATTATTTTTAATGAAATGTATATGGGTTTAATGACCAACAGTCTTCCACATCAAGTCGTACCAGGTATTGTAATTTTTAAGTTGGCTAAACTACTTTCCGTATGCATTCTGCTCTTTTGAACAAATGGCAGCCATTGGTATTGGTAATCTCTTCTGTAATTCGGTTGAGGATTTTCCTTTGAATAGAAGTATTCCTGTTCTTGTCGACAGTTTCTTATAGCTGACACTTTCAAAATTAATGATGACGTTCTACAAGGGTATGCCCTATCATCACCAATATTTTTTCTTGATCTTTATTAATAATCTTTAATAAATCGAATATCACACCAACCGCAATTAGTCTAACTAGAAACGTGATGGTTAGCTTAATCAATTACGATATATCTAAAATATCTTATTGGGATTTAGCAAACATAGAAGAAGAGAAGAGAAATAAATTTGACTAGATTCTGCGATTTCAAGGAGAAACTCTTCAACGGTTGAAAAATTTTAATATCTTAGGCATCTTAATCTTTTAAGCAAAAAATGCTGTGGAATGAGCATATTTTTTATGTAGCTCAGAATGCTACTAAATATTTGGGTTTTCTTTCTCGTTTTAAAGCTTATATTTCTACTAAAGATCTGGCTAATATCTATAAAGTATATATTACGCCTAAGATGAAGTAGATACCAAATTTGCGCTGGCATTTCACAAATTTTAAATGAATGAATTACATCGAAAATTTTCAAAAACGCCCGTCCTTACGCTTAATAGGCGATGCCGTCGTTTAAGTAACTGTTACTGTTTTACTCCTGTTAATATTCGTCGAAATATTGAAGCGTTAGCTCTTTTTTATAGATATATTGTGGAGAATGATATTGTTCTATTATATAATGAAATGTATAATAGAACAATGTATAATGATTAATAATGTATGTATATAATTCAAACAATTCCAATTTAGCACAAGAGGGGCTTCAAGTGTCCATTTCTACATCGTGGAAATCCCTAGATGATTTAAAACTGGTTATAAGAATAGATTAATGTATTCCTCTCTGTCAATTATGTTCCATTCTACAATTTGCAACTATTCAAAAATAATCTTTTTAGGTTCGTTCCAATTTATAAACCAATTCCCTCTTGTTATCCTATTTTTCTCCGGTCCAATTTTCTGTCTCATTTTAGTCAAACCTATACCAATACCAATAAAGAATTCTTCCTGAAGTGCGGTTTACAGTCTAAAAAATATTATAACATTTATTTAATTATATTAATTTATACTTTTTACGTGTTTAGGCGAATTAAAATAATATTTCTAAACAATTTATTTCATTAATTAAATCTAATTTATTCCTTATTTCTAATTGTTTAAATCATTTTACAATATATTATAAACATTTAATTCTTTTAAGATGTTATATGATAAAAGTATAATCATATTACTAAATACTATAATATAAATTAATAAATTATATTTTTGATACATAACAGCAATATGTCCTACCACTATTAATTACATACACTTTATAACACGTATACATTAAAAAAAAAAAAAAAAAACTAACAAGAAAGAAAAGAAACAACAACTTTATTGATAACTTATAATGACTTTCCGATTACACAATTACGAGCAGACCATAAGAAAATAAAAAATAAAATATAAAAGAAAAAGAATTAAAACAATAATAAAAAATAAATCAAAATTCCATCCGCTCTATAATATCCTTAAAAAACATTCTTGTTTATAATAAAACTACAGTTACTACTTAAAATGCATTCCTTACGTATTCTCTTACAAAAACAAAAAAAAAAAACACAACACAAAATAAAATAAAACGAAAATGAATCACTTAACAGTAAAAAAAAAAAAAAACTGTAGTAAAGCATTATGAAATTTAATAACTATAATGCATATACTCCTTCTATACATAAAAATGTAAAATTTTTTTACACGTGAATATATAAACTATATATGAATGTATTTTATATGTATTCTTTATATATTATACAAAATATTATTTACGGATATGTGGGTGTTAATGTATATTTGTTAAAAAAAAAAAAAAGAGTAAAATACCATCAGCATTTTGCTAACATTGATATTTTAACTATTTTTGTACTTAACCAGTATTCATTTTTATACTGTTATATGAAGTTTTTTATGGATTTTATACTTTTAAATTCTGACATTATTTTCGTAAGTTTTTTTGTTGTTATTCTTTTTTTTAACTATCACTGTACTATTTTTTTTTGTTTTTTTTTACTATCTCTCTCTTTTATTCATAATATAATGTAGTAATTCTTTTCTGGTTTCTGTTAAATTTTATCACTGATGATATCCTAAACATATGACACGTTCTTATGGTTCGTTACGTACATATATATGAACTTTCATTATAACGTTATGCAATTCTATCATAAGTATACAAAATACAATATTAACAAAAAAAATGGAAAAAAAAAAAAAATAAAAAAAGTTATGGAAGAACCGTTAACCAGTATCTTAATGAGATTTTTGTTATATTATTATATAATATGCAATATGATACGCTTCTCCATTACTATAAAATTATTTGCTTCATTTTTCCTTTAAAAAGAAAAATTAAAATTAAAATAAAAAAAAAACATGGTGTTCAAAAATTGAATGACTAGATAAATTTATTTAAGTTTTTGAAGGTATCTTTTGATTTAACTAATCTAATTTAAAAAAAATGAGTAAATTGTGATGTGTCTGTTATGTAGAATAGAATTTGAAATATTTTGTTTGCAAAGAACGATCTTAGAAAAAAAGCAGTTAAACAAAATATACTATGTATAATACATGTATCTATGGTTGTTTAAAGTGTTAATATAAGCTCTTTCTTAAATAAAATGAAATTGTAAATATATTGTTAAATAATTCTATTTCTTTATTAAAACCAAAAAAATATAATAGTACAAGGGATGCTGTAATTGTATGTTTTGTAAAAAAAAAAACTGTAAACTAAAATTTAAGAAAAAAATGTATTTAAAATTAATTATATGACAAAAAAAGAATAAAACTTCTAAAATTCTCAGAATTTAATAGAGAAAAGTTATTTTAATATTGATTGGTACATTTTATACATGCACCTAAGAAATGATTTTTATAACTTAAATTTTATTGGCACATTCTAAGAATCGGTGTACGAAAAAACTATAGCATAACTTGTTTTTATCATTATGTAATTATAATCAAGGACAAGACTAATATCTCATCATAATTTTACATAAATCTAAAAAAAACTGATCCAATTTTTTTAACTTTACTTTAATTTTTTTCTAATCCAATCTGGATAATTACAATAATGTAGTAAATGGTGAATTAATTTATTATAAGAATTCAATTTATCCCTAACATTAATTCTCATAAATCCTATCATATATTTTTATACTTTGTTCTGACGTGATGTTATGTTTATTATTCGAAGAACGTGTAAAACAATTTAATCTGCAAAATTGTTAAAAAGAACGCGTTCATATATTATCAATTAATCTTAGTTAGATGCGTTTTATAGTTAAATTTTTTGATTACAACAACAATTTATAAAATAAAATTCATTTACTATATCACTCTGTTATCATTTTAACAAATAACAAAACAATTACAAACAAAATTGCACACGTAGTTATATGGTTAAAAAAAAATTTTTTGAATGCAACGTAAGGATATATGTCTGATTCTAACAATTTTCAATTTTAAATGAAAATGTGTTTACTTACACCTAAATGGGAAGTAAAAAACAAAAATAAACGACTAGTACAAAAAGCTGTTAAAAAGCTGTAAATGTAAAATATTAATGGAAAAGAAAATAAAAAAAATTCAAATAGACATAGAAAAAAAGATTTTTGTAGGATTACACAGGTGTTTGACTTCATTGAAAATTACTTTGCAATTAGGCGAAAATTATTATGTTATCTGTTTTTTTTCTTTGACAAAAAAAAAAAAAAAAAAACATTTAAACAAAAAAATGTTAAGATCAGATTTTAAAAAATTGTAAATTAATTTCAAAATTAAGTTTTTCTTTTCCTTGTAGATACTTAATTATAAAGTGAGTTATGAAGAATGAAATTCATGTTTGATTAAAAAATAATTAAATGTTAACAAATTTCCTATTTTCATAAAATATTTCTGTTCCCTCTATTGATTATTTTTTAATCGTTTAACTTTTTTATATGCTTATCTAAACAACATTATTTTATTTCAGAAATTAATCCTTCCTACCTTTTAATATTTTTTTTACATTATTGATTGAAAAACCTAATTACCATTATTACCATCGTATACATTAGAGTAGAGTATACAGTAGAGTATCAGTTTCTGCTACTTATTTCTGTTCATTTTTCTAAAAATATCTAAGTTTTTAAAAGAATTATTTTTGAATTTTTTTAACATTTAAAAAGTTTGAATTCTTTACGTACAATACAAAAAATCCTTTCGTTAAAAATTCTTCAATAGTTTGATGTACTACTTGAAACGGAGTTTTCTCCTTCTTACATTAACTATTATCAAATTTTTAAACTTAACCAATATTAAAAACAATTTTTTAGGTTTTACTTGTATAAAATATTTACTTTGAAAATAATTTGATTGTTACATAATTTATGCAAAGATCCTTGATTCTTTTCATATACTCTCTATCTATAACAACATTTTATTTCACAATACAAATTTATTTTTAATTTAGAAAATACCCAAATAATTGGAATTTTTTAAAACTCTCAAATATGTAATGAAAAAAATAAAAAAAAAAAAATTATTTTAAATTTCTTTCTAAAAAGTTTTTCTAAAATTTTCCATCTACTTGTATAGATAGTTTAAAAAATCGAATTCTTATTATCCAAACATTATTTGTTAAGAGAAGGAAAAGTAAAGACAGTAAAAGAGAAAATTTGTAGTTAAGGGAAAGTTTTTTTTTTTTTCTCTTTTTTGTTTTGAATAATGCGGCAAATTAATTTTTTTGTTTTTTAATTAGCAATTTGAGTGTCAATTCTTAAAAATTATTGTTTTTCAAATTAAGAACGAGAAAGTTTTATATGATATTTTGTTTAAATCTATTATATCTGAATCAGGTTAATGACACTTGTGTTCAATTTTGAATTGGGGTATTAAACAATAAAGTTTAAATGGAGGCAGATTAAAGGACAATCAGGCACCAAAAATAAATAATAAGAATAGAATTGAAACGGAAATGGTATTTTTGAAGAATATTTTAATTGAACATTTTTAACATAGAGTTTAGTGTACGATTAGTTTTTAACGAAATAAGAGAATATAGGAAAGCAATAACGGCACTAATCTACATATGAGTTTGCTAAAAAAAAATAAAGCATATTAAAAGCAGATTCTTTTCAACTCACACAAACTTGTGTTTAAAATCTTATAAAAATGGGTCCATGTAAGTAACAAAAACTGATATCCTGTTTGACAGTGATTAAGTACCGATTTCAAGACATTATTTAATTAGTTTTATAAGTAACTGACAAATTAAATTAAAGTTTAAGGTTAATAATGTTTAGGACAAGTCCTAAACAACAATATAAAACGAGGAAGAATACAGTTGCCTTTGTCAACTCTTACATACCCGTACGAACCGTTAGTATGTTCACAGCCTGTCACTCTGCTTACAATATTATTTTTTTAATATTTTAGTATTTTAAAATAATTTGGGTGAATTTTATAATTTCTAGAACTATGGGTTGTACATATATTCAAACTATATGTATATGTACATTCTTCAAAAGCAGATTCTAACCTTTCACATAACGGTTATCAATCCAAAACTTTTTCAAATATTCTATAGTACCACTTAATACTAAGCGGTAAATGTATATTAAATTTACTTAGTACAAAATAATAAATATAATTTTAAATATTATATTATATTATATTTAAATATTCCATTGACAGAATAATTTCTTATAAGTACAATAAAATACATATATGTATGTAAATACGGCGCTATATAATATACATCTATACTCTTATCATTCATTCACTAGTAACATATATGATATGTAAATAAACATGATATTATATAAGTATGTATGTATATCAATATCATATAAATAAAAATTCTTCAAGCAACCGTTATGCTGTATATTTATTTACATTTTTATGTACTACGCATTATATCCTCAACAATTTCAAATTATCGAGTAAAACAAAATGGAAAAAAATCGTTAAAGAAATTTGTTAGAAAATTTGAAAAAATCAAGTAACACTTTCGTCAATTATAAAGTAACCCTATATTATTAAAAAAAATTGTTAACAGAAATAAGAGTATAATGTTGAAGCTTTAATTTTTGTGTATTACTACAAAAAAATTTTAACAGGTGTTCAAGTTACAGGTGTTTAAAAATAGGAAATTTTCAGTTTTTGACCCCTTACAACTCCTAAAAGGGGGGTGATACAAAAAAAAATTCTGAAATGACTCATACTAATTTTCAAAGATCTAACTTCTGTCAAAATTTCAAGTTTCCAACTTTAACCGTTTAGAAGATGGAAGGGTTAAAGAATTTTGCAAAATTTGAGTTTCGCATAACGTTAAATTAAGACACCGTGTGCCAAAAATATATATTTATTGTATATATACTTTTAAAGCCAATGAAAGTAGTAATCGTTTGGCATTTTCAAAATGAAGATATACCTTATACAACTTGTGCTATAACAATTTAAATATAGAGCTTTTTTGAACCTTTGGGAAGCTGTAGCTCCGTAACGGGTGGGGCTACAAAAAAAAGTTATTATACCCGTACGATAGGATCGGGTATAATAAAATTACTCCTCCGTTTGTAACACCTCGAAATAAGCGAGCTAGATATACCTTCAAAGGTATGGATCGGATCAGAAAAAAATTCTAAGACTTTTGAGCCATGTCCGTCCGTCCGTCCGTCCGTCAGCACGCTAACTCAAAAACTAAGAAAGCTAGAATCTTGAAATTTACACAAAATATTTTGGGAGTAATTTGTAGGTTCCCTATTTTTTTTGGTTGAGTTTGGACCAAGCCTTAGGGTAGCTCTCGAACACCTAACTTTTAGATCCCCACATTTTTTTTGCAATAGAGCTATGAAATTTTAACCACTGATAGATCTCACAAAAATATTAATTTTATTTTTTATAACTTTTTTTTGTAGCCCCACCCGTTACGGAGCTACAGCTCCCCAAAGGTTCAAAAAAGCTCCATATTTAAATTATTATAGCACAAGTTGTGTAAGGTATATCTTCATTTTGAAAACGCCAAATGATTACTACTTTCATTAGCTTTAAAAGTGTATATACAATAGATATATAATTTTGGCATACGGTGTCTTAATTTACCGTTATGCAAAACTCAAATTTTGCAAAATTCTTTAACCCTTCCATCTTCTAAACGGTTAAAGTTGGAAACTTGAAATTTTGACAGAAGTTAGATCTTTGAAAATTAGTATGAGTCATTTCAGAAATTTTTTTTGTATCACCCCCCGTTTAGGAGCTGTAAGGGGTCAAAAACTGAAAATTTCCTATTTTTAAACACCTGTAACTTGAACACCTGTTAAAATTTTTTTGAAGTAATACACAAAAATTAAAGCTCCAACATTATACTTTTATTTCTGTTAACAAATTTTTTTAATAATATAGGGTTACTTTATAATTGACGAAAGTGTTACTTGATTTTTTCAAATTTTCTAACAAATTTCTTTAACGAATTTTTTCCATTTTATTTGACTCGATAATTTGAAATTGTTGAGGATATAATGCGTAGTACAAAAAAATGTAATTAAATAAACAACATAACGGTTGCTTGAAGAATTTTTATTTATATGATATTGATATACATACTTATATAATATCATGTTTATTTACATATCGTATATGTCACTAGTGAATGAATGATAAGAGTATAGATGTATATTATATAGCGCCGTATTTACATACATATATGTATTTTATTGTACTTATAAGAAATTATTCTGTCAATGGAATATTTAAATATAATATAATATAATATTTAAAATTATATTTATTATTTTGTACTAAGTAAATTTAATATACATTTACCGCTTAGTATTAAGTGGTACTATAGAATATTTGAAAAAGTTTTGGATTGATAACCGTTATGTGAAAGGTTAGAATCTGCTTTTGAAGAATGTACATATACATATAGTTTGAATATATGTACAACCCATAGTTCTAGAAATTATAAAATTCACCCAAATTATTTTAAAATACTAAAATATTAAAAAAATAATATTGTAAGCAGAGTGACAGGCTGTGAACATACTAACGGTTCGTACGGGTATGTAAGAGTTGACAAAGTCAACTGTATTCTTCCTCGTTAAAAATAAAATTAATATTTTTGTGAGATCTATCAGTAGTTAAAATTTCATAGCTCTATTGCAAAAAAAATGTGGGGATCTAAAAGTTAGGTGTTCGAGAGCTACCCTAAAACTTGGTCCAAACTCAACCAAAAAAAATAGGGAACCTACAAATTACTCCCAAAATATTTTGTGTAAATTTCAAGATTCTAGCTTTCTTAGTTTTTGAGTTAGCGTGCTGACGGACGGACGGACGGACGGACATGGCTCAAAAGTCTTAGAATTTTTTTCTGATCCGATCCATAACTTTGAAGGTATATCTAGCTCGCTTATTTCGAGGTGTTACAAACGGAGGAGTAATTTTATTATACCCGATCCTATCGTACGGGTATAAAAATTCGTTAATGAAATTTGTTAGAAAATTTGAAAAAATCAAGTAACACTTTCGTCAATTATAAAGTAACCCTATATTATTAAAAAAAGTTATTAACAGAAATAAAAATATAATGTTGGAGCTTTAATTTTTGTGTATTACTTCAAAAAAATTTTAACAGGTGTTCAAGTTACAGGTGTTTAAAAATAGGAAATTTTCAGTTTTTGACCCCTTACAGCTTCTAAACGGGGGGTGATACAAAAAAAATTTCTGAAATGACTCATACTAATTTTCAAAGATCTAACTTCTGTCAAAATTTCAAGTTTCCAACTTTAACCGTTTAGAAGATGGAAGGGTTAAAGAATTTTGCAAAATTTGAGTTTCGCATAACGGTAAATTAAGACACTGTATGCCAAAAATATATATTTATTGTATATATACTTTTAAAGCTAATGAAAGTAGTAATCGTTTGGCGTTTTCAAAATGAAGATATACCTTATACAACTTGTGCTATAACAATTTAAATATAGAGCTTTTTTGAACCTTTGGGGAGCTGTAGCTCCGTAACGGGTGGGGCTACAAAAAAAAGTTATTAAAATGAAAATTAATATTTTTGTGAGATCTATCAGTAGTTAAAATTTCATAGCTCTATTGCAAAAAAAATGTGGAGATCTAAAAGTTAGGTGTTCGAGAGCTACCCTAAGGCTTGGTCCAAACTCAACCAAAAAAAATAGGGAACCTACAAATTACTCCCAAAATATTTTGTGTAAATTTCAAGATTCTAGCTTTCTTAGTTTTTGAGTTAGCGTGCTGACGGACGGACGGACGGACGGACATGGCTCAAAAGTCTTAGAATTTTTTTCTGATCCGATCCATACCTTTGAAGGCATATCTAGCTCGCTTATTTCGAGGTGTTACAAACGGAGGAGTAATTTTATTATACCCGATCCTATCGTACGGGTATAAAAAACAACGAGAAAATTACAGCTACTACTTCAAAAAATATTAAAACTCAGTTAGTGAGAAAATGAAGAGCATATTATGATTAAGAAAACAAAGTTATTGGCTTTATTTAAAATCGATTTAAGTTGAAAAGACCCGTAAGCAATTACTGGAGGGCAATCAAATAGGAGTGATAAATAAAAAAATAATTAAGGACATAAAAACATTGCATATTTATAGGATAATGAAATACAAAATAAAATTTAATGAAAATTTAATTAATTGAAGTAGATTTGCGTGTTGGAACTTGAACAATATTTATAATTAAATAAATAAATATGATATAGAAAATTTATATGAAAAACAAAATCCTAAAGAATGATAATAATTGAAAAAGAAATAATATTTTCTTTTTAATAACGCGGATACCCTTGAAACTCGAATAAATCATTTATAATGTTAAGTTGTACAAAGTTTTTCTTAATTAAAGTTATTTGAAATATTAAAAGTTACAAAATTAATGTTATATAGAATAAATATATAAATGAATATTATTAAATCTTATGTAGCTAGGTACATAAAATGTTTATATATACTTTAAATGAAAAAATTATATAGACAAAACTTAAAATAACTTTTTTACGCTCGATCAATTTTGATACGTGATTAAATCAGAAAAATTCTTATAGATGTTTAAATTATAAACAATGAAAATTAGAAAAAAAAATCTGATTAAAAATGAACAAATATTCAGATTCTGCTATGCTTAATACCCATATTCAATTTCTATTTTAAATAGAAGATAAACTTTAACGGGAAATTTTTAATTTCCATGTAACCAAAATAACACAGAATGAATACTGCATATTAAATTAAAAATTTTTAAAATAAAACAAAGTTTTATACAAAAACAACAACAAAAAAAAAATGTATTTAAAATAATTGATGCAATTGTCTTATATGGTATAGTGGTTAAATTATATTGTAATAAAATACAATAGGATATCTAATTGAATTCATGAAATTCTTAATTCTAAAATACTAATTAAATTAAGCGTCTTTTTTCGACCTCAAAATAAAAAATAATATTTTAAAACTAACTTTATATATATTAAGATTAATTTTCAAGGAAAATTTTTCGTTACGGATAATAAACTTTAAATAAAAATAAAAGAAGACTCTAAAATATAGATAATAAGTTTAAAAAATTAAATAAAGTAAGGAAACTAGTAAAAAAAAAGTTTATAAAATTTTAAAAATAAAAATGTTTTTTACACTTTTATTTTTTTTTCTTTAATTAAAACTTTTTTTTTTATTTAAAACGGACAAGATTTAAAATCTATTATGTTCATCAATATATTTTTAAAATATCAATTTCCATGAACTAAAATTCTTTATTTTTTTTTTTCCAAGCTGTAAATAAATAGAATAATATTAATGTAAATTGTAATTATTCCGAAACGAAATGAAAACTTTAATAATACATACAAACTGTTTAGTTGTGATATGGACCAAAATTTAAAAATTTCATATTATAAGCAAAAATGTGTAAATAGGACTTTTTTGCAATTTTGCGGGGCTATAAATGCGGAACCCTATATAACTAAGAAAAACAGTTAACACACATAAAAATATATTACTAAAGATTTAATTTCTTTTTGTTACCGAAAAAAAATTCCTATAGGTGCCTAAGTTACAGCTGTCTAAAAACAATAAATAATCTCTAAGCAGGGGGTGATACAAAACAAATTTCTGAGGAGACTTATACTAATTCTAAAAGTTTTTTCTCAAAAATCTCAAGTTTCTATCTAAAAGCATGCCGGAGTAATCATAAAAAATTTGGTTTTCACATAAGGGTAAATTTAAATACTAAATTAAAAAAAAAATTGTATAATTTTAATATTGATTCACAAAGGTAAAAAAATATTCTGTAGAATGACGTTTTCAGATTGAAAAATGTTTAAGTAGAACATGAGATATAAGTAATTAAAAATAGGACTTTTTCAAAGTTGAATGAGGCTGCAGCTCCGTAATGGATGGGGATACGTGAAAAAGTTGCTCTACAAAATTATTTTTTTTCATGAGATATACCCAATTGTTTTCTATATCTTTAATGATGTTGTAGTTTGGTAAACAGACGGACGGACAGAGTGAAAGTATAATAGGCACATTTTTTCAAAATTTTTTTGGAAATGTTTTTAGTACATTTATAAAATAAATAAAGTAATTAAAATTATAAAATTTTTATTTAATAGCAATTGGAAAACTCTGGCAAGTTTATTTTTATAAATTTCCCATTTATATAATATTAAAACTAATTTAACACATTCATTTCAATTATTTCCATCATTTTAAATAAAAATACACTTGATTTTATATTTATTTAAAAAAAAAAAAAAGAAAAAAACCACCCTGTAAAAATTTCAATTTTAGCCACGTAAATGACGTATAAAAAAACATCATAAGTATCATAATGTTTAAAATGAATACATATATATATTATTATATGTTTATTTGTTTGTCCATTGTCATTTTTGTTGCTTTCAAATAATATATTCTCAAAACTCGCCAACATATACAAGTAAAAAATTAAGTACATCAGAATTTTAAATATGATATAGAAATGACACAATATTTACATAATATTATAGGAAAATGTTCATATTCTATAATGAACATACACAATGTTTATAAAAAAATTTTTTGTACATATACTAAATATGCATAAAAACATATAATATACATATATAATAAAAATATATCTACATAATATTATACATAATATAAATGAAAAATATATTTGAATTCAATAATATAAAGCCATAAAGTTAACAATTTAATCAAATAATAAAAATTTATTATTGCCAAGAATCTCTTGTAGAGTTTTGTAGAGTTTCTTATTATGTTGTTGTTCCTGTTTTTAAAGAAATAAGAAAACATACAACAACTAGGTCAAACATTCTTGAAAGAAGACAAAAAAAAACTGTTGTTAACTTCTATACTTCTATTAAAAAAAAAATGTATATATATATATATATATATATATCTATATAATATTTTTTAGTCCTTACACAACAGTGTCTCTTATATTCGTCTTTCATCTTTTTTTTTAAATTATAATATCTACATTTAAATGTATAATTTTATTTTTTTTCTAAGTTTTAAGTTGGTCTATAAATACGATTTATATAATATGAGAATAGTATGGGAAGGATTATTATAATATAATAATTTTTCTTTTTATATCTATATAGACATTTATATAAATGTATATGAATGAATGAATATATTATTATATCGTATATGCGTAAAAATTAGTTTGGCGCGATTTTATTATTTGGCCTCTTATAATCATTCTGTTTCTATTTTTGTATTCAATACTATTTAAATATAAAATAAAATCTATATATACCTATACAAGTATATATATATATATAGAATATAAAATTTATATACTAGATACTATTCAATGTTCAATGGTGTAGCAGGATATTCTTCCTGATGAATATCCTTAAAGTTTCTTTTCTTTAAAAGTTATTCGTTTTTTATGGTTGTTTTTATTTTTAATTTTGCTGTTTAGTAAACTTTTCTGATTTTTTGCTTTTTTTTTTGTTTGCTTTTTTTTTTTTTTTGCCATATATTTTATTCTTATTATAGTTGTTTATAGTTTTTTTTTTTTTTTTTATCCTTTTATTATTTTAGTTTTGTTACTTTTCTGTTATTTTTATTATCCTTATACATAATATATATATATACTTATGTATTTTTTCTTTATATTTTATAAAATGTATTCATTGAGTTCTTAAAGTTTTATTGTGAATATTTTTTATTTTTTTGCTTTTTTTCTTATTGTGAATTGTTATTGTTATTGTTATTTTTATATTATTTTCTTCATAGTTTTTCTGCTGAATAATTTTCATAAAAAAAAGCAAAGAAAAAGGAAATAAAAATGAAAGAAATGTTATAAGAGTTGGAAAGGAAAAGAAACAAATTATAATAAAAGGATGTTTTTACCGTTATTATAATAATAGTGGGTCATTTTGTTAATGAAAATAAACGCCTATGTTAAATATAAAATTAATTTTCATAAATTTAATAAAACTGAAGAGTTCTTATATTTGATTCATTTATTCTTATTTCTTGAAAAATATAAGTAGATTTATATTTTATCATAAGTTTTTGTTCACAATTGGAGTTGCTTAATTTAATCTGGTTGATTTGTACAATGGAAATCGAATGAAATGGAAAATGGATGGAAATTTTTTTTTTTTAAATCTCCTCTTGATAATTATTTATGATAAGTTTTCGTAAGCAATGTTTTAAATGATTTTATGATTTGGTTAATATACCTTGAAAAATTTATTTGCCCGATGGAGCAGTGGTGTAATGATTGTCAAACTTTTAATTAGAAGATGTTGTGTTGTATTCGTCATATAATATCCAGTAGTTATAGTTTATAATATATTGTAATAACAAACAGTTTTTTAATGTTTTGTATAACAACAATAACTAAGTATTAACATAAACAAATATATTGAATTGAGTTGAGCTGAAATATGAATAATACGAGACTTTATGAAAACTTCTGGCTGCTTGTAAGACTAAATGTGTTAGTTTAGAAAATGATACCTTTACCGGATTGAAAGAGAAATATATTATTTGGTGTTCGACTTAGACAGCTTATAAGACAGGTATAAAGATTGATAATAATAGAGAAAAGAACACAACAATGGTTCAACTGTGCTTGGTATTAAATTGTTGATGCTCCTGTCAGTAATGAATAATTCGAATCCAATATCCAGTTATCTAATTTAGTTTTATAGATATTTTTTCAAAATTCTGTAAAATATCTTTTTCTTCTTGTACACTTATTAAAAAAACAGTACACATCCGAATAAATTTTTCGCCTGCTCTTAATTCGTATCGTATGCTCTCTACTTAAGTCTTAAAATGATAAAAATGTAATTTTTTACAATAAGACTGACTGACACCAGCTGTTAATTTCTTTGTTGAAAACAAAAAATAAAAACATGCAAGTTGAAAAATTTAAATAAAAAATGCAGAAGCAGTGAAAACGTTTACTTTTATTGGTATAGTTAGCGTATAAATACAATGAACTGTGATGAACAAAAGAAGATGAGCAGATATAAATAATAGGGATTTCAAGTAAATGAGGAACAAAAAAACAAAAAAAAACCAAATTAAATTTAATTCTATTTTTAATAATTTAATGCTATGAACTTTAAAATATTGTTGTGGTAATAATTAATTTATTAAAACAGCAAACATTTTAATAATAATGTGTACTTAAATCAAGGGTTTATTAAAAACACCAAAAATATTTTGACAGAAAATTTAATTTAAAGAATTTTTTTTTTCTTCGTAAATTTCTTTTTATGCAAAAGTTTATCCTTCATTTTTCTTATCCCTTTTTTTTGTTGTTTAAAGTGTTAAATCAATTATATAAACTTTATATTTTGGGTTGCTTTCTTTTTTTTAAATATCTGATAAATATAGTGGGTTCACTATATTTTGATTTAAAAAATTTTTAAAGTTTAGAATTTATATTTTATAGTATATATACATATATACCTTTTTGGACAAATCTTTTAATAAAAAAAAAAAATAAAGAATAAACTTTTTAAAGGTTAAAAGTAGTTGAAAAGTAAAGATATTTTCTTTCAAAGTATAATAACTTTAATTTAAATATAATTAATTATAATAATGGTATTTTAGAATTGTTATGCTTGAATAATTAATTAATATTAATTTAAAGAAATTCATATTAAGTATAATTTATGACTTATTCAATTCAACAAAACAAAGAAAAAAATCAGCTGTCTCCACCACAGGACCGACCGCTATTATACGAAAAGCATTGTTTTTATTCAATAATAATAATAAGCAATGAAATTGTAAAAATATATATAAATATATATAATCGTAATATACATACATTCATTCATTCATACATCTATTTACATATGTTAGTAGATACATGATTTGTTTTTCATTCGAAAAAATAATAAAAACTGTAAACAAATGCAAAACAAACATAAGATTAATATTGAATCCGTTAACAAAAATTTTACAGTTTGAATTTTGCGTCATCAACAAGACAATAATATTTATAGATATACATAGACATACGCATCCACACACATTTTTGTAAAAATTCAAAAACACAACGGTATTTTTGAAATTTAACTTTAATTTTCTGTACAACAGATCAGAACTTTAACGTGAACTGAAATCTACGGCTAATCGAGAAACTTAAATAAGGAACAAAGTTAAAAACGATTATTCGAATAAACGTATTATTTGTTTCTTTTGAAATTTAAATGATTTTTTAATTAAAATATGAAATATATACCTATACATTTTTTAATAACTAATGACTGTATTCATTTTTTTTCAACATTCCAATTCAAAAAATTATCAACAGGTGTGTAAAACTCAATTTATGCAAAGCTAATATTAATTAATTTTTGAAAAACTACTAATAGTTAATTAATAGACTATCCAATAGACCATATACAGATTTCGCTCTTTTCAATCAAATATTGAAGTTCGGTCAGTTAACAATAATTATGAATGTTACATAATCTCTTAGTAGTGTTAATTATGACAAAAAAGTCATTGGACATGTTTTATGGAAAATTTACTTTAAGGGTCCATGCTTGTTTAAGAAAGAACATTTAAATTCTTTTACATTTCCACAGCATTTTTCTTAAGTTTTGACATATAACTTATTTTCAAATATTAAACGATTATATATTTTAAATTATTATAATATTATATATCTTGAACTTTTTACATATTTAACTATTTATACTGAATGCAAATTTCTGTTAATCGCTAGTTAATTCTTCTTTTTTGCTTTCCACTTTTTTAAAGAACATAATATAGGACACCCGTTTAAGCCGTTTATTTTATTCAGTTTCTTGAATCATTATTTTCACTTAGTGATTGATAGAACAGAGTAAAATCGACATAATAAAATACAATCATTATTAATTGTGCACCTTTTATTATTTTATAGAAGAGTTATTTTATATTACGATATTAATTGTTACAGTATATGATACTATAACCATATATACATTATAACTATTGGGTTAAATGACCGATGATTGCACGTACAGCAAGACGATTTCAATGCTCATGCTTTCACCACTACACTATGGGTCAGATACATTTCTTACATAATATGTATAAAAATTAATTTAGACTTAAACACACTTAAATAGTTATTAGTAAAAAAAAAGTTATGTAACAATATTATAGTTTTGTTATTGAATAAAAAAAATAAAACAAAAATAGATAATATCAATAAATAAATATCAATAAAATAAATAACAATGCTAAGAAATAACGGCAACAATTGAACAACGATATTTACATTTATAAGAGTGCTGGATGTAAATAATATTTTCAAAATTAAAATGTAGTGCCTAGAGAATTAAATGAATGCTCAATTTTTGAACTTTTTAGTTTTAATCGAATCTTTGATCCAGGTTATTACAATACGTCATAAATAGATTCCAAATTAGTTTAATTCTAATATATTACTAAAATTGGCAATAATTGTAAAAATAGATTAAGTAACGCATTCGCATAATTTGTGATGGTCATGGAATATATTAAATTTCTCTCTTTCCTTAGGAATACTTAAAAAATATAATATTGTAAATTCAATAAACTTTAAAAATCGTTACCACCTTTTTACCTGTTATGTTATAAGGTAAGCTATTTTTATGTATTTGCCTTCTTCATATTTAGGTCCTTTACACAATTATATGTTCAAAGTCTTATAAAACAGACTAAAAAAAAAAAAAAATAAGAAATAAAATCAAAATTTATTTACCAAAATACAATATTTTACATATCTACTTAATTTAAAATATTTTTTCTTTATTATTGTTTTGTATCGTTTGTATTCCAATAAATCGATTAGTGAGTTGCATTTGTTATCCTCTATCAGAAACGATAAACAAACTAAAAAAAAAAAATAACAAACTAATACATATAAGAATTGAAGAAAAACTCTAACAAAAATTGTGAAAAGTAAAAACAGTGATAAGAAAGAAGAGTACAAGAAAAGATAATGGTAGAGAGATGAAAATAAATTCAAAGTATTTTATGAAATCTTGTTATTTTATTTATTTTTTTTTTTGTGTTGGAACAAAAACAAAAAGCTAAAACATCTACATCTACATCTCGCTCTCATTCATTCATTCGATTCCTTCTTAAAGATTTATTTATCATTTTATTATAGTGAAGTACAATTTTAGTTGCTTACTGTTATTGTTATTATTATTAACTACATGCATGACTGCTTCATAATGTGATATGGAAAAAAAAAAATTCCTTTTTATTTCTTTTTATTTATTTTATTGTTTTTTGTTTTTTTTTTTTTGTGGAGTTTTTCGTGTTGTCAAGGATTCATTATTTATGGAGGAAAAATTTTCTTAACATTTTTTTTTTTATTGATATATTTTTTCTTTTTTTAAATTTTTTGTTTAGTTTTTTTTTTTTTTCTCAGTATTTTTTATTTTTGTTTATCGTAACTAAAAAATAAAGTAAAGAAGGCTTTAAATAGAGCAGAAGATTTTTTGTTTACCGTTATTGTTAATATTCATCATATATTTTTCATTTATAGTTTTCAATTTTTCTTTTTTGTTTTATTGCATAAAATTACAAGAAGGTACCTATGACTTAAAGGATTTAGTTCAGAATAACTTCTTTCAAATTTGTAATTTAAATTGAAATTTACTACATATTGCATTTTTATTCTTTTTGCTTTGTGTGTAATTTATAATTTATACTATGTATACATGAGTATGTGCATAAATTTGTATGTGAAATTTTTTTTTTTTTTGTAAGTAAATAATTTTATATGTTAATTTGTAGAAAACATATTGTATAGATACATTGTAGTATAAAACAAGTGTAATTTGTACTTAGGCGATGATAACTGTACCTAATGTCCCTATTCACTATACTTTATAATTTTGTGATTAAAAATACTCTTTATACCCGTACGATAAGGATCGGGTATATTAAAATAGCTCCTCCGTTTGTAACACCTCGAAATAAGCTACCTAGATATACATTTAAAGGTATGGATCGGATCTGAAAAAAATTCTAAGTCGATTGAGCTTTGTTTGTACGTCCGTCCGTCCGTCAGCAAGATAGGTCAAAAGTTAAGAAAGCTAGAGTCTTGAAATTAACAACAAATATTCTTACCACAATTTGTAGGTTCCCTATTTTTTTAGGTTGAGATGCGACCAAAACTTCGGGTAGCTTTCGAACACCTAACTTTTAGATCCACACATTTTTTCAATATAAGCGATTATTTTTCGAAATATTTTTGTAAAAATCAGGACAAAATAAATTAAATAGGTTGAAATAACGGCTTAAAAAGTTATTAACATTCAAATATAGCTGATAGTAAAAATTATAGTTATAAAACAAGTGGAATTTCTTAATATTTTTAGCATCATTATTAAACTATATATACATTTTAATTGAACCTCCAAAATCTTGATTATAAGTCAATATCTCAAAATAAAAGTATGAAAAAAATTAATTTTAAAATAATATGGTATGATTGTCAAAAGAAAAAGTGCATTTTATTTTATCATTTAGTGTATCTACAAGTAAAGATGTTTACATAATAAAATCGAACGGAAGTGCTGGATTTCAAAAAAGAAAATACAAAAAATAAAAATAAAAAAAATAAAAAATCAAATGTAAATCAAGAATAAGTGTTAAGATATAAAAAAATTAAGTGCAAAACAAAAATTACTAGATGAGTGATTTTTGATTATAGGTATAGGATTAAATAAAATTAAAATACATGAAAAAAAAACTGGGTTATTTTATACCCCTTTATAATGAATAATATGTTTTTTTTTTACATTTCTATAATTACTGAAATGTCATTTCAAAATGAATGATTTTCTATAATAAATTTAAGCAATTGAAAAATAGAAAAAAAAAAAATTAAAACATTTTTTTCAAATTTTGAATAATTAATTTTTTTTTTTATTATTTTTAAATTTTAGTGATTGCTTTAAAAAGAAAACAAAACAAATAACAATTATTATTTCTTTCATATTATTTTTTTTTTCTTTTATTTTTCACTTGAATTGTAATGTAATAATTCTAATTAAAATTGTTTCCTTAGTTCAATTCTCAATTTTCCTTCCCTAAGCTATTAAAAATTTGTTCTTGTTGGAAAAGTATATTGTTGGAATTTTGTAAGGGGATTAAAAATAAAATAATTTCAACAAATAGGATATTGTTAGGATAAAAAAAAAAAAAACTAGATTACTGGAATATAATAAAAAAAAAAATTATAATTTTCTAACTTTTTCTTTTACCTTAAATAATAGCATTTAAAAATTTTATAAAATTTTATACGAAAATTCATGCTCTAGTTTTTAAAGTACATCATACGGAAAAGTTGTCATAATGATTAAAATATAAGCAGTATGATAACAAATGTATTGAATACTTTTTAGATCAATAACGCGAACATTATATTTGAACTTAAGGCACTACTTAAAAGAGAAAATTATATTGAAATTGAAGAGCTCAAGGACCTAATCATTAGTCGCAGAAAGTATACAGTATATATACTTTTTCTGTCACTGTTAATCTTAATTACTAATTATTATGTAATCCATTGTCCAAAAAAAATTAAGTATACACTTAGATTAAGTGAGTATTCAATTTTATATAGGTAATACAATTCCCTAACTTATTTAGAAGACAAGCCACTAAAATAACATCAAAATACAATGCTTCACAAATAGTTTGACTATATTCGCCCCTATCTGCACAAAAATTTTCTTTATAAAATTCAAAGATAAATAAAAATTAATTGAATGCACAAAAAATAAAAAAAACGGGTCATTAAATTTTAATATTACTCTACATTCTAGAGAAGATAGTCAAATACTGTATATAATTATTATATAAGATTTTTTAAGAAGAAAGGATCTATTTAAAGATTTGTTTCTTAAAGGACATGCATTTAATTTAAATTGAAATGAAGAAATCAGAAATAATTGTTTAGTCAATTCAGGAAAAATTTTTAATTTTCAATTTGTTTTTTTTTGTTCATCCTCTTAGAATTCCATCAGGATTAAAATATATATTTTTTTTTTTTTTTTAAAATAGAAATATAGTTTATAAAGTTGAATGTCCTGTTTAAATTACAATTAATGATTCCTTCAATAATTGAGATTTTGTAGTGTAAAATTGCTATAAAATTTTTTGAATTGTTTTTAAATATCTAGGGTAAAATGAAATTTAAAAATTTTATAGAGTTTTTTGTTCAATTATTTTTGTTTTAATTTTTTGAATTGAAAAAACTTGTAAAGAGTAGATAGGGATTTAAATAATTTAATTTAAGGTTTTGTCTTTTTTTTTTTTTGGCACTAAAACAATAAAAAGTAGTTAAATATATTTTTTTTGTTTTTAATTAGAGAAAAAAAATATGTGAATAAGGACAATTGGAAGTTGGTATTTATAAATAATAAAAAAGTGATTAATGTGAACTGTAATTTAATCACAAAATATATTAAGTATCCTTTTTTTTGAAATTGTTCACAAGCATTTTTAATTCAACTGCCCGTTACAATAGAAAGTGTACTAAGTACCTGGAATCCAAGCTAACATATCAGTAGCTCAGTCTTTTATTAAAAAAATACCCATTTTTGAAGAAATTTTAAGCATGATAAATTTTTTAGAAAGAAACTTAATAATCAACGCTTGTTGATTAAGGATAAGAATGATCAATTTTAGCTAGCTTTTAGCCTTTATTGAAACTCCATTGTTATTTGTTATTAATCTTAAGCTCATTCTGATGAATATATTATTTCAAAATTTGTATAGAATAGCTTTTCGAAAGTCTAATTTTTTTCAGTTATTACAGGTTTTCTTATTACTACATCTTTCTTGAAAATTTCTGGTACATTTCTAAAGTATTAAATGTACATATTCTAGGATTTGTCAACGTTTTTATATATATAAAAAAAAAAAATTTAAAGCAAGCAAATGAAATTCAATTAAATACCATTTTTCCTAAAATTTTATTTTCTTAATATTTTGAGATTTAATTAAACCCATGTATAATATTCTTAAAGTCTTATTGAAAAAGAATGGAAAAGGATTTATTTAGTAGTAGAATGAATGAACACAAAAAATTAAAAATTTTTTTTTAGCTAAAAAGTTATTTGACCCCAATTGAATTAGAAAATTTCTAAATGAAATTTAAAATTTCAAAAATGGATTAAATAATAAACACTATAAGAAAATGGTTAAAATAAATAAAATGAATAAAAATAAATATGAAAAAAAAAGAAAATGAATTAAATTAGTTCAATGTGATAATATGAAAAATTTGTCACTTAAAATTTTTATATTCACATAATTAATTGCGCGTTTGCATGAAAATTAAAAATTTTTTTTTAAATCTTATAAAAAAGTTTCATTTTTTTTTCTTTTTTTTTTTTTTTTTTTTTTATTCTTCTTTAATTTTTGACACTTGCAATTATAGCTCTTATTTTGCTTTTCCAGAAAAACTAGGTTATTATTTTTGTTCTGTCATGTTTGAAATTTTCACAAAAAAAAAAACAAAAATTAAAAACGAAAATGAAAATGAAAAAGTAATGAACCCATATTTTTTGTGTTATATAACCTTGTACTAAATTTGGTAAAAATTAAATCACAATTTCTTTGAAATTTAATTTACACTCATAAATAAGATATAGATTGATATATGTGTGCATGCATGTGTAATAAAAACAAAAATTATAACAAGTTGTCAAGCATATCATAATATTTAATCCTTTTATTTTAATTTTTTTTTCCTAATTTTTATTTTAATTTCAGAAACAAAAAAAAAAAGAAAGCGTAAACTTAAAAGGACTTAAATTTTTTATATATTTTAAAATGTAAACTACCACTTCAACTGGCTCATTTTATAAGTTTAGAAGTTTTTTGAAATCTATTTAAATTTAAAAAAAAAAATTTTCAATAAGCCTTGCGAAAACTAATATTATATTGTCATATAACTATAAATTTAATGTTTTCTCAATATAAAATCTAGTTCTAATGTAACATAAAATGTAGCTACGATCATACATCAGTATTGACTATTAATAATCAATGAGACAATAGTTATTAGAAGATTACATTCAATTGCAAAAATAACCTTAGAATTTTATGCAGGTATTTATGCAGTTTAAATGTTAAGAAGTTTATTTTGTTTTCTTCAGTCCTTGTTCTAAGATTTAAAGCTAGAAAATTGTTGAAGATGATTAGATTCCAAATAAACCATATATAAGACAAACCTTATAGTTGTTGTGCCCCGATGTGAAGACTAGGTTAAATTATCTAATATCATTAATTTGCTGCAGTAGATCTGTCAGTTAAAAAATCTCAAAACATTGAATTATTGCAAAACTTACAATATTAAAAAAAATATAAAAATACCTTAATACGAAACTACTAAAGATACTATACCATAATGCGAAAATATGTAAAGATTTAAATAAACAATGAAGAATATATAAAAGAGACTTGAAGACTAAATTGTGTTAAATATGTTTCAAAAAAAAAAAAAAAAATCAAAGGAACAATATAACTATCCAAAATCGCTTCGCTTTTTAAAATGATCCTGCCACCTCACAATTTCATGTATATAGTTTTTGTCTTATAGTCTTTAATTGAAAGCTGATGATATAATTTATTAATTAGCATCAAAATTAAAAATGTTGTCAATGTTGTATACAACCTTATACTAAAAAATTATATGACACAACTTTACATCGGCTTAAATTCACAAGAATAATATAAAAATGAAAAATTAATAATACATCATAAAATTTAGTTGATCAGACAGCCAAAGAAAAATATTGTTTCAAAATTCTGATAACAACCATTTTATATATCGCATTCAAAAATTATATCACATTACGAAGTCAAAATATAAAAATAAAAAAAAAAATCAAATTAGATTCTAAATGACATAGTAACATGCAATCTTTAATTTGTTCATTTTTTTTTTTTTCGTTATGTTCTAATTAAATTTTAGCATCGCTTAACATCAAAATCCTCGTTAAAAAAAAAAAAAGCAAATCAAAAACAAAAATAAAGAGTAAAGAAGATTGTAATAGAATTATGAATTTCTAACTCTTTCTTTTCTTTTTTTGTTTTTTTATTTTTTGTTTTTTTTTTTTTGTTAAGGTAATTCATATTCTAAATCCTGATGTTAATTGAAGGAAAATGCTTTCCGTTTTATCAAAAGAAAAAAAAAAAACAAAAAGTTCATATTATATTTATATTATCGCGTAAAAAAAAAAAAAATTTACATCAAGGTTTATAAAAATTTTTAATTAAAAGTAACTGTATCAGTATCATGAACAGCAATATCACAGTAAAAATAAATCTTATTTTCCCTCCCTTATATACGTAAAAATGGTTTCTCTTCTTATTCGCCTTTTTTTTTTTTTTTGTTTTATTTAATTTCTTCTCTTCTTATTTTTAATTTTTCCAATTACTTAAAATAGGGTAAGATAAGAATATAAGTGAAAGAGAGAACAACAATATAATATGAAGAAAAAAAAAAAATAAAAATAAAAAAGATTTAAAAAATTAAATTTACATCCATTATAATCAATTCATTTAAAATTATACCCATTTACCGTTAAATAAGAACCATATCATCAGACACGACCCAATTAAGTAAAAGATTAAGAAGAAACAGAAATCCGACATTTAATTTTTATGATAAATCATAAAAAAAAAAAACAATAGCAACAACAACAACAGTAACAGCCACATAAAAGTCACACAGTCACGTTTTTTTTTTATTTTTGCAAAAAAACAAAAAAAAAAAATAAGAATAATCTACTCGTATTTTCTTATATATATATGAAAGAAACATAACGGAACTCTTTAAAGTATTTTCATTGATTTAATTCTTCCGTTTGCGCTCATCATCATTCTCACTTCTAACAAAAAATATTAAATTATATATAAAAAACAAACACCGAAAAAAAAAAAGTTAAAAATATAAAGAGAGAGAGAGAGAGATAGATAGAAAGAACAAAAAAAAAATAAATGAACATCACCTGTAACTTTATTCAAAATTATGAGATCATAATAATAAAAATTAAAAATAATAAAATAAAAGGAGAAAAAAAAATCAACCATATAAGAAAAAGAACGGAAAGCATTTTTAAAAATATTTCAAAAAAAAAAAAATTATTTAATTTTTTTTTTTTACTTTCGCTACTTTTTTTTTCAAAATTTTATGACCCAATTCCTTTGATTATCCTGTCTTAATGCCTTAAAATCTTATTCCCTTTCTACAATGTAAGTTTTCTACAATGTTTTTTTTTGTTTTTTTTTTTTGCTTTTATTTTTACCTATACATAGGTACCTGTACTGTAAAAAATCTCTTATTATACTTTTATTTAATATTTTTGTAGAACTATTACTATACATTCATATATATAATATATAGTATCATATTTAATAATATGTGTATACGTGATTAGTATATGTAATGGTAAGATGCATGTCAAATGTCAAAAATTGTTTTTTTTTTCTTTTTTCAAAAAAGGAAGGAAATAGCAGAATACAAAAATATGAGAGAAAATATTTCGGAAATTTTTCAAAAAGGAAATAACTTCAGAAAAATATGAAAAACTTTTTTTTTTTTTTTTTTTTTCATTTTTCTTATGGATAACATAACATAACATATAACATGAAAATTTAAAATATAATACTAGTATATGTTATTATAATAGTATGTTTATTGTAATAGTGAAATTCAGTGATTCCTAACAAATTTCTTTTATTATTATGATATGTGGTAGGCTCATTTAACACGTTTAGTTTTACGTTTGACCTAGCAATGATTGTTTATATTATATTTCATTTATATACGGATATCAAGTTATGAGTTTTAGTTTTGTTTTGTTTTATTTATTCTTTTTTTTTTTCAAAACAGCTTTAAATGAAAATGTTCTATTTTGATTATTTAAATCTTGAATTGTATTTAAAAATAGAATCGTAAACTTTTCTTTTATAGTTTTCTAGAATAGTGAAATTTTTTCGGCATAATAAAAATAATATTTAAGGATTTTCTTAGTAGGTCTATGGAATGAATAAAAACAAAAATATTATCAAAACAGAAGGAAAAGTGAAATAAGTTAAGTTCAAAAAGGATTTTAAAATATATTATTCCAAAGGTTATATAAGTAGTTGCTAGTTACTACTTAATATAATCTTTTGTTATACTTACAACATATTATTTAGATCTTAGTTTAGAATGATTTAAATTTTGGAAATTGGCGAGGAAAAAAGAGTAAAATAAAAATAAATAACATAAAATAAAATGTTATTGTACAAATTCATGATAAAGGTGGCTTTCTAAGTGAAAAATAAACCAAGTTTATAATATATTTAGACGATCAGAAATATTACAAAAGTTGTAAATACTTTTGAATATATAAATAATAAATTTATTATATAAACTTAAAGATAACCCTTTTGACGTTTTTTTTTTAAAGCTTTTTAACATTTTTCTAGTTCATTTCTCATACTTCATTTAGAGAAGTCGAATCTGGTTTAAATTCTTCTTTTGATATAGTACTAAATTAATGTATAGTAAATGTTTTTATGAGTAGATGCTCAAAAAATTAAATAAATAGAATAATGCTTTAATATACCTTAACTACACGGCACAGAAAAATATTCAACTCTCAAACTGATATATATACTTAAGATTGATGTTTCCCAATAAGTTATGACACCAAATATAAGTAATATGTTATTTAAATAGTTATAATATCACTATGATCTTTCACAATTTCTGACGATTTCTATCCGATTTCACCATATCTAATCTTAATTTCTTAAGATTAGATACGCCTTATCTTAATTTCTTTTAGATGGGGCTTTACTGATAATGCAAATGATACAAACTTTTCAAATAAAAAAATGAGATAATATAAAATTTTCCGTAAATAAAAATCTTTCCTAGTTTTATTACACTACGAATATAAGAAAACACTTCATTATTATCTGCAGATTTTATATACTCATGTAACTACAATATTATACTATATAGCTATTTACTACCAAAAAAAGGATAGGTTTATAAAGATAATATAGCCTATATACCTTCTTTATAGTAGGTACTTAAGCTATTTCTTTCTGTAAAGGAAAATTTATTCTCAGTTTTAGAACTTTAAAATTTACAAAATTTAACGAAAATTTAGAAAAAAAATATTTTTTTATATCAAAAACTTGTTTTTTTTTTTTTTGTATTATTTTTGTTGAAAATTTTTTATATTTCTTAGTTAGAAAAATACTTATTAGGTATATAAAGAAACAAAGAAAACTTATATAATATTATTATACTGGTAGTGTGTATATTAAAGGATTTTGAGTTTATAAAAATTTACGTAAAAGTTTTTCCTGCAAATTAAAAATGAAAAAGACGAACATAAAACAAAAAAAAAAACTAACTTAAATTTAAACTAAAACTAAATTTTATGAAATTGTATGGTTTTTAAAATAAAACAAAAAAAAAAAAAAAATTTATACCTAATATTAAACAAAAAAAAAATTTATAAAAAGTTAAATAAATTGTGAATTTTGTTAGAAAAATAAAATGAATGAAATAAAATCGTAAAAGAAATTGGCAGAACGTAGAGAGAAAAAAAAAAATATAGTGGAAAAAAGTTTTATTTTAACATTTTCAAAGTGCGAAATACTGGCAAAAAAAGAATTCTAAAATTTGAATAGTAGTTAGTTTTTAAACAAAAACAAAAAAAAAAAAAAACTTTTTAAATAATTTTATTAAAAGTACCGTTATATGGTATCTTCTAGTCTATTGAACAACCGACAAAAATTAGATTTTGTTTGTTTGTTTTTTTTTTTTTTTTGCTTATTTTTGCGCAGAATTCATGTCTTAAAGTTTCACTATAAAAAGAAATTTTTTGAATTTTCAACTATAGAAAGGAGGTTTATTGAACCAAAAAGGATTAATTTTATGACACTTGTTAGTTTTACGATATAAGATTTTCCAAAAAAAAAAAAAAAAAAATTTTTTTTTACCTAAAGGAAATTTCGAACAAAAAGTTATTATTCGTGCATTTTAATTTTTATAGGGTTCAAAAAAAGTAAAATAAATAATCGCTTAAATAATCTTAGATAATTTTATATCTGTCTAATGCAATTATTATACTCGACTTATATTAGATGCATGTCTTAGTTTTTAAAAAAAACAAAAAAACATTTTTTTTTTTTTTTATTCAATTCGAATTTGGAAAGAAATGTACAGATTTATAATATAGATTTAAAGAGCATTGATCTTTAATTTATTTTTTTAATATGAAAATTCTCTTATATTCAATATTTAAATTATAGCCTGATACTAATTTAAGAATTTCAAATTAAAAATATCGTATAGGTCAATAAAACTTAAAAACTTCATACATAAAACTTAAAAACACTAAGATTGTGCATTTTTTTTTTGTTTGAAAATGAGATTTTACTTAACGATATTACAATTAGACCTATATTAGAGTTTTGGAAGTGCATGATCAAAGCTTATAGCTTCTTTAAAACTATATTAAACAAAATTCTAAACACATCGTAAGAATAATTCCCTCCTACAACATCTATAGCCACACCTATAATGAAAAGGCTGTGTTATTTCTTTATCACATTTTTGTCGCAGGGGAATAAAATTTAATATGAATTTTCAACATGCACAAAATTGTACCGATTAGGTCACACAATTTGATGATGTATAAAAAAACGACCACATTATTTGACGATATATAAAACCTGAAATTTACACCTATCAATAAATTTACGTACGCCAACCTTAGCAATTTGTAATTCAAAAAAAAAATTGACATGAACCCAAGGAGAGGTTTACATCTAAATTGACAGAGAATAAACAATATAATTAAAAAAAATATGTCACTCATTGTAAACGCAACATAAGATTATCCTATTTGATAACACAAAAATTTTAAATATGTCATCAAAAATTATGTAATTCGTAATTTTTGTAAATAAATTAAATATTCATTATACTTATTTTAATTTAATCTGAAATTAAGTTTTCAATAATTTAAAGAAGTGATTTACTTCATTTGATCACTATCGAAAAGACCGACACGAAAAAGATCATTAATATTTCAAAATAATTCAAATAATTTTCAATTTAAGAAAAATTTTAAAATTCTTTTTGCAGAAAATTGAAAATTTTATTGAAATTTTTTTTTTTTTTTAAGAAATCCAAAAGTTTCCGGCTTTTTAAGGATCAAAATAAAAATAAACAAGCAAAATTTATTTTGTACTGTTTTTTTTTTTTTTTTTTTTTGAGATTATATCAACACTTATAATTTCATTGAAAAACCACTATTGTATTTTCTATCAATTGACAGACGGACATGACCTCATCCCATTTTACAAATTTTATTTCCGGTATATTTTTTATTTTTCAAAAATTTTATTTTTATGAATTTCAATGAAATTTACTGTGAATGCATGTATAGGATTTGCAAAACACAATGAATGACTTTTTTTTTTTGTTTTATATTATATAATAAAATCCATAATGCGATTTTAAATTTCTTTGTATATATATATATATATATAAATACAAGATATATGTTATTTTATATATATATATTCTCAATAGATTTAATATTCATATACTATATAATATTATAATTTTGTCCTTCGTATATATTTATGTATATATTCAATATACTGTATATACATATATACATATTATTTATACATTATAATGTTTGCATAATAATTTTGTTAGTAAAAAAATAAGTAAAAAATTTTCACTTAAATATTTTATATATTTTATTATATTCTAACACATACTTATAATTTATACATTTTTATAATTTTTTTTTTTTTTTCTTTCTTTTGTGGTTATATTATAATAAAGTAAAGCTTAAGGGGATGAAAAGTTTTTTTGTAAAGAAAAAATGAAGAAAAAACAAAAAAAAAAAAAGATAATAATAAAAAGAATTGGTATATAACAGTAAAAGAAATTCTTGAATCCAGGATAAATTCCATAAGAGTTAAAAAGTTTGAATTATTTATTTAAAAAAAAAAAAAAACAATCTTATAACTATTTATTTATATATTATATGATAATATGTATCTATTTGAACATTCATGGAAATATAATTTGTAAAAAAAATCAATATAAAAAAAAAAAATATAGATTTTGAGTTAAAAAAGGCAAAAATGTTTTAACTTAATATTGATGTTGATTTAGTTTCGTTGATTGGTAAAAATTCTGAAACCGAGAACTCTACCAGCAGCTGTAAATATCCTTCTTTCAAGAAACTCTTCTAATGCCTGGAATACAAACAATTGAGTAATTGTAACTAGTTATTTTTTAGTTAGAATGAATAAATACAAAGTTTAATAACTACGATCCTTTACTATTAACCCAATTTTATTGCTATATTCTATATATTATCTATATATCCATATCCATGAAGAAGTTAAGAAGGTGACAATAAAAATAAATTTAAAAAAAGACAATTCTCAATTAGTAAAAATAGGAATTAAGAAAATATCTATTAAAGCAAAATGAAAACTGTTACCAGTCATATCAATACTTAATTTTTGTGTATGAGATGATATTAAAAATGGGATGGTATCATAATTTCAAAAAAGAAATCCCAAAGTTACAAAATACTAAAGAATAAAAATCTAAAAAAACAAAAAACAAAATGAAAAATTTCAACAAAAAACATTCTATAATTATAGAAAAGTTTTATTCTATAGACTATAACATAATATTTATATATAATTACACAATATGAATGTAAAAAAATAATTAGAAATGATTTTATAGGTAGTTACAAAATACGAGTATTTCCCTTTACCAGAATATTTATATTTAATATATTGTGTAATACGTATGGGAGATTGAAATTCTGAATTAGGAGGAATTTTAAAGTTTAATTCAAAATCAGAGTTATACGCTTTTTCAAAATATTTGCATAATATAAATGTATATGGGAGATTATGAATCAGGAGGAGTTTTATAGTTCATTACATCCTACAAAATCAGAGATTTAATAATTTGTTTAGCAGGGGTTTGGGAGCAGCAATTCCATTACTAAATTTCCATTAAATTTTGAATTTTCGATTTTTTTTTTTTGGAATGGTTTTTTTTTTGGAATTTTTTGTTTTAAAAATTCGTACCTAACCTTTTAAAAAAACTATAGGAAAATCAAAAGTATTTTTAGATTAATAAAAATTCGATAAGTTCCTTTCCAGTTTAATTTGTATTGAATTTTTTGTTTATAACTGTTATGCATATCTATAAATAATAGCGTAATAATATTTTGTGTAAAATAAAAATAAAAACAGTAAATAAAGTTTTAGGGTTTTTAAAAGGGTTTTTTTTTTATTTTAATTTTTTATTTTTGTTTTATATTTTTATTTTCTCTAAAGAATTTTCTAACTTGTTGATTGCATTCATTGTTCATGTTAAAGTTACATTGTTTTTAAAATCCTAGTGGATCACTCAGAAAAAAAAAGAAGAAGACATAAGAAATAATTTTTTTTTTTTTATGTTGTTTTCTTTTTTTTTCGATTAAAAGTAAATTTTACTTTTATAATTCAAATAAAGTTAAAAAAAAGAAAAAAACAGATCATAAGAAAAAAAAGGATATTATTTTTTTTTTATTTAATCAAAAATCAAACAGTAAATTTCCAATTTTCAATTTTGAATTTTCAATATTGTATAGGATTTTCAATTGATATTGAATATTGAATAATAGATATTGAAAATCTGACAATCTTAACTTATTATTTTTTTTTTTTTGGTATTATTATTTTACAATATTTTGTATGTAATATTTCAATTTTATATTTGAACATTTATACGTTATACGTACATTTCTATTTTGAAAAAGGAACTTAAATTATAATTTCTGTAATTTTTAAGTTTCTAAGTTTTTTTTTTTTTTCAAATTTAATTTTTGTGTTTCATTCAATTTATTTTGAATAAAGTTTAATTTTAATTTATTGAACTGAATTACAAGTGAATAATAAAGTTTAGAAAAACTTTTAAAATATATATTTTTGTATAATTGAATAATTGCATACTTTAAGGCAATAACTTTGAAGATATTGACAAATTAAACGAATATTGTTTTGATTGAATAGAAATTTATAATCCTTAATAATATTAATTTGTTTTAGTTTTAAGTAAATTTATTTTTTAACAAAAGGTTGTATAATTATAATATTATTGTAATTTTTTAATAAATCAATTATTTTATAAAATTGATTCCTTTTTAAAAAGAAATAATAGAAGTTAATTAAAATTGTTGATGAAGGCGTAGACATTTCATAATAATTTCTTTTTATTGTTTCATAAAAATCATAAAGTTTGAAGTGTGTAATTAAAATTTTTTAGAGTTTTAAAGATTTTTTTTGTAATAAATTTTTAAGTAATAATTATAATAATATGTTCTTGAATTTTGTATGTTTTTTTTTTACTTTAATTCGCCAATTCTCTTATTATATTTAGACGTATTAGATTTCATTTTTAAAACTACAATATTATTACAAAAGTTTTACAAGACTGAAAAGTGTAGAACATAGATCTTACTCAGTTTCAAGCGTTTAACATTATAATTATAATAACACGAATTGTATAAAAACTTTATGACAAACTTAAGTTTTTTTTCTGGAAGGTCCAAAATTCTATTCTATACATCCGTCTTCATATTAAAAAGACAAATTTAAAAAGTGAGTTTAAAGAAAAAGAATAAATTTAAAAAGGGCTTTCTTCAAAGAAATGTTGACACCAAAAAAACAGATAACCGTTATTACTTCGATATTCGGTTAGCTTATAACAATTACTATACTGTTATTGAAACAATATTATATTACCTTTTTGTAGATATTTTGTAGAACTCCTTTAATATTATGTTCTGAATTTTGTAATAGGTCTACATGACCATAGAATAGGACTTTTCTAGAAAATTTCATACACTAGTTTAAAGGAAATCAAAGATAACTTTATTTTTCTCTTTAATTTTCTTTTTTAATTGGTAGATTGCGTAATAACTGCTTTAGTAAGCCACAAAATCCCGAAAGTTTCTTCTTTCAAGATTCAGGTGAACTTTATGACATAAATCTGAGAATCTTTTAAAGATTTTTACATCAGAGTGGTATCGTATCATGGCATTAATCTCAGGAACCTTAACACCAACTCTTATAGAATAGATTCTCACATATTTTCCAGGTGTACTACCAACCTAGATTCTAGTAATGACTAACACGTTAATTCAGCCTACGCCAATAAAAGAACAAAATAATATAAAGGATTAAAAAAGATTTAAAAGTTTAATACCGAGAATTTAACAAAAATGTATTATAAGCGTAAATTATTCTGATTCTTAAGGATTTCAAGGCACTTACTTGCAAAATAACCAAGAGTGTACGATAATTATTCAAATTTATATAACAAAGAATATCATAGAAAGATATTATCAACTTTTATCATACTGATTATTAAAATGAAACTCCTGCTACTCTTTAGAATCATATTTTTGTTAATTAAACTATAATCTGCTAACAACAATGACAAATTAAGAAATATTTTATATTCATTGAAAAAATCCTTTTAATTTTTGATTTCATGCTGAAATGGTTATTAATAGTATTCTTAGGATTAAAATTTTGATACTAGTATATGAAAAAAACCCCAGGAAATCATTGAACTTTAAATAATTCAGATTAGTGACACGCTATTCTTAAGAAATTTTTCATATAATGAATCTACAATACGAGTAAAATACTATCATAGTTTTTATTTTTGTTATATTTAAACAAAACCTAAATCAATAAATAGAACTCAAAGAGAAAAAAAAAAAGAAAAAAAAAAAACATTTTAACATAAGTTTAACTAATCATAACATAACTGACAAACTAAAACATTAATGTCATGTTTGTGAATATTTGACTCTCACGCACGATATCCTACAGAAAAATTATTACGTGTTTATGGTATTATAGACGATATATTAAGAAAAAAATAAAACATTAAACAGAAGCAATTTCTATAACTGCAGGAGGCTAGTCACCAACTAACAATAAAAAGGAAATAGAAATCAGAAACAGAACATAATATAATTATATATTATTTTTCAAATAAATTTTTCTATTGTAAATATTCTAAAATATTATACAATTGAAAGGAAGAAAAAATTTTTTCGGTTTCAATTTAAGAATTTTTGATTTACAAGTTAGATGGCTAATTTAAATCAATGTCTTATCATTCATAGACGTAATACAGTGTACAAAAATGAATTTTAATAAAAATTGAATTTGATATTATTGTATAAAAATTATTAATGAGTATTTTTAAATGAGTCCGTAATGAATTTTTGAATGAAAAAACTTACGAAAATAAAAAGAAATCAAATTTTATTATTAATTAAATTGGCATTTACTTTTAATAGGTACTTAGGTAGAAAAAAGTCTACTGATTCACACTTAGGCCATGTTTAGATGCAATTTCGTAACCTACATCAGTTTAACTCTTAATTATAACATTAGACAAGAGCTGGCCATTCACAGAAAATGTTAAGGATTGACTCTTCTTCCTTTTTTATTTATACATCTTCTGTAAAGTTATATGAGAGAAGTTCTAAATTTCTGGCATGCCTACAGACTGGATAGTATTCTGTTAAAACCTCTATTACATTACCAATATTGAGAGATAAAAAATTAGTTGATCGTTTAAGATTTAATATAGAGCAGGCCTATTTGCTGCAAGTATCAATAGCAGATCACCTATGGTTTGTGAGTGTATTGGTTTATTTGTTGTGACCAATATTTACAGATTGTAATCTAGGAACGCAGCTACTAACGAGTTCATCAGCCATCTGCTAAAAAAATTCTATTAAAAACATTTAGTTTCTAAATCTAAATTCAATTTTTAAATTTTCTCCACATTTTTTAACTAAAGAAGCAGCGTTTTAAATGAACAAAATATAAAAATATACATCTGACATTTGAAATAATTTTTTCCGATTCGTAAAATTACAAAAATTTTTCGTTTTTCGGTTCGCCTGGATAAACAGTTCATTGTGAAGCAAATTGATTTGATTCATCAATCGGTTGTAGTACAACTAAAAACGATTTAATCGATTAACTTTCCATTTTGTATAGACTTAGAATTCGTTATTCCGTTTCAGTATAATGATTCATTAAAAAAAATTTCGTAAGAGGCCATTTTTTAACATAGCTTCTTTGATCAAAAAAATACGGACATGTTGATCAATTTTATCTTTTTAAACATATTTACCTTTTTTCGCCCTTAATTCTAAATTGTTTTAACTACATGGATTGTTACATGGATTAAATTTAATCTCTGTAGATTTCTTCCTTTATGTTAAACAAAACAAATTTCTTGACGTATGTTGTTGATGATATATTATTATATGTTGAATAATTATTTTCAAACTTTTGTTGCGATTTCTTAACTTATTCGAGGGCAAGAACTTCTCAAAGAAATTTTTTAACAACAATATTATTATTTTACTCTAAGAACGATACCAACGGCCGAGGCTACTCTACAAGATCATGAAAAACAAATTATTAAAATTAAATAAGTATTTTGTAGATTATTACACCACTGATATTGTATTAATACAATGTTTTGCCTTAAAAAGAAAACTTTTGCTGAATGGCCGAAAATTGAATGGTGTAACATATCTAAAATGTTTGGGCCGCATTGAAATTGATGCAGCAACTACTTGTTGATCAGTTAAAGCATTAAAACTTTTCAGGCATTTTATAAGAAATTTTTAAATAAGAAATTGTTATGATATAAAGGCACACTTCAAAGGCATATCATCAAATATTTAAAATTAGTGGTTGTCAAGGTTTAGATATAAAAAATAGGCCTCATTACTTAATATTATTTCTACTATGAAAGCCTTATATTGTCATATTTTCAATTTAACAAAATTATAACAAAATGTAACAATCAAATCATCAAAAAAATTAACTTACAAAGAATATAAAAATCAATGATTAACAAGCAATCTTAAGGTTATTATTTGAAGTAACAGTTAAAGTATCTTTATTGGAATTATTATGAATATATTAAATTAATATTTTAAATTAACAAAATTTTGAAATCTAATTAAAAAGATTTTTCTTTTTAGAATTTTTGCTACTTGTATCAAAATACATATTAAATTAAATTTTTTAAAACAAAAAAAATTAAAAAAATTTCTTTATCATTGTCTATTTAGAGCATGACAATTGAAAATGAAATTAATTTATTTAATTGATTTAGAATGGAATTTAAACCACATAATCCAGCACAAACAAACCAGAAATAAAAACAAATTCTACAAAGAAAAAAAACAAAATAAAAATATTTAAAGATTTATTTGACGCTTACTGTCAGTACCCAACTCCTATAAATCTAATTTTCTTTCATTTTCTTTGATTTATTTATTTATTTTTGTTCTTTTTAACTTCCGCTAATTTAATTTTAACAAAAAATTACGATAATTTCTTAAATTATATTTTCTAGAATTTTGTTTTACTTTTACTTTCGATGTTTTTGTGTTTTTTTTTTTTTTTTTTTGATTTTTGAATGGGTGTATGGAAAAAACAACGAAGCCTTGAATATTTTTCAAGAATAACCAAATTTTACTACTGCACCGTTGAATTATTGTCTTTTGATCTAGATGTTCTTTTGTAAAGAAAAACTTTTCATGTACTTACGATATATTTTACATTTAAAAATTTTTTTTTTCTTTCAAATATTTTATAATAAATATAAATTATAAATAACGAAAAAAAAAAAAAAGAAACAAATCACTTATAATTTTCCCACGAACATTTTTCCAAACAAAATATAAATTTTATAAAAACAAAAAGGAACGCGCCGAATAACAAAAAATAAAATAAAAATAAACAATTATAAATAAATTTTCTTTTGATACTACCCATTTTCATATTTTGAACGGTAATTTTACAACAACACAAATAACTGTAATAATTTTTGCGCAATTTATTTTTAAATATAGAGAAACAATGGTGTTGCCATTACTGTTGTTTTTCGTAAAAAAAAAAAAGAAAAACAATAAAAATAATATTCAATGAATATAACTGTAAAAAGATAAATGCAATACAAAAAAAAGAAAATTTTTTTTCCATCTTTTCGCAAAGGAAAAAGAAATTGCATAATAAAAACGAAAAAAAAAATAATAAAAGAGAAACGACTAACAGTAAATTTTCCTAAATTGAAAGCTAAAAGGCGCAGTTTTTCACTTACTTTCTCTTGTTTTTTGTACGTTTTTTTTTTTTTTACTTTGATATTTGGGTGTTGTGTTTTTGTTTTTTTTTTTCAATTTGTAAAAATTATACTTTATTTTTCTTAAATTACTTTTGCGTTTTTTTTTTGTTTTTTATTTTATAACGGTTATTTGGTTTGTTTTTTTGTCTAAATGAAAATGTAAAAATTATATTTTTTTCTTTTAAAATCATTTCTGTTAATTATAAGGACAAGTTTTAGGAGAATCGTTAAAATTTGTATGGTTAAGAAATAATGAGAATTTATTATTTATTATTTAAACATTTCTAGCTATGTTCTTTTTAATTAAGATTAAAAATATTTATTATTTATTATTCCATATAAATATTTCAAAATATTTTTAGTGTAATTTTATAAAATATATTCTAGTTACTTTCCAGTTTTTGTATTTCGAAGATGGTTAATATAAAATATGAATTTTCTCTAAGTAAATTCATTCCCTGTATATCTAAATGTTATCTGACTAATGGCGTGTATTATTTAAGTCGCCGGATTCCATTCGAGAGATTTCGATTTCTACAAACTCTGGTCAAGTCATATACAATATTAATAATTTTTTTTTTTTAACGAGGGTTGGTGGAACACATCAAAAGTTACTCTAAGAAACTGCAAAGAACTGCAAATATAATTCATATTTTTGTTTCATAATCTTACACAATAGTAGATACAGCCGAGTAATCAATGACTTAATGAAACTAATAAAGTAAAAACTGAAGCTTAATCAAGTATGAATAATGACCTACTTCGTGAGATACCCTATGATTCTTATATGAACCGGAAGAAAAAAAAATTTAAGTAATGTTATAATCATAAATAACAACCTGGTCTGCTCATTGTTATAATTTCAAGTCTTGAATCGAGATACAATCGTTTCGTTTTGTATAGATGGATATATTTTAGTTAAAATTTTAGCATTTAAATTTTTAGTCTTCTGTTCTTAGATACAAAAAAAAAAAATAGAAAAACTTAGTACAAAATAGATTATCTTAAAAGTTTAGATATTATCAGAAGTTTTTATAAGATATTCTTATTTAATAATATGAAATACGTGTTGTATAACCCTTTATCTAACTGCATGTTGAATATCAGTTTTATTTAAAAATTAAAATTAAATTAAATATAAATATAAAAGAAAAATTTAAATTAAAACTCATGATATGTATTAAAAATAATATACTTAGAGTACACGCACGTTAAATAATCACTTTTACTATAAGTGAATGTCATTTACTAAATAATATTGTTGTAATATTACACATACATAAATCGTAAAATATTTATTCAGTTTTTATTTTTATTTTAAAGTGAATATTTAATTTTTCGAAAATTTTATGTACCTACAATAACATGGGTGGCCTCGGTGGCCTAGTGGGTAAGAGCATATAAAATACGCTGTACACACCGAGGGAGTGTGGGGTCAAATCCCACACACGTCGTAAGAGTTATTCCCCTTACGACATTTACAGCCACGCCTGAAAAGGAAAGGCTGTGTAATTTCCTGTTCATGTCGCAGAGAAAAGCACTAAAAAAAATTAAAATTTTCTGAGAGATTAATTAATACCTGGAAATACGTGATGAAATTATATTTTTGGATCCGAAAATATATATTATGACAAATGAAAAACAAGTCATAATATTAATAACTTAATTTAAAACAACGGAACATTTTTGGAAAATTTTATTAAATAAATTATATTTTAGATCTAATATATGTTTATAGATATTGTATCAAAATATCAATTAAAGTGAATATATTTCGTTTTATTTATTTAAATTGTATGTTTTTATGATATGATATAAACACACATAAATATACAGTTTCGGTGTTTTTAAAATTTAATTTAAAATTCTGCAGTTATTAAGATAATTTCATTGTTATAATTTTAAATTAGAATTACAATTTTTAAATTAAAACTGAAAAGAGTGAAAAGGAAAAGAAGGGAATACGTAATCTTATTTTTTTTAATTTTATTTGATCAAAATCTAATTTTTGATCCCAAATTCTAAAGTCTCCTCCTAATTATTTTTTTTATTTACATATTTTAATAACAAAGGAGAGGGGGAAGGGGGGGCGGTACCAAAATCCACCCTACTAAACAAATCATTGAAACTCTGATTTTGTAACCAACTCTAAAATTTCTCAATTATATGTTTTACTCACATATTGCACAACAAATTGAGGTTCCCGCCAAAATAATAGTGAATAATAATGAGTGAATAAAATATAAGTGATTGAAAAAAAAAGTTGTTTTTTGAAATACAATTTTTTGAGAAAAATGAGATTTTTTAGAGTTTTTAGAAAATAAAAAGATTTTTATAAGTCAAATTTTGAAAAATAAGATTAAAAATAATAATGATTTATCCTTAAAAAGAAATAATTGAAGAAAATTTAATATTTTAAAGTAGGTACATAAAAATATAATGAAACTGTATTGAGTATCTAATGTTGAATTTTGGAATAGAAAGGCACTAGATAATTAGTAAATATTTAATGTGAAGTTTCTTCATATAATCATCAAAATTGGACAGGTTCATTGAAAATCTCCTAACTACTGTATTTTCAAAATTAAAGGTACAAAATTAAAATAAAATTCCTTTTAAAAGTATATATATAATTATTAAAAATATAACGCATATAAAAGGAAAATTTATTTTAAGCAAGAATTTAATATTAAATTTTTTCTTTAATTTTCTTTTAAAATTTTATATCAGATAGGTATATGATACATCATAAACGTTCATATAAATCTAAAACAATTTTAAAAGATATTTTATTTTTAATTTTCTAAATTGTTTTTTATTTATTTTGGTTTTTTGTTTTTTGTTTTTGTTTTCAGAATCAGAACCGAAACATTTTTTACAGAAAAATAACAATGGTACAATCGTACAAACAATGGACACCAGTAAATAAAAAAAAAAAAATAAATCTAGAACAAATTATTACCCAAAAATAAAAAAATTAAAAAAGAATAAAGAAAGAAAGAGAAAGAAAATTAATTTATATTTTCCTTTTCATTTTTACTTTTTACTTTTTGACCCTGTGTAATTTATGAATGCTCTTCTTTTTTTTTTTTTTTACTGCCATTACTACTGCTCTATTTGTTTAATATATCAGTATGTATGATGCAATTTTATTTTCCATTTTTTTTTTTTTTTGTTAGGAAAATATAAATTTAAAATTAATTTCGTAAAAACTTTTTCCCTTTTTTTTTCTTTATATAAAAACTAAAATTTTTTTTTTCAGTTTTTTTTTTAACAACAAAAATATAATTTCTATTTTATTCTATACTATTTTTATTACACAAATAAACAAGGCAGAATGTAAACCAACGGTTTTTAAAAGCGCATATTTCCAAAAGATAACACACACTGTTTAGAATTGTGACTTGCACCCAAATTTGAAAATTTCATATAAAAAGAAAATGTAATAATAGGACTTTTTTGCAATTTTGAGGGGCTGTAAATCCAGAACCCTATATAACTAAGAAAAACCGTCAATACACCTAAAAATATATTACTGGAGCTTTAACAAATTGCCGAAGAAAAATTTGTACAGATGCCTAAGTTCCATGTGTCTAAAAATAGCATATTTTAAATTTTTGAGCTCTAACAGGTTTTAAACAGAAGGTGGTACAAAAAAAATCTGAAGAAACTTATACTAATAATTAAAACTTATACCTAACCTAACCTAACCTTCTTGTCTCTAACCTAACCTTCTGTTCCAATTTCAAAGCATGCTGAAGTTGTGAAAAGAGAAATATCATGCAAATTTTGGTTTTCACATAACGGTATATTTAAATACTAAATTTAAAAAATATATATAATTTTGATATTGACTTATAAAGGTAGAAAAGTGTCCTGTCGAATAGTGTTTTCAGATTGAAAAAATTTTAAGGGGAACATGAAATATACGTATTTAAAAATAGGGCATTTTTAAAGTTTGAGAGGCTGTATAGTTCCCTGTTGAATGGGGCAAAAAGTTGTTCCAGAAAATTATTTTTTTTATGATACCTATACATGGTTAAAAATTTTTTTCTCTATCTAACGGTGTAGAAATTTTGTAAACAGACGTAAAGAAGGACAGAGTGAAACTAATAGGCACATTTTTTCAAAATTTTTTTGAAAATTATAAACTTACATATATATACTTATAAGCTTTTATACATTCATACCTTGTAAATGAACACATAATATGTATAATATTATACTTTCACTGTATAATATTATGCTTTTATACATTCATACCTTGTATGTACAATAATGCATCTCAACTTAACAAACTACCAAGTAAATACACATATCCTTTGAAAATATATTATTTCAAAAAAAAATTATTTTATGTGTTTGTATATTATTTTAGTGTGACTTTAAAAGTTAATTTATATATGTTTGTTTGTCTGTTTGTCTATGAATTGCATAAGAGTAAAATAACACAAATATAGTTAAACATTTTGTTTGTTTGTTTATATGCAAGCCTTTTTTTTTTAAGTAAACGAATCCTTTTTTATGTTTTTTTTATTTTTCTCATTGAAGAAAAATATAAAAATGTTAAAACAAATAATTATGGAATACCATCATAGTTAGATAGTAGTTATCATTCATCATTTAGTATAATATGAATGGGAACCCCCTATACTTATTTGAACAGAATTAATACAATTTTCAGTAATACTGTTCCAAGGCAAAATTTTTTAAGTAGTAGCGGTGTAATAAGGCATCAAATAGATAAAAAAAAGAAAAAATATGAAAAAAAAATGTAATAAAAAAAACAAACAAGGATAAAAAAGGATTGAAGGAAACTTATATAGAGAGATTCTTAAAGTTCTTATCCAATTAGATATTATTTTAATGTTTAAAAATTTTCTTTTAGGTTCTGTTTGTTTTAACTTAATATTTTGTGCTGGTATATTTTCTTTTTTGTTATTTTGTTATTTTATTTTTTGTTTTTTGCGGAAATATTTTCTTTTACAAATGGACCAATGCCAAACTTATGATATTATATAGAAATAAACAATCAGTGATAGTAACTACTACAATTTGAGGGCCAGATTTAACGAATAATTGTTATATTAATATTGGTATTTGTTTAAACGCAGTTATGAATTTCCATTTCTTGTTTTTATTAAACATTTTCTAAGTATAAAGATAAGCTTTGGTGCTATTTTTATCTGCCACCTGTATTCCATTAGATTAGACATTACTTTTAAAGTAAGATTAACCAAAGTAACTGTATATTACCTTATATTAAATCATTCTAAACGGTTTACCTATGTAACGTGGTGATTAATTTTAAATTAGACTATTAATTCTTAATTGTGAGTGAGTTTTTTAATCTAAAATCTTGTAACTGTCATAATAATAATGATCTAAAAAATATTTGTTTGCTAATTTTAACTATATTTTGAACTATAACAACTATGTAGATCCCTTTTTTGCAATAAGTCTTAATAAAATTTTCAAGTTAAAAATACTATACATGAATGCGTCAAAGTTTTTAAGTAAAATGTTCTATACAAATATATAGCTACATAAGTTTAAGTATATTTAGACAAAATGAGCTAACAAAATATTATCTAATTGAAAATTATCTTTGTTTTGGAAGTACGTAAAGAAAAATTCAGGCTCTGATTCAATCTAAAGCGAGCTTATGGGAAACTATAACCGGAAAAGAAATACTAAAATCACAGGTTTCATTAAAATAAGCGGAGAATTTTGATAACAGAATTCCTGTCGAGACACTGCTGGCTAAATGAAAACTTAAAGAAAATGCCGATACATGTAGATTATGTTAAGAAAAAGAAGAAATTCCAGATCACATACTCAAAAATTGTACGGCTTTACTACGAACAAGATATTTGCACCTAGGAGCATATTGCTTTATCAAAGATGAACTGCCAGCAATAAATCGTAAACAAATGTTTACTTTCTTAAAGGGAGTGGAGCTGATAGACTTATTATAAATGGAACCAAAATTCACAACACGCAGTAACAGGAAAGGGGGCGAGTAGATCTACATCCGCAGTGTCATTTATACGTCTAAATAACAATCTAATCGAATCTAGAAGTACGTAAGAATCTAAAGAAGCCAAGGAAACCCATTTATCTGAATTGTGTTAGACTTAAAGGTATATCTATCGATATTTTATCAAAATTATTTTCCTTAACCTTTTTTACTTTAGATTGTGGAAAATATTTTAGTTCGAAACTAATCTCTTTAGTTTTTTCTGACGTCGTCATACTAAAATGTTAACTGTATAGAGATTAGAAACTGTATATTTTCTAGTTTTTCATTAATTTAACGCCAACTTAATTTAAAATACGATTAAAATACGCTTAAAAATTTTAAATGTTGAGAGAAAATGTCCCTTTAAAAAATTTGCAAATACTTCATCTTTGACCTTATATTTGTTTTAATGTTATAAAAAAAAAAAAAAAAAATGATCATACAATGATTCTTTTATTATGAAATCAAGTGGAATCTTACTCAGACAAATAAAATCTCAAACCCTAGTAATCCTTAAAAGCTAACTTAAAAAATCATGGTAAACTTACTAATACAACAGACATTTTTTAACATTCTTTTAAAATATATCTTTTACTATTTGAATTTATGATTGAATTTTTGTATGTAAAATCAATTTAAATCATTGGAACGCCAATTAATTCAATTTTGACTTTACTGCATTGTACTATATTGTAGTATTATATCGATAATAATATAATATATAGGTATTGTAATCTAAGAGTTTATATGTATATACACTTTAATCTATATTACAATACTACTAGGAAAAATTTTATTCTATAAAAATAAATAAAAACCAAAAAAAAAAAAAAAAACAAATCTAGTTAAAATTGCGCAATTTATAGTTATGTTACTGTTGAAATCTTTATCATTAAAATGATAATGGATGAGATAAATTTCTAAAGATTAAATTTTTCAGAAAACGATTTTGTTTTTTTTTTTATTGCAACAAATTTTTAAGGGGAATTTTTGGTTTTATTTTTTTTTTTTTTATTTTTTTCTAAAGAGAAGAAAGAGTTCTAAAAAACGGATTAAAATAAAAAGTTTCTATTCTTTTTGTTAGTTTTTTTTTTTTTTTGTATTTTTGTTTTTTTATTATTGAAGTGTTTTAATATTAAAAAAAAAAAAAAAGTCAGTTAAATAATTTTCTTTTAACACTTTATATTTAAAGAAAAAATAATAATAATGATAATGAATCAGTAGAATGAACAACAATCTTTATTACGGATTTAGGTGAGATAAACATAAAAAATTTTATTAAAAATGCAATTTGATTTAACGAACATTTTCATTCTGTAATTTAAGTGTAAAGATTTAATAATTGAAATAACGTTGGTATAATAAAATTACTAAAAATATGAATATGGTATTGTATAGGAAAGGAGGTTTTAGCGATAAACTAACTTTGAATGTAATTAAATAGTAAAGACTCTAACTAATATTTTTGAATGATTTTTTGAATCAAAATGAAAAATATTTTTGAAATGAACAAAATAGGAAAAATTATTAAATTTAAAAAAATAAACATAATATTATAATAGTTAGTATGTATGTTTGATAGTTAAATATTAGCTATTTAGCTATTTCAAAGTTTATTTAAACATAAGATGTACAAAATACTTACATAGATTTTTTTAGCTTGTTCAATATTAGATTTGTAGAAATATTTCAGAAAAAAGTAGAGATATTACGTGAATAATGAATCCTTTAACAACAACTAAAATAAAATTGAAATGATTTGATTATGCATAAAGGTGAAGTTATTGTAAAATGCTAAAATTTACATTCACAAGTTTATTCGTATTAATGTAATTCAGATTATTTTTACATGTATAATTCGTCTTACAAAACATTATTATATTATATTCAATAGGTCCCGGTTCGTTAATGTGGAGGGAGGTATTATTAATGAAACAATTATTATTATTTGCATTGATATTTTGTCAAGATTAAGATTTCAATTAATATTTATTATTTTTCTACAACTTTCTTTTAAAATTTTTTTAACAAAAATTAAAATAATATCAAAAATCACTTTGAAGGGAATCTGATCATCCATACTTTCATATATGTAATTATGTATTCTATATCTAAAGTTGCACGTGATTCATATAATAGATATGTCTTTGAACGTCTTTGGTTTAGATGATGCTAAAGAACGGTAAAAAAATACTAAAGAAAGTTTAGTGGAACAAGGAATTATAAATTTAGTAATTATAATAATTAAAGTAATTGGGCATATATACATATATATATAGATATGTATAAGAAAGTTTTCAAATAATATCTACCACATCGAATTATTCACCTACGAATAATCTTAAAACTACAATAATTATATAAATTAGAATTCTAGATATTCGAAACTATTATATTTCAGATATATTTTTTTAAAGGATAGTAAGGTATTATCATGATTTAAATACATTTAGTCTTGTTGTTTAATTTATATAATATGCTTACTCTTTAAAAATTTATAAAGAAAGTACAATTATAATTAGTACAGATAAGGTGCCATTTTGATACCATTTTCTCGCATTTTTAGTTGTCAATCATGTTCAAAACTAGGAGGCATAGAGTTCAGAAATAGTAATAAACTTTCGGATAACTTATAATTTATCTCGAAGAATAAATTATCTTTAATAATTTTATGTCTGAGAACGCAGGGAATGCCCAGATTTCTTATCTATCCCTAAGTAAGATATAGGAGTGACTCTTTCATTCTTTTCTCTTTGCACATTCAACATTATGTATTTTAAGAAAGATGTATTCGGCTTTCATGGGTTCTGGTGATCGATCAGTAATCCGTAATTAACGCTACGCAGTGTTTAAAAAAGTGTAGGTTAAGAATTATTTTAATTTTTTTTCGCGTGGGACACAACCCCACCTAAATTTTACAAATAAATTCTGTCTAGTTTTGTAAAATTTAAAAAAAAAGAAACAATTGTTCCTTAAATTATTCTTTGATTATTTTTTTGTGTGTTTTGTGATATATTTTTGTCTTTTTTTAAATAGTAAGTATATATAAAATATATTGATATAAGTTTAATATATTATTTTTCTGGATTAGAAAGACAATTATTTCACTTAATTGAACCTAAAAAAAGTTAAAACTTTTAATTTTCTCTAACTTAAATAAAGATGGCATTTTAACAAAAATCTAAAATTCTACAAAAATACCATAAATTCTATAAAAGAATTATACAAATTTTTATTATCAGCCTGCCAATATCCTAATATTTGAAATTGAAAAAAAAAAAAAAATTTAAAAATATTATAATAAATTTAAAACAAAGTTAGTTAAGATTGGCATAAAAATAAAAATAGTTGAGCAGAAGATATAAATTTAAAAAAAAACAAAAAAAACTTTTAAACCTTTCAAAAACAAATTTTAAAGATTTAAAGCCAGTATTGAGCAATAAATAATCAAATTAAGAACAGTGTGGTTAAAAATCAAAAACAAAAAAAAAAAAATTGAACTTTTAACTTCCAATAAATTTTAAATAGATAAAAAATTAAAAAAATGGTTTTTTTTATGAAACAAATTCAATTATCAGACATATATTATGTGGGTTAGAAAGAAAAATTAATTGTTATATAATTCATACCTATAGTTATATATTATTATATATTTAAATCGGAAAAGTTTATAAAATTTATGCTTTGAAAATTAAAAAAAAAAAAAAATATTTTCGAAATTCGCTGTAATTGAAAGAAAACACTAAAGAGAAAATCAAATATTTTGAAAAAAAAAAAAAAATTTCTTTGTTATTTTTGGAAAATTTTTTTTTTTTTTTTTTAATTTATCTATGTACATTTTAAATTATTTTTTAACAAATTTTATTAAAATGTATGCCAAAAAAAAAGAAAAAAAAACAAAAGAAAGAAAAAATATTGAATAAAAAATGATATTAAAGTCTTATTTAGTTTTCTTTAAGTTCGTTATTTTTTTTTTTACCGACCGCATACAATTATGTATAAGATATAGGTATTGTTTTCATACTAAAAATGTGTACCCGAGATTTTGGCAAATATGCACTACTCCGGTGTGGAGAAGGCTGTAAAAAATTTTTTAGCATAATGTCCGTGTGTGTGTGTGTGTGTGTGTGTGGGTATGTTTGTGGGCACGTGTACAGCTTAAACAACTGAGCGGAATTTTTGCAACCCAATTTCATATTTCATATTTAAGGTTTTGATGTAAATATCTCGGATTGATAAGCTTTTGGAGCAAATCGGACAACCGCAAGTGGTAATTTACTAGTGTACTTTTTAAGTTTTTTACGAATATTTCGTAACAGAAAAATTTTATGAGAAAAATTATTAAGAAAAAGTTGTCACACAAGTAATGAGCAACAATTTTACCATAGAACATTTTTTGATCCGACTAACTTTAACTTTAATTTAAGTCCAAATTTCATACATAACACTCCATATGAATTTATATGAACATTTTTTTTGTTTTTTTTTTTTATATCTCTAAAAATTTATATACATAGTTATATCTATGCATATTATTCTTTTGTTGATGACATAAAATTAAAACGGTAAAATTTTTGTTAGCAGATTCAATATTAATCTTATATGTTTATTTTGTATTTGTTTATAGTTTTTATTATTTTTTACTTTTAATATTTTTGAATGAAAAAAATATCATGTATATTTTTACGATTTCATTGCTTATTATTGTTATTGAATAAAACAAAATGTTGTTAAATTATTAGAAGTTATTTTACTTTGATATAAAATATTATGTAAAAAATCTATAAATTTTTGGCATTGGTACTTTTCGTATAGTGGTGGTCGGTCCTGTGGTGGACATATCTGATTTTTTTTTCATTTTAATTTTATGCAAAATATATACATAATAAAAGTATAAAAGCTTAAAAATTTAAACTTAAATCAATAAATATATATATACATATATATATTATACATAGATATTATATAATATTATACATAATATATACATTTGTATTATAAAGATAATAAAAAATTACGAGTTCAATTGAGAAAAAAAAAACAAAATAAATTTCTGTAAAATTGTTTCGGAAACTCAAAATAAATTTTTATTTTTCCTTTTTTTAAGAGTTAAAAAACATTTTTAATAATAATTATTAAAAATAATTTAAAAACTTGACTTAACTACAAAAAAAAAATTTAAATTAGTTATTTTTGTTTAATGTAAAAATGAATATTAAATAATTCTTACAAAAAAAAAACAAAAAACTTTTGGCAATAGTAAACTTTTTTTTGAAAATGTAGTTTAAACTAAATTTGAATAATTGGAATATTACTAAATGTTTTTATTATTGTTTAAGATTTTTTTTATTAAAATATAAATATAAAATATAAATAAGTTTACTAATAATATTAAATATAAAATGGAGCTATAATTTTATAAAAAGAAAAAAGGTTTTATATTTCTTAGACAACGTGCATTGTACTGATTATTCGCCTGAGTTCTTTACTAACTATAACTTGTATAAGCATTATGATCTATTTCACAATAGATATCATAAGTATATGATTTATGTCACAAATAGGTATACACAAGTCTTCCACTCGACCTTTTATTCGAAAGGTTTTTGGTTGAAACGCGGATCAGGTCATATCCATATAAATAATATCTACAACTATATGAAATTAATAATAGTAATGCTGATCCACATTATGTCTAACGAGTAGAGAATGTTCAGAAAATATATCGATTAATTTGAATAATAGAACAGTACAAAATAAATAAATCAATAAATGGTCAGGTGTCATAAAGCAATATAGGTCATAAGATTATATTGATTCACTAAGATTCACTTAAATGGGACATAAATCCATATGGCGTTATATCTCATCCGACTAAAACTTCTTTAAAAGAAATTTTATTAAACTTAATTAACCATGACTCTAAAATTCTATTAAATTATTTTTTTTACAGATATTATAACAAAAAACAAAATTAATATTATGGAGGCTTTCTTTATTATCTTCAAACGCCCACTAAACTAATTACTGCAACCCTATAATTTTGTAACCAAGTCCCAAATTGTTCCGATTTAAAGCTCATTTTGTTGAAAGCGCATACCATGATTTTGTAACCAACTACAAAATCTCGTCTAATTACTTCTCTTACATACATATTATAACGAGAAAACATTTAAAACGGTGAATGTTACCGCCCCAAACTTCCGCTAATTAACTTATTGAAACCGTGATTTTGTAACCAATTTTAAAATACTTTCCAATTATTTTTTTACATACCTACATATTTCAACATAATTTCAAAGGTCTTTTTAAAAATTTATTATAGCTTTATTATGACACTAATTTTTTTATAAAAATATGACCATATAAGTAATAAATGCTTATCGTCATCACTTTTCTAACATTTTTGGCAAGGGGACGGGGAATTTTATACAAAAACTAACACAAGTTAAATTTTTAATTAAAAATAAATGTGTATTGTACATAAGCCTAGAAAAAAACTATAAAACTAATGAACACATTAATGAGTTTTGAATTTACTCATGAAACGGCTCATTGGCAAATTTTATTTTTGTTTGTTATGTTTATTATAAGTTTTTCTGAAACACATTTTAAACAGATTAGAGAACTGATGAGTCACTTGATGAGTATTTTATTAAACTCATGCGATAACTCATCATTATTTCTACCGAGTACTGACTGATTATTAGAATAGGTTGAATTATTTGACGTCGTATACTTTTCCTAATACTTTCGTAAGTACCGCTAATTATTATGTTTGGAAAAAAAATTTGTAACTTTTATTGCATTGCATTAATTATGAGTTATTTGATGAAATCTTCACAACTTGTTAAACGCATTTTATTTATTTAATTTTTACTTTAAAAGGTACTTAAGATTTTAAAAGTAAATTTTAGATGGAAATTATTTGAGGAAAATTAGATTTTTATTTTTCCATATTTTATATTCCTTATTTATTATGTCCAGTCAGTGTAGTTGTTTAGACACCGTCCTTTCATACGAAAAATCTCGAGTTCAAACCCCAGCTGTATCATAGATTAATAAAAAATAATAGACATTTTTCTTATAATATGTAAGACGTCTCATAATCTTGAACAATAGCTACCGACGAGTAAACGGCTTAGTGAAATTAATGATTCACGAAACTGAAGCTTAGTTAAATATGAATAAAAATGACTTAGTGAATGCCCTATGCTCCTTATAGTGACAAGGGAAAAATATAAGTTAAAGAAAAATAATTATAATTATGAATTCTGAAAATCGGTACTTGTTTTTTATTATTTCTTTAAAAGAAATTTATTTAACTTGAATTAATTGTTTTAAATTAAAAAAAAAAAAATTGCACCTATTTTATTTTTAATTTTTATTTAGAAACAGAAAAAAATTTGTGACGATTTTAGTGTACTCAATTGATGACTGAAGTGCATAATATCTATATTCACTCATTGATTAGTTCATTAATTTTCTCATCAATATATTACTGATGTTTTCAATACACAGCTCATTAATGAGTAGTACCTATACATACAATCAGTAATCGGTCATACAATCGCTCTTTATAAACAAGTGAAGTACATAAATGAGTTAAGTCCCGCCGCTAGAACAAAATTCTTTACTGCATTTAATCTAATCCCTCATGCATGATGAGCTTATCCTTGAATGATGAGTTTGCTACTACTGAAGTAGTTTAATAGAATTTTTTTTTATTTATTTATTTTTTTTTTAAATAAGTTATTCTGTATTTAAGAGGTTTAAATTATCTTCGGAAAAATTATTTAACTGAAGAAGTTAAAAAATGATTTAAACTATTTTCTACATTTACATATACATATATCTACTTAATTTAAATTCTTTCGAAATTCAAACAATACAGAGTATGTTACAGAAAAAAAAAATGTTGATTATTATAGGTGGAAATACTTAAAACAGACATAAAAATAATTAATTTTAGTTCCTTATTTTAGATATTAAATCCTTGATTATATAAAAGAGCCTTTGCCAGTCATCCGTTAACATATATTCGAAAAAAATATACATACTTACGGACATATTTTATTAAACAAAAAAAAAACCTTTTAGAAAAAAAAAAACAATGAAATCTTATCTACATTATTGTGTACAGAGTGTCAAATTGTAGTAGATCAAGACATAAGGTCTTCTTAAGGATTTAAGTATATGTACATATAAGTTCGAAAAAAGAAAAATTTCGTTTTTGAAATATAAGATATGATTTAATACTTCATCAATCTAGTGTAATTATATCTATATATTTTTTATATCTATATATTTTTGGAGTAATCTATAAAATCAATTCTATATTATTATTGTTAGATAGATAATCACGATTAAATTTCAGTAGTTGTAAGTATTTTTCATGCTTTTTTCCGAACAATTTCTTTTCTTTAATATTGAGATGATAATCGCTTTTGAATGAAAAATGTCTTATATCTATATTAGTACCATATCTTTTATCATTTTTAAAATATATAATTGTCTAATGCGAAATTCCACTTTTGTATTTTTTGCTTCGTTTTTGCAACTTGCAACTTTTAAAAAAACTAATCAGGTATACTAAATTTTGGTAATGCAATAAATAAAAGATTTTATTATTTTAAAAATTTTAACGTGAACTAAAAAAGATATTAATTATATTAAAAATTATATCCATTATATTAAAAAAAAAATGAAATAACACATTATTATTATAGATGCATAATTTAAAAAAAAAAATTTTGGATCCCATTATTTTGAGAACGCGGTTTTTGATCTTCCACAGCCTTTACACTCTGTATACATATAGTATATCTATATATATTTGAATTTATTTTTATACGGAAAATTTAATTTAATACAACGACGTAATTTTAAATATTCAAGGAAGCTAATTATATTAAAAATCTTCTTAAGAAGAATCGATATTTAATCTCCCACAGAGAATGAAAGAAAACTTAAATGAAAAAAAAAAGAATAATTAATTTTTTTTTTCTATCTTTAGAAATCTTATTCTTTTGTTTTTTTTTTTCCATTTTCCATTGTTTTTTACTTCATCTTTTGTTTGTTCTTTTTCTTTGTTTTTTTATTTGGTATACACATTTTCATCTTTAATTATTAGTAATTAATTATTTATGTATTTAGTGTCATTCTTTTATCGTACATACATATACATATTATAAATTCTTTAAAAAACTCATAAAATTTTTATTTATTTTGTTTTTTTTTTTGTTTGCTATTGTTTTTGTTTTATATTTTCGTTTTCTTTTTAATTCTAAAACACTTTCATTATTCTTTTATATGTAATATATTTCTTTCACTCTTTAATTTATTCTTTCAATACTTTGCAATATTCAAATATTGTTCATCTTTCTTTCTTTCATTCTTTAACAGTATGCTATTATTAGAATAAATTCATCGATTCATCTTACTTTCTCTTTCTTTTTTTTTTTTATATATATTTTCTTTTATCATTTTTTTAACATTTCTCAGTTGTTTTTTTTTTTTGTGATATCATCAATTTTCAAATTCCATTTCATTATCATGGAATTCATCTTTGTTTTGTCGGTTGGTTTCTTTTTTGTTTTTTTTTCAATTGAAGTTTACTTTATTTTTTCCTTTTTTTTTTTTTTTTTGATGATAAAACAAAATTACAAAAAAAAAAAAAAAAAATACAGATAACTGTAAATTTGGAAATGAAAATGATACAGATTGGAAGTTCAAAAAAAAATAAACAAAAATTAAATGAAAAAAAAAAAAATTTCTTTTGTAATTTTTGAATATTATTATAATTACTTCCCATTTCATTTATCTCAATACACATTCTATAATTTATACACCACTTCTACACCACTAACTTGAAATAATAAAAATAAGTTTAAATAACTGTAATACAAACATATAAATATATGTACATACATAATATATGCAAATAGAATATGTTATAAAACACTAAGAATAAAAAATGAAAAGTACACAATAGTGTGAAAAAATTGAATAAATACGAGTATAAATAAAACTTTTAATTAGAAAGAATAAATTTATATTGAAAGGAAAATAAAATTAACCCATTCACAAATAATCATGTAGTTTATGGTATGGTGTGAAATTTATTGTTTATTTTTTTTTTTTTGGCAATAAGGCATCCTCCTGTAAGGAATCTGTATACACTTGATCTGTTATGGACATTTTCTACCCTGAATTGAACTTTTTTCATTCCTTGACTCAATTATTTGTATGTCTCTTTCCTATAAGCGATTGGTTAAACCGTAATCTTTAATGAATGTTATAATATAATAATAATTACCTATACTCGAATTTTAAATATGATTTTTAAACCTGGAAAAGCTTATTCCTTAAAGCTTAATTTAAATCTATTTTTTAAAATAACAAACTTAAATTTGTTTAATAGGTACATTTAACTTAATACTAATATTCTAAATTAAGTAGGTGCACATTTCATATAGAATTTTTTTTTACTCTCTTAACTGGGTTTATACAATATTTCAGAAGATAAAATTAGCCAACACTGATTACTGAAAGTACAATTTATCCTATATAATTATAATACATATACTTATACTTATTCTATTATACATAATAATATTGAGATTAAAATAACAAATTTGATACTGTCTTCATCTTATATCTTCCCAATATATGTATATCTGGTATAGTTAATACTTTCAACTAATAAACGGAAGTATACCTAAAACTAACTTAAAAATTACTACCGCTTTAAAGATTCCATCAGTTATAATTTACTTTCTTAAAAAGCAACTTGTTTTTAAATTGATGTAAAAAATATGTAAATTAAACAGAAAAATTCCACCTACATACGGTTATTTCATATAATGGACATATAAATCCAATCCGTATGTACAATGAACCTAACAGAAAAATCCCTAACTTTCAAATCCAATTTTTCAACAACTGTATAGAAAGAATTAAAATAGTTTTGAATAACAAAAGAAAAAATGTAAAAATAACATAAAATAAAAAAAAAACAACAAAAATAAAGGAAAATGAAGGAGACACAAAGATATTAACCAAAAAAAAAAAAATACAAGAAAAATTTAATATAACGGTATTGTTATCTTGATATTTTATGCATGCATACGTAACTGTTAAGGGTTCATAACCATTCATTCAAAAATCTTTAAAACATTGTACAAGCAAGTTAATAGTACATACATGATGTCTCTTGTAATAACTGTCTTCTATTTTTTTTTTTTTTTTGACTTTTTTCATTCTATCTCTTTTCTTTTTTTGTATGTTTTCTTTGTTTTGTTGCTGTCTCCTTTTTTTTTTTACTTAATTTTCTTTTTTAAAGAAAGACTTTAAATGACAGGTCTTTTATAGAAAAATGTCAGAATGTAAGCTAATATATGCATATTATTATCTTCAGTATGTTACAAAAAATACAATATATGTTATAGGAAGCCCCATTATTGAATTAAAATGTGAACTCTTTTGAATATTTTATAATAATAAAAATAAAAATTATTTTGTTCTGTATAAGTAAAAAACAAAAAAAAAATTTTTATTTACTATATATGTTCTTTCTCTTTCTGTTTATTTTCTATTAAAGTGCAGAATTTTCTTTTCTATTTAATACCAACAGTAATCATACTCGGCATTTCATAGGAAAATTGTAGATACAAAAAAGGAATATGATTTGAAAACAATTTTCGATGAACCGAGAAGGCGGTACGAAATCACACAGATTAATCATATGTAGATATTCAACAATTAAAATTGTTTTAAAAATTACTTTAAAATTAGATTTTATATAATGCCGTTGGGGTTTTTTTTTTCAGTTTAACTGTAAATGTAACAAAAATGTAAGAAAAAGTGTTTTTAACTAAAAGGCATCCTAAGATTTGAATAAAAATATTAAAATTGTTTCGACTGTTTCGACTGTTTCACATTCTATGTAATATCTTAAATACTTTTCTCAATTTAACTTAGCTAAACCGTGGTTTCAAAGTAAATGCACAAACAAAAATTTTACTTTTTATGATAGAAGATAAACAAAAGTTTATATTTACTTTTATCCAAAAAGAGAATGTAATTTTTGCTAGCATGCTAAATTTTAAATCTTTTACAAAAAGCTTTCGTATTTCGATATAATAAAGGGTTATTTAAACTAATACGTTTATGTAATGATTTCGTCATTTGATCAGAAATTTTTATACTATTATCATATTCTGCTAGAATGTTATATGTACATAGACGAATATATTTAATTCCAACTTCTATTCTTAAACATCATACCAGACAACAGTTTCCACACAATTACCTGTTTAATTGATTACTTTTATTGAACGGGTCGGTTAAATCATAATATTTAAGAAGTTCATATAATAATAAAAGATAAGTGAAGCACAGGAAAAAAAAAAAAATCAACTGAATATACACCAACTTTAACTAAGTTAAAAAATACTCTCGATATTACTGAATCTGATTCCTCTCACCTTTTTGGCTCTGCTCTGATATTCAATATTCAATAATCACACACACAAGTTTGAGAAAAACTCTTACAAACACAAATAACAAACATATATATTTATTTAAACATATATATTTAAACAAAAATATATAAACAAAAATATATTTAAGAGCAAAAAATTGAAATGGCATCCAGATAAATTACAAAAAAAAAAAAAAAAAAACAAATAAACAAAATAAAAACAAAAGAAATATTAGAATTTTAAAATGAATATAACAAAAGAAGAAGACAGAGATAGATATACATAATATTTAGAAATGAAATTTTCTCATACTTTCTGTATTGCTATTTACTGATGATTTCTGTTTATTTCTTGTGGTATATCTTATGATTCCGACTGCCTGCCAGCCATGAATATGTTGTATTGTATTGCATTGCATTTCAGTTGCAATTTACATTTTTCAGCTATGAATTTTTATCTTTTATTTTTTGTTTTCTTGTATGTAAGTATTTTTGTAAAAGAGTTTAAAAAATAAAAATAAAAGTTGAAGTTAGTCGTAAACCATGTAAATTTTTTTTTTTGTTGTTTGGAAAAAACAAAAAATTAATGTAAAAAAGTAAATATTTTTTTCTTTCAAAATTTTTCCTTAACGAACATTTTTCAAGTTTTTTTTTTTTTGTTGATTTGCCAGAAGAAAGGAAATTCGAATGTAATTTTTTTTCTTTTAATGGAAAACTGAAAAAAAATGGTATTCATAGTCAAAAAGAAAAACCAAAATTTTAAAATTCAAAAAAAAAAAAAAAAAACTTCTGTTGTATGAAGATTATGTTTTCTTTATTTTTTTTTTTTTTTATGTTTCCGATGTAAGTTCCGATAGATTTAAGTATTTCTTATATAAAAAAGATTGCCAACTAATTAAAAGTATTTTCTAGCATCCTTTTCTCAACGGATTTTATTTCAGAAATCTAGTTGCCCTTTGAAATTTACAGGCCCGTATGAATACATATATTATTTTGTAACAAATGATTAGAATTTCCAACCACTCTATAAAAAGATGTATTATAGTTTTGGTAGATATTATATAGAAATCAAGTAACTGAAAAATAAAAGTACCTATACCTTCAATATGTGTTCTTTTTTTCATTTTATTGTCTCTTTTTAATTTTATTGTTTAACTAAGCTAATAAACTAATTAGTTTTTCATTTTCGTATTTTGTGTACACAGAAAAATATAATTTAGTTTCAGAAATTTTTCAAAGCAACAAAGTTTATAATATGACCTATTACTAGATTCACATATGACCACATCAATTTATAATGTCAATATTAGTTATATTATACAATTTAGTTTGTTGTTGTTGTTGTTGTGATAAAAAATTATTTGTATACATTTCAAACTTATAACACAGATTCGTAAAAGACTTAATAACACAGATTCGTCATGTATCTAAAATTTTTGAAATTAAATGACTTGAAAATTAAAAAATTCACAAACACTTTATATTCTATTCTTAAATCTGTTAAACTTTAACTTTATTTATTTTGTTTTCTCTGTTCTAATGATTTTTTTAATGGTCTAAACAAAGTTTCTGTTTTAATATTACCTAAATACAAATATTACAATTCAATTTTCTACCAAAACTTACTACCAATACTGTGTTTTTTTATATACTACAAATTTTAAAAATCAATAATGATTGTAAGCAGTTTTCGTTTTTTTGTGAGAAATTACACCTACCATTGGATAGGTTTCAAACTGTTAAGTAAAATAATTTAAAATTTCTTACATTAACCATAACCATAACCAATTTCTTGCAATTCAAGTATAATAAAACTAAACACCAACATATACCTCAAACTCTAATGAATTATATCGAATAATTAATGTCAATTGTAAAAATTTTAATAATGGCAAGTATCCAATTTCTAAGACCGTAATCATTTTTTTTTTTTATTCAAATTTTTTTGGTTTTTATATGGAAACCATAGTAATAAATTATTAAAATAGGAAAAATGTCACTTAATCACGTCAGATATTTTTTTTTTAAATAATTTTTTTTTTTTTTAAAACCATAAAATATTAAGTTGGCAACTCTCTGATTATAATACACACAATATATCACTTGAGTACATCCTTATGTAAGCGAAATCTGCTTTTAGTTTTTTTTTTTTTTTCAAATATTCTTTCTTATAACAAAAACTCTTACTGTGCTTGTATGCTCCATATTTTATGCTAACCTCATGTTCTAATTTAAGGAAATTGTGATAAATTTCTTATCTTATACCGTTATTTTTTTTTTTCTTGTGTTGTATACATCTAAATGTGTCTATAACTTGTATAACATATAACAAAAGTTTTACATATACTAAATATAAAGAAGTTTAATAACACATTTTTATTCATTCGCTATATAATATACTCATTTATATACACGGATGTATATATATATAGGTATATATTCCAAAATAGAAAGACAAAGATTAAAAATGTAAAAGAGATTAAAAAAAACAAAATAAAAAACCAAAAAAAAAAAAACTGCAATGCTAATTTTCACGACATGAAAAGGATATTTTTATTTGAATTTTAAAAAGAAATCTAAGGATAAAATAACAAAATACAAAAAAAAAAATAAAAAAGACAAGAGATAATAAAAGAATAAAGATAGAAACCTATTTCTAATTATATTAAGATAAAGGTGTAATTTTTAGCGATATTTTTTATTTAAGAAAATTAGTTTAACCAAAAAAAGACAAAACTCAAAAAAAAATTGAGAAAATGCAAAGGATCTGGTTTGAAAATGAATAAAAAAAAAAAATAAAAAAGAAACAAAAAAGGAAATTTATAAAGGAAAGAAGAAAATTGGTAACGAATTTAAAATTTATGGTTAAAATATACCTTTAACCTTATACTTTATTTATGTACTCTTTTCGTTTTTAGAATTTGAATAAATATACAGTTACAAAATATTAAAATTGGACCAATTACTTTTTATATTTTTGGGTTTCATCAAATATTCTTTAATATTATCACACATTTACCTCTTAAATAACACTGTTCTGTCATCAAAAGTGGTAGATACCCACAGAGGAACTGAAAACTTTCTTTTAAAGAGATTTCTTAATTAAAGTACAGTTTGATTCATTCTACTAAATCATGATTGTATATTGTGAATTAATATGATACTAAGAAATACTAATAAATATAGAGTTTATAAAGTATTATAGGATAAATGAAAATTTTATGAGGTGTTACCTATGCAATTTCAACATTACAATGGCTATACTGATGAGTCTAGTAATGTTAAAAAGACAAAATACTTCTAATATATTTTTATAAAATATAGTATAACTATTTTCTACCCCTATACCAATGAAATGGAAATTTTAGAGGATTGCTTAACAGTAATTATCTAACCTCTATAAAATACAGAATTGATTTCCAACCATTGCAAATGATTTAAAATATTCCAATTTAATTTAATTTTTATTTCTTTATTCTCATAAAAATCGAATTTATATCAACAATACGAACATTTTCTGAAATGAAAATTCACTAATATTAGAAATCAAATCAAAAAAATTTCCTTAACTGTGTATCTATAAAATTGTTTAACGTATAAACGTAATTATATATAACGGTTAATCGCACATTTATTACATTCATGTTCTTTTCTAAAATTAGTTTGTTGTTTTTTTTACTTTCTTATTCTAACAAGATATGCTAATTGAGTTCAAAAAATACTAAAGAATTTTCCAAAAATTTATTTTCTCCTTTCTTTTTCGTTTCTTCGTTTCTTATGCAAATTTAACTTCCCTTTATTATTTTTAATTTCTATTTTCTATTATATAAAATAAACTATTGGTAACTTCTTAATTCTATATAAATATCGATGCTGCCTCTATGAAATTGGAATTTTTCATTTTAACTATATTCTTATATTATGTATCTAAAAGATATTTTTTTTTTTCTTAATTTTAAAGTTTTTTTTGTTGTTTTGTTCACCTGAAAAATTAAAATTTACTATTTTATGATAATTAAGATATTTTTTATGTTTTAAATATATGGATTTAGGTTAAAGTGTATTACATACAAATTATATATATATATACTTGTACCTACTATTTTCTATTATAGTTATACCTATCTATTATAGGTATATACAAAATGTATGTATATATTATGTATATTGTATTAAATAGAATTGAATAGAAAAGAAGATAGAAATTTTTTGAATTTTCTGGAGGGCGTCTTATTTGGGATTAATGAATGTAAATTTTCTTTTTATATACGATTAATATAAGATAAGATTTTTCGTTTTTCACGGGAACAAAATAAATTTTCATAATTTAAACACATCTTCCATAATAAAAAAGAAAAAAAAAAATGTTGATAGATATATTATATAAAATTAAGAAATTTAAGAACTCTGACAAAATTTTTATCTATAAATAAAAAAAATATAGAATAGTTTTAATTTATCAGATGTAAATGATTAAAAGACGTGAGAGAATAAAGAGAATGTAAAGAAAAAAAAATATTAATACGTTGGGAATTATAAAAGGATCAGTTTAAAAATAATTTATTAGTTTGAAATTTACCACAATATTTGTTTGTAAAATGAAATGACCTAATTTAAAAAATCGAATGCCAAATATTGACTTAAAGCTTGCTTATTCAAGCGAGAGCCATATATATAACAAAAATTTAAATTCAACAAAGTATAAGGATTCATATTATCAAAAAAATTTGTCGAGTATTCCTGTATGTAAATAAGGTAGCATGAAATAACTCGCATCAAAAAATTACTCTGTTCATTACTCATATATATATACAAAATTTTTAACTCAAATATTCCTCCTTATTCAGAATTTTGCATATACATATTTATAAATATTTTGGAATTCGAAGTTATTTCTTTAGGAGTTATGTCATAGTGTCTGCGTAAATAACGTATTAAATTTGAAATAAAATCGGCTAAATTCATCAAAACTTATATAATGGGTACATCAGCTGAATAAAAAAGCAATCAGTAAAATATAGAAAGATACATAAAAATTTCAGAAAAAAAAAATAAAAAAAATTGCGTAAGTGAAAAGTTAATATCAAGGACAATATGAAGATTAAGAGCTACAACAAAATTAATTCAAACGAATTAAGAGTGGAGTTTAGATCTGTTGCGGAGAAAATTAAGAAGAAGATGCATTTCAAAATTCTATAAATATATTTAAAAAAAAAATTTAACTTTCGAAAAATAAGATTTTTTTTTTTAAGTTACCGCAAAAAATTTAAAAATGATTAACTTTAAAACATATATATGTATATACCTGTTGAATTCACCTGAAAGTAAACAAAAATTTATTTTATTAAATTATTACATTTCAAATATAAGTTTTTTATTTAAATTATAATATAAATTTAGTATCGAAAGAAATCAAAATTTATTATTGAGTTTTTTTTTATAATCTTAAAAAAAAAAGTTGAATATTTTGGCAACAATAAGTAAATATTTAAAAATAAATTTAAATTATAAAATGTACACCTAATTTAAAATATACAAAAACAACATTTTGAAATTTTTTAAAAAATTAAATGAAGAACAAATATAGATTAGAACAAATCAAATTAAACATTAGAAAATTTAACATCTTAAAATTTGGCATTCAGGTCATATAAAAAATAAGAATTTCTATGTTCAATATTTAATGGGCGAACATTGTGTAGCTCTAATATGGGCTGGAATCTCATTTACGTCTTTGAAGTACTTTGATCGCGAGTTCAAAAACGCTCCATTTGTTTCATTTATGGAACCGTCAAGATTAATACTTTCACTTCTCTTGACATTCGTCCATCCCTCTGAATATTGGAATTCTTTCCCTTTTTACTTACAAATAGATATCTTGTAGTTAATGATATTTGCTGTGATCGAATAAAATCATTGTTGCAACCTATCATATATAAACAACGTAGTACTAGAGGAGCTGCAATTGCTCATTACGTATGGAATTAACTAAAATTGTTTTCCACTTTTTCTATTGTTATCTCACTCCATATTGTTGCAACTACTTTCCTACTTTCAATACAAAGAACATGTTCCTAAATTATTATTTATGAATAAAAACAAAACAAAAAGGATATTCAAGTTGTGATCAGTACAAACAAAACAACAGTGATACAATGAGCTCTGAGAAATTTTATTTTTAATATTTATAATTAATTTCTATTATTCATTTATTAGTTCCTTTTTCCAAAGTTCTTTTAATTAGGCTTACATTAGTTTTATAATAATATATTATAATTTCAAAATATATGTTGGTATGGCAATTCCAGAATAAAAAAAATAAATATGAATTAAGACAAAGTATGGCATAAATATATGGATGCGTGTAGCATGTATATGCGAATGCGATGTATAAGCAATTCATAACGAAAATTGGAAAATCTTATGTTAAAATTAAAGCACTAATAGTAAAACTTTAAAAAATAATTTTAAAATATAAACCAAATTAGCCTTCATATTTTGAATAATTTTGAGTAGACATTTTTTTATTAGAGTGTTATAGGAAATGGAAGAGCTTAGAATTAAAAATATCTGTTATTCTATTAATTTTTTCTATAATTTGTAGCAATATTAGATTTTACATAAGATATTTTTGTTGGATATTAAAATGGCAAATTTTAAAACAAATTTTTGTTTCTTTATTTTTGCCAATATGAAGGGATAAAGTTGGGATATTAGGTCGTATGCAAATCTCACTTTTCCAAACAAAAATGCGAGTTTAAGCGTAATTTTATATGAAAAAGTGAAATTTGAGTTCAAACTCAGTTTTATGCATTCGACCCATTGATTTTGTTATTTTTCTCACAGTCTTATTTATATGTTCTTTAAAGATTTAGTATTAAGCATGACAGCTAATTTTTTAACATTTCTAAAACTTAAATTCTATTTTGAAAACGATAAGAGGAAAAAGAGATCTAAAAATTTTGTAATGTATATCCATTCTTGCAATATTTACAGATTTTAATTCTTTCAATTTAACCATATGAAAATAAGTTTTTTTTTTTCAACTTAAATATCAAAATTAGAGCAACCCCGGGGCACTAAAAGTAATTAATCTTAATTCAAAAGAAATGTATGGATTACAAAATAATATAAAATTAGTTCTTATAATTATAATATATATCACAAAAATAAAAAACTTAAGACGTAAAAAATCAAAAACAAAACCAAAACATAAATCTCGTATAAAATTTTAATGGATTCTTATATTATGTAATTTTAATTTGATATTACATTTCATTTTATAAGTAGATATTACCAAAAAAAAAAAAATCATAAAAAAAATATTTATAAATATAACATTTAATTATTAGGTATAGAAAATTAAAATAAAATTTACATAATATTCAAATTAAAATTAAAAATGACTATACATTTCTATAAAAAAAAAAAAAAATCGTTAATTATTATATTATAATTTAGGTCATCTTAAGTTGTTTTTTTTTTTTTTTTTTTGAAATAGCATTTCCTTTTTTACATTTTACCATTTTCCATTTCATGAAAAATAATTATCACGATTGTCATAGGGGAAAAAAAAAGTCACAAGTGTTATCAAAAAACGATTTTCTTAACATAAAATGAGTTTTTTATTTTCATTTTTATTTTCTTTCATTAATTTTTATTCAAAAACTAATTTTTCCTCTGTTATAAATACACATAGTAAAGTAATAATTATTATAAGATTTACTTTAAAAAAAAAAAAAACTATCAAGGTCTCGAAACAAATCCTTACTGTTTTTGCCAAAAAAAAAAATAAATAAATAAATGAAAAGGATTAAATTTTCATGATGTACACTAATTATTATTAATAACAATAAAACAAAATATAGTATATATGAACCAAATAAGTATATAAATTTAAAAAAAATAAAAATATTTTCCAAAATATGAAAAAAAGATGAACAGAGAAAGAAGAAAACAAAATGTGAAATAAAAGGATGAGAGCGCATATAAAACAAAAGCATAATCGAAAAAAAAAAATGTAATACCGAATTAATATTTTATAATACATATCTTGTACATTCGTTATTATATACCTACATACTTACACATGTTCATGTATATACAAACGAACATATAAATGTAATAAATGTAGGGGCCCATTATAGTTATAAATAAAAAAAATAATACTATTCTAAATAAATTAAAAACTCATACCTATCACATAACATGCCTACAGTAGTCGCTTAAACAATATAATATTTATCTATAAGATACAACACGAAATGGATTATTCATAAAAAAAAAAGAATTGTCATTTTAATAAATCAGTAATCAGTATAAAGTGTTAGGTGATAACAGTTTCTTTTTGTTGTGTATGAACACTTTTTCTAGAGAAAATTTTAGAGATAAAATTGAAAAGTTGTATATAAGGACGATATATGGTAGTGTCCGAGTTGCCCTAAAATTTATGCCTAATGCCATAGACATAGGGCATGCACTAAGTCATTTATTATTCATATTTTACATGAATTTTATTATTATTGTATTATTAAATTGTAAGTACAAGATAATAGATAGCGTAAAAATAAAAGAAACGTCTATACGTACAAGACTATGTACAATTTATAGCTACAGCTGAGCAATCAGCCGGCTTAGTGAAATTAATGATAGGCGAAACTGAAGCTTAGACAAATAGGAACAAACTAATATTTAACAAAAAAATATTTTTATAAGAAGTATTTATGTAACAGAATTGTTAATTTTTTAATAGACTAAGAAAATAAATTTACTTTGTTACATATGTACAATAAGAAATAAGTAATAAATGGAAAATATAAGAAACCTTTTATTACATAAAAATTACATAATTTCAAAAAACTTCTTAAGAGCTGATCATATATTATTTGTAGAGTAAACTAGAATTACTAGACATTAAAATACATACGCCTTAAAATACATCTTATATTTTCCTTTTCTTTATAATATTAATTTAGTTCACAATTTATAATTTAGAAGCAGTCATGTGCTCTCAAGTTTCTTTTTGTTATGTTATATTCGATAAATAAAATAAACATCTATCTAAGTCATCACAGAGTAATAGTATATCAAAACTTTTAAATATTTACAAACTACTATATATAATTATAACACAATAATAAAATAAAAATAAACCTACATCAAAAAAAATATAATATTTTTTTCATTACCGTTTGACAAAACCTTTAATTTAAAATTTAGAAAAGGCAATATCTAACAGACTTTAAACCGAAACAATAGGCCAAATACGTAAAACTAAGCTTAAACTCAAATCTTTACATTTTAAACAGAATCTACAGTTGAACTCTTAATTTTCTTTGGAAATCTGAGATATTATGATTTCTAGCTCAGTTTTATACATTCGACCCAATGTTTCAAAATGTCTTCAAAAATGCTCTTAGCTGATATAGTTGCAGCTAAATAAATAATAAATGTGATGAATTCATGGAAAGACTTCTGTCCTTTGTTCTATTATATTTTAATTAAACTTCGCTATTTATTTAATTTCTCGAATAATTATTTCCAGTAAACCATTGATTATTCAACTGTTAACTATTGGTACAAAATTGAAAAACATAATTCAAAAAAAAAAAAAATAAATTATCCATTTAAAATTTTAAATAATATGTAATTTTATGTCAGTAATTTTGTCGACCACTATACCACCTTTCCAAATTATTATTTATTTTTATATGTATATATTTTTTTCACATATTTCAGTTCTTATTAATATTCATACAGATTACTACTATAAAACAGGATAACATAAGGATGTTACTAGTGTATTATGAAAAATAAAAACAAAAAAAAAGCATTAAAATAAAAAACAAGAGAACTAACAAGACACACAAAGAAAAGAAAAATTAATTTCATTAAAGAGATCCAATGTAATTTTGTAATTTACTATAAAAAAAAAAAAAAACAAGAGCAGAAAAAAAAATTAACTAAAAGAAAAGGAAGAATTAATATAAAAGAAAATCTTATTATATTTCCTTCCAGATAATTTTCAAAAAATTCTTTCTCCTTTAATTTTATTTTTTATTTTTTTTTTTGTGTGTTCATATATCCTGTCACCTCAACCTCAACTAACCAAATCACCCACTTTTATTTCTTATTATAATACATAATTTTCTCAAGCCACTTGAATTTATGTTAAAGGAAGAACATAAAAAAAAAAAAAAAAATTATAATTTAGTTCGTTTCTTTCTCTGTAATTCTTTCTCTTTCTATACAATTTTGTTTTTGGTTTTTGTTTTCATACACGTATATACACTTCAGTATTAATATTAAAAAAAAAACATTTTTTTTTTGCTTACATATACAATTTTTATAATTTTTATGAATGTATATGTGCATATAAATGGGCAAAACATAAAAATATTTTCAATAAACATAAAAAATTTGTTTAGTAGATAATATATTGATAATATGGATATACATATGTACATATATTATAATATAATATATGTATAAGCTTATAAGTAAATAAATAAGTAAGTATAAATAAGTCCAGTTTTTATAACTCTTATAATTTTGTATTATAAAAACAAACAGAAAAAAAAAAAAACACAAAAATAGGGAAAACGAAAAAAAAAAAAAAAATAACGGGACAAGAAAAAAAAATTCTTAATTATTCCTTTAAGAAATTCATTTTTTTTTTTTTTTGGTTTTTTCTTATAGTTATCGCAGCATAAAATCTTTTATGAAATAAAAACAAATATTGTACCATTATTGTAAATATGAATGTATGTCAGTTATAGGTATATTAGGTATTTATATAGTTACAAATTTATATAATATCCATATCAATTTACAAATATATTTTATAAATACAAACATAAATATAACATTACATAGTACATACTTGCATAATATTTTTTTTCTAATTTTACATTATTTGTTTTTTTTTTTTTGTTGTTTTTGTTAACCGCATTAAAAGTAACTGTAAACAGTAAATACTAGTAGTAAATAGAAGTAAAATTGTAGTAACCTTTCATATTAACTTTTATATTCTATACATATATATTATATATATATATATATATATATATATATATCGTATATGTATAATTTTTTATTATATAATTATTATATAAAATTATACATCAATATATATATATATACTATATATATTATATTTATGAATATCTAATATGATATGAAAGTTTAAATATTTGTTGTTATGTGTACATAATAATTACATTAAAATTACACTTTACAAAATATTTATATACTTTATATTTAACTAACATATCTACAAATTTATATCTATTTATATATATATATATATATATATATATAATATATATAATATTATATGTATATACATATGTATATTTATTATACTTTAGAATTTTAGATAATGTAGGTTGTTGTAATTGTATGACCACAAAATCTAATAATAATTGGTCGGAAACATTTTTTACTTTTGTTTTTTTTTTTTTTTTTTGTATTTTTATAGGTACTATGATTTTTTTATTTTTTTTTCACTGTTCCCCTCACTTTACTTCATCATAATCTATTCAAAGTTCCTTGCTATCAAACTTGCTCTTTTAGTTTTTATTATTTTTTTTTTTCACATTGTTACTCTTTTGCTCTTATTATTTTCTCTGCTCCTGTAATATTACAATAGTTAAATTAATAACATAACATTTATGAGTACTCTGATGCTATATACACCAAGTGTGTATGTTTGTGAATTAATGTGTGGAAAGAGATATTATGTTTAAAAGAATTCGTCAGAGTGAGTTATCGTTATTATTATTATTATTATTATGGCATTGACACATTAGATATTCCATAATATTTTATGTTTAGTTGTTTACGTAAGTCTTTAACATAAATTGTAATTTTCTTTTAGTTGTTTGAGGTTTTCTTTCTTCTTTTTGTTTTTTTTTTTTTATTTTATTTATTTTTATGAAATTTTTCTTGAAATGTATTTTATATTAAAAGAAAACCCAAATAGCATTTTTTGTTGTAAATTTTATTTTAAATTTATGAGTATTTAAATTTTTTTTTAATTAATTTTTATTATAAAGCTTTAAAATTTATAAAGTTGAAGAGGTGTATCAGATAAGAAAACATGTTAAGGTTCTATTTTTTTTTGTTTTTTTTTTTTGATTGTGCAATTTTTAATTATAGGAATATAAAAGCTTTTAATTTTAAAATTTATATTAAATAATACGATAATTTTATTTTTCAAAGAAAATCAAAGTGGTGTTTCAAATCATTTTTCAAAAAAGTAAAGTGGTGTTTAAATATATCCTAACTGGTGAAATAATATTTATCCCTGCAGAAGTTGCTGATGACATAATGATTTGATTTCGTGTTTAATAACGCTTTTGTCATTATAAACGTTAATATTTTAAAAAATAATATAATTTTTAATAATATAGTCATTATCACAGAAAAGTTCAAAGTTTTTTAAATTTTCATTTCTTGTACATTTTGAAAATTTTCTGCAAAATTAAAAGAGTTCCTAATAACAAAATTAATTTCTCAACATTAATTTCTAATGATTGCAGTTATAAAGTAAAACATTTCTGAATAGCTCTCACGCAGAAGAAAAATAAATATATAAGTAAATACATAAGTATTTATATTATATAAAATAAAAATATCTACAATATTTTCTCACAAGAGTAATAGTCAAGAACGACAACAAAACACAAAACAAGAATATTAATCCGAAGATATTATAATAATAATTAATTTACTTTATAACTGAAGAAATATATTTAATTATTTCTATCAAAAATACATTTGTATACACATTTTTAACAAAACATCATTTTAGGCGACATGGGCCATTTTTAAAACCCACAAACTCTTTAAAATAAAACAACATTTTTTTCGTCAAGTAAAAGAAAAGAAAAACTTAAAGAAAATATATGAATGTATAATATGTATATGTTTTTTGTACAACAGAAAAAAGAAAAAAAAAACAAAGCCAAGAAATATGTAATAATGAACCATGACGAAGAAAAAAAAAATTTATTTTTTTTTATCGTTAATGAGTTTTCCTTCATTTCTTCCTCTATTATTTTGTTAACTATTTTTGGTAGGATTCATATAAAGAATAAAAACAACATAACAAAAAAAAAAAAAAAAAAAATTTCAAATTATTCTATCATAGAGAAACTTTGTAAACCTCTTCATTAGACTAAAAGAAAAGTAGAACATCAAAATATATAAAATATCTATACAGTATACACATATTATATAGGTATATTAAAATAAATAGACGATAAATTAAGATTGAAGAAATTTTATAAACTTTAAGACGTGTGGGATCTCGGAAACCTTTGACATTTTCTTAAGAAAACATTTTCTAATCATTTTTAACTCATCCAATTTCATTTTTTCTTTTCTTACTTATATTTTAATTTTACATATGCGAATATTATAAAATATATCTATTAAGATATAATATTATATATAAATAAATATATTATATATATATATATATAATATATATATATATATATATATATATATACACACATTTAAATGTGTCTAATCATTCTATTTAACCTGTAATATTATAATGGATGGTTTCACCGTTATCTTGACTTAGAAAAGTTTTCTTTTCTTTATTACTTATATATATCTAGTTCTAGTATAACATTAATCTGCCTTTTTATATTTAAAGTTTTTGTCTTTTTCTTTAGGATTTGTACACAAAAAAAAAAGGCTGAAAAGGAAATTTTAAAAACATTCCTTTTAATACAACTCCATATTATTATATTTTATTTTTATTTTTGTTTTTAGAATGTGTTAAGTTACGTTAATAATCTCTTCTTCTTCTAAAAAAAAATAAATAAAAAAAAGTGAATAAAAAGGATTTAAATATAAAACAATTCTTACACACAATTATACAAATGCACAATACATTTACATTTACTTAAATACAAATTTAGTGTATTTAGTTATAGGCTTCTGAAACCTTTTTTCATCAAAATGCCTTTTATGTTACGATATCGCTTAGAGTGTAGATTTTTTAAGTAGGTTTAATAGTTAAAATTTAAAAATTCTTGCGTATAATGTGTCATTTCGAGAGTAGGCTTCTCCCACAAAACTTTTAAAAAGACTAAAGTTAAATTTCATTATCGTATTGAATAAACCAGTGTATCCAGTCTTATTGAATAAGACTGAATACCAGTATTCAGTCCAGTAACTTATAACCAGTATTCAGTCTTATTGAATAAACCAGTGGTAAAGACATTTATAATTATTTTTCTTTGTTGGTATTTGAAGATTGTATATTCTAGATATATATTTAATGAAATCGTTAATTGACAAATATGAGCTTAATGGTCAAAAGTTTTAACATAATATATGATAAAGGAAATTTTCTTCAAAACGAAATAAGAGTAATAAGAAAATTAAGTTAAGCCCTTCGTCATATTAAAAAATAAGTACGTATACATAAATATGTTTTTTTGGGGCCTCGGTGGCCTAGTGGATAAAGTCTGAACAAGAAAGGCTGTGTAACTTCCTGTCCATATTTATGTGACAGAGAAATGCATTAAAAATAAGAACATGTATTTTTTTTATAAATAGTTTTGTTAGTTCCTTAGTAGTTGTTAAAATTTTCCAGTAAACCTAATTTAATAAAAATATAGAGAAAAAATCAGCACAAAAATAATAAAATTTAGAAAATGAAAAATAAAATCAAAGGGAACATTTCACTAGTTAGTTTCACTTGTCATTGTAAAAAGTACTAAAGTACCCTTTTTTCTTTTCTTTCTTGTTTTTAACCGTTATTTCTTCTTTTTTTTTTTTTATTAACAAAAAAAAACTTATGTGACTAATAAGAAAATTATTCTCATTCACAAAACCTTATAGATGATGTATGTATATTTTTTTCTCATTTTTTTTTTACATATTATTATTTATTTATAGGATATCCTTGTTCTATATTTGTACATAAATTATATATATGTATATTTTTTTTTGAAATGATATAAAACGTTTTTTTTTTTTAACTCTTTTCATATATGTGCAGCTGATAGAAGAAAGCAAAAAAAAAAGGTATGAGACAGAAAATATTGTGCAGTTACGAAAACCTGTTTATTACTTTTATAATCAAAGAAAAAAGAAAAGTGTAAAAGAAAACAAAAATGGAGGAAAAAAAAAAATTCAAAAGTTCTTATAATGATGATGATCCTGTTCAGATTGATAATGATGATGATAGTGTTTATTGTTTTTGCAAATGATGATAATGAATTCTTATAATAATGATTGTGTTGATTACAAACTATAATAAAGACATAAATTTTTTTTTTTTTGTGTAATTAAAGAATTTTTGTTTTGTTTTTTTCTCTTTTTATTTATAAAGAAAATACGAAACTGAACTGCAAAAAGGATTCACATTTGTATAAAGTGGTAATACTCCTTAGTGATTTAAATAGATAGCTTTTTCTCTTTTAACTACCTCAAATTATTTTTTTTTTTTTTTTTGTTTTTCTTTTTAACTATCTATCATGTTTGTATCAAAGTTTTTTTTATTAGTATATGTAAGTAAATGTTTAATATTTACATTTTTTGTACAGAAGGATTAAATTTCGTTCAATTAAAAATATTATAATGTCTTTGATATGTTCTCAATTAAGGCTTAAATGGACTTAATCAATTTATTTATTTTTATTTTTGAATCATTATTTTTGAAGATGATATTATGTAATTTCAAAGAACTAAAAAAATATAGTTTTTTATCTTATCTTTATTTATTAGATATTTATTTAGATATTTATTTATCTTATATCTTTTATTTATGTTTTTTTCATAATATTTTTCATTTATAGGATTTAAATTTACGAAAGGTGAATGGAAATTCATTTTCAGAAACAAAATCTTCTCTTCAAAATAATACAATATTTACAAAAAAAAAAAAACAATTGAATAAAATATTTCTTGCATTTAATACAAATATTATTTAATTTTTAAAGGGCTCCAAAGAATTAATTCAATTTCGTACAAACACAACAACAATTTATTGATATATAAGCAAGGTATTATTTTTAAGAAAATACTAAAACATTATTCTTGGAATAAACCTGCACCTTACATTAGTATTAATATATAAGAAAATTGACATGTATGAAATAGATATACAGCTTATAATAATTTTATTTATTCCTAATTTTTATAATGAAGAAATATCAAAGACTTTTATTTTTCACAAAAATTACATTTCAATGTTTCTATAAAGTCGATATTTTAAAAAAAATTTCAAAATCACCATGTATTCAAATTCATATTATTAAACAATTCAATTTCATCCACCATTACTATACTATCACTTTTAAACCCCAACACTTTTTTTTTTTACATTCCCATTGTGGTTTTAATATACATACAAACTACTACTGCACCTTTCTCATACTACTGTTACAACAAAAATAAAATAAAAAAAATAAAATAAATTTAAAATTGTTGTGTTGTGATAACTGTAATTCCTCTTTCCTATCACCATCATCATCAAAACAAAAAAAAAAAAGAAAAGAATATATAACTGAAAACTTTATCTACTTTTGCTACCTATGAAAATAGTTAGTAACTGTAACTCACTTTTCACTCTATTATATGCCTAGAATCTTGATAAAAACAAAATAAAATAAAAAGAGATGGATATACATTCTATAAGAACAAAAAAATAGGAAAATACATAGACTTTTAAATATAGTTTGTATCATTTTAAAATATAACATAAGAATTTAACAACAAAAACAAAAATGAAAAAAAAAGATAGAAGTGAAAATATTTCAAATTAAATGCCTCGCAGAAAACTTCTGCTTTTACTTTTTCTTTTTCTTTTATTTTTATTTTTAGTTTTATTTCTGTTTCTGTTTTTTTTTTTTCTATGCCTGTTTGAAGAAAAAAAATCGTAATGTATGAGGAAAAAAAATTGAGAAATTTTCTTCAAGGACTAAAAACACTTCTATTTAATGAAGGACTGAATATGTTCTCATTTGATAATAATGATGTTGATTATATATATACTGTTGATGATTAAAAAAAAAAAAACAAAAAAAAAATTGATGTTGATGGATTGTTGAATATATGTATATAATATGTTGGTAGGTATAGTAGCAAAAATAATCGTTGTAGTAGTAATGGTTAACATATTATCATTATTATCCTCGTAATATAAACTTAACATTTAAAACATAAGAAAACTGGAAAAAATAAAAAAAAAAATATTTTGAGGTTACTTTTGAGTGCTTCAGTGCGTTTTTTTTCTTTTTTTTTTTTTTTTTTTTGAATTTTAAGAAGTTCTCTGGCACGTTAATATCACACATTAGAATTTTTTTTTTTACATAAATTTTATATTATTTTAACTGTTATTTTGTTTGTGTATTATAAATGATATTCTGTTGAATGTTATAAAAGTGTTTAATTTGTTTGTTTGTTTTTATCGTTTGCAAAAAAAATCAAAACTTTTCAATTTTTGATTAAAGGATTTATAAAAAAAAAAAAATATACAAATTTGATGGGAGAGAAAATAAAAAATAAGAAAACCAAATAAAAATGTTAATAAAGAAGACTTCTATAGGGAAGGTAATACACTTTCAAAACAAAATTTTAAATTGAAAGAAAAAGGGAAAATATACCTATGCAAATGGTGTGGATTAAAACTCCTAGATGTCAATTTCTGAATACATATTAATATTTATGCATACAAAAACTTTTTGCACTATTTTTGTTAATAGGCTTAGATTAAAAATAAATAAAATTTTTTTTTTTAATATTAATGCTGTTAAGTATATCTGTATTTTGTAGAAAATTTGTTTTAAAATTATAAATACTACTTTAATATGATTTTGACCGTAATTTTCTTTAGATAAATTTGAAATTATAAACAATAGTTGCATTTATTTGTGAAATGTACCGCTATAATATAGTTAATAAAGGATAAAAGGATAAAAATGAATCAAATTTATAAATGTTAAAGCTTATTGAAAAAAAAATGATTGAATAAGTTAAAATAGGATGATTTGTGGGTTAAACTACCAAATTAATTACGAATTATAGAGTACTTAATTGAATATTAATAAAACCATTCTTCTTCTTTTCATCTAAATTTTAATTGTAGCTAATAACAAAATTTAATTTATATTTAAATATGATTCATAATTTTAAATTTTTTTTTACCCAAAGTCTAAAAATTCAAAGTTGCACTTCAATTTTACAATAATTGAAAGGTTAATTTAAAATTCTTAAGTAGATTTGAAGATTACATTTTTTTTTTTTTTTAGTTTATTCGTCAAATGTATCGTTGCTCTCAAACACGTGTGCGCTATGTAAATCGGATTAAATAACAAAACTAAATTAAACAATTAGGCGATCAATAGTGTTAATAAATTTTTGTAAAATATTTGAAAATTTTAAATACATTTATTTGGAATTTTTAAGAATAAAAAATTAAAAACATCTTAAGTGGAAGTGGATGAAATTAAAATTCGCCAATTCGCCAATTCGAAAATCGCCAATTGGCGTATGAAAAATATTACATGTGGATTATAATGGTGTTTTTTATTTGTTGCTGGGAAACAATTCCTCTTTTCCAGCTGTAACTGTAAAATTTCCTAAAGCGAAATAATTCATACGACATGTGTGGGATATGAACGTACAGTCCCTCGGTGTTTACAGCTTATTTTATGTGCTCTTACCAGCTAAAGGACACCGAAGCCCAAGATAAAAATTCAAAATCTTTTAAATATAAGTTTGAATTAAGTTAAATACATGAAAAGACATTTTGAGAACAGCTATATTCGGATTTAACATGAATAAAACATTGAAAAACGTTAAGAGAAAAAAACTTTTCGAAATCAAATCTGAATCAGATTATATACAAATAAATAATATATTTCGCATAATAAATAATAAAAAAATTAATAATAATAACCAGCCCATATTTGTAATTAACAAATATTCTATTAAATATGCATAAAATATATCGACTAATATTGATATTAAATCGACATAAAAGAAATACATAAATAAATTAATAAATTTCCCAAAGCAGACTTTTTGCAAGGATTTTAGAGAAACCCAATTTTCTAAACAAACTAATTTATTTCTGTATACATTTTAAATTTTATTTTATTTGAGTTTTAAACAAAGAACAAAAAACAAAACAAAAAACAAAACAAAAATAAAATAATTAAAAACAAATTAGTTAAAAAATAAATGGGGAGGTGAAAATGATTAATATATATAATATATATTATATAGGGTGTTCAAAATTGAGGTATCATTTTAATTTTAATAAAAAAAGACTTTTTTTTTGAAATATTAAAGATATTTTTATTTTAATTTATTACAAATAGGTTCTGGTTAATAATGAAAAATTATGTCGGCCAAGTCGCCCCCTCTACTACTTCGGCAGGCTTTTAATCTTTTACCAAAATTCTGAATCACGTTGTTAGATTATTTTGTTAAAAAAATTCTCATTTTCTTCTTGTTTTTCGATTGCCCAAGAAACGAATTGCCGACGTAATGCATGGTCAGTTGCATGGTCAGTTTTAATTCTTGCGTCAACTGGATCTTATAAGCCTTTAAATGAAGATTACGATGCAAAATGTTGAATAATGTGTATGGTTTGATGTTTAATTGCTGCGAACGATGACGAATGGAAGTTTTTGGATCTTGTTCAACACTTCTGCTCACAGCCGCTACATTCTCGGTTGAACGGCCACTACGTTGATAAATGTTGCCTCTGTTATCAAGAACAGATCCAGTTTCTAGAAATTTATCAACCATCAGCTTGATGGCACGATTTGTTGGAGCATTTTCTCTACCAAATTTTGTTCGAAATTTCCTAATTATATCTTGAAAACTTTTACCATTTTCAAAAAATGTTGTAATAACAAAAACACGTTGTTGCCTCGTGTAACGTTCCATATTAACTAACCGGAATGTATTTAGAATATACCTAAAGAAACCTCGTATAAAAATTTCAAGTAGAAAAAAAAATGGCGGCAAAATCAAAATGATATCTCAATTTTGAACACCCTATATATGTTTAAATTTTCTTTTATATTATATCCTTTTTAAGTAGATTTTTAGTACTCAATTAACAGAATGATAAATTCAAAATACACTGGGAATGATATTTTAATTTAAAAATCATTTAACAATTTCCCAAATAAAAATATTTTAAAATACCTGCAAATTTAAATTAAAAAAAAACTAAAGAAAATCGTTTACAAAAGTAAAAATAAATTTTATAATTACTCCTACTTCCTACTTTAACTCCTACAATTTGATTTCAAAATGACATTTAATAAAGCCTTCCAGAGTTATTTATTGAATTTTCTTGTTCTATTAAATTTTAAGGTAATTTTTTTATTTTATTTTATAAGAAATAAATTTAATTAACATTTAATAAAAAAAAATATTTCTTTTAATATATACGCGAATCTAAAGGATAAAATTTTGGTATTGTTTGTGTTATTTATTGTGTATCACATCCGTTTTAAGAGCTCTTCAAATTTTTTCTATTTATTTCTTCTAATCCTTCATCTTGAGGTTTATAATTCTACATTTTTGTTTTTTTTTTCTTGTTTTTGTTAAGAGAACAGAAAATTAAAAAGAAAAACAATGAAGATGTAAAGAACAAATTTCCGGAAAATTAATTAATTTTAATTTTTTATTTTATTTTTTTATGTTTATATTGAAAATAAAATTCGTGGGAAAAACGTAACTAAAATATTGAAATATATATTTTTTTTTTTTTTTTCTTGACTTGGTTTATCTCAATCCAATTTATAATTTATTGAGGAATTTTTATAAAACATTCAAGTATTTAGTTTGTTTTTCTTTTAAAACATTTATAAAGAAGAGTTCAAAAATTTTGTTAATTTTCAATATGTTCAATTGATGATTCTGGAGTCATAAAAATATAAGTTTCCAAATATATTTTCTTTTCTAATTCTTGTTCAGAATTTCATTACAGGATTATTTTATTTTATGTTGAAACGTGCGCTAAATTAAGCTCGTATTACATGAAATGAATAAAATTCTTAGAATAAAAATATTTTGAATCTTATTTTTGCTTTTGTTTGCCATATACTTAACATTATTAAATTATGATAGGAATCATAATTTAAACGTTATGGGTATCATTTTTTTTTTAAATTTAAAGAACAATGAAAATTGTCTGCAGTTAATTTTTAATTTTTCTAAATCCTACAAAAGTTTTACATTTTTTGTTTTAATTCACAATATGTACTTAGTTTATTTTTTGTTTTTAAATTTACAATAATCAAAACAAAATAACAAAAAAGATTTTTCTGAATCCGAAACTAAAAAAATTGTTTTTCTTTTTCTAATTTTATGTTTTAAAGTAACGATTTTATTTCCTAGTATTTATTTATTTATTTTTTTTCTTTTGTATCTCGTCCCATATCTGTGGTTTTTGCACGCCGCTATGAGTTTATTTATTTTTTCTTGTGTGTCTGCGCGTCCGGGGTGATTATGTCTTTGGATTTTGGCCATTCATATACTATGTGGTTTATGTTAAGTCTGGTTTGACATGTTTTGCATATATTGGTGGATTTTCTTTTTTGTATATGTATTCTGTTAATGCTTGACTCTTCCTAACCTAATGCGTGTAATTTTTAATCCAGTTAATCTTGGCAATGCTTTCTTTAGTGTTGTTTTACTTATTTCTGCTTTATGCAATTTTAAAAAGCATGTCGAGTTTTGCCACTGTTGCTGTTTGTAGTTTTTATAGATTTCTGCGATCTTTTTTAGTGCTTGCTGTGTACTTGAGTCATGGGTAAGTATTGTAGGGCTCATGGTTGCGTTTTTCGCTTCCGTATCTGCATGTTCGTTTCCTTGGATGTCCACGTGTTTTGGCACCCAAGCTATTTTTATTCTTTCCCTATATTTGATTAATTTGTTTCTCATGTTTCTGAAATTGTTTTCGTTGTTGTTTGAATTTGTTATTGCTTTAATTGTGGATAGACTGTCGTATAAATTATGTTTTTGCTGTTGTTTTCTATTGCAATGTCTATTGCTTTGTTTAGAACTATGGCTTCTGCTGAGCATATCGGGCTATCGAAGTTTGTTTTCTCTATTGTGCTTAGTTTATTGTTTATTATTATTGCATATCCTGTTCCATTTTCAGTTTTTGAAGCGTCTCTATATATTTGATTGTAAGTTTTGTGTTTTTGTGCTATTTTCTTGTGCAACTGTTGGTATGTTTCGTTGGTTGTAGAGTTTTTGGGGTAGTTATCGGAATGGTCTATTATATTTTTGTGGTAGTTTATCCAGTGTGGTTCGTCTTTTGTGTTTTCTATGGGATAGTTTAGCTCAATTTCCGTTTTTGTTGTTTCCCGTGCTTGTTCTATTGCAGTTAAATCTTTTGAAACGTTAATCTTTCAAAAATATGGAACGCTTCACGATTTTGCGTGTCATCCCTGTGCAGGGGCCATGTTAATCTTCTCTGTATCCTTCCAATTTTAGTACTTGTTCTGCCGAAGCAAAAACTATAAAATTTATTTTACTATAAGTTTTCCAAAATACATGATTATATATAAGTTTATTCTTTTATTATTTAGTGTCTTCATTTTCGATATTTTGACTTCAGTGCCAGGTATTGTATAATTTTAAGTGATTTTAAAACATTTAGTTATTAATAATTAATTTAAATGTTGAAATATTTTTTGAAAAATTATAAGGTGTTAATTTATACCAACTTTCGGTATAATTCTTCTTTTCTTAAAAGTGACGCACAATGATAACGACAGTCATAATTATATTTGTCATTTAAAAAAAAAATTAGAATTTATATTCGATATAGCACATTTCCAAAAAAATTTTAAAAAAATATGCCTATTACTTTCGCTCAGTCTTTCTGTCCGTCCGTTTGTAATGTAAGTTGTTACAAAACTTCTACACCGTTAAAGATAGGGCAATAAAATTTTATAGAACAACTTTTTCATGTAGTCTCACCCATTACGGAGCTACACAGCGCCTGAAACTTTGAAAAAGACATATTTTTAAATGTATATATCACAAGTTCCGCTTAATATTTTTGTAATTTAAAAACGCCACAGGTTTTTTTTATCTTTATAAATCAATATTAAAATTATACATTTTTTTAAATTTAGTATTTAAATGTTCTGTTATGTGAAAACAAAATTTTGCATGATTTTTCTACTCTTCTGTCTCTGTCTCTTATTTTTCATATTTTTTTCTTATTATATGAAATTCTAAGAAAATTTTTAAATTTTTGTGCAAATCACAATTTATTCTAAACAGTTTGTATTGTGTTTTCGAAAATGTGCGCCTTTAAAAATTAATGGTTTGCATTCTGTCTTGTTTGTATATAAAATTGCATTTCTAAACATCTGATTTTTCATATACTGAAATTTGTAACAGTAGGATTAAAAAAGTTAACTCTAATAAAGTATATACTTCTATTTAGTTACACTCTATGAAATTTCGCTAAATTATATGTTCCAGAACAATTAAATTAAAATTTAATTTAATGTCAAAGGCAAGGTACTTGTTTTTATATTGTATCGTAAGAGTCATTGTCGCTATCATTTTGCGTTGAACATAAGGATCTGAAACCATAAAAAAGATAACTCTTTGGCTACATTTAGAGACAAATTTAATGATGGTAACAAAACAAAGTAAGTTAGCTTTATAATTTTCTTGATATTTTTTCAAGATAAAATGATTTTGTGAGTTTTAGATGAAAATAAAATATAATTAATAACCTATGATTTTCTTTATTTAAACTTACAATTATTATTTTTTATTTCACGGTTTCTTCTTTTTCCTTATTTTAATTTTATTTCTAATGTTGATTAAAACAAAACCTTCAACTTGAAACATTAATTTAATTGTCGTTATCATATAAACATATTATAATATCTACTGAATCATAAATACACTACAAAGGAAATCGTTTTTATTTAAAAATTTTATATCCATTTAAAGTGATTGATTTCTTTATTTTTACGTCCAAAATATTCTTTGGATTTACTAGGCATATTTGTTTTTTTCATTACGACACGTGATATCTTCAAAATTGCAGTACATAAGTTTGAAAAGTTAATGTAAATCATAAGGTGGACCTTGAACTATTCATCTCATTTTGTTTTTCTCTATCTAATATTTATCTTTAATATTTTAGAATTATGTTCAGTATTATAAATTATTGATTCCCTCTAGTAGAAAGCAGATATATATTATTATGATTGATGAGCACATAAAATACGTGCCTGAAAAGAAAAAAACATAGATCAATATGATAACTAAAACTATTTTCTTAATTTTTCTTTTTGTTGTTTTTAATGATTGATTTTGGTCCCTTATTTACACAGTGTATAAGTCGTAGGCATACGGAAAATTTTTATATTGTATGTCAGGAATGAATATTCCATTTTAATAAATGAAGATCCTTATATGTGACAGTTTTCTAAGGTGCAACATTATTTTGGAAAGAGATTATTTACACAGAAAGTGTTCTCTTCTCTTTTTCTTGTGACGGGTTCGTTTTACTGAAATAGTTCTTAAAATATAGGCCTGAGCAAAATCTCGGAAGCGTTCTACTATCCGTTCTATGCAAATTGAATTGTTCATCATGATCAGGACATGTGTTTATTGGACTTTGTATGCACTAATGAGATCAGCACTGTTACTTTTCTCATGGTTTGGTACCAAATAAATAGTCTAACTCTAATACCTTGTTTGGAAATATAATATTTATATATATATAGAAATATATATTTATTTTGACGAATTTTTGAAAGTAATTAGCTAATTTTAAAAACATTTATTGGAAGTAATTTCTGTTTGCGTAAAATAATCATTTGCCTACCACATAAACATAGTATAATATACCGAAATCCTATCTGTTATATAAAAATCACTATAACGATATTATATTAATACTTATTTTGCAAAATTTCATTATATTATGCCTATGTTATTATGCCTTATAAATTTTATTAGATCATACCTTATTGGCCCAATGTTTATATAAGCGGCTGCACAATATATATATAAGAAACTTTTGGATACAATGTTTAGCTTATGTTTCAATTATGATTAATCATTATTTTGATATAAAATCAAATACATTGTGATTCGATTATGGTACAGAGATACGTGATATTATTTTATTTCTTATAAATTTTCATCTCATTCCTTTTTCTCAGTCAAAAAAAAAAAAGAAAAATTTATAAACAAAAACTAGGATTTTGTTCCTTATGGATGAAAATGAAAAATAATTATGCATTTTTTTCTTTATGGATTAAATATAGAATGAAAGCGACAATTTAAATATTAAACATTAATTATCAAAAACTGCATTCTTCTTCTTTAATTACGTAAACAAAATGTAAACTTTCTTAGTAAAAATTGAATAGTCGAATAATTGAATTTTAGTTGATATCATATTATTATTATTAGATGACAATTAAATGATTAAATGATAATTAAATGACAATTAATCAAGTGACATATCACTGTCAAATACTAAGTTTAATTTTTGACAGTAGTTTTTGTGAGTAATAACATAGTGAAGGAAAGGAAAAGTAGTAGTAGTAATAGTAGTAGTAGTAAAGTAGTAGAAAAATAATTATTTTTTGATAGAAAAAATTTTGAATGCAGGAAACTGAGAACAGTGTGGAATGATATAGAAAACAAGAATTAAAAGAGATATGTTTTGAACTAAGACAGTTAGGCAATAAGGTAACGATTTAGGATTTTAATTTCTGAGAAGAAACTGGAGGAAAAAATCACTAACTAAAATTTTGTAATAATTACTTAAGATTCAACAAACTCATTATTCTGTCAAGAAGAAGAAAAAGAGTCTTCAGAGCACATGCTTAAAAATTGCGGAGCTTAATTCCAAGCAAGATATGTCCACCCAAAAGCACACTTTTTTGATGCAGAGATGAGACAATATCTGTCAGGATGACTACATATGTATTATAAGTGTAGAAAAAATCCACACTACGTAGTAATGTCAGTAGTAAATACCTTAAAAAGGCGTAGTCCTTACATATATCCCTTAAACAAGAATCTAATATATTCTACTAGAAAAACTTCGTAAATTTTACTCTGGTGAAAATATAAAATCAATCAATCAACAAAAGTCTATAATAGCAACAGAATAAAGGCTCCAATATTCTGTTTTTAATCCTGTAAGTCAATCCTGTATTCAATGTCTTTCATTTTTATAGAAAAAAATTTGGATATTTTCCAAAATTTCCGAGGAAACTCAAAGACTGACACAACAAGATTGTCAAAAACGTGTGAATTATATGGAAAACAACAATTAAAAAAGACATCTGAACTAGGATAGCTAGAACATAAGGTAACGATTTAGTATTATAATTTCTGAGAAGAAAACGCTGAAAAAAGAATTTTTAAATAAAGTTTTGTAACAATTACTTAGAATTACTATAAAATCATTATTTAATGATCTGGTAGTCTCAGTATTCAGAGCTGTGGTAGTCTTCACTAAGTATAATGTAAAGAAAACACGTTAAATACAAAAATTAAATACAAAATCTTTATAAGCGGTAGAAAATGGCGTGTAGAAAAGGTATTTTAAAATAAACTTAATAATCTAAAACTTAACTTTCGTCAGCATGAAAAGTCTTCATTCAAGTCTTCAAGTTTAGTTCTTTATCATAAAACTCAACAATTAACAAACTTAAATAATATGATTATATTTGATTTAAATTTTTTAATGCCATAATGCCATCATCATTGCGTTTTATGAATTTTTTAATTTCATTTCACAATTGGCAAATGTTTTATGTTTTATTATTTGGGTATTATAAAAAAAATCTTGTTTACCCTCACATTGTTTGCAAATTGTGTCAACCATTTAATTAAAATTAAAATTAACGGGAAATGGCATATCGTTAACAATTTAAAAATGTTTTAGGGTTCATAATTATATTTAGAAAGAAAATAGGCATTTTTGACCAATTTCAAAATATATATATATATATTTTCTTTAGAACAAAGGCTAGAATTTAATCTTAGCTATTATTAAGAACATTAAAATAATTTTAATTACTTTCAAATGGTCACATTTGAAATATAATAACTTATATCGATGCGTAATATCATTCTTCTTAATTTCAAAATAAAAAATTCAAATATCTTTTATTTACGGATCTAACAATTATAAACTCTCATCCCTTTAATGAACAGACATTTTTTATGGGCTTTTTTTTTTGCCAATAAAATATTTAAAAAAAAAAAATAATATATTCTTTTTATTTTCTTTCTATTTTGGCATATGTGTCCTTAAAATTACTTTTAATGTTTTCTCTTTTTTTTTTCTTTTTTCTTCTGCTTACGTTAAAATCGTGTTAATTATACATGACGGGTATGTTTCATAAATTATTATGATTCTTTTTATTTTTTTTTTTATTTTAAATATTCAAATCTAAATTCATTTCTGCATATGTCACATTTTTTGAATTTTACAATCAAATCTATATAGATATATTTATATATGTATACGCATATGTGTATAAAAAAATACTTACTGATCTACATTATAATGAATGAGAAAATCTCAAAGGAGTCATTATACGAATAATGAATCTTTTAATTAAAATTTTCTCAATCATTTTCTATATGGATATATAATATATTATATATACATAATATACAGATATATAAGTAAATAGATGTATTCATAGATGTATGTATTGCATAAAAATAATTTTTTTCTATTACTTCATATTTTATTATTTTTTATTTTACAATTTTTCATTTTATACAATTAAATCTTTTATATTTTATATTATTACAAAGTACCAAATGTATAGATATATGTATATAATATAGATATATAATATATTTGTTTGTAGACTTATAAAGTATATATAGGAATAAAATAAATGCAATTATACAAATATATAGATTTATAATATCAATATTTAGGTACTATAAAAGTGTGAAATAGAACTATTATGTATCATATACTAATGGAATAGACACTTAGGTATAGGAAGAATAAGGAAGCGGATCGACTTGCTAAAAAAGGAGATGCGCCACCCTTTACATGTGCCGAACTTTTTAGTGGCATTGGTAAGCACAAAATAAGAGAAGCTCTAAAAATCGAAGAGGAAAACTGTGGGAGCAAATTAAGTTGAACGAAGTAAAAAATCAAAGAAGCAATCAAATTTAAACAATCTAAGAAGCTTCTAGGAAACTATATCCAGAAAAGATATGAGAAAATAATAGAATCCAGTAAAAGTAAACTGAGAATTCAAACAGAATTCCTGTCGGAAGACTTTTAGCAAAGGGAATTTAAAGAAATTGTGAACAGAATGACGGTATATGCAGATTCTGCCCAAAAGAAGAAATAGAGTCTGCAGAACACATACTCAAAAAGGGCGGAACTTTTACTACGAGCAAAAATGTGCATCTAGGAGTATATTACTTTGTAGAAAATGATAGAGTGATAACTTTTCTACAGATTTTTACTTTCTTAGAACCAGTAGTATAAGTAGGCAGCAAAACCCACAATACTTAGTAATAGAAGAAGCATAATAGATTTACATCAAAAGGTCGCAGTGATACTTATATATCCCTTGAATAAAAGTCTAATATAATCTGATAGAATAGGTCCATAAATTTTATTCTGGTGAAAATATAAAATCATTCAATCAACAAAAATCTATTGACATCTCGAGTAGACTAAAGAAAACTTAATAAAAATTCCATTTGTTAAATTTAGAATTCAATTACTAAAATTGTTAAATAATTTGAAATCCAGTTAAATTTTTTTTCCCACTTATTTAAAAAAAAATCAAAGTATAATTAAGATTTATACTATGAACATTAACTTCTTAACACGGTAAGTTAAAATTTTCTTGAAAATACTTAATTAAAAAATTTTAAAAACATTAATATTTATTGAGGTTTTTCTACATTTATTGTAACAGTACAAAATGATCACTTTTGATTTTTTTTATGTTTTGTATCAAATAGATATCATTTAAAAAATACATACTTATACTAATTTATAAAATCCTTGAATTTTTGCAAAATAAAAATAATTATATAATTTCTATATTGCACATACATTTATTATGTACCTATATATATAAAGAATTTAATCTAAAATTATACACTTATATACAAATATGTATATATTATGATATATGAATATGTATATATTATGATATATGAATATGTATATATGAACTTGCGTTTCATATATATATGTATATATCACAGAATTATAATATCAAACAGAGAAAGGAGGTGAAAAGAAAAATCTATAAGGATTTATTATAAACTTTTGAAGTTGGTTAATATTCCCTAGAATGCAATTGCCATCTGCCGCAAAAAAAAAAAAAAATTATTTTTATTTTTTAGTTTTTATTTTTTTTTTAACTTTTTCTACTTATTCGCTTACATAGGAAAATATAAAGGATGCAAATTTTAAATCATTAAATCTCTATGGTAAATAACTACATGTATACATGATACATTATATTATATGTATATTTAATAAGTGTGTGTAAGATTGTATATGTGTGTTTGTGATATTTAAACATTTTATAATACAAAAGAGATGAAGGATTTTGAAATTTTTCTTTCTTTTTTTTTCGATTTTCTTTTCGATTTTTTTTTTGCATTTTTCACAGTTATTTATCTGTTTTTTTTTCTCTCTCTTCTTCTTTTTATGTTTTAATAAAGTGTGTCACTATTAAATTTTTCCGTGAAATTAAATGAAAGTTTTTTTTTTTTTTTTTGAATAATAATAATAAAAAAAAATTTTTTTAATATTTTTCATAATATTTTATTTTTTAATTTTTAAATTTGTATTTAAAAAAAATAAATACATTTTTTTTTTCTTTATTAGACACAATATGTGTCAGCCTGTATATCCCGATATTTTTCTTTTCTTGTGAAATTAAAAAATTAATTTTAACTAATTTTAAAAATTGTATCAATGAGTAAGAATAGAAAATATAAAATTTTTCTTTTTTTATTGATATTTAAACTTTTTGAAAAAAGTCGGATAATAAAATCGTTTTTTTTTTTTTTCATAAATTATTAGATAGAACATTTAGATTATGTAAAATTCAAAATACTAATTCCTTTTTTCTCATAAAAGTACAATAATTATGTTTTTAATTAGTTTTAGAATGAAAACTTCCAAATCTATTTAGTAGTATATTAATAATTTATTTTACAAAACAATTTGAAAATTTTGACTGTTCGTCAGTTTTATAGTTACTAAGATACCACTATAATGAGTTTTAAAATAATTGATATGAGGCTAGATACTGTTTCCTTTAACAAATATTTTATCGTTTTCCAGTATTGAAGGAAATTAAAAAGATTTATAATCTTTCCAGAATTTTAACCTGCACTTTGGCGTTTAATAACCCACGTGCTTAACAACTTGGCGAAAAAGACCCTATTTATTTTGTTTGTATTATGTATTTATTATACAGAAAATTTATTTATTTATTTATATTAATATTACATACACAAATGTAATGCAATATTATTGAACCATCGGCTACTAAGGCCATTATAGGTTTTTTATACTATTATTAAATTATATACTAATATTATTTATTTTGTTTATATTATATACTAAATATTTACATTATATTTGGTCGTATGGGGGGTATGTAAAGAAAAAAACACTTACGACCTGTGCAGGGATCGAACCCACACTCCTTCGGTTAATACGCCGCACGCCTACCCACTAGGCTACCGAAGCCCCTTATATAGAAAAGAATAACTAATATTGTACAGAAAATTTAAAAATTGCATACTTATAGGTTAATAATAGTGTTAATAAAATAGTACTTGCCGAGTGGTTAACCTAAAGACATAATAAGCGAGGGTGTACGGGATCAAATCCTGAACATATGTGAAATTTCTTTAATTGAAAGAAAAGGTACTAAAAACTTATTTTTTTTAATAAAGGCAAGTAAATAATACCTAATTACTTTATAAGTGAATTTTAGTATCTATATAATATAGTAGCCAATGATGGTCTTAGTAGCCAATGACTTAGTAATATTACATTATCCTATATGATATGTAATATTAAAATATATTTTTAAATAAATATAGAATATTACAAAGATACCAACACAAAAACTAATATTATACTTAAATTCATAAAAATTAATTATACAAACTGTTACTGCAATAACGTTTAAATAGCTCATCTGTTTTTTTTTTTTAATTCTTTCGTTTTTTTATTTTATGATAGAGTAGAAATTATAGTTGTTAAAATTCACCGATCCAAGTAAAATTTTTTTCACCATCATTTTTTTTTTTTTTATTTTTAAATAATTTTTCAATAAAATTCTCTTTATTTTCCATTTTCTGAATGGAAAATTATAAATTGCATTTAAATAGGAATAATTATGTAAGGATAATTAAAAAAGAAAAAACAGACAAATTGAAAAAAAAAAAAAATTACAAGTAAAATTACACTGTATTACTTGAGGCAAATTAATGAAGCAATGGAAAAATTTGTATATATATAAGCACACATACACCTATACATTGTGAAAGAAAAAAAAATATTTGTAGATATTAAAGTGGAAATTGTAGTTGAAGAAGTGGAAAATTGTTGGAAAATTTGTGTAAGAGGGAGAAAGAAATAGGATAATATGACATTCATAAGGATAAGTGAGTAGAAAAACAATATATAAAGAAATATAAAGTGAAAAAAGTTTTGTTGTAAAACTCAATTACAACAAAAATATTTATAATAATAAAAACAATAAATAAAATAAAACGAACAAAAAAAAAAAAAACAGGATTCATTTAACTTGATTTGAGTGTTTTATAATATGTAGGTAGATATTATATGAATTTAAAGATAAAGAAGCATAAAATTATAATAAAAGAAAAAGGATATTAGTAAAATATATATATTTTTTTTTTCAATTCAATTTTTTCAAGTAATTTAGTAAAAAAATTTTATTTAATAAAAATAAAAAACATTATAACAACTGAAAATAATTTTAAAGAACTAATTAAGTGAGAAATATTTAAAAATGAATGGTATACCAACAGAAAGTGTTTGAATTATATCAGCGAAGCGAAATTAAAATAATAAATGAACGCACATATCATAGATAAGTACTTACTTGGCGTAAAAAATATGCAGAATCAAGAACTATTTTTTTTTTTTTGTTTTTTTCTATAGATTTTTCTTGGGTTAATTTTTTGTAATAGATTACTTCCGTTTTTACCCACATTTTTGCCAATTTTATCAGAATTTTTACTATTAATTAGTCAAAAATAAAAGAATCAATGAAAAAATTTGTAGAAAAAATATATAGTAAAAAAAAAATTTTATTTAATTAAACTCTAAAAAGATGAGGATTCAAATTGTATTTTACTACGTACTAAAAAAAAAAAACAAAAGAAGAATTTATGTTCGTAATATGAATAGATTTAATATCTTTTATAATTTTATTAAATTAAATCTCTAAAAAAAAATAAAAAATACATAAATGGCATTTAAAAAAGTTTTATTTTTATTGGCATTTAATTAATACTTGAAACTTATACTCGTATACTGGGGAAAAAAAATACGATTGAAAGTAATATCATAATAATTCTTTTTCAAAATTTGAAAAAAAAGTGAATAAAAAAAAAATGTTTTATTTTTAAGTTTCATATATTTTATACTTTGGTATATTATCTATGAACTAATTTAAATTGTACTTCAAATTGCGTTTAATTATAAATTGAACCTTAAATTTAATTTAACTTAGTATTAAGTATACAGAGTTTAGAGATGATCTCAAAATAATATCTGATCATCAGATTACCTTAACATAATCAGAATCACTTAAGATAATCCATGCTAATTTTATATTATTGTCATTTCGAATTACACATCAGATTTCAATGAAATGGAATATGGAATACTTACAATTGCACACCTTAGTAAGAGTTACTTAGGAAGAGTGAATTACAAAGAAAAATCAAATTAAAATTAAAAATGTTCTATCAATTACACGGTATTGACTAAAGAATAATGAAATTTTTCTACATCGATAAATAAAAGTAGCATAAACCTTTGCTTAAAAAAGTAGCTCCTTTGCTTAAAATTTTTAAGTTTTCATACAATATTTTATAGAAAAACAAATTGTGAAAAATCAAGAGATAAGAGAGACAATAAACACATGTAAAACTATATCTAAAGCTTTAATTTTTTATATCTAAAATTGGGGTGATTTGCATAGATGACAACTTATACAACTATCTCACAATTACGAATTTTCAATTTTGCGACCTCTAGTAACTTTTAAATTGGACGAAAATACAAAACTTTTTTCTCATTTAACTTATAAAGTTAAAGGTAGTTAATTTTCTTTTATTGACTTATAATTAAGCTTAACATTTTCTGTTGTTTAATGTTTTTTGATTGAAAAAAATATTAAACAAAACTTGAATTATAAGCATTTTTGTTTTTCCGCAACTATGAGGAGCTATAGATCCATAATGAATGAGTCAATAAAAAATGTATTCTACAACATTAACTTTTTAATGGAGAGCGCTATGGTCTAGTGGGTAAGATCGTATAAAATACACTGTAAACACCGATGATTTGTGCGTTCGAATCCCACACACGTCGTAAGAGTTATTCCCCCTTACGACATGTGCAGCCACGCCTGAACAGGAAAGGCTGTGTAATTTCCTGTCCACATTTATGTGGCGGAGAAATGCATTTAAAAAAAAAAAAATTAATTTTTTAATGAAACCGATCCATGCCATTATTTCACTGCTCCATTTAAATTTTGTACACAAACGGAAGAACGACAAAAATATGTCTAATAGATAAATGAATTTTTCTAAAGTTTTTTTTTTAAATATTTTAAAAACAAAAACAAATAGAAACGTAAAAGATATTATTTAGTTACCGAAAATTTTTAAATTTAATAAACTTTAATAAAATTGAAATACATTTTTTTTATTTAAAACTTTTTAAAACTTTTGTAATATTTTCAAAATTATATATTGTTACAATCATGAATCAAGGTTTGTTGCAAAAATTTTTCTCAATATAGACAATATTTATATTGTGAAGTCTACGAAATATAAACATAAAATTTAGAGGTATTATTATGTTTATATTTCCACCAGCTTTATTTTTGGTTTCACAAATAGTAATATCTAGCAAGATATTAACTGAATAAATTGAATCGGTGGTTTTCAAATTGTTTTAGACAACCTCAACAAAATTGTTTTAGACAACCTCGTTTGATTCCATAATTTTTTTATTAATCCCCCTTATAATTAATTGGGTAATGTGATAAAAGAAATCAATAATATTGTTAATTTCGTTAATTTCTTCTATGCTTTTTAGTATAATTATATTAAAATTATGTATCGTTATCACGAAATAAACTGTGTTCAAAATTTCAACATTATAGATCAACGGTAGTAGATCTAAAATGCTTTTCTAGATTTCAATATCCAGACCACCATAACAAGTTAATAAAGATCTATTGAAGGATGCTCTAAACTTTTATATTTTATTTTTAACTCTAAAATTTAGTAAATTTAATATGAAAGCTATTTATTTGAAAAATCAAGTGTAGCCGGACAAATAATATTATAAATGTTTTTTAAGACAAATTCAATTTTCTTTCGGTCATTTGAAAATTTATTCCTAGTGTTATCAGTTTTTCTTTCGTATTAGGTCACATTTATACGAAATTCATCATTATGTTATTGTCAAATCTCATATTGTTATTCTCCTTAACCAGGAAACCTGTTGTTCTCAAATATTTATTTTAAATATTATATCACTTTTTTTGTAACTGATTGTTGTAACTAACCATTTGTTTTGTTCATATGTAGTGTGACAAGAATTCGTTTTTCTTATTTTTATAAATTAAATAAATTAGGTATGCATATTTTCCCCCCTCTTACTCCTCGTAGGAACATAGGTATCAAATAGTCTCCACCATTGGTTTCTGTTATTTACGATGACTTTTATTTCTTTCAAAGTTTATTGGTTTTTCGCTAGTTCGTTATTGATTGTCACCCGGTGTTACAGGATCGACCTTTTCTCGGCTTCTTTTGGAGATTCCATTCTAGGATCATTCTTGTTATATTTTTTGGATGTTTCCTTCACCTTCATTTTCCGCGTTTGATTTGGCGCATTATTGTTTCGTCGATTGTTAACTAACATAAGTGTTTGTTGCGCATGGTATTTGCTAAGAATAATCTGCATATTCTTCTTTGGCACTTGTTCACAAATACTTGGAGTTCTACTTGATGGTGTTAGTAGTCATCCAAGTTTCACTGCCATTCAAAGGTGTAGACATTACACATGTCTTGAATATTCTAATTTTGAGTTTTCATCTTTTTCGACCAGTTTTCCACATTGAACTTAATTCACTAAACGCGGCTCTGACTTTCCGCAGTCTGATGTCGAGTCGCCTCTTCTGTACTTCCTTTTGTACCATGCATATATAGCTCACCAAATCGCATTTTGAGTTTTTTATTAAATTTCTCCCACCTCTTTATTTATAGGGATCATTAGTTTCATTGAAAATTAAATATGTATTTTTTATAAAGTACTAAATGATCACTGTTATCAGTACGTAAATCTTTTACATTTTTTTACATTAAAATATTTTTTTTTCTTTTTTATTTAATTACCTTAACTTTCAAAAAAAATTGATTTCCCCCAATAATCAAATAAATTTTGAAAAAAAAAAACACCTTCCCTTACATTAAATGTTATTTTGTAACCATAGTTCAAATTACAAATTAATTGCTGTGTAAAAATCATGTTTGTTATATGTATTTCATATGTCAAAAAACCATTAATACATAAATGTATACATATATATAAATTTACACATTCGATTAGTATCATTTGTGCTCAAAATATCAATTGAAATTAATCGATTAATATTAATTAAGTTGAAAGGATAAAAACAATTAATTGATAATAACCTGAAATTTTAGTCTGAACATACGATTAATCAATCATGAAAAATTTTGATGAATGACAACATGTTTATTAAAACTTAAATGAGTTTTTATGACTCTTTTATATTTTGATTGTGTTTTGTCTGTTTTTTTTTTGTTCATACGTTAACACTGAAAATTTGTCCATAATTAACGTAACAGAACACATGGAACAGTTAATGTGAAAAGAAAAAAATTATGAAAAAAAGACAATTTTTTGTTGATAAAAATCAAAACGATTCTAAATTAATCATGTTATTGTAATTATGTATACAAAAAAGTCCTGTATATGATTTTATGATAGATAAATATTATATAAGTAAGTGTATATTATATAGTAGGTAATTAACACACATATTGATATTATGGTATCTGTTACCGCTATTATAACAGTTAAATATATCGGCATTTTTCAAAATCAAAAACCTGAATAAAATAGAAAACAATTTGAACAGAAAGGATATTTACTTGGTCTTCCCTTTTCTTTTTCGTATGCAAATTAATTTTTTTTTACTTATTTGTCAATGTCAAGTTTATGAGAATTTTTTTTTTTTTTTACTTTAATAAATAGGTCGTACATTTTAATACATATTCGTTAACAGTTTATAAAATTTGATATAAAATTTAAATGGTTAGACATTTTAGACAATGCTTTTGATTTTATTTTCGTAGTTTTCGTAACTCTCTTATTTATACAACTTAGATTAGAGTTAAATTTTTTTTATATATAAATCATAGCGTTATCAAATTTTATTTTCTAACATTAAAATATTTCGTTTTTCTTTTGTAAAAATGTAAAAATGAAATTTTTCCACCATTTCAATACATTTCTCTACTATATATGATTTTGTTTTAACAAATCAGCTAAAAAAATGTTTACAATACAAATCTACAAAATTTATGAAATATAAAATTAAATTTTAATTTTAGAAGGCGCCTCGGTGGCCTAGTGGGTAAAAGCGTATACAATACTCTGTAAACATCGAGGGAGTGTCTGTTTGAACCCCACACACGTCGTAAGAGTTATTCCCCCTTACGACATTTACAGCCACGCCTGAACAGAAAAGGCTCCTGTCCACATTTTATTTGGCAGAGAAATGCACTAAATGTGAAATGTAAATTTTACAATACTTGTTAAACTCTTTTTTTGTAGTGAATTCTTCATTTTATTAGAGCAACTACTTTTTCTCTCTTTTTGTTTTTATTTTCTCTTTATTATATAATATATGCAGATATGTTATACGTTCATTTGAAGACTGTTATCTCTTTTAAAAGATACCATAAATACATATAATTAATTGACTGTAATAGTAACTTACCTAGAGCGACAGTACTAGCAAGATAATGCATATAAATACATAAACATTTTTAAAAATACTATTACATTTTTTTAACTATCTTTTCCACTGTCTTGACATTTTTCTAGCTAGTAATTGAGATAGTAATTTGACACTTCAAACAATTAAAAATGGTGACAAATGGAAAGCAAAATTAATTTTAAATAAATTTTTTGACGTTGTTTTATTTTTAATCTGATATTTTGTTTGTGTCTATTTTAAACATGAAATATTTTTATAAAATATAAAATAAACTTGAAAAATTTTGATAATAAATGAAATGTCTTGATAATAAAAATGTCACATATATCACACAGACTGTAATTTGATATTTCGTATTACATACTCGTAAGGTACTCGTATTAAATACTGTCTAGTCTGGCTGCTGAGTTAGAACAAAGTTTTAATTATTAGACTTGAGCTCTGTTTATTTCTCTTTCGTAAAAAACTAATATTTTTAACAAAATTATCAATAATTCATTCTATTATACAACAATAATTATTTTATATACTGCTTAATCGATTTGAATTTGGAAAAACTGTTTAGTTATTCAATTAAAGCCTTCGAATACCGTAGATTTCTTATAAATGAATTTAACAATCAAAGTTACTTGGCAAATACCAAGAGCCAACATATATTATGTCATTAGTTGTGAGTTCGTTAGTAAGCATATAGTATAGTATATAAAAATTGAAAATTTAATGTCATTATTAAGAAAATAAACTAACAATAATTATTATTATTATTATTAAATTTGTTATAAAAATCAACATATATAACGATATATTTAATGAAAACTGCCAGATTAGTTTTATACATTCATTTCATCATTTTACATTCTTTTATTGTTTTTTACTTTGATTCAAGCCTATTTCAATCACACCAAAAATGATGACACTTATTATTATTATTTCTTTGCCATCAAAAAACAGAACAAAGGCTGTAGGGGGTTTTCAGAGTAAAGTGTCATTTTCAGAAGTAAATATTTTCGAGAAAAATTGAAAAATATATATGAATGTGTAATTCTATTATAGATATAAATTGCATTAAAAATATTTATAAATTTGAATTCCCACCATTATTCAACTTATTTACGTAACGATATTTATAAGTACTCTCATTTATTTAAAATACCTAACAGAAATATTTCAAAATATACAGAATATTAAAATCCTGCTGTTTTTTTTTTTTTTTATGTGTTGATACATTTATTATCATCCACAAATATACACCTATGTTAAAAAAATATATTTTATATCATATCTCATCAGCTTATTATCCTCAACAGTCAACACTACTATGATAAAACAAGAGAATATGTATGCTGTAAATGTTATATAACATAATAACGGTACATAACGCATCATCACAACATAAAATTATGAAATAAACATACTATTAATTTTTATTTTATTTATTTATCAATTTTTCTTTTTTGATTTTCTTTTTTTTTTTGATTTACTAATATTCTACTTTTATACTAGCACAAGAAGGCCTTGAAATCTTTAATAATAGCAAATACATCCTATACATTATAATATAATACACATATACATGTGCAGATGAAAATAATTTAACAAACAATTTACCATTAATGAATAGACAGTATTAGTGAAAGGCATTTGTTTGATGTTAAATAAATTTCATAAATTTTCATAAAGTAATAAAAATAAGACAAAATAAAGAAAATCGAAAAATAAAATATTATATACAATAATAACAACAATAAAAAAATGAATCATTCTATCTCTTTTTATTTTTTATAAAAAGTATACTATAATAATAATATACATTTTCTTTTTGTTTCCCATTTTATTGTATAATAATGATAGAACTTCACAGGATATTTTCACGTGTGACAGCATCAGCAAACTCATATTAAAACAATATAATATAATACATATACATATATACATACATACACATATATATACATATATATATACAATAGTCTAACAATTTATGCACAAACATACATTTGCCCATCAAACATTTCAATAAATTCAAAAAAAAGAAATAAAATGGTCTCGCATAATAAATAATAAGAGAAAACAAGGCAGAATATAAACCAAGGGTTTTTAAAAAAAGCGGTTTTTGGAATTGTGACTTGCATCAAAATTTTAAAATTTCATGTAAAAACAAAATATGTGAAAATAGGACTTTTTTTGCAAATTTTGAGGGGCTGTAAGTTAGGAACCCTATATAAATAAAAAAAATCGTTAACACACGTAAAACTATATTACTTTTAAGTTATAAGTTTAAAGTATTAAGTTTTAATTCTCATGTCTTGCCGAAGCAAAATTTCTACAGGTACGAAGCAAAATTGCTACAGGTACGTGTCTAAAAATAGCAAATTTTAAATTCTTGATCTCTTACAGCAAATTTTTAATTTTTGAGCCCTAATAGCTCCTAAACAGAGGGTGGTCCAAAAACATTTGTTGAGGAAACTTATACTAATTCCAAAAGTTCGTTCTTCCCTCAAAATTTCAATTCCCTATTTGAAAGCGTGCCGGAGTTATGAAGATCGAAAAATTTTGCAAAATTTGGTTTTTACATAACGCTAAATTAAATATCAAATTTAAACGAATTCTACAATTTTGATATTGACTTAGAAAGGTAAAAAAAAAAGCTATCGAATGGCGTTTTCATATTGAAAAAACATTCGACAGAACATGAGAAATACGTATTTAAAAATAGGGCTTTTTCAAAGTTTGAGGGGCTGTAGCTCCGTAATGAAGGGGGCTAGATAAAAAGTTGTCTTACAACATTAATTTTTTTATGAAACTTACCCATGGTTAAAATTTTTCTGCTCTATTTTTAACAGTGTAGAAGTTTTGTAAAGAGATGGACAGACGGACGGTCAGATTGAAACTAATAGGCACATTTTTTCAAATTTTTTTTTGGAAATGTGCTAAAACCATCAATAATATTTTGGAATGAGTGCAAGAGTAAAATCAAAAGCAACTCCTCACTTTCTTTCCGATCCACACAGCAAAAAAAAAAAGGAGAATATAAATAAAATGAATTAAATATACATTCAAACAAACATGCCGGTATAATGTGGTAAATGTTATGTATACGTTATAGGAAAATAAATTGAGTTCATACGTTTAAACGGATAATAAAGGATGTCAATTGGGCGTGAATTTTTTTTTTCTCGTGTCTATTTTATTTTTTTATTGTTCTAATAAAAAAACAAATTGTATCGAAAACAAAAATTATGTACAAAAAAAAAATAGTGGTGAGATAAAAAAATAGTTGAATTTTGTATTTTAATGTTTTGATTTTTTAATTATTTTAAATTGTTATAAACTAAACAAAAAAATTAATTTCCAAAAATAAAATCAAAATAGTAAATAAAATATGTCAGGATATAAATCTAAAGGTTTTTTAAATTACACATTTTTTAAAAAACAATAAAAAGCATTTTAGAATATTGTAAATATGTACTCTCCAAATTTGTAATTTTTTTTTTTAATATTTTTTTTTGGGAAAAATCAACCAAGGCTACACTTTGTTAAATTTTAAGGCAACGCAATATAATTTAGAAAAACTGTAACACATGTAAAAATATAATGTTGGAAGTTTAGTTTTTGTACCTTTATTTTAAAAAAAATGTATACAATTTGTCCTGACACAAATGTCTAAAAATAGCAAACTTTAAATTCTGGACACTTAATAACTCAGTGTCGAGGTTCAACATTTTATCGTGATGTAGCTTACGTTTATTTTCAAAAGGCTTTCTTTTCTTAAAATGATAAGGTTTTGACTAAAAGTGTGCAGGATATCTACTAAAGGAGGAGAAATTTTGTAAAATATTAATTTCACTTAATTGTAAATATAATACGAAATTGAATATATATAATACAAACATTTATACATTATATTATATGTATTGATTTATGAAGCTTAAAAAATGTTCTGTCGTTTGACTTTTAAAGATTGAGAGGCTTTACATAGCTCCATAATAAGAAGAAATATAAATAAAAATAGCTTTTTTAAATGGTCAAACCATTGTTAAATTTCATTGCTTCATCTTAAATGTTGTAGAAGTGAAAAAGATGAAGAAATGGTCAGACAGACACAATAAAACTTAGAGGGAAATTTTTAAAAATATTTTATATATATAAAAATTTAGTAAAATCTTTTGTTTTCGGTTAAATATTCATTTCATTACAAATTAATTATCATAATATGCAATTTAGTAGCAATTTAGATATAACAAAAATTTGTTAAAGGATTCTTTTATTCATTCTCCAATGATGAATTTCGGAATGCTTTATAGTATTTTAAAACATTTATCCGAAACGGCAATACAAATAACATATCATTAATGTTACTTATTTCTTTGATAACCAAATAGTAAAAAATTTATATTATGCTGTTTGGATCACTTAAAAGTAATTCAATCTAAGTATTTATAATTTAAAACCGGCCAGTATAAAAATTTAAACAAGTAAATGTAACAGTAAGTCGATGCAACTGGTTATTTAAACCCTATACCTAAGGGTTTGCCATTCGAAGATATGCTTGTAAGGTCTTGGGAAGTGTGTGAAGGCACCTGGACCATCACCCCAATTCATCTCAAATTTTAGAGACATCAGCAGAACAGGGTAGAATACTCTTATATCAAACTTCAAGTTTTTATATTTATTAATTTCGAAGATATGCTTGTTCGGTCTTGGCAGTTGTGTGGGAGATACTCGAACAACCATTCCAATTCATCTGAAATTTTAGGCAAATCAGGGATTCAGGAAATAACACCCTGGTATCAAATTTGCAGTTGCTATCTTTATTAATTTCGAAGATATGCTTGTTCGGTTTTGGGAGTTGTATGCGAGGTACCCGAACGATCACTCCAATTCATCTCAAATTTAAGGCAAATCAAGGATTTAGAAAACAGCACCCTCGTATCAAATTTGAAGTTCATATCTTTATTAATTTCGAAGATATGCTTGTTCGTTTTTGGGACTTGTGTGGGAGGTACCCAAAAAGCTCCTCCAATTCATCTCCAATTTTCGACAAATAAGGGATTCAGTAAACAACACCCTAGTACTAAATTTGAAGTTTTTATCTTTATTAATTTCGAAGATATGGTTGTTCGGTTTTGAAAGTTGTATGGGAGCTACCCGAACAACCACTCCAATTCATCTCAAATTTAGGGATATCAGGGATTCAGGAAAACACAGCCTCGCGCAAAATTTTAGGTTTCTATCTTTATTAATTTTGCAGATATGCGTATTCCGTTTTGGGAGTTGTATGGGAGGTACCCGAACGCATGGTCCGATTTCGTCCATTTACAATCTCTCGCTTTACCTTAGTCATTCTTAACCTACAGTATAAATTTCATCAAGATAGCATCATTATTTTTTGAGTTATCGTGCGTCCGGACGGACATCGCTAAATCGACTCAGGAGGGGATCCTGATTCAGAATATATATACATGTCTATACCTAACTCGCTTCCTTTTGGTGGTTATAAACACCATACCAAAGTTAATATACCCTATACTTAATGTGTAGAGTATAAAAAATGGGTTTAAAAAATTAGTACAAATAAGTTTGGTAATCAAATTAATTAATTAGCAGATATCAATAAATATGTAAATATAAAGACTATACCATTGATTTAAACTAGACTGTTGTACTAAATCGAAAATATATAAAAGCTAAAATGCTATAAGTTGCAGGACAAACCTATAGAACTAAAAAATTTATTAACGAATTAATTAATACCGACCATTAATATTCCATTTAAAGACCCATTTAAGCTATTAAATGACTACCAAAACAAAAGCAACGGCTACTTATAAATCTGAATTGTGCAATATTTTAAAATTTAATTTTAAATTAACACAAAAGAATAAATATTTTAATTAAATATTTTGTAAAAAGCTCTCAAATTCAAAAATTAGATAAAATAAAATACAAAAGAATCAAATAATTACCTAATAATATATTAAAATTAATCAAATCTATAATTCTAATAGTAGATATTTTTAGTATCTATAGATATGACATAAAAAACAAATTTCATTAACTATTAATTGAATTATTTGAGATTTTTTTTTTCTTAAATAAATTTAAAATTTGCTGTGGTAAAAATGTACTAACCCTATAATTTAATAGGACCAATTTCTTGTTTTATTTAAAATAAATGGAATAAAAACTAATTTAATTTCCTCACAGTAAAATTCCGTTATTTTATTTATGAAAATAAAAAAAATTATACAAACATTAAAAAAATTTATATAAAAATAAAAATTTTTAATTAATCATTTAAATATACAGCTGTCAGCCAAAAAAAAACAAAATTTTGCATTTTTGGAAAGTTTTTAAGCTAGTAATTGAATATCACATATTTTTCACTTTCAATTTTAGTAATGAAAATCTTAAGTAAAGTGGATGTTAAAAAGCAAATAGATAAAATATTATTCCAAAGGATGCTTAAAACTTTTAATACATAAAGAAGTTAAACATTTGAAAACAAATTAATTTAAGTAGGTTATAAATAGGTTCTTTAATCTTCTTGAAATAACATTTACTTCTTAATCATTAAATTTGTATACGTGATTCTATTTTTTAACTGAGAAAATATTTTTAAAATAAATATTACATAAATTTATAATATTTTTTTTATTTTACAAAAGAATTCAAATAAAAGTTTATGAACTTTAATACATAGAACGAAAATTTTTAAACCCGATTTAAAAAAAAACTTTTATATTTAGTCATGCCAACGTTTAATTTCTGTTTTCCTCATTTAATCCTTTTTTTTATTTGTTTTGATTAGTAAAACTTTCTTATTGTGGGTTTTGGGTATAGTATCTATAAGTTAACATAGTATAAGCATATGTAAACCGAATTTTCATTAAAAATATAATGTATTTTTTGATAGAAAATCCACTTAAATAAAGAAAAATTTCCAGATTACTACAATAATAACTTTTATACAAATCATATTTGAATACCACACGTATTTGTTTTATATTTTATTGTTTTTATTTTTTTTTTTTTTGTTTTTTTTTAGGCAAATTTGTTTTGCAATTTACTTATAAATTTAAAAAGGTCATGTCTGCAACTAAAATTTGAACTGTTTAATTTTTCATATACATTTTTTTGGATAATATTATTTAATACAACCAACCATTTACCATATTACAACGTCTAGCTGCAGCTAAATAAAATATCAGAATATTATTTTTGTTTTTCTTTATTAATTTTATTACTATTATTATTTATTTATTTATTTATTTATTTATATTAATATTACATACATTAATGTAGTGCAATATTATTGAACCATCGGCTACTAAGGCCATTATAGGTTTTTATACTATTATTAAATTATATACTAATATTATTTATTTTGTTTATATTATATACTATATAATTACATTATATTAGGTCGTAAGGGGGGTATGTAAAGAAAAAAACTTACGACCTGTGCAGGGATCGAACCCACACTCCTTCGGTTAATACGCCACACGCCTACCCACTAGGCTACCGAAGCCCCCTTATTATTATTTATTAATATAACAAATCGTATAAAATACGCTGTAAACACCGATAGAGTGTGGGTTCGAATCCCACACACGTCGTAAGAGTTATTCCCCCTTACGACATTTACAGCCACGCCTGTACAGGAAAGGCTGTGCAATTTCCTCTCCACATTTATGTGGTAGAGAAATGCATTTAAAAAAAAAAAAATATAACAAATCAAATAGGATAATGTTATATAATTAAACAATCGGCTACTAGGTGCATTATAGTTCGAATACTATTATTAAATTATACAGTAATTATATTTACACTTTATTTGGTAGCAAGTGGGATTTGTTAAGAAAGCCTACTTTTTCGGTAATTTGCTTTACAACTAAAAACATAAAAATTGCATAGCATAAGGCGTTTTAATTAAAATAGTATCTTATTAATCATTGGTAATTGTACTTTTGTAGCTATAAATATGTAATTAAAAATTCTATTATTATCCTACAACTTAAAATGTTAATTTGATTTAAGGGTGCTTCAACATTGACATAGTTTTAACAATATATAATTGTGGATTCTATTAAAAGTGAAGAACAGTTGTATTGTTTGGTTAAGAAAAAATAATAATAATAAATTTTTAAAATTGGTCGAAGTTAAAGGCGAAACTTTAATAATAAGAAAATGTTTAGGCAAACAATAGTTAACCTTTATGGGCTATAAATAACAACATTATAACCATAATACCTAGGCTATAATAAATTTTCAAACATTTTCCGGTAATCTTATTTACTATAACAATTTAATCTTTTTTTTTTCTTTTTCATTACACAAACTCATCTGTAATGGATTCAATAACAAGATATGAGAAACGATTGCCAATTAATTCTATTCTATTCAGAATATTCAATTTTTTGAATTCCGATTAAAAAATAAACAAGACAGAATGTAAACCAATGGTTTTTGAAAGCGCACATTTCCAAAAGATAATATAAACTGCTTAGAATTGTAACTTATACCAAAATTTGAAAATTTCATATAAGAAAAAATGTGAAAATGGGCCTTTTTTATAATTTTGAGAAGCTGTAAATCCAGAACCCTATATAACTAAGAAAAACCGTTAATACACGTAAAAATATATTACTGGAGCTTTAATTTTTATATATTGTCGAAGAAAAGTTTGTCCAGGTGCCTAAGTTACAAGTTATTTTAAATTTTTGAGCCCTAATAGGTCTTAAATAGAGGGTGGTACAAAATTTTCAGACCAAACTTATTTATAATGCTAAAAGTTCTTTCTTGCCTAAAAATTTCAAGTTCCTATCTCAAAGCGTGGCAGAGTTATGAAGGTAAAATAACCTTGCAAAGTGTGGTTTTCACATAACGGTAAATTTAAATACTAAATAAAAAAAAATTATATAATTTTGATACTGATTTATAAAGGTAAAAAAAAATTCTGTCGGATGGCGTTTTCAGATTGAAAATATGTTAAGCAAAATATGAAATATACGCAATTAAAAATGGGGATTTTTCTAAGTTTAAGGGGCTGTAGTTCCCTGATGGAAAAAGTTGTTCAGGAAAATTAATTTTTTTATGAGGCCTGCCCATGGTTAAAATTGTTTTTCTATATCATTAACATGGTGGAAGTTTTGTAAACAGACGGATGGACGGAGGGAAAGAGTGAAACTAATAAGCATATTTTTTCAAATTTTTTTTGGAAATGTGCTAAAAACACAAAAAACAAATTTACAAAAGAAAATTTTTTTTTTTTTTGTATTTCCGTGGGAAATTAATTTAGCATGATGCATTTTTTATTTTTATAATGAAAATAAAAAATTAATAAATATTTTAGCCTTTTTCCCCATGGATATGATAAAATATTTTTTATATTGCTATATTGTATAGCTAATGATTTGTTTTTTTTTTGTGATTTATTTGATAACTGATCATTGGATTTATTGGATATTTGATAACTGATCATTGGATATTTAGGAAAAAAATTAAACAAATGTGTCATTTAACTGGTGTGTTTTAATAGGAAACTAGAAATTAAATTAAAAGTTTCCGTTTTTTTGTTCTTTTGTACGAATTTTTTACTATTCTCGTTATATTTTTTTTTTTAGGGGATTTATCATATTTTTTTTCAAAATTAATTGTATGTACAGTTGAAATGATTACCCAGTCATCATTGGTAAGAGAACATTAAGGATAGCTTAAAATGATTAATTTAATTTATTTGTTAAGTCAGTATAGGTCTTATTCTAATAAAATCAAAAATAATAATAAAAATTTTAAATAATATTAGAAACAATTTCTTGGGTAATTTTTTGGTGGAAAGTATTTCAAAATTATCAAAAGATTTGAAAATCAATCATAAAATGTAAGGATTAAACAGAAGCAAATTTAAAAATACTTATAATTTCTACTAACAAAATAAAAAATCCAAGTGAAATACCATATAGTGGGTTTTAAACGAATTTTAATAAAAAGAAATAAAGAAAAGAATTCAATTTAAACGATTTCAATACTGTAATACAAATTTTTATTTTTTTTTAAATTTAAAAATATTTTTATTTGCTAAAATCGTAAGCAACACCTAACAGTTTAGATTCTTTTTATTTCAAAGATACTACTTTCATCTCTGTCTACGTTAATTGTAATACAATTCAAAATTTTCAAAACAGAAATAAATAAATTTTTTTTTTAAATTTCACCTTCAAGTACCTTTCAAAATTGAAAATTTTCTATTTTTAAATATAACAAAAGATAACTAATAATAATGAATAACAGTTAAAAGGTTGATGGACTTTTTGAAAATTTAAAAAAAATATCTACTTTTTATTTTTTTTTTTCTCTGATTCTTTTTTCTTGTTCTTATTATGACTTTTAATTAGGGTTCGACTCTTCAAAATTTATTCAAAGAAAAACAAAAGATGACAAAATGAAAAAATTGTTTCTATTCTTCTGTTTTCTTTACAATCTTCAAAACTATGATAAACTGAAAAATATCTGTATTAAAAATAAAAGTTAAAGTAACTGTCTATTTTGTTTTCTTATTTTCTTTCATTCTATAATTTTCTCTTTTCTCTTTTATGTGCTTCTTGATTTTGTTAACCCCAAACTGACTAAACAAAAAAAAAAAAAAAAAAATTAATTTTTTAATCATTCAAAGAATTTGATCCTAACAAAAGTTTATGAGACCTCATGATTCATGACTCCTGACAAACTAATATGGAATTTTTTTGATATAAAATTAACTACACATACAATGATAGTCAATAATATTTTGTTATTGTGTAAATAATGAATGACCAGTTCATTTGTATATGAATAGGAATTATAATATCATTAAGAACATTAAAAGTTGATCTATAAAAAGTGTAACAATGATTCTAAATACTACACATATTATTTGTTTTATTATTAGAAACTGATTAATATTGAAATCAACATGAAAATGTGAAACAGTAGTACAATTTTAAAATACAATAATTGGACTTCTATATAATTATGTAGTCCGAAATGAAAAATGATTATTTTTTTTTTTGTAATAATAAAATAAATTGTCTGTAATAAAATTTGTATGATAAAAAAACATATAGGGAAATACTAGATCGATTTTAAGATTTTATTGAAACTCTAATAATTAACATTTTTGCTGTGTTGGCACATATGAATAAAGAAATATTTCATTGAATACTAACCATTTAGAATATGTAGAACAATGTAAATGAATTTATGCTTATTCTTTGGATTTGCGTTTTATTTTTTTATTGAATGCTGGAGATATGTGGTCTATCTATCCAACTATATTTTATAAAACCTGATTTATTAATCATAAATTTTATTTTCGTAAGGAAAGGAGGAGTTGGGAAGACACCAAGAAACTATTAACTAAAACCATCTTCCCCCTTTAGGTAATATAAAAGGATGAAACATTTAATTGCTGACGTAATATATTGTCTAAGCAGTAGGAATAGGAGAGACTAGAACAAGGATGTGGAAACTTTGAATCGGGGAGTCAGGTTGTAAGAGAATAATGAATTCGCCTATTATTATTATTATAATGCTATCAGTGACTAAACTATCATTGAGTTATGTAGTAGGGTATAAAACCTTCCTATATGAAGTATCCAAAGGAATCTTCACTTTCACTTTAGATATGAATAAAATATTTCAAAAGGATAGCTAATGTTTGATTGACTTAATGATAAAATTTTAATTCTCTATAAACAAAATAATAAGAATATAAATGTCTACGAAAATCTATAAATTGCAATTTTGTATTCAATTATACAAATTATCATAATTTAAATTTAAGTTTTGGTTCATCAAATTCATCCAACAACACCTTAATATAATATTGATCTTAAAGTTAACGAAATAAATGGTTAAAGGCAATATTTTATAATTTAAAAAAATTTATAAAATTTGGTATCTTTTTAAATAATTGTTCAGGGTTAAAAAAAAAAAAAACAAAACTTTATTCCATTATTCATGGATGATTTTTAAAATAAAGTTGACAAGAATACTTAAATTTTAGTGTTATTATTAGCGCTGTTTTCTTTTTTTTTTTTTTGCTTTAACATAATAAAATAAAAGATTGAGCATAGTTTAGATACAAAAAACAACAACAACAACAACAATTAATTTATATTATCTGAGTTGAAAAATTTAATTTTATTAGTTTTTTCGCTGAATACTAATTTCTAATTATTATCACTGACCTCTATAAAAATTGAATTTAATTTTAAATTTATCTTAAATTTTTTTTTTTTTTTCATTTAAGTTAAATTTTTAAAACAAAAATTTAATTTAATTTAATATTATATAATTTAATTAATTCCTTTAATTTTTTCCCGTAAAAGAGTAACACAAATCTTTTACTTTAAATAGGATTTTTCATTAAAAAAAAAAAAATTTGAAACGGTATAAAAGATTTTTTAAACTTTCTTTTTTCTTTTGAAAATAAAATTTTCATTTTCATAAATAAAGAGAAAGGTAAAAAAAATAAATAAACATCTATATATAACAACTCACCTTATAAATGCTTTTTTTTTTTTTATGAAAACCAAAAAAAAAAAAAACCATTGAAAAAGAAAATGTGAACATCGAATATTTGGATTAGGTTAATCTGAATTTTTTAAAAGAAAATAAAAAAAAAACAAAAATAAAAGAATCAAAAACAAAAACTCATCATCATAGAAAAACTTTTTTAATACACGACCAACACCAATTTCAAAGAAAGTACACAAAATCTATAAATAAAATATCTTAAATTTTTTTTTTTTTGGTATTCTTCTGATTTTTTTTTTTTTTTTTTTATTTAAGCAAATCATTTTTATGTTTTGTTTAAAGAAACCTTTTCAGAAGATATTCTTTACAAAAATGAAAAAAAAAATTGATTTTCTCTTTAGGATGTTCAACGTGAAAATTATTAGAACTTATGATTTCTTTTTGTAAGTGTGAATCACATTTTTTGAAAAAAAAAAAAAAAAAATTGGACCCATATTACTATCATAGAAAATTGCAATATATACTTTAGTTTTTTGAACTTCTGAAGATTTTTCTTAGCATCGAGTAAAAAATTTATTATGGTGTGACCACAAAATAACAGAATTTTATTACAAAATGTCATTTGGTGCCACAAAATACTGGCTCTATATTTAAGCATATATTATCAAATACTGGTTATTTATAGCATCTATTACCTGATCTACAACTATATCATACGATACTTCTGGTACATAACATTATAGTTTGATCCATCGATTACAACACAATGAAAAACTACTACACAGGAAAGTCAATGAAGGATAATGTCGATGATGAAGTCGATGAAGGATATGTGTGTGGGACTTTAACCCACTATCTACCAGCACCTTTTTTAATAAATCAATAGATTATATGATGTTTAGTATTATAATGGCCTATGTATATGGATTAGTACTAAGTGTTTTTAAATTAATATGCATATTTTCGACGAAAATGTTAATGTTCACCGTAAATCTTTTAATGTTTTGTACATAATTCTCCTTAATTTTAGGGAACACACGTGGTTAAAAATATTTTCACATTAGCTGTATTCGTATTTTAAACGAATTTCTTTTATAAGAATTATTTCATCTTGGAATTTTAACTATACAAAACGACAGGCAACTAAAGTTTCCCTTGTTTCTCATGGGTTATTCATTACATTTTATTGTGCTATGAGTTATGGATAAAATGAACATTTATTAACTATATCATTATGGCATTTAAATTGTAAGCTAAATAACTGGTACTTTAACGATTAATATTTGCCAGATTTAATTTAAAGATTTTGGAATGAAAAATTATCCTTCACATTTTCTTCTCGTCATCAGAAGTTAAACTTCAAAAAAAGCAAATCTTCAAATTTATTTTCGAGTAAAACAATAGAGAAAAGCATCCTTAATCAAGAACATTTGTCAGATATCAAAGAATTTGATTGTGTATCAGATTCCACAAAAGAAAAAAAAAAAGAAAAATTATTTTAAAAATTTTCAGTTTTCTAAATCAAGAAATGAGGAAGACAATTTAAAAGTTTTTTTTTTTTTTTATTTTTAATCCTGTTTAACTTTCATTGAATTTATTGAGATTTTAAGATATTGTTTCTTATTTGTACAAACATATTTTATTATATATGTATATACTTTTCTCCTTTTTTTTATTTATGTATATTTTATATTTATATTATCCTTTGTATCTCTGAAATTTTTCTATGTAGCTGATTCTTTTGTATTGGGCTAGAATTGACTTCTATTCTTCTGTTTCACTCAAAAGTTTGGTATTTTGTTTTTTTTTGTTTTTGTTTTAACAACAACAAAACAAAAAAGATTTATTTAACAAAAAAATATAAGATGAAGTAGAAAAATTTCCTAAAGAAAATTAAAAAAACAAAAAACAAAAGAAAAATGTTTCTTAAAGAATTTTTCAATTTCACTATGACTGGGCAACAAAAATAATAACTGGATTAAAATTTTGACGGTCAAACAAAAAAAGACTTCTCAGTTTTCTGTATATGTATTTATAACGTGTGCGTTTATAAAATATAGATATTTATATATAATACATATATATATATACATATATATATAAATTAAATTATGTATATAAATAAAAATGTAAAGAATTTATTGAAGATAATAAATTTTACTCGTATGTCAGTGTTGGATAATTTGTGAATACCCAAATAATTTGCAGTACTTTATTTTTTAGACAAGACATATTTTTATACTATCTACATAACTAATATTATAATATTATATATTTTAAGTAAAATATGTAAAAATTTCTTCAATTTTCTTAGAATCTTAAACGTCAGTGAAAAGATATATTTAAATAAAATAAAAAAGGATTTTTTTTAGTTTAATTGAATTTTTAATAGAATGGGAAGCAAAATAAAAATTAAATTTGTATTGAACGAACAATAAATGAATATGAAAAGAAAAAAAATCTTTATTGTATTTAGAATTCTAAATTAAAATTACTGTTTTGTTATAAATATCATTAATTCTCTCACAAAACTTTAATTTTTGAAAACGTAATCAATACTATAATGTATATGATTGTATAGTTAGATTAAAACTCTTAATTGCAGAAATTTTCCACAATAAGTAATTTTAAATAAATAAACATTAACTATATTATTTTATTTTGAATCCTTTCTTGTCTACTTTCAGATTTTATTATACGGTTCAAAGAATTATGATGTTCAACCTATTATTTTGTCTCCCGATGAAATTTGGATCTAATTGATCAAAATATCAGTTTTTTTAGAATATTGTATGATTATGTTTTAATGACTATGACATTAGGAAAAAACTGTTGAGAAAAAAAAAATTTTTATATTAATATAATAATCAGAAATTTTTATTAATCCCTTTTATATAATTATTTTTTAAAATAGTTTTATTAATGTTTGAAGCATTACATAATAATTATTGTACAACAAAAATATAATACAGCCCAGTGTTATCTCAAAGTTCACTCCACTCTACCATTGCCGTACAGTCGAATTATTCATCTTGTTTTATAAATACCTTGCAGGGGCAAACACAATATTCTAAAAAAATAAAACGATAAAAACTGTACATTATATCACAATGTCTTAAATTACCCAATCTAAAGTTTGGTTTTAAAGGCGGTTGGTTTTGATTATTTAAAGCCCAACCTAAAGTAATCAAAGCAGGTGTGTTTCAAAGTAATATTTTGGGTCCTATATTACATTTGCTTTATACCCGTGATTTACCAGGATTAGCCAATATAACAATAGCTGTACATTTGCTGACGGTACTGCAATATTGACCAAGCTTCAGATAAATTATAAAAATCAAGCGATAAACTTTTTTATGGACTAAAAAAGAAAAATTAAGCTTAATCAACTTAAATATGTGCAAGTAAATTATACAAAATCCTACAAAATCCTACAAAATCCCCCAGCCGTAAATTTAAATGAAGTAGATTCACTCTAAGAAAACAAGGCAAAATTTCTAGGAATGACGTTAGATGTCAAGCTGAGATGAAAATAGCACGTAAAGAGGAAAGAAGGAAACACTAGAATTAGAATCGAAATATAGACAAATGTATTGCCAATAGAATATAAAATGTTATTATAATAATCAAAATAATTAAGCCTATTTGATTGTACGGCATACAGCTATACCATTTGCACAGGATTGTGCCAAACAAACAAATATTTAGAGCATTTAAATCTTCTAAAATAAAATTTTACGTAACATCGTTAGTGCTACTTAGTATATACGAAATTGTGATTTAGGTAGGGATCTAGAAATACCTACAGTAAGCGAAAAAATAAAAAAATATGCACTAAAACATAAGACCTACTTAGACTTGGTTAGTCTTTCAGACTTGTTTTGATATTTTAAGACGGGGCTGGTGTGTTTAGTGAGTTAAAGTCCCATATAACTGTGCTGCGTACAGCATCTTTCAACAATTCTCACCATCCTTACTTAAAGAAAAAGAAAAAAAAATTACCCAAAGAAATCTCATACAGTTCTTTTGAGTGGCTTTTGTTGTTTTCCACCCGCTATCCTAAAAACAAAATAAAAATTGAAAAACTTATTATAATATCATTTTACATATGTTTGTATCAAAAGTGATTAATTTGTTTTTTTTTTAAATTAGAAGAGCAGTCTATAAGTAATCTATGAACAGCATTACTTCTTTACCTTAAGTTCGGAACTCTATCAAAAAACATAAAACACTCTAATTTAAAATTTAACCGATCAATGCAATCATTTTAATTTTATAATAACTACACTAAAGTTAAATATATATATATATATATATATATATATATATATATATACATAACATTAAGTTTTAAATAAATAACTGAATTGTCTGTAATATGATTTCTTCAAAATCCTCTACTTTATGAACTACCTACGTTACTACTATTATGTCTGCAAGTGCCAATTAGTAGCCGATTAAAAAAAAAAAAAATTTTTTTGCAAGTTTCTTTTTTATTTCATTAAAATTACAGTCAATTAATTTAACATCAATTTTATTCCAAAATATGTTAAATTCAATTTTAAACCAAAGGAAAATATAAATTTAGTAGTTTAGACAAATAAATGAAAATAATTTTAAAATACAAAAATTTTTTTTAATTTTAAATGATTACAATTTTTTAGGAAAATTAGAATAAAAAAATAAAAAAATTATACCACATTTATATATATTTTATTTTGGTTAAATCAGTTGGAATTTTACAAAAGATTCTGGAAAATTGTAACCACAACTAAACGATCTTAATATGAACATTAAATTATGACCAAAAAAAAAAAACCACTTAAATTTTAATTAATTAAAATATATTTTAAAGCAGGGTTTATACTTTCAGTTAAATTGCACAAATTCATCTGAATCGACCAAATTGTCTGAAGGGTTTGAAGGTGATGGCCCTGACTCTGTAGTAAAATAATAATAATATTCATAAGAATACTAATATCAAAAATAACAGCCGTTACAGTGACAGTGTGCGTTGCCTTCAATAATTTCTTTATGTAGTAATGTGTTATATACTACTACATGTTGTAACTGTTGTAACGGCTATAGTCACTCTTAGCAAAATGGTAATTATAATAGACGGGTTCATTGTTTCCTTACAGTCCCACTCACAATTCAATGTTTCCGTATCCATTTTCTATCCTTTCCTATCCCTACTCCCTAGCTAATATACAACGTTCGCAGGTAAGGGTTTCATCTTATTACATTGGCTAAAGGGGGAGATGGGTTTAGTCAGGAAGAATCTGATACTACCAAGGGGGAAATTCTTGGTGTCTTTGGAAGATTTCCACCTTCCTTAGGAAAAAAAACAAATTTGAAATTAAGGTTTGTGTAGTTCAAAAAAATTGGACTGTGTGAGTTCTGTTCCGTTTTGAAATTTAATCTGTGACATATTCAATTTTATTTTAAATATTTCGAATTTTATCATACAGAATTTCATTTTTATATTTAATCATTTTAAATATTATTTAATATTATGCAAATTAAACTTTATTATTCTGGGTCAATATTAATTATTTTTCTGGAAATATAAATCATGAATCACATCCGAAAGAAATATTGAAAGATTATAAATAATTATTATAATAATAAAATTGATAATAAATAAATAAATAAATAGAAATCATAAATCAAATAAAATATTTCAAATGAGATTTTTATAGGAGAAATCAATATATAATTATTTAAAATGAAATGAAAAATTATAAAAGTAATATTTATAAAATAAACACCATATAAAATCGTGAATTCAAGTATATTCAAAACAGAAATGAAATAACATAAAATTAAAATATTATCTTCCATATTTCAATATTATATGCAATGTATTATTGACCAAAATTTCCCAACCAAAATATTTGTCAACTCTTTTCAGTAACTATAGGAAAAATTTAAGTTTTAGAAATATTTTTATATTTTAAGTTTTTTTTTTTTGTTCAAAATTTGTTTGTTATAACCTTCATAGAGCCAAAAGTTCGAACTCAGTGTAACTATTGTTGCTATTACTTCGTTGACGGGAAACTATTTTAAATGGACTCTTTCCCGAAAGCAATGCGATAACCTATTGCTTTAAAGTTTTAAATTCTTAAAACTTAAAATACTATGGGAAATAAAAAAAAAAATACAAGGGAACAGGAACACATTAAATAAATTTATTAACTTATTTAAAAACGAGGAAGAGTGTAGTAGAGTAAACTGTGTCAAATCTGAGATATCCGTAAGAACGTAATATATGCTGTTTCCATTAAACTTGATCATTATTTACAAAATTTCAGATGTTTTAGTGCCGTTGTTAAGAATCGAAATACATTTATGTAAATTTTGGAGTTGTTTGATAGCTACCCGAATTTGCTATATCAACACAACCAAAATTTTACAGAAATTATTGCCATATCATCTTTTATAAGATTTCAGATGCCTAGCTTTATTAAATTCCAAGATGTGAAAGCTATTCTGAACATGCTTTTCTGGTACAACCAAGTTTTACAGAAGTCATTAGCATGCCATATCGATATATTTTTAAAAACTTTCAAATACCTATAGCTTCAATAGACTCGGAGTCAATTTTCATTTAAAGAGAGAAGTTGTATGACATCTGCCCGAACCTATTGCACCAGTACAACCAAATTTTACAGAAATGATTGCCATGAAAGAAGTTTTCGATTGATAATCTTTGGGTAGTAGATTAAAATCTGCGTTGGGAGAATAATATATAATATGTACATATATATATATATATATATATTTTAAAATACTGAAAAATTAAAAAAAAATAATATTATAAGTAAAGTTATAGACTATATGAGCAATAACGGGTTCGTACGGGTATTTAAGAGTTGACAAAGGTAACTGCATTCGCCGTCGTTTTTATATTTACTTAATCTATCTCGTAACATTTTTTTAGCAGATTAAGGTAAACTTTTTGGCAACCAACAGAAACTTTTTATATAACAACCTAACGAAATATATTTTACTGTTATCCTTAATATATTGTATATACTCAATCCTTAATTTAAGTTTCAATTTTAAATTAAATAATCTGTTGAAAACTCAACAGATTAATCCACATGTAGTAATTTCATTAAATCAACAATTTTAAGTAAAATTTTAATTTTTTAACCTAATAATCTTAACTATATGTAATGAATTTACATATTGTAATGAAATTTTCCCCTAAAGTTATTCACAAATATAAAAAGCTTAAATTTCTTTTATAATTAAATTTACTTTTTATTCTTAAATAGACAACACCTATAATTGTTACCTTAAATCTATCATTTTTTTGCAATATTTTGCATTTCGCAAAGAAAAAATGCATTAAAACTTCATTCAACAAAAATTTAATTTGTGAGTATTTGTCTTTGAAATAATTTAATTCGACATTTCGAAATTCATTACAAACATTTATTTTTTCTATTTTAATTTCCATTTGAAAACAAAAAAAAGTAAAATTAATAGAAAATATTTCCAATTAAAAAAAAACAAATAAAATTTAAAAAGTATTTATCTTAACTAGATATTCGAAATTAGATTTTAACTTCGAAAATTTTAATTTCAATTTTTGTTATTACAGAAAAAGTGGGAAACTGGAGAAACTTTGAATCAAATCAAATCTAGAATTAAATAAAACAAAAAAAAAAAATCCTTTATTATTTGAATTGTCAATTTAATTTAATTTTAAAACGCATTTTTTTTTTTTTTTTTTTGTATTGGTTTTTTTTTAACTTCTATCAACCAAAGTTTTTACACTTTAAGACTTTAAATAAAAAAAACAATAGATTCAAATAAAGTAAAAAAAAAAAGAGATAGATATAAAAAAAGAAAAAAAAAATACAAGTAACAAGAACAGACACGGAAACTTTTTTAATTAATTTCTTGAAAAAGAAAATACCAAAAATAAGAAAAAAACAAAAAAAAAAAAAAAGGGAAAAAATGGAGGGAAAAAAATTAAAAAACTTTTACATGTAATTGTTTTACTTTAAGTCGTTTTTTTCTATAGATTTTTATTTTTTTTTTATGTATTTTGATTGGACGGCAGTGGTAAAACCACGTGCCTTTTTTTCTCTCTTTATAATATCAGAACAATCATTAAAGAAATTAAATAAAGTTTTTTTTTTTTTTTTTTATCGACATCTGCACTTTTATTAGCCTTTCAAGGGTATCAAAACAATAAAATCACTAAGAGTATCGGAAGTAAAGAAATTAATGATTTGAATTAAAAATTAGAATGGAACCATAACCATTCAATATTTAAAACCATTTTTTACCTTTTAGATATTTTTAAAACTTTTTTGTATATGAATATTTTAAACTTTAAGAAAAAACACATTTACGACATTCAAAAAATATTTTTAAGCAAATAAAAATAAAGAAAATAAGAATAGAACAGCATACTCTTAAAATTATCTGAATCTATTTGGAATACTTTAAAATGTATAGATGATTGTTTTCAAAATCCAACTATAAATTCTAAACCTGATGATCTGACAGTTTTCTTATTGACTAAACATACCTTATGCTTCAAAAACTAAATAATAAGATGGACATTCTGAATTACTTAAAAATTATAAAGAGGAAATGTAAAAGAGGAAAGTTTATAATAATAATACGTCAAAATTTTTAGCGTAATTAATAAAATTCCGAAAAAAAATATTAATGAAAAAAATATTAATCAATTTTTAAACTTTAAATTTGTTTAATTTGGACCCGGACGTCAACAACCCAATAAAAAAGGTGCAAACCATTTTTTTTTTTAATAAGAAAATAAAAACAAAATACAACGTGGCCAATATTCAATTTTGTTTATTTTTCTTTTTGTTTTTGTTTCTTTTACTTTTAAAAGTTTTAAAGTTAATTCGAAAATCTGCTCAATAAATTAATTAAATGCTTCTGATAAGAAAGTCTCTAAATAGCAAATTAAATGCTGTTCATTATCTATTTTTTTAAAACAACAACCAAAATGCAATATATACAAAAATATTGTGCTTGAGAAATTCATGACACTTGATTAGGTCAACATGAATATATTTTTACCGCTATTTAAAACAAAAATTTTCCTGAATCTAATATAAAATGGTATGCTCTTTTAGGGATATTGTATAATGGGGTCAAATAATTATTGGACTTTCTAAGCAATCTCTGTAAAAATTCACAAAGCATTAAACTGAAAAGGTTTTACTAAAAAATCCTATTAAAGTTATTATTTTAAAATATATCCTTCCTATATAATATATATCCTCAGACTTTTTTATTCATCCTATTCAACCCTTAGGGACAAGATCAAACGAATGTTATATAGATTGTTGACAAGATTTGTTTGTTGACAAGATTATAACAATTAAATTTGGAGATTGCTCAACGCATTTTATTAACTCTACCACTTTTATTAGACATTGAGAACTTTCTAATGTGCAATTTTTTATGATGAAATCCGTTAAAGGTCCAAACAACCTCTAAAAATCTTCTCTTATAACACCGGAATTTTTATATTCGCATAGCAGAATATAACTTAAACTAAATAAAAATTGAAGACTTAGGTTATAGATTGTTATTAGCTAAACATATTCATTTTTAGCGCCGTGCTCCTAAGCTTTTTGATGATTTTTTTATAAGTGTATTTAAAACCAATACTTGCATCATTTTTTATTGAAGATAAATAAAAATCCTTTCTGACCGCAGGATATTACTTTTCTTTTGTCTGTTAAAAATTTATTTTTCAATACTTTATAATAAAAGGAAAGAAAAATTACAAAAATATTTCTTATTTTTACTCTGAATACTGTTATCCAACATCCTAAATGTTTTTATCTATTTCTTTCTTTTTTTTTGTGTTTTGTTATTTTAGATTTATATTTTTTATTCAGTTCACTATACAAAATTTATCGAATAAAAAAACACGACCAGAAAAGGAGAGCAATTTTTTTTAATTTTCTTTTTTGCACTTTTTATTTTTTGGAGTAAAATGAACGCGTGCCAAGATTATGTCTTAATTAGATAAATTTCTTAACACTTAGTTAAGTATTTTTTGTTTTTATATCATCCTGTACCATTTTAAAGATGTAATAACAGTAGTGGTAAAAAATTGATTACCTAAAAAAACGAAAAACTTTAAAAAAGACTTTAAAGATTTTGGGAAAAAATGTTATTTACAGGAAGACAAATTTAGCTAAAAGTTAAAATAAGAGAAAATTAGAAATAAAAGTACATATACAGAAAAACTGATGCATAAATTTCAATAAGCTGCCTTTAGGTATTTTATGCAGGAGGATAATATGACTGATGGCCCTGACTTCGTATAGGAAGTAATAATAATACCAACAATAATAGCTGCTACAGTGGAGCTGCCTTCAATTATTACATTATGAAAAAACGTATGATATACTACTGCATGTTACAACTGTTGATGGTTTCCGCACTGACAGCAAAATAGTAATAATAATAGGCGTATTCATTTTTCCCTCACAGTCCGAATCTTCAATTTATTTAAATTTATTTATAATTTAATTTAATTTCAATTTAATTTCAGCATCACTGTTCTATAGTCTCCTATCCTTACTATTTCCTAGATCTTAGCTAATATGCTCAGTATGCGTTAGGATCATTATCCGATGATATTGCCTATAAAGAGGGGTAGTTATAGTAAGTAAGATCCTGACACTACCAAGGGGTTATTTTATGTATTATAATATGGCTAACTATAATTATGTCAGTTCATATAAATCATACCTATTACTTAACATAATTAAGTAATTTGTGACACAATAGTCGATCACTATTATAATAAGATGTCAACTGCATTAGATCCTATAATTTTTCTATTAATCGAAACATTATAATATAACCGCTTTCTTACAAATTTTATAAATTTCTATCAATTGATGGAGCTTCATTGATCTGAAACAAGTATAATAAATCAATTTTTAGATTAGTGTAGCCATAATGTAGATTATTATAATAGACAGTACTATATGTATATATATATATCATTAATATGAATCAAAACCTCCTACTGCAATAATAAAATAGACATCCAGAGACACAAGACATACAAAAATATAATCATTGGAATTTTTTTAATATTTCAAATGTTTGAGATACAACATATTATTATAATTATTTGGATAACTGGTCTTCATAACTGGTTATTTGAATATAAAATAATATAAAATTATTCAACATAGGAGAAAGTAAATTTTTGATCAAATTTTATTACTTATTTAAAATAGATATTTTTTTGTTTTTCTTAAATTCTCATGTACCTACTTAAAGTTTTTTTAATTTTTGTAAAGTTTCAATATTTTTATTTTTACTTCTCATTGAAACTATACCCATCTAAAACTTTACAAAAAAAAAATCCCTAAATTTTGAAGCAGATATAATATTAAAATGCAAATTGAAACTCTTTATATTTTTTTAATATGAATCAATTAATATCTTTTTTTCCATTTAGGGAAATTTAATTCTTTTATATTTTTTCTTTTTTTCTATATTATTTCTCAGATAATCTTTCAAAATAATATTGAGGTTAAAATTAATACTTTGAAAATCATTTTGCATTAATTAATAATTATGGGAGTTTGGCCAATTTTCAAAATCTAAATAATATCCAACTGCCATTTCACCTAATTATACTTGGCATAATTTCTTATTTCACATATTTAATTTTAATAAAATAACTATTCACAATCCAAATATAATTAATTCATGAAATGGCACCATTTTACAACTAACATGTTTAATAACATCTAACTTTATATAAACAAAATAGCCAGTTCAAGTTAAAGATTTTCTTTTGTAATGTTCGCTTAGAAAATATATGTTTTAAATAAAACAACTGTTACAATAATTAATTTTTAAACATGTATGCATAGATACATGTTTAAAATAGATGTATACATACAAAAGAAATTTAGCTGAAAGTCATAAGTATATTGTCCATAATATTGCAGGATTTTCATTATTTTGATTAGTAAGGGGTTCGTAAAAACATAAGTTGTGATTAGAACCATTGTTACAGTATTTAAATTAAGATTATATTCAATAGATTATATATTATGTACGCCACAGTAATTTGCAGTCAAACAATAGTATAGTAGTTATGTCTCGGGTTTAAATTCAGGCTAGGTCAAAAAATAATATAAATTTTTCTCATTGTATATAATTAAATATAAAATAAGTATGTATCTTCTATCTATCTATCGTCTATATACATAAAACCGAATGTTTGTCCGTTTGTCTGTCTGTTTCTGATTTATAGACTCCCCCTAAACTGTTCAGCAGATCATCATGAAAATTTGTACACAAAAGCTTTTGGGTACGAGGAGTGTTTCTGAGCTAACCATTTTGCTCTAACGACCTGTTGGGACTGTAGTGCAAATATTTAAACTTTTTCGTTCTAAAATAAAAACGATTTGACCAATTGACTTCAAATTTTGTATATGTTTTGCTTTTTCATTGTCAAAAGTTAGCGCTATTAATAGATTTGAAATTTCTTAATCCATATCTTCATTTAAAAAATCCATATGTTTTATTTATTGAGGGGTGCAGCTACGCGCACCAGTCATTAGCTAGTATATCATAAAATTATTATCATATTCTTGCATAAGATAATAGATGATGCACAAATAAAAATACTTTTTTGTTTCATAGTCCTGTGCAATAGCTACTATCGAGTAATCAACTATCCTTAATGAAATTATTGAAGCCAGAAACTGAAGCCTTAGTCAATAATATAAATAATAAATATAGCTTAGTCGTTCCCCAGTTTTCCTTATAGAAGTGGAAAAGGGAAAAACAAACAAAAAATAAACAGTAAATTATGTAAATACTTCAGTTAATTATCAATGTTATTTTCCCATTACTCTACCACAACACTTTTCCATATGAAAAATCTATTTTCTTTTTTCCCATACTAATTCAATTCATAATATAATGTACTATTTTTACTTTTTTACTTCTGCAAAAAACAAATAGCTATAAAATAAAATACAAATAGCTAATAAATTTTGGAAAAATATTATTTGACTTTGCATAATTTTTCTGCAAAAATTATCCCAAAATCCGAAAAATATTTTACAAAATGTTTTTTTGCCAAATATATTTTTGCAAGGTGTCTCATTATGATAAAGGACCACTTAATAAATGACAAACTATGCTAAAACACGTAGTGTAATTTTTGCCAAAACAAATTAAAAAAAATTAAGTGTAATGGAATTTTATATTTTGGATTTCTACTAACTGTATTACCACTGATCATAAATTATATTTGATTTTCTATACATAGTAAAAAAATTGTTAAAGTTTAAACCAGTTTTTGTTGTAATTTCCAAGTTTTTTTTTTTTTTTTTCTATTTTTAGTTGATTATTATTTTTATAAAAATGAAGTAGAACTTTATTAGTACAATTTTTATTGAAATATTTAGAGATTTTATTATTATATACCTATTATTTTTTGTAAAAAAAAATATTTAAGAAAATTCATGCTAAAGAATTATGAGAAAATTTTATATTACTATTTTTTTTTTTTTTTATAGTTGATATCGTTTCTGCCCTGATTAAATTTTTCTGCAATTTTTCAAGTATTTTTCTAGTAGTAAATTTTACCATGACCTAAAAATAATTTTTTTTTTTTACATGATAATAATAAAAATATATAGGTATATAATATATATATCTATTAATATATTATGTAAAATAGAAAATAAAAATAGTTTCATTTTTATTATTGAAAGTTTATATAATGTAGTAATGGTCGGTCGGCATTGCAGTTCATTTTCTTTTTGTTCAATTCATGTTCTAATTTTATTCGAAATCTTAATTCATATTTTTTCTTATACAAAAAGAAAATGAAAACAAATTTATAGTTCATAATCCTTTAAGGTATTTGCAGATAAAATATATATTTTTTTTTTTTTGTTTTTTTGTTTTTGATTGATGACCTTACATAGTTAAATGATATATATTTTTTTTTTTTCTATATACATATATATATTTATGTATTGAAAATAGTTTTTAAAATATTTAATTAGAATGACCTTTTTTTTTTCAATTTACGGGTCGATTATTTTCAGTCTTTTAATTATTTTAAATATGTTAAAAACTCTAAAGGACATTGGAAAATATTTTTCTGATTTTATTTGGTAAGCTACAAACTAATAATTCAAGGAAATCTTATCAATTAAATTCTATTTAAATTAATAACATTATGTTGATATTTTTTTTTAAGTACTTTTCTTTTTGACCATAATATTTATATTTATTCCGTGAATATAATTTTGTTGTATATAAGGAGGATGAGATTGGTGAAATTTTTCGCAAATATTTTTCATTTATTAGAAGACTATAAATAATGACTATAAATAATGAATATATAATAAGTAACACTTAATGTTGAAATATATTGTTAAAAACAATTAGGATATTAAAATTCAAGTACAAATTTTACCTTTTATTTTGTATACAAACCGTTGTTGTAATCCTTATATTAAAATTTTTATTGCAAAATTATAGTAAAACAAATTTTCAATTTTTAAGAATACTCTTTTTTTTTTGAAAAATTTATATATTATGAAAATTTTCTAAAAATTTCAAAAGAATTTTAAAACATTTCAAAATTTTAACAAATTTTAGTTAAAACTTAAAAATTAACGATATTATATTATATTTCGTATTAGTTAAATGTTTAAATTTTAAATTATTTCAATATCAAAGATTTATTTTATTAAGATTACATACCATATCTATTATATTAAATTGTCGATTCCTAAGGTAAATAATTATATTTTTTTAACACATAATATCATAACGTTATATATTTTTCTAACATTATTTTTATAACTGTTAATGTATCTGTAATTTTTGTCCCCAACATTTTCGTTAAATGTTTATTGATCTTTGTATGATTTGCATCAGCACTCTTTCGGTAAATAAGCATTTGATGCTTAACCACACAGCCATCAAGGCCTCTCAAAAGAAAGAAAATCTTTTAAAGCGCAATAATATAATTATTAACAAACGATTGCATAGATTTAGGGGTTTCACATCATAATTTCTTAACTAGAGGTAAAATAAACCAAAATACAATAGCTTTTTCCTATGTTATATGGGAAGTAATTCAGAAACAAAATTATAAAAAACTCAAAGTTTCAAAAATTGTTTACTAAGAACAATGAGTTGAGCTAGAAAGATCATTTATTACATCTTTAAGTGTCTTAACACCATATATTTGTCATAAACTTTTAATTATTTTATTATGCGATACTGTTCATTTTTTTTCTGCAATCATTTTTAAATTTGTTTTTAACTTTAGGTTACCATTTGCAATGTTTTTTTTTTATGTAAAAATACCACAAGCGTAAAAATATAAAAAAATAAAGTGCGTTAAAAAGAAAATAAAAAAAGAAAAAAAAAATTAAAAATCAAAAATAAAATGTTTTAGAACTCACAACTTTAAATTTTATTTTCATAACAGTAATTGATAAGTTTATAAATTGAAAAAAAAAAAAAAAAAAAACTAAAAATAAAAAAAAATTTAAAATTAAAAAATAAACATAATTTTCCAATTGAAGATTTTTCCTCATGAAAGAATATAAAAATAAAAAAAAAAAGTTCCTTAACTTTCTTTAAAAATTATTGAACTGAAAAGAATTTTTTTTTTTATTCCTTACTTTAAAATGCAAAAATAAAAACAACAGGTTTACTAAACACATTTTTTTTTCTCAGCATTAAAAAATTTAATTTTAAAAATAAACTTTTTTATTTTATTTTTATTTATTAAAAAATTAGAGCTAGGTACATAATATACTATTCCATTTACATTTTATTTTCACAAGTATAAAAAAAAATTTCCCCGTAATTTTCTTTGAATTTTTTAATAAAAATTTTTCGATTTTTTTTTATATAAATTAGACATAATTTTCACTTTTTACTTATCCCATTTAATTAATGATTTGGTATTTAGCATTTCTTTTAATCGATCGATTGGATAACTCTATTGAAAAAGTAATAGATATTATGAAAATGGTAAATATTATGACAATGATAACAGAACAATATCTTATAGCTAATCAATAATCATTAATAGAGTGCTAGGATTCCACCCAAAATATTTCTTCAAAAAGAGCTTTACCGGATAAATATTATTATTTAATAATAACATTTCAAAATTTTTTGGGTCCTTTTCCTTTAGGATATGGGCCATCATCGGATAAGGATGTGGGCCATCACCGGATAAATATTTTAATGAAACTAAACAAGAATAAAGTACTTTTTCAAGTTGAATAAAATATCTTTGTAAAAGTTACTATGATTCATATATAAAATATATTATCGACAAACTTTTGGTAATGATTTAAATTATCCCTGTAACCTGCATCCTAACCTGAAAATTACCCCTTTACCTGTACCTGTACCTGTACCTATAACGGATTAAATTATCATAACTAAATTGATACAGTATCCCTTCCGTCCTTATATGTAACTTAGACGAAAGTTTTTGAAAAGTGTCATGTTATTCGGTCGAATATATTAGATATATTAAAGGTCATTCATTTCGAAATTGTTTATAACAGATGAAACGGTATAACACGGTTTCGTTTTATAGGATCAGAGAAATACTTCAATAAAATTTGATGATAATAAATACACCATGGATTGAAATGCATATGATTAGAAAATAAGCAAATTAACAGACTTTCTATTTATATATAAATTTTGTCAAAAATATTCAGAAATATTCAAAGTTATAATAAAATGTATAAAAGTAGAAGTATAAAAATATATAATCAACACCTACACTTTCAAAACAATGAAACCTAAAGGTATTAAAATATAAATAAATCTTGACTATTGAAGTGTATAAAATACATTCATAATTTATTAAAATAAAAATACTGGCATAAAATAACTTTCGACGAATTTAAACATGGTTAGTAATTTTAAGAACTCAAAATTCTAAGAAATTATTATTAGGGAAGTAAAAATTTTTGTATAAAGTTATTGAACTTTTCTAAAATAATGAAAAGTTTTTTTTTTTTCAGATCAACAAAAAAAAATTAAATGAATTAAAAATTCAATTCATGACTAGTAGATATATAATATAAGCCATCATAACAACTTTCATAACAGAAACTTTTAATCTTTATTAAAAATAGAAATCTTTTTTTTTATAATTTTCTGATTTTATATTTTTGGGCTTAAATATGTGCAAATTTAAAGAAAGTGAATATGACAAATAGATTTTATTTCAATCAATAGAATTGTTATTATCTGATATTAATAATTATTTATTTTAGTGAAACTGAAAAGTAAAGTATATAGAACCATATTAGTACCTATTATAAACGAAATTTTTATTCGCAACCCCTAAAATTATAGATCAAAAGTTATAGATCAATCTTAAAATGGTATATATCATTATGCGATAGATTATAAATCCATATGTCACCAATTTCATAAAGCCATAGGTTATAAATTCATTTTGAATATGGCTTCATGACCTATAACTTTATAACCCCGCACCCAATCTTCCGTTTATTACATCCTGTCTATCATTGTAAATATATTTTACAGAAATTTCAAATAAATCAAACAAGATAGAATGTAAACCAACGGTTTTTAAAAGCGCACATTTCCAAACTCAATACAAACTGTTTAGAATTTTGACTTTGACAAAAATTTGAAAATTTCATGTAATAAGAAAAAACGTGAAAATAGGACATTTTTGAAATTTTGAGGGGCCGTAAGTCCGGAATCCTATATAACTAAGAAAAGCCGTTAACACGCGTAAAAATATATTATTGAACCTTTAATTTTCATGCCTCGCCGAAGAAAAATTTTTACAGGTGCCTAAGTTACAGGTGTCTAAAAATAGCAAATTTTCAATTTTTGAGGAGTAATAACTCTTAAAGAGGGGGTGCTACCAAAAAAATTTCTGAGGAAACTTATACTAATTCTAAAAGTTCTTTCTTGTCTCAAATTTCTTGTCTCAAATTTCAGGTTTCTATCTAAAGGCGTGCCGGAGTTATGAAAAAAGAAATTTCATGCAAAATATGGTTTTCACATAACGGTAAATTTAAATAGTAAATTATAAAATATTGCATAATTTTGATATTCTTTTATATCGATAATAAAATTTTCGATCTTCTGACGGTTTTAGATTGCAAAACTATTACGCAGGGCCTGAGATATATCCATCTGAAAATGGGACTTTTTCGCAATTTTGAAGAGCTGCAACTTTGGAACCCTTTACACTAAAACAAACCTTTAACACACATTAAAATATATTACTGTAGCTTTAAATTTTATATCTTGCAGAAGTAAAATGTGTACAGGTTCCTAAGTTACAGGTGTTTAATAGCAAATTTTCAATTTTTAAGCCCTCATATCTCATAAACAGGGGGTGGCCCAAAAAAATTTTCTGAGCAAACTTATACTAATTCTAAAAGTTCTTTCTTGTCTCAAAATTTCAAGCCTCTATCTAAAAGCGTGCCGGAGTTATGAAAGTAGAAAAATCATGCAAAATTTGGTTTTCACATAACGGTAAATTTAAATACTAAATTTAAAAAAATTATATGATTTTGATATTAATTTACAAAGATAAAAGAAATACCTGTCGAATGACGTTTTCAGATTGAAAAAATCTTAAGCAGAACATAAGATATATGTATTTAAAAATAGGGCTTTTTCAAAGTTTGAGAGTGTTGCTCCGTAATGGAAGGGGCTACATGAAAAAGTTGTTCCACAAAATTATTTTTTTTACGAGACCTACCCATGGTTAAAATTTTTTTTCTCTATCTTTAACGGTGTAGAAGTTTTGTAAACAGACGGACGGACGGACAGAGTGAAACTAATAAGCACATTTTTTCAAAATTTTTTTGGAAAAGTGCTAAAAACGAAACAATATTGAAAGGTTCATCCTATTATAAATTACTTCAAAATTCTTAATTATCAAAATATATGTTACAAATACAAAACATTGACAGTTGACATCATTTTAAAATTTATAACAAAAAAAGCCATAGAACATTGATACCGTTTTAAGTTAATCAAACAACAAAAATAAAAAAAAAAACTGTTAAACTTATTATTACTATAAATAAATAAAATTCTAAATCATTGATTTATTGTTCTTTAATATGTTAAATATATGTAATATTGATTTAAGTTCATACACATTTTTAATTCTATTACGCTCAATTCAATAAGAAATCCTTAATATGCTTGAAGAGAAATTAAAGGAATAGATTTTCATATTATTTTGAAAAAATAACTTTTAAAAATTCTTTTGTTAATGTCAATTTTTTTTTTTATTTTTACATTTTTCAACAAATGAATGAAATAAAATGTTTTTTCCTTTATTTTTGTATAGAAGCATTTTTTGTATTGTGTATCTATGCATTTTTAAATAAGATCAAAAAACTTTAAGTAGTATATTGCTTATTTAATAATATATTGCATTTTATTCCAATATTTTTTGTTTAAATCTTTTAAAAATTGAAGTTTTGAATAAGAACAAAAGTTCTCAAAAATTCAGATACATATTAAAATTTCGGGGTATACTTTACTTTAGATACATTGTCCGATTACCTTAATTTTTTACATAACGATACCTAGAGACGTTACCTATAAATCAAATTGATTATTTTGAAATTTTCTTAACATTTACGATACGATACGATAGTATACAGGAATCAATTTTTTACAACATTGTTGGGCCTACTATTCTATCATGTTCATGTTTGCCAAAAGTCATGTTCTATGAAATATAGGGGACGTCACTAGGTACCGTTATGTAAAATTTCAAGGCAACCGCACAATGTACGTAAAGTAAAGTATATCCAAATTTCGTTAGAATTTCGTTTTAAACCAATTTACAAATTTTTATTTTTTGTGTTTTTTTTTTTTTTTAATTTATTTGCAATAAGTCAGATTTCATTATTTAATAGCTTCTTAACCTATTCCAATTTTTTTGTTAAATTTTACGTTACAATTCTCCTTAAACAATTATTTACGTATATAATAATATATTTTTCGGGTTTATATGATATTTACCATAAATCCATTTCTCAAAAACTCACTTGACATAAAGACATTTAACAAAAAAAAAAGACTTTTATCATAAAGTAAGTCAACATAAAAAGAGATTTAACAAAATTCCATTTATTCTAATGGGTGACTTCTAAACCTCCGCTAAACCAATTATTGAAACTGCAAAAACCAAAAAATATTGTTATTTATTATTATTTATCGACTAACAATTTTAAGTTTCAGCTTTCTTAGGTGTATATCTAAAGTACAAATTTAAATACAGAATTATAAACATCATTATTGCCATCATCCTTGACAGTCATTGTCATTATGACCAACAGTAACAACCTTAAACGTAACCAACTACAAAAATATCACCTACAAAACATTTATGCCAAATGTCCCATTTGTCAAAACGATTTTGTGCGAAGTAGGTATCTCATTAGTATAAATGGAATTTAACCAATTTATGTTTTTTATCTTAACTGAATTTATGCTAAAAAACTTTTTATGCCAACTGGGTTTATGCCAAATGTTTTTTAGAAAAATGGGTTTAGACCAATTAGAATGATCCCATATATTACATTATTTCCAATATATGTTCTATATCTATATATAATACATATTATATATATATTATATATATATATATATATATATTTATTATATATATATGAATTTACATATGAAAAGTACAGTAATAAAACTATCAATGTAACAATGTTTTAAGAATTTTGAGAAGCTATTTTTGAAGACTTATTATTTAAAATTTTCTCCCGGCGAAATGACAATTTTTTTTGTACAAGGTACATACATGATTATTTATATTAGCTACAGAGTGTGCATAATAACAATATCCATAATTTTTTTTTAACTTTTACTGAGCTCAATGGTTTTTATTTGTCAAATTTAAATTTTATTCGATATGTTTTTACTTTTTCCAGAAAATTATTTTGTTTGTATGTTTTTCTAATTCTAGTATTCATATTATATTTATGCATACATATATGATAATAATATATACATACTTAGTTTACAACCATTAAAAACAACTAAGTATTTTTCTTTTTAAATTTCTTCTTTTTTCTTTTTTAATAATCTAAATATTTTTTTTTTACGGAATCCAAAACACAAAATAAAGTCACGAAATTCCTTATAACCTTGAGGTGCAAAAAAAAAAAAAAAAAAATTAAGTTAAAACTTTTCTTTTAAATAATCTTAGAACGTATTTAAAAATTTTACCTCTGAATTTTAATTTTCATAAAAAAAAAAAAAACTGTAAAACAAAAAAAGCATTGTTGAGAAACAACACAAGGCACAGTTTTCAGTTCATTATATTTTTCTCTCGTTCTTATTTTTTATTTCATTTTTGTTTTCTGTTTTTTTTTTTTTTTTTTTTTAACATAACAGAACAGCTAACAAGGTCGTATGTTTATTAATTCAACAGATTATCTCATCAATCGAATCATATTAAAATAATAATAAAAGTAAAATGTAATCATATTACAACGTCAGTATAATAACATTAGCTACAATATTAATACAGAATAAATACAGAAGGCAAAAAAAAAAAATGGAAGAGATTTTTTTTTTTTTAATTTTCTGTTAATTTTCAAGGATATTAAACGTTAGTTATTAACCTCTATAATAAATTAACAAGAAAAGAGAAAAAAAAAAATAATAATACATGCATATTATTTATGTATCCTGTTATTTTCTTCATTATTTTAATAGACTTTTTTTATTTTGTTTTTTTTTTTTTTTGTTTTCTTATTCTATAGATTTTGTATGTGCATTAGTGTATATATATACAAAAATTCAATATACATTTTTTTCATCAACATAAATATGATATTATAATTTAATAGCAACATTGTAAACTTAATTTAAAATGATTATCTGAAGTGAATGTATATTATTATGAAAGAAAAGTGATGTGATATGTATATGAAATTTTTAGGTACATTTTTAGATAACTCAGGGTTCAATTTTAGTTTTTGTTTTCTTTTTTATTCTTTAAATTATTTACATTTTCAATTCACTCTGATTAAATTTAAATAGAATATGATTTAATTTAATTTTATTTTCTTATTTTTTTTTTTCATTTATTTTTTATTAAATAGGGTACATTTTTATTCGTATGAAAAATATAGATTAAAGTTTTGTATATTTCAAAAATAAAAGGGTTACTTTAAAATTGAATTTTATTTTTTTAATTAGATTTCAACTTTTTTAAAATATTTTTAAAAAATTGCTTTACATGTTTTCCTATTTAATATTTTATAATTGAATTGACTTGTACCTCTCAGCTGTAGAGAAACTTAAGAAAAGTAATATTGAATTTAGTTTCGATAGTAATAAGTTTTTTGTTTTTTTTTTTTTTATGCTTGACCAAAACAATCGGTTATAAACTTTTGTGTTTTATATAGAAGAAAAATATGGTCAGCATCATTCTTTCTGAGCAAAATACACTTCAAATAAAATGGATCACAATGGAAATTTGTAAATGAAATTCAACAATAACATTTGCTTAGACTTGTTAACATATTCGGTAGTTAAGGTATATGATCAAAATCAATTATTTTTTCACAATAGAATTTGTTCTTTTAAATGTATTTCTACTTTTTCTTCAAATATCCTTTCATGGTAGTTAGATCCTTCAATACTTATATTTCAGCTTACAGGTTATATTTCATTGGGTATATTGGGTATTACATTGAGTATTTCGCCTAATTTTATATAAGGTCAAAAGTTTCTTAATTTTAGTCGCCCAGAACTTATTTTAGAAACGACAATATATTTTTTTTCTTTTTCTTTTAAATATCTTTCTAAAATTAAACTTTCAATTATTTATTAAAAGTCAAAGAAATTTCTGTATTACTAGGTATATTAAATTTGTAACTGGTTATAAAATGACACAAATATAAGTTCTTAATATTGTATTCAAACAATAAGAAAGTAAGATTTTATTGTTTGAATAAACAATATTATTAATAAGCTTGGAAAACGAGCATTGAATAGATAATCGACCACCCAAAGTTCCTAGACCATAATTTATTAGCGAAACGTAGTCAGTAGTAATATTGAAATGATTTTTTTCTTTTTGCACTTCAGATAAACGTGCCAAAACCAAAATGATAATAAAATAAAATCATTTAAATCTTCTAACTTCAATATTTAATTAAATTTATATTTAAATCCTTTTAAATTTTCGCAATGCTTTTAATAAACAAAAAAAGTTTAGTTTACACACTTTTTTTCTCACCTGTTCATAAATAAAAACACGACAAGAAATTTATATGCTTTTCTTCGCCTATATGTATGCAATATGAATTTTAACTAGGTTGATTATCTAATGCGAATATACTGGCTGTTTAAAATTTCTTACATAATAATACTGAATATAAATTAATAATACATTAATAAATCATATTTTTTATGTTCCAAAAGATGAACAGACCTCGAATTCATAAATACCAAAGAAAGAGACAGAGAGTATAGTGTATAAAAACAAATTGTAACCTCTTCGGAACACTTCTCAATGGCATATGTTCATTTAATATATAAGAAAACGATTCATCTTTAAAAAATAATGGCTGCAAAAAAGTTGTAAGTTAATACAAAACATTTTCTTGCGATTTCGATGAAAAAATGAACAAAAAAAAGATAAATGACAAAGAGGTAGGATAAGGTAGGTACTAATTGATGTTGGGAATTTCTGTAACTTATGACACCTGCATGATATTCAAAATATCCTGTAGTTAAGAATATTTCATTTTTATTAGATATCCTTTTCTCTACTCATGAATTTAAATTTTTTTATTTTTGTAGGGTAATCTTACAATAAATAACATTTTCTGCATAGTTCCAAAAAAAATTATGATTTTTTCTGCAAAGAATTTGTATTATGTACGAATTTCCGGGTTTTGAAGGCTAAACTTTTTAAAAATATGTTGATGGTGTCTTAAAGGAAGAATTGTTTAATTATTAATTTAACAGGTTATGCATGAGAAGCATTACTTTATCAAAAGTAATATTAACAATAAAATATTTATAAAAACTAGATTTCTATACTCTATAATATATGAGCAGTTGCATTATTTATGTTAGTACGATGGGATCGCTTCTAAAGTGCCAAGGATGATTATTTTCTTATTTAACAATATTTTCGCAAATAATGGGAATATACATTTAGATTTATGATAAACTTTACAATAATGTTGTTTTCTTTTACAATTTCATCGTAAAAAAAAAAATATTTAATATAACTTAATATTTTCTATTTATAAAAAATCGTTCTTAAACATAAATTTTTCATATGACACTTAACTTTTAACTATATTCACTATACATCATCCTTAAATTTTACTAAATTTGTTATTATTTAAACAAAAAATTTGAATTATTAAATTAGAATACAACTGAAACTCATATTCTTAAATTAATACATTTATAGCATTAAAATGATTTAATCCAAATTACTTAAATAACTTTTTAATCAGTGTTAATGTGTCAATGTTAGATTTAAGTTGAATAATAAATACATCGAAATCGCAAAAAAACGATAATTTGTGTAGTGCAACTTTCACTTAACAGCGAATATTTTTAAGCTTATAATCAAAATTAAAAATTATACAATATACAGAAAAAAAGATTATCCCGATTTTATATCATTTAGACTTTAAGGATTTTTTTTTATGAAATTTTTCATATGCTTTTGTTTTTCTGTTCTAAGAAAAGAAAAACAAAACAAAAAAAAAAAAATAATAATAAAAAATTTTGAAGGTCGTTTCGGTATTCGTTTCGCTGAAGCCGAAACTTAATTCCGAGCACATAATAAAAGCTTAAAAGATTTACGCTCTTTCTCATTTCATTCTCATTTATTTTATTTTGTTCTTTTCTCTATTTTTTGTTTTTTATTTATTATTTTTTTTTTTTTGTATTTCTGATTTTATTTTCTTATTGTTTTTATTTTTGTTTATAACAATTTCTCTATTTAGAAATTTTTCTCATGTATTAATAGAAAAAAATAAAAATAATCGCAGTTTTTTTTTTTCATTCTTGTAATGTATTCATTACTTTTATCGTTCGTTGAGTTTTTACGTCAAAAAAATAATACAAATAATAACGCATAGTTACAAATGCTAGAGAAAAAAAAAAAAAACAAAACATAAGTTCAAAATTATGCTGTTTTTTTTTTTTTATTTTGCATATTTTTACCATATAACCATCAACATACCTAGCCTTAACAGCATAAGTTAAATAAAAATGAAAATGCCATTGCCAGATGTTGTTACTATACCTTGGCATAAAAAAAAATTTTTTTTATTTTAAATTCTGTGTTGTTAATTTTTGTTGTCTTTTTTCTCTGCTTTTGAAGTTTAGTTGTTTTTTTTTTCTATTTTATATTAAAGGAAGTTGATTTTTTGTCTCCTTCTGTCACCATTTTTTCTCCCATTTTTAATTTTTTTTTTTTTTGTCTTCTTCTCGTCTAAGCTTTACGAAATTTTTTGATCAATTTTTTTGAGGGTTTTCTTTTTAAAAACTTGTGGCTTTTTTTAAAATTAAAAATAAACAAAATAAAAAAGTTGAGATCTAGGAGGCATAAAACATAAGGAAAAGAAAAACTTTTGTTGTCTAAAATAAATATTTATGCTAAAACAAAGAAAAAAAAAAAAAATGGCAAAGATAGAAAATATATTTTCTTAGTCTTTCTTTGTATAGAGATGATGATGATCCTTCATAGATGAATTCGGTTTTTTTTTTTTATGTTTTATAGATGATGAAATTGGAATAAAATTATATTACCTAAAATAATTTCTTGGAACTTTTTGTGTTTTAATGATGTTTGTTAATACCCTTGACAAAAGTTCATTATAATCATCATCAAGAAATTTATTTTATTTTTTTTTTTTTGGGATGAATAAAGTTATTCTTTACACTTTTTTTTAATAATAATCATAATGATAATAATAATAATAGTGATAATTATAATTATCTACTTGCGCTAGCAAATAATAGTTATTTGTTTTAGTGCTTTATTGTTATTGTTCTTATCACTTGTTTTATTTCTTTTTAGACTTTTTTAATTAACAATGTTTTTACTTTGCAGAGTTTTTCACTGTTTGATTTTGTATTTTGTTAAATTTCTAAAAAAAAAAACTACTAAAGAAATCGTCTTTTAGAGGCACTGTGGCACTGACAATTAGCTATATTTGAAATGGATACGCGGGCAACATTATCTGTCGTTCTTGATTTCATTTTAATATTTATGAATACAGGTTTTCGACTGATTATTGCTCTCTAGGTTTAATCTTACGTAAAGCAAATGCTTCTGTGTCATACGGCTATATAAAATGGTTTCAAAGAGTTGGTTTCGTCTCTCAGAGTAATCAGTAATTCATCTTATATGAGAAATACGGATCTATGCTCAAATTAATAAACTATATTTTCTACGCAAAAAGTAGCAATCAAAAATTAAATCTATTAAAATATTTTTATTTAAACTACAGAATGTTAAAATGAAAGTTTAGGATGGTGTATGTTATAATATTAGTATGATGAAAATATCACATTCTTTCTACATTCACATTACAATAACGACATTTTCAATCTTAATAGAATATATTTGTTATTTTTTACTTAACAACATAAAAAAAATTGTAGGCTGTACGTTAACATTTTGGTTTGGTTTTAAAATTAAGGTTGCAATTTTTTAAAATCGTAAAATCCTATCATCATGTTTATGTACTTCTTATTTTTACCTTACATCATTTATAACAAACCGTACAAAAACTTTTCACTTAAAATCAATCAATTTTTCCCTATATGATTAATCCATATTAATATAGTATTACTTGGGACCTCGGTAGCCTAGTGGGTAAGAGCGTATAAAATACGCTATAAACACCGAGGGAATGTGGTTTCGAATCCCACACACGTTGTAAGAGTTATTCCCCCTTACGAAATTTACAGCCACGCCTGAACAGAAAAGGCTGAGTAATTTCCTGTCCACATTTATGTGTCAGAGACATGCAATAAAAAAAAAAAAGCAAAATAATATTACTTTGTCTCAAATGATATAGGAGTTCTGAAAAAGACTGTAAATGGAAGAACCGATTAATATTATTTAAAAAAACAAAAACTATTTTAAATTCTCAGACAGTAGGGATAATTAAGACTAAAGTTTTTTTCTGCTTTATATTATGTAGGTATTATTGTAATTTGTAATAAAAAAAATTTAATGTATTTCCATAGTTCGGCAAGAGTTTTTTCAATTTATTTAATTTGAAAAAGTTTCTTTTACACACAGATGATTTGTGTATCCGGAAACCTTAACTTTAGATAACTATAAAATTGATGATGATAAGAAAAACATTTAATTTATATATATATAATATATTCATATATGTTATATTATGTGCGTACTTGTAGACATTAAATCCGACATTTTGAAGAAAAATCTTTAAATGTTTTTTGTTGAAACTGCATTGGAATGAAATTAAATACAATTTCTATTTGAAATGCAAACAAATTATTATTTTTAAAATTAATTTTGATATTTAGAAAAACAAATTTTTTTAAATTCCTCAAAATAATTAAGTTTGATAAAATTATATATAGAAAAAGAAAATCAATTATAAGGAGTATCTAAAAATAAAATTATTTACTATAACACAATTTTCCTTTTACTTGACAAGAAATTTTGAAAAAAGTTTCATAAGAAATTTTCATACAAATATTTAATTTTCATTAAATTATTAATTATATAATATTATGATGTATAAGGACTAAAAAGAAAAATTTTATTAAATAAATAAAATACATAACATTATGTAAATGATATAACTATGAAATGTGAAATTTTAATGTGAAATTCGACCAATTTTGAGAGTCTAAAAATCGAAAGTCGAAAAATAAATTTCAATTTAATAAAATTAGTTATGGAAAAAAGAAAATTTTCAATATAATTAATTTTATTTAATAAAAAATTAAAAACCAATATCGCAATTTTAAAAATTGAAAATAAATTTTCTAATTAATATAAAAAAAGAAAATTAAAAAACCATTTGTACCTCTCTTTGAAATTTTCTTTTCGTTTTCTTTTTATAGTTTTTTTCTTTTAAATACTGTTATTATAATTAAAATATTATTACTTAAATAATATTGCATATTTTAATTTATTTTAATTCATTTATTTTCATTTATTTCCCTTGAATGAATCTAACAGCCAATAAACTTAATTAATTATTTTTAATTAGAGATCAAGTGGTGCTCTTTACAAATTCGTATAATATTTTGTAGACTTCTTTAAATTTCAGGATAAAAAAAAAAAAAAAAAAAATTGATGTACATATTAAATTCATTTTCTTACAACGATCTTTTAAAATAACTTATATCCAGTTAAAAGGCAAGTAAGAGTGTTCGAGCTGATTTGATTGTAACAATTCTAAGATACTCTTACAATATATTATATGTTTCCAAACAAAGAATTTAATGATCTTTTACAAAATTTCAGAGAACTAATTTTAATAAATACCGAGATAAATTTATGTAAATTCGAATGACAGGACGGTTACAGTTGTCCTGTTATTAATTGAATTTTACAGAAATCGTTGTCATAAAATTTGATCATATTTTTAAAAAAATGTTATTTAATTACTAAAATATGGCGACATAAATTTTGTAGTTGTATAATAGGTACCCGAACCTCTTACGATTTCAGAATCCTAGAACTAATATTTTTTTACTTGAACACAAAAACCAATTCAACTCAAAATTTAATCCAGAACAAGAATATCTTTTCGTCTTCTTATATCTTATATCTTTTTTCTTTTCGTCTCCTTTACAGTGTCACAAACATACTGACACAAACATGATGACAAAAATTTTTTTATTTTGAAGTAAATTAAGATTAAATCTGGCTGCGTAATCCATATTGAATTTTCATACAAGATTATTAAATGGAAATATATTTTTGAATATTTTTGAACATTTTGTTTGTAATTGACAGTACCTTCTTTTAACTATGACAGGATATACCATTTTAATTAAAGCATTGCACTTATTAATTATATAATAAACCATTGTTTTTAAAATTTTAATTTTTGTTTCATTCAAGATATTTAATGACATATTTAATAATTTATTGTTTGAATGAGATCTTTAAATCTTAGACATAGTAAAGAGTTAAAAAGGTAGTGATCACTTTGTTTACGTTTATATAATTTTCCAAACTTTAATGTAATGAAATATTAATTTATTAAAAACTTAAAGTAAAACTTTTATTGTAAAATATTTTAAAATAAATGGGAATAAAGAAACAAGAATAACGAATATATCTATGAATAAAATTAATACAATCATATTCAATACACCTTTAATAATAATTTACTATTTATAGAATATTTTTAAAAGTTTTTGAATAAATGAAAACTATATTTTGTAATAGAAGCCCCTTCCTTACTATAATTCCAACAGTTTTGATTTAAATTCTATATACAAAGTGTATCAAATATCAAATTAATCACTTAAAAGATATTAAGTATTTTATATTATTTGGCAATAACTATTTATAGTTAATACTTGTTAGATATTCCCATCATTGGAAAATCTATTTAAGAAATATATATGTATGTATATTCTAATAAAAATTTTAATTTAAAAAAAAAAAATATTTCGAAGAAGTAATAATATTGTAATAAATCTTTTATAAAATTTTATCCCTTAAATCATTATTTTTAATTAGTTAAACTCTATTCACTATAAAATTGAAAAATGATGATATTTTAAGAAGAAAAAAGATTTCTTCTCTTTTATGAAATTTATTATCGTTATATAAAATTTTGGTTTTAATTTTCTTTAAAAATATTCCATCATGAAAGCAGTCTTGTAATAGCAATACTTATAATAATATTTAAAAGATAATTACTTAAATATTTAAAAGATAATTTTCCACTTAAATATTATAGACAATGAGAAATCAATTTCAATTTATAAAAAAAAAAAAAAAAAAAAAAAAACCTTTTAAATATAATTTTATTCGTATAAAAATAAAAACGTACAACAAAACACACAACAACCAATTAAAAATTGTCAGTTATATTTTAAATGGTTCAAACCCTTCAACTTAGCAAAACAAAAATTTTCATTTAAACAAAAAAAAAAAGGATACCAAAACATTTTCACATTATAATTCATATTTAATTTCCTCATATATCTATATGGTGTCTCTAAAATTTTCTAATTTTTATCATACCATCTCTGAAATATCAAAATAATATTTTTGATCAAAGTTCATAAAGCCATTAAAAGAGAATTAAAATTAGAACCCTTTTTTTTTCAAACATAAAAAAATTAAAATCAAAAGAAAAAAAATTATAAAGAAAAAAACTCACTTTGTATTCCTATAAAATCGGTTAACTCATCATTTTCTGAAAAAAAAAATAAAAAATTGCTTATTAAAAACAGCTAATTTCAAAATAAGACCAATTAAAATATAATATTACATTATCCCAAGGCATCTATTTTATATTTAAAAATATTAAAAAAAATAAATAAAGAAAAAGATACAAAAATTATGAAAAACAGAAAAATAAATAAATAAATTCACATTTAAATAATCATTAAATACCATTTTACATAACTACAAATATTTAAAATATATAAAAAACAGAGTGTTTCAAAAAAATTATATTCTCTAACTTTAACTAACTTTAAATTTCGCACCAAGGACTCGAAGAATTGTGTTCTTTTAGTAAATAATATAGCTTAACTCTTTATGGATTCCAGAATGTCAATAAAATTTAAATGACAAATTCAAAAGACTTTGATATTTTTTAGCACAACAATTATAGTTATGGTACTTACACTTGTACTTATACTTATAATTGTACTTGTATTTTTACTTAATCTTATACTTGTACTTGTACTTAAACTTGTACTTTGTACTTGTACTTGTACTTGTACTTGTACTTGTACTTGTACTTGTACTTGTACTTGTACTTGTACTTGTACTTGTACTTGCACTTGTACTTGCACTTGTACTTGTACTTGTAATTGTACTCATACTTGTACTTTATACTTGTACTTGAACTTTAACTAAATTTAAAATTCGCCAAAGACTCGACGAATTGTGTTCTTTTAATAAATAATAAAATATAACTTTTTATGGATTCCAGAATGTCAATGAAATTTTATGCCGAATTGACTTGGAAAAGATTTGTAAACTTTTCAGAACAATAATTATAATTATTGTACTTGAAAGTCTCAAATAAAAGTTGAGAATATTTAAGATCAGTGGGAAACATTTGTATAAAATCTAAGCATTAAATCTTCTACTGTTACAAACTCTATAATTAAAACAAAAAAATTTTAATATTATCAGAATAAAATTAAACTAGAACTAAATTAAATCAATTTAAAAAAATTTTTTAAGATCAATAAAATTAATTAGAACGATATCTTTTTTTAATTTTTAATCCAATTTAGTTCCTTGCATACGTTCAACAGTACTTCTTTGAATTATTTTGAATTTAAAAGAAATTTTCTCAATATTAAAAAAATGAGGAAGAGTGCAGTAGACAATGACAACTCTGCGTTACCTTGTATGAACATAATATATGCTCTTTCCATAAAACTTGATCATCATTTATAATATGTCAGATGTTTAATTTAATTAAGTACCCAGATATATTTATGTAAATTTTGAAGTTGTATGACAGATACTCAAACCTGTTGCCCCCAACCAACTACATTGTGCAGAAGTGATTGCCATAAAACTTGATCATCTCTAACGACATAATACGAGGCTTAATTATGTTTCAATATAAAAAAGGTACCTGAATCTGCTTTTCCAGCACAATCAAATTGTGCTCTGATCCGATCCTTACACTTGAACCTATATACATAACTCGGCTGCTTTATGGTGTTAGAAACGTAATAGCAAATTTACTATAAACTATAAACATACTATAAAAATATGTTCATACGGATATAACAATGAAAGTTTGTTAAAACCTAAAACTTAAAGACTTTACACTCATTTTACTTTTTCCAGTTATTTCTTCCGTAGAACCTTGTCTCATATATGGATTTAAATTGGTTTTAATTTCAACCGCAAAAAAAAAAATTGTTTTTCTGTAAATTATTTCATAAAAATCATAATAGTGAAAATTCCAAAAAAAAAGAAAAAAGAAAAACAAACATAAATTAAAATAAGTGTAAAATTTTACAAATATAACGAAATCATTCAACCGTTATTATATCGTTATGTTTTTATATTTTCATTTATTTTGTTCTTGTTTTTATTTATTTTTTTTTTTTTTTAAATAACAAACTTTATTTTTTTTTTTTCTAACTTTTCATAATTTGTAATTAACAACTTTTCAACTTTAATTATTAAGAGACGCCCCTGGGAATTATAAAAAAAAAAAACGTATACTAAAAATTTTAACCAATATAAATTCATATATAATTATGTATGTATATACATAATATATACTTCTAATAATGTAGAAATATATATAGATATATAGATAGTGTATATAAAGTAAATAAAAGTACATAATAAATGAATAAATAAATGATTATAAAGTATATAAATTTATATATAAAAATATAAAAACATATTAATAATAAATATATATATAAAATGTAAAATCAAAAACCATGAAAATTATTTTTTACAAAATAAAAAAAAATAAAAAATAAACTTTTTAGACATCATTAAAATAAAATAAAAAATTATAATAATTTTTTCACCATTTTTGTTTTTCCACTTAATTTTAAATTTTCTGTATATATTTTTATGTTTTTCATTTTTTTTTTTTTTTTTTTTTGAAAAAATGAAAATTATTGTCTAAATACTTCAAGTAGATATGGTACAAAATGGTAACGTAATATTAAAAGCCTTTTTTATATAAAAAAAAAAAAATATTTTTATTAAATCTTTGAATTCAATATTATTTAGCAGAATGATGAACTTTGACCTAATTTGAAAAGGAAAGATGTAGAGATTTAGATAAGTAGAAAAGAGGTACAGATGCACACGTTGATCAAGTAAAACCTATTGTGATCTTATTAATATCAATTTTCCTTCTATTTAAACCATTAGCAGATTATTATAAAGTGGTAGAAGTTTTACAGCTTCTACAAAATTCATATAAGGGAAAACGAAAATTTCCAAAATTTCTTTGATCTGGTAATACTACAGCTTAAATAATTAAGATACTTATAATAAAAATATATTCTAATTAAGATTTCAAATTCCAGTATGACGAATTTATCTAACAACTCTATGATGTTTAAAAAAAATTTAAATATATGCATAATAATATATTAATGTTAGAAACGCCTAGAAAACTAATCTTAGTCGATTGAATTTTATCACATGGGACATTTTTTTCTCTTCCTCTCAATTTTGACATGAATCGTTCTCTTTTTTTTCTTTTTGAAATTTTATTATTCATCTGTGCCTTTTAAAGCATAGACATATTTATTAGTGAAGTCTTCTCATTTTCTAATTATAAAGAACTAGTTAGTCGAACAACTTTTTTTCTTTGTGATAAATAAGATTAAAATCTAAGTCTGTAAAGGACGAAATAAGTATAGAATTCTAGGGTTTAATAAACTTACAAAAAACATCAATAATAATGTAATAAGTTTTTAATTTTAAGATTCAAAATTTTAGAAAAAAGATTAGTAAATTATTTACATAAGATAAATTTTTACACAACATTTTTCTCTTTAATTGCTATTTAGTTTAGACCAAAAACAACAAAAAGCAGCCGTTGGTATATATTTATGGAAAAATTAAGATACAAATTTATGGAAAAATTAAGATTATAAAAAATATTTTTAGGATTATATGATTCTATTTGAAATATCATCTTGTTTTTTCATCATCAATAATCATTATCATGTTTTTTCATCATTGAATCATGATGTTTTTTCTCTTTCTTTTTTTTTTTATTCAATAATGTTTGGTTCTGCAAAAAAAAAAAAAAAACTCCAAAATATAAAGTTTTAGAGTTGCTTATGCAATTCGATTTATCCCTACAAAGATTATCGTTTAACTGAATAGACCGAAACAATTTCAAAAGCTTTTGAAATCTCTTTCAAATAAAATAACACAATATTATTTATAAAATACAATAATTTTTAATAATGAAATACTAAATGAATATTGGTTTCATAGGTAACTTTATTTTATAGTCACACTATCAGGTTTTCCATCCATCCATTTATTGATTAAAGTGCACAGATATATTTATTATGTCAAGATACTAAAAATGACTAATTATAGCATGTATTATTTAATAAATTAATCGAAAAACACCCACCTATACTCTGTATATGTAATAACCATTAAATGAGCATTAAATGAGTAGTTTTACATATTACCTGTGTCATTAAATGCATTCTCTTGCATTAATTCATAAGTGCATACTATTGAAAAATTATAAATAGAACAGTAAAAACATTTTTTTTTTTTTAATTCTTTCTTATAGTGTAAATCAATTGAAAATTTTCAATTATTAAAAAGACAAGAGGAAACTGATATATTTTAAAAAGAATTTAAAATTACTTATGCGAATTTAAAATCAAATAATCGAGTTCTAAAATCTAAAATTTTTTTTTTTTTTACCACTTGGTCTAAAATTTACTATTTATACAGTTCATCGACTCATTTATTAGAAATTTAATGCTGGATATCATCCAAGCAATATTTTATTACATGTTAATTTTTGTTTTTTTTTTGTTTTTTTTTTTTTTTGCCATAACATATCACATTCTGTAATTATATGGAATAGTGAAGAAAGTATCATTAAATTTTAAGACAGTTTTCATCCATTTTCTAATTATAATGATTGGAAACAATCCAAAAAGTAATTTTTTTTTTTTCTAAAGGTTATAAAATTTTTTGATTACTTTTACACAAAAAAAAAAAAAAACATTTTAACTTTTTAGAGTGGATTAGAATGTAAAAATAATAATATGACAAATATCACAAATGGATTGTAAAGTTTTGAGCCAATTAAAAGTTATAGAAAATAAAAATATATGATTTGAAAAAGAATTGATATATTGATTCTTTTTAAGGTTCTATTAAGTAAAAAAGGTTCTTTAGTAAAATAAAATTTAGTTATTAGTTAATGACGATGATGTTTTATAGCAAGAACCTGTAAAGATGTGATTCAAAATATATCTAACTGTAATATTACATTATAGGAAAAATCAAATTAAAATTCTTTATCATATAATTCTGAAGTTAAAATTTCCTCTAAAAAATTTCTAAGATAGTTCAAAAGAACCCAGTTAAGGTTCAGAAAGTTTTATCTCATTTGATCATTATATTTGATTGAATAAAACTTAACTCAATCTGTTAAAATCATTTTGAAATAAAATATGAGCTCAGTATAGTTATATTAAACAGTTTGTCCACAATATTAAATTTCAGTTTTACAATGCGTTTCAGTTTTTTGTTTTCTTTCCTTAACTCTTACTAATGAACATCTGTATAGACAGCTTAATAAAACCTTTTGAAATACAACGGAAATTTAACATTCTAGATAATATTTATTACTTATAAATTACCCCCTTGTTTTCTAGAATTTTTTCATGGTAAATAAATAATTTTTCTCTATTCTTTCTGTTCCTTTTTGTTACTTCGATATTTCTATGTTTTCGTTTCAGTTTTTCTATTTAATTTTTCTTTTCTATGTTGTTGTTGTTTTTATTGTTTATAATAAATAGGTTTCGTTTATTTTTATTTGTGTTTTTTAGTGTTTTTTTTTTTTTCATATTATTAGAATGACATATTCATCATTTTAAAATTATAGAATTTTGTTATTATAGAAACCATTACCATTACCACACCAAATATTACCACTAATAATTATACACATCATATAGTAACAATACCATCATCACCATTACGACAACAATACGGTTTTTTTTTTTTTTTAATTATTAATGATCCGCATTATAGTTGTAATAATAATGGTTTCGCAGCAATATTTTAACCTCATTTTTAGCATTTATTATTAACAGACGTTTGGCTCTAGAGCTATGGCCTTAATACATGCCATATCCCTTGTGTACACATTAATTTACTGTATTACAATTAGTGTATGAATGTGCGTCGTTTGATGATTGTGTTGGTGTGGAAATGAAGCAAACATACATTTTGTTTTTAGTATTTCCAGAATTATTGTACTTAAGATACAATAAATGGCTTCCTTTTTTTTTTTAAAAAAAACATGTTGACAATAATTGTTAATAATAAAAGGAAAAAAGCATTACTATGCAATCACCTATATAGGTATGTTATTAGTAAAAAAAAAAACAAAATAAAAATAAAATTAAAATATAGAAAAATTGTTGCAGGAAGTTAATTCAATAGGAAAACTGTATTTACATAAAACTTCAAAATTGCGGGATTAAAACAAGTATTCAAGTAGAATTTTTTTTTTTTTTTTTGAATATTAGGAAATTTTATATTAAATCTAATATTAATTATAGAATTTTAAACTTCAGAATTATATAGAATTGTTGGGAATTGGAAACATATTAAAAAAAAATGTCCGTTCCATTTTAACAAAATACAATTTTATTTTCAATTTCATGTTCAACAACCATTTGTATAACATAAGTTGGCAATATTCATTAGGTTGCAACTTTTAAAGCACAATTTAATAAATTTTAAACCTAGAAAATTAGAATGCAAAATAATATTCAGTTTAGTTACATAACGAAAATTCAATTAAATTACATCTTTTAATTTCAGAAATACAAAAAAAAGTGTCTGAGATTTCATTTATAAAGTTTTACAGTTATGTCTTGTCTACTATTAATTTCTGACCTCTTGAAATCAAAAAAATAATTGGGGGGGGGGATGATTTATTGGCAAATATCATAATATCAATTGCCATTATGTTACTTTCAAAAAGATATAAAGTTTATTGGCTTTAAGTTGTTTTGAAAAACTGACAAAAGGGTAAATGACCTTATGACACTTTTGATTTGACATTATATCAATTAAAGTAAAAACGGAAAACTACATAACAACAAAATATTTATTATCTTTCAGTTTTGAAAATTTTGTAAATCAAAATCAATCCACCAAAAATATTCTGGAAAAAGCGTATACTCTGATTTTGAATACAACTCTAAAATCCCCGTAATTATATCTTTTACTTAAAGATTAAACCTTTGTATATTTCACATACATACACAAAAAAAAACCTTTACATAAAAATAAAATTTTTTAGAAATAAAAAAGATTTTTTGAAAAAAAAAATAAGATTTTTAAATAAAATTTTGAAAAATTAAGATTTAAAAAAAATAAGATTTCGTTACGCCTACCTATTACTCATTATATTTTAATTCATTAAGATTCGAAAAATTTAGAACGGGACCCAATGTCGAAAAAATTCAATAAATGTCTAGAAGCAAAATTGAGAAAAATTGAAACATCCTGTACTCTGAACACTTTTCAAAAGTGACAAAGACTGAAGAGTTTTCAAAAGATCTTTCAACAATTTATAGCAGTAAAACTTATTTGTTATCTACCATTTATCATAAAAATAATCACAATTTTTCGTTTTTAAAAATATTTTGGCTTTATGTCACTTTAATACATATGTGTATTAAAGCAACTTTACAATTGTTACCATTTGCTGTTTTTAAGTAAAACAACATATTAAAGTTAATTAATGCTTTTAAAATTGATTTTATGGCACCTTTTTATAACTACATATAAGGTCATTTGATATTATGTCGTTTTGAAAGTGAGACAACGGCAATTGACAAAGTGACACGTGCCATTTAATCACTCCCCAAAATAATTATGAAATTTTAATACCAAAGCTGTTGTTTAACAGTTTTAAATAATTTCTGCCGTAAGGTCCTGTAATATAACAGTTTTCTTAAAACTATATAAATATGGGTAGCATTAAAACCAAATTAAGATCTTTATTTCCAGTACAATTGCTCTTTCTTGATATTATCAATGACATTATTAGTTACTGAACTGTTTTTTACAGTTCATTGTTTGTCTCACATCAAAAATTCTCTCTTAAAAATAGAAATTATTATTAAAAATATACAATATCTAATGATTTAAATAAATGAAATAAAAACCTTATGTTCTTTTAATCATTTTATTATACCCTACACCTAAAGTATAGGGTATATTAACTTTGGTATGGTGTTTGTAACCACCAAAAGGAAGCGAGTTAGGTATAGACATGTATATATATTCTGAATCAGGATCACCGCCGGAGTCGATTTAGCGATGTCCGTCCGTCCGTCCGTCCGTCCGTCCGTCCGTACGCACGATAACTCAAAAAATAATGATGCTATCTTTATGAAATTTATATAGTAGGTTACTAATTACGAAAGAAAGGCTAAGTTCGAATCTGGACAAAATCCGTCCATGGGTTCGGATTCTGGAAGCTTCCGATGATTCCGGGCTTTTGGAGATAATCTCCGCAAACGAGATTATCTCCAAAAGCAACAAAGATAGAACCTTCAAATTTTGTACAATGATGTTTCTTCCCGTTCGATTTATGTCTCTGAAATTTAAGAGGATTTGGTCCATGGGTTTGGGTTTTGGAAGCTTCCGAACGAGCACCAGAGCAAATGAGATTATTTCCAAAACCAACAAAGATAGAACCTTTAAATTTTGTACAATGATGTTTCTTCCCGTTCGATTTATGTCTCTGAAATTTAAGAGGATTTGGTCCATGGGTTTGGGTTTTGGAAGCTTCCGAACGAGCACCAGAGCAAATGAGATTATTTCCAAAACCAACAAAGATAGAACCTTTAAATTTTGTACAATGATGTTTCTTCCCGTTCGATTTATGTCTCTGAAATTTAAGAGGATTTGGTCCATGGGTTTGGATTTGGAAGCTTCCGAACGAGCACCAGAGCAAATGAGATTATCTCCAAAACCAACAAAGATATAACCTTTAAATTTGGCAGGGTGGTGTTCTTTCATGTTTTATTTAAGTCTCTGAAATGTGAGAAGATTTGGTCCATGGGTTCGGGTTTTGGAAACTTCCGATCGAGCCCCAGAGCAAACGAGATTATCTCCAAAACCAATAAAGATCGAACCTTTAAATTTTTTATAATGATGTTTCTTCCAGTTTGATTTATGTCTCTAAAATTTAAGAGGATGTGGTCCATGGGTTTGGATTTTGGAAGCTTCCGAACGAGCCCCAGAGCAAATGAGATTATCTCCAAAAACAACAAATATATAACCTTTAAATTTGGCCGAATGGTGTTTTTTCATGTTTGATTTAAGTCTCTGAAATTTGAGAGGATTTGGCCATGGGTTTAAATTTGAAAGAATTTGAACCGTGGATTCGAATTTTGGAAGCTTCCGAACGAGCCGCAGAGCAAATGAGATTATATCCAACACGAACAAAGGTAGAACCTTTGAATTTGGTACAATGGTGTTCTTTCGTGTTTGATTTATGTCTCTGAAATTTAAGAGGATTTGGTCCATGGGTTTGGTTTTGGAAGCTTCCGAACGAGCCCCAGAGCAAATGAGATTATCTCCAAAACCAATAAAGATATAACCTTTACTTTTGGCATAATGGTGTTCTTTCATGTATGATTTAGGCCTCTGAAATTTGAGAGGATTTGGTCCTTGGGTTCGGATTTTGAAAGCTTCCGAACGAGCCTCAGAACAAATGATATTATCTCCAAATGCAACAAAGATATAACCTTTAAATTAGGCAGAATGGTGTTCCTTCATGTTTGATTTATGTTTCTGAAATTTGTGAGGATTTGGTCCATGGGTTCAAATCTTGGAAGCTTCCGGACGAGCCCCAGAGCAAACGAGTATATCTCCACAACCAACAAAGATAGAACTTTTATTTTTAGTACAAAGGTGTTCTGTTATGTTTCTTTTTCTGTAAAATTGGAAACTGACATTTGAAAGAATTTGAACCATGGGTTCGTATTTTGGAAACTTCCGGACGAGCACAAGAGCAACGAGCATATCTCCAAAACCAACAAAAGTAGAACCTTTAAATTTAATACAATGGTGTTCTGGCAAGTTTTCTTTATGTTCCTGAGATGGATTCGATGAATTGGAGTGGCAATTCGGGTAGCTGACACAAACATCCCAAGGACTACCAATCTTCGAAAATAATTAAGATAGAAACTTAAAATTTTATACAAGGATGTCAAGCATATCCCAAGCGGATGCCTCTTTTACGTTCTTAAAATTCGAGTTGAATAAGACAGAAAAGGGAAGAAGTTCAAGCAGCTGCCAAAAACACTTATGGATTTTTAATTTAATTCGAATTATTCAGGTGTAGGGTATTAATAAGTCGGTTGCATCGACTTACTGTTACATTTACTTGTTTTTATTAGAGATTTGATACTATTTTGTAATATCCTAGAAAAAATGTCTTTTGTTTGTTTGGTAACTAATATCATTTGCACTTACAAATTTCAATAAATTTTATTTAATTCAATAATTTCCAAATTTATAATATCTAATCTAAATGGGACCAATGTATACATACACACCCACTCTAATAATTTTATTTTAAATATAGAGAAACAAAGAAACAATGAAAAATTACAAAAAAATGTTGATGGTTTTCTCATGCTTCCATATTCTTCTGGATTCAAAGATAAAAAGAAAAGTTTTTTTTTTTTAATTTTTTGAGGAATTTAAAGCAAAAAAAAATAAATTAGAAATAAATAGAAAAAGAATACAAAAATTAAACATAATGAATAAAAGAAAAAAACAGACATAATATTTTCAGATGATAAAAGCATTTCCATTCATTTTCATAACTTGTATTTTTTTCCCTCTCCAACTCTCATAATATATTGGTATAAAATTTTTGTTTTGTTTTATCTTGTGAAAATTTTTGATCAATGAAACATCAATGATAGTAGGTGTAAAGGAGCAATATTTATACATGAATAAACAGTGTGATTCCTTTTAATTGGTAACATTTTAAGAGACTTTAAGTTTTACTGGTCATAAGTGAAGATTTATAAAAAAAAGCAACAAAACGAAGAAGACTGTTGAGTTCACTAAAATACCCGCACAAACATAATATATATTATGATGAATCGATAAAATTTAATCATTTTTTGCAAAATTTCAGAAGTCTAGCTTAAAGTACCAAGATATTTCGAGGATGTAAGTTTCACAGTTGTATATGTTATGTTTATATTATAATGTTGTTAAAAAGCCATCTTAAAAGCTTTAATAAAAAATTTAAAAAAAAAATATTTGCCATGGATGATGAGCAGACAATTTTATAAAATACTGTATTGTAGAATCTCCAAGTATGGTTTGAAAATTCAATATCAACTGATGCATACGAATACGAATATTAAGAAGAAAGTAATATTTGTATTGAATGCAATGTTGACGACATTTTCAAAAGCTTATATCACTGTCGTTTTAAAATAAAATGTATATTATACCTAAGAATCAGTTGATATCAGAAATCATTACTGAAGCTACCTAGAGAACTAAACTGAAGTTAAGATTCTTTTTCTTCAGAAAATACTAAGACACCTCTTAAAGAATCTTAATGGGTGTCTGGAATATTTTAAAAAATTAAAAAAACAAAAAAATATGTTCAATTAAATCTTTTTAAGGCTTAGGGCATTGACAATTTCTCTTGTTTGTCTACTTTTTCTGTTATTTGTTTCCCTAATCATCTATACAACGAGTATTTGTAAGTCTTCATAATATAATTTTTATACCGTTTTCTCCATTTGTCGCAAAAATCATAATTACACATAAACTGCTTCAATTTAAGGCGTAAAATTAATACTTGTATTTGAGTATTGCATTTGAAATCCTTTTCTAGAGATGAAAATTAAAAATGGAAACAATGGATTTTTATTATTACTAGAAAATGGTAAAACCATAACAAAAACCACTTTTAAACATAATATTACCTATAGCCTACCTATCTTTCTTAACATTAAATCATCCACTATTTCTATATTGATACAAAATAATTTTATTTTTTCTTCAAAATTTTTATGAAATTCAAAAGTAACTCACCTGATCAGTAATAATAATAGAACAATGAAAAATTAAATCAATTTTTTTTTTTTTAGCTCTCAGCAACCATCCAATATATTATGAAAAATTTAATATAAAACTTATATATGTATTATGTATTTTTATAAACATAGCATTGAATAAAAGAGATAGAAATAACATATTATATATAAAGGGAAAACTAACAGATAGAAGGGGAATCAAAAAAAAACAATCTCATAGCAAATATTTAACTTACACAGATTGGAAACTGATGTTTATATAATATCTATAAAAATCAGTATATACATATATGTTTATAATATATAAAAATGAAAAATATACAGAATAATCTTTTGAACAATAATAAAAAAAAAACTAATATTCTATGATTGTATAAATATATTTCTGTGTTTTTGTATGTACATAAACAATAGACCACCTGGATTTCTTTTATATGTAAACAATAACAAACATTCAAAAATAAAAACAACAAACAAAACAAAAAAGTATATATTATGTATTATATGTATGTACATATATAATATAATAGAGATACAGGTGTGAAGAAATTGCAATTAGATCGAATTCTATCTCTTTTCTATCATCATAAACAATAAACATGTGCATGTTATCTAGTTTTTATATTAACTTTATACATAAAATATACATCTTAAATACATATACATATACATATCTAAAAGTAGTAGTTATAACAAAAGTAAAATTTTGTCATAGCTACGGGTGATCTCAATATTTATTTTTAATCGCGCAGAAGAACTTATGTTTTTTTTTTAGATTATTTTTCTTTTTACTGTTCCTATATAGGAAAGTGGTAAATATGTATGTAAAAGTTTAATATCTATTAATAGTGTATTTTAAGAAAATAAAATTTATTATATATAATGTATAATATTTAGTTTACGTTTATTTATGCCGAAGGTTATTTTTCATATAATTTTTATTATAAATACATCTGAGACAAAAATAATGTTTATTTGTTTAATCAAAAAAAAAAAATTTTTTAAATCTACTTTTTAATAAATTTGATGTTGAAAGCCTTACAGACATTGAACGGAAGAAGTACCTATGTACTTTAAAAAGTTTTTTTTTTTTTTGTTTAAGGATATTTTTTTAGAATTCATTTTTTTGAAAAATTAGTCGCTGAAAATGAAAAGAAAATCACTACCTAACGAATACAAATATCTAGTCATATCTTCTTTTTAATTCTTATTAATTTTAATTTTATAAAGCTTGAGGCATCTGTAAAAACTTTTCTATTTTAAATAAAAGGAAATGAAATTTATTTTTCATTAACAAAATAGCCGTCATTATTTTTATTAACTATTGTTATCATTATTAAATTATATTACCTTGTAAAATATGTAATGTTAATATTAGAATAAAAACAACTAAAACATTTCTATTACAATTTCAGAATAATTTCATTCAAATAATATATTATTTTATAAAGTTGCCGAAACATTAAAATATAATTTACTTTTATACATAAATAAAATTTTAATTGATCATTATTATATCGCAGATAAAATAATAAAATAAACAAAACAATTTGAGTTGTCTTCATCCATGTGAATGCAACAAAAATTGTAACAAATTTTTTTTTCATTAAACGGATCATTTTCATATATTACATTTTAATCTGCTTTTTACTACGCTAGTTGTACTTAATCTTAAAGATATATCGTTAAGGTATATCGTTAAAAATCGTTTTTCTGCCAATAAAAAATATATGGTATCTTTGTTTAATTCTTATTTAAATTATATTAGATTATTATTATTAAGGTCTCAGCGTTACCCTTTTCATGTAAATGTAAACTACTTCTGTTAGACCAACTTCATTTAAAAAACAATACAATTTATAACTGGCAGATCATTTTCGGTAAAACCATATGCTTCTAGATGAACATATCTTGCTCGTAGTAAAGTTCCGAAAATTTTATGTATGTGTCCTTGCATGTATTTTTCTTCTTCTATGACAGAATCTGCAAGTATCATCATTTGTATTCCAAAATTTTTTTTTAAAAGGGTCTTTGAACCTAGGAAAATGACAAGGCCCCAACAGGAAACCTCATATAATTCTCAATTTATTTTCACTGGATCCTATTATTTTTTCATATTTTCCTGTTATAGTTTTTCGGAAGCTCCTTAGATTGTCTAAACCAGAATTATTCACCCTATAATTTGTTCCTATACATTTCCTACAATTTAACAAATTGTTTAATTTTTAAGTATGACATATTAAATGAAATTTAAAAGATTTTAACTATTAAACAACTGTTAGTACTATATTATATACTTCTATTAATATTAATAATAAGGTATTTAATGAAATATATTTAAAAATACACCTTTTTTTTTTTGTTTAACAAAAAAAAATAAAAAATGATTATTTCTTAAATAAGTGAGGTAATATATCTTGACGTAAATTAATGATTTCAATGAAATTTTTAACACGTGAGATATTTATCACAGACTGTAGGTACTAATGTATCAGTCACCAGCCTATAAAGAATGCCCAAAAATAAAATTTTAATAAAATCTTACCTAATAATGGATTTCATTCATGGAGATTGGAATGTACATGTAATCTAAATGAATTGAATCATATAAAAAAAAAAGAGTGGGGGTAGAAAAATTATTTAGGTTAAATCATTAAATGGTCCTTCACACTTTGCTACTTTTTTTTTTTTGTTTTTTCGGTTATTATTTATTTGATTTGAAAAATAAAAAAAAAAACACTTGTAATTTTGTTTCCATTGTTATTATTATAATATGTTACTTTTTATTTGGTTTCTTTGTTCATTTTTTATTTATTTTTTTTTTTAAGTTTTTTTTTGTTAATTGTTTTTTGCACCTACTTTCAATCTTGATTTTTTCTTTGATAAAAAACTGAAAAAAAAAAATATTTTTGTTATCGGAAATTGATTTTTGTTTAAGAATAGGTTTTTTTTCTACAAGTTTGATTTAAGAATCATTAGAAATTCTTTCAAATATAAAGCATATACATAGAAATAAATAGAAGGTAATAAATAAAAATATGTAAAGGTGAAAAAGTAGAACGTCACAAGATAACTTTTAGACCAAACAATACTATACATCTATAAAATCTAACAAAAATTAATTTAACCTACATGATCCTCAACTTAAGTACCTAATGAATCGTTTTATAAATTTTTTGAACAGTTTTTTTTTATCTAGGAGTTTGAAATCATTACTTTGAAATATCTGAACTTATTAATATAGAGGCTAAATAAAACTGTTATGATATTTAGCGTTAAACTAACAAAAATAAAGCAAATCAGTTAATATCTTTTTTATAATAGTATTTATTTTACCTTACATGTTTTATTGATATAAGTTTAAAAATGTGTTTCCTCTTTTTATTACACTTCGATAGTTAATTCAATTAACTTCTATGTTATTTTAAAAAATATAATAGTCAAAAACTCTTGAAATGAACTTTTGAACTTGCCATGAAGTTACACTAACTTAAAATTATATTGCAGTATTTTATTCATGTAAAGCATTTTACCACATAATTAATTGAGCTTTATTTAAACAAACGCTAAAAAAATACAAAAGTTTATTTTAAAAATTGATTATGAAATAGGTATAGAATAAAATTGATAGTTGGAATAACTAAAATAAAGTATCTGAGAATTATCATTCGACAGCTCTCAACACAATATAAAATAAAATACAGTATTTTTTAATTCTTTTTGCGGAAGTCATTTATAATATACAACTCAAACCCTGATAGGTTTCGAACTCAATCTTTAAATATGTGTTATATTAAATAAAAAACACTTAATTTAAAAAGATTCAAATGTATACTTTCTACATCTGAAATGAGACATTGGTGTTATAACGCCACATTATGTTATCGGTAAACATGCTAGAAGAATTAAGGTATTCATGCAGACCTATTAACTACAGATTTTGCAGAAAATGGACAACATAGAGTGCATGAAACACTTTCCCTGCATATGTCCTAGTCTATCAAAAAAGAGCTGTCTCACATATTAAGTCCGAAAATCTTTCAAAGCTTTTGCGGTCAGAGTGGTATATCATCATAAATCTAGGGAAACTCAGCACCAACTCAGGAGATTTAGAAGAAGTGTCTCCACATAAGCCTGAAAATCTTTCAAAGCTTTCTCCGTCAGAGTGGTTTATCATATTGGTATAAATTTAGCAAAATTTAACACCAACTTTAGTCAAATAGGTTTCCCACATTTTGAAGACCTAGAGTGTAGTGATTACTAATTCGTTAGCAAAGCCACATTAATAACAAAACTAAAAAACAAAATACTAAATCGAACAAAACCCAAAAAATATCATTGTTTTAATTTTCATTCAAAATGCGCATATTTAAACCATATTATATAGTATAAAAATAAAAATCCACATTATCCACAAAACTATTTACGGATGATTTTTAAATGTTTTATAATTTAGTCTACCTGTCAAAATAAATGGGATTTCACCCAAAAACGAAAAAGAAAAACACATAATTTACATCAGTTTTGAAAATGTTTTTTTGTTTTGTTTTTTATTAATTGTTAAAATAAAAATTCATTAAAAAATCCATTAAAAAAAAACTTTTTTTTTGTTTTGTTTTTATATTTATTTTAACTCTGATTCTCTTTCGATATTTTATAAATTTTAATTTAACTCAAATATTTTTTTGTTGTATAGACTTGCAAAATTTTTAATGGAGATAAAAAAATAGAAAGAGAACTTGGACCAAACGGTTAAAATTGATAATAATTTAAAAGTTGGGTGTAAAGAGTTTTTCTTTTGTTCATCATCGAAAAATTAAAATAAAAAAAAAAAAAACATAAAAATATATCATCGAAACGACTGAATAGAAGTGTTCCAATAATTAAAAATTTTTTTAAATTTGTCTGAGGATGGTTTAATGGTTTTACTGAATTGAAAATTAATTGAAATCGAAAATTTATAAATGGAAAATGTAATACAAAATGTATACAAAAACAAAGTATCTACCTATATATCTATAAATACAAATAAATATTTTATTTAATTTTTTCTTTTTTGTTTTTTTATTTTATTTTGTTTTTTGTTTTTTGTTTTATTTTTTTATTGTTTTCAAATGGGAAATATTTGAAATTGTTTTCTCACCTGTAAATATTAGAAATGAAATAGGATTCAGATCAAAACTTTGGAGGCATGATTAAAAATTTTTCGATTAAAATAAAACCAAACAAATGTTTTGTGTTTTTTTATTTTGATATTTTGTTATTATGTTTTTATGTTTTTTTTTTGGTTTTTCTTTTTTGATTATGATGAAATTGCATTTTATTTTATTTTTTAGAATAATAAAACATTGTATTTAAAATGATTTTGGAAGAATGTATATCCATAATATTTATTATTAAAATTTTCCATTATAGGTACATACATATATGTATATGTATATATTTTTTTTTTGCTACTACATCTAATTAATTCAGTTACATAAAATTTTATGTTTAAACTCTTGTTAAATAACTATTTAATTATTTTAGATTGATATGTTCATATATAACAATTTTGTAATATTGAAACATATAAGTTTTTTTTTTTTTTTAAATATTTTACTAAAATATATTATAATTTATTCTGGAAATAAAATTTTTATAGGTTTTTCAAAATAAATTGGATTGAAATTATGGCAAATAAATTTTTAATTTTTTTTATCACCTTAAATGAACGGGTCGACTACGAAATGTCGCATTTCATAATCTCGTATCTCAAAATCTCGCGTTTTATAACCAAAATAAGTTTTTTCATTAATTGAATAGGCTGGGTACGGTTCTGAAAATACAAAAAAATAAAATTTATACAAAAAGATTCCACAAAAAATAATTTCACAAAAAAATTTTCTATTTCAAATTAATGCTGCATCTATACAAAATACAATTCTAGAACCCTTTCAAATTATATTTTAACATATATATTTCAACAGCAAGACATTTAAGGTAGTCAAGACTGCCACACTCAAACCCTCGCTAAACAAATTATTGAAACTCTGATTTTGTAATCAACTGTAGAATCCCTCCTAATTATATTTTTTATATACATATTTCGTGATTGATAAAAGTTGATTTTATAACCAGCTCTTTTTTAAACACAGAAATTCGATAATATAGATACCTATTTTTAAAGTTTTTTGCCTATTGGACTTTTTTTATACGACAATTTGTTTTCAACGAAAAGACTGCCTCCCAATAATCCTTGTATTTTAAAACGCGAGATTTTGAGACACGAGATTTTGACACTCGACATTTAAAAACACGAGATTTATAAAAGCGTTTAAGGGGAACGAAAAATAATATTGATTCGTTCCCCTTAATGATTCATTTAATATATTTTAAAATTTTGTAAATTATAACTATTCATATATTTAAATGAATCTTAATCTGACCAATGGTCAGTTATTGGTGTGTACTTTCTGGTTATTTTAGGCAAATGGTCGAGGATGTAAATGGCGGTTAAGATCAAAATTTTATATAAAATATACTAAAATATGACAAAATATACAATAATATTATTATAATTTAATGTACTTGTACGACAATTACACTTGAAAAATAAAACTTCATTATAATTATTTCCTCATCGCAATTTTATCTCAAAACAACTCTCAAAATAAAAAAATAGAAATAAGATAAAAGTTCAAATTAAAATAGACAAATTCGTCAAAATTACCTTTAATTTCCGCCTTTATTTTCTGTATTTGATTAATTTTACTAATTTTTTTTTAGTAGAAAAAATAAGAAAAAAATTTCTTACACAAACATTTTACAAAATGTAAAGTAAAATCTTAATAAAAAATATTTTTCTTTAAAATATTTAAAAATAAAAAACATATAAATTTTTTTTTTTTTTCAAGTATTAAAATAAAATAACAATAAGAATTTTATCTTAAATAAAATTTCAAATACCTATACCCACTTACTTGTTTTACAAAACAAAAGTAAAACACTTTCCTACCTCATTTTCTTTAAAAAAAAAAATCACCATTTTTATTTTATAAAGACAACGTACAAAAACTTAGCCCAGCGCAGCTTCATTTTTTTCTTTTTAATTTACTTGTTAAAAATAAAATAAAAATAATTAAATTTTTTTTTTTTAAAAGGAATAAAATTTAATTGAAATCTATGAATATGAAAACCAACCTAAAAGTAAAAATAAATTCTTCTTCTGAACTAGAAAATTATACGTATTTCATTTACAACAAAAAAAAAAAAAAAAAAAAATGAAAAGTAAAACAAAAAAGCAAAATCCAATGTCATCTTTATAAAATAAATCAGGAATTTTCTAAAAAAAAACCAAAAAAAAAAAAAAAACCGAAATAACATAATTAAATTCCAATTCACGATTTTTTCATCTTATTTTAAGTAAAAAAAAAAAAAACGAAAATAGGGATTTTTCAAAAAGAAAATCTTTTTAATCAATTTTCAAATAATTCCCAAAACATTCATACATTTATTAATAGATTTTGAATAGGCGCTAAACAAAAAAAAGAATTTGTAACTGGAAAGAGTTTGAGATTCTTTAGAAAGTATTTTTTTTTGTACGATTTCTACTTAATAAAATGAATCTTTTATAAATGTATCCTAAATTACAAAATAGTCTAATTGTAAGTCCTTTAATTTTTAGGTAGAGTTAAAGTTGGTTTTTTGGGGGAACCGGTTTTGGTGTCAATTAAATTACTGAGGCAAAATCCACAACACATAGTAACATGGGAAGTACAATAAATCTACATCAAAAGGTCGCAGTATCATTTATACCTCTTAAATAAATCTAATCTAATCTAATCTATATTAATTATTAAGAATAATTGGTGTATTAAATCAGACAATAATTTTTATATATCTACCTTTAATTTAATTTGTTTTTTTTTTTATTTTAAAATAAAAACTGAATTTGAACAACTAAAAACTAATGTTAGCACAAAATTTTAATTTATACCCCCTATAACTTCTAATATAAAATGGTGACAAAATATTGACAAATAAAATTGCATCATTTACAATTAAATAATTCTACATATTGTAATAACGCCAAGGACTACCTCACTTAGGAATTTAGTACAAAATTCTTAAGATTAATTTTAAGAATAAAACCTCAATATACATATTGCCATTACGGTTAATGTCCTTTTGGCCTAGTATACACCCTTAGTCCAACCTGTTCTAACATATACCTGTAATTTAGTCCTAATCGGTTTGAACAATACAAAGCAAATTCAATTTTAATAACTAGGGAGTTACACTTATTCGAAATTGAATGTTATTACATTGACATACACAAATTTATAAAAAAGGACATTATGATTTCATTCTATTTCCATTTTATATATATGTATTTGCTTTACATTCAATTTAAAAATATCAAAATAAAAAATAAATTTATTTTAATATTCTAAAAAAAGAATTCTACTTCCATGTAAATAATCTATTTAATGGTCTTAAAACCATCAAATACAAAAAACAAAAAAAAGGAAAAAAATTAGTAAATCTGGTGTGAACATCAGTAAAAAGAAACACAAAAACAATCATAATAACAAATGCAAGAAAAGCAAAATATTAAAACTAATCTCCTTAAAATGTTAAAACTTAATATTAAAATACAAAACAGAAAAACAAAAAAAAAAAAAACAGCAAACTGAATTCTTTATTATTTGTATATTTTATATATTAATATAACGGTATACTCGTGAAAATATAATTTAAGGCACCTGTATTCAATAGGCACAACAAAATGAAAAACAGGAAAATAATAACTAAACATTAGCGTAATACTTCTACCTAGCAGTATACTATTATTATCTCTCATATGTCATTGTGGTCTCGGAATTTTTGTTTTTTTTTCTTTTAATCTCATTTTTTTTTTATTTTATTTTCTCGGAATTTTCACAATGTGGTGCTCTCCATTTTTTAAATTTAATTCAATTACCAGAAAAAAAAAATTTAAAGAAAACGATCATTTAACAGGGTACACGGGTACACTGATTTTGTTTTTTTTTTTCTTGCGGCTCGTTTCTTTTCGTTTTATCTCTTTTACAGTTATTTACATTATCATTGTGTATTCTTCCAACACACTTTCCCACTGTTTCTTCAGTGACACCCTCTTATAAAAGAAAAACAAAACAAACAAAAAAAAATTTCTATATACCTTTAACATTTTGGAAATTTCACCTTTACTTGAATGATAAGCTTTAATCTAATGTATCTATACAAAAATTTAATCTAACTATGCCTACACAGTATACAGATTTGGTTTTTTTTTTGGATTTAAAGCAACAACAAAAATAAATACATAAAAATAAATAAGAAAGAAAAAAACAAAAAATTTATATAAAAACCATTTATGATTTAAAGAATAAAAAAAAAAAAATGTAAAGCAACATGAGATTTTTATTCTGGACAATCATTCAATAGGTGATTTGTGCTAGGCATAAAATAAAGATATTCTTATTTTATTTATTTTTTTTGAATTTGTCATTTTATTGCATCGTATCCCTAAATGACCTTGATGAAGTCTTAGATATCCATTTTGTCTGAGTATCCGGACTCAAAGATGGCATTCGAGATAAGTCACGAGATAAGTCACGAGGAGTTAGTACTGTCAGAAATTTCGAAATTTTCTAAGACCATACATTTTCTCGGCGTTTCTATGCTTACCTGAATGGTAATATACGTCTAACTGTAACCGTAAATAGACCTCTATAAATAACTATTTGTGCTGCAGCAAATTAGATCTCGCCTAAATTGGATCTAAAAAGATTATCTATACTTTTATTCTTAAATTTCAGTAATATCGGAATGATGCAATATTTAACGGGAGACCGACCTATCGGAATAGGTGGCGGAAAGTTTGTATTTCCTTCAGATAATTTTGGCATGAAATGCAAAAATAAAGAGGAAAAGGAATCAATCGTTCACCTTTTGTATGAATGTCAAGTTCATTTTTATGAATCCATCCAGTTCATAAAAAAAAAAAAAACATATTTTAAATGTGTATTTAGATTTAAAAATTTTGTTATAATAATTGTTGTGTTTTGTTAATCATAGTTTAAAAAAATTTAAAACTAAAATGTTTAAATTTATTTTTTGTACTTATATATAGTAGTCTCCTTTGAAATCCTTTTTTACAGATTATGGTTTTTCTAGATTTACTAATCTTAATCAAATTGGTTTAAGACAGTAACAACTTACAGTACGATATTAACAATAAAGGACTTTTTTTGCTAAAACTCCTGTTTTCTGTAAGGATCTGTATTCATTGCTCATTATGCTCTATAAGCATCTGTATTCATTATTCATAACCAACCAAATAATTTAATAGAGGCTTGTACAGCTCATAATATTGCTTTCCTACATGCTTCTATTTAATACTGCTTTTGTACATGTTGATCGTATTTTTCATTTTAACAATTTTAAAACGAATTTATTTTCTTTTAATTTGAATGGCTTATTTCTTAATATTTAATTTAATCGAACTAAAATTGGTTTCGGCTTTTAATTGAAATTTTGAAAGTAAAAATTTAACTGACCTAAATGGTCATATATTTCAACCAAAAATATACTTATGTATTTACTCAAGAACGTAAATGAAATTACTTGTTAATTTTCCAGTTAATTTCTAAACAAAATCCGATTGAGAGTGCTCTAAAAGTAAAAGAAAACTAGAAAATTGATTCAAATTTAAATAAGTTATGCAAAGGAACTAAATCACAGCTTTTCAAGTGGTAGAAATTCGTTCGATAGTTCAAATAAACAGTTTTTATTTTTAAAATTTTACTTGCATGATTGTTTTAACTTCTACATCATAAAATCATTTATATATAAAATGTCCTTTTGTTCAATACTCAAATAATATATATATATATAGATATATTGGATTGCCCCATAGTAACTTAATAAATACTAGATTTTGTTTTTTTTTTGTTTCTCATATAAAAGTATTTTGGTTTTTCTTGGAATTTTTGCATTTTTTTTTTTCCATGATATCCTTTTATATTTTACTCTTAGTTTGAATCTTGTGATGACATCCTTATGATAAAGAAAAATAAAAAAAAAAAAAATTGAAAATGGAAAAAATTTAATTGAATTAAGAAAAAAGTTTTTTTTCTCTTTTTTTCTTCTTCTTTCTAACTCCTCTGTTTCTTTCTATTCGTAAGGATTTTTTTTTCTGAAATTGTTGTCGTGTTGATTTTTTATACTTTTAAGAAGAATTTTTGTTTGAAGCAAATAAATTTTTTTTTTTATTTTTTCATTTTTTTTTTTTTTTTTTGTGGTTAAAATTTTTTGTTTACCTTTACAATTTTTTGGTTGTGCTTTATTTAAATTAATTTTACAGGTGAATAACCCTAATAATGCGCATCATAAATGAACAGAAAGGATTTCTTTTTTTTATTACTTGTTTTTTTTTTTTTTTTTATGTACAGTGTTAAATAAATTATTTTTCTTTTGCTTTTAAAGGTTAGACTGCTTGAATACAATGTGGTAATGTTTTAATTTCTAATACGTAAGATTGACAATGATTATAAGACCGTGTAATGTGAATGTGTATGATGTTGCTTTAAATAAAAAACAGACGCTAGTTCTTAACCAGAATAGTAATAAAAATCAAAGAAAATACTCAAGAACTGTACAATTTAAAAACTTTGTACGATTAATAGTGAAATATATTTATTGTCTCTGTAATTAATTTGGAATGAAAATAATACGAGTTCGAGTCCTTTTCGTCAATATTAAATAAATATGCAAAAAAAATGTTTGTGCTAGATATTATAAAGTTTAGTAAAATTAATAATGCATTGAAATTTAAAATTAGTTTAATTTGAATGAATAGGACTTTTTGGATAGTCTCTTTAAATAAGCTCATTTAAGATCCAAATAATTAAAAACAGAAAACAATGAATAATGTCTAAATAAAAAATTAAAGTTTTCAAATTAATTTCAATATTTTTATTTAATAAAATTAGATGATTTTTATTTTAAAAATTTCTTTCATGTATTAACTTTTCACATTATATTTTTTAAAAAAGGTCCTTATCTTATTTTCGTCTCTGTTTAGAGAAACTAACTCAACGTCTGAGTTATTTGATATTAACGTGAACATCTTAACGCTAACAGCCAGACTTAACACGATCACGATTGATTTTCATAGTCACACTTCTCATTAATCTCACTTTAAAATTTAACTTTCGTGTTTCTTATTTACATCATTACAACGATGACTTTTTAGTTAATTGTGAAAATTCACTAAATGAACTATATATAACTCATATTTGGTTTAAGCAAAATATCTAACACAATTAAATTTGACTTATGATTTAGTAGTTAAATCGCTAACTATTCAATCGATGAGTTTTGGGTTTAAATCTTGGTCATGTCATATCAAAATAAGTAGTAATTTATAATAATGTATGTATATCAATCGTAAAATTAATAATAATAATAATAATCTGCTACAGAAAAGCCTATCTTTGGTTACAATATGCAGGAAGATGTTATATACTACTACACCTTGAAATGCTTTAATGGCCAGTGGGGTTACCTTCAATTATTATCTCATGTTGTATAGTATATAGATAGATAGTACTGCATGTTGTAACTGTTGATAGCTATAGTCACTGATATCAAAATAATAATTATAATAGACCAATTCAATGTTCCCATACAGTCCCACTTTCAATTCAATGTTTCTACATCCTTCTCCTATCATCTCCTATACCTATTACCTAGCCAAAATACTGTATTAGCAGTTAGGGTTTCATCCCATTATAGTGATTAGAAGGGGAAGGTGAATTTAGTCAGTAAGAATCTGATACCAAAGGGGAATTTTTAATGTCTTTGAAAGATTTCCAGCTGCCTTAGAAAAAATAATATAAGGAAAACTATTACTCTAGACAAAAAAATATTCTTCTAAATGTTAAAGCAGTAAAATGTTAATCTTTAGTTTTTTTAAAAGACTCTTATAAGAAAGAGAAAATTATTATTTTTTCTTATAGAGTTGTTGCACTTAACAGATAACCTTCTAGGTAATAATTATACTTAAAATTATCAAGTTAAAGCCTTTATTCTATTCCAAGCCATTATGAATAAAGGTAAATCTCTTAAATCAAAAAGCTGAATTGCTGAATCAAAAGAAAAATAATACAATAAAATAACTTTTGAATTATAACGAATCGCGTTTCATAACATCAAAAAATGTAACCAACTCTTTAACTAGCATTTACTCAATATTTTATTCTTATTGTAAATATTATTATGTTTTATATTTCACAACACACTCTACATACATACAAGTATTATATAAATATAACAAATATATATGTAAACATTTTGAATTGTAAATATGTTGTTATTTAACAAATAAATATAAAAGTAATTTGACAAAAAATATAAAAAATAAAACAAAAAGTTTAAGAAAAGTTAAAAAAAAAAGAAAAATGTATTTTTACAATAATAGAAATAGACGAATGAATTAAAAAATAAATAAATTTTAATTTTCCAAATAAATATTTTTAATTTTTTTTTTTTATAATTTTTTAAAGGAAGAAAAAAGTCTTTCATTTTTTTTGTAAAGAGTCCCTCATTTTTAATAGAAATTTGTCTTTGAAGTTGACAAGTTAAACAAGTAATTTTTTTTTTCCCTTTTTATTTTCTTGAAATGTCATTTTGATTATTACTTAAAAATTAATTTTAAAGCAAAAAAGAAAAAGAAATAAAAAAACAAATACCTACTATTCAAAATATGGCAAAAAAAAAAACAAAAATAAAATTTAAGTAATTAAAAATTGTCATTTAATTTGAAAAACGAAAAAAATAAATAAATTATTTTTGTTAGAGGAAGGCGAAGTGCGTCAACAAAGAAAAGTTTTCCGAGAGGAAAAGACAGTGAAAGAATTTAAAAGGTTTCAATGGAAATTTTAATTTTTTTCTTAAATTTAATTTTTTAAAGGATATTTAACATTGCATAAAAGAAAAAAAATTGATATTTAATTAATTTTTCAACTGAAACAAAAAATAATTAATTATTAATTAATTTGGTTCTTGTATTTTTTTTTTTTTTGTGTTTATTTTTGTTTTTGTTAAAAAGGTGGCAGTTGTCGGTTTTTTTCTTCTGTAAAACACATAAAACACTTTAAAAATGTATAATAAGATTTTTTCTATGCTAATGAAAATTTCTAATTAGAAAAATATCTACCTATTAAATCGATAGATCTTTTTTTTTTTTTTTTTTTTTTTTTATTCTTTATTTAGATCTTATAAATATAACTTACAAAAAAAAAATTTAAAAATATCAGTTTACTTCTTTGTTTAATAATTAATTTTAAGATGGCCTGATTTCTTATTATATTAATTTTAGGTTTTATATTTTAATATTACAATAAATCTTTAAATGTTCCATGGTAATTTACATCCTTTTATTTATTATTTTTTGGTAAAAATTTCATTTAAAAATCCAAATTTATTTCTATTGAGTTTTAAAATAAAAACTTAACTTATCTTAACCTATCTTAACCTATAAATCTAATCTAATTTACCCTATGCTAACCTACTTATCCTAAATAATTAAAAATAATTTTAATCTTCTATGTAGGTGTTTTCTAACCACCAATAATTTCTACTAATGTTTTTGTCCCTTTCTGGTATATGTCTATCAAATTTCAACATCGAATAATCTACGTTTCGCGGAATATAGCCAATGATCTTGCACGTGGCCCGCCTATTATAATGAAATAATAAGGGAACATGGTTTTGATCTTGAATGTAACCATTTGAATCTAGATAAAATAGATTAATCGATAGATCTGTATTTTAATTTTAATTAAAACATTTATATTAAAATTGCATACTTATAGGTTCCCCTTAGCTTTTTTTAGCTTATTCTTTTGTATTATTAACAGGAAATACAATAACTTTTAATTTTTCTATTCTGTAAGAAAAATAAAAATATTTTTTTAGATTTTTCAAATTAGGTACCTATATCATAAAGCCTTCAAATTTAAGTTTTTATTACATATATATAAGAAAAGAGAAGTAATTTTAAAATGTAACGAAAAGTCGAACGGCTTTAAATTATTTATATCAATAAATTAAAAGGTTATAAAAGTAAGCAAATAATTAATTATGTGCTCTTTAAAAAATATATAATTCCATAAATTAGTATGCCAATTTTTTAATTTATTCAATCATACATTTTTATATTTTATTCAATCATAAAACTTTTAATATAAATATTCTAGTACTTTTATTCAGAAAACATTTATAAAAGGTTCATAAAAAATACTAAAAATAAGATATAAAAATTTTAATGAAACTATAAATTCTTTATTTTTCTCTTTTGAGAATGTATTTAAAGGTATATCCCAAAAAATATGTCGGAGAAAAAAACCCATTTTATTTTATTACAAAAAAAAAAGTAATAGATTCATTTCATCTACGCTATTTACGAAGATTAGGCTACAATAAATTTGACATATAGAATGAACCTTTTGTATGATTTTTTTAGTCTAATATATTGATTTCCTATAATATCGGTATTGCATAATATTAGGCTTATGCTGTTATTATAATGGTGAAAAAAATATCCTAAATTAAAAGGTGATTTTCAATAGAAGATTACCTAGATGTTTCACAATTTTCTCATATATGATAATATTTAGAATTTTTTTGTAATATGTAAATATTTTAAAATAATTAAATAGAATTCTTTGCAAGGAAATACTTTATTCCTTAAAAAATTTAGAAATAGACTATTTGGAGACTTTCTGTTTAAAGATACAATATACGTCATATATATGCGTATATACGTATTAAATTAAGTGTTAAAATGTTATTATAATGATTTCATCATACTTCATCACGATACATATAATAATATTCTTTTTACTCAATTTTTCTTATATTTATTGTTTCTTGAGACATAATCTTAAAATTTATACTATCTACAATCAAAGCAATAAAAATTATAAAATATAAAATCTTGTGTATCTTTAAACAAAATGTTACCCTACTAAATCAGTTTTTAGGACTAAATGTACTTAAGTCTTTCATTTTTTTTTTTTTTGTTTTTTAGATTAGGATTAAGAATAAAATTAAAAAGAAAACTGATAATTTGTTTTTATGCAACGTTTACAATACAATCATACTTTTTAAATTCACTTCAACACAGTTTAATTCAAAAGAAAAAGAAACAACAATCAATATATCTTTAGGTTGAGAAAATTAAATTCATCAATACATACTCCAATATACAGTTATAGTTAATAATTTAAAAAAAAAACCTATAAATATGAACTTCTATACAATAACTCAAGTTCATTGAAACTTCAATGCTACTTCTTAACTTTTCAAAATTATACATAACATTTTCTTCCCTCTATAAAAATCAAATTCAAAATAAAACAAATTTGTCATCATTTTTATCGATTAAATTTCAACAAGAAAAAAATAAAAGAAAAAAAAATATAAATAATATATTTTATCATCATTTTCCATGTAAATTTGCTTAAAAATTCCTGAAATTTGTTAAATTACTTCCTTAGCGCCTATAAATCATAAAAACAAACCAACTTTTAAAAGATGACGACAATAACAAAAAAAAAATAAAAAACAGTAAAAAATTAGACATAAACTTCATTTTATAGGAAAAATAAATCTAGTAAATTGATTGAACATGTTTATACATTTTTTTTTTTTTTATATCTGACTCCTACTGATCTTTTCATTCTTGATTAATAATATGTATCTTAGGCCAGATATTGACTACATATTACAAATCGTTTTTTGACTTCCTTTCACGATTTTATAACAACAAAAAAAGAAAAAAAAATCAAAATTATCAATTCAAAAGTGTCATAATATATAGGAAAAAGATTTTTCTATTTAATGGAATTTACGTGATTAAGTATAACACTAAACTTTCAATTTTTCTTATTCTATATGCTACTTTTTCTCTCTCTCTCTCTCTCTCTCTCTCTTTTGATTTGTTTTATTTGTTATAATAAATATTCACACATAAAAATAAAAAAAAATAAAAAACCTCGTCATCAGTTCATTTTATCAATTTTTTAAACGTTTTTTATCTAAACTTTTTAAGATGTTTACATATTTATAACTCCTACACTCATATTGCCTATATTGCCTGCTATTCTACTAGTCTCTTTCTAGCTATATATGCATATTATCATCCATTGTAATCATTTTTATTTTCACGTTTTCTCATAAAACATAAAAAATAAAAAAATTCAGCCTGTCATAATTCTGTCATCTTTAAGTATCTCAATGTTGCCATCAATATTACTGTTATCATTGCACAAGAACAAAAAAAAAATCAGTTGCGAAATAAATTAATATTGAAATTTCGAATTTGTAATCTGAACATTTTTTTGAAAAACATAAATAAATTTATTAGGTTTAATTAAGGATATTGTAATAAAAATTATATTTCAATATTTATTTTGTTGTTTTCTTCAAGTACAACAATTAAAATTAGATAGATTAAATAAAGAAAAAAAAATTTTAAAATATGCTTATTAGTTTTTTTCTGTCCGTCATTCGATTTGTTTACAAAACTTTTTTTTTAAAGCCGTTTAAAATAAAACAATGAAATTTTAAATGTCGGATGGGTCGTTTAGAAAAATTAATTTTGTGGTCCTACTCGTTAAGGAGCTACAGCCTTTACTTTACAGTTTAAAGAAGCCCTATTTTTAAATGTGTACATCTCAAGTTCTGATTAATATTTTGTTCATGTAAAAATACCAAACTACAAGACGTATTCTTACTTTTATAAATCAATACCTATCAAAATTAGCAAATTTTTCTAAATTTAGTATTAACATTTATCGTTATATGGAAACAAAATTTTTGATTCGTTCATTTCCGCATAACGATTTTAGATTGAACCTTGATCTTTTGAGAAAATAAAGATCTTGCATAATTAGCATATAAATTACCTCAGAAAACTTTTTTGTACAACCCTCTTACACAGAAAGATTGAAAGAGACTCAAAAATTTAAAACTTAAAATTTTGCCAAAGTGGTAGTCAAAAATTAAAGCTCATGTTTACATATTACATGTCTTTACATATTTTAGCAGCTTTTCTTAATTATATAGGGTTACCTTTGTAATTATAAATATTCAAAAAAAGTGTCTCTTGATTTTTCACAATTTTTCGTAATTATGTATATAAAATCCTAAGAAAAATTACCAATATTGGTGAAAATGGCAATTCTAAATTTATTGTTTTTATTATCTTTTAGAAAAAGTGCGACTTAAAATAGCTTTGATTTTCTTCTAGACTTGTTTTTATTGAAAATACTTCATAATTAAAATTTTTAGAAAAATTTAATACTTATAATATACTTTTAATTAAAGTATTTGAATTTATTTTCTTCTATCCAGTTGATCTTCAATTTTGTAAAACATTGGGTACACTTAAAAATTTAGGTACACTTCTTTTTCTTTTATTTTTCTTTCGCATTAAACTTTTCTTAGCTTTTTGTAATTTAGTTAAACTTTTTGACTTTTGAGCTTTGAACTTCAAAACTAGAACGTGCAAAAGTAAATGACTCTATGCAACGACAAAAAAGATTTTGAAGTCTGAGGTTGTTGTGAATGTAACTCGCTTGTGAAATACATGTGAATAATTTATACATTTTTAAATACAATTAAACCTATAATAGGAATAAAAATGAACGAGCTAAGGAAATTTAAGATTTAAATGCTATTTTTATAAATTTTGTATATTGCTACCAGCTATTATTTGAATGAGGTACTGGCAAAAGTAGCACAGATATGTATAGTTGTAGGATAACTATAATGCAAGAGTCGGATAGGTTCAATGACGCCAAATATCAGTTTCAAATAAACAAAATTAGTGCAGATCTCTGTCAAATAGAAAAGTACAAAGTTTTTGAAAGGTATTATTTTACTCGTATATGGAAGTAGTTGTTATTTTAGATGATGAAAAACGCTTTAAACAAGCTCGTTGGCGATTATAAGAAAAATCGGAACTTTACAAAGACGATGAATCCAGAAACAAAATAATTAACTAAACTGGATACATTCTATTAATGCATAATATTTAAAACCCAATTTAGGAGACAAACAATAACTAGACCTAATAACATTTTTTAAATCTAGAAAATCTAAAATAAAAATGTACAAAATCATTCAATTTTATTATCTGAATTCTATTTTTCGTTTAAAATTTCCTATAAGGGGCCTCGGTGACCTAGTGAGTAAGAGCGTATAAAATACTATGTAAATACCGAGGGAGTGTGGGTTCGAATCTTACATACGTCGTAAGAGTTATTCCCCCTTTAGACATTTAAAGCCACGCGTGAAAAGGAAAGGCTGTGTAATTTCCGGTTCACATTTATGTGACAGAGAAATGCACTAAAAAAATAATTTCTATAATATCCGAATCTAATAAAATTCAGAATTAAAATTTATTTAAAACACCGTTGACATTTTTAACAGTCAAATAAATATTGTACTATAAAACAGATAGATCTTCCAAATAGAAAAAGCTTCAGTTTTTATATTTATTCTAAATCTAAATAACGGGATTTTTCTTGATAAAAATTATTAAGGATTAAGTTTTCATAATACGTTAGTATTCATACAATAGAAGATTCGTATTTTAAACTAGAAATAAATCCAAATAAATAAAAAATAAAATTTAAATTTATCAGAATAAAATAAAATGAAAATTTAGAACTTCAAAAAAAAAAAAAAAAAGGAAAAGGAAAATATTAAATTTCTTTGCAAAATGATATATGATTATATAAAATATACATATCTATATACATTATAATAATATGTATATATATAAGAACATACATAATATTATAAATAAAAATCAAAACGGTATTATTATTATCTGTTTTACTTCATTGCATAATAATTCAAATTTATTTCTTTTCCTTAAGAAAATCAAAATTTATTTCTATTGTGTTTCGTTTTTTTTTTGTTTTTTTTGTTTTTTTTATTTTTTTTATTGCCATTGTTATTTTCATCTTATTGGTATGTATGGATGATGTATATATATTAATGTATGTATGTATTCCAAATGACAACACCCATTTCCTTCCTGTATTCCTCTATATTATTAGTTCAAATAAATTTTTTTTTGTTTTAAACAAAAAAAAAATTCAAAAGAACAAAAAAGGACTATGATTGCGCTCCTTTTTCTTTACTCTTCGTTCCACATTTTCGAATAGTTATAAATAAAATTTACTGTAATATTTTGTATTTTCTGATTATTCACTTTTATTTTAAAAAAATTTCAATAAATCAATAAAGATTTAAGATTTTTTTTTTTGTACAAAGATTATTATATAATATACATATACTGTATATACATACATACAAATATATTTATTTTTGTTTTTGTTTTTTGTCAAATAAAATTTTTAATGTGTTGAGTATAAAATCGGAATTGCGTAGTTTTTTTTTTTTTTATTTATTTGAAAATACATAAAAATATGTTGAAAACATTTTTTTTATTTTAAATTTAAAACGAAAAATAAAAAAAAAAAACTAAAATTTTATTATACATATTTTTATGGTTCTTTATGGTTTAAGAATTGAAGAACAGGAAGCAATTGAAAAATTTTAATGGTATTTCAAGTGATAAACTTTTTGGTATAAACTAAACACTAATCATGTCCCGACATATAAAAATCAAAAAAAAAAAAAAACAAAAAAAATGATTTTTATTAAAAACTGAATTTTTAACAAAAATTTTTTATTGTTCTTTTTGACTGATGCTTAAAAAAAAATTGTACAAATTTTTTGAATGTTATTTAAAAAGCATTGATTAGAATACAAATGTAAAATAATAATCAAAAATCAAAATTATTAAAAAATTTCGTTTAAAATCATAAAATTAATTATAGTTATAAGAGTAATAGTTCAAAATTTGTTGTACATGATGTGGAAAACATTGAAAGTCATTCAAAGGAACTGAACAAGATTTCTCTGGATAATGATGGACTTTATCCAATCAAACCACTCGCTCTAATTTGCTTATATCTCAAAAATTTAACAAATGGTATATCAAACTTATAATTTAGTTGAGTATTTTCTGAGATATTAAAACTTATAAAAAACTTTAGACCCCATTATCTCAAGAACAGAGAGAACTAAACTTTCAATTTTTTGTTCATTTTAGTCCCGCAAATACACCCTATAAATATTCTACACTGAAAGAGAATCAACCTGTATATCAAAGGTGGATAATAAACTTAAACGGGTTCACAACCCAGAAAACGAAAATTTTTAAAACAATTAATAAGATTCTAACATTTCATAAATACACATGGCAAATTAGAAAAAAACAAAAATTCGATTCTAGAATGCTTCAATTCTGATATTTCGCTTCTGTACAATTAGCCTGGGACAGTTTGAGAAATTATATTTGAAATTGTATTTTCGCTTTTCTAACTTGTCACTAATTGTCTCAAATAATATTTAACAATTTTACTTTTATGGGGATTCACCTCTTATTCGGGATTCCTTGACGTTCCGAATAAGTGATTGACAATCTAAAAATAATCGTATCCTCGAGCTGTTGATCTTTTGTATATTTTCTACATAAAATTTTTTAATACCTTTGCTGATTCAGACAAGTCTTGATACCAAAAAAATATTCAAATTATTGAGTCAGAATTAAAGATTTTATTAAGTTAAAGATTAAAGTATTTTAATTATTACTGATATAATTAATTATTACTGATTAAATTAATTATTGACATAATAAATTTTAATTATTACAAATGATAAAGTATTATAATAACTCTAAAAATAATTAATTCAAAATTTTGAAGCTATTAAAATTATGTTAAAGTTTTTAAGTTAAAATAAAATTAAAATTTGATTTTGTTTATAAAAATATTTAAAAAAAAAACTGAATATGTGGTTAAATTATTGGTCACTGGTCCCTCAAATAAAAAATATAATACTACATCATGCATTCTAAAATAAAAATCATTACTCATAACTGATATAAATATTTGATTAACACAATATAATGTGCTTTATTTTAAGTCAACGAAACAGACCGTAAAACACCGATTTATGTTTTTGTTTTTTATTTTCTACGAGAGATGGTGGAAAACATCGAAATTCATTCAAAAGATTTATCTCGATAGTGTTGAATTTTATCCAACCAAACCACCTTCTTTAAAACCAAACTTTAGGAAGGGTCCTGGGTACAATTTGGTTTTGGGGATAAGAATGTGGAAAGTATTATTAGGAAAATTGGGTTTGTGATAATTAGGATTATGAAGAATAAAGGGGAAAATTTGAAGAGTTATTTTGGAGAAAGATATTAATGTTCTTCTTAAATTTTGCCATATCGTACATACCAACTTTTGAGAACACATGTTCTCACATTAGGTTCCATAAAAGTGACGTACACAGGACAAACGAATTTTCGAATACTGTGTTACGTCATCTTGATAATTCGACGGTGTAGGGGTGAGCATCTGTAGTACTTGAAAAACTTTGAGTGAAGGAATGTAATTTAAAATCTAGAATCACAAGCTTAATTTCTTTAAGGAAGTTTCATCAACAATGTTAGTTTAAAGAAGAAGTTCCTTTGTGGGCTATAAAACTTTTAAAATTTTCTTATAAATAAATTTTTCCTATAAATTATTTATTAGCGGGTCATAATCAAACGATATACATAAAAACTTTATATAACTTAAATTTTTTTAAATCGATTATTAATACTTCGGTTAAGTTTTTATAATTACTTGCAATATCTAGATATTAAAAACAGAAAAGCATATTTTATTACGACATCAAACGTCAAAAGAAAATATATTAACTCCTGTCAACTATATCATTTTGGCATTATATTATATGTCAAACAGCCCATTAATAATGCATTTACACTAATGCAAAAGAAAAAATTCTGAAACATTAACAAAAACCTTTGATGACAAAGAACTTTCTAAAATATTGCATAATACTAAATCAATTTAATAAAAAAAATATATTCTTAAATTTAAAACATTTTTTTTTGTTATTAGTTAGGTATTTCGTTTTTAGATTATACAGTGTTTTTTTTTTTTATTTTTTTTAATCAGTATGCAAAACGTCTAAATAATAAATGAAAAACCACAGAAATCAAAGCTTTGTACGGTTACGTATGAAATAATCGCTATTAAACAAATATTTTTATTCATCATTTGAAAATCATTGAAAACTTTTATAGTTTTACAGTTTAATTCAGTTAATCAATAAGATAGGTTCGAAATAAATAATGGTGTGTTCAAGCATAACACAATTTTTAGCTTTATGGCGTAAAAATATTAAGCAGTTAACCAGTTTAATACCAGGTAAAAATTTTACAGTTTCCATTTTTATTATTAACTATTTAAGAACTATTTAAGAAATAGCTAGAAACAAACACTAAATTAATTATATTTTTTTAGCAATATTATTATTAATGGGAGGTGGCATGGTTTTAGGATTAATTGTGTTTATACCGACTTCAATTTATTATCAAAATTATCAAACTGTATTTTTTGCTGGAATGTTTTGTAGTGCTGTTATAATTCCAGTATTCCTTAAAACAACAACAAAAAAATTTTTCTATGTAAGTATAAATACCTATTCTCATTATTATTATATATTCGTATTTTTATTTTTTATAGCAGAAGACAAAACCATCTTATATTCGTAACCTTAGATTTATTAAAATTTCTATTGCGTTTAAAACAAAGTAAAAAAATGTTAACCTATAAAGAATTTTTTCATATCGTATACCTGTCAGTAACACAGAAACGCTCCCTCTAATGTTTTACAAATAATGACATTTCAATGTTTATCAATTAGGTATTTAACTTTACTTTTATGATGCGTCATTTTCAAAATTTTGAAAATCATTTACATCCGAAACAATTTAAATTAGCAAATTGAAGTTTTGACTAAGATCTTTAAAAATGATGTGTCAACTCAGAACAATTTTTGGTATTCCCCCTCATGTAATATAATAAAATAAGTTCATTCTTTAGAAAGAAGAAGAATAGGTACAATTATTATATTTTTAAAAACTATGAAAGATTTTTTCTAAATTAATACGATTTTTTCTAAAATAACAGGGAGATAATAGGACAGGGATTAGAATTAGGATAGGGTTGTCAAAAAAAAATTTAACAAAAATTAATTACAGATTTGATTAAAATTAATTCATTGAATCGAATGCATAAAACTTATGAGCTTCAACACAAATTTAATTTTTTCAAACCAAATCCACGCTTGTGCTCGTAAATTTATTTGAAAATTTGAGGCTCAATTTTATATATTTGGCCCATTGCGTAATGGTCAAGATGCCAGCCTTTTAATAGGAGGATCTTGGTTTCAATCCCCGCTTATATTTAAATAAAAAGAATAAGTAATAATTTTATATGGTATGATAATTAAGATAGTATGATAGTAATAATAGTAGGCATGTTTCCTGCCTTCAATTATTACCAAATGCAGGAAGTTGTTATAATAATATACTACCGCATATTTTAACTGATCATAACTTCATCACTAATAGCAATATAGTAATAATAATAATAATAATAATAGGCGGATTCATTGTTCCGTTGCAGTTCCACTCCCCAATTTAAAGTTCCTCCACCTCTGTTCTACCCTTTCTTATCTCTACTGTCTTTTTAATATTCTGTATTAGCTCCAGTTATTATGGTTTCATTCCATTAAATCTATTAAAGAAAGAGGTGGGTTTAGTTAGTAAAAATCAGACATTACCAATCAGGTATTCTTGGAAAATTTCCACCTCTCTTTAAAAAAGAATTATAGTAATTTATGTCTAATTTCGTACTACGGTATATGATATTGACTTAGATCCAGTATTACTTAATATTAATTAATTATATAACATTATTTCATTAAAATTTGATTATTTTTATTTTCAATTATTATATTTTAATATTAATTTTAATTTTAAAATTAAAAAAAAAAATTTTTTAAATTAAAAAAGTTTTTTTTTTTTTTGTTTTTAGTCCGTATCATGTGCACTTCTACTTACAAGTGGTTTAATTTCTGTTTCAATTTTTATAAAATTTACCGGTCGTTTAAATTCTGGATTATTTTTTACTGGTTTATCATTTGGTATTACAATTTTAACATATATTTGTCATTGTAGTGAAATTACAATAAAAGATCTACGTGGTTCAATTATTGGCTTTTTACAATTTGGTATTGATTTAGGTATATTTATTGGACATTGTATATTATATACAATAGTTAATATAGAAAAAGGATATGAATATAATATTGAAATAGATCCATATGTAATAATTGGTATTTTTCAAACAATTTTTAGTATATTAGCATTTATAAATTTAAATTTAATACATTATGAATCACCGATATTTCTATTAAAAATAAAAAATGATAAAGAAGCATTTGATAATTTAATGATTGTACAAAATGAAATAAATTATGGTGGTAAAGAAGTAATAAATGAAATTCAAATGATGAGAGATTATTTAAGATATGAAAGAAATTCATTATTAAAATTTTTTAAAATTTTAATATGTCGTATTGTATATGTTTTAGGTACAACAACACCAATTTTAATTATTGGATTTTCAATGAATTATAAATTATTAATAATACTTTATGGTATAAAATTTTTTATGAATTTTATACCAATATTAACAATTGATCATTTTGGACGTAATATACTTTTATTGATTTCATTAACTGGTAGTGGTATATTTTTATTAATAACAGGAATATTTAAATTTAGTGATTGTAATTCATGTTTACAAAATTTATCATATTTATTATATACATTAACACTTGCTATCGGTGGTAGTACAGTAACTTATACACATATGTCAGAAACATTTATTTATACATATAAATTTTTATATATTAGTTTAATATTAGCAATTGAATGTTTAACACATATAATTATTATTAATACTGTTGTAAATAATTTAATTTTTATAACAATAACTGGTTTCTTACAAACTATAACTGGTATTGCAGCATATGTATTTTTACCTGAAACAAAAGGATTAACATTATTAGATGCTGCTAAAATTAAGTAATATTGTTAAAATAAAAAAATAAAAACAATTATTATGTATTTTTAAAAAATTATTTTAAATTATAAAAATTTAAGTTTATAAATTGTATTATATTTAAATCAAAAAAAAAAAAAAAAAATTTTTTTAAGATTCAATAAAGAACGCCCATAAAAAAAAGTAATTTATATTGCAGATTCATTTGTATTTAGAAGATAATAACTTTTTGATACTGGGTACCGTATATTTGCAGCTTCGCTTAGAAAAACTGCATTTTATTATTCGTTAAACATTAGAATATTAATTTATAGTTCAATGGTGACCAGATAAATTTGAAGTAGTATCAGTAATACAGTATTTTTGTTTTTGATAACCACAACAATATTGTTCTTGAAATTACCATTGCGGAGCACGGCGCGGGAGCAGCAGCTCTCATTCCTTCAAAACAATTGCAGTTTTTTTTTTTAAATGTTTAAATTTTCACAAAATTTATTATTATTTATTCACAGAGAACAGTCAAAACTTAATACTTTTTGTATGGAAAGCTGAAACATTATTTTTTTCCCCCATGATTTTAAATTCTTTGTAATTAGGAGAGATTTTACAGCGTTGTCTTGAAAATCAAATTTATTAGCTTTTTCCAGAATATTTATAAATATTTGGGAAAAAGCGGCAGTCCTGATTTCGTATTCAAATAAAAAATTCCTTTTGTTTTAGAGTCCCACATACTCATGTATATTCCTATTTCGGAAAAAGAGGCAATCCAGATTTTGTAACCAAGTCTAATAACTGAACTAAGTTCAACCAAATTATTACATTAAAAAGTGAAATAAGTTTCAATGTTGAATTTAAACGAAATTCTTTCATTTTTAACTTGTCGAACTTATTGCATTATGAAAAAAAAAAACTAACTCACGGATGTACGTACGGAGTGAAATGTGCCAAAAAAAAAGAACACATTTTATTACTTAAATAAGCTGAAATATATAGGAATTAAATTACGAAAGAAAAATGTTTAAAAATGTTATTATTCGAATAATAAATTGCAATTAGGCTTTAATTCCATTATTTTAAAATAATAATTAGACCTTATTTCACTTTGGAATGAGAAATGAAGCACAATACGCGTAATTTGGCGATATAGATTTTATTTCTCATTCCAAAGTGAAAGAGGACCTATTAGGCTTTATTGCTGTAGGCCTAATTTCTCCCGCCGTAATATATATCTATTACTAAATATCTACCAGAAATAAAAAAAAATAATTTTCAAAAAAAAAAATTTTACTTTCCAGTTGCGTACGAAGGATATAAAATTTTGAAATTTGTGAATGGACTAAAAAGACTTTTTATAATTTAAAAAAAAAAAAACAAAAAATTCTAATAAGCGCATGAAATTATCATTGTTAAAATGCATTTATCCTGAAAAGGTTTGAAAGTAAATAAAACCATATAAAAATGGAAAATTAAATAATTTTTTAAATCCCTAATTTTGAGTATTAAATTGGTTTTAGTGTGTTAAAAAAAACATTCACCTATAATCATTTTTCATAATAATTTTTATATTTCTGATAATAGAAATTTCAAGAAGTTAATTTATAACACATTCTATATATAAATATAATGAACTTCGTAAATTGAAGCCCTATTATGAAACTCCATTATATAAATTTGTGAGGTTTTATTTTTTTTCTGGCCTAAGATCATCCTAGTGTTAATTAGCAGAGCTCTAATATTAGATTAAATTTACATTTTAATTGTTATCAATTTTCAGCAAAGAAAAAAAAATTAATTATTTTAATTATACTATAGTATAATTATTATAAAACGTGTATGTATTTGTATTCCTATGATCATGTCTTGAACATTAAATGAAATTAAAAAAAATTACTTTTTCATAATCCGAATTTCAACGATCGAAAAAAAATTTTTTTTTTTAATTATAATTTTTTTTTTTCACTCAGTTCAGAAAATATAAATTAGAAACATTTCAAAATCATTTTTTTACAATTATTATCAAAATTTTCCCAAAAAAAAATATCTTATCAGTTTTGAACCTGGTGTTATCCATCTATGTACATATCATATTACTTAGATCTGAAATAGTTTTTAGCATTATTGCAAACAATTTTGAAAAATATCCTTATTAGTTTAATACTGCCAGTCTCTCAAACAATAACATTTTAATAACTGATTGATCTTAATAAAATAATTTAAACTATAAATTAAATTTTATTAAATATTTTTGCCATCTACTTTTGAAAAATGGAAATTTCTTTAAAAATATCTATAACAGTTAAGGATGAAATTACTTTTACCAACAGAACAATAAAATTAAACCTTGAGGAAAATTTATATATTTACCCCATTTTTAAGAATATCCTTCTCAGTTTTATCTTTAATACACTTTTTGTTTTTATGTGAAATTTAAGAATTTATTTAGGTAGAGTGTAGTTTTTATTTTAAATTTTAAATTTCAGATACGGACATTTCTTTAATATATATAAAAGGTAAATTTTTTAATTTAAATTAAATTTCTTTTATAATATAAGTAAATGTCAACTTTTTTACAGGAATAATTTTTTTCTATCTATTATTGGAAATTTACTTAAAAATATTTTCCTTTACGAGTATGTATTAAAATAAAACCTTTCAATTTTCATCAAAAAAAACAAAAAAGTATCTTATCCAAAATGTAAATTACATAACAAAACAAGAAGATTATCAACAATAATTACATGAAAAATTTTACTTTTAAAAATAAACGTAAGATTAGAACTAAAACAAAAAATTTTAATTCTTTTTAACCCAGAAATTATACATAAAATTAAAACAAAAAAAATGTCTAATATTCATTTTGATTTAAAAAATTTGCTTCGAATATTAATTTATTTTAATTCAATCTTTTTTTTTTTTTTTCTTTACTTTTCATTATTTTTACAACCTTTGCCTAGTTTTATTTACCTAAATTTTTTTTGTTGTTTAATTTTTTTTTTTTTTTTTTGGTAATTTTTGTCTATGTTTTTTTTCGATCATTTGCAAAGATACCATATATTATTTGAAAAGTAATCTTAAACCATATCTATATATGGTATACTCAGATATAATACCTAATTCTAGGATTATTATGCTGAATAAACCAAAAAGAAAAACATTTTTTAGAATAAATTTTTTGGGGACAAATTAAAACCAAAGAAAAACCCAAAAGAATAAATATATAGAATAAGAGTCAAGAAGGTTTTCTCTATTTAAATTTGAATTTCTCAGTGAAAATTATAAGTCATCTTATATAAGTATATACTTTCACACAATATGTATTTAATATATAGATAGATATGTATGCAGGAGTGTTATTAAAATTTACCAATTTTTCTTTACCATATTTTCATTTCACCACCTCATGCTTTTTATATTTCTTATTTTGTTTATCTCTCTCTATCGCTCTTTTTTTTTTATCCCCACAAAATTTTGTCAACAACAACAATAATTTTTCTATCACCTACTCACCACATACAATATCAAAATTACATGTACCTTTATGCATATATAAATAAAGAAAAATATAATATATTGTAGGTTTAGTTGAATGTACATAAATGTTTGTATGTTTTTATATAATGGTTGTAAGGAATATAGAAAAATATTTTTTTTTGTATCTAAAGTATTTTAATATCTACAGTTACAAACAACAAATTTGAAAAATTAGAAATATTGAAAAGTGAATTTCCTATTTGTTTTTTTTTTCTCAAAATAAAGTTCGGTTAAAATACTAAACTTCAAGGTAATGTGGTGTTAGGAGTACCCATTAGTGTTACGAGTGCCCTATTAACTGACCTTAGTGAATAACGGTGAATTGACGGAACTGTATTCGTGTGAAAATATGAAGTACAAAAGTTAATGACTTGATACTTTATACAGTTGAAAATTCTTAATTGCTATTTCTTCAACTGTTAGACTAATAAATATGTCTATTATAGAGGAATATGGGATAGAAATATGAAAAATTTAAGGAAGAAGAATATTGGTAATATTATATTCTTACTAGGGGTCCCTGTTAATGTGTAGTCAAATTCTATGTTGAATCCCAATTCATATAATAGTCAGTTGCAGTTTAGAAAAATAGAATTTATGGAAAAAGTACAATCCGTAAAAAATCAGAAATCAAAACCAAATTCGTCAAAACACTAACTGAAATTATTTTTAAAATAACGCCAACGCACAGAATTAAATTATATAAAGAGCCTGTAGTTGTTGTACGTATATTTAGATTATTTGATATTGTGAGTGAGGACTATTATGTCTATTTATTTATCGAGTTCGAAATAAATGTTTTAAAGGTGCGTGGGGAAAACAGAATAGGTATCCGTAAAACATTCGTAAAATGCACAAACAAAGTTTGAAGCAAAATTCAGTTAAATTTTTTTATAGGCCACGTTGTCTGTAACAAAATTGCCGCTGTTCGTTTTACCTTGCCCTAATGTAAAAAAATTTAAAATGTGAAAAGACCGTATATTTGGCGCACAATCTTTGATTAAGATTGTACATGGTACAGAGGGTGAGAAAAACGTACAAATGGTAACCCTGCATAAAATTGACATACAAAATATTTAAAATTAAAAAATTATTCAAATTTAATTTTGGTTGTAAGAACTGCTGTATACTAAAATTTAAGTACTTATATGAGAAGAAATTGAATTCAAAAAAGAATACAATTAGAAAAGTTTTCTAATTGCTTCAAATAATATACAAAGATTCATACATAAATGCAACAATTTAATAGAAAAGTACAAAGCCAAGACAATTATATATATATATATATTTGAATTTTAAAGAGACTCTGCTCGCTGGTCAAGTACATACTTAGATACATATTGATTATTAATATCAGATCAATATCATTCATCATTATTTAAAATTTCAATACATATTGTGATAAGTTATGATTTTTATCAATTTTTGAATTGTTTTCTTTATACATGCATAAGTTAAAGTACATTACATACATATAGCCAAAGAATAGTTATTTAGTTGAGCCGTTGAGGTCGAGTCGAGACTCGAGACTCGAGAAGAAAAAAAAATACACAATTTCAAAGAAAGTAAGTGAGAATGTCTCTTATTTAATATTTTGTGTTTTTTTTTTATTCTGTTGTATACGTTTTGTTTCAACTACCGACTATCGCAGGTACCATACTACTGTAATGTAAATATGAAATGTGTTGTTTATGTTTTATAGGTATATACAGGTTTTATACAGGGTTTTCCAATTTGAGTGATATGATTTCTTTTTAAAAAAAACACACTAATTGTTAAGGAAATTCAAATGTTTTTATTTAATGTAAAGTACAATCGATACAATTAAGTTCTGAATAAAACGTCATTCAAATGGCCTCCACGATTTCTTTTGCAGGAACGAATTCGATTAACCCAGTTTTCGAGCACTTTTTCATGAATAACACGTTCAATATTGACTTCTAAAGCTTGAAGAGAGTTTGGTTTATTGCTAAACACCAATGACTTCAAATAACCCCACAAGAAATAATCTAATGGTGTTAAATCACAACTTCTTGGAGGCCATTCAATGTCACAATTTCTTAAAATAATCGAATCTCCAAACTTTTCTCGCAATAATTCAGTTATTGCACGTGCTGTGTGGCACGTAACCCCGTCTTGTTGGAACCAAATGTTGTCAAGATCAACTTCTTCCAATTTCGACAATAAAAAGTTGGTTATCATCGATCTATACCGCTCTCCATTGACAGTAACGGTGTTACCAGCTTCATTTCGAAAGAAGTACGGACCGCGGATGATTCCACCAGACCAAAACCCACAACAAACTGTCAATTTAGGTCAATGCAATGGTTGTTCATGAATAATTGTGTGGATTTTCTTCGCATCAGAATCGACAGTTTTGTTTATTTACCGCACCACTCAGATGAAAGTGAGCCTCATCGGATAAGATGATTTTCTTAAAAAAATCGTTATCGTTTTCAAGTTGTTCCAAGACAAAATCAGCAAATTCACGACTTTTACGGTGGTCCATAATGAAATTGTAAACAGTACTGAATACAATGAAAAAAAAAATGACAGATCATGACATACTACAAATTTTCATATCACTCAAATTGGAAAACCCTATAGTAGAAAAATCGTAAAAAATATATAGTTTTAATATGTACTGATGTTCAAAGCTTGAAACGGAATTCATAATACGTAGTGGGGGCTGAAAACTACTAAATTATAATTATAGATTATTAAATTTTTACTAAAAAAATCCATTATTACTAAGTGTAACAATTAAGCCGTATCACATCTAGAATGGCTCATATTTAAGTTTTATATTTGCGTTATAAGGTGCAGGATGTAATGAAAATCTTTTCTTTATTTTTTTTTTTTTTGGCACTAGGGGATTTGAATATCTATGAGTTGTAAGAAATAAATTTAAATTAGATATTTATTTTATTATATTATGTTTATATCTTTCTATTTTTGATAGTTAGTAATATAAAATTGTCTGATGGTTTGATCCCTGTATCAAATAGATGAAATAATAATAAGTGTAATGTAGTTGCCTACAGTTTTTACATCATGCAAGAAGGATTTATATACCACTGCATCTTGTAGCTGTATAGATGTCATTATCACTGTTAGCAAAATAGTAATAAAAATAAGCGGATTCATTCATTCCTACAAAGTCTAACTCTACAATTCAAAGTTCCTACATTCCTCCATTATCGTTTTTTATCACTATTCACTATGTATATGTATCCCTATGACAATATACTGCATGGTTAATTAAAGATTTCACTTCAAATTAATGGGTAAAGCGGGAAGTGCGTTTTGTCAATAAAAATCAGACACTATTAAGGCGCTATTTTTGATGTATCTGGAATATTCTTAGAAAATACAAAAATAAACAATATTTCATTTTAGATATATTATATTTAGATTTAAAAGTTATTATACTTTATATCTATATTTTTGTTCTCAACTGTATCCATTTGAATATTTATGTGTAAAAATATTCCAAATTAAATTTTCTTCTCTAATGCACAAATTATAATAAACCTTTTTTTTCTTAACTGATATATTCAACCACTTCACTTATTACCCAAAACCATAACTAATGTACACACTTTTATACATATTTTATACTCGTTATTTCTATAATATTCATATATGAATATAATATCTAAGTAAGTATATTGATTCATATATAGAGAATATTTATTATTTATTCAAAGGTACGTGTAAATATGTTACGGATATTTAACCGTAACACACAGAGGTGTTTGTGATAAACAGATAGCATTTTATAATAGAAAAAAGAAAAAACAAAGTATAAAAGCTTTAGCTATTGAATCATTGAACAATGAGAAAATTTTCTCAACTTTTCATTCTTGTTTTTTTTTTTTTGTTTTTTTTTTTTGCATTATTTTCATATACCCACATTGGTACGGATTGGGTTTTCCTATTTTTCATTATTTTTTTATTTAAAAATCAAAATCGACAAAAAAAAAAAAAAAAACAAAACAAAAGTAAAAAAATTAAAACAGACTATATCAATGTAAAAGAAAAGAAAGGACAATATAAAATATCCAAATATCCTAGTCACGCACCATCATCATCCTGCATTTCTTTTTCAAGACCTTTAGAATAATAGCATATATACAATTAACTTTTTCTCACAAAAATATCTGATTTTTTTTTTTTTCTTCATATATGAATACATAATATTATATGTATGTATAAATAATATATACATTCATAGATATATGCATATATATATAGGCTTGAATTGATAAACTTTAATCTATACACGATAGTATAGGATGTAAATATAATATTAATATTGATTTATTTTAATGTACAAATTGCTAACAGATACAAAAATTACTCTCTCTCTTATTTTAAATAGTTTGTTTTTCACATTATGTACATTTCTTGTTGGTAAAACTTCTGAAAAATGAACTTTTTGTATGAAAGTAAAATCTGTTTATAGCATCCACTAAATATATTTTTTGTTTTCTTTATTATGACAGTTTGTAACAGTCACTACTAATTAAATATTTTACGTTTTTAATCATTAAGGATTAATATAATCGATAATATGTTCCTCGATTAAAATAAATGAATATTTTTCCTTCCAAATTTATACCAAATTAAAAACCTGAATTTACATAAAACAATTTTGTCACTGTTATTCTTTTGCCTCTTCTTAATCTTAATCAGGTACCGGGTACCGTATAAGTTGTCAGTATGATTTAATTCATGCCGTTATTTTGATTATGACTTAGTATAAATAATAATTTTAAGTATTATGTGGTTCCTAATATAATCCTATTTTTGATATCTTTTGAAAATTACTACTTTGAAGATTATCGTTAGAAAAAAAGAATATCTATTTGGCTATATTTATTTGATTTTATTTTGAAAAACATTTTTAGTTTAATATAACTTTGTTGTGGCTTATAGTGAATTATGTTAAAAAAACGTGGTGTAGGTATCATTTTAAATATTGTGTTTAATTTAATGCTTAACACTCAACACTTTTAAAAATATTTAAATCTCATTGTTGTTTTATAAATAACTATAGTTTTGTTATGATCTTTTAATATGCTCGATATGTCCTCTGTCCTCATTATTCTGTTCATTTGATACAAAAAAACATTAAAAAGCACAATTTAATTCAGACAAAAAAAAACTATAACTAATATTCATAGACAAAACGTTTCAATACAAAAACACTAATAGTATCTGTATTATTTTAACTTAATTTAAGTAATGTTTGTAGTATAACTTAAAATATAAGATTCGAAATCATAAAACTTCTGGACTGATAGTTGTCGAAAAAAAAGTATTAACATACACTTATCCCATTAACTATATGTTAAGAAAAATAATTCCGTTAACCAATATGATATCGCAAAAAAATTACCGTTATTATTGATTAAAATTATAATTTTGATGTTTCTCCTTTCTTTTTATTCACTTTAATACAAAAACTCTTCTTTAAAACAAAATTAAATGAATTCGTTTTATTTTGTTGTACTTAGATATTCGATATAACAAACAATACATTTTTTTATGAGAGTGTTAAAAGAAGACGAAAAAAAATACTTTTTAATTTTTCTTCTTGTTTTTTTTTTTTTTGTACGTTTGTTTTTTGTTTTTTTTTTATTTAATTCCATAGAAAGAGAAACTAACCTTTAAAAATTGATTTTTGCTTTGAATAATTTTTTTTTTTTTCTTTTTTTATGAAATTCTAATTTGTGGTGTCTTTTTTAACAAGAGAGAAATAGAAGACAATTTAATTGAACTTTAAATGAGTTTTACTTTAATAATAGAATTAAAAAAAAACGTAAAAAAAAAATATAAAAGGGAAGAAAATATTTACGTTATTTTTTTTCCATAGAATTTCATTTTTTAGCTCAGTAATAAATAAGAAAATAATGTTTTATTAAAAAAAAAAAAAATCATTTGATTTACAACTTTAAGATGATAAAAACTTTAATTCATTTTTACCGTTATTTTTTATTTTAATTTGATTGAACCAAATTGAATAAAAATAATTGAAATTGACTTTGAAATTATTAGGGAAAAATAAAAATTTTTTTAATGTTAAATCCCCTAAAGAAATGTAAGAATGAAATCTAAGAGTATACTTAATAAAATTTTGATTTAAAAAAAAAAAAAACAAGAAAAAGAAAAAGTTTATATTGAAAAAAGAAAAAGAAATTTTAAACAATAATTATTTATTTAATCAAAAAATTTAAATATTAAAAAGAAAGACTAAACTTAACGATTCCTCATCACTTTTTAAAAAATCCCTAAATAAATGAATTTTTTTTATTTAAACTTTGAATTTTTAACAATAATTTAAAATTAATTAAATACATACTAAATTAATTAATACTTTAAAAGTAAATTTTAAATGTAATTTGGAAACATACGTAAACAGTATATGAGAATAACAATAAATAAAATTAATATTTCATTTAAAAAAAGGATTAATGAAGTAATTCATTTAATGTTAAAGCGTCTGTACATATACGAGTTACAGATCAAGCTATTATATTAAAATTTAAATCGTACCAATATATTCTTCATAATCAAAGAGAACCATTTATATGATTTTAGATTTATGTGAAGGTTATATTGCAGAAACAATGGATCAAATGCATAAAACTGAGCTTGAATTCAAATATCACTTTTGCATGCAAACCTACAAGTTGAAGCTTGGCTTTTCTTTGAAAAAGTCAGATTTAAGCACAAGCTCAGTTTTATGCATTCGACCCAATGAGTAAAAAATTTTTAACCTCTAAGTCGTATTGAAAACGGTTTTTTGTATAGACGGTCACTTGTAATCCTTTTATTATTGTAAACATCCCTTGTAAGATAAACACAAAAAATATTTATTTTTTTTAAAACAACTATTTCTTGATTTATTTGTGGTCTATTTGTTCTCGCTATTTTTTTAGTGGTTATATATGACAACTATTACGGAGACCGTATCAATATCTTTCTTGGTATTGTTTTGGAAATCGACTATTTTAATTTGTTTATATGTTGTTTAATGTTTTTGGCTCACAATAAAAACTGTTAAGAAAAATTATTACAACTTTATATTGTTTTTGATACGTTATACCAGTACCCACTTATTTGTGATAAAAAATAAAATACTCTCTCTAGGACTCTTCCGGTTACGTGAAAAAATATTTTATTCATTCGAACTGACAATAGCTATAGTAGGAAATAAAATTGAATATATTAACATAATATTTGCATATTTTGTAAAAAAACAGAAACAACTAATTACGTTTTTCAATTCAATACTTTTTCTTAATTTATTATAAGAGTATGGTCTCAACCTCTTTTTCAGTCTAAATTTGTAGAGTAAAAACAAAATTCGTTTTACCTTTGCATAATATCGACACTTTTAGTCTATATCGTACTGGCTTTGATTCGATTGTTAAAAACGACCATGTTATTAATTGTTTATTTTGATTCTGGAAATAATCGTAGCATTGTCGTAATTATTATAAGCAGATAATTATCCTATTGACATGATTAATTCTAATCTAAATACTTGGATTATATTTTAGAATATTTATTTTCATATGGCTTCAATCTGGACCAATTTCGTTCTAAAGTGACTTGTGAGCCCAAGGAATATTAATTATATTATATTCGTTCTATTCTAATATATAAACTCTAATACAAAACTAGTATTAAATTTAAAACAAAACATTACTTTTATTAAGATTTAGGTACTTTTAGTAAATTAAGGAATAAAGAATATAAAGCTCTTTTGATTCTATATAATTCTCTTTTTAAGAATCATATATTAGGTTGATTTTAGTTTTCTTTATTTATTTTAAGTCAGTACTCAATAGTCAGTACTTTAATCAGTCGTTATTAGATGTAAATTAATGCACAAACACCTAAACTTATATCCTTGAATTTTTTCAACCGTAAGTTTGTGGAACATCTTAATTGGATTTATTGAGTAAAAAATTGTTTTTTATTTATACTTTTTGTCCACAAAATAACTTTATTAATATTTTATTTTTTTATAAGTCTTAAAATATTATGTTTATTTATTATAAAGCCTATATATATTTCGGCATCACTGCCATCATCAGGGCGAATACAATTTAATACTTATTAAATTGTATAAGTATTAAATAAAATAGTATTATAAGGAGTATTAAATTGTATTCGCCCTGATGATGGCAGTGATGCCGAAATATATATAGGCTTGATAATAAATAAATATAATATTTGAAGACTTATAAAAAAATAAAATATTAATAAAATTATTTTGTGGACAAAAAGTATAAATAAAAAACAATTTTTTACTCAATAAATCCACCTAAACTTATGTCTGTGCTGTTTTTACCTCCTGATCAGTTAATATTCAGTTAATATTCCTCCCTTCCTCAGTATTAAAATACAATCTTAAAATTTATATATTTCGATTTTTTTAAATTTATTCTATTTACAATTAATTAAATCTAACACTAAGTTATAAACAATAATTAATTAATTATATTTTTAAAAAAAAATTTTTGTTTTTGTCAATTATTATCTTAACTTTCATTGAAAATAAAGAAAAAATTCTAATTAAATAAGGGAAAATAATTAGTAAAAAGAAAAAAAAAAAAAGTAAAGTTAATATAAACATTTCTTTTTAAAAATTATCTCAAAATAAAAACCATAAAGAAATTTAATTGTATTACCAAAAATGAATTCTTTGTACAAATTTTATTTAAAAGAAATTTCCTTTTTCTTCATACAAAATAAAATCTGAAAGCCACAAAAGAAATTTAGAAAAAATACCACAATACAACTTAGACAAAAATGAAAAAGATTTTATCACTTCTTTTATAGAATTTACTGTAATATTCATTTTAAAAATACCTAATTATTACAAAAATTTACAACATGGATACATAACCTTATAATGTAATTCAATATTATTGATTTTTTTTTCGTTTGATAATTTCAATTTAAAACAAATTAGTCGAAATTGAGAAAAAAAAAATTCAATATAAATGTAAAGTTTTTACTAAACAAAACATAACAAAACAAATTTTGATTCAAATCTTCATCTTCATTATCATCTATAACAAATTCGAATCATAATATACTCTAATTACATTCTAAAATATTTTGGATTTTAGCTGACAGTTACCTAAATCTTTTGGTACAATTTTTTCTATTGCTATTTCTTTGATCCACAAGAATATTAAAGAATTCTTTTTTCCTTCTAATTTTTTTAATATATTCTATTCGTACTTTTTAGTAGGGAAGTAGGAGAAAAAGTGGAAAAGTATTGAATTTACTTTTATCGAAAAATCATCACATTGGGTCAATTCTTTTCTGGTAAATTTTCTGTAATACACTGATAAATATCAAAAGAATAGAAAATGAAAGGGTTTAAAATAAAATAATAAAAAAAAATTCAAAAGGATTTGTTTGTCTTTCATTTTATTGTAATTTACTGTAATTTAAACAATTCTTGGGAAAAAACAAAATAAAAATGAATTTTCACAACATTACACCATTCAACGGTTAAGAAATAAACAGTGAAAATCAAAGAATAACAACAACAAATTAGTTTTTTTTCATCGAAAAATTTATATTGATTTTTAACAGCGATTCGTTTAATTTATTTTTTTTTTTTTTCGTTCTTTTTTTTGTTCACTTTATTGTTGTATTTTTATTTTTTCTTATTGGTTTCCTTTTTAAAACGATGAAGATAAGTTTTTTTTTTTACAGAAATTTTAAATTCTTACTGTTGTTGAATGCCTTCAAAAGTAATTTTGTTTTATTTTTTTTTTTTTTATTTTCTCGCTTTTTTTCATTTAAAAAATTATCAGTTATATCAGGGATGTATATTTTTTTGGAAGGCATTTTAATAAAATACGGAAGGGGAACGTTTTATAAATATTGATATTTTAAAGTATAATATTATAATATTCATTTAAATTTAAAATACAAATTTTTTTCCAAAAACCGAAATAAAATTCTGAAAAGTTCGAAAATATATTTAATTTTTCAGAATCTAAAAATATTTTAAAAATAACAGAATTTATTATTAATAATATATATATAAAAAAAGAAACAGTAGGGCTGTATAATTGAACTCAATAAGATAAATTTCTTACAAGAGGAAAACGTATGCAATGGAAATGAGAATATGATGGATATGATGATGAGAATATATTCTTATTTTTTAAATTTAATAACGTGTGACAGTTGCAAACGTAAAAAACGGGCTATAATTATATACTACGTGTAACAGTTCCAGGCGCTTGAAATAAATTGCAAAGGTGCATTTGAATATTTTTACCCAGGTACATTAAGATATTTGGATATCTATGAGTTAGCTGAGAGATATCCATAAAATTTTTTGTTTATATTAGGTATTTGTTTTATTGTTTGTCAATATTTTTCTATTATTGATGTATATATATATTGTTTTCTCTTTAATTTGAACTCAATGACGAATGATAGCTGAATCAGATTAAAAAGTAGATGAAAAAGGTTTTACTTTTGGTTTTATTGCTGGTTCAAACATTCGAATCGGGGTTTGACTTTTAAATTGAATGAAATACTTAACTTTACTACTCATTTATATTCGCAGACATTTTAATCAATTCTGAAGTAAATAACCATTCTATAAATAAGAGACAGGTGTTTATTTTTATAATAATAACCACTACCCTTTAAATATTAGGTTATTAAACTGCTTTACTTATATGACTTATAACTTTTAATAAATATTTTTTTAATTTTTATAAATTTTCATTAATTTTTTTTTTTAACAAACTCCCAACCTCCATCCCATTAAATTTATTTCAATTATAGAAAATGAATCCTCTTCTTTTTACTTATTGTTTTTTTTTTTTTTTCTTTTTTCTCATGCTACTGATTTTTTCAATCTACACACATCCATAGATATATTTTACTAATTCGTATTTTCTTTAAAAATTTTCATCTTTAATATAAATGGAAAAATTTTAAAATCAAAACGAACAAAACGTAAAAAAACAAAAAAAGAGAGAAAATTACAAAAAAGCAAAAACTAGAAAATATGTAAATTTATTTTTGCCTAAAGGTAGGCGCCAACATTAAATTATTAAAAAATTGCTTTCATAATTTACGTGAGATATTACCTATATTAATATAAGCGTAATTTATGTTAATGTTTTGGGACAAAAATTAAATTTAATTAAGGTTTCAATAAAGGATTTCTAAATAAAGAAAAAAAAAAAAAGCAAAAATGGAGTGAAAGCGAGAAAGGACAAAAATAAGGATCAGTAGGTATATCAACTATATTTTCATATTACTTATATATTACACAATTTTTATATATACTAAATAGATTATTTAACTCTATATTATATTTTATATAATACATATATATTAATATTTATAAATATAGGGTCTCTTTCTTTATATTTTAATATACATATACAAACAAATTCATAATTTCACTACCACTATTATTCATGAGATAAAATGTTATCTAACATCTAATGAATCTAAAAAATAAAAGAAAAATAAGAAAAAATAAAACTCTTTTTTTTTTTCTAAATAGAATCATTAAATATTAAATAAAATACTTAAGATAAAAATTGTGATGAGAACCTTAAATAAACATTAGTAGAAAAATCAAAAAAACTGAAACAAAAAAGTAAAAAATAAAAGTGATGGTAAAAGTATTTTTCCTTAAACTCTTCCTTCTTTTGGCTCGATTTTGTATCCCATCCGAAAAAAACAAAACACAACAAAAAAACTAATAACTTAAGAAAATTTTTGTTTTCTTTTTTTGTTTTTGTTGTTGTTTAATATTTATTATATAAAATATTTATCAGAATTTTATAATATAGTAATTATTGAAGCAAAACTGTATTAAAATACAGTCGAGTAATGGTATATTTAAAAGAAAAGGTCAAAAAGAGGAAAAGAGAACTTTATTAAAAGCATAAATTAGTTTTATTCACTGTATATAATAATATGTTTTATTAGTTAACAAAACTAATCAGTAGATTTTTTTTTTAAATTTTCCTTCAGTAACAAACATTTTAAAATATTTCAAAGAAACGTTACAATTTATATCGGAGAAACTGTTCGCTTGTTCTTCTAATTAAAATTATCTATTGCAATTGGAAGAGTACGGAAATGTGTTGACTTTAGTTTAGATTGTCTTTAACACTTAAATTCTTAATATATCTTAATTGCAGCCAGAAAACTGTAGATCAACTTTTTATTCCTAAGATTTCTCCTCTTTGCTCAGCTTGAACTATTAGTCACGTACTTTGCGTTTATTTTTAAATAAAATGTCAAACCATCTAATTAATTCTTATTTTATTTTTTTTTTCCTATCAGTGTAATATTTCAGTTTGTTTTCAGACATACCAGTTTGGTACCTCTTTCCTTGAAACTTGTAACTACAAAAATGATTGCCAAAAATCTTTAAAAATTCATTCATGAATGAATTCTGACATTCTTATTAAATTATATCTATCATCTACTGTAAGAAAAAAAAATAAAAGAAGATTTTTTTGTTTTTAAACAGTAAAGTATATTTTTAATTTCTATAGAATATTATAACGTCTAAACGGGCTACTAAACTTTTTCTACTTAAAAATTTAAATAACCTGTGTATCTTTTGCCTTTTTTTTGCAGTTCCCCATCATTTTCCATTCTTTTTCTTCAATACATATTTCTTTTTTTTTTTTTTGGTTTTTCCTTTCATTTAATATCTCTTTTTTTCTCTCACCATTTGATTTTTATAATTAATGCTATAAAAACTATTATAAATTTCAGATCCTTGATCTAATTTTATAAACTGAGTAACTAAAGTCATCAGTTGTTTGATTTTAAATTTAGTGAAGAAAAATATTTAATGTAGTGGATGAAAAGTGAATGGGTAGAGAAAAAATTGATTACTGAAAAAAAAAAGGATAACAAAAATGGTTTTATGTTAAAACGTGTAAAAAAAAAAATTTAAAATGGCTTTTGTTTTTTTTTTTTTTTGTAGATGTTTTTCTACTTAATAACTAAAATGAATCTAAATGTAGTCTACTATTTATTTTCAAAAATATAACGGTTATATTATAGTTATTATAAATAAGGTTTAGTGATTATTTTGAATATTATACCTATTCGTGCTCAAACGTATATATACGCACTGACATACATACACTATATAATGCAAAAAAGATGAACACATGAAATATTTGACAGGTTATAAATGGTTTTGAAATTTTATATAAATTTTAAACGAGTACAATTTTACCCGTTTCAAGAACATGTTTGTTTTTTTTTTTTTCTTCTTTTCACAGAAGTAGCAAAGGGTATCCACTAAAGTAATTTATTATACCTGTTCATATTTCACGTTTTGGAATCATTAGTTTCATTAAGCTGTTGATTATTCGGCTGTGGCTATTGTGCAAGACTATTGAATAAAAATATTTTTATTTATTCGCCATTTATTATGCATAATACAAGAATTATTTTTATTTTATTATATATTACGATATGATATTAATTAGAAGATACCCATATATAAACTAATTTTCATATAATTAAAGAATCCGGAATTTGAACCCGAGTCGTTTGTATTGAAAGACTGGTATCTTAACCACTACACTATTAGATAGATAGAAAATTTATGCTATTGTGCTAAGCATAAATTAATAAAAAAAAAAAATGTTGTTGCAATCAAAAACGAGGAAGAATACAGTTGACTTTGTCAACTCTTAGATACCCGTACGAACCGTTAGTATGTTCACAGTCACTCTGCCTACAATATTATTTTTTTAATATTTTAGTATTCGGAATCTAAAACTTCTATAGTAACTCAAATATTCTATAGTAACATTTAATACTAAGCGGTAAATGTATATTAAATTTACTTAGTACAAAATAGTAAATATAATTTTAAATATTATATTATATTATATTTAAATATTCCATTGACAGAATAATTTCTTATAAGTACAATAAAATACATATATGTATGTAAATACGGCGCTATATAATATACATATATACTCTTATCATTCATTTACTAGTGACATATACGATATGTAAATAAACATGATATTATATAAGTATGTATATATATCAATATCATATAAATAATAATAATAAAAATTCTTCAAGCAACCGTTATGTTGTTTATTTATTTACATTTTTTTTATATTACGCATTATATCCTCAACAATTTCAAATTATCGAGTAAAACAAAATGGAAAAATTCGTTTTAAAGAAATTTGTTAGAAAATTTGAAAAAATCAAGTAACACTTTCGTCAATTATAAAGTAACCCTATATTATTAAAAAAAGTTGTTAACAGAAATAAGAGTATAATGTTGAAGCTTTAATTTTTGTGTATTACTTCAAAAAAATTTTAACAGGTGTTCAAGTTACAGGTGTTTAAAAATAGGAAATTTTTAGTTTTTGACCTCTTACAGCTCCTAAACGGGGAGTGTTACAAAAAAATTTTTTGAAATGACTCATACTTATTTTCAAAGATCTAACTTCTGTCAAAATTTCAAGTTTCCAACTTAAACCGTTTAGAAGATAGAATGGTTGAAAGATTTTGCAAAATTTGAGTTTCACATAACGGTAAATTAAGACACCGTATGCCACAAATATATATTTATTGTATATATTTTTTTAAAGCTAATAAAAGTAGTAATCGTTTGGCGTTTTCAAAATGAAGATATACCTTATACAACTTGTGCTATAACAATTTAAATATAGAGCTTTTTTGAACCTTTGGGGAGCTGTAGCTCCATAACGGGTGGGGCTACAAAAAAAAGTTATTAAAAATAAAATTAATATTTTTGTGAGATCTATGAGCAGTTAAAATTTAAAAATTATATTCAATATTCAATAATATTTCAAAAAAAATGTCGGGATCTAAAAGTTAGGTGTTCGAGAGCTACCCTAAGGCTTGGTCCAAACTCAACCAAAAAAAATAGGGAACCTACAAATTACTCCCAGAATATTTTGTGTAAATTTCAAGATTCTAGCTTTCTTAGTTTTTGAGTTAGCGTGCTGACGGACGGACGGACGGACCATACCTTTGAAGGTATATCTAGCTCGCTTATTTCGAGGTGTTACAAACGGAGGAGTAATTTTATTATACCCGATCCTATCGTACGGGTATAAAAATTTATAATATAAATAATTATTTATTAATGATTTGTTTAATTGTGTAAACAGGTTACATGAAATAAAGCCGAAGGAAGTAAAAACATTAAATGGAAAAGTTAAATTTCTGGAATAAGTGTATAATATACTCTTGTCATCGCTTTAGAATTATGAAAAACTGAATATGCTCATACTTAATATGTCATTTTCGAATTTCGTATTTATGTACCATACTTATGAGAAATCAATTCGGTTGTATTTCACAACTGAAACTAAAATATATTTTATTTTAATATTCATCTGTTCATTAAACCAAATCGCCTTTAAAGTTCTTGTATTTTAATGTTAAATACAAATGCGTCATGAATATTTTATTCATTTATTAGGACTATTTGCTGAACTTCAAAAATGATTTGCCCTAAAGTGATGTAAATTTTAGATTAAGTGGTCCACAAAAACACAGATGTTTACTCGCTTGTATTCCTTTAACTGAAAGAGTGCAAATATTCCTAAAAGAATTAGCTTGGCGTGTGGTAAAAATTATTTGCCCATACTTTATAGCCAATCTTTCTCACATGATAGGGCTAACATTTTAAAGACTTCTGAAAATTTAAGTTACTACATGGAAATTGTTATTGTATTTAAAGAATACCTTGAAGAGTGTTAAAAAATCTATTGGTACACTTCATAATTAAATCACACACTACAATTATTATGAATTAATTTATGAAAAATGGCCGTAAGTTTTTATACCCGTATGAACTATGTTCAAGGGTATAATAAATTTGCCATTACGTTTGTGACATCTTAAAGGAGCCGAGCTAGATATAGTGTCAAAGGTATGGATCGGCTCAGAATCAAATTCTGAGTCGATTAAGCCATGTACGTCCGTCCGTCCGTCCGCACGATAACTCAAAAAATAGAGAAGCTAGGAGGCTGAAATTTTTTTTACGTCATTTTTGTAAAATTGTTAGTTTTGCTATTTAAATCCAACATTTTCGGTCGGCGGGTTCGAGTAGCTGCCATACAACTTCTTTCTTTATATAGAAATAACTCAGTATCTATTCAAGCTAGGTTTCTGAAATTTGGGAAATGATGATCAAGTTTTATGGCAACAATTTCTGCAAAACTTGGTTGTGCTGGTGGGACGGGTTCGGGTAGCTGCCATACAAAATCTCTTTTTAAATGAAAATAACTCAGTGTCCATCCGCACTATAACTCAAAAAATAAAGGAGCTAGGAGGCTGATATTTTTTTTACATCACTTTTGCAAAATTGTAAGTTTTGCTATTTAACTCCAGTATTTTCGGCCGCCGGATTCGAGTAGCTGCCATACAACTTCTTTCTTTAAATGGAAATAACCCGGTGTCTATACAATCTAGGTATCTGAAATTTTGCGAATGATGATCAAGTTTTATGGCAACAACTTCTGCAAAATTTGGTTGTAGTGGTGCGACAGGTTCGGGTAGCTGCCATACAACTTCTCTTTTTAAATGAAAGTAACTCAGTGTCCGTCCGCACGATAACTCAAAAAAAAAAGGAGCTAGAAGGCTGACATTTTGTATACGTCACTTTTGCAAAATTATTATTTTTGCTATTTAACTCCAGCATTTTCGGCCGTCGGATTCGAGTAGCTGCCATACAATTTCTTTTTTTAAATGAAAATAACCCAGTGTCTATCCAATCTAGGTATCTGAAATTTTGCGAATGATGATCAAGTTTTATGACAATAACTTCAGCAAAATTTGGTTGTGGTGGTGCGACGGGTTCGGGTAGCTGCCATACAAGATCTCTTTTTAAATGAAAATAACTCAGTGTCAGTCCGCACGATAACTCAAAATATAAAGGAGCTAGAAGGCTGACATTTTGTATGCGTCACTTTTGCAAAATTGTTTCTTTTGCTGTTTAACTACAGCATTTTTCGGCCGCCGGGTTCGAGTAGCTGCCATACAACTTCTTTCTTTAAATGGAAATAACCCAGTGTCTATCCAATCTAGGTATCTGAAATTTTGCGAATGATGATCAAGTTTTATGGCAACAGCCTCTACAAAATTTGGTTGTGGTGGTGCGACGGGTTCGGGTAGCTGCCATACAACTTCGCTTTTTAAATGAAAATAACTCAGTGTCTATTGAATCTTGCTATCTGAAATTTAGTGAAAAAGTGTCGAGTTGCATGCCAAAAACTTTTGTAAAATTTGATTGGTCTAAAGCAGCCGGTTTAGGCTTCTTGCATTTCTTGGAACTTAATGAAGCTAGGCGCAATAGATTCGGGTAGCTGTCATACAACTCCACAATGTACATAAATATATCTCTGTAGTTCAGTACTAAAACATCTGAATGTTTTTAAAAGATGATCAAGTTTTATAGAAATAGGATATATTACGTTCATACGGGTATCCCAGAGTTGACACAGTCTACTCTACTGCACTCTTCGTCGTTATTGAATGAATTTAAAATATACGTAAAGCTGAAAAATATAAAGAAAAAAGGAAGAATTCGGGAAAAAAAGATGCCTACGGAACATTACAGTAATATGAAATAAATTACTAAAAAAATAAAGAACTAATCATCCAGAAAATATATGCAATTATTTAAGAATAGATTCAAAAACATTCAAGATACTTTAAAATTTAATAAAATCGTATTTTTACAAGCAAAAATAGAAAACTGAGGTAATAAATTAAAACAGAAGGTTTTCAGGCACTCGTAGAAGTTATGAAGAATTGAAATTTTAATTTTTTTAAAAAGATAAAATGATTTTTGAAATGACAAAATTTTTAAATTATTTTTAACATTTTTTATTTCGTTTAAAGATTTTTAGTTAGCACCCTTTAGTTTATTTACCTTCACTATCAAAACGATGATTGCGTTTTATAGATTTTAATAAAATCTGTTAAAACTTTCTGCGTAATATTTCTTACGTCATTCATTTTTAAATATAAGGAAAAAAAAGAACCAACTTTGCAAAATAATTTCCAAAAATAAACTACCCGTACACTCTAAATATTTATCAATGCATGTTATACATTTTTTATGTGTTTGAATAGTTCCGTTTTTTGTAAGCTATTAACCACACACAAAATGTTTGTGATGTCGATCCTTACATTCTTTTTACAAATTTTTAGATTACCCGTGTGTGCAAGATGACTCGTGAAGTATTGATTAGTGATTACTTAATGAAGTATATTTGATATTTTTTAATAACAATTGACTATTACTAGATATTGATACATATATGGGTTAACTTAAATTAATTAAAACAAGTAAATGTAACAGCAAGGCAACCGACTGTATTAATACCCTAAAAAATACAAATAAATGAATACTTGAAAAAATTCAAAGTAAATTAAAAATCCATAAGTTATTTTATATATGTATTTCGTGTAAAGATTTAACATCCTTATACAAAGTTTCAAGTTAGGCCTTGAGAGACTTTTGTCAGCTACTCAAACCGCCACTCCAATTCATCTCGAATTTCAGTGGCATAAGGAAATAATACAGAACACCCTTCTATCAATTTTAAAAAATTCTATCTTTATTGGTTTTGGCATACCTGTAAAACGAGCATACCTGTTTTCTCTTTGGCTAGTTCGGAAGCTTTCAAAATTCGAACCCATAGTCCAAATCATTTCAAATCTCAGTTTTTAATTTTCAAATTTCATGGTCATAGATAAAACATTAAAATGCAGAACACCCTTGTACCAAATATAAAGGTTCTATTTTTATTGGATTTCGAGATATGCTTGTTTTCTCTTGGGCTCGTTTGGCAGTTTCTAAAATCCGAACCCAATTGTAATCCCCGCCTTTCTTTCGTAATTAACCTACTATATAAATTTCATCAAGATAGCTTTATTAGTTTTTGAGTTATCGTGCGAACGAACAAACAGACGACCGGATGAACATCGTTATATCGATTCTGGAGATGAAACTGGTTAAGAATATACATACATATCCATATCTCACTTGCTTCCTTTTGGTGGTTGTAATAATACTTATACTATACCAAAGTTAATATATCCTATACTTTAGGTGTAGAATATAATAATAATCACTGTTCTATTCCATTTTGTATCATTTAAAAAACTTAAATTGAATAATATTCGAAACTTAACGAGTTCATAAATCAATTAATTGTTTTTAATTTATGTTTATATAAATAATGACTTCTATAATCACTCAAACTAATTTTAATTCTTATTAAATAATTCACTCTAAATAATATTTAATATTTTTAATTAAAAGAGAAAAAAACACCAAATAAATAAATAAATACTTTATTATTTTCATATTAATAATAATAATAAAAAAAATTACTTAAATAGTTTATTAAAATGATTATTTATAATGATTAGTGATAAAATATAGTAAAATAAGATAATAATTTATAATATAATCACTAAGTATAGAAAATATTATAAATATAAGGATTTTACTTTACAATTTCATTTACAAAATTCAATCAATTGACAAAAAAAAAAAAATAAACATACATTTAAAATCATCATTATAATTAATTTGTAATATTATTAATTTTGTATATTAATATGTAATATTAATTTAAATTAATTAAATTTACAAAAACAAAAAACAAAATTAAAACTCTTTAAAAAATTAATTTAGAATGAAAGATTAAAATTATTTTTTTATTTTTAAATTTATATCAAATATTATTTTTATTAATTAAATTTTAATTAGATGTATAATTTAAAATATTATAATATGTGGTTTTCTTTGATTTGCATTTCAATTAATTTAAACTATATTAATTAGTAATTAAATTGTAATAATTTAAAAACTTTGTAATAAATTAAGAACTTGAATTATTTTATAAGTGTCTTAGAAATATTTTCAATAGTTATTATAAAAGGTTTATCACACATAACAATCAATTTATAAAATCATCAATGTAATAGTATTAATGTTAAGTTGAGGTCAAGTATCTGAAACATTATCATCGTCATCATCATCATCATCCTCACCATTTTCTTTCATCCTCATTCACACCATCATCACCATCATTATCATCATCTTCATCCTCATCATCTTCATCCTCATCAACATCTTCCTCATCATCGCTTGTTGGCATTACAGCTCGGGATTTTTTTTTTTTTTGCTTATTCTCCTGCCACAAAATATGACAACGAATTGTGTGGATCCAAATATCGTCAGGCGCAATTATTCTTACGACTTGTTTGGGGTTTGAATCCACCAGATGGGGATGCATTTAAGTGTAACTTTTCTATACAGCTCTCCAAAGCTGTTGTCACTTATGTGTTAACTATATTAAGTATTCAACAGTTAACTATAAAAGTACAATTTAACCTAAGGTAGCCTTTAGTTTTTAATCGATTTTGAAGAATTTTTAAAACATATTATTATTTTTCATTAGTTGCTGTTTTAACTTACCTTAGCAAGGTACCGTCATTCCTAATTCAGTTCAAAAAATTTACTTTAAGATATTGTAAATTTTAAAAAAGTCCGTCTTAGGACTTTCTAGATGTGTTTTTTTTTTTAAAGTCACTATATTATCGCATTGGATACATTTAAAAGATTCCAAGGTGGTCTTTGACTTCTGGTATAAAATTGAAATTATTGTTATTCTCATTAGTGATTACTGTGACTTTGTGAACTGTCCAACTTAAAAAAGTTAAAATTCATTCCCATCATTATAATTTCAAAAGTTTGAGAAATCATTAAAAATTAAGTATTAAATTCATTAATTTTTTTTTTTACGAAATTTAAATATTCCCACTTTCTAAATTTTTTTTTAAATCTTAAAGATATATGAATTTACGTGCTTCAATTTCCTTATAAGACCCAAAAAAAAAAAAAAAACTATGTAATTAATTTTAATTAGAGATTTTTTTTGACTTATAATATAACTTAAATAAAGATAAAAAAAAATAATGCAAAAATAAAATACAGGAATGAAGAAAATATTATTGTTATTTTGTTTTCCAACATCTTAACTGCGTTCATATGATGTCTTATTTTACATTTACATGACAGTAAGAAGGATAAAAATAAAATAATTACACAAAACCCAAGGAAAATAAAATAACCAAAGAGTCTTTGCTTGAATATAAACCTTTCATTCCAAACGAATACCTCCATTAATCCTTTGAATCAAACACAATTCAATCATTCAATAACCGACTGATACAACAAAATCCTTTATTTGTGTTGTTTTTTAATTTTTTTATTTTTCAGTTAGTCCTTTGATATGTTCTACATATTTTGTATATGTATTAGTGTTTATATCAAACTATTAAATTATTTCAGAAAAACTATTACAAAAGAGTTAAAAAATTCGTTTTGGTTTTTTTCTGTTTTTTTTTTTTGTTTTGGTTTTGTTATTTATATCCTTTTTATATTCTTTTTAACATATAAGTCAAATATTAACCGACGTTGTCCTTTTTTTAACTCTTCCTTTTCCACTTGCATGCTTCTCTTGCTCTTTATTTATTTGTTTTTCTTTTATTATTATTATTGTTTTCATTTTCCTTTTGGAAACATCCTTTTTTTTTCTTTGCAAACGTTTCCTTTTGTCTCTTTTATATTCAAAGAAGCAAAACCGCATTTTTGTATATTTCGGAAAATACTTGACTTTGATGAATTTTCTGAATAATATAAAATACGATATGTATGCATACTTTTAATATATGTATAAATAATATATGTAATAAAAAAATGCTTTAGTTGAGATACCTCAGCTGTATGGAATTCATACATGTGTGTATACACTAGGGTACAGCTGAACAGTTAAGGTAAAAAAAATATATTTTTTAGATTTCTCTAAATTTATTTATGACTTTTAATCATATAAGTGTTAAATTCATTAGAATTTTTTGATGCACATAATTTTATTAACACAATTTCAGTCTAAACGAATCCTTAATTTCATATTAAAAATCGATTTCGATACTTTTTTTTTTATTAACATTCAAATAATTATCTTATGTCAATATTTAATCGGTCATTTCAGACTATTAGAAACAATTAGTTTTGAAAATTGAATAGTGAGAAATTTGATGAAATTATGAAAATGATTCTTGTATTTTTACAAGAAACTGTATAAACCAATAACCTTATTGTTGTATTACAATATTGCCAATTAAACAGTAAACATTATATTTGTCGACTAGAAACGGTTTCATATAAATTATTTTAATAACATATACTTCGCAAAATTTCTGGAAATATAGCGAAAACTTCTGTTGGAATCCATAAGGCCACTCAAAGTATGGTCGACGAAAAATGATTTCACGCCGAACAATTATATCATAATCTTGTGCTGAACCGGAAACGTGAAGAATAGTAAATGCTTTACCGCAAAATTTTATTGGATAGAAAAGATTTATTGATGCCCTGTACGACGGAGTGGCGCAACAACAACTATACTAATGAAAATTAATGAATATGCCGCTTTTTTGAATTTTTAAAATTAAATCAACTCCCCTTTATTAAATTAACTCGAATTGAATAATAAAGAGGATACCAATAAATCTTAAAAAAATATTTGTCATCTTTTTGTAATCTTTCAAATTTATAATTATTACTAAAAAGGAGTTTACGTTTAAATTCAGCAGCTTAACAGAGATATTTTATTTATTTAAAGTGCTAAAATAACAAAATTTATTTTTTATTTTGTTTAATTATTGGATATTTGGCTAATATTTCTCTAATCGTAAATCGTATTTAATCGTAACATCATGAATTATATGGGAAGTACAAACAAAAAGTATAAAATATCCGATTAATTTTTCACCTCAGTGTACTTCTATATATATATTTGTAAAATTTTGGTGAGGAACTCAAATTTAAAGAAAAAGAAAAGAAACAAAGTTAAAAAAAATTGAAAAAAAAAAAAAAACATCTGAAAGGAAATCTTAAGACATCACACGTGGTGTTGGTATAAATTTTGTATCTCTATGAATATTAAAAAACAGTTAACAGTAAGAGAATGGTCGAAAAAGATCCATAAGATTTTGGTCAGAAAAGAATAAGGATATATATGGAGAATCAAGAAGAAAAAACGTATATTTTAGATTTTGGATATTTAAATAAATGTATGTGGTTACCTTGGATTCTAATAAAAAAAAAAAAAAAAAAAAACCGAAAAGAATAATGTTATATCTTAAAAAATATATAAAACAGTACAATTGATATTGTTGGTTTTGATATTTACTGAAAATGTTTCCAACGGTGATGGTTCTTCTCCAAATATCTACTATTGTATTTAAGACTAAAAAAAAAAAAAAAAAAAGTAGGTTATATAAATTTTTGTTTCAGTTTTTATTTTTTTGGTTTTTTATACTTTTCTTGAATTCTGAACTCAATTTTTACAACTTGTTAAAGGAAATTTAATGCTGTTTTCATTTTGATAAAGGTCCATTATCCTATGTCAAAAAATTGACAACGCAATATTTATTTTTTTTTTTTTTTCGTTTTTATTTTATTTTCTGTTGTGCGTAAACTTAGATACAATAAGCGTTATAAAATTTTCTTTTTTTTTTTCATTCTTTTCCTTTCATTTTTATATGTACGAATTTTAGTCCTATCCTAATTTTTCGTTTAAATTTTTATTTAAATTTTGTTTCGTTTTTTTTTTCCAAACAAAAAAAAAAACTTTCACACAATTTTAACTTTTCAAAAAAAAAACAAAAAAACCAAAAAAAAATTTATATTTTTTTTATTTTTTGATTAAATGTTAAAACAAATATTCACTCTCTATATAATATCTTAAAAATTTACTTAAGAATCATACATAAAAATAGAAATGGGAATGGGAATATAATAGAAAATACTTAAAATTGCTGAATAATGATTTTGACAGTTTTATTAGATGTCTTGCATAGAATAAATAATAATAAAAAGATAGGAGGTGATTTAAAAATAAACTGCTTAAAAGTGATAAAAAAAAGGCTTTGATAAGATAGAATGACTTTTATTCCCTAGGGGACAATATATTATGACAAAGTTTTTTTTATAAATAGCTTGCTAAATATAAATTAGTTTTAAAGTAATATGGTTCATATTTTAAATGGTGGACGATGACGTTTATTCATTCATAGCTTTCAAAATATAATTTTCATTATTATGGAACTATTTTAAACTTTTATATATATTTTTTTTGCATTAAGAGGAATGTATATCAAAAAATATTTTCAAAACTGACAAATTAAAATGTTTAAATTTGTTAATAGAACTTAATAAATAGAAGACAAAGATTTATTTGAGTATTGTTATAGGGTTGTATTTTTATTTTGTAAATGCTAGAAAAAAGAAAACCTTTATTTTATTTCAAAAATATAATATATTTTTTGTATTATAAGCATAAGAATTATAATAATATTAATAATATAAATAAAAATTTAAGGTGAAGTTAGTAATATTCAATAATTTTATAATTCGACTTAATACACGGTGTACTACTCACAACCTGCACATTGTTCTTTCATTATCTTTCATCAGTATAAGCTACAGAAAGAGTTTTACTTAAAACGGAAACTTAAATATACTATTTCAAAAAACTTCTATATATATATAAAATTTTAGCTTTTTAACCTATTGAAACTTAGAAATTCAATTTCATGTCATTGTCAAAGTAATTACCCTCAAAAATATTAACGTTGTGATATGTATTGTCAATTATGTATTTGTGGATAATTTTTTAAACAAAATTGATTCAAGTATAACTTAAACAAAATTGATTCAAGCCATTGATTACTCGGCTCTAACTATTGTACAGGACTATGAGACATTTCTTTTATTTTTACGCCATCTATTATACAAGAATTATGGTTTATTATTTTATTATTAAGTTATTAAAATATGATATTAATTAAAATTTATAGTACATATATACTTATTTTTAATTTAATTTTATTCTACTAATTATATACATATTATAAGAAAAATGTATATTATTTTTTATTAATCTATATGACCCAGCCGGGGTTTGAACCCGAGACCTTTCGTATAAAAGGTCGGTGTCTTAACAATTATACCGCATTGGCTGGATCTTTTAATAATAGACGCATATTATAACCGTAGTTTCTAATTAATAACACAAAAATTAATATCTATGCCATAATATAAGGAATTGTTTAAAATCTAAAGAAATTTTAAATGGACTGCAGTAGAGGAATTTTTTTCTTTTTTTAGTGCATTTCTCCGCCACATAAATGTGAACAGGAAGTTACATATCCTTTCTTTTTCAGGCGTTGATGTAAATGTTGTAAGGAGGAATAACTCTTATAACGAGTGTGGGGTTCGAACTCATACTCCTCCGTTGTTTACAGGGTATTTCATATGCTCTTACCCACTAGGCCATCGCGGTCCCAGTAGAGTTATTAAAAAATCTTCTAAAGGGAGAACTTTAAAAAAAAACTACTTTTTTTCTTGTTGAGGTAAAAATACATAAAGTTTTGTACAAATTACCAAAAAATAATCAAAGTAACCAAAAGTTTTATACAAACAAAAAAGATTTTTCAACGATAATTTATTATTACAATTTTCAGATTTTTTGTATTTCTCCAGGTTAATTGCAACTACATTTAACCTTACTCAAAAGTAAGTTTTCCTCTTCACTACTTTTGCTTAAAATATAAAAACTACATGTAGGTATTACCGTTACATTTCTTTAATAGTTAATTCATAATAATTTTAATCAAACTAATGATTCCAAAAACTGATGCTAAGTCAAATATGATTAATAAAAACTACTTAGTGGATACTCTATGCTTCTTATAGGAGTCGAGAAAAGAAAACTCTATGCTCCTTATTGGAATCGAGAGGAGAACATAAAATTCATAACAATTAAAATCAATATAATAACGTTAGAATAAACCTCCAAATCTAAAATATTAATTTAACGCAATTTTTAATCAAATACTATATAATAAAATAATTATTCATGTTGTATAATAGACAATGAAAAAAAAAAATTTACTTTAAAACCAATTTAAATAATAAAAAAAAGAAATGTATCTAAATATATTTATTTATTTTATTGATTATATATGCCTCATTATCTCTGGAAGTGAATGGTAAACTAATTTAAAAAGACCATTTCAAATAAAGTTTTTAAACTATTTTAACATTTATTTAGTAATAAATTCTAAACACATTCTCATTGCAATCATGTCAAGGTAATCTCAATTGATTTCTTACAATAAAAAAAACTTAAGCCCTCATCTTACAAAAAAAATAAATAAAAAGAAATCAAAAATAATACCGAAAACGATTATTTCCGTCTCAATAACGCTCTTATTCAATTTAACTTTATAGACAATCTAAGCGATTCCCAACTAAAATAATAAGAGAAAAGAAAAAACAAAAAAAAAATAAAAAAAGAAAGAGAAAAGTTAAAAAAAATGCTACACAATTTTCTTTATAATCTTGTAAATTTTTACAGGTTATATTTTTTTTTCTTTTTTTTTTATTTTTGTGGAAAATATTTACAATGAACAAATATTTTTACAATTGTTTGCCTATGTCACAAGTATGTTGAGTGCGTGAGTGCGTGCATGCGTGCGTAGCATACGTACATAAGAACAAAAGTACGTAAGGTTATTCTTTCATGTATAAAGAATACAAAAAAAAAAAAAAAAAAAGATAACAAAACAAAACTAATAAATAAATGAAAATTTTTTCTCAAAAATATTTTTTTTATTTTTTTTTATTTTTGCTTTTTCATTTTACTTTTTTTTTTTTTTTTTTTGTGTTGTGGAAAAGGTAATTGAGTTGGGTTAAAAATATAAAAATTTTTTATTCTTTAACAAGCAAAATTTGTAAGAAAGAGATAGATTATTTTAAAATGGATGGTATTTACCACATTACAGACATCTTTTTTGTCAAATAAGAGGAACAGCAAATTTTTATGGTTTTTATATCTACCTACACTTATAATGTCGCATTATACGACTATATATGTATGTACTATATATATATATATATATAAATATATATATATATATGTATATTATATTTAAATATATAAAAATGATAGATATACATAAAGAAAATGATATATAAAGTGAGTTATTAAAGGAAATTTTTTTAAAAATATTTTCCATCATATTAATTGTGTGAGAAAAACGTGTAATAATTTAACTAAGAAATGTTCCAATATGGATGGAAAAGGGAAACATTGAAGAAAAACAAAAAAACAGGAAAAAAAAAAACACATTTTTTGCTCTCTTATATTTTTCATTTTTCACTTATATAATATTATGTAACCCAATATAAAATATATTGGATGGATGAGAAATAATAAGTAAATGTTGGAAAAAAGTAATGGAATTGGTAAAAAAAAAAAGAATTTTTTACAAAGAATTTATCTGAAAGATTGTTCTCATAATTGAATATAGAAGAAAAAAAAAACAATAAAAAAAAAACAACAAAAAAACGACAAAAATAGGTTCATTTTTTTTTTTGTTTTCTATTTTAAAATACGCTAAAGGATTTTAAAATATTTTTATTTTTATAAAAAATATGTACCAAAAAGAAGATTACATTACTTTGAAATATATTAAAAAGGACACAAAATTTCAAATAATAAAATTTTTGAAAAGAACATGTGAATTTAAGGAACTCTGAAGTTTAAAAATAACTGGACCAAATATATAAATACATGGTAAGTAGTTCAAAAAATTAACATTAGAGTTAGGAGTATTATTTGACAGGTTATTTTTTTGCTTAAATTTTTGGAAAAAAAGAAAGAAAAAATTTAATATTAAAAATTCTATTAAACAATAAGGCGACCTTTATTAGAAATCTCTATTTGAACTTTTTAACTCATATACACCTTTAAGTTTAACAAGGATCGTTATATTGTACCTTGTTCGGAAATGATAAAAAGCATTAATAATTTATTATGAAATGATTTTTTGATATGATTTACCGCAAAGTTCTTAAACATTTAAATTTATTTTATATGTTCGATAATGATCGACAAATAGTTCTCTTCAATATCAAAAAATATTTTTCAATTCTTCAAAAAAAAAAACTAAAGCAAAAGTAAACTTTCGAAGATTACAGAAGTTATGAAAATTCTACTTAATCACTACACTAAAAATCTTTAATTCATATATGAAATCAATCAGTTAGCAAAATTTGATTTAATCAGATAATGAAAACCTTAATCAAACAAGGCAGAATATAAGCTAACGGGTTTTAAAAACATTTCCAAAACATAACACAAACTGTTTAGTATTGTGATTTGCACTAAAATTTGAAAATTTCATATAAGAAATAATGTGAAAATAGGGCTTTTTTGCAATTTTGAGGGGTTGTAAATCCGAAACCCTATATACCGAAGAAAAACCGTTACTACACGCAAAAACATATTACTGGAGCTTTAATTTTTATATCTTGTCGATGAAAAATTTGTACAGGTGCCTAAGTTACAGGTGTCCAATAATAGCATATTTTCAATTTTTGAGCCCTAATAGCTTATAAACAGGGGATGGTACAAAAAAATGTTCTAAGGAAATTTTTACTAATTCTAAAAGTTTCTCAAAATTTCAAGTTCCTATCTCAAAGCGTTCCGAAGTTATGAAGGTAGAAAAATCATGCAAAATTTGGTTTTCACATAACGGTAAATTTAAATACTAAATTAAAAAAAAATTATATAATTTTTATATTGATTTACAAAGGTAAAAAAAATTTCTGTCGAATGGCGTTTTCAGATTGAAAAAATGTTAAGCGGAACATGAAATATACGAATTTAAAAATAGAGCTTTTGCAAAGTTTAAGGGGCTGTAGTTCCCTGATAGATGGGGCTACATGAAAAAGTTGTTCCATAAAATTAATTATTTTATGAGACCCACCCATGGTTAAAAGTGTTTTTCTCTATCTTTGACGGTGTAGAAGTTTTGTAAACAGACCGACGGACTAATAAATTTTTTCAAAAGTTTTTTGAAAATGTGCTAAAAAGAAAATATTATCAAACCAGTGAAATCTCGAAAGAAAAATTTGATCAATGAGATACTCTTAGTATAATAATTATCTATTAGTTCAAATTTAAATATTGTAAACAAAAAAATAAATGATTTTTGCTTTCACTTTTTACTCTAACTTCATACCTACTCAAATATTTACTATTCTCCTTCTTTTTTTTAAACCTTTCCAAAAATTTGTATTAATAAAAAACCCATTTGTCTTTTTTTTTTACAATATATTTTCTGAACTTTAATTTAACTAGATAATTTTCTTTCACAATAAGTGTTCAACCCAGGGTCATTACCCCACTTAGTATTTTTGTTTTAACTTGTATAAAACTAGGACTCTAATTTATTTTTTATTACTACTAACCCTTTAGCAATAAACTAAAACAAAAAAAAAATAAAAAAAAAAAACCTATGCATTATCATTAACATATTTCTATGTCTAGAGATACATAAAAAAAGGAAAAAAAATTTGTTTTAATTCTTTTATATAAAGAGACAAATAAAAATTAAAATTATGACATATTTACTTTGAAGGGTATTAAAATGCATACAAATGTCAATGGTTAAAAAAAAAAAAATTATTCATGATGTATAACATTTGTATATACACACCTTTTTCAGATAATTTTCTCTTTCCTTTAATTAGCAATTCAAATTCAAAATGTATGTAAACTTCATAGTAATGAAAAGGACTAGACAAAATAAAAACACTAAATATAAAAATAAAACATATTTAATGGGTCTTATGGTAATTAAAAGTAACGATTTCAACGCCTTTTTTTAACATTTATTTTTTCTTTTGTGTATGCAAGGCATTGCGTCAAAAATTACTTTTTCAACACCTTTACATAAATTTTATACAGAAAAAAATTAAAAGCCACAAAATTAGTTTTAAAGGGATTAAAAGTTTATTTAGGTAATATCTAAAAAGGATTGAAATAGTATGTAATTAATTCTGTTATACTGCAAGACTTAGTAGAACATTACTTAACAATTAAATGTGTTATACATTAGATAGGTTAGAAATGTTTGTCTTCTAAACAAATATTTACAAGCAGCTACTATATTTTCCAACATCTAATTATTTTAATATAATGATTCCATTTTTACGCCATAATCTATTCCATCAATTCTCTTGTGAATTTTGATTTCAAAATATACAAAACAACAAAAATTAAAATAGATAGCTCTACCATGAAATTGAATTAGAACAGAACACTATACATTGAACTAAATAGATTGCAGAATAGTTACAGTTAACATCTAAGACCAAATATGGGACAGGATTTTTAAACCAAAGGAAATATAATTTTACTAAAAAGTCACACATCAGTACCAACATCAGTACGTAGCATTATGATAGTAGACCATAGTCTGTTAATTTTTCATCAGTTTTATAAATATGAGTTTATCCGTTAGTCTTTGGATTCGTTTCTTTACAAAGTTTTTACTCCGTTTGGGATAAAGTACTTAAGTAACCATATAAGGATCTCTTTAAAAAATGATTTTATAGAATATATTTTTTAAGTAGTTCCTCCCGTCAAAACCATCAAATGACCGAACATTTTTTGTGTTTTTTTTTTGTTTGTTGGGATAAAATTCGGATCAAATTTCTTATATTTAAACTCTCGTATCTTCCAATCAAACTTTTAAAATTTACTTACTTATTTTGTCTAAACTTTGCTAACTGTGGAAAATTTTTTAAAGATTAAAGATTATATGTTTCATTTCTTTCTTAAGATGTTGAGAAAACTTAACATTTTCTTAAGGAAAACTTCTATGCTCTTAAGAAGCAAAGAGGTGCAAAGAAATTACCTTTTATTTTTTGAAGTTAAATTTCTTCTTTATGTTCTTTAAGATCTCATTAAAAAATTTACAATTACTTTTAATTCAAAAAATTTACATTTTTTGTCAATTCAGATAATTAATAACAAATATTTTAATTTTATGTTTTCAATAACTATATCCTAGTTTTTATAATCTATATTTTATCATAACTAAAAATAAAATTTGATCTATTTTAATGGTTTACCAATTATTCAAAATAATTAAATAAATTGCAATATAAATAAATTTTATTGGGTATTACAATCTTAGAAAAATCATTTATTAAAAATTTCCTTATGTTTCTGTCTTTTGTGTGGTTTTTTAATAATTAATAACAATAAAGTGGTTTATTTGTCTTAATTCTTAAATACTTACATTTATTTTTTTTTTTTTTTGTTGCATTATAGGAAATTTGCATATTAAATTTTCCAAAATAATTTTCAATTTTCCTTTTTTTTTTTTTGTTTGCGGTTTTATTCAGATAATTTTAGTAAGGATTGTGAAGAAAGAAAAAAAAAATTAAAATTTTGACTTGGAAATGACAAATTAGTATTAAATAAAATGTCAAAATTCAATTAACTAAATGTAAATATTATTTTTATATTATTTTTTTTTTCTTGTGTATCTGCAAATCGAATATAAATATTATTTTTTTCTTTTTTTGTTATGTAACGTATGTAAATTATTTAGGTTTTCAAGGATACATTACTTTAGAATATTTTTAATAAATAAAGGACCTTAAACTTAATTTTATTCCAATAGGTTTTGGTGTAACCAACGCTAAACAAAATTAGCAAAATTATATTGAAAATTATTTTACTCACTTAAGTACTAATAGTCGTAATTAAATATCTATATCAAACTAAAATACAAGGTTTAGGTTTAAAATGTCCTACCATCAAAAATCAGAACAAAATAATAAGAACAGTTATGGTTATAACATTATACAATTTTTATTTGTTGGTAGTTATTAAAATTGTAATTGAATACCCAAAAAAAAAAAAACCACAAGTTTTGAAGAAATTTTTTTCCTAAATTTTAACTTAATGAAAATTTTCCTAAAAATTTATCTTTTTAGCACATTTTCAAAAAAATTTAAAAAAAATGTGCTTATTAGTTTCATTCTGTCCATCCCTCCGTCCGTCTGTTTACAAAACTTCTACACCGTTAAAGATAGGGAAAAAAATTTCAGCCATGGGTAGGTCTCATAAAAAAAATAATTTTGTGGAACAACTTTTTCATGTAGCCCCATCCATTACGGAGCTACGGAGCCCTCAAACTTTGAAAAAGTCCTATTTTTAAATGCATATATCTTATGTTTTGCTTAAGATTTTTTTAATCTGAAAACGTCATTATCAAATATTCGACAGGTATTTTTTTTTAACTTTGTAAACTAATATCAAAATTATACAATTTTTTTAAATTTAGTATTTAAATTTACCGTTATGTGAAAACCAAATTTTGCATGATTTTTCTACTTTCATAACTCCGGTACGCTTTTAGATAGAGGCTTAAAATTTTGAGGCAAGAAAGAACTTTTAGAATTAGTATAAGTTTGCTCAGAAAATTTTTTCGGACCACCCCCTGTTTATGAGCTATTAGGGCTTAAAAATTGAAAATTTGCTATTTTTAAACACCTGTAACTTAGGAACCTGTACACATTTTACTACTGCAAGATATAAAAATTAAAGCTACAGTAATATATTTTAACGTGTGTTAAAGGTTTATTTTAGTTGTAAAGGGTTCCAAAGTTGCAGCTCTTCAAAATTGCGAAAAAGCCCCATTTTCAGATGTATATATCTCAGACCCTGCGTAATAGTTTTGCAATCTAAAACCGCCAGAAGATCGAAAATTGTATTATCTATATAAAATAGTATCAAAATTATGTAATATTTTGTAATTTACTATTTAAATTTACCGTTATGTGAAAACCACATTTTGCATGAAATTTCTTTTTTCATAACCCCTGCACGCCTTTAGATAGGAACCTCAAATTTTGAGACAAGAAAGAACTTTTAGAATTAGTATAAGCTTCCTCATCCCCTCTTTTAGAGTTATTATACGCCTCAAAAATTGAAAATTTGCTATTTTTAGACATCTGTAACTTAGGCACCTGTACAAATTTTTCTTCGGCAAGACATGAAAATTAAAAGTTCAATAATATACTTTTAAGTGTGTTAACGGCTTTTCTTAGTTGTATAGGATTCCGGACTTACGGTTCCTCAAAATTTCAAAAATGTCCTATTTTCACGTTTTTTCTTATTACATGAAATTTTCAAATTTTTGTGCAATTCACAATTCTAAACAGTTTGTATTGAGTTTTGGAAATGTGCGTTTTTAAAAACCGTTGGTTTACATTCTACCTTGTTTATTTTTTGTGTTCATAACTACAGATTTCCATTAAGGTCGTTTGGTTTTAAATGATCCAAAATTTAAAATGTTTTTAAAGTTACAAATTTTTTTTTTTTTTTTTGGAAAAATCCATTAGAAAACAATTATTCATAATTCCGTTTACTTAATAATTTTTCGTGTGTTTCTGTACGTTTTTTTTTCTATAGCATTTTAAAACAAAATTTTCTCCTTAAATAATCGCTTTATAATTTCGAAATTCACATGTATTTTACTTAAAAATATTGTGAATATTGAAAGAGTATAGGATAAGTGTTTTTAACTTAAAAAATTATATTTTTAGATTTTTATAAAAAATTTTCTATAGAATTTTAGTTCTTATTTGATGCTTTAGCATGATTATATCCTTAATGCATATCGATATTAATCCTTAATCAATAAAATCTACCTAAGTTATATCTACATAAAATGTTTCAAGATCTCTAGCAAGTAATTTTTAAAGGTTTCGTTAAAAATTTCCGTGTATTTTAACATAAAAATTGACAAGATTACTTATGTATTTGTTATATAACTGTCTTGTAATCTTCATCTGTCTATCATATCCTAAGTTAATCAATTTCATTGTAAAACAATTTCTTTTTTTGAAAAGTTTATCTGGATATAAGAAGCTTTACTATATCATCGCTTTTATAATTTATTAAAACCATAATTTTAGTTAGAAGAATATAACTTTTATAAACAAACACTAAAAAAAAAAAAAAATTCATCAAAAATAATCATGTCGTTCAAACCAATTATAATCCTCTAATATATTTTTATTTAATATATGCTGACATTTTATATTTTTCCTTTTGCATGATATTAGTTACAACTTTTACAGATGTTTTTGTTACTTTCACTTCTAGTTGTTTATTTCTGTTATGGTTTCTTGTTTTTCCAGGAATAAAGGAAAAAAGGGTTTAAATTTTCTTTCAATGCTAATATAACTTCCAAAAAATTTTCATTTTTATTTGTTTTACTGGTAAACTTCTTTACAAAATTAGCACCCTTTTCATGAAAATGTCAACAAAAGCAGTTAAAAATATACCAAAACAATAAAAACGACAATCAAAAAATAAAATTGAAAGAAAGAGAAACAAATATAATTTTAAAAAAAAAAATTTATATTTTTTAAAATATACAATAACAAATAAACAAAATGTATGACTTTATCCTTCAAGAATCTTCATACAACAGATATACACGAGTAACAACAAGACAACAACTAAATTTATTTCTGTTGTTTTTCAAAGTTACAACCATGAACGATACAAAGATGAAGGAAACGTGTCCTTTTTCAAAACTGAAAAGTTTTCTTTTTTTTTTTATTAAAAAAAAAACAAAAACAGATTGTGTTCGTCATAATTAGTTGGGATGTTAATGACAAGAGTTGGGTTTCTACGAAAAAAAGTCAACAAAATCTATGTTTTAAGTAAAAAAAAAAATAATAATTTCCTTTTATTCTGGGTTTTCTAGGACTTTTGTTACCTTAATTCATCATGTACGTTTTTTCTGCTTTTTTCATAAAAAATTTATTTTATTTTGTATTTTTTTTTTAATTAAAGTAAAGAATCCAATTATTTAATTTAATTTTCAATTATTGGGTCTGACTTTATTAATTTTATTATATTTAGTTTTAAGGACCTGATAAAAAAGTTTCGAACTCTTACTTAAAATAAATAATACTTAGTAGAAGATCTTAAATAATCATTAAATTTAATCTAAGGCACTACAATGAATTTAAAATTAAAAAAAAATGTATCCGGTTTGTTTATAATGCAAAAGTAAGTTTTTACTTGAATAAAGGATTAAGTTGGTAATTTTCTTTTTGTCTTTTCTGAAACTAATTTTAACTTTTAAAATCTAAAGGGATAAATGCGAATGTCAGTTATAGTTAAGAAAATAATAAACAGAATTAAATTATAAAAGTATTAAATTTTTCTTAAGACATATAAAAAAACTAAATTAAGTCTTAAATCTATTGGATTGGAATTGGAAATCATTATTATAAAATTTAAATTATTAGAAAAAAATTACATAGAGAAAACTTGAAACATATTATTTCGTTGAATTAAACTTATACAAAATATTTTAAATAAAAGCTAGCTAACAACATTTTTAATATGAAATATAAACATGTTTCATACGATAATTGATTTGTTTTCCTTGCCAGTCCTATCAGGTGCAGTGCATCCACTAAGTCATTTATTATTCATATTTGACTAGGCTACAGTTTCGTGTATCATTAGTTTCACTAACTGTTGATTACTCGGCTATAGCTATTGTTAATGTTATTGTTTTTAATTATTTGTTTAGATTTAGATTTTTATTGTTTTTTGTTTTAGAATATATTATTCATTTTTTACCTTTTAATAAATAAAATATTAAATTTATTTACTTAAATTAATTACATACATACGTTCGGATGTATTTTTTTTTTTTGTGGTTTATTTTTCAGTTATTATGTGATTTTTCTTTATATGTAATTTAAAAATAAAAATTAAAAATAATTCTTATAAGCTAATTTTAATATGTACATGGCTGAGTCATTTACAAGCTCTCACAATTAATCTTGTCTGTTTTTGTTATTATCAAATTATTTGATTAAAATATTTTATAAAATAAAATTTTATTATCTAATATCTTTTATTAATATTGAATTAGTTTTATGGTAATGAATTTATTGCAAAAATTTTTGTTTTAAAAACCAATTTTTTTTTTAACTTCTTATTTATATAAAATCTTAAAACTAATTTAACTAACCTAATTTAACTTAATTGCTAGTTACGACTACTATCTAACCTACCTTAAATCTAAATTCTGCGAAAAGTGTGGTTTTCTATGATAAAGTTTTTCTTTTGCCGAAAATACATATCATACTTAAACAATTCGTTATTTTCAATGTTTAGTGAGTTTAAATTTGATGGTATATTTTTAATGAGAGCGTGTCTCTTGTAATAATACAGAATCGGAATATGCTGATTATTTTCTATATATTGATATTTATCAAGATAAACGAAGGGCTCAAGAGGCAAAAACCCTGTTTTAAAGCAATTTTTTATGTATTCAAAATTTTCATACCACGGGTGACTGATTAATGAACTTTCGGTTCATTTGAATGTATCGGATCTCATACATTTAATAATATAGTAGTGGATTGCATACTTCTAGGTTTTCAATCACATTTTCCTTCCACTAGAATAACAATTGAGATTTTTCCTTTTCTATCATTTTGTTTTTTCTTATATATTTTTATTGATAACTTTTATTACTAATATTATTTATTATACCTATAAATTTATTCTTTATATTAATCTTTTTATTAACTGAATTTTTAGCATTTATTGACTCAAATATATTTTATAAATATAAAATCTAAATAAATGTTAAAATTTCAACTGCAGGAAATAGGCATTAAATTTGAACTTAAAAAATATAGTCTGAAAAAAAACAAACACATAAATAATTTTTCAAAAGATATTTAAAAAAACCATTTTATCAAAAATTTATAAGAGGAAAAAATCCATCTAAAAAAGATTAATCAGAATATTATGCAACTGTGTTTTTTTTTTTTTCAAAAAATTATACATAACACTTTGTCTTTATAATATTATAAAATTTCGGCATAGTAAAAGAACCTAATTTAAATTAAATTAAATTAAAACAAAATCAAAATTAGTTAATTTTAAAAAAAGTTGGCGGCGAGATAATCAGAAGCAGATAAAATAATCTCAAAATAGATTTAAAATGAAGTCTAAATTGATGTTTTTTAAGATATACATTTTCCATATATTAAATTAAACCAAAATTATCTTCTGCAAATTGAGTAAAAAAATCATAAATCATTCAAAACTTTAAGATATTTAAGGAACTTTAAAAATTCTAAAACAATGGCGTTTTAATTAGATCTAAACGAAACCGATTAGATCAAATTAAAACAAAGCTGCCATAGAAGAATAAGAAGAAACAAGTACCATATAAAAAATAATCAGTCTCCAAAATGCACTATAATTTTTACACTACTCTTTTTTATAAATAATAAACCATATAGGAATTAATATTTATCTTTGAAAAAAAAAACAAATTTATGCAGAATATATTTTTTATAGCTAATCTAGAAGAGAATTAGAAACTAATAACATTTAAATTCTAATAAACTAATGACCTAAATCAAGGGTTTTGTAAAACAGTAATTTAATATTTAATTTAATAATTTCATATTGACATTCTTTTATCCACTTTTAGATTTTTCATTTGTTCTACTTTTAATATGAAGTTATTAAAAGCATAAATTCACAGGACTATAAATTACAAAAATTAATCTCCATTATGTTAAAAATTTTTTATCAATTCATGTTCTGTCACATTGACTGACTTTTGAAATTCTTTAAATTAAATTTCTCAATAACTTGTTTTTTTTTGTTTTTTTTCTTTGTTTTTTTCCAATTATCACATTTCTGATTATTTCCTCTATCTTTTTCTTATTGACACATTTGAAATCATTTCTATTCAGTATGTTTTAATAAATGATAAAAAAAACTATCCTAAATCAAAATTAACTCTTCTTGAACGATATGATTTACCATTTTAAATTGTATGATTTGCAATCGATATTTTTTTTTTTTTTTGAAATAATCATAAAAAACTCAAATATTGCGATTTTAGATTTTTTTTTTAAAAAAAAAAAATTGGTGTCAATTGGGTAAAAAAATAAAAATATATATATATATATTTTAAGAGTAATAATTCATATTCTAATTACTCTTTTTGACATATTTATGATACAGATACAAACAGCTGTTAACAATCTTCCTACATGCTTGTCAAATTGTTTAAGAAAAAATATCAACCAATAAGTAATTTTTTTTTTTCACATTTTTTTTCCCATGAATTTCTCAAACTTTTCCAATTTCAAAAATTTCATGAATTTGATAAAGGAAATTATATACAAAATTGTAATGGTAACTATAACGTAGCTAAAAAAAATAAATAACTTGACGGGAGTGTGTCATTTCCATGAATTTCCTTTGCCTGGAGTGTCATTTGACAGTATTTTACAAGTTCCTTAGATTATGATTTGACTGTTTTTAATTTGCTTGCATTATCATTTGACTGGATTTAAATGAGATCTTTGTGTAGAAATGTTTTTGAAACATTGAAAAAGATTTTTCAGTTGAATATAACTTCAGTATTACATTTTTCCAGAATATGTTAATATAAAAAGTATGCGAGAATCCGAATAAAGAGGGGTTTTAAGTTGGTTACGATATAAACGTTTCTCCCTTTTCAAAAATATTTATTTATGTTATATTTATACAGGCAAATAAAATCCAGTCAAATAAAAACAGTCAAATGAATGATAGTATAGATAGGCAAATGAAAATACACGCAAATAAAATGCAGTCAAATAAAATACAATCTTGTGATGCCAACCTATAAAAAAAACTACTTTTTATAATATTGTTATGCTACTATGAACATGAATTATATTTATTTGGTTTATTTTATAAAATTTCCAGAGAAAAATACTTATACCTAATATTCAAACTTCTTTTGTATACGTACTCATCATTCATTTTTATTTTGGAAGCAAAGTATCATACTCCACTAAGAAGTTTAAACTATAAAGAAAAACGAACACTAAATAGCTACCGATTTTAGCTGACTATTAGAATTACCTAAAATAAATAGTCGATTTTTAGTTGAATTTTAAGTTAAAGATAGCAGCTAAGAGCCCACATTTAACATACATACATACATACATACAGAATTTTCATCCATGCTAAAAACCAAATAAAAATATGTTACCAAAATTTGAAACAATCAAAGTGGGAAAATTCGGGAATATTATTAAGGGATAATTCCCTAGCTATAAGGAAAAATGCGGTAGTTAAAACAAAAGTCGCAAAAACGACACAAGAATAACGAGGTTAGGATTGGAAACCACACTGACCACTAAGTACATTTTCCACAAAACATCACCCCCAATATGTACCTTCTGCAACCCACAACTGACTATAAATCCAGGAGTGCATCAATAACATACAAGGGATTGCACTTAAAACTTTAAAGTGTAAAAACCAGGAAAATATAGAAAATATCAAAAACCGAATGGAGCTATTTGGAATTTGGGACGATATATAAAGCCAATATAGAATAAAGTAATAATCAAAAAGTTGACATATTATTAAGAAATATAATTATCTTTTATTATTATTATTCCAGTATTCCATCCATAGATTAAGAAATATATTAATAATATAAAAATAATATAATGCTGTCCCATATCCGAAGGAAAAAGGGCCATTTAAATTAAATTGTAATATTTGTATTACACATTAATAAATATTTATTTATTTATTTATTTATATTAATATTACATACATTAATGTAGTGCAATATTATTGAACCATCGGCTACTAAGGCCATTATAGGTTTTTATACTATTATTAAATTATATACTAATATTATATATTTTGTTTATATTATATACTATATATTTACATTATATTTGGTAGTAAGGGGGTAAAGAAAAAAACACTTACGACCTGTACAGGGATCGAACCCGCACTCCTTCGGTTAATACGCCACACGCCTACCCACTAGGCTACCGAAGCCCCATTAATAAATAAATAAATAATAAATTTAAAAAATGTTTGTTTTTAATTGCATATTTTTAGGATCATTTTGAGTATTCTTTCTTTTTATTTTAACTTTATCTTTCAGATAATATCACAATTTGTGCTAAAAATGTTCAAAATAAATTCTTTTGAATTTATTTTATTTTTATTTATTGTTATTTTTTATTTTCTAAGTGTTTTTTTTTTTTTTTATTTTTCCAATTTGTTATTACAAGTATATTTGATATCATTTTAATCAATTAGAAGTTATTACAATGCTATTCCCAAACCACATACAACCCACTCACAATATACCACCCCCTGTTATCATATTCTGTAATCATTTTTATATTTTTGTTTTGAAAGCAACCATTTAAAAAATAAAATAAAAAGAAAAACAAATAGCTATTAACAAAAACAAAAAAGAAAAAAAATGACAAGGGGTGTCATGTTGAAAAGCAATTAAATTTAAATTGTAATAAAATACCGTCACAAAAATAAATAAATAAATAAAATAATATTATAATTGTATAGTTATATACCAATGTATATATTATATATACATTATATTCTAACAAATATTTTTAAGGGGTTAATAAAGGTTCTTAATTTGCTTTTTTTTTTCTTTTATATTTTTTTAGTTTTTTTTTTTTTTCTAAATTTTAACACATTTTTACCAATTTTCAGTCATAATTGAATATTTATTTTGTTTACTTTTGTTGTTGTTATTGTTAATTGTGTTGTTGTTATTGCTTTTTAATGTTTCCGTTATTTCCTTGTTCATTTTTTAAAGTTGTTTTTGTATTTGTTATGGTTAGTGTATTTTTATGTACGGTAAATTTTCTTTTTTCAAACAGATTTTCAATTTAAAAAAAAAAAAACAAAAAAAAACTCTTCTCAATTCATTGCCCTTTAACACTTTCAATTGCTACACAAAAAAAAAAAAAAAATAGGGTTAGTTAAGAGTTAAAATAAATGAATCAAAGAAAAAGGAAAATGAAAGTAAAAGTTTAATAAAATATAACATATAACATATATAACAACAAGCACAGATTTGAAACAGTAACGGGAAAAAATTAATAAATAAAATTAAAAAATATTTTATGACGATTATTCCTTTCCCTAAAGGATTATAAATCCTTTCTTTTAAACAACTTTTTCTTGCCTTTTAAATATATATTTTTTTTACTATACAAAACAATTAAATATAATGAATTGACTGTTCCTAAATAAAGGTAAAAAAGATTCGTTAAAATTCAAGTTCATGTAAAAAGATTCTGAAGATCGAAAAGTTCCTGGAAGTTAGATTTTTTGTATTCCCCAACAAAATATGTTTATTTTAAGCTGAAAAATCTTAATAAAAATCAAATTAAATTTTTCTTTCTATATCTATTTTCTACTTCTGTTACAAGCGTTCAGAATACATTTTCAAAAAATAATTTTATATTTTCAATCAACTAATTTTATACTTTTTTACTAAATAAAACTTTTTTTTTTACTTATAACTGTAAATTGTAAAACCCATTACAACATTAGAAAAACCCATTACAACATTAGAACAACCAAAGCCTTGAAAAAATCCACTCAAACAAATAAAAGAACGTGAAAATTCAATTAAATTTCAATCAGATCGTTTTTATTTTTGAACTTTTTTTTATTTGATTTTTTTTTTTTATTCATTTCGTTTTACTGCCCTCTGCCAGTACATTATCAAAATATCTTTTTTTTTTTGTTGTTTTCGTTTTTTTGTTTTTAGCTTGTGATTTCCTCTTGTATGGAAAATTAAACATACAACCTATAACCGATAACCGAAACTGAACAACTACAAAATATAAAAAAGAGTATGCCAATTTAGAAATTTTGGGTTTTTTGTAACATATTTTTAAAAGGAATGGTGGAATTTTAGGTTGTGTGATACAAAGATAAAAAGGTAACCTGCCAAAAAACAAAACAAAAAATACGTTTTTTTCTTTGGAAAAGAAACTTTTACAAATTTTATATTTTTTTTTTTTTTTTTTTGAAGTTTTGTAATAATATGTTCAACATTATATGATTGCTTTTTAAAGATTGAGTTGATTGTATTTTAAAAAATGGCAAAACAAATTTTTATTTTGTTCATACTGTTAACTGATCATCTTGAATTATTCTGAAACGCAAAAATAAAAAACAACATTAATATAAATAGAAAAACAAAAATCCTTTCATGTTATACAACAATTATCTGTTGTGCCCCTCAAAAACTTACTACACTTATATCAAAATTGAAAACATGAGTTTGGTTTTAGGCTTAATTTCTGTTCACAGTTAGTTGTTTAATTTTTTTTGGTTTTTATTTTTTTTTTTTTTTTTGTGTTACTAATACAGAATACTGACATCCTTTCTAAAAAAAACTTCCAATTATTAGATACCATTTTATTGTTTTTCTCTTTACTTTTTTTTTTTTTTTTGTTTTATTATATCTGGTTCCTATCATAATTTGATATCAGTATTAAAACTCAACCAAGAAATATCAAACTACAAATGATTTCAAAATAATATTTGTTATCAATTTCCAATTTTAATAAGGTAGTATACAATCCAAAGGTTTTTAAATGGCGCACATTAAAAAAAAAAAAACATAGTAAAAGGCTGTTAGAATTATGGCTATTTTTGCATCAAAATTTGTAATTTTTTTTTTTTTTTATGTGTTTGTTAGAAATGTTTTATGTTAGAATAATTGTGATTAAGAGATACATTCTTCAGTTTTAAGGTGACCCTATATAAATATTTAGACATTTATAAATGCAAGCATATATTATACAAATAAGAAAAGCGATTAACAAAATATATAAAAAAGAAACACAGGACTTGAATTTTTATAATATCTTACTTATGATAAATTTGAAAAGGTGCGTACAAATTGCATGCATATAAAAATAGAGAATAATTTTCGATTTTTGCCTTTCGAACAAGGCTAATCATTTTAAGATTCTGACTAAAAATGTTTAGAAGTTGTGAAGAAGATATGTAAAATATTATTTTCAAATAACGGTAAATTTACATATTAAATTGTAAAGCATTATAAACGTTTTATATTGATTTGTAAAGCTTAAGAAAAATTCAGTCGTTTAATAAAATATAAACAATTTTATGGCTTTATTAAACTTTGAAGATGGAACAGGATAGCTCAGGATGGACAGCTAGATAAAAAGATTGTTTCACAAATCACAACAAGCTATCCATTTTTTTATTTTTCTATATTAAACGGTATAGCAGATTTGAAAACAGACGAGTTGGCGAGTGAAAAATTTCCATTTTTTCAATTCATATATTTTAAAAATATTTTTCTATATTTCTTTCAATATAGGTACATTGAAAACTAACAAATTTTCCCAGAATAAAAAAAAAATAACAGCTTAAAAATAAATAAAAGAAAAATTGGATCATATTTCATCAATAGATAATATAGTAATATTTAATAGAAACTTTAAACAATTATTATCCTTATCCGTAAAAAAAAAGACACAAGTTAAAGTTAAAGTAATAGAACGAATATTTTAAATTTAATTGGCAGATTGTAAAACTAAAAAAATATTCTACATAAAATAATTACAAATTTCACAAAATTAAAAAGATAGAGATGAAAAAACGTATTTGTTAAATATTCAATGTTTATCTTCTGCTAGTTGAAATAATTTTGTCGAATTTTCACAGTTGTATTTTTATTTATTTCCTGTATGAGATAAACGTCTTTATAAGCCATTGCAAAAACTTTCACAAATTATTATATTTTACATAATTTTTTTTATAATTATGATTTTCTGACTTATATCTGAAAAGAAAATATTATTTTTATGTTATTTTAAATGAAGTTAAATATTATTTTATTTCTATGCAAAATGTTTTACTTTTTTAGTTCAGATTTGTGCTGTGGACAGATAACGAGTACATAGAGTAGGTTCTGAACAGATTAAATTTATTTTATCTCTAAACGCTCCGAAATAATTTTGAAACACAATAAAGCTTTAACCTGTCAAAAGCAAAACATTTTAATTGAATTATAAAGAAAATCAGTAAGAAACATTAAACAATTAAAAACAATACAATCAGTAAGAAACATTTTAAACAATATTATCTATGTCAATTTAAATGTAAGCAAATCATATCAGTCTATGTCAATTTTATGTCCAAATATTACCTTGTTAACTGAAATTGCTGTCAATTTATTGAACCAATTTAAGTGACAGCATGACATTAAATGACAATTTTTGATCATAGTGATTTGCAAATGCCAATTAGTGATCTACATTTAATACTTCATTTGCCTATGCAATTGTGATTAATATTTAAAAACGTTAATAAGGAGAGCATTAATTTTAAATAATACAAAATTAAAATACAGAAAATTGAATATGTATATTATACGTGTTATATAATTATTGTATCAGACATTTTACTTAATCCATAATTTACACAATTGTCTTTTCTACTACTATTACTAGTACTACTACTACAAAACTATAATTCTACATTGGGTCAAATGCATAAAACTGAGGTTTAACTTTAGTCTAACTTTTCCAAATAAAAATTATATTCAAACTTCTACTTTTGTTTGAAAAAGTGTGATTTGAGTTTAAAATCAGTTTTATATATTCCACCCAATATCTTCGTTTTTTCTTATTTCTTTTTTTTTTGTTTGTCAGAACCGAATAAGCAATTTACATAATCCAAACATATATAATCCCAAACTTTGATCTATCTTCCAATATGTCACTAGTAGATCAAAGTGAGTTACTTATATGTAGGTAAAATTACCCAATTCAGCAATCTCTTGGTTCACCTTCCAACATATCAAGATTGAACCAAGATTTTGGCAAATAATAAATAAATAGACCAATGTTATTGATTGAGGTCTAAACATATAAAGAGTTAGTTTTGTAAGAAAATTAATGTAGGGATGTTAATTTATTTGAGTAACCAATTAGTGTACATTATAGTGAACTAACTAGTATAATTTATACTACATCATGCTTTCCACTCGTAATATGATGCTAAACAAACTACAATTATTGATTCAAAGTCTGGTTTTTAATGTTATTTTTTTAACATTTGTATCAAAAATCTCAGGCAGTGAGTTGGTCTCTCTTAGCATTTGCGATATAGATTCAAACTTTCCGTAATTTGTTGAATGGTGTGAAATATTAAAAAGTTCACTGCGTACAATCACTATTCAGTTCATATAATGAGAAAATAATCAATTAATAACGTTTACTGTCAATAACTAAAATATTTTATGTAAAAAGTATTGAAAATTTATGTCTATCATCATCATAACGGTAAATTTTTTTGTTAAATTCGTTTTTCTATACATTTTTTAAAAACAATGTATTTATATTCTATTTCAATTTCAAATGGCTTAAGGTATTTTCAACTATTTCATTTTTACCTACGTACTAACTATACTATCTACAAATTCTATTATATACACATACTGTTTAACACATTTAGGTAAATGCATTTGTATTTTGGATTAAATATAGAAAGTACTGTAATTAATGCATAAAAGGAAATATTAGAATGTGTGTATTTTTATATTTTGTATTAAAAGTTTTAAATAACCAAAACAATGAACATAAAAATTTTAATTTTTTTTCTATTTCTAAAAAAAAAACATTTGAATTAAAAAAAAAAACCAAAATATTGTAAAATATAACATACTTAACAAACACATAAAGAAAAAATATGGTAAAAGATAAACAAATGAATTAATTTTATGCAAAAATTTTGCAAATGAAAAAACAAAAAAAAAATACAAACAGGTGAATGTATGAATATTTATTTCACATATTTTATACTTTTTAGCACATTTTCAAAAAAATTTGAAAAAATGTGCTTATTTCTACACCGTTTGAAATAAAGCAATGAAATTTTAACTACGGATAAGCATCGCCTAAAAACTAATTTTGTGAAACAACTTTTTTCTGTAGCCTAATCCGTTACGGACCTAAGCCCTACAAAGTTCAAAAAAGCCCTATCTCAAAATTCAAAAAAGTCGTATTTTCAATCTGGAAACGCCATACGATAGCCGGTTTTATAAAATTTATAAATATGTATATATATAAAATTAATATGTAGCTTTCCCATGAGGTATTTTAATATACCGTTATGTGAAACTAAATTTTTGTAAAAATTTGCACCCCTTCTATCTTTCAAACGGTTTAACTTATAAGCTTGAAATTTTAAGAGGAATTAGATCTTTGGAAATAAGTATGAGTCATTTTAGGAAATAGATTTATGTCGCCCTTCGTTTAGGAGCTGTAAGCGGACAAAAACTGGAAATTCTTTTTTTTTTTAGGAAATTTTTAAACACCTATAATTTGGGTACCTGTCAAAATTTTTTTTGAAGTAATATCCAAAAATTAAAGCTCCAGCATTATATTTTCTCTGTGTTAAACATTTTTCTTAATAATATAGGGTTACCTTATAATTGACAAAAGTGTGATTTGATTTTTTTTCAATTTTTTCTAGCCAAAAAAAAAAAATCAAACAAAGATCAATTTATTATCAAAATTTATATTTCAATATATCTGCTTTTTACTCTAGACTTATTATGGAATATTTATTAATTTGGAAATGGGCTTTTTTGAAAACCTTCGTTTTTTCCATTAGTTGTTTCTTTTATGCATTGAAAAATTCAGTGATTGTACACAAATTTTATTTTAAAATTCAAATAATTTTCAGCAATTTTATTTAATTTTTATTTATCCATTTTCTTCTTTTTGGTTTAAAATTTATAAAGAAATTTAATTTTTTTTTTTTTTAAATTAATATTTATTTAGTTAGTAGCAATATTATTCAAAATTCAGGGCATCGTATGTAAATGTTTAGTTTAGATTAGAAAAAGAAAATTAAAAATTTATTTAAAAAAAAAAAATTTAATTTTGAATGTTTCAATTAGCCTTTTTAGTACATTTTTCAAAAACCATTTTAAAAAAATGCTTATTAGTCTGTCCATCTTTCCATTCGCCCGTCCGTCAGTGTGTTAACAAACCGTCTACACCGTTACAGCTAGAGCAATGATTCTTTTATCATGGATAAATCTCATAAAAAAATTAATGTAGTGAACCAACTTCTTTTATGTAGTCCTACGCAATACGGAGTTACAGTTCTTCAAAGCTAATAAAAGCCCTATTTTTAACATTATATATCATCTCAAGTTCTGCTTATTATTTTTTCAATCTAAAAACGTCAATAGATAAGAAATATTATATGTTTAGCTTTGTAAATCAATATTAATAATTTTATAATTTCTTTCAATTTAGTATATAACTTTACTGTTATATGTGAGAACAACAATATTTGCTAGATTTTGCTTCCTTCATATCTATCTCCGAAAACTTTTTAGATTGAACCTTAAAATTTTAAGAAAAGAAAGAACTTTACGATGCGGTAATACCTCAGAAATTTTTTTTTGTGCCTATCCTTGTTTAAGGGTTATAAGAGATCAAATATTGAAAATTTTGCTATTTTTAAACAATTAACAACTTGGATACAAATACAACACCAATACAAATTTTTTTAAAGTAAAACACAAAACTTAAAGATTCAATGTTATAATTTTAGATGTTACAACAAAGTTTACATTTTACAACAGTTTTTTTTAATTATTCAACTTAAAATTGACTCTTTTTTTTTTGTGTCTCTAGTGTTTACAAATTTTGGTGAAAGTCATAATAAATTGTAAACCATTTTTATTGTTTATTTTTATAAAAATTATTTTTAAATTTTATGTCAATTTCGATTTTGTTAAAGAGTATATAACCTAATTTTATTGATGTTCAGTTAAAGTAGTAATCGATTTAAAAAATATAAAATTACATTAAAAACAATTAAATAACGGATTTATCTTACTCATATATCTAAGCTACTCTGTCTTCTCATATGTACATACATACTTATAATGATTATTCCTATAGGAAAAAGCTGTCAGATTAGGACATACAGTTATTTTGAATATATGAAAACTCCGCTTAGATAAGAAAGTTCGACTGGGTCAAGTGCATAAAACTGAGCTTAAACTAAGATCTCATGTTCTCAAACATAGGTTACGAGTTCAAGAGTTGTTTCTGTTTGAAAAAATTAGATTTGAGTACAAGTTCAGTTTTATGCATTCAACCCACTAATATATTTGGTCAAATGCATAAACTCAGCTTGAACTTAAATCTCACTTTTTCAAACTAATCTACTAGTTCAAGCGCAGTTTTTCTTTGAAAATATGAAATTTTGACAACAAGCTCAGTTTTAATTTTAAAGAATCTTAAAGAATATAAGTACCAAAAAGATAATTTAATTAAGAGCTCAGTTTAAAGTACTATATTATCAGAAGAAACAGATGTTTCGATACAAAAAATGTTGATAGTAGTGCATATGAATTACAGTTAACGTAATAAAAGCTAACCTTAAATAAAATAGGGTTGATCTTTATTCTATTACTATAATAATTGTTAACTCGTTAATATCTGAATTACTTGTTTTAAATACAAAAAAAGAATTGAACTAATATAGAACTAAAATAAAATTATAAAAATAGGAAGGTGATATAAAATATCAACAATATTGCCGTTATACGTATAATATAAATTTAGTACACTCTTTACAAAATACATATATTATTTTTTTTAGTTGAACAAGAATAGTTTTTGTATTATCACTGATTCTTCATTTGAAAAGCTTTCAAAACGTTTCCCTTATCCTTATAATTCTGATTTTATTACATTATTCCTTTTCTAAAAGATAAAAATTCTCAGTTTTTCTATTCATTCTAGAATAAAGAAATGTGGTTTTTCTTGCACTTAATATTGTTGTTGTTTAATAGATTAAAATTTAATAAATAATTTCTAGAAAAAAAAAATAATTTTGCATTTTCAGGAAAAACCAAAGAAATTAATTACTGTATATTAATGTAACTGTGACTATTTGCGCAATATTGAGTCCAATATAATTAATTCGCGTAACCAACCAGTTTCTTAAAACGTTAAGTCTTAAGAAAATTTTTATTACATAAAGACTTAACTTCCTTTATATATATAGAGAAATATAACCTCAAAATTTTTGAAAATAGAATAACGTATATGTTGAAACAAAATACAAACCAAAACTTTTTAATATTTTCTATTCAAATTTTATTTAAATATAAAAAAAAAATAATAATAAATTCTAAAGAATATGATTAATTATCTGTAAATAAGTTTTAATAAAAATAATGAAAATAAACAATATTCAGTCAATAAATTGATAATGGAAATTGAAAAATATTCAATCAATAGGTAGGTACTCTTCAATTTTTAAACTCTTTTTAAGAAAAATCTTGAATATAAAATAAAAACGTAAAAATTAAATTAAATAATGTCTTTTCTATATTCTTTATTCTGATTTAACTACTCAATAACAATTTTTTTCTTAATTCAAAAATCACTTTTGATTAAATAAAATTATTACAAAAAAAATTCAAAGTAAAAGAAGATTAAATGAATCTATTTACTAAAACAAAATGAAAGACAAAGCGATATGCAATTATCCATAAATAGAATATAAATAAAAGAGACAAAAACTCTTTACAATTCTTTTAAATGTCAATCCAAATGTAAGAAAAAAAAAAAAAAACACAATATTAAATATAATTTTTATTTTCTAAGCATAAATATAAATAATATATATACTAGATACTTAATAGATACTTTTTCCTTCAAATTTTTTTTTTCTCTTTTTAATTTTTATTTATTTTAAAATTTTATTTTCTTTATTTATTTATCATATTTATTTTAAAAATTGAATAATATTAATTTTGCACACACGACGATTCTAAATTTGGAATGTAGCTATACTTCCCTTTCAATTTAATAAGCCAATCCAATTATATTTTTGTTTTCTTCCAAATTTTAAAAACAAAAATATTTCACAATTTATTTTTTTTTTTTATTTTCTTCTTTTTTTTTTTTTTTGTCTCTCAGTCTCTATATTTTTGTCTCCTTTCTACTTTATTTTTTCGTATGTAAAGTTTAATTCATTTTTATATGTCATTTCAGATCAATAGGCCTTCAATTTACAGTTCAATAACAGTATTGCCATAACACAAAATCCATTTCACTGTAAATACTTAATGAAAACCGAAAGAGATAGAAATATAACATGAAAAAAAAAAAATAAACAAAAATAAAAAGAAAAAAACCAGAAAGAACAAAAAAGGACAATGATTCCAATCAATGATAAGTAAAAGTTTCTAAAATATATACACACATACGCATAATATTAAAAATTATTTGATAAAAGTCAAGTCAAATGATATGGCAAAAAATGAAAAATGATATATTTTTTTTTCCTTCTTCCTATTAATATACCAATTATATTCGATCCCTATTACTACTACTACTACTCATACCAATATAATATTCTTATGGGAATTAGGATAAAGATTACAATAACAAAATAAAAAAAAAAATAATGAAAAGGTCACCTTTTAGGGTTCTATTATTATTATTCTATACCAAAATAATATACATACCATATTATTACTGTTATATTATAGTAGTAGTAGTAACTAGTACATAATAATATAAAAAAAAAAATATTGTATTTGCAATAATATGGAGTCATATATGTTTAAAGAAAATTCTATTCATCTTTGTTCCAGTCATCCTCCAACCAATTTATTCAGTAAAGCATTCATTCATTCATCCATCGAACATAAGGAGTAATTAATTTTCTTATGAATTATAATTTTTTTTTTCATCGTTTGGTTGAAGTTAACTTTATTGACCAGATGATTTCTGTTTTATTAATAGTCAAGAATATGATAAAAATCTGAAATTTTTTTTATAAATTTTATAAAAGAAAGAAAAGAAAAATAGAAATGTGAAAATGATAAATAAGTAATTTTATACATAAAGAACAGTCATATCTTTAACAGTATCGTCATATTTATATGAAAAGCCTCTTAAAAGGCAAAAATCTAGAACATAATTTTTCTTAATTTTTTTTTTTTTTTTTTGTTTTGTTTTGTTCTTTTCCAGAAAATAATTACAGTTAACTGATATAAAATAATGAAAGAAAGAAAGAAAAAGAAATAAAGAAATAAAATGTGTAAAAAAAGGACGAAATATTAAGTAAAAGGTAACATTTTATTTTGTTTTTTTCTTTTTTCAGATTTTTTTTTTTTTCTTTGACGTTCAGGTAAGTGGAAAAGTTAATGTGTTGATTAAAGATCACATATTGTAGACTAACACTATTCATATATACATAAATATCTTAAGATATATACATTACTTAATATATTATTTAGTATCTTTGAGTTACATATTATATAATATTATTGTGTTGTATTGTGATGATATTGTATATTGAAGAATTTTATCCGTTAAAAAGAAAATTAATTTTTAATGAAAATGAAAATGAAAGGTACTGAAAAAGAAAAATAGGAAGTAATTTTTTTCTTCTGTATTTCTTCTGTGTTTTTATTTTAATCTTCAGATTATTTTTCAAGTGAAAATGTGAAAGACAATTAAAAAAAAAAATGAAAAATTTGAAAATAGGCATAGGTATATATGTATAAAAAATATATATACAAGTAAAATTCGTATATCCAAGCACCTAATCATATTTATTTAATATTTATGTATAATTATATTCTTACTTATATTCTTATTTTCTTCGTTATTTTTATTCAAAATTCAAATTCAAATACATAATAATGCTTTTGAAAAAACATAAAATGATGAGGAAAATTTGAAAAACAGGAAATTTCTTAAGAATGAATAATTTATTGAAAAAAAAAAAAATGTATTCTATTTGAAACAAAATTCCATGAAAATTTCCATTTAAAATTTTTTGTAATATTATTTCCAATCAATAATTCGAATATTTTGTAATTGAATTAAAAATAAAGAAATTCTAAATAATATAACTTTTAAAAAAATATATATATATATTATTTGTCTTTTTTAGAACATTTTCCAACAATTTGAAAAATGTTCTTATTAGTTGACTCTGTCCATTCGTCCGTTCGTCCATTATAAAATTTCTACACTCTTTTTGATGGAGAAATAAAATTTTAACAATGGTTTGGTCTCATATCTATAGTATGTATAAATTAAAAATGTGGAACAACTTTTTTTTTCATGTGTAATGCCAACCATTGCTAAGTAACATATAGCCTCTCAAAGATGTCAAAATTCCTACATTTAATTGTTTATATAATTTTAATTTGTCCCTATATTCACTTTTAATCAGAGCTTAAAAATTTAAAGAAGAAAGGATATTTAAAGGATTTTAAAGAAGAGAGAAAATCTTTGATAAAGTTTAAAATCTTTGTAAAGTGTAAAGTTTTCGTAATTAGGACATACAAATTAAAAGCTCCAAAATTTTTATATTTGTTAAAGACTTTTCATAAATAGCCTATGTACATAGAATGTTTTTCAAAAATTGACGAAAGTATCTCTTAATAATTCACAAAGTTCTTTTACATACAAAAAGTCATAAAAAAATTTACAAATTTTAATGCTAAAGAAATACAATCCTAATATACTTTTGAATAAAAACGTCTTTTTAAAAATGTGCATCATTAAAAATTTTTAGTTTTACATAACTTCCTTTGTTTATATTGTTTTTTTTTTTTTCTAATTCGTCTTAAATTTAAAAACAATATTCTTATACATCATTTTTAAGTTTAAACTTAATCATATTTGGACAAATAATTTTTCAAGGACTTGTTTTTTTTTTTTTTTTTGTTATGTTTTTTTGTTACACAAACAAAAATTGTTAAAATCATTCATTTAATAATTGTAAAAGATCAAATCATATTAAACCTAGGATAAGGATAACGAATAAATAATTGAAGGTTGAAACGTGAATTGAAAATAAAAGATTAAAATTTTATTTTTTGTAAATATTTATATACTTTTTAAGACTAAATCTAAGTAATTTACAATTGTATGTATGGGTGTTTATACTATTATTGTAATAAATACATTGGCATTTTTCTAAAATAAAATTTTACTTATTCAATTCAAGTAAAAATATTTTTATTGATTAAAATGAATTTTCAATATATAGGAAAAAAAATGTATTGTTGTACATATAATACATTTTAATCTCCAATATCACGTTAATATAATAAGAAAAGCATTCCTTAGAAATCTATAACTAGGTTAAATGTGTAGGTTTAATGTGAATATTTTTGATAGATACAATTATTCATAATATCGTGTAACTTTTTAGAAAAGAACTTCTGGTGAAATTTCTCATTTTATACATTAAATTTATTATTTATATATACCAAAAAATTATTTGTAAATATAAAATAAATATTAATATTAAATATTATAAAAAATTAAACCTTGATCTTTTAAATAAAACAAACATATTTATTTTATTAATATTAAAAAAAAAAAAAAAGAAAATTATGTTATAAAGTTTTCAATTTTATTCATTTTATTCAAGGGAAATTTTATAATTTCTATAAAAATATATTGAAAAGTTTCCTAAATATAAATGTGTGTTATGTAGGTGGAAAATATAAAAATATAATATTATATATTTTTCTATGGAACAAAAACTATATTTTGTTATTGACCCTTAGTAAATTTGGAAATATATAAGTTTAGGTTATATCTAAATAATAAAAGAGAAATTTTATACCATTTATCTTTTTTATAAAATCGCCATAATGTTCTAATGTTTACACAACAATTTCAATTTAAAAATAGAATAATTCCAATTATAAAGATTTAATTTAAAAGTTCAAGAAAATGTTTCTAACTGTAAAACTACATAATATAATTATAGTTTTTTTTTTTTTTGTCGGAGAAAAATGTATTATAAGGATCTCTGAAGTTATTACCATAGAAAAGAATATCAAAACACAAAGCCTAATTTAAATTATCTAAAACTTCTGAAATTGGGTCGATACATATAATATATCTATCTACTGGGATTTCAAAATTCTGATTTAACTAATATCAATTTAAGTATAATAAAAAAGTATTCTATAATTATTGAAGATTAGAGCGAATTTTCTTTTTAAAGAGCAAAAAATCAAAAAAAAAAAACAAAAAGAAAAATTGTCACAAAAAGCAGGGTTCCAATAATTTGCCAAGGTAGTATTTGATTAAGTATAAGTTCTGTGTGTTAAGATATATAAAATTTGGATATACACAAACAACAAGTTTGATTGAATACACAGTAAATAAACAGTAAATGAATAAAAAAAAATTACTGTAATCTAGAGTTGGAGTTACAATCCATAAATAGGTTGGCTACGAAAATTCACATTTTAAAATTTGGTATTTTAAAATCTCAAGTTTTAAAATCTTGCATTTTTAAATCGCGCGTGTTAAAATTTCGTCTCTTAAAATCTCGCGTCTCAAAAACCCTATAATTTAATAACCCTTTTTATAATCCTATTTTATTCATTAATTAATTCCGTAAAATAAAATCTACACAAAAAAATTCGCCAAAATATTTTTAAAAAATTTAAATTAATGTTGTTTAACTTTTTTATTGTAAACTTACATTGTATATCATAATGTAGGTATTATTCGTGTAATAAATTTAAAATGATTTGAGTTTTTTGTTTTATTTACATATTTATAATGTATATAATGTTTATGAAATTGCATGTCATTTGGATCTTGACATCAGTGGTGTATCAAAGAATTTTTCCATTTCAACTTTTTGGTGATATTTCCTATAGGAAAAGAAGATAACCTAAATTTTTAATACCACTTAAAAATCCCTCTTATGCATATACATAAATATGCTAGAAAAAACCGTATTACGCTTTATTTTAATCCAATCCTAAAATCTCTTCTAATTTAGAATTTCGCATAAATATAATATAAATATTTTTGAAAAAATTAATACCCTGTTTTTGAATACAACTTTGAGCGGCTGATTTTACGTAATTATATAGAGACGAGATTTTGACACGCAAGATTTTAAAATGCGAGATTTTAAAAAAGGAGATTTATTAAAGCAGGAGATTTTGAGACACCAGATTTTAATTCACGAGATTTCGATATGCTCTCTGCACAAATATCAGAGCTTTAATAATTAGGTTTGCGGAGTGTTAAGCGAAACAGTAAAATAAGTTTTACCTTCGTAGTAATTATAGGAATAATTAAATTATGGCGCGAAACAACCAACATATGGCATATAATATAATTATATAGACATCATTCGGTTCCATCTATTTTCGTACTAAAGTAAACTTTTTTATGTTTTAAAAAATAAATTAAAATACTTTTTATAAAACATCTGGAAAAAGTGTAGGTACGTTTTTTTTTCTTTTCAAATTTTACAAAACAAGAGGAATTTTGGATATACGGGATCTCTAAAAAAAGGGGATTTTAAGAAACACGATTGTGAATAAACGAAATTATATTAGATGCTCTTTCGGTCCTATCCCATTATTAATGTTAATCAACTTGATAAATTTTATTAATTCAGGAAAGACATAAAGTAAATATCTAGATGTTTTGTTCTCTAAAAAAAATTGTAGCTATTTTGTTTGTTTAAAGTCCCTTGCAGTTGATACAATTCGAATCAATCTTCCGGTAGTTCACTTACCCTTAAAAAAGCTACATAATATATATAATTTATTTAAATGTTTTTAAAAATTCTTTTGTTTTCTTTATAATAAAGAAATACAATATACTGTGGTTGTGATACCATTTTTTTTTGAAAATGTTTAATAATTTCCTTTAACTTCCTTAAACTTTTCCTTTTTAATTTCCCCTCTTTCTCATTATTATGCAAATATTTTATTTAAAAATAAATACATTTATATATGTACATATATGTACATATATGTTATAAATAATAGATATATTTGCACATTCAAATGTTCCTTAATTAATTTTAAATTGGGATCCATTCTTATAATTAATACAATGTTGCATTAAAAAAAAAAGCTATAAATTATAATAACCGGAAACAATATTCATTTCAATAAATATTTAGAATAATTTTCTTAATTAAATTTATAAATAAATCTAGGACATTTTAATAAATTGTAACAGTTCAATTATAAAATATGTACCTCAAGATTTTTTTTGATTTTTTTGAAATATTTTATAGTTTTATTCAAAAAAAGATTTTAAATATTGCCATCATTTACTCTTTGCTTTCTAAGTTTATTCTTATTCTTAAATTTTTTGTTTTTTTCATTGATATTCTTACGTATTTCCTCACCAAAGCCTTTAAATAACACTTACCCTGGGAAAAAGGAAGATTGAGTTCCGACAATTTTAGTAATTGGTGGAAACTTTGCAAAATGCTGAATGATGATATGCACCAGATTTTAAAAAGAATTTATTTAAAAATTTATTTGAAAGAAAATTGAAAGGCAGAATGTAAACCAACGGTTTTTAAAAGCACATATTTCCAAAAAATAATACAAACTATTTATAATTGTGACTTGCACCAAAATTTGAAAATTTCATATAAGAAAAAATGTGAAAATGGGACTTTTTTGTAATTTTGAGGGACTGTAAATCCGGAATCCCATATAACTAAGACAAGCCGTTAACACACATAAAAACATATTACTGAAATTTTAATTTTTATGTCTTGCCGAAGAAAAATTTGTACAGATGCCTAAGTTACAGGTGTCTAAAAAAAGCAAATTTTCAATTTTTGAGCTCTAATAGCTCTTAAACAGGGGATGGTCCAAAAAACTTTTCTGACGAAACTTATTTAGTAATTCTAAAAGTTCTCCTAAAAGTGCTTATCTAAAAGCGTACCGAAGTTATGAAGGTAGAAAAATCATGCAAAATTTGGTTTTCATATAACGGTAAATGTAAATACTAAATTTAAAAAATATTGTATAATTTTGATATTCATTTAGAAAGGTTAAAAAATTTTCTGTCGAATGAGGTTTTCGAATTGAAAAAGTATTAAGTAGAACTTGAGATATACGTATTTAAAATAGAGATTTTTCAAAGTTTAAGGGGCTGCAGCTCCGTAATGGATGGGGCTACATGAAAAGGTTTTTCTACAACATTAATTTTTTTATGAGACATACCCATGATTAATTTGTTTTCTCTCTATCTTTAACGGTGTAGAAGTTTTGTATACACACGGACAGAGTGAAACTAATAGGCACATTTTTTCATTTATGGAAATATGCTAAAAATTAATAAATATTTCGATCTTTCACAAATTTATATAGCTTTTGTTTAAGATACATAGAATGGAAAAATAAATAGATATCAGAGAGATGGAATAATAAATAGATATTAGATTTTTTTGGCCGAATCTTAAAAATTTGTTGGTCAAATCTAATAACAAACAGAGAACTATAATAGTAACAAAAATAATATGAAAATAGTGTTGAATGGAAATATTGAAAAAGAAAATGGCGGAATACACCTTAAAAAATCGGACGATACTATTGGAAATCTGTATTTCAAATAAAATTCACCGAATAGTAAACGCCTAAAATACACGAAAATGGAGAACAAGTGTTTAACCTGAAGCAACATTCCAAAAAAATAACATGACATCAACATAAAAACGTGCCAAAAAATCGTAGCACATAATTGCACGATACAACCCCTTACAAGAGTTAATCCCAACCCCTTATATGTAGTTTTCAATTGTTTTTACAGAAATTTTCCTGTTCGAAATACGAACACTTTTTTAATACAAATAACGGTACATTTCATATTAAAATCAAAACTACCGAGACATTTACTAAAAACAACAAATTTTTACATTTCAAAATAATTAAATTGAAAATAATAATGAAAATTTAATTTAATCGATATTATTCAATTATAACAAATTATATGTAAAAAAAATAAAAATAAATAAAAATAAAATTTAAAAAAAAAACAAAAAATAAAAAACAAAGAATGAAAGAGTTAAAATAAATGTATGATGACGCGTTTTGATTTAATAATTTGAATCTTTATTGATAAAGATTTAATTAAAAATTCCACTTAAATACAAAAATTTTATTTATAATTTTTACACATTTTTTTTTTTTTTTAATTTTATTCAATTTAAACCGAAATAAAAAAAAGAATTTTAAAAAAAAATATAAAAAACGATAATTATTTAATGTTGTGTTTAATTTTGTGGTTTATCTTCAGGTTACTTCTGTATTTAATTTTGTAAATATACCGTTACTTTTGTAAAGAAAAAACAAAAAACGAAATTTAAATATAAAATAAAAGTAAAATTTAAATTTTCCAATTTTAAATCAATGTATATTTTGGTATTATTTATTTTGATAAAAATAATATTAACAGAAATTTATACGTCCAATTATTATGCAACACTTTTTATTAAACTGTATTGATAATTGCATGTGATGACAGATAACGTAATTTATTAGATATAAGTTTATTTAAGAGAAAATATTATTGAATTCTAACCAAGCTTTAAAATGACTTTCAAAACTATTTTACAGCTGCATTCTAAAAAAAAAACCAAAATGTGTCAAATATGGCGGTACGTCATAAGTTCTTTAACGAAAACTGACGTATGTACGATAAAATTTTCGCCATACTTTTAAATTTATATTATAAAATTAATTTCTTATGACATAAACAGGTACGAAAATCTGAAAATATCATAATTTCAAATTTATTTTAATTTTTTTTTGTATTTTTCGTACTTATGTCATAGGACATAAGATCGAAAAAAAAATGATATAACTTCGAAAACTAATAAAAAAAAGAACAAAAGTATAAATCTTCTGGAAATAGCGTAAAATCCTTATTTTATAACTGACCATAAAATCGCTCTTCATTATTTTTCTTACATACCTATATACCTGTATTTCAAAAGTAAAGTTTAATAACAATTCGAATTGGAAATAAGGTCCATTAGGTGAGTTTATTACAATTTCAAAAGTTTATTAAATATAGGAAATTTATCCGTAGTTGTCAAATAATATTCTATAAAATGAGTTTAAACAAATGGGTGCAATGTGAAGGAGGGAGAGAGAAATGACAAGTTAAAACAAAAAAATAATTAAAAACTACAATAAGGTACAATCAACCTACCAACCATATTAGTATAAAATAAAAAGTTTCTCTAACGATCGCTCCACAATATCAAATATTCGCTGTCTGTCATATATATGTATATAATATGTATTTTACTTTATAGAAAAGTAATTCCATTTTAAAAGCAATTTACAAATATTTTAGGAAGTGATTCCTGAGGTTAAAACTACAAAAAATCGTATGATATCTATTCTTATTAATTTCAAAGATATTATGTTTTTCAATTTTAGATTATTAATTACCACATAAGTTTTAATTTAATCTGTAAATGACAGACATTTAAAATCCTTTTACTCTATGATTTACCAACCAACTTTCATTTTTTTCTTTTTAAATGATAAACTAGAAAATCCCCTGTGCAATTGCACAATTTCTATGAATTCAACAACATTTACGTTATCATACTGACTCCCTTAATAAACTACCTAAAAATTTCATTTTAACATCAGCACCATTAAAAAAATGTAGAAATCACTTACTTACTTGTAATAGAAAAAAGCATAAAACAAATCTAAACACATACAATTAAAAATGTTAGGTACAGTTTATTAATTTTTTCTCGCCGTTTTTTCGTGGCGGTAATTTTTGACAGTTTTCTAATCATTGAGAAAAAATTGTCCAAGTTAAAAACACATTCAGGGCAAAAGTTCGTGCCGATATCTCAAAAATTGTTTGAAACAAACACCAACCGCTACGACATTTTTTTTTTTTTTTGTTACATTTAAAACAATCCCAATAATCGAAATAATTTTAATATTTGTTAAAATTTTACCAGACTCTCTATTTTTCTTTAGTTCAAAAAAAAAACGATAAAAAAGTTGTTTTCGCCGCGAAATTACTTTAATTACCAAAAGTACTTTCAAGTCTTTTGCGTTTATTTTTTTTTGCTCGAAAAAAATTTGCTGAATTTATTTTATTTAAATGTACTTTGGAAGAGGTCTTTAGTATATTTAATAAAAGATTCATGTCTCTGATAATGTAATTTCATAAATTTTCGGGGCCTTTTTGTTTGTGTGGGTCGTTTTCGACAGCTTTTTAATTTAATAGTCTAATAATAAATTAGTACAAAATTCTGAATCTATTGTGAGAGAAGGCTTCTAAAATGATATTTCCTATGTTATTTTTTCTTTTTTTTTTTTAAGAAAAATAACCATTTCTATAATATTTAGTAAGTTTCTGATTTCTGTTATGAAATATAATTAGCTAAGTCTGCCGAATTTTATATTAATAAAAAAAATTCGAATATTTTATGTTATATCAAAAATTCAAATTCAAAAATCAAAATTCCAGCCTAAATTAACAAAACTACTTTAAAGTCTGTTGCGAAACTTTTACCAGCTTTTATAATAGTGAAAACAAAATCAAGAATAAAATCGGCCTATTATTTTTTTTCTTATAAATATAAGGCTTACTATAAACTTTGCTCTTTTCACTTTCAGGTCTTTTAATTTTATTAAGAGTATTTTTATTTTTTTCAAAACAAAGAGTCATTTAAAAACTGCCAGCAGAAGATTAATAATTTATTTTTAATTTACCGCTGCGACCAGTTCATAATGGATGTGGCGGTCAAATTTAAAAATTAAAAATTTGCTTTAAATTTTGTGTCAAAAGTACTTTTTAAAAAGTAAAAGTTTGTGTCTCTGATAAGACTTTTAGTCGAAGATTTGTATCTCTGATAATAAAATTTTAAATTATTAAATAAATATACAGAAATATCATCATTGCCAGTTTAGTTTACATTCAGTGTGAGTGGTTTATTATAGATCTGGCCAACATCTTGTGTGTATAATATTGTGTATATTATCAGAAATTCAATCATTAATTCCTGGTATTATATTATCTGATCTGATTAATAAATATTATTTTTTTCCATTACTAATAATTTTATTAATGGTCTAATAATAAATTAGTACAAAATTATGAATCTTTTGTGAGAGAAAGCTTCTAAAATGATATTTTCTATGTTATTGTTTTCTTTTTTTTTTTCAGAAAAATATCCGTTTCTATAATATTTAGTAAGTTTCTGACGTCTGTTATGAAATATAATTATTAATAAATTATTAATAAAAGAATTTTATATTAATAAAAAAATTTCGAATATTTTATGTTATACCAGTTCTACCGAAAATTTAGCTTAAAAATCTAAATTTTAACCTAAATAAACAAAACTACTTTAAAGTCTGTTACGAAGCTTTTTACCAGCTTTTATACTAATGAAAACAAAATCAAGAATAAAATCGGCCTATTATTTTTTTCTTATAAATATCAGGTTTACTATAAACTTTGCTCACTCTCACTTTTTCACTTTCAGGCGTTTTAATTTTATTAAGAGTACCTATTTTTATTTGTTTTTTTCAAAACAAAGATTGAAAACGCCAACAGAAGATTAATAATTTATTTTTAATTTACCGCTGCGACCAGTTCATAATGGACGAGGCGGTTAAATTTAAAAATTAAAAATTTGCTGAATTTATTTTTATTGAAAATGTGTTTTTTAAGTATGGACTTTTCCTTTTTTGACTGTACTCACTTTTAAATAAAAGGTTTGTGTCTCTGGTAATACTTCTAGTGGAAACGTGGAAAATTTGGTCACTCGTAATAATATTTACTAAATTTATTTATATTTTTAATGAACGGTGTGTGTCTCTTGATAATACTTTGAGTCAAAGATTTGTGTCTCTGGTAATAAAATTTTAAATTATTAAATAAATATACAGAAATATTATCATTGCCAGTTTAGTTTACATTCAGTGTGAGTGTTTTATTATAGATATAAAATATATTTTTTTACATGTTGGCAAGGTCTCGCCAACATCTTGTGTATTATATTATAGATATTCAGTACAGCCATCTTACAAGATTAATATTTTTCCAAAATTTTCTGATTTTCATTAATAATTTTCCATTTTTTATAAAAAACCCATGTAAAGTATATACCTATGTATCATATAGTATGTATAATCTATACCTATAATATACATATTCAAAAAAGACGGTCTTTGATTCCGTTAAATTTTTGTTTTATTTTTTCTTTTCGATTAAAAATTTTAAAATATTGGTTGTATGGTAGGAGTAGGAATTTCAAAATATAACTGAATATAACCATCCAGATTTCAGTTTAGGTTTTAGTACAGCGGTAGAGCGTGGGGGTTATTAATAGTTTCTTTTTAATCTTGCAAGTTCGATTCAGTTCTGTTTTTTTTTTTTTTTTTTGGTTTTTTTTTATATTTTAAACGAAATAAATTCTTACATATCATAATATCATCATAATATTTAATCTGTATTGATAGACATTTAAAACCCTTTTACTCAATGATTTACCATCTTAGCCTTCTTATAATAAATATATAATAGGTATATATTGAGTTTCCAATACTTAATAAATCAAGGGCAACTTCTAAACGATAATAATAACCTTTTTTTTACAAAAAATATGATTTGCAAAGAAATTTTAAATTCATGAAGGCTTTAATTATTGAAAATTGTATGTTTACATTTTAAATAAAATCATAAAGAAACTGTACTGTATATACTGTATTGTAATTGCTAATTAAAACATCACGAATCTCGAGGGGCGGGCGAATACTAGTAAGTTTTAATTTACATGCTCTACAGAACTTACAGAACTTAGTTTTGTTTGAACCGTTTTTCTTCCAAAAGTTGTGCGTCAAATAATAATGTGAATTAATACAATACCTACCTTTAAATTCATGTATGTATCGGTAAAAGCTTACAAGTCACAATATCTCGAAAACAAGAAAATATTCCCTCATACCCCTTCCAATATGATTTTTTCCTAGTTTTGCTCTTAGAAATCTCCCTCTGAAATATTTACACTCTTCTACAGAACGCCCTCTATGTAGATTATTTTAAAAAATGAATTCAATCATTGTAAAACATCTGGCATACTGTTTTTTTTTTGAAACGTTAAAATTGTTGTTCAAGAACGAAATAGGAAAATTCTTAACCCCATTCATTTTCTCTTTAAATAAAAGATCTGAAATTAATATTTTATTGATTTTTTAGAAATATATAAAATTGATATAAATTTTTATATTACATCCTTGCCCAAGTTTAATTTTGATATCCTTCTTAGAGGTTTTTCAGTACAAAAAGCTGAGAAATGCGAACAAAATGCGTTATAAATTTATGTCAATAAAAGTTTTATGACAATAAAAGTTTTCTAAAACTTATAATAATTATGAACTAGTTTTTTTAATTTTTCATACAATATATCTTTTTGTAACACTGCAAGTTTTACGGTAAAAATATTTAAAGAAAATTATTAAATATTAACACGAAATATAAAAGTTTTCTATCGGGTTTATTTGGCATTAAAAAAGATTTGAATATATTCTATATTAGTTTGTTTTTTTTAGCCTATATTCTCTTCATTATGTTATACAAATTTTAAATTCTATTAAACTACTAGAATGTGTCTTGGAAATTATAAAATAAGATAAAAATCAATCCCTATACTATACAGTATGTTAAAAACATAACATTTTATATTTATCAAATACTTCCAGTATCGCGTCTCAAAAAAAAATATATAAACCACTTATCTGAAACAGAAATCATTTACAGTAAGCGGTAAAAAATCTTACAATTTTCTTTTAAAAAAGATAATTTATGCATGATAATTTTATGATTTAGTCTAGTAAAATTCATTAAATTTAACTAATCTGAAAAACAAAAACTCTCGGGAATAATATTTAAACAAAAAACAAAAAAAAAAAAAAAACAAACTTTTAATAAGTTACTGAAAGTAATAAGTTATAAAAAGAAAAAGTTTGTAAAGCAAAAAAACAAAAAAATATTATTACAAGATTTACAAAAAAAAAAAAAAATTATCATTATTATAAAAAGAAATATAAAAATAATAATTAGAGGGAAAACAAAAAAAAAAAACAAAAATACATTAACAAAAAGATATAAAATACATAATCAGATTAACTTTATAACAATACAAAAAAAAAATATCATTAAATAATAAAAAGAAGTGTTGTTAAAATAAACGCGGAAGTGTTAAAAATACATTAAAGTAATAAAAATAATTTAAAAATATATAAAAAATAAAATATTTTATTAAAAGGAAAAATTTTACTTTTTAAAAAAACAGTAGTAAATAAATTAAAGTAATAAACCAATATGAAATAATCAAATTCTATAAACTATTATAATATAATATTATTAAGAACCTCTTAAGTTAAAATTAAACAAAGGACTTTAAAATTAAAACAAAAAATAAACACTTAAAACTGATCATTTATTTAAAACTATTCTAGATAAAACAATGAAGAATTGTACAATTATTGAAATTTTTAAGAATTGTACAACTGTTTTGAAAAGTTTTAACGTTATGGATAAGTACAAAATCCCCCCTAAAAAAAAAAAATCCCCAAAGGCAAAAGTCCTAGGGCCAAAGTTCCCAAAAACAAAATACCCAAAAATAAAACCACTAAAAAGAATAACGTTTTTTATTATGAATAATGTTATGAGGATTTTGGTTTTAGGGATTTTGTTTTTGTAAATTTTAACTTTGGGATTTTCTCTTGGAGATTTTTACTCGGAGATTTTATAGCCAACCCTCAACTTTATCGATCAATGGCGTAGTCTAATTAAAATGTCAGCCATTTAAATCGAAAAATATTGTCTTGAAGATCCGGATCATTGCGTTACGTCATATCCGATAGTAGTAAATTTGTATAGTAATAGTTTTTATATCGTATAATATAAAATAAATAAATAATTCTTGTATAAGATAATAGATGGCGATATAATATATTAGTGTTTCACAATCTTCTACAATATTGTAATATTTTGTACTCCTGGACGTCAGGACTCTTATAATCCGTATAAGATAAATATTTTTATTCTTATACTGATAAAATATAACTAAACGTTTTGTTAAAGAATATAACTAACACTGTCATTTCACTGATAACATTAATAGACAACCGTTTAAATCAATATTCAATATATTTTTCATCTTTAGATAAGTTTTACCATTTTCTTCTATTAAGAAATAATCCAGAAAATAATTTATTTTTTTATAAAAAATATGGTGTTATAATAAAAACAAAAAAAAAATAATTAATGTTAATTAGACTATAGCAAAATTATATAGTCTAATAGTACCTTTTTATAAAACTTTGTCATAAAATTATAATCATAAATTATCTGATATTATCTCAGAACCGTTTAAAGAAACTGCAACGTAATTTTTAAATATCATAAATTTGAATAGGTATGGTATGAAGCAAATAACAAATAATATTAAATTAAAAATAAACTAAAAAAGTTTTTCTTACAATTAAATAAATGTTAAAAGAATTAAGAAACACAATTAAATTTTAAATTGTATATATAACTAACTAAAAAATATTTCAAAATCAAAATTATTCTTAACTATTAAAACAATTTTTAATAAAAAATTCCATTTTATAGCAACTTTTTAAAAATTTTGTAAAAATTCTTTATTTTTTTCCTTTTTTTTTTTTTTTTGTATTTTATTGTTAAATAATTTAATACGATTTTGTTTTAATCCTTAAACAATGTTCTAGAACAAAAAAAAAAAAAAAGAAAGAAGAGAAAAATTTAACACTTGACTTTAATTTAATCAGATATTTTATTTTTAACTGTACATTTAATTTTTCATTTTTCTTTTTCGTATTGCATTTTATTTAAAAAATTTTCTTTTCTTTTATTTAAAAAAAAATATTTTTAAAATTTTAAATTAATAATAAAAAGCTAAAAAGTCAATTGTTATCAATTATTTTATATATAAATATATAATTTATATATATATATACATATATACATTATACATGTATATATAATATATTTTATATAATTATATATGCAAATACTACCTACAATTGCATTTTTTTCCAAACGAAATATTTTGCAAAAGAAAATTTTTTTTAAAAACAATTTAAAAAATTGAATTTATTAAAATCAAAACTTAAATTTTGTCAAAGACTATAATACAGTTCTAAAATTTTCTGACAGGACATTTAAAAAAAAATCAATATATTTTTCTAATTTTAAAATAATCAAAGAAAATGTCATGAATATAAGAATTTGTTTCTAAAGAGCTTAAAAGTACATAACATCTGATCTGCATATTATTTTTCATTTAATACATCCCTACCATTATGCTTATATGTTTTGAAGTTGTCTTTCACCATTGTGTTTCGCATTATCTATGTATCTAAAATAGTTCTTCATTGACCATTGTATTTCAAACCATTGGTTGACCATTGTATTTCGAACACTTGAAGTACTTTACTAAAAACATGACTTCAAGATAACAAAAATTAACTAGATTGTTAAAAAATTTTTAATCCCACTACTGCAAATATTAATTTAAAGACGTCATGTAACGAAATTTACTAATGAAATTCGAAATGATCATAAAATAAAAGAAAATCAACTCAGTAACATTTGACTGAAAAGTATAGAAACCAAAAAATAAAGATGAAATACTCAAGAGCCATTTAAGATGTTTTCACTTTAACTAGCACTTTTTATTAAAACATAAAAATTTGTATTTACATTTTGATGAAATATTTTTTAAGCAGAAACTTCCATTCCTTTTATATATTAAGTCCATACAATCTAGATAAATCACAAATGTCGAATTATTATGAATTTTAAAACAAGCACCAATACTTAAACAAACAAATAAAACGGGAAAATGTATAGGACGCATACATTCCGTAGATCATTATAAACAATTTGTCGACAGTCATTTGACTGTGGTAGACAGAAAATAACTCGGAAAAGGCCAATATAGCGAAAGAGATTAATAGCAACAGAAAAACATAAGAAACAGAAATCAACCAACTGACCCAGAAAAGAGTGTCATATAAAAGATTTGTGGAAGCCCTATTCTTTCCAAGGAGATGAAATAAGTAAAAGCAAAATTGTCTTCATATATATTTCATTTCATTCATTGTTGTTTCAACCGAAACGTTAAACAAATACACAATTTCTTCAGTAATTTTAAAATTTGAATATAACAATTAAAATTTAAATAAATTCATATTCAAACACCCATATATATACTATATGTCAAGATTTATTAGATTTTCATCTTTATCTGAATTTATCGATTCAAAAAGTATTATTTTTAGTTTTTGCATAATAAAAACTTGTTTTCTCTTTTTTATATTTATGTAAAACCAAAAAAAAAAAAAAAAAATTCATTATTTCTACGAAAGGACATTTCAATTTTTCTTCTTTAGCCATAATCAAAACAAATTGTTTTTAAATACTCTCGGGATTCTTTCATCTTCAAAATAAAATAAAAAAATAAAATGAAAATGAATAAAATAAAATCCCTTAGAAATGCAAAATATTTTTTATGCAATAACCACGTAATTCAGTCTAATTAACACTTTTTCGTTTTGTGTTTGTGTTTTTCTTTAAAATTAACTGTCAAGGATTTTAAAGAAAAAATAACAAAAAAAATTATTTAATGAATATTTATTAGTTTTCAAAATTTATGCAAAATAAAAGAAAAAAAAACGAAAATTAAGAATTTTCGCGAAAATTTAATTTGATTTTAAAGTTAAAGAAGAAAAGGAAACAAAAAAAAAAACTTTTTAACAAAACACTTTTCTTACAAATTGTTTCGTTGGCAATTTTTTTTTTTTTTTTTTTTGAGAACAGTAAAAGAAATCAGCCAATTTGGAAAAAAAACTTCAAGATAGAGAGGTTTTAAATCTTCTTAATTTTACTTAAAAAGTTATATTCAAAAAAAAAAAAAAAAAAAGCAATTCTTCGAAAAGGATAAAATGATTTTTTTTGTTTTAATCGGTTTAAATGATTAAAAAAAATTTTTTATTTATAATAAATTTATTTAATAAATTGTATTTAAATTGTATTTTATTTAACCTTAAATACTATTCGGTAATAATAGTGATTTTCTAAAATAATTTTAATGAATGTATCACAAATATAATAAAAATATATAGAAAAAGGATATACTTAATATGTTTTAATAAACCGAGGACATAAATTATTGTAAATTCAGATAATATTTTTTTTAATTTTTTATTCAGTTCAAAGACAATTGAAGTCAAATTCTATCTAAAAATGATTCATCTAATGAAGTCTTGTTTATTATTTATTTTTATAATATTTTTTATAAAAAATAAGTTCAAATGTTAGCCAATTATTCTGACAATTCAAAATTCACTTGAAAAAAATTTTTTATAGAAACTAAAAGTACTAAAGAAATTTAATTTAATTTATGTATTTTTTCTTTTTGTTTTTATTTTTTAGCACATTTCCAAAAAAATTTTGAAAAAATGTGCTTATTAGTTTCACTCTGTCCGTCCGTCCGTCCGTCTGTTTACAAAACTTCTACACCGTTAAAGATAGAGGAAAAAAATTTTAACCATAGGTAGGTCTCATAAAAAAAATAATTTTGTGGAACAACTTTTTCATGTAGCCCCCCCCATTACGGAGCTACAGCCCCTCAAACTTTGAAAAAGCCCTATTTTTAAATGCATATATCTTATGTTCTGCTTAAGATTTTTTCAATCTGAAAACGTCATTCGACAGGTATTTATTTTATCTTTGTAAATTAATATCAAAATTATACATTTTTTTAAAATTTAGTATTTAAATTTACCGTTATGTGAAAACCAAATTTTGCATGATTTTTCTACTTTCATAACTCCGGCACGCTTCTAGATAGAAGCTTGAAATTTTGAGGCAAGAAAGAACTTTTAGAATTAGTATAAGTTTGCTCAGAAAATTTTTTCGGACCACCCCCTGCTTATGAGCTATTAGGGCTTAAAAATTGAAAATTTGCTATTTTTAAACACCTGTAACTTAGGAACCTGTACACATTTTACTTCTGCAAGATATAAAAATTAAAGCTACATTAATATATTTTTACGTGTGTGAAAGGTTTATTTTAGTTGTAAAGGGTTCCAAAGTTGCAGCTCTTCAAAATTGCAAAAAAGCCCCATTTTAAGATGTATATATCTCGGGCTCTGCGTAATAGTTTTACAATCTAAAACCGGCAGAAGATCGAAAATTTTATTATCTATATAAAACAATATCAAAATTATGTAATATTTTGTAATTTACGATTTAAATTTACCGTTATGTGAAAACCACATTTTGCATGAAATTTCTTTTTTCATAACTCCGGCACCCCTTTAGATAGGAATCTGAAATTTTGAGACAAGAAAGAACTTTTAGAATTAGTATAAGTTTCCTAAGTTTCCTTTTGGTGGCACCCCCTCTTTAAGAGTTATTACGCCTCAAAAATTGAAAATTTGCTATTTTTAGACACCTGTAACTTAGGCACCTGTAAAAATTTTTTTTCGGCAAGACATGAAAATTAAAGCTTCAATTATATATTTTTACGTGTGTTAACGGCTTTTCTTAGTTATATAGGATTCCGGAATTACGGCCCCTCAAAATTTCAAAAATGTCCTATTTTTTTCACATTTTTTCTTATTACATGAAATTTTCAAATTTTTGTGTAAGTCACACTTCTAAACAGTTTGTATTGAGTTTTGGAAATGTGCGCTTTTAAAAACCGTTGGTTTACATTCTACCTTGTTAAATAAACCATCAAATTTTCTTTTAATATGAAACTGGGAGATTTTTGCCTTTGACTATCTTGTATTTTAATATGATATCTGACTAATGGTCGTAGGAGTTTTAATAGATATCGTGACTAAGTAGTCGTTAAGTCGTTGTTGTTGTCGAAGGTCTTATCTTTGATCGGGGTATGATATCAGTCAGATCATATCCAATATCCATATCCAACAGTAATCAAATCGGCTTAGTGAAAATACTGATTGAAAAGAAAGTGAAGTTTAGTTAAATATGAATAATAAGCGTATTAATGGATGTTCTTTCTATAAGTGCCCTATGCATCTCATTGGAGTGCCAAGGGAAAACTCCACCACCACCAAGGGAAAACACCAACACCAATTGATATTTCCAAATTAAAATCGTTTAAAATGTATACATGTATACATAAAATTTAAAAAATGTTGTTCGATATTGAAATTTTTAGTAGATAAATTTATTTCTAGATTTTATTTGTTGTAAACCTTTTCTAAAAACTAATTGAACAAGCTATCTAAAACAAAATTCTTTTTAACAAAAACATGGTATATTCTATATTTAATTTATACAAACTAAAGCATTTTGAAAATATCACGATTTTAAACATTATTTTATAAGGCCAATTATCCTAATTATACTGGTCAAACTGGTACCACTCTGTTTAATAAACTTAATACCTTTAACATCAAACACAAAACTACATTTTTGACAAAAACAAAGTTAAGTTAATCAAATATTTAAAAAAATTTTCACATTTCTTCCAAAATTATACATACATAAAACTAAATTTTAAGTTCTAAATTAGGTGAAAGTATTTTTTATATATATGCACCGTTTTAATTCACATTTTGTACAGAAAAATTTCAACTTCCGGTTGTCAGATCTTTCTAAATATTGCATTGTAAGTTATTGATAGAAAATATGTATATGCCTAATTTCATTCATTTTGCTTATATTTTCATTTTGCTTAAAATATTCTTAAATGATTTACAAAAAGTTATCAATGACTCACAGTCATACATATAACACACGACCCATATACGTATATCTCTAAAATGATATTTTAGGACTAAAAAAGAATTAAAAATTACTTCTTTTTTTTTTTTTTTTTGTGATTCCAATTCCTTTCCTTTTAATGCGTATAACAAAATTTAAAACAAACGAAAAAAATTAGATAAAAATTTAATTAATAGAACATTGTACTCAAAATGGTTTTTATGACCCAAAACAAAGAGAATTCCAATTAGTTTCATATCAACGTCATCTTTATTCAAAAAATTCAATTAAAAATTCAAATGAAGATTGTGGTTATAAAACAACACCAACAAAAAAATTTTTAAAATAGTCAAAATGAATATTGACTTTTAGACAATAAAATAAGTAATTCAATTAAAATTTCTATGCACATTTATTTTAAGAATTTAAAGTACCTACATAAAATATTTAATTAAAATTCATAAAATATTTAATTTAACAAAAAAAAAAAAGAAATTTCTAAGCTATTATAAAATGAGTAATTCTTTCAATTTGGTCAAATTTCTTAAAAATATTCAACTTTATTTTTAAAATTTAAATTAAAATATTATTAAAAAAAAAAAAAAATTTGAAGGTTTTACAAATGGAATTATTCAAGAACTTATTTTTTCAGTATCTTAAGGGAGTGCATCACTAGTCTTTGAGTTTTTGCTAAAAGAAGTAATGAAAATACGAAAAACGCATGAGAGCAATAGAGACGGAAGAACAGTTTTATTCCGAAAATAAAAGTGGTTATATCCGAATAAAAAGTGGTAGTATCCGGAAAAAAGTTGTTGAATCGAAAAAAAAATTATTGTGTCCCAATAGAACAAAATGGTTTTTGTAAGAATAGTTGACGTTTGTGATGCGTAAAAATTTAATCAGTCAGTAAAATAATTAAATTTATTTTATATTAAATATTGAAGTTAAAATGTTAAAATTTTTAATTGGATTTGTTTTGTTAGAATATTTTCAATCATAAAATCTAACCTTGTATTAAATGTTTTATATTTAACATATAAACAAAAAATTAACAAAGTGCCTAACAAAACAATTCCGAATGACAAAAATGTTCCAAAAACCTGAAAATTGTATTTCTCTCTGTATACTGTATAAATTTTACATACTGCCTCTTTTTTTTTTTTAGTGGATTTCCCTACCACATAAATGTAACAAAAGGAAATTACACAGCCTTTCTTTTTCAGACCTGGCTGTACATGTCGTAAGGGGGCATTACTCTTACGAAGTGTGTGGGATTCGAACCCACACTCCCTCGGTGTTTACAGCGTATTCTATACGCTTTTGCCCACTAAACCACCGAGGGCATTGTCTCTTTTCATTTGGGCTAGAAAAACATTATTGTCACTTTTACAAAAAATTAGTGTAGGACGGCCTTTATTTCTCAAAATCCAATTTTTTCCTTAAAATCTTCCTTTTTTTACCAAAAACCTCAGTTTTTTCTAAAAAAAAATCTTTCTAATAAATGTAAATGACAGGATTTTGAAAACTTGTTTAGCTTGAGCTTGAAAATTTGATTAGTATGAGTTGCCAGCACTATTTTAAATGCTGCAATGTTAAAATATGTATATGAAAAAATAATTAAAAAAATAATTTCCAAAAAATTAAATTAAAAATTTAAAGGTTTCGGTGTGTGTGTGAAGGATAGTATTTAAAGAATCTTTAGAGTGTAGTAATATATAGTTTTAATTAAGCAATAGAAGACAGATATATTTCTTTATGTATCATTAAATATTATAATTTAATTATTTTTAGTATCTGTATTACAATAAATAACGATTATTATTTAAATTAATCAATTAACTTAACATAAAACTGAGAAATAATGCAATAAATATTCCCAAGTAAATTTAAATAAAGCAATATATAGAAATTTAATTTTTAATATTAGAATACATTTTTTTTTTTCAATGCACCGCAAAATCAATAACCGCATACTTAATTAATTTCAAATTAAAACAAATACATTATGAAAACAACAAAAAATCAATAAAAACAATTATAATATTAATAATTTTATCAATTATTAATCTAATTTAATTTTAACAATTAAACTGTCATTGACAAACGTTAATATCAATTTTCTTTTGTCTACAAATTATAGGTAATATTCAACTTTAAATTTTTATTTTAAAAGCCTATAGGTAACACTTTAATTATAACAAGGCGATGATTTTTCCTCTAAATTTTTTTTTTTTAATTTCGAAACAAATTAAAAATTACTGAAAATATTTTCAAATTAAAATAATGCAATATTGTTTCTGTAATATAACGTCTGGGAGAGAATTTTAAAGGAAAAATTTTTTATCCTCATTTATCAAACTGTAACTTTGCTATTCTGTGTACAACTTCTGCCTTAGCTCCCTTTGTTTTCATATAAAAAATATCCTTCTGAATGTTTGCATAATACACATTCATACTACATTATAATCATAATTCAACACATTATAAATTAAGTTATAACCATGCTATTGTGATTAAATATCATTAGGTACTTAACCAGTAGAGTATGGAAATATTTTAATGTATTGTAAAATTTAATTCTTTTTTTAGAATTAGTAAAGCTGAAAAGCAGAATTAAACCCCCTGAAAGCAGATATAATACAGATGAAAAGCAGATATAATACAATTTTCCTTATTAAACTCAATAAAAAAGAACCGAATTCAAAATACACGAAGTGAAATATGGTAAAATAAACACTGCTAAAGCATACGGAGACTACATAATTTCAAGTTACAGTCCTTTTTCTTGATTATAATGAATTACTAAGATATTGTGAATGGGATAAAGTGAAAAAGTTAAATGACAATTATTTTTTTTTAAGTGTATATCTAAAGTGAAAATAGTAATGAAAAATAATTGTAACGTCAATGTCGTTATAAAGGATTTCAATTGTGATTTCAATTTTAAATCCTTTTATAGTTCGTTATATGACCAATGGCGTAGTTATTAATTTATCAGCCTTTCAATCAAAAGATCTGGACTTCAAAACCAGGTTAGATCATATGCAATATCTATTGGTAATAATTATTATCTTAATATAAAAATAAATAAAATAAATAATTTTTATATCAGATAATAGATGGCGCTCAATTTTAAATCAATTGTTTCATAAGGTGATGATCTAAAGCTTACTTTGCTTCCACATTAAACATTTCAAGGCAATTTAAATCGTATCCCGTCAATTTCGAGAAAAATAATTCACAGAAAAGCAATTTACAGAAAAACGATTTCCAGAAAAACAATTCACGGAAAAACAATTTACAGAAAAAGCAAAAACGACAATTCGAAGAAAATCAATTTACAGAAACACAATTAACAGAAAAATACAAAATTACAAAGGTAAAATTTCAAAGGCAGTGTGTTTATTCAAAAGTAAATAAATAAGAATCCTAGATTTGCAATTGAAGCATGGAATATTCACCAAGCTACAGAAGAGAAAACACCATGAACAGATAATAATCTCGAGGGGTGGCACAATGGCTTCGCTAAATTGGTTTCTGCCGAACATCCAACAATTTGGAATTTTCTAGTACTGGCCCAACAGAGGGCGTGTGGGTTCGAATCCAACACACGTCGTAAGAGTTATTCCCCCTTACGATTTATTTACAGTCACGTCTGAACACGAAAGGCTGTTTAATTTTCTGTCCACATTTATGTGGCAGAGAAATGCATTAGAAAAAAAAAAAAATCGTTTGTGTCAATGAAATGAAAAACCCGGGCTTTAAATATGCATTTAAAATTGAAAATAAAGCAGAAAATAATGTAATTTATTTCAACTGTTAAAGTTTTGAAAGGAACGAAAGGATGTAAAGCAAGCATTGGGCCAAAATCTTAATAAGATAGTACAATAGCTATAGTCGAATAGTTAAAACATTAGTGAAAATAATTTTTAAAGAAACTGAAACCAAATCAAATATAAATAATAAAAACGTTCTTTTGAATGTTCTATGCTCTTTATATTAGTGAAAAAGAAAAACAAAAATTATAGGCATTTCATATACTTTTTCAATAAAAGCCAAAAAAAAAAATATGACGCAAATTTTAACTCATTTATCATTTAAATTTTACTTAGACTAATTTTACTTAACAAACCCTTAGCAATTTAACAATCAAAAGATTCCTAAACTTTAACATAAAAGAAAATTATTTATATATTACGAGTACTACTACATAATATACAAAAAAAAATTATATTTTTCATTCAATTATTCTATACAAACATAACTCGATTTTCAATAATCTCTTCATGATTCCTTAAAATATTCACTAAAATCCTTACTCTTTAAAAACGAAAAGAATCAATTCCCATATTATCCCAGTTATTATATTTTATTTATAAATAAATTCAATTGAATTGAAAATTGAATACAAAACAAATATAAATATGGGGAATTCTGATACAAAAATTAAATAATAAAAAAAAAAAAAAAAATTTAATCCATATAATTATTTACAAATATTATAATAATTTTTTGAATTCTTTATAATATTTTTTCCTATGGGAACTATGAAAATGCAATGCAATCCTTCTAAAAAACAAAATAAAAATAAAGTTAAAAAGTTTAAGAAAATCCTGAAATTAGAAAAAAAAAAATGAGCAGTAAATTGTCTTCAATAAACTTTTCAATATAGAAAATTTGTTGAAAGCAATGAAAATTGTTATTCACTTCTCCCAGATTTAATCATTTCATTTTTTTTTTATTTTTTTTAAATTCCCTTCAATATTTTCTTTTATCAGAATTTTATATTCTGGTTTTAGTTTTTGTTTTGTTTTTTATTTTTTAAAATTTTTTTTTTTTTTTTTTTTTTTATCTAACAAAAATACCAATTGGATATTGCGAAAATAAAACGTGATTAGAATGTCATACTCATCTAAAATTCAAATATAAAACTACAGGAAGAGAAATTATATACATAAATACAGTTATGAAAATTATAATTTTTCAACATAGAGAGAAAAATAAAACTTATGTATTAAGTAACTGATTGTATACGAATGTATAGTTTTTGAATAGAACTGGAAATTAATTAAATATTTCGTTATTAATTAAGATTTTCTTTAAAACTTCATCATTATTAAATAAAATTCAAACAAAATTTTATTGTAAATAATTTTCGTAGCAACATTTTATGTTGTTTAAAATACCCCTTTCATATATTAAGAAATGAAACGGGAGAAAAAATAGATTTATTGTTTAATTTATCGGAGAATTATTAACAAGATAATATATCTTAAAAATAAATATTTGAGCCGCTTCTTTTCAAATATGGACATTCACTTTTCTTAAAAGTAGATTAAGAAATTAAGGATCACATCATATATCAAAGTTGTTCTGATAATCTTGATATCGTTTTAAAATTACCATCTTCCTTACATAAAAGAAACTAGATTAATATAATAAGGATTATATTAATAGATTTTATAGACTAGATTAATTAAATAAATTTAATTTATAGACTAGATTAATTAAAAGGATTTTTTTTCGATAGTCCTTAAAACCTCAAGTATTACATATTATTAATATAATACTATTACAATTGTTAGCGTTAATGAAATGAAAAACCGGTGCTTTAATATGCTTTTAAACTTGGACGTAACACAGAGAATACTACTATTTAATTAACAAATTAACTATTAATTTAGTAAAATCATAAATTAATATATTTTATAAATTGATTGATTCGGTTATAATAAATTAATTAAATTAGATTACACAAAATAACAAAATTTAGGAACTTTATAATAGGACCTTATCTTAAAGGATAATAACGATGAGAAAATAATCATTATATACCGTTCACAAGCAAGAATGTTAAACTGGGTTGGCCATTTTAAATAATTTAGGATAAATTTCAATAAATTTCAATAAAAAGCTAACATTTCACATTCATTTATTAACGAATGTAATTAGGAAAATTATAAAAAACAAAGTGAATAAAACAAAAAAAAAAATACTGTACCAATTTATAAATCGTCAACATCAATTATTAACTACTCAGAAACTTATCCTTTTTAATTCAATTTTTATTCCAATTTTAACATATGGTGCAAGAGTGTGGCACAAAAAAATTATCAAACAAAAAAGCCCAAACAGTTCATAATAACATTTTAAAACTTTCATTATTATACAAAAAAAAACTTCATGACAAAGTTTGTATGGAACTTTTTGAGCCTAAAATTAATAACATTCCGGTTTATCCTTGAAGTTTCTAATTATAAAATCTCCAAATTAAAATTACCAATTGGAAAATTATACTCTCAACAATAACTTGTAGTCTTACGAATATAAATAGATATGAATTGCTGAAGCACAACTTTATTCTAAATAGAAGATTAGACACTCATTCGCACAACGCTAGGAATAAATCAAATTTTTATCTCTCCTTATTTAGAATCGGAAACCAAAGAAATAATTGTCTACACAATTGCTCAAAAGCCTTTAACGAGCTACCCGAAGATTTAAAAATTTATAATTAGTGTAACTGTATATTAACAATAATTTCACGTTATTGTTACGTCAAATTATAACAATAACGTCAAATGACGAATTTTGAAAACCTTTAGTTAAAGTATATTTAAATTGAGTTAAATTCATTAATTAAAAGTAAATAAAAAATTTAAATTTTCTACTGTTAAATATATATGTAAATAATTTTATGAAAATTCTATTTTTATTTCAATTTTTTTGTATTTTTTTTATTTTTTTCTTTTTTTGTCTGAAACTTTGTTCATTATTCTTCGCACATTATAAGACTACACAGCTTTTCGCAAAGGTCAGAAAGTACTTAATTATAAAAATTATTAAAATAAATTATTTTTATATAAATTATGTAGAAGAAATAAAGAAAAAAAAAAAAAATCCCGAAATTCAAAACAGTAAAATTCAAAAATCCCAAAATGCAGATATTCAAAAATCCTAAATTCTAAATACTTAATGGGAGCGTCATCGATATAGTGAAAAAAAAGTATCGAAAACAAAAAACTGTAAATCCCTTTTAGTTCAAAATACTCCAGATACATATTACACCTATGTTTGGACATTCTGAAAAATCCACATTACCGTAATTTTTTCAATTCCAAATCTAGAGTAGTCTTAAATTTAGATTTTTCTCAGATTTTCTTACAAATTATAAATATTTAAATATACACTAGCACAGATATAATTTTATATATAGGTATATATATTTAAAAAAATTGTAAATAATCCAGAATATGTATATAAAATTATGTAATTAATTAAAAAATAAATAAATAATTAATAAAAAAAAAAACGCAAGGATATTGAATAAATAATATATAAATTATATTATGTTATCCTCAATAAAACACCAACAAAATTAAATATTCGTCAACATAATATAAGATTATTTATGTATTTTGTGTTTTGCATGTATTGTCAGCACTCTAAAATATACTTAAAACTAACTATAGATATTTTAGACGCTCCAAATTTTATTTTCATAACTGTATATTTACAAAATATAACATCATATCAATAATAATATTAAAAAATATGTTTTGTTACAATCAATAAAAATAATAATAATAATGAAAGGACAACAACAGCAACAAAATATAAACTAAAAAAAGAGTGAGAAAGATAGAAAATATTTAATAAATAGAAATAAGTCAGACCCATTGAAAAAACAAAAATACAAAATAAAAATAAAAAAAAAAAAAACTTAAATAAATTATAAAAAAAAAAATTTAACTTTTTTTTCAATATTTATAAAAACCAAAAAAAAAAAGAAAGAAACACCAAAAATAATATACAATTCAAAAATAATATAAATAATAATATAAAATAAAAATTTTTTAAGGATGTGGGATTTTCCTTTCTCTTTTTTTTTTTTTTTTTATTATTTTTCCTTATCATTTAATTTTTTTTTCTTATTTATTAAAATAATATAGTACAAGGTCCTTTATTCTTTTTTGGAACTTTTTTTCCAAAAAATTTTTCTTCAACCTCTTTTTTTTTTTTTTGAAAAAATTTACTAAAGATTTGATTTCTTTTTCTCCGAAATAAAAATGAAACTCATAATAGCGCATTTTTTTTCTTTTTTTGTAAATAAAAGTTTTTCTTTTAATTTTTTTTTTTCTTATCCGTTTCTTTTTTTTAATATTTTGAATCAAGGACATTAAAATTGAATATTTTTATTAAAATATATACATATATGTATATATTAAATATATGTAATTATACTTAAACATATATTTGAAAAAGGAAAAAAAAAAACAATTTAATATTACGATTGCAAGGATAACCAAAAAAAAAAAAAAACGAAAAAATAAACTGAAACTAGAAAACAAAAAAAAACAAACACTAAAATTTTTCAAGGAATCGAATATGTCATCCACCCAATAAAATTGAATTTTTTTTTTTTTTTATTCATCATCTTAAAAATATACCAGATATGCTGAATAAATTTAAAAAATTTCCTTTAATTCCATTTTGAAATAATGTTTTGTAATTTTAGGACTACTAAAAACTACAACCTCAAATATGGGTGTCTGTAAATTTTTCTATAAAAAAAACAAAAAAAAAAAAAGTAAAATTGTTTTCCTTCTTTAAAAAATTAATAAAATGACATTTTTTTTTTTTTATTAAATTCATATTAAAATATTACACAAAAATTTTAAATAAACGAATATAACACAATCTTTAAGATACTTTAAAATGATCTGCTTGAAATTTTCGCCTCTTTAAAATATGCGAAAAAAAAAATATGAAAAAATGCAAAATCATTTTTAGACCGCGATTGATTGATGATAAGGCAATTTTTTATATGACTGAATTGGAATTTGATATTTTATTACTATAAGATTAGGTTTTATTATTTTTTTTTTTTTTTTTGCAGTAATTTGAAGACCTTTTTCATAAAAAAGAAAAGAATATAAACATAAAATGTAACAACAACTAGAGCAAGACAAGAGAATTAAAATTCCTAAGTAATTTAAAAAAAAAAAAAAATATATCATCAATGTTTTATTTTATATGCTAATTGGTTATGAGATTTTTCTCTGTTTTGATGATTGGTACCTGTTGTTGTAAGGAATATATAACGTTCAACAACTGAAAAGATCTGAGGAAAGTTTCAAATCTTAAGATGTAAACTCTTATTTAAAAATACCTTCACACTAAGAATTTAACAAACATTTGTAATAGAGATCATAAAATAAAAGTATAGCAATGAAATTAATCGAAATCATTTATCAAACATCATTACTTTAATATTTTACTCTGAATTCAGTTATTATTACCTTAAAATTTAATGTAGATTTCTGAAAATAGTTAGGTTTTCTTAATAATTATTTTTCTTTTATTCAACACTCTGTCATTTTATTATTTTTCGTCATAAAAACCATATTATAATTATTTAGTAAACAAAGATTGTCTGTTAGTATTGTCTAGTATAGTTTGTAAATTACTATTTCTTAATGTTATAGTGTTCCGAAAAGATTCCGAATACTAAAATTCAATTACAATCTAATTTTTCCTTTTTGTTTTTAAGAAAACTAAAGTGAAACTAAGAAAAGCTATGAACCAAAAGTGAAATGTATAATATTTAAATAGAAATAAAAATTGAATCATAGCCAATCATCCGACCACCAAAAATAGTACAAGTACATAGTATAATAAATGGTACATAGCGTACAAGTACATAGTACTTAGCCCACAAATATATGAATATTTTCGATAATGCAATTACATTTTTTCAACATTCAATCTTCTTTTTAGTAATTCAAATAATAATTTGGCATTTTGTATTACACACTCCTTCGATTACTGGATAAGGAAAAAAAGTTAATGTATGACGAAGTCATAAAATTTCATACATTAAGGTTACCTTACAATAAAACTAAATAGCTGTTCGAACAACAAATACCCCCATATCATATTAAACTTGTGTATCACCACATGTGTATTACTTGTATATTGTCACCAAATTAAAGCTCAAACCTTGAACATTTAATATGCACAGAAAGTAATCATCTAGCATAGATATTTAGGTTTTTTGTATCTAGACAAAATTGAAATCTCCATGGTTCGACCATGAATTAAATGACAAATATTGGTGATGCGTATCACAAGCCAACATATGATATAGATGAAAATCTAATGTTTTTTTTTAAATTTTTCTGCTACATCAATATATTATATATGTACATCTATATATAACAAATACATTTTAGTCGTAAGTCTTTAAGGTATACAATCTATTACTATTTAGGTATTTTTTTACGAATTTCAAATCTAAAACAAAAAAAAAACTAAAAATAAATAAATAAAAAATAACCATACATTATTTTTATTCGTTATTTCAATCCTATAAAAAATTTAAAGTTATTGCCAAAAATAAGTAAAATTATTTTCTTAAAAATAAATAAATTTTTAATAAAATATAAGTAGGTGTTATATGTATACAAAATATGTATACACATACATCTAAACATATTATATTAATATATGTATATTACATACCCAAATATATATACGAAATACGAATATTTCATAAATATGTCAAACATTTTTTTTTTTTTTTTTTGTTAAATTTAATAAAAAATGAAAGTTATTAGTTTATATTTAAAAAAATAAAAAAATGTTTTTTTCAATACAGGTTCGATTTATTGTATCTACCCTTTAAAAATTATTAAATTTATTAAATTAAAAATTAAAATTTAATGAATTTATATGAAAAATGTTTTTTTTTTTCGCATAAATTAAATGCCTTTCGAAATTTTTTTAAGTTTGTATGTAAATGGATGCTAAATGGAACAAATCTATTATATTTTAAACTATTTAAAGCAAGGCCATCTTACACATACATATTAATTTTTAACTGTGTATACTATATAGGTATAATAGAAATTTTGGATAAAGTTCCGCTAAGGTCTTAAGATTTAAATGACGTTATCACATAACGGTACTTTATATCTCCAAGTTTCCAAATATATATGGCATTAGTACCGATGCCGCCATCTAGTGGCCAAAAAGTGCATTTTTTTTGAGGGGTATACGTGACACATATAATCTGTCAGCCCTACTGTTTCTAAGACAGTAAAGATCTAGTGTAGGGCTAAACACTGTCTTCTTCCTCTTGATAGAATCGGCATGTATAATCATTTTCTATTCTAATTTTCTTTAAGTGTGCCTTTAGTAGACAGTCTCCCAACAGAAATCCTGTTAGAATTCTCAGTTTATTTTTACTGAATAATATGATTTCTTTCTCTTTCTTCTTCGCTTCTCTTATTAAGTTTTTCTCTATGCCACTTCAAATATTTTTGAAGCACCTACTTAGTCATTGCAAAAAGAATAAACTGTATTTTTGCGATTAACTATATAAATTTAAACAGAATTTGTTAGTTTTCCTACATTGCATTCAAATAGGATATGCTATTAAGTATCAGGTACTACAGTATTTATACTGTAGCACATATGTATAATAATGTGGTAAATGTTATTTCATATTATAAATACATATTTCATGTATGTCACAAGCAATATAACAAACAGTCATTATCCATTTTTTGTCTTTCTTATCTCTGTTACATTAATTTTGTAACTATTTAAAACAAATTTAAGCAATAGCTGCACAAATCAGAGAAATTTCTAGTCAAATTTTGGTCAATTTTGTTTTTATGGGAGTAGGTGGAAATCGTTGAAAGACGCTAAAGAAGACCGTCTTTCTTGCTTCCAAAAAAAAATTATAAAACGTAAGTTACAAGACATGATGTCAACTGAATAAGGAACGACTTCATGAATTTCATTTAAGAAATTTAATCTTAGTCAAATATAAATAAGAGATGTTTTCTGTTCCTTACGGAGATGTAAAAGAACAAGTTTAAAAATCACTTTCAATTTTTATTATAAATATAAGGATTAATAAATTTAGTCTTCAGTTTTTTTTTTTTTTTTTGTTATCATAGGTATATTTTAATTTATTTATTAAAATCTTTAATAAATTCAAATAATAAATTATTTATTTTCCTATTATCTGACCACTGATGCAAAGTGTAAGTCACCGGTTTCTTTATATCAGGCGAAAGATCTCACGTTCAAACCCCAGTCAGGTCAAAATATTATATAAAATATAGTAATATATAATGTAAAAGAAATAAATAAATATAATTATAATTTTATACTTATACCGCAACTACACCTAAAAAGGAAAAGTTGATGTCTCATATTACATTGTATGTGGTAGGGAAACCAAAATGTTCTATGATTTTCTTTTAAATCAATATATTCTTTGATGATGTTTAGTCAAATTTTAAATCATACTATAAGATAAAATTGAGCTGAATTCTTCCACAAGTCTTTTCCTTATTTACCGTTAACTAACCCTATTAAACATTAAAGTTATTGTTCATAAAATATATGCAAAGGAATATGTTTTGATTGAGTGAAATATGTGAAATGTATATTAGTGAATTTCCACTTATTTGATTAAGAATAATTGGTAAATTGAAAACTGTTTTATTAACACAGCGTCGGAAAAATTTAAAAAGAAAATCAAAAAACACTCCAAAAGATACAATCATTTAATCAAATCAAAACGATATATCTACTGTATAAAAGTCGTTGTATACTAATTGCAATTACTATGTATCATTATACCGAAAGGCGTATTTTCCAGATGAAGTGGTGAAATGCGTGGCATTAACATAATGTAAATTCCGAGAAATATTATTTATACCGTTAATAAAATATTATTATGATACCGTATATTAAATCTATACAAGAAAATCTTATCTGTGAAAAAGATTAAAATATCGTAGTTTATAAAAATATCATCGGTTCACCGTTATTCTTCAACCAACACATATTAATATTAGAACGATTTTTTTTTTTTTTAAATTATATAATCCGCTTAAAATAATACCTAATAATAATATCATTAAAATTTAATTGGAATTAAAATATAATATTCTTAAAAAAAAATTACTTTTAAAATTAATAAGCAAAATAAAATTTAAAAATAAAATAAAAAATATAATTTTTATAACAACAACAAATACTGAATCGCTGAAATTGAAAAGAAAATATAGGGATACAAATCGCATCTAAAAATTTAATAAATTTTCTTTCATTTTTTTTTTTTCGCAATTTTTAATTAGTCATTATGAAAATTCTATCTAACATTATATTGTATAGAAAGAAGTGTTAGTAAGTTAAAAAAAAAAAAAACTAATCTCTTAAATGACAAATTTATTAATAATAATTATAAGAATTACAATCTTGGGTTATAATATAAGTATTTTATTATATTATATATGTATAAAAAAATATTAAAATAAAATAACAATTAAAATCAACTAGATAGTATTTATTTTTAATTTATATAAAATATGTGAAAAAAATTATTAGAATTATTATTTATTTTTAGATACAATTACAATTTTCTAATAAAACTTACATTTTAATTATAAAATCCTTTTTTTTTTATTTTTTATTTTTTTTTTTTCTATTCTATTCAATTTTATAGAATGATGTTGTTGTGTTAATGATTCTCTTGATTATATTATCGTTTTTTTTTTCTTTTGTTTTTCTATCTTAAGATACTTTTGTATTTTCTAAAATTAAAATAACAAAATACAAAAAAAAAACCAGAAAAAACTCTGTTAAACACTAATTTTCTACTTTTTATTTTCTAATAAAATTACGACCCACTTTATACCACTTTTTCAAAAAAAATTTTTTTTTTTTGGTTACATTTAACTTTAAACTTTATATGACTTTAAATAGAAAACATTTTCATTTTTTATTTAAGTTTTTGGAGAATTTTTCAAAAAATTTTGTTATTTTTGTTATTTCAAAAATGGAAAAAAAAAAACACTTATTTTTATACAAAAATTAATATAGAATAAACTTTGAAACACTTTTCTAAAAAATTTAATTAAATTCTTTTATTTTGTAATTCTTGGAAAAAAATTTTTTTTTTTTTTTGTTATCTTTAAATCTTTATCTAAGTACATAATATATAAAAATATATATATATATATATATATGTGTAAATATATAATTTAAGGATTTTCAATAAAAAAAAAAATTACTTTAAACTATTTAAAAAAAAAAAAAAAAAAAAAAAAAACAAATATTAAATAAAAAATTTTTTTACTTTTACTTTATTTATCCAGCGAAATATTTCTCACAAAACGGACACGTTTTGAATTTAAAATTAGAGAAAAAAATTTATATAAATTTTCTTTTTGTATTTTTCTCTAAGGATTTTCTAATTTTTTAATCTTGTTTCTTTTTTTTTGTTTTGTTTTGTTTTTTGAAAATCTTTTATAGATATTTAACTTAAAAATGAATATTAGATATCTATAATATTATTTTTAAATAATGATTTATATATTATTAGAATGGCAGGGTGGATGATGAATATAGTAAATAAGTATACAATTTAAAATTTAATATACTTTTTGTTTTTTTTTTTCTTTTTCTGATTATTTATTCCTTTATTATGGGCACAATGAAATTAAATTTTTTTTTTTTTTGTGAGATTTTATTGGTTTGTTTTTTTTTTTTTTTTGAACTATTGGAATTTCTAAGTAAAAAAAATTGTAAGCCTGAACACAATCACAAACGTTACGTTTATACGTACCTATGTAAGGAAGTGAATATTGAATACACAAATATAAAAAAATGTTCTTATATTTTTTTTCTTCTTTTTTTTTTTGTGTTAATTCACCAAACATATGTGTCCCTTTTTTTTTTCTTTTCAAATTATATTATAATTTATTTATTTTTTATTATAAGTATTGTATATATATGTTGGTTAAAAAATTTTTTTTTTTTAAATTCACCCCTTATTAGAAAGGGGGATGGGAAGAAAAAAATGATGTGTGAATGGGAATAATTTACGGAAGATGGGGATTCACATCACATATACACACTGGATTAGATTTCTTATTTTCAATTCAATATTGCATACATATATTATTTGTATTTGTTTTTTTTTTTTTTTGTTCTTTTCTTTTTGTTTTTTTTTTTTTTTTTGTTTTCTTTTTTTATTTGATTGTTCAACACATATCTTTCAAATGTTATTTTATCGTACTTTTACATTTTCGATTTTTAATCCTTTAACAGCATTAAAAAACTTATATGGGTGTAGTAAAACCATCAAAATAAGAAGAAATGAAAAATACTAAATTGAAATATACCGTAGTTACGTGCAATTTGGTTTAATTTTGTTTTTTTCTTTTTTTTTTTTTGTTCACAATCACCAAAGGCAAAAAAAAAAAAAAAACAGTTATTGGAGAAAATCTGTCTTTTTAAGGATAATGTTTAGAGAATATTTATATATAGATATATTGGTTTTTATTTTAGCAATATACGAAAAAATAAGAATAAGAAAACAAAACACGGAATTATTAAAGGAAAAATTATGAAACGTATAAGTAACAAACAATAAATATTAGTTTATTGTTTCGTTTTTGTTTTTTTTTTTCTGCTGCTGTCGTTATTTTTATTTTTAAATTTGGATTTTATTTTATTATTAATAAATTAGATATCCTTTTGTTCGCTATTTATTTAATAATATCTTTTTTAATACACATTTTCAATATTTTCATTTAATTTATATGAAGAAAAAAAAAACCACTTTATTTTTTATATATACATAACTTAACATATGTATGTATATATATAATATATATATTTATTATATATTTAGATTATTATGTTTGTAACAATAAATGGGATTTTTTATTTTATTTTTGTTTTCTTTCTTTCTTTTTTCTTTTTTTTTCGATTTACGTGAGCGAAAATCTTATTGTTATTAAACTGTTATAAATTTTTTTTTTTTTATCCGAATTCGTTACGTACAACACGATCTAAGTAATACTAAACATCCGGTTGATTTGTCCAAATACTGAAACTCTGTTTTTCAGAAAATATAAAACAAAAAAAAAAATTTTCCCATAAAAGCAAAACAAAGAAAAAAATCAAAACGAGAAAATTTTATTTTTCTGTTTTCACGAAAAATAAAAATTTTGTTGTTATTTTTGTTCCTTACGTACACGTTATGTATCTATTGAGAAAATTAAAGAGCTGCCAGGATATTAAACAAAACATAAATTTCATAATGTTAAAAACATATAATATAATATATAGGTAAGTATAGGTGTATGATATTGAAATATATTTCTGGAAAATATTAAATTTTGAAAAAAAATTCTAAAAAAAAAATTTTTTTCGCATTTCAATTCTTTATTCTATTTTTGGTGATAAAAAATAAACAAAAAAAAAAAAGATTTTCCAAAAATATACTTATACTTATTATAAGTATATTTTACTTATACAATTTTCTCTTGAGAATTATCTAAAACAAAAAATTTCAACTTATTCTTTTTTAATCGAATTTTTCTCTCATATTTTTTATTTAGGATATTTTCTCTTAATTATTCCCCTTTTTATACAGAAAAAGAAAAAAAAAACAAATTACATCTGATTTCACACCCCAATTTCCCAAATGATTACAACCAACAACAATAGAAGTCAAAAAAAAAAAAAAATAAAATAAAAAATCATATAATATTTCCTTTACATTTTTCATAATATGAAATTATTTCGAAACAACCTTGAGATATTTTTACGCATATTTTAATGATAACATTTTTACATATTTAATTTTTCGTTATCTGTAAACAATCAAAATAACATATAACATTTTATCAATACAAATATTTAAATAATTTTCGCAATTGAGTTGATTTTTTATTAAAAACAAACGTTTTTTATAACACCGTTTAAACTGTTTAAATAATTTGAAGAATAGACTGAATGACATAGAGATTAAAGTGCCAACATCTCATACAGTATGGTTGAATTCAATAAAAAATAAAAATTTCTTATATATCATATATCAGTACGTAATAATTAAGATCAATCCTAAAAATCAGAATTAAAAAATATATTACCAAAATATTATCCTCATTTTCACAGCATATATTTCAACATGCACTTGAAATACAATTAGTGAATACAAAAAAAAAATGAAATAAAGACTTTGCAAAATGATTCTTAGGTGATATTTTAAAATTAAATCTATTTTTCCAAAAATACTCAAATGGAACAATTCTAGGTAGCGGTTCATAGCATGTTAAATATATGAAAAATATGTCTTAAAATAAAATCACTTTGACTTTTTATCGTCTGTATCTATAGATAATAACTCTTTTCTTATCCAAATGCAACATACATTTTTTTAAAAATACTCAAATAGAGCAAATTTAGCTAAGATTTCTTAAGACATTAATAAATGAAAAATATGTCTTAAAATGAAATTACTTTGGCTTTTCATCGCTGTTTCTACAGATCTCCATTTTGCGGTCCAAATGCTGCTTAACAAGTGCATAAACTACAAAAACTACAAAAAACAAGCAAAATAGTTTTAATACAGAATTTATTGTAAACTTATTAGAAATTTCAGAGCCGTAAAGAATTTTAATTTCATGATATAATTTTATTTTTTGAATAAAATTTGCTTTAAAAAAAATAAACGAATACACAATACACGTTTAAATTTTTCATTCAACGGTTTAAATGTAAAACACATAACACAACATCCATTTAGAAATTATTTCAATTTACAATTCAGATTTATAAAAATTTATAACATAATAACAATCCATTAGAGTAAAGAATAAAATAAACAAAAAAAAAATCCATAATAACAATGATTAAGCATACCAAAAAATAATAACAGGAATGTTATGTTATACTCTATATTATAAATAAATCTGTTATAAATTTGCATGCTCTTAATTATTAAACATTTTAATAGTAACAATATATACACAAAATGCTATAGGTATAACATTAACATTACATATTATATTCAAAATTATTATAACATAATAAAATATCCTTATCCTTAACTATTATAACAGTTATCAATAACATTTCTAAAAGTTAACAGAAAAATACAAATTTAAATAAAAGTGTAACATTACATAATAAAATATCCTTAAAATATATAATAGACAACAGTTATTATTAACATTTTTAAAAAAAATTAACAGATAACTAATATCCTCTAAAATAAAAAAAAATAACAGATAACAACCCCAAAGTAAAGTAACAGATAACAACCAAAATAAATAAAAATTCAATATAACATGACAAATAGTTTAATCTGTAATATAGAAACAGATGTGACTTATCATAACTTCACTTTAGTATTATGTATATACGCAATGTTAATTGATGAAAAATCATTTTATTTTCTTTTTTTAATCTAAATAAATAAAAAATATAAAATTAAATAAAAACAAGAAATTTCCCATTCTTATAAGGAAATTATAATTTTAAAGTTTTCAACAGAGAAAATATCCTTTTAACAAAATAAGTGAAAGACGAAGGAAATAAATGAAAAAAATAAATAATAAATTTCCCTTTCATTTTTCAAATATTAATATCCTATTCTTTTTTACTGCAAAGCAAACATTCTCTGGATGACACCCCCGGGAATTTTTGTTTTCTTTAATTTTTGTCTTTCGAAATGTCAAAATAAAAATTTTTCCGATTAAGAATAATTTTCTCACAAATTGTTTTCCTCAATTTTTTTTTTTTTGCTCAATTTTATTGTGAGAGAAAAATCCTGTTTACAGATTAAAATTTTCTTTTTCTTGTTGCAAAAAAAACAAAAAACAGTTAAAAGGGAAATTCGGAATTGGAAATGTAATGAAAAAATATTTTTCTATATTCTTGACAAAAATTTCATTTATTCCAATGTGGAATCTAAGCTTGAAGCTTTAGAATTTTTAAAATCCGAGTACATATCCGATAGATCCGCATTGTTTACAGAAAGGATTTTAAATCAAGAACAAAAAAAAAAAAGAATAAAAAAAAATAAGGAAAAAAATTTAATACAAAATTTTATATGATTTTCTTTCATATATATATTTTTTAACATGATGATATATTAAAGGATAAAAATTACAAATACAATAACAATAAAAATAAATTATAAAAAAAAAAAATCATTTTTTTACGGATATAAATTTTTAAAAATTATTTCTTTCTGTCACTTGTCTTCTTTGATCCGGTACCAACTATATACTCCTTTTTATATATTCAGATTTTATGTTTATTTCGTTTTATTCAAACCGAAGAATTTTTTTGTTTTAGCCCTAAATACTAATAAAAAATTCATACTTTATCCTAATTATGTTTTATCAACTGGTTTGGCTATTTTATAACGTTTTAAAAACTTGATATAAATATAATATAAATTCAAAGGTCAAAGGTACAAAGCTTTCATTTCAAATTTATAGAACTAGACAGAATAAGAGTAGTTGGATGTCCTAAATAAGATGAATATAATATGGAATGTTTTATAAATAGGGATAAAAATTGTATATATAGGTATTAGGTATAATTAAATAAAAAAAATTAAAGTATATATATCTGTAATACAGTTACTGATTAATTTTAAAGCGATTGATTTCACACAGAGATAGGCTGCCCATATATATAATTATAAAACGTTTATGTATTTCTGAAAAAAAAAGTGAAAAATATAAAAATTATTTTACTGAAAGAGAATTTAGCCAAAACTTTAAAATATAATTTATAAAATATATAGAAGATTAAATATATCCTCTCGGGAGCCTCGGTTGGTAAGAGTCTAGTTGGTAAGAGCGTATAAAATACGCTCTGAAAAACACCGATTAAGTGTGGTTTCGAATCCCACACACATCGTAAGAATAATTCCCCCTTACGACATTTACGGCCGAAAAGGAAGAAAGTATCCATAGTATCCAGCAAAATTCATTAAGTAACTGAAAATATAAAACCCCTCAAACCACTTATATACTTTGGAATTATATTTAAAATGTACTAAAGAGCCAACTCTTAAAATTAAATATTCCGTATTATTATTATGTATCTTTTGGAAAAATTTTTGAAAATAAAAATCCAAAGTAACCTTCGCGATATGTTGATGAAATTTTACGGTTATTAATTCAGAACAACAAATGTTTTATATTGTAAGGGTGTGTAATCAAATATTTTTTTTAATTTTTAAATTACACAATGACATATGATATACTTAAGGATTACTCCTAGTTTTACGACCAAATTCAAAGTGTTCAATATCATTTACATTTTGTAAATAGGGTTTCACAATTTTTCGTTATCCTGATTAGATTTGTCATTTGTTTGTAGTTCTTAAATTTTATAATTCAAATAATTTGTTCAAAAAACTTTAGATTCCATTCTATAAGATAATTTTTAAGGAACTTTTTTTTTCAACTTTTGTATTATGAAAAAATTACATAGCAATAACAGAGATTAACAAAATTAACAAAATTTAAATGTAAAATTTAATCTGCAAAGTTACATCAAATTCACTTACAAATTGAATGCCACCGATTAAACCAATTTTCGCACAGGTAAATTGAGGAAAACCATTTATTTGTATTAGGTACCAATTTCATGTCATATACAAAATATACTCTTCATACTCAATTTTACAGCATCAACTTATTATCATTTTATATTAATTCAAATAATTCTTTCAACCAAAAAAAAATAAAAATGCTGACATAAGTAAATGATTTTTTGTTTTATTAAATCAAAATAAAAAAAAAAAAACATAAAATAAAAACGAAACAAAAAAATAAGTAAACAAAAAAAAAAAATAAAAACAATACATAAAATCTGTTATATATTTTTTAACCAGATTTATATACAAAAATCATATCCTTTTTCTTTTCTTATCTAAGAATAAATTTTTGGTTTTTTTTTTTTTTTTGTTTTTGGAATGATAATTCTTTGTAAGGATATTTTAAGGATGTTTTAATAGTAATGTAATGTAATGTAATTTTATTGTTTGTATATTATATTATATTTAAATATGAAAATATATGAAAATGGATTTTCTTTTCATCATTGCTAGGTTTACTGACAGGTATTTTGTTCTTCTTCTTCATCTTCTTCTCTTTAGCAATAATATGAAAGACTTAAATAATTTTTTAATACAAAAATAAAAAACAGAAAATTACATAAGAAAAATTTATTTTTCTTTTTTTGTCATTCAAGGAAAAAATTATTTTATTTCAAGATTTTTTGTATTTATTATTGTTGTATTTTTTTTTAAATATAAGTGTCTAGACCTAATTTTAAGATTTTTGTTTCTTCTGTTATTTTTTTTTTTCTGTGTTTTTTTTTTTTGTAAATAAATGAAAAAATAGATTTATTTTTTATACATTTTTATTGTTGTTGCCTTGTGATGAAAATTGTGTCTTCTTGTTAGTGTAAATTAAGTATAAATTCGAAAAAAAAAAAAACAGATTTTTACTTAAATTGAAAATTACTTATTGAAAATAAAAAAATGAATCATGAAATCAAAGATGAGACAAGAAAAAAATTTTAATTCTTAAAGAAAATTTAATTTTTTAAAAAACTGAAAAGGGATCACGGTGGCCTTGTAGATAAAAGCCTATAAAATACGCTCTATACACTGAAAGAGAGTGGGTTCGAATTGCACACAAGTCGTAAGAATAATTCCCGTGGCAGGGATATAAACTAAAAAAAAATGAAAAGCTATTTTTCGCGAATAATAAAATTTTTTTTTTTGTTTAATTTTTAATGGGTAGATGTTTTTATTTTTCAAATTTTCATTATCCAAATTGTAATTAAAACATCTTTTTGTTACCTCGATGTATCTTAAAATTTAAATTTTACCCAAAAAAAAACAAAAAAAAACAATTACGAAAAATAAATAATTTATCGATTTTTATACAATAGGTATCTGATATTTAATTTCGCAATGAATTTGGTGCAAAAAAGAAAAAAACTGTACTATTTAATAAAGAGTAGGTACTTGAAAAAAAAATATATATGAAAAATTAATGGAAATTAAAATCAAATTTTCACTAGTCTCTCTGGATTTTGATTTCGTTTAATAGGTTTCCAATCATTATTAAAATACAAAATTTCAATAACAAATAGAAATATGATACTAAAACTGCTTGCATTCTGTTATTATTAAAATGAATTGAATACCAGCAAACTTTTGCGAATAGTTTTAATAACATTTTTTTTTTTATATTCCAACCTTAAATATTAATTTGTCCATCATAGGCACACCTCTTTAATTTACCATCTATATTGCAACATATTTAAAAGTTTGCTCAAAATTTATTTTTTAGATCTGTTTGTTGAAACCTTTCTTGTCAGGTGAAAGATCTTAATTGAACAATTTTGACGATTGTAAATGCTGATTTGCCAGAACTTACGATATACATTGGATTCTATTGAATCCGTTTTCCAAATACAGTTTTTTATCTCCTTTTTAGATCCTTCCTAATGTTATCATTTCGAATATATCAAAGTGACTTGACGCTAGTTTTCAGTGATCTGGATTCGAAAAGTTTACGATAACTAAATTTGAATTACTAGATATCTCTCATAATTCTAGACCATAATAATAATGTCCATATAGTTTTTAATGCAGTTTTGTAGATTAAGAGTGTACATTTTTTCAATCTAAAACAGTGTAATTTTTTTTTAATTCTTTTCTCTCCATGTGGACTAAATATTTGATAAAATTTGTATGAATTAGAAAAGAATTATTTTATGAACTTATTAAGGTATGAAAGCAGTAATTCCAATTAGAGCTTAACATAACATTTTATACTTTATAGATTGAAAAGTCAGCAGGATGTAAATAAAAAATAATAAACCATATGACAGACATAAATAATTCACAAAATAAATTAGAAAGGAATCAAATGAAATATAATATTATTATGGTGAGATAAAAGAATATTTAAGAATTTATTAATAGATTTCAAAAATAAAATAAAAAATACAATTCAAAAATATTTAAAAGTTCAACAGAACCCTATATATATATACACGAAATACACTCTTTATCAAAAAGGTAAAATAAATGAATAGATATTTTGATTTAAGTGTCATTTCGATACCTGACCTATAATTACTAACCTACAATCAACAACAATTTATTTTAATTTATATATATAAAAAAAAAATCCTTCATTGAATTATTCTATTTCTTCTGCTTGATAAAATGGTATATTCTTTAGAATAAGGATTCAAAGAGCAATAAAATTTTTATTTCAAATATTTATTAACGTGATATTTTACTTTAATTTATAAACAAAAAATTTCGAAAATTTCTTTGTTATTTTAAAGGATTAGATAAAGGAAAATTAGTGAAAACAATGTTGTCTTATTTATCTTCTTAAAGGAATTTAAATTTCTATTGGAATTTCTAAGAACGTTTTATAATTATATGCTAGTTAAAATAATGTTATATATTCAAAGTAAAATTATAATGTTAAAGATTTAACTTTTGTGTTTTATTTTGAAGAAATTTGTACGGGTGTTCAAGTTACAGATGTTTAAAAATAGCACATTTTCATTTTTTGATCCTTAGCAGCTTTTAAAGACGCGAAGTTCATATTTAAGAAGAAAAGAATGTTGTGAAGAAACTTAAGCTAATTCTTATTAACTTATACGAAAAATTTTATTTCTCTTAAAATTCAAAGTTCTAACTGAAAGCGTGCTGGAGTTATAAAGTAAGTTAAATCTTGTAAAATTTTGCCTTCACATAATGATAAATTTAAATATTAATTTGCAAAATATTGTATAATTTTAATATTTATTTATAAATCAAAAAGAAAATTTTATCGTTAGGTCTTTTTAGATTAAATCTTATTCAGAACCTGACATATACAGATTAGAAAATATGGTTTCTTTAAATATTTGAGGAGCTGTAGCTACGTAATGGATCGGGCTGCATAAAAAAGTTATTTGACAACTTTATTTTTTTTACAAGACCTATATCCTGGGTTAACCTATTCAATTACTAAACTAATTTTCATATTTAAAATTCTACTGAACAATCTTATCTATTTTTTTTTCTTTTTAAATAATCTAGGATTTAATTATAAGATTGTTTTGTTACTCTTCTTGCATTACGTGTATGATATCGATAAATTCAAGAAGAACATCAGCATCTTTGTTCTAAATAATCCTCCCAACATTCAATAACTTCCTACATTTCCTAATTTCCTTCATTCCTATTTTTCTTAATACCCAAACCAAACAGTTACATTGTACCAAAATGTTCAAACCTAATGTTTGATTTAAAATGAAAGTGGCGTTTAGTTGGTTAAAGTCTAATACTACCAAAGAGAATTCGTGCGTTTATATCATTGGTGTCTTTCGAGATTCCTCCAAAAAAAAAAATAAAAATAGCTCAGCACATCACGTCCTTTCTCAATTGATTCTAGATTGTATTCGAGAGTCACACGTCTCTGCATCTTGTGTGGGAGTTTTCTTAGTTGGTAGATTCTTCGCCGGTTATATCAACATAAAGTTTCTTAGTATTTGTATTTGAATATCATTGCTAAATTATTTACACTGACATATGCAACTGCTTAATTGATTAAAATAATTTTAATGGAATTGCAATTTACTTTTGTGGCAACTCAAAATAAACGAAAATTTTATTAAATCACGTTATATAACATGTAGTAATGCTTGAAAATAACATAGTGTAACAAAACTTTTAGGATTTCATTAACAAAAATTTCTTATTTCAATTATAGATCCATGTTCGAAACTTGACAGACACTCTTCTATTAACTGGTTTGCCGTAATAATAACGTATTTTTTTCATTTTGACATTTTTATAAAGAATTTTGTTCGGAATAGAGAGAAAATGAAATTGAAAAATAAAGTCTAATTTGCAAAGTTCCGCGATTAATTTGAATGGGCAATAAAGTTATTATATCTTGTTATATATCATTATTTAATTGTTGTTGTTGAATAATTGTGTATGGTGTTTGTAACCACCAAAAGGAAGCGAGTTAGATATGGACATGTATATATATTCTGAATCAGGATCACCTTCTGAGTCGATTTAACGATGTCCATCAGTCCGTCCGTCCGTTCGCACGATAACTCAAAAACTAGGAAAGCTATCTTGATGAAATTTATATGGGTTCATGTATTCCGATTCTGGAAGTTTCCGAATGATTTCGGAGCAAACGAGATTATCTCCAAAACCAACAAAGATAGAACCTTTAAATTTGGTACAATGATGTTCCTTCATGTTTGATTTATGTCTCTGAAATTTAACAGAATTTGGTCCATGGGTTCGGATCTTGGAAACTTCCGAACGAGCCCCAGAGCAAAAGAACATATTTCCAAAAGCAATAAAAATAGAACCTTTATATTTGGCACAAGGATATTCTGTTATTCCTTTTCTTTAAAATTGAAAACTGCCATTTAAGATGATTTGAACCATGCTTTCGGATTTTCGAAATATCCGAATTAACCAAAGAGCAAACGAGCACACCTCCAAAACGAAAAAGATAGCATCTTTAAAATTGGTTCTATAATGTGTTCTGTAATATTTCCTCTATGTCCCTGAGATGGATTTCATGAATTGGAGTGGCAATTCGGGTACATGACACATGCCTCCCAAGGCGTAACAAGCATATCTTCTAAATTAATAAAGACAGAAACTTGAAATTTTGTCCAAAAGTGTTAAAGGATGCCTCTTTTACGTTTCTGTAATTCAAGTTGAATGTGGAAGAAAAGGGAAGCGGTTCAAGTAGCTGCCGAAAACATATGGATTTTTAATTTAATTGAAATTATTCAGCTGTAGGGTATTAATAAGTCGGTTGCATCGAGTTACTGTTACATTTTCTTGTTTTTTATTTTTTAAATTAACAAAATTTTGGTAGAAGTAGCTATCACATACTTACTGCGAATACATTTTACTATTTATTATTTATATTAGAATAGGAGAAGGAAAAAGGATTTAAGAAGATTTTAAATAAGAAAATTCATTATTTTATCTCAATCATCATACTTCATTTTGTAAATCTTTTTAAAACTTTCTTCCTTCGAATACAATTATTTATGCACATAATTTATCAATTAAAAAAATTATATCTTGAACAGAAGATTTACAACGAAAAGTCATTATGAAATACCAATGATTACCCCCACCTATACTAAATTAAATTTTATTTCAATAATAACCTTTAAATTATTTTATTTTTAATGATAATCTTGTGATGTCCATTATAGCAATTCCTAAATTTATCTTACAAATTATATACACTTTTTATATTATTTAATTTCTTTGCAAAATAAAAAAATTACATAGCAATTTTAAGTGAAATGAGTTTTTTTTTTTACCAAAAAAAAAACTTTATTGAATTTTACATCCATCTGGACACTTTAGAAAATAATTTCTATTTCCTTTCATTGAATAACAAAAAAAAAAAAAAAAAACAAAAAATTTATAAAAATTTTATAAAATTATAGAAAATATTTTTGAAAATTTTATTTTAAAATAATTTAAAATTTTGATAATTCCACCTTCTCGAATAATTCTATATATATATGTATATATTTAATAAAAAAAAAAAAAAAAGAAGATGTCGCATTGCATTTTAATAAAAAAAAAAAAACAAAAATAACAACAAAAATTATTTTCTAATAAGGATTCTTAATTCCGGATTCTACACGTTTAACTATGATTCGGTGTGATTTAAGAAAGTATGGTACAGCAAATATTATATACCTACATATAGTACATTCATATACATATATATATATATTATGTATATATATAATGGAAAGTAACATATTTTTTCCTTTATATATTATTATTGAAAGTTTTAACAAATAACTTTTGTATCCCGAAAATTAGAACTCTATTCAAAAAGATGATAGTATTATTTTATATTTTTGTTTTTTTTTTTTTTTCTTTCAGAGAGAAATGCAATAAAGTCCATTGTCACTTTTGGTCACGAATTTTCTCGAAATTATATTATTATATTATTTTTTTTTTTTTTTTTTTTAGTTTTTCTTTTCATAATAATTGCATTTAAAGTGAAAAATATTAAAAATCGTGTAGTATTATTTAGCTTCCGTATTATTTTATATACATATACATATACATATATATATATATAAATATTATTTTTTTCCAAATTTCCATTTTCTATTTTATTTGTTATTAAAGAAAAATTCATGTTTCAAATTTATTTATTTAGTAAATAGGTAGCCATAAGTGGTAATATTTTTAACTTTTATAATTTTTCAATATTAAATTTCTAAAGCGGGTGTTTTGTAGTATAGTTATTTTTCTGGAACATGGAGAAAAAACGAAAAAAATCGTTAAGGAATGTATTTTATTAAAAACAAAAAAGAAATGAAAAATAAAAAGACAAAAATATGTTACCAATTATATTAGAAGGAAAGATAAGATCATTGAACCTAAAGAAAATTTCAAATTTGATTAAAATGATAAAAATAGATGAAAGATTATAAAATTAAGTATATAAAATTAAATAAAAATCCATATAATAATTATTAAATCGATAAATTTAGACTGTTGTGATGTGAAGCCGTGAAGATTTAAAATCAAAAAAAAAAAAAAATTTACATTAAAGGATGAAGTGCAATGTACTAGAGTTTTTCAGATTATACTTAATACAAATATGTAAAATTAAAAATGTAATGAACTAAATTTTAATTCATATGTTATAATTCACAATTAAAATTTCTTTATTATTATTAACTGTTATATAATATATTAATTAAACAGAAAATTTTTGTAATTAAATCGATTTAGTATGAAATCAATAAAATAATCATCTCTACAGCATACTATCTCAACAATATCATCTTACTCTGTATTAATGTATAAATTTTGTATAGACAAGGAAATTGACCCACATCTCTTCCAGGCAAATGTCTCAACACTATCTAGTGTACTATAAATAATAATAATAATAAAAGATAAGCTGATCCTGTGTTATAAGGAAATTTAATATTTTTAAATATTCTTGTACGCAATCAACTACTAATCAGAAATAAAATAAAATCAAGTAAAACAAAAGTAATATCACTAATATTTAATCTAATTTTCTAACCAACAGCTCCTAACCAAAATAATATCTGATATCTTTCCCGAGAAAAAAAAAAATAAGGATAAATATAAAGATTTTACCTTGTAGTCAGGGCTACTTTTTCTTAATAAAAAAATTACAATATAATATTGTTAGCAAACAAAAAGTATTAAGTTTCGAAGTACAAAGTTTTTAATATGGTTCAACTGGTTATCGTTTTATTCATATTATTTCATCAAATATTTTTATTTTTTACAAATCAATTAATTTAATTCTACTGTTGCTTTTTTTCATCTATTTTCTATTTATTTTGTTGTTTTTTTTTTTTTCTAGTAACACCTTTTTTTCCTAATAAAAAAAATAAATATATATTTTAATAACTACTCATTTTCTAAAAAAAAAATTCTTAAATTTTACAGTTCATCGAAAATCATTTGCAAAACAAAAACAAAACATAAAAGAAAATATTATTTCATAAAAGGTTTACCTAAGTAAATATTGGTTGTAATTCAGATTCAAATTCAAATACAAAAAACACAAGAAAAGAAATAAAAAAATGAAAAATTTATTATTTTTCATAATTTTCCATGTTATTTTTTTGTTTTTCTTTCTTCTATCTTTTTCTTTTTTAAGAAACCGGAATTAAAAAAAAAAAAAAATAGAGTTAAATATATAAAAATTGAATATCGCACTTCATCTTCCAATCAATAATTTGAACATTTTTCAAAGGACAGTGAACATCAATAAAAATGAAAAAAATCTGTCATGTCCGGCCAACCTGTATACTAATATTTTTTGATTTCCCTTCAAAAGAAAAATTCGAAAAATGAACGGTAAAAATAAAAACAAAAATAGAAATTAAAGAATATTTCAGAAAAAATCTATTTTTTTTTTTTTTATTTTTTACTTGTCTGCTTTGAATTTGTTTTAGATCTGGCTTTGATTTGTTGTTTTTGTTTTGTTTTGGTTTTTTTTTTTTTTTTCAAACATCCTTCAATACAAACCTTTTTTTTAGCTGTAGTTTCGCATCTTCTACTCCTAAATATGTTTAAGTCTTTAAATAACAACTGAAGACTGATGTGCTTAATTCAACATAAAAACAAAAAATAAAAACAAGAAAAAAAAAAAACTAACAGTAAATCCGAAAAGATTGAAGAAAAAAAAAAATTATTAGAAATATTCTCTGATTATATTTATTGATAAATCACATCTGACTTAAGTTCTTAAAGGGCAAAATACACATACAATAATAATATCTTAACAAATATAATATCTATATACAAACAATAATAATATAAAAAAAAAAAAATTTGAAAGAAAAAGCAGTAGCAGATATTTCCAGATGGAATATAAAACCTTCTCCAGATTTACAAATAAGAGAAAAAATAAAAAGAAAACTAACTTGCCCAAATTCAACCCAGATTTAATAGTATAACGTATATATTGTATGTGCATTAGTAATAAAGCGGTAAAAAATAAGCAACAGTAAAAAAAAAAAGAGCGAACTTAAACGAAAACACACAAAAAAAAAAAAAAAAAAAGAGGAAAAGAAATCAAACTCTTTTTGCTCGATTATAATCTTCTGATAACATAAAGTAATATTAGTATAAACACTAAAATATATAAATGTTTACTTGTACATAAATATGTACATAATAATATATATATTTTTCCCAGTTTATAGTATATACCTTTAAATCGATACAATTATAGTGTGAAATCTCCGAAAGTTACCATAATACGTTTTCGTTCATATTTCTTTTATTTAAAGTGAATTAAAAAGTACTGTTAAAATTGAATTTGATTTGTACACGAACAGCCCAAGATACGCTTTATCTTCTCATCAAGTTCCTTCATAGAACTGCAATTAAAAAAATCTATAGTAAGTGAAAAAATGTTTTGGAATCGCAATGCTATCTCAATACTATCTTTATTGAGTTGGATCAATTGGATCAATTGGCCCTACAATTGGATCACTAATTTTAATTTATAGATAAACAAAGATTTGTTTCCACGTAATAAAAGTACTAATTCCTCCTTCCGAAATATTATAAAATAAAATCAAGTATGAATAAATACAGTTTATTTTCACTCTTGTATAATTTTTGGAAATTTTTGAAAATGGTCTTACACTGCCTTTGTTTTTTCAGTTTGTAAATTTACATTATTAAATAACATGTTTCTTAAACATTATAATTTCTTTATAGACAACACACAAAATCTGTAAGACAATATTAATATTTTTAGATATTCTCGCTATATTATTTATTAGTTTTACAAAATCTCTATATACAACTTCTTAACTGATTTCGTATTTTGACAGTAACATCAAATATATGGGTTTTTCTTTTCAAGAGTCAATAAAGTACATATTCGTATCATACATATATTAATAAGAATAAAAACAACAATACAAAATAATAGTAACAAAAACAACAACAACAACAACAACAGCAGTAATAACGGTAAAGGATGTAAAAAAAATCTTAAAATCTGTCATGACATCATCAGTCATCAAAGTTTGTTTATTTTATTTTTCCTTTTTCGCTTTTTTCCTTTTCTTATTTTGTTTTTTTTTTTGTTTTTGTATATTCTTCAAATGGCAAAGAAAAACGATAAATTTTATCCCGAAAAAAAAGTAAGAAGATAAATTTTTAGTCAAAAATCGCCAAAAAGTTTTTTTTTTTTTCGATATGTTTGAAGCACAGATGAAATCCCATCAGTGATCAGAGCAAAAAAAAAATTCATCATATCAGTAAATTTTACCGTTTGCCTTCAAAATTTTCAAACTAAGAAAAAAATGAAGTGATTTAGTACGTATGTTCATATTTAGATTAAGTTAAAATTTAAGTGACCAGCTTAGAAAAATAAATATTGATTGAGAAATTTGAATATGATGAAATTTATTAGATGGTTATTAATTTAAAAACAAACGACCCACGGCATTGAAAAAGAAAATTATAAAAATATAAAAATTAGTAGAATTCAATATAGAAACATTTAATATCTTATCAATATTACCCTCAATAATTGAGGAAATACCGTTATTCTTAATATACAATCTTATAAGAAATAGAGTAATTGCACGGATCCTTGTAAAAATTCAGAAGAATAAATGAGAAGATCATGTTACCAAAAGAAAAGAAAATGAAGGACTATTAAATTAGATTTTGGAAGAAAAATTTTGAGAGAAATAATATATTTCTTAGACGACAAGAAATAAGTGTATTTATCCACTTAAATAAAGTATTAAAAAACTGCAGAAATGAAGCGAACAAAACACCAGCAAAATTGAAAAACTAAAGCACTTGATATAAATGAGTGAAGCTAGTTTAATAGAGAAATTAAGAGACACTTAATTTGAACGTAGTGCGATAGCATGTGAGTGAATAAAATAACTTTACATAGAAGTGAATTTTTTTGTAAATCAATTTCAATTCTACGGTTATATCATTATTAAAATTTGAATAGATTGAAAAGGGTTATATCTGAATGTAGATTAAAGAAATTTCTTACCATATACTAATTACAAACAAAAAGGGAGTTTTCAATGAACCGTATATAATATAACATTTTGTGTAAACAATAAAATCATTTGATCTTCAAAAAAATTACATTGATAATGTTTTAAGAAGGTTGAACATTGTTAATATAAACGATTATTTCGAATTAAAGACCTAATTGAAAATCTTAAAACAAAAGTTTGAGACACTTTAATAAATTATGTACAATATTTTTTAATGCCACCTATAAATTTTTTAATGAAGCCTTAGCAAGTCTTAAGAAACGAAAAATATAGTACAAAGCTGATCAAGCTTAAGAAACCAAAAATAGTACAATAGCAAACAATAATTTCATTAGATTTTAATAAAATCAAAGCAATGGATTCAATATAATATGTAAGTGGTAATAAATAAACTTAATGGAGGTGTTTAAGGAAGAAAATAAATGTCCTTTTGTAAAATTTTTTATTATAATATAATTGATAATAAAATTAGAAAAGGCTTATTATTCCCAAAATGCAGTACTTTTGGGCACTCTACAAATTGTCCTTAAAGAAATATCAAATGAATAAAAAAATATTGAATATATTATATTATGTAAATACATATATATGATGATATCGAGAAAAGTGTAAGCAAAACATTTGAAATCTTCCATAAAACCAAGCTTCACCGTTATAAAGTTTTGCTTTGTTTTTAGAATTTTTTTGTTTTTGTTTTGATTTGCTGCTGGTTATTCTGTTTTTATTTTTCTTTTTTTTCCTTTTTATTTTCATATTTTTTTAATTTTTTTTTTTTTTGTTCTATTTTCACATGTAACAGTTAGAAGGATATTGATGGGATAAGCATATATACCTAAATATTACTAAGATACGCACAAAAAATGAACTGAGAAGACTAAATAGGAATAAAAAAAACAAAACACAAAAAAAAAAATTTAAAAGAAAATTTATGAGTTTTTACCAATTTTTTGCTCTGTTTTTTTTTTTTGCCTGTATGTTTCCTGTCATTTTTATTATTAGTTGTTGCTGCTGTTATTGTAGTTTTTGTTCTTTTTGTTATTTTATTCTTATTTTGAATTATCAACATATACAGAATGGTTTTAAGGTTTGTCTTTTACAAAATGAAAACAACAAAAAAAAAAAAAAGAAAATTAGAAAAACAAAGAATATTTTCTCACTATATATTTTATGAATTTTTATTTATTATTTTCCTTAATATTTCAAATAAAGTACTGCCGTTTTCCGTAAAAATCAATTACTTAAAAATTTATTTTATTTAAAATTTTAAAAATTAATTATTTCTTCTTTAACTGGCATATCCGTCATCTAATGTTGGCTAATTTATTAAAAATTTTAATGTCTCTTTCTGCTGGTACTTGGCAATTGTCTGTTATATTTAAAATAAAATGTATTTTACAACAACTTTTTCTCAAAACAATTTCACTACTGATTAGTACTTTTTCTAAAAGATGTTATAAAAAAACATAAATATTAAAAATTAAAATGAGTAAGAGCGTGTACTTTGTAAACATCGAGGGCGTGTGGAATCTCACACAAGTCCTGAGAATAATTCCCCCTTACGACATTCACAGCCACGCCTGAAAAGGAAAGGCTATTTAATTTCCTTATAATAACTCAGATTTATGTGGCAGAGAAATAACCCAAATTAAAAAATAAAAATATATATAAATAGTTTAATCAACAAAAGACACTAGTTTGTGCTTAATTTTTTAAGTCATTAAAAACGGTAACACAATCTGTTGTGGTTTTTTTAAAAATCTAAATACAAAATTTTGAAAAAAAAAAAAGGAAAAATTTAATTTATTCTTCATGATCATATTATGTTATCAATATGAATGTCAGTATCAGGATACCCAAAAATTGACTACCGATGGGGAAAAGATTTAACAAAATCATAACAAAAAAAAAAATATCATCAGAATAAAATGTAAATATGCCAGCATAACAAGTATAGGATGAAAACAGAACAAAGACATAAAAATGTTAACATGAAAAAAATAAAAATCCTGGAATTTTTAATGTTTTAAAGAGACTTAATGTGTTTAGGATTTATAACAATAACAAGAATGATATAGTTTCCAGATAAGATAACCAAATAAGGAGGAAAATCGAAACGAAATATTTATTAATCGAATTAAATTTTGACATTTTGTTTTTTTTTTTGGTTGTTGTTGTTGCTGTTGTTGTTCTTATTCCAAGTTATCCTTTCTTTACTTGCATTTTTTTTGTTTTTTTAATTTGTATGAAAATATGCTTTATGATGGGAACTCGTACAAGATGAAATAACAAAAAAAGGAACAGACAATTTCTTTAGTTTTTTTTTTTTTTTTTTTGTTTTATAGTTTCTGGGTTTGGGGTTTAGGATTTTGTGAAAGGTTTAATCTCCGGGTAACATTAAAGTATGAATAATGTAATTGATAAAAAATGTAGGAGAAGAAAAATATTAAGGGTATTCTTTTTTTTAGAAAGAATTTCTTTTTGCTTTACATAAATGTAAATCCTTCATAAATTTCATTGTAATATGGGGGGTAATATTTTATGATTTAGATTTTAGAGGATTCTTATTTTCTTATTGTATGATTGTTTTGTTTTTTTCTTTATTTTTCCAGTTGTTGAAATTTTTTTAAATTAAAAAATAACGAATTAAAGTTAAGTCTTGAATAAAAGTCTTGAATTTTTGTATTTACTTCTAGTTATATTTTAAAATAATCTAAAACTTAGCTTAATCTACAGTTTTACTTATTAAATTAGCTTGTAGTGAATGTTACCTAAAAAAGTTTTTATGTATTATTGAAGATAAAGTTAAAATCTTATATTAATCTGATCTAAAATTTTTAAAACAGGAACAATGGCAATATCTTATATGTATGCATAAGTTTTATTGTCAATACTTTGGCAAGACGATTTATTATACGATATATTATATTGTCTGAAAGGTGAAGATATGTTTTTGTTGAGTATTTCCTTATAATGATAGTTCATGCAGTTTGCAAAAAACTAAAAAATTTTCATTTTTTCATTTAAAAAATTTCTTTTTTACTTATTAAATAAACCATAAAATAATGAAAATCGAATATTTAATACTTTGATATAGTAATTCTTTTTCAATCGGAAATTTAAACTGATTTAACCAGATGGTATAAGTTAAAATTATGAGTAAAGAATTGTTATATTGCTGATGGTGTTGTAAATTTTAATTAAGATTAGAATGGAATTAGGAAAAGGATATAATTATACTACATATAACAGGAAATTAAAAAAAAATACTTATATTCTTAGAAACATTGAATACAGTTTAAATTTTTAACTTGAAATCTAATATTAAAGTAAATATTAAAACCTGCAATTTTGTTAATTAATAAAATTATTTTTAACAAAAGATGGAGGTATACAAAAAATTTGAATAAAATAAATTATTAGGAATATAACATATAATATAATGACATAGTAATGCCGTCACCTTATCACATAGTTCTTTACTCTAAACTTTGAACACAATTAAAAATTAAATAAGATTAACCAAAAGAACTGAAATTAACAATAAGGATGCCTTCACGTCGGATACAAAACATATTTTGGTCACATTTCAGATACTGATGGGAAATATTATGGTATATTTAGTTTTTGGTATATTTAGCAACTAACGCCTAAATCGAAAATAAACTAAAACTCGGAAATTTTTGGGCGTTAATTCACGATTAACCGCCCGAAAAATCAAAAAAAAATTCGGCTATTAGTTCATTTTTTTCTGGTGTTTATTCATAATTTTAAAATGAAGAAAGCCTTAAAATGAATTAACACCCGAAAAATTAAAGCCCGAAAAAATTAAATAGACATTCAATACAAACAGCGAAAATGTTGGTCTTCTCTCGAAAGGTTTTATTAACACAAACACAGAGGTTTCAAAATGATTAATGAATGGAAATTTTATTGATAATTTTGGAGGTATACATTATACAATTAGTTAAGGTTTATTCTACACAAAAACTTGGATTATTTTCTTAACTAGTTTGGCGGTGGCTTTTCATGACAAGGTATTTTAAATACAGGGGGATGCTGGGGGAACTCTAAAATCCATCCTAATTCAGAATTTCGTATATACAAAATAAATACTCGGGAAAAAGAGAATACCCTGATTTTGATTTCAACTCTTAACTGCCTCCTAATCAATAATTTTGGATAAACATACATATATATAAATATTTCTCCATCAGGATACATTCATACCTTATAAACATATACCCTCACAAAATCAAAATACACGAACTATAGGAAATTCAATTTAACACTATTGTAACGGTACTATTGTATTGTAACAGATTATTTAAAAAAAAAAAAGGATCAAAATTTTAAATTAATTTTATTTTTACTAACAAATTTATGCATTATATTTTGGTGTTATTGCATTTCGACTTTTATTTTTTTTCTGGATATTTTGAGTTAATTATTTGGTCGTATTTTGATTTGATTATATTTTTAATATTGGTCGTTTGCTATTAATTAGAGAACATCGTAATTGAATATTAGCTTTTTTTCTTCAAATTTTAATTAAGAGTTGTCTAATATAATTCGCATTCCATCGACAGATTTACGCAACATATGCACAAGAAACAGACTACAAATACCGTGTCTATACTAATTTAAATAGTTATAAGTTGCTGAAGAATTTCTAGACATGATTTAGTAATTGTAGCAGCAAAACAATCAATTTCGCATTACTTTGATTTTTCTAAACATCATAATCTATAAGTATCAACAATTAACTTTACATATGAATGAATTACAGGCTATTATTTTGAATAGGGGTCATAGTCGATTGTTTTGCAATTTTGCACAATTAAAATTAAACAAAAATAACGTGATCATACCGAACGGTGCGTTTGACATTAAAGAGCTCTATACTTTGAAAATGTTACATATATTTTTCAATAACGGTAAACGTCGCAAAAATTGCTAGAGCTATTTAAACTGTTGTGTTCTCAAAGTTAGGTATATAAGAAATCCTTAAGACGGTATATATATCTTAAATACACGTTGTCTCATTTGAGTGGACGGTGCTTAAAGGTAAAAATATTTTTTTCTTTTAAACAGCCTGTACCTAAATGAGACAACCTGTACTTAAGATATGTATAACGTTTTAAGGACTTTTTATAGAAGTATCTTTTGGGACCATAATGGTTTAAAAATAGTTCTAACAATTTTTGAGATATGTACCGTTATTTAGAATGTTCAAAAAAATTTCAAAAGTACCGTTAGAGCTCATTAATGTTAAACGCGCCACAACTTGAAACCTTTACTCAACGATGTTCATTATTTTGGTTTAATTTGTATCGTGCAAAATAAACAGTCATGGCAACTATTTAAAAATTGTACCGAATTAGATAGTAAATATATATTTATATATATAATATGTATATATGTACAAATATTCTATAGAATAATTATATAGAATTTATTCACTAAAATAAAATTTTAATTAATTACATACATATATATGTATCTACTTTATAATATTAAAAATAATAATTTTAATCCGTTTAAATTCAATATTAGTAGTAAAACGTAGTATATTCAATAAATGTTACCTATATTTATTTCAAAAATTTTCAATTTAAATTATACATATACATATGCATATTTACATTTTCATTTAAACTCTTTTTTTAAATTTTTTCAACAAAATTTCAATTAATTTATCATTTTCATAAAATATAATGAAAAATAAAATAAAACCAAAAATTTTTTTTGTAATCCTTAAGATTAAATTAATGTATTTTGCAAATAAATTTTAATAATTTTTTGAGGAAAAAATAAACAACCAAAAAAACCGACATTTACAAAAATATATTAAATTCATATTTATATTAGTTTTCTATTGCAACAAAAAAAAAAAAAAAAAAATAAGACCAAATGAAAAAATAACCATCATATTATTATATCAATACATTATTTCTATCTCTTTCTTTCTTTATTTTTATAATTTTAATGATCATATACTCATTTTAATTTTAATGCAAATCCAATACAGGATAATTACAGTTTAATATCAAAAAATTTTCATATTTGTTGGAGAAAAATTTGTCGGGAAATTTGTTTTGTTTTTTTTCTTTTTTGTTTTTTTTGTTTTTTTGTTTGTTTGTAAATGATAACTTAAATACATTTAAAAAAATGGATTAAATACGCAGTCACTTTTGATAATAAATGAAACCGCAGTTATATATTATAACGGGCATATAATTCCAATAACAATCACTAATAATAAAAATAATAATAATAATAAAATAAAAATGTAATAATTTTGATTATAAAATGAATTGAACAAACTCTACTTATAATTGCAATTGAATTGGTAACGAAATAGTTATTGGTTTTAATAATATGTATATTGAATGAACTTATAAAAAATTACATATACACAGAAAATTGGTAACGGATGAAAAATAACTGAGGTAAAAATACAAAAATTTATTTCCCAACTTTGGTTTTAAAAATTTAATAATATATGTATGCAACAAATACGCATAAAAAAATAAAAACAATTACAAATTTTTTTTACCTTTTGTAACATAAATTATTTTCTTTCAACTTTTATGTATGATGAGGAATAGTGAAATAAACTGGGTCAACTTTAACGATACCCGCATGAACATAATATTATATGCTGTTTTCATAAAACTTGATCATCTTTTACAAAATTACAAAATTTTGAAATTTTATGACATCTATTCAAACCTGCTGCTCTATACCAACTAACTAACAAATTTTTCAGAAGTTGTTGGCATGTAACTTGACATCTTTTTAAAAATGTTTTCACATACCTAACTTTAATAGACACTGAGTTATTTTCATATAAATAGAGAAGTTGTACGGCAGATACTCGAACGCGTCAATTTAAATAGCAAAACTAATAAATTTATAAAAGTTACATGGTAAAAATTTCAGAATCCTAGCTCATTTATTTTTTGAGTTATTATGCGAATGGACGGATAGACGTCGATGACTAAATCGATTTAAAATTCGACTCTGAGTAAGAATATATACATTTTGTCATATCTATTTCAGCTTCATTAAGGTGTCACAAACATAATGACAAATTTATTATATTATTTTTTATATAACAAATTCAATAAATTGATATAAATAATAAGCTTTAGTAACCTAAGCATTAGAAGATTCAATCATTATTTTCACTAATACGTTATGCATTCGGTTACAAAATATAAATAGCTTTGTTTTTAACTATTTGTATGCCATCTATTATCTTAAACAAAAGTTATTTTTAGCATATACGAGACTATAACGAGTACATATAAAAAATGCTAAGAAAAACTGATAACAAATATGTATACGTTTTTTACTTTAACTGAAGAAATTTTTATTTTAAGTGAAGACAGTTTTATTTTAACTGAAAATTTTTTACTGAAATGGAAAAAGCGAATTTTTACTTTAAATTAAGATTTTTTTATTTTAAGATAAGATATTTGTTTTTACATCCGAAAGGAAAACGGCCCATAAACTTTTTTACTTAGAATAATTTAAATTATTTTAATATCCTATTATAGTGATCAATATGAATTCTAATAGCCTTCTGGAAATGTTCACTTCTCTACCCAAAAAATAAATATATAACAAAAATTTTACTATAGATAAATAATAATTAAAAGTAATTTGTAAAGCGTATTAACATAATTTGTTTTAGTTTGTTTATTTTTCTTTTTGTGATTTTTTTTTTCATTTTTTGTTTTAATATTCTAAAACTTAAAAATTTATTTCAATTTTATTGTAATCATATCACTCGCGTTTACATGTTCAATATATAGGTACCTATTCAGTTAAAAAAAAAAAACTAAAAAAAAAAACAGAAATCTAATTGCAATTTTTTTCCTTATGCACTTTAAATCACAATCATTATATTTTTCTACTATTATAACTTTAGTTATAACTTTTTTTTTTCTTCTTTTTTTTTTAACATTATACTAATAATCGTTTTATATTTTAATTAGAATTTTAATTTTAATTTTATTGATGCCATCATCATCATTTTTAATATATAGGTACATATATATATGTATATAGAAATAATACTCATTCACATATTATGAATAGTAGATTTTTCATAGATTTCAATACAATTTTCATTGCCTTTAATATTAACAAAAAAATTTTGAATGTAAATATTTTTGTATCGTATCCAGAAAATTTCAACACGTTCCATTTTATGGAAATTAGATTCCTAATTGTACAAAATTATCTAAAATATTCGTATAATTTCTTCTTTTAACCATTTGCTATATATATATATAATGTAGTTTTACATACATATGTATTATATATATATGTACATATTCAATATTACATAATATTGTATTTATATTTTTTTTTTAGACAAATCTATAGATACAAAATATATAACCCCGATAATGATGATCACGAATTTAATGTAATTTCCAAAATTATGATTATAATTACGCATGCATATAAGGAATAAAATAAAAAAAAAATAAAAAAATTAAATAAAATTCATTAAATAGAAGAGAAAAAAAATTATTTTGAATAAAGGAGGGAGACAACAAAAAAAAAACATTGGAATAAAAATAAAGGACATAATATATACGAGAGTAAAGTGATAATTAGAAAAGATTTATCTCCATCATTTAAACCAACAAAGCCAACAAATATTAAACTTGTAACAAACATAAATCATATTAAGAAATAAAGCAATACATTTACTAGCATAAGATTTCAAAAAAAAAAAAAAATTGAATTGCATTGCATTTAAAATAGTGCTTTACATAAACCCTTTCCTTCTTGATCCTTTTTAATTTTATTTTAAATATTCAGATTTAAAAGTTTGACTTTTACGTCAAAGTTTTCTCAATTGAAAACTATAAATTTTGAAACCTCAACTTTTTATTATTTGTTAATATTGAATTTTTTTCATATTTTAAACCTTACAGCCTAAAATTTTCACCTTATATATACTACAAATAATATTTTCGTGAAATATTTTCTAATGACAAGTTTTATTGTTAAAAGGACATTATATTGTATATCCTATCTTCAAAACCCTTTTTCATATTATTAATAAAAAAAATGTCTAAAAGAAAAATTTTAAACTATTTTCGAACAAATTTTGTGAAAAAAAATTTCTCATTTAGATCAAAGACTTGGTTTAGGGAAAAAGTTTATTTCTTGGTATACTTGCATAAGTCAATATCTGTCCCAAAAATAATCGAAATGTTTTTAATCTACCGGAGAGATAAGATTAACAAAAAAATCTCTCAACAAGAATTTGTATTAAATATTCGAAAAATTGAAATTTGGTTCAGCATCTCTATAGAACATAAACAATTTAAAAATAAAATTACATATATAATATTATATAATAAGATGAAATCTTCTTTATTTCAATTTTTTCCAGCTACTTTTGAGACTTTTAGTTCAAATATTGTATGTATCACTGAATGTTTTATTTGCGGAAATATTGAAACATCTATTATTTAAAAGTGAATTTTTATACCCAAATGGACATTGTTCAAAGGTATAATAAATTTACAATTACATTTACGTGATACCTTAAAGAATATTAGATAGATTTGGAAAAGTATATATATATTTTTTGTTCAGAGTCAAATTCTAAATCGTTCGTTGATATGTACGACTGACCCTCCTTCCGTCTGCACGATAATCCAAAAATAATGGAGCTGGAATTTTGAAACTTTTTTTATAAAAGTATTAGTTTAGCTATTGAAATTTAACAATTTCCACCGGCGGGTTCAAGTACCTGCCATACAACTTTATTTTTTTTATATGAGGATAACTCAATGTCTAATTAAGTGATATGTCTCAAATTTTGTAAAAGATAACATATGGGTGTTCTAAGGGTGTTGATGCAATCAATATTACACTTTTCTTCTATTTTATGTTAATTTGAAAAGTCCATTCTTTTGGTAATACTGTGACTGTGACAAATTTTGTTTTTGTTCTATAAATTATATCTAAAATTTTTTATTTATTGTCAAATTATTATCCTAACCTTGTATAAAATTTAACTTATATAGCTCATATGAGTCTATTTATAGTTTCCTGACAAAAAAACCAAAAATAAAACAAAAATAATTTATTTTCTAGTATCCTAGTTTTCACCTAAAAACATAGAAAATTACTTGAACGTGCTGATTATACTCGTATAATATTATGTTATATACATATATATACATATGGATATATAATTAGACATATACATTTATATATAACATACTTTATAGTTATTTTTTGTGTTTTGTTAAAATTTTTACAACATTGGACAATAAATAATGGTATAGATTATAATGAAGGTGATCATCATATTTATGGGCATCCTAATAATTTCATTTGAAATTCAAACCATTCGAATAATGATAGAATCTATTAAAATATAAGACATAAAATTTAACAAAAAAAAAAAAAAACTAAAATTAACAATCATAATAATAACATATAATAAAATATAATAATATATATATATATATATATATATATACATATATTATATTAATACATATGTTGATTAAAAATAATTTCATTATCATCAACACTAGCATAGTATTTATGATAGTTATGATTATAATAATCATTATTATGCATCGAAGAAAATATTTAGCATCATTCGAAAAATCATCATTTTCTATAGAGCTAATTTTAAAAAACACGCATACATCTAAACATATATGTATAGTTCATATTAGTGTAATTTTTAGAAGTTTAAATTTTTTTTTTTTCTACTCAAATGAAACCAGCAACCACTTCAGATACTTTTTATAGTATAAACTAGTCAACCAGTAAGACCATAACCCACAATATTCAACCATATAACACTAGACTTGCAATAATTGAACTGAGAACTGAGATGTAAGCAAATAAACAAAAAAAAAAAAATGTTTTTTATTAGAGATGGTAATGGTAATAAATTCTCAAACTCCTACAAGTCTAATAAAAAAAAACTACTTTTTTTATTGTTTTTTTTTTTTTTTTCTGTTTGTATATCATTTTATCATCCGATTCGGGTGAATAAGCCGAATTTCGACCTTTACATATTTGTAGAGATTTTTTTCTGTGTTTTTTTTTAAACAACAATTAAAACCATTCCATTTCCACAATCTCCACTATTTTATGGTAGATAATATGAGGTAGTAAAATTCAATGTAAATAATTTCAGAATTTATTTTCAATTGAATTTCAATTTTAAAATTTTTTTTTTTATTTTTTTGAACATTATGTATATATGTACAAATATCATAAGTGTAAATATGTACATATACAAACATAATATTTATGCATATATATATTCAATAAAAAAAAAAATTGTTAAAATAAGGTACTGTTAGTTTTAATAGTTACAATATGATCAAACAAAAAAAAAAAAAAAAAACAAAAAAAGCCAAACCATAAAAATAAAAATTACGCGAAAATCATTTTTAACTCCCTACTGGAATCTCTGTATATGCACAATGTGGAAATCCTGTAAAACAAATTGTGAAACAAATTTTTTTAGTGTTTTTTCCCCGTTGTTATTATATACTGTTATTTTTGTAATAACTCTGGACTATAAAAAAAAAGCAAAACAAAAAAAAAAAAACTTTGTTATTACGAAATTTTATGTTTTACCGGATACTTTTAGGATAATGAACAGTTATATAATATAATATTATACAATTGTACTATGCATATACACATAGTACTAAAATCAAGTGGTTTTCAAATTTAAAAAAAAAAACAAAAAAAATTACTACTAAAAAATCTAGAATCTGGAATTATTGCAAAGTCACTAATAATAACAATAATAATAATAAGTGAGAAAAAGACAACAATAATAATAATAAAAAGAACAAATAAATAATAAAAAAAAAGAAAATGTTATTCTACGTAATTATTATTCCTTTTTTATATTTTTTATTTCTTCTTCTATAGTTAAAAATAAAACTAAAACAAGAATAAGCAAACCTTTTATACTTAAGTTTGCAATGTTAGTATTTTTGGTATGTGCATACCTTTTAGGACTACTGGAAAATACAATCTATTCCAATTGCTTTTATTTTATTTTTTAATCAAAATTCTGATAAATTTATATTAAGGCCGTTTATAAAGAAGCTTGACCTAATTTTTTTGACATTTTTATATATTTCCTATTTATAAATATGACATTAACTTTAACTGAAGCTGACTAACCATATATAAAATTTTTATTTACATTTCAATACAAAGAACTCATTTAAAATTCAGGCAAATGAATTACAGGGTATCTCATAGTTGCCAAAGTCATTTTAAAAACAGAAGTTAATTTTATCACTTCAACTATTTTCAGTCTAATAACAGCTAATGTTGACTTATTTAAATGAGTTTTGGTTTTATAGTTATTAATTTTAAAGAAAAATACTTAGAAAATTAAAAAAACATAACTATTTAATCAAATGTTACTTTTTCTTTCACCGAGCATCCGAACATTCATTGAAAAATTCCATTTCCTATTCGAAAATTACGATTTCAGTTAATTTCCGATTTATAAAGAACATTTCCGACCCTTTCCAGAAGTTGTCCGAACATGTCACCAATCGATAGAGGACCCCCGATTTAATTAAATTTTTTTTTTACATTTTAAAATAACGACTCCTTCGCTACTTAAAAAATCGTTAGCAATATGTTCTGCATTAAGTTTATATATTAATATAAAAAGGTTCAATTTGTTTAATTTATAAATGGAATTCATTTTATTAAATTTATGGAATTCATTTTACTTATCTTTATTTGTACTATAGTGAATTAATTGGGAAAAATGGGGCTTGGTGGCCTAGTGGGTAAGAGCTTATAAAATACGCTGTAAACACCGAGGGAGTGTGGGTTCGAATCCACACATCCACAATCCACATTCGAGTAATTTCCTGTCCAGAGAAATTAATTAAAAAAACAAGTAAATATAACAGTAAGTCGACTTAACCGATTTATTTATACCCTACACCTAAAAAATTCAAATTAAATTAAAAATTCATAAGTTATTTTAGTTAGATATTTAATATAAGCTAAAAAAAATAAATGCTTTTACAACCTTTGTACAAAATTTCAGGTTTCTACCTTTATTAAATTCGAAGATATGTTTGTTAGGTCTTGGGAAGTGTGTGAAGGCACCCGGACCACCACCCCAATTTATCTCAAATTTTAGAGACATCATCAGAACAGGGTAGAATACTCTTATATCAAATTTCAAGTTTTTATATTTATTAATTTCGAAGATATGCTTGTTCGGTCTTGGGAGTTGTGTGGAAGATACCTGAACAACCATTCTAATTCATCTGAAATTTTAGGCAAATCAGGGATTAAGGAAACAACACCCTGGTATCAAATTTGCAGTTTCTATCTTTATTAATTTCGAAGACATGCTTGTTCGGTTTTGGGAGTTGTATGGAAGGTACTCGAACGACCACTCCAATTCATCTCAAATTTTAGGCAAATCAGGGATTTAGGAAACAGCACCCTCTATCAAAATCGAAGTTCCTATCTTTATTAATTTCGAAGATATGCTTATTCGGTTTTGGGAGTTGTATGGGAGGTACCCGAACAGCTCCTCCAATTCATCTCAAATTTTGGACAAATAAGGGATTCAGGACACATTACTCTAGTACCAAATTTAAAGTTTCTATCTTTATTAATTTCAAATATATGCTTGTTCGGTTTTGGGATTTGTGGAGGTACCCGAACAACCACTCCAATTCATCTCAAATTTTAGGGATATCAGGGATTCAAGAAAACACACCCTCGTACAAAATTTTAAGTTTCTATCTTTATAAATTTCGAAGATATGCGTATTCGGTTTTGGGAGTTGTATGGGAGGTACTCGAACGCATGGTTCGATTTCGCCCATTTACAATCCCCGCCTTACCTTAGTCATTGTTAACCTACAGTATAAATTTCATGACGGACGGACGGACGGACATCGCTAAATCGACTCAGGAGGTGATCCTGTTTCAGAATATATATACATGTCTATACCTAACTCACGTTTTTTTGGTGGTTACAAACACCATACCAAAGTTAATATACTTAATGTGTAGGGTATAAAAAATTGGGAAAAATAAAATAAATTCTACATATTTCTTTAAAATTGTAAAAGAAGTTTTTGGTAGACTTAAAATTAAAATTCTAATACAAAAATAAAAACTATATGAAATGTTTTAGAATAATACATTGATATTGAAACGGTTTCATTACTAATATAAGCATCAATATCATCATTATCATGGTCGTCATTACAATCACTATTATCATTATCATCATCATCATTATCATCACCATCACCATCATCACCATCATGATTCGTTAAAATTCGATGTCACGTTTCGATATATATTAACATGGTAAAGTTAAATCGTATCACGTATTTATTAACATAAATACAGATATATACATATATATATATATGTAATTACATAGTTGCTTATACATATATAAATGTATATATATATATATAAACATATAAATATATACTCATATAATATTAGAAATTTTATAATGATGAAATTTCAGAACATGAAAAATTTTTTTAACTTAAATTGCACTTCACCAATTTTTACACTATACTTCTTAAATTAAAAATTTATTTCATGTATGTACATATGTAATTAAAAAATTGAATATATTTTTGTACATGTTGAAGTAAAAATTTAAGGTTAACATCAGAAAAAAACGATACCTGTAAACAATGTAGAAAAATAAAATTAGAAAATAAACAGTCAAGTAACATTATTCAAATGATTATCCTATGATTAACATCATAGAAAAATTACAAAACACTGAATTGTTAGTCAGGAAAGTAATCAAAATAATTCCATTTGGAAATCTGGCACAACCTCCTAATAATAATCCAGTCTTGTATTAATTCAAAATAATATAATAATAAAATAAAATTTAACGGTACAAAAACACATATTAAATTAAGAATAACAAAAGATAAGCTTAATTTATTGTTCCAAGTTTAAAATTTTCTTGGATCCTAAACCTTGAATCTTAAATCTTTAACAGCATGTTGTACCAAAATTCATATTAAAGGTGTATAACTTATAAAATAAGATGAAGATGCATAGAATATTTAAATTTTTTTGATTTAAGTTAAAAGTTTATGCTATATTGGTCTATAAGTTATAAATCCATCTATTGGATTACCAAACTAAAGAACTAGAATTTATTTAATTACTACATATAATATTCATCGTTTCATTTCATAACATTCCATAAAACAAACATTACAATTTTTATCATATTTTCTTAATGTAACCAATTTTCAATTGAAAGTAAATGAAAATTTCAAAAATATTTGTAATACACTCAACCGCTGAAAAACGAAAAATTTCCTTGTACTTTTTTTTTTATTTCAATTTTTTTTTTTAATTTTAATCAAAAAATTTTATTTTTTTATTCTATTGTAAAATATTCTCTTGCAAATGACGATATGGTTGTTCGGTAGTAATTCTGATATCATTCACCAAAAAAAAAAAAACAAAAAGGAACAATTTTCACGAATAATTTTAGTTAGTAGAATTGAATATATCGCATATAGCACACAATTTGTATCACATATGTATATATAGTATTTATAGGATAGTTTTATTGAACAAATTAGAAACAATTTTCTTTGTGAAACGCTTCGGGAATAATGAAATTGGCAAATAATTTGTTCTGATATTTACATTCATTCCAATATTCAATGCTTATTCAATGCTTTTAGTGATACATTAATTTATTTTGAACTTTTGTATATATATAAAATGAGATTTAGTTGGACCATTCCAAAAACAAAAACTATAATTGAATTTCTGAGAATTGTCACACGTTTTTATTATAGTTTCAAGGAAATGAAGACATTGTTTTTAAAACTTTTTTTATTTTCTTTTTCTTTTTTATTAGGATAAAAAAAAAAAAAAAGTTTTTTTTTTTACATATGGATTTATTGTGTTAATTTTTATTCATGTATAAAAAATAATATAAAGATTTATAATAAATTTGATCACCTCATTTATAGTTTTATTTAAAAAATATTTAAGTGATAATAAATTTGATTTTGATTTTTATGAATAATTTAAAATGTATGTTCGTGAATTCGAAGTTTTCTGAAAAACAAAAACAAATTAAATGTCGAAAATGTTAAAATACATGTACATAAATACAATGGAATTTCGCCAGCCTTTTAATCGGGAGCTTCTTAGGTTCAAACCTTGGTCAGATCATATAAAAAAAATATGTAGTAATTTTATATTGTAATAAAGTATATTGTATAATAATAATAATAAACTGCTACAATGGAGCTATCTTTGTTGCAGGAATATGTCATATACTATTGCATGTCATGCAAGAAGGTGTTATATACTACAGCATGTTCATTGTTCCCTTACAGTTCCATACCTAGTTCAATGTTTCTCCATCCTTGTCCAATTTTTTTGCTATCCATACTCCCTAACAAGCAGAATTTAACATACTCCATAACAAGCATACCTAGTTCAATGTTTCTGCATCCTTGTCCAATTTTTTTGCTATCCATACTCCCTAACAAGCAGCATACTCCCTAGCAAATAGGAATTTCATCCCATTATTTTGACTTAAGAAGCAGGTGCTTTTAGTCAGTAAGATTTTGACATTACCAAGGGAGAATCCTCGATTTCTTTGGAAAATTCTCACCTCCCTTAGAAAAAAGAAATTCCGAATTATTTGAATAATTTATACCTAATACCGTGGTGATAAGACTGTGGTGATATACTGATATTTTAACTTATTTTTATACCCCACATACATACCCAATACTAAAATCATAAGTGTTATTTACATATAACATACGCCACTTTGAAATCATATAAAAGCATGATTTAATGAACTACAAAATATTTACAAAGTAACGGTAAATCTGTATTTAATTTGTAACAATGATCAAATAAGTTAAGATTCATTTTACGATATTATTAGTTTGCAATTGAATACTTGTATTTATTACAATGAAAATCCTAAAAATTTTTTAAATTACTAATCTTATATAATGTTCTGATTAAGTATTGAATATTTTATGTTATCTATCTATTTCGTATAGATTATTTTATAAAAATTCAAATTTGATAGTTAGTTATCCTTTTTAGCACACTTCCAAAAATATTTTAAAAATATTTGCTTATTAGTTTCACTCTGTCTGTCCGTCTGTTTACAAAACTTCTACACCGTTAAATATAGAGAAAAAAAATTTTAACCATGGGTAAACAACAAACATGGGTAAACAACATGGGTACAGGACAATTTTTTCACGTAACTCCACCCATTACGGAGCTACAGTACCTCGAAAAAAATGTGTATATTTCATGTTCCACTTAAAATTTTTTCGATCTGAAAACGTCATTCGGCAGGATTTTTATTTCATCACAGTCCTTTTTAAATCAATATCAAAATTATACAATTTTTTTTAAATTTAGTATTTAAATTTACCGTTATGTGAAAACCAATATTTGTATGATTTTTTCACCTTCTTAACTCCAGTACGCTTTTAAATATGGACTTGAAATTTTTAGATAAGAAAGAACTTTTAGAATTAGTATAAGTTTCCTCAGAAAATTTGTGAGTTATTAGGCCTTAAAAATTTAAAATTTGCTATTTTTAAACACATGTAACTTAGGCACCTATACAAATTTTTCTTCGCCAACTCATAAAAATTAAAGCTAATCTTATGTCTTAAAGGTTTTTCTTAGTTATTTAAGGTTCCGAACTTAGAGCCCCTCAAAATTGCAAAAAAGTCCTATTTTCACATTTTTTCTTATATGAAATTTTCAAATTTTAGTGCAAGTCACAATTCTAAGCAGTTTGTATTGTGTTTTGCAAATGTACGCTTTTAAAACCCGTTGCTTTACATTCTCCGTTGTCTTTTTATTTTTATTTATTTTTATTTATTCTATTTACAAATACCAGAAAAAAGATTACAATACTATTACATATAAAAAGTATGTAAAAATTAACACATTTTCATTTAGTAAACTTTAACAAACTTAACCTACTATTAAAACCTAATATAAGAAATGATTCCATAATTTTCACCATCAAAAATTTCTACATTCAAATATATCCTTGCATATTCTGATGTATGTTAAATTTTGAACTACTAAAATGTCAATGCAATTAGGATCATACTTTATTGATTAGACAATCACGTTGCAAGTCTAATAAATGCTTAAAGGCTTATAATTTTCACTTTCATATTAATTATTTTATTATAATCGGTTTTTGCTACGTCCCACTGAAACATTACTAGATTTATTTATTTATTTATATTAATATTACATACATAAATGTAATGCAATATTATTGAACCATCGGCTACTAAGGCCATTATAGGGTTTTATACTATTATTAAATTATATACTAATATTATTTATTTTGTTTATATTATATACTATATATTTATTTATATTATATTTGGTCGTAAGGGGGGTATGTAAAGAAAAAAACACTTACGACCTGTGCAGGGATCGAACCCATACTCCTTCGGTTAATACGCCACATGCCTACCCACTAGGCTACCATTACTAGATTTTTAAAAAATTATGCCAAATTATATTGGAAAAAATTGCATAATTTTAGGCCCAATAATAATAAAATTTGAAGTAAATATTAATGAGAATGATAATTTTATAATAAAAAACAAAAATAATCATTAATAAATTTATAATTCAAGTTTTAACATAAATATTTAATAAAGGTATATAACACTTAATAAATATATACCATAAACATTTTTAAAATATAAAATATCTACGTATGTAATTATATTTTGTGTAGTAAATATCTGCATATATTACTGGTGTTCTATTTGAGCAATAGAACATAATATTTATTTAAATTTCACATTAATGTTTGATTTCACGAATTCTGATGATAACAATTTATTGCTTTAAAAGTCATCTTAAGACCAAAATTCAAAAACTTAAATATACTGAATCAACAATATATTAAAAAAAAAACATAATTTTTTTTTCTTTTTATTTCACACAGATATTTTTACCAAAAATTTGCATAGCATTTAAGTGTATCCTAAATCCTAGATTCCAATTTTACCGTAATCAACATCTTTATTAAAATACACAAAAAAAAAAGTGATACGATTTGTAAACGACATACCACAGAAATTCAATGATGAAAAATTGATTTTAAAATTTTAGTTTAAATATTTTATGTATGTGTTGGTCCTCTGTATATTGGTAACTATGATTGAGTTCTTTTCTTAAAAGATTTAAATAAAATTAAAAGGATCTATGTATATGCTTCTGTTGTTTTTTTTTTTATTATTATTTTGTAAAAATTGACATTTGATTATTTTTGACGCAAAATTGCAAGAAAATTAATGTCAATTTTTTTAGATGTTTTTTTTTTTTTTTAACGTCATGGATACTTTGCAATGTAACGGATCATTGATTGGAAATGAAAGATCAATCAAAAGTGGTTAAACCAAATATTTATTTTTGTAATTTTTTTTTTTTTTTTTTTGGTATTTTGTAACACTTGAAAATGTGAAAAGCTAAACAAATATAGAAAAAAAAAACACTTTTAGTTTTTGTATTTCTTTAAAACAGATTAGAAATAGAAAAATCATGGATTTTCATTTAAATTTTCTGAGAGCTAAAAAAGCAATTTCATTAGCAGTTATAGGTAATGTTTTAAGTATCAAATGAAATAAATTTTTATTTGCATTTAATTAAACTTATCAAAGTTTAAATTTTCTTTGCTATTATGGTTTAAAAATTCTATATATTTTTTATCATCATGGAAATTAGAGCTATGTATTGATTGTATGCTTGACTTAGATGTGTCAAACCATTAGATTTATTTTTCGTTATTTTATGAAATTATTTTTATTTAAAATTTTTAATAAATTGGTTTTTTTATTGATTGCAATATTTTGCTGTTTTGTTCTTTTTTAGGATTCAAATAAAAAATAATTTTTGTTTTTAAATATGACAAGTTGTTTTCTTCCTTTTAGTTTCTTTAAAGGCAACAATTTTAGGAGTTTCTTCAGTAGTATTAAAAAATTATTTTAATTTATTATACAAAAACTAAAAGTATCTGTAAATGAATATATCTGTATATATTACTGTATATCTGTATCTGATCTGATTTATTTATTTATTTATATTCAGGTACCGTGGTACGCAAATGTGCCAGGTAGCTAAAACCTCTGTTTCCTAGTAGGAATTTGGGGTGTACAAGATATTATGATAAATAAAGTATTTATATATTGTGATATATGAATTTTTTTTTTTTATATTATTATTATTGTACCCAGTCGGGAATCGAACCCGAGACCTCTCATGCCTTATAAATGAGAAGCGGTGCGTCAACCACTGCACCAATGGCTGGATAAATATCTAATGATAATGAATGTATTGCATTCAGTAGATAACGGAAAGGTAGAACTGAACAAATGCAAAACTGTTCAGGCAGAAATTTTAAATTATTATAAAAATATCCGAGGGTAAAATATTTTTAGATAAGATAATAACAAAATAGGTATTCTCATTTACTAATTTTTTTACCTTTAATTTAATAAATTTCTTCTTCCAATTGGAAGAATTCAAAAAGTTTTTAAGATTTTTTTTTTTAAATAATTTAAATACACTAATTATTTTGAAAAATTTTTGATATTATCAGTATGTTTACATTCCAATTTCTGGTTTGAAAAAATAAAAATAATATAAAATATGTATTAATTTAATTTTTCAAAAACAATTTTCATAAACTATCAACGCAATTAATTCAAATTTAAATAAACTATAATAAATATCAATTTTAAGATCTAAATTATGACTTTTACCATTGTATCTTACAATAATATCTGTTAGATAGAAAATATACTTCTAATAAACAATTTTTTTGAAGAATCGACGCATACAAAGAATTGCTAACAAAGGATCAATACCGGTCAAAAATATGAATTTATTCAGTCAATTGTTCAAATCGGCAAAATATTTCGGAAAAATCGGCAGGAAATATTTGTCATAACTATGAATTATAATATATCGGACTAGTGTAACAAATATATAAAACATTATATGACCACCAACGGTCAGTAGTAAATAGTAAAAGTAACAGAAGTAGAGATATAATTTAACAACATTTTTAGGGCCCTCGGTGGTCTAGTCGGTGAAAGCGTATAAAATACGCTGTAAACACCAAGAAATTGTGGGTTCAAATCCGACACATATCGTAAGAATAAATCCCCCTTATGATATTATTACGAGATACCTGGAAAGGGAAGGCATTATAATTTATGTGATTATGTTCAACTGTATATTAATGATCCAATTTCTAATATCAATGGATTCATATAGCTAAAATTAACGATGATCTTAACGGAATTCTCTTTTGGGTGAATAAAAATGACCTCATATTAAATGCAGCTAAATCACAAGCTGTGATGATTTACTCAAGAAATATTGATGTCTCGCTGCATTAAATAAAATCAAATAAATAAATCAACTATAAAATATGTGGGAAAAATTCGTAGAATGGACACATTAATAATTAATTACATTTCACACAAAGATCCTACAACCCTATTTGAACTATGGAATTTTTCTTACTTTTTAAGTGAATGGGTTTAAAATAACTCATACAAGCCTACAAATCATGCCAAATACTATATATACACTGTGATATTGTATATTCTGGTATAAGTGTGGCCGAATTGTACAATTTGCAAAAAAATAAATGCGGCAGAAAAATGCAATATTTAATTCTTGCTTTATTGCCATTAATAGGCGGAAATAAAATAGAATAAGGAAATTAATAATTAAAAATATAGTTTCTGTATATCTGGTTGAGAAATTAATTGTTGGAAAGTCACAAAGATGTTTTAATCTTGTACTTCCTTGCCATATGAGTTTTCTCATACATTTATCGTTTTTTGTTATAATATTTACTCTTTGGAAATCTTTCCCAAACTAATTTGGGGAGAATACTAAATGAAACAGAATTGTTTTATTTCTTTTACTTTCTTTTTTATTTATTTTCATTTAATTTTTAAGGTTTATAATTAATTTTTAATGCTATTTTTTTTTGTAATATCATTTCCATTTCTGTAACTATCTTAATTGTTGCATGCTTAAAATACAAGTCATCTTAAATGTAATGAACTAAATATATATAAAAGATATAAAAATAAAAAATAAAAACAATTTTCACCCGCTAACTTAAAAATATATAAGAAAAACCATGTAACAACTACATGTAACTAAAATAATCATAGATTCTGATCAGCAACTCAGAACTCAGCTAATATTTGGGTTTCTTTACTTATTTATTTAAAGCCTTAATTAATACAAAAAAATTAGGTGCAGTGATAAAATGCCCGAGGAAATAAAGCCCCCAAGCTTTGAATTCAAAACTTTTGGAATTGACATTAAGTCCTTTTCAAAAAAGAATTAACGGGTCCTAATTCCATTTCGAAAAATAATTAAAACCAACTGAGTAACACAAAGGTTATTATCACGAGTTTGTATTTCATTAGACTGGATTTTATTTGGTGACATGTCGGAAGTCTCATTAGGCCTTTTGACTCACTTCAATGAGCCAGAAGTTCCATGGGACTTTTGTCTCATTGATAACGCCTCAAGGATTTTGGGAGGGATTTTAGAATTAAATTCAAAATCAGGATTATACGCCTTTTACAGAATATTTAAATATATGCATATGCACTACTTGTATACATATTTTGGAAAAGCATATAACCCTGATTTTGTAACCAACTCTAAAATCCCTCTCAATTCAGAATCTCGCACAAATACATATAATTAGTAAATATTCTGGAAAAAGAAGATAACCTAATTTTTATCCAAAACTCTAAAAAGCCTCCTAATGCGTTTGCTCTACATATTCTATCATTGTCTTCTTTTAATAACAAAAAATAATGTGCCTCTTAATTCCTTTTAATTATGGACTTTAATTCCAATTCAAAAAGGAATTAACGCCCACGGGCTTAAATTAAAATTTTGGAATTTAAGCCCACGAGCTTTATTTCCTCGAGCGTTCTGTCACTGCACCAAAAATTAACCTTTATCTTAATCTTAATTAAACTTTAATATAAAAACATTTGATATTTACTTTATTTAAAAGAATAGTTCTATTAAGAAAAATAAAACTCTTAAGTAATTTATTTAACACCTACTCATAAAATAATTTAAGAAAAGGTCAAGATTCAAGTTTAATTCAAAAAAAAAAGAAATTTGAAAGCAAACTTGTGGTATTTGTTAAATTATACATTATCTAATTCTTTTACACAAAATTACTGGCACAATCATAGAAATCTAAATAAAAATTTATTATAGGAATAAATGATTCAAAAATTTAATAACTCGAAAAACTTGCAATTCAAACTATTCAATTTTATACACTGTTAATAAAATTTGGATTTCAAAGAACATTCCTATACTACATCCTCACATATCCTTACAATTAGTTAGAAAATATATTTTACATTTTGTTTTATTTATTCATTACAAGTAACAATACTCTCAATCCCAATACGCAAAAAAAAAAACCAAAAAAAAAAAAAAAAACAATATCTTAATAATTCTTTTTTTAAATATTCTGACCAGGTATTTTCTACTGACTTTTAATTAGAAGAAAAAACTTCTTATAAGTTTTCAATTTTTTTTTTATTAAATTTTTCAAGATTTTTTCTTAATCATGATTCCTTCCATCTTTTTACAGCATACTCTCAAATTTTTAATTCTGAAAATATCAAAAAAGAAAAAAAAAATAACAAACTAAGACTACATCAGCTATCCACTTTAATTTTTGAATGTGTTTATTTGTTATCCTAGGTCCTATTAAATTATTTAAGTAATTTTTATAATGGCAATATAATATTAATCAAATTACAATACATGTTATAAATTATTGTACAAATATATACTAAAATAAATATTTTTTCCCTTTTTTTATTTTTTTGTTTTTTTTGAAAGTCCTTGAATACAGCTCAGTATGTCTACAAAATGAACAAATAAATTATATTATTTATATATATATCCATATGTATATATTGTATTGTATTGTATGTATTGTATTGTATTTTATATGTATATAAAATATAAAACAAAAAAAAAATTTTAAAATGATGTATGAGAGTATCAAAAGTACAGAACACGTGTACCGCAACGTAAATTACCAGGACATCAAAAACACAAAAAAAAGAAAAACATATTATAATTCAAGGTAGCTAAAATGATATTTCCTCCTTTTATATAATAATTATAGAAACTAATTGAAATTAGTAAAATATCTATTTATCACAGAATTGTAACATAGAACCAATAGAACTTTGATTAGATTTAGTTAAAAGGAAAATATAAAAAATATTTTTGAATGACTTTAACTTTTTAATTACAATCTACATATACTGATCGAAACTTTATTTAGCCTTAAGCCTTAATTTTCCTTTTCTTTAGTAATATATACATAAATCAAATATTACATAATACATTACTTCCATTTTCCAGTCAGCTAATATTTTTTAAAGGAGCCAAAAGCACCTCTATCGGTCATTGCTTTAATGTCAGTTTTACTTTGGTTTTACTTGTTGTTACTAAACATATTGCCAATATTTTAAACTACAACCCATCTGAATTTACCTTTAAATATGGAATATAAAGAAAATCGTTAATGTTGTTAAAGCTTAGTTCATAGCCATCGGAATGACTCTTAATATTTACCGTATATTTAACGTTTTATAAATTTTTGTCAGGTTTTCATTTTTAATACAATTTATTTGACTGCCATCAATTTGATTAGTTTTTTATATCAGATATTTGTACTCAGTATTAGTTTTCGTATAGCATTTTATTTTATCCTGACATTTTTATACAATTTTCTGTATTTTTTTTTTATGCAAGTTTCCTTTTCGTTCCTATAATCAAACTAAAATCTTCAAACAGATAAGTTTATATCTCCAAACTCACAAAACTTAACACAACTGATTTCTTAATTACTTTTCAATCTTGGATAAAAAAAACAACTCATATTACGGAATTTTATAGCGTATATATATATATATATTATAGCGTATTTATATATATATATATATATATCCTAAATTATATATGGGACCTTACATATAATTGTCACACAAAAAAAATATAACAATCTCAAAGGATCCAAATGTTAATTTATAAAAAATAATTCAAAAATTGAACTTAAGGAATTTGAATGTAGGTTTTTTGTTTTTGACTCCCATCACTTTTAACTTTTGAATGAAACTAGGTTAAGAACTAATCATTTGGGATAAAAATAATAATCTAAAAAAATATATTAAGCAACTTGGGAAAATAAAAATTCATAGAAAAAAAATAAACATTTTTTTAATCCATTGGGATTTGAGAATAAAACAACGGACAGTAAGACACAACTTCAGTAAATTTTAAAATTTTTTTTTTTTTTTTTCAATTTATTTTAATGTTTTCTTTTTTTTTTTTTGTTGTAAAAAAAATCTTTAAGGAAATTTTATAACAAACGAATATTTTGCGTTTATCTGTTTTGTTTCCAAAAACAAATAACCTCTTGAGATCTGACCAAACCCATCCTAAGCATAACATACAAAAATATATGCGAAATAATATTTCATCATAACAATATTAAACTCAGAGATAGAAAAACAATGATTTATGTACTAACTTTATTTAAACAAAGGAAATGCATAGTAAAATTGTATAAGATTATTTATTATTACTACTGAGGAATACAAAAACTACATCACAGAATATGTTATTAAATAGAGGAATTGCTTTCATCATGATTTAGAGCTGGACATTGTTGAAATATTACTACCAGACATTGAAATTCAATATATACAGTACCAAATATTATCTCTGACCACAAAAAAAAGTTTTCGCCTTCCCATAATAAATAACTGATTAAAATAGAGTATTCCTTCCTCTGCATTGAGAGCACAATTTTTTTATCTTCATTAGTTATGCACAAGCTGCAGAGGTAAGATTTTATAAAAGGAAGATCTTTTTAAAAAAAGCTTTTAATAGAAATAATTCAACCTCAATTAACGAACAAAATTTTTCGGTACGTAAAATATATTTGAGTTATCCTGACGGAACATAAACAAGATTTTCTTAAGGATTTCAAAATTCGATGTTTTTCATTCTTGTAACAATTCTTTTTTTTTTAATTTTTTATATACTTTTAATATAAAATTATCCTTCTTTGCCATCGCATTAGAAACCTTAAAGTAGTTTAATTTTAACCTTAAACAATTCCCCTTACCTTTTAATTCTCCTAAAAAAAAAAAAAATCTTCAAAAAGGAACCAACAAGGTTAAAAAAAAAAAGAAAAAATTGAAAAACCTTTTTGGCATAATTGATATAAATCTCTTGTTGAGCAGCAGCTTGTATTCTTTAGTATATTTGTTGTACGCTGTATTATTCCTTTTTATGTAGTTCTTGTTGCTATTATTATTCTAAAAAAAAAAATAAATAAAAATTATTTGAGTAAGAGTAAAAAATTCGACAAAAAATATTTATAAGAATTTTCATAAAAGAAACAAAATTTTTTTTCTGTTTGATTTTTTATTTTTTGAAACTTCAGACCTAGGCATCACTTGACCTTGGGGTTTTTTTTTTTTTAACTGTTATTTGTTTTATGCTTTTTTTAGTTTCGTTTTTCGTTTTTTTTTTTTTTTTGGTTACGTTGACTTTCGGAAGCGTGGATTAGCTTTCATTATCCACCTTTTGCTCTGTCTATTTTTTTGGTAAAAAATTACGTCTTAAGATTTATTTTTATACCCGTATGAACTATGTTCAAGGGTATAATAAATTTGCCATTACGTTTGTGACACCTTAAAGGAGTCGAGCTAGATATAGTGTCAAAGGTATGGATCGGCTCAGAATCGAATTCTGAGTCGATTAAGCCATGTACGTCCGTCCGTCCGTCCGTCCGTCCGTCCGTCCGTCCGTCCGTCCGTCCGCACGATAACTCAAAAAATAAAGGAGCTAGGGGGCTGAAATTTTTTTTACGTCACTTTTGCAAAATTGTTAGTTTTGCTATTTAAATCCAACATTTTCGGTCGGCGGGTTCGAGTAGCTGCCATACAACTTCTTTCTTTAAATAGAAATAACTCAGTATCTATTCAAGCTAGGTTTCTGAAATTTTGCAAATGATTATCAAGTTTTACGGCAACAACTTTTGTAAAATTTGGTTGTGCTGGTGCAGCGGGTTCGGGTAGCTGCCATACAACTTCTCCGTTTAAATGAGAATAACTCAGTGTTTATTGAAGCTAGGAATCTGAAATTTAGTAAAGAGGTGTCGAGTTACATGCCAACAACTTTTGTAAAATTTGGTTGGTCTAGAGCAGCCGGTTCAGACTTCTTGCACCTCTTGGAACCTAATGAAGCTAGGCGTCTGAAATTTTCCAAATGATGATCAAGTTTTATGGCAACAACTTTTGTAAAATTTGGTTGTGGTGGTGCGGCGGGTTCGGGTAGCTGCCATACAACTTATCCGGTTAAATGAGAATAACTCAGTGTTTATTGAAGCTAGGAATCTGAAATTTAGTAAAGAAGTGTCGAGTTATATGCCAACAACTTTTGTAAAATTTTTTTGGCCTAGAACAGCCGGTTCAGGCTTCTTGCACCTCTTGGAAGTTAATAAAGCTAGGCGTCTGAAATCTTGCAAATGATGATCAAGTTTTATGGCAACAACTTCTACAAAATTTGGTTGTGCTGGTGCGACGGGTTCGGGTAGCTGCCATACAAAATCTCTTTTTAAATGAAAAGAACTCAGTGTCCGTCCGCACGATAACTCAAAAAATAGAGGAGCTAGGAGGCTGAAAATTTTTTTACGTCACTTTTGTAAAATTGTTAGTTTTGCTATTTAACTCCAGCATTTTCTGTCCCCGGGTTCGGGTAGCTGCCATACAACGTCGTTCTTTAAATAGAAATAACCCAGTGTCTGTTCAATCTAGGTATCTGAAATTTTGCGAATGATGATCAAGTTTTATGGCAACAACTTCTGCAAAATTTGGTTGTGGTGGTTTGACGGGTTCGGGTAGCTGCCATACAAAATCTCTTTTTAAATGAAAGAACTCAGTGTCCGTCCGCACTATAACTCAAAAAATAGAAGAGCTAGGAGGCTGAAAATTTTTTTACGTTACTTTTGTAAAATTGTTAGTTTTGCTATTTAACTCCAGCATTTTCGGCCGCCGGGTTCGAGTAGCTGCCATACAACGTCTTTCTTTAAATGGAAATAACCCAGTGTCTGTTCAATGTAGGTATCTGCAATTTTGCGAATGATGATCAAGTTTTGTGGCAACAACTTCTGCAAAATTTGGTTGTGGTCGTGCGACGGGTTTGGGTAGCTGCCATACAACTTCTCTTTTTAAATGAAAATAACTCAGTGTCCGTCCGCACGATAACTCAAAAAATAAAGGAGTTAGGAGGCTGCAATTTTTTTTACGTCACTTTTACAAAATTGTTAGTTTTGCTATTTAACTCCAGCATTTTCGGCCGCCGGGTTCGAGTAGCTGCCATACAACTTCTTTTTTTAAATGGAAATAACCCAGTGTCTATTCAATCTAGGTATCTGAAATTTTGCAAATGATGATCGAGTTTTATGGCAACAACTTCTGTAAAATTTTGTTGTGATGATATGACAGGTTCGGATAGTTGCCATACAACTTCTCTTTTTAAATGAAAATAGCTCAGTCTCTATTGAAGCTAGCTATCTGAAATTTAGTGAAAAAGTGTCGAGTTGCATGCCAAAAACTTTTGTAAAATTTGAATGGTCTAAAGCAGCCGGTTCAGGCTTTTTGCATTTCTTGGAACTTAATGAAGCTAGGCGCAACAGATTCGGGTAGCTATCATACAACTCCACAATTTACATAAATATATCTCTGTAGTTCGGTACTAAAACTCTGAATGTTTTTAAAAGATGATCAAGTTTTATAGAAACAGGATATATTACGTTCATACGGGTATCCCAGAGTTGACACAGTCTACTCTACTGCACTCTTCCTCGTTTTTTTAGATTTTTCTTATTACGTTTAAATCAAAAATGTAATGAAAATCTTTTTCGTCTCATTTATTTGGAAAATCAAATTAAATTCAATTCTCTGAAGTTGAAAAAGTTCGAAGAATTGAAATAGAAAAAAAAAGAATAAAAAATCACAAACAAGAGTCCAAGGGACACAACAACATAAAAATAAAACAGAATAACAAAAATCTGTCTGATATCCTATTAGCTGTTTCATATGCTTAAAGGTTTTTCCAACAATTGTAAGATAATTCATACCAAAAAGATTTTAAAAAAATAAAATTTTTAAATACAAGAGTATCTCTAATTAATTTTAGAGATACTCTTGTATTTAACAAGATTTTCAAAAGACGTAAGAGTAAGAATTAAATAGGAAATAATTTATTGCAAAATCCTGTAACTCAGAATAATTAATGTATCTAAGTAATTAAAAATTGTATGTTTTTTTTTATTTATATACATTTTTATATAACCGATGTGATACAGATGTCCGGTATCACAGTATAATACTTAGTGTTTCTTACTAATCCTTACTCATATAAAATATGAAAACCAGATACACTTAAATGCAAATCCAACTAAAAATAAATTCCAAATGGGGATTAGCCTATATAATACTTCTTTAAATTGAAAATTATATTGAATAGAATCAAAAATGACAATAAAAAATAATGACGATCAAAATTGAATAAAAAAAAAAAAAATAGAAAATTATTTATAATACGAAAAGCAAAGGAATGACAAAAATTTTTTTTTTTTTTTTGAATTTTTCAAATACTTTATTTACAAAAACATTGTCCCATTCTGAATGAATTATAATAAAAAAATAAAAAAGAAAATCCGATTCCCTAAATATTATTTTTCATCAATTCATAATGTGACCATTGAGAATTGATTGCAATTACAGCGGAAAAAAAATTTATTTGTATGAGTTTTTATAAATAAGAAAAGCTGTCTTTCTTTTAAGATCAGGAATTTTTCTATTTGAAAGAAGAGTCTTCTTTTACTTCTTAAACAAATTACGTAGTCGTCTCTCTTAAATTAGCAGAAAGTTTTCATTAAGAGAATTCATATTAAAAATTCTGTGTTTTAAAATCAATGTCAAAAATTATGCCCCCTTAATGTTGCACAATTCTTTGAATAAATCTTTTCTTGGCATTTCTGCTTTTTTTTTAATGTTTTTTTTTATAAGAATATAAACGTCCTTTTAACAACCTTAAATATCATTTAAAAGATATTTTTCAATTTAAAGGATTTCTGCAATATCATTAATGAGTTGAAATCTCCAGTTTTTCAAGGTTTTCGATACTTTACATATTAATTTTTGAGAACCAAAAGAATTAATTGAGAACCAAAAATGATGTTAGCAGCAATTCTATTACTTAATTACAGTGACTTCATTTTTAACTCAAATCTTTCAATTGATCCTACAATATTTATATGATTCTGAAGAATTTTTTTTTTGTAATATAATATGTACTGATTTTCAATTCATCATCTGGTATATTTGAATTTTTTGTCCGCCATAATTTTAATTAAAACTAATTCAATATTGAGTTCTTAAGTTAATGTAAACACCTAAATAATAGATTTAAACTTAAATGAATTAAAGGTATATTGCTTAAGGTGATTGAATTTATTTTTCTGTTTATATAAATTCATTTCCTTTGAAATTCAATATATTTTTTTTTTTTGAAATTAAGATTTTTATTTATAAAAAAATGTCTATTTATTAATTTTTTTTTAAGTAAAGATCATATTTTACAATTATAGTGTGGGGTGAAACTTTAAGAAAGTAAAGGTTAATAGGTGCTATTTCAATAGGTAATAAGGTCTAATCAATATTTTTTGAATAAAAAACATATTATTTATGAAATTTTATAACATTTTGCTTTTATATTAGAAAAGGATAAATTGCAACTGTTTTTATTACGAAACAAGTAAATGTAACAGTAAGTCGATGCAACCGACTTATTAATACCCTACACCTGAATAATTCGAATTAAATTAAAAATCCATAAGTGTTTTTGGCAGCTGCTTGAACTTCTTCCCTTTTCTGTCTTATTCAACTCGAATTTCAAGAACGTAAAAGAGGCATCCGCTTGGGATATGCTTGACACCCTTGTATAAAATTTTAAGTTTCTATCTTAATTATTTTCGAAGATTGGTAGTCCTTGGGAGGTTTGTGTCAGCTACCCGAATTGCCACTCCAATTCATCGAATCCATCTCAGGAACATAAAGAAAACTTGCCAGAACACCATTCTATTAAATTTAAAGGTTCTATTTTTGTTGGTTTTGGAGATATGCTCGTTGCTCTTGTGCTCGTCCGGAAGTTTCCAAAATACGAACCCATGGTTCAAATTCTTTCAAATGTCAGTTTCCAATTTTACAGAAAAGGAAACATAACAGAACACCTTTGTACTAAAAATAAAAATTCTATCTTTGTTGGTTGTGGAGATATACTCGTTTGCTCTGGGGCTCGTCCGGAAGCTTCCAAGATTTGAAGCCATGGACCACATCCTCACAAATTTCAGAAACATAAATCAAACATGAAGGAACACCATTCTGCCTAATTTAAAGGTTATATCTTTGTTGCATTTGGAGATAATATCATTTGCTCTGAGGCTCGTTCGGAAGCTTTCAAAATCCGAACCCAAGGACCAAATCCTCTCAAATTTCAGAGGATTTCCTAAATCATACATGAAAGAACACCATTCTGCCAAAAGTAAAGGTTATATCTTTATTGGTTTTGGAGATAATCTCATTTGCTCTGGGGCTCGTTCGGAAGCTTCCAAAACCAAACCCATGGACCAAATCCTCTTAAATTTCAGAGACATAAATCAAACACGAAAGAACACCATTGTACCAAATTCAAAGGTTCTACCTTTGTTCGTATTGGATATAATCTTATCTGCTCTGCGGCTCGTTCGGAAGCTTCCAAAATTCGAATCCACGGTTCAAATTCTTTCAAATTTAATCTCTCAAAATCCTCTCAAATTTCAGAGACCTAAATCAAACATGAAAAAACACCATTCGGCCAAATTTAAAGGTTATATATTTGTTGTTTTTGGAGATAATCTCATTTGCTCTGGGGCTCGTTCGGAAGCTTCCAAAATCCAAACCCATGGACCACATCCTCTTAAATTTTAGAGACATAAATCAAACTGGAAGAAACATCATTATAAAAAATTTAAAGGTTCTATCTTTATTGGTTTTGGAGATAATCTCGTTTGCTCTGGGACTCGTTCGGAAGCTTCCAAAACCCGAACCCATGGACCAAATCTTCGCACATTTCAGAGACTTAAATAAAACATGAAAGAACACCACCCTGCCAAATTTAAAGGTTATATCTTTGTTGGTTTTGGAGGTAATCTCATTTGCTCTGGTGCTCGTTCGGAAGCTTCCAAATCCAAACCCATGGACCAAATCCTCTTAAATTTCAGAGACATAAATCGAACGGGAAGGAACATCATTGTACAAAATTTAAAGGTTCTATCTTTGTTGGTTTTGGAGATAATCTCATTTACTCTGGTGCTCGTTCGGAAGCTTCCAAAACCCAAACCCATGGACCAAATCCTCTTAAATTACAGAGACATAAATCGAACGGGAAGAAACATCATTGTACAAAATTTGAAGGTTCTATCTTTGTTGCTTTTGGAGATAATCTCGTTTGCTCCGGAATCATTCGGAAGCTTCCAGAATCCGAACCCATGGACGGATTTTGACTTAGCCTTTCTTTTGTAATTAGTAACCTACTATATAAATTTCATCAAGATAGCATCATTATTTTTTGAGTTATCGTGCGTACGGACGGACGGACGGACGGACGGACATCGCTAAATCGACTCCGGCGGTGATCCTGATTCAGAATATATATACATGTCTATACCTAACTCGCTTCCTTTTAGTGGTTAGAAACACCATACCAAAGTTAATATACCCTATACTTTAGGCGTAGGGTATAAAAATGCACTTTCATTTTTAATAATTGGTTTGAATCAAGTCTAATAAAGTTGAAAGTGTTTTGTTTGGTAATTAAACTTTCTTACCGAATTTCTTATAGAAATAATAATTTCGGTACTATAAATTAAATACAAATTTAATTAACAACCAACATAAATACAAACAATTAATAGCGAAGGCAAGCGGTACATCGATGTTTACGCCTGAAATTAATATTTTGGAAAATTTGATGCTGCAATTTTGCAAAATACCTAATATCAATATTCCTTCATTACCTAGATTCCAATGGCATATTAGACTTTATTACCCATTCTAAAATGGTCTATTAGACTTTATTTGGTTAAGTGTTTTTTTACATCGCCTCATATTTTACATAATCTATAATTATAATTTAGTAGTTTTCAACCACATACTACGTATTATGAATTCCGTTTCAAGCTTTGTATATCAGTAGACAGTAACTACATATTTTTTATAGTTACTGTCTACTGATGTTCAAAGAATTATATAGATAGATTTTTCTTATAATATAAAACCTATACATAATATTAATAATAAAACATAAACAACACATTTCATATTTACATTACAGTAGTATGGTACCTACGATAGTCGGTAGTTGAAACAAAACGTACACAACAGAATAAAAAAAAGAAACACAAAATATTAAATAAGAGACATTCTCACTTATTCTCTTTAAAATTGTGTATTTTTGTTTTCCTCCCGAGTCTTAAGTCTCGACTCGACCTCAACGGCTCAACAAATAACTATTCTTTGGCTATATGTATGTAATGTACTTTAACTTATGCATGTATAATGAGCAAAATTTAACAATTGATAAAAATCATAATTTATCACAATATGTATTAAAATTTTTAATAATGATGAATGATATTGATCTGATATTAATAATCAATATGTATCTAAGTATGTACTTGACCAGAGAGCAGAGTCTCTTTAAAATTCAAATATATATATATATATAATCGTCTTGGTTTTGTACTTTTCTATTAAATTGTTGCATTTATGAATGAATCTTTGTATATTATTTGAAGCAATTAGAAAACTTTTCTAATTGTATTCTTTTTTGAATTCAATTTCTTCCTATATAAGTACTTAAATTTTAGTACACATCAATTCTTACAACCAAAATTAAATTTAAATAATTTTTTATTTTTAAATATTTTGTATGTCAATTTTATGCAGGATTACCATTTATACAATTGTTGTAATATTTGTACGGTATTCTCGCCCTCTGTACCATGTACAATCTTAATCAAGGATTGTGCGCCAAATATACGGTCTTTTCAGATTTTAATTTTTTTATATTAGAGCAAGGTAAAACGAACAACGACAATATTGTTACAGATAAATGTGGCCTATAAAAAAATTTAACTGAATTGTGCTCCAAACTTTGTTTGTACATTTTACGAATTATTTACGGATACCTATTCTGTTTTCCCCACTTACCTTTAAATATTTATTTCGAACTCGATAAATAAATAGACATAATAGTCCTTACTCACAATAATAAATAATCTAAACATACCAATTACATGCTCTTTATACAATTTAATTCTAGTTTGGCGTTATTTTAAAAATAATTTCAGTTAGTGTTTTGACGAATTTGGTTTTGCTTTCTGATTTTTTACGGATTGTACTTTTTCCATAAATTTTAATTTTCTAAACTGCAACTGTCTATTATATGAATTGGGATTCAACATAGAATTTGACTACACATTAACAGGGGCCACTGGTGCTTATAAAATCATATTTAATTAATGCTTAGTAACTGGCTAAGAAAATGTTTCAAGATTTAGAACATAATTATTCAATAAATCAATAGCAGAATGGAAAATTGTTAGGCGAGAAAATAATAAACAGACAGCATTAAAAAATATCTCAGTTTAGTTTTGATAAAACTCTATTTTTCCAATATTGATTAAATAGCATCCTTTGAAATTTACTTACATACTATTATTTTTATAGAATATATAAAACATAATTAAATGAAATCGATAACTTTTGTTATAAGTTCATATAACCTACAATCTATTTTATTATTCTTTCTTTTTCATTCATATTCTATTGTTCCAAAAAATAAAATTTGAAAATTAAATCTATACTAAATATAGAAAAACTTAAATTTGTCCATTTATTACCATTTTAAATAAGGATATTATAAATATTAGGAAATTTTACAAATAAGAAAAACGAAAAAAAAAAAACAAAAACGACAGAGTATTATCAAAATCTAAACAAATTCAATACAAAACTTTAAATTACTCACTCTCATATTTTCCATTCAATAAAATTTTCAATTTCAATATTTAAATAAGAAATTTTTTATTTCTGTCCATTGATAATTTCTTAAAAGAAAAATGGTTCTATAACATTTTTACAAAATTAAAAATATTTTCGTAATTTCCATTGAATGAGCTAAACTTTTATCAGGCAATGAATGCTCTATTGTTCAATGCACAGATTTTCCAGATAGAAAATACAAAACAGCATAATAATTATCAATTCTTGTAGGTGTTCCTAAATTTTATGGAATAGATAATTATAATTAAAATAACTCTAATCATTAGTATTCAGAATTTAATTTTATTTCATGTAGAACTACCTTAAAATCAGAAAAAAATAAATTGCTAAAAAAAAAAACACAAGACAATAAAAGTAGCTTATTTTACAGCCACAATTTCTATCAAGTTATTAAAAGTAACTAGTCCCTTAAAATATATATTAAGTTCCTTTATTATTGTATTTAATTTTAAAAAATTATCTTCAAACATTTTTCACTATAATCCATAATCATTTGCAAAATAAATTTCAACTAATCCAACGAAATCTCCAAAAACAAAATTTTTTTATAAGAAGAAAATCGAAATCTTTTTAAAAATTTTAATGTATGCGCCTTAAATTATGCAATACTTAATTCATTTTTTTTTTTCTTTTCTTTTACTTTAGAATTTCTCACAAATTTTTTTCTATTTTTTACTTTTTCTTTACAAAAGCAAATTCTTAAAACGCCAAAAAAAAAAAAAAAAAAAAAAACAAAAAAATATAATATGTACATACATATTATATTTATTATTAAATTCAAGAAAATAAAATTATCTAGATCAAATTTGATTTCATTTAAAATTCAAACTGAAACTATTTGAAGGAAAACTTTTTATTTTAAAAATTTCTTTATTTTTGTTATCGTTTTGTTTGTTTTTTTTTTTTTTTGTATATTTTCACTTCACTTTTTTGCCCTTTTATTTCTTACTTTAATTTTTTTTTATCTTGTTTTTTTTTTTTCTGTTTTTTATAACTTGTTTGTTACAAATTGTTTCCTATATTATTATTAAAATTCTTCTCAGTTCGAAAAATTTAGAAAGCAAAAAAAAAAAAACAACAAAACAAACTAAATAAATTGATAAGAAATAGAATTTAAAATGGAATAAAACAAAAACTAAACAAAATCGAAATCAAATGAAATGATGAAAAAAAATAAAATAAAAATGTAGTAATACAAAAAACAAGAAACAACCAAATAAAAATTTCAATCTGCAAACTTGTTAAATTTGATATCGTTTCAATGATTTTCGAACAAATTTTGAAAAAAAAAAGAAAAAAAAGGAAAAAAAAAAATTAGCTCAACTTTAGGTGTACCTACTTCAATATCTTCTGCTATGCATTAAACACTATTTTCCAAGACACATTTTTGTATAATACATATTTGGAAAAATAAGGATAATAATAACACTACCGGTATAAATAAAAATGAGAATAAAAATGGAGACAAGCTAAAAAACAAAAAAAAAAAATAGTTTTTAAAATTTGCATTTAATTCTGTCGCTTTTTAGCACATTTCCAAAAAAATTTTGAAAAAATGTGCTTATTAGTTTCACTCTTTCAGTCCGTCCGTCCGTCCGTGTTTACAAATCTTCTACACCGTTAAAGATAGAGAAAAAAAATTTTAACCAAGGGTAGGTCTCATAAAAAAAATAATTTTGTGGAACAACTTTTTTAAGTTTCCTTTTTTGGTAGCACCCCCTCTTTAAGAGTTATTACGCCTCAAAAATTGAAAATTTGCTATTTTTAGACACCTGTAACTTAGGCACCTGTACAAATTTTACTTCGGCAAGACATGAAAATTAAAGGTTCAATAATATATTTTTACGTGTGTTAACGGCTTTTCTTAGTTATATAGGTTTCCGGACTTATAGCCCCTCAAAATTTCAAAAATGTCCTATTTTCACATTTTTTTCTTATTACATGAAATTTTCAAATTTTTGTGTAAGTCACACTTCTAAACAGTTTGTATTGAGTTTTGGAAATGTGCGCTTTTAAAAACCGTTGGTTTACATTCTACTTTGTTTTATTTTTTCTTCACAAATAGTTCTTTTCTTTTCTTTTATTTTACATTTTAGAATTTTTTTGTTTTTTATTTCATATAAATGATACTCTTAATTGTATATACATGTATGTAATATATTAGATAAATCTCGCACTTGTTTCACATATCACATCTTTTAAATCAAGATTGTGTATTGGAAGTAAAGAAAAAGAAAGAAAAAAATTTAAAAAAAATTGATTGAAAATTTTCAATAAAGAAAAAAATATATCAGATTTTAAAAACAACGTTTTTGAAATGTGCACATTTTCAAAACAATAATATTTAAGAAAAAGAAAATTTAAATTTTTGAATTTAAATCTGATTTAGATAAGATAATCCTTTTTAGCTAAGGTAATAAATAAAACCGATATATTAATATAATACGTGATTTTTAAGTTATATAACAAACTTAGTATCTTTCAGTTATTGTAGAAATAGAGCAGCTACTTTGCCTTTTCCATAAATATCTTTTGGCAGTTGGCGTCAGCTTCTATGGCGTAAATTCAACATTTTCGGCAATATTTCTAGCTCCATACCATAAATATATAAGATAATTCGAACTGGAACATTGAAATACAGAAACTTCCGGTCCTCGAAAATATTGGATAAACTACCACTATTTGTGTCTTACAATTTATAATTTAGAATTTTTGGAGGTTAAATTCTCACTCCTCAATTAAAAAAAAAAAAAAAATATTTCCGTATTCTCATTTTTCCTATCTTATCCCATTCTTACTTCTTTGCCACTATACTATGCGTAAACAATAAAATAAAAAGTTTATAAAAATATTTGTCTCGTTCTAGTCTTTAGAAATTTACTATTGCATCTTTGCATATTGAAAAATTATTCAGTAGAATTGTAGAGATTCCCATTTAGACTTTACTTACTTTAGGGGTTTGATTTTTATTAATTAATAGCACTATTCTAAACAATTAAATTTTTAATGAAATTTATGTATGATTAAAGGTAAATTGTTATACCCTACACATTAAGTATAGGGTATATTAGCTTTGGTATGGTGTTTGTAACCACCAAAAGGAAGCTTGTTAGGTATAGACATGTATATATATTCTGAATCAGGATCACCTCCTGAGTCGATTTAGCAATGTCCGTCCGTTCGTCCGTACACACGATAACTCAAAAAATAATCATGCTATCTTGATGAAATTTATACTGTAGGTTAACAATGACTAAGATAAGGCGGGGATTGTAAATGGGCGAAATCGGACCATGCGTTCGAGTACCTCCCATATAACTCCCAAAACATAATACGCATATCTTCGAAATTAATAAAGATAGAAACTTAAAATTTTGTACGAGGGCGTATTTTCCTGAATCCCTGATATCCCTAAAATTTGAGATGAATTGGAGTGGTTGTTCGAGTACCTGCAATACAAATCCCAAAATCCAACAAGCATGTCTTCGAAATTAATAAAGATAAAAACTGCAAATTTTATACCAGGGTGTTGTTTCCTAAATCCCTGATTTGCCTAAAATTTCAGATGAATTGGAATGGTTGTTCGGGTATCTTCCACACAACTCCCAAGACCTTACAAGCATATCATCGAATTTAATAAAGATAGAAACCTGAAATTTTGTACAAAGGTTGTAAAAGCATTTATTTTTTTTAGCTTATATTAAATACCTAACTAAAATATCTTATGGATTTTTAATTTAATTTGAATTTTTTAGGTGTAGGATATAAATAAGTGGGTTGCATCGACTTACTGTTACATTTACTTGTTTTATCTTAAACTGGATAGAAGTTTTGTAAACAAGCCTCCTACAAACTGATAATCATTCTTTACCAATAATAATTAATAAAGTATAATATAATGAAAATGTAGTTCGTTTATCTCTCCACTTCCTGCAATTATATAATGGTCCACTGAGTCTAAAATTACGATTCATCCAATTAATTTTAATCCAAAAGGAAAAGAACAAACATTTAAAAAATGTTGCCACAACAGATGGACAAAAATACTATATTAGGTAATCATAAATAGAACTATTCGAAAAAAGAAGAAAAAATTTAATAAGAATCAGTTATTTTGAATTTCATGGTAATGGTATTCTTGAAGATTCTTTACAAAAGCAAAATATAAATATTCCAATGAATGTATTATGGTTATACATTAGATTTTTTAAGATTTTGGTTCTATTTTAATTTTTTTTATTTTTCCACATTGTATTCGAATTGTTCAATTTTTTTTGATTTCTCAATCTCAATCAATTGTCTTTTCTCTTTTATTTCGAAAATTTTCAATTCTTGATCTTTTGTTAATGCTCTAACGAACATAAATTACTTTTCTTTGCACTTTTTTCATCTATTTCATTCATTTTTGTTTTTTTTTTTGTTTTTTCTTATAAAGTTTTATTTTATTTTTTTTTTTTTACTCTAGTTTGTGTTTTCTACATCCAAAAATATCATGGGAAACACAAAAAGAAAAAAGAAAAAGTTTAACGTCACAAAAGTGTTGTGACATTAAATTTATTCAGTTTTAACAGTAATTTAAATACAAATATACTACTAAATGTATTTATACAATAAAAAAAAAAATTATTTTTAAATTACCTAGGTATTTTACCAAAAAAAAAAAAAAAAACGTGAAGTATCAGGTATCAGGCAGGATGTCTACTAAAGTAACAATAATAAACAGAAAATTAAAATAAAGTGAATTAAACATTTTTTTTGATTTTTTATTTGGTCTTACTATGTATAGGTCTGTAAAGGTAAGTCAAATTAATTTTGTTCTAAAATTCTTGTTGTACTCTAATTTTATTTATATTTTCTACTAAAAGAATTATTACTTTTAAAGACACTTCCTTTCTTTCTGTGCTTTATCCCCTTCTGACGTTGGCGAATGTTCCTTGTGTTTGACCTGGTCATACTGTTGATCTAAACAGAGATCTGGTGCTATCATTGACGTAAGTTTTTAAACCAAGATATTTTTTTTTTAACTGGCCCTTTACCGCGTAAAGAAATTCGGATTCGAAAGATATCCGAATTTAAAATGAGAATGTAAAATTCATTGGTACCGCGTGTCAAATTCGAAAACAAATAAATGTAATTTGAGTTGCTATTAAAAGTTTTTGAATTTGAAATTGTTATATTATAAAAAATTGCCATTATTTCCGTTTTTGTTAAAAGTCATTCAAGGTTAAAAGAAAATAAAAATAATTTATTTTTTTGTTTTAAAATTTAAAACAATTAAAAACGGATAGCATAGCTCAGTGAAGAATATATATATGTATATTCAATATGTATGTATATTGAAATAAATTTTTTTTTTTTTTTTGAAATAAGAATGAAATTTTTCTTTTTATTAAATGGTAATATTACATAGTAATAAAGAAAGAAAGTACTATTACATAGTAAGAAAATTTAAAATTCGAATTCACAAAATTCGTAAACAAGATTTTCGAACTGTCAAAACTGTTTTTGTTCGAACTTCGTACTTACAGAGTGGCAATATTTCAAATACGAAATTTGTTTTACGAAAATCTAATTTCGCGATAGGCCACCAGAATCTTCAACATCTTCTCTAAATTTTGCCTTCAAGGATAACTTTCAGAAAATAACACTTCACTGGATGCCTTAAAATCTCTCCAAAGTATACTAATTTACCAGTTTTTACTGTGGCTTGTATTTCTTGTTTTATTCCTAATGCTATTCCTTTCTTTGTTTGTTATACGATTGGCTTACACTACAATAATAATGGTATTCTCTAAAATTTTGTCAAAACTTAAACATACAAATGAAAAATTAATTTTTAAAAGGTTTAAATTTATTTTAAAAAAAACATATCGATCTTTGAATTCAAAACTTTTTATTTGAATTCAAGAGCTTACCGGTTTGCCTAAACCCATTTCTTAAAAAGACATTTCGCAAAAATAGACCCAAAAACATTTTTAACAAAAAAGGACACTTCGTAAAAAGTCTTATAACATAGTAGTATTTAAAAAACAAAACATGCCTTATTATTGAAATATGTGTGTAAATAAATATAGTTAGGAAGGATTTTAGAGTTGGTTATGTGTTTTTTCCACGAATATATATAATATTTGCAAAGTATATGTTAAAAATATAATATTTCGAAGCATCTATTTATACCCAATGGAAAGTATTAAAAGGTTCTTTTTGGCAAAAGATATTAGGTAAAATTGCGCCTTACAATTTGACAGTTTAGAACCCGAGTAACCAATAAGTATTTACATTAACTCTACTTTAATCCTATTTTTCAAATATAAATTGTAGACAATTAATTGTTAGGTTATGTGGAAAATGTTTAGGTCTATAACAGGCAATTTAAGTTTCAACCCACAATATAGTACTTCTTCTGTATTTTTCCTTTTGAATAACTCTTCCAACGATTAAATACCACGTTTTTTAATTTATAATATTTAAATGCAATTAATTATTTTTTTCAAATTCTTTCCTCCCATTTTTTTCAAATAAACGCAATTTAAAACGAAATTTGAAATATTTTATAACTTGAAATATTTTATAATAGGATCAAAAGATCCATAATCCCTTTATTGAATGGCAAAGTTTTTAAATAAATTTAAATAGAAAATTTTGAAGTAGAAACTTTGTATTTTAAATTCATTTTTAAGATAAATCTATCACATTATACAACATGCATTTACACAAGTTAATAAACACAAAAAAATAAAAAAAAAACACAAAACAATGAAATTTTAAAATAGCATTTAATATGAAGTTCTAAATGTCGTTTTTATACTGTCATGTAATCAAAAACAAAAAATAAATGGAAAAAATTCGTAGATTTTCACCATTTCCTAAAGATTTTTTTCTTTTTTTTATTTATAGATACTTTCAAATTGTTTATAAAAAAAATATTTTTATTATTTCAAATAAATATAAATTTAATTTTATATATTGTGTCCTTTTTAATATTATTGTGAAAACGTATGTGTAATTCAAATTTAATATTCCTTTTTTTCCTTTTCCCCAAAAAAAAGAAAAAATAAAGTTTAAAAATTCAAACATGCATTGAAGCATTCAAAACTGATTTTTATTTCTTTTTTCTCATTTTTGTTTTTTTTTTTTTTGCAAATTAAATTTCCAATTTTCTTTTGTTAAGAAACAATTTTCCCGAAGGATATTTTTACGTATCCTTGGAATGAATAAAAAATTATATATATAAAATTGACTGATTATTGTCTAATATTCCATAAAAAATAATAAAAAAAAACAGAGCAATCGTAAAAAAAAACACAGATTCAAAATTGAAAAGAAAAGGTGTGAAATAAAAATAAAAAGTAAGGAAAATATTAAATTACAAGGTTGATTAACTCTCAAAATGAAAAAAAAAAAAAAGATAATGTATAGCAGAATATGAAACCAGAATACACGTTAAATTAAAATCATAACAAAATAAAAAATTTAAAAAAAAAAATATCATAGTGATGATGCAACAGTTCAACACGCACTCCCACTTACACATACGATCAAAGTATTTATTTGTTCCAACCGATAACTTTACTGCTATGAATTAATAAGAAGATGAGAGTCCAATGATGCTTGAATGCATCAATAGAGTATTTAAATACCTGAAAATCTAACACTCAAATAAAACAATAATAATGCATTAAATTCTCTTCATGGTAAAATATTTCTATGTGAAGTGATAGATGAAATCAATTCACGAAGATATGAATAATAAAAAATGTTAATTTTTGAAGTGCTCTGGAACAATAAACAAATAATAAGAGTTATAAAAGTTTAATAAAAAAAAAAAAAAAGATATTAAAGATTTGATTTAGTTTCTTTCCAGTATCTTTGGCAAAATTTCTAATAATAATTGAAAGGATTTTAAAATAAGTTATGAATTCATTTGGCTTAAATAAATTATATTAAAATGTGTCAAGTCAAAACTTAGACGATTAATTAAGAATTTATTAAATTTATTGATTCATGAAATTGAAATTTAATCCCACTTAAAATAAATAACAAAACCATTAATTCTGAAAGGTTATCTTGTCTCAAAAATCTTGCAAAATGTTGTCTTTAACATAACGGTAAATTTAGATATTAAATTGCAAAAACTTTTGTAATTTTTTATATTGTTTTATATTTCTAGCTAAAAAAAATATCCTATTATTTGACATTTTCAGATTGAAATATTGTTAAGCTAAATCTCAATCACATAAATTTTAAAATAAAGGTTTTTCTAACTTTAGGGGCTGTAACTTCGTAACTACATAAAAAACATGATAGGACTACATAAAAAACTTCTTCTATAGTATCTATTAATATTTTTCAAAGATAATTATGCATTGCTAAAATTATGTTGCTCCATCTTAAACGGTGTAGAAATATTATAGATAGTTGAACAGAGTTAAAATGAAAAGCAAATTGTTTAAATATTTTTAGGATTTAGCTTAAGCAAAATTTATTTTAAAAATATTATTTTATACTAGATGTGGTTTTCTTTTTAAATTATTGGCATTTTAGCTGAAAAGAATTAGATAAATGAGAAGGAACAGTTGAAAAATTAGAAGAAACTTTAATAAATTATAAAACTACCTTTTAGCATATTTTTCAAAAATTCTACGAAATATTTAGTTATTAGTCTTAACCTATCCGTCTGCCTGTTAATCTGTTTACAAAACTCCTTCACTGTTTAAGATGGAGCAACGTTCTTTTAAATTTTCACCATATCGATAAATCTCACTTAAAAATTAAAGTTGTGGAACAACTGTTTTGTCTAATCTCACCCTTAACGTCTCAAAATATGAAGTTAAATTTGGAAGCGTATTTTCAAATGCCTGTATCTTAAGTTCTTTCAATTTTTTTTCAACCTAGATATTTTGAATTTTTTTTTATAAAACTTATAAATCATAAATTTTATAATATTTTGAAATTTAATATTTTCATTTACCGTTATGTTACAACAAAATCTTTCAAGAAATCTTTTGTAACACTTTCAGTGAGAACCTAAATCAGGAAATATTTTTGTGTTCCTCCATATTTAAAAGCTATTAGGACTCAAAAACTGAAAATTGCAAAAGAAAAAAAACAATCAAAGTATCTTTAAATAAAAGATTTTAAAAGATATACAAAAAGTGTGATTTTAATCGTTGCAATTTTAGGTTTTAGGACATTTTTAAAAAAATTTCTTTTAATATGTTTCATATTAATAACTTACTCACTTAGCAGCATAAACTAAATTGCCATCATCTTTCTTTTTAAAAATGAAGTTTAAGAATTTGAGATTTTATTCGATCTTTAAGAAACGTTTCATGAAAAGCATGAAAAATCCGTTTTTTTAGCAAGGATTACTAAATAATTTTACAAAAAAGCAGAAAATCAATATTATATTATTTCTGACAGTTGAGTTACAGTTGATCATGATTGGTTTTTAAAATAATTATCACGCTCAGAAGCAATGATTTCTACCAATTACACGTTTGTTCATCATAAAAAATAAATCATGTTTTTTTCTGTTTTTTAACGAAGAACGCCAACTAGTTTTTCTTTTAAACAACTAAAACCACAACCTTTTGATATATTGTACAAGTTGTTTTGGAAGATAAGTACATAGGAAGGATGTTTAGAAAATTGGTTTTGGCATGATTACGGTTATTAAGGAGTTAAGAGACAAAATACATCTTATGACGTTAGATTTCCCCATTCTTCTGGAAAACATATATCTACATTAATTGTACTTTAATATGAATTTAAACAGTTTGCGTTAATTCGACATTTTTTATGGATTGTTAATATATTTATGATAACATAAAAACATAATTTTTTCCTCCTCTTTGACCAGACCAGAAAATTTTAAAAGTTTGTTTTAAAACTTACTTACATTCTAATACTAACTGTAAATTCCTTTTAACCTAATGTTTTTCTTTCACAAATTACAAATTACCAACATTTAAATATTGTAAAGTTGAAAAGAAAATAACTCACCATCATTTTTAAATCATCATTTATTCATCTTCAATTCATATTTTATTAGTAGTTTTACTATCTTTTTACTTAAAAAAAAAAAAAAACATTTATAAGAGCAGCTATTTTTAAAAAAAAAAAATTTTTGAAAGAGGAAAGAAATAGAATCATAAACTATTAAAAAAAATGTTCCATTATTTTATCATTTCAATTTAATAAGACTTAAATGTTAAACATTTTTTTTTTTGCCTCTTTTTAGTATTAAAATTTCAAAGGTCCCTTTTAAGATCCAAAGAAGTAAAAAGGTAAAAATAAAAAAAAGAATAGTAAAACGGCATTGTATGCATTTATGCAAAAGTCAAAAGTAAAAAATATTTACTTATTTTACCGACTAAAAGTTTTTTATCTTTTTTTTTTTCAATTTTATCTGCAAATTTAATATTTGAAAGGAAAAAAAAAAAAAAAAATTTAACTTAAAAAAGAGGGTACTTAAAATTTTTCTTTTTCACTCTTTTTAAAGAATAAAATTTAAATCACAGTTTTTTTTTTTAGTTTTTCTTTTCATAAGTTGACCTCTTTTTCTTTAACTCGATACTTACGATCACTATAATAAACAATTTCCTTCCACTTTAAATTAAATGCATATTTTAATAATAAAATATTCATCCTAAATTAAAAAAAGATGATCTGGTCACTAAATAATATTAAATATTTATAAAGAAAAACCACATTTGTATCCACATTTTATAGACAATGAATCAAGGAGTAACCAAATTCATAATTTTTCAAATAATTTTAACCGCATATTTTAAATATACATATATAATAAAATATTGATTTCCAATCAATAGTAACGAAATCTGTGTGGTTCAAAGGCATTCTACTTTGTGCTAATTAATAGCATATTAAAATACAGGAAGTTTTCCCAACAGAAATCTGCGCAATATCGTAAGTGCTCCCTATCATATGCCACTTTAATTCACTCCGCTTCATAATGGTAATATTCAAAGAGATTTAAGAAACTCCACAATTTTAATGAAATAAAAAGATATGTCATAAATTATAAAGCTCGCTTAGAACGGTATATAAATATGGAACCTGCTCTACTTATAAAAATCATATGATTATGTACACAGGAAAGATGAAAAGAATGTAATCTTTAGATAAAGCTCAATGTTTTTTTATGAAAAAATTAGCTTAAGAAGAGTACATAAAAACAACGTTAGTAAGTTCGGCTAATTTTATTAGAGGACGAGTGACGTTTAGTCAATAAAAATCCGACATACACTATCAAAGTTAAATGTCATTTTACTAGATAAACGTCCCTTTTTTTAATTACCTAAGTTATACATCTCAGCAAAAATAAAATTATACAGTTAAGGATTGATATCTTAACTAGTAAATTATTTGTAAATACTTGGAAAATAGATTTTAACTTGGAAAATCTTTTCTTGAGCTAAAAAAAACAATGCTTTAAAGTCTTACATTGCAATTCAATTCAATTCAAATATGGGTTTGATAAAAACTTTAACATTATCAATAATTTGGCATATCAATAAAATTTAACATATAGATGTGAAGTATATAAAATGTAACACTGTATAATCGATTTATTAAATCTTATTCGATTGTATTTCCTTTGATTGTATGACTAATACTAAATAACTCTATATATACCTTTCCCAAATTACATTAACAATATTTTAAAGTATATGTCGCATTCTGATTTAAAAAATATTTTTAAATAAAATTAATTCATAAATTCTATAATACACAAAAGTTTAAATTTACTTTATAACTTCCTATTTATTTAAAACTTTCAACAAAAATTTGAAAGTCTTTTTAAATCTTTAAAACATCCATTTTTAAAAAACATGTTCTATTCCACTTTAATGCTCTCTAAATATAAACGCAAAGAAACATTTTGTACGCGAGATTTTTACGAATAAATGTTTAAATTTATGCATGAAATCTAAATATCTTTAATTTAAATATAAAAATAAATATCTTTAATAAAAAATAATATTATGTATTTTTTCTGTATATCCTGAATTAATTTCTCAGAATAAATAATCAAATTCCAAAAAAAAAATTTATTAGATATATTATTATTTTCTTCAATAATATTATTATATTGAAAAGGCCAATGTTTCCAAAAAGAAAAAAATAAAAAAATGTCAAAAATCTAAAATCTAAAATAATAGAAATTAAATTTGAACAGTAATTTTAAGTTTAATACGCATTTCAAAAAAAATAAATAAATAAATAAAACAAAACCATAAGTGACCGGAAGTAATGATATTCAATAAGAAAAATTAAAAATACATAAACAATATACACACATAAATATAGTTTTAAAAGGACTAATATAGGTAGAATAATTTGATCTTATCTCCTTTCCGTTAAGTAATAATTATTATTTTGTCATGCCTTAAGCCAGATATTTTTATTTTCTATAATATAGTCCACATAGTTTATCGCATTGATTTAAGTATATCCAAGCTGTCGAGTGTATCGAAAACCGACTGTTTAAGTAAATGACTTATTTATCGTAGAATTACGAGCTCATAAAATGCCAAATCGAAAATATTTTTCACGACGTCCTCTAGATTTTAAGGTAATTCTTAATCACTTCTTCTATACGTTTTAAGGTGCATTGACACTAGAAATTAACGTTATCTCAACAAATAAGAAAAAAAAAAAGGTTACACTAACTAAAGGGATTGAGGGGGATGCAATGTAAAAAAAGAATGCTGGAAACTTGAATGCAGAAAAATCTAAAAGTGATACACCAAGTTAAAAAATTAATGACTACTACAACATTTTTATAGTTCAAACTTGTCAATTTTATACCATGCATTTTGCTTAATACCAAACATCAGTTAATTCAATATTTTGAAAATAACCGTAACTGATCTAGACATAATTTACTTGGGTTAGTTTGTTAGTAAATAAAGACTAAACTACTTATAAAACTAATTAATTAACTACTCTTAAAAAAGTTAAATAATATAGTTAGAACTAAATCTCCAACAGTTAAAAAGAAATCTCTAATTGATTATGCATTTCAAAGGCATATGCAACTTAAATTACAGTGTGAGATTAACCATGCAGGCAAAGGAGCCAGTAGTTTGTATGAGCGTAGCCTGTATGAAACAATTCATAGAACTAAAGCATTGTATTGGTCTCTCTAAACATACGGGAGATAGTGAGAAGTTCCATAGTATGTAGAGCGATGTGGATATTGAAAAGTTAGATCGACCTGAAATTGATTAGATTTTCCCTATATCTCATTTGTTTGTGAACTAAAAAGGGGAAGTAATAGCATCTTAAATAACTTATAGAAAAATATGATCTCAGCTCATCATCATTTATTGACATTAATTCAAATCATAATAATATATTGCCGGGTTTACCCCACTCCCATTATCAATTATTCATACTATCTTTATACTTTTATTCTTGTTCCAATATATTTCACCTTTAATACAGTGGAGAGACAAACTTGTCAACCCAATCATTGAACAATTTGCCGAAAAACAAAGACATGTATTTAATAAGAAACTATTCAAATTGTCAGTTCTAAAAATTTATTTTTGCATTTTATAGTTGACTGTTCATTCATTTTCTTACTAAAAAATGTTCATCCCAAACCACAACAATTTAAAATATCTTATTTTAAATGAATCATTGTATCTTAAGATATAAAATATAAAATATGAAAATAAATAATTGTCGTTCAGCTTTTAAAAGTGATTACATTTATCTTCAAAAATAACTGCATAAATTAACAGTAGAATAGCTGAAATTCATAAACTTCCAAATTTTATAATTTTTATTTCGCAATAAAATATTGAATACTTTAAGTGTATGATCAACCTTAAAAATTAAAAAATAAAAATAAATAATTTTCCTTTGAACTTTTGTTTATTGTTCATTTTTTTTTTTAGTCTTAAATAATATTAAAAAGGAAATATTTCTATAAATTTGATTATATTATTTTATTATCTTTTCAATAAAATTGCACAGGAAAAAAAAAACATGAATAGAACCAATCAAAAGGTGAACTTAACAAGAAATATTCACGCATACTATTCAAATAAATAAAATTAAATTTTTTTTTTTGTTCTTTTTACTAACAATAATTTTTAGTACCAGTTGGGATCGAAACCCTTAAAGGATTTTGAAGATAATAATATTTTGAATAACATTTTTGATGTGTTTTGTTTTTTCTAGAAGAATGTTAAGATATATTTGAAAAAGTCTATAGTTAAAATTAAAAAAAAAACTACTTGTCATTATGGGGTTTAAACTGCTTATCAACACCTCCTGCAGGAGTTGCAAAGAACGTGAGAACCTTGAAGCAAACGAAAGTGATAACTTTGAGCATTTTCCTTGTAGATGTCCGGCCCTAGCGAGAGTCAAACACCTCTCACTCGGCAAACCGTTCTACAACAACCTTTTATGAAATGGCTCAAGACACTGGAATCACAAAAACAGATTTTAATTAGAAAAAATGATCTGAACCGGGCAATATCTTAAACTTTGATGATAGTTATAAAGCATTCTTAATATTGTAAATTAAGTAGAAGATCTGTCAACAATATAACATCGAAAGTTCATTTTGTTAACCATTCTGATCTAAAAAGAATCGAAATTTTGTCTAAAACATTTCACAATAAATTCAACAATTAAAGAGTAAACAAACAATTTAACAACATTGTAGAAGCTCATCGTGATGGATTTTGTGTTTTACCATAAAAAGTGCTCTCTAAATTAAATCCGTTAAATTTCTTCGTCGTCAAAACTGCAGATTACAAATACCGCTTAATTATTATACTCAATGATTATTGAAAAATCAGCAATGACAACGTCACAAAATTAAAAGTGTCACAAATATCAAAAATTTTGTCAAAATAACAGATGTTAAATTATACATTTTCGAATTATACATTTTTTTAACAAATTTTTTATTTACTACTCATTATTACACACAAAAAACAAATAAATTTTAGCTCTCCGCTTCTTCTTTCTTTTTTTTTGTTTTTTTTTTTTTTTTTTTTGTAACTTAAAATCCCGCCTTTAATCTTCAAAAAACACTATCAAAATTTAAAAAAAAAATTTATATAAACCAAGCAACTCATAAAACATTTTAATCCATCCACTAACTTCTTAACAAGTACCTTATGGTTGATTAAATCAACTTCCAATTTTGCAAGCAAAATAATATTAAAAAAAAAAAATAAAAAAAAAATATTTGCTTTTAAGGTAATATTAAAAAGTAATAGAAAGAGATGGAAGAATGTAATACCTTTACCTTTTACCTTTATGAAAAATTAAAAAAAAAAAATTAATGTTATGTTTTTTTTTTTTTTTTCAATTTTCTTATACAGAGAGCATTAAAAAAAACTTATAAATAAGTAACAGGAAATCCTTAATATTCGTATATATGTATAAGAAAAAAAAAAAAAAAGAACAAACTAGAAAGTACAACGAAACAATAAAAACAAAAATATTTTTTCTTTACTTAAGGAAATTTTATCTTTTTTAAAAGAAAATTTTTTAAGAAAAAAAAAAAATAATAAAAGAAAAACAAATACATTCATACAACAAATATGCAGAAAAAAAAAACTTCTTGTTTCTGATTTTTTGTTTTTTTTTTTTTCCTTTTCAAAAAAAAAAATCCTTAAAAAAGGAAGTGAACTTTTTTTTTTTTAAATTCCCGTTATTTTATTTTATTTTTTTTTTTTAAATCTATTTTATTGGAAAAAAAAACGTAATAAATATCCTGCTGAAATATAATGTTTATACTAATAATATTATTGCAAGGATAAAGAATAATTTTACCCCAACTCTATAATTTTTTTTTTTTACTTTTTTTTTGTTTGTTTTTTTTTTTATTTCCTTTTCACTCATTCCTATATATACTAATTCTCTTTTATATTTTTATAATAAAATTTAGAAACGACAATCAATCGTATGTGTACTTTTGTACTGTTATTCTTTTTCTATACAAAAAATATAAAATATTTTTTATTTTTTTTTTTTTTTTTTTGGTATTTCTAAAGAAAATTGGTAAATGCTTGTAAATAGCTGTATATTTGTAAATATTTTTCTAAAATAAGATATCAAATAATATAAGTCTTATATAAACTAAGCTTAACATCTTCCTACATATTGCTTTTAAAAAAAAAAAAATTAATTATAATTAAATGCAGTCCAACCATTACTTGTTATAGACAGTAAAATACGTGAAACTTTCAACATTAAATTATAGTTGGGTGTCTATAATATTATATTATACAAGCGCTTAGTTACGAAACCTGATTAAACTTAATTTTTTTTTTTATTTGATACAAGTTATTTCATACTTCATAGGTATAAAATACATCATTTCAAGTAAATTTTCCTTTGATATAATTAAGTAGTAACTGAAGACCTTAACACATTTAAAACATTTTTAAATTATCTTATATAATTTCCTTTAATTCTGTTTTCAGTTTTTAGCTTGGTGTTATGCTTTATTAATAGCTGGTTTCGATATTTTTACGTTAACATTTGAAATGAAAAGGTAATAAAATAATAATAAGTATACGTAGATACGATATTTGTCGAAGAGATGAAAACTTCCTTCAATAATCCGAAAATACAACATAAGTAAATTAAAGAGTTACCATTATTTTATTTACACTTACAACATTGCAGCATTTGCACTTGTAACACAGTTAAACAAATATAACTTTATCCCATCTGCCTTAATTTACAGTTACTAATAAAATTCTCAAATAATTCTGATGACCTTGGTACAAAAATATTACAAGGAATAAAATGGGCCAAAAACTTATAAATGCTACAATACAAAAGTTATAAATAGCCAAAAACATAACAGGAAAAACTGAAGTCATTCACTGTCAAATCATGCTGATCGAATTCTAAGAAATTTCTTAAAATTATGAAAAAATTTATATACCAGGAAAAAAGATGAAACGAAGCTAACAAACCAAATTACTTAAAAAAGAACAATACCAACAATAAATAAATAAAATTTAAAAAAGCGTCTAAAATATATTTTAAATCTTTTACTTGCCCATAAAAATACCAAGAAATCAAACAACAATAAATTCCATTTTTAATTGGTATTTACAAATATCAAAAAGTTCAAAAACCGTCTCTGTTACTGAACGCAATGCAAGGTTATCAATACAAATATATGTAGAGAATAAGAAAAGTAAAATGGTATTATGTTTATTTCTTTTACGTTTACAAAAGAACAAACCAAAAATAAAATTACAAAATGAAAATAAGAAAATAAGAAAAAAAAAAGTAAAGGTAAAATTGAAAAAAAAAAAACATTTTCCTTTTAATCATAATGAAGTATAATAGGCATTGAGTTACAAAAAAAAAAAAAGGAAAAAAATTAAAATTAAAAAGATAAACTATGAGAAAAAAAAAAGTGTTCCTTTCTTTTCATTGTTTCTTTCTATTAAATAACGGGTTTTCAATTTTTTATTTTATTTTTCAAAATACATTTTTAACCATTAACGCACAGTTGAAAATAACGAATATATAAAAGATTCGTTAAATTAATAAAATTACATATATCATATATAAAAATTTAGTGATATATACATACATATATGTCCTTGATCCTTTATTTTATCATATTAAAAAATAAAAAACATTTGAAAATTTGCTTTCATTCATTAGTTTTCAGTTCATTTTCCGATTTGTCTGTTCGTCCCTATACAAAATATCTCAATACCATTTTAGATAAGGGAATCAAATTTTAACTATACATTTATAAATTTTATGAAAGTTAATTTTTAATTTTTTTTTCCTTATTTCCAAGAGCGGCATTGGGAACATAAGATATCTACTAGGCATCTCCATCTGACTCTATTCGAAGAATTTATTTTTACTTCCCCCCATGTTTTTCCAGTTGAGGTTAGTTCCTCTAGTATCGTTCGCCTCCAGTTGTTATTGGGGCGAGCTCGTCTTCGGGTTTCTTATGGGTTCCATTCTAAGACTTCCCTTGCTATGCATTCTTGCGGCTTCCTAAGTGTGTGCCCTATCTATCTCTACTTTTTTCTTTTGATCTCTTGCCCAATCTGTTCTACTGTGGCAAGCTTTCATAAGTCATTGTTACTTATTGTATTTGGCCGGTATACTCTGCATATGATTCTTAGACACTTATTAATGAAAACATGTAGTTTCTGTGTGATGTTGTTCGTAACTAACCAGGTTTCACTCCCATGTGTTAAGGTGGTTTTTACGCAGGTTCCCAATATTCTCAATTTTGTACCCCTGGACATTTGTGTGTTTTTCCATATTGACTGTAAGCGACCGAACATTTCCCTGGCCTTTTTAATTCTGATTTCATTGTGGGCGTTTACGTTGCCGCTGTTATTTATAATGCAGCCCAAGTAATGGAAGTTATCTACATATTAATTAAAGATAAATATAAAATTTCATTTTTCTTTTATTGATCCACTTATTAAATTACTACAACCATTTATGCTTCATTCACTGCTTCTCCACATTTCGTTCCGAACTATTTCTTTAAAAAAAAATTTCAATTTAACGATTCATTGCTTCAGAACATTTTGTTCCTAACAAAAAAAAATTAAACTGGAAAAAATATTAGTACGCTCTTCAGATATTTTTTTTAAATTGAGAGAGTGAGAGAGAAAAAATTCATCGGAGAAAAAAATTCTCTTCTAAAAAATTAGAAATATTTTTTTGAAAGTTATAAAGTATATTTAAATTTACAGTTACTTGAATCCAAATTTTTAAATGAAATTTGAGACTCCTGTATCTTTTAGTTGCTTAAAATTGAAAGCTTCTAATTTAAGATTAATAATACCTTTTTAAAACCGTTAATATCAGGATAATTTTTTATATTTTTTAAGAGATAATGGGAGATCGTAAATTGAAAATTAATTGTTTTAGAAATGTGCACCTTTAAAACCCATAGTTTTACTGTTAGTACTGTTAGTAATGCCATTTTTTTATTATTTATTCGTTTTCTTTTCTGGATATTTTCCAACATTTATTGTTGTTGGTTTTCTCTTATTCTGTATCGTACTTTTTTTTTTTGATGATGACAAATTTTATTTAAATTTAATTAGAAGAATATCTTATATCTTGAAATTTTATTTCATTCTGTATTTTTTTTATGTAGGTAGGTATTATTTTTTTTAGTTAGGAATTGTTTTTTTTTTAAATAAAATGATTCATTTCTGAGAACGTCTCATGGAAAAATTTTTGAGTCAAACAAAATTTAATTAAAATCTTTAAATTTTTGATATATTTCTTTTATCTTTTTACTTAATAAATAATTATCTCCTTCAGATGCATTATATAATTGTTAGAAGTGATTATTTCAGTCTATATTACAATTTGACAGACCGACCGGGAGAATTTTTTTGTTTTTGTCATCAAAACTCATTGAATAAAAATAATTGTCATCAACAACCAACAGACCTTAAAAGGTCTTGAAATTTCTAAAGTTCTTCTTATGTTCTTAATTTTTGTTTGTAAATAATTTACTAATGATAGATTGAAACAGAAGTTGAAATCCGCTTCACAATCTTTCATCTTTTATATAAATTTTTGCACTTGGAACACTGAAAACTTGAAATAAAATCAGAGTTTAATAATTGCTAAATATTAAAAATTCTTGTAATTTAAGTGTTTAATAAAATTTTAAATAAAAACCAATAATTATTTTAAAATATAGATTCATTAGGTTTAAAAAAGACAGGATTTCAACGTTTATTGATTTTACTATATACGCCTCTGGCCAAATTTATTTTTAAAACAAAAAACAAATATAATAAAATTATTAACAGTATTATTTGTCTATCAAATGGTACGTTAACTTTTCAAAACATTCGAATATATAAGAAAGAATATTTAAATATTGATTTTCTATTGGGGGAAACAAAAATTCTGATGTATTACTATGTGGGCTGTCCGATATTACATAAAAAAAAAAGTACAACAACAAAACAATCAATAAAATAAAATAAAATTTCCCAAAAATGTTTTAAAAAGGAAGCTTCAAATAAAATCCTTGTAAATATATAATATATTTTTTTATCCTTTTAATATGAAAATCTTGTAAAAATTTCATTAAATCAGATTTTTTATAAATAAAAATTTTCACAAAAAAAAAACTATAGTATATGCTTTATAAACAAAGTACACAGGGTGATTTTCGTTTGATCATAAATATTTATTGGATGTATTTAGAAATGTTAAAACAAACAAGAATTTATTCTAAAGAGAATGTAGGATCTACTTTTCCAAATAATGAGCATTAGATTTCTTATTTAATTTTGGGACTCTTAATTAATTTGGCTAAAAACTATACATTATATCGGAAGGTTCCATTATTTCAGAAATAAAAGTAAATAGACCCCCTTTTTCCTTCCGTCAAAAATATTGTTTTATTAATTTGGACACTTCAAATACCCTCTATAAATATTTAAGACCATTCACCCTGTTTATGATTTATATAAAGTGAAAATATAAGTATAGACAAAGTTAATATAAAAATCCGGCTTAATAGTTACACAATAACTGATATCTCTATGGAATGACTTTCTATATGTACAATTTTTTTTTGTTTTAGATTTCTAAAAATAATCCCTAAGGATTTTTTTTGAAGTCAAATATTATTTTAGCCATTTTTTTTCTGTTTTTTATTTTATACTTTAATAAGTGGCAATTTTTTTCTGAATTCTGATATTTAATAAACATAAAGTGATTATTTTTCCAATTCATTTTAGTATACTACTAATAACCCTAATACGTATACACTATTAAAGAGAAAACAGTAAATAAAAACTAGTATTCCTAAATATTAAAATTGAAACTTTAACTCTATTCTGTACATTTAATACCTTTAGGCAATTTAATATTTATTATTAAAAACAAAACAAAAAAAAACAAATATGTATGTAAAGGAAAATATTTTAACGCAAAAAAAATAGAATTGTGTTGATATCCTAGAAGTATGCAATATTACTTTTATTTTATTTTAGCTACTGTAAATAGCACTGGAAGGGGCTTCGGTAGCCTAGTGGGTAGGCGTGTGGCGTATTAACCGAAGGAGTGCGGGTTCGATCCCTGCACAGGTCGTAAGTGTTTTTTTTTCTTTACATACCCCCTTACGACCAAATATAATGTAAATATATAGTATATAATATAAACAAAATAAATAATATTAGTATATAATTTAATAATAGTATAAAAACCTATAATGGCCTTAGTAGCCGATGGTTCAATAATATTGCATTACATTTATGTATGTAATATTAATATAAATAAATAAATAAATAAAAATAGCACTGGAGCTTCGGTAGCCTAGTGGGTAGGCGTGTGGCTAATTAACCGAAGGAGTGTGGGTTCGATCCCTGCACAGGTCGTAAGTTTTTTTCTTTAGATACCCCCCTTACGACCTAATATAATGTAAATATAAAGTATATATAATATAAACAAAATAAATAATATTAGTATATAATTTAATAATAGTATAAAAACCTATAATGGCCTTAGTAGCCGATGGTTCAATAATATTGCATTACATTTATGCATGTAATATTAATATAAATAAATAAATAAATAAATAGCACTGTCAAGCCTAAAATGGCCTTAGTAGCCAGGGGCTCTACTAATATTATATCAATTAATTGTATAATGTTAGACTTAAATAAATAAATAAATAAAATGTTTGTATCAAATTTTCCGATTAAAATTCTTCTCAATAATTTACCAATAATAATAATTATAGCTCGCAATTTCGTTCATAATCCCTACCAGGCTTCAGTAATTTTTTTTTAGTCCCTATAAGTGATATTCAATATTAAACTAAATAATTAAATAAAATTTTTATTTTCAATTAAATCTACAATAAAATCAAATGTGAAGGGACCTCGATGGCCGCTGATAGTGGTTGAGCGCGTGGCTTATTAACCGATTGAGTTCGGGTTCAAATCCTGTACAGATAGCAAATTTTGTTAATTAAAAACAAATGCCTCTTGCTTCAAAATAGGGATTCTTTAAGCTAATTAAAGCAATATCAGTTACAGCACTACTTCTATTAAAATTTCAGGAGTTGTTTTGATAAATTCTATACATAAAATGTCTATTTAATTGTTAATCTGAAATATACTTTTGAAACGATTAAATCATATTAAATCGTAAAATGAGCCTAAAAATCACAATATTTGTTTATTGTCTATTTTCCATTAAACAGACAATCAAAGTGCACTTTGTAGTCTAATTAATGAAATTCATAACATGGTTAAAATGAAAAAAAAATACTATAAAACTATAAACAAAAGGCAATTTTTCATTTGATATTAAAATGATGAATTCTTTTTTCCCCCTGAAATTCAACAATTCGCCATTTTTATACATCATTTTTTTTTTTTTGCGAATATATGACTCTAATACATTTATATATGTTTTTTTTGGCTTTGCATAAATACAGAAATTAACTAGAATGATTTTTTTATGTTTTAAAAGATTAAAGATTCAACATTGGTTTGGTTTATAGATTCTTGTTTTCCATTTTGATTTTTTAATTGAATAAAAATCAAAAAACCCGATCACGACTTTTAGTTGTTTTTTCTTTTTTAAAACAGTTTTATTTATTTTTTTTGTTGTTTTAATTTGTCTTAACTTAAAACTGATTTTAGAAAAAAATTTATATAAAAGTCATTTAAAAATTGTAGAATAGGGGCCTCGGTAGTCTAGTGGAAAAGAGCGTAGAAAATACGCTGTAAACACCGAGGGTGTGTGGATTCGAATCTCACACACGTCGTAAAAGTTATTCCTCCTTACGACATTTACAGCCACGCCTGAACAGGAAAGGCTATGTTATTTCCTGTCCACATTTATGTGGCAGAGAAATGCATTAAAAAAAAACAAAAGGAATAAAATTCGATAAATCATACGAACTATTCCTATTTTTGTTGTTAGCTAATAATATGATTTAATTAATATTAAAATTTATATAAAAACTAAAAAAAAAAAAGAAAACAAAAATCACTAACCATTTTTATTAGTGCTGAATTGAAATGGAAAACCAAAAATGTTTCAAAAGGGTGATTATTAACTAGTTTAAAAAAAGAAAAAATTTTCAACTGAAATATTTAAATTTATTCAATTTAAAAACTAAACTTTATTGAATTTTGAAAAAATTAACAAATTAAAGATCTCCATCAGAACAATATTCAGATCAAAAATAGAAAATTTGATTTAAAATCTTCAAACTTTATTTAACTTTAACAAAAACTACAAAAATAAATTTTCTAATTTATGACTAAAAATTTACAAAGTTTACAAAAAATTTTACCCTAAATGTTTTCATAAAATTTTCGAATATAGTCTTTAAAGACAAAACAAAAAACAAAATACGTTATAAACTTTATTGTCTAATCAAATCTAAAGTATCAATAAAGTTCCCACCAATCTTTTATTTTACATAAAATTTTAATGCATCATCACCTTATTTTTATTTATTTTTGTTAAATATTTTAATACCATTTTACATCTAAATTTTTTATTTGATAGGAACAATAACGTAACAATAATCACCTATATCACTTTTTTTTCACTATATCAAAATTTATATATTTTAAAATACACGCGCACTTTCATAAACATCCATTTCAAATTTTATTATAAACTTTTATATAAACAGTTTTATAAATTTATTTTGACTAGAACAGAATAACATTAGATAACCTTTATTTGCCCTTCATATAAGAGTTCTTACTATGAAGTTCCAACTTACTTTAAATCATGACAAATTTTTCTTATTAAATACTAGAATCCTGTTCTAAAAACATTCTTATAATAAAAAAAAAATTAATCCTTTGAAAGTGTTCCATAACTTTTATATCATTTGTCACTCAAAACAAAAATCAAAAATAACTTAATGTCTTAAAAATTATTATAAACGTAAAAACATATTAAAATCTAAATATTAGATCGATTTGACCAACATATAGGAATTAAAAAAAAAAAAAATTGAATATGAAAAAAATTGTTTTTTCACTCAAAACTTTTTTTACTTTAACAAAAAATTTAATCTGAAACAAAAATATTTTAAATATTATATAAACCTCAAATAAAAACCACAATTTAAACTTATTTTGAATAGCAAAGAAGATTTTTATTATGAGACAAAAAATAAATTTTCATAAATAAAAAAAACCAAGAATAGAAAAAGAATATTTTAAAAAGTAAATGAATAAAAAAAAACACACACTTACAAACAAACAAAAAAGAGTAACAAAACAACTTCAAAAGATTATCTTTACTTGTTTTTTTTTTATTTTCGGTTCAATCCCTCCTCTCATTCTTACAATTGTTAAATTTTTTTTTCCATCACATTCATTTCCTCATTTTATGTCTCATGATGTAAAACCAATTAAACCCTTGTCTTTCTTTGTTTCACGCTTCGTCTACTGAAAATGAAAAAAAAATAAAATAAAATAAAATAAAAACAGCAAAAAATAAATTCCGCGAAGTAGAAGTAAAAATCGCATTAAAACAAACAAATACAAAATGAAAAGCGCCTTAATAACCTTTTGACCTGTATAGAGTAACGGTAAAATAAAAAACAAATAACAAAAAATTAAATAATAATTTTTTTTGTTTTTTTTTTTTTTTGTCTTTATAATTTTATTTTATCCTGTTTTATTTGTTTGTCATTTATTTATTTTCACATTTCACATTTCACATTTCGCATTTTATTTTTTTTTTTTATTTTTGTTGTTTTGTTACTCATACGTAAAGGATATCCTTTACTATATAACGGTATTTTTATATTTTTAAATTAATGTTAAACTTAATTTATGTTTAGGTTAGTTTTTGATTTGTCTCATTTTATTTGCGTTTATTTTTGTTATTGTTGTATTTTTCATTCTTTATTTACTCTTTTAAGAATGTTTGTTTATTTTTTTTTTTGCCCTCCCAACTTTTGTTTATTTATTTGCTCCTTTTTTAAATACATTAGATTCTTAATCTTTATAAGAATTTTTTTCATATAGGTAGTCAGAAATATAATGAAAATAAAATATATATATTTGTTTTATATTCACTCAAAATCACTCATACTCTCATCAACAAACTATAATCATTCTCGGCAAATTTCTGTCAAAGATTAAGAAATCAAGACTCATTCATACGATTCGGTTTTATAATTTTAATTATTGCTCTTTATACTATTATTATAGCTGAATCTTAATTTTTCTTGCCTGATAAGTTTTAAAGCAGTAGAATACCAAAGATATCTAAAATATATATAAAATAGAAGATGAGAAGAAAGAAGGAATGAAGTATAGATTATTTCTAGGATAAGGAATAATGTATCCAGAATGGTATTTTGTCAAAAATAAGTCTTTTGTGTAGCAACCGCAAATTTTAAAACAATTTATATAATTGTAGAATCATTAGTACACTTTGTATTATTAGACATGGAACTATTTAAAAATTCCGAAAAAGCGACAATTTTTTTTTTTTTATTCATTTCGCTGCCATATAAATGTAACAAGAAAATTACACAGCCTTTCCTTTTCAGGCGTGTGACCAATTTGATGTATTTTTATTGCAGTGTATATTTGATCTTTTGATCATTCAAAAAGTCTGACCGCAAATTATCAATTGTATTACAATACATAGATTTACATATACATCAGTCATCTTCCAAATTTACAAATTTGATTCTATTATTTCTACCTAAGATTAGTTGTCTAACATTTTCTAACTACATTTCTGTCACACTCTAAGTAATGAAAATGTTGATATCTAAAGAATTTATATTCGATCAAATTGAATTAGACACAATTGTTTTGGACAAAATCTTATTCTGTTATTCAAATACATTAATATTAGATTAGGTCTACCAGCAGTAACCCGTTTCCTTTAATTTTCTTTTTTATTTTTTGTGTTGTCATTGTCATTTTTATACATATATATATATATATATATATATGTACATACTATGATGGTTAGTAGCATAAAAATCTGCGGAAACCAAATCCGAAAAAAAAAAAAAAATCACCTAAAATAAAAAAAACGGAAAAAAAGTCAACTTAAATTATTTAAGAATGTAAAGAGATTTTATGCGTGAGAGAAGTTTTCAAATAAAACAAAAGCAGAACCAAAACGAAAATAAAATAAACAGGCAAACAAACAAAAAGTAAAAATGACATCATTGAGATTGAACAAAACAAAAAAAAAAAAAAAAGAGAAAAAAGATAGATGAGATTTTTCAGATAAAATAGTTTGTCATTTTCTGAAAACACACACTAATTTTATTTGATTGGGGTTTTTGATTTCACATTTGTACACATAAATATTTATATAACATATTATGTATGTATTTAAGTTGATATTTATATAATATGAAAAAATGTACGGGTTCGTTAAAGAAAAAACAACAATTTATTTGATATTTTTTATTTGTTTTAAAACTTAAAGACTTAAAAACGTTTATTACTTAAAAGGTAAACAAATAAAAATGAAGTTAAGAATATATCATAAAAAATTAAATGAATTTGTAAAGATTTTATTTATTTATTTATTTATTTATACTAATATTACATACATAAATGTAATGCAATATTATTGAACCATCGGCTACCAAAGTCATTATAGGTTTTTATACTATTATTAACTTATATACTAATATTATTTATTTTGTTTATATTATATACTATATATTTACATTATATTTGGTCGTAACGGGGTAGGTAAAGAAAAAAACACTTACCACCTGTGCAGGGATCGAACCCACAGTCCTTCGGTTAATACCCCACACACCTACCCACTAGGCTACCGAAACCCCTAGAAATATTAACTGTCATGATTATATAAATAATAAAAAATTGCATACTTTTAGGAAAATGAATTATTTTTGATATAAATAAAACTGGATTTTTCCTTACTAAATTAAAAGCTGTACATTATTTATTAAAGTAAATTTAAATATGTATATCTAATTAGTACTACATCTAATAGTAATTAATGAAAGCTTGTAACGTTCTATTAAATCTAAGTTTGTAAGTATCAAGGTAAAAGATTTACGAAACAAGATAAAGATAAGGTACTGTCGCGAGAATTAACTTTTAACTGACTTTAAATTAAAGTCAATTTAATTTAAAGAATGGATAAATGGTATAGCCTTTGAGAGTCAATTTAATTTTTTTTTCTTAACCTCTCATTTTTACATTAATTTGACGTTCCCTTGAAATACAATTTTAATGTGGTTTTTTTTTTTAGAAGTTTCTTATTGTTTTTAAAATATTTTTGAAATGCAAAATCTACATGTTAAAACAATTAATTGAAACTAAGTTGACTTGAAAAAAAATCTAAATCTACCATATTGAATTGATTCTCGCGACAACACCTACACTCTTTTTTCTATTTTTGCATCTTATTTAGTTTAATTAATTTATTTCTAAAATTTTATTCACATTTTAATCTAAATAAGATTATCTAACTGTTAATAAAAATATGAAACGTATGAACTTCGAAATTAAATAATATTGAAAAGTTATTAATTAAAACAAGGTTTAATAATTTGGATAATGTCCAAAATACAACCTAAAACAAAAACAAATATTAAAAAATAATTCGAAAAAAAATTCAAATATTAGAAAATCTAATAAACCACCTTGTACAACATTTATTTTTCTGTCAAAAATTAAACGTTATTTCCACTTTTATTACTTTATAAAATTGCGTTAAAAGGTATCATTTTATAAAAGATATCTTAGGTGAAATTTAATTCTTTATATATTGAACTAATTTCTGTGTTAAAAACATGAAGAGAGAAACAACTTAGATAATTACAGTTAGATATAAATTGTAGTATAAGTATATGCCGCTATTCAAGTCCACTATAATTACATTAAAATTTTTAAAGAACATTATCTGAGAAAATTTTTATTAAACACTGTACCTCTTAAACATTCTAAAATTTCTTGAATTAAGTCATTAAAAGTTTTTACTTTTTCATAATTTTTTAATTTATGCTTTTAAGGGTTAATCTTCTACTGAACCCTTAAACCCTGATTCCACTGCTTTTAAAGATTCCTCATTTAAATGAATCCTGGCTCTTTCAGCAGTCAATCTGGAGAATGTTTTTGTTAAATTGTCAACTACTTTGCAGATTTATCATCTAATTGTTCTTAGTTTAGTTAACTTTTCCACTCGTATGTCTGCGACTTTCTGTGTATGTGCACGACTTTTCATTAATCTATTATAGTTAAAAAAAACTTTAATTTTCAATTCAATTTTAATATGGTTTCAACAAAAGGTAAGTATCAACATTTCTATATTACAAGTAATATGCCATAGGAAAAGATTTACCTAATTTACAACAAAACTTCTTAAAAATTACCAACAATTTTCCAATACATTACATACAAAATTCTATTTTAAAGTTAACTTTTAAAAGAAAATTTACAAATATATACCTTCTAATTTTTTTAAATACTCATATTATTATGTATTCTAATTCTTAAATTAATGAAAAATCTATAATTCTTGCATCATTAAAATATTGCTCCTATTTATCTTTAATATTCAAAGTCAAAATTAATGCAAAGTAAAATTAAGTAAAGTAAAGAATTATTTAACAAAATTACTAGATTATATAAGAAAATAATAGTTGTATAACTGCAATATTCTCGATACATTTTTAAAGACATAATTTAATTAATTAAAAATTTTAGAATATCCAATCATTTTTTTTTTAAATTACTTTTTATCTTTTTCTCTTTAACATAATCAAAATTTTTTTTTTTATTCTTCAATTAAAAAATGACAAATTACTCTGATAAACACTTCGATCAACGAAAAAAAAAATAGTAAAGAAACCAAAAAAAAAAACAATAAAAAAACAACTCAATATAACCCTTAGACATTGTATTTTAAATTGAACCATTTTTTTTGTTGCAAATCCCTGTGCTAAAACACGCATCAATCAATAATGTTAGAAATATCACTTGCATTAAATGTCAAGACCATTTAAAAAAAAACCAATTTTTTTTTTTTTTTTTTGTAGTTTATTTTATGTCTCCCTAGACACTTTAAACTATCATATCAAATATTGTAACCAAAGTAACAAAAACAAACCTATCATAAACACAATTTCTTCATTAATCATTCCATCTCTTTTTCTCTTTCGATCTTTTATATTAAAAGATTGTTGTACAGAACAAACTTGTATCCTTTCACTTAAAACAACATATAAACATTGTTAATTTTTTTTTTTTTGCATTTTTTTTTTAAAAAACACATGAATGGTTCATGAATTCATTCAGTATGAATAGTTTAACTATTTTAATCTATATTGAAAGAAGAGAATATGAAAGGGAAGAGGAAATTTAATTAATTCTAACCACATAGTATCCGCCTTTAATGAATACATGAATCTTTTGTTAATGTTCTTTTTTTTTTTTTTTATCGAACTTTTTTTTGCTTTTTTAGTTTTAGTTCTTTAAACGCATCCTTTTTTTAGTAGTCGTTTTTTTTTTTAATTGACGCCATAATATAAAAGAACAATATAGATCAATCATTTAAGCAAATGTTACTATATATGTATAACCACAAAGAAATAAAATTAAAAAAAAAAAAAAAAAAACTTATACCTACAAGTTTTTAACAAATTGAACTTCAGAAAAAATTCAGAATAAGGTTTAATACACATCTCTAAAGTCCTATAGAATACAAAAACAACTTAGTCATAACATTTAAACATAAGGAAAAAAGTATAGTCCAATTTTACTAATTTTTTCTACTTTCTTTGATTGTTTTCGATTTTTTTCCTCATCCTTTTAAAATTTAAAATATTTTTCATTTTATTTTACTTTTATTTTAGAAATTTTACAGGTATATTTCACCATACCTAAGCAATACATGAAGCGTATTTTAATGTCAATATATATCAGAATGTATAGAGTTAATGTGCAATATACATACTTCGACAATACAAAAACTTTTCCACAATCATTTTATAGGCGCCCTGCCACCCAACAATAACAATAAAGGCTAAACTCTTATTAAATTTTCCGAGCATATTGTTTGAATCAAAAGAAATTCGATGTACAAAAAAATGTGGTATAAGAATTTTATAAACCGTTTGGATAAAACTGCAATTAATCATTTTATCAAGCACTCAACCAACCTACTATTGCTAACAAAAATTAAAGTCACACCTTAACCATAGAATATCGTTATTAAAACTTTTATGTTCTTTTTTATTTCTAGAAAAACATTAAAAAACAAAAATTTTTTTTTGTTCCATAGAATTTATTTTTTTCAGTTTTAGGTTATATACAGCCATATACAAAAAAAAAACGAAATCTATCACCCTTTAGAAAATGTTGAGGTAGTATAGGGCAAAAAGAATAGAAAACATAAATACATACTGAATAAAAACTCTTAGTGCTTAAATGTAACAGTAAAGTAGCTTCTCATATATGCGGGAATTAACCAAAACAAATATATTGATATAGCCACATAATTTTACATGGAAGTTCCTTTGTAAAATTCAGTTTCTTTAGTTCTGTTAAAAACCTTAAGCAAATGGTTTGACGCTCGATTCTTTTAAAATTTTCCACAACTTATGTGCAACTTATAAATTAGGTAGGTAGGTAGGGGATGCATATTATGCACACTTATGCCATTTTAGCTCCGTTTTTATGCTCTGAATTAGTATTTCTCTTAATTAAACTATTTAAAATTCTTTATAAACTGCTGTAATTTATATTAAGTACACCTCCGACAGATTGAAAAGGCTGTTCAAGAAAAACCTGTCCAGAAATGTTCTTTTTTTTAGAGTAAGAGCTGGGCTTTCACACAACAGATGAAAGATTAATACATCTGTCTCTTCATCTTTGCAGTTTCTGTAAAAATTTAATGAGGAGAGTCATAGCCATCTGATCTAATGTAGGCGACATTTGTTTGGTAAGTTAAAGTATTAATAGAAAATATCTGCGATTTGTGAGTATATTGGCTTGTTGCTGAAATCAATATTTAATGGATGTAATAAGAACTCCGAGATTATCCTTTTTATTGATGACTTTAAAGATATGTACCGCTCCCAGTAAGTTCATCAGCTCCATAATTTTCTACGATACTACTGTATTCAGGTATCCAGACAAGCTGGATATCGAAAACTTATAACAAAATTAGTCCTAGCCTATTTTATTATTGATATCTATAACAAAAACTTTAATTATTTTTCTAAGCTAATTTCTTACGGAAATTTTCCGAAATAGATACTGACATATTATAATTAAAAAATTTTCATATACATATATAACTTTTCATTTACAAACCTTAAACCTTATAAAACCAAACAAATTAAACAAATTACACATACAATCGATAGTCCTGAAAATTATTACTTAAATCAATTATAATTTAAAATTATAGTTTTTCCAAATAATTACATACATATAATTATGTATTCCATTTTTTTTTTTTGTTTTACACATTATTTTTATATTTTTGTACTTTAATGTACTAAAAGTCTCACATACTGAATTATATTACTACAAAAAAAAATTATTCTAACAAACATTTAGAAAAGTACAAAATTACAAAAAAAAAAAAAAAAAAAAAGAAATTTTAATTCCAGACTAGAAAAAGAAAATCAAACAAATATGTATATGCAAAAAGTCTTTCCAACTATACTATAATCAATAATCATAACGATAATAATGATGCTGATGATGACGATGATGATGATAAAAACTTAGACATTCCTAATGATGAATGATGATGGATAAAAATGATGACGATGTAAGCAATTGATACATTCTTTGAATAACTATAGAAAACTTTAACTTATAATCTTATGTCCTCTTTATAATGATATTGATAACAATAACAATAATAATGATTGATTATTTGATTTGAATACTAAATTCAAAAATATAGTTCATAGTTTCCAGGTACAGGTATACTTTTTATATAGTTTCATTATTTTTTTGTTTTTTTTTTTTTAAATAAAGTTATATTAAAGATGATTCACTTAATACTTTCACATTATTGACATTGATGATGATTGATAATAATGATAATTATGATAATGATTATAATGATGATGAAGATAATTATAATATGAAAAAAGTTTGTATTTTTCTTTTTTTTTTTTTGAGTTTATCTTCACTAAAACAAGAAATACATAACTATAATAATTGATATTTTCATTAAGTTATCCTTAAAAATGAAAATATCTCTTTCTGTCTCTTTTTTTCTTATATTAAATACACTATCTAAGTTAAAACTAATATTAATAACAAGTGAATCCTTATATTATTAATATTAGAGTAGAAATACAATTTTATATTGAAACAATATAAAATGGTATTTTGTAAAGTTTTTTTTTTTTTTTTTTTTTGGAGTTTTTACCAACAAATTAAGTAATTTATACTCCATCATTTCATCTATACATACTCAATTTTTATTTTTTACCTGTATACAACTTGAGTAATTTTGTGGTTCCGGTCATTCGATTAGTTCGCAAATGTTTTTGGAATGTTATTGGAAAAGTTTTTTCTATCTTTTTCAGTGTACATACTTATATAATATATGTATGTGTAAATATTGCTAAGAAAAAGTCAAGCTAATTCAAGCCAATAAACTAATCAAGAACAAGTATAGAATTTTTTTTTTTTTACTTTCCTCCTTTCTTATACTTTTTGGTCTTCATTTTAAATCTTACCTTGTAACAGATGAGTTAAATTAATGTTATATTAAATACATTTATATATATATGTATATATATTTTTTTTTTCCTTTATAATAATCATGCTTGACTATTTCTTTCTCTTTTCATTTTTCTTTAATTTTTTTTTTTAAAGAAAAACTGAATGATTCTATGAACAAAAAAAAAAAAATAAATTTAAAATGATGATAGATATAATAGATGGTGGTGTGGTGTAAAACTTTGTTTCAATTATTTAATACATGTGTAATAAGATATTGAAAACTTTTTTTTTTTTCTTTAAGAAGAAAAAAAAAAAAAAAACCAAAATAACAGTAACTTTTACCACTTTGAAAAATATTGATGTCTTAGTTTTAAAAGTCTCAAGTTTATCTATCAGTATTATTATAACATGATCGTGAAAATTATATATATATTGTATGTATGTATGTAATAATAAAATTAAAAATATGTTTATGTAATTAAAGTATCTAGATTGAGTTCTGAAATGTTGATATTATAAATGTCAGAGGTGGATTTTAGAATTAAATACGAAAATAATTAAGATAAGATGTAAATACTTTTTGAAGTTTTTTTGTTTTGATTTTTTTTATCGAAAATGTTAAAGTTTAAAGGGATCAACAGTTACAATATATATTTATATTATAAGGAAATATTAAAAAAGAAGACTTTTTTTTTAATTATCGAGTAGATTAGATTAGATTATTTTAAAGGGGTGCAAGTAACATTACGATGATATAGATTCATTCTGCTCTCATTTTATTACGTATTGTAAAAATTATTTTCACTTATAATATTTCTGCCAGATCTACTGTCTCTAAGGAACTAAAAACCTACATAAGGTTTATTGATGACAGTTCGTTTTAATTTTTTTTATGCAGATATACATTTTTTTCGGGGAAAAACTATACCCAATTTTTGAATATGTGACGTGGAGATTCTTTCTTTCTTGACAAAATCTATATCATAATTATCTAATCCAAGCTAGTATCGAATAAATAGAAAAACAAAATTCTTGCTAAAAGCCTTGGAACTCAGTAGAAAAACCGACAACGCAGAAGCTGACCTAAATCAGATTCAATAGTAATTAAACTTAAATATATTTATATATCTTAACAAAACTTTTACTTCCTGCTTTCAAAAAAATAGCAAAATTTTTTTTCAACAAAAAAACTGGATCATTATTATTCCGGATTATACCAACATTCCGAGATCACTGAGGTATTTTCGAAAGATAGTTCTCTTTGATACAACTTCAAGTGAGAAATAGTGTGAAATTCTTAGGTGACTTTACCAAAAGCAAATATCAATTTGCAATCATACCAATCATACCTTATTGCAATTTTTAGTAATACAAGTCTTTTTTTAGAACAAAAAGCTAGTAAGTATAATTTAAAAAATTGAAACAATTTCAAACTAGAATCAAATTCTAATACAACAAAAATTTCATGAATTTCGCCTTTTCCGTAAACTGCATGGCAAAGTGGCAAAATCTATTTAGAGATATTAGGAAAAAAAAAAAAATATTGAAATACTAAAAATAATTATAGGAACTTTTAATGCAAAAAAAATTAAAGAAATTTAAAACATTTTAGTAAAATAATTAATTTAAAAATGATAAAGAGAACAGAACTTTTTATCGTTATTATTAGGTAGAAGAGGGGTACAAAAAAAATGAAACATCTGTACAGTTCAAAATAATCGCCTATCTTGGAAAAATAAATGAAGTAAACAGATTGTAATAATTGGTAATAATTGATAATAAACATTTGAAAAAGCTTCTCATACCTTATACGTTCTACTTCGAAACTTCTTTTAAACTTAATATTTAACCTTGATATTTAATAAATTTTTTAAGTTCTAACCTAAAATCTTTATTTTCCATCGGTTAAATGTTTTCTCAGTTTTATTCAATATTTTTCAAAACAAAGATATCAGGATAGGAAATTTTCCTCCTGACAAAATAATATTAATTTTATGTTCATTGAAATCCTTGTTTTTTTTTTTTTTTTTTTAGAAAATATTGTTAATTTATATCATCCAATACTGTTATTCAAAGATACTGTTCAATCTTGTTATTTAATAAGTATCGATAACATAACGGTCATTCTTTAATATAATTTTTTCATTTTTACTTTTTTTACCTTAACTATCAGTTACAATATGGATTAAAAAAAGTTTTTTTTTTTTCACGATGGACGATTATTTTGAACTGTACAGGTGTTCCATATTTCATTTTTTTTTCTTTTTTGTTCCCTTCTATTACCTAATAATAACGATAAAAAGTAAACAAAATAATGATTTTGATGTTAAATTAACAGTTTTATGATAATAATAATAATAAAAAATTATCAGAGAAATTATATTGAATATCTATAGTTAAATCGATATGGTTTGGTACGTGAGAATATTGATGGTTTGTTTTTCCCATAAAATACTGATGGTTTGAAAATTGGTGGTAAACATTATTGGCTGGAAGTGGAAAAAATATTCTTGAAAGAAATTGAAGTTTTTATTAGTTTTACTTTATTTTTGTTGAATTTCATTAAATATTAAGATTTTCCGATGAAATTAGAATGAGATAAAGAAAATATTGGAAAAAGATCGAAATAATAAAATATAATAATATCCCACTTATAATTAAATCATTTAAAAATTAGTTAGAAGAAAATAAAAGTTTTACTGTTTATTTATTAGGAGAATGTTAATAAAATAATTATAGAAAATTACCCGAAGTTTTAAGAAGTTATGAAAGAAAAATATTTTCTTCTTGTTCTATATTTTATACTTTTTTTACCCAAGTAATTTTATAATTAGGTCAAACTTAAATATCAGAATAAAGTAAGCGTTAGTGATAAAGAAAATTATATCTGTTAGTTTTAATCCATTTTTTAAATCCTAGCCTAATTTCTTATTTAATAAAATAGTTCCTATAACCCAAAATGTTAAAATCAAAACGTGCTTCAAAAACTTAACAATTAATGTAATTCTTTTAAATCACTTTCCTATTTCTTATTCTAAGTTACACTTAGATCTTTAGTTGAATCAATATTTCAATATTTTCAATATTTCAATTCAATATTTTTTCAATTTCCATATTAGTCTTACTTTATCCTTTAATTTTTTATAATATTTAATAACTTACTGAATTACAGTACAGTACAATAAAATTTGAATGTACTGTACCTACTTATTAGACAATTTCAAAAACAAAATTCAGAAAACATTTTGTTTTTACATTGTCATTTAAGAGTTTAACACATTTTACATTTTACTTCAACGTATTATCATTCTGTTTTTAGCATATTTAAAAAAAAATCATTCTAGCCGTACGTCCATCTGCTTACAAAACTTTTACTTCTTTTAAAATATAGCAACAGAATTTGAATTATGAATTGATTTTGCAAAATAACTTTTTTACGTAATTTCACCCATTATGAATCTAGGTTCAGCTGCTCAAATTTGGGAAAACAATACCTTTGTCTTACACACTCCAAAGTTTGATTATTGCCACCATGGAGTGAAAGTAAATGTGCATGATTTATGATTATATTTATTAAATCACTCTGGTAGGGTAGGATTAGAAAATATTTTTGTTCAGTCTCGGATAACTTGATAACCATCTTTTTTGTTCCACCGAAACAAAAAAGATGGTTATCAACTTCTGCTAGTAGTTTTTCAATCTAAAAATGTTAAAAAACAGGAAATTCTAAATTTTGTAATTAAATTTAACTTTATAGATAAATTAAATCTTACAGTTAAATTGAAATTTTCCAAAATTTTAGCTCTTCCGTATCCCGGAATACTTTATGTCTTCACTTTTAAATACTGAATACTACTTTACTATATTTTTAGAAGCATAAACTAGAGCTTTAAAATTTTTGAAAGTGAGAAATTTTTTTGAAAAGAAAGAAAAATTAGCATAAGTAATACATAAGTAATACATATAAAGAAAGGATTTTGAAAGGAAGAAAAAATACGAATAAATTCGCCTCAGAAATAAATTTTGTGCTGAACTTCTATCAAAATTGAAAATTCGCTGTTTGAAGACAGTTACTTGGACACCTCTTCAAATTTATTTAAAGTAAGGCATAAAAATTAAAATTTATATTTTTACATGTGTTAACAGCAAAAAAAAATTTGAAGAAATGTGCCTATTAGTTTCACTCTGTCCATCCGTCCGTCTGTTTAGAAAAGTTCTACCCCGTTAAAGATACAAAAAAAAAATGTTAACTATAGGTAGGTCTCATAAAAAAATTTCTGTTTTTCATGTACCCCATCCACTACGGAGCTATTAATCTTTGAAAAAGCCCAAAAATTGGAAATTTACTATTTCTAAACACCTGTAACTTACGCATCTGTACACATTTTTCTTCAGTAAGACATAAAAATTAAAGCTTGCAAAAAAGTCATATTTTCACATTTTTTCTTATAATATGAAATTTTCAAATTGGTGCAAGTCACAATTCTAAACAGTTTGTTTGTATTATCTTTTGGAAATGTGCGCTTTTCAAAACGTTAGTTTACATTCTGTCTTGTTTTAATTGTTTTGGGATTCATTTAAAATGAAAAACTTTCTCTTGATTTTTCACAATTTTTTCATACATAAAAAATGCTAAAAAAAAATTAAATGATGCAAAAAAATTAAATTATTGAAAAATGTGCGGATATAAAAACCTTTTATTTTACATACTTACATATATATACATAAAAATACACAATTTTATTTTATTTTTTTTTTTTTCATTTTTATTCATTTTATTTCATTCATAAAAGTATAAACCTTCTGTGCTTAAACAGCTTCAATAGAATTAGTTTTAAGCTTCTTTTTTTTTTCTTCTTTTTAATTCTTTTATAAAATTTTTTTTAAATTACAGAAATTGAAAAAACTTAGAAAAAAATTCTATTTATATTAACTTTTAAATAAACTAAAAAATCAAATATTATGTTTAATTAACATTTATATATATATATATGTATGTATGTAACAATACAAAAAGGTTATTTTAGATTTTTTAAAAGAACACCTTTAATTAATAAAATTTTAACTAAAAACCTAAAAAAAAAAAAAAAAAATTTTCAAAATATAATTAAATTTTTGAAAGTAAAAATAATAAAACCAATTTAGTCATTTCTGTTATATTTAAAAACATTACAAACATTATATAAGAAGCAAGTGATCTAATTATTTTGTTAAATATCGAGCTGTAATTTTGAATGAAACTTATTACATAAAATACAAAATTAAAATATATGTACATATATTTAACTTATTTAGTGCATGCAGTTCTATTTGATGAATCAGCAGTCATATTTGTTGATGCAAAATTAAAAAAGTTTTCCACTTAGGTATTGCTTAAAAATAAAAATTACCTACTTCTTTTTATATCATCTCTCAGTTAAATTCTACATTATGCCATTTTTTTAATTGTCTTACTTTACAGGCGTTAAAAAATTTGTAGCTAAAAGGCATTAAACTTCATTGATATTGAACTTCATACAGTAGTGAAAAGCATAAAAAACTAACACTGATAATAATGGAAACAAATTTTTTCCTATTCACAGATTTTGACAGATTTTATTCCCATAAAAATTATTCCAAATAGATTATAATAAAGAAAATAGATAAATCAATAGTCTTGTATTGAATAGTTATTTGATTTATTCTTTTCATATTTGCATGTTTTTTTTTTTTTTTTGGTCTCCGGGCGAAGATTGAATCTAACTAAGTTTTTAGGTTATAATTTTTTGTCAACGCTAATTTACTATGGACAATTCACTGTTACTGTGGACATATTCATTGTAAAAAATATGATTCCATTGTTATTTGTTTTATTTTATTGATATAATAATCCTAAACCCGTGATAAATAAAAATCATCATTTTGTAATCAATTTTAAAATTTTCCCTTATTATTATTTTACATTGAGGATTTTGTAATTCTAGGTTTAAAAAAATCCCGGACCCTTCCAATAAATTAAGATACTTTTTATAAGACTTTTGAAAAAGATAAAAAAAAAAACCGTTTTTTCCACAATAAAATTTTTTTTTTTTTTTTTAATGCATTTCTCTGCTACATAAATGTGTACAGGAAATTATACAGCCTGTTCAGGCGTGGCTATAAATGTGGTGAGGGAAAATAACTCTTACGACGTGTGTGGGATTTGAACCCACACTACCTCTATATACTATTTTATATGCTCTTACCCAGTAAGTTACCGAAGATTCCACAATTACAATAAAATATATAAAATATGAATTGTGCACAGGAAATTAGCACCACAATAAATTGTGTACATTTTGGATTGTCTACTGTAAATTATATGGCTACGTAAAATTTCATATTTATTATGATTAAAAAAAATTATATCAATTCATCACTTACCTATCCATTTACAACATCCTATTTTAATACAATTTTCATTGTGTATGGTAAAATTTCAGTTAATGGAACTGATATTTTGTATATTACCTAAATTTTTTATGATAGTAATATTAAAAAACGTTTTGAATGTTAAAACAGATAAAGAAACAAAATATTTACAATATAATATGTATTTTTTCAAAGAAAAAAAAAAAAATAAGTGTATATTAATAAAAATTTCAAAATGAATAAAATAAAAAAAAAAAAACCAACATTGATATAATATTTAAGTTAAAATGTTCTTTTGTATAAAAATTTCATATCTGTCAAAAATTATTTCCAAATACAAAAATTTTTTCTCTCAATTTTATATATATATATGTATGTATGAATATGTAAAGTATAATAAAATGAATGCATATTAATACACATACACATAAAACACACTCTTTTACATTTAATATTATTTTATGGACTTCTATATACCTATAGTTAAGTTTTTTCTTTCATTTTTAAAGTATGAAAATTTATGTAATGACAATATTATACCAACTAGATGCTATTGTTGAATATCACCACCAGATGGAATTTAATCCTGAACAAGGATTTTCTTTTAAATATTTTTTTATTTTTGTTTATTTTTAGTTCTTGAGAAAGAAAAGATACATCATTGGAGGTTTTTTCTATTTGCATACAATTACATCATATCAGTACTATATATTTATATATATATATATAATAAATTAATATTTTTCATATATAAAACAAGACAGTAATGGTCAATAAATTAAAAACTTTTACGATTTCTATCATTTATAAAGTTTTACATATAAAATAATAATTAGAAAATTTTAATCTTAAATTTTTTTGTAGAAAAAATTTTAGTACTTTAATAAATTGAAACAAATAAACTTCTATATAAAATTTAAACCAAAATTAAAGAGATTATAATAGGATGTGTAATTAAAATTATAATTATTGTAATATTATTAAATGAATTGCAGGAAAAGATTTGTTAAAAAAACAAGTTATTACATTCATTATACTTCAATACATATACACATATATACATATATTATAGATACATATATTATGTCAAAAACATAAAATTTGATTCAATGTCTCTAAAAGTTTTTAAGTTCTTTTAATTTATTGTTTAATATTCTGTTTGATGTCATCTATTTAGTCAAATGTGATTATTTTAATACATAACAAATTTTTTTCTTCTACTCGTATACTCTGAAAGCTATGAGAAAATTAGAATTCAAATAATTTCCAATTTTTCCGAAGTCAATTGTACAAATATCCTTCCTACATCCTTATCCCGAAAACTAAATTGCACATTTTATATTAACGATCCATCCTGAGTTTGACTAATGAGGGAAAGATTTTTGGTTGATTAAATTAAAATATTACCTAAAAATAAAAACTTCCCTATGTGTGTCTTTTGATTATTCTCACTGTTTCTTGTCAAAAAAAAAATACAAAAATACCATTATATGGCTTCAAAATACTCAATACCTTACTGAGGTAGTTAGTCTTTAATTGTGAGATAAATCTATTTTTGCTCATGAAAATCTAATGTGAATCTTTAATTTACCGTGACTTTTTGTAATTATATTGCAGACTCATTTGGTGAAGATACCCTTAATTTATATTGTGATTTTAAACACCTTCAAATAATTTAAATTCGTATTTTAAGAACTTTAGTAATACAATTAAAATTTAAAAACTTTGAAGATATTAAAAATGTCCGTAAATCGCTTTAATCCTTTAATTCGCCTTTAAACTTTAATTGCATTTTATGATTTTCCCTTTAAAGTTTGCTTACATTTTAAGATTTTTAAATGCGATTGACTCATTTTAAGATTAAATTTCATATTTTTGTTTTTTGTGTTTTACGAGGGACGGTGATAACATCGAAAGTCACTCAAAGAAACTGAACGAAGATTCTCTGGGTATTGTTGGACTTTAACCAACCAAAACAATCCACTTTAAAACTAAATTTTAAGGGTCGGTCCTTTAATACATAACATAATTTACGGTTTAGTTTTGAAGATAAGGATGTGGTACGATAAGATTTTGGTGATGAATCAGTTGTACGACATTTTGAGTTTATCATAAAGTTTATTATTAATAAAAATAAAGCGTTTCCCATATCAAAAATTAAATGCTAATTATGACCATAACTGTACGTATTTATAAAATTACAATAATAATAATTTTATATCAAGTATATTATTCGGAATCTTCATATATGTTCAAAAAAAAAAAAATGGAAAGAAAGAGTCGGACTTTACAATTATAATGTATATGTATACAATATGTATATAATATACATATATAGAAATTAATGTAATTTTGGAATAGGTCCTTTTTTAGTTTTACATTTTGTTTTTCCTTTCTCTTTTTCTGAAACGACATAAGGACTTACACAATCCTATTATTTTTTTTTTTTTATATTAGGAATGTATTCATGCATTTGAATATTTTTCTTTTCATATCCTGGTGAAATAAGGCAAAAAAAAAACAATAACCAAAAATAAGGAAAAAATATTTTTTCTACTGGTAGTGAAGGAATAAATGATTTCGTACTTTTTAATATACATGACTTAACGAAAATATATATATGTATGTAGAGATAAATACACATACATATGAAAGATAAGAATTCAACTGGAAATTATAAAATTTCACAAGATAGAAATGAAAGAATTTTACATTTTTATATTCTTTTTAATTTTTTTTTTTTATTTTTTATAGTGAACATTTCTATATTTTGTTACGTACATCAAATTGGATACTAGTTGTAGTTTTCTTCTTCTTTGTCTAGTGTTGCATCATATAGTGTAAAAAAAACTTCAGTATATTTTAATATCATATCATATTGAGAGGGTCCGTAACACTATAAAGTTAACTAACAAGGTGTTGCATTACAAATTAATAAAAATATTCATTAAAAAATAATATTCTAAATGAAAAATTTAATTATTACAAAGGAATTCTTTTTTTTTTTACTTTTAATATCAAAATTTTCTTTTTGATGCATCAATTTTCTATGCATGTAATAAAAACCAAGAAAATAACAAAAACAGATTTTTTTAAATACATATCTCTAGATTATTTTAGTTTAGTCATACTCATAATATTATACAGTAACAACATGAAACTAGATGTTTATATAAATTTTGATTTCATAATGTAATATAATATTAGAAATACCACCCATATCATTGTTGTTTATTAGTATTTATTTTAATTGATATTTCAAATATCCACCCAACTACTAATCTTTTTTTTATGTCCTTTATATATCCATTTTATATTGCATTCTTATGTTAATCGTTATTTTTTGTCATCTTTTTTTTGTTTTCTTAAATTTAAGAATGAAAATAAAATTAAGAGAGTTTAAGAATGGGTGTTACCATTTAAATCAAGCACTACATCGATGTATTAACGCTACAAATATTGCACTTAATATTTTGCAGTAAAATGTAATATTTGTACTGTATGACATTTCATAAATTTTTATTTTATATCAGCAAAATGAAGAATTTTGGATGATAATGGATAATAGAACTTTAAAATATTAATAATTTGCCAAATTTTAGTGCAATTTTTAATGTAAATTTTTCACAAAATTTGAAATTATTGACAAATGTCAAAAAAGAAAAGTTGCTATACATTTAAGCATTAATTTTTTTGTTCCGTTTTACTTAAGTGATACAATAAACAAATCGTTCAGTAGAAAATCAATCCGCAATATAAATCGAAGAAGAAAATTACAAAACATTTTCTTTCAAGGTGGGGATGTAAATGTCATAAAGCAGAATTATTCTTACGATGTGCATGGAATCACATCTACACTTCCTCAGTGTATACAGAGTATTTTATACGCTCTTACCGAATATGCATCCGAGATCTCCATTACAGTTATTTTTTAGCGTTCATTTAATATGTTCCATTTAATTCTTCTAAGCCATAGTCTACTGTGTCTAAGTCAACATAAATACAATGGCCCTGATTTCGATAGTCATATCACTTTCAGTTTTTATGAAAAACAAAATTTTTGATTTCAATAGTCATAAAAAATGAAAAAAAATCATAAAAAATGAAAAAAAGCTGATTTTGATACTAATTTTTTATGAATATACTCATTTAAAACGTCAAATTTTCTCATTTTGAAATCATTAAATGAGTGCTTGTAAAAATGGATTTAGGAGAAAATTATGAAGTATTTTATTTATATTTATGTCAATATAAACATTTTTATAAGTAATCTATGACTATGTGGTAGCATAGGTTGCAAGAAAGCTCATTAATTTGTGAATTAGAAGTCTTTCCGACATGATTAAAAAAAAGATACTCAGTACTCACCGCTTTTGTAGTAAAATTTAAATATTATAAAAAAGTTCAACTTTTAAGCCCTGCCCAAAAAAACAGAACCCAAAAAGTAAGGAACCACTTTTCGGACTTTTTTTAATTTTTTACGTTTTTCCTATTACATTATTGGAAACTACGTTTTTTAAATCTTAATTTTTTACTTATAGATTTTCTTTGTATAGTCAAAACCTCAAAATAAGAAAATATTGCCGGTTTAAAAAAATAAATATAAATCATTTTAATTTTAAATTCCATTTCATTTTGCCCGACTATCGAAATCGCAAAAAATTAATAAAATCAAATGAAATTTTTCATTTTCATTTTTATGAAATGACTATCGAAATCAGAGCCAATATATTCTTTTATACTCATCATACTCTATACTCCTAAATAAAAACCGAATCTTTCTTGCTATTAAAAGATTTAATATTAAAATATATTTAACCTAAAAATCTTTTTCTAATGTTAGAAAAATAAAATTATTAATTTAATTAAATTAAAATAAAGACACCCTGCAAAATCATTACAATAAATATAAAATAGTATTCTAGTAACAAGTATAGCATTATAATTTTCAGTATGATAAAATGTAGTTTTATAGACTTTTAAACGAAAATAAAAAAGAAAAAAAATTAAAAATATATTATTTAAAGTGAAAATGTTCTGAAAGACTAAATAAAAAAAAAAAATGTTTAAAATCAAAAACAACACGCATATTTAAAAAATGATATCAGGGTTGAACATTTAAAAAAAAAAAAGAAATATTATTAAACATTTAAAAATTATATACAAGTAATATATTTAATATACATATTATATATATTTATACTTGTTGATATATTTTTATTCTTACATATACTTACATACACACCAATACATAGTTTTATTTAAATATACATGTGTATTCTGTATAGGTATAAAAAAAATGAAATGAATTTTAAATTTATTTAAATTTCATTTAACACTTCTTTAATTCTAAATAAAAATAAAGAAAATCACTATAATATTAGTTTTTATTTAATTCAAAAATTACATATACTTTTTTATTTAAAATCAATTTTTCAAAAATATCTTAAAATAAAATTTAAATGTAATTGTAAATGAATAAAAATAATGTGTTTATTACCGAAAAATATGATCAATTATAAAATTTAAATACAACTTTAAATCTAAGGTATTGTCTAATAAAAATATGTAAATGTATATATATTTTGTACATTTTAGTATAATTAATTTTTAATTTATATACAGGGTGTTTCGGAATAAACATACCATAAAACTAAAGGTTATTCTAAAGGAATTTAAAGCAAACAAAAAAATTCTTTTAGGGATGAGGTTTATCAATTCTATTCTCAGCCGTTTGGGAAATATGAAGTCTTATATTATAATAGATATGGTATTCACTCTCAAGCAAAAAAAATTGTTCCGGAGATATAGTCTATTATTAACGGTTTCCAAGACAACAGTCTTCAAAGTGTTTTCGTATATCACAATAATATTTTCACCCTGATATACATATACAAGATTAGTTTACGTAGGTATCGGTACACAGCTGAAACTATAGGCATTTATATTAATATGAAATTAATTTTTTCTGTTGAATAGTTATAAAGGTTTTAAACTGGAAATACAAATATTGATATTTTTCAATATTTTTCTAAATAACTAACTGTATTTTTTGTATAAAAAACTGAGAATTAACATATGAGTTTTATCTCATTTTCCAACTTATCAAAATCGTAGCCTTAAATTTATGTTATCATTATTTTTATCGTTTCTTTTAACGGTTTTGAAAAAATTAAAAACCTATTATCTTTTTCGACCTTGAATTTTTTTTTTTTTCAATATGGAATGTAAATCAGTTACAATATACGAAAAACTTCTTTCAATACAGTTATCTTAGAAACTGTTTAAAATAGAACCTCTTTCAGATTCCATTTTTTTGCTTGTTTCGATTCGCCTGTTATCACCTCCTTTCTTCGTAACCTTCGACTTCCGGACACCCTGGATAAGAAATTCTGTTCGTATTCGAAAATTTATATTAGACTATCAGAAAAAAAGGAAAATTTAATTTATGAAAATTAACTTGCCTTAATACTTTATTTTGATTTTTAACAAGATAAATAGAAAACTAAATAACTTTGCCACATTTTCCACCTGTATCAATTTCCCAGATCTTTTAAATTTCAATATTTAGAAAAAAAAAATACTTTTTTTGATTTATTGTAGATTTTAAATTAAAAATGAATTAAAATAATAATTTGTTAAATTATTTAAATTAGCTGCAATAAATTATATGTTATTTGTAAATTGTTGTTGTATTACATAATTTTTTAGTCTACTAAAAATTAAAAATAAATAAAATATAATAAATAAATTTACATAAAAACAAAAAACCAAACAAAAATTTTATAATTTTATAAAATTTTGCTATTTTAGTTTTATTTTAAATACAGGTTTAATTTATATTTTGATTAAATATAAAGTATTAAAGTTATGTATAGTTTTTAATGGTTAATTTCATTCCTTACTTAAAAATAATTTTGTAAATATTAATGTCAAATATAAACTTATATCTTAGTTAATACTTTCTAGATCTTTATAAAGTTAAATTTAAATCATCAAAATTAAAAAAAAAAAAAAAAAAATGATAGAGAATTCAATGTACCCCAAATGTAATGCCAAAGTAAAAAGTACAGAACTGTACATTAGATCTCTCAGCATTCTTAAAAGATTTAAAAAGGTTGTACAATTTTATCTAAAAGAAACTTTATAGAACATACGTATCAGATATTTCTAATCTCAGTAAACTTAAAATTATATGTAAAAGATTTAAAATGATTCTGCGATTTTGTTTGTTAGATTCTTGTGAGATACTAAAAATAAAATTTTCGAATTGTTTTCATTGTTTCATGTTGACTCGAACTTTTTCTCTAGAAAAAACACACCATCTTGATATAGAAAATTATTAGTTTTTAACAGGCTCAGTGTCTATTTATTATATAATATAAATTATGATCGCAAAATATTTTTCCTTCAGGATCCGCGCATCTTTCTTCAGGATTCGTGTACAGTGATACTGTACGATTGTTATAATTTCGAATTCTTCTGTAAGTTTATATCTTTTGAATTCTTCTGTTTACCAGATAACATTCAATTTACAAAATAAACAATGGTACATCACTTAAATACTTTAATTTAATTTTTTTTTTTTTTTGTCATTGAAATGACCTTAAAAATTTAAACTTTATTTTGTATAGAATATGAAAAGTTAATTCCAAATCGCCAATTAAAAAAAATTCATTCAGCCTTTTGAACTTCTTTTAGTTGCATTTTATATTTATAAAAATATGTTAAACCAACAAAAATTTTGATTATAAATAATATTTTATTATCTATTTACAATTATAAAACTACTGCAACATTAAGTTTTTTTTAAATATTAAATTGAATACCTCATATTTTCTCCGTGTTTATTTCTTTCCATTATAAGGGCATTTACAGTCATAGGACATTTGCAGTCACAAAAATACAAAGATTAGACTAAACTTCAGTTTCTTAAATCATTATTTTTACATAAACCCCTTTTCTCAAATGTAACTCTTGTATGTAAGATTATGGAACACAAATACTAAAGTCATCCATTATCTTATATAAGTTTTATTTATTTGAATATTTTATATTATTATAATACAGACTTTTACAATATAAATTTTATAGTACTATTGGATATATCCTTCTGAGTTTAAACCCATACGACTTTTAAATTTAAAAGTCGGTAACTTGTCCCCATATGTCATTTAACAGATAATATTTTATATTAATATTTCAATATTAACAAAATCACTATTGGATACATCCTTACCGTCGTTTAAACTCATAAGACTTTTAAATTTAAAGGTCGATAAAATGTTCCTGTATGTCATTTAACAGATAATATCTTATATTAAGATTTTAATATTAACAAAATCTTAGAAAATTTTCTTATCATTCCAATATTCATAAGTAATTTTAATAGAAAAAAAAAAAGTTGTTCTAGTCGTTTTAAGTTTTTATAATTTTTTCTACTAGTAGCTATAAAATAAATTCAAAATTTTTTCCAAACCCCTTAATAGAACTAAATATTTTTCTCTAAAATTTATGCAACAACATAAAATTAATTATTTTTAAAATAACAAAAAAAAATTATTTTTAAATAAATATTTTAAGTGATTTTTATATTAAACTTCAAGCTATCGTAAAACAATATACACACTATCTCCATAATAAATTTAAAACTTTTTTTTTTTTTCCATATCTTTTGCTTCTTTTAAACTCAGTGTAAAAACATCCTGAATTTTTTTACTTATTAATTCTCACTTCACTTTTCATTGTTTTTTTTTTTTTTTGTTATGATTTTATTTTTCAATTAAGAAATTGAATTTTTATATACCCATTTAAATAACATTGAATCTTTTATCCTTTATTGAATCCTTGTTTTTTTTTTTTTTTTGTTTTTCTTTAATATTTTATCCTGATTATTACCAAAAAATAACCGACAAACATCAGATTATTTGTTATATTAAAAATTAACAATATAATAATTTATTATATATATAAGTAGTTTCTTATCTTTTGAAGCTTGTGTTAAAATCAAAACCTCATACTATTATCCTTTAATATCCTTGTTTTAAAGATATATATATGTATATATTATATAACAAAAAAAAAGGATCAAAATATGTATGATAAAAGTAAACAAACAATTCATTTTAATAACACTTAAGATTATTTTGTAGTTTTAATAGTTTCTTCATTCTTGTTCATTGTCCTTCGAATTATTTCTTTATTTTTTTGTTCTCAGTTTTGTAATCCTTGCCATTATTATTATCCTTAATTTTTAATCTAATAAAATGTAATTTATTCCACGTAGATATCATTTTCATGTAGTACAACAGCTATATATGCTTTTTTCTTATTATTAAAAAAAAAAAAAAATTATTTTTGATATTATTATACTTTCTCTTTCTGTCCGATTTTTTTGGTTTTAGTTTTTTTGGATTTTTTGTCTCATATGTCTACATAATTGTTATTTCTTTACTTAAAATCTATTTAAATTCGCAGGAAGAAAACGAATAAGAAACTTTAAGTTAAAAAAACCAAATAATAAAAATCAATGAAAAAATATGAAATAATTTAAAAAGAAAGAAGCCAAAAAAAAAAAAAAAAAAATGGAATATGACCTTTCCAGTAAAATAATCCTTAATATTGATTATAATGATTTTGATAACAAATATAATATAATATTGATAATGGATGCACTGATGATGAGGCTAAACAAAACAATAAAAAACAAATGTAAAAAAACGTTAAAAAAAAAAAATTTTCTGATTTTTTTTTTTCCGATTCAATAATAAAAATACTTTAATAAATTTTTATTAAAATTGCGTCAATTTGATCAAAATCAAATACAAATACAAGAATAACAAAAGAAATAATAACGGTAAAACTAATTTCTACCATTTTGAACTATTTGAAAGTCATAAGTATGCACAAGATAAAAAAACATTTTCTTTGTTTTTTTTTTTATTATTTCATTTTCAATCGTTTCTAGTGATGTCATGTTTTACCACTTCTTAAAAAGAAAATCAAATGCTGTTATAAAAATACCGTTACATTCTAAAATAAACGTAAATTTGATCAAAAAAACAAAATTTTGTCTTTCAATAGAATGAAATAAAAATAGATGGAAAAAAAAAATCAAAGTTTAAATTTTCTATGAATTTTCGTTGACAATTTCTATTTTTTTTTTTCTTTTTTTATTATTTTTTTTCTTTATTCCTAATCTTTTCTATACAATACCTTTACCGTTATTTTATATTTTTAGATATTTATCTTTCTATATATGTATATGTATGCATAATATAGTTAAATTCATGTATGGTACCGAATATTATTTAGGTATCCGTGTCACGTTAACTGTAGTTTTTGTTTTTTTTTATTACATTTTTTTTTTTTCTTTTTTTTTTTTTGTTAGTCGTGTTGCCTCTGGATTGCAATTTCACTATGTCTTATATGTCAGGATAACGCGAACATTAAAAATTTTCATTGTAATAAAAATAATGATGAAATAAATTCTTTTCTCGTTATTATGATAATAGTTGTTACCCCAATTTATCAATAAAATATTTAATTAACTTTAAAAACAAAAAAATGTATACTTTCTTAGGTACTTCTTAACATTTTCTTTCGAAATATATCTTAGATTAGAATCAACACATCTTATGCATCGTTGAAATCTTTAAAATGGCCAAACTATAGAACTTAATTTACTTAAGCAGGATCATTGGTAGTTATTGTTGCCATGCATACAAAATTTTCTTGTAATAAAACTTTTTTTTTTTTTTTTGTCCTAAGGGAGGTGGGAATCTTCCAAAGACACCAAGAATGTCCCCCTTGGTAGTGTCAGAATCTTACAGACTAAAGCCACCTCCCCCTTTAGCCAATATAATGGGATGAAACTCTTACCTGCGAACGCAGCATATTGGCTAGGGAGTAGGGATAGGAAAGGATAGGAAATGTATACGGAAACATTGAATTGGGAGTGGGACTGTAAGGAAACAATGAATCCGCCCATTATTATTACTATTTGCTTGTGACTAAAGCCGTCACAACAGTTACAACATGTAGTAGTAGTATATAGTAACTACATGAGGTAATTATTGAAGGTAACCCCCACTGTCACTGTAGCGGTTATTATTTTTGGTATTAGTATTCTTATTAATATTTTTATTATTTTACTACAGAGTCAGCGCCATCAGTGGTTCACAACGTGCAGCAGTATATAACTTATCATAAATGAAGAAATTATGAAATCTCACAAAAATTATTTTAGGTTAGCTTAATCGTTTAAAAATTTTAATGAACTGTCAACTTAAAACCGAAGTATAAAAAAATATTTCAATTTTTGGTAAGCTTGAAATTCCAGTTTTCCCAATTTTATGATAACAGCTAAAATCTTTAGTATTAAAAGTTGATAAGTGAAAATTTTACTACTGTACAATTACGTGATCAACGCCCGCCGATTTTCATTATTGTATTAAATTTTAAACTTTAATTTAAATTTTTAATTGAACTGTAGCAGTGTTGTATCTCAATATATCCTGCAAAGGACGAAAAGAAAGGAAAATTATGTGAAAAATATTTTAATTATCTGCTCAATTAAATGTTTTTCTATACAACTATTTCATGATTATTATAATTGTTAGTTTTTTTAGAGTACGGTGATACGACTTTATACTAGTATATAAATTTTATTTTATTTTCTAAAATGACAACAGAAAAAGTATACAATTTCCAAAAAAAAAAAAAATTTGTTTTTTTTTTTTTTTTTTTTTTTTATAATAATAAATATTGAAAATAGGACAAAGGAAATCTCAGGTTCTATTTTTTCCTTTAAAAAAAAAATCTCTTCAATATAACTTGTGAGCGATCTTCTAATATTAGACAAAAAAAAAAAGCAACTTATGTACATGCATTTATTATTATAATAATATATAGGATTTACAGTATCTTTTTAGCACACGAATAACAAAAAAAAAAAGAAAAAAAAAATTACAAAATTGGAGAAAATGGAGAAAATGGTTACGTCTTTATACCATCTCTAAGGTAATCTAGTCACTGAATGTCTAGGAAAATCTGAAAAGCTGAACGAAAATTACGTGTTAAGAGTTTAATATATTAAAGAATATAATGTACACTTAGGTATATATACTTAGGTATATATATATTTATATATGAACAAACTAGTTGGATCATATTAAATGGAAAAATAAAATACACTTGTAATTTTTTTTTTTATATATATATATTATTATATTCTGAAAATGACAGATAAAAAATGTGCCTCAGATGTAAAATAATTTTTACAATATGAGAACATGTGAATGCGCTTCTTTAATTTTTTTTTTTTTTTTTTTTTAGATATTATACTAAATTAGATAAATATGCAATAAGAATGCATAAGGTGTTGCAGTAAAGGTGTTCATATATGTAAATAAAATCAATGAAACAAAGCGTACGATTTTATTAGATTAAAGAAAACTATATATATTATATATACGATATCTTTTGTTTTGACAACATGTATATTAAAAATTTGTTTTATAAATATGTATGATGATTGTTTGTTTTTAGATATAAAATGATAATGGCAGAGCTCTAATGTAGAAAATATAAAATATAATTCAAAATATTAAAATTCTAAAACACTCAATTTTTAATTTCAAATCATAATTTTAAAATTTTGATTTAAGGCACACGAATAAGATAAATATTTACCAATATTTGATTAAACCTTTACACTTATTAGATAAATAAAAGTATTAGAATCTATTCAAAAACAAAAAGCATCAAAAAGTTAAAAATCGTTCATTTGATTCGTTTTTTTTTTTTAAAGTATCTGCAAACAAAAAAAAAAACTAAATTCTAACACTTGAAATTCACCCACAAAAAATTCTAATATAATATTTTATGTTAAATGTTAAAATTAATTTTATTTTATTTATATACTACTACGAGTACTACTATTACTACTACTACTACCGCTACTACTACAATTTTTTAATTTCATTTTGAAGTACTTTCCTCTTCTAAAATTCAAAATCTTAAAATTTTAATTTCATCTAAAAAAAATTTTTTCATTATAAACTTTTAAAAATTTTCTATTTTTTTTTCCTACTCCAAATAGGTTTTTTTTTTTTTGTATATATTAATATTTAAAAAAAAAAAAAAAAGGAATCACCTTATTCTTTAACAATCGTTTCCATTACAAGGACATGGTTAACAATCATTACAATCCAACTAATATTGTATAGATATATAAACATGTGTACATATTTTATATTATGTATATAGTTATTTCTAATAAAATCCGGCCTTCTTATTTTCATTTGTATAAATATGTAAAATTTTTAAAATATATATATATATATATAATATAATATATATATATAATATAATATACATTTATAATATATAATATATGTATCATATATATTCAACCATAATAAGGATATTAAATTTAACGCTTCGGTTCTTTCAAATAGAAGTTTTTTTTTTTTTTTTTTTTTTCAAAAATGTTCAACAAGAAGAAGAACAAAACAAAAAAAAACCAAAAAAAAAAAAGGAAAATCAAATCAAATTTCCAGTTTATGAATCCTATTAAACACGTTAACTTAGAAAATTCTCTATGGTATATTAAAGTATAGCTAGTTTTTATACTATAAAATTTTTGAAGTTTTTATTAAACAAGGATAATAACAATAACAGCAACAATCCAGAACAATTAATGGTATTGGTTCGTATATGCAAAATTGAAATTATATATAATATTGATATAATATACAATTAATATTGAAATTTTATAGAATTTCTTAATTGAATAATGAAATATTCCAATGAAATGAATTTTATTTCAAACATTTTCAAGTCATCAGTTCATTACGATATGCAATCTACTACCAAATGAAGATGATTACAATATAAATAATTTTACAAAAATAAAATTTTCAGAAACCATTTACAAACATATTCATTTCTTTCTGTAAAAATATATATTTTCAATTCTATATATACACAAACTGTGAAAGGTTGTATTGGAGTGAAGTTGCACAATCTTTTTCTTTTTTTCTACTCCTTTAATACTAAGCAATTGATGACATTGCACATTACAAAAAACTAAAATTAAATTAAATTGAATTTAATTTGATTTCATTGTAACTTAAAAATGCCTCTGGAGACTGTCGCATAAAGTCTGTCTGTTATTCTCAAGGTAATGTGAAAAAACTAAATACAAAATGTTTTTTTTTTTTTTTCTTTTCTTTGTTTGTTATAAGTTTTATAAATTCAATTTATTATAATGGTGCTATGAATTGAGTTATAATGAAATAAGTGCGAAAAAAAAATTTAAAATTTATTAGGAAATTTGAAAGTTTCGAAAAATTTTTAATACATTAAAATCTATATTTAAAAACTGATTTTTTTTTTATATTATATCGTCCAGATATAAATATCTGCCGATATTTTTAGGACCCTTTTGCCTCTAGCATGTGGGCCATCTCGGTACAAGTATTCAATTATAATTATATTTAATATTTTGTTAACATTATTTTTTTATTATATTTTATATATTATTTTTGACCTGATCAGGGTTCGAGAGAGACCTTTCGCCTGAAAGACCGGTGACTTACGCACTGCACCATTAGTCAGATAAAAGCAGATTTAAAAATATTTAAATTTTTTAATTTGGTTTGTGGTCTTTGTATGTAAATAAAATGAATAAATCTATAAAAATAACAAGTTTGATAATAAAAGTTGTTTTTTAGTATGGCACTGTGAGATCATAAGATCAGGAGTTGTACCATCAGTTTATGATCAACCTAAATAGGGCATAAGCTCATATTTTGTTTTTTATTAATTGATTATATGCATATTTGCATATTTGAATATTGGATTATAATACTACATTTTCGGTGGCCTAGTGGGTAAAAGCGTATAAAATACGCTGTAAATACCGAGGGAGTGTGGGTTCGAATCCCGCACACATCGTAAGAGTTATTACCTTTTCGACATTTACAGCCACGCCTGAACAGGAAGGGCAGTGTAATTTCTTGTCCACTTGTCCAGAGAAATGCATGAAAAAAAAAATACTATATTTTTCCGGGCTGTTTCGTATAGAGAAAAGTTTTTCGAAATTTATTGAACTGGTTATAACGATTCACAGAGCGTCTAAAGAAATGCAATTTTGCACATCGAGATATAACGTTAGGTTTGCATTTATCAAAATTTGACCAAACATCTAATCTTTAATATGCTAAATATTATGCAACTTTCACAAAAACTAATTTTTTCTACTTACTTATTTTGAATTACAACATCAAAGGCTTATTTATCAGTCTAAATAATATTATGGAAAATTAAAACAACAATGTGAAATATAATAAAGTGTAAACAAAAATGAATTATAAAAATGTAAAACAAAAAAAAATGGATAATAATAATAACAATGTATGAATATACTAAGGCGAAAATGATCTAAATTCCACAGGGTTATATTGAACATAACCCTTTCAAAATAATTTTTTTAATATTAGTTTTAAATAAATAAAATAAAACAAAATTTAAAAATATATTTGGGTTTCCTTGTCTTATACTATAGTTACAGCCGAATAATTAGCGGCTTGATTAAATTGATATTGTAAGAAACTGAAGTTTACTCAAATATAGTAAAATAATAATAACTTAATGGATACCCTATGCTGTGGAAAGAAAAAAAAAAGTTTAGTCTTCATCTTTCACAATCTTATTGCTATTTATGTGGGCAGCCATCATAATTTATTTATATGTGAGCAGCCATCCAAAAAATGGTTTCTTTTTTTTACTTATTCTTTGTTTCATTTAAAATCTTCATACTAATTTTATTAGAAAAAGTGTATATAGTTTTAGATTGTGACAACTTTAGAATATCCTTACGGACATAACTTATGCTATTATCATAAAATTTAATCATCTTTTACATAATTTTTGACTAAAATGTCTGACTCAATTAAGTACGAAAATATATTTATGTAAAACTTGGAATTGAATGGCAGCTACTCGAACCCGCCGGTTGAACTGACTGAATTTCAATAGCGTAAATAACAATTTTTTAAAGTAAATTAAAATGTCAGAAAGCAGATCAGAAAGCAAGAATGTCAGGCTGACGCACTGAATTAGATGGACTCCTGAGAAAGAATAAATTTTATACTTTTCGACAGGTATCTAAATTATCTCCTTGAAAATATTACAAACGTATTGGCAAATTTATATTGTTGTTGAGAACTACGTACGTACAGGTATATAATAAGTAAGAAAAATTGGAAATTCGAAAAAATAGGTCTAATTTTCTTTTATGATTTTATTTCCTTTTTTATTTTTTGTGAACTTAAATCATAACGTCTATTATCATGACATACATTCACTCAAGGTTATATATAAATATTTCGAAATGTAAATATAAATAATGTATAAACATAATAGAGATTTAAATACAAAAAGATTTAGATGCATTCCTACAGTCTAATATATATATATACATACATAATTTAATTGAATATAACAAGTAAAAATTTTTTTTTGAAAAACTGCAACCGAATAAAACTTAAATATATCTTTGATTTTTATTCTATCTCAATTTCCGTTTGAATCTATAATTTTATATTTACTTTAGGACTTTTATTATGAAACAAATTATTTTAAAAACCGAACCCATCTAAATTAAATGAAGTGAGACAAAAAGGAAATTCATAATAATTCAGCATCTTATTTAAAATTTAAAGTTAGAAAATAATCGGAGAAAGCAGTTAATATTAATGAATAATGTGATAAACAACCATATCTTCTTTTATAAAACTCATCTTAAGAACAATATGTAAAATTTGAAAATACTTGAGAATAAACTCACCTTGTTTTAAACATAATGTCCTTATTTTGATATTATCTACCACCTCATCCTTTACTCTTACTCGACATAACATAACTACGGGCTCACGAAATAAATGAAAGCAGATAAATATTTATTTAGTTTTATAACTAAAGTGCAATAACAAAAATGTGTTGAATTAAATCTATAGATATGCATCGCTTCTTTAAAAAGATAATTTTATATTTAAATTATATACCTTTGACAAAAAAAAAAACAAATTAAAGAAATATTGCGGAAATGCATTTCCTCTAACATTCTTAATTATTGAAATGTGATTCAAGTGTTTTTATTTTATGAAATGTTTTACAAAATTGGTTTATAAAATTATTACCAGCGAACAACCTATAGGAAATGCAAAAATTTCCAATTAGAAAATCCTTAATTTTTAAAATTTTTGTTATTAAACTTGATATGAAAAGACAACTTCTTAGAAGTAAAAATCTAGGAATTTTCAGACAGGTAAATAACAATTGCAACTGCTTCGTCATCAAAAATTTTTCTTCACACCTTTATCTTTTGTGACAACACTGTTAAGTTTAAAGTTTAAACGGATCATTAACCTCAAAGTATTCCAAGTACAGCTTAGATTTTTAAAAGAGAACACAACTTTTACTGTTATATATGTAAATAATTTCCTGTTGCTTCTATTGAATAAAATGAAAAAGTAGCATCAGACATTACAATTCAAATTAACTTTAAGCAATTTTTTAATTTTCTGTCGCTTTGTACGCTTAAAAAACACTCTTTCGACATGGTGTTTTTTTAGAGGCGGAAGTTGAAATAAAACACAGAAAAATGTTTTTAATACTCATTAAATTGGCTTTATATGACATTAATTTTTGAATATGATTTAGAGCATGTGGACACCGCTGCTGGCGCATACATGGCGTAATCCAATTTTCACACATTCTTTGCACGCTGTATTTCGGTAATAACGAATTCTTATAATAGGTCTAAATAGGTCTAAATATTTTATATAAGAGTTTTTTGTTTTTTTTTTTGGTACAAAATCTGAATTTAATTTAACTTTCTGTTAGCTTTCAATCAATTTAAAATCCTTATTATTAATACATTATAAAATTTTCTTTTTAAAACATTCTTTAGGATCAAATTCAAAGTGTCGACTCTTTACAAAATTTATAGATTTTTTTTATTAATTTCCAATTACAACGGCACCATAAGACTTTATAAAAACCAAATGCATTTTTTTTTTCTAGAAAAGAATGTTTTCATTACAATGCATCTTTTGCACAATAGATTCATTCTGTTATGTTATTCAAGAAATAATCCATTATACTATTAATTTTCATTTCATTACACGTATGTATTACATGTTAGTATTAAAAAAGGAAAAACATTTTTCTGATGCAGGTATTTGGAATAGTTAAAACGAGTCAAATGAAATCAGTAAAAGGAAAAACAAAAATTAATGAAAAAGGAGTTGAAAAAATTACATATTTTTTATTTTTTTTCTTAAAAATGAGAAAAGATGACGGCATTCAAATTAAATTACTATTGTATAATACACAAAAAGGCACCCCTCTGTTATTCGTTTTAAGTAAGCTAATGACGACAATCTACATCATACAGTTTCCTTTTTTATTTTTTTTTTTTTTTTTGTTTTTTACTCTTTTCCTTTCTTTATATTAATATTGAAATCCTTTAAATATTATTTCATCAGGATCTATTTAAATTGGATGAGTTTAAAAAATCGGGAAAAATTTTTTTATAACTCTACTTTACATAATGAGTTGTGTAAAAATCTTTTATACGTGCTTCAATATTAAAAGTGTTATATATGAAAATGCAGTTTTTAAGGAAATTTGTTGTTTCAGTTTTTTTTTTTTTTTTGTAATACAAATTACAAGATATGAATATTTAAAATTATTATTTTATAGTGGATTATTATTATTGAAAATATTGTAATTACATACTTTTAATAAATTTTTTTTTTTTTTTTTGTAGTTTATATTTTGTGCATAGGTAATTGAAAAATTTTATATATTAAATTATTACGAAATAATATTACTTTATTTTCTTTTAATATACTGTCACGTATTTGGCTTATTTAATTTTATGATATTTTTTAACAAAAGTAATTTCTTACAATTTCTTTGTAAATACTACCCCACAATAGTTTTTTATTTTTTTTTTTACGAAAAAGATGAACTTATACCTATTACCAATTATCTAGTTAATGTCTAATATCGCTTAACTGTCGATCAATATATTTTACTAATATCTCTCAACAACTCTCTTCTTAGTAGAGTCACTTAAATGAATGACAATAAATTAAAAAAAAATTTAATATTAAATAATAAACACAATTACGACTATCGACCACCGGTGAAATTCGCTTCGCCCAACTATTAGTCGTCAAATGAAACATAATAGAAATATAGGGTTTTCCAAATGGAGTGATATGATTTCTTTTAAAAAAAAAACCCACTAATTGTTAAGGAGATTCAAATGTTTTTAGAAATCATGTCAATTAGAAATCATATCACTCAAATTGAAAAACCCCTTATAATTGGTTATTCAAAATATACCTACCTTTTAATTTTTGTTGCTTCGAAATAAATGTTAAATACGACCATCAGTGAAAAAAATTGAAAATATCTTAAATTCGGCGACGACACATTTTTTGTTTAAACGTCTCCCAGTTATTTGTAAATACATAAAAATGGATATGCTGTAATTTTTTAGTCGTCAATTTTTCGTCAATTAGTCTGAATTATCATTAATTAACAATTCGATATAATCTACTGGTTAATTGGCATTTATTTATAACTTTAAATTTATAGCAAAATTTTCTGTCACATTGAATTGAATAATTTGAGGACTTCATCTGCAGACATCTAATACAAAAGATATAGCTACAAATATTTCTAAGTATTTCAAGAGAAAACAATAAATTCATATTTTTCATGTTTTGTTTGTAGATTTTAAGACTTTTCCCTTCTTTGTTTTAAAAAAGAATGTAATAATAATGTTCTGAAATAAAATTATAGTAATTTTCTAAAACTCTATTAAAAACATATAAACTTATTGAGGCAATCTCTCATACAAAACTTATTAATTATTTACTAGTTTTATTACCGCGAGTTTCCTTACCCCCATTCGTAACAGAACTGTCATAAATTATCTCTCTCATGTTAGTTTGTTGTAATTTAACTTTCCTTCTTTTCAAAATAAAGGAATGACATTAGTAAACCCTTTGTAGTGGCTAAGATTAGAACTAACGGGAAACACCATATTTTCACCCCCCTCATTTTCACTACAATTGTTGCTCCTCAAAGTTAATCAGTTATTTATTGTACTAAATCTGAAAAACTTCTTCGTCTCAACCTTAAAAAAATCCAAACCTCAAATAAAAAAAAGAAGATTGTAGATGTAAATTTTTATTCTCCATTAATAAACGTTTAAACTATTCTACATTTAAATTTTTATCCTTATAATATTTGAAATAAAAATGTAAATTAGGATTCTACCTTAATTGTATGTATAATTTCTACTGCTCAATTTATAATATTTTATAAATAGAATCCTGTCAACACTTTTAATAAACATTTATGTATTATTATATATAATACAAAAAAAAAAATGATATATAATTATTTTATAAACTTTTAATTTATAATAAAACTTCCAAAAATAAATAAATCTATTCAGTAGGTATAAAAAAAAAAAACATAAAAAAATTAAAAAACTTTGAATAGAAATTTTCCTGTTATGCAAATTTTAATAAAAAAAAAAAAATTAAAATAGCTCTAAACATTATAAATTCTATTCAAAATAATTTTTATACCACATGAATTTTCAAATCATATTGCAACTATTTTTTAAATAAAACTTTTATTTAATAATTTTTTTTTTCCTGTACATGTCTATTAAGTTAATCGTCCCTTAAATTATTAACTTTTCTGTATCAAAAAAAAAAAACATTTTTTTTTTTAAATAAAAATAAAAATATGTTTATATACAATATGTAATTCAAATAATGAATTTACAAAACAACAACAATAATAAAAAAAAATTGTAATTTTCCTTATAAAAAGATTGTTAAACTTCGCCCTTCAACTTTTCCATATTATATGGGGATGTAATTTAAAACGAAAGTAGTTACTGCAAGGTGTCATCTTTAATTTTTGATTTAAAAGTAACATAATGACTTTTTATGACGACATCTAGAAACGATCGTACGAGAAACTTAATTTGACATTATTAATTAGTATGATACATTTTTACACATTTGTGGCGATGTGTTATATGTTACATTTGTATACAATATGGAATATGATGCAGTGGCTTCGTTGGAAATTGTAGAGGTGATGGACTGGCTAGGACCTGCACATACCTTATTCTCCACCAAAAAGTGAATCTCGTGGTTGTAACCTACAAATATTGATCTAAACAAAAAAATAATACACTGACAAATCGCAGTTGCCTTTCTAATAATATTTGCAGAGTGGCCAAATAAACCAGGTCTACATTAGATCTTTAATAATTAAATAGATTATTATTCCTAATTCGCTGCAATATTGGTAATGTAATAGGAGTTTTAAAAAGGCATTGTTCGGTTGATAGACGTGACAGAAATCTAAGACTTTCCTGATATGATTTTTCATCTTTTCAATCTTTTATTTGTTATACAAATTCTGGCCTCTTGCTCCAAAAAAAAAAAGTTTCTGGGCAAATTCTTCTTAAATAATCTTTAACTGATTCTCTCCGAATGGCTCCGAATGGTTTAATTAGAAGAATAACTGATCAAGAGTATAACAACGGGACTATTAGTCTAACTATGCATCTGCAATCCCGCTATATACTTAAATTTTGACGAAAATGAAAAATTTACGAACTTATAAACTTTACCAGAAGCTTTATCAACTCATGAAAATGTAAATATAAAAATGAAAATTTAAAACAGCTTCCCGATCATAGAAAATTTTCATTGAATTCTAATGCACTTTTATTAAACTTCCAGTCGCATAAATTTTAAGGTTTATTGTTTTCCTAATCTAAAATAATAAAATCAAACATTAAAACACATTTAATGCGCTCTTCAAATTTATTATCAACTTTCAATTTTAGTACCTTGAGTAACTTAAACCCATACCTTACGTATTTTTGTTCCCGTAAGGGAGGTGGTAGTTTCATGGTACCTTCATGGTAGTTTTAGATTTTTACTGACAATTAGATCTTAGTGACCTTCTCTTCTAGACAATATAATGGGATGAATTCCTAAATGCTAACGCAGTTTATTGGCTTGAGAGTAAAGATATGAGAGAATAAGACAATGATGCAAAAACTATAAATTATGGAGTGGGACTGTAAGGGAAGAATGAATCCACCTTATTATTATTACTATTTCCCTACCAGTGAGTATAACTTTTTGATATTTTGGTATCCATGTAAAGTTTATTATGAAGTGTAAATTCAACATTAACTTTAGCATTTTTTTTTGCATTACTTGCCATAATGGAGAGTCATAAAGTAGTATTTATTGAAACATAATTTTCGTCATAATTAATTTATTAACACTAGATAAAGATGACGATCTATTTATGAACGGATAGGATCTTATAATACATTGGTTAATTTTATCAATAATTTCACTTTAAATGTCAAATTTGTACGGTAATCTTAGGTTAAAAGTCACTCCAAACATTTTTACTAGAATGAACAGAATTTATCCATCTAATGTTTTGTGAGCTAAATGATAAAGTGCCTTGTGATAAATATATAATATATAGATTTTTACTCTTTTTAGTAAAGAAACTTGTATTGCATTTCTCCGAATTTACTGATATCATCCAATCTTTATAATAGTCGCATAAAATGTTAAAAACATTTTCAAGTTTAGATTCAATATTTATTCCAAAAAAAATCATTTACCAATAAGGCAGTGTCATCTGCAAAGACTGAAAGACACATTTACAAATCTTTGATATATCCGATATGTAAATATTATAGAGGATAGGACCAATTACAGATCTTTGTGCAATCAGATGCAAAATTAAATATTTTTGACTTACTTTACCAATGCATAAACTGAAGTATTTATAGCTACAGACGAATAATCATAGCTAAAGCCGAATAATCATAGTTAAAACTATAATAATTCTGGAATTTATTCAAATATGAATAATAAAAGATTTAGTGTATGCCCTTCGCTCCTTATAAGAGTGCAAAGAAGAAAAAAACAAAAACTAAAATATATAGATATCTGTCAAAAAACTTTGGATAATTTGGCATATAAAGAGAATTAAATGGATATAGTTTATCAATAAGACCGTCATACGAAACACAATCAAAGGGGTAATTTTCACACCACCCGATTCAATTCAACTACAAACAATAAAATTTCGAAAAAGATCTCCGAATTTGGAAAAGTATAAACATTGATATATACCAAAATTTAAAATTACTACTTTAATTACGATTACAATTCTTTTCTTACCAGAATATAAATTACAGATACAAAAAATCAACACAAGAAAAAACTTTGAAAAATAAAACATATTGTAACTTCCCATTCCTCTCGTATTGACAAAATAAAAATAAAATTAAAAAAAATTATTTTAATTTGATGAATTTTTATTAGCTTAACTAATTTTAATATGGATATAATATAAATTATCACATCATCATTATATTTAAAATAATTAAATTAATTTTAATATTTAAAATATAACATTTTTTATTACACTTTTTTTGTTGTTGGGAAAATTTATTGCAAAATTTTAAAAAATTTAAAGAAATACTTAAAAAACAAAAAAAAATTTAATGGTATTTAAATCCTATTGATTTATTTTTTGAATAAATTATAATTAAATTAAGATTAAATTAAAAATTTAACGTATTTAAAAATTAAAATAATCAAATATCCTTATACGCAAATTCACTTAACAGCTGTTGGAATAATAAAAATTGAATATTAAATGTCTGGCTACTTTTAAAATCACTTATTTCGCTATTTTTATGATATTTAAAAAAATTCACTGAATCCATAATTTTCTTAGTTACTCTTTAGAAATATTTTTACTAAGTTCTCAAAATGCTCTGCAATATATGATCGAATGCATAAAACTGAACTTGAACTCCAATATTACTTTTTTAAGTAAAAAATTTTATTTTTGCTTAAATTTTGCATTGAAACATGCAAACCAGAACGAGATTTTGCTTAAAAAAGTGAAATTTGAGTTCACGTTCAGTTTTATACATTCGACACATAGTTTTAGGCATATACTTGTTATTTGTCTAGAATGACCGTATAACATGATCATTTACTAATGTCGTTTACACATCCGGTTTTGATAAATCTAAAACTTAAACATATAAAATTTTACAGATTTACTCATGTTGGAGCATTAGAAACTTTTATTAAAAAAAAAAATAAATAAATCTTTTTGAAATATCGTGTGTGAGTGATAAAAATTCTACCGTATGATGAATAAATCCTGTGCATAAGACACTAAAAATACAGTATTAATTTGATTTAAGGCTAGACTTAAAGTTCGTTTTTTGTCTTTAAACAGTTATATTGATGAAGTTGTACTATAAGTTTCTTACATTTCTATGGATTATATGGATTTACTAATTTTAAATGACAAACTATAACATTATTATTTTAGTTATCTAATTTGTCGAATAACCTTACTGAATTAGATGCTCGAAAATAACAACTCCTCATTGAGAAAACTATTTCCGAAACGAAACGAGCAATTGTTATTGATCAAGTATTCTATATATGAAGCAGTTCTTCTCTCTTTGGTATACTATTATCGATAATTAACTTAGGATATGTAGTTTCTTTCCATCTTCTTCCTATCTACGAGAACTGATTTTTTGTCAATTCTGAAAACTCTTTTGTTTCTTAGCTTCAGTTCCCACAAAATTTTACATAAACTTTATTAAATAATTAAAATACTTGTCTGCAATTGACAATAAGAACTAAAATTAATTTAATAATAAATATGCTGAAAATATTTTATATAACAATTATTTGGTTATATACATTATAATATGTATATATGTATGTACATATATATTTGCCATATATTTATTATGTGTACAATGAAAATAATGATTTTTGATAGGATTAATTATTAATTAAATATTTACATTGAATCAACACATATGGATACAAATATAGGCATGCATATAGAAATTATATATTTATGTATGGTAGGCAAATTTTTAATTTACTAGAATGATTTTTGCCTAAACAAAAATTGTTTTTATAATCAATAATTTGAAAAAAGGTAATAAATGTCTAAAAAGTGAATTTTAACCAAAAAATGTTCGACAAATTTATTTTTTTGATTAAAAAAATTATTTTGAATAAAAATGGCATAACAATTTGTGAAATCGATTTAGTAAAGAAAGCCAGTTATTTTCTATCAAAACAATGAGACGACAAGTGTCAATTCCACTTTAAATTCATAAAAAGGATTTTACTATCAAACATTACAACATAGAAGCAATAGAAGCTTAAAGCTGTTATTGTTCAAGCTTTAATACAATTCATTTTAAATTTCGTATAGGATTATTAGAACAAAGCCTAATTAAAATTTAAAATAAACATTTGCCTATAACATAAATTACATGTGCAAGTGCAAATTTCATCAAAATAAAAGACTCACGGCTCACATGTTAACTATGAAAAAAATATAAAAAAAATTTCTAACATAATTTCAATTACAATCACATTTCTGTAAATGAAATGCTATTTTTTAAAGCTATTAATTTTTTTAAATTTTTCACTTAAATTATTTTTGAAGTAATAAGTAATAAACAGTAAGTCATAATTTCTCCTGACATATTAACTACTTCCGACTTCTTTCACGCGCTTTCCCTTACTGTCATCTAGTTCAATTTTATCACATCTTAAATGTTATACCCATCTTTTCCAATTGAAAATTTATACCATAGTAGTTTTAAACTCGTTAATTTCTTAAATCCAATATTTTTAAATATAATAAATCGAATCTTAAACCAAAAAATTATCACATCACCAAATAATTTAAAACATTTCCATTTCACATTAACATCTACGCCATGTACGCCTGTATGTCTTTAAACATTTTCAGGTTATTTTCTGCTTATTGTATTGATAAAATTTAACAAATTTTCTTTCTAATTATTAATAATTTTTTTTCTTCGAAACGAAAATATAGCCAGATAGATATTTAATATATAATATTATCTACATTCTATTTTTTCAATATAGAATATTAAACAAAGAACAAATAAATAAATAAATAAATACTTTAATTATTATGATAAATCCTTAAACTAACAAGAATTATTAATAAATTTTATTATTTATATAAAACTAAAACCAGGAATAAAAAAAAAAAGATTTTTAATATACAGGAAAAACAATCTAACACATTAAAAATAAGTTTTTCCATTATTAAGTTTTTCCGGAAACTTAAATTATTTCCGTTATTACTTGTGGTGATTAATTTATATATAAATTTAACAAAAAAAAACTCTCTTTTTACTTATAATAAAAAAGTTGAAAATATGTAAAATAGATAATATTTACTATGTATATGAAAATGAATCTGTAAATTTATATTTAAACAGGACGTTGACAGGACATTGACATCAAAGAAAACTTTTTTATACATTTAAAATTCAGAAATTTAATATTTAATATATATATTTATTTTTTTGTTATTTTTTGTAATTTATAACCTACAATAATGAAGCCAGGATAATGTTTAAAAAAGTAAAGGCAATAAAAATTATAACATAACCATTCTAAAATATAAGTAAGATAGTAAAAAATATTTTTTTAAATTTTAAGAAATGAAAGAAATTAAATGAATTTCTTAAGAACTGCTCTAACTTTAATTTCTTGTCTTAAGTAACAAAATGAATAAATTTTTGCGCCATAATAATTTTCGGTCTTAAAAAGAATATGACTAAACTCGAACAGCATATAAAAACTAGCCCCGGGACCCTATTTATTATAAATAACTAAAGTAAAATAATCTCATACAAAGTGTATTATACAAACTTAATCAGAAAACGTCAAAATTGATATGGTTTATGTCTTAAATAAATTTCACCACTATTTTACAGAATAAGAACCTACCATAAAGAAAAATGACAAGAATATTATAGCGTACTATTTCTGTCAAACATAACAGAATTCAGAAATATATATTTTTTCACTTTTAAATGTACCTGAACATAACAATATATATCGTTATTATTTTTGAAATACCTTTAAGAAATTAAAACCCAACGGTTTTGGCTTCTATCATAAAAAAATAGGAATTGTTTATGTTTTACTTTGTAATTAAAAATTTACAATTGAATCAAAAATTTAAATACTCTATACAAGTCAAAATAAAATCAAATGTAGGTAATTTATTAACTTTTGATTTCTGATGATGTCATAACTGAATTTGACATTACAACCACGCCTCATATTCATTACGTCTACATCTTTACATCTTTAATTGTATTTGACTTAAATAAATTCATCAAATTTTCTTAGTACACATTCATCTTGTATTTTTAAAACTCCATCTTTTACAAAAATTTGGGTTAAAATTTTCTTTTATTTAAAGCATAATATTTTTTTTTTTTTTGTAGGAGCTTAAATATTGTAAGTGCAAAATTACTAAAAATTCAATTCATCTAAAAAACATTTTTTTTTTTTCACACTTTAAATTTAAAGATTACTATAAAACTCATTAAAATTAAACTCTCACCATTATTGTCAAATTTTCATCCTTAAATTAAAAGGATTTACATATTATCAAAATAAAACTAAAAAAAAAACAAAAAAAAAAACTTTAAATCAGTTCAAAAAATAATATAAAATGTATTTTTTTGTTTTCTATTATTTTATACTTTAAATACAATAACCTTTAATATAACAGCTATATACCGTTAAACTTTTCATTATAATCTAGTTTTTTCATACATTATATTTTATTAAATGAATTTTTGCATATACTATAGTAAAACATATGTGTATATATATGTATATAGTATATTATATATTTATATATGTATATTATATTAAACAACTTATAATAAATTTACATTTTTATATTTTAAGCAGATTTAATCAAACTTTTTTTTATAACTTTTCACATTTTGCATTAATGATGTCTTTCATTTTCATAAACTTATAATTTAATACAATATTATAACACTATTTATATAATATGTACTTATTGTATATGTATGTAATATCATATATGTTCATATACATATGTAATAATATCATATATGTACATGTACATATGTAAATATTTACATATACATAAAAGTAAAATTATGCATTACAGTAAATAAAAATTATTATAATATGTATATTCCTACATTTATATACATACATATATATATATATATATATAAAACATTGAATTTCCAATATATATATACATACATATATATACTTAAATATATATACATAAAACATTGAATAAAATTAAATATATTAAATATTTTATGTATTGAAAAAAAAAAAAAAAAAAGTAATAATAATTTTATCCATTGTATGCACAAAAATTTACTAAACACTTGTAAAATACAAAATGTCCAATAAGTGAAAAATAAATTAATTGCGTATCTACAGTACATGTACTGAAAAAAGCAATTTACTAATTGTAATTTCTGCAGCTCTAAATTAATAATAGTTAATTTTAAATCAAAATAAACCAGTTTATTGAAATATTAGAACTTACAACTCCGATCCTTCAACTCTATTTTAATAATGGATTCTAAAAAAACCAAATATTTCCAATTGTTACACTCAGTTTGGAAATTAAAAAATCTTTCAATTGCCAACACAAAATAAATTTTTACCGTTCTTAAGTTATTTTGTATCTAATAAAAACTAAGCGATCAAGTTTTCATTTTAATTAGAAACGAGGAAGAATATAGTTACCTTTGTCAACTCTTAGATACCCGTACGAACCGATAGTATGTTCATAGCCTGTCACTCTGCTTATAATATTATTTTTTTTAATGTTTTAGTATTTTAAAATAATTTGGGTGAATTTTATAATTTCTAGAACTATGGGTTGTATATATATTCAAATTATATGTTTATACATTCTCCAAAAGCAGATTCTAACCGTCCACATAACGATTATCAATCCAAAACTTTTCCAAATATGCTTTAGTACCATTTAATACTATACTTATGTATTATATATCATTGATTCATCCGTGACATATACGATATGTAAATAAACATTAGTTATATAAGTATGTATACTAATATCATATAAATATAAATTCTTCAAGCAACCGTTATATTTTTTATTTATTTATTTTTTTTTGTATTACTCATCATCCTCAACAATTTCAAATTGTCGAGTAAAAAAAAAATGCAAAATAATCGTTAAAAATATTTGTTAGAAAAATTTAGAAAAATGTGTGACTTCATGTTTTCATCAATTTTAAGGTAACCCTATATTATTAAGAAAAGTTGTTAATAGAAATAAAAATATAATGTTGGAGCTTTAATTTTTTTTATATATTAGTTCAAAAAAATGTGGACAGATGTTCAAGTTACAGATGTTTATGTATGTTTTTGACCCCATACAGCTCCGAAACGGGGAGCGATACAAAAATATATTCTGAAACGACTCATACTTATTTTCAAAGACCTAACTTCTAATTTCAAGTTTCTTACTTAAACCGTTTAAAAGATAGAAGGAATCAAGAATTTTGCAAAATTTGAGTTTCACATAACGGTAAATTAAGACACCGTATGGCACAAGTATATATTTATTGTATATATATTTTTAAATCTAATAAAAGCGGTAATCGTTTGGGGTTTTCAAATTAAAGATATACCTTATACAACTTGTATTATAGCAATTTAAATATAGAGCTTTCTCGAACTTTGAGGAGCTGTAGCTCCGTAGCGGGTGGGGCTACAAAAAAAAGTTGTTAAAAATAAAATTAATATTTTTAAGATATCTATCAGCAGTTAAAATTTCATGGCTCTAGCTTTCTTAGTTTTTGAGTTATATTGCTGACGGAGGGACAGACAAAGCTTAGTCGACTTAGAATTTGATGCTGATCCGATCCATACCTTTGAAGGTATATCTAGCTAGCTTATTTCGAGGTGTTACAAACGGAGGAGCAATTTTAATATACCCGATCCTTATCGTATGGGTATAAACAGGCTCTTTTAGTATGATCAAATTAGTTAAAAAGAAAAAAGCCTTCTATTATTTGTTTTTTCCTCAGCGAGGTTTTCTAGGCAATACAATGGGACGAAACTCTTAACTGCTAATACAGTATATTAATCAGAGAGTAGGAATAGGAGAGGATAGGACAAGAATTCGGAAACTTTCAATTAGGGAGTGGAACTGTATGAAACAGTGAATCGGCAAATTATTATTATTATTTTACTATGCAACCAATTCGACAAAGCCATCAACAGATACAAAATGTGATAGTATATAACATCTTCCTGCATGAACCAATAATTTGCTACAGAATCAAGGTCTTCAGATAGTTACAACATACATTAGTGCATAGCACCGCCTCGCCTGAGGTAACCCACGTCCACTGTAACAGCAAAATTTTGTTCTACATGATCTGACCGGTATTTAAATACAAGACCCTCCAATTGAAAGGCTAACAAGTCCACCACTACGCTGTGACTCAGAAGAGTTTAAATTAAACAAAAATCTTTTCTATACAAAGTGTTAAGTTCACCAAAATTTAACGTTAATTTAATTTGCAATTTGCTTCAAATTTTAAACTGTACGACATTTTCATTTTTGACCAAGATACCGACAAAAAAACTTTTATTGAAAATTAGTCCTTAAAGATTTTTTTAAATACATCTTTACTAATTTTTTATATATCATTATATTTTATATTATATTCATGAGAGAAAAAAAACTGATTTAAATTTCAAGATACCGATCTTGAACTTAACCTTATAAATAAAACGAAAATTTATTTAAAAACTTTTGAGGAAAAATTTTAAATAATAATGAATATTATATAAAGTTTGAAGTTTTGAATAAAGTTTTAAAGAAATGCAATTATTATGCAATTTAATACAAACTTTTTTATTGGATATCCTGTATGAATGTATACTTAAATACTTTTATATTTTTTTTTATTTAGCAATATATGAATATCAAATAAATAATTTACTGTACATATCATAATATAGTAAATGATTATTATTATTAAGGAACATCAGTCAAAATATTAAATTAATATTTCTATATATAGTTCGATTCTGTTCAGTATATGTTCAGGATATATATATAATAGTTCTTTTGCTTTAAGATATTGCTATAAAAGTTAAGTTAATTCAAGTTAAATGTTGTACGCAATTGTTAAAAAAAAAATTAAAAAAGTGTTTTATAGTGATGCCGACAAAAAAATTGCAATAAAACAGTGGAAGGAAAAATTTACGCGAATGTCGAAGTTTCAATATATGTTTATTTTTAAAGATGATTGAGAGCAGAGTAGTTTGCAGCATTACGGAAGTTTAGCAGTTTTAATATTAAATAAAATTTCATAAATTTAATAATTGAACATATGAAAGTATTTTATATTTACGCCACATATTTTGGGCTATTGTGGGACTGTACAAAAAAATAATAAAAATAAACAAATCAGAGACAAAACTTGCAACAATTCGCCCAACGAAACTAATTATTCCTAGATCAAATACAATGACCAAAAAGCAGATTGCAGTGCACATCCAAAAAATTAGGCAACAAGTATGGGACAACTCAACATCTTTCAGAAAGTTACACAGTTCGAATGCAAATGTATCAAGCTTAATAGGCACTGAAAACCGAGATATAGCAATAAGGATATCCAGAGTTAGAATGGGTTGCACTTTGTATACCCACAAACATCTCTTCAACGGAGAAGACTCCCCAATCTGCCGTTTCTGCAACAACACGCTAACCATCAAGCACATATTTACCGACTGTAGCGAAACAACGATCTTTTGGGCAAATGAAAGAGTGTCACTGATGGAAATTCTAGCAAAGAATGACAAGATCAGTCTCGGTAAAGTAATTGGACTGCTAAAACACCACCAAATTTGGGAGAAAATATGAATATAAAACAAATATAATATAGTTAAGTAAATTTATAATATCTAGTGTATAATAATTTTAGTATTTAGTATATAATATAGTATATAAGATGGCCCACATGCCTTTAAGGCAACCGGCCAAAAAATTATTGTATATTTATTTATAATATGCAATAATATTAAATAAATAAATAAATAAATAAACAAATTTATATTTGTTTAGTATGACTCATCAGTTTATTAACCTCATTGATTATCTATACACTTGTCATTCAATATGGTACCTATATAAAAGGGATAATGGTTTATATACAATTAACCGAATTTTAAAATGCAAAATGTCATTTTGTCTAATATCATTTGAAAAAAGGGATATTTTGCAACTTTCCATTTCATATAATATGACACTTTGCAAGGAGATATTTGATAAATTTTGCATATTAAGCGTAAAGCGTATAACACTGATTTTGTAATGAACTTTAAAATCTCACATAACAAATTTTTTGTGTGATATACATTATTTCAACAATAAAGCATGTTTTATTTTTACTAATATTTTATAAAAAGTCTTATTGCGAAGTATCTCTTTTGTCAAGAGTTTGTTTGTGAAAGGAAATTTAGCTATAAATCTTTTTTGTAAATTAGACGAAATGTCTTTTTACGAAATGAATTTAGATAAACTGGCTTGCTCCCAATTGTAACTTACTGTAAGTCCCAGACTGACTAATTTGGCCAGACAGTATATGAGTACTAAAGGTCATATAACCTATTGGTTGGGTAAAAAAAGAGAGGTGGTGTTTAGTAGGTTAAAGTCCTAGACACCCATAGAGAATTCGTGTTCGTTTCACTCTTCTATAGTGTCTTTCAATGATTCCCACCTACCCTCGCATAACAAAAAAAAAAACATGTTACAAAAAATCTAAAAATATAATTAGACTACTATAAACTTTTAATGATTACTATAAACTACTTAATATTATGTCTAACATAAATTGAATATTAAACAATTAATGCTAGATATATATAAAAGTTTTTATAACTGTTTTTCAAAATCATTACAAAGATTTATTTATAATAATAATTATTATTATTCTTCTTCTAAGATTTATATTTCAGAATAAATTCATAATTTACATTTTAGATTTCAAATGGTCTCATAAAAATATAGATCAGTAACTTTTTTAATAAAAATATAAGAAGTTTTCCACGAAAATAAATAAAATTCTTAAATACATACATACATATACATATAATAAATTTACATAGATTACTAATCTGTAAAAATCATAGATATGTCATGTACTAAAACAAAATATAAAAATTGTTGCTGATTGTCCTGTATCCTATGCAAAACTAAACATAACCAAAAAAGAACTTTTCTTTATTGTCATATATTTATACATACATATATATATATATATGCATGTACATAAATATATATTTATGAATGGATTTGAATTTATATCAAGTTTACATATATTATGTATAAAATCAATTTACTTTTACTTATTAAAATAAAAATACATATTGACATGTAGATATTGTATTTATGTACATATTGTATTTATGTACATTTATACACATGTACTGTATAATTGTACAAGAAAAAAACACATTTAGTTTATGTACATCTACATATTATCATACATACATATATTATGTGTTTTTTTTTACACCAAATACTATTTTCTACCATATTTTGATGGGATATATTCTTACATACATACATATCTATACATATATGTATATTTCATCTATTGTTATAAATGTAAATAAACACAATATATACATTATTCATCAAGGATAATCAAATTCAATAATAATTTTTATGATTTCGTTTTTTTGTGTTTGTTTTTGTTAATAAAAGTAAACAAAAATGAAAGAAACTATACGATTGCGAAAAAGAAAGTGATAAACAATAAAACTATAAAAAACAAAAAAAAAAAAAAAAGTAGAAAAAAAAAAAAATTATAATAGAAATGAACGAATGAATGAATGAATGAAAGAAAGCGAATATAATTAAAAATACATACATATAAATATATATGTAGATGTATATAATATATGTATGTAGTTAAAAAGTCCATAATTGAATTTTACAAGAGATTACTGGTTATGTCGGTACATATAAAATAAAAATAAAAAAACTTTTACTTTTAAACTATTTTATTTTTTTTTTTTTTTAAATTACTCTGAAAAATAAAAACAAAAAAAATAATTGAAAGAATATCAAATTTTTATTTATTTATTTTTTTTTTGTATACATTTTAATTTTACATTTATTTATTTATTTATTTTTTTCATAATTTTTTTTTTTTTTTATATAGGTATGTATTTGATATCCTGAAATTCATGTAAATTTTTATAATTATTTAAATTTTCGTATTTAAAGTAAAATTTATAAAAATATCATATAAAAATTATGTATATATTAAGGAAACAAAATTGAGGTATTTAAGTAAACAAAATAAATAGTTCGTTGATCATTTTAACTATAAGATACATTTAAATGTTAGAAATTTCAATTCGGTAAATAAAATTAAATTTCGTTTTAATTTAACGAATGTAATATATCTAAAAAAAATAGAAATAGACAAAGCAATACTTTCATATGAATTCAGGGTGTTTTAAAGTTTTTGAAGGGCGTTTTAAAGATACACATTTTTGAAATGTTGCAATTAGTCTTAAAAAAAATTCTTAAAAAAAAAAAAAATGAGAACTTTTTTGAATTTTAAACAGAACTCTGTTTAATTAAAAAAAAAATTCTTTTAATTTTTATATCTTGTCTTTAAAACATTTAGACATCATTTTATGTATGTCAAGATTCTAGGATACTAAAAACAAGGAATTTTTGAATCCTAATAACTATTAAAAATGGGTTAAAACAATTTTAAAATTCTTACTCCATCCAAAATTATAAGTTTTTATCTTTAAATATTTTATATTTGAAAAAAAATATTTTACATTAAAATTGATTTGTTAATATTGAAAAAAGTGCTAAAAGTATAGGCAAGAAATTATATTGTTTAGATTTGGAGCTTGTAAATGGGATAACGTTTGTATTTTGATATATAATTAACGCAGAAAAACGCAAAAATGAGAAAGTAATTTAGATAAAAGCTGATATAAACGGTAGCATTGTATTAGGCTTAACGATTTAGAAAAAAAGAAACCTAAAGCAAAACTTTAAAACTAATAGGTTATTCCAATACTTTTAAGGATATTCTTAAGACGAAAGATATTCTAAGAATATTCTAAAGAATAAATATGATTAAAATAAAGAGAAAAAAGTAAAGTAAATAAATGATTTTCTTTTCTGAAGTGAAATTGTATTAGTTTTTACTATTTAATTAGCAATACCAATATCTAAAAAACAAGATTGTACAATCTTTCAGTATGATATTACAATAAATTTACTTGGAGCATCTTCAATACAAGATTCTAAGTACATTTTTAAAAGAATTGGTTTAGCGAAAAATTACTCTAAATTAAAGAAGAGATTTTTTTTTTTATTATTATAATAGTAAAGAAAATGCATATACTTACATTCTTCTTATATACATTTATGGCAGAAAAGTTTTATCTAAAATTAAAAAAAAAGGATAAGGATAATACTAGTCTTACTTGAGTATGAAACATTAGTTTTTTTTTTTTTTTTTTAAACAATGAACTTAAAAAGCCTTTTTCGTTAACATATTTCGAATAAAATTCTTGAAATAGGATCGAATAGAAAAGTGCATACTTTAACGTTTATATTTAAAGTTTATTATTAAGATTTAAAATATGTATTAAAAAATATAATTTTTAAAAAATTTTAAAATTTCCCCAACAATTTTTTTTTTTTTCCAGTGAACACCAAATTAGACTTGTTTTAAGTTTAAAAAACTTAAAAAAAAAAACTGCTTGCAACAATAATTTTTAACAAAGCACTAACTTTGGTTTTTAGTTTTAAAAGTCGCACATTTTAAGAAAGACAATAAAATGAAATTGTAGAATTGAAACTGTTTTGGTATCCAAATTTGTAATTTTTTTCGAAATTTTTTCATGAAAAACTAAAAATCATTTTCTTCAATTTTAAACAAACCCTATATAATTTAGAAAAGTTGTTAATCTATAATATAATACTGATAATACAAAAGATGTTGGCGAGACCTTGCCAACATGTAAAAAAAAAAAAATATTTTATTTCTATAATAAACCAATCACACTGAATGTAAATTAAACTGACAATGTTGATATTTCTGTATATTTATTTAATAATTTAAAATTTTATTATCAGAGACACAAATCTTCGACTAAAAGTATTATCAGAGACACTTAAAAACTGCTTTTAATCAAATTTAAAGCAATTTTTTTAATTTGACCGCCACATCCATTATGAAATGGTCGCAGCGGTAAATTAAACATAAATTATTAATGATCTGTTGGCAGTTTTCAAATGATTCTTTGTTTTAAAAAAAAAATAAATAAAAATACTCTTAATAAAATGAAAAGAGCAAAGTTTATAGTAAGCCTCATATTTATAAGAAAACTTATACAGAATATTATGTTAAACGATAGTATGCAACAATTGTTAAAATAATTAATAAAGCAAAATTCAGATAAATTTATAAGTAAATAAAGCAAAATTCATAAAATAATAAGTAAACAATAACGATATATACATTAAATAAAATAGTAAGATATAAAGTCTATTCAAAGATTAGAAATTTAAGTTAAGTATTTAAAATTAAAAATTTAGAGATTATGAAAATTGCACAAATTACGTACAATGTTGAAAATAAATTTAATTTGGCGCTCTAAGAATAAATTTTTTACTGGGACTTTAAATTTATGAAAATTTATGAGCAGGCTAAGTTTTTAACTCGAGAGCCAATCCGTTATACAATTTGATGACTGTGTTAACAATTTGCTCAATCCTATATAAACCTACATCTTGTGTTAAACCTTTAGCCTTTCGTCCGTCCTATGGGGTCTATTTGACTCCAAAGCACTAAAAATTTGAAAAAAAAGTTGTTAAAAATCATTGAAAATATGTGTTGTTCGAGGAATGCTCTCTCTAATGTTTCTAATTTATTTATTTATTTATTTATTTATATTAATATTATATACATAAATGTAATGCAATATTATTGAACCATCGGCTACCAAGGCCATTATAGGTTTTTATACTATTATTAAATTATATACTAATATTATTTATTTTATTTATATTATATACTATATATTTACATTATATTTGGTCGTAAGGGGGGTATGTATAAAAAAAAAACACTTACGACCTGTGCGGGGATCGAACCCACACTCCTTCGGTTAATACGCCACACGCCTACCCACTAGGCTACCGAAGCCCCTTGTTTCTAATTTTGTAAAAATAAATTGATTTATTCATCAAGGTCCATTTTGCGACAATAATTGCAGATATGTATGTCAAATCGTTGCAAAATACTAAATCCGTCTCAGTAATAAAAACATATTTTATCATGGAATTTTGCAAAAAGCATGTTTAGTTAATCAGTTTTGCTAAAACATTTTTTTGATACAATTAAGAATTTTAATTCTTATTTTGCACATTTTATACTACTTTTGAATATTTTTTTGTATGTTTTTAAATTTCATATAATAAATTATTTTATTCTTATTAAAAAGTAAATATTATTATTATTCTAGAATAATTTTTCTCTTATTCAAACTGGATTTATTGACTGGGGTCGTTTGCGACCCTAATAGACAAACAAGTTTTAAAAATTGTAAGCGAACGAAAGGTTAAACATCAAAAATTGTAAATAATTAGTATAGAATCTGCCAAAAAAAAAAAATGTCTTTTCCGCATATTCCAAGCGGATATCATCATCTAAAATAAAACATTTTCATTTAAAACAAATAACATTTATAACATAAAAAACTGAAATTCAACAAAATACAATATTACACATTTTTGAAAAGGCAAAATAAAAAAGAAAAACAAAATAAGAAAAATAAATAAAATTACAAAATAAAAAATAGTAATAATAATAATGACAGGAAATGAAATCAATTAGTGTTTAAGGTTATTTGCATAATTCGAAATAAAGGATAATTGAATATAAGAAAGAGATAGAAAATAACGAAATTAATTGTATGTAATTGCATTTTTATTAATACACAATATATATATATATATATATATATATATATAATTATTATGCAAAATAAAAATTCCACTTATCATAAAAAAATATACGCAAGTTCATACGCATATATATATATATATATATATTTATGTATATATATTTGTTGCCTTAATTATGTATACATATATAATATAATTAAGGCAACAATTGCAGTAGTGGGATGGTAAGTTAAATATGAACGTGGTTTGAAAGCCAAATTTTTATTTTGGTTTTTAAATTTTATTTAATTTTTATATTCTTTTATTTCTTTATAGGATTAAATTTTTAATTACTGAAACCAATAAAATAAAAATAAGAAAAAAAAAAAAAAAAAAGAAAAAAATTAAATTAAACATTTTTGTTACACATTCAATCCATAGTATTATATTTTTATTTTCGGGTTTTTTGAATTTTTTCTTGCTCACAGGATTAAAAATGAAATATGTATTTACAAAATTGAAGGAAAAGTTTAAAAATTGAAATTTAAAAAGTAATAAATATTTCACTTTTCTTTCCAAAAAACAAAAACAAAAAAAACCAAAAATAGACTTTAGACATTTTCTTTTTTTATTACTCGTATTTTGTATTGTATTTGTAATTTATAAGTTGAAATTCTTATATATGAAATTGAATGGTTTTTATTAAAATAATTCTTTTATTTAAATTTTAATACAAATATAAAATTTACGTTTTTAATGTATAATTTGCATGATAATATACAATGTATGATATGATATAACATATTCACATAAATAATTATAATTTTAATTAATTTTATTGTATTTATTTTAAGATTTCATCGAATTAATTTTACTAGCTTCAAACTATACCGAAAATTATAATTAAAAACAAAAGTCTATGTTTTTTTTTTTTACAATATATTGCATAATTTTTACTTTTTACGGTTTCAATCAAAATCAAATAATTATATTCAGAATATTCAGAAAAAATATCTTTCAACTTTTGTTTGGATTTTAAATATTAAGAGTAAAGCAAAATATCTTGATATGATATTAGACGTAAAGGTCAAAATGAAATGAACATGTGTAACGAAATAAAACGAAACGTAATCGTAAAACGAAAGAAGTCAGTTTAAAGAATTTTCTTGGTTTATGGCCGGTATGTCAAAAACATTAACTTACAATAAAGTTTTGATATACAAATAAATTTTAAAACCAGTCTGTACTTACAATATTCAGTTATCGGATTGTGATAAATATCTTCAAAATGTAATTATTCCAACATTTCAAAATAAAATTAAAACCTTTACTGTATCAACCAAAATTTAGAATAACGCTATTTAACAAAAAATTTGTATCGTTCCACAACATCAATGTGAAAGCAATGCGACTCATTGACAATCAAAACTTTATTAGGAGACTAAAACCAACAAAGTCTTGCAATCTCATATAAATCCATAATTCATCAAAAATCATAGGATAATTATTGCATTATTAATTTACTCTTATACTAAATAACATGATCGAAAATGGTAAGTTGAATTACATTACGTGATCGAAAATGGTAATGGAATTGATGGTAAGTGTACGTTGACTATAGTTTCAGTTTAAGAAACAGTTGGTAGTTTCAGTTTTGTGTGGTAAAATTCCTCAAAGTACCGTTTTAATCGTCGCTAATTCGTTCTCTTTCAAGATTTCTACCTCCTTCAACTCCAAAACAAAAACAAAAGGTTTCTTAAATGATTATTCACAATATTTCGAGATCTCCATTTACAGGTGTAAGAGTTTATTTTAGCTTTTAAACATTTTTTTTTGTTTTTAATTAAGTTTATTATTGTTTTTAAACTATATATTTGAATATTTTTTTAAAAGGAATAGCAATAGCTATTCAATAATAGTCACAACGACTTTAAAAATGTACAATTATCATTAGATAATCGAATAAAGTCTTTGATTCAATTTAAATGAGTACCATTTAGAGCATAGTAATCAACAAACTTAATCAAACTAATGATTCAAAAAACTGATTGATTGAAATGAACTGATTGAAATAATATACCCACAACCTAGTAATCAACGGCTTAGTGAAACTAATGATTCCAGAAATATGAATAATAAATAACTTTGTGTATGCCTTATGCCCCCTTGGAGTGAAAAGGAGAAAATGCTAAAATAATTTATTTCATCAATTCATTCAAGTTCGTTACAATTTTTATGTACTATATATAAAGAAAATATTTAAATAAATATATACCAAACATTTTAATAAAATATAATATACAGATAAAATAATTTTAATTCTATTTTTGCCTTACATAAAAAACAAATACAATTTTTTTTTTTTCTTTTTTTATAAACATTCGAAATTATTTTATCTTTTTATTGTATGAATGGAAATTTTCACGGAATTTTTCTTTTCTATAATATGGACTTGTTTTTTTTTTTTAAGATAATCTTTCAATTATACAGCACACAATTTTTTTTAATTTTAATTACATTATTTTTATCCTGATGACATTTTAGTTAAAGTCCCAATTGAATTCAAAATAAATTGCGTGAATTATTTCGCTTATTAATGTACACAGTATTTATATATATATACATATATTAAATTTCTTTAACACGTATGTACCTATGTAATATTTATATTATAAAATTCAAACTAATTGTAAATTTTCTTATGTATTTTTCTATAAGTATGTATAGGTATTTATCTATAGGTAGATATTTACACAAAAACATATTTAAAAAAAAATAAATAAATAATTTGAAAAGAAGTGATAAAATTCAATTGATTGGAAATTTTTAATATTTAAATAAAAAATGTTTAATAAAGTAAAGATTAAAGTTTTCATTAAATTAAATATAAAATGAATGATAAATTAAAAATTTTATTTTCAAAAAAAAAAAAAAACTATTCACTCGTAAACATTTATTTTATAAGATACAATATATACATATTTATAATATAATTATTAAATTAAGTTTACTTATTTACAATTTAATATTTTTTATTAAATTTTGTTTTTTATATGTAGTATTTTATGACTTAATTCAACATTATATGGTAGAGTTCAAGTGTCATTAAAAATAAATATTAAGATACTCGTATAGTAATTAATTAATTGTTAAATGGAATAGTGAAGCTACACTAAATGAAAAATGAAGCTACACTACAAATAGAACAATGATATGATTATAAAGTTTACTTCGCTTCACCTAAATTTTTTTTCTCATAAAAAAAGTTTATTTCAAATTTAAATTATTTTGAGGTTACCAAACATCAATCGGTATCGGTTAAATCAATATCAGATTAGGTCAAGTCGCCAGTCTTTGAATCGAAGAGTCTTGAGTTCAAATGTCTGTCAGACATATAAAAAAATAAGTAGTCATGTAAAAATGTTGATCTTATAATTAAGAATATAATAATAATAATATTAAAAATAAAAAAAAAAAGGCTATTTCACAGTTGAGCTTTCTTATGTCGTTACCTCATGCAAAAAGGTATTATATACTAATGTTGGAAGCTAATATAAACTATTGAATGTTGTTACTGTATTGATAACTTCTTTACTGATAGCAAAATATTATAATAATGCACGGATTAAATTGTTTACTTACAGCTCCACTCCCGAAATCAAAATTTCCGCATCCTTGTATTAACCTATCCTATACCTTATAGTCGTTACCTCATGCAGAAAGGTATTATATACTAATGTTGGAAGCTAATATAAACTACTGAATGTTGTTACTGTATTGATAACTTCTTTACTGATAGCAAAATATTATAATAATGCACGGATTAAATTGTTTACTTACAGCTCCACTCCCGAAATCAAAGTTTCCGCATCCTTGTATTAACCTATCCTATACCTGATACTATATAAGAAGTTATAAGAAATATAGAGAATATAAAAATCTGATATTACCAAGAAGGACTAGACACCCAAGACTTATACTAGACACCCTTCTGCTTTTCCTTATACTATTTGCGTTTCTACTAGTCAGTGATAAAAATCAAATTAATAAGATTTCAGAGTTACAGGTCTTGAAACATACAGTTTTATCTTTAATAATCAATATATTAGAATTATAAGTATTCAAATGATATTCGTAGTTTATTTTACATTTATATTAAATTTATCAAAGAACATATTCTTCTATCATTTCATATGCTTCTAATACACTTTTAGTTACTTATAGTGACATACATAATATCAGTCATTCAAAACACTTGATAAATGTTAGCCAATTGCTGATCTCAAATTATAATTAATTACAAATAAAAATTTTCATATAAGTGAATATTGTATTATTTTGACCTAGTAAACTTTGTCAACAAAATAAATTTAATCTATTTAAAATAAATTTTATGATTATTAATGTAATAACACATTTTTCAACATACATGACAAAACAATTATTCAATATGGAAATAGATTAAAGGAAATAAAATGGCACGTGTATCCTAAGAAACATATTGTGTAAATATCATTTATTCTAATCTTACTCTGACTTTTTAATTTCTATACCGAAGACAAAAAAAAAACACGTACACCTACCAAAAAAACATTCTTTTTATTTTCTTCACAATTTAAATTAAATTTTATAATTTCCAAAGAAATTTATTTATCTAAATTAGGAATCAAGACCACTTCATGAATTCTTAAGGGGTTTCCTTTCGAAAATTTTAAATTTATTGGAGAAAAATAAAAAAAATTTTTTAAAAATTACGAGTAGAATTTAAAATTTTTTTTTTTGTTTTTATTTTGGTTTTTTTACACAAACCCTTTAAAATTAAAATTATGAATTTTTTTTTAAATTAAATAAAATTTAAAGAATATAAGAAATTTTTTATGTCGTAAACCCCTTAAGTTCCAATGAGACAAAACAATAACGACTTTAATGAAAATAAAAATCAACAAAAAAACCTAAAAGAAATAGTTTCCATTCGCAACACATTGAACCCATTTAACAAAAAAAAAATAAAAAAAAAATTAAAAATCAAAGAAAAAAAATGTACCAAAATCTGTCAATTTCTCAATTCCCAAACTCCCATTTATTTTAACATATGGATAAACTAGTATATGTAATCTATGTATAAATTTGTATAAACATATATCAAGTAAATTTTTTTTTTATATATTTGATCGGTTTAACCGCATTCATTCTTTTACTGTTCTAATTGTTTCATTTTGTAGTATAATACTTTACTTTTTTCGAGGGGCAAACAAAAATGTTCAACAAATATGCTCTTAATTCGATTTTTAGAAAATAAAACAATACTTCGAATTCAGTGTATCCGAGAAAATATGAGTATAGAGTAGACTGTTTCAATTCTATTATAAAATTTACGGTATCTAGACCTAATTAAGTGTGAGAAGAAGTTATTGCGATAAAACTGGGGGCGACGGATTGCAACTAGGAAAAACCTGGTCCATGGGTTCGAATTTTTCAGCTTCAGAACGAGCCAAGAGTAATAATGTTTTACAAAATTTCAAATGTCTAGCTGTAACGAAACTGAGTTGTTTCATATAAAGAAAGAAGTTTTATGGCAGCTGCTTCGACGGACTGACTTAGCTTAATTGACTTAGAATTCGATTCGATCCTCAACAAAAATATGATATATACTTAGTTCGATATCTATCTATCTCCTTTACCACAAATGTAATTGTGGTAAATTGTGGTAATACGTTCGGATATAAATATTAGGGACATTATCATCACGGCGAATACAATTTAATATTAAAATATTAAATTATTAAAATATTAAATTCTATTTGCCCTGATGATGGCAGTGATGTCAAAATATATATAGGTTTATAATAAATAATAATAAATAAATAAATAAAAAAAATATAATATATAGACCAAAAAATAAATATAATATTTTAAGAATTATATAAATAAAATATTAATAAAATTATTTTGTGGACAAAAAGTATAAATAAAAACAGTTTTTTACTCAATAAATCTAATAAAATTGTTCCACAAACTTACGGTTGAAAAAATTCAAGGATAATATTAGTGACACTTATGTTTAGCAAATCCTAAAGCACATCTTTTTAACCTAACAGATTTTGTTAAAATATATACTAAACTCGTTATGAAAATATTATTTTATAATCAAGATTGATTTTATAACCAATACACATATTAAAAAGCACATTAGATGTTATCCCGAACATTATTTTAACTATATTTCGTCAAAATTAACGAAATTAAAACTGATTCCACTACATAGAACTAGTAATCATCATGATTAATAAAACCACCATATAAAATAATCCTCCATAAGTTCTTAAGGGTGCCTAAAATATCTCTATTGAAAATTTACTAAAACTTCATGAACTAAACTTCATGCATATTAATATATTGTTATTTAATAACTGTCAACTGAAGGCTTCAAATATCAAATGAAATGAAAAATACATCAAACAACTCTTTTATATATATATAAATTTTACGAAATAAAAATTTGTTTCAGAATGTTTCTAGTTGTCGCTATAATCCCTAACCAATCTATAAAAAATTTTAAGATTACGAAAACTCAAAGTAAAGTTATAATTATTTTTTTATCTTTAATACCTTTCCATTTCTTTCATCTTCTATAACTTTAAAATTTTTAAACCAATACTATGCTGTAGTTTAATATTTAGTAATTTCCAAATATTTAAGATCGTCCTTTTTTCATTCAATATAAGAAAATTTCAAAGATACCATTGTTAAATTTTATCACGAAATTTTTGTTTTATTTCATTTTCTTTTTTATTTTTTTTTTTTTATTTTCTATAAAATATATGACCGCAGTTTTATTCGATATTTATATACGATTAAAGTACAATTTAGGTTTACCTCTCTACATTTTATTCATGTACATATATTCACAAAAGGGTATTTACCAATACAACAAAACTAATTAAACTATCACTATTTTAAGTAAAGATTTTGTTCATTTTATTTTGATTTTATTTTGATTTTGTTTTTTTTTTGCATTACGTTATTTCTTATATGGTATATAGTAATATAGTCCTTTTTATTCTATACATATTTGGAAAAGAAATAACAAACTACAGGAATATTAATAAAACTTGAAACATAACAAATCAATGTTAAAAATCCTTTTTTGCATTTATATTTTTCAATATAATACAAAATATATATGTATATGTTATATGTACGTATGTATTATTGAATATGGACCCGTATCCTTTTCAGAATATAACGTAAATCTTTTTTACAATTTTATATACATATGTATAACATATTTTATAATCATCGTTTACAAATATATATATATATATATATATTATATGTATACACTTGTAAATATGTATTATGGTGAATTAAATTATAAATTCAAGTGAATTATTTGGATATTTTCTATTTACACCACAAATTGATGTATTAATTATATTCTATTTTATAACAATTTATACCTATAATACAATACATATATTTTAATATTATTTATATGTTTATATTTTTATACAATATATCTAGATATATAAGGGTATTGTAATTCACCTTTGTTAACATATAGAAATTTGTAACATCAGTGAAGCGAACAGAAGATCTACATAGCAAAATTTTATAAAATAAAAAAAAAAAAAATTGCAAATTAAAAGCTGCAATTATTCTTAGACAAAGAATCAAAAGCGAGATATTTTTCTTATCGTTATTAAAATTGCATTTTGTTATTTTAATTATTCTTCTTTTTTTTAAGTTATATTTTTATTTTTCGTTATATTTTAGTTATATTTAATTTATCTGTAGATACTTTAATAAAACGATCCTCAAAGTATGCAATATGTCATCATATTGAAAATGATTTTTCTAAATTCAGTTCTATAGAAAGGAAAATCGATGGCCTATTAACCACGGTGTCCTATTAAGCACGTGGCTTATTAATCAAAGGAGTGCGGGTTCAAATCCTGCATAGGTAGCAAATTTCATTAATTGTAAACAAATCCCCCTTGCTACCAAATATAGTGTAAATATATGATATATACATAATATAAACAAAATAGGGGCTTCGGTAGCCTAGTGGGTAGGCGTGTGGCGTATTAACCGAAGAAGTGTGGGTTCGATCCCTGCACAGGTCGTAAGTTTTTTTCTTTACATACCCCCCTTACGACCTAATATAATGTAAATATATAGTATATAATATAAACAAAATAAATAATATTAGTATATAATTTAATAATAGTATAAAAATCTATAATGGCCTTAGTAGCCGATGGTTCAATAATATTGCACTACATTAATGTATGTAATATTAATATAAATAAATAAATAAATAAATAATAAACAAAATAAATAATATTGGTGTATAATTTAATAATAGTATTCGACCAATAATGACCTTAGTAGCCGATGGTTTTGTAATATTGCAATATCCTATGTAATATGAATAAATAAATTCAGTTGTGGGTCATCACTATAATTATGTAAGTTTGTATAATTGCATTTGATCGCATCATCATGAATATCTGTAGATTGCCAATCGAATAGAAAATTTTTTTTATATAATGAAATAATTAATCATATTTGGTTGTATAACATACAGCTAAGGGATTGTGCCACCTAAACACATATTCACAGCATCCAAATTTTCCAAACTAAAATTATACGTAATATGTTAAGCGCTTCTTGTTAAGTACAAAATTTAAATAGAGATTTATAGATTCATAGAATGAAGAAAGAAAACAAAAAACTGCATTAAAAGTTCGAACTCGTTTAGCCCATCTAAAATAGAAAGTTTAAAAGAACTAGATGACTGGATATACCGATGAAAATAGATCATTTCTGAGAAGGTGTGTTTTAATCTTTTAAGACAGGACGGACAGGAGTAAAATCTAAATGAATTCTTCAATAAGCATATTTAAATTAAACACAGTTTAATACAATGAAGCACACTAAACTAATGGTCTACTACAAAAAATCTCTCCCTAATTTTAAACTTAATTACGTATAAAAAAAAACTTAATTCCCATTCTTAACTACAACTAAATTTTACAAAATGTTCCATTCTTAGTATTTGCGGTTTATCACTACAACTCTAAATTATATCTTAAGTTTTATATGGATAGATAATAAATGTTTAAAAGATTAAAAATTTTATTTTGTTTAAATAGTCAAAAAAACACATCATATTCACATATTCATATTCACAAACAATTCTATTTCATATTAACATAAAATATAAGTAACATATTGATTCCTTATCATTTCTTATCAAAATAATCACATACTTATTTATATATATATATTTAAACATATTCATATAAATACATACATACATTATTACTATTACAAAGGATACCTTGAAATCTATACAATTCATTGAGTCAAAAGATAATAATTTTCAGGTCACGCAGTATTGAACTGTTTAGTTCGAAAAATTATGGTAACTGATGAAATTGAGAAGAGTACAAAAATTTCGAACAATTTATTATTATCATTTTTCTTTGTTATTCTTGTTCTATTAATTTTTTTATTTCTGATTTTTAACAAATAGTAGTTATAATACTATTTGAATAATATAAGAATATAAGAATATAAGAAAATATAAGACTATAATAATATAAGAAAATTTCATGTATATTATGTTTTATAGGAAAAAACGATGACGGATTCATGTGAAAAATTAAGTTTAATAGTATTAACAGAGTATCATGTAGTAATTTGATAACTTTTAAAATTAAAATTTTGTTAAAAACAAAGATACTTAATGGGTTTTAGTAGATCTTTATAAGTAGTTCTACTAAATAATATGGCAGTTACTAAGTCGAATCTAAAAAAACAATACTAGTAAAAAGTGGAATTTTCCTTTGTTGCATCATATCCGACTACTATCATATCCAAGAAAAAATCATATCCGACTACTATTAAATTCATTATTCAATAATGCTTTCAAAAAATTTTATAATTTGCATTTTAAATTTCGCAGAATTTTAAAGCAATTTTTTCAACAATATTTTATGGCCGTCTCTAAGATCCTTTTACAAAGTTCGTCCTTCTGTCAAAGTTTATTAAAAAAATACCAATTATGAATAATATTCAATAAAAATTAAACTTTAATTTTTTTGCGCTGGTCAGGAACAGAAGAATAGCTGTAGGCAGCCATGAATTTAATGATCTTATCGATCTAGCGGCTAAGCAACCTGCAGAAATGGTAAAATTTCTGAATGCTGCGAAAGGGATCCAAAATTAAATCCGATATTGCCTAAATATAAGCCTTGTCATCACGATAGTGGTAGAAAAACTGTGCTAACACGCTAATTGTGGTCTTGTCACTTCTGACAGGACAAACCACCGTATACCAATCAACCCTTAATTTTTATTAAAACCATATTTTATTTTCATTTTTCCGATAGTTAAATACAATAAAAAAATAAAAATAGATATGGTACCATTCTGGACATAAATTTTTCTTCTGACTTTATGTTTAATAAATAGTTTATAGTACATTCAATAAAGTATAAAATTATTATGATGTGTTAAAGATGATGTACATAATATGTATTATATAAAAAAAACAGTTAAAAAACATTAAAAAAAACTGCAAAAACAAAACGAAGAATAAAAAAAAGAATACCATGTTTTACAAATAATGAACACAAAACCTCATCCCATATTTTTGAATATACACATTTTACACATTTTTTCCGATCACGTTCTTTAGTAAAACCACTCAAAGCTTTTTTCAATTTATCTAAATTAAATCCGGATACGGATATAAATATATAGACTAAATATATATTATACACATTCACATGCATGTACATACATATATGTATTCATAAAAAAACAAACTGAGATGGGTCTCATTTTGAAATAAAAAAAAAAAAAAGATATTGCAAATAGTTTTAAAAGTGAAATTTTACATTTTCTTTTTTTTTATTTTTTATTTCTGCTAAATTATATTTTAAACATTTACTGACAAATAAAAAATTGAATATGTCTAAATGCTTTTTATGGTTTATTGGTTTTAAAAATTTAAAGGAATTATTAATAGAATTTTGTAGACTTAATAATAGACGGAAATTAAAAAATTTTAAATTAAATTTAAAAGAATTTAAAAAGGTATAAAGAAAATTGAACTTTTGTGAATTCAAATATTTGAAATTTTTTTATTTTCTGACATAACATTTTTTTTTTTTTGTTTTTTTCCTCCTATTTTATTCCCGTTGGAATCCAATTTTCTCTGCCTTGCGATATTCTTTTAATTTCTGCATAAGATTTTCTCTTTCTTTCTTTCTCAATCTGAACACTTTTTTTCTTCAAGTTACTTTTAGATTTTCCTGCCTATATTCTTCTGTCAAACTCCTGACGTGTCACTGATCCTATTGGCCGTATGAGAATATAACCGATCCGTTTTCATGGTTGACATATTTTTATCCTGGAGCATTGAATTTCAAAAAAAGTAATACCTAATTTTATATTTGATTCGTCAGATTAATTTTATTCGATTATTTGTATTTAGGCTTCAATTAGTGGCAAGCAACAAATTATTATTATACCCGTATGAACAATGTTCAAGAGTATAATAAATTTACCATTACGTTTGTGACATCTTAAAGGAGTCGAGCTAGATATAGTGTCAAAGGTATGGATCGACTCAGAATTGAACTCTGAGTCGATTAAGCCATGTACGTCCGTCCGTCCGTCCGCACGATAACTCAAAAAATAAAAGAGCTAGGAGGCTGAAATTTTTTTTACGTCACTTTTGCAAAATTGTTATTTTGCTATTTAAATCCAACATTTTCAGTCGGCGGGTTCGAGTAGCTGCCATACAACTTCTTTGTTTATATAGAAATAACTCAGTATCTATTTAAACTAGGTTTCTGAAATTTTGCAAATGATGATCAAGTTTTATGGCAACAGCTTCTGTAAAATTTGGTTATGGTGGGGTGGCGGATTCGGGTAGCTGCCATACAACTTCTCCGTTCAAATGAGAATAACTCAATGTTTATTGAAGCTAGGAATCTGAAATTTAGTAAAGAGGTGTCGAGTTACATGCCAACAACGTTTGCAAAATATGGTTCGTCTAAAGCAGCCGGTTCAGGCTTCTTGCACCTCTTGGAACTTAATGAAGCTAGGCGCAATAGATTCGGGTAACTGTCATACAACTTCACAATTTACATAAATATGCTTTTAAAAGATGATAATGTTATATAGAAACAGGATATATTACGTTCATACGTGTATCCCAGAGTTGACACAGTCCACTCTACTGTACTCTTCCTCGTTTAAATAATAATATCAAGAATATGAAAATATTAAAGTAATGAATTCTAATACCGTTGCATTCAGAAATGAAAATTAATTTTTTTTTTAAATTTAACATTCTATTATACCTTAGAACTATTTTTAATTTATTTTTACCCTATTGGTACCTAACAACAGTATATTTCCTTTAGAAGTCTAAAACTGTTAATGTCAAAGTATGAGTCCTTGTAGCCCACTACAGTCCTTGTCAAACTGTTTTGACTTGTTTATACCAAATCAAATTAACATGATTTAGAATGTTTACCTCTAGTCTAGTAAAATTGTAATAAGTCTTCTTCTCCTCCCAACACCCTATTCAGAATAAAGCGACATGTTATTAATAATTAAAATTCTAAATAATTGTTAAATTTCTTTTTCACTTTTATATTTCAAATTTCCTTGTTCAAAAGATTTTTATTTATTTGATTTGTGTGTTGGTAGTAAATAAATTTTAGTAGAAAAATTTTATTCGTGCTTTTAAATAAATGTAAAGAAATTTAAATACTCAGAATTCAAAATTTACCTTTCTAATTTTTAAATTTCAATTATTTAAGTTATTTTTTAATTTAAATTTTTTTCTCAATCCATCTGGTTCTTTTCTGAAATTACTTGATCAGAAAGCCCGTTTATGTACTACATTTTTAATAATAAAAAAAAAAGAAACATTTAAAATTAAATTTAAATTAAAAACGGTATTTTAAGAATAAAATTATTTATTTAAATGAAAAAAAAAGAAATATTTCATAACACATGATAAAATTTGATATGTTGCAAAAAAAAAATTAAATTTTTTCTTATAATTTTATATATATGTACGTTGTTTTAAATAAAATTTATCGATGGTGAGAATCATCAAAAAATACAGTACGGAACACAATCAAGTGGGATTTTAAACCAATGATAACATCAACGTCGTCTTAAAAGATTCAAACTATTAGCTTTTCTAACTCTTATAGGTCTACTGGAGTCACAGACCTTCGTGAAGATGTTTTACCTCTTTCGTTAAATCTAATTGCTGTTCTCTAAGCCTTCTATTGTCATTTTTGTAACGTAGCAGATTTGATGCATCTACATTTATTTGCCCTTCTAAACGGCTCTTATGTTTTAACCCATATATTTTTATTTTTTCGATCACACTATAGGAATCTCTAGATCCCTATGTATATGCCTTTCCCTATGTAAAATTTTAGTTTGGAAAATTTGAATGCTCTAAATATGTATTTATTTGGCACAAAATCATAGCCCTATGCCCTAGAACCAAATAGGCTTAATTATTTAGTTATATAACAAAATTTTATATTTTATTAGTACTTCGTAGTAGTTTATTATTACTATTCGGCCTAGGAGTCAATATATTTCTTTATATTTCGATTCTACTTCGGCCTTTTTCTTTTTGACATACTTTTCCCACCTTAGAAATGAAATCTAATGTTATTGCTAGGTATTACGCCCTGTTTTCTTGAGATATATTTACCACTTTTAATTTTACGGTATTACGGAATTTTGTATTTGTAATATATACTTAAACAGATTTAAGTTAATTTTTCAGTTTTTATTTATGTAATTTATATATTTTAAAATATGATTAATCATAATTTATGCCAACAATAAGCTTAAATATATTATATCTATTACTATTAGCAATAAATATTTGTGATGTTATAACTAAAAAATTGATATAACAACTAAAAAAAAAGCCCCTTAAAAATAATTTAATTGGAGTTGTTCAAATTGATAAAATTTGTACTTAATCGATATATTAAGATAAAATTATAGAACTGAATAATGTCATGAAATTCAAATTCCCTCAATAATCTTTAAAATTTGCTAATATAGGTAGATACTATATTAAATTTAAAAATACTAAAAAAATACTGTTTTAAAATATTACATTTTCATAGTTTAATTTTTTTCCTACTCCCCTATCCTATTCCCCTTGGGAGCAAGCCCTATCCTACTCGACTTGGAAGCATAGGGCTTCCACAAAACTCTGAATCTGACTCTATTTTGGGCCAGTTGTTTAATTTCTGACCATGATTTTCCACTGTTTCTTGCTTCTTTCTGAACTGATGTACGCCATGTTTCACGCGGTCCTACTTTTGTTTTACCCTGTGGGTTCCACTCCAATTCCATTTCGTGAAATATATTCTTAATATTAACAGACACCATAGAATTTAAAAATTTTCATAAAAATGTATGTTACCATGTTACGAGTGTAAGAATGTATATTTTTAATATCAATGAGATTTTTATTTCATGGAATTAATATGTAAACAAAAAAGATAATTTCGGTTACCTATAGGTTTAAAAATGCATCATAACTTTTAATTATACGATATACTTTTATTACAAGTATTGATAACTTCTAAAAATTGCTCTAAAATTTATACAAAAAATATAAATTAACACTAAAACAACCGAATCTATCCATAATTCTATAGCTCAAATTTAGAATCAGTTGACTATTTTTAGATCAAGTGATCGGTAGAGTTTTGTAATAAAATTATATGAAATATTCTTTTAGGAGATACCATGGAATCTAATAGTTTTTGATCAGGATAGCCGTAAATGCCAATGTACAAAGATATAAAAAATAAATTATAATATTAATAATAAAATCACTATTAAGTTTATTTTTGCATTTGGATATACAGTAAAAGCTAAAACTTTTCGCATTCAATGTGTATTCTAATTAAAAACTACTATAACTTAAGAATGTTACAAGCTAATAGAAAATATTCAAAATATAACAAGTTTTATGGGTTTGTTCTTAACGTAAAACATTAAAAACTTTAGAAGCTAAAAGAAAACAACTTGATATTGCAATACAGTTCATAGGAGCTAGAAATATACCTAATTAAAGGGGCAAAAACAATTTAAGCTTGCAGTTAATCATTTAAAAAAAATAAATTTTTAGTTATTACAGTTTAAAGTATTTTTTTTTTAGTGTATTTCTCTGCCACATAAATGTGGAGAGGATTACACAGCATTTCCTGTTCAGGCGTGGCTGTAAATGTCGTAAGGGAGAATAACTTTTACGACGTGTGTGGAATTCGAACCCACACACACCCTCTGTGTTTACAGCGTATTTTATACGCTCTTACCCATTGTCGAGGCCCTCTGTTTAAAGTAAAAAATTACAACAAAGTACAGTTATTCCGAAATTAACACCATTTTCTTACCAAATTTCCAAATAAAATAACTTTCAAATATTCAAACTTTAAATTAAGTATATAACATTTCTTAACTTTATTGTTAATATATCTATATTGAATTAATTTATTTTAGCTACCATTTTATTTTAACTTAATATTTTCATCTGATATTGGGTACAACCAAAATTTCTTGGTAGATATAGTGTTAATAAATATCAAAATGGTGACTTAGAGAATTAAACGAAATTCTTTTTTACTATATAATTTAAAATAAATCTCTTTCAAATAAAAAACAAAATAAAATCAAATAAATTAAATATTATTTTTTATTCAAAAAAAAACATTTTTTAAATAAAATCCCAAAAAAAAAAAAATAATAAAATAAAAATTATTTTAGTATTTAGCATTAAATAAAAACTAATATTAGAAAAACTAAACTTTTAATTTAGAATTTTCAATTGATACAAAATATACACAAAAGTAAAACGACCATAAAAGAACACTATATAAATCATAAATTAGAATTTACAGTTTTTTATTAAAATATCTATAAAAAATCAATTTATAAACGAAAAAAAAATATTTAAAAATAACTGCAATAAATGCAAAAAATCCAATGTAACTTTAAATTTAGTTTTAAGCTCAAATATTTTTCTCCTCAATAAATTTACAAAATTTAATTATTTTTATAAAATATTACAAATTTAAAAATAAAATATACGATGATAAATAGATTTTTTTTTACTTTTTTACGCTTCTTGTATATTAATTCCAAAAATAAATCTGTATAGATTCATTGATTTTTATACCCGTACCGAAAGTAATTAATTTGACATTACATATCTGACACCTTGAAGGCAAGTTAAATATTTTAAAGTATATATTATACTGTTATATACTTAAAATCGAATTCCGAATCACCTCCGTCCATGCGCCCATCCGTACGACATTTTAAAAAATAAAGGACTCCGAAATTTTTACAATTGTAAAATTACTTAGATATTATACTTCTGAAATTTTGAGAAAAGAAGTCAAGTCATATATCAACAATTTTTGTGGTGGAACAGCCTGCAGTTTTAGGTAACTGCCATTCAAATTTTTTTTTTATATAAGCATAATTTATATCCATATATCTTGGAACTTAATAAAGTTAGACATCTGAAATTTCAAGAAAGTTATATGTTAATAACTTTTATAAAATTACAGTTACTCCTCCTATAACGATATTTTAGGGGACCGAAAAATCACGTCGTTGTATGAATTGTCGTAATATGGGTAAATTGTTACTATGAAAACTTTTACTTTTATTTTAAAAAAACAATATCTATGGTTGGATTATTTATATAAAAATCTATGGTTGGGTTATTTACAAAAAACAAAACTAATAAAGAAACTTCATATGGTAACAAATGAAAACAAATGAACAAAATTAATATATCACATATCATTATAATTTTAATTTTTTTTAATTATGTATTTGTTTTTTTCAAAAATGGTTGCTGTAGGAGAAAAATATCAAAAATGTCGCTGTAGGGGAAAAATACCGCTAAGCTAAAAAAAAAAAGTCAGAAAATACTTTTTGTATGAGATGTCGGTATACGAGGAATGAATGACTGTATATAAATCTTCTATATGAAATAAATATATCTCGGTATTTAATTAAGTCAGATATCTAAAGGAATGCTTGAATTTTATGGTATATGAACTTTAACCGCATATCTTATATTCGTTCGGTTATCCTACAGTTAACACAGTTTACTCTACACTCTTACTCGATTTTTTAGGTTATATTTTTTTTTTGACATTTAACGACCAATGGTGATTTAGAATGTCTTCAATTTCTGACTTTGTTGGAAATTTTCGGACTTGGTTTTTTAAGCTTTCCCATAACCATCTATTACCCAAGTACTATTGGAATTAAAATATTAAAATATTTAAATTAGGAAATAGTTTTTTTATCGTAATCATAATTATTGGTTGTAAAATTAATCGTGTTACATTTTATATGCTTTTATATTAACTCGTCGGTATCGGTTTATTTATTTATTTATTTATTTATTTGTCATTCTGTCACGCTTTTTATTATCTTCGTAATCTGTTAGCAACATTTGCTGTAAGTGCATATTATAACAGTCCAAAAAGCTAAAGTTTTGCAATCTATTTTATTTTCTACTTTTTAGGGGGCGAATTCAATTTCGATAAAAGCATATTTTAAAAAATATTTTTTTTACATTATTTTATTTATTTAAAACTTGGTAGTTAAAATATTTAATTACAATTAAATGACTATGTATGAATACTTAAATGCTTTAAGATCATTATTATTATGATCTATAAATTGTTGACTCTTTAATAAGATTCGTACTTTTTAAGATTTTAGAACATCAATTCGCCGTTTCCTTTGAATTAAAATTTTATTTTTATAATCTTCATTTATTTATTCAAAAAAAAAAATTTCTTCTATAAATAACTGAGGTTAACAAATAAAATAAAATTTAAAATTAAATTTTTATTCATAAAAAAGGATATAACAAATAAAATATTATGGTATAAAACAGAATCTCTCTCTATCTTTTCATATTTTAATTTCAAATAAAAATGAATTTTCTAAATTTAACTTAATTATCTTTTAAAATTTCAAATGTATATTATAATAAAAACAAATAATAAATGAATAAACCTACAATATATTCCAAATTTTTAAAATTAAATCAAAATATAATAAAATATTTTAAATATGAATGGTATAAATCGTAAAATTTATTAAGAAATAAAGACATTTTTTTCTTCATTAAAAAAGATTCAAGAATTGGGAAATAAATAAAAAAATAAGAATGGAAAAAATTGAATGAATGAAAAATGAATGTTTTTTTTTTTATATACATAATATTTAGAAATTGTTCTCTCATCAAGGTCAAATTATTTATAGCTAATTATCTTAAATTTTTAAATTTTTTACATATATTTCGGAAACATTCCTATTCATGTTATATGATCAGAGTTTAACAACATTTCATATAATTTAATCTATTTTCTGGCAATACTTTAAACACTTAGAATAAAACTAACAACTTAAATTAAATATTTCTTAAAAAGGACTCAACAGGACAACTTAACAACAACATTCAAGTGATTAGAATATTTTTGGTATTTAATTTTGCTTAACAAATTCTTTTGAAATTTTGAACTTCTTCCGAATACTCTGAAGTAATGAACATAATATTTTATTATTAGTCTCCAAAATAAAATTTAGTTAATTTAATAAATTTCAGCAAATGCTAGCATACTTTTCATTTAACCACCTTCGTTTTTTTTTTTTTTTTGGTTTTTATTATGCGTTAGCCAAACTCTAGAAAGGATTCCTTTGTATATTTAGGTTTAGATTCATAAGTTTAAATTTGACTAAATAGGGGAGAAAGTAAAGAAGGAAAATAGGACAAAAGAGAAGTAATTAGAAAGTAAAAGCTTATTTTTAAATAAATGGAAAATTGTAAAATGCAATAATGCCAAATGAGAGTAACACGTTTAAAAGGAACATACTTTTTATATACATATGAAGTGCTGGATTAACTTATAAGCAAACTAAAGACTTGTTTAGGGCATCATGAGAATTGGGACATCACAGAGATTCTGGTGCAATATCAATTTTTATTTCTAGTGTAAAAGAAATCCATATAAATAAATTTTACTCAGATTGTTCAATTGTATACTGACTGCAGCCTATTGAAAGCAACCCTAATAGTCTTGTACTCTTCTACCAAATTAAATTTTAACATACTTCATTTTCGAATAAATGTTAAAGATAGAATTTTACTGTTATAAATACTGACTTTTATAAATACTGGCTGTTATTTTAGAGAAGTCCCCGTATGTTGAGAGCCTATGTGATTTAAAAAAGCTAATCCCCGATACTGTAATATATAAACAATAGAAAGAAAAAAAAATTTAAATGTTGGTCGTTTTTTGGGGAGAGCTTAAAACTTGAACTTTTTTATTTATTTTTTTTTGCTATATTTAAATTTTACGACAAAATCGGTGAGTACCTTTTTTAAATCATTTTCGGTCCGGCTTCTCCGATTCCAAAGGTACGGGAACTTTTTAGCAGAGCATAGTCATAGGTTGTTTATAAAAATGTCTATATTCATATAAATATAAATACATATAAATCTTCGAAAAATGTGGTACTTTTTCTTTTAGACGATATTTTAAAGACTAGTGTCAATAATTTTACATTGCTAAACTAAAAGAGTGCGTTTGTAAGATTATGTTATTTATTTCTTTTAAGTGCTTAGGACATCTATGGGTGTTAGTACGGCCCTGTATACATATCACCTTTGATTAATTTTACATTTTTTAAGAATATAAAAAAATCAAATAACTTCTTTTCAGATTTTCCTTAGAAAGGACAGGGAATATAGCAGCTAATCACTCCCAAGATGAAGAGGAATATAGCAGCTTAAATCCCCAAGATGAAAAAAATTCCCGTTTGTAATGTACACTTGAAAATATTATTAACTATTTGCTCAAAAGCTTTATTTAGTGTAAGTATATGTAATTATATATATATGAACATACTAAAATTGTATGTATATTAAAATATATATATATATATGTATATAATTACTAATATATTTTTTAGTTCGCGAACATAAAGTTTTTTAGCTATTCTAAGAATATATAAACATTATAAATTATTAAATTAATAAAAGAAAAATAAATTTGCTTTAAAAAAATTTTTTATTTTTATTTTCACCAATAAATTATCGAATAAATAAAGAAGTTTTTTGTGTAAAACAAAATTTTCTCTTTTTTTTTTTTACGAATAAAAATAAAAGAACAACAAATAATAAATAGAAAATGTAATAAATAAAAAAAAAAAATTTTTTTTTTTTTTGCTCTCATTTGGAATTTTTTTTTTTATTTTAATTTTATTTAGAAATAATACTACGTATACATACACAATCATACATACGTATATATTAAATGATAATTCAATACATGGATTTGTAAATAAATTGACAGCAATGTTTGTTTATTTTTGTTCTTTATTTTATTTTCAAATTTTTTTTTTTTCTTGTTTTTATATTCGATTTCCAATTTTTGTTTTATCTTATTTCCGGATTAAAATTCGTGAAATACATATTCGCAATGTATATATTTTATGTATATATAAAGAGATATGTACATTTGTAGTAATGAAGTAGATCGATATATATAGATAAGTAGATATTACCCACAATAGAACATAAACAGGAAATGTTCCCTTATCCGTTGTTTTGATTCAAAAAAAAGGAGAAATAAAAACAGAAAAAAAAATAAATAATTTCACAGATGTCCTTTGGTTTGTTTATTTTTGATTTTGGTAATCACTTGTATTGATAAGTGTCCCGGATTAAATTGGCGGATTAACAAATGTTTAAAAATAAAAAAAGTCTTTAAATTTACTCCTAAAAATATGCAAAAAAAAATATATTGGTTAAGTATAATGATGAAATAACTGAGGGAGGAGCTTCGGTGGCTTAGTGCGTAAGAGCGTATAAAATACACTGTAAACACCGAGGGAGTGTGGGTTCGATCCCTGCACAGGTCGTAAGTGTTATTTTCTTTATATAACCCCCTTACGACCAAATATAATATAATATAAATATATAGTATATAATATAAACAAAATAAATAATATTAGTATATAATTTAATAATAGTATAAAAAACCTATAATGGCCTTAGTAGCCGATGGTTCAATAATATAGCATTACATTTATGTATGTAATATTAATATAAATAAATAAATAAATAACTGAGGGAGTGCGAGGTCAAATTCTAAACACAACTCAATCTATTTTCTTTGTAAGGAAAATTACTAAAGAAGTAATTTTTCTTAAAAGAAAAAAAAACCCTTGTGGTCAAATATAAATTAATATGAATATTTAATTTAGAATGGCCTTTATATAGTTGTTTGGTTTTAGTAATATTTCATAATACTATGAAAATTGTAATATTAATATTAAAATATATAATACATATATAAATATTCCTATATATTTATAAATATTCCTATATTCCTGAATATTTTAAATTTTTTTCATATTGTAGTTTTAATAAATTGCTTTTACACACAATCAAAAATTAATGTCTTTTGTGTTTTTGGTCCTTGCAAATTTACCATCTACCTTTATGAAAATATTTTATTTTTAAATAATATTAAAAACTATACAACATTTATTCAAAAATTATGATATAACATAATAATTAATTATTGGAATAAGAGGCGAGGTATCAGAATATTACGTACAATTTAGGGACAATATTTTTAAAATTGAGCCCAATATTTTCGTACTGAATTACTACTTTTGACATAACTAGACTATACCTCATTGAGATTTGAAAAACGCCATCGATACAATTCTATTCTATTTTATTTGTTGAAATTCAAATAACAAACAATCTACTAAGAATACAGTCTTGACTTCTTCGAACGTGAGGTCGGAACTCTAACTACTCTACTATCTAACCGTTTAAACGAAAATTAATCGAAAAACTTTACTTAATTTTTTTTATTATTTTATTAGTTGATTATTAATTATTAAATATTTAAAGCATATTATGGTATATGTAAATAAATATATGTATATTAATGTGATCAAAGTTTTAAAATTCAGATTGATAGTAAATATGTGTTAAGACAATGTTATAAATTCTTATTTTTTTTTTTAATACATTTCTCTGTCACATAAATGTGGGCAGGAAATTACACAGCCTTTCCTGTTCAGGCGTGGCTGTAAATTTTGTAAGGGGGAATAACTCTTACTACGTGTGTGGGATTCGAATCCACACTCCCTCGGTGTTTACAGCGTATTTTATACGCTCTTACCCACTAGGCCACCGAGGCCCCTAAATTGTTATTTTATTGTTATAAAAATGTTCCTTGGTAATTTACTTTACCTTTGACTAAGTCGTTGCTTTTTAAATTATTACCAAGTCATCAATATTAAAATTATAGTTGTAAAAACAGTAGTTATTAATTTAGAAATTGTTTTTAAAATCATCTTCAAATATACAAAAAAGGATTTATCCTTTTCTTTGATTATTAATGTAGAAAAGCAAGACATATTCTATTCTTTATTTGCCTTGATGAATAAAAAATGTTCACGACTCACAGACAATGGTAGGAAACCTTATTCAAATGCTAATTAATAATTTATTATTTAAAATTGACTTGAAATTGTCATTGGTATCACATTTTAAAATATTCTTAACAAAACTTTAGGTGCTGCAAAAATAAATAAAGCTTATAAACTTAAAATAAAAATATATCTAAGATAATAAAAGTTAACACTCTCGCTGCCAGATAGTTTTATTTATTTTTTTAAAAGTACACTGTCACTCCAAAACGTGTGATAAAACAGCATTGATATAATCAATTGCTTAACCCTTTGTGTTACAAATTATTACAAGAAGAAATATCTGCCGTCACTCTAATGTTCAGTTTGCGTTCAATTTTATAATTAAAAATCTTATGTGCCTTATCTAAGAAAGTTTACTAAAAATTGATTAAATTTTCTTAACTACTCTTAACTACTCTACTCTTACTATACTTAGTTTGAAGCCGAGACAATAACCTGCATTTTATAATTTAAAAAATATAACTTCCAAAAACAAAATCTTGGTCCAGCTGCTTTTATCATTTCATTCAACCAATCCATTACACAGATTATTTACTTTGCCATTACTACTCTACAGAACTATGTACCTACTATTCCTAAAAGATCTTTAAAAACGAATGAAAATATATAACAATTGTAGTAAATATCTCCAAAAAAAAGTTTGTATGTAATTGTATTTAGAACAAGTCAACTAATAACATCCGACTATAATAAAAAAAATTTATTTTTAATATTTCCCAGCATTCAGAAACATCAATTATATCTTAATAATTTTAGTTTTTTGATTGTTGAATTTTCAAAAAAACTACTGACATACTTTTAAAAAACAAAAAAAACAAAAAAAAAATCAAACATCTTCTCAAATTATTTAATTTACTTACAAAAAAAAAAAAAATTTTTTTGGATCACCCCAAAAAGTATGCCATGAATATTTTCTTTCTTCAAATAAAAATGATAGTACAAAACAGATTCTCTTCATATTTTACATACACAAAAACAAAAACAACAGCACATCAATAAAAAAATCAGTTATAACTTATACATATATAATTTTATCTTTAATATTTTATAAATAAAATTGTTGATAAATTCCGGATAATAACAATTCAATAGCCAAGAAAAACAATAAAAGAATATACATATATAGTTAAATATAATATAATACAATAAAATATTTATTCATAACTATAATAATATAATAAATATATGCTAAAACAAAATATAATAATAATAATAATAACAATAACAACAAAATATGTACAATGATATATAAAATGATTTATACATGCAACAAAAATTATATTTGTTCAAAGAACAACCAGAATACGATAAAAGATAAAGAAAAACTATGAAACAAAAATGATAATATAAAACACACAAACAAAAATAATAATGACAACAACAATTGAAGCAATAACATCAAAAAACAACAAAAATAAACATAATAAAAGCTAAGAAATAAACAAACAAAACAATAAGAAAATGAAACTTAACAAAACAAAGTCAAAAGCATAATAATTATATCAAGAGAATTCAGTCAAGTGTAAAGTTTTTACCCAAAAAAAAGAAAATTACAATATACAAATAATAAAAACCATAAAGATAAAAAAAAAAAAAAACAAACAACAAATCACAAATAAAATAAATATAAAATATTAAAACAAAAAAAAAATCTCATTCAATAATCTGAATAAAGTTTATATTGAATCAAGAATCAAATAATAATATACCTATAATCACTCATATATTCATAAGATTCTTTCTTTGAATTCCTTTTATTACTGTTAACAAACATACAAATAAAGTAACAGAATTCATAACGGTAAAATAAGAAAAAGTAAGTTCAATTTATAGAGTTCAATCTATCCGAACAGAGAGAAGTTTCAAAAATCCAACTAACCAACCAATCAACCAGCCAAAAAAACTCAAAAAAAAAAACAGAAAAAAAGAATAATAACAATAAAATCAATAGACTAAACTCATATTGTAAAACAAAAGCAAAACCGATAAAACATAAAAAGAAAAGAAATGAAAAAAAATTTACTAAAAACCAAACAATATAAAAAATTCACCAATTTCATTTGAGAAGGAAAAAAATATATTTTTTTCAGAATAAGTACAGTTTTTTTTTTTTTCTTTTTACCACAATAGCGCTGATGTGCATCATACCATAAATTTACTTATTCACTCTCACTCTTTCATTCATTTATTCATTGATAATGTATAATAACTGTAGGTACCATACTATACAATAACAATATAATACAGGACAAAGGAGTCTTTTTTGTTTTTAATATTCACTCCCTTCATTTTCGATTGCTCTTTATTTATTCGAGAAAAATTTTACTTTTTTCTTTTTTATTCGCTTCATATCTGAAAAATAATAAAAAAAAAAATGTTTCAATGGTGTTATAATTATGATTTTCTATTCATGATCTGATCACAATTTGTAAATAGGTGATTCAAATACAGAAAGAAATAATCTCAATGTTTTGTATTCCTTTTTTTTTAAAACTTTTTAGAAAAAAAGGTACGGTCTATACAGACTTCATTTAAAATAATAAAAGCCTAATTTTTTGAATCGTTTCAAAAATAGAATGAAAAAATTAGAACAATTCACTTTTTTGAAATGGTACAAAAGGTATAGCGTAACTTTTTTGAATTTTTTTTAAAAAAACGTTTTCTATTTTTTTTAAAGCAACGAAATTATATGTCTATTACAAGAAAATAAATTTTATTGCTAACTTAAGCTATAATAAGTTCAGAACTTCGAACAAGTTGAACGGTTGAAATTTTTCGAAAAGATGTATAAAAGAAATGTCTAAAAATGTGTATTGGTCAGTTGGTCATAAGTGGACGCTAATATCTATTTTTCAGTTTAATAGATGGCTTGGAAATAAAAGAAATATTTACGGAGTCTCGGTGACCTTGTGGATAAGAGCGTGGGTTGGACACTGTAAATACCAAGGCAGTGTGCGTTCGAATCCCACACACGTCGTAAGAGTTATTTCCCCTTACGACATTAACAGCCACGGCTGAAAAAGTAAGGCTGTGTAATTTCCTGTTCACATTATGTGACAGAAAAATGCACTAAAAAAAAAAATATTTACGTCTCATAGTCTTGAACAATAGAAATTCTAGAAATTGAAGCATAGTCAAATATGAATAATAAATGACTTAGTGAGGGCCCGATGCTTCTTATAAGAGTGGGAAAGAAAAGAAAACAAAAATCAACATAAAGCAATTAAACGAGATGATATGAAAAAGTCATAAAAAGATGACATTTAAACGCTAGAGCAATGTGTATAACAATATCGACAATTTCTTTTTCAGTTTTTAGAACCTAAGCTGTATTTGATCATTGAATTATTCATATATCATTAATTTTTATAGTTAATATCGAAACTACTGCATGAAAATAGGTACTTTAAAGTTAATACTTAGCTGTAAAGACTATCTGAAAAGCAAATATCAAATATATTTAAGTTTTTTCGTTCACTACTAACAATTTTATTTATTTCTTCATTCAAAATTTTAGGTAAATGATATTTTTGTATATAGGAATTTAAGTAGCAAAATTAATTTAAAATTTTGAAAAAGCATTAGGGGCTTGGTGGCCTAGTGCATAAGACCGTATGAAATACGTTGTAAACGCCGATGAAGTGTTAGACGAATCCAATTTGTCACATTTGTGATGCAGGAGAATAAAATAAAAACATTAAAAAAATTGATTTCTCCTGATTTTCAAAAGATTCATACAATAATAACCATAATTTTAGTTTCCTTTAAATAATCTAAATATATCAAAATAATGTCGTACGTATTTGAAACAAAATAAAAAATGCTTCCATTGTTTTTATAGTTTTACAAGGGAATATGTGAACTTCAAAGGAAACGTAGTATAGAAAATGAAGTATTGAATGTAAAGAAAAACAAAAATAAGATATGATAAAAAAAGAAAAGTACAAAGAGAGTAAATTATTTAAAATTCTTTTGTAATGTTTTGACTATTATAGGATTTAGAAAAATAACATAGAATATTGAAAGAACATTTTTTTCTATATAGTTAAACATGCCAAATGTAAATCAACTCCACTAAATCCTTCAAATTCATCAAAATTATTGTATTACCGTTTTTCCGTTATTTCTTCTAAATTAATTATTTACAACTTCTTTTTTCCAAAAATTTAGCCGGGTTATAGAATAAGCAAGGTTATAATAGTATAATGGTTTATTTAGATATAATGAAGAATATTTTTTTCTTCTTTTTCTACTACCTATCCAATACTGGAAGTAGAGCTGGATGTTGGTGATAACATAATGTTTTCAATTATATTTTTGAAACTTCTTCTGTTGTGTCACTAAATGCATTAAGTGTCCTATATTTGTTATACTAGTTCAATTTCTTATGTTTCGTAATGATGACAATTGTTAGGATTACGAGGACGATTCCTCGTCTTCCTTGAATTATTTCCTCAACATTTAACTGAATCAATTTATATTTTTGATCCCACATACCGTAGGCGAAATGATGTTTTACGCTACTTAATAATTGTCAGTTAATCTTTGATTGCGAGTTCTTCGAAGAACTTCTTCATTGAAAATATTATCCGTCAGTCAAATTTTTAACATTCTTCGGCAAATTTACATTTGATAAGTTTCAAGTTGATTCATATTACATTGACTTTTAAAGTTCATACTTTTGTCCCATATATAATAAAAATAGACCAAACTTATAATTTCATAAATCATTCATTTGGTATATTCATTTGATAAATCACAAATTGCAATAAATGAACGTGTGTTTCAGCAAAGTTAATTGTAGCTACAGTAATTTAACATAAAAAAAAAACCATTACTTTGATCATTTTGAATTTCACCATTCATTTCATTCAAAATATCGACCATTTAATCACTATGCCATTGATCAAAGCTCTTATTAATCTCAGTTAATCTATTCCAAAATAAGGAACAATAAATCACACTAATCTACCTTATAACAAAAAAAACTTTAACTACATCAGTAATAATTTAACCCTGAATCAATTTTGAATCAAAAATCAAATCAAATTTTGAATCAACTGAACCAAACTAATTATACTTAATTACCATCTAAAGAAATTGATAACCTCAATTTTACTATATAATTTAACATTTTTTTCCCTTTTTATTTTTATTTTACAATTAAATGTCATTAAACTTATAATGCATTTTCAACACAATATTTAAAATTAATTTAAAATACACAATATTTAACATTAAATTTTTTAAATCAAATGGTTGTCCTTCCATTAACGATTACAAACACGTCCTACTCTAAATAATTAATATACTTATATTATTTATATTATTAATTAATATTATATTAATTTGAAAAATATTTTTAATTTGATTTTATCATTATAAAAATTACTAAAATTATTTTAATTGAATAAATAATAAAAAAAAAATATATATATATAATATTAATTTATAAAATTAATTATATAAATATAGGCTGTGTCAACTCTGGGATACCCGTATGAACGTAATATGCCCTGTTTCTATAAAACTTGACCATTTTTGAAAAACTTTCAGATGTTTTAGTACCGACGTTAACTACACAGATATATTTATGTAAATTGTGGAGTTGTATGACAGCTACCCGAATCTATTGCACAAGCACAACCAAATTTTACAGAAGTTGTTGCCATAAAACTTGATCATCATTTATAAGATTTTAGACGTCTAGCTTCATTAGTTGCAAGAAACCTGAACCGGCTGCTTCAGACCCATCAAATTTTACAAAAGTTTTTGGCATGTAGCTCGACATCTCTTCACCAAATTTCAGATAGCTATAGCTTCAATAGACACTGAGTTATTTTCATTTAAAAAGAGAAGTTGTATGGCAGCTACCTGAACCTGTTGCATCATCACAATCAAATTTTACAGAAGTTGATCATAATTTGCAAAATTTCAGATACCTAGCTTGAATAGATACTGAGTTATTTTCATATAAAGAAAGAAGTTGTATGGCAGCTACTCGAACCCGGCGGCCGAAAATGCTGGATTTAAATAGCAAACCTAACAATTTTGCAAAAGTGACGTAAAAAAATTTCAGCCTTCTAGCTCCTTTATTTTTTGAGTTATCGTACGGACGGACGGACGGACGTACATGGCTTAATCAACTCAGAATTCGATTCGGAGCCGATCCATACCTTTGACACTATATCTATCTCGACTCTTTTAAGGTGTCACAAACGTAATGGAAAATATAAAAATAAAGTCAGAAATTTTATTTTACTAAATAATTATTATTATTAATTAAAATATTATATAATGCAAATGTTTTAAAATAATATTATGTAAATAATCACAACATATTTAATAATATGTACTATAATATGTACACATAATATTTAATAATTCTTTAAATATTATAAATATACAAGCCTTAACCACTATTAGTACGTATAAACATATTGTTTTTTGTAACTTCCGCATTTCCAATTCACAAATTTTTATTATAAAATATTATTTCAAATATAATATGCATATATTTTTTGGGAGCATACCAATTTTCGTTCGCATAGCATTTCTGAAAAAGATATTTCGCCTAATGCAATTTGACCAAAATGTTTTTATAGCAAAATGTCACTTCACAAAAAGACTTTTAACATGTCAGAATGTAAATCGACAGATTTTAAAAGCACACATTTCCAAAAGATATTACAAACTGTTTAGAATTGTGACTTGCACCAGAATTTGAAAGCTTCATATAAGAAAAAATGTGAAAATAGGACTTTTTTTGCAATTTTAAGGGGCTGGAAATCCGGAACCCTATATAACTAAGAAAAACCGTTAATACACGTAAAAATATATTACCTTGGAGCTTTAATTTCTATATATCGCAAAAAAAGAATTTCTAAAAGTTCTTTCTTGCCTTAAAATTTCAAGTGCATAATTTTTTATATTTTTTTATAGACGTAAGAAAATACCCGCTCTTCTATTACTAAGGTCTTCTATACCCGGTCTTCTATTACTTCTATTACTAAGCGGCAAATATTAATTTATAATAAACTTACTACAAAATACTAAATATATGTATATTATAATATGCATAATATGTATTCATATGTATAGATATATTATTATATATCGCCATACCTTGCATAATTGCTTCTTTAAAAATATTTTCTATAGTAAGCCGTTCAAAAGTTGTAGATTTTTTTATGAAAAGTCTCTCAAAAATCTTTAACGCATCATATCCCGAAAAGGATCCAGAAACAAGTCACACTTTCGTCAATTTTAAGGTTACCCTATATTATTAAAAAAAGTGGTTAACAGAAATAAGAGTATAATGTTGAAGCTTTAATTTTTATCTATTACTTCAAAAAAATAGGTGTTCAAGTTACAGGTGTTTAAAAATAGAGAATTTTCAGTCCCTTACAGCTCCTAAACGGGGGGCGAAAGAAAAATATTTTCTGAAATGACTCATACATATTTTCAAAGATCTAACTTCTCTAAAAATTTCAGTTTCTAATTAAACCGTTTAGAAGCTAGAAGGATTAAACAATTTTGCAATAATTCAGTTTCGAATAACGGTAAATTAATAACAACAATTTAATAATAGAGCTTTTTTGAACTTTGAAGGGCTGTACCTTCGTAAAGGGTGGGTTTACCGAAAAAAGTTGTTCCATAAAATTATTTTTTTTAGGATATCTATTCGCATTTAAAATTTCATTGCTCTACATCAAACGATTTAAAACTTTATAAAAATTTTTATGAAAAATGTGGAGTTCAAAGAGTTAGTTGTTCTAGAGCTACCCGAAGTTTTGGTCGGATCTTAGCCAATAAAAATAGCTACAAATTGATCCAAGAATATTTTGTGTTAATTTCAAGATTCTAGCTTTCTTAGTTTTTGAGTTATCGTGCTAACGGACGGGCGAAAAGACAAAGCTAAATCAACTCAGAATTTGATTCTGATTCGATCCATACCTTTGAAGGTATATCTAGCTTGCTTATTTCGAGGTGTTACAAACGGAGGACCAATTTTTTTATACCCGTTTTATACTATCGTACGGACATTGTTAAGCAGAACATGAAATATACGCATTTAAATATAGCTCTATATCAAACGATGTAGCTATTTCAAAGTTGCCTATGGCTTTTTCAAAGATTGAGAGGCTGTAGTTCCCCGATGGATGGAGCTACATGAAAAAGTTGTTCCACAAAATTAATTTCTTTATGAGACTTATACATGGTTAAAATTTCTTTTCTCTATCTTTAACGGTGTAGAAGTTTTGTAAACAGACGGACAGAGTGAAACTAATCGGCACATTTTTTACAAAATATATACATAGATATAATATTACCAAAGTATATTATACTTGTCAAATATCTTTTTGCGAAAAGTCGCATTATGCCAAATGAAAAGATAAAAAATTTCCGTTTTGGTAAAATATATTAAGCAAAATGGCATTTTGCAATTTAGAATTCAGCTAACTGTACATAAACTATATTTTTTTAAAAATTATTAAATGGTAATTTAATATAGAATAAAACACAAAACATTTTATTTAAATAATAAACAAAAATTTTATAATTAAAATTAAATATGTTATTAAATTAAAAAATAAACTTGACCACGATTGCAACCAAAGAAGAAAGTAGTTAATGTAAATAAAACTAATTTTCTAAAACTTTAGAATAAGATAAATAAGTAACAGGTAAGATAGAGGTAATTCGAACGAAAAAAAGAAGCATGCCATCGATATTGCTGTAAACAAACTCTAAATTTACTTATCAGTATCATGGTGTGAAACTGCATGTTTAAAAAGGTGTTGATTTATTTTATTTTACTAATGGCACTACTAAAGCTGAATGATCAAATATTTCTATGATCTCATATCTCATATCTATATCATTATTTACATAATGTAAATATTTTGAGAAAAAGTCTAGTTCCATCTATTAAGAAATTGAACAGTTATGAGAAATTTATTTTTCAACAAGGTCACATACCGCCAATATAACATAAAATTAACTAAAATCAAAGCAAATAACCGTTTGCGACTGGCTCTCATTGAGTCCTGACCTTAAGATAATTAAATTAATTGGCTCATTTATTAAAAGGCGTCTAAGAAATGATCCACAATGAATGATATTGCAGATTTAAAAGTGAAAATTAATAAAATGTTGGTACTTTATTACATCTGAAGACTATATAACTATGGTAAATAGTATGTCCTCACAAGTTGGGAAAGAAATTGCATCAAAACGCGATGTCACAAAGTTTTAACTTTTTTTTATAATAACTAGTGATTGATTGTACGAACTAATTGTGATCAATTTTTTTTATTAATTTGTTAACTAAATTTTAAAATTTTTATTTATACCGAAATCAAAAAATTTGTAGTTGAGCAAAAACTTGGCGCAGGTATAATGTTTATAATAGTAGTTAGGGTGTATATTTACCATCCTATATCTAAGTATATATAATTTTTTTTTTTTGTTTTTATAAATTATTTTATATTTTTATTTTAATTATTTTACGTGTATGTGTATATATTTTATTAAATCTATTTATAAAATCTATTTATGTAAATTAAATTACAATTTACAACATATTTAAATTGCATATTAAAATTATGCAATGTAAATTATGACAAATTTACCAATAAAAAATAGGATTTTTTAAAAAAATACAGCTAAAAAATACAGCTAAAAAGGATATGTTTTTACTTCCTAATAGGCATTATTTTCTAAACCATATACATAAGTACCTAATGGCTTCAGTAAACTTTACATAGTTCTCAGTTTAAATACAATTTTTAGCACATTTAGCTCATAAAAAAAATTATTTTGTGGAACAACTTTTTCATGTAGTCCAATCGGAGCTACAAACCCTCAAACTATGAAAAAGTCCTATTTTTAAATGCATATATCTTATGTTTTGCTTAAGATTTTTTTAATCTGAAAACGTCATTCGACAGGTATTTTTTTTTAACTTTGTAAATTAATATCAAAATTATACAATTTTTTTAAATTTAGTATTTAAATTTACCGTTATGTGACCAAATAACCAAATTTTGTTATGATTTTTAACCAAATTTTGCATGATTTTTATAACCAAAACCAAATTTTGAATGATTTTTATACTTTCATAACTCCGGCTCTTTTAAATAGAGGCTTGAAATTTTGAGGCAAGAAAGAACTTTTAGAATTAGTATAAGTTTGCTCAGAAAATTTTTTTGAACCACCCCCTGTTTATGAACTATTAGGGCTCAAAAATTGAGGCAATTGTAACTTAAGCACCTGTACAGATTTTTCTTCGGCAAGACATAAAAATTAACGCTTCAGTAATATATTTTTACGTGTGTTAACGGTTTTTCTTAGTTAGAAAAGATTCCGGAATCCGGACTTACAGCCTCTTAAAATTTCAGAAAAGTGTTATTTTCACATATTTTCTTATTACAAAAAATTTCTTAAATTTTATTTTTTAAATTTTCAAATTTTTGTGCAAGTCACAATTCTAAACAGTTTGTAAACAGTTTGTATTGTTTACATTCTACCTTGTTTTTGTCTGTTTGTTTTATTTTTTTTCGGTCTTTGTGTGGTCTGAAATAATGAAAAGCTGCCGGTAAATTAAGTAGGATTTGCTACATGAACTTTTATCAATTTATCCGCTTTCTATTTACCTATTGTCCAATATATATATATATATATATATACCCAGGTACCAAAATTAAACTGACTTTTTTTAATTAACCTAGACAATATATATTTTACATTTTGCAAATGAAATCCAAGATTTAAATTATTTCAGCTTTTCTTAGATTATTAACAATTTGTTCTTTCCTTTCAAATTCAACATAATATGCATAAAATAGTCGACTAATATTTGGCAATAAAGTTGTTATTTTGAGATTCATTTTAAAATGTACAGGCAATACGAAATACCCTATACTAAGAACATCTTCTCACATTTATTACTAAATATATGATATCTCATCATCATCTTATATTTGTCAAACTTTCATAATTTTAAACAAAATCTTCTGAAAACCTTAATTTTTTATAAAAAAAAAAACACAAAAAACTGAAATGAACATTTGTAACGATTTTGATCCTCATCCATATAACAGTCTTCAAATTCAATAAGTACACGTTTCCAAAAAAAAAAAAAACAAAAAACACACTAAGGAGAAAATCGAAACAAAAAACAAAAATTGTAGGAGGGTTGAGAATAAAAAAATGGAAATAAAAGAAAAGGAATAAACCAAACGAATCCTTGAAAGTCGTAAAAAATTTCATCCGGTCGACTGATTTTAATGATATCGAAAATATCTTTTTGTAATAACTATGATGAAATGATAATAGATTTCATGTGAATTTCTAGCTGGCCTGGTCAAAATCGCATCTAGTTGTTTTTTCTTTTTGGGTTTTTAGTTTTTTTTTTTTTCTTTCTTTTTTTTTTTTTTCAATGATTTTATGTCCTGTTTTGTTTGATAATAAATTGCAGGGATAAGAATTTTATTTTGCTACTTTTGTTTTTTCAATTCATTTTATTTTTTGTTTTTTTTTTCAATATATTAAAACTAAAACTTGTTCATATATGTACGTGTAGAAAATATATCCGGATAAAAAGGATAATTTTATTCAATATTATTTATTAGTATACAAATATATTATAGGTTGAAATATATATATATAAAAAATAAACATATGCGTAAGAGGGTTACCAAATGATAAATGTTTTTTTTTTATTGTAATTCAAAAATTTTAATAGTTTTTAAAGTTCTTCTATTATTGTTTTAGAAAATAATTTCACCTAATGAACATGGAATTACGTAACTTTTATTTCTTTCCTCAACAGTAGCTTCTTTTGTCCATACAGTACAATAGTCGTAAATATTTCCTCACCTATTGTTTGGTCAAAAAGGAAGATTAAATTTAATGGCTTTAAGTCTCACACAGTTAAAGCAAAATCTTACTTATTCTGGCCCTTCTTAGTGTTTTTCAATGATTCCTACTTAGCGCCACAAAACAAACGAGGGAGCGAAAATATAGCAAACATTAAAATTATTTATTAAATGCATCAAATTTAAAAGCACATTTGGCTCCTCGAAATATCGCCCTAACATAAAAATGAAATAAGACCCCAAAATTTGGGGTTTTATTTCATAGTGAAACAAGGTTACAAAAATGAAAATGAAAGAAAGACCTAGAGCAAGTGAAATAAAGCCCTAAATAAAAATCAATTTATAATTTTTTGGGGTTTTATTTTATTATGATTCATAGCGGCGCGTCGCAAACCTGTTTGATATTGTTTTGAAATATTAAAGAAGGTCACAAATTTTTTCATTATGAAATAAAGCCTGAAAATAATAAATGAAATCAAAGCCAAAATATTTTTATTATCATTATGGAATAAAGCCCCAAAATGATAAATGAAATAAGACCGTAAATTGTTTTTTATGGGACTTTATTTCATTATGACTAAACTAAAATGTTTTTTGGGGCGACAATGCTTGGGGCTTCAATTCACAGAGCGGCACATTTACCCATACATATTTTTAATCACGCTTGTGCAAAGATTTTTTTTTTATTGATATTCTGCCTAGTTTATGAAATATCAAACAAAAATTTAAAAAAAAAATAAAATAAAATTTTTATTTCAAAAATTATATAAGGGACAGTTGGCAACTCTAAACTATTAACAAAAACTAATGATATATCTTAAAGGTACTTTTACTGTTAATCCTCCTTTAATATTTGTAGAAGATTTAATTTAAAAGTTATTTTATATTTTTTTATATTATAAAAGATTTTCACAGTCATCTTTATAGTTTTGATTTCAGATATTTTTAAACAGAAATGGACAGAAAAATGGATTGTATCCATTTTCTAAATGGGAAATATAATATGTATATTCGTTTTTCTTCTTTATTTTAATTTTGTATTGATTATGTTGACAGTTTATAGTAAAGAAACAAAATAAAAATAAAAAAAAAATACAGGAATACTTAAAAATTTAAGGTTGATTAATTTTTGTTTATTTTATTAGATTTCAATCAACAAACCAAAAATAAAAAAAAAAATAAAAATTTTTTACATTGAATGACTTTGAACCTGATTGAAAGGATTCATTTCAATTTTCTTGGCTTTTTTGTTGTTTTTTAATTTTTTTCTTTCAGAATAAGGATAATTTAAACGTAATAATAATATGTAAATGTATGGCACAAATGATGTATGTTTTCTTTTATTATATATTAATTTTCAAAACTCAATCAGCTGAATATAAGTTTTATTTCAAATTAAGAAAATCAAAATTGACAACTATAAACTTTGATAATATTTATTTAAGAAATTAAATTTTCTTTTTGATGAACTTTAGCACTTAGTAATTTATCAAAATAAACTTTAATAAAAAATTTAATATTTTTGACTATATGTACATGGATGGGTTCCCAACGATATTCTAAAAAAAACAAAAAATCTGGAACAAAAATATTGAAAAAAAAAAATCTTGAATTAAAATTATGCAAATCATCAATTTGATTTTGTAATCAACTGTAAAATGGCCATGATTTTGTAATCAACTGTAAAATCGCTACATACTTATTTCAACAGAAAGACATTTTAATTTTGTTATTTTTTTTTGTTAAAAATTGGTTTTTCTTTTGAAAAGAAAAACATCAAATAAATTCTTGAAAAATATTTTATTTCAAGATTAAATTCAAGATTTATTTTTAAAAATTTTAATTTTCAGGACTTTTTTCTCAGGATTTTATTTTCCAGTAATTGTTTTTACTCAAGATTTTTTTTTTATTTTTAAAAAAATGGCTTTCTCTCTATGTACATGGTCAAGAGAAACTTTACACGAGATTTGAGTATAAAGAACTATTTTATTTTTTTCTTTCTGAATTGGATTTTCTCTTAAATTTAATTAAAATTTGAATTGTTTATTATTATCAATTTATATAAAATTTGAATACTTAACGAATAAATATTTTATCACCCAAAAGTTTCTAACAACATAAAAAACAACATTTTTGCGTTATCAGACAACATTTATGCGAAATATGTTTTCAATTTTTCGTTGTTTTAATTATTTCCAATCTTTATTTTTGAAAAATATAACTATGAAATAAAATTAGAATTTATATCAATATTTTCATACTTATTTACGACTCAAAGAAATTAATTCCAAGGATATTACTCCTAAAAAAAAGAATTAAATTTGTCCCCAAAATTTGTACAAAATTTGTATACATAAACTTGGCTGAAATTTGTATGGAGCAATTGTCTTACATAAGTGGTCCCCAAAAAAACTTAAAAAATCGCTAAGGAAAAAATCACCAATCTAAGGACATTATTTGTATTCTTAACACAACACGTTGAAAATTCATACAAATACTTAACTAATTTGAAAAAAACTAATTATATTTTTTTTTTTTTTTGCATTTCTCTGCCACATAAATGTGGACAGGAAATTACACAGCCTTTCCTATTCAGACGTGGCTGTACATGTCGTAAGGGGGAATAACTCTTACGACGTGTGTGGAATTCGAACCCGCACTCCCTCGGTATTTACAGCGTATTATTTTTTTATACTAAAGCTTTTATATTTTTTAGGGTTATCCTCAAGTCTTCATTACAAATATCTTTTATCTATTATAATTATAAAAAAAATCAGGATTTCAAAAATTTTTTAAATGTTTTTAATATAAAATGTTTTATTTTACACATGGGTACTTATATTTAATGCTAAACATTTATTAATTTAATGCAAAAATTTCGTAAACTTAAAGTTTCTTGTACCTTTGGTTTAAAATTATATCTTCTTGTATACATATAATTTTCACCTGTAAGATTTTAAAAACATTGCAAGATTGAAAGGACTCTTCGTATTTTGTTTTTTGAGAGCTAATCTAATCTTTTTTCGAGGCTTTCTATTTGAACATTCCTTTCCTAAGGCAAATATAAAGATCTCATAAGTTTTCATATTTTGAGAAATTTTTCCGTTTAGATCATGGAGATTAATTTCCTAGTGTTCTCAATTACTACATGTGGTAGTTTATGTTTGTCATTAAATATAAGCCGTCAATGATCTAAACGGATATACTGATATTTAAACCTTAATCTTTTAATGTGATATTGGGTATCTAACTACTATAATACCTTCCAGCCTCTAAATTATCATATTTCATATTCTATGTTAATTTTAATACTATTTTAAATAAAATTCTGCAAAACTTAACTATTTTTAAAATAATTATCTTTACTGAAAAAAAAATTTTAAAATTTGAATTTCCTTAAAAAAAAAAAATCAAAAAATCACAAAACAATAAAATATAAGTTTGAAACTTAAAAAAAAAAAAAATATATTATTAAAAGAAAAAAATTTTTTTCTGTAACACTTTCTTTGAAATTTTAAACAATTTTTTTTTTTCTACAATAAATTATGAATAAAAATTTACTTAAAAAAATCTCTTTTATTACATAAAAAATGAAATTTATGAATAAATCATAACTTTTTTAAAAAAAAAATTTTCTTGCAATTTAAACTCTTTTTCTTGAAAAAATAAAAAAAAAAAAAAGTTTAAACCTTATCGGTGTCATAGAAATTTAACATACTTTAACTTAAAGTACTTCCTATAATAATATTTTTTTTTTTTTTTATGATAAAGTTCGTAAATATTTTTCTTTTTGCCTTCATTTAGATTTAAAACCATTGAAAATCTAAAAGTAGTTAAAAATTTACACCTATATGTCGGTAACTTTTTACTTATAAACTAAGTAAAGAACAAATTTCTTTACAAAAAAAAAAATTATTATTATATGTATGTATTCTTTTAAACTATATTATAAGATACTTTCAACATATCTTAAATTAAATAAACATATTATATTTATGTAACTATATAAATATTAATTTATGTATATATGTATATGTATATAAAAAACATATAATTTTTTTTCTTCTTAATTTTGTCATAACATTTAAAGTATTTTTGAACCCAACTACTCTCTTATAAGATATACATATGTCTAGATTTTTATATATAGATATATACCTATATATAGATATATATATATGTCTTTTTAATATGTTTATTTAAAAATTATTAAATTTCAACATTTATTGTTAGATTTATAGTAAATTTTGAACTAAAACAAGTTTTAAAGAAAGCTTACAATTTGCAAAATGTATTTTTATATACATAATACTTATTATATAATAACAAATATTTTGAATTTATAATATACATAATATACTAATAAATTTTATCTCTATAAACTTTTATGTAAAATTTTAACGATCTATTTTGTATTGCATATTTTTGGCGGAACATAAAAAATTCATATTCATTTCAGTACTTTGAATGCCACGTGTATCACCGGTGAACATGACTGAAATGCCTAAAAATCTCGTACTCACCAGTCAATATGAAAATAAACTTACGTTAAGTTCCACATGTATCACCGGTGAACATTACTGAATGTTCTCAAAAGTCCAAATCAATTGAATAACGGTTTTTTACCTTTAAAAATGTTCACCGATGATACATTGGGACTTAACGCAAGTTTGTTTTTATGTTCACCGGTGATCGCGGAATTTTATAACATTTGAGTGGTGTTCACTAGTGATACACGTGGGGCTTAAAGCAAGTATTTTTTTAAAAGTTTACATGTTTGTAGTTTACATGTTTTTAAAAAACGGGGTCTAAGGAGAATTTGTGCTTTTTCGTCCTTTTATCTATTTGCTCACAGAATGATTATTTCATTTCAAATAAAATATGAATGAAATTTTAATAATGAACAAATCTTATGTCTCTATAACTTAATTTTAAGAAAGAGTTTATTTTTTTTTTGGGTATCCCCACAAGCTATTTTCTTGGGTATCTCCAGCTTCTATATATATAATTTGTAATATATAAAAAATGATTTCTAATATGATTTTAAACTTTAATTTCAAAAATAAAAAAATAAATATAAATTGCCTCTGAACATACATGTCTATTTTACGTTTAATAGCCATGAGGAGTCAGAATATTATAATTATCTTATCAAATTAAATTATCTAAATTGAGTGGAGATATTCATGAGTTTTTCTCATTTTTCTTAATAAGATAAAAAGTTGACGTCAAAAGGCAAATTAGTTCACTTTTTAAAGGGTTTATATTAATGCTTATATTAATTCAAAATTGATTAAAAATGTAAAATTTTACTAGATATTGTAAATAGCCTTGATATCCGAGTAATTAAATAGTGAGAAAACGAATGTCTCATTAAGGAATCCCATGATTAATTCCCAGTCTATTATGTAAGTAGCTAGGAACGGTAGATGCACACCTTGGCCAGCTTAGGCATTGGATCAGTATTGTCTCCTAATTAAAACACTGGTAACTTCTTACAAAAGCGCTGAAAATCGATTAAGTCTATTAAATTTTAAGTTCATTAAATTTCTGTTCATTAAATTCAAATTCATAAACAAAAGAGTAAATAACTAAAAATCATTAGTAGAAAAATATGAACTAATAACGTACGAATTTCACTATAATTATACAATTTTAATTTATTAATAATAACATATGAACAAATTGTATTGATTGTAGTTTTATCAGTTTCATTTATTTCAATATTATCCAAGTGACACAGAGAAGACTCATTCACCTAACGTCTCATGAAAAATAAAACAATTGACGTAAAGAGATACGAGTTCCTACATCCTAAACATTAAAATGAAAAGTACATACATATTTTATCATCATAAATTTTTCAATTGACGAACTACTTCTTCTTTCTAACTTCTTTCGAAATCATCTAGTACATTAATATCATCATCAGAGTACACGTATATGAATTTAAATACATTTTAAACTCAAAAAAATAAAAAATAGATTTCCTGAATAAGAGTTCAACTTGCGCATCGATATATCCTTTTATTTAATGCTAATATTTTAAACTAATTGACAAACAAATAGACGAATATCATTAAAAAATCTTTAATGCACTTTTTCGAAAGTTTTTCTTAAATCTCGTACTTAAGAAAAAATTCACTTTACATTATAATGAGAATCAAAAGAAAAGTAAACAACACTTTAGCCTTTCAATTTCTTATTTTTTTTGTTTCTTTCACCTTTTAATAAATTGAGGTTTTTAGATACAAAAATGCAGACAGTTTACTAAACATACATATGTATGTATGTGTCATATAAATGCAAAACTTATAAATTAATATAAAAAAAAATATCATTGTTGTTTTTATAGTTATCCCCATCCCACTTCATATCTAATTCTTTATAATAATTTCAAAAATAAAATGAATCCTATTTTAAACTATTTTTTTAAATTTTTAAAGAAAAAAAATACTTTTTTATAAAGGACTTTCATAAATTTAAAAAGTAGGATTACGTACATGGTTGACATTCTTAGACCCTAAAAAATTGTTGAAAATACAATCTTTAACAATAATTTCATAAAAGATAAAGATCAAAACAGATAATTTCTAAGATTCTTACTAAGTGTATTTTTAATATTAGTATTATAATATTCATATCCATAGACTAGATTAGATTAGATTAGATTAGATTATTTTAAAGGAGTGTAAGTAATACTTCAAATTTTTGATATAAATTTATCGGGCTCTGCCTATTAGTACGGGTTTTGGATTTTGCCTCCATTTATAATACTTGTCTCCTCCCAATACTACTAAAGTTTTAAAGATCTGTAAAAGAGTTTATTTTTGGCAGGTTATCTTCGGTAAAACAGTATCCTCTTAGGTGCACATATCTTGTTTGCAGTAATTGATCGGTAGTTTTTGAATATGTGTCCTTGAGAATCTTCTTCTTCTTGGCAGAATCTACATTCACCTTCATTCTAGGTTCCAATTTCTTAATCTAAGTCGGCTGAATTCCGAAAGGAAACCTGTTACAATTCTCAGTTCATTTTTACTGGATTCTATAGATCCTATGGTTTTTTTTATATTTTTTCCGATTATAGTTTCCCAGAAGTTACTTAATGCTTTTATTAATTTGTGTTGTCCTATGTCATAAAAAAGTTCAGAACCTATAAAGGGAGTTTTAGCTTTTTTTCATAAGTCGACCCGCTTCGTGATTCAACCCGCTATTTCTAGATGTCAAAGTATGCACTAGAAAGTTACTTTATTGTTTGTTCTTAAGCGGTTTAGTTTTAAACACTCCCAAACTACAAATTTATTGCTACTTGACTATCCAATAGAATACTATTTCTCTATCTACTGTCGAAGTTACCTTGAATGCATCTTTAAATTGTATGCGCTTCAGCTTGAAATATACCAGGAAATTATTGTATGAGTATTTTGTTCCTGGTTCTCCAGAGCCAGCTCTTTCTAATTTTTTTTTTTACTATATGATATCTTTTTTGAATATTCCAAAAATTCAAGGCTTCTGACAAAAATTTTTTAATGAACTAAACTTTTACCATTAAGTTACATCTATTCCTAAATTTTCATAGTAGGTACTTAAAAAGAAATAAGAAGAACAATTTTTGTTTTTTGAAATATCAGACTTAATCGATTATTAAAATTTTGGTAGAATACTGAAACGACAAAGATCTTTAGAAGTAGATTTAAAATCTGTTATACCTTTAAAACCTCTTGTTAGATAAAAGATAAGATAATTTATCTAGCCAAAAATTAGTTGTTATGTTCAGAAAAATTATTAAAGAGGTCTGATGTCTCATTTATCGATTTCTTGCAATTATCTTATGAAAAACATATTCTGTTAAATGTGCGACATTATCATATTCCTAAAAAATAGGAATATGAGTAATTAAAGAAAAAAAAGAATGACCAGATGGGTGAAATTTCTCGGCTGTTAAATTGTATCTTTATAGTTATAATCAAATCAATTATTTTTTATTTATCTTAGCTTGTATTTTATTTTAGTTTTATAATGAAAAATTAACTAAATTTGTTATACCCTACACCTAAAGTATAGGGTATATTAACTTTGGTATAGTGTTTATAACCACCAAAAGGAAGAGAGTAAGATATGGACATTCTGAATCAGGATCACCTCCTGAGTCGATTTAGCAATGTCCGTAAAAAAAACTATATGGACTTATAATAGTATATCTGAAATTCGAGTTGAATAAGACAGAAGAGGGACGAAGTTCAAGCAGCTACTAAAAAACTTATGGATTTTTAATTTAATTCGAATTATTCAGATGTAGGGTATTAATAAGTCGGTTGCATCGACTTACTGTTACATTAACTTATTTTTAAATCTAAAAGATATGGATACATAAAGTTTATTAAGACATTTATTTAAATAGTATTAATATAACCATATAAATTGAAGAATAGTTGATCTATTATACTTTTTAAAAAAGATTTTTATATCTTTTATTGAATAACGATTATTATTTAATAATACCAAATCTTAATAATAATCTTGTAAAGAATCGAATTGAATTTTAAATCAAAATTAATTATTCGATAATTTTCTTTTTCTACCAACAACTGTCTAACTGTATCATGAATTGGAAATTTTATTTCTTTTTTATTTAAGTTTATATTTTGTTTTTATTTAATTTTCTATTAAGAAAAAAAATTTTATTTTTGTTCTTAAATCAGAAAAAAATCCATTGCAATCCTTATAAAAGAACAAGGTAGAATGTAAACCAACGGTTTTTAAAAGCGCACATTTCCAAAACTCAATACAAACCGTTTAGAAGTGTGACTTACACAAAAATTTGAAAATTTCATGTAATAAGAAAAAATGTGAAAATAGGACATTTTTGAGATTTTGAGGGGCCGTAAGTCCGGAATCCTATATAATTAAGAAAAGCTGTTAACACACGTAAAAATATATTATTGAAGCTTTAATTTTTATGTCTTTCCGAAGAAAAATTTTTACAGGTGCCTAAGTTACAGGTGTCTAAAAATAGCAAATTTTCAATTTTTGAGGCGTAATAACTCTTAAAGACGAGGCGTTACCAAAAAATTTTCTGAGGAAACTTATACTAATTGTAAAAGTTCTTTCTTGTCTCAAAATTTCAGGTTCCTATCTAAAGGGATGCCGGAGTTATGAAAAAAGAAATTTCATGCAAAATGTGGTTTTCACATAACGGTAAATTTAAATCGTAAATTACAAAATATTACATAATTTTGATATTGTTTTATATAGATAATAAAATTTTCGATCTGCTACCGGTTTTAGATTGCAAAACTATTACGCAAAGCCCGAGATATATACATCTGAAAATGGGGCTTTTTTACAATTTTGAAGAGCTGCAGCTTTGGAACCCTTTACAACTTAAATAAACCTTTCACACACGTAAAAACATATTATTGTAGCTTTAATTTTCATGTCTTGCCGAAGAAAAATTTTTACAGGTGCCTAAGTTACAGGTGTCTAAAAATAGCAAATTTTCAATTTTTGAGGCGTAATAACTCTTAAAGAGGGGGCGTTACCAAAAAATTTTCTGAGGAAACTTATACTAATTCTAAAAGTTCTTTCTTGTCTCAAAATATCAGGTTCCTATCTAAAGGGGTGCCTGAGTTATGAAAAAAGAAATTTCATGCAAAATGTGGTTTTTACATAACGGTAAATTTAAATCGTAAATTACAAAATATTACATAATTTTGATATTGTTTTATATAGATAATAAAATTTTCGATCTTCTGCCGGTTTTAGATTGCAAAACTATTACGCAGAGCCCGAGATATATACATCTGAAAATGGGGCTTTTTTACAATTTTGAAGAGCTGCAACTTTGGAACCCTTTACAACTAAAATAAACCTTTAACACACGTAAAAATATATTATTGTAGCTTTAATTTTTACATCTTGCAGAAGTAAAATGTGTGCAGGTTCCTAAGTTACAGGTGTTTAAAAATAGCAAATTTTCAATTTTTAAGCCCTAATAGCTCATAAACAGGGGGTGGTCCGAAAAAATTTTCTGAGCAAACTTATACTAATTCTAAAAGTTCTTTCTTGAAAGTAGAAAGTAGAAAAATCATGCAAAATTTGGTTTTCACATAACGGTAAATTTAAATACTAAATTTAAAAAAATTGTATAATTTTGATATTAATTTACAAAGATAAAAGAAATACCTGTCGAATGACGTTTTCAGATTGAAAAAATCTTAAGCAGAACATAAGATATATGCATTTAAAAATAGGGCTTTTTCAAAGTTTGAGGGGGTGTAGCTTCGTAATGGGGGGGGGGCTACATGAAAAAGTTGTTCCACAAAATTATTTTTTTTATGAAACCTACCTATGGTTAAAATTTTTTTTCTCTATCTTTAACGGTGTAGAAGTTTTGTAAACAGACGGACGGACGGACGGACGGACAGAGTGAAACTAATAAGCACATTTTTTCAAAATTTTTTTGGAAATGTGCTAAAAACATATTATACGTACATACATGTATTTATGGTTAAAATTGAAATAAGAATAAGAATATGTGCAAGAAGTACCTATTGTTTTTTCTTCGTTTTTATTTTTTTTCGTTTTCTTTTTTATTATTCTTTTATTTTTCTTTTTAAGAGAAAAAACCTTTAAAATCACAAGCTAAACACAAAATTTTTTATTTTCGTTCTTTATATATATATATATATATATATATATATATATATATATATATGATAATTTAAGATTTTAAAAGCATTTTACGTCTTAAACAAATATAAATACTACTATTGAATTGAATAAAAATGCATTTTTCTCATATGTACACGTATATATAAATGTATTTTTATTTGTATTTGTTTATTTAATAGTGATAAAAAACAATTTCTGTTTTTTTTTTTTTCACTTTTGCAATAAATTTTTTTTTTTTTTTCTCTATATTGAAAAGGACACTTTTATATAAAAAAAAAAACAAAAAAAAATCATGGGGAAATGCAAGAAAGACTAAAAGCATAACAAATACAATAATAGAACTCTTCACTTCTAAAACCTTTAAAACAATCAAATTGAATGTTAGTTGCCCCTCTCAACATTTTTATAAATACCTTATAGTTGCTAAGTTATAATATACAATAAAATTTTTACTTCCTCATATTATTTTTTTTTTTAAGACGAATTAACAAACGTATGTGATAAAAGGGTAAGAAAAGAGGGACCGGATATTCTGCTAAACAAATAATTTTAATAAAATATTTCAATCCTTTATTTTTATTTCTTTAAAATTGTATATAATATATACAATATTTTTTCTGTTAAATAAAGTATAAACGTGCGTCGAAACTTTAAAAATTGTTTTAGTCATGAGACTTTTCATGAGAAACTGAAAAGTAATACCGTATTATTAGTTTCTTTTACGTAATTAATGTTCAGATTTTATATTTTTAATTCTTGTGTTTAACTCTTTTATAAAACACATACATACAAGAGTTATTGTATAATATACACAATATATGCATAAAAATACTATACTTAATAAAAAGTTTGAATAATTAAGTAATTACGAAAAAATTATTGCATACTTTTCGGTGGAAATAAATATTTTTAACCTGAATAAAATATATCATTTGTGAACTCATTAATAATATTGGTTTTTGATATATAAATTGACTATAACATATCAAATTCGTAATATGAGTTATTATATTAATTTTCCAACCATATAAACAACTATTTTCATATTTTTCTAGAATTAAGTCTCATGTACATCATAATATAGTCAATGTGCTGAAGAATCAATTTAGAAATTTAAACATTTTATTTCATTTTTTTTTTTTCGTATGTGAAATGAGTTATGAAAGATATTGGGATAAAAAAAAGTTTGAGCAGTCCGATCAAGCATCAATCTCCAATCTCTGTTGAAAAACTAACACAGATTTTTGGCAGACTCAGCCCAACATCCGCATTTTTTTATTTGTTTTATTTATTTCTTTACAACTAAAAATTACAAGTCTACCTTTTATTTGAAAGCACTAATATTTCATTTGTATTTTAAGTGTGAACTAATATCTCTTTATATTCTATAATAAAATAGTATATACTTTTAACCCAACTGTACCATTAACATTTAGTTTTAAAAGTGCGATCATGTTTTTCTTTTGAGTTTCAAAAATGTTTGCAAGGAAGCTTTAATTGATATGAAAAGCTTTTTTGATTAAATGAAAAATATTTTTTTCGATTCTGAGCTCAATAGAAGAAAAAGTAATAAATAATAAAAAATAAACGAAAATAATTCGACCTGCAATTTTCATAATATTCACACTTCCGCCATTTTTGTTCCCAATTGCATTTTTTTTCATTTATTCCTTTCAATATGAAACCAGTCACCAGTCGAAACACATCAGTTTCTTTTATTGAAATTATATTTTTTTTTGTAAAAGTTAAAATAATCTCAATCTAGAAATATCAGTATATCTGTATATCCTATTGTCATTTAGATCAACTGAAATTTTATTTAATTTTTAAAAAAGTTTTTATTTGTAGGTACGAATATTGGAATATGTTTGAAAAAAAAAATTCAATACAACAATATTGTATAAATGTTGATTTTTCTTTAGTTAAAACTATTTTTCTATTGGAATTTTTCGAATATAGAGCTCTAAGTTATATTTGAACAGTTCAATTGTAAAGTATAGTGCCACTTTGTTTTATTGACTATCTAAAGATATGATATTTTTTTATTTCCTATTTTAGTATTGTTCACTTATAGGATTATCTCATTTTTCTTTTCTTTTTTTTTTTAGATACATATTCAATGTAAATTTTATTTGAATTTCAACTTGAATTTAAATGACAGGTGGGTACATTTAATTCTAACAGTTTTTCCAAATTCAATTTGATATATTATAATAAGCTTTGAAGCTTACAATAAATATTGGAATAAGAAAATAACGAATAATGAATAAATTCTATATAACTATTTAGATAAAGTTTTAAAAATTCAACCCATTGAAAAAATTTAGGTATATCAGTTTTTACTTGATCCTAGTAATAACAAAATAATAAAAATACAATAAAACTTCAATTTATTTCTAACCAAAAACTTACAGAATTTTTAAAACAATATATGATCATTTGATGCCAAGATGTCCTTTGTATATGCTGTCCAAGATGTCCTTTGTATATAAAATTTTCCTTGAGCTATGTAGCGAACGTGTTTAACTTGCAACGTTCTGCACCATAACTGCAAAGGCTAAATACTTTTCTAGTATATTCTTTCAATAAATAATCCCAAGATTGAAAATTCCAACAAATTTTATGAAAAGAAACTAAGTAAATATAATTTTTAGTATAATTATTAAGTATCCTGATATAATTTTTTGATGTTCTAAAAAATACATTTTCTTTGATCCAGAATTATTTTATTAATAAAAACGTAATGTAGGCTTCCAGACATATACAAAAAAAAATGTTTTATTATTATTCTTTTAACCTTTTAATGAAAATGGGTTCAAAGTTCAAAAAAAAAATTAAACAAAAAAAAAAAAAGAACAAGTACAGTAAAAAAAACTAAATAACAAATAAAAAACTAATAAAATATAGTTCAATTTTTTTCTTTTAAATTTTCATTCTCTAACAAACATTTTTGTTATATATGTGTACTCTATTTCAAAAAAAAAAAATTGTTTTTCCTCAATAAACTGTGTTGCCCCACATCCACATATCCACATATCCTAGAAAATTTGAACAAATACCAAAAAAAAAAAAAAACAAAAATAAAATTAAAACAAATGAATACAAACAAAAAAAAATAAGATAAACATAACGTTATCCTTTTAATATAATATGTAGAATATATTTATTATACGAATAGTCCTTTCATTTCTTTATACATTTATATATAAAAAAGTTTTTAAGTTTTATATGTTTTTTATTCTATAATATAATATATAAGATATAAATATGTGCATATATTTTGTACACATGCATAATTGAAAAGATTTTCTTCAAAAGTAGCTTTTATTCCAGACTTACGGGGCGATTTAACTGCAATTTTATCGCAAAAACAAACTATTGTGTAAATTTATATAAAGAAAAGGATTAAAATAATAAGAAAATCATAAAAATAAATAAAATATATGTATATAATATATATATACCTTTAAATAAAAAAAACAAATCATTTTAAAGAAACGGTAACCATATTAATGCTATACAATAGTTTAAAAAAAAATATTTATAATAATCAGAGACGCATTTTGAAAGGATTTAACATATTAATATAAAAAAGGACTTTAATTTAGTAAAAGAAATTGCATTAAACAGTTACGGACATATTAATATATTGGTTGTCAAAAAAAAATGTATATCTATACATAGGATTTTTTATTTAAAATTTTTGCAATTAATAATCAAAATGGAAATAGGTGGCGTAAAATAATACCCCAAGAAATAAGACCAAATCGGCTTTATTTTTTTTTTTTTTTTTAAACTTTAATAAAGTCGATATAATCGATATATTTTTACGCATCGAAGGAATAATAAAGTCAAATCGTGTGTTTTCCAATATTATGTTTTTACACCTTTTTTTCGCTTTAAATATACAGAACATGTTTCTTATTCCACTTATTCCAAAAAGTTTCTTTCGTCGTTTTTTGGATAATGTTAAAAATTCATATGGCTTTGATTATGACTATAAATGTTTATTTTTTTATTCAGAAGGTTTTTCCAGAAAGTAAAAACTAATTGCAGTAAAACCAAAATATTTTATGGTAGTTTTTTTTGGGAAAAATGATATATCTCGTTCTTCTAAGCCGTAATATAATAATAATAATTCTAGATGCCTTGTTGCTAGGTGATAACATATAAAAACAATAGTTAGAAGAGATTTTTCGATTGATTTCAAAATCAATATTGTACCTGCAGAATATTCCAGTTCTTCCAAAATATTTACATATATCTTTCTGAGAGATTCTGAATTATGAAAACACTGCTCATTATGTTAAAGAAATAATGATTCTATTAAATTAAATAAACTTTACTTGTGGATTTAATAATTCACTTTAACAGTCTTATTACACAAAGCTTAAAGTAAATACTCTCATTATAATCCACTTAAACCTTATAACTAGTTGATATAAAATGAAAACCTTATATAAAATGATAACTTGTAACTGCAAAGTCTAAACGTAATTACATTTTTTAAACTAATTAATCAATTTTGTTTTAAAAAATTCATCAAATACGAAAAGTAAAGAAATAAAAAAGGATTACACATGCAAATTTGATAACACTTAACAAAATAAGAGTCTGATTAGACACAGCAATGTTTTTGATCCATGAGTTATCAAATTATTATTCATATTCATACAAAGATACTTGATTTGTAATCAGATAATTATAATAATAAATTAAAAATTAATGACGAGCCATTTTTTTTTTGTTTTGTTTTGTTTTTTTTTTTTTTGGCAATTGGTATTACGATAAATATTTATTATATTTTTTGGTGCTTCTTTTTTTATATTTCATTATTTAGGAAATTTTAATAAAATTGACAAAAAACATTGATAAGTGTCATTTCAGAATAATAAATGATAAATAAAACATTGAGGAAACATTATGGAAAACATTGATACATACTCGTATATATGTATAACAGCCAAAAAGAAAGAAAAATCATGCAATAATCTATAACAAAAAAGGCAGGAATAATTTCAGTCTCTAATTTTTCTTTATTAATATTGCATAGCTATTATTTTATTACTTTTTATTTTATTTTATGAAAAACTAGAGAGAAAAAAGATAAAATATAAAAGGTAAAATATGAAATATGAAATAAATGCTCCAAAACAAAATATGAACTATATGACTAAATATATAGAAATTTTAAACTGCACAAAATTACAAAACTAAGGTAAAAAACTACATAAACTAAAAAAAAAAAATTTAATATTTTATTTACTAAGCCCTGTAAAGTTAAATATTCTTAATTAAGTTGGAAAATTTTGTATAATTCTCAATTTCCATAAATAATATTATATTATGTATTATGTATATATTATAATAACGTGTTTAAAATATAATTTTTCTTTATTTAAATTTCACATATTAATTTTTGTCTCTTTTTAACACATTTCCAAAAAAATTTTGAAAAAATGTGCTTATTAGTTTCACTCTGTCCGTCCATCCGTCCGTCTGTTTACAAAACTTCTACACCGTTAAAGATAGAGAAAAAAAATTTTAACCATGGGTAGGTCTCATAAAAAAAATAATTTTGTGGAACAACTTTTTCATGTAGTCCCATCCATTACGGAGCTACAGCCTCTCAAGCTTTGAAAAAGCTCTATTTTTAAACGCATATATCTTATGTTCTGTTTAAGATTTTTTCAATCTGAGAACGTCATTCGACAGGTATTTTCTTTAACTTTGTAAATTATTATCAAAATTATACAATTTTTTTAAATTTAGTATTTAAATTTACCGGTATGTGAAAACCAAATTTTGCATGATTTTTCTACTTTCATAACTCCGGCACGCTTTTAGACAGCGGCTTGAAATTTTGAGGCAAGAAAGAACTTTTAGAATTAGAATAAGTTTGCTGAGAAAATTTTTTTGGACCACCCCCTGTTTATGAGATATTAGGGCTTAAAAATTGAAAATTTGCTATTTTTAAACACCTGTAACTTAGGAACCTGTACACATTTTACTTCTGCAAGATATAAAAATTAAAGCTACAGTAATATGTTTTTACGTGCGTTAAAAGTTTGTTTTAGTTGTAAAGGGTTTTAAAGTTGCAGCTCTTCAAAATTGCGAAAAAATATCATTTTCAGATGTATATATCTCAGGCCCTGCGTAATAGTTTTGCAATCTAAAACCGCCAGAAGATCGAAAATTTTATTATCTATATAAAACAATATCAAAATTATGCAATATTTTGTAATTTATTATTTAAATTTACCGTTATGTGAAAACCACATTTTGCATGAAATTTCTTTTTTCTTAACTCCGGCACGCCTTTAGATAGGAACCTGAAATGTTGAGACAAGAAAGAACTTTTAGAATTAGTATAACTTTCCTCAGAAAATATTTTGGTAGCACCCCCTCTTCAAAAGTTATTACGCCTCAAAAATTGAAAATTTGGTGTTTTTAGACACCTGTAACTTAGGTACCTGTACAAATTTTTCTTCGGCAAGACATGAAAATTAAAGGTTATAATAATAATATGTTTTTCCGCGTGTTAACGGCTTTTCTTAGTTATACAGGATTCCGGACTTACGGCCCCTCAAAATTTCAAAAATGTCCTATTTTCACGTTTTTTCTTATTACATGAAATTTTCAAATTTTTGTGCAAGTCACAATTCTAAACAGTTTGTATTGAGTTTGGAAGTGTGCACTTTTAAAAATCGTTGGTTTACATTCTACCTTGTTTTTTTTTGTATTCATAAATAGGTTATATAAGTAGACAAATAAAAACTAATTGAATCAAATCAATTTTGTATAAATTATATTTGTTATGTATATATATATTTAGCTAATATATATATATATATATATATATATTTAACTTCATTAAATCTAATTAGTATAATTTTATTTTAAATTTTAAATATTTTGTCTTAGATTCTCCAAAACTCCTGCTCTGTTTTATACATCATATATGTACGCATTTATTATTTATTCGAAACTATATTTTTTAAAAGGATTTAGTTCGTATTTTTGCACAATTAATTTGTTTCAAAACTCATTCATATAATAAATATCATGTTAGAGAATGATCAACTTAAACCTTCATTTTCTATATATATATAATTTTTTTCATGAAAAAAAAATCTTAAATTTAAGGTTGATTATGTGGTATTAAATATATACATAAATAAATTAAAATCTTTTTATAAACCGATTTTTATTTTTTTTTTTCCAAATATCTTTGACATCAAGTTTTAAATTAGATTGAAAAGTTTAATGGTTTTTATTATATGAAAAGAGAATATCAACATTATAATCATTAGAATTTTATAAAAAAAATTTTAATGCATTTATAATTTAAATTTTTTTTTTTTTTTGTTTTAAAAGAGAATTCGTATAGTTCAGCAGACTTAAAACAAAAACATTTATATTAAAAATAATTCACTAAAGGAATCTTTCTGTCGGAATCCAAAGAAAAGAAAAAAAAAATAATTATTTTAATGAAGTCTATTTATTATTTTATTTTAAACAATTTTGTTTACGTGTGTTAAAAAGTATAAATAGTAAAACAACTCTCAACATCCAGTAACTTCTCATATTCCCCAATTTTTTTTTATCCCTATTTTAGCTAATACCTTAACCAAATAATGCATTGTACCATAGGTTCTAATCTAATGTTTGGTTTAAAAGAGAGGTGGCATTTGATTGGATCAAGTCCAACACTACCAAAAAAATTTGCAAGTTGATCTAATTGATGTCTTTCGATATTCTCATCTATCCTCACAAAAAAAAAACAAAAGTTATTAAATTTACTTATTTACTATTATGTTTTTGTTTTCAGAACATTTTCAAACAAATTTTGATAAAATTTTCCACTAAGTTTCACTCTGTCCACTTGTCCATCTGTCCGTTTGTCCGTAAAATTTTAACTATTTCGAAACATTAAATACCGCAAAAAATGAATTTTATGGAACAATTTTTTTCTATAGGCCCACCCGTTACAATCAGACAGCCTCCCAAAGTTCGAAAAAGCGCTACAATTAAATTGTTATAACACAAAATCTGTAAGGTATACCTTTAATCTGGAAAACGTTAGCTGCTTTTTTAAGCTTTCTAAATATATAATTTTTGTCATACGGTATTTACCGTTAAACGAAACTTAATTTTTGGATTTTTGTTTCGCCTCCCGTTTACGTCTCGTCCCGTCGTTGTTCGAACACCTGTCCAATTTGTTTTTTACATAATATATAGGTACAAAAATGAAAGTTGCAATATTATATTTTTATTTCTGTTAACAACTTTTCTTATAATAATTAAATAAAAATTGTCGAAAGTGTGACTTGATTTTTCCTAATCTTTTCTAAAAAGTTTTTCTGACGATTTTTTTAATTTTTCCATTTACCCAAAACTTATTATGAAAATGTGCTTTTTTGGAAACCCTTGAATTTTTAATTACTTGTTTTTTTTTTTTGTTATTTTACATTCAATAATAACTGATCCATTAATAATAGATATTCAATTATTAAAATTGATCTGGTATGAAAAAGTTTATCATGTATATAAAAGTTGATCTTGTATAGAAAAGTTAATCTTGCATCTATAGCGTCATTAAATCAGTATTAAATTGGAAAAAATAATCAAAAGAGGAATTTAATTTAAATTATAAATGATAGATTTTGAATCCAACACTAAAATCTCTCCTAAGTCAGAATCTAGCATATATCATACATACATCATATATGACAATGTTATAGGAAAAGGGGAAATCCTAATTTTGAATCCAACTCTATAATCTCTCCTAAATCAGAATCTCGCATATATATATATATATATATATATGTGTGTGTAAATATTATGGGAAAAGAGAATAACTCTGATTTCTTAGTTAACATTTTTAAAAAATTTGGGGGATTATTATTATTTCACTTTATTCCGGCAATATTTCATTTTGAATTTTAGTTGTTATTTCATATGAAATAATCGATAATTATTTTGGGTGTTATTTAATTTTTTTTTTTGTTATTTCAAAATTGTTTCAGTAAAAATTATCCAAAGGATACAAATGCAAATGTTGATTTAATTCAACTAGAAAAGAACATATAAATAAATTATAAAAACAAAAACAAAATATTTAAAAAAAAAAGAAAATTGCAAATTTTTAAATAATATTTAGAAAATATGTTTATAAGAATACAAAATTTAACAAAATAATTAAAAATCAAATATTTATTTTAATTTTTATGTAACCAATTTTATAAGGAATTTATTTATTTATATACATATTTTTTTTTATTTAAAAAATAACTGAATAATTATATAGTAATTTTATTTTAATTTTTTACTAAATATAAACCTGATAATAAAATTTAAAAGAATTTTATTTAAAATATAAAAAATCACAATAATATTTTGTTCATATTTATAAAATACTTTTCATATTCAATTAAAATCTATTATTATTTTTATTCATAATATTACGACTATGGGGTAATTTTTGGTTACTTTACATTTCAAAGTAAAGTAAAACAAATATACATACATTTATATTTAAGAATTTCTTAATTTTAAAAATATAGAAATTTTGACAATGCCTACTAAATAATTAAGAAATATTTTAGACTTAAGTATTAAAGTACACTATTTCTCTTTTTAAAACTCACTCAATTTGCATTCTTTAAATTTAGCTCCCCTTAGCTAGGCAGTACAATATTGTTAAAGCTGGACATATAACCTATTGTTTGTTGAAAAAAGGAAGGTGGTGTTTAGTGGGTTAAATTTCCACTCCTCTATAGTGTCTTTCAATGATTCACACCTAAAAAAAAAAAAAAAAGTACAAATTCTTCATTTGGGTACCGATTTTGAAAATAAAAATATAAAAGAAAAATCAATTTTTCACTATATTTTGCAAAAATAAAAAATTAAGTTTACGACAATTTAAATTTGCAAAATAAAAATTTCGAAACATTAAAATATTTTAATTTAAATTTTCGTAAATGTCCGAAGACGTAAAAATTAGATAACTAAATTTTTTTTAAAACTAAAATTTGAACGATTAAATTATTTATCTAAAATAATTTAGATTATAATTAAATAATTAAATTTTGTAAAATAATTTTGGAAATTCTAAAGATGGTCCTTACCTAATTAAAATTTAGATACATTTTTATCAAATTTAAAGAAACAACGTCCCTTGACGACCAGGGTCAAAATATTTGATTTTTTGAAAATTTTTTTTCAAATTTAACCACCGCAAGCAACGGTTAAAAATTAAAATTAAACCACTACAGGTTCGTTAAAAATTTAATTCTTTAAAAATTTTTACATTTTTTCGAACTTTTTTGAAAATTTTAATGACTCTGAACTGTAAAAGGTTTATTTTCTTTTTTGAAATATTTAATACAGAAAGTACAGTGAAAACAAAAATTATTTTTAGATTTTTTTCGAATTATTTGGCATGTTTTAACCATTAAGTGGTTGTTTAAAAACTTTGTTGTCAAAAGTGGTTGATAAAAATTTAATTTTTCACATTTTGTTTTGTAAATTTTAAGAAACCTTAAAACTTATATTTTAATCCTAATTTTTTTCTTTCTATTTCCTAGCAAATCTTACCGCGTAGTCGTTTAAAACTTAAAATTTATTTTTCAAATTCTTAAATACCATGCGGCACGTCAAAAGTTTAATTTTAAAAAACACTTAACCTCACATATTTTATCTAACTTTAGCGTACTTGTATTTGTGGAAAATTTTATTTTTAACAAAATGTACTTCACAAATTTTAATGATCTCAGATCCATTCTAAAATTAATATAAAACATAATTATTTTTTTTTCTGCATTATTTGAAACTTTTAAATTTATACAAATTAATAAATCCAAATTTAGTATATATGAAAATATGAATATAATTAAAAATTCATTTAAAAAATAATTAATAAATTGAAATGAAAAAATTTTTCTAAATTAATTCCTAGAATTATTTTGAAATTTTAATTCTATGTTAAAATAATTTGAAAAAATCCTTTTCTATACAAGGTCATTCAATGTTCAAATGAACATTAAAGGAAAAAAATTTTCTTCATATTAAAAATATTTTTATTAAAATGTCAAAAATTTATTTTTTATATTCTTTTTTTTTAATATTAATTTTTATTAAATTAAGTTAAAAAATTCACAGCAAAACAAAAAGCCCAAAATTTAAGTGTGTTTTAGTCATAGGGAACCTTCAAATAATTTTTTAACCTATATTCCCTAATGTGAAATTTCTCTGTAGCAAATATAGCGGTATAATATTTGAATTACTTTCGCAGTATAGTGGGTTAGTCAGTAAAGATGTAGTTGAATAAGATATTATGAATACAGAAATTTAGTTTAAAAAATTTTGGAGTTCTCTTTTAACGAGAATTTAACTCTGTAAGAATAAAATTTTAGACATAATTCTTTTAATTTCAAGCGAGAGGCGACAACCAAAAGGTATTTTATAGAAACTGTAATAGCTTTTTAGATTTCAACTAAATAACTTCCAAATTATCTGTGATTTTCAAAATTTTTATTTAATATAGGTTTTATACATTTCAAGCAGATTCGAATATGGAAAGTATATTTTACTCCTTATTAAAAATCCCACGATGTCACGATTATACATTTCACGATGTCTTTTGTAATTAAAAAAATATCATCATTTCATTAAAATTTCTAATTTTTTATCATAGTCATCATTTTTAAAGTTTTTTTATTTTAAGTTTTTAGAATTTCTAATATTTTCCAATTATTAAAGAATTACATTAATTTTTTTCAAACTAAAAGGATTTTTAACTAAATTTCATAAAACTTTAAGACATATTAAAGTTAATAATTACTATTAGTTTCAAGGTGTATATTTGACCTTCGCATTCAGACTGAAAAATTAAAAATTACCATTTTCTTTAAAAATAAATATAAATCAATCAAATACATTATATATAAATTGCAAAGACATTGTTAATAAAAAAGAAAAGCAAAGATGTCATAGAATTTATCATGTATTCCACATAGCTAAATTCTGTATCTAATTCCAATATGTAACAATTTTATGATTACATTTTTAAGATTAGTTTTATATACAACAAATGGGATGAAAATAACCTATTAAATTTTTATTATTTAACCTAAAAATAATTAAATTTAAATATTTTTTATAATCTATTTCTACAACATGTAAGGAATACTCTCAAAACCTTTTTCTACAAAATAAAAAATATTATGTACTAAAATTCCAGTTAAAAAATAAAAGCATCATTTATAAGATCATTCAAAATAATTAAAAAAAAAAAAATATTAAGGATCAAATAAGATCAATGAACTCTCAATATATATTAAAGTTGAATTTGGGTCTTAATTATGACAATTATTCTAATAAAAAAACAAAAATTCTTTAAATTTCTTTAATTTTTATTTTTAAATTTCAAAAATTTATATGAGAACTAATATACATTTTCTTTTTATTGAAATTTGAAACCACTACAAAAAAAAAAAATATATAATAAAAATAGAAAAAAAATAAAAAATAAAATTAAATATTCATTATAATTTTTTATAATATTAACAATAAAATATATATGGACATATATATAGAAATAAAAAGTTCAAAAGAAAAGGAACAGAAAAAATAAAAGAAAAATTTGGTAAATTTTTTACCATAAAAATTCCTCTTCTTATCCTTTTCTTTTATATAAATTTAATTTGTGGTTTTAAGTGACACCAACAAGTCATCATTTGTTACTACTTCACCACATTCGATTTTACCACCAATCTACGCATATGCAACCATAACTATGTATACATAATCACATTTATACACATATACAGGCCCGGCGGGAATTTTTTTTTTTTTCTTGTGTTTTTCTCAGTATGTTGAATATGAGATGATGAGATGAATATTTTGTACCTTTTCAAACACTGGCTTTTCAAATATTTTACGAATAAAATAAAGTAAAAATGAAATAAAAATGGAAACTACATGAAAATATTTCATTTTTTTTTTATGTCCTAGCTATACTCTAGGAAGGATTCCTTTATGCAACGTTGCTGTAAGTTTAACCTATCGGAAAAGGAAATTGTGAAGGACTTTATAACCAGCTTTAAACCACCTAAGAATTTCCACAATGTTAAAATCGAAACGTACAGCTTTACTTATGTTACCTGGGAATCACTTGCGAGGAGTTGTTATTGATTTTAATTCAATAGAACATACATTACCCACTAAAAATTAAAGCCCAATCTTGATTACATAACTTTGGCTTAATTTTTTTTAATATTCCATTTACCAATATTGTTAAATTTACTTGAAAACATTGCTGAAAACATCCTACTTGGTTTTGTTTTGTTCTTTAAAAAAGAAACTTGAATTTTGTTGCTTAATGAAAATATCTTTTAATTGTTTTCATTTTCGCTTTTAATGATGTCTGCCTATGTTATAACTCACACGCAAACAGCCGGATCTGTACATATTATGTATTACACATTATATTTAAAATTGATTTTTTTTTTATTTATCTTTTATTTTATTTTTATATAATATTCGATATTACAAATAAATTGGTTTTTTTTTTTTTCAGTATCGATTTAATAAAATTCAATTATTTTCTATCGAATGTTCGAAAAATAAAAAGAAAAAACCAAAAGACAACAGGCAAAATACAAAAACAAAACAAAATGAAATAAAAGATAATTTATTTTTTTTTTTTTCTCTCTTTTTATCTGTTATTAAATTATTTATACAATTCTTTTAAACTATGAAATATATAACGAAAATATATATCAATATGTAAGTATAAGTGTAAGTGTGTATAAGTATAGGTTTCAGTATATGTGGTTTAATCTATTAAAATAAGGATATGATCTTTTATTTTTTTTTTTTGTTACTTACATAACAAGAAGTTATGTGTATATTTGAAATGTTACTTGAATATATTCATCAGGAATTTTAGGATGTTGAGTCTGAGATGTTTTAATTAAATAATGATTAAGGCTTAAAAAAAAATCAATAATTATAGAAGATTTCCAATAATTAAGTGGAATTTTTAATTATTAAATTCTTAAACGTTCATTAACATAACCTTTGAACAAAATGTAATGGGTATAAATTCCACCTCCCCAAAATACCGTACTTTCTCATAGAATCTTAAAGGATTTTACATAAGCAAAAACTAACAATATCTATTAGTTACACATCTTTAACTATTTTTAATTAGCGTTCTAATAAGCTATCTAGAGTTATTTAGCTACCGAATCTAAACGAATTACTTAAAATGTTACAAAGAAATAATCTACAAGTTATTGTTGTTGTTGTTGTTGTTTGGAAGGGGGGATAGGCATATATCCGTATACCTACACCGCTCTGCGACCGTTGTGCACATCATCTCTATAAGACTTTTCACAGCGGCTCATCGGGAAAGAATTGCAAGTTATTGCTTATCAAAAAAAAATTATTTTTTAAATAAAAATAATGAAAATAGCGGTGATTACCCAGATGACCAAAACATGTAATTCAAAGAAGAAGAAAATTTGATAAATTTAAAGCTATTTAAAACATCTTAAATCATTTTTATTCAAAAAAGTGGAGTTTTAAAATATCGAAGCGTTCTGTTAATTGATGTGATAGATTAGGCTGTTAATCAGTTAAACAAATGAGTTTGTTTTTTTTTTTTTTTTGGGGAATCTTTTTTAATCAATACCTAATATTTCTAATGTTTCTCTTTTAAAAAAGTTATATTATATAATTTAATCATTAATATACCAATTTTCATTATTTTAATATTAGTTTTTTTTTCTAAATAATTTTATTTCATTGTCAGTCTTAAGTTTTTTGAAAGTATGTATGTAATAGTTTATATTTAATGTATGTATGACTATAGTTTTAAAATTTGAATCCTTTTTAATTTTCAAAAATAACGTTATTTAGATTATAGTGCATTTGTGATATTAAAGTGTTTAATGTTCTACAATTTGACATTATTACATCTCTATAAAGTAAGAATTCATATGAAGTCTATAACTGTTATATCCCCACTCTTTAAGAATTTAAATGAAGCCAATAACTATTATTAGTCTTCTGCAGTTACGATGTAGTGAAGGATTCTAATAGTCTGCTTTTTCTATATTATTAGGAAATTTTTATTGTATATTGATGACTTTCTTTTTAGTTATTATCACTGCTCAATATTATAATTTTCTTCGGAAGGTCTTTTTTTGAACTTTTATTATTTGTTAAACGGTCGAAATTTTTCAATGCGATCATTTTTTTAATGCGGTCCAAAGTTACAACTTTAAATGCATGAATGTTTGATAATCCTTTCTACTCAATGTTTGCAATTAACTTCTTAATAATTCTTTTCTAATAAAATATACAGAACAAGAATATTAGAAATGGGTTCGAAAGATTTTTAAAGATGTAGATATATACCAGATTTTTTTTGGAAAAAAAACATCATCTAATTTGATTCAAATAACATCATTTGTTTTTCTTATTTTCAAAAAAAAAAAAACTTTTAACATTTAACATTACAAACATATATTCTATAATAGAAATTCACTTATGGAAATTTTAAGATTTTCTACATATAATATGGACAAACATTTAAATGTGTATATTCATGACAAATATGCCCCCAAAAATTACTTTCATATCTTTGGTTAAACTTTTTCAATTATTCATTGTTTTATTCTTTATATATTTGTTTTCACTTTTTGTTTTCCATTTCTTTTTCTTTTCCTTTTCCTTTTTATTTTTATTTTTGTTTCTTTTCTATTATAAATTGTTTAAATTTTAAATTTTTTTAATAAAAAAAACATTTTTTTTTTTTCATTTAAATTCTAAACAAAAACTTCTTCTTCTTTTATATAATATTCTACATTGAATCAATTAATGTATGGGTTAAGTGAGGAAAACAAAGAGTTGTCCAATAACATACATTATAACATTATATATTATTATATATTATATATTTATTATATATTATATATGTTTTAAATTAAATTTTTTTTTGAAGAAAAATAAAATTAATTTTTCTTATTAGCTTTTATTTTTCTTTTTCGATAAACAAAAAAAAAACTTCTAATATATAACCCAATTAAAGGATATTATATATATTTATGTACTTATACTATATGTATAATTTTTAAATGAAGAAAATTCTCATTTAAAATATCAGTAGACAAAGCAACAAAAACATAAGTACAACAAAAATAAAATAAAACCAATAACAATAATGTACCAAAAGATAAAACAATATTAACTGCACTCTTATAAGAGTATTTAGTAACTCTATAGTTTTAGGGTCATTAATCTGATTTCATTCATATTTGCTTCATTTTATAGTTTCGATTTTCTCATTTTTATTAAAATATCCATTGGCAATTCATTCAAACCAAATACAATATACAAAACAATATTATAAATTGATCAAATACAGACAGTATATATTGCAGTCATCTGTGAATTGTAAAAAAATCGATGTCTTATCATAAAAAAGAAAAACAAAAATAATATTAAATTTATCAAATAGAATAAAAGACTGTCTTGAATTTATTTCTTTTGATTTTAAATTAATATATAGTAGGTATATATGAATGAATACTGAGTAGATAATATAATATATAATATAATATATAAAAACAGTAAACAGTGCCAAAATCTCAAAATTCCAAAATACCAAAAACCAAAAACCAAATTCCAAAATACCAAAGTAGTTTTGAAATTATAGTTCGAATTTAGAGTTGGATTCAAAACCAGGATTACCGCTTTTTCCAGAATATGTATATATATATGTGTGTATATGCCAGATTCTGAATTAGGAGTGGTTTTAGAGTTGAATTCAAAATCATGATTTCTAGATAAATCTAAAAAAAATTACTGGAATGCTGATTTTGTAACCAACTATATAAAATCCCTCCTAATTATATTTTTGGATACATATTTCAATATTAAGACATTAAAAAACATTTTCAAATAGTGAGGGATGCCGCTCCTTCCCTTTTAATTATGCTTTTGTAAACATATTTCAAAATTAAAACATTTTAAAATAGGAAGGCTGCTGCCCGCAAACCCCCGATAAGCAAACGATTGAAACCCTGATTTTGTAACCAACTATAAAATCTTTCAAAAAAATTGAAATCTGACATATACATATATACACATATTCTGGAAAAAGCGGCAATTATGTTTTTGAATCCAACTCTAAATTTAAAACGAACAATAATATCAAAACTACTTTGGGATTTTGGTATTTTGGGATTTTAGTATTTGGGAATTTTTGGGATTATTTTTTTTTTGGACATTTGGGATTTTTTGGAGCTCCCATATAAAAACATTTCAATTATTGATAATGATTACAATTTTAATAATGATTTTGGCAATCTTTGGCAATCAATTTGTTAATCAATTGATGACAAGATTACAAATTGAAATGTTAATAGATGTTATATTTAAATGTTATAAATTTATTAATTCGTTTATTATAGAAGGCATTTCGTTTACATTGATTTGAAAAATAATAAACCAGAATGTAAAACCGAAGGTTGTTTTATTAAAGACGTATATTTTCCTAAAGATAATAACTAATAACTTGGATCAAAATTTATAAATTTAATAAAAAAAATTGAGAAAAATTAAGAGATGCTTTCTTTTTTGACCCATAATAACTTTTTATACAAGGGGAAGTATAATATAAAAATTTTCTAAGTTAGGTAACGTAATCGCTAATTCACAAATATTTTTTTTTCTTCTCAAAATTTGAAGATTCACTAAAAAATATGTTCTGTGATTTGGCATTTTTAGATTAAAAAAATATTGAGCAGAACTTGAGATATACACATTTGAAAATAAAGCTTTTCCAACTGTTACGGTTATTAAAAAGTACCCTAAAGTTAAAGTAATAAATAGTTATATTGTAGCAGGAAGGCATTGTTAGGATATATTTTAACTTTATAAATATTATTTATATAAAAATTCAAAAGTTTTCGAAAACCCTTCAGCCGATTGAAAACATTAAAGAAATAATTCCAAACACTCCCTTCAAAAAGTTAATATTAGAATTAGAATTATCCTAAGACCACGATATTTTTATCTTTTCAAATACCTTTGGGTTTTTAAACAGAAATTAGAAGTACTTCCAATTAATAATCTTCAAACTTTAAAATGGCTAGCTGTCGAGCAGTTTTAGCAGAAACTTATGCTTAAGAAAAATCAGGAACGAAGTGAAAGGAATTTGCGTAAAATTGTAAATTGTATAGAGAAAATTTGTTAATGTCTTATGTCATATGTGGCTTAGTGGTGCGACAGTAACTATTCTGATGACAAAATTTTTCTGTACCCATCTCATTTAAATAACAATAGTAGAATTACCAAAAAGTTAAAGTTTCTAAGTCACACTTGAAATATATAAACTGCAAAATATTTTTATATTATATCTTTAGCATAATACCAGTAAGGTGATCACTCTGAATATGACGTGTTCTTTTAGTGGACAAAATTTTATACATTTCCAAAAAGTCTCAGATTACTTGACTCTAAGAATTATGTAGTTGTTAATTGCTAGGTAATGGTCTACAACTAAAACCTTCAAAATGGATTTTAACTTCTAATTTTACAAAATATCGCTGTTTCATTTCGTCAGTCACTTTAAATTTTAAGATTAGAATTTCAGGATTAGAATTTGAAAAACATTAAAACATAAAAAATTATAAAAAGAGTTCATAATTGTTAGAATAAAAAAATAATACATACATATATGATTTCAAATACGTTATAATTTAAAAAGTATTTGTTAATACAAATTTAAAAGTAGATTAACTAAATTATTCTTACTAAGAAACTCTACCATCAATCTTCCTCAACTTTTTTGATAGTAAGGTTTAAAATAATTATAACGTTTTTATTCAGAGAATATTTATAAGTGTTTTGGTAGCTAATGTCAGACACCAAAAGATATATATCTATTTGAACATTAATTCAACAAGTTCTAATTTAACATTACCGCCATTTAGCATTGTCTCTTTACGACTTTATAATACAATATAATTACCCATCTTTCTGTTACAACACAAATAGAAGAAAAGAAATAGGATTAACATTTCTTAAATTTTTTTTTTTTTGCTGTTTATAATTAAATAACAAATATTGAATGAAAATTCATTTGTTAGACCAAAGATCAAACTATATATTATATAGACTTTTGTTTCATTTAATACAGTTTTAATCTACAATACTTTCATATTTAATGGGAAATTTTTGCCTTTAATTTAGTTTTCATATAATTCAAAAATACATTTTCTTCTATCTATATATGTTCGATTTAATGGTCCAATATTTTCAATACAATTTCTATTTTTAATTCAATAAATATTAAAAATACACATCCATATTAACATGTTTATAGTGAAAGTTTTCAATATTACAATATCCCAAATTGCACTGTCCTTTTATACAATAGTATCAAAAATTTTCAAATTCCCAATACCATTATAAAAATAGTAATTTATTTTTATTTTTGTTTTTGTTTTTTTATTTTTCTATTTTTATGTTTGGTTTTAAATGTCTGGTCATTCATTTTAACATTTTTCAATAGATTTTCCATTCTTATAAGGTTGATTATATTTATCTAGTCTCCAAACTTCCTCCTCTATAGACAATTAAATTTTTTCCACTATTTACAAAAACCTTATATACATATTAACAAAATATATTAAAATTCGTGTGGATCTCTGTATGTATCAAAGTATTATCTGAAATTGTATTTAGGAAATATGATATTTTACAATAGCGAATTCTATTTTATCTATTGCTTGAACCTTAGTTTACTTAACAAAATATTTTAACGATAAATAATAGAGCCAAAAAATTTATTGCAGTTATTGTATTAAAGTAATATTTTTAAGTATATTTTTGTTTTAAAAAATTTTTAAGATTCAGTAATTATTGGGCAAATATAAGAATCTTATTTTCCTATTATTAAATTTCCCTTAATATTGTTCCAAATGTACAAGGGATCACAGAGCCGTAAAAGGCTATAAAGATAGTTTTCGATCTCTCCTACTAAATAACAACAACCACAATAATATTGTTAATTTAATTTTTCCCATTGAAAAAAGGAAGCTAACAACAATTTGTTAAGTTGAACACATTTAAACAACTAACCCATCTTTTATCCAACAATCTTCAATAAGAGTTCTCATAAATTTAAAAACATCAACAAAGTTATCGAATTTTTCTTTTTTAAAAATTTACATTTCTTTTTGTTATTAATTCGAAGCCGTATACTAAAAAACCCTGGTCCTATATTGAAATGTAAATCCAAAAGAAATATTTATAAGAATTCAACTATTAGATTGTAATATTCAAAAATAAGAATTTGTAAAAAAGTTTTTCTTTTATTGGATTTCTAAAAGAATAGTTTTAGGTAAAATTTGATCCGCCTTTTATTTTTTGTTTGTGTCTTTTTCTTCATTAATAGATTGGAATTAAAATTTCAAGTAGGAAGAGAATCAAATCAAAAAAAAAAAAAAGAAAAGAAAATTTTCAAATTAAGTTAAAAATTTTATTCTTTAAAAGATTTTATTGGAATTCCTTTTTTTTACTTTTTATTTTTACATTTCATTTTAGTCTTATGTTCAATTAACACTTAACATTGTTACTATATAGATTTCCGATTGAAATTAGATTAATCGATTACATGGATAATATACGAGTACCAATTGACATATTTAACATTATGTTTAAATATACAGGATGTTTTGGTATAAATCTAATATTGAGGATGATGCAGGAGATGAAAACTAACAAAAAATTGTATTAGACTCTTAGAAACAGAGATATATTGAAGCTCAAAATTAGAAACTGTATATACTTGTTATCTATAAAATACAATACTTACACCATCTTATTTATATATCGGAATTAACATAATATTTTTTCCGTTATTTTCTTATGTCCGTTATTTTCTTTATTCTCTCCTACATCTTGAGCGTAATATAAGTTCACCTATGTAACGCAAAAATTATAGAAAATTTTTTTTAGCATAAATATGACAAGGAAATTTCAGGAACACAGCAATTCTTTTTCAGCTGTTGCGGTAAATATCGGATCTAATATCTCGTTTTTACAAAATCCCGTTTTTACAAAATCTCGTTTTTACAAAATCTCGTTTTAGAAAATCTCGTTTTTTGTTTGTTTTTTTTTTGTTTGTTTTTTTTAATTTGGGCCGCCAGATTTTGTAAAAACGAAACAATGATATTAATTTTTAAATAATAAACTGGGGCTTCGGTAGCCTAGTAGGTAGGCGTGTGGCGTATTAACCGAAGGAGTTCTTTACATATCCCCCTTACGACCAAATATAATGTAAATATATAGTATATAATAAAAACAAAATAAATAATATTAGTATATAATTTAATAATAGTACAAAAAACCTATAATGGCCTTAGTAGCCGATGGTTTTAATAATATTGCACTACATTAATGTATGTAATATTAATATAAATAAATAAATAAATAATAAACTTTTAAAAATTGAACTACTAAATCAACTGTCTTAAAACATATGAGTTACGGCTCTTTTAATTTTCTCATTAAATATTGGAAGCCAGTATTCTTATATGAATTTTATTGTGTCCAATTGCGGATTTCAAGGAGGGGTAATTTCTCTTTTTTCAGTTTGAACAAAAAACTCCAACAATATAATAAAAAAACAACTTTTATAGAAAATATAAGAAATAAGACCCCGGAGTTTAATTTCACATTAAATGTGAAATAAAGCCCCGAAAGTATTATTTCACATTTAATGAAAAATAATATCCGGGGATGTTATTTCTCATTGTGATTGAGAAATAAAGTCTCGGGGTGTTATTTTACATTTAATGAGAAATAATGCCTCCACAAATAACTTTTTAAATCTGTGCATGTTACCGATATGAATAATAAAAATACGAAACCTAGAATTTAATGTATTTTTTTTGCTGTACTAAAAACGAGATTTACTGAGATTCAAAAAAAAAAAAAACGAGATGTTGTAAAAACGAAGTTTTGTAAAACAAGATTTTGTAAAAACGAGATTATGTAAAACAAAATTATGAAAAAACGCGATTTTGCAAAACGAGATTTTGAAAACCGAGATTTCGTATCGCTTTGGTAAATATCATAAGGAGGAAGTATTTTTACGACGTGTTTGGAATTCGAATCCATACTACCTCGTTGTTTACATCGTATTTTATATTGTCTTACTCAGTAGGCCACTGAGGCCCCTTTATCGAAGATATAATAAAAAAGAACTTTATAAAAAAATGTTAAAACAATGTTATTATACATATATAAATGTGTATATTATTAAATAATGAAATTTTCAACAATTTTAGTGTTACATAACTGATATTTTGCCATCTACAAAGAATTTTTACTTGGTTTTACTCTATTTTGCATGGTTCCGACTTTATAAACATAAAACTCAATAATTTTTTTTTTTAAGAAATGAAATATCTTTATAATCCCATATTTCCTAAACAGTGCGAGTAGACCTCTTAGTATTCTTTAACATTTTTTTTTTTTCGTTTTGATAGTCATTAATTGCTTTATATCAAATTTATCATGAAACATCCTGTATCCGTTTACAGAGATCAATATGTCTATACTTTCGAACTTAAATAGTTATAATATCTATAGTAATTATAAGGATTTACATAGCAATTTTCAAACATATAAAAAATTGTAAGGATACAATATATATATTACATATATATAATATACAGAAAAAAATTAAAGTATCTTAATTTAAGTTTAAATTATCTGGAAAATGTAATTTTTATTTTTCCAACAAAAATGAAAAAAAAAAAGAAAAAAATTAAATGAGTTTCTAAATAGAACAGACAATAAAACAAATAAAAAAGGGAGAAATGAAATAATTTGAAAATAAAAAATTTAAGTAAAGATTTGTCATGAGTATTGAGATCAATTTAAAATGGTTAAAAACTTTTTTAAAATAACATATGTATATATTTGTAAATATTATAATATATAATACGTATGTATTTATAATATAAATACGTATGTATTATATATATATACATAAAAATTAAATATAGGTTATATTTAAATTTTAAAACTTTTATGTGCTTTGTACTGAACAAAATTTTTGAATTCTTATTTATTTATCTATTTATTTATTTATATTAACCCCCATATAGGATAATATTATTATACTATTAAATACTAAGCCATCGGCTACTATAAGGCCATTATAGGTAGAATATTGTTATTAATTTATATATAGGTATTCTATATACTATATATTTACATTCTATTTTCTGACAAGAGGGATTTGTTAAGAAAAATTTACTTAATCAGTAATTTAAAATGAAGCCTTACATATATATTTAACATATAAATTCATATTTTATAAAATCTCAATTAAGAGTTATGTTGAAAATTTTAATTTATTCTAAAAATATGCAAATATGAAAATTGAACTAAAAAAAGTTCAAGAGGTCATTTCCGTTTTCTCGTGATATCCTGACTTAAATCATATCTTATGATAATAAATATTTTGTACAGTGTTCCTTAGAATGTGTTATAATTGGAATATTGTAAAAATATTCTATGTAATTCCAGTAATAGTAATGTCGTCTATAAAATTTTATCCAGCAGATAACTAAATATTAGCTGACTTTGTTGTTTTACAAGAAATAAGCCGATATCTAAATTGTTAATTTTGTAAATTAAAATTACTATTAAATGGAAATAAATGTGTACGTTCAATTGCAAAGAAATAAATTCGAAAAATTCCATTTTGAAAAAGGAAAAAATCTAATATAAAAACAATTTCTAAAAGAAAGTCATCTTAAACTAAAGAAAAATAAATCATAAAGTTTAATTGTCAATCCCGCAAAATATTCATTGAAGTTTAACTTTTGCAAATATCTTACAATTTTTTGAAGAATCAATACTCAATAAAGTATATTTAAAGATGTCTAAAACCTCAAATACCAAATGGATTACTTAATTATGGCATTTTTAATAAATGAAACTAAGGTATAGAAATTTATTACATAATTTTACGATTATAAATAAAGGTATAAACCATTTAAACGAATTCTGTTAGATTATATTTAGTAGCATTAAAACAATAAAAAATTTCATTTATTTTGAAACTTTTGCCACGAAAAGAATAAAATGTCTACACTTAATCTTTAAACACAATATTGGTTGAAAATGTGAAGCGTGTTTCCTAAAGAATTGTTTTTAAAATAATTTATTTTATTCATATTAAAAGATCTTTTATATTTTATAATTTATTTAGTCTCAGTAAATAACTTTTAAAATACATTATAGTCGAAATTCGTAACTAAAAGCACCAAATAAAAAAATTAAAATTAGAATAATTCTGCTATAACACTCTACGAGGATACATATATGTATTATTTCTACTCCACCATTTTCTGTCTGTCAAGAAAAATGTAGAAATATCTCCGCAGTGTATTTCTCCAAGAGTTACATTAACTCTCTTCTTTCGTCAGAGTGATATCATCGTTGCATATATCTAAGGAAACTTAAAACCAACTCCGACCGAATAAATTCTCCTACGTTTAAAGGTACACTACGGATCTAGTAATGACCTAATGATTATTGATACGTTAGCTCAGCTTTCATTATAAAATCATTATTTAAACTGTTTTAATTTTTTCACATAATTATCAATCAAAAATTCATGTCAATTTTTTATCTTTTCAACTGAACTATATCTAACTTATATATAAAATATATCTTAATAAAAATATAACTAAATAAAATATAAATATATAACTTAATAAAACAATATTTAATTTTTATTTTTCTAAGAACCAATTAAAAAATAACACGTGAAATTTCGTTGAAATATGTCATTATCACAAATCTATTAAAATTTAAAATTGCAAACTTTTGCAAAAAAAATTCAACGAATTTATTCAATCTATAATATACCTTATAAAATTCCACGTATATACTCTAAAACTCTCAGATAACATCACCTTTATTTAATATATTTCGAAAAAAAAAAAATTGCAAAGTTTTTAAATCATACCTGGAAAAACCAAGGTTTTACTAGATCATTAAAAAATTGATTTGGTCTTATTTTCTGTCAAAACTTTCTATTGTAAAAAAAAAAATAAAAAAAAAAAGTTTTAAATATTGATAAACTTAACTAAAAAAAGAAAACTTCCAAATTTCAAAATCAAAATGAAATTTAAAAAAAGAAAAAAAACAAGAGTACAGTAGAGTAGACTATATCAACTCTGGGATACCCGTATGAACGTAATATTTGTAATATTTCAGACTTCCAGCTTCATTACTTTCCAAGAGCTGCAAGAAGCCTGAACCGGCTGCTCTAGACCAAATTTTACAAAAGTTGTTGGTATGTAACTAGACACCTCTTTACTAAATTTCAGGTTCCTAGCTTCAGTAGACACTGAGTTATTTTCATTTAAAAAGAAAAGTTATATGGCCGCTACCACAAGTTCGGGTAGCTGCCATACGTACCATCACAACCAAATTTTACAGAAGTTGTTGACAACTTGATTATCATTTGTAAAATTTCGGATACGTAGCTTGAATAAACACTGAGTTATTTCCATTTAAAGAAAGAAGTTGTATGGCAGCTACTCGAACCCGGCGGCCGAAAATGCGGGACTTAAATAGCAACACTAACAATTTTTCAAAAGTGACGTAAAAAATATTTCCATATGATAATGGATAAATATGATAAAAATTTCAATAATGATCCATATCTTTGACACTGTATCTAGCTCGACCCCTTTAAGGTGTCACAAACGTAATGGCAAATTTATTACACCCTTGAATATAGTTCATACGGGTATAAAAAGCAACTTTTTTTTTATCAAACTTGTCAACTTCAAATACATTCATTATATCCCTTTCAAGTTTTTTTTGTTTTTTTTTTTTGTCAAACAAAACTTGTTTTTAATAATCACAATAATATCATAATATCTTATACAAAAAAAAAATTCGAAAAAAAATTTAGCAACAACGACGGTAACACTTACACATGCATATACAAATAACATCAACAACAAAAATAACAAAACTTTATCAACAGTTTCGGAAAATGATAATGAAAGGGCTTAAAGATATTAAGAAGCAATGTTAAGAGCTAAAGGGTGGTATTAAAATATTCCTAATCTTTAAAGTATAAAAATTTATTAAAAAAGTATTTTAAAATTTGTTTTCTTTAATTTTTTTGTTATCTTAATATAATGAAATCCTTTTAAAAAAACATTTTTTTTGTTTTTTTTTATATTTTATCCTAGTTTTAAAACACGTCGAAAACATAAATTTTTCTTGTAAAAAAAAAAAAAACTGAAACTTCAGCAACAAACAAAAAAAAAAATAAACAATGAATATTCTATTACCGTTTAATAAACTCCAGTAAATTCACGCACTAAAAATATTTTCATAGAAATTGTAATTTACGCCAAAAAATATGCAAAATAAAAAATCATTATTATATAATCTGAAACTGAATTTCAAATGTTTGTGTTTGATTTTTGTGTTTATTTTATATAATATATAACTTGTAAAATTTGTTTATCCGTAAAAATTTTACATATACGTAATCATATTTTTTAATTTTATTTTATATATAAACATCTAAAACAAGTTTTTTTTAATAATTACAATTAATTATAAGTTTATTTAAAGAAAAGATTTTTTTTTTTTTTTTGAAATCATATTGTAATTGTACTCTGAGTTGTTTTTTACTGTATTAGCTTATACATAGTATAATATCAACTTGTTTTCTAAATAACTTATTTGTTCAATCTAAGACATTTAGCATATAGAATCAAAAAAACTGACAGACAAAAATATATATTTTTTTTTCAAATAAGAAGTTGTTAAGATTTCTTAAAGTGCACTTAAAAAATGAACAAACATTGGAGAGCATCATCAAAGTTAGTGTTTTGTTGTTATTATAATTGTTGTTGTTTTGTTGTTGTTTTTGTTATTGTACATGAAGATGAAAAAACTGAAAGGAAAACAATTACAATAAAAACATAACAAAAACTTTTCTTGAATGAACCCAATAGATAAAGCTTAAATAATTTTTTTTCTAAAAAGTATCCTAGAAGGATAATCTAAAATCAATTCGACAACATATAAAACAAAAACAATAACTACAAAAAAATTAAAAAAGAAAAACACGAAAGAACATTAAATTTTTAAGAAATTGACTTTTTTATCATTTACTCCTATACTTTTTACTCCTGAAATATAATACTTTTTTTTTTCCTTATGTCCATTTATAATGCTATATATATGAATGAGCCTTTTTCCACAACAAAAAATCTAAAATAAAATCTTCCCTTTCCTTTTATTTTAATTTTAATTTTTTAGGGTTACCTACATGCTTATGTTGAAAAAAAATAATATATCACAAAAAAAAATTGATTGATTTTTAACTGAATTCGCATTCGCACATAAATAAAAAATAAAATTGAAACAAAAACAATGAAAATAAGACAAAAGAATTTTCCGAAACATTAAAAATTATTCTAAAATTTTATTGACAATGTTAAGTGTCCAACCTTATTATTACTAATACAAACATTGATATTAAAAGACTATAACTTATGTGAAGTATTTAATCAGCATCTCATCAAAAATCCTTCCATATCATTACATTTGCACCATATCATATTTTCGGTAATTCCATAATTTTGTTTTTATTAAATATACAAAAAACATTATTTTCAAGATCACAGAATTTTCAATTAAAAAAATTAATTTTAAAATAAAAAAAAAAACCTACATTTTATGTATCATCAATATTGACATTTTTCCATATAACAAAGTAGAAATATCTGGCAACTCTAAATAAAACATCAAACAAACTAACTCTGACAAGGAAGAAAAATATACTCTCAATATCGTTTTTTCTATGATGATATATTAGAGTTAGATGTGTATCCTTTTGGTCACCTAAACAGATTTTTACGGCCTCATTTCCCGAACTTTTCTCTTAAATAATTTTATTTTTTTTTTTCTTATTTTGTTATTTTATTGTTTTTTGTTTTTGTTTTTTTTTTTATTCTATGTAAAAACCCCTAATTTTTTTTTCGTAGCCTTATTTTTGATTCTCTTTATAATGGTCTTTAATATGTACTTTGTACATTGATTTCTATGTAAATGTACTTAAATGTATATAATATAATTATGTAAATATATATTATATATATATATATATATAGATATATATTTAAAGCTGAATACAACATAAAGAAAAAGCAATAATAAAACAACTGTATAAAACAAATATTATATATATATATACATATTTAATAGAAAGACCTCCATAAATTCATAAATGGAATTTTATTGAGGTTTCCTCCTCAATGTATGCTATATAAATAAATAAATTGTATAGGCTATCTATATGAAACATTATATTATAATAATAACCGTTATGGTATTGTAGTTGGTAGGGTATTACAGTATAAAAAGTTTAAGTTATAAAGAAAATGTGGTAAATATCTAAATATATGGATATTTATAAATACTTATATTATATATATACATATATATATAATGACTCAGTAGCTTAAGAAAAAAAAAAAAAAGGATTACAAAATTTGTTGTTATTTTTATTGTATTTTCTAATTTTTTTTTCTCCATTATTTTCTTCTTCTTTTTTTTTTGCACAATAATTCATTTTTAATCTCTTTTTTTCTACGACGACATGAAAGTATTTTTATATATTTAATAAAAACAAATAAAATTGCGATGATGATTATAATGACGTTCATGATGATGATGATATTGATATTGTTGTTGTTATTATTATTAATATTTTTCCTTGATATTATTAATATTATTATTTTGTTATAGTTATGATGATGTTGAAGATATTTTGATCAAATATAATACTGGTATATATATATAATATATATTTAAAATTTATAAAGCATATTTTAAACCTATACCTAATAATAATAATGTTATAAATACAATTTTTTTTTTTTCAGAAAAAAAAATTATATCAATAAAACAATGAGAATTTATAAAACAAAAACAAAAAATAAAATAAAACTTATTTGAAGGACGATAAAAACATATTAAAATAAAAACAATTTAATTTATAATATGTACATAATTTATGTAAAAATATAATTATTGTAAAAGAAAATGCTTTTATTGAAATACATACATGTGAGAAGTGATATGATAAGTTTTTTGTTCTTTCTTTTTCTATTCAATTTATTCAATCATTCGTTGAATTATTTTCGATTGAAAATCATTTTAATACATCATATAACAAATTAATGACGGTGCAGTGACAGAACGCCCGAGGAAATAAAGTACGCGGGCTAATCTTTTGGAATGAGAGCCCACTTTTTGAATTGGAATTAAAGCCCATAATTAAAAAGAATTAAAAATCACGGGCTTTAATTCTTTTTGAATTGGAATCAGGGTTATATGCTTTTTCCAAAATATATATATAAGTAATACTCCTACTGTCAGGAATTTTGGGAGGAATTTTAGAATTGAATTGAAAATCAGGATTATAGGCCTGTTACAGAATATAACCGACTGTAGAATCTCTCCTAATTCAGAAACTCCCATATGCATATATCTAAATATCCTGTAAAAGGTATATAATCGTGATTTTGAATTTACTTCTAAAATCTCTCCCAAAATCCCTGAGGCTTTAACAATGACACAAAAGTCACATAGGACTTTCAGGACAGGGCAAAAGTCACATAGGACTTTCAGGATAGGACAGAATGCCCGTGAGCTTTAATTCTTTATTGAAAAGAATTTAAAGCCCAAAAAGTTTTGGAATTAAAGCCCGCGGACTTCATTTCCTCGGGCGTTCTGTCACTGCACCACTAATGACTTGTTATATATGGATCTTGTGACTTGTTGTATATGACTTGTTGTATATGGTATATGGATCTTTAAAATAGCTGTAATTCTGAAGTTCATAAATTCAATTTGTAACTGTATATTAATCATTTATGACGAAAGTTTCCTTTTATTGTTCAACAGTTCTACTAATCGTTGAATATTCTATTAATATGCATTTCAAGCAATCAATTACTTTAAATTTCTTTCTTGTAGTCCCAATTGAGTCTCACTTTAGTCTTATTAACATATATCTACATAACCTAGAATCCTGGTTTCATTTAATTTTGTGGCAATGTAATACATTAACTACTACGATATCCAAGAAAAGAAAAATTAAAGATTTTTAACGTTATTAAAAATAACGTTAAAGCAGACTTGGCTTATAGGATGGAAACATGATTAATCTCAAACAATATAATATAGAGGGTGTAGGTGTTGATTAACTAATGCCTCCTTAAATGTAAAATATACTGTTACTACAACATTTAAAACGAAAATATAGCAATGTTTACAAGAAAAAGGCTGTACCAAAACAATTGACCAAAAAAAAAGACCTGAATATGTCATATAGATTAAGAGATGATAAAAATAACATAAACCGTATGGGGGCTCAAAATATTATGTTGAAGCATATCATATTAAACATTATAAACTAATGTGGGCCAATGAGAAGTTGGGAAAATAAAACAAAATCTACATCAAATCGATTAATATGAAGACAAATAATAGAATAAAGTGTATATCAATTATCTAAATATATATTTTATTATCTAAAGTTAAAATTGAATTGTTATATTGTTAATATTTAATGATCTTACGGGCTATGTGTCATACAACTGAAAGATTTCATGCATATAGAATTAAGAAACTTAAAATTTTTAATCTTTTTAAAATATTTTAAAGCCAAAATGCATTCTTATTGTCTTTCCTACAAAAAAAAATGTATTCAAAGGTCATCTTCTGTTAAAGATATTATCCTGTGGCACAGATTTATTTAAACTTTAATATAAGTTCGATTATAAATTTTTATTTTAATTCTTTTTTTTTTTAATTTTTATACTAATTCATATCATTTTATGGTATTTTTTTTTTTTTTTTATAATATTATCTTTATTACTTTAGAGACAAAAACAAAAAATAATCAAAACAATATAAAAATTACATAAAAAAAAAAAAACAAAAAAAAAACATTTTATTTATAAATAAAACTAACAAATAAGAGAAAAATCCGGGAAACTTTTCTTGTTACCTAAAGAAAAAGTGGTTTAAGTACTCATGAATTAAAAGAAAAAAAGTAAAGTAAGTTAGTCATAACTAGTATAGAAAAGAAAGTATGATGTCAGATGCGGTTGATACAATCATATTTTTATTATTTTTATATTTAATGGGAGAAAGAAAAGTAAAAAAAAAAACAAAAAGAAAATTTCATAAGTACTACTACTGATTTTTATTTTATATTTTTTTTTATATTTATTTTAACAGGATGTTACATAATAATTTTATGATAAATTTTACTGTCTTTTTCATTTATTGTGATAACATAAAATTGCCATACTACAATTTTAAAAGTCAGTTGGAGTGATCTGCACGTTATTGTCTTATTTGAATGATGATTTCTTCATTTAAACTGAGATGATTATCATTAAATTGATTAATGTTTAAATATTTATATATATAGTCATGTATATTAGTACAAAATATGTCATTTTCATTTATTTAAAGTAAAATAAAAAAAAAAATTTAAAATAACTTTGAAAAAAATATAAAGTAAATTTTTAATATACTTTTATTAAATAAATAAAAAATAATGTTAAAATGTTCTATAGACGCGGTTGATGGATAGACAGGATACTTTAATTTTCTTTTCTTAAATTCTTAGTTAAAAACTTTAATAGAAAACTAAAATTAATTATGTTCTCTTCGAAGGATCCTTTTCCGTACAGTCTTGTATTTATGAAAACATAACAGTGAACTTAAATTAAATTAACTTTATTAATTTTTATTCTATTATTTTTTAAATTATTTTTAAAAATAAATCAACCAAATTCCAATTAGAAAGAAAAATACAAATAAATCTTGGCTTTTTTGTTTCATTTTATGTGTTATTGTCAAAGTCGTTCTGTCTGTAATCCTATCTGAACTTTAGTTAGATATTGAAAAAAAAATGCAATTTTTGACAGTTAGTTGACAGTTTTTTAAAATTTTGAAAATTCAAAATATTCTTATATTATATCTATATAGAATTGCTACAAAAGACCTATCAATCAGTGATGCCATATGGTCATATTTTATGCGTTTTTAGCATATTATTTTTTTTTTAATTATGACGAAAAAAAAAGCATAATCTATATAAAAAAGCATATTTTTAGCATATTTTTTTGTATCAGTCATATTATTTTAAGAAACACCTATTTTCATGTATAATTAATGTACTACCTTATAATTAAATTTCTCCACCTTACCCTAAACTTAAATTCTACATTATGCTTTCTTTTTTCTGAACATATCCAAATTGTATCAACGCAGCCAACACAATAAAGTTTGTTTTGTGTTGGCTGTTGTGTTGTGTTGCATTTGCATTGTGTTTTTAAATTTTTAAATTAGTTGGCATGAACGAAGGTGTTGAAGGTGTTTCAATGGTCGGTCAAATAATATTGTTTCTTATTATTTGACCGATCATTTTATGCTTAAAAAAATATAGCATAATCTTCTATCACTGCTATCAATAAAATTATATTATTTTCTGTTTTTATGTAATTTTAAATTGCCATTACAATGAATCTTATATTTTGCCGTTACAATAAACCTAATGCTGTACATAAAAGTCACACCATGTTGTACAATACGTTTGCGAACAAACATATATCACAGTTATTCAATCATTCATCCAACAATCACCTTTTATTAAACAAAATTCTTAAAATTTTTTATTTCTACTTTAAAGTAATTAAATTTTTTTTAAATATTTAAATTTAATTACTTTAAAATATTTGCATTTTTGTTTAGTTTGAAATATTTGAAAAAATGTCCCAAGCGTAACTAAAAAAAACAAAATTATTTTTATGTTAAAAACTTGCTAATACATGATCCCACACAAACTAAAAACCGAAGGCTTTGTTCACAAAAATCATATATATTTGATATTCTTTCAACCAACTTTTGAACCATCAAAAAGTGACCCATACACAATATACAAAATATAAGATTTTGAGCCTGTTGTACAACCAGATCAGAAATGTATGGGTAGCATAATATTCAATAAGGTTGACGTTCAATGAGGGTGAAAATCAGATTGAAAAAAAGTGGTTTTACTTTAACAGGTATTCAAAAGCACGCTTTCAGTAGAAAATCGGAAGTACACATTCTACCATAAATAAAAAAGTGGAGCCACATAATTCTGATATAGGTTGACAGGATTAAAGAAATTTACATTAGTAACTCCACTTGGATTAAAAGCTGGGAACTGTTAAAATCCTTGAATTAATGAATTCAGGTAAAGCAAGAATCATGATATTGTAATAGAATATGCCACTGTTTCATATTAAACAAAAATTAATTTTTTAATGCACAAGATTATTGTTTTTAATTTGATGTAATGTTAAAAATAGTAGGGATGATATTGAAGGAAAAATAAATGTTTTTTACTCTTTTTCTTACATTTTATCAATTAGCTTTTTTCAATCGTTTCGAAATTTTACTAAACCACCCTATCGGTCAACTTAGAAAATTAAAAAAGTAAAGGTAATTTAAGGGAGCCCAAAGAAGAGAAAGTATTATAGTTTATCCATATATATATATATATATAATATACAAATACATAAACATTCAAAAGTTTAAATATATTTTATTTGTTATTATAAGTGCAATTTTTTTCATTTAAAAAAAATATATACAATATACATATATAAAATGCACAAAATAGAATTATTGTAAGGCAAAGTATAAGCCTTTTTCTATATTTCTTTATTTTCTATAATACAACTTCTCTTACACTTCACACCTCTTCCTCTAATTTTTTCGATCAATTTTATCAGAGTTTAAAGTTATAATAGTTTGAATCACGGTTATATTTTTTTTTTCCTTATTATTTGTAACCACTTTCTTTAACCAATATCTTGATTCAACTCTATTGAGAGTTAACTTTATTTTTCTCATATATGTGTAGATGTATATGTGTATAAACAGTTTTTGCACTTGTAGCATATAATTGTACATTTATACTAACTTAACTACATAAAATATTTGAAATATTTAAGTTCACATTAAAAATAACAAAAACAAAAAAAAAGTAAGGAAATATTTTCTTTAAGTTTATCAAGGAAATTTATTTTAGTACTTTTAAAAAAATGTCTGTGAGTTTATAATACAAAACAAAAATAATAAAAGAAAAAAATAAAATTACAGTGAATAAAATACAAACATTGAAATTTTTTTTTTAAAAAAGTTTTAACTATACTTTAATTGAAATGTTATTGAATGTATTTTTTTTTTTTTGCTTTTGTTTTACAATTACTTTTTATTTTTTTATATAATTTTCCAATTCGGATAACTTTAAAAGTTTATTTTTTTTTATCTCCTTTTAGAATTTTTTTTTCCTTGTTTTTTTTCTTGTAATTTAAAATGATAATTTAAAGTATAGGTTTTGTTAATTTCTATAAGAAATAAGTAGTATAATTAGTTTCGGTCTATCTGTATAATCTGTTCGTCTATCTGTTTACAAAACTTTTACATCCTTGAGGATATACCATTGAAATAACTATAGATTAATCTCATAAAACAATTGTTTTGTGCAAGAAACTTTTTATACAGACTCACCGGTTAAGAAGATGCAGTTGTCAAAATTAGAGATATCTTTATATTTAATAGTTCTGTTCAATATCAAAGTTCTATTAAACATTTTTCAATGCAGTTTACAATTTAAAACATCGAACGAAGACATTTTTTTGGTAATTACATATAAATCAAACTAAAGTTACTCTTAAGTAAATTCAAATTTTGTTAAATTTTGTATTCTTTTGTATCTGTTAACCGCTTTAAGGTAAAAACGTGAAAGATTTAAAAGAATTGTGCAATAAGGTAAACATTTTCGATTTTCTCGCACTTAAAAGACATGAGGAGTCAAAAACTGTTGATATTTTTGGACATCATGAAGTTGAACATCTGTGAACATCTGTGTACAAAAGAAACTAAACAGATAAAAAATGTGTTTACAAATTTTGCAAAATTATTTTACAGTTCAATTCACTATTTAAAAATTATTGATTTATGTATATATAAAAACATTTATATATATTCACATTTTACCTATCCTTAGAATTTTTTTCAATATTTTATTATTAATATCTTTCTTTTTCGCATACTACCAAAATAAAATGAAACTATAAATGAAATAAGTTTTCCTTTAAAATAACAGTCAAAATGACATTTATCAAAAATATTTAATGAATAAAAAAAAAATGGTTTTCCTACCGATTACCGTATATAATCCATTTTAATATTATGTGATTTATTAAAAAGAAAGGAAAAGAACACAAAATTAAAATGTATTTTGTCCATCCTAAAATATCAAATTATACCAATGTCCACTAATAGGAAATTTTTTTCTGCTTTTACTTTAAAAGAAAAAAATTTACATTCTAAGAGACTTTTATCTTAATAACAGTTTGTCTAAGTAACAAGTTACAGGTTGTAATCATTTTACAAGTTAAATATATTGCATGCCTTATTAATTTATTGCATGCATAGGAAATATTGAAAAAGCAAACAAACTTTAAAAGAATAAATTATCCTCTCAATTTCCGTCTCCTTTAGCATTAATCCTGTTTACTAAAAATTTTTATATATTTCAAAAATTAAAATTGAATTAAATATTAATTAAAATTTATTTATCATATCATATCATATTATTTTTAGATAAAGTGAACTTATCATTTTAACAAATTTTTATACAAAGCAAGTGTGGTCTACATGAATTTTCAAAATTTGCAAAGTACTCCCGATGTCTTTTGATTCATTACTTGTGAGTTTCACAATATAAAACATGAATAGTAATTATTTAATTTATTTTATTATAAACGTTATTATACTTTCAGATTATTTTTATGAGGAGAATTATTATACGGATACTATAAATTAAATATTATAGTAATTTCCTACAACAGGAAATGGATTTGAGTTTTCCGAAAAAAAGAAATTTATTTAACCAATTCGTACATATGTATGTCCTTTTTGCAAATTAATTTTGTTTTGTGTTGTTTTTTTCCTTTTTTTTTTTATTAACAATAATTTTGTTGTATCGATATTTTACGAAGTATTCGATGTAATTTTTAATGAACACGTGTAAAATAGTATCATACATGAAATGAATGTCCTAATTTTTTTTTAGTTATGATTTTTAATTTTAATAAACAAGGTAGAATGTAAACCAACGGTTTTTAAAAGCGCACATTCTCAAAACATAATACATAAACAAAACATAATACAAACTGTTTAGAATTGTGACTTACACAAAAATTTGAAAATTTAAAAAATAAAATTTAAGAAATTTTTTGTAATAAGAAAATATGTGAAAATAACACTTTTCTGGAATTTTGAGGGGCTATAAGTCCGGAACCCTTTTAACTAAGAAAAACTGTTAACACACGTAAAAATATATTACTGGAGCTTTAATTTTTATGTCTTGCCGAAGAAAAATGTCTACAGGTGCTTAAGTTACAGGTGCCTAAAAATAGCAAATTTTCAATTTTTCAGCCCTAGTACCTCTTAAACAGGGGGTGGTGCAAAAAAAATTTCTAAGGAAACTTATACTAATTCTAAAAGTTATTTCTTGTCTCAAAATTTCAGGTTCCTATTTAAAGTCGTGCCGCAGTTATGAAAAAAGAAATTTCATACAAAATGTGGTTTTCACATAACGGTAAATTTGAATAGTAAATTACAAAATATTACATAATTTTAATATTGCTTTATGTAGATAATAAAATTTCCAGTCTTCTGGCGGTTTTAGATTGCAAAACTATCTGAGCCTGAGATATATACATCTGAAAATGGGGCTTTTTCGCAAATTTGAATAGCTGTAACTCTGAAACCCTATATAACTAAAATAAACCTTTAACACACGTTAAAATACATTACTGTAGCTTTAATTTTTATATCTTTCCGAAGTAAAATGTGTACAGGTTCCTAAGTTACAGGTGTTTAAAAATAGCAAATATGCTATTTTTGAGCCCTAATTGCTCATTATTATAGCAAACTTATATTAATTCTAAAAGTTCTTTCTTGCCTCAAAATTTCAAGCCTCTATCTAAAAGCGTGGCGGAGTTATGAAAGTAGAAAAATCATGCAAAATTTGGTTTTCACATAACGGTAAATTTAAATACTAAATTTTAAAAAATTATATTATATAATAATATGTTGATTTATAAAAGTATAGAAAATTCCTGTCGAATGACGTTTTCAAATTGAAAAAATCTTAAGCATAGCATAAGATATATGCATTTAAAAATAGGACTTTTTCAAAATTTGAGGGGCTGTAGCTCCGTAATGGATGGGGCTACATGAAAAAGTTGTTCCACAAAATTATTTTTTTTATGAAACCTACCCATGGTTAAAATTTTTTTTCTCTATCCTTAACAGTGTAGAAGTTTTATAAACAGACGCACGGACGGACAGAGTGAAACTAATAAGCACATTTTTTCAAAAAATTTTTGGAAATGTGCTAAAAATGCATGTATAAATAAATATACAGAACGTATAGTCAAGAAATATGTTATTTAATACTTTTGAATATATCCATATATGATTTTTATATAAAATATTAATAAATGAAAGGATTTTTTAATATTTGGTTTTTATTATTATTAATCTGGTAACTTCTAATTTTTAAATTAGATTTTTTTTTTTTTTTTTTTTTTGAGATGGTAGGTGAGAAACTTGAAAACCACCAATAAAATCAACGCACGAATTCTCTTTGGTTGTGTTTGAATTTAACTCACTAAACGTTCAATTATTCAACAAAATATCCTTTCCATTCAAAAGGTAAGAAAAAAAATCTATTTCATCGGATTAATCGAAATTTAATTTCGTAATTAAAAATAAATGTTTCTTTTAAAAGACAGAAAGATAGAAGAAATATAGAACAATAAGTATTCACTAAACTGTTCTTTTTAACAAAGTTTAACAAGTTCTTTTTTTAGAAGAGTAAACACAATCACAAGTAACACAATTTCATCCAATATTGAAAATATTTAAATTTTAAATATTACAATTATTTTTTAAACCTATTATATTTATATATGTATTTAATTTTATTAATGTTACAAATCACATAGGATAATGAAATAATATTAAACTAAAATGGAGAAAATAGAGAAAGGGGTTATAGCTACCTGGTACATTGATGTATCGCGGTACCTTTAAAATAAATAAATATTATTTGCTCCCAGCACCTTTTACAGTTTATAATAAATACGTCTTAAACAAAAAAGAGAAAAAAATTTAATAGAAAATCAATTATCCTATAAATATGCAATTATTGCATAATATTTTAAAAAAAAGGCATTATTTACATTTCAAGATTATTCATTTTATTTATTTGTCTATGTCTGATCTTCTATTACTCCTACTTTGATGAAAATTTAAGGTCTGTTCAGTTTTTTTTTTTTTTAAATATCCAAACAAAACTTCTTTGTTTTTGATAAAACAATAATTCGATTTTATACATAACTTTGATATGTCCCTTAAAAATATATAATGTTCACAAATCTAAATTTAAATAAATATTTTCCAGAAATATTTATGAAAACCTTGTAAGTTGAGTGACCATATTTATTAAAAATTTTTTTTTTATTTATTTCGTATTTTATTTTAACTTAACCTACAAAAAGTTTACAAAAACTACTTTACTTTCTATTTTAATTTTCTTAACATTTAACATATTTATAATTTTTATGTTAATTTAGTGCGATAGTTTTATTATTGTTGGTTTTTTCTTGTTATTCCTAATTCAAATGAAATTAAATTTACTTATTTGATTTTTCATTGTAAAACTTTGAAAAATCAATGTTATTTCTATTTTGTGTTTTAATAAACTAATTAAGTCTAAACTAATTTAATTTATATATCCTTACTTATACTAACCTAAATTACCTTAATCTATCCTACATTATTAAATTTTACAACCCTCTTTTATTATATTTTTATGATGAAGCTAACCACCAATGGTACTGTTCAATAGTAATATCATTGGTTAGAAATACTCATGTCATATTTTAAGATTTCTCCATTTATGTTATCCTAAATATATTCAATGGGTTTGCATGTACTCTGTCCACTGATAATAATATACCAGTTGTGACATGATTCTCGTTTTGTATTTAAGCATTCATATCTAAAACTGAATATAATCCGGACCTACTATTTTATTCAAATTTAAAAACAATTATTCATTTCCAACATTAAACTTAAAATTGTATCAGTATTCAATTTATTATTTTATCATTAATGAAATGGTCATTAATGAGATGGTCACCGTAATATTTTTTTGTAATATATATTAGAAAATAAATTCAATCAAATTTCTAATAATCTTTATTTAAAAAAAAAAACTAAAAAATGAACTCAATTACCCTTTCAATTCCATTATATAAACATATAAAAAAAAATGCGATATATCCTCTTTAACGACCTATTTTAAAATTAAAATAAAAACTAAAGAAAACTTCTAGAGAAAATAAAAGAAAATTGAAAATAAAACAAAAAATCCAAATAAACTAAAAAATATCAAGTATATGCAAATATATATTTTTTTTTCTATTTACAATAAATTTTCCATATATTTTTGTTTTTTTTTTTATTTTTTTTTATATTATTGCTTTTGAAATTCTTAAAACTCTCATAAATTCACCAATAAATTTAAGTTATATTACAAGAACAAACACTTCTTTTTTTTTACCACCTTTAGGCAATTGGCTTTTATTTACACATATTAAAACTAAAAACAAAAAAAAATATATCTTCAGCAACGAGAGTGTATATTTTAAGAATAGGCTTCAGTTGAAATATGAAAAATATATAAATAATTATTTACACGAGACACAGTCCAAATTGTTACTTTGGCTGTAACCCAAGTTTCCGAACAATAGTTAACTAATCCTTTTTTGTTCTTAGTTTTTAGAGTTAATTGTAGAAAAATAGTTAAGTCTTTAATTTAGAGCCCGGATGGAATAGTCAAGCTTTTTACTCGACAATAATACATCAAACTGATAGGTGAGTTCAGTTAGGTAAATATAGAAAATATCAAAATCAGTTCTTATTATGTAGCTTAAATATCTAATTCAAATTTTGAGGTGTTATAAAAGTAATAGTTTACGATATAACACTAATTTTAATAATTTTCATTTCCAAAGGTAGATAAATATAAAACAAATTACATTTTAAGTGAAAAATTTATTGAATTTTAAATTAGGTAATTATTTTTTACCAAAGATACATGTTAAAAGTTAACAATGGCAATACTATAGGAAATGCTAAAAATGGCACATCTTACACGCAATAATCTCAATTTCAATTTTCAAGTAAAAGACTGGAAGAACATTTACATGAATAATGTCCGATTTATTAGTAATACTTATATTAAATTTGAAATATTTTTTTCTAATTTCATCTCTCATATTGTTTGCAATACTCATCTTCCAATTAAAATAAATTTGCAGTGTTTAGTTCTTGGCCCTTAATCTTATATATGCTATAATTTTGTGTTATGTATGGAGTATAATATATTTAATTATTTTACTTTATATATTTAATTATTTTACTTTATTTAATTATTTGGAAATGTGCTAAAAACGTTATTTTAAAGAAAAATACGCAATGATTTTCTGATAATGATTTTCAAAAATCTCGCAATGATTGAAAAATACGGTTTCTTCATATAATAATTTCTTAACGAGTCCCGATCCAACCCTGCATAAAAATTTATATTTTGAAGAATACTAAAATACTTGTAAATATCATATATATAACTATTAAAAATAAAAAAGGAAACCCCAAAATGGATACAAGTCTGTTACAGAACATTTTCAAGTGTTTCATATCATGTTGTATCCACTCAAAAAAAAAAACAAAAATATTCATTTTTTTAGTTTTTTTTTTAGTTTTTTTGTTTTATACTCTCTAGGATATTATTATAAAGGTGACTATTACCTTTATAAATAACATAAATCAATTCTATGGGTTAAACAAAGACAAACATTATAAAAAAAAAATTTTATTTTTAACCAAATTTTCTAATATCTGAGGCAATTTGTCCAGCCGTCCTATTCATCACAAACTATTACTATACATTTTAAATTAAATTAGGAGTCTCGACACACTATAGTGGGTAAGAGCGTATGAAATACGTTACAAACACCGAGGGAGTGTGAATTCGAATCCCACACACGTCGTAAGAATAATTCCTCCTTATGACATTTGCAGCCACGCCTGAAAAAGGAAAATTTAAATTATTTAACATTTTTTTTAATTTAATGTTTTATTTAATTTCAATTTATTTATTATAATATGAGATCATATTCCATGTGATAAAATATTTTTATATGAAAAACCAGACTAGATATAAAACATATAGTACAATTCGTAAAACTTTTCATAACCCAAAAGTTAAAAAACTATAAAAATTCATCTAAACGTCAATACTACAACGGTACGTGACGACGAAGTGATGTGATTTTTTTTATACTATGAATATCTAATGAATAACATTCACACTGGACAACAACGAATTTTACGTCGACATAACGACATCGTTCCGTGATTTCATTTTTATTTTGCTAACAAAACGTTCTATAGCCAGAATAGCTATATTTGTTTGACCGTATAATCTGAATATATTCATAAAAATATTCATATTATGAATAAAAATAAAAAATGAATAATAAAATCAAATTTACATCGTTTTTATGTGTGAATAAGACAATGTGACAATATGAACTTAATATTTCTTTTTTTTTTTTTTTATTGCATTTCTCTGCCACATAAATGTGAACAGGAAATTACACAGCCTTTCCTTTTCAGGCGTGGCTGTAAATGTCGTAAGGGGGAATAACTCTTACGACGTGTATGGGATTCGAACCCACACTCTCTCGGTGTTTACAGCGTATTTTATACGCTCTTACCCACTAGGCCTGCGAGGCCCCTATGAACTTAATATTATTTGTAAACAATTTTATCAATGAAAAATATATACTCTTTCGTGACATCCGATATCAGTATAGTAGACAGTGTCGAAATACGTTACTGTTATAGTACGATTGTAATGACTAAAATGCCATGGAAATGACATTAAACATACATTACAAATTTTCTGTTAAAATAAAATTACATATGTATGAAAATAAAAACTTTTCGAAAAAAAATAAATTAATTTGAAGTTTATGAGAGAAGAGAGTTTATTTTTATGGAGTTTGAAGAAAAATTAATTTGGAGTTTATGTATCAAAAATAAATATACAAATATTTCCAGAATTGTCATTGTACAAAAAGTCAGCAAAAATAAAAATATGCATGTAGATAGAAAACTGAAGTAGAAGATCATATAAAACAATATAATATGAACGTTCTTATAAATAAACAGATTCTATATATAGGATTTAGATCTTAAACTACTTTCTAATGATAATAGGTGTTAAGTTAAGTCAACTAAGTAAAAATATATAAATTTTGTACTAAACATTATATTCGTAAGAAAATCCTAAAATTTTAAATTAATATCTATATTAATTTTATTAAGCGTGCATTACATAAAAAATTAGTTTTTTTTTTTTTTTTAATATCGACACGTACATTCTTCTCCCTAAAAATGTAAAATATATCTATGTATATGTATTGCAAAATATTGACAATTCATACAACTTTCCTATCATTATCCTTCTTTATTTGTTTCATTTATTAAGTTTTTTGTTATAAGTGTTTGGGGTAATATTAAACAAATTGTATAAGGTGGTACAGTTATAAAATCCTCATTCTTTTCATATTTGTTTCATAAAATAAAAACATAAAAACAGAAAAAAAAAAATGACAAAAAGTTATTTAAATGCAAAACTAATATGAAATTAAATTTATTCAAATTTAAAATCTTTTGCGTCAGACAGGTGCTCGCACAGGATAATCGAGAATAAATATAATAGTAAAAAAAAAAAAAAAATTATTAAAAAAAATAAAATTTTTTTATTATGTTGTTTTCTTTAATTTAATTTTTTTTTGTTGTTTTTTGCAGGAATTTCGTATGAATTTTTTTTTTTTTATTTTTTTATTTTTTTGGCTTTAATTTGTTTTGCATATTTGTTTGTTTTGTATACGAAAAACAAAAAAAATGGTAGATGTGAGTTTCCTTTTTTTTTTGTTGTTATTGTTGCCCACAAAAATTCTTTGTACATTTTTATGCCAAAGAAATATTTTGTTTTGCCTCTATCTCTTTTACTCTATCTCAATTTTGTTTTTAGTTTTTTAACTTTTTGGTTTTTTATAAGTTATACGTAATATTTAAAAATGTACGTATACGTATATTAGTATATGTATATGTACACACGTTTATGGAGTTTATTTGTATGTACTATACGGACAAGGAATTTCTTGTATGGATTATATTTTCTTTTTTTTTTTTTTTTTTTTTTTTTATATCAACATTTCTTTAGTATATTGCAACATTTTACGTGTAGGGTAAAGTTATACAAGAAAGGACAAAACAAGAAGAAAAACAAAAACATAAACAATAAAAAAAAAAAAGAAAACAACAGGACAACTGGAAAAAAATAACTAAATATTCTTAGATATAATTCCTGAGGTTATGTTATAATAATTCCAAAATATAAAAAAAAAAAAAATTAAAATAAATTTTAAGAAATACCTCTTGTATACATTTGCTTTAATTTGCAATTACTATAAGATAATTGTTTAACTGTTTTTATTATGAATGTTATGATTTTTTTTTTAATTTAGATTGTTAATATTATTAAATAAAATAATTATTTTTCTATAATATTTTATTCTTTTTTTTTTTGGTAAATTAATTAAAAAACTTTTAACAAAAACCAATTCCCTTATTGGTTATTTTTTGTTTTGTAACTCCATTTTGTTAACATATACAAGCTGTCGTATACAAACTTGAAACTGTAAAGTACATAATTAGTTTGACAATTAATTAAATGCCTTACAGAGGAAATATCAGTTATTTTTTTAATTTAATCGTAATTTAGTTTAACATAAGATTTTTAAATTAAAATATAATCTATAAATCAGTAGTAATACACATTTCAATCTTTGACTTTTCTCTTTTGAGGTCAGAAATTGTGACGTCAGAATATTTGCGGTATTTTTAAAATTTGTGTGTTAATTTGGATTGAAGTTTATAATTTTTTCTACTCATATCTAAATTTTGATTTCATGATATAGCGCCTAGTTATGATCAGCGATTTATAACATAATGTGATGTAGCATCACTAATCGTCCGATTAACTTTAACTGAAATATATGCAAAATACTGTAAGATTTTATTTGGAAGGGACATCTCATATCTGAAAATTATTCTAACTTAAAATTTGGGCAACAGCTGAAAAAAAAAAAAACTGAACATTTTAATAAAATTTCAATTGTAGGACAAAAAAAAAATTAAATAAATAATTACATTTGCAACCCACCAACATAAAGATAATAAATGCTCAGATAATTACCAATGAATACTTAAAACAAAATTTCCTCAAATATTAAAAATATACCTAAAATTTAACACTTTCTTATAAACGTTCTGATAATTTATAATACAATCATTTTAAAATTGCTCAAAAAAATATTTTTTTTTTTTCATTTTTTTTATAAATTTTTGGTAACTCTGACATTATATGAGTAAAAAGAAGGTCGTGACTGTAATCATAAGCATTAGACCAAAATGTTATTCAAATTAATACAAGAGTTGACGTTAGAGATCAAGAAAACATTTTTTTTTTTTCGTTTTTTTTTTATTTGTTGTACAAATCATGATAAAGGAAAGGAATTTTGCAAAAAAAAACAAAACAGCAGTAATGAAAAATAAAGGATAATAGTCCTGATTACCTCTAAGTTTCTTACACAAAAAAATATTTCAACAAATAATTTTTTTTTTTTTTTCAAATTGAATGTTGGAAAGTTTCTGTTTTCTCATTTTAAAACCATAAAAAAAAGGCAAAAAAAAAATTTTTGTTTTTGTGTTCAAAAAAAAAATGTTTTTTTTTTAATAAAAACAGAATGAAAATTATGTTGAAATATTTTTACAAAAGAATTTTTTATTTCCTATTATGCAATTCATTATATTTTAAATAAATAAAATAGTAAAATAGTTATAGATAAATTTTATAATGATGTAAATAGGTGTTTTTTACTTCCATTAAACTCAAGACAAAATTTTATGATTTTCTTAACATTAAACATTAAATTTTTTTATAAATTAGTTATTTTAATTGAGATAATTAGGTAAATACTTTAATCAATTTTAAATTTTTACTTTATTTTTTACTAAAAACTATCATATAGAAAACGGTATAACTAATAGTTTGTTTGTAAGTCAATCTATTCACTTTTAGACAATAAAAAATAGATTAAAACACATTCAATGGTCAGTATTGTAATGCATCCCTTTAATTTATTAATAAACTGATTTTTTTTTAGAATTAAAATAATTCAATTTTACGTTATCTTTGATTTTACGTTATCTTTTAGATTTATATACATTTTAAAATTAAAATTTTATTGGTTAGTAAGATTATAAAATGCGCCCCTTAAAAACATTTCCCTCTTTCAAACTTAAGGTGTTTTTTTTTTGTTTTTTATAACAAAATTCTTTACTTTTAACAAGTTTTTAAATAATTTAAAGAGTATCATGATGTTCATATAGTTGTCTGAAATTCACGTTTATCATTTTTTTTTTCACTTTTTAACAAATACAATAAAAAAAAAAAAAGTTCTTACTATAGCATTTTTCTGCAGGGCCTTAAAAAATTGCAATTTATTTTGTATTTATTTTTATAACGAGGATATAAAATAACAAAAAAAAAAAATTTTTTTTTTATATATCGCACCTCATCAGGGCAATACAATTTTTTTTTGTTTTTGATAATATGGCAAACATTTGTGGATAATATGGCAAACATTTGAAAAAATTAAAATAACTTATAGAATGAATTTCTAAGCCAACAGTCATTAAAAGAAAAATTTTATAATTGAATTTTATATTTTTTTTTTCGTTTTTTTTTTTTATTCTAAAACCACAAACTAGGAATATGATCCTTTGTACTTGAAGTAATTGTGATTATATGGGATGGGATAGGGATGGAACAAATGAGGATAACGGGGAGTTAAACGGTAAATTTGAGAAGAATCTGTAAAGATTCTTCTTAAATATGGGCAAATTATAAATACCAAAATCGAAAACTTTTGGGAATACGATGGATGGTAATAAATTCAACATTTTTGCAGTTCTAACAACAAACGAATTGATATAACTAGTAAAGTACCACTTAAGTAGTTCCACATAGTAGGAATGCGCATTTGCTGCTCCTATTGTGGGGGCTTGAAATTGTTTAGGAGGAGGCATCAGTGACTTTATTTCAACTGAGCAAGTGTTATTATCTACAAAATTTCTATAAAAAAGTGAAAGAGCTCCAATATTACGACGGATGTCAAGCGAGACTATAGTATTACTCACTATGGGGTCATTAATTAGACGAATGGCGCATTTTTGAACTCGATCGAGAAAGTTTAAGGAAGTGGATGGGGTGCCAACTCAAATATGTGAGTTATATTCCATCTTACCATTGTAATTTTTAATATAACAGGTATATGAAATTTAAATGTAAACATTTTTCATTTAGTAAAATATAACGATATTCATAATAAGTGACAGATCACCAACAAAAATAAAATAAATATTAAACAAATTAGAAAGCAATATAGAAATTTAATATATTATGCAATCAATACTCAATTACAGATATAATAAAGAAAATTGGTTAAGGGATAAATCGGAGTTATTGATTAATTAACACTTTTCTAAATTTTTACTATAAGCTCTAGAATTAAGCTTACAAAGAAATAATATAAGACTAATATCAACCAAAGAAATTCTTTGAAGAGAACAGATCTAAAGGCAAGAAATCTATTTAATGAAATTGAAGCAATTATAAGTCATTGTACTGAATTTTAGAGAATAACAATTTAAGGTCGCTTTAGAATATATGTATTTTATGTCAGACATATGTATTTACATACATATTACATAAATGTATTTTAAATCATAGTGAATTCATTGAGTCAGATTTGAAAACAGATAGTGTGAACGTAATTAAAAAGAACTTTTGACATGTTAAATGACATTTTCGATTGAAGAAAAGTAACTGTTCGTTTAAAAAATTTTCGATGAGACATCAAATAACATCCTTTAATCTAATAATAATCAATGGCTTCAGAATCATAATAAACTAAGTATTGGTAATTTAATATTAACTGAAAATGTTAGCTTGACAAATCAATTTTACACTTCTATTCAATATTATAATTTTACAGATCGAGGATCAGTATTAATTTTTTTGAAAAGCTACCACTAAGCTATAGGAACAAATTTTTTAAAATGAAATTCAAATATGTTCCATTCCTTTCTTTTACTATCAGTCACGGAAATTGTAGCAAACTTACAATGCAACCAAAGAATTATTATACATTTTACGAAAGAAATATAGATTCAACAGTCTGAACGATTTATTAATATAAAGAAAGTTGTCCAAAATCCGTATAATATTAATGGCTTCTAAAGGATCATTAAAACCGATTAATATTTTTCATAAGTTATAATTTTATTTTCGGTGGTTTAATTTTTTGTTTTTTTTTATTGCGTTGTTTTTTTTTTTTTTTTCTTTTTACTAAAAAATACTTTTAATTTGCATGCAAATTTCCTTTTCCTTTTCATTTGCTCTTATTTTTTATTATTACACACTACCTTTCTCTTTTACTCTTCATTTGTTTCTTTACTTAATTTATAGTTTTCCGCTTTAAATTAAAGATTCTTTCGCTGAAAAACCAAAAAAAAAAGAAAAAAACAAACAAAAAAAAAAACTCCTACCCATATTTTGGTGGAAAACAAATTAAAAATGTAAAAAGAACATCAAAAGAATGAAAATTGAAACAAAAAAAAAATAAAAATAAGTCACAACACAACCGAAATGTAAAAAAAGAACTCAGAAAATTATTACAAATGTTGCATGTATATATTATGGTTCCTTATGTTCCTCCTTCACTTGAATTTATCAAAACAGGATTCTTGTACTGTGTGCATAAAACCTAAAAAAAGAAAATTTTATTTTGTTTTTTTTTTTTTTTTTTTAAGAAAATGGTTGGTTCTCTCTTCTTATTAAAACTTTCGTATTATAATGCGATTTTTTATTTATATTTTATTTATTTATTTTTTTTTTTTTAAATAAATTTTGTTGGAAAATGATAAACAGAAATTTTATTTAAATTTAAAGTAATAATTAAACAGAAAAGAAGTTTTGTTTTTAATTACAATATTTATTTACAACTTAAAATCAAATCCAAATTAATTAAGTATATATGTGTGTTTTTTTTATTTTAAAATACTACTATTCAACATTTTATTAAGAGTTGTATGATAATTAAAAAAAGAATGTGATATAAAATATAAATAACTTAATATTTACATATGAATGAAATTAAAACATTTTAATGAAAATGCGATTTGTTATTTTTTGGTTATACGATTGCTAATCTTTATGGCTTTATATGTATATATGAAAATTAAAAGAAATTATTTTAATGCTAAATAGGCTTTAAAAGTAAGAAAATTTTAAAGTTAAATTTTATTAAACCAATTTAATTTCACAATAAAAAAAATATCAGAAAATTAATTTTTCTTCAAGTGCCATATCTGACATTGAACGTTCGCTATCATGTTAGCGTTCTCAATTTTATTCACTGCTGCTCTATAACTAAGAAGCTAATTTTTAGTTCTTCTAATCTGTTAAGAGAAGCTTCTGTAGAGATATATATGCTTCGATAGTATAAAGGAGCACTGACATATTATAACATTTTGTCATTAGCATTTCCAACTCCAAACTTAAATTGTGGCTGCAAAATACATTTTTCATTTTAAAAATAGTATAGTCATATAACTCTCTCAATTCTGCCTTTAATTTGCTGCAAAATAATTCCATTTTTAGTACATTTTTCAAAAATATGTTGAAAAATTTTCATTCTATCCGTTCGGCTGTCCGTTTGCCCGTCTGTCTGTTTTGCAAAACTTCTATACCGTTAAAGATAGAGCAATCAAATTTTTAATGGGTAGATCTCATAAAAAATTAATGCTATGGAAATCTTTTCAATGTAACCCAACCCATTACGGAGCTATAGCTTCTCAAACTTTAAAAAAAGGTCTATTTTTAAATGTATATATCTCAAGTAGTCTTAAACATTTTTTCAATCTAAAAATGTTATACCTACGAGAGAACTTTTCTTTACCTTTATAAATCAATAAAATAATTATACATTTTTTAAATTTGTATTTAAATTTACCGTTATATAGAAACAAAATTTTACAAGATTTTGTTTTTATACTATATTTCCTTCATATTTCCGCAACACTTCTATATGAAAATTTTGAGGAAAGAATTATCTTGAGAATTGAGAACATTTTTTGTACCATCCCTACTGACGAGCTATTAGGGGCCAAAAATTTTAAAATTACTATTTTTAAACAGCTGTAACTTAGACACCTGATCAAATTTTTAAGGTAAAACATAAATAAATATTAAGGCTCCAACATTATGGTTTTACATGTTTTAACAGCTTTTCTTATTTATAAAGAGTTTCCTTAAAACTGAAGAAAATAACTTTTGATTTTTCACAATTTTTCATATACATATATAAAATTCGAAAGGGCCTCGGTAGCCTAGTGGGTACGAGCGTATAAAATTCACTGTAAACACCCAGGGAGTAAGTTAGAATCTCACACATTTGAATTTCTTGCTATATTCACATTTAGCATTACTTAAGTATCACGTTTACATTACCTAGAACAATCTTTGATTGTGATTGCATTCAATAAGGTACTGAAAAGTGTTGGATGTATGTTGCGAATTTTTGATTTATATGTGGTATTTGTCATTTTTTTGCATTTTAATTTTTAAACTTTTAATTTTTATTTAATTTGGATAAGCAATAAATTACTTCTTATTTGCCAAAATTTGTAAATTATTTAATTATTTAAATATTGAATTTTGCATTAAATTTTTTTCTTTTTTCTCCATTTTATCATTTGAATTTGTTTTTAATTTTAATCATTGCCAATTTTAATATCAATATCTGAACTGTTCGTGGATTATAATCGAAATTTTTTACTATTGCTGTAAAACCATCTTAAATTGTTCAAATCAGCTATTTTAGCATTTTACTAATCGTAAGTGAATGACCAAGATGACAATATTTTGTCGCATTTGTGTCGCATTTTGTGCCTCACAGAGATATCGGACTGTACATTAGAAATGACGTTGTTAACAGCGTTGTTAATAAATATAAATGCTTCAATATAAATGCTTCAACTTCAAACCAATGTTTAGTTAATACTAACTTTGAGCTAGGTTCAGTTACTTTGTAAAGGCCTGGTTTCAAAAAAGTGGTATATCGGTCGAACCATTCTAATTTGGAAGATCTTAACAATTATTATTTCATTACTTTTCATTGATCGCAGTGGTCGTAATTTTATTACAGATGAGAACTTACATTTACATACCTCACTCTATAAAAAGTAACAAAAGAGCAATCCAAATTGTAGTAGAACAATATCTAAAAAAGGCTTTCCAAATTTATAAAAATAATAGATCGGAGGTCAGAAATCGCCAGCTATATCGCGGCCAGAAATCGGTGTAAAAATGAACAGTTGGAAACAAGCTAAAGTTGTTGTACAACAGACGATTGAAGACAACTTTTGAATTTGCCGAAAAATAACAAATATTTTTGGAACTTTGCAAAAAGTCTTAACAGCAATACTGGGGATTTTCCATTTCCAACATTAATTGTTGGCTCGACATAAGGGTAGCATTTTAATATTTCACAAAGTACATAACTATAAAATCAGTTCCATTATATATAATTTAATTAAATGTCCGAAATAACTGAAACACATAATTGGTTTTTTAAAGGTTCTTATGCGTTATTGAAACAAATTTAAAAGTGAATGTTAAAAACAAGAAACTGTCACATTATCTTAGCCACCTCCAAAAAAACAGTTTCTAATTATTTTTGAATTTAATAAATTAAAAATAGAATAAATTTATAGTTTTAATCTTTATTAAAGTTTTTATCTTTATTATTACAAAATTTTTGTCAATTGCAAAGAGTCCCCAAATAAAAAACAATTAAGAAATTGGTTGAAGAACTTTTTAATTATACACTTTAAAATTATAATTTCCATTTTATTATACAGGTTTTAAATAATTGATTATTTAATTAAATATTAATTTTTATACGATTGATGTTTTTATAAAGTGGTGGTTTTTAATAAGTGTTACTTACATGTTTACATACTTATAATTTAAGTATATACATACCTGCGTTTAAAAAATATTTACTATATTTACAAAAAAAAAAACAAAATAGTTCAAAATGGAGGTGAAATGCCAACTTACATATTGTACTTACACATACGTACAAAGAAATAAAACAGCAGCTACAATCTTGATTAAAAAAATATTTTTATTGAAGTTTTAATTTTTGCTTATATAAATTTTGGAAAAACATCTGATAATGATTATTAGTATCTAAAAATAGAAAAATTTTAATGTTTGATTCCTAACAGTTCTTAAACAGGGGATAATATCAAAAATTCCAAAAAATTCTTCTCCTGTCAAAATTTGAAAGAAAAAAACTGAACTTTTCTGACATTGATTTATAATGCTAAGCAAATATCCTGTTGTTTTTCATCTATAAACAGATTACAAAAATATTTCTTGAGATACATAGATAAAAATTGAAAAATAGGGTTTGTTGAAGGGCTGCAACTGCGTAGCCTTACATAATTAAAAAAAGATATTAACACATATAAAAATATAGTATTGGCGGAGCTTTTCATTTTCATGCTTTCAGAAAATCTGCACAGGTGGCTTAAGTTATAGATGTTTAAAATATAGCAAAATTTTTAAATTTTAATCTCTAATAGATCTTAAATGGAGGATGGTATAAAAGAAAAAGTTGGTATATTTTTATTACAAATGTTCAGTTTGGGATAAGAATGTGAAAAGAATTCTTTGGAAAAAGAGATTTAGGAAAATATTTAAGACTATACACAATCGGTAAAAAAATTTGGACGGAAATTTTGAATAAAAATGTTAATTTTCTTTTTTTTTAACTTTACTAAATCGTTATTATATGAGTTAACAACTTTGTGAAATACATATGATGGCATATAATCTATAAATTTATGTCTTAATACTTTAAATTTTGGGTGTATATAAAATATATGAAAATACTCATTATATTTTTTACATACAGATTTCGTGAATGATAAAAGTTGATCTGTGTAACTAGCTAGCTAACATTGAAAAATAATGTCGAAAAATGTTTGACTTTGACTTTTCAACATTTTTTTCCCAATTGTTTTCTTTTTCAATATTTTATTTTTCAATATTTTATTTTTCAATATTTTAAACTATTCAACTTTTTTTTTTCAACATTAAAATTTGACATTTTTTTTTCAAACATTTTTTTCCCAATTGTTTTTTTTCTCAACATTTTATTTTTCAACATTTTGAACTATTTGACTTTTTTTTTTCCGACATTTTTTTCCCACATTTTTTGTCGATAAAAAGGCCGTTGGAAATTTTTTAAAGGTAAAATACAAAAAATTTAAGTTTTATTTTATAATATTATATTATTCATATGAAAAGATGGTTTTTCTTAAAATTGAATATTTTATAATTTTTTCTATATTTAATTTCAGCAAAGGGACAATTCCAAGATTTCAAATTTAAAAAGGACAAAGCTGCAGAAAATCATCGTTAAAAATTCTGGAAATAACTTTTTCTACAAGTCTATATGTTGTAAAACATTTTAATATGATAAACTTTTAATTTTTAAATATTTTCAATTTAAATTTTGTAAAAATACAAATAAAGGTGATTATTTAGAACGGATATAGTGAAACTAATAAGCAAATTTTTTTTGAAAAATATTCTAAAAAAATAAACTTATAGATACTTTTTCTTGTTAGAAATATTTATTTAATTAAAATTTTTTTAAACTATTTTTTGTCTATTCTAAAGCTTTCGATGTCTTTATTCTATATCTCTTTTTTTAGTGCCTATTAAGTTTATTTAATTTGTTTTTGGACTGTGCAGCTTTCTGAAAGATGTAGAGCTACCCTATGTTTGTTGTCTAATATTTTTAATACGGACTATACAATATGGTTTTTTGACCATTATATACGATTTTGTAATGATCAGCTTCGTTGAGCGAATTGTTGCAAATTTTGTCTCAGTGTCCGCTATTTCATTTTCTTTCATTCTGATCTAGTCTGGAATCCAACAGATTTATATTTTCTCTTTACGTTTTCTACTCCGTTTCATACCTGTATTGTCGTTTATAAGTCCTTTTGTTGTGGGTTTAAAATAGATTTTACGATTATTAGGCAATCAGTAAAATTCATGTATTACTTGTGTTATATTTAAACCTGTATAATTACATAGAAAGGAACCAGTTTTTCTACTACATATATATTTTACAATAGCTTGGTAGCACAGAGATTTTTATTAAAGTCCCATTATCAATATTATTGCGATACCTATATACTTCATTTATCTCTTTTATGGAATTCGTGAATATTGATGCAACTGTTTTGTTTTCTCCCTATATGTTCGTCGAATATAGTTCTTTGCAGTTTAGAACGTTTAAGGTGGAACACTTTGTGATTTTGGATGTCTTCTTTTGCGCAGGGATCATACTAATCTTTTCTATATCGTATCAATTTTAACATATGTTCTACCAAAGCAGGAACTTATACTTTAATGTTTTTTTTTAAATTATTATATTTGAAATGTATATTGCTTAAAATATTAAACCAAAATATTAAGCTATAAAAAAATGTAATAAAATATATTATTATTAATTAGATAAGTATATAAATATTCTATATATATACATATATATGCAAATCTGTATGCAAAAAAACATATGTACATGTGATAGAAAAAGTCGTGACAAGAAAATAAATTGTTCTGGAAGTAAAGTCTATTATTCAAGGTTTTCAAGATAACGAACTTCAAATTTTGCAAAAAAAAAAAAATTTTTTTGTAAATTATTTATTTTATATACAGAGTGATTCTCTTAGGGTCTTGAATATTTATAAGTTGTGTTTCGGGGGTCAAAACCAAAATCAATATGAAAAAAAAAAATTATTGTTTTAATGGAAAATTGATCACATTTTCTTTCTCAATTAGTTGAAATATCATAAGAAGTAGAAAAAAAAAATCAGTTTAGACAAAATTAAAGAGCTGCATTCAAGCAATCTAAAAATGCTTAAAAACTTTGTAACAGGAAAAAATTTAAAACGAATAAAAAAAACTTTAAAAATCAAATCTTTTTTAATTTTTTTTTTTTTTTTTGTTTAAATGAAAGCCCATTACTTTTAAAAGAAATATGGCTGAAATACAAAAACATATTTTTAGGAAAGCTAAAGAGCAAAGCCGACATTATTTTAGTTTTTGAAATATAAGCAAAATAAATAAATACTAAAAACAAAAACTTTGGACATTATTATCTCGAAAACTAAACTTTGAACCCCCATACTCTTTCTACATATATTCAAAACCCTAAGAGAATCACTCTATTTACATATGTTATAAACAGAAAACATTATAAGTTTTATAAGTAACAATGATCAGTTTTCATATCTTTATAGCCTTGTTGAATAAAAACAAAATTGTATAATTAAGACTATCAGTTTTTTTTTTTTTGTTTTTCAATTTAAAGAATTTATAACATTAAAACATTAGAATATGGATTAAATCAAAATTTTTGTACTGAACCGGAAAAAATAATATATGAATTAAATAAAAATATAAGAACTTATTTTGAAAACTTTTATACACCTTAATTCGACAATCATTGGGACAACAATCATTATTCCTTAAAAAAAATTATTTGCTTGTCTTGAGCTTCTTAATAACCACTTTTTATGATATTTTATAACCACTTTTTATTGATAATTTACATATTTTAAATTAAATTATTTTTTTGTTTTGTAATATTTTTAATATTGAATAGACAAAAAAAAAAATAATTGATACCAATTATTTCCTTTCTTATCCAAATTCCTTATAAGTATGAAAAGTAATAATTCATATAAATCTATAGGTAAATAAATAAATATATATACATGTATGGAATTAAAAACCGTTAACATTGAAATAATAAAAACAAAAAAAAAAGAACTAAAAATTCTTTAAAAAATTATTTTAATTTTCATATGTGAAATTCTAAAAATCTCTTAACTCTATCTGTTATAATTTTAATAGAGGAGAAGAAAAAAACAAATATTTACCATTTTATACAAACATGCATATCCTTCATAATATCTTTCTAATCCTTTAGCAACTAAAAAAAAATTTTCAATTTTTAAAATTTTTCTAAAAATTTTTCAGCAAATGTATTGTAAAAGTCATTTTTAGTTTAAAATGTATAATTTATTCAAAAATTATATTGTTTCCAACTTTAAAGCGGTTAAGGAAATTTTTAAATTTTCAAATTTAATGCCGTTTAACAGGAAGAAACTAAGATTCAGTAAAAAGTGGTATCATATTAAAATTAAATACATAATTTAGAAAAAGAGTCCGATTTTAAAATTTTAAATAAAATAAAATTTGTTTTTTCGTTTTTTTTTTTTTGTTACTTATAGATATCAAAATAGGATTAATTGCGTTATACATTTAAGCTTTGCTTTAATTTAAGTCTGGTCTTTTAATAATATGTATAGATTGTGTAGAGAATTAGTATATGAAACGTTTAAGATGTTAAAGCTATATTGTTTTTAGAATTTTAATAAATTGTATAATATATGCTTTAATTTTAGACATTTTCGAGAAACATAAAAAATTGAATAAGATTAATCAAAAATATTTTTTGCGGCTTAAACAATTAATTAATTTTCGTTCACTGTTAGGAATCTTTCACTGTTTATGAATCTTTATTTTAAATAAACATTTGCAACTCTTATATTATATTGAATTGAAAAAAAAAATTTAAAAAAGAACCTTAAATTATATGTACATATATCACATTAACTATAAAAACAGTATAAAACACTAAAAGTCCTTCAATCTTTCTAAGATGACTCCAAAAAAGAAGAAAGAAATTCAAATTTGACTTGAATAAATTCGTTTTCAATACCAAAATTCAAAACGCTTAAAATTATAAAGCCATATTTTTAGCAAATTTCAAAACAAAAATATATAAAATGTGCTTATTATAGTTTCACTTTGCCCGTCCGCCAGTCCGTCTGTTTATAGAACTTCTACATCTATCTTTTATGCAATGGAATTTTAACCATGGGTAGATCTCAAACAAAAATTATTGTTGTAAAAGAACCTTTTCGTGTAACCCCATCCATTACGCAACTACAGCCTCTCAAACTTTGAAAAAGCCCTATTTTCTGCTTAATAGTTTTACAATCTGAACGCTAGAAAACCGAAACTTTTCTTACCTGTATAAAACAATATTAAAATGATGCAATGTTTTGCAATTTACTACTTAAATTTACCGTTAGTCAAGACTAAATTTTGCAAGATTTTTCTTCCTTCATAACTCCGGCACGCTTTTAGTTAGAACCTTATAATTTTAAGAGAAGAAATATGTTTTAGAATTAGTGGGAATTATCTCAGAAAATAATTTTTTGTACCACCCCTCGTTTAAGAACTATTAGGGCTCAAAAATTAAAATTTTACAATTTTTAAACACCTATAACTTAGGTATCTGCACAAATTTTTTTCAAAATAAAAGGCAAAAATTAATACTTCAATTTTATAATTTTACATGGTGTTAATAGTTTATAATTTTAATAATTTTACATGGTGTTAATGTAGAGTTTTCTTAAAATTGATAAAAGTATGGTCTCTTTATTTTTCACATTTTTTCTTATTACATATATGAAATTTTGGTGCAAGTCACATTTGAAAACAGTTTGCATTGTCTTTTGGGAAATGTGCGGCTCTATCAAAGTTTTCCTTATTTAATATTAATTTTTTTATTTTAAACATACCGTATAGTATTCCAAACCAACTGATGAAATTTATTTTTGTTTATTCGGTTTTATTATATTAGCAGTTGTTTTTTTTTCGTCCTGACATTGACGGGTGAATAAAAATCACATTTATTTTTTTTTTTTTTTACTCCTTCCGTTTAACTTTAAATTCAATTTCAGCTTAACAAATAATAAGGAAAAATAAATGATTCTCTTTTTTTTTTTTTATTGTTCCATTTTAAAAAAAACTTTAATAGGTGAAAATCACGCAAACCTGTTGAAAATTAAAATACAAGTATACCAAAGAATGCAATAAATTATGCAATAAATTTTTTCTTTCATTTCTTAATAGGAATTTAATAGAAAATAAAAGTCTATTGTTTGTTATTGTTGTACTTAAGTGTTGTTATATTGTTGCTACTTTTTTTTTTTTTTAATTTTAATATGTATAATAAAAAAGAAAAATTTGATTATATGTTCTTTTCTTATGATTTTTTAATAGGATTTATTGCATTCAGAACAATCACTTTCGTGTTTTATAGCATTATCCGTTTTTTTTTTTTTTTGTACACCTAGGATACTAGAAATATAAATTCATAGATCTATTATCCATATAATTTATATACATAAATATTGTAATATATACATTATATATAATACATATATGTATATATACCTATATATATATATATGTATTTAAACTTATGGAAACCTTAAAAATAAAAATATTAAAGTGAATTTTTACCGTTACAATAATAATAGTAGCTTTTTTTGTATCGAATTTTAAAAATCGGTTTTATTTGTATCGATTTTATATTTGGTACATTCTATATAGGGTAATTCGCTGAAATTGAAACAAAAAATCCTAAGTAACTTATACATATATCTAAAATCGCAATGAATTATCTATTTATTATTATGTTAATCATCAAAATTTGTAATGTAATTCTTTCTAAAATGATATAATATATATATAGTTAAACAGGATGTTCTGTAACATTACATCTGATTTACTGTACCTACTTGGATAATTTGGATCAACATATCCAAAATTTTCTTCTATAAAATACAACTTATATATTTTTAATGCGAAATCCACCTAATCCTGTATTCCCAAAATTCGTTTTGCAAAAACATAATTTGATTAAAGACTAAGAATACAAAAAATGAGAAAAAAGGATTAAATTTTAAACAAAGTACAACAGGAACAGTTTGCTGGTGCATTACTTCATGTACACTGAAAAGTTGGCGTATAATGGAAGATGTAACATAAAGTGTTCCATCTACTATCCAAGACTGTGACTCTGCAAGTAATTTTAATGATGAACTAGAACTTGTACCGAATATTATAATTTTGTCATTGTGAAAATCTTTGTTTGAAAGAAAAAAAAACTCTTTTTCCATCAAAATTGAACATTCTTCCGAAATAGAAATATTTTCTAGGCAAACCGGCTCCTTGGATCAAAATACCTTGTACTCGATTTATTTTTTTTTTTACTTTTACTTTTATTTGATAAATGTACTCGGCAATTGCATTGGCATGTCACAATAGATGGATTTCTTTTATTTTCGCTAAATGCTTTACTATATATTATTTGAATTTTTCACTTGTTTTTGAAATGCTTCAGGAGTATGCGAATGTTCTGTTGGACCATTTGTAATTTTAATTTGGCCTATCTGTAGCTTTTTAGTTATCACTCCACTTTTACAGTTAAGAGATTTTCTTTTAGAGCATTCCCATGTACTTTTGTTAACACAAATTTTGTCGGAATAATAACTATTTGTTATCCATCGCGATTTTTATACACGAACCAATATCTTAGTCTGGCGGTCATAAGCAAATTTAAATTGCTTGCAACGGCTTTAAAAATTATAAACAATCAATAATTAAAACTTAGTTTTATCTTAAATAGAAGACTCGATATACATAACTATAATACAACAAACAAAGCCAATTTCTATCTTTCACTTTTTAGAACTAGCAACCAAAGAAATAACTGCCTATAGAATTGTTTGAAAAGCTACAACGTCTTACGTCTAAAAAGTGAAAGATAGAAATTGGCTTTGTTTGTTGTATTATAGTTATGTAAGACCGGAAGAACTAGATTTAATAACCAATTTCTCTTTTTTCAAAAAGAAGGTAAGGGAGTTACCCTTAAATTATAAGACCACACAGCTTTTGTGCTAAGGTCATGAATAAACTATTTAAATTTTATCTATAAAATAATTTTGTTAACCAATTATAAATAAAACTAAAGAAAAAAAAAACTATATCCATCAATGAACAACATATTTTTGCTTTTATTAGATTTAATAGTTCAAATATTCATAATAATATTATTTTGTAGTTTTCTTTTCAGAAATTTTAATAATAAAATATAAACAAATTGTATATCATAAAGAAACTTTATCATTATGTAGGCTCAAAAAATCCAGTATTTTATGAAATAAATCTTTTGTAAAACAATATTCTAGTATATTATGAAATACAATTCGGCTCCGAATATTATTTTATAAAATACTGGATTTTGGATTATATGATTTTGAAATACTGCATTATCGATACTGGATTTTTAATTACTGCATTTTGAATACAGAATTTTGGAATTCGGATAATAGGAGTAACCCCTTTTTAATAATAATAAAAATATGTATAAGTTTTGATAAGATTGTATTATATTCTAATTTATATATAGGTTATATACATATGTTGACTTTCTAGATCTGTCCTAATATTGTAATTGTATTGAATTTACATAAGTATGTAATATGTATATATGAGTACTTAAAATTACAATAATTAGAAAAAAAAATCAACATAGAAAAGATAAAATTTAATTTGAAGAACATATTATTCGATATTATGATCTGTTTTATCAATTTTGTTCTATGCGATACAATTTCGAACTTTTTAAGCCTTCCAAGTAATTAACTGTTTTGTTTCGAAATAGTATATTAAGGAACGATGAACGTGTGAAAATGAAATAAAAAACATGAAATACAGTAGCATAGCATAGCTACTCGTTTTACAATTTTCGATGCATATTTATTTTCTTTCGTCTTAAAAACACCATAAATTTATAAGTTGATGTGATCGACCATATAATCTTAAAACAATTTTTCAAAAATTACTTTTACTCTATATCATATGTTATGTATTCTTCAAGTTCTCTCTTACAATATTTTACCGGGACCTCGGTGGCCTAGGGGGTTCAAGAGCGTATAAAATACGCTGTAAACACCGAGGGAGTGTGGGTTCGAATCCCACACTCATCGTAAGAGTTATTCCCCCTTACGACATTTACAGCCACGCCTGAAAAGGAAAGGCTGTGTAATTTCTTGTTCACATTTATATGGCAGATAAATGCACTAAAAAAAAAAGAAAAAATATTTTACCAATATTATATAAATATTTAGAATTAATTTTTTATATAAGAACCATCAGGGAAAATAGCTTTTCTCATTTAAAATATAATAAAAAATGCTGAATGAAAATGAACTTATAGAACAATTTTGTGAAACTACATGTGATTTTATTTGTAAAGAGCTTAATTTGATTTTTGAAAAGTTTAATTTAATTTAAAATTAAAAGTCAATAAAATATGTATGTATGTAATATTTCAACATAGTACACAAATATTTTTTATTAAGGATTAAAATGACAGACAAAAACATACACACATAGAAGTTCAAATAAAATAAAAATGAGTTTAAAGATCTCATTGATTTTAAGAACGAAAATAAAAAATTAATAAGTCAAATAATTGAATAATCAATCGCTGGCTAAAATAAAAAATTCTTTAAATAAAGTTAATAGGGTACTCAAAAATGTATAATTAAGAGAATAATAAATAATTTAATTGATTTATTTAGAAGGGTTCTTAAATTATATTCACATAATAAACATTTATGCACATATAGGTACGAGTGTACGACAAAGAATTTTCTTTTATTTCTTTACTTATATAGAGGAAATTACAACAAAGTCTTAATTATTATTATTTTTATTTAAATATATATGTACATATACATACTATGTACATTCTAATTATCAAAAGAAAATTTTATTAAATTGAAAATTTTTTAACCGTATTATATTAATTGAAATTTTAAAAATTATATGTAGACATATTCAGAAAAAAAGTAATTGTAGACTTTTTTTTTATGTCATGACCTATAAATGAAAGTGAAGTGAGTTCATCTAAGTAGTCACTGCTACAGTCATTTAATAATGTATTGGGGGTTTGTCTGTAAAGCTAAAAAGAAATCGGATGCGAAACTTATTCTGAAGAATATCTTGGATAAACCAAAGTTGTGTTATAAAACAAGAAACCCAATAAAAAAATCCATTGTAAATATAAAATATTAATTTTAAACTAACTTTCAAAAGGAAACTATTAACTAAAAATTTAATCTATATAATCACCAAGAATATTAAAACAAACATTATAAAATCAATCTTAACCATGAAAATCTCAACGACAATACAAGAAGCGGTAGAGAAATTTAAATTGTTCATCATGAAAAGTAAGTTTTAACGATTTTCACTCAAGTTATAATTTGATTAATATAGAGATGTGCATCAAGATATCTATGTATTAAACAAAGCAAATGGTCCAACCAAGCTGAATGAGCCAATTAATGAGTGGAGTGAAATTTGAAATATGTAGTTATAAAATAGGTTGAATTGGTTTATTTCATCCTATAAAATAAGATTAATGACTCAACTGATGTACAGCTGGGATGAATGAGTTGAGGTAAGACTGTCATCGTTAATAAGACAAAGAGCTCTGTTTTGCACTGTCAAGATAACACATTCGCTGTGTGCAGGACTTCAGACCAAATCTATGTATTATACTTCATTTTTGACCTACATTTTGTTAGTTAATGAGGAGATCTGTAAATTATACAGCGATACAGAAAACCCAAACATACCAAAAGCTACACAAAAAATGTGATTTGAACAAGTACATTTTTGGTTTAATTCGATACCCAGCATTTTTAAGCTTGTTAAGTAATAGCTTCTTTCTGAAAGACTAGGTTGGAAATAATGGTTGTTTGTTATTTTATCAATCTGGTGATTAATTTTACAACGGCTATGATATTCATAAGAAATTACAAAGGTGCTGTCATCTTCGAATGTATGGATCAGATTGGAGGTTATTGAAACTACATAGGTTATTAGGTAATAAATTTTAAAAGATACGGGGTAACACTGATCCTTAGGGACCCCAACGTTTATTTTAAATTTGTCAAATAAATATTCATTGACTAGTTAGTACACAAATCGTACAATTTTAAAGAAAATCTCCAATCCATTTCAAAAGTACCCTATCTAAATCAAATACTTCGGATTTTGCTAATAGAGAAGATTTAGAAATAACCAGAGCAACAGCATCATCCTGACCAGAGTGGTGGACGCTGATTTTTAATTTTTCGCAAAGGTAAATCATACCCGCGTAAATCCCGTATTGTTATTATTATTATTGTTATAGTCATGGAGCAAATCTTTAAATTCCAGGTATTTTAAAAACTTTTGATTTACATTTTTTTTTCATTACTTTGAAAAGATTCGAAGTCATAGCAATGGGATGATAGTTAGAGATATCTTCTTTAAAACCTTTTTGACGAAGGTATTTTTCAGTACCATAGTAGTGATATAGAATCCAGTCCGACTGATTTTCTTGTCTGAAAATTTTTTATAATTTTCATCACTGCTCGCGTCCTCTTGTAAATTCTACCAAAGTAGCACCTACTTCTAAAACATAGTTCTCGATGAAATATTATAAATAATTAGTTACTTAATTGTCAAAATGATATTTTCTTAACATTTATTGTCATTCGAATTTCTTTTTAGCAAGCCGGTCTTAACTACACTGACAAGTAACAACAATGATTTTTGGACAACGACGAATGCACTCGTGGTATTATTAAAAACTGTCGTAAAAAAATATAGGGATATGATATTTATTATTTAATTAATTTCTACGAAATTAAAAAAATTAATGTAAATAAATATTACTGACTTTCACAAAAAATAAATTAAACAAAAACCTTTTTAATTTCCTGCAAAAAAAAAAGAAAAACAAACAATTACTAATCATGCTTTTCATTTATTTTAGATCATTATCAGAAAAAAACATGCTAATTATAGTTTTCTCTCCATTTTCCAATTTAAATTTTCCACAAATTAACTTTTTATGAATTGTATTTTCAATAAACTTATTTTCGTTTTTAAGAGTCATAATTAATTTTTTATAACAGGATACAATGTATCTGTACAAAAAGTCAAATAATTAATAATCTTTATTTTTACCTAAAAACATTAATTTTAATTTGATTGAGCGTAACTTGTTACTAACATGTTGAATCGCTATTTTTCAAAATCGATAGCATGTAAAGTTGGTGAAGAATCTGATTGGATTTCTAGACTTTTTTTAATAGGTTTTTTGGAATATTAAAGTGAGTCAAAAGTCCCATGAAACTTTTATTTTTACTGAATGAAACAAATAAAATTTGGCGATACATAGTAAAGCAGATACTAAAATATAAAAAATGAAATGAAATTGAAAAAAATTATAAATGGATAAAATTTTTAGTAAAATTGAATAAGTGGAATATTACGGCAAGTTCGAGTTTAATTAAATTTCTACTTCTATTCCATTTAAACGTGAATTTTAATTAGTCAATCTAATAGTCCACTACAAAAATTTGATTATTTCTGCAATTCTCTAATTTAACTAAATGCAAAATGCTTTAAATTTGGATTTTATTTAAATTAAGAAATTTCTTACCAAAATGTATACATTCTTACAATAAAATATTGTAGATAAAACATTTCTATTAATATTTTAAGAATACAATATGTTACCTTAAATTGATTTTTTAATCGAAAGATGGATCGATTGATGTTTGATTAACCATTAATAACTTAAAACTCGTTTCAATATAAAATTTTGTACAAACTAAAAATACCAATAAAGAAAATAATAGAATGTTTATGCGTTCTTTTTCTGACATATACTCTACCGAAATATCTGTGATAGTTTCTACAACCAACCGTGCATTTGAAATAATTTTCAATAATGATAAATAGAAAGCGCTTTAAATTTGTGATTAATATTTACAATGGATAATTTTTAGAGTAAACCATTCTAAAATAAAAATGTAGTCGAAACAATTTCTTATCTATTAAGTATAAATTATACAATCACTTATATTTTATTTTCCAAATAAATAATAATTTTTTAGCAATTATTGTAATAAAGTATTAGAAGTAAAACAATATTTATTTTCATTTTTCCTTTTCTTTTTCTTTTCAATATGTAAATTTTAACTTAGTTTATATTATTTGAATTAATAAATTTAATTTTTTTTATTTAATTTTTTTTCTTTTATGTTTTTTTTTACATTTTTTTTCTTTTTATTATTAAATTAATTGTTATCATTTCGTTCTTCATTTAAAAATTTTTGTAACCTTCGCCTGCGTATTTCATTCAATTCAGAATTTTCACTTTCATTATTCGATATACTCGTGCCATTTGTTTTATTTTTATTATCATTATTTACACTATTAAGTAAATTTTCAGTTTGATGGAAATCTTTTATTGTATTTAATAAATCGAGCTTTTCTTCACTACCGATGTCCTCAATTTTAACATCATCAGCTGATAACTTAGATGTTCCAGGTAAATCTTTTTTATTACTTTCCTGAATATTATTACTGTTGGATGCATTAACCGAAGATTGTTTAACATTGTCTTTTATATTAGAGCTATCTTGATTTGATGTAGTAGCGTTAGAACTTGTTGTTGGTTCGGCCGTTGAGGTTGTTGCTACTCCTGATGTCGTAGGAATTGGAATGGGTGTAAAAGGAGCTGTTGCAGCAGAATATTGATTCATTAAAGCTGCAGCAGCATCTAATAATGATTCAATATTTCTCAAAAGCTTAAATATAAATAACAAATGATAATTGGAAAAAGAAGTAACAAATACAATTTCAAATACCTTAATCCTTTCTTCTATATGTTTTCTTTTGTTCCCTTCTATTAGTCTTAATTCTTCATCAGTTAAAGTATCCAAATTGGCTGGCATGGGTGGTGGTGGTGGCATTGCAAATGGTGCAAAAAATGGAAATGGTGGTAAAACAAATGGAGGTACTGCACCAGGCCCTGTTGTAGTTGTTGTTGCTGTAGAGCTTGATGATGCACCACCACTCGTTCCAGAAGATGTAGGTACAGCTCCAGGATTAAAGTTATTAAAATTACCTAGATTCTGTGCAAAAATGTGCGCAAAAGGATTTTGATCTATAAAAATTAAAAAAAATAATTTAGGATTTACTGCACATAAAACAAAAGTTTAAAATTTACTATACAACAGTAACACAAAATGTATAAAAAATTGAAATACAATATTTACTTGGTAAATTATTATTAAATACGGGAACCTGATTTTGATTATTTGCTGCATTAGCAGCTGCTGGAATATTATTAGCAACATTTGGAGTTCCATCTTGTCTTGGTAATTGTGATGAATTTGTGAGGTGCGTTCTTAAAATGTTAAGACGACATGTTGGACAAGTTTGTTGGCGTTGAAACCAAGATCGTAAACATGATGTATGAAATATATGACCACAAGGTAATTTTTTTGAATTGTTAACCATATCTTCCCTAAAATTTTATTATTTCTTTACATCCAAAAAACTTAGAAAAGATTGAATGAAAATTTACCTGCATATAATACAAATATTATCTGATTGTTCTAATTCTTCAGGCGTTGCATCTGGATATAATGTATTCATATTACGAATAGCTCTTCTTGACATTATAACATCGTTAAGTGCTTTTTTGAAATTTCTGAAAACATTTAATTATTAATTGCTACAATTAGTGTTTAAAAAAAATCAAATAATTTACCTCATAGTATAAAACATTGGTCGGAATACAAACATTGGCAATGCATAAATTTTGGCCATAATTACAACAAATAATACATATAAAATAACTTTAATTAAACCAATAATTAATTCAGTATAAAGTAAAAACACTGCTTTATTCTCCCATGGTGTATCAGCGCGCATTTCAGCCGCATGTAAGACATATTTAATTGTTGTATTTGCAACCATTATTATTAATATTGCATACTCAAAACCAAAGACCAATTGAACAGTTGGACCTTTCGTTATCGTTGAATTATATGCATGAATTATCATTAAATAATCTAAAAATCCTAAAATAGATAGCAAACTAGTAACTCTGATATGAAATAGCCATCCGATCATTGGACTTCTTTCCATCTAAAAATAGATTGTAAATTTTGTTTAATAATTGCGATAATAACAATCAGTTATAAGATAATTTTTTTTTTTTGACAAATAAAATTATTACCAGAAATAATCAATAATATTTTTGATTAATTTATATTTTTAAAAAAATATTTTCCTTGTTTTTTTTTTTTTTAATATATACAATTTAATACATTTAATGTTTCAAAACTCAAAATTCATTACAATAAAGGCAAACTAATTATGTCATATGAATGAATTCAACATCATAATAACCTAATACGTGTCCTTTTTGTATTTGAAAATATCAAATATTTTTTATTCTAGAACACATACATGTTTAATATATTTTACTTACATAGTCTACTCGTTCTTCTGCTAACCAATGGAATGATTTTAAAAATAATAGCACTGTAAAAAGTGCAACAAATCGTGGATTGAAATCATCCCGAAATACAGTAAATGCTAAACATGTTTCAGTTAATGCATACCAAAATCTTTCCATATAATGTTCAAATTCAGCTGCTCTTAATGTACCTAAGAAAATCTAAAAAAAATAATAGAAAATTAAACTTACATTAAACCATTTTTATACATATAAAATTTTTTTATCAATAACATTAAATTTTGTTATGATTTACCTTTCTTAAGAGCTTTCCTAGCATTAAAACAATAACAAAAAATTGAATGTATATTACCTAAAATTTTGAAATTATTTATTTTGTGTTATTTTTATTATTGTTTAATTACAATAAGTTTTATTTGAAAATAAAAGAAATTTGAAAATATTTATTAATAATTCAAAAATTTGATTCATGTAGCATTGTAAACAATAAATATGTAGTAAATTTCTTTTTATTTTATTTGAACTACTTACAGCCATCGATGGATTCGATTTTGTAATATAAACCACAGAAGGATAAAATTGTTTCTTATGATAATATGCATGTCCTATAACAATACCCGTCAGGACAAAGCTTTTAAAAAAAAATTATTTAAAATTATATTTTTATATTTTTCATTATTATTGTTAATATTTATTACCTTAAAGCTGATAAGCCTAAAGATCTCATTTTGATAATATAGCCAGAAATCTGGCTTATTGATTCAAAAAATATATTAATTTTAAATTTTAATTATTTATTCGATAATAAAAGCATTGAAATTTATTTTATAAAAAATTATTAACTAAAAATGATTTAAATTTTTGTATAAAAAAAACTAATTTTATTTGAGAAAAGTGACCAAACGAATCTCCAATTGAAAATATGAAAGTTACACGTATATTTCAATTGTCTGATTTTGACATTTCATTTTCTGTTTTTTCCAATTTCTCATGACATTTTTTTTTTTTTGTTTGTTTTTTGTTACAATTATCAGTACTGCCAAAAATTAAAGAAAAATCTTCATTCTTCAATTATACGTTGTAATTATTTTTGCACTTCTACTATTTGAATAATATATATAAATGTATTAAAAGAATAGAAATAGGAATATAAATACACTTACACATTTAATTAATTTAGTCAAAATTTTCTATATTTCGAAATTCCATTTTTCTAAATGACAGATCTTCAAATTTTTGTCAGCAATTTTATTCACTATTCAACCAGTAAATTGGATCAAGGTCATCAACCAGAAAATATCTGTAAATTATTTCACGTTTAGTTTTGGTCATATTCGTAAGTCGTAATTTTAAATTTAGATTTCCATTGATTTTTACATTATACATTTATATTCTTGATCGTAAGTTTTAAATATTTTATTTAATATTTTATTAATACTATGAACTCTATAAAATTAATTTTAAATAATATAGAAATCACAAAATGACAGCAGAAAAAGATGAAGAGATAAAATCCATGTTAAATTATTTGAGGAAAGAAGAAATGCGCTTAATAAAAGAACGCAGTGAACTTGAAAATTCCACTTATTTAAGTGATATGCAATTCAAGGATAAAAAATTGAATTTTGAAATGGAAGTTAAAAATAAAGAACTTCAATTGAAAAGCAAAGAATTAGAATTAGAAGAAATGAAAATCATTAAAAATGCAGAATTAAAAAGAATTGAACTTGAAAATGATAAAGCTGTAAAAATGTTTGAAATTGAAAAGCAAAAAGAGTTGAAAATGTTTGAAATTGAAAAACAAAAAGAATTAAAAATGTATGAAACAGAAAGAGACAATGCATTAAAAATGTGTGAAGTTAAAATGAAATTGGAAAGTGCAATGGTTGAAATATAAATAAAATGTAATTAAAATTATTAATAAACTGTACAAAGGTACATAAGTAGATATCTATGTACATATATAATTTTACTTAATATTTTTTTTATAAAAATTAGCTTAGGATGTTCAAATCGTCAACGATTACGTCATTCAGTATGCATATATATGCATGCAGTGTGCAATGTAATTTGTTATACGTGCATACATTATATATACGTTAATATTGAATACCTATATATGTATGTATACAAACAAACTATTAACAAATATGCACAATATGTATGTACAATACAATAACACATTGCACACTGTTGTAAGCGGTAAAATATTGAATTAAAATTTTGAAAAAATCTCGAATTCTTTGATGTTAAAAATATGTGAATTAAGAAAGGCTTTAGAGTTGGTTTTGGGTTTCAATAATTTGTTTAGCGGGGATTTAGGAAGGCAGTTCCCACTATTTTAAATTATTTGATCTTGAAATATGTATGTAAAAAAATAATTAGGAAGGATTTTAGAGTTAGTTGATCAAAATCAGGTTATACATTTTTCCCATAATTTATTATATAATATACAAATATATTTTTTAGATATATTTCATTTAAGATCTATTTAACTTCAATATGCTTCAATGTGCGAAGATTTCGCAATAACATTCGGGTTTTTGAAATTTTCTGGATTTTGGAATTATTTTTTTTAAAGATTTTAAATCGTTCGTGATTTTTTTGTTTTTTGTATTGTTACGAAAATTATACATAGAAAATTACAATTAGTGAAAAATAATTAAGTTTAACATTTTATACAACGCAATTTAAACTATTACCAGCTATTACTGAATCTAATATATGTACCTATGTATATTTTATTTTATTTGCTTTTGGGTACATTAAATGTTTGTGATTCAAATTTTTACTTTTTTTTTTTTTTTTAAATATTAATTACTTTGTTGATTCATAAATTCAATTTTATATATCGTAGCCTAAACTAATTACTAATACCAACTAATACTAAGTCTAATATAAAATTCTTTGCTGCAGATATTCTCAAAACTTGTCATTGTATAATTGATCGCTTGGAAAACTTATTGCGTATTTGTTCATTATTTTGATTGCTTTCTTGTATAGGACATTCAGCTTAGCTAGTGTAGTTTGACATGCTCTGCTCCAAAATCGGTTAAGGCGTAAGGACTAAGGTATATTATGTTGGATAGAATATAAGAACAAAAGGTTAGGTATAACATATTGGAGGGGAGGTAGTTACGACTTACAAAGTCGTTTTCATATAAAAACATAAGGAGACATTTTTCTTATAATCACATGATCTACATGTTCCTTCCATTTTTGTTTGCTATCAAATACAAGACCTAAATAGTTGAAAGATGATAACGTATCTATAGCCGTACCATTGAGAAGGAATATGTTATCAATTATCATTAACTTTTTTATTTTGAAAAACCAATATTTTCGTTTTTTTAATATTAACCGAGAGACGATAATTATTTAACCATATGTTTATTATTTTTAAATCACCTTCAATTGCTTGTTTCAACTCATATTCATTTCTCTCGGCATACTTTATTATAGCATCATCGGCGTACAGTTGTAAGGAAACTTTAAGAGCTAGTTTTGTGATATCGTTTATGTAAATTTTGAAAAAATCAGGTCACAAAATGGATCCTTGTCGTATTCGTTTTTTTACGAACTTGAGAGAACTGTAATTATCACCAACACGTACCATTTGCTGACGATTAAAGAGATATAAGCTAAAAACCTTTAATTGGTGTTCAGTGAAGTTTAATAATTCACCAAAATTCCATAATCAACGCAATCAAAAGCCTTCAGTAGGTCTAAAAAAATGCAAGCAACGTAATTTCCATCATCTGTTTTTGTTGAGATGAAATTAGTAAAGCTTAGACATGCTGCGGAAGTGCGGAAGTTTGCTTTCGTGGTTTTTTTTCAGTAAACTTCCGTTGACCTTTAAAAATAAGAGGTGTCAAAATTTAATTCTGAAAGCGTTGAAGTTAAAAGCTAAGCAATTTACGCGATGGAGAAAATAATTTTGTTTTCCTTTTGAAGTAACATTTCTCTTTTTTTCGTTTCACGTTACATTTTTCTCTTTTAAAAGTTTGCAAGTGTTATCTTTTACGAAATATCAAATTACTTAAAATACTGCACCAAAGTAGCCAGTTGAGGAAATTTATTTGGGCTAGTAAAATATTTAAACGCATTGGTCGTGTCCATGCTTATCGCATTGTTGACGTCACCTTTTATGTTGTTTACTGTTCAGGTCATACTATACTTTTGCTGATGGTTACATTTTGGGGAATATGATTGTTCTGCACGAATATTTCGAAATTTATAATTGAATAATTTTGTGTATAGCAAAAAAAAAATTGCGGTGACCCTTTAAAAAACAATTTATTAAAGTTTCGTTGGATTAAAATCAGTAATCACCTTTATACTGACAATCCAAAGAGCTAGTTTCCAAAACCACGATTCACATTGTTTTAAATGGCCACCGTATAGGTTATGACAAATGTAAACAAAGGTTAATTTTATATGAACTTCTTCTGAAAAGTTTTTTCTTGGGTATTTAAAAATTTAAATAATAAAGAAATTATCTTATTTATTATTCTTACGAATTAAAACGAAAACATTAATTAATAATCACGTTTTGTTTAATAAAATTTTATCTATATTTAAGTAATTTTTATTATATTTAAAAAATTGTAAAAAAGTGACTATAATTATGCAGAACTAATAAAGAAAAATATGTATAGATTTCTAAGAAAAAAAAAATTGTTTTACTTTTAGTTTATTATTCACTGATATTTAATTATTCACTTGTTTTTATTAACTAATATTTGTTTTTTAATTTTTATATTCCAATTAGAAATTATCTAATTGAAAATTATTTTATTTAAATTTTTCATACCCGAGAAAAAAATTTAAAGAAATTTATACAAAACAATTTTTGTTTACATTTGTCATAATGACTACGGCGGCCATTTAAAATCAATGTTTATGTTTTTTTTACATTAAATCTTTTTCTCGTTTATAAATGTGTTGAATTTTCTTCTCATTTCAAATTATTAATCAAACTAAACTGACAAATAACATGACAGAATTATACGCATACATACTGCATAAATATCAAAAGCAAATAAATCGGAGATCTAGATATTGGAATTTGGTAAATATTTACACATAAAATATGTACTTATTTTTTTAGTTATGCACGTTTGATAAGTACAAAAATTTATTTATTTTAATATTCTATCTAAAAACTCTAATTTTCTTTTTGGTCCTCAACTGTTCCATTAAAATTTTACTCTTTTCTGCAGTTGGCTTGAAATAAACCATTTTTCACTCCTTTTTTTTGTTCTTTAAAAAATCCTTATCTCTTTATAAATAATTAATAGGTATAAAAAATTTTTTCCCTATAACCTTACTAAAGCAAGTGCATAGATATTTTATTATTTTCTTCCAAAATTTTTAAAATTGTTTGAATTTAGAAAACAGGTATAAAAATTTTTTTTTCAAATCATAATTCGTAACAAAATAAAAATTTGTTTTTGTAATAGTATTGGTAAGCATCAAGTAAATCAAATTGGCTAAATTTTTGTTTCAAAACATCTCTCCTTGTGCGTTCTTTTTTGGAGAATTTTTCGTTTCAACCCCTTTCCTTTCCTATAATTACAAAGTGCTGCAGCTGACTAGTGGGTGTTGCTCTAGTATTTTCACTTTGTTCTTTTTTTTCCTAAGGAAGGTGGGAATCTTCCAAAGACACCAAGAATTACCCCTTGGTAGTGTTAGATTCTTACTGACTAAACCCACCTCCCCCTTTAGCCAATATAGTGGGATGAAACCCTTAACCCTTACCGCAGTATATTGGCTAGGGAGTAGGGATAGGAAAGGAAAAATGGATACGGAAACATTGAATTGGGAGTGGGACTGTAAGGAAACAATGAATCCGCCTATTATTATTATTTTTGCTAACAGCGACTAAAGCCGTCACATATATATTACTACATGAGGTAATTATTGAAGGCAACCCCCACTGTCACTGTAGCGGCTGTTATTATTGGTATTAATATTCTTATTAATATTATTATTATTTTACTACAGAGTCAGCGCCATCAGTGGATTACAACGTGCAGCAGTATATAACACCTTACTTGCATGATATAACCAAAGATAGCCCCACTGTAGTAGCTATTATTATTATTATTATAATTATTGTTATATTATTATCTGTTATTATTGTACTATTTATTATATATTATTATTATTATTTTACCACAGAGTCAGTGCCATTAGTGGATTACAACGTGCAGCAGTATATAACACCTTACTTGCATGATATAACCAAAGATGGCTCTACTGTAGGAGCTATTATTATTATTATTAACATTATTATTGTTATTATTATTACCTATTACCAGAGCTATTACTAATATTAATTATACGATATACATTATTACGATATAAAAGTACTACATATTTTTTATTTATGACCTGACGGGGGTTTGAACCCAAGACCCTTCGATTGCAAGTTTGGCGACTTAACCACTGCGCCATGAGTCAGTCTAATACATACATATACTCAATATATATTTGGTCTAAAATTTTCACTTCTAAAAATTAAAATATGTATAGTTAATATTGCTTAGAAGCCGACATTTTGTTGTTTTTATTTTAATCTATGCATCTAACTACAAGTTCAGTTTTTCAGTTAGTACTTCAGTTCAGCACTTAAAAAGTAAAAATACTATCAGGTTATTTTAACTATAGTGTATTTGACGATAGGCAATAAAGAAAATATTTTCAGTCAATTTTGAGAAACAGAGGATAATGATTATGTAATACAACATATATTGTTTAAGTTTAGTTTTTGAATGTTTGAAAGATGATTTTTCATGTGGTCCAGTCGAGATTTTCGGCCATTTTGGCTGCTTCTATTATTGATTTCTTCAACTTGTCTTTGTGCCGCATTTCCTGCTTTGTGTGAAAAAATCTTACATTATTCCTGTTCACTTCAAGCCGATTAGTGCTTTTACACAACGTAGATCATAAAGGTAGACCATCAATTTTACACAACATAGACCATAAAGGTTAAAAAACTAAAAAGCATATTAATTATTTAATGTGAATCGAGAAAAAAAGTGAATAAATTTTATACTCTTATGTACATATGTATGTATATATGAATGCAATGGTACTTTGATATGATCATAAATAATATTATTTAGGTATATTAAAAAACTATAAAATAAATCATAAAATTCAAAAAAAGGATTTTTTTCCCTATAGTTTACTATAGTGAATATTCATATGTACATACTTTATATATATGTATCTATGTACTTATATAATATATGTTAATAGGTATATAAAGTATGTAAATTCTAACTAAGTATAAATACATACATATACATATATACCTACTTAGTTAAACTAATTAACATTAATCCTATATATGAATGTTAATTAATAATTTTATACATTTAAATTTATAAAGTAAAAATTTAAATCCTTCTTCATATACATATTATAGTCAATACAGTTTACTTCAATTGAAACGACGAATTATTAGTTACTTAATCATTCTAAATAACACATTTTTTATACTCTTTAGCTTATTTTATCTCATGTATATTTTTTCGTATATCTAGAAAAAAGATTTATTTATTTAAATTTATTTATTTTATTTAAAAAAAAAAATAAAAACCATACAATAAATCTGACAACGTAGCTAATTGTTAACTTAACATTATATTTACATACATTCTCGTTTATTCGGTTTATAACACATACAGCACAGCATGCAGATAACAAATCTTTTCTTTGTATTTTAAAAATTGTTTTATTGTAATACATTTGTAAATTTTATGTTAATGAATTGTAATATTATAAACTAGAATATATAAAATTTATTTAAAACTAAAAATCGAATCTAAATTACTTACAAAAACCTTTATTAAATTACCAGTATTCAAATTATTATCTATCCTAGTATAGCAATACGCAGTTACAATGTACATACATATACACCAATTTATTTTATTTAGAAAACTTTTTTTTTTTTATTCAAGGTTAAATTGTATATGATTGTATATCAAAGAAAAGAATGAAAAACGTTTATGGATATTTAAAATTAAAACAAGTAAATGTAGCAGTATGTCGATGCAACCGACTTATTAATACCCTATACCTGAATAATTCGAATTAAATTAAAAATCCATGTTTTTTTGGCAGCTGCTTGAACTTCTTCCCTTTTCTGTCTTATTCAACTCGAACTTCAGGAACATAAAAGAGGCATCTTCTTGGGATATGCTTGACACCTTTGTAAAAAATTTTAAGTTTCTATCTTTATTAATTTCGAAGATTGTTAGTCCTTGGGAGATGTGTGTCAGGTACCCGAATTGCCACTCCAATTCATCGAATCCATCTCAAGAATATAAAGAAAAATTTAAAGATTCTCTGGTTCTATCTTTGTTGATTTTGGAGATAATCTCGTTTGCTCTGGGGCTCGTTCGGAAGCTTCCAAAATCCGAACCCATGGACCAAATCCTCTCAAATTTTAGAAACTTAAATAAAACATGAAAGAACACCACTCTGTCAAATTTGAAGGTTATATCTTTATTGGTTTTGGAGATAATCTCATTTGCTCTGGTGCTCGTTCGGAAGCTTCCAAAATCCAAACCCATGGAGCAACTCCTCTTAAATTTCAGAGACATAAATCGAATGGGAAGGAACATCATTATACAAAATTTAAAGGTTCTATCTTTCTTGATTTTGGAGATAATCTCGTTTGCTCCGGAATCATTCGGAAGCTTCCAGAATCCGAACGCATGGACCGATTCTGTCCAAATTCGAACTTAGCCTTCGGACGGACATCGTTAAATCGACTCAGGAGGTGATCCTGATTCAGAATATATATACATGTCCATATCTAACTCGCTTCCTTTTGGTGGTTACAAACACCATACCAAAGTTAATATACCCTATACTTTAGGTGTAGGGTATAAAAAAACGAATTTAGTATAACCTGGTATAACATAAAAGATGAATACATTTCATACTGATAGATGTCGCGACTATTTGGGGCGCAACCTTATTTTTATTTTCTATACTAAAAAATTTGTTCTACTTGGAATGTCTCAGAGTGACAACCAACCATAAAATTCTTAATTTTTATTAACATTTATTTACTTCACTTAACACATTTTCTCTATTTAAGTAATATAAGTTTTTTTTTTAATCCCTTTTTTAACTATCCTTTGTATTGTTGTTTCATTTTCTCACCAACAGAGAAATTGTAATATTTAAAAATTTTATATGTATTAACAGGTATTAATTGGCATTAGTGACATCTATTAGCTGTAAATATAACAAATTATTTGAGTTATTGATTAAAATATTTTTATGACTAATAGATGTCACAAATAGAAGTAAAATGTTTGGAATAATTTATATACTTTTATTTGCCACTATATATTATTTTAGCACTGTTATCAATTGGTAATTTTAAATTTAATATCGTAAATTGCAATTGAATGAAATTGAAAAATTATTTAGCAACATTTACATTAAAGGCTGGTTATCATGAGAAAAAATATCCACGAAAATGTTAGAGCATAGGCAGAAGATACAAAAATGATATGGGTGTGAAAGAGATAACCCTAATAAATATCCACGAATGACCATAAAAATCAATGAAAGCGCTTAAAAATATCCAGCAACATTTAAAAATATCCATCAACATTGCCATAAAAATCAACCGAAATATGTTCTCTGAACATATTTTGCTATAATTAGATTGGATATTTTTAATACATATGTAAGCAATGTGTATCTTACACAAAAAAAATCCTCACACTACTATTAATTTTTATGGATACATGACATTTGAATTTTGAAGTTTTTCAACCGTGTCAAAAAAGTAAACAAATAAATTTTGCGGGAAATTTAAACTTTGTAGTTCTGAAATATGAAAGCAATATAACAAATCAAATACATATATAAAAAATAGAAGAAAATAGGAAGAAATGGAGAATTATTATGAAGAAATAGCAATGTTGGAAGAAATTTTAGATGTTTATCAGGATATGGATAATATTATAATAGAAGGTAAGTAAATTTTTAAGATATAACGATTAAGGTAAATTAACTATTTGTGATAAAATAATGAAAATGCTTTTTCTAATCATCTTCATTCAAATGAAGATAGTCACAATAAATTTAGTATTGGATAAAGTTTTAGTATTGGATTCAGGACCACCATCAACATATGGAAATTACCTTAAATCCTTCACACACATCCGTCCTTAAATCCTTCACATATCCATGGTGCTGGAATTCTAAAAAAGAATTTATAATTTTAATTCATAATTTTCTATTATGCTTTCTTTTCTTACGGGAGAGAATTGTTATAAAATCTTTGTCCGAATGCAGAATTTCGAAAAACTCCTCCATCACTTTGTCGTCCTGAAGCACCAATATCACACATTATAAAGGAATAATTATGGTCCGATATAGCCAAAAGTACCAGTGAGTGTGCTTTCTTGTAATTAAAGAAATCGGACCCTGAATTATCTGGCGCCTAAAATGTTTTCGTAAAATTAAAATGTTTTTATTTCATAGAAATATAAAAATTAATTAACTTACTTGAATTGTAACATGTTTTCCATCAATTGCTCCTAGGCAATGAGGAAAATTCCACTAGTGCTCGAAGCCTTCAGCAATTGTTTTGAATGTGTTTTCATTCATTTTTGTAAACACTATATTCTTTAAAACACACACAATTGCTTTTGTTGTTTCCCGAATAATAAAATGCACTGCTGTGGGCGAAACCTTGTATGCCAATGATAAGCTCCTTTGAGATTCTCCAGTAGCTAAAAATGTAACAAAAAAAACAAAATAAGAAATAGAAAAAAAAATATAAAATTTTTAATTTACCTCAATGTAGTAATTACAAGACGAATGTTAATATTAATTGGGACCCTAACAGTTTTCTGTTTTTTATGAGCGGCCCAACCAGTAATAAAAGTTGTTCCAATTGAGTTGCACTCATTCGCATGTAAGTATGGAACAATTCCTTATCATTGATCTTGCTCAGGGATTCAAAAATATTGATGTATGATCCCGATTCATTTCTTTCCTGATAATATGGCCTCACCCAATATTTTTTCTTTTTCCTCGATTGATTTTCCTTAGAATTTCCTTAGCTCTGCTTTAATTCATCAATTAAAGCTGTTGCCATCAAAACCAAAGAGTTTCCTATCATTGCTAAAATAAATAATTGTATAAAAATGTAGATATTGTATATGTATGTATGTAAATATAAAAAAACATATATTATGTTAACAGAATTTCAATATGTAGAATGTAGATTAAATTATAAAATTATGAATTGAAATAATGACAACATTATTTATTACAATCCATAATTTTATTATCTAGTATTTAAACTAAAAAATAACTTGTATCCAAAATATTTAACTGAAAGACTGATATATTAAAATCATTACCTCTTCTTCTCTGGTCGTCTTCTTCCTGAAGAATTATTGCAGCTCGTACAAAGTTCTCCATTGTTTAAAATAATTAATTATATTTTATGTTTATATATGTATATTATATATATTATATGTAAATTATATATATAAAATAAATAATTATATTATATGTATATATATGTAACACTTAGATATATATTTCTCACTTTTACCAACTTTTACTTGAAAATATTTTATTTATTTAGAAAATTTAATGCAATCAAATTTTTCTAATCCGCCAAATCAAGTTTATAAATATAAACAAAACATTAAAAAATAGGTTATGTACATTTTTAGCTGTCAAAATCTTGCCATAAATATTTTATAGCAATCTAATATTTTTTCTCCCTCTTTCCTATTAAGACTGTACTATATTTTTCTCTTTCTAAAGTGGCGATAAAATTAAAAAATTTTCTTATGAAAACCAGCCTTAAATCCTAAAGTAACAATATACATTGGTACATTTTGAAATGAAGCTGGTCTTCATACATATGGATTTATTATAATATAAGTATTTATTTTGAAAATTTTTTTTTTTATGTAGTTTTAAAAAATTTGTATATATGTACTTAATATATATTAATTAGGTAAATTTATTATATGTACATGCATGATAATGTACATTATTACAGGTATTATTTTGTTTTGTTTATTAATAATTTATTTTATTTAAAATTTTATTTTGTTAATGAATTGTTTTTGTTTAAGAAGTTGTTGTTTTTTGTTATAAAAATTTTTTTATTTTTTATTAATTTTAATATTTTTAGATTTTAAAAAAGTGGTACCTACCTAAAGGGTTTTTTATGCCGAGTGGAATATGAATTTTGAAAGCTTATTTAGGTATATACTTTTTCATAATATATTCCACCCGGCTATTTCCCTTTTACAATTCTATAATAAAAACAAATTTCCAATAAAATAAAAAAAAAAATTTTTTAATTTTTTATTATATTTTTATGGTAGTTAAAAATAAACCTAACGAGGAAGAATACAGTTGACTTTGTCAACTCTTAGATACCCGTACGAACCGTTAGTATGTTCACAGTCACTCTGCCTACAATATTATTTTTTTAATATTTTAGTATTTTAAAATAATTTGGGTGAATTTTATAATTTCTAGAACTATGGGTTGTACATATATTCAAACTATATGTTTATATGTACATTCTTCTAAAGCAGATTCTAACCTTCCACATAACGATTATCAATCCAAAACTTTTTCAAATATTCTATAGTACCATTTAATACTAAGCGGTAAATGTATATTAAATTTACTTAGTACAAAATAGTAAATATAATTTTAAATATTATATTATAATATATTTAAATATTCCATTGACAGAATAATTTCTTATAAGTACAATAAAATACATATATGTATGTAAATACGGCGCTATATAATATACATATATACTCTTATCATTCATTCCCTAGCGACATATACGATATATTGTAAATAAACATGATATTATATAAGTATGTATATATATTAATATCATATAAATAAAAATTCTTCAAGCAACCGTTATGTTGTTTATTTATTTAAATTTTTATGTACTACGCATTATATCCTCAACAATTTCAAATTATCGAGTAAAACAAAATGGAAAAAATTCGTTTTAAAGGAATTTGTTAGAAAATTTGAAAAAATCAACTAACACTTTCGTCAATTATAAAGTAACCCTATATTATTAAAAAAAGTTGTTAACAGAAATAAGAGTATAATGTTGAAGCTTTAATTTTTGTGTATTACTTCAAAAAAATTTTAACAGGTGTTCAAGTTACAGGTGTTTAAAAATAGGAAATTTTCAGTTTTTGACCCCTTACAGCTCCTAAACGGGGGGTGATACAAAAAAAATTTCTGAAATGACTCATACTTATTTTTAAAGATCTAACTTTTGTCAAAATTTCAAGTTTCCAACTTAAACCGTTTAGAAGATAGAAGGGTTGAAGGATTTTGCAAAATTTGAGTTTCACATAACGGTAAATTAAGACACCGTATGCCACAAATATATATTTATTGTATATATTCTTTTAAAGCTAATAAAAGTAGTAATCGTTTGGCGTTTTCAAAATGAAGATATAACTTATACAACTTGTGCTATAACAATTTAAATATAGAGCTTTTTTGAACCTTTGGGGAGCTGTAGCTCCGTAACGGGTGGGGCTACAAAAAAAAGTTATTAAAAATAAAATTAATATTTTTGTGAGATCTATCAGCAGTTAAAATTTCATAGCTCTATTTCATAAAAAATGTCGGGATCTAAAAGTTAGGTGTTCGAGAGCTACCCTAAGGCTTGGTCCAAACTCAACCAAAAAAAATAGGGAACCTACAAATTACTCCCAGAATATTTTGTGTAAATTTCAAGATTCTAGCTTTCTTAGTTTTTGAGTTAGCGTGCTGACGGACGGACGGACGGACGGACATGGCTCAAAAGTCTTAGAATTTTTTTCTGATCCGATCCATACCTTTGAAGGTATATCTAGCTCGCTTATTTCGAGGTGTTACAAACGGAGGAGTAATTTTATTATACCCGATCCTATCGTACGGGTATAAAAATTTCACAAAATTTTACATACATATGTACATATGTATGTACATACATATTTTAAACTAACCAAAATTTAAAATACATTAGAAGACAATTTATAGAATTATTTTCTAACGATTTGAAAGATTTGGAATAAGTAAATAAATTCCTAATGTATGTATTCCTAATAAGAACTTGCAACTTGCATTTTGCTAAGAATTTTCATTCTTCTTTTTCTATCAATAATATTTTTTTATTTTATAATCAAAATAAATATACACAATTTGCAAACATACATGCTACAGCGATTAATATGAAGTGAAGAAATAATATACAAATGTACATACATTGATTGACCTACAAATAAAAGAAAAAGAACAATAAAAATATTAAATAAAAACGATCGCATCCAAATTGTATATCAAGAAATATATACAAGTATAGCAACATCGATTGACAATACATACAAACAAAAAAAGAAAATTAAAATAAAAATAAACTAAAATACGATCAAGTTGATTTTACGAAATAAAAAAAATTGTCTAACTTTTTTGTTCTAGGCGAATACTCTATGTGTATTGTTACTTTATGATTAAATATTTATAAATAATCAGTTCAGTTATGTGATGTGGTGATGGCTGTAATACTCTCGTTATGTAGGTATAGGTATGTACTGTATTATGTTTATTTTATGTATATATGTATACGCATGGATTTAGAAAATTTATTTGATAAGTTTTTGTTTTAAATTTTTTCAATTTTAATGTAAAGCAATGCGAACTATAAAATTTTTGAACTTTAAACATTTCTAGCTATCATTAAAATTAAATTTAAAATTTTTGGGTTTGAGGATTTGCTATAAGATTAAATTGCAAATTACTGAGTTGTGATTTGTGAAGACTACAAAGTACTTTAACAGCGTTATTATTTTGTTATTATTGCATATTTAATCGATTTATACATATTTAGGGGGAGGGCTGAAAATTTTATTTTTTTAGGGAGCGTTTACAGATGTTTTACATTTATAAATTACATACATATGTACATATAATTTCAATCTTATTAAGAATCTCTGAGAGGTTGTTAATAAAAAATTAATACAGAAAATGTTAAGGGGAATAAACAAAAGGTTTATGAAGCTTTAGAGCCAGCTTGGAGAGCAATACCTCAACAGACTATTAATAATTTAATAGCTTCTAAGCCTAAAAGGTATGCAGCCGTTCTAAATTATAACTAAATTTTAACCAAATTAAAATTAAGATTAGGATTTCAGATTTGGATTCATTTGAAATAAAAAAAAAAAAATAATAAAACCGGATTGAACGATTTATAAGAAAACTCATAAAAACTCCTTGATCGCATCAATTACAAAATACACAGCTTATGTAGATATAAAAATTTTACGATACATTTATGATATGAGGAAACCATTGTATTATTAATACTATTAAGTTTTTCAAATCTTAAAAATTCACGAACATAAATTTGAAGACAATACAAAATACCTACCTACATACCTAAAATTTTACATAAATATTCTGAAAAAACAAGTTATTCAAAGAAAAAATTAATAATATTTAATTATATAATAGAGAATTGAAACGTCTTTTAGTCTTGTACAATAGCTAAAGCCTAGTAATCAACGGCTTAGTGAAATTAATTATTCCAAAAACTGAAACTTAGGCAAATATGAATAATAAATGCCTTGGTGAATGCCCTATGCTCCTTATAGGAGTGTAAAGGAAAAAAAAATACATTGAATAAGTACAATACATTGAAAAATACATGGTACCTAATGTCTTTTTTTAATTTCTTTTTTTTTTTCTTTTAATTTTAATTTAAATTGTAAGCAAGACTGTTAAACATAAAATTTGTTTTTTTTCTTTAACTTATAAGTATAATTTTAAATGTTGAGTTAAAGGTATGTTGTATAATTTTTACTTTTTTTAATCCCAGTATGTGGATTTTGAATTTTATTTGCGTGGATTTTGGATTTTGTTATTTTAATTTTTAATCCAATTGTCAGTAGTAGTCTGTCAGTAGTAGAGTAGTTATTACACCTTGATAAAGAAAATCAGATTGTCGAAATGTGTAGGTTACATAATTTATAAAAATTGTAAAACTAGGTATAAGTAAATAAATTTAATAGTACATACTAATAATTAAACTTTTATGAAAACACAATCAAACTTTTATGGCATACAATCATAAATAAATATCAATATAATTCTATTAAATTAGATTTAAAATCAGTTACTTTTTATATATAGGGCTGTAACTTTCGCTTGACAACTTGACATTTGATCAGTAGACATTTCACAAAAAAGACACTTAACACAAAAAGACATTTAGCAAAAAAGGCATTTAAACAAGTAATGAATTGAAATTTTATATAAAAATAAAAATTAATGGCGAATATTATTATTATTTCTTTAGGCCAGTAGCAACCCGTCATAAATGAGGTTCTTTCATTAGATTTATTTTCCAAATTCAAAAAAAATCTATAATGAGATAAAATTAGCTTATTTTATAAAATTTTATATTCTGTAAATGGAACTTATTTCGAAAAGGCGTATTGTATACATATACGCCTTTATGTATGCATACATACATATGTATGTATATCATTCATCATAATAATTTCAATGCATATTGATGAACGATGAAATGCGATATATTATAAATTTTTATTGTTGCTAAAACCAAAGATAAGCCAAAATTATATATGTACTTAGGTATATAGTATGTATATACATTTAGCTTTATATATATTTTTTTCTTATTTCTATTTACTACAACCAAACAAAAGACAAAGTTAATAGTATATATACATTTAGTTACCTATATATATTTTTTTTTATTAAGTGCAATTTTTATTATAGAATAAATATTAAATTACACTTATGACTTATAGGTTACTGATTTGTTAATACTATGAAATATATATTTAATATGAGATGATTATTACATATTATGTATAGGTTTTGTAATAGAAAATTGTATCAAAAAATATATGTATTTGTATTCAAAGCAAATGTCATAATACGTAGTGTGTGGGAGAAAACTTAGCAAATGTCATAATACGTAGTGTGTGGGAGAAAAAAATCAAGTTAGAAGTTCGAAAAAATCAATCAAGAATCGAGGTTTTATAATAGAACCAGGACATATACAACACAACACTTTAAAGTTAATGCGTTTAATCAAGAAAGAAACATTTCATACAAAATTGTGACGAAGAATTTCATACAAATTTATGGAAAAAGGAAAGGTTCATAAATATTTCGCCAACAAAAAGACGTTTAGCAAAAGGAAAACTTGGCAACTTGGATATCTTTCATAGCTTTTTGTTTAAGGGTCTTTTTTGGGAAAGGTGCATTTGAAACTTGCCAAATGTATCCATCATTCACAGATTTCAATCAATAATTTAATTTTCCACTCTATAATTTCGTTATCTCTTTAATTGACTGCATGTAATTTCTGTGTTGAAATTTTTTTTTTTAATACATTTCTCTGCCACATAAATGTATACAGGAAATTACACAGCCTTTCCTGTTAAGCCGTGGCTGTAAATGTCGTAAGGGGGAATAACTCGAGATTCGAACCCTCACTTCCTGGGTGTTTGCAGCGTATTTTTTTGGGTGTTTGCACCGAGTCCCCTTTATGTGTCGAAGTAATTAATATCGAAAATGTACAAATCAAAGTAAAGTCAAAAAATTAACAGGATTTTAACATTTAACATTTTTGTCTTTAGTTCCTAACATAATTTTTTTTATTTTTATACCCTACACATTAAGTATAGGGTATATTAACTTTGGTATGGTGTTTGTAACCACCAAAAGGAAGCGAGTTAGGTATAGACATGTATATATATTCTGAATCAGGATCACCTCCTGAGTCGATTTAGCGATGTGCGTCCGTCCGTACGCACGATAACTCAAAAAATAATGATGCTATCTTGATGAAATTTATACTATAGGTTAACAATGACTAAGGTAAGACGAGGATTGTAAAGGGGCGAAATCGGACCATGCGTTCGAGTACCTCCCATACAACTCCCAAAACCGAATACGCATATATTCGAAATTAATAAGGATAGAAACCTAAACTTTTGTACGACAGTGTGTTTTCCTGAATCCCTGATATCCGTAAAATTTGAGATGAATTGAAGTGGTTGTTCGGGTACCTCCCATAAAACTTCCAAAACCGAACAAGCATATCTTAGAAATTAATAAAGATAGGAACTTCAAATTTAATACAAGGGTGCTGTTTGCTAAATCCCTGATTTGTCTAAAATTTGAGATGAATTAGAGTTGTCGTTCGGGTACCTCCCATACAACTCCCAAAACCAAACAAGCATATCTTCGAAATTAATAAATATATAAACTTGAAATTTGATATAAGAATGTTCTACCCTATTGATGTCTCTAAAATTTGAGATGAATTGGGGTGGTGGTCCGCGTGCCTTCACACACTTCCCAAGACCTAACAAGCATATTTTTGAATTTAATAAAGATAGAAATCTGATATTTTGTACAAAGGTTGTAAAAGTATTTATTTTTTTAGCTTAGTTATATTAAATACCTAACTAAAATAACTTATGGATTTTTAATTTAATTTGAATTTTTTAGGTATAGGGTATAAATAAGTCGGTTGCATCGACTTACTGTTACTTTTACTTGTTTATTTTAAAATTGCTAAATATTTTCAGTTTTAAAAATTTGAAAAATACTTTGTTTTGTTGATGTTCGTTGCATTTTTAAGAAAAGATTTATTTATTTTAAAATATTTTCATTTTCGAAAACAATTAGTTAAAAATTTATGAAAATAATAAAAAAAATAATAAAAATTGAAGAAATAATTTTTATATATATTTGGGCAACTTTTATCAACTCGACTCAGCTCAACGCTAAGCATCTATACAAAAATAAAAGTTGCTTGTTAAATATCCAAATGTTAAGTGGCCATTTTGATAAATATCCTTTTGAGAAGTGTCTGTTTTGCTAAAATGTCTTTTTTACGAAATGTCCATTCGCTAAGTAAAAGTTGCCAAGTGTATCCATATAGATGGTTAAATTTAAAATGTAAAAAAACAATTTTGTGATTTTTTTTTTTATTAAAAAAAATTCATTTTATTATATTTTAAATATTGATTTAAATCGATTTCTTTTTCTTTTTATATACATATATAAATATTAATGTATGTTGTATTTTAAGAAGCATATGTTATAATATTATATTGTATTTTTTTATTTATTAATTTTTTTTTTTTTAATTATAATTTAAAATATGTTTAAATATGTAAAATAAAATGTATAAATTTTTTTTTATATTGTAGGTAAATGATGTTCAGTTCTGTTAAAAGAATTAATATTATTACTTTTAATGATCTGCTTTGCCATTTCTTGTGTTCCTGGTAATAATGGTAATGATGTATTCGAGCTCTAAATATGAAAATTTGTGGAAAAAAAATAAAATTTAGTAACTTAAAAAAAAAAAAAAAATATTTTGTATTATTGTATACTGATTTAATATGATTAATATGTTTTTTTAGTTTTTCTTTGTATTTTTTTTTTGTTTTCACTTTTTTTTATATCACTAATTTTTTTTTTATTAATCATATTATTAACATAGATAAAACAAAAAAAACATATATATATATAGTATATATATATATGTAGGTAATTGATTTAATTAATAAAATCTCTTTTATAATATTTTTTAATATTTAAAATGAATTTTCTTTTTTGAGACCTTTGATTTGTCACGATTTTTATAATCAATTGATGTTGCAAGTGATTCTAATTCTTTTTGTCTTGCAACATAATCTTCAAAATATGAATGTTTTAATAATTTTTCACAAGTCCAACGTTTTACAGGATCTTTATCCAAGCATCTCTGAAAATACAAAAAAAATTTATATTTAATGTAAAACTATTCATTTTAAAAAAATAATAATTATAAATAAATCTTTAAGAAAAATATTTAAATGAATGAAAATAAAATTTTGAAAACTATGTAGATAGTAATCAAAACCTCTTAGTTGATAGTATATCTAAATATGTTAAAGTTTTCATATCAAATAGTTAGATCAAATTCAAGGCAGTTAATTGTAGTCATAACAAACCAGTTCTATAATGGAGAGATTTATTTTTAAAGATTAGAAGAAGAAACCGTAATATTCAAAATGTAACTTGCAGAATCCAGTCGATGGTGTAGTGGTTAAAATACCGGAATCTTATTCGAACTCCGAGTCGACCATACATAGATTAACAAAAAAGTAATATAGAACATATTCCTTATAGAAGTGGGAAGGATAAAAAAAATTTTACAAAAAAAGAATTGGGGCCACGGTGATGTATGTAATGGGTAAAAGTATATAACATACGCTGTAAACACCGAGAGAGTGTGGGTTCAAATCCCATAAACGTCGTAAGCATAATTCCCTCTTACGATATTTACAGTCACGCCCTAATAGGAAAGTCTGTGTTAATTTCCTTGTCACATTTATGTGGCAGGGGAATAAACTTCAAACAAAAAAAAAAGAATAATTTTTATATAATAATTTTAAGAGTATTAAAATCGATCAAATATAAGATAATGTTGTTGTAAATAGAACAATCTGGAAAAGGAATAATCTAGAACATAATAAGAATAATCTAGAAGTATATAGAAATGTAAGTAAAATAAATAATATTAGCTTTAAGAATAATAGTAACATTAACATAACATATAACATATAACATATAACATTACATTAACATAATATTATATTTGTATTAGTATTAGTAATAAATTATCTAGATAAATGTAAAGTACTATGTAATGTTCTAGAATATAGAAAATTTTGTATAAATATCGCCAATTTCTGTAAATAATAAACCGAAAAGGTAAAGTAAAGTTAAAGTGTTATATTTATTGGAAAACAGATAAATAATTGTGAATCGACAAACACGCAACAATATACTTGTCTTTATTATTCTTTAGTTACTATAATGTTTTTATTTTAATTTTTATTCTTTAGTTTTCCTTTTGGTACAGTATAATTCCTTAGAATTCCTTTTGGTACAGTATAATTGAATAACAAATTTTTGCTAAAAAATTTTAAGTTTGTGTTTGATAAGTTGTAGTTTTAAGAAGTATATATATGTCCACTTTCGCTATTTTTTAAGAAAAAATACCTACTTTTTTTTTTTTCAAATAAAAACTCTGGATTTTGAATACTTTTTTAAATATATGTAATTATTAGTTAATTATTTAACATTTTATGATTAAAAAAAAAAGAACATAACAAATTCAAAATGAAAAAAAAAAAAAATTTAATAATTCAGTCTTTAATTTAATCAGCGGAGACGGAAGTAGAAGAGCTAAAAACTTTGGAAATTGAAGAACGGATTGAAAATCCTGAAAAATAGAAGAGATAAATAATAATAATATTGAAAAGAGACAGGACACTTCCCCGCGAAATTTAAAATGGATAAAGAAAGCTCAAGCAACTACATCAAAAAGAAGGACTGTGCAATTCCCTCCCCCTTCAGAAGAAAGATATGATAAATGGTTAATTCCAAGAAGAACTTTTAGAATTAGTATAAGTTTCCTCAGAAAATTTTTTTGTATCACCCCCTATTTAAGAGCTATTACTGCTCAAATATTGAAAATTTCCTATTTTTAGACACCTGTAACTTAGGCACCTGTACAAATTAGGAATTTTCACGTTTTTTCTTATTACAGGTTTTTTCCTATTTTCACATTTTTTCTTATTACATGAAATTTTCAAATTTTGGTGCAGAGTCACAATTCTAAACACTTTGTATTATCTTTTGGCCATATGTGCTTTTAAAAACGGTTGGTTTACATTCTACCTTATTCTACATTCTTTTAATTATTTCATTTGTATTTCATTTAGAAAACATGGCTTATAACAAAATTATCAATGACCACATAGTAACTTAATTAGTACTTATTAGATTCGGTTTTTATTGAGTTATTAAATATCAACAAATTCATAAAAAAAATTAAAAAGGCTATTAAATTAAATATTATAATAATTTCTACAAAAAATATAGTTTATACAATTTATTTAATAAATTTTAGAAGAATAATGGTTTTTGTTTTGTTGAAAAACTCACCTTCAAAAAGTCTATTGTAAGGGGATTTTGTAATGCTTTTGCGGGCATTTTATCTTCCAGTGTCTCCAATGTTGGTGGTACTGGTAATGTAATACCCTAAAAAAAAAAAAATTTTTTTTAATTTTAATTTAATTTTATCAATTAATTTTATCTTTTATTCACTTTAAAGTATTCATTTTGGCCAAATATTTGTATATGTCTGGGTAAAAGATCACCAAGTGTTTTACGTATTAAGAACAATTGATCAACATCACTTCGACCTGGCCAAAGTGCTTGTCCACGTACTAATTCAGCAAAAACACAACCAATTGCCCATACATCAACTGGTGTACCATATTGTGTATCACCAACTAATAGTTCTGGGGCACGATACCAGCGTGTTGCAACATAATCTGTATAATTTTCACCGGGACCTAAAAATAAAACAAAAAATATTTATTAGAAAATATAAATCAAAAAAAAATATTTAAAAAATTTTACTTAGCATTCGTGCAAAACCAAAATCACATAATTTCACTTGTCCTTGGGCTGTTAATAAAATATTTTCTGGTTTAATATCACGATGTAAGCATCCTTGTTTATGACAATATGCAACACCTTGCATTGTCTGATAAACAATTTGTTTTGTTAAATGATCAGGACAACCATTTGGATATCGTTCTAATTCATGTAAAACTGTATGTTCACAAAATTCAAATACTAAATGCAAACGTCGTTTACGTCTAAAAACTTCTAGTAATGATACTAAATTAGGATGTTTTAGATTCTAAAAAAAAAAAAGAAAAAAATCATAATTTAAAATTTAAAATCATAATTTTTTTGACTGTCTTAAATTATAGTTTAAAGTAAGGTGAGAAATTTTAAAGGGTTTATGAAGATCAAAAAACTTAATATAGATTTTAAATTCCACTATTACAATATAGTTTGGAAGAAATACCATTCTAAGATTTAGAATTTTTTTTAAACTTTTGAAAGATTATGTAAAAAAATATTTAAGTTGTTCTTTTCATTTTATCAATTATTCTTAAAATTTTAAAATTTTCAAAATTCTAATTCATTAATCCCTGATTTTGAATTTTTCAACAGTGTGCCAACACTTTATGTAACCCTTTTTTTGGGCATGTATTCTGGTTAAAGTATATGTCTGGTATAATATCATTTTCCGTTTTACATTTTCTTCATAGATTGAATGATCTTTTTCAATTGCATAAGAATATATTAGTAGAGCTATAGTCAAAATATTGTCAGCTATATTTTAAAAACTATATAAAAATTTTTTTTTTTTTATCTTATACAAACCTTTAATAATCGAATTTCCCTTAATGCAATTTTTCTAATTGCTGGATCTTCCTCAGATTCAACAAATCTTTTAACAGCAACTAATGCACCAGTTTCACGATCTCGACATTTATATACAATACCATAACTTCCTTCACCTAATCGACTTAACTTCTCATAACGTTCCATTTTACCACTCCCTTGCGTCCTACCAAATTGAAAACAAACAAAAACAAAAAAAAAAAAGACCAAAACAAAATGTGTAAAAAGAAAATTAATTTAATTTTTTTTTTTTGTTTTTTTTAGAAATTTAAACTATAAAATTTAATATTAAAACATTTGATTTGAATTTTATTAATGAATGATGATATTTGCAAATAAATAAATAAAAATATAAAAATTCAAATTTAAATATATATATATATATATATATAAAGAAAATCTACTCTAAATTAAAGTTTAATTAAAAATTAATAACAAACAATTTAATTATTTAATATTTACCACCTTTTATAGACATTTAGTAATGCTAACATAGTAATTCTCTTCATTTTATTATATTAAGTTTTGTTTGCATATTTATAGGAGAAATTAAGAAGAAAAATCAATTAAATATTGCAAATTAATATACATATTTTTTTCTGTTTGACTACCCAAAAGTGACTTTAAATGTCCAAAGTTAACCGACTACTAAAATCAAAATACGCTTTTTTTGATTTAAGCCTACCTATTATTGTTTCAATTTTACTTTTTTTTTCGTATATATGGACATAACATTTTTGTTTTATTCTTTTGTATTCTATCTATGTATATTATTCTATATACCTATATATATTATTTATTTATATACAATATAAAGTGTACATTATGTAAAAATATGCAAATTATTCTAAATAATAAAAATGAAGAAGAAGGACTATGGTTATTTTCTTTTTATTTTTGGTTAAAATTACAGCACGTTTTGTTTTATTTCAAATATTCAAGTGATTTATTATGTATGTATAAAAGTTTTTTTTTTTTTATACAAAACTGTATAAATTTATATACAGGGTGTTTAGTATTTATAATGTGTTTGTTATGGGACTATGATGCTAAACAGACTACGATTATTGATTGACGCTATTCATGCTTTAATCATCACCGATATTCATGCTCGCGTAAAGTCTGGCTTTTAGTGTTAATTTATTAGCATTTGTATCAAAACACTCAGACAGTGAGTTGGTCTCTCTTAGAATTCGTGATATAGGTTCAAACCTTTCGTAATCTGTTGATTGTTGTGAAATATTAAAAAGTTTGACCGATCTTAAATCGTTCAAATTTTCCCTAAATCTCATCTCTTCTCGAATTTGAAGGGGTATAGATAATATTGCCACGAATAATTTGCTGAACAAAAAGGATATCTGCGACTAATCGACCTGACTGCAAGGAATTGAGATCTATTAGAGGAATTCTAGCTTTATAAGGAGGAAGACGATTTACAAATGATTTTCGAAATATTTACATAAAGAAAATAAATTTTGATCGCACAAACCAAAATTCATTTTTAATTTTTTATTTTCTGAGGCAAATTTTTATTTTTGAAATGAACACTTTAAAATCTATTTTTTGATTTTATTTTTTATTTTCGTTCGGTCAAAATTATTTTAAAAATATAATAAATATGTACTAAATCTGAATTCAGAAATAAAAGAATTTATACGAATATTTTTTTTTTTTTTTTAATAAGTATGCGTCAGTATGATAATAAAACTGATTCCTCAATTTTCTTAACTCCAACTATATCAAAACATAGAAGGACCGTGAAAAATAATTAGTGTTCATAGAAAATTTGAAATTTTAATGCTTATTTAAAAAAAAAAACAATGGAAATTCTTTTCTTTACCCGGTTGCCTGATAAAATAATCAGCAATGTAAATATAAACTAAATATAAACAAAGAAAAAAAAAATTAATAAAATTAATCTATAGTAAGTATACATACATATACTATAAAAACACCCTGTATATAAAAATTAAAAAAATACAAATTGTTTCTGTTTTTATTACTAAGTTAAAATAAATAACATGTGAAACATCTGACATTTCTTACCTTTGTTGCAATTTTCTAAAAAACAACATATAAAATTAAAAAAGAAAAAACTTCAATATTTTTAAGAATTTTTGCGCGAATTTTTCTTTTTTTTTATTAGATATTTTCGTTTTATATATTTTTTTTAAATTGTAAAAAAAAAAAAAAAATTGCGATTTATTTTTAAATATAGTTTTTATTATTATTTTCTTTTTTTTTTATCGAATTGTTAAAATAATTAATTTAGTGAAGGCCATTTTCTGTTTTGTAATAAAAAAAAAAAAAAATGAGAAATAATTTTTAATTTTTATTTTTGGTGTGTGTAAATGTTTGAGATGACGTGTATATTTCTTTTAAATATTGACCATAATTAAGTATAATATTAAGTATAAGTAAAGAAAAATCTTTTACCTTTACGATAAGTTTAAGTTGTATTTTTTGTTTTTTTGTTAAAAGCATTAAATCACAAAATGATTTCGTTTGCTTTTTTTTTTTTTCTGTTAAACACGAACAGCATGGAAAATTTGATTTGATAAAATTTAAATTAGAAAAAGGGCTATTTGTATAAAACAAAAAATGTGTTTAAGGACTATTATTCCTATTGTATATATATGTAGAAATAAGGTTGCAAGATTTTTAAGTTAAAGTAAACAGCAGTATTTAATTTTATATTTAATACCAATATTAAAAATAAATTTAAACAAGAAAACTATGATCCCTACAAAATGAATAACTGGCATGAAGTCAATTGTTAAAATTATTACTGAGACGCCATAAAACGCCAATCATGTAAATGATATAAAAAATTAAAAGCAATGTTATTATATATTTGACCGTTTGACCGAGCAATTACTTTTTCAGTAATTTTTCAATCAATTACAAAAAAAAAAAACTTCATACTGGATACGATTTGAATTCTCACTTTCTCAGTTAATAGGCCAGGTGCCTAAGCACTAACCAGTATACCACCGAAACTCCAAAAAATAATTAATTTATTTTATTTCTAATATTATATAATAAATTACATTAATATTAGTACAGCCCTCGGCTACTAGGGCCATTATGGGCTAAAATAATTAAATCTTAAACTTTTTTTTTAAATTTTTTGAGTATTGCATATTTACAGGCTTATTCATATTCAATATTCGGTGAGAGATGCTAAAAATGATGAAAGAAGTCTTTCATCTTTTTTATTTTATAAAAAATTTTTAAATCGAATAATTTAAATAAAAGGTTAAAAGTTTGTATGACTAGTAATAACAATTTGTTTTAAAAAACAAATGTTTTAATTTTAAAACATTAAATTTTTGTTGCAGATTTAAGATTTCGAATTGTTTAGATTATTTCTCAATAATTTTAATGAAGGGCCAGACAATATTTTTATTCAATATTATTATCATTAAATAAATTAATATCGATCCAATGATGAAAAATAAAAAAAACAAATACATTTTTTTTTTGTTTAACACGTCATACCGGAAGTAAATTTACATAAAAAAGTAATTTTTGAAAGAATTTCCTTCTGTAGGTAAGTTCTAATCAAAATCCAATTTTTACAAAATATATGTATATTCTGTTTTTTGTTCATATATTTTTTTTTCTGATGGCACTAACATTTAAATAGTAACGGACACCAATTTATTGATTGGTGAAAAAATCACCATATTGTGTACATAATATAAAGAATTCTTGGCAATGAATCCCATTTCATTTGTTTTGATTTTATTGCGGCTATTTTCTATTTTGTTTTTTTGTTTTCATTTCAATTAATTTTTGATATTTTTTTTTTAAGCTTAGAAATAATTCAAGATTTTTATGGAAGTTTTTTTGATGACTGAGAAATAAAGATACAAAATTTTGAAATTATGTATAATTTAAAAAAAAAAAATGGCTGTTAAAGTTTTAATCTAAATTAATATAATTTAAATTGGTCACATGCTCAGACGCGAAACAACATCAGTGGCATTTCAAGTATTAGACTGGAATCCTCAGGGCAGAAGGTTCATCCGAAAATCTAGATTAACTTGGAAAAGAAGTATCCAAGAAGAGATAGGGAACAGTGGATAGTCTTGGGCGGATGTGAAAAGATTGGGAAAATTGGAGAGGTTTTGTGAAATCACTATGTTCTCTAAGGAATGAGAAAGTAAAAAAAAAATATATAATTTACATTAAATTTTTTTTTTTGGTTTATTCCCTTGCCAGTTTTTTCTCCCTGCCAGCTTTGGTTTATACACCAGTTTTTCCTTTCGACGCTTGGCTGTAAATATTGTAAGGAGGAATTATACTTACGGCATATGTGGAATTCGAAAACACACTGTCTCAGTGTTTACAGCGTGTTCTAGGCGACCGATCGAGGCCTCTAAATTAATTAGAAAATAGAACAATTTTTTAAAATTGATGAAATAAAAATAAAATCAATAAAATAATTAAATTTTAAGACTCTGGACACTGTATTGAATCTGAAGCTTATGATTTAACAAATGTATAGTGGAAATTTTGATGAAAATGTCAAATTCATTAAAATTTACTGTACAATGCAATAATTTTTGATCGATTAATCGATCGATTAATTAATGACTATATAGAAATTTGCGGATTATATATCTTTTTGTACATAAAAAATACTTTTGTCTTAATATATTTGGTTTCACATATCCCTATTGTCAACTTATATTTCCTGTTCTTGAAATCTACTTGTTAGGTTGTTCTTTTAAGTCTTAATTTTCTTTTGAATTAATAACAATAAGAATTTATAAGTGAAAAATAATACAAATATTGATTTTTTTCCCCTTTGTTTGCTTTCTGTGTATGCAATATTTATGTATAATTAATTGCAACATTTGTTAAATTAAATACATATATCTACCATTTTTTTTAATTACTGTACAAATAACATTTGTTAAAATTGTTCTAATATTTATTTTAACAAAATAGTTTAATAGTAGATAATTACACCATGTAATGACATTAAAAACAAAAACCAGTAAAATTAAGAATTATTATACTTTAGAAGGAGAAATACAATGACAATATATTCTTTTTGAATATTGAAATTGAATTAGTTTGAATTCAAAACAAATGTGAGGTATAAAAGATTTAAAAGCTTTAGTTTTCTAGTATGAACACTTTTTAAAAATTATATTGAATTTAATTCTAATGTGTAATGGAACAGTTTTTATAATATTGATCCTAATATTTAAAAGTTCACAAAGTTCACTTCATATCTCATTTATAAATGGTGCAGGACCAAAGCTCCCGACGCCAGAAATTCTATAAGACTTTTAACTCATTTAAGAAAGGCAAAAGTCCCATGGAACTTTTGAACCATTAAAAAGAACAAAAAATCCCATGAGACTGTTAACTCACTTCAATCGATCAGAAGTCTCAATAGTAAAATCTTTTTATTTAAAAATATCAAAATTAATGTTAATGTTGTTTATTATACGGTCAAGAATATATTTATATATATATATATATATATATATATATATGCTAGATTCTGAATTTAGAGCGATTTTATAGTTGATTACAAAAACAAGGTTGTTTCTTTTCCAGAATATGTGTATAAGTATGTATTTGGGCGTGATTCTGAATTAGAAAAGATTTTATAGTTGGATTATGAATAAAGTGTATAACCAAAAGGAAAGAAAAGGACTTCTGGTTCATTGAAGTGGCTCATTGAAATGGGTGAAAAGTCGCAATGGGACTTCTAGCGCTTGAAGTTTTGATTCTGCATCAAATAAACTCGTAATTATAATGAAATGATTAATTAAAGTACTATTTATTGTATATATAATCGAACATTTCTTTTTTAATATAATAATTATTAAATTTGTTTGTAAACATTTTTAATAAATTTTTCATGAAAATAATACAGTCTCATAAAACTTTTAAAAAATTCTTTTAATGCTCAAAATATCCTAGACAGGATATGATTTTAATTGCGTGCATTGTTCTAAATTCTTTTTTTGTTTCTAAAAATGGAAATGGAAATTTCATAAGGTTTTATGTCCATTTATTGTCCATTAAAACTTAAAATCTTTTAACAAATCGATAGTCATATAATTAAGTACATTTTTTTTTTTATTTTTGCCAGTATTTTCGTTTTATGTCTTAAATGTCACATATTTTCGTCCTTTTTCATCAAATTAGTAATGGTATTTTTTTAGAGTTCTGTCGGAAATATTTCATTTATTTATTTTCTTTGAAACTTATAGAAAAATGGAAATTTGAACTTTGACCCAAATTGAAACTAAATTTTGTTTTTTGTATATTTACTCTTGTGTTGAAAATAAAAAGGATGAATGAATCAAACTTTTAAAATCCTTTCATTTATTATTAAATTGTAGGTTATTCTAAACAAAAAAAAAAGAAAAAAAACGATAGAAAATTATGGGCTATTTTAAATATGGTATTAAATAAAAATGGAAATGAAAGTAGTTTTTAGTTTATTATTCTTAATTATTTTTAATATTACTCGTAATTACAATTCAGAATGTGTTCTATTTATTTTTATTAATATTTATATAAGAGGTGTTATTAATATTTATCAAAATGTTAGCATTTTTTTTTTTAACAAATTTATTATTAATAAAAAATATTTAAGACTAAAATTTGGAATTCAGGTTTGAAACTATAGTTAAAATTCCAAAATTTATTTCCATTGAAAAATGTTTGTCTAAAAATAGTTCTTTCCATTTATGACGGAGATTTTAATTTTCACAAAGCTCACTAATTATTTTTGAAGAGTTGCCCTTTTAATTAAGTTCAGTCAAATTCCGTTAACTTTTTTTTGTAGTTAAGTTACCCCGTTGGAGAATACCAAAAGCATTTTTAAATATATTCATATCCAAAAAAGATACTATAATCATACATTTGTAGTCAATTGTTTTTTTGATGAGTTGTAAGAAGGAAACTGGGTTAAGGAAGGATGAAATATAGAAATTTTATTTACTGACATTAAAAATTTTGCAAAAATGATACAATTTGACATTAACAATCAGAAATATACACAAAGAAAAAATTAGGAGGATTAAAGGATTAAAAAATTTGGAAAAAAATTACTTTCAACTTTTAAATATAAAATTTAAATATGACCTGCACTTTCCTTAAATACAAAAAAAAAAAAAACAAATTTTATTAAATATGATTTATAAATATATTGCAATCCATTATTGACGAGAGAATTTAAGAAAAAGAAAGTATCAACAGACAAGAATTATTGTGGTTGGTGAATTTCAAAAATTGGATTAGTTTAAGAAAATTAATCAATATTTGGTGATTTGGTTTATACTGTGGCAAACCTGTGAATGAATACATCAATGTTATCATCAATATTAGATAAAAATTATTTGATATAATTAATGAAAATATGCGTACGTCATTCAGAAGTGAATTTGGTTTTAAGGAGCATAAGAGCATTCACTTAAGTAATTTATTATTTATATTTGAGTAAGTTTCAGTTTTAAAAATTTTTAGTAACACTATGGCATTTGTTTACTCGTCTGTAGTAATTTACAGTACAAGATTGTAAAACAGACCAAAAATATTTTTATATGTACGCCAACTATTATCTTATACTATAGAATCAATTTTATTTTTATTTTTTATTATATATTACGTTATGATATTAATTATAAGATATAATATACTTATATATTTATTTAATTAGATATTATAAGAAAAATCTATAACCACTACACTATATTTTTTTTATTGTTTTAACCAGTACACTATTGATCAAATGATTGCCTTGCGTTGAAAAAAAGAAACTTAGTTAAATAAATAAATGTTTCATATTATTTTGTATTATTTTCATATTACATTATATTATATTCTTTTTTTCTAATTATTTTATAAGCTTAAATAGCTTAATGTGAATCCAAGTGATTAAATTGTGATATCATGCATATATTTAATAGGTGCATTTTAAAAAAAGATTTTTTTACGTGCTTTATTTTAAATTTTACAACAAATAAATATAAAAATATGATTTTAATTAATTTTAAATAAGAATAAAAAAAAAAAATATTTGAAAATTTTGAGATTTCAAATTATTAATTAATATTAATTTAAAAAAAAAAATATACATATAATATAAGTTTCATGCAATAACTTATTTAATTAATATAAGATTTAATAGATTTTGGTATTTTTTTTTTTTTTGTATGAACGTTTACTACCTGTTCCAACGACAAGAATCTGCTCGTAAATTCTTTGGAAACAATAAATCTATTTTTCTGTCTGTCATCACTTTCTTTCTTTCTTCTTCTTTGCATACTTTTGCGCTAAAAAAAAAAACACAAATAAAAAGAAAAAAAAGAAACGGAAGCTAAAAAGTATTGAAGATATCCTTAATTATATTATGTTAAATACTAAATTAATTAATGAAAAATAAAATTTTCTTTTGTTTTATTTGAAACTTTTCGATATTATATCAAATTGTTATATTTTGTATATGATTTATTTTTCTATTTTTACAGATTTTTAAATTTAACGAAATTTAAAAATTGTCTTTATTTTTTTTTAATTAAAATTTAACGAAAGTATAATCACATATAAGAAATAGTCACGATTATTATATTATTTTAATAATTTTTTTAAATAGAAAAAGTTTGCTGGACGTATCCTTTCAACATTAATTTTCTTTTAAAAATCCTATTAAAACGCTTTGAAATAGTTACTTTTAAGTAAATATATTATAAAAAAAAAAAAAAAAAAAAAATAAAACAAAAAAACAAACAATTTGTATAATTTTAATAATGAAATAACCTTTAAATTGTCAGATTGAAACACTGAAAAGTGATAAAATAAATTACTACAAATTTTTGGTTTTAAAAAGGTTGAAAAGGTTATCACAATTATTATGATATTTCTATAAGAAAAAAAAAAAAAATTAATCATTTTCAAAATATACATTTAATGTACCGGCATAAAGAAACTATATATACTCTTCTTTATATCCTTTTCTTTATTCTACCAGATTAATGTTATGGCTATATTAAAGCTAAATTATATATTTTGGATGATTTCATTTAATATAATCAACCTTTTTTCTTCAAAATTATTTTATTTCTTTTTTTTTTTAAGGATATTAATAATATATGTATCTGCCGTATTAAAAATATTTGCTGTAAATGTAAAAAGTTTGTCTTTATTCAATTTATTATAAATATCCCTATAATTATGCAATTTAAACTTAATTTGAAATCTCACCTATAATATCTTTGCAAATTGATTTATTTAATACATTTAACGATTATTTTCGATTTTTGTTTTTTTTTTTTTTGTAATACATATATATTTACATTTAATAGATTTAAGTGAAAAGTATAGAATAAAATTTTTGTATAAAAAAACATTGATCACAAAATGATTTGAAGGATTTTGATTTTAATGTTTTTTTTTTGCAAATTTGATGATTTTCAATTAACTTTGAAAAATAAAAAATAAAATTTTAAATGAAATTATTAATTAATGAATTATAGTAAAACTTTTTAAAATTTATATGCCATGCCAATTATAATGGTATAAAAAATGGAATATATATGGAATATATATGGAATAAAAAAATTTGAAATGAAATTATGATATATTTGGGTTGCAGACACTATATAAAGAAATTAATATAAATTTAATGATTTTGTGTAATGCAAAAGATCGTAATTAAATACTGAAGCTAATGGAATGCAAATAAAATGAATGAATTCTTAAATTATGAATGAATTCTTATAATTTTAAATGATTTTTATGAATATGTCAACATATTATAAGCAACAACATATTATTTAAAAGCAATTCAATATAGATACAATCTTCTTATATATTTTCAATTAAACATTATATTAAGTTTATATTATTTTTATTAAAGATTTTATTATAAGAGTATATTTTACCAAAAAACAAACAAAAAAAAAATTTAAAGTACACTGTAATAAAATTATATCTAAAGAAAGTATACATTTCAGAGAATTAAATTACAAAAATAAAGAAAATCTACAGTTCTCCTATAATTTTTTTTCGGTTTTTTAATAAAGAAATAAAGAAAAAAAAAATTTATATTCAATTGAATAAATCAAAATCATCGGAAGTTTTTTCAATTATTTGGTTTTAAAACAAATCTTGTATCTTTGTTGAAGAATTTTTTAAATGAATTTAAAATATATTTTTAAATTAAAACAAAAAAAAAAAAAAAAAATATTTTAATACTAAAAGAATTTTTATATTAACTCACAACTTAAACATAAAGTTCTTAAACATCAAAAATTTAAAATAAGACTCAAGAATTGCACAACATTAAATTAAAGTTAAACAAAGTTCTGTAATTTCTTTATAAAACTTTTAAATTAAAAACTTTTTAAGAATTTAACCAAAAAAAAAAAGTTTTACTGCACAAAAATTACGTCAATTATGTTTATTGTTGTTTTTTTTTTAATCCTTGCATATAAACTTATAGATGTTGCAATTAAAAATTATTTGAAGGGCATATTATATATAGTTATTAGCAATTATAAACTTATTTTACTATATTAAGTAATAAAGAATATCTTGTACGTAAATCAAAATCGATTCTTTTATATTTTTAACATTTGTAAAATGTTTTTTTGATTTTGTTTATTTTTTTTAAATAACAGCTCTATAATAATTGAGTGAAAAATTTATTGCACAATTTGAAAACATTTCTTGGAATTTGAAGGCTCGATTAGAACCCATAGATGCCATAAGCACTACAAACATAAAAAATAATTAATAAAATTTTACATTCGTCATCGTAAATGCTCTGTTTAAGTTAAGCTATGTAAAATTTTTAATATACTAATCGTTAAAATGCCGTCTTAAAAAAAGGATACGACATTTTGGGAAAATTTACATGTATTTATATTTATGGTATATTTTATTTCAGAATATTCAGGCATTTTCAGAAATAATATATGATTATAGCATAGTCTAGGTCTAAAAGCGTTTGTTTCTTGAGAATTAGAAGTCGAAGTATAAGAGTACAATAAAATTAGGGTTGCTTACGATTGGTTAAAGGTATAGTGTACGATTGAACAATGTACGACAATAGAAAAAAGAAATTATACTGTTCGTCATTGCAGAATTTCCGTAGTGCCTCAATTATCATAATGCCCTAAATAAGAGCTTAGTTTGCTTATAGGTTAATCCAGCACATAGCATTTGTTTTGTAGATAATTAATCATCTATTAAATTTTTTGATTATCAGAAATTCTGTTTCAGTTTATTGACTAAGATTTTCAAATCAAAAAGATATACATATTAGGTATATATTATATGTGTACATATATATATATATTTTTTTTTTTGCTTACCACCATTTTTGACTTGACATTTCACAAAAAAAAAAAAAAAATCATTTACTAAAAAAAAACAAAAGTAGTTTTTGACTTTATAATAGCCAATGTACCGATTAAACTGAATTAAAAATAACAGACCAAAAAAAAAAAAGGATATTTTTACTTCTTAAATTTTTTTTTAAATTTCACTGCAGATTTAATTGAAACATTTTGAAATCACCAAAACTAATAACATATCAAATCAATTATTTTGTAACACAATAACTCAAATTAAATAATTTACTTATTTTGATACCATCAATATTAAATTTTCAATTAAAACAATTATTTTTAATTTTTTTTAGTTTTTTTTTCCATTAAACAAAATATTGTAGTTGTATTTCATTTTACCTTGAGTTTAATAACTAAAAAATTTACTTCCCTTTTAGAGTAATTATTAATTTGATATGAAATTATTATTTATCTATTATTTAAGAATTTTCATTTTTTTTTGTTTTTCTTATAAATAAATTCGAAAAAAAAAAGACAGAAATACAAAAACAAAAAAAAACAAAAAATCAACAATAAACCTATAAAAAGTTTAACCACCTGGGAAGTCTTTAATTCGAATTGTTTATTGTCGTTTCTATTAATACAAAAAAAAAAAAAAAAACAAGAAAAAACAATGTATTGCTTTATTCCAAATTTTTTGTTTCCAAGGATATCAAATCAAAAGAAAAAAAAAACTTCATAATTATCAAACAGGTGCATTATAATGTTATAAAAAAAAAACGGAATTAATATTTAACGTTATTCGAATCAAACAAAAAAAAAAAAAAAAACAATCTTAAAAAGCGGTTAATTGAATAAAAAAATTAATGTTCGAAATTTTTTTCGAAATTTTCCGTTTTTTTTTTCTCAAAATTAATGCACCTTTAAGGCAAAAAAAGAAAATTTAGGGGAAAAACAAAGAGTATTTATTGTAAAGTACACTTATGGACATATAATTAGAAATAATTTTTAAAATTACCAAGAAAAAAAATTAGATTTAAATTAAAAATTAAATCAATTTTTTTTTTCGATTTTATTTCATTTTCAACTTGTCATAAGTTCGAAAGATAAAAATAATTTCGACAAAATAAGAAAAATAATTAGGAAGAATTTTAAAGTGGGATACAAAATCAATGTTTTAAAAATATGTTCAGTCGTGGTTTCGGGGCGGCAGCCTCCACTGTTTAAAGTACTTTGTTATTTAGATGTGTATGTAACTAAAATAATTAAAAGAGAATTTGAAGTTGAATACATAATCAGGGTTATTTGCTTTTTCCAAAATATGCATATACATATATATGTATGAATATCTGCTAGACTCTAAACTATGTAGAAGGAACTTTATAGTTGGATTTTGAATTTATGGATTTTTGTTTGTGGATTAGTTTTTTTGTGGAATTTTGACTTTTAAATTTTTATTAATGGATTTCTGTTTGTAGATTTTATGACCAACGCTTAATTATAAAATTTTGAAACCAGTAAATTTTTTTTTACTATTTTAAAATAGTAAAATAAATTCGACAAAATTCAAATTGAAATATGTGTTGAACATGAACAAATTGACAATTCGAAGAGCTAAAAAGCACTATGCCATAGGTACATATTATATATTTGTTTGCAAAATGGAAAATTGGAAATTTAATGTGAATACCAAAGTGTAGCATCTAGAAGTTAAAAAGAACGCCAACTTAGCCTTAATTTTGTAGTATTAAATCTTAATTTTTAAAATAAATTGCGAATGAGCTTAATGATTTTTGTTCTTTTTATAATTTTGAAAATAATTTTTATTTTAGTTAAAAGTTGATTCTCCATATTTATTTGTTTTTGTTTTTTTTTTTTAGCGTCACCGATAACTAATATTTTTAGGACATTTTTTTAGAACAAAAAATTAAATAAAAGCCTTCCATCTAATACGTATGATTTTTTTTAAGAAATTGTCCTTAAAAAATATAATATGGAATTTTTTTTTTCTGACTCTAAGACCATAACTGTATAAAGAAAAAAATATTACAAATATAAGAATCCTTGAATCCTTAATACTTTTTTAAAATCATATGTAATTGTATAATAATGTATATGTGTATATGTGTATGTGTTAATGGATTGTATGTGTTAAAATATAACCTTGATATGTTCATGAACTTTTTTTTTTTTATTTATTTATTTATTTTAATATCCTTTCACCTTACACATATTATATATGAATGTATGTATTTTATATTATAATTTTATATTAAAATGTACATAATAATAAATCATTTCACCATTACACAATAATTATAATGTTTATTATTATTCATATATAATTAATTTATATTATATCTTACAATATATGTATGCATGTATTGATTTTTTTTTTTTTTTAATTTTTAATTTTTAATCAGCTTTCCTTTTACATATTTTGTTTTGTTTTGTTTGTGTTTTCATGTAAAAAAATTTTAAACAAAAGAGATTTTATTTCTCCTTTAATTTATTTTAAATTGCATTTAAATGATTTTCGAAATGGTTGTGTATGTGTGTGTGTGTGTGTGTTTTTTTTTTTTTAAATAATTAATAAATAATTAAGAAAAGGATTATATAAAGGATATATGTTATAATTTTTAAATAATATTATATTCATATTTTTTTTTTTATAAATTTTCTTTTAAAATTTCAATTTTATATAAATGTATTATAAAATATTTTTTTTTAATATTTTATAAATTTTTAGATAAAAAAATGAAGAAATTAATTTAGATTTTATAATTTAAATCGATAGAAAATTAATTTGAAAGAATTTTCAATAAAATTTGAAATTCTCTTAACAACAACACTAATTTTAATGTACTTAAGAAATAATTTATTAAAACTAAATAATATATATATATATATATATATATATAAATATATGTGTGTAAATTTGTGTATTTATATTATATATAAATGATTTTAATGTGTAAAATGTGTTATTGAACTAATTAATACTGTCCGGTAGATGACCCGATTTTAAACTGACCATTGTAAAAAAATTATATATCATATTTACCTGTAAATTTTTCCTAATGAGTAATTTGGGAAAAAAGAATTTTCTTTAATTTTTTCTTTCTTTGTCTTTTTTTGTTTATAAAAAAATAAATCGAATTTCTATTAAATATTTTATTAGAAATCAATTTTATTTTTTTTTTTATTATTTATTATTTTTTATTATTATATTTTTGTCTTTATTTTCCATATATTTTTTTTTTTGTTTTTGGTATTTGTGTAATTCTTTCAATTAACCACTTATGGTTTTGTATAATAAAAATTTTGTATAATAGTAAAAGAAAAACAAAAAAAGAAAACTCAATTAATGAATAAAAAAAATACCAAAAATATTCTAGAAGTAAAAGAAATATATTACAAATACCGCACCACTAATTATACCTCTGCCGTGATAGTGTGTATATTTTTACTAACTAACCAACTGAATTGGCTAGTTAAAAGGATAATCCTAGTATTAAATTTTAATATATACATATACATATAAATATATGTATGTAGTATTAGTAAGTCAGTTAGTTTAATACACTTTTATTGTGTTAACGAATAAAATTTTCTTTTTCCATTTTTAGTTTTTCTTCTATTAATTTTTTCTTTTGTATTTTTTTTTTTTTTAAGTTTTTTTCTTTTTTAACATATAAAGGTACTGGGAATTGATTGCAGGTGTTATATATACCAAATATACCAAATATATTACTATTACCATTAAAATGACCAAATTTTAGAGTGGTCTAAAACAAATTATATATTTTTATTAATATTTTTTTTTGTTTACTTTGTTTTTTTTTCTTTAACATTAGATTATTTTAAATCAAATTAAAATAATTTTTATGAATAGTTTAAATTATTTATTTCTTTTGAAAAATTTTCTTATTAGTTTGACTTTGTTTGTCCGTCGGTTTCATCTGTTTACAAAGCTTTTACATTGTTTTAGATAGAACATTGAAATTTTAACCATGGATAGCTCTTTTAAAAATATTTAGAATTGTAGAAGAACTTTTTTTTTAATTAGCCCCAACTACTATACGGAGCTACAGCTGTACAAAGTTAAAGAAAATATGATTATTTTAAAATGTTTATAAATTGATAATATATTAACATTACGAGTAAATGATTTTTTAAAATTTAGAATTTAAATTTACCGTTAGGGGAATACAAAATTTTGAAAAATCTCATAATTGGGGCATGACCTGCATATAGTTAGAATCTTGAAATTTTGAGGGTAGAAAAAATTTTTTACAATTAAGCATTTAAGTCATCTCAAAAAATTGTTTGTACTTTCTCTAGTTTTTACCAACTATTAGACCGTAAAATTATTAAGAGGACGTCTAAATTTTGCTATTTTTAGACACTTGAAAATTTGGCATCTGTATACATTTTTTGAAAATAAAGCGCGAAAATACTTTAAGATTATATTTTTACATGAGTTAACAATTTTCTTAATTATTATATAGCATTTTCTTGAAATTGATGAAATTTTCTTTTAATTTTTTACAATATTAACTTTTATTAATAAATTCTAAGAAAATTTACAAATTTTGATAAAAATCAGAATGTTATAAATGGTTTTTATTGTGTTTTTGATCCTTTTAAAATCTTAAATTCTGCCTAGTTATGTAATACTAACAACATGTTTGTAGATTTGATAGCAACAAATTAATAGAGGTTATAAATCCATATATACTCGTACTATAAATAAAAATTTTTTAAATTGTATAATTTTAGGGCCAGTGATCGTCGATAATATTCAAATATCTATTTGAAAATCCAACTAAATTATAATTTCTTTATTATATTTAATCTGTTTTTTATTTTAATAATACATAACATAAAATTCTTATTGTGAATTTTCTTATTTGTGACATATTAAACTAAATTAATTTTTTATTTTATTTATGTTATCACAAAAAAAAAATAAAAGTTATTTTTATAAATATTACATTTAACACGTGTTAATTAGCATATATTTGCAGTAATATTTGTAAATTCTATTTTTATATCATATATTATTTTTCTATATTTATTTTTCAAAAGTAAAACTTTGATTTACTTCCTCTTAATTTGTGTTGTTTTCAAAGTTATATTTTATTTTATTTTGGAATTGGTTACCTAGAAGTATGCAATTATTTAAGCATATAAAACAAATGACGTCTTTTTGTCTTTTAAGTGTTTTAATTAATTTCATTAAGACCAATGAAACAATTAACAACATAAATCAAGGTTTAGGTAAATTATTTTAAACTATATAATTAAATAATATTATTAATTAATATAATAATACATAAGGATGCATTAAGGATTTAATAAAATAACTTTTGTATATTTAAGCAATTTAAATGAATTTGAAAACAAAAATGTACTTAGTTTACTTAATGATTTCAAGATTATATTAATTTTATTGTCTTAATATTTTATTTTATTAACTCCAACTATCTGGATAGGTTTTGTGAATAAAAATTTTTTTATTATGATTAAAGAAAAGATCAAAAATTAAAAATTTAAAGTTTTTTTTTTTATATCTGATTAACTTGACATCCTTTTCTTTAAACATTAAAAACTTAAGTCTTATTTAAAAATTTTGTATATTTGACTTACTTATTTTCGTTTTTATTCAATAAATTATATAAATAATTATACAAAAAAAAAAAAACATATATTTTCTATTTTTATAAACTTCCTTATTGTTATATTCAAATTAGAATAAAAAAAAAAACAAAAGAAGAAATAAATTTTAAAATTATATTCAAGGTCTGTCTATTCGAATAAACCAACTTCTTTAAAAACTAACTTTTTTTTACTAAAACAAAATTGCGTAAAAAATTTATTTATAACCATAGAATATATAATCTATTTTTAGATTTAGATACTAATATTTATTACGAAAGTTTTTCGTCTTTCTCTTTTTTTTTTGGTTTTTTTTTTTGTGACTACGTATATGTTTTACGTATTTATTTACATTAAAAATTGAATAGATTTGACTTTGGTTTGGTTTGGTTTGACTCAGGGAGTTATTTGTGACGATTTTATTCTTTTGAAAGCCTCTATATAGTCAAATAAAGTTATTTTTAAATGAATTGTCTCATAGTTCAAAAAACAAAAAAAAAAAAACAAACAAAGACAAAAATGTTAAACTATTGATTTCCCACAAAAAAATTAAAACTAAAAAATGAAGGTTTATAATAATATATTATAATTTTGAGATTTTTTAATACAATTTATATTTCAAATCTTTATAAAATGATTTTTTTTTTTAAATATCTTTTCGTTTTTATTTTATTATGTACATTTAATTCGATTTTCTTAATATTTTATTCAATTATTTTATTTGAAAATTACAAAAATTTCCGAATGACTTCCACCTTAAAATGACATTGAAAAAAATTAAAATATTTACTAAAAAGTTTAAATTATTTTTAATTTTTTTAAGTCTAAAATAAATTATTTATTTGTTTTTTTTTATATATTTTAAGGAAATTATGCCCTTGGACCATGACAGTTCTTTATGTAATATTTTTATTGTTTTTTTTTTTTTTTTTTTCAATATTTAAATATCCACCCTAATAAATGCATTTTATTTTTGGTTGGATGTACTAAAAATATTCTTAAAATTAATAAAATAAAAACAACAATAAAAATAACGTTAAAAACCAAAAAAAAAAAATAAAAATAATAAAATAAAATAAAAAAAAATAACTTAAATAGCCATTATGAATATACATATTGATTTGTATGTATAATGTTTAGGTTTGAACAACAATGATATTAATTTTTATTTCGAAAAGAAAAAAAAACAAATAATGAAATAATTGTTTAATTTTTTATTTTTTTTTTTAGAACAAATTATAGAATTAGTTGGTACTTACCCCCTTGGTAATAAGGGAAGATGATTACCAAACAACCATAATCGTTTTTCACCAAACCATTCGTCCATATATAAAAACGAATAATTGTTTTTTTTTTATATTTTTAACTCTAATAAAAGTTAAATATGTATGTAATTTTGTATATACATATGTATATTGTTGTATTTTTTTATTATATAGTTTTTCTTTTTTTTTTTTTTTTTCAAAAGTCCTTTGTTAATGTCCTTTTTTTTTTCTATACCGATATTTACTTTTACACAATTTTTTCATAATAATAAAAAAAATAAAAAACAAACAAAACTAACACAATTACAAAATTGGTTTTATTTATGTATTTAAATGACCTATGTCCTTTCAACAAAAATATAAATATAATTATATTTTACACTAAAATTATAAAAGTAAAATTGTAATTGTCCCATAAAATTATATTTAGAAAACATTTTGATTTCTAACAGTAAATAGCACGTATAGGTAAAAAAAAAAAACAAAAATATAATAAATAATAATAATAATATATTTTTTGTTTTCTTAAATTTAATTTGATATCAAAAATAAAATAATTTTTTTTTTTTTTTTTAAATTTAAATAATTTTAATTAAAATTAAATTTTTTTTTAATTTATTTTTAAATTGTATTTAAACATTTTGATTTTTATTACGTATTAGTTAAGTTCATATTTGTGGAATGAACAAAATGTAAATGAATTGAAAATAAATAAGTTAATTTCATGATAAAAGATACATAATATATTGTTTTTTTTTTGTTTGTTATTGTTGATTTTGTTTCTTAGTTATTTTTGACGGTTTTTATGATTTTCAAAATAATTGAAAAGAAAAGTGGAAGGCAAAAAAAATGCAAAGAAAATAGACAATAAACAAAGGAAAAGTAATAGGAATAGGAACGGAAAAGAAAACAAAAAAAAAAAAAAAAATTATCAAATTTAAAGTTATAAAGTAAAACTAAAAGATATATTCATTTACTGTTCTAATGTCGTTATCTTTAATTTTAACACAAAAAAAAAAAATCATTTAATCTACAAATGATTAATAAATTTCACTGTGTTAATTCAATTTTAAGTATTAATTAATTATAAGAAAATATATCCTATTACTGTATATATAACTTTTTTTACTTTAAATGAAGACATTTTTACTTTAAGTGAAAATTATTTACTTCAAGTGCAGAAATTTTTACTTTAAATGAGGATTTTTTACTTTAAGTAAAAATTAAAGTAAAAAATTAGATGTAATATACATATACATATATTATATAATAGGAATATACATATCTGATCTAATATATAATGAATTATATTAATAAAATATATGTATATTCAAAATTTATATAACATAAATTACTAAAGAAAAGATTCTTCATTTAAAATAAAATTGTCTTCACTTTACAAAGGAAAAAGTATTCTCTTAAATTAAAAATGCCTTTAGGAAAGAGTAAAAAAAGTCTTCATTTAAAGTAAAAATGGTATATATAAGAAAATAGATAAGTATATGCAAAGCTTTATATCCTTTTATTTATTTTACAACAATATTATAAACAAATTAATTTTTTTTTTGATTAAGTTAAGAATATCAACACTTTTTTCTTAGGATTTGTTTATTAAACGTGTAATACTTGTAATAATTTATTCATTTTCAAAACGTGTAATATACATTTTCGTGTTAATTTATAAGTTTAGTAGAGTGAGTCTCTTAAAGAAACATGAATTATGTATAAAATAGTTTTTTTTTATTTATGCAATTAAAAAAATTCTGTTTACGTTTTCCTAAAATCTTTTAAATACGGTCTATTGTAAGTCAAATTTTATTCAATTGAATAAGGAGGACAATATACTTTAATCAAATTGTATCTAATTAAATAACTAAAATTAAATTTTGTTATTATCAAATGCCCCTCAATAAATAAAACATGAGTTTTTAATTAAAGATATATGGATTAACAAATTCCAAGTCTGCTATACAGTGAATTCCACTGTCAAAGAGCAGCACGTAAACAAAATTTGAAGTCAATCGGTCAAATCATTTTTATTTTAGAGCGAAAATGTTTAAATATTTGCAGTACAGCCTCAACTTGCGGGCTGTTAGAGCATAATAGTTAGCCCAAAAACATTCCCCGTACCGAAAGACGTTTGTATACAAATTTTTATAATGATCGGCTGAGTAGTTTAGAAGTCTATAAATCACAAACAAGCAAACAGACAAACATTCACTTTTATATATAAAGATAGATAGATAAATAAAAACCTGAAGAGAAAAAATTTTAATTTTTTAAAGCAATAATTTTTAATATTTGTTTAAAGAAATCGACCATTAAGTTATGTGTAATTGTTAATTTATCGACTACACCGCGGTCCAGATATATAATATAATATATATATATATAAAAATATATTGGTTATTTATATCATGATAATTAATAACTAATAATTAAATGTTTTTATATATAAAATAAATAAAAAATTAATAATTCTTGTATAAGATAATAAATGACACACACACATAAAATTTGTATTTCATAATCTTGTACAATAGTTATACAGCCGAGTAATCAACGACTAAATGGCTTATTAAAAAGAAAATAAAAATTTCTTTTTTATTTTTGTACGCTTCCAAACTCTCTTCTTTATGCAAAGTCATTGTAGGTTTAGGAAATGGAGCAGAGGATTTGGAGAGAAATAGAATAATAAGGAAGAGTTGGGAAGGTAAATTAGAAGCAAACCTGTACAGATTCATTTTTCAAAGTAGCAAATTATATAATTGAGCATATCTATAAGACGGCAACACATTGGATGGAACCATATCCCATATTTTAGTATAGTTCATATAAGAAATGAGTTTATTTAACTAGTTTTGAACTACATATAGCAATTTCAAAGGTAATAAGTATTTAAAACATATCTACTGCAACACCAACATTAGAATTGTTTAAAGAGAGGCATTATTAATTTTAGTTCAATAGAACAAGTATTATTACCTACATGATATGTATAAAAGAAAAGAAACTATATAAATACTCTGAACCTGAGTTTAATATAAATAATTACCTAATCTTAAATTGAATCATAAATTATCATTAAACATCTTGCCAGATTACTAAATAAAGTATAGCTAATAGTTATTTATTAAATACAATTGTTACTATTTAAAACGTTCCTTGAATTTCATAACACTTCAAATCTTATTTTTATTTCAAATTTTAGAAACAAAAACAAAAATAAATTTAAAAATGAAATATCAAATTTATTATTTTTTATTTCATTCTTTTGATTTGTATACGTGTGGTTGCCATAGGTGAATTTTTTTTTGTTTTGCTTTGCTATATCATAAAGTATATAGCAAATAATATAATATTGTAACTGTAATTTATTTTCTATGTATGTATTTGTAATATTTTGTTTTGATGTAATGATATAACATTTCAAATATTTTATTTTCAATATTTTATTTCTATTAACCACACAATAACAGTTAAACGTCAAAAAATGGGGAAAAATAAAGAATTTTCTAGCTATATCCTTTCATTTATACACCTGTCACTCTGCTGCCAGCAGGTGTATTAAATTCATTTGTGTAAATGTATGCATTAATAGGCATAACATATTTTAACTACAATGGATATGAGAAAAAAAAAAAAAAAGTAAAATCGAAAAGAAAAGAATGTTTAGAATGAATAAGATAACAAGCATTGATTAGGAAATTATTATTTTTGTATGTAAATTTAAAACATATTTTTGTTTTTTAGTTGCTTTTTTTTTTTTTTTTTGTGAAGAAAAAAAGTTCGAGTTCATTCAGGTGAATAAATTAAAATAAGGAAGAATTAAAACCATTGGTTTTTAAAGATGAACATTTTCGAAAAGACCAGAAAAAGAGTTTAGGATATTTTAATTTGCACGATTTAGAATTGAGATTTAAGAATTGCTTTATTAGGCCAAAAATTATAAATTTTGTTTTCTACAAATACTTAAAGTACTAAAATTTTGTTTTATATATTTCCTTAACATTTTTGTATCTGCATCTGGTACATGAGTGCTATACCTACTTTTTCTATTATCGTAGATTGGTGGGTTTAACACTATTTTTGTTTTTGTGGCATTTCAATAAATATGATAATATAAGGATAATGCTTCGTTTGTTTTTATATATTTGTTTATATCTATAAGTATATGAAGATATCTGAAGATATATCATTAGCCATTGCAAATTGAAAGTATATTCTACTATTTTATATTATATGTCCTATTTTATTGAAATGTGATCTAATTAATTTAACAATGAAATTATCTATTCTTTCCGTCCTTGCTTGATTATAATATATTATCTTATTATTGAAATATTTTTCATAATTTTTATATTTATGGATTCAACATTTACTTAATACATTTTCTTTCAACCAATCTCTACACTTCTATTAATGACGGACTGAATTATAAAAGGTAAAGAAAAGTTTCATCGTTTGGCGTTTTTAGATTGAAAAAAATATTAAGCAGAACTTGAGATATACATATTCAAAAATAGCGCTTTTTCAAACTTTGAAAAGCGGTACCTCCGTAACGAATAATACTGCATAAAATAGTTGATCTAAAACATTAATTTTTTTTAAGAAACCTATCGATGGTTAAAATGTCATTGTTCTATCTTAAACTGTGTAGAAATATCATAGATAACAGACGAACAAAGTGAAACTAATAAGCAATTTTTTTAAAAATTCTTTGAAAAATGTGCTAAAAAGGTATAATATATAAAAAAAAACCTTTTTTTTTTTTTATTATTTAACTTGAAAAATTGTGATTTCGTTTAATATACCTCAATTCATACTGCCAAACCATAGTTTTATTTTATATATTAAATCACGTTATTTCTTTTCTAAGAGGTTTCAGTATTCTTTAAAGTTTTTTTTTAGATTAGTTGAATTTGTTATGTCCTTGTTATTTTATATTGTCCTTGATACTTTAGTTATAAAAACATATGTATGATTTTAATTGGACATTAACTGTGCATCTTATTTATTCAAAAATGCTCATATTATTTATCCTATTGTTAGACATAATAACTAATTTTACTTTGTGCATTTATTCAGTATATATAATATTTTCCTTTTATTCATTATTTCTTCATTAGATACGAAATGTTACTTATATATTTATATTTTATTTATTTGTTTTTCATATTATTACATTTTATATTGTCTTTGGAATATGTTTAGTTTTTTAAATGAATAAATCACTTATGTCGTTTAAAAACCCTTTTAAAATTGTATGGATTTAATTTAAAAATAAATAACTAATCATGACAGGGATACAATGAACGCGATTATTTATTTTTGATAACAATGTATTTTTTATTATAACGGAAATAAATAATTAAATTAGTACGAATTGCCAAAACGCATCAGTTACAAAAGCAATAACTTAATTTTTGATCTATGTTTTGCATTAGGTTAAATTGTTAATCAGGTTTGGAGCTAAACTTTACTTTAGGTTGATTGTCCCATTTTTCCCATTTTTTTCTCAGTATGCTGAGGAATACATTAGATCACGTGATGAAAGGTTATATGGGTCCTACTAAGCGATGGGGATACTAATGGAGTCAAAAGGCCTTTTGGAAATTTATAGGAACAACTTATAAAAAGCCGTACTACCTACATTTTGGAATTTACGGACCCCCACCAAGGCTCAAAAAAAGCGCTCTTCAAAGATAATGCTAAAAGATATACATTTTTTCTGTCAGTGCCAGTTAATTTGATAATAAAATTGATTTGAATTTAGTATAATTAGCCTCTAGTACACTATTCAAATTAGTCCATATCCTTACATTTCCCCAATATAAGCATTTCCATCATCGAGTTACTTAAATTAAAACAAATTGGACATCCATAAACTAATATTGGGAGAACGAAAATTTTGTAGCAGTTCCCTTATTCTGTATAATTAATAATTATTATTATATCTGCATAATTAATAATTATTATTTATACATTAACATTATTTATTTTGTTTATATTATATATTACATACTTGCACTATAACTGGTAGCAAGGGGCATTTGCTTTAAATTAATAAAACTTGCTACCTGTGCAGGATTTGAACCCGCATTTTCTCGATTAATAAAGCAACGTGCTTATTAAATTAAACTTTATTAAAGCAACATGCATAATCACTAGGCCACCGAGACCACAGTCATTTGCATTAATAAAGAGGTAAATTGCATATTTGTAGGAGAAAATTTTAATCTAACTTTTTACCGACCGCATACAATTATGTATAAGGTAGGTATTGTTTTCATACTAAAAATTTGTATGAAAATGGCAAAAATGCAATACTCCGGTGCGTAGAAGGCTGTAAAAAATTTTTTAGAGCTTTTGGAGCAAATCGGACAACCGAAAGTGGTAGTGTACTAGTATCATTTTTAAGTTTTTTACGAATATTTCGTAACAGAAAAACATTATGAGAAAAATTATTAAGAAAAAGTTTTTACACAATTAAAGTGGAACAACTTTGCCGTAGAACATTTTTTGATCCGACTAACTTTAACTTTTATTTAATTTTTTAAGTCCAAGTCCAAATTTCATACATATATACAACACGCCATATGAATAATTTATATGAACAAATTTTTTTTTGTTTTTTTTTTTTTATATCTCTAATCTGTGAATTTTGGCATTGTACTTTTCGTATAATAGCGATCGGTCCTGTAGTGGAGACAGCTGATTTTTTTAAATTATTTCCGAAAATATATAAAATTAAGAATCGTATATTTAACTGGCGCATAAGTTTTTCTTTATAATCATCATATTGAGACAGAAATCGACTAAATATTATCTTAATAGTAATTTACTAGTCGTGTTTATTATACACTAAACCTAAACAACTCAAACCTTAAATACGATAGAATAAAAATTTAAAGTAGGTACTTAAAATGTTCTATAAACATATTATGTATGTATAAAAATAGATTTCTTAATATACATATATGTCTTGAATTAGTAATACATATATTTAATTTTACAACATATTGTAAAACATAAGTGTATTTTATAAGTATAAGGTATTTACAGCAGTTTATACAGAATAAGACAATTTTTTTTTGGATATTTTATGATTCATCTATTACTTGTTACATATATGCCATAGTACAAATTTTATTAAAATAAATTTATTTTTATTAAAATAGGACATATTTTTAATAATATATATTATATAAATAAAAAAAGAATAACATGAACAATAGTATTGTCACGATACTTGTTATGTTATTGTTGTTTTTATAATGACGAATTCTTTTCATTTAAAACGTATTAAAAATAGTGACATAGAAATTTTCATTTGTTTTTTCCATTTTACAAAATAATTTTTTTTATTTGTCGTAGGTTAAAAAAAAAAAGACTCTATAATATAATTGTTATTGATGTTGATAAAAATCGATTAATTAAATGGTAGTAGTATGTAATTATAAAATATTTTATTTTTTTTTCAAGTTCTACAAATTTTTAAAAGTACTTAGGTCACAACTTGTAAAAGGAACGCAATAAATATAAGAAAACAAAATGTACATCCTTGAGGTTTCAGTTGTTTAGAGTATAATAAACGCGACTAGAATACTTTTCTTAAAAATATAAAATTTGAAGCTAGATAAAACATTTAAAGTCATTTATGAAAAATAAAACAAAAGAAAAATAATTACAATTGATGTTATTTTGAATTTATAATTTCGATATATTATAAAGACATAACGACTATTTTTTTTTGGTAATATTTTAGACTAATTTATTTTAAAAATCCTTTAAAAGAATTTTTTTAAAAAAATCGAAGAAATAGAAAATAAGGACAACTATAAAAAGACATTTATTTTTAACCTTCCTTAGTATTCAGTCTTCAGTAGTTCAGTTCTTAAAATCGGAAAAAGTCCTTTAGTTCTACTGAATATTTAAAATTGCAACAACTTTATTTACAACTGTGATACCTTTCAGATATATTTAAAAATGAGGATTAAAACTTAAAACTTACATATAATATTTAACCATTTTGTAGAGCATTTTGCTTCAATAAATCGAATTTTCTGAAAAATCAAGAACAATTTCATAATTTTAATAATATTCTTTCAAAAACAGAATAATAATTAAAAAAAACTTCAAATTTTTATGAGAAAATAATCTGAAATTCAAATTCATTTTTATTTTCAGTAAATATTTAGCATAAAGCATAAGCAAGCATATTTATTTAAAAAAGCATAAAGCATAAGCAAAATTTAAGATTTTCGGAAGTTAATTTTTTCTAAAAAATTTTACGATTTTAATTGAGGTTTTAAAAACTGTTAATTTTCATTTTTAATTAAAAACATTCACGAATATTTTTTCTAACGAATCTCCCCCGGCCTCAACTTTTCCGAATATCTTTTCCACCAAAACATTGAAAAAATGAAATTATTAAGTTTCATTAAAATATAGGTGAATAGGATATAGGTGAATTGAATAAATGAATAAATTGAATAGTAATTGAAAAAAATTTTCAATTACTTGACTATATTTTATTATTTTTAATATTTATTATATTTTATGTATATATATATATATATGTATATAGAAATATGCATGATATAAATATATATATGTATATAGAAATGCAATACTCCGGTGCGTAGAAGGCTGTAAAAATCTCCCGCGGCCTCAACTTTCCCGAATATCTTTTCCACCAAAACATTGAAAAAATAAAATTATTAAGTTTCATTAAAATATAGGTAATTGTGTAAAAAAACTTTAAAAATTTTATAGTAATTTTAATTATGAAAAAATATTTAAACTTACAAAAAAGATTTACTATGTCCTATGTTTATATAAAATACAAGAGTATCAAAACACATCGCAAACATCGCAATTCAAATAAAAACAATAAATACATTTTAAAAATTTTCAATTACTTGACTATATTTTATTATTTTTAATATTTATTATATTTTATGTATATATATATATGTATATAGAAATATGCATCGATATAAATACATATACATACATTATAATTATATATATACATAGTTAAATTTAAAATTCGATATTTTTAATATCTATACTAATACATACATATATATAAAATATTTTATAAATAAATTACATAGATTATTTATGTATCTATTTTTTTTTTTATATAATATAGTTAAATCTATTTAAATAAAAAAAAAAAAAAGCAGTAAAATTTTTTTTAAAATCTTTTTTTTTTGTTTTTTTTTTCTTTTTTCAAAATCATTTAAAATTTTTACAATAATTATAAAAATTACAAAATAAAAATTTTAAAAGAAACAAAAAAAAATCGTTGTTTATTGAAACACAAAATTTTTACATAAAAATAAAAGCAAAAAAAAAATTTTAATTTATTTTTTCAAATTAAAATTTAAAAAAAATTTTAAACATAAAATTGAAAATAAAAACAAAAACAAATAATAATAATTGAAGGCAGCTGTTGGTATGGGTTTATATTTTATAATATGAATATACGAGTATTTAATTTCGCAATAATTATATTAATTATTATACGAATATATGTATGTTTATATGTATATAATTTTTTTTTTTTTTTTTTAATTTAAATTATAATAATGGAACGCGCAAAATTATTTTAATATAATTACAAAAAAAAAAAAAAAACTTAATTTAAAATTCTATTCTCTATGCAATTTTTTTTTTTTTTTTTTTTAAATATAAAATTGACAGACAGAAAGCGCTGATATCGTTTTTTTTAACAAATAAATTCTTGTTAACAAAATGTCTTTATTTTTGAATATCCAAATTGAATCATTTAGTTATTCTATTAATTTATTATTAATAATTTTTTTTTTTTCCAAAAATTTAAATTTTATACACTATTTTAACAAAAAATTATCAGCCATTTATAATTTTATATATTAATTTATATTATATATAGTAGGTATATGTATTTTAAAGTAAATAATTTATTTTCGTATATATATGTCAGCATATTGTCAGCATAGTATTACAAAATATTTAAAGTCAATATGAAATATTTAATTGATTTTGAATTGATGAATGAAATTAATTAAATTAAAACTTATATTATACAAGTTATATTTTGTTATCAACCATTCTATGTATATATTTTTTTTTTTTTTAATTTTTTCTTGGTTTTTAATTTTATTAACTTTAAAAAATTTTGTAACAAAAATATTACCGTTAATATTTTTCAACAATTTTAATTAGAAATTTATCTGAATGTAAAACATTTCTTTTTTCATATAAAAATAATAATTTTTATTTAGAAAGTAAATGAATAGTAATTTTTTTGTTTTTTTAGAAAATAAATCATTGGTTTTTTATTACAATCAATTTCAGTCATAATATTACAAAAAAAAAAATAAAAAAATAAAAATAAAAAAAATGACTTTAACAGTCTACATTTTAAATGACTTAATTGAAAACCAATATTTTTGAGAGGGGCAGTGATTTTTGCTAAAAAAAAACAAATTTATTGAACTTTATAAATTTCATTATACATATTACAAATTTACAACACGTGGAGTTTCACGCTCACCGGTTAACATAAAAAAATACTTGCGTTAAGTCCCGAACATTACTCAAATGTTACAAACATTACTCCGCGCTCACCAGTGAATATAAAAACAAACTTATGTTAAGTTCCAATGTATCACCGGTGAACATTTTTAAAGGTAAAAAACAGTACATTAAATTGAATCGGGCTTTTAAAAATATTCAGCAATGTTCATCGGTAATACATTGGGACTTAACGTAAGTTTATTTTTATGTTCACTGGTGAGCACGAGATTTTGAAACATTTAAGTGATGTTCAGCGATGATATACGTGGGACTGAATGTGTTAAAAAAAAAATTTCACTTTATTGTAAAATAAATTAAAATTTTTATTATATGAATAGGAAAATTATAGTTTTGAAAGAAAAAAAAAAAATTTAATATTAATTAAAAAAAAAAAAAGATGGCAGCATAAATTCAGAATTCTTATTTAGTTTTAAGAGTTTAGCTATTTTATATGATCCTTAATTTTTTGATTAAAAATATTAAATTATATCATTGAAATATATCAAATGTATAATTAATTGTATATATAAGATTTTAAATTATAGATATTTATATATGTATATAAAAGTCAAAAGAAAATATAAAAAATTTTTTTTTTTAAGAAAAATAGTCTATTTTAGATCAAAGAAAAAAATTACTAAATTATATACTTAAATATTGTGTTTTTTTTTTCTATATGTTATTATTATATAAAATAATTATCATTTATATATAAATCTCATTTTAGGCAGGCAATTTTTTTTTTCTCAAAAAAAAAAATTGTACATATATACATATATAAATTTATATTTTACTATTTTATTCAAAAAGGAATTTATAAAATTTATAAATATATATATGTATATATGTGTATATATATATGTATTTATATATTATATATATATATATATATATATATAGATATTGTATTTTTTTTTTTTTAGTTTTAATTATTATAATCTTCCACTATTATTATTACTACTACTCCATGATACTTGAGATGAATTATTATTAGGATTTCTAGGTGTTAGTCTTAATGAATTTCTATCTTCTTCTTCTAATACATGTTCATAACCTTGATTAACTTGTCCAACACTTCCAGCTATACCATAAATCTTAAATAAAATAAAAATATTATGTATTATAATTATATATGTATTTACTACATATTAAAAGATTTTAGAGTGTAAAAATAATAAAAAAAAAAACTTACTTCACCAGGTCCACCATTTGGACTAAATACTTCTTTAATACTTAAACCAGCATTTGAAGTTCTTGTATTTCTAGCTGGTATTATACCATTTGTTATCTATATTAAATAATTGTTATATATATAACAGTTATATGGGTTTTTTTTTTTTTTTTCAATCTATTATCTTGTAAAATATTTATATTTACCGTATTTGCTGTTGTAGTTATTCCATATTCATTTTTAACACCCAGTGTTTGCATTTGTGATTTTCTACGCTCAGCCATGACAGAATTTTTACGAACTTCAAGAGCTCGTATAGTTTCACGACGCATAGTCATTCGTCTTGTTAAAATCGGAGTTGCTAATTTATAATAAAATATTTTAATTAGAAATTATATTTAAAAATTATCATAAATTTTTCTATTTTCCATTTTCTTTTTACAATTTTCAAAATTTAAAATCTTAAAGAATTATAAAAAAAAAATAAGACTAACATAAAAAGAAATAATAAATTACCGGGATTATTTTCATCAGCTGTTAATTTCAAGAAACGTTTTTTAAATGCCACATCAAGTGTACCAATTTGTCTACGTGGTTGTCTAGCTTTTTCTAAATTTTGAATTGTTTTACGTCTTGCGATACGATCAGGTCCACTACCAGAATCATTATCATAATCACCATCAATACCTTGCAGTCGTTGTAAATTTTTAACTATTTCCACCGCATGCTATTACGAAAAATATAAAGAAATATATGCATGTTGGTACATAATATGTATTTGAACAATAATATAATTATACTGAAGTCCGGTGAAAAAATCGTTCGGATGAAAAAATCCGTTCCACATTCGAAAAAATTGGTATGCTGAAGTTCATTTGGCTGCAAACACTTTTTGCAGAGGTCAAAATCATATATTTCGTAAAATATCTTTTGTATCTGGTATGTTTTGGTACATATTTTTTTTTTGTTTGTGGTTGTTTCGTATAAAGAAAACATTCAAAAGTAAAATACATTTAAAATTATTTTTTTAAATCGATGATGAATTTTGTAGTGGCATTAGAATAATTGGAAAATGAATAAGCGGAAATTTTAAAGCATTTGTGTTTGCAAAGAAAATTACTCAAAATATTATATTTTACGCTGAACAGCTTTCGAATTATTAATTGTGTCGAAAAGAATTTCATTCATTTTTATTCATTTTCTATTTTGTCAGATTACAGCATACGCAAAAAAAAAAAAAAAAATAGACATAAAAATTACGTTTTACAGCCATGAATAAAATTCTAATTTCAGCATACCATATGTGAAAATTACGTTTTACAGCCATGAATAAAATTCTAATTTCAGCATACCATATGTGAAACATTTCGACAGACTTCAACATAACCATATTAATATTATAGAGAAAAATTTACTTTATCTATTAGAGCATCTTGTGATAATTCTTCTGATTTCTTTTTAAAGCATAAATTCAATTCAGTTGAAGCTAGAATATGTGACAAAGTTCCAAAACGATGGAACAACATTGCTGTAAATTGTATAACTAAGATGAGAGCGAAGAAAAATACAAATACTAAACCAATTGGTTCTAATTGGAGGTATTCTTTGCTGATGTGAACCTAAATTTTGCAAATTATTTGTTTTGAATGAAAAACAAAATAAATTTTTATTAGTAATAATTAAAATTTGATATAATTTTTTTCTTTTTTTTTTTAGTTTTTTTAAAAAAGAATTAGTAACCTATTAAAATCAAATCCTTTTACATATACTGGTATATATATATACATTTCAACTATAAGAAAATTGTTCCAAAATCACCAAATACAATTTAATAAAAAAAATTTTCTTTTTTTTTTTTTTTGGTTAAATCCAACACCATTTCACCTGTAATTAATTTGGAAATTTTTTTTGTTAAAATGTAAACTTTGTAGATTTTTAGTAGTATAATGAATTTTTGAAAATGATTTGTATAACCTACAACAACATAATATGTTTTTCGTATGTGTTTATCAAAGAATTATGATGTTTTATCAATGATAAATTTTAATGTATTTCAAATAACCATTTATTTATTTTTATTTACAATAATAATTTTTTTTTTTTTTTTTTAAACATTTTTTTTTTTTTTTTGTATATTTTGTTGGTATTTTTCGTATTTTTTGTGTAAAAGATTTAGAATTTCTGAAATTTAAAAAAAATTGACAAGAAAAAAAAAACAGTATCAAATTTTATTTGAAAAGCAAAATTTCTTGTGTCAACTAGCTTTTAACATTTTTAAAAAATTTTGAATAATATTTTAAATTATTTCAATTCTAATTCTTTTACACATCTGTTTTCGTTTTTAATATACATATATTATATAGATATCGGATATAAGGTATCATTCAATCACATGCAAGGACGAGTAAATTTTTTTTTTTTTTTTTAATTTTTGTTCGCTTTAAGGAATTGCTTTTTTTATGTAATTTTAAGTAGGAATTTGTTTGGACCAAAACCAAGGACGGTACTTAGTTTTTTTTTTTTTTTTGCAAGAATTGTAAGAAAAATGAATTTAGAAATTTTTGTGATTTGTTCGTTAATTTTTTCTTGTTTTCTTTTTGTTTTTTAAATTATTATTTAATATTGCATTTTATATATTTAGTAATGTCTGATATTTGTGTTTTTTTTTTTATAAAAAATATTTGATAATTTGGAATTTTAAAAGTGTGGAGAAATAAAGAGAATTTAATTTTGAGTTTTTCCGATATGGTGGAGTTATTTGTTAAAAAAACCATAATATTAATTTTTAAAAGAAAATTGTTTAAAATTAGAATTAATAAAAGAACAAACACAAAAATCCAAATTTGAATAAATTATTTTTTAATAATTATTGGATAAAATGTTTAGACTAACGATATTTTTATTTAAAACAATTTTTTATATACATTATAACATATATTATATATATATTATATATTATATATTAATAATTTTTACCATTTTTTTTTTTTTAATAACTTTTTCTTTTTAATATTAAACAAGAAAAGTAAAGCTACCGTAAGTCTAAACATTATCCATATATTATTTAATAATGTATTTTTTTTTTATATAAAACAAAAAAAAAAACTATTCCATTGTAAACAATTTAAGTAATACATTTTTATTTTAAATAATTTTTAGTTGTCATGATGTCAGAAGTAAGAGGATGTATTCTTAACGGAAAAGAAAGTTCTTCAGATTTCTTGTATAGTGGGATCCTTACTTTATATAGCCTTCCGTTAAGTCGATTGACAAAATGTTGCTTTTTTTTCCATTTTTCTAGTGGGGGTTTTGGGGGGAAGGAGGGGAGCCTCCATTTCTTCAAAATTAATTATTTTTCATATGAAATTGTGAAAATTCAATATTTTTTATGAAGTAGGCATACGCATGGACATAAGTACCTACTATAAATATTGATTTTAGAGTTGGATTCAAAATTAAGATTTCCAGAATATGTATATATATGAGTATATATCAAATTCAGAATTAGGAAGAATTTTAGAGTTGGATTTTAGCAGACCCCCACTACTATAAGATTTTTATTGTTGAAACATGTACGAAAAAAATTAATTTGGAGAAATTAAAGAGTTGGTTTCAAAATCAAGGCTCCAATCATTTATTTATTCGAAATTTCTTTACTTTTAGAAAGTCGACATTTAGTCCAAGTCGACATTTTAGATTCGACATTTCAAGAATCGTTATACTGTACAAGTCAACATATTTGGCGTCGTCATTTTTGAATCGACTTTCTGTGAATCGATATTTTAAAAATCGGTATAACTTAGCAGATCCCTTGTATATATTTTTAAATCTTTGCTTTTGTTGAGATTTTCAAGTTTTAAAGTTTCATTTCATTCCAACTATTTAAAAAAGTAAAATGAAATTTATCATTTTTTTCATTTTGTCACTTTAACAGTTATTTTTCAGTGACTTGTCAATTAAAAAATCTTTTATTTCTAGTAAAATGGAAGTACTATAAATTAAATCCATTTTTCATATATCACAATTTTTGTAGCATATTTGCAGTCTTTCTTAAATCTATTAAGTAACTTAATAGATGCATTAATATATATACATATTTGTTTACAATGAAACTGTTTTTTTTTGTTTTTCTCAAGAAACAAAATTTTTTTTTATATTGAACCAAAAAATAAAAAATAATATATGTTTTGGAAAAGAATTTGAAAATAATAAAAAAACAAAAAATATTGTTAATAAAACATATTGAAAAAATGAATTAAAAAAACAAAAAAAAAATAAAGAAAAAAAGGAATAAAACACAAAACAATATAAAATTTAAAGATTAAAAAAATTGGGAAAAAAACAAAACATAAAAAAAAAAAATTTTGAATTTTTAAAACATAAAGAATTGTTAATTTTCATTGAACACAAAACTTAAAAACAAATTAAAAACTTATTTTTATACAGAAATATTTAATTTAATTAATTTATATTTAAAAAATAATAGCCCCGTTATTCAAATTACATTCAGCTAATTTAAATTAAATTAACTTACGAATTCTTTAATTTTAAATTTAATTGTCAGTAGCATTTCATTTTAAGTTTAAACGGTTTTTGCTAAGATTTTTTTTTATTAACTTAGTAATTTGAAGTTAAGTTGAAGTAGTAAGTGAATTTAATTTTGATTAGCATATTTTATAAAATGTATAACGAGACTTTATTTAGAAAAACAAAAAAAAAAAAAACAATATATATATTTATTTTCAAATTTAATAAAAACAACCTCAGATGTTTCTTCAATATAGGTTATGTTCGTCTTGACACCAAGTGGCCATTCAACATGTAGTTTATCTTTATTTAATTGCAACAAGAAAACAATTAATACGAACAATGCGTTGAACATGAAGAATGCAAAAACTGATTTATTCCTCAGTTCTATTAAATCTCGTGCAATTCTCGCCTTATTATATATATTGATTTTTATATAATTATATTATTTATATTTTATTATTATAGTTTATTTTATATTGCACAATTCAATACGTATTCCATATACACAGAACATTTTGTTTTTGCACACATACATTTGCGATTTAAAATATTTTATTTTGTGAATTTTAATTTTTTTTTTTTTCAATTAATTCCAAAATTTTCCACAAAGTTTCACAAATTAATTTTTTTTTTGTAGATTTAATTTTGTTTTAAATTAATTTTCAAAAGCATAAATACATAATAAAAATAAAAAAAATAAAGAAAAAAAAAAGAAAGAAATATGTTAGTAAATTCAAGAAATTCTGGGATTTTCAGCGATTCAGCACCTACATACAACAACATACACAGAAATAATTCTGTGTTAAATGATAATTTGACGTTATTTAGCTAAAATACAAATTAAATTTATTAAAATAATAATGAATACTATTAATATTTTAAAGCTTAAAACATATTCAAAATGATAAATTTAAAAATTAATGTGCTGAAACCGTTATGTAATAAATAACTGTCAGAAAACAACTATTCAAAAATTAATCATAATCAAAATTTACAATTTTGATACTTAGCACCTTTTGCACTAGAGTCCTTATGAAAGAATTTTGAAGTTATAAACAGAAAAAGGATTCCACTATAATTTTTTTTTTCTTTCATTTCCAAATTGATTTCTTCTAAAAACTCTCATATAAGAATCAAAGTGCACATTGTATGAAGTTAAACTTTAAACAGTTAAAAAAAATAAAAAGTTTTCTCAATTAGAAATAATTAATAACTTAATAAAAATAAAATAATAATAATTTTATAATACGAATAAAGAATGATTTAACTTCAGAATAATTTAGCACATTATAATTTATTTAAATTTAGCATTTCGATGATGATTCATTTACGATCAAAGTTGTACAATAAAAAAATCTAGTTTTAAATAAAATTATATAAATGTTTAAAAAATAATTAAATTTTTTTAAATAAATTATTAATATTAATTAATTTTTTTTTAAATGCACCCTTATAAAAAATTTTATTACATTTTTTTATTTTGTTAAAAGTGAATAAAAAATTATTTGAAGTTCGTTTGACGTTTCAACTTATTATGCAGTTATAATTAACAGGATTTTTTTGTGATATAACATGACATTGCTGATACATATAAAATGCCAGAAGGTTAAAGTGAAGGTAAAAAGCGAGTTAATGGAAATCAACAAAAATATGTAACAGGCTTTGTTTTTTTTTTTTACCTTGACGAAGCCCTATTCAAATATTTGATGAAATTCGCGTCGCGAACTCATTATAATATATGAATAAAGCATCATAGGTTTCAAAGAGTATGCTTTTAAATAATGAACGAACGCACACAAACTAAATTAGGACTTTAATTCTAATATATATAATTCATACATAAATATGTATATCAATTTATAATATTGTTTAACTATCAAACTTTACTACAAAAGTAAACATTAAATTTGACAGTTCAACTATGTTCAAACGATAATAAGGAAATAATATTTTGTTTGTTATAATAACGAATAAAATTTTAATCAGTTTTTAAACATTTTATATACATATATATATTTTTTTAGCAATTATACAACTACGCTCTACTGTATTTTAAGTAAGCTTGCAATGCTATTTTTAAAGCTATATTTTTGTATAAAATATTATATTATTTATATTTTTTATGTAATATGTACATTTTACCATTAAAGCACACTACAATCCTACGAAATGAACTGTAGATAATATCTATAGTTAAAGATAAAAGACGTTTAAAATAATTTGAAAGTGAAGTAGCACAAATTGTTTTTTTTTTTTATTAAATATTAATACATTAATTGTTTGAATGTTTTTTCTTATATCGTAAGATTGAAAATAAAATTACTTACAGTTCCATAATCTTTTAAATTTTGAATTTCTTATACTTTTTCTTTTGGCATATAAAATTTAAAGCGAATAATTTTGTTTTTTTACTGTTATATAACGTTTTTTACTTAAAGCTCTTAAAATTAAAAGATTTATTGCATAATATTATTTTCAACCTTCTGATATTTAACAATATATTTTAGTGGTCAGAAAATTTCTAATTTTAGCATTATATTAAGATACAATGTGTTGTAATTTAATTATATTTAATAAAACACACTCATACAACTTGAACAATCACACTAAGTAAATATAAATACAAAATATATTATTTTCATCTAAAGTATGAATTGCCTTTACGTTAAGGAGACAATAATGAAACAAAAAAAACACAACAGCATATTGCAATAATATGCACTAATTACAAAAATCGCTGAAATCCCATTTAAAAAAATATTTTACCTCTTGTGTTGTCTCATCATATGTAATGTTTGTTTTAACACCAAAAGGCCATTTAACATGTAAACTATCCTTATTTAATTGTAATAAAAATACAATTAAAACGAATAACGCATTTATCATGAAAAATGAAAACACTGAAGTATTCCTCAATTCTTTTAATTCAACAGCAATTCTTGCCTAAAATTTTCAATTTTGATTAAAACAAAAAAATAAAAAAACAAAAAAGCAAAACAGAAAAGCAAAAAATCTAACAATGATTTCCTGACATTTCCTAAAAGAAAAAAAAAATTTCAAATAAAATTCAAATGAATTTTTCACAAGAAAAAAAATGGCCTTTTCTATTGGCTGTAAAAACATTAAAACATTGACATTTGATACTGTACTTCTTCAATAACTTATGGTATATAATTAAATTACCTGTTCTTCTTTGTCCTGATCAATTGGATATAAATATTTTTCAATTAAATCCTTCCAAAAATGAGTTTCACTACTTGACATAAAATCAACTTCACCTTTACGTAATTCTGGATCTTCAATCCAATATGGATTTGTTAGGAAATCACGTTCTTCATGATTCTGGGCTGAACTTTCACTTGATGATGTATCTGATTCATCTCCATCTTTTTCAGCCACAGCTGCTAAATGGTGATCTTTTGAACCACTTGATGTTGTTCTGCGACGGCTATGTCCATGATGATGGCTTGAATGTCCATGTGGATCTAAGCTATGCTCTAAGGTTTCTAAACGTTTTTGGATTGAATCCAATGCATCAGCAATATGTGTCAGTTGGACTTTTTCATCACTTGTTTTACCATGTGTACATAAAATACACCGGAAGAGACCAGCTAATGATATTTCAATGGAGCCATCTTCATCTGGATTTTCACCAATACCACTTTGTAAAAATCCAAGTAAACTTTTTTGTTTAGCTCGTTTTGTTGCTTCTTCAGCTTCTTTCTTTTCAGCTTCTAATTCTTTTTTAGTTTTCTTTGCAACAACTTCCCTAGTTCCCCATGAAACAACATTTAAATTGATAATTGAATACAAGATTAATAGAAGGTACATAGATGGAATTGAAAGTAAATAAATTAGACCAGCTGTAATGCACCAAAACTCTTGAGGATGCAGACACGCCGCTATAAAGAACGAACCACACATCGCAATTAAGAAAATAGCTGAAGGGCTTCCAACACCGTCCTCGCCCAATTGCAAAGCAGTACCGACAATGACAGCCATCATAATCAGAGCATACATTGTAGATAATATCTGAGCCATTAGTAGTTGTATATTAGATTTACACGTGAAGCATACCAACATGAATAGTAAAATTGGAACGATATTGTAATGAAAGGAAGTCCAATTGTCAATACGAAAAGCAGCTACAAAAGCCCCCACCAACATAAGGAAAATTGTACCAGGTCCAAGAATTGTGCCACCCATCAACATCATTTGATAAAAGATGTATATCATTGAAATATTATCATTGATTTTAATAGTTCTTTTACAATCACCTAACAAGTCCATGATATTAGCAATAGTAGATGGCACCCAACGGCGACGTTGATTATAAAATTCATTAAAACCTTCAGGGCAATGAGTATATGCATCAGAAGCAGCAGAATATTCTACACGATAACCTCTTTGTAATAATAATGTACACAACCAACGATCTTCACCCTGATCGTATTGTACATAATGCCGGGCTTCATCAGATCTTGTTGTATATTTTTTCATTACATTATCATCCATCAGAGCTTTACCACGGAAAAGTGAAAAACATCCTGGGCTACAAAGTACACAACCAATCATATGTTCTGTTGCTTTTTGAAGCCAATGGCCAATAGCATATTCAAACATCTGATACCACACCATAGGACCAGAACCAATTGGATGAATACGACCACATGCTGCTCCTAAGTTCTTATTCTTTTTCATTAAATCGATTAGTAAAGTAACAGCAATAGGTTGGAAATCAATATCACCATCTAGTGTCAATAAGTATGTATTCTCTGCAATAATTTCTTTTCTTTCGACTGGTATTGGCAATTCCATAAGACGATGTCCAAGTAAATAGTACATGTACATTACTTGAGACCAACGTTTACGATGACGAATGCGATCTTTATCTTTAAGATGGGCAATCATTTTTGTTTTTCCTGGTAACACCCATACTAAACGTCCTCCATAAGGTGCGGGGTATTTTTTTGGTGGTCGAAGGCGAATTGTTGTTTGATGAATATCAGACGCAGCTTCATCAATAGTTGCAACAAGAAGTTTTACGAATCTGTTTACTTGAATATCATTATCACTATGATCTGAGATTTCAAAAGCATCATCGAAAAAAACGTGAGCTGAAAATTTAAAAATATTTAAAAAATTTCCTTATTAAACTATTTAACAGTATTTTGCTTACTTTCAAATTCATAATAATCTGGATCAACAACTCTTAAGTATTTTTGAGCCACTCTACGAGCACATTGATCTTCATCTAAACGCATAATACTTTTCAAGAACTCCATCATCTCATCTTTAGTTTCATGCCACATAGTACAACAGGCATAAATTCTTGTTATATTGTCTGACGATTTAATACTTGGTTTCTGAATAGCTGATCCATCCGTATGGACTGAAATTGTTTCATAATATTCATCGCCTTTTTCTTTTTGAATTTCTTCAAGATCCTAGAATTTAAAAATAATATAAATTATAAACTTTTTTACTTGTTTTAAAGAAAATTCGGGTGAACTAACCTCTGTTTTGACATCAGCTTGATCATCTCTTCTTCTATTAAGTGCCATCGACTGATCTATCAACAAAGAACTGTACATCGGACTAACGAATAATTTTTCAGTTGTTGCTAAACGTTCACATTTTGGAGTCCAAATATGTAATGTAATCCATGTTTGACTCAGTAACCATAGAATCCAGGCCCATGCCATTTGTTTCGATACAAAATCATCTAAATTGAATTGTGTAGGACTTTCAAAGAATAAGTAATCTGGAATTGTGCCATGGAAAAAGCATGGATCACCATTTCGAATGCCACAGGCAGCAATCAATAATGATACTGATACAGGAATTGTTAGATTAACTGGAAATGCATAACTAAATCCTTGAATTAAAATTTTGCAAGCAAACTTTCCAAAAACATAACAAAAATATGCTGCTACGATTTGTATTAATAAAACATAAGTGACAGTATCATTAGATGCATCGATATCTGTTGAATCAGCAATAGTTTGTGGTAAATCGGGTAATTGTGAAAAACCATTTGATACTTCATCAACCAAAATCTTGTGAGGCCCAAATCCAGCTCCAAATAATGTAAATAAATTAGATGGTTCTTCACCGCGAATCCACATAATCATCATTATTGAACAGAAAAATAAAATAACTTTCCATATTGAAATGAATGTACAATTAAAATATCTTGTGAATCTCATATCTTCTTTAATACGACCCAAACTTCTAATAAAACCTAATGAAGATTGTGTTGAAACATAATTTTCCCACCATCCACATGAGATCATTACAGAAGATACAGGTATTAACCAAAGTATTAAACGATTTTCTAAAAGTGGCCATACAACAAAACCAGTTACTTGAGCAGCAATTGCAGCAATATCAACTAAAGATTTTATTGCACGTTTTCCTTCTTTTGATGTACGTGACATAAGACCTAATATACCAGGTACAATACATAAACAATTTGTTAACATTGCTCCTTGAATTGCATTAATTTCTGGCAGTACAACAAACATTAATAATACAGTTCCAAGTACACTTAAACTTTCCATTAACCAACAAAATGCAAAATGTGATGTATATGGACGTTTATATGACTTAAAGAAACATATACGAACTGAACGTATTAATGCACCAATTTCTGGTATTGTATAAGCAATTATTATTGCCCATATCCATGCAATACGTTCCTCTTCTGGTAATTGTACAATAAATTGTTTATCACGTCCTAAATCTTTATTACAATATATTATTTTCTTATCTCTACGTATTTGTGACGTCATAAATAAAACACAGCCTTTTGCAATAACCCCACCACCCAATACTATAATAAATGTCATTAAATATGCAACTACTTTTAATATTTTTACTGTTAGTTCTAAACATGCTTGATTTGCTGTTGAACCACTATCTATTTTTAATGGCGGATCTCTAAAGACATCCCATCCTTTTGTTTCTTGTATGGTTCGTTGGCTAAAAGATATAAATAAAAAAAAATAAAAAAGAATATTAATAATTATATTCAGAAATATAATAAAAGCTTTAATATGTAATATTAAAAACTGAGCGTTAAATTATTTTTAGTAAAACTTATTATAAAAAAAAATAAAATTTATTATGTCATAATTTAATTTGAAAAGAATTTTTAGGAAAGATTATAAGATATAGAAGTAGTAGACCATTCTGCTCCTTAGATTATAAAGATTAATTTAAAAATCTACCTGGAAACAAATTCAAAGAATAAAATATTAATAACTTTTTAACTATTTTTTAGTTTATTATTAATCAAAATGTATAAAATAAACCTTTTCTTAAATTGTTTCAATTCAATCTTCACCCCTTTAAACTCTATATATACTGAAATATTAATATGTACTAGATAATATATTATTTTTGGGCTGTTATAGCCTTCATAATATATGCAATCATCAACCCTGATAGTAGATTTTAGTAGTTTCAAATTTCAAACTGACAAGAATCAGTGTTAAACAAAGCCCAATTAGCAAAAATTATAGCCCCTTAACTGACATAGTTCTTTTAGATTTGAGTTTTTTACTACTTAGTAAAAGAGATTTCGATAAAGATTTATGTAAGCTAGATAAAGAAATTAAGTATTTGATTTAAATGTTAAAGAAATCAATTATAGAAATTTAATATTTTAAAAGCAAACAATTAAAATAGATCTTTCCGATTTTTTTTTTTTTAATTTTAATAATTTATAGGCTCAAACAATACATACTTTTTAAATTGAAAATTACTAGAATTGAAAGACAAAAAAAAAATTTTTAATAAATTTAAATTTCTTGATGACCTACATTTTTCATTACGATTATACTTTTATCTGTTCATAAATAAAAAAAATTATTATAAAAACAATAGCTATTTAAGTATCACATTATATTTATTTGATTAGATTAATTTGTAGAAGTTTAAATTTAAAAGAATGTTGAACAATTTTGTCATGTTCATTACAAGTTTTCCATCAATTTTGATTTAAATTGTTCCATATAAGTTCATGACACATTAAAATCTAGGTCAAACTCAATAACTTCTTCCCTTTATCTTTTGATAAAAAAATTAAAAATTTGTTTTATTAAAATAAATATTTACCGGTTTTTGAATGACCTCCAATAGTTTTTTTGCTTGCCATTTTTAGAAAAAAAAATACAGAATTTGCTTTGAATGGGAATATTAATGCGAACCTAAAAAGATTTAAGCGGGAAACTTGTTTCGAAATTTTTGTTAGTTTTTGAATAGGTTTAGGTGTTTTTTAAAATTATAATTCTAATTTAAATTAAATTAAAATTATATTTGTATAAATTAATTATAGTTTTCTTTATTAGAACAGCTATAGGATGTGTTTTGGAATATAAATAAAATTTTTTTTTTTAAAAATGTGAACATAACAAAAAAAAAAAATGGTATGATTTTATGTTTAAATTTAAACTGTTTTAGAGAACAGTTGCACTTTTAGTACCTTGGTTAAAATTTAAAATCAAGGGGCCTCGGTGGCCTAGTAGGTAAGAGCGTATAAAATACGCTGTAAACACCGAGGGAGTGTGGGTTCCAATCCCACACACGTCGTAAGAGTTATTCCCCCTTACGACATGCGACAGCGACGTCTGAACAGGGAAGGTTGTGTAATTTCCTGTTCACATTTATGTGGCAGAGAAATGCATTAAAAAAAAAAAAAATTTTAAATCGTATAATTTCGTATAATAATTTTATAATTCAACTTTTTTAAAAAAGAGTTGGATGAGGGAACTATAATTTTGTAGTTGTGAACATTATTTTCAATCGTTCTTCGGACTTTTGTAAATAGAGGTTTAATTTAAGAGGGAAATTTCACTCTAAAAAGAAGCACACGTATGCTCTTAATATAAATGTTATCCTTTCTTTTCCGTAATCGTAACCCATGAAAAAATTATATCTTCTAAAGCTCGTTTACTCATAATGCAATATTAAAATTCAACTTCACGGTTTTTTTTTTCTAATAATCTCTATTCGTCACAATTTAAATATTTATAGATTTTTTAAATTTTTGATTAATCTGATTAAATATTACAGTTTAGGTTTTATTAATTATGCAAATTTTATTTAAAAACCTTCTTCTTACTTAGCAAAAACTCTAAAAATAAGCATAAGTTACCCTAATAGGAAAAATGTAATTTAAAGTGTTTCTTTAATTGTATTATTCCTTTAATTGAATTTATTTAGGAAAGTTTTTTTTTATAAAAGTTATCCCTCTTGATCTAACTAAATCTAAACGTGATTTAAGACAACCTAATGCGTACAATTTACTTTATTTAATTTTAATTTTTTAAATTTAATAATAACAATTTGATAAAAACAAGTTACTTAAAATATAATGCGACCGCCTTCTTTAAAATGTATCAGTAATTCTAATAAGTTATAATTTAATAAATGAGTAAATCACGTTTGTTATTTAAATTTATCTTAAAATTTAAAAGAATTTACAAAACGCAGTAGAGAAATGTTATTTTAAACTGTTTAATAAAAAAGCATTTATGAAATACTTCAATCACATTTTAAACATCTTAAAAATAATTAAGGTGCGTTTAAGAAAATTTATAATATTTGACCTGCTTTTAATTATTATCTCATGCAGGAAGGTGTTATATACTATCGCATGTTGTAACTGTTCATCACAAATTGCTTCATGATTGTTGACAAAATAGTAATAATAATAGGCGGATTTATTTGTTCCTTAGAGTTCAATTAGTACTTAGTCTTCAACTCAAAGTTTCCTGTACTGTCCTGTACTTTTCTACTTTCATTTTCCCTACGCTAGCTAATATACTGTGTGTGTAATTAAGAATTTCTTCCTATTATATTGTCTAAAGGGGAGCTGAATTTTCTAAGTAGAAATTTTATACTACCAAAAGGGTATTCTTGGTACCTTTGAAAAGTCTTCACTTCGCTTAAGAACAAAAAAAATTACTTTCTAAGAATAAAGCTTTGGTTTTATTTTGATAAGTTTTTAGCACATTTCCAAAAAAAATTGAAAAAAAGTTCGTATTAGTTTCACTCTGTCCGTCCGTTCGTCTATTTACAAAACTTCTACACCGTTAAAGATAGAGAAAAATATTTTAACTATGGGTAGGTCTCATAAAGAGATTAATGTTGTAGAAAAACTTTTTCATATAGCCCCATCCATTACGGAGCTGCAGCTCCTCTAACTTTGAAAAAGCCCTATTTTTAAATGCGTATATCTAATGTTTTACTTAACATTTTTTCAATATGAAAATGCCATTCGCATATCTAGTGTTTTACTTAACATTTTTTCAATATGAAAATGCCATTCGACAGTGATTTTTTTTTTATCTTTGTAAATCAATATCAAAATTACACAAGTATTTATTTTAAATTAGACTAGTATTTAAATTTACCGTTATGTGAAACCCAAATTTTGCATGGTTTTTCTACTTTCATAACTCCGGCACAGTTTTAGATCGCGTCTTATAATTTTTAGGTAAGAAAGAACTGTAAGAATTAATATAAGTTTTCTTCGGCAAGACATGAAAATTAAAGCTTTGATAATATATTTTTACGTGTGTGAACGGTTTTTCTTAGTTATGTAGGGTTCCGGACTTACAGCCCCTCAAAATTATAAAAAATCCCTTTTTCACATATTTTCTTATATGAAATTATAAAATCTTGGTGCAAACCACAATTCTAAACAGTTTGTATTATCTTTTGGAAATGTGCGCTTTTAAAAACGTTGGTTTACATTCTGCCTTGTTATAAATTATTACCTAAATAATTAAGAAGTACTATTGAAGCAACTTGACACTAAAGAAAAAATAATAAATAAATGACGTAAACTTGCATACTCACAAACAGAAACACACAATATTTCTATTTTATAATAGCTAAAGTATAACAAATAATCAACAGCTTATTAAAAATAATAATTCAAAAAATTGATACTATACTTGATAATTAGTATAGTAACTTGATGGACGACTTATGCCCCATAAAGGAGTGCAAAAGAATAAAATTTAATTTTCCTTCTTCCTTAGAATTCGAATTACATCAATTCATCAATTAAAACGAGCTTTTAAAATACTTAAAGTAGTAAATATACCGTATAATAAATCTATTTTCAGTGTCTCTATTATTTTTGCTCTACTGTAGACAAAATACGCAATAAACTACAAATAAAACAAAATATATTTACTATTTTTCTTTTTAGGTAATTTTGTTTTAAATATTTTTTAAAATGGAATTAATTTGAATAAATTAATTTTTTAAAAAGTTTAAACAAAAAAAAAAAACAAAAAATTAACAAAAGAAAATTAACATGGCTTTTCATACATAATAATTTGGTGTTGGTTTTTTTTTTTTTTTAATATACCATATAGTTCTATAATTTTCTAATGTTTCAAGTGGTGAGATAATGAGATCATCATATACATATATATATGTATAATTAAATAAGATTTAAATTCATTCATTAATTCCTCATTATATTGATTTTTAATTTATTTCTATTTAAGTTTTAGTAATTTTTTATTTTTTAAGAATTAATTTGTAATTAAAACAATAATAAATACTTATTAAATTGTACAATAGTTAATAATACTACTATATCTCATCTAAATAAACATCTTTCATAAAAATATACTCCGTATCCTACATTAAGAATATACCATCTGTCCGAGTATTTGTACAAATCCTCAAATTCAATATTAAGAAAAACTTTCTTGAGTTGACTAGAAGGCGGTTGCTTCAACGTAACAACTTATACAACCAAAGCCTTGTCGCTGAATCTGAGTTTAAAAAATTCAAGTATATACTTTCTATTTGTAGAGCTGAAATAAGACAATTAGTTGGTGTAATAACGGGCATACTAGAAGATTTGGTATGCACGTAGATCTTAAATATAGATTATACAGAGTAATTGATGTTATAGAGAGCGTGCAGTATTTTCTCTGCACCTGCCAAGGAAAAGATGGAAATATCTCGGTAGTTGTTTTTTCCCAAAATTTAATTGAACACTCTGACAAGGATCTGAGAAGCTTACAAACCTTCTTTCGTCAGAGTGGTATTATCATGGCATAAATCTTGGATAACTTAACACCAAATCTGGGCGATTAGATTCCCCTATACGGTTTGAAAGTGCACTAGTGATTACTGACGCATTACCCATCCATCATTACCCATCCCCATCCCCGGTTACCCATCATCAAAAAAAATAAAAAATTTAGAATATTTTTATTTTTAAAATAATAAGTTTTTGTTGAAATATTCTTTCATTTTTCTAAAACGTTAACAACAAAAGTTTGTATTTACTATTAGTGTTTACTATTAAAACAATTGTTTTTTTTTGTAATTGTTTTTAAATTAAATTAAAAAATTTTAGGAAATAATAAACAAATTTGCTCTAGAATCTTTATTTTCCGCATATTGTTTTGTTTTGTTTTCAAAGCAAGGTCTTTTGTTAGAAACATAAAACAAGTTAAAAGAAAAAAAAAAAGATTATAATAGCAAATTATTAGAAATCGATTATTAATTTTGAAAAAAATATTAGGTACCTAGTTTTATATTACAAAAAAACAAACCTAGTTTTGTATTAATCCAATTATTTCTGATTTAATTTATTGATTCTTTTGTTATTAATATTTTTCTGTTATTATTAAGGAAATAACAACTTGTAACTGGTTGGGTTCTATTGTGTAAAGATTAGAGAAACAAAACAAAACAAAGATTAAGTTATTAAAAGAAGGAATTTTGATGGTTATGGTTAAACAATTATTTAGAATTTTAATATCTAGACAATTTTTTTTTGTTTTTATTTAAATTAATAAAACTGGAGCCTCAGTGGCCTAGTAGGTAAGAGGGTATAAAATACGCTTTAAAAACCGAGGGGTGTGGGTGTGTTGTGTACATTTATGTGACAGAGAAATGCATTACAAAAAAATTAATATAACTACATATTATATTTATATGTTAATTATATATATATAAGTAAATTGGATAAATACATCTTATGTCTCAATGATTGGGTAATTGGATTTTCTTAGCATTGTCTTAATTTTCTTAATATCTCTGTCTTTTGTTTTGTGTTTTAATACCATATTAGTACTATAATTTTTCTATAAATTACTTATTTGTGAAATCGTGGTCACATAAATTAGAGATACAAAGCATATATCAGTTTTGATGTTTGCAGATTACACTTTACTATTGCAAATTTTTTTTTGTTTTTTAATTCACTTTTAAAATGTTAAAAAATGTTCCATGTGTATTTAACTGACAATAAATTCTAATATATTTTATATGGATTTAGTTTACATCTGTTAATTATGAAAGGGTTATGGTGACAATTTATTGAAGTATTGAATAAATTTTTTAAGCCAAAGGATAAGAATTAAAAAATTAAAATTAAAAAATGCATAAGTATTACTGATATTCGCAAATATGAAATGCTTTTGAGCAATGCTTAAGCAATTACATAAAACAGAATTATGGCTATCTTCATTACAACACTAGAAATAAGTCAAACTTTTAATACTAAGGTAGACAAAAAAAAAAATTCCTTGTACCGAACTTAATTAATGAACTACCGAATGAATAAAAAAATATAACTAAAAAAATAAATTAAAAAAGTATTCATTTAAAATGAATATTAGGAGTTTGATTTAAGCTAGTTATAAGCTTTACGAATTATTTATAGAATTGCAATAACAAAAATTAAATGATAATTGTAAATATTGTTTTTAACAATTAAATAAGCCATAAAAAACAATTAGTAAGCCATACAGCTAAAACTAAGGCTTTCTTCAACAAAAGAATAAACCTAGTGAAAAAAAAAATAAAACATTAAAATGATAAAAATTAAATTTTGAAATTTTAATCTAAGTAAACATGTAGTAATTTTTATGTGTTCGTTTCGTTCGTAAATTAAAAAAATTTTAAAATCACTTTGTACTACCACCGTGTACTGTTCATGTTAGCTCTTTTAGTAGCTAATGAGAAATAGTCCAAATTGACTATAATCGATCATATTTCTTATTCTAATTCATTTCTCGAAATAAGGAACGTGACAGATGCCCACCCTATGTGGATGTAACACAATAGTGGGAATCTACACTAGAGAACTTTTAAAATGGTTTAACATAACTTATGAGAATTTGTTTTGCATATGCACGTCGCATTTGTGGAATCACATACCATCACATGTGTTCCGCAAAGTTGGTAACTCATATTTGTATGATTTAGTAAAGTTTAAACGGTTAAAGTTGTATTAAAGTTTTAAAGTGACTTATACTGCAACAAGACGAGATTACTAGCAATATACTGAATATGACAAATGTATGAACATTCTCGTCAATCCAATTACATTTTTTTTCTTTTCTACTAGCTGTATATTTTTCTAACTATAGTGATTACTGATCCCGCTAGTAATTTGACATTTCATGTATTTCAAAATGGCGAAAAGTAAAAAAAAAAGAATTCTGAATAATAAGAATTTCATAAGTTTTTTTCTAATATAATACGGGGGGCCTCGGTGGCTTAGTGGGTAAGAGCGTATAAAATACGCTGTAAACACCGAGGAAGTGTGGGTTCGAATCCCACACACTTCATAAGAGTTATTCCCCCTTACGACACTTACAGTCACGCCTGAACAGGAAACTCTGTGTAACTTCCTCTTCACATTTATGTGTTTAATATTTTTTATATTTTTATATTTTTTTCAATTTAAAATAAAATAAAAATCTGAAAATAAATTAAGCATAAAATTATTTTTTAAAATTAATAAATGAAATATCTTGATAGTAATTAAATTATGCTACGTCTGACAGATATTAATTTGACATTTCGTATTACACATTCTTAAGATAGTAATACTAACTTATAGCTGTTGAGTTAGTCTGTTAAGATTTTTATAGTACTCAAGAGATAATCTTAAAATTGTACATAAGTGTGTTTAAAGTAAATTTTAAAATAAATGTAAATTATTATTTTTTTAAATTGCAATAAAACTTTAAAGTCCCTTAACAAAAAAATCATTTTTTCAAAAAATACTTGCAGTGATTTATAAAAATTCATTTTGTTTAGAGGCAACTAACTGAACAACTATTAATCTTCTTGATTTAATTATTTTAAGTATTAAATTGCCATAATTAAAATAACGATCTTGGAAACATTTAATTTACCAGTTATATTTCTTAACCATTAACTATATGAAATAAATAAAATGTTGAAATAAAATATAAATTAAGCATTTTTATATTTCTATCGTGACTATAAATTTAAAAAAAAATAAATAAAAAATATTATTATAGATATAGTAACAAAAATGACATCTTTTAAAAACGATATTTTAAAAATATAATTTTATAATGTTTATTTTTAAATTTTATTCATTTTTTTTTTTTGCTAATGTATTTTATTAATTTACCAGTGTGAATTTCAATAAAACAATATTAAAACAATTAAAAAACAACTTAAAATATATATTTTGTTTTTTATTGCAAATATTAAATTTTTGTTTAATGTTAACGCAATCCGTTGCGGATCTTAGACAACGAGTTTTCAAAATGTTTTTTTTTTTTATTTGGTGATTAACGGTATAGTAACTATATTAGAGATCATGTGAGGTATTTTAAGATAACTTAAGATCATCATCACAAAGCTTTTATTAAAATTTTATTTGTAGAGAGGAATACAATTATTTTTAGGTGATGAGACCTCATACAATTCATAATCATTAACATTTTCTTAACATTGGCTTAATTTTAATTAATATTTTGATTTTTTGTTTTCAAAAAATTTTAACACCTTCTCTATGGGGGTCATAATTAATAAACTTGATTTTCTTGAGATTTTCGTATTTATTATCATGTCATGAATTTAAAAAGCAAAATTAAAAAAAAAAAATGATTTCAAAAAACTTAAAAAACTTTATTATTTTTTGATAAATTAGATATTTTTAATATTGTAAAAAAATAAAATAAAAAATAATTTCACTAAAATATGTTAATAAAACAACAGAAGCAATATTTGTATCTATACAATAAATTTTAAAATGCAAAAATAAATTTATAGTACAAGAAACAGGACATATTAATTTCAATGAGAAAACTAGTATAGTTGAACCGGCTATTATAAGATTTTAAATTTTAGATAATAAATTCCGTTATTGATTTAAATTATATATAGAAAATTTGTTTTAGTACTTTTACAACACAATAAATAAATACAAACACAGTAAATACTCCATTTTCATTCCAGAATAATTTCATGATGACAGGATCATTAAAAAGTTTCGTGGTACATATTTTAATTGCTTGTTTTATATGAGATATGTACCAGTTTATTTAAATTATTTGTTGTTGTTGTTTAATAGGCGTAATATGATACTTTTTCTTACACTTAGGTACTGTTATTCGTTGTACACTTCAATCCCATTAGATGCTTGTTTATAACAACAGCTATTCGAATCATTTTAAATCATTTGGTTGTAGTTTTTTGTAAATAAGACGAAAACAGGAGAACATTGATTCGAATTCTAAAATAAGAGATGCTTATAGTAATTAAGATTATTCAGTAAAATCCGAAAAACATTTCTAATGGGCTTTGCAAATTATTAATTTTTTTTAAAATTCATCTTTATATGACAATTTTTTTAAACATTTTATTTTAACATTTTACAGTGATGATTTTAATGTTTACTTTTTAATTCCTTTATATTAATTTTTAGAATGTCGTAAAATCAGGATTGGATGCGACTGCTCGTTTCCCAAAATCTTGTTTCATCAAGATCTCGTTTTTTAAAATCTTGCTTCTTAAAATCTTGTTTTTTTTAATAATTCCACATAAATGTGGACATGATATTTACAGCCTGTCCTGTTCAGGCGTGGTTCGGTGCTTACCGCATTTTTTATACTCTTTTACGCACTAGACTACCGACGCCCTATTTGTTTTTTTTTATTTTTAGCTAAAATATATCCTAATTATTTTTTTCATACATATTGCAAAGCCTTTAAAATAGTGAGGACTGCCGCCCATAAACCTTCGCTAAACAAATTATTGAAACCTTGATTTTGTAACCAACTCTAAACTTTCTCTCCTTATCTCTCCTTATTTTTGAGATACGAGCATTCGTAACGCCCCAGTAAAATCATTTAAAAGCAACCATATAGGACAAAAAAATCATCTTAAAATTTAAACTAAAAATATTTGATTTTAAAATGGAATGGAACTTTAAAATATTAAACATAAAGAAAAAATAGACAAACAATGTAATAGAAAGTAATTTAAATTATAAACCATTAAAATAATGCAAAAAATGGGACACTTTGTTGCATTACTTCCTTTTAAATAAAAATTAAAAAAAAAAAAAAAATTATAGACGTAAGATGAAATTATTAATCATTGTATTGTAGTTTTTTGTTTTATGTCAATGCAGATTAATATGGTTTAAGATAGTATATAAGATAAGATACTTTTTTGATTTAGAAGTATTTCACTATAAAAAAAAAATGAGCTAATAAAATCGCCATTCATTTAGACACAGACATATTATGTCTATATTATATTCTTTTATTATTTTTAATCTGATATTTTGTTGCGATTTTTCTCTGATTAATAACTAAATTAATCGAATAAATTGGCACGTTTCTTTCATATGTATTTGTTTATTTTTTTTTTTTTTTTTTAAACAATATTAAATATATTAATTTAGTTTTTTGTTTCAAAAAGGATTTAAAATAACAAATGATCTGTTATTCTAATATATTAAAGTATTAATTAAGAGTATATTTTTTTATAAATTATTATTATCTTTTAATTATATGAGTAAATAAAAAAAAAAAAAATAAATAAATTCAGTAATATTAATTTTAAGATTAACATCTTTAAGTAGATATCCATTATTCTTATAAAGATTGTATTTAAATTGCTTTATTTTTATTTTTATAAATTAACCATTTTTAATATCTAATTATATAAGTTTATTTATACATAAAATCAACATAAAATTATTAATGAATAAAGGTATAGGTACACGTGATAAATTCAAATATTCAACTAATTATAAGATATTTTTATATTATATCTAACTTTATTCTATAATAAACTAAAACGCAACGTACGTAACCATATAATAATAGGAAATATTTTAAAATAATCAATAAAAGTAATAAAAATATTTTTGAACTCATTTTATTAATACTTCAATTTATAAACTTAAGAAAATTGAATTATTTTATTAATAAATACCATTTATCGTACAAAGTAATATGTCCGATTCGTAAAATATGAACCTTTAAAATTAATCACTGTTTTTCTTCACTTACACAACAGAATCATTGTTTTAAGGCAAAAAAATCTTATTATAACTGTGTTAATCATACATTATAGGGAATTTCGACTTAAAAAGGTAATAAATGGTTTATTAGATTACTTACAAAAGTAAATTAAAGGTTTAGAGATCTGAGGAGACCAGTTTGAGTAATTCAAAAAAATGTTTGTTATTTTTTCTATATCAGCACTTTTAAACGTTAATATTCGTATTTATTTATTAACATATAGCAGACTCATTTTATTTAATGTTAATAATTTTTTTGTAAATGTATGATATGTTATAAGTAATATACAATGGACCTAAATTAGGGTAAGTATGCATCTACAAGCTTTCCTATCTAACTTTTTATCTAATTTACCTATACATATTTTTAACCATTTTTGTAAATTTCGACTTTAGATTTTTTTTTTTTACGGCGGAAATGTGACAGTTATTTCAAGTATTAAAAATTATAGTGTTTATATGAACGATCTAACCAGAGAGATAAATTTCTATATTTAACATGAAAATAAATCAAAAGGTCAAATTGTTATAAAACTAGCAAGTATTTGATTTAAATCTTAACTAATTTTAATTAACGTTAGTTTTCACGTTTTATTTATTTCAAAAGTGTTTTCTAATAATTTATTTACGTATACATTATACTTTCTTATATATATTTTTATTATATATTTAGTATTTTATTAAAATAATCTTTTAATCATTTTTTTTTTTTTTTTTATTATCTGGTTGCTTTATTAATAACGAGAAGTCAATTAATCTAGTAAATAATTATAATTTAAATTTATTTTTTAACAACTTCCTAATATAGATACATATGTATATCTTATTTGAAAATATAGTTTTGTATAACACATCATTAAATATGATAAATAACATAATCTTGTATTTTAAAATAAATTTAATTAACATAAAATTTATTAAAAAAAAGAAAATACAACATTAATCAAACAAAAAAAAAAAAAAAACCAACAAAAAACAACTATTTTTATCAAGGAACTAGAAAAAAAAAGGAGAATTTCGGAGCGTGCTAAAAACAAATTATTATTGACAGTTGTGTTGATATGATTTAAATTCACCACATGAATTCTATGTATGGTGAATATACATGCATTCTATGTATATATTTTATTACTAAATAACTATTATGAAATACAAATTGTCATGATTATTATATTAAAATTAAAAGATTTTGTTTACTTTAGTTTCCTTCTATGCAGTTCTTCTATGATTCTACAGTTAGATGACTAAAACTAAAATAGTTTTATTAAATATTTGCATTTATGTGTCGCGTTTATTTTTGTTTTTCTCTCTCCAAGAAGTTGTATGCTTTTCTTGTAGTAATTTCTCTATTTTTCATCTATCCTCGTGCTATGTTCTATACTTTTATCTATCTCAAGACTCATAATTTGAAATTTATTAACAATAATCGTATCATAATTTTTGATAAGTTTAACTATTTTTGGAATTTGTTTTTTTTCTACAATCGCCATTTTGTAATCTTTCAGAGTCATAAATTCTTCTGAATATTTGCCTTTGCCAAATTAAGAAGAAATTTTTATTAGCCATTATTGTCAACACAGTACGTATACATATTATTGTTTTATTAATAATTTGTTTAGTTAATAATTTTGTTTAATTTGTCAACAATTTTAATTCAAATAATCGTTTTTTGGCAAAATAGAATAAAATCTATTTCCGACCTTTTTTAATCACCTTTAATACCACATTTTATCATCTTTTTAGCAAAATCAAATCTATAAATTCGATATATCTTGTACTGTAGTTGATTTTTTTTTCATCCCTCGATTTATTCATATAATTCGTTTTGATCGTGTATTTTAGAGATATTTTTTTTTTTCAGAAGTCCAATTATAAATAAAATCCTTAGTTTCTAACCTTTTAATGACCTCTGCCATAAAACACTTAAAAGCATAGATATAAACCCGAAAAAATCAAATAACTTGCCTTTTTTTTTGTTTTAAAATAAAATCAATAAATTATAAAATAAAAAACTGTCAGATAGTCCAAACTATAAAATAGGATATTAATTGAGTTTTTTTTTTTTTTTTATGATTTAAAACTATAGGTATTTTTATTCTTTATTTTAATATTTATTTAATTTGCAAATACATATAATATAATATATTTTATATTTTGTTGCAAAATAAAATTTATGTGGAAAAAGCATTTAATATTGTTGTTGTTGTTTTTAAATTAAATAATAATAAATTATGTTAATAATAAAAGCATTAACAACACTTTAAAAGAATCTTACTACTGAAAAAATAATTTTCATTTCCTTCCTAAAAAATCTTCGGCAAGTAACCTTCCTATATAGGAAGCCTAAATTCGATAGCATAAAAAAATGCGGTAAAAAAATGGATTGAAAAGAAGTCATAAAATCAAATAAAATAAAACGATGTACGTAATGTAGAGAGAAGACATAGGGCTTACATATGACAAGTAACACCTTAGAATAACAAAAAATATAAATCAAGAGACTTTAAGTAACTTTTTAGCTCAAAAGAAAATATGTATAAATAAAAAAGTTTTAGATAAAATGCAATATATGTCACAGTGGAGTCAAACTGCAGTATAACTGGTACGCTTAAGCTTTAGTTAATGAAAAACTCTTTTTCAAATATCATATTTTATGAGTTTAGCACTAATTATTTAATATAAATCTTAATCTATAAAATTTCTATGTAGTAAAAATATAATCTTCGATTAGAAGTTGTTAATGTTAAACATGTTTCTACATGTATTTTTGCTTTTCTAAATATAACACTCTCGTCTAGTGTTGCTTATACGCTATACTTACTCTATCTATACTGTCACAAAATATAAATAAAGCTTAAAATAAGATTGAACTTGTTTAGCTTGTTGCGTCTATAACTAAATTAAATACGTTGGGTGTTTACGTTATAGAAAAATAAAAAAGATAACAAAAAAAACTCGATTTTATTTGAAATAGCATATACCTAACGGTTTATTTAATTTTCTTATAATTTTATTCCCTTGCTAGATATTTTCTTTTATCATTTACGCGTTTGTTTATCTTATGAATATATGTATGTATGTATGTTTTTTTTTTTTTTTTTGACATTTTCGGCTTTTTTAAATACTCGTATATTTGTTGCTTATCTTAAACTAGAAAAACAAGTTTCACTTTTAATTACTTTAAAATATTTATACATTTTTGTATTTTAGATTTTTTTTTTTTTTTTTGAATAGTTCAAATGATAGGATTTTGTTAGCACTCATTTTGAAATGTATATATATAAGTATGTACATATATATATTTTTTTAATTTATTTATATTAGAAAATAAAAGTTTATTTTTGATATTTTTTATTTTCTTTATACCTAGTATATTTTTTGTTTTTTTTGTTAACTTGTTTGGTTGAAAGATGGGGCATTTTATTTTTATTTTTAAAATGACTATGATTAAAACCAGATCTAATGACTGTAAAGAACTTGATATAATTTTTTTTAATTTTTACATTTTCTAAAATGATAACAAAAGAAGATGTTGATTATGATTATATCATGAGATACATTTATGGTTTAAATTACCGGATCTAGAATAGTCTTAGAAAGAAATACCAACAACAATAACAACAACAACAACAGTATAAAATATAAATAATAGTATTTTATTTTGTTACTGTATTATATCATATATTCAAAGATCATATACATATACATATATATGTATGTAAATATGTAGTTTAAAAGTATTAACTGTATATATGTACATATGTAGGAAGGTAAATCAGATAAAATTATGAATAAGAAATAATAAAAGAAATTTGAATAATTGTGAAAAAGCAAAAAATGATGACAAATATTTTTAATAAGACTTAATGGTCAAGGTTGATTGAATTTTTAAAGTAATAATTGAATTGAATCTTTTTAGATTTCTTTTTTTGCAAAATGGAAACTTTGATTATAAAAAAAAAAAAACAGATATAAAATTGCAATGGAAATAATTTATTCTAAAAATGTTATTGTTCACTTTTAAATAAATTTACCTTAAACATTTATAACACTTTGGCATTAACTGAAACACAAATAAATGTTGCACAAATTATTTTTTATAATAATAAGATTTTAAACTGATAAATTGACTCTATTTCGAAAGTTGCTTAATAGTTAAAAATTTATAAATTTATAAATAAAATTTATGAAAATATACAAAATTTAGAAAATAATATTATTTGGAATAATTAAGCTTGGAATAATAAGGCTTTTAATATTATACAAAACGTTTAAAGTAATCGCATCATCAAAATACTTCATCCAAAGTACTTAGTAGAAAAATTGTCCAATTAAAAAAATGCCCATTTACAAATTATTCAAAGCCAAAAAACAAATTGCTTAGTTACCAATTTAAAAATTTTTATATTTTTTAGAAGTTCTTTTTGATAACGGTATTCATTAAAATAGTTTTAGTAATTTGCATTCAATAAATATGATCATATTGAAAATAAGCTTCAAAATTAAATTTTCGGCCGTAAGAATTAAGTTTTAAAAATTATATCATAATATTAAAAATAATATCCGCCAATTTCATTGCCCAAATTTTCAGTGAACTCAATTCAAATTATTTTTTTATGAATTGTGATTAATATTAAAAAAAAAATCATCGTATTTTTATTATCGAATCTTTAAAATAATTATTCTCTAAATTATGTCATATAATTAAAAGTAATATAATTAAAATTTGGGAAAAAAAAAAACTTTAAATATATGTATGCATATACGATGACATATAAGTTAAAACAATTTTAACAAGATCTAATTTTTATTTATTATTTAGCATCTAAATAAATACTCGTAAATTCAAAATGTACTCTTTATTTTTAATGGTTATTTTTTTACTGCAGATATAGTGTTTAAATTGAAGTTGTTTTTATGAGCTATAAAATCTGATCAAAATCGTGGGAAAATGTTTTCGACAAGTTGTAGAAGATTTAATTTCTTTTTTTTTTCAAATCCTGTTAAAATTTTATTTTTTTTTAGTTATTTTCTAAATATAATTATTAAAAACTATTTTTGCAAATTATTTCTCAGACATTTTTTTAAGAAATTATTACATAATATATAATATAAGCTGGCTAAGTGAGTCTGTTAAGTCTGAGTCTGAGTCTGTTAAGTGAGTCTGCTAACATTAAAAAAGAATCCATTGCTCAATAAATTTTTTGCCAGAGAAGGAACTTTCTAAAATCATCATACCAATTGAAATGTCAATTTGAAATCACTGTACAAACAATTTTAATTCTAATCTGAAATTCATTTTGAAGAAAATTGTTATTTATTTTTATTTATTCTTAACTTGCCTATGTATACGTATTTGATTAATTAAATAATTAATTTTAAAGAAAAACAAGGTAGAATGTAAACCAACGGTTTTTAAAAGCGCACATTTCCAAAACTCAATACAAATTGTTTAGAAGTGTGACTTACACAAAAATTTGAAAATTTCATGTAATAAGAAAAAACTTGAAAATAGGACATTTTTGAGATTTTGAGGGGCCGTAAGTCCGGAATCCTATATAACTAAGAAAAGCTGTTAACACACGTAAAAATATATTATTGAAGCTTTAATTTTTATGTCTTGCCGAAGAAAAGTTTTTACAGGTGCCTAAGTTACAGGTGTCTAAAAATAGCAAATTTTCAATTTTTGAGGCGTAATAACTCTTAAAGAGGGGGCGTTACCAAAAAATTTTCTGAGGAAACTTATACTAATTCTAAAAGTTCTTTCTTGTCTCAAAATTTCAGGTTCCTATCTAAAGGGGTGCCGGAGTTATGAAAAAAGAAATTTCATGCAAAATGTGGTTTTCACATAACGGTAAATTTAAATCGTAAATTACAAAATATTACATAATTTTGATATTGTTTTATATAGATAATAAAATTTTCGATCTTCTGCCGGTTTTAGATTGCAAAACTATTACGCAGTGCCCGAGATATATACATCTGAAAATGGGGCTTTTTTACAATTTTAAAGAGCTGCAACTTTGGAACCCTTTACAATTAAAATAAACCTTTCACACACGTAAAAATATATTATTGTAGCTTTAATTTTTACATCTTGCAGAAGTAAAATGTGTGCAGGTTCCTAAGTTACAGGTGTTTAAAAATAGCAAATTTTCAATTTTTAAGCCCTAATAGCTCATAAACAGGGGGTGGTCCGAAAAAATTTTCTGAGCAAACTTATACTAATTCTAATAGTTCTTTCTTGCCTCAAAATTTCAAGCTTGTATCTAGAAGCGTGCCGGAGTTATGAAAGTAGAAAAATCATGCAAAATTTGGTTTTCACATAACGGTAAATTTAAATACTAAATTTAAAAAAATTGTATAATTTTGATATTAATTTACAAAGATAAAAGAAATACCTGTCGAATGACGTTTTCAGATTGAAAAAAGCTTAAGCAGAACATAAGATATATGCATTTAAAAATAGGGCTTTTTCAAAGTTTGAGGGGGTGTAGCTCCGTAATGGGGGGGGCTACATGAAAAAGTTGTTCCACAAAATTATTTTTTTTATAAGACCTACCTATGGTTAAAATTTTTTTTCTCTATCTTTAACGGTGTAGAAGTTTTGTAAACAGACGGACGGACGGACGGACGGACGGACGGACGGACAGAGTGAAACTAATAAGCACATTTTTTCAAAATTTTTTTGGAAATGTGCTAAAAAATATATTAAATTATATTTAAAATATAATTTTTTTTTAAACTTACCTTCCACCATAAATATCTTGTGTCAATGGTGTACTTTCATCATCTGAATAATTATCATCACTATCAGCTATTGGACCAGTACCACCACCAGGCCCTAAAGGGCGATGCCTTATATTTGACATCTCCCAATTTTTTTTAATTAAAGAGAGTTTATAAACTCTCTTAATTTAAAAAAAAAATGGAAAATTTTATATTATTTCAAATATAAAAATGAAAATTGATTTTGAATTTGCAAACTGTTTATTGTATGATTGAAGTGTGTTGAACTTTAGAGTTCAATTCACTTTTCAGCAATCTGAAAAACAAAAATTGAAATTTAGATTATATTTATATAATTATTATTAAATTTTTAATTTTTCTTTCATTTTTAAAATTTGCGGCTACAATTAATATTTATTTATTTTACCTAATAAAATTTAGGTTTAGGCCATTTACATAATGGTTAAGAGAATTATTAGAGAATTGAGTTTGAGTAGATAACACATAAATTGTAATATATAGTATGGTAACTGGAAAGCTGCCCATTTTTAAATTAAAAACATAAAAAGTTGGGGCAAAATTTGTTCGAGAATTTAGATCATACCCTTTGGAACAGAGAAATCGACCTCTGTACGAACATTTTCTTTAAAAGTAAAAATGCCTTTATAAATATGTGAGAAGAGAAGTTTGCTAAAATTAAAAATTAAATTATTTTCTTAAATAAATAATTATGTTAATGAACAAAAGAAGGGAAACATAAGTAAAATATAACTATCAGTAATTTTACCTTGAAATTCAATTAAAAATTATAATTATATAATTAAAATTTAAGTTCAAATTTATTTTAATTGTAGAATTAAAAAAAACGTTGACTAATTAATTAGACTACAATATTGAAATCACTTAAAATATATTATAATAATACATACATAAGTATATTTTTTTTTAATAAATCATATTATTATTATGACATTTTAATAACTGTCAATTACAATATTATCATAATATATTTATCAGAATTTCAATTACCATTAAGATTTTATCAGATTTAATATAATTAATGCCATAATTGTATTATTTTTTTTTTTTTACTTTATAAAATTAAGTACTTATGTGAAGTTATTGCCAGAATTGAAATAAAATATAGAATTATTGAATTAATCATTGAAATATAAATATGCATTATTATATGATAGGAAATTTTATTTTAGCTATATAGGCGCTAAGGTTATTAAAATATTCGATATTAGACGAGAACAATTCCATAGTTATAATTAAGATAATTCGATGTTCAGTCACGATAGACAAGTATGGCGTGCGTTTCGGTTCTTGCTTTGAGAAGAGACATAGAGTTTAGGGGCTTATAGGATTAACTATCACATTCAAAGGTAGAGTTAACTTTGTACTGAAATTTCGAACCGATTATATGTAGAGTTAAATATGAATTTGAACTGTCAAAATCAGATGGGAAAACTTGGTAAATTTATTTTAAACAAACAATAAGCCGTCAATGCAGCCAGAAAAACTATAATGTTGTTTGTTGTTTGTTGTTTATATGTTTATATTTTATTTGACTGTATCTTATAATTAATATACATTCAAGTGGAGCGTCCTTTTCCTTTCGAATGTTATATTAAGATATTAGTGTTAATTCAAATAATAATTTTAAAATCTAATAGTTATATCAAATTATATTATTCTAATAATATTATTATAAAATAAAAATTTTTAATTTTTTTTAAACTTCTTTATACTGTTGTATGTTTTTTGTAAATTTTTTTTTAAATTGATACTTTTCAGCATTCTTAACTGTTTCGAATATTTGAATCTTAAGTGAAATCCTTTCAAACATTTGAATCTTGAAGTTTTTGTAAAATTTCCGGATAAAACATATAAAATTAAATATTTTCTTTAACATATAAGGAAGTTAAAAAACACGTATAAAAATATGTTTCTAATATTATTCTAAAAAAAAAAATAATTAAAAAAGTTATTAATCTGACTTCTAAATGAAATACAAAATTTTATTTTAACCTCGCCATTGTTGAATTTAATTAAACAATAATTGTCAAAATAATAAAAAAGTACTGTACTTTTTGTTTTTGATTTTTTATCTGTCAAAACAAGAACATTTTAATTGTTCCAAAAGTTAAATCTTTTTTTTTTTTTTAATTTTAAAATTCCGTTAATTACGGTAATTATAATAATTTTTTTTTATTGTCCAATAAAAAAAAAAAACCATTTATAAAAACAAAAAAGCCGTAACTAATAATAAATCTTTAATTTTAATAAACTGGTTAATAAACTTATTTTTTTTTTTTTATTTATGATTTGTTAGAAAAAAATCACGATATAGGGAAGTAATTACACTATTAATAGACATTAGGCTCTAACTGAATTATTGTACAATGACTAATACAAATTTTTTAATTCAAAATCATCATTCTTATCAACATTATTTTTTTTATTGTTTTTGTTGTTACTTTGTTACTGTTTTAATTATTAAAATATTGATCAAAAAACTAAAAAAAAATAAATATTTTCCAGTTTTTACGCGTTAAAGGCGTTAAAGCGTGAATTTGCTATTCTTTTTTTTTGGAGAGGTTTTTTTTAAATGTTAAAAATGGAACGCAAAAATTATTCGTTACTATTGGAATGAGTACTAGATACCATGACAAATAAGAAAAAAAAATAATTACAAGAGATAAATCAAAGTAATTTTTCACAAAATTTTTTTTTAGGCTTTATTTTTTTTGGAATTTTTAACTGTTATTTGATAGTTAAAAAATATTAATAATTTTTTTTCCTGATTTGAATATCTAAATGATTAGTTAACTTTAAAATGTGAAGACAGAAAAAGAGATATTATTTTAACATTAACAACATGTAATAAGACAACAAGATTTAATAAAAATGAGTAGAAATTAATACTAGATGTGACTGAAACTATATGTTTTTAACGGATGATTTCTGTGAATGCAATTTATAGTAGAGCTTTAGAACTTAAATGATTAAAATTTATGAAGATGACAAAAAAAAAAAGATAGTGATTCACTTATTGTTCTCTCGTTCTGAGTTGAAGCACAGAATAAGTAAGTCGTTAGTAAATTCTTTGACAAACATTAATGAAATATATATGGATATATGAAATCAATCTCTTCCGGTTTAAAGAAAGTCTAAAATGTTTCTAATAGAAGAAAAGATCGGATATATATAACACAATGAATACAATCTGGGTTGGAATGAAGCATAAAAAATGTGACTGTCATAAAATTTTTATTTAATAGTAGTCAAATTTCAAAATGTCACTCTAAAGAACTTAGTTTAACTTTTTTGTGATTTTAAGTTTTGGATCGCTGGGCCTGCAACCTTTATAAAATTGATTTATTATTTGAATTATAAATTTTTTTATATAAAATTGTTTCACATTTTTTTTTTTAAATATAAATTAATAAAAAACATTACCTAAAATTTTTCTCTTAAATGGTTTTTAATGTTATCCGATGCAATTAATAAGAAATATAACTTGTTGAAATCTTTTTTTCATTCATAATATTTTTTTGTTTTAAATTTTAAATAAATATAAACTTTAATTTATGTATACATATATGTATGTACCTATATACGAATTTGTATTTAAATTTAATTTATTGCCAAAATAAAACAAAAACTATAGAGACAGAGGCAGTCCTTGTAGAAGAACTAGTCTTTTAAATGTATATATATATTTCATTTTTCAATTAATCTTTTAATAATTAAAAAAAAAAAATATTTTTAAACAATTATTAATTTGAAAATGGAAAGTGTTAAAAAACGCTAATTATATTATGATAAATAAAATTATCAGCATTAAGTTTTGTTCAATTAACAACATTCAAACAAATTTAAAAAAGGTTTAAATCAATTTTATAATTTTTAGATTAATTCAGGAACACTTAGTCACATATATGTGAATGTCATTTAGCATAATTTGCGAGAAAAATATATTAAAAAAATACGAGTTTATATCGAATAAATTGCATGAAATTCTGCAATGAACAGAATATAACAAAAATTTACTGCCGAATGCCAGCACTGTCAGCATAGTAAAAAGGCTATTCTAACTTAAAACAAATACAAGGTGCCTCGGTGGCCTAGTGGGTAAGAGCGTATAAAATACAGTGGAAACACCGAGGAAGTGTGGGTTCAAATCCCACACACGTCGTAAAAGTTATTTCCCCTTACGACATTTACAGCCACGCCTGAACAGGAAAGGCTGTGTAATTTCCTGTCCACATATATGTGGCAGAGAAATGCATTAAAAACAAAACAAAAAAAAGCAAATACCATCAAGATTACATAATAAGGAAAGTTGAAATTAATAATACGGAAAGCTGATTAAAAGTAATCATGAAAACAGAGCAATGAATAAAATGTTGTAAGGCAAACTCTTACAAAGGAAAGTTTGAAAGATAAACCACCATAATGAACGAAAGAATATCGATAACATGAAACACTAATCTATATGGGAATTACCACTAACTTTAATAGCTTACTATTAGATATACCAAAAAATTAAAAACTGATAAACATATACTATAAATATTTCAATATATGTCAGACATTAATAAGAAAAATAAGTTTCTTTACCTTTATTACTTTAAAAATAAAAGTGTTTCTCATCATTATCGTAATACTTGGAAATTTTAATTAATATAGGAAGAAGTAAAATTAAAAATTTATTAACAAAAATATTACACAGAACTTGAGTCATACATCTTCATCAGTGTTATTTCCAATTTAAAAACGTACATAATGCGTATTCTGTTTTTAGATAAAACCACTAATTATGATATCCCATCAATAAATTTTAGCACTTTTTAATATAAATTGTACAAAAAAAAAAAAATAAAAAAAAGGAATTTATTGCTGTAATAAAAATGAATCATTTGAGGTTAATAACATGTATTATACAAAATATACGCGCATAAGGTCATAATCTATGATTAGTTTATATTATTTTTAAAAATATCCAATATCTAAAATAATTTGTACACATAATTTTTTAAGTACATTAATTTGTTACTTTTATTGGTAACCATAATCAGTAATTAATGTGACAATAAAATAATTATTGTCATGTTAATTAATTACAAAAAATAATTTTATGATTTTGATATACAGATGATTCTTATGAGTCACAACAGGACCATTAGCGTTTCTCATAAAAGGAATGTTGGGAATAAATATATGTACTTTTATTATATCCATATATATTACATAAATAAATAATAAACTTTCAGATTTCTTACAATGTATAATTTTACTCAATTTAAGAAAATGAACAAAAATAAATTGCGGAATAAGTGAGTACCTATAAAAGAAAATGATTTTGCTGTTAAAGTAGCAAAAGATGTTACCAATTCATATCTTGCTACATTCGACGAATTTACCAGCAAATCTGACTTAATAAAAGAAATATTAAAGGTAACTAAAAAAGATTTCATACTAACTTGGTTAAACTTCGAGCAATCACTTCTTTAAATCTACCAACGCTTAGAATGCAATATCATCCTTTTCAACTAAGATAAGCAGAAGGTAGGGTTGTAAAAGAGCGACCTCATATACATATACGCATAAGTTTACAACCCTCAAATACAAATGCATATACGCCACTATATATTGAGCTTTTTACAATCCTGGCAGAAGGGGATTGAATGTGCAACTATATTTAGAATTGGGCATACTACACTTACACACAAACATCAATTTAATTTATGGTGGTTTAATTTGCATTTTTTGTAACTTTTGTTGGCTTAATTAACTTTACTCTTTATTAAAAAAAAAATAATCTAAGATAATGAAATAAAATAGAGGAAGATAAACTTTTTACCGCCCAATTGAACCATATTGGTGTTCGATCTTTTTTTAATATTAATTTTTTATTCAATTTTGGTATAACAGTTTCTATATATGTATTATATATATATGCTTAATGTTATTAAAAAAATAAAAAATTAAGAATTGGAAAAAAACAAAAAATATTTAACTCACGTTTTAAAATTTTTCAAGCAGAAATTTACAATAATCCTACGGGATTGTAAATGTAAACAGTTGAATTTGTTAGATTTGTATAAAATATTTTTTGCGAAACTCATGCAAGAAAATTTAAAATAAAATAAATATTATTTTAAGGTTAAATATGCAATCTTTTATATATACATTTAGTAAAGGAAATTCTCTTATTTATTATTTTACTATTCTTTTTCTATTACATTCTAAATATTTTATTTATAAGTTTAAATTAATTTATCTGTTTACCTTTAAAAATTTTTTAAATCGTGAAACTAATTTTTATTTATTTATTTATTTATATACAGGTACCGTGGTACATAAATGTGCTAGGTAGCTATAACCCCTGTTTCCTGGCAGGAATGTGGGGTGTACGAGATATTATGTAATATATTAAGTATTTATATATTGCGATATATGAATATTTTTTTTTTTTTTATATTATAATTATTGTACCCAGCCGGGAATCGAACCCGAGACCTCCCATTCCCTTATGAATGAGAAGCGGTGCGTCAACCACTGCACCAATGGCTGGATAAACTAATATTAGTCAACGATTTAATAAAATTTTTATTTTATAAAATATATATATATTAAGATTTTTTAAATTTAAAATAACTGGAAAGTGTTGATATAAGTTAATTATTAAACATCGCATACCACTAAAACTTGCAATAATACACCCTTATTCAAATCAAATGAACCTTCAATAAATTTTAATTTAAATCTATCTTATGAAGGGTTATACTAGCAAGCCTTGAAATTAAAAAATGGATAAAATTCTTTATTACAAAATAATATGCCATTTGCTATGCAAAATACTATAATTTGCTATTATCAAAAGCGCAACAAATTATTCAATTTACCTGTATTTTTATCTGTCTGTATTATCATTTGATTGAATTTCATTTGACTGGATTTCATTTATAACCAATTCTAAAATCTCCTCTAATTATATACTTTACATACAGTCAAACAAAATACAGCTGCATATGACATGCTCCAATTCAAGAGAAATTATTGAAGCTATCTAAGTTAAGTTAAAATCGGTGCAAGTAAAAGACGTCATATTTTTGTAATTTGATCTCCAAGAAATATGCAAAAAAGTAAGACCAAATATTAAAATCCAATCCCCTTTTTTCACTATTTCATTGATAAAGTTTTGCATATTCGTGAGTTATACTTTATAATTAAGCATCAGTTTTTTTATATCTAATATAAAGTTATTTTTGTTTTTTCCGGAAATTAATATACATACAGAAATAACTATATTTGAAGTGTTCAGGAAGTAAATTAATCTATAACTTATCATTGATATAGAAGAATGAAGAATAAATTAATAATTACACTAGTTCTAAAATCTTTCAACATTGTTTTAAAAACATAAACAGCTTCAAAAAGTTTTATGCTTTGACTCTTTGTGGTGGCACATTTAACCGAATCCAGAATGAATAGTTTATTTATATTCTTTTTTCCCGAACGAAATACAAATTTTGAAGATTCCAAATTTAAAATTTGAAATTAAATCCAATTCTTCAAAATGATTTTTCTGACAATTCTAATATTAGTAACAATTTTTAGTTACACGTTTAATTAAACGTATCGAAACATTTAAAAGTTCTTTTATTTAATTTCTATAACATGTCATTGTTTAAAAAGCAAGTTAAATGTTTTTCTTTTATATACCTTTGACTCTTAAGGTTTTTTTTTATCTTGACAATAAATTTCCGTTTTTTATTCGCACTTTTTTCCTATGTTTACTTTTCCTTAGCATTATTTAGCTTTTTCGTTTTTTTTTTTTTGTAATTTTTTGTATCTGACATACGCACTTCACTAATTTTAAATTTATCGTATTTCAGATAAGTATATTCATATAAGATTGTTTTTAATTTTTTTTTTTTTTTTAATTCACGTATCTATAAGATTGAACTGTTCTAAAAGTAAATATATTGTAGTCGCCAATTGATGTGAGCATAGGTAACTTTGGATTGGTTTTTTTTTGTTTGAATCAAATTGTGATGGCGCAAGATTAATGTATCTTTAAAGTTCTATAATTTACCGGTTTTATTTTTATTAAAATTAAATTTTTTCATGCATATTTATATTTGCGATGTAGATTTTTTGTTTTTTTGTTATTATTGTTGTATAGTTGTTACTTTGATTTCGTTTGTTTCGCTTGTCTTAAGATGATTTTGAAGTAACAAAAGAGTAAAAAGTTGAATACCAAACCTTGGGTAACAAAAAAAAAGTAACCATTTATACTAGATGACCTTAAAGTATTGTATTTAATGTTCAACATGTAGATACTCTAATCTAAAAATGATTTAAAAAGAAGAAGAGAAAAAAAAATCATATCAAAATAATGACTAGGTTTAGTGACTTGAACTATAGGCGATGATCAATTTTTTTTTTTTTTTCAATGTATGTATATTGAATGACTTGGCGACGTTGTTTGAATTAATATGATTTGTAAGTTATTTATAAACATTTTTTAATTGTGGTTATTATTCAGAATCGAAACATTTGAATTAGTGGGTAGGTTTTGTTTTGTTTTATATATTTTTTGTTATTGTAATAGAAAAATTGTTAATTCTTATAGACTTACTAGCTGTCTACAATTTTTTAAATTTACATTTAAACATTTGTCAAAACTCCTAATTGAATTTATCATTTTAAAAACTAAAAATATAACGAATTTTAAAAATTCTTAGAATTTTCAAACATTACTTCATTGAAAACTAAGAAAATACTTATTTTAATTTAGAAAAATATTTTAAACCATAAAAATAAATTAAAATTCTAAAAAGAATCCAAAATTTATTTATTTATATTAATATTACATACATTAATGTAGTGCAATATTATTGAACCATTGGCTACTAAGGCCATTATAGGTTTTTATACTATTATTAAATTATATACTAATATTATTTATTTTGTTTATATTATATACTATATATTTACATTATATTAGGTCGTAAGGGGGGTATGTATAGAAAAAAAACTTACGACCTGTGCAGGGATTGAACCCACACTCCTTCGGTTAATACGCCACACGCCTACCCACTAGGCTACCGAAGCCCCTTTATACTATTATTAAATTATATACTAATATTATTTATTTTGTTTATATTATATACTATATATTTACATTATATTTGGTCGTAAGGGGGGTATGTAAAGAAAAAAAACACTCACGACCTGTGTAGGGATCGAACGTACACTCCTTCGGTTAATACACTACACGCCTACTTATTAGGCTACCGAAGCCCCCCAAAACAAAAAACTTAAAACTTTTCTATAATTAAAATAATTGCATACTTTTAGGGACAAAAATATTTTATGTGAAATAATGGTTTTCGTTCAGTCAATTGTTGAACAGGAAACAATACGTAAAGTAAAAAATTCCTTCTTTCTAGAATATTGTTCAACTTATTAACCCTTAAAATGTAACAGTCAAATAAAAAATCCCTGTAAATGAACAGTCAAATAAAAAAATTTTAATTTTTTTTTAATTAATAAAGTTTCAAATTTATAATTATTTTTTTCTAGAATTATTTTATTCTATTTTTAATCTTTAATAAAAGAAAACTGAATAATGAAGGTGACAATTATTGTAAAAAAAACTTAAATCTTAAAGTTAAATAACTAAAATCAGAATGTCCATTATTATTTCTATTTTTGTTTTGTTTCTGTATTCTCACCTTTACAAATGAGGACAGTCACTTTAACTGAACCAGATCATAACTAAAAAAGTATATATTTTATATGCACTAATTAAAATAAATTTTTTTAAAGGTAAAAATAAAAAGATTAAATTTCATTATGGTATTTTAATGGTGGATAATATACTACATATAAGTAAAAAAAAAATAATAGTATGCTTTATAATCAAAAGTAATTTTTTAATATTTAAATAATTGAAGTTTAATTATATTTTACTTAAAGCAATTTAATTTTTTGTAATATCAAAAGAAAATATTGTAGATAAATCACATTTTATATGTATTTTATTTAATTTCAATTTGTAGATATCACATGAAATGCAAGAAAAATAAAACATTTTTATAAAAAAACCGATAAATAATTTTTTAATTAAACATTTTAAATTTACTATTGTACATTTATTGGTTTAAATTGTTTATAATCAATACCAGGAGAAGGAAAAATTTCTATAAAAAATTAATTGACCGCAGTTTTTGTTTTTATTATAAAAATATTTTAATAAAAAAATACAATGAAAAATCTTTAAAAATTAACAGCTAATTATTAAATGCACTTAAATGTATAAAATAATTTTCTTTTAAATTTTTAAATAAAAACGTATCATACTTGGTCCTGCAAAATATAATTTTAATTTCTTAAACCGAAAAGTGTTCTGTGGAAATCTGAAATATATTGTTATGTTTCTAATAATATATTGATGACCGGATGCAATATTATGCTAAGTTATGGGAAACGCGTTTTAATATTTCATTAATTAAAATTATACCTGAAAATTTTAATTAGTTAGAATGAAAGGAACTGAGAAGTGATTTAATTTGAGGTTTTAACAAAACTTTAAACTTTTTTAAAAACTTTACAATAATAATAAAAAGATAAATCAACTAACATTTGCTGTTAGAATAAGGGTAGATGTATTTTTTCTCTTTCTTGCAATAATTTTTATTTTGAAATTATTATACATATGTAAAGCTGCTCCGAAATGGAGATTATCTTGTCTGTTTCTAAAAGTCATCATCGGAGAACAGATGAGTTGAAATTAGAATAATTTATTCAAATCCCACACTAACAGAAAATATATCATATTCTCCCAAACATCATCACACATTTCCATTAAAAATTATGAAGACGAAATTATTCAATGAATTTTTAGTTTTAAGTTTTCATAATTATCAGTATTTTAAATACTTATATAAATTTTTAAGAACAAATATTTTCTTTGTGTGAGCTAAAGAAACAAATATAATAAATGACAATAGAAGTATACATTTTTAGAAGTATAAATTGATTTTTGAAAATTTTTAAAAAGCATTTTTTTATACTTTCTATAAAATATATTGATATGATTTTTTGATAAATCACAGTACGTAAATAATTAATTTGTATTAATTTTATCAACTACTATTGGTTTTTTTTTTGGAAAATTATTTAAAAATCGTTCTTTGGACATCAGAGTTACACTTAACCCTGACAATTTAAAATAAAACTTAAAGTCATTAGAAAGTGATAAAATGTGTTTTAAATTTTGAGTTTAAAAATCCCGTTAGTCTAGGTCAAATAAAATAGTACATCTTCCAAAATGCCATACACCAATATAATAGAAATCTTGGGTCCAATTTTACATCCATTCAAGATTTTTATCTTAAATGGAGCATTAAAGTAAATGGTTAAAAAATCTTTATAAGAAATAGAAAATTAAACTTTTTACCAAACAAATATTTAAGTTCAGACATAAATAAAAATTATGGAAAAATTAACAGATCAAATATCTAGAAGCCTTTCTGAACAAAAATTTATCTTTCAAATAACACATTTTCACAATAAAAGAAAATAAATTATTATTATTATTATCGATCTTTAGAGGTATTCCACTCTTCCACTCTTTCCAGTATAGCAAAGTATCACTAATAGTAATTTAAATATTCTCCAAAGGAAGCAGAATGCTATTTTGAAATTGATTTTTAAAAAACATTTTTTCTCTTCAAGAAAAAGAAATTACATGATTTGCACATTTAAAGCCAATTTCAGAAGAAATTGAAAAAATAAAATTAGATTTCCAAAATAGATTAGATTTTCCAATAAATAAATAGAAAATTAGACTATTATTATTATTATTATTATTATTATTACATTAATGCATTATATAAATATAAATACATCTTGATTATAGGGCCGGTTGCATTTTATGCATGTGGGCCAGCGCAAAATACTCAAAAATTACAAAGTTAATTAAACAAAATTGATTAATAGCTAACAACTAATGCTAATTAATTACTAAATTATTTATATTTATATTTATATTTTCGTTTATTATTATTAATTATTTATTTATACCATTACGAGTTATTCATTATTTTATTTTTATTATTTAAACTCTAATTCTAATTAGTTCTAATTTTCTATGTTTGTTAATTTCAATTTATTGTTATTATTTTGCGGCTTAGATTACTTTTATTTATTATTATTTATTTTTATTTATTATTTATTTATTTATTATTTATTTATTTATTTATTACAATTAATCTTCTTTATATGTGTTTCCATATCTCGTGGTGCTTAAACAGATTCACTGTTTTATTTATGCAATCCCAGTTGCTACTTGCCACGGCTATTGTGGGAGAGGCTGATTCTTTAGCCCAGTAATTTTTGGATTCCACGCACTCTAGTACAATGTGTTTTATTGTGGCTATTTCATTGCAAAAACGGCATCTAGGAGGCTCTTCTCCGTTGAATATGTGTTTATGGGTGTAGTAGGTACATCCCATTCGGATTCGCGAAATTTTGACTCCTATTTCTCTGCTCCCTGTATTTATGAGGTTGTTTTTGTTTACATCTGGGAAAAAGGCTTTTCTAATGGAGTTAGTTTGGTTCCATATTTGTTGTCTCTTATTTTTTATATATTCACTGATCTGTTTCTTCGCCATTGTGTGGGATTTTGGGATCATTAATGTAGTTGGCCGGATTAGTGCTTGCTTTGCTTCTTTATCTGCCATCTCATTCCCTCTTATTCTGACATGACCTGGTATCCACGTAATTTGTATTTTTCCTCTATTTCTGATTATTCTATTGCGAATTTCTGTTGTTGTTGGAGAACTCTTATTTAGATTCAAGATCGCTCTTACGACACTCAAACTGTCTGTATATAGCATAGATGTTTGTATATTTGCACGTAATTTGGTAGAATAAGTGTTTTTATTACCTTTTCTTTTTCAACTATCGCTATTCCTACCCCGTTTTCTGCTTTTGTGGCATCTGTATAAATAGGTCTCAGTAATTTTGTTTCTTCTCTATGCTCTTGGAATAGTTTGATGAAGGTTTCTTTGTTGGTTTCTGATTTGAGTTTTTGTGCTATACTAATGTTTAGCCATTGTTTCCAGTGTCCCCAAAGGTGCTGATCTCTCTCTTGTGTTTCGCAACCGCTCGTGATGTGTAGATCTAGTTCCTCTAATAAATCAATTGCCATCTTGACAGCAGAGTTTTTAGGAATTTTTGCTTCTTCTTTGAGCGCTGCATTCATTAGTAAATGTAGAGGATGCTCTTTATAGTAGTTTGCTTTTGTGATGCAACGTAGCGCCAATTGATCTCTTCTTTGTTCTACTGTTTGGAAGTTTGCTTCTGTTAAGAGTGCTTCCGTTCTTGTGGGCCTTATAGCTCCCAGCGCTATTCTGGCAGACTGGTTCATTGCTACTTGTAATTTTTTTATATTTCCTTTAGTCGTGAAGCCATAAATAGTTAAGGCATAATCTAGTTTACCAAACTGGATGGATTTTGCTATTCTAGTTGCTATTTCTGTTGGCGGGCCTATCTTTTTCCTACATATTAACTTAAGAAGGTTGTTCGAAAAAATGTGGAACGCTTCACGATTTTGCGTGTCATCCTTGCGCAGGGGCCATGCTAATCTTCTCTGTATCGTTCCAATTTTAGTATATGTTCTGCCGAAGCAAGAACAGAGAAAATTAGATTTTCCAATAAATATGTATATTTAAATAATGCGCTTATTAAAGGGATTTTAGTAAGTAGTATGTAAGATAGAGTTTACGTTTTATTTTTTTTCGTTATTAAGATTTTTTAATCTAATTTTCTTTATAATAAACGAGGAAGAGTGCAGTAGAGTAGACTGTGTCAACTCTGGGATACCCGTATGAACGTAATATATCCTGTTTCTATAAAACTTGATCATCTTTTAAAAACATTCAGAGTTTTAGTACCGAACTACAGAGATATATTTATGTAAATTGTGGAGTTGTATGATAGCTACCCGAATCTATTGCGCCTAGCTTCATTAAGTTCCAAGAAATGCAAAAAGCCTGAACCGGCTGCTTTAGACCATTCAAATTTTACAAAAGTTTTTGGCATGCAACTCGACACTTTTTCACTAAATTTCAGATACCTAGCTTCAATAGACACTGAGTTATTTTCATTTAAAAAGAGAAGTTGTATGGCAACTATCCGAACCTGTCATATCATCACACTAAAATTTTACAGAAGTTGTTGCATTAAAACTCGATCATCATTTGCAAAATTTCAGATACCTAGATTGAATAGACACTGGGTTATTTCCATTTAAAGAAAGAAGTTGTATGGCAGCTACTCGAACCCGGCGGCCGAAAATGCTGGAGTTAAATAGCAAAACTAACAATTTTGCAAGAGTGACGTAAAAAAAATTTCAGCCTCCTAGCTCCTTTATTTTTTGAGTTATCGTGCGGACGGACACTGAGTTCTTTTCATTTAAAAAGAGATTTTGTATGGCAGCTACCCGAACCCGTCGCACCAGCACAACCAAATTTTGTAGAAGTTGTTGCGATAAAACTTGATCATCATTTGCAAAATTTCAGATACCTAGATTGAACAGACACTGGGTTATTTCTATTTAAAGAAAGAAGTTGTATGGCAGCTACTCGAACCCGGCGGCCGAAAATGCTGGAGTTAAATAGCAAAACTAACAATTTTGCAAAAGTGATGTAAAAAAAATTGCAGCCTCCTAACTCCTTTATTTTTTGAGTTATCGTGCGGACGGACACTGAGTTCTTTCATTTAAAAAGAGATTTTGTATGGCAGCTACCCGAACCCGTCACACCACCACAACCAAATTTTGCAGAAGTTGTTGCCATAAAACTTGATCATCATTCGCAAAATTTCAGATACCTAGATTGAACAGACACTGGGTTATTTCTATTTAAAGAAAGAAGTTGTATGGCAGCTACTCGAACCCGGCGGCCGAAAATGCTGGAGTTAAATAGGAAAACTAACAATTTTGCAAGAGTGACGTAAAAAAAATTTCAGCCTCCTAGCTCCTTTATTTTTTGAGTTATCGTGCGGACGGACACTGAGTTCTTTTCATTTAAAAAGAGATTTTGTATGGCAGCTACCCGAACCCGTCGCACCAGCACAACCAAATTTTGTAGAAGTTGTTGCCATAAAACTTGATCATCATTCGCAAAATTTCAGATACCTAGATTGAACAGACACTGGGTTATTTCTATTTAAAGAAAGAAGTTGTATGGCAGCTACCCGAACCCGGGGACAGAAAATGCTGGAGTTAAATAGCAAAACTAACAATTTTACAAAAGTGACGTAAAAAAATTTTCAGCCTCCTAGCTCCTCTATTTTTTGAGTTATCGTGCGGACGGACACTGAGTTCTTTTCATTTAAAAAGAGATTTTGTATGGCAGCTACCCGAACCCGTCGCACCAGCACAACCAAATTTTGTAGAAGTTGTTGCCATAAAACTTGATCATCATTTGCAAAATTTCAGACGCCTAGCTTCATTAGGTTCCAAGAGGTGCAAGAAGTCTGAACCGGCTGCTCTAGACCAAACAAATTTTACAAAAGTTGTTGGCATATAACTCGACACTTCTTTACTAAATTTCAGATTCCTAGCTTCAATAAACACTGAGTTATTCTCATTTAACCGGATAAGTTGTATGGCAGCTACCCGAACCCGCCGCACCACCACAACCAAATTTTACAAAAGTTGTTGCCATAAAACTTGATCATCATTTGCAAAATTTCAGACGCCTAGCTTCATTAGGTTCCAAGAGGTGCAAGAAGTCTGAACCGGCTGCTCTAGACCAACCAAATTTTACAAAAGTTGTTGGCATGTAACTCGACACCTCTTTACTAAATTTCAGATTCCTAGCTTCAATAAACACTGAGTTATTCTCATTTAAACGGAGAAGTTGTATGGCAGCTACCCGAACCCGCTGCACCAGCACAACCAAATTTTACAGAAGTTGTTGCCAGAAAACTTGATCATCATTTGCAAAATTTCAGAAACCTAGCTTGAATAGATACTGAGTTATTTCTATATAAAGATAGAAGTTGTATGGTAGCTACTCGAACCCGCCGACCGAAAATGTTGGATTTAAATAGCAAAACTAACAATTTTGCAAAAGTGACGTAAAAAAAATTTCAGCCCCCTAGCTCCTTTATTTTTTGAGTTATCGTGCGGACGGACGGACGGACGGACGGACGTACATGGCTTAATCGACTCAGAATTCGATTCTGAGCCGATCCATACCTTTGACACTATATCTAGCTCGACTCCTTAAAGGTGTCACAAACGTAATGGCAAATTTATTATACCCTTGAACATAGTTCATACGGGTATAAAAAATAAAAAGCATAAGGTTAAAAATATAATTCAGCTTGCTTGTAAGTATGTATTAAAAAAAATTGTTTTCCCGCTCATTTAAGCAGCATAGAGCATCCACTAAGTCATTTATTATTCATATTTGACTAAGTTTCAGTTTCTAGAATCATTAATTTCAGTAAGCCGTTGATTACTCGGCTGTAGCTATTGTACAAAATTATGAGACATTTCTTTTTTATTTTATTTCAACGCCATCTATTATCTTATACAAGAATTATAGTTTATTATTATACCCTACACCTAAAGTATAGGGTATATTAACTTTGGTATGGTGTTTGTAACCACCAAAAGGAAGCGAGTTAGGTATAGACATGTATATATATTCTGAATCAGGATCACCGCCGGAGTCGATTTAGCGATGTCCGTCCGTCCGTCCGTCCGTCCGTACGCACGATAACTCAAAAAATAATGATGCTATCTTGATGAAATTTATATAGTAGGTTACTAATTACGAAAGAAAGGCTAAGTTCGAATCTGGACAAAATCCGTCCATGGGTTCGGATTCTGGAAGCTTCCGAATGATTCCGGGCTTTTGGAGATAATCTCCGCAAACGAGATTATCTCCAAAAGCAACAAAGATAGAACCTTCAAATTTTGTACAATGATGTTTCTTCACGTTCGATTTATGTCTCTGAAATTTAAGAGGATTTGGTCCATGGGTTTGGGTTTTGGAAGCTTCCGAACGAGCACCAGAGCAAATGAGATTATTTCCAAAACCAACAAAGATAGAACCTTTAAATTTTGTACAATGATGTTCCTTCCCGTTCGATTTATGTCTCTGAAATTTAAGAGGATTTGGTCCATGAGTTTGAGTTTTGGAAGCTTCCGAACGAGCACCAGAGCAAATGAGATTATTTCCAAAACCAACAAAGATAGAACCTTTAAATTTTGTACAATGATGTTCCTTCCCGTTCGATTTATGTCTCTGAAATTTAAGAGGATTTGGTCCATGGGTTTGGATTTGGAAGCTTCCGAACGAGCCCCAGAGCAAATGAGATTATCTCCAAAACCAATAAAGATAAAACCTTTACTTTTGGCAGAATGGTGTTCTTTCATGTATGATTTAGGCCTCTGAAATTTAAGAGGATTTGGTCCATGGGTTTGGATTTGCAAGCTTCCGAACGAGCACCAGAGCAAATGAGATTATCTCCAAAACCAACAAAGATATAACTTTTAAATTTGGCAGGGTGGTGTTCTTTCATGTTTTATTTAAGTCTCTGAAATGTGAGAAGATTTGGTCCATGGGTTCGGGTTTTGGAAACTTCCGAACGAGCCCCAGAGCAAACGAGATTATCTCCAAAACCAATAAAGATAGAACCTTTAAATTTTTTATAATGATGTTTCTTCCAGTTTGATTTATGTCTCTAAAATTTAAGAGGATGTGGTCCATGGGTTTGGATTTTGGAAGCTTCCGAACGAGCCTCAGAGCAAATGAGATTATCTCCAAAAACAACAAATATATAACCTTTAAATTTGGCCGAATGGTGTTTTTTCATGTTTGATTTAAGTCTCTGAAATTTGAGAGGATTTGGCCATGGGTTTAAATTTGAAAGAATTTGAACCGTGGATTCGAATTTTGGAAGCTTCCGAACGAGCCGCAGAGCAAATGAGATTATATCCAATACGAACAAAGGTAGAACCTTTGAATTTGGTACAATGGTGTTCTTTCGTGTTTGATTTATGTCTCTGAAATTTAAGAGGATTTGGTCCATGGGTTTGGTTTTGGAAGCTTCCGAACGAGCCCCAGAGCAAATGAGATTATCTCCAAAACCAATAAAGATATAACCTTTACTTTTGGCATAATGGTGTTCTTTCATGTATGATTTAGGCCTCTGAAATTTGAGAGGATTTGGTCCTTGGGTTCAGATTTTGAAAGCTTCCGAACGAGCCTCAGAGCAAATGATATTATCTCCAAATGCAACAAAGATATTTAAGATATTTATTTTAATTAATTTATTTAATTAGGCAGAATGGTGTTCCTTCATGTTTGATTTATGTTTCTGAAATTTGTGAGGATTTGGTCCATGGGTTCAAATCTTGGAAGCTTCCGGACGAGCCCCAGAGCAAACGAGTATATCTCCACAACCAACAAAGATAGAACTTTTATTTTTAGTACAAAGGTGTTCTGTTATGTTTCCTTTTCTGTAAAATTGGAAACTGACATTTGAAAGAATTTGAACCATGGGTTCGTATTTTGGAAACTTCCGGACGAGCACAAGAGCAACGAGCATATCTCCAAAACCAACAAAAGTAGAACCTTTAAATTTAATAGAATGGTGTTCTGGCAAGTTTTCTCTATGTTCCTGAGATGGATTCGATGAATTGGAGTGGCAATTCGGGTAGCTGACACAAACATCCCAAGGACTACCAATCTTCGAAAATAATTAAGATAGAAACTTAAAGTTTTATACAAGGGTGTCAAGCATATCCCAAGCGGATGCCTCTTTTACGTTCTTGAAATTCGAGTTGAATAAGACAGAAAAGGGGAGAAGTTCAAGCAGCTGCCAAAAACACTTATGGATTTTTAATTTAATTCGAATTATTCAGGTGTAGGGTATTAATAAGTCGGTTGCATCGACTTACTGTTACATTTACTTGTTTTTAATTTAATTTTACACTAATTATATATTATAAAAAAAATTTATATTATTTTTTTTTAATTTATATAGCCTAGTCGCAATTTGAAGCCGAGACATTTCGAACGAAAGTCCGGTATAACATAATAAAATATAATAAAATGTAATCGAATAAAATGTTCGGTTTTAGTATTAAATTTTTACAAAAGTTGGGGAAAAAATTGATTAGCAGTATATGAATAACACAAATTTAAGAATAACTCTAATCGAAACAAAATAAATCCAAATCGTTTACAATTTTTTTTTTCAGTTATTAAAAATCAGTTAAAAATTTTTAAATTTTTTTCAATTTTATTTAAATTATCTAAAAAATTACTAATAAAAAGAATAACACGTTGCGATAAAAAAGAAAAATTTATTCAAATTCATCAAATATATAGCCGTCTTAACATCATTCTTATTAAGTCAACTTAATATCATTTTGAATATTAAAAATTAATTATACGAAAAAAAAAATTTTAATTTTTAATATCCGGTACTATTTAATTTAAATAAATTCAATAAATTTATAATTTATTACTTATAATATTATAATACTCTATATATTTATTAAAATGTATTTTGTCACACCTTCATTTTCTAACCTGTTGTACTATAAATTATGGATTTTAATTTTAGAATTTACATTTTTTAAGTTTTAAAAGACGAGTATATCACTAATTCATAATTCTCAAAAATTTACAAATTTTAAAATTCTAAAAAAAAAAAAAAAAAAATTAAAAAAAAATTAATTTTCAAATTTACACACTTTAAATATTCATTTTTTCTGTGCTATAATCATTATAATCAATATCATCAATATCATCATCATAGTATCATAGTTATTTTTATCATTATTTCATGAAATGTAAAGTTAATTAAACAATTTTTAAAATTTTACAAACAAAATTTCGTCACACTTTTTTACAAAAAAAAAATTTTCTTAATATTTTTGTTTCTTTTTGAAATTGATGGCGCCTCTTGTAGCGAAAAGTGCAATATCAAAACATTTTTTTGATTGAAAACATCCGTTTAATAAATTGGCATCTCTAATCGTGTCGTAAATTTTTATAAAAGTGTTAAATTTTTGTATTTAATATTTATTGTAATTTGAAATTTTAAAAATTTGTACTATTTTTTTTTTTTTGGTGTTGTATTGCATCAAATTTATATGTATGTACATTGCTACTTACTAATGTAATCAACATATAGGTATTAAAATTTATTATTAATAATTATTCATAATTTAAGTATTAAATAATTGAATCTGAGTTTAGAATATTATATTTTCTTTTTAAACTGTTAATTTATAAATAAAATAAAATGTATAAAGAACTATAGTTATTTTGATCATTATGTATAATTATGTATTTTGTATTCACAGAATTTATATCAGGAATTTGTTTCACAAGTGATAGGTTTTTATATCTGAATTGGAATTGTTATTTTGGATCATGCTATTTACGTATATTGTATATAAACTAATATAAGTTATTCTAGAGATAACCTCTGAACCTCAACTTTTTTTTTTGGTTTTTTAATTGAATGTTTAGTTCACAGACCATTTTATTAATTTTTACTATAAAGGATTGTCAGTTTTGAGAGAAGAGACAATTTGACAACTTGTCCTAGACAAGTTCTAAAATTCTGATTATATCCATTAAAGAGTTCAATAAACTAAACTAAGATAAAATAAATTCTTTTTCGGTTTTATAAAAACAAAACCCTAACTTAGCCTTTAGATATCATCTTTTTATCACTTTTTCATACTCAAAGCGTCCTCTTTTGATGCATTCATGTATTCCCTTTTTCTGAAATTGAAAAATAGAAATTTTTCGATTTTTCTCCACATTAGTTCCGTTTCTTTTTAACATTTCTTTTATAAATGACATTTCTAATTGTTATTAAATATTGCGAAACTTGAAAACTTTTCTGAATAAATTATCGCTTTTAAAAAGTGAATTTATCTAATTTTTTCAATCTATTTTTTAAATGCTTCAAAAAAGTGATGATCCTTGTCGTTTTAAGAAAGTGCAGAAGAAAGGGATTAAAAAATGAGATGGAGAACAATGACGTCTGGCGATGGTTAGATGTCATACAAAAAAATAAAAATGTAATTTTTGTGTGATGTTTATAAACTTTATTTTTATAATTATAAAATTTTTAATTTAAAAAAGAAATATTCTAACTTTAAAACTAACACAACACAATTTGATTAATTTCCTTACAAAAACTGAGATTATTTAAAATTGTTCCTTTTCATTCACTTAGTTACAATTTATCTACTGATTTCAAAATATTCTGAATATACTTATATACAATCGAAGTCGATAAGTTATAAGTACAAGAATAAATTATTGGATCTTCTTATTCTTTTTTTTTTGGTTTTGTAAAGTGAATTATTTTAAATATTATAACATTTTTTAGAGGGAGCCTCGGCGGACTAGTGGGTAAAAGCGTATAAAATACGCTGTAAACACCGAGAGAGTGTGGGTTTGAATCCCACACATGTCGTAAGAGTTATTCCCCCTTACGACATTTACAGCCACGTCTGAACAGGAAAGGCTTTGTAATTTCCTGTCCACATTTATGTGGCAGAGAAATGCATTAAAAAATAAAAAAAACAATTTTTAGACAATTTAAAGAAGAAATATTAAAATGGAGAAGAAATATTATTATGAAAATTTTATTCTTAGTAGAATTTCTTTAAATAATTTTGTTAAATCTCAAAGAACTTATGATAAAAAATAAAAGAAATTAATTATTGTTCAAAATAGACAATTTCAAAAAAAAAAAATATTCTTCTTAAATGTCTTTAAAATCTACATCTTATAGTAACTAAAGTTAATTATAAATTTATTGCTTTAAATTCTTGTAATTTTCAGTTTTTTATGTCTTTTCTTTTACAACACTATTCTTTCACATCACAAAATTGTTTTTTTTTTTGTAACCGATGTTATTCTGTTGCAATATAAAATGTTGTTAACCATGTTGCTCTTATTGATAATGATTACAATGATGATAATGCTAATAATCATGTGATGTGTTGAACTTATTATATACGCTCATGATCGTAAGTATATAAATGTATAATATATTATACCTTTTTTTATATAGGTTTCTGTATATGAATGTATAATTTTAATAGCGACCTTCAGAAATAGCATAAAATCTTCTACAACAGAATTTTAATAACAAAAACAGCAACAGAATTCGTGTACCATTATAATTGGGAAAAAAAACTTATGCTGTTATATTGAAAATGAAAATAAATTAGCTGGGTAAAAACCAAAAAAAAAAAAAAAAAAGAAAAAAAACGTTACGATCAGGTACATCAACATAATGAAAACTAATAATTATTCATTCTCGATTTATGATAAAGCGAAGCGGTTAACACGCTATTGAAAACTGTAAAATTTGCTTTTTTTTTTGAATTTTTCGAGCATTTTTTTAGAAGTTATATTTTAAGCATGTATAAGGTAGGTATATATTAAAGTTATAATTTAAAAATCATTATTTTCATTTATTAAGTGTTAAACAAAAAAAAAATTTAAAATGTTAAACGATTATATTGATAATATTTACGGAGAATAATTTGTGTTGTACAGGTATTCTAATGATGACATGAATGATAATAAAAAATAAAATTAAAAATATATTTTTTCATCACTATTTCGAATATTGAAACTACCATCTACAGAAAAAAAAGAAATACAATACAAAATGTCAATTAAATTTCTAAAAGTTCTTACATTCATCATCTTTGTTTCAGTTTTTTTTTTTTTTTGTTTGAGAAACACGTTTAAATAACTAATTGATAGTACATAATTTAAGTTTCAGTAGTTTCAGTTAAATGTGAATGAACTTTTAAAAAAAAAAATGTTGTCTTCATTGTATTGCATATTTTAATCGTTGTGTTTTCATCTCAATAAAAATTAAATTAACATGGTTTTTTAAAAGTATATAGTTTTGATATGTTTTTATTTTGGTTTCTCTACAAAATTCCAACTCACAAAATCCAAAAACGGAAATTTCAAAAAACAAAATCATCCAAACACCACAAAGTCCAAACCACACAAAATCAAAGTATTTATTTAGAATATATATTACAACAACAAGGTATTTAAAATAGTGAAGGCTACCACCAAATATTATTTTTGTACATACATACATATTTTAACAACAAGGCATTCAAAATGGTAAACCACCGCTAAACAAATTATTCGAATCCTGATTTTGTAACAAACTCTAAAATCGCTCCTAATTATTTTTTCTTATATACATACCTGAACTATAAAGCATTGAAAATAGTGAAGGCTGCCGCCCCAAACTACCTATACACAAATTTGTGAAATCCTAATTTTGTAGCCAATTATAAAAACTCTCCTGAACCTCGAAAATTATTCTGTAAAAGGCCTATAATCACGATTTTAGGCCTATAGTCAACTATAAGGTGCCTAATAATTATTTTTGTATACACATGTATTTCAATTACACTGCATTCAAAATAGTGAGCGCTATCGCAGTTTCACATTCGGATCTATGTAAGTTAAGATTTTGTTATGTTTGAGTTATGTGGCGTTTGGTTATGTGGTATTTGGCTTATACTATTGTTTAGATTATATGCTTTTTGGATTTTAAGAATTTCTGGAAATAAAAAATATTTGGATTTTGTGGCTTTTGGATTTGAGAATTGGGATTTTGTAGGATTACTTTTTATTTTATATATGTATATTAAAAAACAATTATTTATATTTTAACTCATTTGAAACTTAATTAACAATGGATAAATGCACTTTACATAGTATAGAAACACAAAAATTCTAATATTAAGAATTTGTACGTTATATATCCATTATAGTTATACAGGGTACTTCAATAGTTAACAATAGTTAAAAAAAATGTAAGAATGTGATTTGATACCAACAAAATATTCTGCGGCGTAATAATAATAAATAGTAATGAGTAGAATAAAAAGAAATTACAAGTACAACTTTCTATTTGGACAATCTAAAAGCTTCGTTAAAAATGTAGGTATTCAATTATACATTTAGGTAATTAAACAATAAAATAATGCAATCTATATTAAATATCTTCTATCATCTCATTATTTTAGTTAATCTATTTTATTATTTAGTTTATTAAAATGTGTTGGAAAGTTAATAACTAAAATATTTGTCGAATTTAAAATAGTCTCCATTATATTAAATAATTGTAATTTTACTTTTTGCAAAAACAGTTGTTTTAGTACCATTAACTTCATATATTATTATGATTTTTGTCATATATTTTTAAACATTTTCAAGATTTATTTATTTCCTTACATTTATTTATATAGAATTTTTAGTTTAAATTATCTGACACATCCTTAAATATTCCCATCTTTACTACATTATTTCTAACTAATTTTATATAACTGTGTGCCATTCACTGAATTTCTTTTTACAATTAAAAAAAAAAAACTACTCCATGATGGTTTTTATTTCAAATTTTTATAAATTTATGTTTTTCTTTATCAAAGTTTTTTTTATTAGTTTCAAAATAACACAAAAAAATGTTTGATTCATTCATTCTAATATTAAATTTGAGTAAAATTATTCAATCATTAAACGTGCACATTTTACTTACAACCCGCGTCGCATCGCACCGCATCGCATCTTATACATCGCACGTTTTTTTATTTTTCTTGAAATATTTTCTCACGAATCTCGTAAAATCTTTACAAATTGTTAAAACAAAAATAAATTTCGCTTTTTATATTAAATTATTTTATTTTAATGCTATACCTACATATATTAAATATAAAAAAGCATAAAAAACAAAAACACATCAAAATACTAACGCTACACAACAGTAAATGAACAGTTAATGTGAGCGAATATCAATATTATCTTAAAAAAAAAAAAAAAGAAAAAAAATAAACATCAAAAGTTCATAAAGTTCATAAATTTTTTTATTTTTCTTTCTTCATTTCACCTTTAATTTTGCTCTAAACTTTCGTTTTCAATTTCTTGTACGCTGCTTCACGCTATCCAATTTATTTTTTTTTTTAATAGTGGTTCGCTCATATCATATTATACTCTCATAAGTTGTTTGGTACAATAGTTTTACAGCATACATAATTATAAGCACAGTTATAATAACACAATTCGCACGTCACCGACACGGACACCCATTTTTTTTTTCGTAAATTCATTTAAATTCGTCAAATAATTATGTTTATGTCGTTTCTAATACACATACATACATTTATTTGTATATATATATAAAAATTAATAAAGTTTAGTTTACGGTTGTTGCTTTTTTCTTTTTCAGTTTTCATTTTTTTTTTATTCTTTTGGTTGTGTTGTCACTTTTGACATATTGTGAAAGTAAAATTTTTAGTCAGAGTTTAACGAACAAAAGAAAAGAAAAGAAACAAAAACTAAAAAATAGTTTGCAAACAAAATTATGATGGCAAATTGACTTTCTTTCATTTGTTGTTGTTGTTGTTGTTAGTTTCTTATCTTTATTAGGGTTAAATATTGTGACGTTTTCAACATGACACTAGCTTTTAAATTATTTTGAAAGGTTCAAGTTAAGTTAATTAGTGATTAGAAATTAATGAAACCATACAATGTATATATGAGTAATTTGTAAATGTTTTGTAAGGAAAAAGAAAAAAATAACGGTAAAAAAAGTTAACAGAAAATGTTTAATACTGAATAGTTAATTAAAGAGGTGAAAATTTCTGTGTCTTCTTAGATGTCTTTTTTTTCTAAATTAATTTTAAAGGTTAATATTTTGTATAAAAGTTTAATTTTTTTTTTTGTTTTGGTTTAAAAAAACCATTTTCTTTCTACGTTTTTTTTTTGTTTTGCGTGTGAAAATTCGAAGAACATAAACGGTAATTAATAATTAATTAAAAAAAAATTAAAGTGTAGGTCAATTTTAAACATAGTGGTTTTTTCAGTAATTTAAATTAAATATATTTGTATCTATAGTAAAAAGAGTTTACAATGTTTATTTTATTTTGTTTAGAATAAACAAAATTCAAATCTTAAATTGATAGATAAACTTTTTAATTTCACTTTTTTTTTCATTTCAATTTTACCTTGTTTTATTTTACGATTAACTTCTTACAAAATCTGACACTTTCGAAATAGAAAAATAATCAAATTGAATGTGTTTTACATTTTAATCTTGACAATTTCCTTCCTAATTTTAAAATAATACATCAAAAAATTAATTAATTAATTATAGTATTGATTTGTTTTCTTTATAATATTTATGATTTAATTAAAAATGATATGTTCTTAATTTAATTTTCGCCCTTTCAGTAAAAAAAAAAAGTATTGGAATTCGACTTACCTTTACCTTTTAACTGTACCTTTACATAAATAAAAAAAATCAATTAATTTTTCTCAATCACAAACTAATTAAATTTTTGAAAATTTATAAACCATTTAAAAATCCCACAAATTTTTCTTAAGTAAATATTAAAAGGCATAACAAATTTGAAAGCATATATTTAAAAAAAAAAAACAAAGGCTTGTTAACGTACCTGTCGTTTTAATTAATACTTCCACGAATAAACATAAAATAATAAAAACGAAAAATAAACTCAAAAATATTTTTTACTCGTTAGATGAATTGACCCTATCGTTGTTATAAAAATTTTCTGATAATAATATTTAAGGCGGTAAAATTTACAAAACTTAACTTTAACGCTTTAATTTATAATTTAATATTTTATTTGCTTTAGTCTTTTCTCTTTTATTAATTTAAAAAAAGCAAAAAAAATATAAAAAAAAATGTTTCCTTTGACAAAAACCATATTTTTTTTTTTTTTTTGTCAATTCATCGAACAATAGATACATCGGTTGCAACTCTTTTATTTATAACTGATAAACCTATAAAATATTTTAATTTTTTGATTTGATAATAACTTTGAATATTTTATCAAAATATAATATACATATAAATTATGAAAATTTTAATGTAATTAATAATCAAAATGCATTTTATTAACTCTTGTTTCAACTTTAGTAAAATTTCACATATTAAATAAATATTAAAATTTCATAAAACGCATGCATTAGCATTCATTAAAACGCATATATGTACATACATTAATTAAAATTATTTAAATGAATACCAAAATATATGTAAATATTATTAGATACAAAGGTTTGGTTTGGGGTCAGCATTAAATTAATAGTTTTAAAAGTAAACTATACAATATAAATAAATTAAACTATATTGTAAGAATAAATTTTCAAGAAATTTCAGTTGAAGCTGGTTTCATGAAATAAATAACTTTTATTATCCTAACTTCACTTTCATAATTTTAAAATTATTAATATTATAAATATTGAGAAAATGATTTATTGAAATATTATGTTCGATAAATTTACATCTTCTATAGGATTGCATTCAAAATTTGTCAGAGATTCGTGTCACTGTTAGCAAAATAGTATAATAATAAGCTACTTTATTGTTCCTTAACAGTCCCACTTCCCATTTCAAAGTTTCTTTATTCATATTCTATCCTTCTCTATCCTTCTTCCTAACCAATATAGTGTGTTGACAGTTAAGAGTTTCACACCATTGTATTAACTAAAGGGATACAGGAATTTAGTCAATATGAAGAACAAAAGGGAGTTAGGTAAAAAAAAATTATCAAAATGGTTTAAATATAATATAAAAAGCATAATTTTTTAATTTTTTTTTTTATTTAAGTCCAACAAAATAAATGATTGTAATAAATAAATAAAATAATAAATTAATTAATTCGAAAAAAAAAACCAATAAAAAATATAATATTAAAAAATCAATAGCTTCCCATTTATAGTATTATAAATGTCAAAACAAAAGAAATAAAGAGACACGTGTCAACGGTATTAATTTGACATTTTTAAAATTGACAAAACAATAAAAGGTTTTTTGCTTTTTTCATGTTTTTTTTTTATTAAATTTCGCATAAGTGATCGATTTAAACAATAAAATTAAGTCATCTGAATTAAATCTGCCTATAAATAATTTTTTTTCTTTCCAATAAAAAAAAAAAAAATTAAATATTAAAATTTGATCATATTAAAATGAATAAATTTATTATCACATATTAAATCTGATTAATTTTGGACACACACTGTATGTGACGCGATATCATGAATCATTACATCATTTAATACAGATAGTATTAAAATTATTACCAGATGGCGATTATACACATTTATACAAATATTATAAAACGGTAGCAATATTTGAGGAAATATTGTATTTTTTTTTTATTTTAAACAGAATTAAACAGAACTTAAGAAAAATAGTAATAATAGAAAAGTTAAAGGGACAAATAAATTATAAAAGAGAGAACTAATTTTTTTTAGGCTTTACCGGTTTTAAATATTTTTTTTTTTTTTTTGTACAACATTTTTTAATTGTCATACTTTACGCTTTTGAATACTGATTCTTTATGAAAGGTTAAAGTCCGTTTTATTTAAAAATTTAGAAATTTTATTTTAAGAAGAACAAAATGTACTTTCTAATTGTATATTCTTGTATAAGATAAAAGATGGCGTATAGAAATAAAAATAAACGTCTCAGACCCGTACAATAGCTACAACCGAGTAATCAACGGCTTAGTGAAATTAATGATTGAAACTGAAACTTAGTCAAATATGAATAAATGACTTAGTCATTTGCCCTATGCTCCTTATAGGAGCGGCAAGGGGAAAAAAAATGCTCTTTTAAAGATTTTTAAGACTACGCACTGAGATTCTTTATTTTAATCAAAGTATTTCTTTAATTAGAAACCTTATTTTATTTTAACGCTATCAATATCTGTAAAGTTATTGATACATTGACAGCATGATGTATTTATAATCAGAGCAATTTTTTTTTGTGCTAAAACAAAATTCGTTACAATTTTATTAGAAATTTTTTTAAAGGTATAAATTAAATAATATGAAATCACTTTATATATGGTCATTTGCATGTAGAGATTGAAATTATAAATCTAATTAAAATGGTTATTTTAATCTGATTCGAAAGAATTATTTACATTTTTCTGACTTATAAAAGAAAATTTAGTTTTTTGGAGGGAGTTATACTCACATTTTATTCATCTACCAAAAAAAAAAAAGTAAAATTCGCAAAACAAAAGAACTTTTAAAACGATTAGATAATTTAAGTTGATTTTAGAAGTTATTTCTATTGGAAGAAAAAAAAAAAAACAATTTAGTAAAAAATTATTGCAATAATTAATCCTAATCTAATGAATTTTTATAATCACTATTCACTGTTATACACTACTTCAATAAAAAATACATGAATTCATTCAATTCTGTCTGAGCCTTGAATACTTTTTAACATACTTATTGACTTAGTAAAATTTTTAATTAATTATTTATATGTTTTTATTTTTTTTTCTATTTTGAAATTGCATAATGTATTGTCCCACTTTTGTTTATCAAAAATAAAACCATTAATTTTATTAATAGGTGCCATATGTTTTTTAATATTTATATTTATTTTTTTTTTTTTTTGCAAAAAAATAAACATTTTATTAAAATTTTGTAAAATTAATTTTTATCATGATTTTTAATTTCTTCCTTAACTTATAATTAACATTTTATGGTATTAAAATATACAACAAACTAATAAAATGTAGATAACTTAAACCTAACCCAATTATTATTTTCAACACGTCTTTAAAGTCTACATTTACTACAAGTAACCTACAATGGCAATATGCAAAAAAAAAATAAAGCAATAATAATAATAATAAAATAATAGCAACAGTAACAACCTTGTCAATTATTCATTTTTTATTTTAAAATTTTTTTTTTTTTTTCTTATTTTTTGCAATAGATAAAAATCTGAACTTTTAAAATTATTTTTGAAAAATTTCAGTGTATATTTTTTTTTATTGTCCATTATAAATCTTAAAAAAGCAAACAAAATATATAAAGAAAAAAATTATAAAAAAAATCAAAGATAAATTTAAACGCATTTTACAATTTATTATAATAAAAATGGAAAAAATAAATAAAATAAAAATACAACAAGAAAAATAAGAAAAAAAAAATCCACACACCCTCGTTTTATAAAATGTTATGTTTTCTTTTAAATTTTCTTTTTGGTTTTCTTTTTTTTTTTTTCTATGTCATAATAAAAGTGATGTTGAATTCAACATAAAACTTAAGGGTTATCTCGAATTTCAATTAATTTTAAATAATTTTGTTAAAAATTTACTTATTACATGTTGAATGAAAGTAAAAATTCTTCATGCAGGGTCCCGCAATATTTTGAAAAAAAAAGTAAAGAAACTTTAATATTTGTGCTATCTTCTATAATACTTTTTTTAAAAATCTACGGCTTATTTCATTCAGTGTACCTCTTATTTACCAACACTTTACAATTGTAATATCGGTTCAAAAATTTTGTTTTATTAAACTGTTAGATCTCTATTTTAAATGTCAAATATCAACGCCATAACATTTAATATTTTTACGTCTACAACAAGAATACAACCACCTTTGAATGCCGTAAAGTAATATAATATTTTTTTATACCAGAACATGTAATAATATCAGAATTGATTACTTGAGATCATTTTGCAAAGAAAACTTCAGATTAAAAGTTTTTCTAGTAAAAACTAATCTATAATATAATATACAAGATGTTGGCGAGACCTTGCCAACATGTAAAAAAAAATATTTTATATCTATAATAAAACACTCACACTGAATGTAAACTAAACTGGCAATGATGATATTTCTGTATAATTTATTTAATAATTTAAAATTTTATTATCAGAGACACAAATCTTCGACTAAAAGTCTTATCAGAGACACAAACTTTTACTTTTTAAAAAGTACTTTCGACACAAAATTTAAAGCAAAATTTTAATTTTTAAATTTGACCGTCACATCCATTATAAACTGGTCGCAGCGGTAAATTAAAAATAAATTATTAATCTTCTGTTGACAGTTTTCAAATGACTCTTTGTTTTGAAAAAAATAAAAATAATCTTAATGAAATTAAAAGACCTGAAAGTGAAAAGAGCAAAGTTTATAGTAAGCCTTATATTTATAAGAAAAAAATAATAGACCGATTTTATTCTTGATTTTGTTTTCACTATTATAAAAGCTGGTAAAAGCTTCGCAACAGACTTTAAAGTAGTTTTGTTTATTTAGGTTGGAATTTTGATTTTTTAAGCTGAATTTATGATATAACATAAAATATTCGAATTTTTTTTATTAATATAAAATTTGGCAGACTTAGCTAATTATATTTCATAACAGAAATCAGAAACGTACTAAATATTTTAGAAATGGATATTTTTCTTAAAAAAAAAGAAAAATAACATAGAATCATTTTAGAAGCCTTCTTTCTCTCACAATAGATTCATAATTTTGTACTAATTTATTATTAGACCATTAAATTAAAAAGTCGTGTCTGTCGAAAACGACCGTCACAAAAAAAAGCCCCCGGAAATTTATGAAATTACATTATCAGAGACGTAAATCTTTTATTAAATATAGCAAAGACCTCTTCCAACGTACATTTAAATAAAATAAATTCAACAAATTTTTTTCAAGAAAAAAAAAAATAAACGCAAAAGACTTGAAGTAGTTTTGGTAATTAAAGTAATTTCGCGGGGAAAACAACTGTTTTTCATCGACATAAAAAATTTTTTTTAAACTAAAGAAAAATAGAGAGTCTGGTAAAATTTTAACAAATATTAAAATTATTTCGATTATTGGGATTGTTTTAAATGTAACAAAAAAACAATGTCGTAGCGGTTGGTGTTGGTTGGCTTTTCGCCGGTTTTTTTTGTGCACTTTATACATGTGTTTCAAACAATTTTTGAGATATCGGCACGAACTTTTACCCTGAATGTGTTTTTTGCTTGGACCATTTTTTCTCAATTATTAAAAAACTGTCAAAAATTACCGCCACGAAAAAACGGCGAGAAAAAATTAATAAACTGTACCTAACATATTTAATTTTATGTGTTTAGATTTGTTTTATGTTTTTTTTTCTATTACATCAAGTAAGTAAGTGATTCCAAAGTTTTTTTAATGGTGCTGATATAAAAATGAAATTTTTAGGTAATTTATTAAGGGAGTCAGTATGATACCGTAAATGTTTTTGAATCTATAGAAATTGTGCAATTGCACAAGGGATTTTCTAGTATTTTGTAAATTATGTAAATTATAACTACACAGAACAGCTCATATCTAACTGTAAAAATTATTAAACAACGAAGAAGAGTATGTCGTTGACTGTGACAACTCTAGAATACATATACACGAGCACAAGTTATGTAGTTACACATTTTCGAAATTTCAGATATCTGATTAAAATAAGTACCGAGATATATTTATGTAAATTTCGCAATGGTATGACAGCTACTAGAATCCGTTTCGCAGAACCAATCAAATTTCACAAAAAATATTGCCATAAACTTTCATCATCTTTAACAAAATTTCAAATGTCTAGCTTAATTCATTGCCAAGATATGACAGCTACTCGAACCTGTTGAGCCAAACCGGCTAAATTACACAGAAGTTATTGCCACAAAACTTTATAACTTTTAACAAAATTTATGTCATATAATATATATGAGGTGTTAAATTTCAAATATCTATAGCTTTAATAGACACTGATTTATTTCTATATAAGAAAGAAGTTGTGTGCAAGCTACTGGATCCCGCTGATCCAACATGCTCAATTTTAATATTGAAACTAACAATTTTACAGAGTTGAAATGGTAAAAATTTCAGAATTCCAGCTCCATTATTTTTGAGCTATCATGCCTAAAAATTATTAAAATTTTGTTTTTTGAAGTGTTTGGTGTGGCACACATTAATGTCAATGATTACCCCAAAAAAATAAAATTTCTATATATTTTAAAAATTGTAAGTTCCTTTATTTATTTAAAAAAAAAACAAAATAAAACAAAAAAACCTTCAATAGATTTTAATCCTTTCACTTTCATAATTTTTATTATTTCGAAATAATAGACAAAAAAAAAGAAAACAAAAACAGTTCAACACCTACGACATTAGTTTCAAAAAAAAAAATAATTTTTACCTTTATTATTATTATTGTTATTTTTTTTTTTGTACCTCTATCTATAAATTATATATTTGAAAAGCAAAAAAATTGTAAATGACAACGAAAAATTTCTTAAAGTTAATTGTTCCTTCTCTTGATTTGATATTATTTAATATCGAAAATTTTTTGAATCAATTCATATGCTGCACTCCTCCTATAATGATCAAATTTGACTAGTAATTAAATCATATACAAGAAAATATTTGATACATAAAATTTCAACATCTCAATAAAATTCTTAACAATTTAGGATAATATGAATATTTTTTTTATGAATAGCATTAGAAGTCAAAGCGTTGACTCGGAAAAACTTTACAGTCAAACATTTTATTATACTGTCTGTTAAATTCAATTTAAATTTTTATTCAATCAAATATTTAAATAAGTTAAATATATTTTTAAGGTATGTTATCTTTATTGTTTTACTTTTGTAATGTTAAAAATTCTATAAATCTAATAAAAATTATGTTTTGGACTAAATTCTAAATTCTGTCAAATAAAAATTTTTATTTTTAAATAATTTTTAAATCAACCGAAAATATCATGAAAAATAAATCAAAACTATTAACACGAATTCTGATTTCAATAAATGTGTAATTTGGTAGATTTTCATATAATATACATATAATTACATTATATAATAATGTATAATTGCAATTTGCAGTACAATATCGGAACCTTGTGGCCGAATATGATTTTAAAAAAATCCAAATATATGTAAATATACTTTTTCCCTTTAGACCTGAAATAAGACAATTGGTTGGTGTTATAATGGATCATTGTCTTATCAGTAGACATGCTAGAATATTAGGTATACATGTGAAACTGAACTGTATATTTTGCAGAGGAATTGACGCTATAAATAGCATAGATCATTTTTTTTGCACCTGTCCCTGTCTGTCAAAGAAAAGGCGGAAATTTTCCAAGATTTAGGTGAACTATGAACAGAACTGTCAAAAATTTAGGAAAATTTAACTGGTCGAATAGTTTCTTCTATATTTTGAAGGCTGCGAGACAGAGTCTAGTGCTTACTAACTCTTTAGCTCAGCCATCATCAATAAAACAAAATAAAAATACAAAAATAATAATTAAAATGTTTTATTTTCCTGTATATCATAATTACTAGCTACACAATCAAATCTTCTATAATAAATTGGATTCTAACAATAAAGGTTTGTTCGAAAGTACAATGATATATAGATTTTGTTATAAAAATGTTCGCTAAGTGTCCCTGGTTTTTAAAAAAAAAGAAATTTTTGTTATTTGTTTTAAAAACTTTACTATATAAAAACTTCACTGCATAATATATTCTTATTTACATAAATTTCGACTAATACCGAAAACCAGTTATAATGTCTCTTTCTCTTATATCTAAAAAATAAAATAATTTTTTTCCATCACAAAATCTTAAAAATAAATATCCTATAATTGTTAAATATAACAATTTTGTTACATTATTCTGATTTTTTTATATGCAAAATCAAAAAAAAATAACTGTCAAGAAAAAAAAAATTCTATTAATCTATAATTATTATTGTGTAATTGTATTATACACCCTGGACCCAACCCACAACATATAACAGTAATTTTTCATTATAAATTATTTTATAAAATATTAGTAATATTTTATATACAATAATTTAATGAAAAAAATCACCACTAGATTATTATTGTTATCGTTATTGTTATGTATTACATACTTCATATGTGTCAATTCTTTGTTAATATTAATTTATGTAAATTCATTTATTAACACGCGAATTTAGAGCAGTTTTTACTTGTTTTTTTTTTTTTTATCTTATTTTACTTCGTTTCACTAAGTTATAATAAATTTGCATTCTAAATGACAAGAAAATTTTTAGTGTTCGCTGTAGAATAACTTGAACCGACACAAGTCTGAAATTGTTTTAATTTAAAAACAGTAGTTATTAAACATTTATTGTAGGTAGAGACCTAAAAAAAAAAAAACAAGACAGAATTTCAAATTATAGCTTTTACAAGGCACATTTTCTAGAAGACAATAAAAATAATTTAGAATTTTGACTTTTACGAAAAATTTATAATTTTTTTTAGAATCTAATATACCTACAAGGAAAAATTGTGAAAAATCAAGAGACACTTTCTCCAATTGTCTTGTCTTGTCAAAGTCTTCAGACTTGTCTACAAAAAGCAATATTTTCAGATTTTGACGCAAAATAACTCTTAAACATGAAGAACTACAAAAAAAGAAAAAGATCTTCTTTTTTTAAAAATCATCTCTAATTTATCCGTTGCATCATTCATATGTCTAAAAGCGTTCCGGAAATATGAAGCATGCAACATCTTGCAAAACATTGATTTGGCATAGGGATAAATTTAAATAATAAATTTGAAATATTTGTAAAATATCCATAAGAACACTTTGATGTTTTTAGATTGAAAAAAATGTTAAACAAAACTTGTATACATTTAAAAATAGAGTTTTTTTTTTCAATTTTGAACTGTTTTGGTTTTGTAATGGCTACATAAAAAAGTTGTTCCTTAAAATTTATTATTTTATGAGACCTATCCATGGTTAAAATTTCATTACCCATGCTTTAAAAGATGTAAAATTTTTGTAAACAGGCAGACGAATGGACGGACGGACGAACAAGGTGAAATTAAATTTGGTTTTTTGAAAAATATGCTAAAAAGAAACAAAGCAATCAAAATAATGTTTATATATATATATAAAATTAATTTATTACTGCAATTAGATTATGAATTGAATAAAATAAGGTATGCTTATTTATTTTAAATAAAATTATTTTTATAAGATTTGAAGAAATAGTTTTTCAATCTTTTGATTTTATTCGACTCTATTTCACTTTACGCTTCCATGATATTAAAATATCCCTCTTCGTATTAATTTTTGACTTTTTCATTTTACAGATTCTATTCAATCGGTTTCTGGTGTTGTTGAGCCCATACAAATCACTGCGTCGCATAATTATGCTATTTGGCTGAAGATAAATTTAATACAGAAAATTATTCTCTGTTAACTTCTTTAACAAAATAATACTATATAAAGAAGCAGACTTTTTAAACTTTTAATAATGTATAACTATAACTTTAATTTAGAATTAATAATTGAACCATTACTTTAGTAAATTCCTTAATTTCGATCATAAAATTTATCAAAAAAACTTTTTGTTTTACTAAAAAAGGAACAATAATGAATATTTTAAAAAAAATATAACAACTTTCGATACCGATATCATATTAACGTTTTTATGACAACAGATGGGGCCTCGGTGGCCTAGTGGGTAAGAGCGTATAAATTACACTGTAAACACTGAGGGAGTGTGGGTTCGAATCCCACACACGTCGTAAGAGTTATTCCCCCTTACGACACTTACAGCACCGTCTTATGTGGCAGAGAAATGCATTTAAAAAAAAAAAAAAATGACAACAGATAGACAGGCAAACTAATTTTAATATAAAAATATTCAATATATACTTATGCTTGTGTATATATAGACCAACCAAGTTAAAATTTTAATTATAAGTTGTGAACCATAAATAATTAATATTTATTTAATATGTTCCGTTTAGAATTTGCTTATAATTTAAAACTTGAAAAATTAGTTTTTCATATCAGTTTCGGTCTTTATTTTTTTTTTGCTTAGTTTTTAATTTAGAATGATTAAAAACGAACTCAGTGATTTAATTAAAATAAAAAGAAAACAAAAACAAATTTAAATTGAAACTTATATAATTAATAATTTGCTAAAAATGAGGAAATAAAATTTTATGTTCAGATATATTTTTTTTTTTAATTGAAGTTAACTGATCGCATTCCAATAATTTTTTATAGCCTTGTCATAATTTCTCATAATAAAATGTTTCGATATTAAGTATGTACATATGTATATAGAAATCGAATTAAATTTCGATTTTCATGTTTTTTTTTCGATTTATTCTATATAAATTTCCTATATAAATAAAGTTAAGAAGTAAAATTTGTTTTTTTTTTTATTAATTTTAATTAATAACAAATGTATTTATTTTATTACTTAAAACTGTACTAAATGTAAACTTTAACTGTTAATTATTAGTTAGGTGGTACACCATAACAAAAACAAAATACAAAAGTACAAATTCGAATTTTTATTAATTAAAAAATTAACTTTTAAATAAACGACCTTCAAATTAATTAAATAAATTGGGAGGGTTTTATTTTTCTTTCTCAAAAAAAAAAAAAAAAATGATTTGCTTATTATGTAGTTCGATTGTTTTTGCTTACCAGAACCCACTTTGCAAATAATTTTTTTTTTTTTTTTAAATTGTTCTTTGATTGTAAACATATAACTGTTTATACGAGGGCCGTATTAAGACACATAAATGCCCTAAGCAGTTAATAAAAAAACAGAAAGTTAAGAAAATTTTACATTAGCCATCTTGAACGCACTTATAAAATTTACCGATATAAAATTATTGACACTAAAATTTTTGACATTAATCATCAAAATGCGGTCTAAAAAATAAATGGATATGTTTTATATATGAGACATAACATATGTGGTATTATTTTACTAAAATTTGCATGTATTTATATTTATATGAACGCAGGCATTTTTATAAACAACCTATGCAATATAGAAGTCCCCGTATCTTGAAAATCAGAAGTCAAAGTACAAGAATACTAGGGTTGCTTATAATAGGCTAAAGACAGTGTACGATTCAATAACCTGAGTAAACATTTCATATAAATAAATTTTACTCATTGCAGAATTTCTGTGGTGCCTCAATTATCATTGCTTAGTCCAGCACTGGCTTATACTCGTAAAATAGTGGAGGTAGGTATAGGTAAATTGATATAATCTTTTATTAATATAAAAACAGTAGCAAAATTAATATTATAAATTTTGGTGTATAATTAATTTATTTTAAAATAAACTAATTATTTCTGACAGTACAGTTTAAATTAGAATGGATGTTAAAATAAATATAGGTATATAATACACTTCATATATACTAAGCATTTAGATATTTTACATATTATTTACAAGTAAATTAATAATTATATGTTTTGTATAATTTAAAATTAGCTGTTGTCCAACGCCCAATTTGAAACAAACTTAATATATATATATAAATAATATTGATACTGAATTTAGATGAAAAAAATAACTGTAAAAAATGTTCTTAGATCGAAAATGATTATATAATTAACTCAAATAATAATAGAAAAAAACTTTGGATATGTTTAAGTTACGAATACTTTTAATGCAATAAGTTCTTAACCTAGTTCCAAATTAAACTTTTAGGTATCATAGATTACAATATATTCTATTTTGTTTTGTTTGTTATTCTATTGTAATGCCATCGAAAACTTGCTCCTGTAACAATAAATTGGAATGCACTACGATAAATAAGAAATTAATTATATAATAAATATTTACAAGATGGTTGAGATCATTTGGGAACAACGTTATATTGCTTAAAGTGTTGGAAACGAATATATGTGTAATATTAATAAGTGTTATAGATAACAGTTTTTTTACCATTCTAATACCATTTATCTTAAACAATCAACTAGACTCTTAAGCTTAAATAACTGCAATATCACTAATGTAATAAGGTTTGATATACGATAAACATACATGCCACTAGACCTCCCTTATATGATTTTTGCAAAGATGAGACGAAGAGAATCAATATTCCACCTGTGAGCTCTTGCCTCTAAAAAGAAAAAAGTTTTTGTATAAATTTTTTTTAAATAACCTTTGCAATCTGTCGAAGATGGATTTAATCAATTTACAGCACTTCGCAAGAAGCTCCCAATGGTTTAATTTGGAAAAAACATACTAATCTAGGGTATTGCAACAAGACTAAACTGGACTAAGTGCACATCTGCAATCCCTACATATGCCTACCTTCCTAGTAAAGCTGTAATTATTATTTGAAAGGTAGTACATATTCCAGGTATAGGTGGATTTTAAAGCATTTTTTAATGAATTTTGATGATAAAATATTTTTCGATTTATATAATATAAAAACAATTTTAACATAGAAAATTAATAAAAGCGAAAAATATTAACAGTAAATAAAGAAAGAAATTTAAATATAAAAATATGGATTGGTTTAAATTATATCTTTTTTCTTATGAAAATTAAATGAAAAAGTAACGAAAACTACGATTATAAAAAATTAATTAGAAAATGCTTATATTTTTTATTATGTATAATCAATTAACTGTCAAAGTTATATGATCGGTCATATTACATCTCCTCCATTTATAATTAAATCAAACTCAAAGTTTAATAGTTCAAAAACTCTGAAATTAAGCTATTATTTAATTTTTTTTAGCTGAATATATCTTAATAAAAAAAAAATTAACTCAGAAATTTTATTACTGTTACCGAATTCCTTGTATCACGTAATGACATTTCTTTGACGCCCACATATTATTGCCATTTATTTACAAAATTTTACTGTCAATATTAAATTGACTTTTGTGTCAATCATTAATTTTAAAGTTTTTTAAATATATTACAAATATATACAAATATATTTACATATGTATAAGTATTATATAAGGTCCATTTAAGGCATTTATCATCTAGTTAACGGTAATGTATAACAGTTTTAAATATTTTTGTATCAATTTATTTATTTTACACCTACAATTATGTATATTTGAAAAGAATGTTAGCACGTTATTGAATATAGATGGTATTTTGTAACTTCAAATTTTTTTTTTTTATTTTATTTTCAAATAAAAAGAGACAATAAATTTTACCGAAATATTATTTAAAAAAAAATCTGTAACTATTTACATAATATGTATATATAGGTAGGTATAATATTATTTTTTAAATATATTTGTTTTCAAACATTTGATTGATATTTTAAAAGAAATTAAATGGCACGTGTTTGAAGTAGTTTTTGTTTGTTTAAATATTTAGCAATTGAAAAAATAAGATTAAAGTTTACTTTTTTGATTTGTTTGATGATTTATTGACATAATAACTACTAGGCAATTCAAATAGTTGACACTTTATGAGAAGAAAAAGTACAGGAAATATTAAAATAAATACTAAAATGAAGGTAATATGCAAATTAAATAGAAGAGAAAAGTATTAATATACAAAAAGAAATTATAAGTACTTAAAGATGATGACACTTATATAGAAATTATTGTTATTGCTAACCATAAATATGTGGGATTTGCCTTTTATAATAAACGAATTCCAAAAGTTTAGAAAAATATAGTTTCTTCTCAATAGTAATGAAACTTTGACAACTGTCATGAAACTTTGACAACTGATTGTTTTTTTTTTTGTTTATAATGAAAATAAATAGCAACTTTAGTATTTTAAATGAAGTTTTGAATTTTAACCACTGTAAAAGCGATTGAGTTAACGCAAAAGATTCGATTGCTATTAAATGCTATTGGTTTAAAATGTTTTTTGCTATGTTTCTAAACAAACAGCCATGCTACAAAAAAATCTTTTTAAAAGAACTCCACTTTAACTAAAACTAAAAGTTTTGCATTAAGAAAAGGTAAAAAAAAAACAATAAATATGGTCATTATAATTTAGAATGCGTTACTCGTACACTAACTGAAAGCACTCAAAACATATTACCATATATAGAACTCATCTAAAATTTTTTTTTAAAGGACTAGTATTTTAAAAACTCTTAATTTGAATGGAAATTAAAAAAAAATGATATTGTGCAAATTATAACACATAATTTTCTTCAGATTTTATTTCTTTTATTTTACTTATGCTATAAAATGGTGCAATAGTATTTTGAAATAAAATTTTTACATATTCTATTTTATTTATTTATTCTTAATAATGACTTTATACCCTTTTTGATCCAGATTTCCAAATAATTTCGTTATCCTTTTTTATTATCTAAAAAATTTTACAACTTAACTAAGTTTTAATCTTTTAATAATCTTATTTTTGTTTCTTTTTACAATAAATCATATAGAATTTAATGTTGATGAACTATAAAGACCTTTTGAAGTTTTGTTAGTATATTCTGATCTGAGTCAATGTGTCAAATTAAATGTAAAACAATTTTTAAGGGCTTTTATTAATATTAAAAAAAAAAAATTATTTTGCACAAAAAATTTCATATTAAAATTTTTAATTTATTATTAACTGCAATGCATTTTCTTTCTATCGATATTACATTTTATAGCTTTAAGCGTATTTGTCGTGTATAACATTTCTGAACCCTATGCCAATCAATTTTTATAACAATAACAAAAAATAAATAAAACAAACCAAAAAAAAAAAAAAAAATACAAAATTCTGCCACATAAATTTGAACTGGAATTAATCTATTTTCGAAATAAAAATTTTATTGCAAATTTTGTTTTGTTTCGGAAGATTTTTTTTTTTTTGTTTTGGATCCTAATAACCCTCCAGCAAAATATTTTTATTTAAGAAAGAAAAGTAGACAAAAAAAAATTTAATAACATTATATCTAAAAGATATGTATGAACCTTTTGATACAGCTTTAAATTATTTCAAAATTATGTTTAAAATATTTTACGAGTTTAATACTAATGAAAAAAATTATTTGTAGTGGGAGACAAAAAGTCATATAAAACAAATTTTTAGAGTATTTTATTTTGATTTAATTCCTCTTTTTTTCGGGCTTTTATCTTAACATTTTTCTCGAGGTTATTTGTTCATTGCCAGAAAAGTTAATTATAAGTATTCATTAAACATGTGAAGAGAAAAAAAAATTTTTTTGAAAGTTTATGCGTTTGATGAAAAACGTTTAGATATTTGAAATTCTCGTCAGAGGAGAGAAAAGCTCATTGCATAAATCTATTTATTGATTAAAAATCTTTAAATATAAAATTGTTTAAAAAAAAAACTTAAATTTCAGGTGTACAAAAATTATTAAATATTTATTCAAGTTTAACTTTTATCTTTTATGATAAATGATAATAAACAAACAAAAAGTTTCCCACTTGAATCTTTCGATTTAATAACTAAGTTTATTGCAGAAATTAATAATTTAATATAAAAAAAAAAAAAAATTTCAGATGTCAATTAGTCTCCCAATTGTCTGATTATGACAGCATTATTTTATTTTATTAAAAGTAAATGGAGAATGAGATCTCATTTCGCGATCTCATTATCAATCTAGAACATTTAGTAGAAACTGAAAAGAGATTTTTAGTTTCAAATTAGATTTAAGTTTTCGTGTGATATTATATCTATCTACTATTAGTTCTTGTTTTAATTTCTTCCCTAATATATATGTATAAATATATATAGATAGATAGTTAATAAATACTGATTTGAAATAATGTGATCTAACGCAGTCATTGATATTTTTAAATTGTAAGAAAATTTCATTCAGATATCCTAAAAAAATTGCTATAAAATTTCTAAAACTGATTTATAACCACAAATATGAAAACAATAAAAAATTTCACAAAATAGCCTGTAGCATAAACATTCAATATATAAATCTTACATAAAAAAAAAGTCTGGTCATTACTATTTATTACATGTAACTTCTACAATATCACTGTAGTTACATTTGTACTTAATCACATAATCAAACAATTTTTTTTATAATTCGAAAGCATAATATAGCAAAATAATACAATGTATTTAAAATTAGTTCAGTTTCAAATTTCTTGATTACCTTGGACAACCATAGCACCTACTTGATGGTAAATGGTATTAAAAACAAAACAAAAAAAAAACTGGTCATTCAAGTAACAAATAAAAAATGTTAAGAGAAAATACTTTTAAAAGTACCAACCACTACTATTTTTGAAATATCTCTCACAAATGTAAACATAGGGTGAATTTTTTTTTTTTCAATGTCCATTACAAGTCATTTATGGTAACTAAAAAAGGAAACTTTTTATCTATTGCATTAAATTAATATGCATGTAGGTTCTTACTGTTCTTACTGCAATTTATTTAAACATTTCAGTAAAGTTTTTGTTTATTTCAAAAAATTTATCAGAATTAAGTAGCAAATGGATTTTAATTTTATTAATTTAAACATTTTTTTTTTATTTGAGTAATTAAGTGCAATAACTTGTAAGCAATTACTTAAGTTGAAATTGTCGACTAGCTATAAAATTTTATTAATAAATTCTTTAGTAGATTAACAAAAAATAAATTAATGGAGATAAATATATTGTATAAATTAGCTTTTATTTACTTATATCAATGCATTTTTATATAATTTAAATTATTTTCTCGAATAAAAAAAATTAAGTTAAGTTTTGCACTTAAATTTTCTTAATTTTTTTTTTAAATTGTGGAAGAAATGAAGGAATGTGAAATACTTCGTCTATAATGTAGGATGAAATTAATGGTAAGCAATGGTGCATAGTGTGGAAAGATAAAGAATTTGTTCGAGTTTAAAATTTAATTCAATTTTATTCAAGCAAAAGGTTAAATTTATGCCATATATATATATAACTAAATCATTTTCCAAAGAAAAAGGTTAAAAGAAAATATTCGGGATTTTAATACCCAAATTAATTACCCTATGATGTTATTATTAGTTCCGTTTAAATAAATAGCAGTTTTAAAATCTCATAGTCCAATAAATCCAGTTTGCATATTTTTAAAATATTAAATCACTTTTGTTAAACTTATTTAAAAAAAACTAGAATTTTTTTTTTGATTGGAATAAATGTACTGCCATAAGAGAGTTATATTATAAAAATGGATATATGTTCTAAACAGTTTTACACCTTAATGACAAAGACAAAAACTCTAAAAGTTAAATATATGGAAACCAACAAAAACAGTAACAATGAAAGTAGCTATCAAGTAATCTATTGCGAAAAAGTTGCTAAACTTCATATTTTAAAACAAAATTGCTATACTTTTACAACTAGCTATTTTATTTTAATTACTCTTCTGCAATTTATTTTTGTGAGTTTAAAAAAAATTTTTGTTTCTATAAATTAAAATTATTCTCACTATTTTTTAAATTCTTTATAAACTTCCCCTTCAACAAATTTTTAATATCAAAATATCAAATATTTTAAATTTTATATGTACATATTTTCGTATATTTTTTTTATTAAATATTTTCTGAATTCTTCTTTAATTTTATACCAAATAGTCAATCAATCAAAAGTAAAATTTTTAATGTTGTAATTGTACAAATCAGTAAGTAAATTTAGTAATACACTAAAATTAAAACAATACAAATAATAACTTTCCCCTTTCAAACCTTATTATTCATTTTTATTTAAAATTATTATGCAGACATACTATTAAAGAAATCATAATTCATTTTTTAAAAGAGTAGTTAGTTTTTGTTTTTTTCTTTTGCAAAAAAAAAATAAAATTCGAAAATCGTCGATTTGCATGACTTTTTTTTTTAGAAATCTTAAATAAACAATTATTTTTATAAAATAAATCAAAAAAATATATAATCAAACTTTAAATAAAAAAACAATTTATAAAATACTTTATCCCACTGCCGCCAAAATCGTGTTCCGTATACAATTGATTTCATCTTATGAAAGCTAATACTAATAATTTAATTTTTATTTTGTTTTAAATTTTAAATAACTTGAGGCATTCAACTGTTGATCTATAGATCACTAGACCAATTGCCCAGAAGACCAGTGACCATCTTAGTAATATTAACAATAATAATAATAACAATAATGAAAAAAAAACATTGTTTAAATACAATTCAAATTCTCAATTAAAACAAAAGCGCAGTATTTTATTTTATTTTTTTTTTTTTGAAAAAATATGTTATTACTCTTGTTTTTATTATAACATTATAACTTTTAGTTTATTTTTTTTTTGCTCCAATTATTCCGAACTAATACTGAATCGCATAGTCGTGCGCATACCATTTGTTTGTGTAATATTTAAAATTTTGTACATAATAAAAAAAAAAAAAATACATACCAGACCATAACGATATCATACCAAAGATTATTCTTCATACTAAAAAAAGAATAAATAGTACAGTGTTCGGCAACTTAACAATAATTTGATAGATTAATACTTTTTAAATATTTAATTAAAAAAAAATATTTGAAAATTATGAATCGCTGCAATGAAAACTTAAACGATATAAAATTTATGTCTTGAAATTAAAATTTTTTAATTTAATACAAGAATCGAGTCAACATTTAAAACTATGTACAACAGACAGTGAGTATAACAGACGTACACTGTAACGTTGTTCAGATACAAGAATCGAGTCAACATTTAAAACTATGTACAACAGACAGTGAGTATAACAGACGTACACTGTAACGTTGTTCAGATACAATAACACAGCTTATGGAAATTCATTTGATATGCGAACATCGTTGTTATGGAACCATTTATCATGTGTTTTCTAAACTTAGTAATTCATATGTGTACAATTTAATAAGCCTAATGAAGAATATCTAATATCTAAGAATCACTAATATCTCTTATAGAAATATTTCTTCAATCTTTTACCCTGCATCCACCATACTTATAAATTTGTCAAATTCAACTCGGAAAGTTTTCTTGCCGCATCCTTATCCCTAAAACTAAATAGAGTATTTGTATAAAAGGTGCAATCTTAATATTTGATTTTAATATGGCATTCTTTTGGTTATTGAAAGTTCAACATTATCCAGAGAACTATGCTTTAGATGTTTTCCATGAATGCTGTTAATTTCTGTGTTCTTGACAATAAATAAACTATATAATGTAGAATATATTTCAAAATTATAATACATACATCAATATTAAAAAAATTATTAAAAATTTAAGAATCGAAGTTGGTCAACCCCTGAAATAATAATTCAGTGGTGCAAATCTATATTTTATTTAAACGGGGAAAAAAAATTAATTTAAAAATTGCACTTACTATTAACAAACTGCGCAACACAACAAAAAAAAAAAAATACAATTACTATAATAATATAAGTAAGTTACATAGTTAATAAAAATAAATAAAAAATTAAAGGAAAAACAAAAGTAACCTCAGCAGTTTGGAAATTCTTTTTTTTTTTTTTTTTGAGTTTTTTTTTTTTTTTTTTTGTATATTTATCAATTGAACCAATTATTATTAACAACTAAAACTAAAATTATTTATTTATTTTTTTCTTTTTCATTATTACATGATTTTTGATTTTTGTTTTCTTTTTTAAAGTAAAGAAAAACAAAAAAAAATTTTCCATAAAAACAAAAAATATAGCAAACATTTTTTGGGTTTAAATTTCAATACAAAATACAATAACGTTGTATTGATCAATTTATTATTATTGATTTACGAATATTTTCTATAGATACTGCGAAATTTTTCTTACTATCATTGGTTTTGATTTTAAAGTACGTATAATTAAAAAATTACGGTTTAATATAGCAATATATATTTGATAATTGCCTAATTTTTAAATTTAAAGAAATTTTCAAACTATAATCAGCGTTATACAATTTAAATTTATTGCAATATGATAATTTTTGAGAAAAAAAAAATTTTTTAATATGGTAATTATTTAATTATTTTGATAATTAACCACCATACTAAAGAATTTTTATGGTGTTTAACATTAATTTTTGTTTTTAATGCTTTTGCATAATTTTTTTTTTTTTAAATCACAAAAAGATATTCAAAGAAAAAATTCCATTATGTTTGTAAGGGGGACCATTTCAGTTTTCCTAAATTAATTTTTTAAAAAGACATTTTACCTAATGGTTATTGACAAAAAAAAAGACTTATAGTAACCTAAAGACCTATAGTGACATAAAGACCTATAGTGATAGTAACTTAAAGACCTATAGTGACAAAGAGGACATTACACAAGCAAATGAATACCAAGTAGAAATGATAAATAAATCTTTAAAAAAATATGTGAGATTTAAAGTTGGATTGGACATACCAAATTACTATGATATAAAATATTATAATTAACGATAATGAATCAGAAATGAAAACTAGATTTTATATTTCTTTATGTTATGTGAATCACTAAAAAAAATTTAATTTTAAAAAGTAGAATAATGGGTTTTGTAAATATATTTGTGAGTCAGAAGCAACGATGTTGTGGTTTTTTATTTATTTATAACAACGTTTTCAGTTTAACTATATTTTTTTATTTGTTATATTTTTAATAAAAATCTTCTACTATTTAAAAACAAAATTCAAAAACTCAAGAGATTTCTTATTTAATAAAAACTAGACAATTGGATTAGCGAAATGTGAAAATAAAAAAGAATAAATGGAATCTGTAGAAATACATACATCCGTAATCTCAAAAACTGATAGAATTTATTCCAAGTATTTTTTTTTATTAAAGGCCGTATGTGATATCTATTTATAAAATATCTGAACTGTTTTTTAAATATGAACTCGTAATAAAATTTGAATTTATAACCTTTATCACTTAATTTGTACAATAGAAACTTAATATTGTTACTTTGCAAATTGAAATGAATTTTCTGGAAAGAAAATCAAAACAATAAAAGAAAATTCAAAATATAACTTTTATAACTATAAGCAATTTATTAAAAGAATGCCCTTTGGCTATCAATAATTCAATCAAAATAAAAAAAAAACGAACGAATAACATTAAGATTTAAAACGTTTTATAAATAGGTAATATGCAAAAAAATAAAAATTACTAACATTGAAAAAAAAATACAAACTAATACAATCAAATCTAGTAAATTTCCGTAAAAAAACAGAAGTAGAAAAAACAAAACATATATCAAAAAAAGGTGTGAACTGCAATTTTACAAAATCAAAAAAAAAATGTTTAAACTATTATTTAGTGAGAAATTTTTATAATAATTTCAAAGTGATCTTTCTATTAAAATTAAAGTCTATTTGCAGCGGAACAGTGCCATTCCTGAAGCGTATGAAGGTATTGTATGATTTTTTAAGTTGTCCCTAAATTACAAACAAACTAAATTTCTTTACAAGCTTGTTTCTTTTCTTCGTCAAAATCCTTTTTTTACAAACAAAAGTTAAGCCAAGTATTCATATATGTAGTTTTAATCTTGGCTGTTGTTATATAGGTACAATTTTGTCATCAGATCTATATGTAAAATAATACTACATTGTCACTTTATTTATTGTGGTTTGTCATGATTAAAAGAAACAGCGTTCTCATTACCCTACTTACTACTAAAAAGCTGCATTTACCTTTGATATTGCAATCTAAAATTTCAACTTTAAGCGATGATAGAAGTTCATGATGAAAGAAAATAACAAATTCAAAGTTTTTTGTATAAAAATTTGATTGAACTACAAATGCCTACAATTAATTTTATGTACCTCTTAGATTGTTTGGTTACAATTCAAAAATAGCCACGCCACTAATATTGTAGACATTTTTTTCTTATAAATTATTATAAAAACGAAAACATTTAAATCTTGATAAAAAAATAGAAAATAATTTGCATTCTAACAAGCCTTTATATTTCATTTGGATGGTTATAATTTTCTATCCTCTTCTATTGTTATCCCCATTTACAAAATAATCAGATAGTTTTTCAGTTCAAAAATGCCAGATCAACTGTTATCATTTCAAACGTATCTTATATATAAAATTAACAAAGACAATTCTTTAAATATTTTTATGTTGCTGTGTTATTCTTCTGATCTTTTGAGCATCTTTGAAATTTTCAAATAAAATTATATAAGAAACATATAAAAAAAAAAAATGAAAAACTTAAGAGGGAAACTTATAGAATTATTTTTTTTTTTTTAGAACAATGTCTTGTAATAAAATACCATTTAAGGACAAAAACAAAACAACTTTATAGGTTAGTCATTTTAATTTATATTTATTTGAGTGATTTTTTTTTTCTAAAAAAGATTAACAATGTAATATTATAAAAATATTCTCTACATTTATAGGGAGTGAAGTTTAAAATGAAGTGACATTGACATTTTGTATGAAAATAAAGCATTTTTTTTTTTAAATTTCTTTTTATAGCCGTATGTTGATTTTTATTAACTACCTATTTCAAAATATTTTATTTTTAAGTTTCCAAATTTTAAGTTTCTTTTAAGATTCCACTTAAGCTACATAAATTTGTATTTGAACTGAGAAAGGACAAACGAAATTTTGAGCAATTACTTTAAAGTAAAAAACTTTTCTTTTATATTCGAGTTACAAAGTACTTAGGTATAATTTATTAACATAGTAATTGAATGCTTGATTTCACACAAATTAGGACTTCTACAATTTAAAGTAATCATGATCTACATAAATTATTAAATGTAGATTGGGATTACTTTAAATTTAAACGAATTTATGTTAAATTTAATCTATGTTTATATACTGAAGTCTGAAACAAATGTAATTTCTATAAAATAAATTCTAGGTTAAGACATTAATAGACCTTATTAACCTTTTTTTCATTGATATAATTCAATTTTAGAATATAAAGCCACAAAAAAAAACAAGATAAAATCTAATAAGATGCAAATATCTACTCTTTTAAAAATATAAAAACATCTCAATTGTTTAATACTGATTTTTATTATTCTTATAACGCATACTAAAAAAGGAGGCAAAACTACCGACTTATAATGGCCATAAATCTAATTATTTTAAGTGAAAATTGATTTTGATTTTTTGTTTAGAAAACGTGACCCGTTTCTAAGCATAATATTAAAAATTTTGCTTAAGAAAAATAACTATCATCCATTTCAATTCTGAAATTTACTTCGGAAAATTTTCAAAAAAGAAATAACAAAAAATTTAGTTTTGTAATATTAAAGTTTGCCTTTAATAATTTATTTATTATTTTTCTTTCTTTTTTTTTTTAAACATTTTATTTTAATTTTTATTATCATTTTATTTTAAATCAAGAAAGAAGAAGTGGCAGAACAGTATAACGTACCACTTTTAATATGCACAACAGTGCATAAAAATTATATTTAATATTGTAATATAAGAAAACAAAAGAATTTAACTAGTAAAAGTGTTTATCATAATGGTATATAGAAGGATGATAGGAAGGTAACTAAAAACAAAATCATTAATATTTTAAAATATAAATAAATCTACATTGTTTTCTTTTTGACTTTTTCGTATATATATGTATATATTTAATTTTTAAAAATTTGAGAATACCCAAAAATATTAATACAGCCGTTTGTGATTGAGTTTGAGAGATTGAGACCCAGTAAAAATTGGAAACTCTATCACTCCTTGAAATTACCTAAGATCCATCATAAAGTAAATTCTTTATGCCATGGTTTATAAAACCGATCAATTTCTACATTTTTTTATGGTTGCAATACATTTTCTACACTTCAATTTCAAAAAATTAAAATTAGTAATAGCGGTATATAGTTAGAGTCACTTACAAACAAATTAGAAACAGAATTAAAAGGAATTACAAGAAAATGAAAAACTTTTATTTTTTTATGTAATTCACAAAAAAAAAAACAAAAAATAAGAAAAAAATCATCATATTTTATTGCTTCTTAAATTTTATTGCGCTTCTTTGGCGCTATTACACTTTTTAATATAAAATACTGCTATCAATAGACAAAATTACTTTTATTTTTTAAATGAAATAGTTAATTTTTCGGTTCAGATATTTTGTCGCTATTTAATCGTCTCTATAATAAAAAAAAAAAAAACAAAGCCTAGCAATTGGAAGTTGTGATTTAGTGTTGTTGTGTTTGACTTTTTTTCTTTCTGATGTTTCGCTTCAAAAGATTTTGCAATGTCAAAGACAAATTATTATAATAGAGTTTTTATTATATACCATTTTTATAGTTTTCTTTTAAATTTTTTTTTTTATTTTTTAATCATTTAGTTTTGAAAACGATATTTTAAAAGTGCTTAGTTATGAATATTTTAAAAGAAAATGAAAGACAAAGATAACAAAATATCTTATATAATTGGTGTATAGAAAGAAAAAGTTTAATAAAATTAAAAGGAGTTGGAAGTCATTTGTTTTTTTTTTTGTTTTTTTTTTTTGTATAAACAATACTTCAAAAGAGTAAGTTTATTCTTTGAATCAAGTATTTAAGGTTTTTGAAGAGTTTTTAGTTTTATTAGATTTTTTTCAATAATAAATTGTTGGTTCATGATTTTTTTTTGAATGGGATTTATATTTAACAATTACAACACACAAATATTAAGCAAATACAAAAATTTTAATATTTATTTAAGAATACCATTGCAATTTGTATTTTAAATAGTTTATTTCAACATTTATGTAATTTAATGACTGTCCAATAATCTTATAAGTAATAATTCCAGCTTAAAATAGATTATTCCAATTTTTAAAAGTCGCTAAAGTAAAACCAAAGGCGTTAAATATGAATAAAAATTAGTGGAGTACGTATTCTTAATTCTTAGAATTTAATTTCTTAAAATCCTTTTTCTATTTGATTTAATTTTTTAATTTAAATTTGGGGTTTTTAAATTAAATCCAAATAAAAAAAAAAAACACATATTTTAGGAGATGGAGAGATGGAGGTTGGAGGATGGAAGTTTGAGGATGGAAGTTGGAGAATGGAGGAGAAGAGGTTTATTTCATAACCCCCACTTTAATCATCTACTAACTATATATTATTACGTACTCTAAGAAATAAAAAAGTAATCTCCATTATTTCTTTTTAAATAATGTAAAAAAAAAATGCACTAATTAATTCATTTCTCTTTTATACCTATACATATATAAATATACCCTTTACAGACCCCGAATCTTTTTATGGCAGGGGTAAGCACAAAATAAAAGAAATACTAAAAATTGGAAAGGAAAACTGTAGGAGCAAACTATGAAATAAAAAATCCTAGTTCAGACAATCTAAGAAACTTTTGGGAACTATAACTTGGAGAAGATATGAAAAAATCATGGGGTCATAAACTGAGAATTTTGACTTTGAACTTTGGATTCCCGCCGGGATACTTCCAGCAAAGGAGCGCTTAAAAAAATGGAATAGAGAATGACAGTAGATGGAGATTTTATCAAGAAGAAAAAGAGACTCCAGGAAACTACGGAGATTTACTCAGATCAATATATGTGCATCTAGGAGCATATTGTTTTGCCAAATTGGAACTGCAATAAAACCATTACAGATCTTTACTTTCTTAGAGGCAGTAGGGCTAGTATTATAAGTGAAAGCAAAATCCACAACAGGTAGTAAAAAGGGATGTACAATTAATTGCATCAAAAGGTGGCAGTGTTACTTACATCCCCTAAATAACAATAATCTAACCTAAATAAATACATAATTATTTAAATATGAAAAAAATTTTAATTATTTACTTTAATATTCTTCGAAAATGTACAAAATTCTGAAACAAAAAATTTGGAGAAAAAAATAACTTTGATCAACAAAATTCTATGTTTTTACTAAACAAACCTTAAATAAAGTATTGAAATGCAGATTTTGTAAGTACCTAACTATAAATAGCCCTTAAAATAGTTTAAGCTACCGCTTCCAAATATCCACTAAACAAATTATTGAATCAAGATTTTGTGCGCACATACAATAACATCCCTCGTAATTCAGAATTCAGAAAAACGTGCATTCGTATCACTCCAAAAAAAAATTGAACAAAATCCTATTAATAATAAAATATATGTACCCATTCGTGTCATTAGCCTTAAATAAGGAACTAACTCTATTATAAAAGTCAATGCAAAACATTTTATGTTACAAAATCACTTTATAATATTCAATTTAACAATGTAACATTTCAAATTATGGACAAATTAAATCAATTTTTAAAAAAATAACAATTTTTAATACAGTATTAATTTAAGTCAAGTTTGGTCATCTTATAGTGATATAGATATTTTTCGTAATGAATCAATCCCAAAAAAAAATTGGTACGTTTCGTTTTACGCAATCCGAATATTTAGAGATCGGCGGAGGTTTATGCAAAGTTTGAAATTTCGAGATTACTGCGAGAGATCAGATCAGAGTCTGAGTCACAGTCACAGTTTTGATATTAATGTTAAGAAATTAACACTTAAAGCGAGACTGCATATAAACAATAACGGTGGTCCAATATAATAATAACCGTAGTGTGCTTGTTTTAATATCCAGTACGAGATTTTTACATACATCTTGTGATGCTTAAATTAATTTTTCTTTCTAATAATTAAATTAATTAATTAACATACTAACACTTGCAAATGATGACCTAATCAGTTAGAGAACTATAACAGTGTAGTAAAATTTTTGAAATTATACTAGATTAGTTATTCAATTAATTAACATCCTTAAAACCTTGGTTTAAATATTGGTTCAATCAGTACATTGTGATCTGTTTATTAATTTGTTTAAACATTGGTTCAAAGGTGGCTCGCATTTCAATTTAATTCGTGAATTAATTAATTTTATTTACATAGCTGATTTTGAGCTATACTCTTGATAAGCTGGAAGATGAATTAAAATTGTGAACTATATAAGTTGGGATTATGTAAATTTCTTATTCGGTTTTGGTAAGTATGTAGAAAGTGGAAAATTATATAGATTATACAGCAGTAATAGTAGTATGGTAGTAGAAGTAGTAGTAGTAGTTTACTAATAATTGTAATTATTCTAATAACTAACTAACTTCATTTATTAACTATTTTTGTATGACGTTTCACTTGTTTGTATAATAGTGAACTGAATAAAAAATTTAACTCATACTTGGTTTTAGCAAATATCTGATACAATATAATAATTGTTCGATCACTATATTAGAAAATATATTGCAAATTTATGGAAATAATATTAATAATGAAAGTTAATATCTTACTCAATTCTCTAAAAAATGAAATTTAATATACATTCAAAATAATTTTCCACAAAAAAATTTAAAAATTTTTTAATAGACTTTATTAAGTAAATTTTTTTTTTTAGTAATATCTTTAATTTATATACAATATTTTTTATTCAATATTAAATTATTGCTTAATTTAATGTTTCATTTTATTTAAGTATCTATTATATTCTAATTTGGTTACTAAAACTTTAAATGTTTATATCATAATTTTTGTAAATTCGCGTATAAAATCTCGAATAATAAATCGAAAAAAAAGAAATGAAAGAACAAAACCATATATAATAAAATCCTTAAAACTCCATGTTTTAAACATTTTACTAAAAAACTTAAATTAAATTAAATGAAATCTTATATTGGAATTCACCTGTTCAACTTAAATTAAACAACAAAAAAATGTACAAAAACAACAAAAAAAGATATAAAAAATTTAAAAATTTATATCTAATTACAATGACAAATTCATCATTGATGTCTTGTGTAACAGACAAGTGAACAGAAATTTATTTATTTATTTTTGTTTTTTGGATTTTTAATGTGTTGTTGTTAATAAACTTACTATAAACCAAAACCAAAAAATACAAAAAGATTGACTAGACTTCTTTTAAATCAACTTTTTCTCTTTTTTTTACCATTGATTTGATTTGTTGATTTTTTTTTTTTTTAAATAATCCATTCAAAGAAATTTAAAATATAATATTATAACAATACTCTGAAGTACAATGCACTTATAACAACTTTTCATTAATTATCCATTTACATTTTATTGTCATTGTACTGCAACAGTTGTTGTAGTAACTGCTAAAAAGTTTTTTTCTTAATAAACAGACTTTATTTTTTAATTTTCAAAGTTATATAAAAAAAAAAAAAAAGAAAAAAATTAAACTGATTAGAAATTTGCAACATTATGAAAACATTATTGGACATAACTTTTAACGATTCTCTAAATGCAATGAAAACAGAAAACAGAATTTCAAAATACAAAAAAAAAAAACAGAAAAAAATCTGTTCAAAATAAACTGAATTTCCATTTAAAATAATAAAATATTCGTAATAGAAATTACTCCATTTGACATTTTCGTATATTTAAATTGAAAAATGAATCGAAACATAAAATTTAATTTTAAAATCTTTTTAAATAATAAATATGTGTCACAAAATGTGCCTTAAAAGATCTATTTTTTGGATTAAACAATTTGTAAATCCTTTATTTAAAAAATAAAATTATTTTCAAGTTAACCTAATTTCTTACAGATCGATACATAATATGTAAAGTATTAAAAAACAAAAATTGTTTAACATTGCCTTTGTCTAATTGATGTCTCATTGATGACATTCGTTGTGATATTGGAGTCCTTTTTCTTTTTTATAGGTAACTTGTTGGTAATTACACTAATGAATTGAAATCACTAATAACAATTTTCAAACAAGGGGCCTCGGTCACCTAGTGGATAAGAGCGTATGATATATAAACAGAGAGAATGTGAATTTGCACACCGTAAGAATAATTCACCCTTACGAAATTTACAGCCACACTTGAAAAGAAAAGGCTGTGTAATTTTCTCGTCATATTTATGTGGCAGGGGAATAAACTAAAAAAAAAACTTTTCAAACAATTTAAATATACCACTAGAGTGGCTACAATTTCTCATTCCTACTGCGTGAAACTACTGTACTCAGTACTGGCACTCTATTCAATGTAACAATTCATTTGTTGTCAGAACTGCAAAAATATGGTACTTATTACCATCCAATGTATTCCCAAAAGTTGACGATTTTCCAGTTTATAGAAATTGAAGATAATTCTAAATAGATTCATAATTCGCTTACCTACCTTTTTCTGTATTAATCCCATCCTTATGCCCTCATTTCATATAGTTATAACTAGTTTTAGTACAAAGGAACATATTTCTAGAATGCGATTTATGAATAAAAACAAAACCTAAATTTTATTAAAATTCATTACGTAGAAAATACATTTTACAAATTATTTTGTCCTAAAACAACAAAATAAGGAACTGCTCAAATTTGATACACATTTTTGTATATGTATAAAAATTCGAAAAAACGATATTTTCAAATTAATGATGTTGTCAAAACTTCGACATTTTATCACAATATTAAACTTCCAGTTTTTCCACGACTACAATGCATCCATTTTACTATACCATATACACAAGGAAAAGTTAAAAAAAACTATAAAATCTTAAGATACTAAAATTGTACAGTTTCTACAGAGGTATTTTGTTTTTTCCTTTGCATTGAATCGAATTAAAAATTATCAGGAAAAACAAATCAAAACATTGTTTTTTTTTTTAATTTTTTTTTTTTCCTTATTTAAAATCCAAAACTTGATACTGATCATTCACTTACATTTTGTTTATAGCTTTTAGTATTTTAGTTAAACGTTTATAGAGTTGAATGCTCTCTAAAGCAGAGCCTAAGTAAATTTAAAATTGTACTGATTATCATCAACACTATGCAATTTTTGTAAACTGATGAAATTTAAACAATTTTGTAACCTGCAGTCACCTGTCTCTTTATAATATTTAGAGAGTATGTCTAAATAAATAAACAAAATAAACTTTAGATATAATTAATTTAAGAAAATAAAATAAAAAACGAAAAAATAAATATGCTCTACAGAATGCACTTAAATGGTAGAAAAACGTTTTAAATTTGTTAATAAAAAAAAAACAAAAAAAAAAAATTTAATATAAAAAAAATCAGTTTTTAAAAATCTACTTGTTAACTACAAGTATTATAGATGACATGATGATTTCCTAATTCAAAGACTAGTTTTAATGATGATTAAATATAATCTAACTTTGTTTTTTTTTTTTTTGTTTTTTTAAATTAAAAAAATTGAAAAAATTTAATTAATGTTATTATATTATTATAATGTTTGTGATTTGTGTGATTTTTTTTCTTCATATAACAGTTGCCGATTTAATTTGCAAACTTAAAGAAAAAAACAAAAAAACATAAAATAAATTAATTTGAAATTTCAAACGTAAAAGAGTTTATCCATTGTTGTTATCCATATGTAATAACTTACTTAAATTGTCGACGTTATCGTAGATTTATTGATAGAGTAAAAGAACGGGTTTGATGCAACGCACGACAGCACGATTGAGAAAGCAAGATCACAAAAATCATTCCAAATATGATTTTGAACCGAATCAGTAACGTAAAAGGACTAAATTTGGTCCGATACATTACATCAGTACATTAGGGTTTACCTATTATAATTGTAATTCTTGTATAAGATAATAGATGGCGTAGAAATAAAAAAAACGTCTCATACTCTTGTACAATAGCTACAGCGACAGTTTAATCAAAGGTTTCTTTAACAGTGAAATTAATATGATTCACAAAACTGAAGCTTAATCAAATATGAATAATAAATAACTTAGTGATGGATGCCCTATGCTCCTTACAGGAGTGGCATGAACAAAAAAAAAATTATTGTAATTTAACTTTTATTTCAAAATTTCAGTAATAAGTATTTAGAAGCCGAATTGAATTAGTATTAATAAAAGATTATATATAGGTTATATACCTTCAATATAAAGCAAATCTATTTTAAACCTATTCTCAACTTGATTAGGCTGTAAATGAGTACTAAAGTTTAGTCAAAAAAGTCAGGTGATGTTTTGTGGGTTAAAATCCCACATTTTCATAGAGAAGTCGTGCTCGTTTCACATATACTCAAACAAAATCACAAATAGAAAATCATATACTCATGTTTTATGTATATGCAATAGCGCAATTTTTAATTCTTGTTGTATTTTAAAATTTATTTTCTATATGTTTTCGAATTATATACTAAAAGTCTGTTGCTATAGAAACCTCATCAAAAATAAAATGTAGTATCTACTTTTCAAATGAAAACTTATTTTTATATTAACTAAAAATTTACTAAACTTTTAAGTTTATTGCCTTAGAAATTTTTTTTTCTTCTTTCCAATAATTTTCACTTATAATAAAAGTGAAATTTATAATAAAGCTACAATAGATTAAAGATTTGACAATGCAAAAGAATTACTAAAATTACATATAAATGAATATAATAAATTAAAAAATTTTCGAATAAAAGAATATATTAAGGCATTTATTCAATAATTTTGTAGTCAAAAATTGTTAATACATAATTTGCAAGAAAAGAAAAAGAAAAAAGTGATAAACCTTTTATTAGAGTTATCATCAATAAAATTCGAACTATTAATCATAATGGTGTAGCCGTAAATTATGCAAATTATATGTATAGAGAAAAAAAAAATGTAGAAAATTGGCTATAGAAAGGTTTTAAATAAAATTTAAATTTATATTTAAAAAAAAAAAAAAAAATTTTAAAAATTAAGTCGTTAAACAAGAATTAATTGTTTATAACATGGGTTTTAATTAATTTAATCCTAAAAGTAAGCTACCAAAAAAAATAAAAAAAAAAAAACTTTCTTTCCCATAACCTTGACTTTTTCTGCTGTGTCATAATACTATATATTATAATAATGGTATAGAATTTTTTTTTTTTATTTTAATTATTTTTGAAACGAGGTTATAAAAATCATTGATTTGGGTTAAATGAAGTTATAAGATCTTAACAAAACTAAATTTTATACAAATAAATCTTAAAATTCTAATCATTTTTCTATAGGTACTCACTCATTCTACATATTATGTATATATGTTTTATTAAATCCATAATAACACAAAATAAATTGTTTACCTAGAATGAAAAATAAGAAAAAAAAAAAAAATAAATAAAATTAAAAAGAACAATAAGTAATTAATATATAATTAAATTTAATTAAATTTTTATTTATTTTTTATATACTATAATATCTAATCTTAATCTGATCATATGCATATGTATAAATTAAGTTTTTCTTTTTTTTGTAGGCAAAAAAATTGTAACTAAGATTTAATTGAGAGGTAATTAAGCAAGCACAATCATAAAGATCAAATATTTTTCAAATAAAAGTGATTTTTTAGATCTTTATAAGTATATTTTAATTATGTTATTTCCTTTCTTATATGATGCAAAATTATTTTACAATCAGATAATTTTATTGTTACTGAAGTATTTTTTTTTTTTATATTGGAAAAAAAAAAAATTGAAATCTAATGTAAATTCTTCATTTTAAAGGAATTGGTATCTTTATCATTTTAAAAAGTTCAATAATTTGTTAAAAGAGAAGGTTTAAAAGTTTATTTTATTAACGAAATATTATTTCTGTTTTGCTTCTACACAAAAATAATTAAAGGAATATTGGATGTTATTTCCATTTTTATATTTGAACTTATATTAAATTAAAAGGTATTACCATAATTTATTGAAATTTCAATGGAATGTTATTCTTTGAACCTTAACTATCATTATTTTTAGAGAATCTTCAAAAATCATTTAATATTTTATTCCAGATTTTGACTTTTTATATTTTTCTAAGCACTTTATTCTTTAAAATTAATCTAATCAAACCACCTTCATTTATTTCAAATAAAGAGGGAAAGGATCCAAATATCTTGAGATAATATACGAATTTCTTTTTGAATATACAAGATTTCCAATCTTATTATATCAAATATCTTTTATCAATTTTCAATTAAATATTAATTGTTATTTTGTAAAGTAATAAACTTAATTTTATGCAATATTCATCCACTCTTTTGATACCTTAAGTTTACCATAAAAAAAAAAAAAAAATAAAATTTGCTAATTTAATAAAACAGCATTATTAAATTCATTAAATCATATTCAAATTAAATTATTTGACAAAAACCCAATAATTTCTATAAAATATAATTTATTATTTTTCGATATTAATTTTTTTTTTAAAACATAATATTATCTATTTATAATAAAATTAATTGTTAACCTTAAAAATGAATCGCTATATTAACCGTTTTTTAATTAAATTTTTTTTTTTTTAAATTAATTACCCCTTTATTTCTTCTACAAATAAGATTAATATAAATCACCATCATATTTATTTGCAAAAATATGCAATTTTGCAATCAAAATGTAAAAAAAAATCACATATTGAAGTGATAGATAACACCTTTTTAATCACTAATCTTTCACTAAAAAAACTCTTAACTAAAAAAAAATGATACAAAAGAATCTTGAATCGAAATTCAAACAAATTGGTATTATTTAATTAAAAAAAAAAAGAAGAAAAATACCAAAATTTTTATGAAATTATTTGTAATAAATCATTCATCTGTAAAAATAAATTACCATCACTTCTTTTAATTTAGAAAAAAAAAAAACAAAATTATGCAAACATTATTGCCATTAACTATAATCTATCTATATGCGCATTTTTATCTTTTTCATTTCATTATCTTATATATTTGGTTTGACTAAATAATTAATTGTCATAAATACAAGTTCATTGGTAACACCTTTCTAATTAAATTCTTTTGAATTTTAAAGCAAAACAAGATTGAAATTTTTAATGAAAGATAAAAAAAAAAAAAATTAAAAACAGACCACACAACTTGCAAAATGATCGTTTGCAAATTGATAACGGTTCTTTAAATATAGTGTAAATCTATAGATAAATTTTAGTAATCAATCATTGAATTTTTAATGAATTATCTTTATTTAACATAAAAATCTACTGAATATTTACTTTTTATACATTTTTATGCAAGTCTTATACTTTTTTGGATTTTAATAAAAAAAAAAAAAAATAAAACTGTTATTTCTTCTTTCAATTTGATTATAATTTGGAGTAAATCAATTTTTCTTTTTAATTTTTTAAATAAATCAAAAATTAAACGGTATATTGAGCAACTTAAAAAAATTAAAACTATTATTATTAGACTTAAATGTTATTGACAAATTGTAAATCATCTGTAAATTTGAAAAAACAATACATACTTGAATTTTATTTTCATTATTTTAAGTTTTACGAAGCCATGAATTTTAAAATTGGAATACGAAGCTGGACATATAAATATTCAGATTTTTTGTTTATAAAAGTAAAGAAAAATCAAACAAAAGTTTTAGATTGATGACTGTAATAGGTACTATAATAGTAAACCAAAATATGATTTCATGTTCTGAACGGGATTCTGAGCTTATATCAATTTTTAAAATATGGGTTGCATAGATAAATATATAAAAATATAGATTTTTTATAGTGAAAAATATCATACGGTAGAAAAAAAAAAATTTAATACGAGCCCTAAATCGAAAATTGTTATGTTTAGCTTTTTACAGAAAAGATTTTTTCCTGATTATTCATTTTAAACTCACAATATTTATTCTTTGTACAAATAAAAGAAGCTAGGGGGCTCGGTGGCCTAGTGTGTAAGGCGTATAAAATATGTGGGAATAGGGAAGAGAATTCCGAGGGAATGTGGGTTCGAGTCCCACACACGTCATAAGAGTTATTTCCCCTTACGACATTTACAGCCACGCCTGAACAGCAAAGGCTGTGTAATTTCCTGCCCACATTTATGTGGCAGAGAAATGCAATAAAAAAAATAAAAGAAGCTAGAAAATATTTTTCAACAAAATTTTATTATTATTATACATGCAAAAAATATGAAATAGGTCTTGTCAAATAAAATTTTCCTCAATAATAATAATAAAAGTATTGTAACTACATATTAATTATATTATTTAAAACTTAAAATCTAAAAAGAAAATTTTTAAATTATTTAAATTATAATTTTTGCTGAAATATGTACATTGGGTTTTAATAATATGTCTTACGTGGTTTTTAGGGTAAGAGGACTATCATCATCATTCCCAGCAACATTTATTTTTAAGTTGATATTTTTTAAACTGACATTTTATCTAAGTCGACATTTTAGAACTGACATTGTAAGAATCGACATTTTGAAAACCGACAAAAATCCCCGATCCATTCTAAACAAAATAAACATATGATAAAAGTTTTAAAGTTTAAAATAAGTTTTGCACAACCATAATAAATTTTATTGCATTTTAGTACTTTTACTGATGCATTTGGTCTACAAATTTTTCATTAAATATTATATAAGAAAAACTTCATTTCCATAACAATTATTGTTACACAATAATTAAACAACTTTTAGTATAATTTTACATTAACAGACAGTCACTAAAATATTAATTAAATTATTATTATCTAATCAAATTAATGATAAAACTACAACATATAATAAATAACAATACAACATATAACAAATCATATATTTTCTTTATACAAAACATTATTAGAAAAAAAAATAAGACAAATGGCAACTATAAAACAATCAACAAAAAACCTAAAAATGACAGGTAAATTTGATTATAAAATAAAAAAATTTAAAAATTAGAAAATTACATAAAAATTCAAAATCGTCATTTAATTATTGTTATGGCACCTAATTTTAATTTCAATGACAACAACTTTATTTTTATATCTCCCTTTACAATTTATATAATATGTATGTATATCTCCATCTTTATCTTTTATATACATTTAATTCTTTAACTACTTTGTTGTTTTGTTTGTGCAAGCGGACAAAACCACAAATTAATAAAAAAATCTTTCAAAAAATAATTTAACCAAGAATACAATAAATTATTGTAACCTTTTATAATACATATTATTATATATATATAGTAAATATTTATTTACATTTAATTATATATTTAAAAACTTTTATACGCATATATGTACATACATACATTAAAATACAACAAAAAATTGCATTAATTATACCGTTTAAATGTAAACATTAAACCGTTAAAAACAAAAAAAAAATAAAACCCGTGTTAAGTGATTTATTGTATTTAAAAATTATTATTTGACAGTTATGCAAAAACAAAAATTATAACTGTAAAATTACAATTTTTATTTATATTTATTTCTTTTTTTGTACAAAAACAAAACAAGTTATGTAACAGAATTTGAAACTGGTTTTAAAAAAAATTGACATTTCCAGAAAATTTCAGTAACAGAGCAAAAATTATTTTACGGATAATTGAATATTAACCAATTGGTTAAAAAAATTGGGTAAATTGGTGATTTTTTCTTCTTTTTCGTTTAACTTTAATTGCTGAAGCTTAAAGATTTTTATTTGTTTTAAAAGATATTTAAAAGATTTTTTTTAAATTTTTCTTTTAATGGTGTTTTGATTCGAAACATTCATCTGTCAGAACATTCATCAAGTATTGAAATAGAATAAATTTTAAATTAATATAAAAATATTGAAAGAGAATAAATTTTAGGGCTGGTAAACTATGGAGTATATATAATATTTATTTTTATAAAAAAAAAAAATTCCCAAATTTTATGATGTAAAATAACCTCACTTTATAAACGTTAATTACTACAGTGTAGATAATAAATAAAGTTGGCTCCTAAAAATTATTATTTGTAATTTGCTACCACTTTTTAATTTTATTTTCTAGCCCAATTCCTTCTAATCACTATTTCTTGCATTGCTTTTTTAATAATGTTAAAATTTATCTTGCTATAGGCTAGCCAGATTTATTGAACTTATAAAAAGGCATACTTTATCATGAATTTTAAGCTGTAATAATTTAATAGTAACTCTTCAATTGTATTTAATCTAAAGTGAGGAATCTATTTTCAACAGGTGAGTCCCAAAATATAATATATCTATAATGATTTTTGTCACAAACACAAAAATCCATAATTATTTTAAATACTTAGTTGTTGAAATATGTATGTCTGTAAAAATAATTTTTTTTTTTTTTTAGTGCATTTCTCTGCGACATAAATGTGAACAGGAAATTACACAGCCTTTCCTTTACAGGCGTGACTGTAAATGTCGTAAGCGAGAATAACTCTTACGACGTGTGTGAGATTCGAACCAATGTAAAAATAATAAGAAATGACTTTAGAGTTGGTTAAAAAATCAGGATTCAATAATTTATTTAGCAGGGGTTTGGGGCGAGCAGCTCACACTATTTTAAATTATTTATTGTGTAAATATATATGAAAAAAAGGACTTTTGAGTTGGTTACAAAATCAAGCGGTCGCATAAATTGTTGATGGCAACTTGAGGTCTGAAACCTCCACTGCTTTATATTTTTTAATGTTGAAATATGTATGTATGCAATCAAAATAATTAGGAAGACCTTTAAAATTTGTTACAAAACCAGCATTTTTTGCTTTTTCGAGAATATTTTTTCCACGTTTTTAAATTTCTGGATATTTTTTGCGGATTTTTGAATTTTTTATTTTTGGATTATAAGTAAAAAATCATCCTTAACATAAATTAAATCACATAAAAAAAATATATATATATATTTATTGTAAAAGTATATTATGTTTTTATTCTATCTGAATTATGCAATAAGATCTTAAAACAAATAAACTTTAATTAATTAAGTATTTTTTTAATGATTAAAAAAAAAAATGTTTTTAAATATTTTTCAATGATGAATCAAATTCTTTGTACTTAACATACTTTTTTGTTTATTATTATATTTTACTTTCAATTTATTTCGCTAGTCATTTTAAACATTATAAATAAATAAAACAAAATTATTTACAATAAATTATAATAAATTATTTAATTTAATAACTAAAGCAAATGATTATTATATTATCATAAATTAATATTATTTTAAAATTAACAGTCATATACAGACAGCCATACAAAATTAAAATAAAATTCAAAAATTTTATCGAACTGAACGCGCTATTTTTACAATTAATATATAGGCCTCCATATAAATATATGTTTTAACTTTTTGCACCATATAAAGTCTTAATTAAGAAATTAGTTCGGTATTTTAAACCAAAAAAAAAAATAAAAAAAAAATTAATGCGAAATTTTCCGCAGAAAAATGGTCAACCTTAAAACTTTACCAAAAAATGTTTAAGCCATGATTCACTTTCTTGTTGTGTCCGATCCGATCAACCGAATATCCGATCGACAAACTGTGGTGACTATGTTGACTATAATAACTTTATCTATAAATAAACAGAGTTGTTGTATACTTGTATTATCAAATCTTGTTTACAAAATTTTTAAGTAATGAAGTTCTCTTTAATATCTGCGCGATCAACTATTTCCTGGTTAAATTCTTCCCTATATTATTAATTTAATTATATACTTATATACGGTATTTGGTTAAATTCTTTTGAATTATTGTTCACGGAATCGTAATCACAATACCTTTTGAATGAATGTATACCTTTTGAATTATTTTTAAAACACCAGGAAACCATCAAAATACAAATGACATTCTATGCTCTAACATTAAAAATAGAACCAGTTTAAATAAACTTTTTATCTAATATTAGTTAGTGAAAAAATTTTAGAACCAGTCAACAGTTAACGTATTTTTGAAGTGTCAGTTATGCAACAAGTTGTCACTCATCCACTATCTATACTATATAATATTAAAATAATTTGTTGCCTTACTGAAATATTATATTTTTGCAGCACTTGTCACCAATTTTTAATAAATACTTTATAAAAAAATCTTTTTGTTTAAATAATGATTAAAATTTAAAAAAAATTTTAATTTAATAAAGATATTAATTAAAAACAAAACCAAAAACCATAAAACTGTTTTAAAATTTTATATTGACATATTGTCATATATTTTTTTCTTTCCCATTTTTAACATCAAAAGAATCACATCGTCAAACATGTTGTCAACACATTTATATTACATATTATAAGAAAACATTTTTTTTTTGTTTTTTTAATTAAACTTTTAACTTATCAAATTGTTCTTTTACAAGTCATATAATCTGTATACATATAGATACATAATATTTATATTTATAAACAATTATATGGATACATATGTACCGAAATAAAATGAATATGAAAAACATTAAAATAAAAAAACATACATATATGTTTTAAGACATGTTTTTACTGATTAATTAGATGTCAAGTTAAAAAATTATATTTTATGGTTAGCATCAACATCTGTCAACATTTTATTTTAACTATCTGGTACTGGTAAATCTAAAAGAATCTGGCAACAATATTTCAATATTCTTTTTTATATAAAGTTTTAAATTTTTGAATGATAATAATTCTTTACTTATATGTGCATATATAACTGAATATAATCAAATTTAAAACCATTATGTTTGCGTAACATATATAACAACGGTATTTTTTTTAGATAATTGTACGGTTATATAAAAGTTGAAGTGATAATGATTTTTAATTTTAGTAATATTCATTTTTTTTTTTTTTTACTTTCAATTAAATAAAATTTTTTCTTTCTTTTTTTTTTAAATAAGCGCTTGTCAACATTTATTTTCGAAATGAAAATATTTTACCATATATGTTAGGGTGTATACGAATGTATTTTAATATTGACAGTTCTTAAAATATCGATTTTATTGAATTAAAATTTAAAATTAAAAAAATTTACCTTTATTAATTTACTGTTCTATGAAATAGATATGTATTTAGATAACATTTGACAAGTTGTTCTTACAAAAAGATTTTATAAGTGATATGATTGGAATTAATAGATATTGTAATCTTTAATTCGTGTATAATAATGATTTCATAACAGTGGTGGTCACAATATTGATTTGCAAATGCACATTTAAATGCAAATTTATAATAAAAAATAAAATTTTTCGTATAAATCACATAAATTTGAAATAATAATTGTGGTTAATAATTTAATATTAAATTTTTTTTATTATAAGTAAAATATCTGGGATGTCAAATAAATAAAAAATGCGAATAATAAAAAAAATTTCTTAATCAAAATTAAAATCAAAATTTGTTTTCCAATTTTGACAGTTATTTTGATAAAAATGAAATAAATTATCGGTTTATATGAACCACATTTGATTTTAATTACTATGGAATAATGTTTTATCCTCATCTTTTCGTAGACGTTCAGAAAATCATAGAAATTGGGAAAAAAAACATTACTTTTGAATTGTACCTCTGTTGCCGAATTATTAAGGTAGATTGAATAGAGAGAGATATTAAGTTTAATATACTCGTATATTAAAATTTTTGTATTATATTTTGCATCAAATTTCAATAAATAAATAATTTTAATTATTTTATACATTCTATTAATAATTATACCATTTCTGTACTTATATTATAAAATATTTCAAAAGTTATTTCAATATCTTATAAAAAAAAAACTAACACTCAAACCAAACTTAAAGTAAATTGTATTTACATATTATTGAATATTTTTCAATATTCATATTTATACTATAAATCCAATGAATATATATATATTTTTTTTATTGTATTATTTTCGTTCATTTGATAGTGTACGTAAAGCTTATGTTTCTTTTTTCTTTTTTTCTTAAATTTTTATTTTCTTTATTTTTTTTTTTATCAGTTTAAATATCAACATTTTTAGTTAAATAAAAAGTGAAAGTAAAAGGTGGCTCGAATTATGTTGTGCCGCTCAGTTAACAGCTTTTTTTTATTTTGTTTTATTACAATTTTTTTATTTTTTTTTATATGGCTTAAAGCTGTAACTTGGATGTTATTTTTTCTATATTTTGCATTTATCGTTGTATTGTATCTTGCAAGTCATTTTGTTAACAAAGACAGATAAATAGTACACTCAGAAAAAAATTATGTTCTCATATATAATTGTTAATTAAAATCGATTTTTTTTTTAAATAGATATTAAATGAAAATTAAAAATGTAATTTAAGATTATGATTTATTTAAAAATAAATATTTTATCTGTTTTAGATGTGGCTGTTACGATTATGAGGGCTGAATCATGTGAACAATCCATTTTATATTATATAAAAAAAACAACAAATCAAAACTGTATACCGATATTTATTAATCGAGTTATTTGTTTTGGAATTATAAATTTTTAATCTTTAATCTTGGTAATAATTAATTGTTTTGGTAGTTGACTACCTTAACAAACCCCACGTTTTTGGCGAAGGATGATATTTTCTTTGAGCTTCATAGTTAGTAATTAATAGTTGGGGATAAGTAATAATCTATAAGATTAATCTATTAGATTATCACTTATTATCTAGTACTTCAATTCCATAGAAAATTTTTAAGTTTTAGCAGCATACAATTATTTTTATATTTTCATTATTAAGATCATATTTTATTAAATAAATGTGACACATTCTTCTAATTTACAAGACATGGAATCATTTACTTATAACCTTCATAAAACAGGTATCTTAGAGTGATTCAGACTGATTGTATTTCCAATCTTTTTTTCTTTGTATTATAACTGTAAGTGATGACTCAAATTTATTGAATTCAATTTAAGTTACAATTTTTATTTATTTTTTTTTTTTTGTGTTGTAGTACCATTGCTGTTATTTTAATTCTTCATGTTGTTCATTCATTATAATATTTGATGTAAGAAAAAATATAACAATGAAAAATTATAAACTAAAGCAATTATTAAATTTTTTTTTCTATATTATTCATAAGTTATATTGCTTCTCTTGTGTTTTTCTTTATTACTGTTTTTTTTTCTTTTATTATTCTTGTTGCTGTTATTATTGTTATACTTTATATGGAATTATTAAGTGTCCTTGCTGTTAGGAAATAATGATTATGGCAAATTATATGCTTCTTTGTTATAAAAAAAAACTGATGTTTGAAATAAATGTAGTATCTCTTGTTGTCTCAATATAACAATAACAAATCCATTGTAATTTACAATAATAATAATAAGAAAAAATTATAACAAGATTAATATGAGCCCCCAATAAATTACTGAGTCAGTGTCTTATAAAAAATATAAAATTAAAAGAAAAAAAAAATAAAGAAATTTAAAACTTACTTACTTAAATTATTTAAAGTCATATGCATAGATATATTATTGATCAGACTACAGATAAATGTGAAATATTTTTTTGCATATACAAGGTGTAACACAATAAGAAAATCTATAATATAGAAATTAATTATAAAGAGAAAAAAATTGAGAGTTTTTTAAATTTCTTTAAATTTCTTTTATTAATATTTGTTAGTGAAGATATATTAGCATAACAGAGTTTGGATACAATTGATTTAAAAATTCTCTTATAAGTCTTATAAATTCATGCTAATTTTTAGGATACATCATTTATAAAAAAAAAAAACATATCTTTTATATTCGTTATAATATACTTTTTGAAAACACCCTGTATTTATTTTCTTATTCATATGCATAAATGCAATGGGCGTAAAATATTGTATAAAATATATGTTTACATATACAGTATTGTATTATAAAATTACAGTAAAATAAAAGTACACATAAGCAGAATGAAAAAATGTAACGATTATTAAATAATAAAATGGAGCTGCGTGTAGTTAAAAAAAGGAACCGGAACTCATTGTTAACATGGTAATGTAGTACTTTTTATACAAACTGACTGATATTAATTTAAAACTTACAACAACAGGAAAAAAAATATTAACAACATTAAATTGTTCTTTGTTGCAATATTTTTATAAGTTTAATGTCCGTAATTAAGGTAGTAAGTTAGTTGTAGGTGGTTTATTTAAAAAAAAAAAAATTAAAAAACTCTAAAAATGCTATTTTTATCTTGCCTTTAAAAGTAAAAAAAAATTTAATAACCTTGATATTTTATATTGAAAGGGAAATGCTATAATTTTTTTTTTGTGAAATACAAAACCAAAAATAAATTTATATTAAGATAAAATAATGAAACTTTAAGTATATTTTTATTGTTCTCAATTTATAAATAAGTAAATTTAAGAAATTCAATAAATATAACAATAAATAAAGAAATCCGGATATTTTATTTCTATAAAACGATTAAAAATTACTTATTTGATATAAAAAAAAAAAAAAAAAAAAGTTTTTCACTTAAGTCTTTTGTTATAAATATGATTATTTTTCTGTATAACAGATAAATATATATTTTAGATATACTTATTACTGAACCATTTTAATATATATTATGTATTTATTAAAAATGCTAATAAGTTTTAATTTAATCCGGGTACAATAATTAAGTAACTAGACAATACAGCATGCATTTTTATTTAAAGAAGAATAAAATTAGAATTGAATAATATCTTTTCTATTATCCTGTATATAGATAACGAATTAGTCACTATTTACAATACTTTACGAAGTACAAAACAAATATTTTGATAAAGGTTTTAATTATTAACGTAATTTTATTTTTCATATGTTTTAAAACATAATTTTAATATTTCGTTATGATTTTTTAATTAAATTAGCAAATCTTCGATATTACGAAATCTAAAATTCAAAATGTTTAGTTAAATAAGTTAAGATAACGTATTTCACGTTAGAATCATTTTTTAGTTAATAAAGAAGCGTATATAAGCTCTTATTATAGTGAAATAATTTAATAAGTATTAAAGTATTTTAAATTTCACCTCTTATTAAATCAAAATAACTATAATTAAATACAAAATAAAATTTTTTTTATTATAATATTCAAAAGTCAAAATAATCACTTTAATTTACAATATAATTATTTTTGACACTTTTTTAACTATAAGTTAATATAAACCATAATAATATTTTGTCAAATCATGTTTGGTGATAAATCATATAGTATAAAAAAACCCAATTTTTTTTGTTTTGTTACTCTATAACAACCATGAAAATATGGTTTTTAGAAGTCACTTTTATTATCTTAACTATGCTTTTTTTGTTTATTATTACAACTTGTTTTCAATTAAAAATCCCTCAAGTAAAATATAATTTTATTTTTAATTTAAAAAAACAATATCTAACAAGTATATCTTATTAATATTATATTTTTTTTTAAGTTTTTTTTTTTTTTTTTTTGATTATTATAGATACACTCAAATTGCTAGAAAGTTAAAAAGTTTCTATAAAAATTGGTTTTAATCACCCCGATAATTTAAAAAAAAAACGAAAAATCAGTAAATAATATTATTATTATGTATTTAATTTATTATGATTACAAATTTATGCTGTTATTATTATTTATTACTATTAAATATTTAAAAAAAAAAATTGTTTTAATATTTAAACTTTGAATGTCATTTTTAAAACTTAAAATTTAGAAGAAAAAAAAATAGTCATTTGACATATGAATGAATCTTTTGTTTTGGTACAAGTTTTACCGTTATCTGGTTATTATCTCTCAAAAAAAAAAACAACAACAATAGGTAAAAAACATATTAGACAAGACAAGGGTTTTTTTTTGTGTATATTTAACAACTTATAAAAGATTATCAATTTCATAATATTACGAGGACATGTTTAAAAAACAGCTTTTTTTATTAAAAACTTTTTATAACTTTGTAACATAAAAAAAAATGTATGATATGTAGTTGTATAGTATTATAAGTATTTTTTTAAAAGTAGGGGTAATTGTTGAATGAGAATTGTCTCATATGATGTAGTAAAAAAATTGTACTGTTAATGTACAATTTCTTTATATTTAAAACGTATTATTTATCATTTTTCGCATACTTTCAGTTTAGGGATATTTTTTAAAATAGACATTAATGAAATATAAGCCTTTGAACTTAAAGCTTAAAATTTAAAACAAAATCAGATAAAACTAGGATAGTTATAAACTTAACTTAAGAAACTTACACAAAATTACAATTTATATACATATTTTGAAAACAAACCATACACCTTAAGATAGAAAATTTATACATTATTGATAAGAAAGTATTTTTGAAACTTAATTGGAAAAAATCTAGCTAAATGGAACATCAGAAAAATTTAAAAAAAAAAAGTGGATTATTTACTACAAAAAAATAATTTCTTTTAATTTTTGTTTAATTAGGATTACATTGCTTGCTTTTAACATTATTATAGGAATTTTTTGAATAAACTTTTTCATTTAGATTGCAGTTATAGCTATCATTTGAAATTCATCATTAATCAACTGTTCAAAAAAATAATTTACCAATATAAAATTAATTTTAAAAGAAAAATTAAAGATAAAATTTGAAAATGAATCTGAATTTGTTTAACCATTAATAATGTTTAACCATTGAAAATGCTTAACCATTAAAATCAACCTTTTTATTAAATTTTATATGTCGTCGCTGGGAAAAAAATGAAAATAAAAATTTCAATGAAGCATTTCAATGATATAAAAACAAAAAGGGCTTCACCTCCATTTAATTTTAAAGTAATTTGACATATCATATTAAATTTCTATTTTGGACTTATAAAATGTATTATTTTCTAAATAAGCATGAGATCGTCCATTCTATTGTACTAAATATCTGTACTAAATTTGTTTTCTTATCATTATAATTTTCTTTTATTTTACCTTATTATTATAAAAACTTTTTTTCTTATTATTTTATTTCTTTCTTCTTTTTTCTTTTTATATAAAGTGTTTAATTTTAAAATAAAAATTAAAATCTTCTTGTTTTTTTTTTTCGGAAATAATAACTTTTAGACAGAATAATTGTTATTAAAATAAAACGGTCATCATAACAGTAAATGACCGTAAACGGAAGAAAGTGTCACATGTCATTTTTATTCAAAATACATGAATATTATTAAAGGTAAAAAATGAAAGAAAGATAAAAGAAAATAAATACAGTTAATGAACAAAGTGAATAAAAAATAATGAAAAGAATTATTGTCAAAATTAAATAAAAAAAATAAATCAAAAGAAAATATGAAAGCGGCAAATGAAGAAGAAAGAGAAAAAGGAAAAATGTACAAAATATATTCATATTTATTTTAATACAAAAGAAAATTGTATCAAGAAAGAAAATTGTATTAAAAGAAAGTTTTTATAAATCAAAAAATTATTATTAAAATCAACAAAAACATTAAATATAACTTAAAACTGAATCTTTATTTCTTCTTTTAATAAGTGAAGTGCATATAAACAAAATGAAGTAATTTTTATTCACCAAATTTAGTAACAATTTTGAATATAATACAAAAAAATATTAACATCCTGATCATGCAATGATCATTCAATATTTTTGGAAATCAAAATAAAAGAAAATCTAAATAGATCGTCCTAAAAATCTTTTAGTGGTAGTCTTTAAAAAAAAAAAAAAATCTTTTGATCCGTTGCATAGATGGTTATTTGGTATCTGCAATAAATTAGTAAATGCAACAAAAAAAAAAATATCTATAAAAGATGAAGCTAGCATCTCTTAAATATAATCTCATATAAATTATTGAAAAAATATTTTAAAATTACAATGCGGAAGAAAATTAAGAAATTTATAAATTAAAAAATAAATTTTCAATTGCAATGATTTTGAATGAATTGAAAGAAAAATGACTTAAAATACTTTTAACTTTCAATATATGTATATTTATTTACTTAAAATCGTGTTTTTTTTAATATTTTTATAATGAAGTAAACGAGAAGATGATTATAATATAAATCAATATTTTTTTATTTTTTTTTATTTAAGATTTAAGATGCAGGAAATATAATATTTATTATTTACAATAAAGTTATTCAGGAAAAATAATTTTATTATTTTTTTTTTTTTTTTTTTTAAATGAGGCAAAAAAAAAAAAGTTTTTTTATCAAAATTAAAGTTTTATTTTTTTTTCTTTGTGGCAGATTAAACGAATTCAAAAATAAAATTTAATTATGTGAAAATGTTTACCAAAATAATTGATGAAAATAATAAAAAAAATTAAAATGAATGTTTTACTTAAGGGTATATGGAAAGAGTATAAAAAGAAAACTTTGTTGTAAATTTTAATCATTAGAATTTCACTAGGATTATACATCATATGAATAGATGTAGAATTGTTGAGAGAATTCCTTAATTTCATTATAGCTACATATACTTATTTAAAATAAATAAAATTTAACACTAAGTATATTTTTTAAATAATATAAATGAATTTTAAAATCATTTTACCAATAACTAAACAATTACTAAAATGGTAACTAAATTAAATCGTTCAGACGTTAAAAGACAGACAACTAATTTTTAATTAAACTAAAGTGAAAAATTTTTAAACTAAGGTTACTTCTGGCTGTCACGGAATATATTTTGTTTTTTTTTTCCAAAGTATTTTATCCAACATATTTGTTTTTTTTTTTTTTTTTTTACGAGGCGATAGACAATTCATTCCATCAATGTAAATAAATACCATCAATTACATAATTGTATAGATTAATATTAAATAACGTCTACAGCGGAAATTGTTTGTCGGAAAAATGATGTCAATATTTAAGTGTGTTATACTCATTAAAATATATATATATATATATATTATATATACATAGTGCTTAAAAATAAGAAGTTGTATATAACTGCTTTTGATCTAAAAAACCTTTTAATTTAAATATTTGTTTTTTTTTTTAAATAAAATAAATAAAAATTAAATGATAACTTCTTTTTTGAATGCATCTCATTTTTATTACCCACACACATTTGTTAAAATCTAAATCTAAATATTCTATTAAATCTAAATCTAAATAAATCTATTATTCATATAATTTTTCTTTATAAAACAGATAAAAGTAAAGATTAGATATTATAATTGAAATTTCAAATTTACTTACAGATATATTTCTATTTTAAGGTCGATTAAAAAGGATTTAAAATTAAATTATTTGAAACCTAAAATTTCTTTTTCTTCTATGAAATTTAATATACGTCTTTATTATCAGCATACTTTCACGCGTGTTATAACTTGCAACATGCACTTATCATATCGAAAGATTTTAAATTTTAAACCCTCAACAATATTTTTATACCCGTATATGAATGTATGTTCAAGGGTATACTAAATTTTTCATTACGTTTCTGACACCTTAAAGGAGTTAAGTTAAATATAGATTCAGAATCGAATTTTAATTAAACCATGTACGTCTGTCCGTTTGTCCGTCCGCACGATAATTCAAAAAATAAAGGAGGTAGAAGTCCGAATTTTTTTTTTTCCTTTTCACTTTTGTAAAATTATTTTTAACCAGTAGATTTTAGTAGGTTTCAGTAGTATCAGAGATACAACTTCTTTCTTTATATGGAAATAACTCAGATTCAGACACCTCAGTTTTGCAAAAAGAGGTCGAATTGCATGCGAACAACTGCGCTCTTTCTATAGGTATATGAAAATAACTCAGCGTCTATTGAATCTAGGTATCTGAAATTTTGTTGGTCTAGAACATCAGATTCCCGGAGCTGCCATACAACATTTTTTTATATAAGCATAATTTATATCCCCATAACTTCGTACTTAATAAAGCTAGACATCTGAAGTTTTTTAAAAAAAATACTCAAATTGGCAATAACTTCTATGAAATTTAGTTTCTCTTGCCCAGCTCTTGCTTGTTTCAGGCTTCTTGCACGTCTTGGATGAAGCTAGGCATCTGAAATCTAACAAAAGATGATCAAGTTTTATGGAAACATCATTATCGTATTATGTTCGGGTATCACAGAATTGAAACAATCTACTCTACTGCACTCTTTCTCGTTTTTAGAAATTATTTATATTTCATTTTAAAAGTTTTTTTTTTACTAAATAAATTCATTTTTATAATAAAATTCTATAGCAAAAGTAACCAGAAGTAAAATGTTACATTGTTATACTATAATATTTGAATATTCATCACCAATAATAAATAAAAAAAATTTCTTGGACAACTAAAGTTGATTTAATTTCCGTATTATATGCTCCATTAATCAATATAAATCGATGACGAATACATAGATTTCATTTCATTATTATGTATTTTTATATTAGAAAAAAATAAAAAAAATTTAAATTATCGCAATTATGTCATTTCAAATTGATATTGGCATGTACGATATAATAAATGTGTTATAATTATTAACTTTTTTAAATAAACATAAAATATATATAATTTTAAATATTAATTAAAAAAAATATATATATCTAAATTTATAAATTATAAATCATTACAAAATAATATTGTTTTTTTAATTTAAAAATAATAATCACTTTTATAGGTTTCGTTTAATGAATATCAATCAATATTATTAAATTCTTTAATAGCATATGCAGTATATTATAAACAAAATTTATTAAAATTAATTTCCATCTATTTATTAATTTATTTATGAAATATTTCTATATATAAGAGATTAATTCCTTCCAAATTTAAAACAAAGTATTTGTTATTGGTATACATATTGTTTTTTTGTTTTAACATAAATTTAATACTTTTATATTTATTTATTTATTACATAAAATAATTTTACTATATAGTTAAAAATATTTCAATAAATTTTAAACCTCAAGTCAAGACTATAAACCACAAATTAAAATCAAAAACATTTTGTAAATTTTCTTGTATATTTTAATTAATTCTTTGTATATGGGAAAAAAAACAAAGAAGAAAACAAACAAATATACCAAATTAATCATACCCAATAAATCTAACAAAAGTTTTAATTTTAAATAAAAATTTTTGTTTTCTTGCAAATTTTTTATTTGAATAATTGTATTACCATTGACCATATTTGTATATAATATATTATATTGATTACAATATATTCCTTATTAGCAATCAAATATTGAATTTTATTTTTAATCAATGATTAACATTAAATGATTTTGAACATTTTTCTACAAAGTCTAATGAACTTAACAACAAATAATTGACAAAGTTGCGTTAGATAATAAAAATCGATATTAAACAATAGATATTTGTATTTAACTCTTAAGTAGAGTAGATTATTAAATCTAAATATAAATATTTGTATTTTATTAAAATGAGTTATATGGATAAAATGAAAAATTAATTAAAAGAATAAATTGATTTACTATGACTTGAATAAATTAAATATTTATGAAAAAATTAATTCAATGTATTTTTAAAATTTTGTGCAATGAACTGTTAATTTTCTTTATACATATATCGTTTAAAATATCAGTTATAGAATTTTTTTTTTAAGAGTTTAGCCAGTGATCATCTCTTGTAACGATTTCATTTAAGACTGATTCTAATTTTATGTAAATTTCTTTGTTTCGTAAAGATCAAAATGCATGCAAAACCGAATCGTCACAGCCTATACAAAACTTTAAAAAAAAAACATCAGCAATTTAATTTAAAATAGTTTGTGTTTCTATTAATTTTTCTTGTAGAATTATAATTTTGTTAAGCAAAGTTATGATAAAAATTCGATCAGAAAGCAATGGTACAAATGTTATCTATTTAAAATGCGTCTTATTTAGATTCCTAAATAATGGAACTTACTATTTGTTACTTTTTAATTAAATAGACTCTTTAATTTGTTTTAAAATATATCACATATATAGCACATAATTCACTTATGGGTTAAAATATAATAAATTTTGCTAAAACAATTGATGGAATTGCGTTAAATAATAATGCTAAAAATACAAAACTATTTTGTAAACCTGAACCAAATTTTCATATAAAAATTAACTATATTCAATTAACCATATATGAACCATCCATCCATCTGATGACTAATATTATTTTAAATATAGATGAAAAATATTGTTTAAGCAGGCGGCATATTACTATATGTACCACTCCATGAAAACAAACATTGTTTTTTTTGTACAACATATTAATTAAAAATAAAGAAATAAAAAAAAAGAAAATATTCGTAGTTATTTTAAATAGTTAAATTTATTTCTCTTCATTAGTGCTATTATTTTGTTTTTTAATCAATTAAATTATTTCCGACCATCTGTGGGAGAACATTAAAACCAACGATAATATCTTTATTTATACATATTATTTTTTTTTTTTTGGTTAAGTCTAACTAAGTTTTAATATGTTGCTTTTTTTTTTTTGTTAATTTTACAATGTACTAAAAATGGACATACGCAGTACCAGAAAAAAAAAAAATAAATGTAACATGAGTTTTGTTGCTTAACAATCGCTCTTAAACTAAAAATAAGATGCTGAGATAAATACTGGCTGGCAAGAAATGAAAAAAATATTGCAAAACAATTTGCGCTTTTGTTTTTACTTAAATTTTTGGCTTTTTCATTTTTTATTTTTGTCTACTTTTTCTGTTTTGGTAAAAAATAAAATATCAGATAAAATATCAATGGAAATGACAAAGGGAACTTTCAATGATAAAAGGAAATTGTTATAAAGCCGAAAAAATAAAATAAAAAAAATAATACGGGGCTTATTTTGAAATTTTGGCGGAAAAAAAAAAATGTTGAAAAAAATATGAAAGTCGAAAAAAATTTTTTTTATTATTACCCTAACTATTTCATTTTAAAGTAATTATTTATAACTTCCAGGATATTAGTTTTAATTATCAAAAAATGCTTTTTGTTTTTATTAATTAGTAATAAAAAGTTAATAATTAAATTAAAATATCAACTTAATATTGCATGTATTTTCAATACAAAAAAAAATATTATTTATGTGAAATTACGAAAAACTTAAGTGGGAAACTTTTAAATGTTTTTCAATAATATTCTTTTATGAAATTTTTGTTTAATTTATTTATGTTTAATTTGATTTTAAAAGTTTTATAGTTTTTAAAATTTTGAATTATTTATTTTTATTTAAATAATAATCAAAACTATTTAATTAATAGTTAATAATAATCTGTTAAAAAAATTAATGTAAGTTCAAGGTAAATTATAAAAATCTTCGTTTGAAAACTGATTCTAATTACTTATACATAGATTATGTTCGAAGAACTTTAGAAAAATATTTAGAATCTAGATAATATCAATAGTAATACAATATTGTAGACTCATACAATATTGTAGACTACAATATAAAAATATTGTAGACTCTATAAAAATAATAATAAACTAAAACTTAATAAAAGCAATATATATGAAATTTTGACTTTGAATAATAGTTTTAAATTTTATTTTTTCATTAAATTTAGGAAATGTCAATTCACAATTAATAACTAAAATAATATTATCTGTCCAGTATCTTTTGTTACTAAGATAAAAACGAAAAAAAGAAATATCGCAAAAGTATCTAACAAATCTAGAGAATTCGATCTTTTTTGTTCAATAAAAGCACAACTATTTTATTGAATTAAAATAAAATGACGACTAAAATCAATTCTAATTTAAGATAACAAGGTCATATTTTAGCACAATGGAGCCAGTTACTTTTTTTTTTATTTTTGCTTTTATGTCTTATTAATTTTTATTTTTAATATTATTAATGAACTAAATTATGTTTCTAGAAAAAAAAAAAACCTATAAAAGTGTATAAATACATAAATAAAAAAACATTATAAAATCAATTTATTATTTATTTATTCAATTTGAATTAATATATAAATTTGAAATTTTTTGATTGATTTTTGAAGAAGACAACATAGAAGAAGTTATGTTATAAATTATCTTAATGCACAGAGTGCTATTATTTATTTAATAGTTATTTGCCAAAGGCTAAAAAAGAACACCTTAGATTCTCTAATACTGTATTTGTAAAAAAATTATACATAAATTCTATTGAGGTAATATTATTTTTATTTAAATATTTGAAACGAAAATGTAAACTGTCATATAAATCAAAATATTTTATATAATTTATTTTATATAGTAATTATTGATATAATTTAAAATTTAAAATAAAGCCAAACCTTTAATATGTTATTTTAAAAATTCTTTATAAAAAAAACCTTTTTTGTTATTAACACTTTTTTGCAATCAAAAAATTTTTATCATTTGAAATGATGTGAACATATTTTATGATCATAATTACAATACATATATAATTTATCCTTTTTTGAGTTTATCTAGTGATGAATTATTACGTTGAGGATTAATATACAGTGCAATATGCAACAATGTTTGCAAATTTTTTCAACAATTGTTTTAAATTTATTCTTTATTGTTTTTTTTGGCTTTAACCAAATGGTTAAATAAAAATGATTATATTTATGGTTATGGTTAAATAAAAATGATTATCATTTTTAAAAATTGCTGAGAACATTAACAGGAAGACTTCATTTAACAAATTATAATTAACATAACATAAAAATTTAAAGTTAAACGAGATTTAGATTTTAGAAAAATATAATATGATTACTACAAAAAGCTCTGCAAAAGGTGAATCAAAATTATGCACAGGAAGAAGACAAGTTTAAAATACAAAATGATCGTGATTATATAGAAAAAAAGTGAGTTTTATAGCGATTTAGGAAAAAAATTAAGAACTATAGCTACAATCGAAATAAAAATTAGTATAGCAAAATTAATTAATTCAAAGGCTCGTCTTGATTTATATATTAAAGTTTATGCCTTTAGGAATTTAATTACGTTTACTTTGTAATGAAATCAAATTGATATGAATGCAAGCCATCCTAAAAAAAGGTTATAATCATCTTTAAATTAAATATACCTTTTTAAACACCCTATACTATTAAAATATTAAATTTATTTTTAAAAAATTATAATTTATTAAAAAATGTACAAAAAAAAAAAATGAATTAATTTTTAATAAAAGTTTTGATAATTTAATGTTATTTTATTATATTTTACTTTTCTTTTTTTTAACTTTTTTTTGTTTTCTATATCAAAAGTTCATTTTTCATGTCATAAGAAAAGAACCACACCATAAATGTTTAATAGTTGATAACCTTTCAATAGAACAAGTCTTACTAACTATATAAAAACTACATATTTATAGAAAATAAAAAACAAAAAGACTAAATTGTACAAAAATAACGGGAAATATCTAATAAATTATATTTATTCATACATTGTATATTCGTATATTATTAAGTATAAAAATCATAAGTGAACCATAAGCTTTTTTTTTAAAATAAAAATTTTTGTGTAAAAAAAAACTTGATTTCGATTTCAAAAAAAAAAAAGGTAAAACAAAATAATAAAAATAGAGTCTTTTTTTTTTTTAAGGTAATCAGTTTGATTAATATTAGATCATAACATCAGAGCACATTAAATGAATATATTAAATATATAAAAAGGCGAAGAATAAGAAACCAATAACACAAAATAAAAAATAAAAAAGAAAAAATTACTGTTCAACAATTTGGAGGACACAATCATTATAATTTTTGCACATTTTCAGTAAAAGAAATTTCAAAAATGTTCTTATTATCTTCCTTTTGCCCGTATACCTATCATTCTCTTTATAAAATCTTTAGAGTGAACACCGTTGTTTGTTATAAAGCAATGAAATTTTTATCATAAATGGATCTGTTTAAAAAATTAAATGTATTTATTGATTCGAGAGTATATAAAATACTCTAAAGTTTGCATACTATTTTTTTTTTTTTAATCTCATTTAAATAACAAAAGAAAGTTTTAGAAAGTAAAATTAAAAAAGAAGTCTTCCTCATATAAACTGTTATGAAATTAATGTTCTTGTAATGGATATTGAAAGTTTATGTGATGTTATCACCTATTTGGTTGTTGTTCTTTTTATTTATTACTTTGTGAATATTAACTGTTCTATTGATCGAATTCCTATCAAGTTTCTTATATTTATAAGCCACGGTATCTTTATCTACCGTCATCACACCTCATTTACTTTTCGTTTGAACTATTAAATAAAGCAATTTATTTTTAAGACGACTTATAATGGGACAAAAGTATGTTGCTTTTATTTTTATAAAAAATTCACGGCAAGTGAACGTTTGTATTCTTTTTGTAATTTCGAAATTAGAAATTTGGTCGGTCCGAGATATTTTCAACATTTTTGTAAAAAATCAAACTTCAAATGCTGCAAATTTATTCATGTATTTTGTTTTAAGCGACCATACTTCTGCTCCTATAGCTATAGTGACTAGATATAGCATTTGACAAATGGTAAATGAAGTTTTAAGCTAATGATTCCATTGATGAATATTTTTTTTGACGAATTTGAGGAAAACACTTTTTACCATTTTTATTCAACAGTTAATTTCTTTATTTACATTCCAGTATTTCTCTAGCATGCAAACATTATAATTAATGCTGCTTACCCTTTCAATTGGATTGTTATTAATTAATATTTCCATGTTGACATATGGTTAGTAAAGTTCTTATTACAATCATGTAATTTATTTTTTTTAAAGTCAAAAAGTATCATGCCATTTACCATACATCGAAGTTTTTGTAAACTTTTTGTATACTTATTGTATATTCTCCTAAGGTACTGACACAATTATAGCTTTTAATTAGACTTAAAATGAACTATCAAAGTGTTAGCCATCAAACAAAAGTTCTGTACCAGCGATTCTTTTTTTTTTTGAATTATTTGTAGCCCAGATATAATGAATATTACTCTATTTACATAGGTGCATACATAAAATACTTAAAAAAAATTATTGCGATATAATTTCAAATTTTATTAAATATCAAATGAAATAAAAAATTAAATTTTTTTATATTAAAGATTATTTTTAAAAATTTAATGAGAGAAAAAAAAAATTATAATGCAATTCATATAACCACTAATGATGTGCAGTTTTAATATACAAAAAATTGAAAAATCACAAAGAATAAAAAACTTTTATTAAAAAAAAAATTTTAATTTATGTTCTATATATACATATATATGTATATGTAGTACATAAATAGGTGAATAATATAATAAAGTTTCAATACAATTAATAATTACAATCATAATAGAAAAAATAATAACAAAAATAACAAAGAATCGTTTCTTGTTCATATTTTTTTTAAACAATGGACGCAATAAATGTAAACTTCAACCGTTCGATATAAACTTTTTTATTTTATATGTTTTTTGTTTTTGTTTTTTATTCAACAATCCGCAAAATATAGCATTAAATTGGCATTTTAGGTAATATTACACAATCCAATTACAATATTTTACATAAATACCGTTATTAACTGCCATTTTATTTTTAAACTTCTATAGGCATTATCTATTTTATTTTTTATTGTATATTTTTTTTTTAATTCTTAAAATTAAATTGTATTACCATTAAGTTTACCATATCTTGTAAAAGTTAAACTATATTTTTGAATTTTTAGTTTTTTTTGTTTTTGTTTTACTTTATTAGTATCAAAAGAAACTTTAAAAAAATTTATATATAATTACCAAATCTTATTTACTAAATATTATGAATTTAAATGCTCCTTTATTTTTTTTTTTAAATATATTAAGTCTAAGCTCATTTTTGTATAATAACGAATTTTGTGTACTCTAATCTTCCTGTATAATGGAAGCTTGAAATTACTTCTATTTCTAAGATAATAATAACCACCAACATATTCAATATGCATTTGTATGTAGAAAGGAAGCAAGTTATTCTTCAATTTAAATATTAAAACTAAACCGTAATGAGTCATCCAGTTCCTGATATTCATCCATTTCAAATTATGTAGCAATATGTAACGAATATGTGCTGTTATTCCGCACTTAAGTATGATTCTCATACCCCTATTTTGAAATATTTGCAACCGCTTAAGTTGCTGTTGGTTTCAACGGAAATGTATAATTGAACAGTAATTGAAATGAGACAAAATTATCATATTGCACAAGTCTTAAAAATCTTTGATCTAATTCTTTTGAAAAAAGCAAGTTTTTTGGCGATGCCTTTGCACACATAATCATAGTGTTCGTTGAATATAAGTTTGTTTCCAATTGTTCAGTAAAAATTCCAAGTCTATTACAAAATCATTGTGGTATTGACAAATTTGTGTTTTTCAACTACTGACGGGAGTGTAAAAATTTGAAATTAACAAACCTAAAATAATGTTTTTTTTTTAATATTTGGTAACCCTAACATATTTTAAAATTATATTAAAAATCTAAATAATAAATTTTGTTAAGATTAGATCATTAACTATCATGTTATGATACATTTAAAACAATACTTTACATTAAAATTTGTTTGCGTCATCATTAAACTGGAGCAATAATTGCAATTTAATGACAGCAAGCTTAAATTTTAATAAAAACTTTAAAAAAAAATTTAAGAAAGATATTAAAATAAAATTAGTCGTTAGTAAAATTTGAAAGTTTTATTTACAAGATGATCACATTTATAAGTATAGGTAAGTATACGGTATGACTTCATTTATAATTATTGAAATATTTCATATTAACATATTGAAGATAATTTTTAGGTAGTATTTAACTTAAATTATAAGTCTAGCAAATCAAAACTTTCAAAAAATAATTTAAAGAAGAAAATAAATATTAATATAATTCGGTGTATTTGGCCCATCAAATGGATGCGATTAAAAGTGCTATTTAAACTTTTTTTTAATTCTAATCAAAGTAATACCGGCAAAAATTAAACCTCGATAGAGCTTCGAGATTCTTCAGTTATCGACAATTATAGAAAAAACATAGTAGTAACATGTTAAGTCGCGGATTGTGGAATAAAATTTCCAATAATTTTTTTTTTTTTGTTGGTTTTACAACTATATATGAAATGAGGAGCATTGGACTTAGCTGCTGTTTTTGGAGTCATTGTTTCAGTTTTTTTTATTAAAATCCAAACGAATGATATCGGGATTTTGAACTTATACTGCTTCGCAAACTAATTTATCCTAAAAATTATTGAAAATACAAAATGTACAAACTTTAGTAATAACATAACAATCCAGGGGACACAAATAACAATAAAGGGGACATTTGGCAAACTTCAATTTAACAAATTGTATGTAAAAAAACTAAAAATTCTTCTATTGTAATATTCTGGACGCGCCCTATATGCGAAAAGAAGGATTTGTAACAAATAATATTGTTAAAAATATAGTTTGCAAAGTTTCTCATTAGTACAAAAAAAAAGTCTGTCTTCGTATTCTTTAAAAATTAAAATTTCTGAAAATTTATTATACCTACATAGTATTAGTCGAAACAGAAATTTTTGCGCAAATTGGCGCAAAAATGGCGCACTCCTCTTAAAATTACCAATAATAATTAACTTACCAATTTATTTGAAAGGAAAATTATACTATATTTAGAAAGCGAAATAATAACAACACTTACTAATAATACCTTAAACTTAAACCAAACAAAAAAAAAATCTTTTTAAGCTTTTTCTTTCCAGTTAATTACAGTTAACTCTACACTATATATACCGTTTTTCGCGAATTTTTTTTTTTTTTTTTTGCGAAATTGTAGTATAATTAATCATCAACAAAAAGCAAAAACTAAACCACAAATGAATCGATTTTATTTTTTATTTATTGTTTTTTTTTTAATCATAGTTATAATCAATTTATAAAAAAAAACAAAAAACAAAAAAATATTTCTACAGATACAACAAATATCTTAAAATCTAGACAATAATTTATTCGTTTCTGTCAATCAAACATCGTTTCCAAAGTCAAATTTTGTTTTAGTTTCGTTTTTTTTTTTTTTATTTAACAACAAACAAAAAAAATTTCTTTAAGGGTATATTTTTTTTTTTGTTTTTTTTTTAGTTTTTTGTAGATAACAAAAGATTTTTAAAGAAAACCACCAAGGAATTGAAATACAATTGAATTCACCATTAAATTTACCTTTTTTAGAATGCAAACATGATTTTTTTTTTTTTTTATATTTTTATATGATTATTCTGTACTGTTGCGCATACATATATTGAACGAATAATTTTCCACCTTAACAATTTATAATTAAAAAAATTAAATAAAATTTGATAGAGAAAAAATGGTCAACCTTGCCTTCCATTTACCTTCATCGGAGTTCTTTTGATTTTAATGTTTAGACCTGAAGATAATTAAAAAAAAAAAAAAAAAAATTTTTTTTCTATATATAAAGCAAGTAAAATATTGATTAAAATCATGATCGATATATCGGTATCATACACACCTTAAATACCTACACTAATAATAATAATAATAATAATATTTTTAAAATACTGTACATGATCTATCTAATAATAAATACAAGGTAGAATAGATTTTACTTTCCTTTTCTTTTATTTATTATATTAAAAATATTTATTGTTAATTTTATTTTATAGATATTTTTTCGGATAATTTATAATTGATTAAATTTTTGCTAATCATCTTTGATATTATTACTAAAAATTAAAAAAAAAAAAACAAAAAAAAAAAAGTTTAAAAAGAAAAAAAAGGTTTGGTAAATTTTTAAACACTTATTTGTTCTTTATTTATTTTTTTTTTTTTGTTTTTTTAAACAATATGAATTTGTATTTAAGTGGACTTCAATTGATTTTAATAGAGGAAAAAACGGTATTTCCTCAATTTAAAAAAAAAACAAAAAATTGTTTAAATTCATATGATTTTTCATTTATTTTTTACATTTCACATTGAAAATCCTTCAAATAATTTTTTTATACCGTACCTTACATTAAATATAAATTAATAATATATTAAAATTTTGACTGTCACAAGAAACAAGAATTGGTTCAAATTTTTGTTTTGGGTATAACTATATAGCGGCTAGTATATGTATAGGCATTGAATTAGAAGTCATTCTGCCTGCCATTCTCTTTTACTAAAAACGGAAATGGCTCCTAAAACTGATGTTCTTTATGATCTTTTTGTAATATAAACTCTATTAAAAATTTTGAGTTCATATTTTAGTATACTCTCTAGGTTCTTTTTCTGCTTTAACCTTTAAAAAAACTTTATTCATATGAACATTTAACCTTTTCTTCTCTAGTTTTAAAAAACTTGTTCAAAATTCTTTATCACCCTCTTTTACTTCGTAGAATATTATTATATTAATATAGTTCTTTTTCAGTATATTAAAATCATAGGTCATTTAATTTAGTTTGCTTGATTTTATATCGTCAACTATATAAGAATTCTTAATCTTTGAAGACATTTCCAATACTCAGTGCAAGAAAATGACTGACCAAAACTTTTAATTCAATTCCTACACATACTAGCCGTCATACGATTACCCATACTCTACCTAGATGATATGTATATTGTAATTTTTTTTCTAGCTATTGTAATATTTTTTTTTACTACTCAATTATACATTTAATTAGATTTTTAGAGATTTAGATGACTTGTATACAATTATACGTATATATATGGCAATGAACTTCAATAAAATTCCATAAAATAATTAAAACTGTAACCCCAATCCCGAAACCCAACAGTACCTTGTACCATACGTTCTAATTTAATATTTTGTTTAAAAGGGATGTTGGTTTTGGTTGGTTTCGATTCGCATAAAAAAAGAAAAACCAGTTCAATTTTCAACAGTTTGTCGTCAATATTAAAATTATTTTTAACATAGTTACAAATTTAAATGTTTAGTAAAACATAGAAACTATCGATTCTTAAGATAGTTGCAATAATACAAAATACATTGTAAAAGTATATTTTAAATGCAAAATTAAAACTAACTAACTATGTACATTCATTTAATAAATCATCAGATCAATTGTCTTTTATTTTTGTTTTTTTTGCTTTTCTAAAATTAGATCAGTTTTGTGAAATTTTAGCAAGATCTGATAGTTTCATTTAGAGAAAGTTTTCAATATAAGATAAAGAAAGAAAAAAATAAAAAAAAAAATAAAATTAAAAATGTATGAAGCACGTATAATTTAAATAAAAATAATTTTTTTTTTAGTTACTTACTTTTCTATTTTGTTTTAAAAACAGAACTGTGATTTAATTTAAAAATTTACTTTCATTATGGCTTTTTTAAAGTCACGTAAAATACATTTATTTCTTTTGTTTCATTTTGGTTTGTTTTTTCTTTTTTTTTTTGCACATTTAAAATTAATTTTGGATTTAATTTGGACCCTTTTTTGTTTTATATCACACTTTCATGATTTTTTAAATAGTTCGATTGAATTATTTGAAGGTGTCAGTGATCAAGAATTCATTTCAAGTATAGTATATATAAATCGATTATTAACCCTATGTGATTTTTAATTGAAAAATTGCCTGTCTTAAATTGAGGCAGTATTTTTATTCAACAATCTTAAGATCTTACTGCAAAAATGGATATAATAATACTTTAGTATATTATTTTAAATTAAATTTAAAATAATTGTGATTTTTACTGAGATAAAGATTCAATGGACTATCTCATAAGTGATATTAGTACTCGATTAATTTAAAATTATAATTTCTTTCAGTAGAGAGTAGTATACATATATCAATCTTGTAAATCTATAAATATAATTTTAAAGGATATTATTATTTAATAAAAGGGTCAACATAAATTAAAATTCAAATCCTGTAATATCGATTATCATATATAAAATTCATTAAAAATTACTATGACATTGACTTCAATTAATCCGAATTAAAATATCGACATAAATAATATTTGCATAAGTCAGTTCCGAATGCAAATAAACAAAAAAAAAAGCTTTAATAAATTTTTAGTATTTATTTTTCAAGTTTGTACTTTTTTACATTATTACTACCTCCTGATTAATTTATTAATTGACAGACAAGTTCAATATGTTTTTGTTTTTTTTTTTCCTTTAATATTTAATATTATAACCTAAATGTACATTTATGTATGTAAGTAACTTATATATGACATTCGAACGTACGTATATAAAATAGCGCACATAGGTCATAAACTTAATTATCTTTTTAAATTCAGTCAGAATTCGATTTTTTTTTTTAGTTTTTATTTATTTATTTTTTTTTTTATATTAAATTAACTAAGTATGTACAATGCATTTTTAATTCTTCTTCATCTTTTATCATTCCACCCAAAAATAAAAACATTTTTTTTTTTTTTTTTTAAATGACCCTGAAGTTATTCAATCCAGTTCAGTTAGCAAATACTGTATCCAAGCGACCTAACAACCAAAGCAAAAAAATAAAAACGTGAAACAAGAAAAAAGAACACGTCTTAAGGCGGCAATAAGTTAATAAATTAACAACAACAAAAAATAAAATTTAAGTATTTAAAAATTTTAAATTAAAAAGGAAAACTCTATTTTAAGTAATTTTATTGGTGATTACCAGCGAATTTAAATGGCATTCTTTTTCTTTTTATATGTACTTATTCAGTCAAGTTTTCATGTTACTAATTTTACCAAGGTCGTCTTGTACGCCCTAAAGTAAACCAACTACAAAAAAAAAAACAAAAAAAGCAACATGTTTTTCTTTTCCTTTTTTTTTTGCTTCTTGTACAGAAAAAAAAACCTCATAAAAAACATTCATTAAACAAGATTTTCTCGAAGGAAGATAAAAAAAAACGAAAAATAAAAATTTTATGTATCTAGAGTATATAAAATTAAAATTACATGCAATCCCCCATTTTTAGTTAAATAATGAAATGAAAAGGAAACCAAATAAGAAAAAACAAAAATAATCTCATAAAAATGATCGGAATCAATTAAGTTTTACTTTATCATGTAACATGTAACAAGTTCTCAAACAGCCGTCATTCAATTTTATATAAAACAAAAAAAATAAACAAAACCAAAACCATTCAAAGTAGCAATTAGTTAGTATTGATAGCTATAGGATAAGGATTCATAGATTTTATTAATTTTGCTGCATAATATTACAGTCTTAAACTAATCTTATGAAGATACCGTTAATTCTTCAAAAAACTTCAAGCATTCTTAGATTTAACCGGCTGCGGATATATGAGATTTTTAATAATTAAATCCAATTCATTCATAGCTGAAATAATAAAATAACTTCTCTATTAACTTGTAGCTTATTTAATGTAACGATTAATGAGTAAAAATAGATTTACTTCTCCAGATTTTAGGCGCCCTGGAAACCGTCTGTTGATATTGTAAGGAATGTGTATAACCACTTCACTGCCAAGAATTCTTTTTCTATTATTTATTTTAGCTTTTATTTAACTTTTCGTTCAATGCTCAGATAACTCAAACACCTCAAGTCCACAAACTTTATATTATTTTATAACACAGCCCATATTTTTTAACATAACCAATCTGATTTTACCATTACAAACGTAACGATATAAGATATAATGAAATATTACTTACAAACGTAAGAAATAATTCATTATATCTTATACAAAAACGTGTACTTATTAAAAGATATCTACTTTTTGTTCACATGTTAATTTTCTTGTTTTTTTTCCCCCGCCCGACAAATATATTACAAATTAAATGTACTGAGAAAAAAGTAAAGTTTTTGAAGGTTCGGCCATATTTGAAACAAAGTACAACTTGCTTCAAGTTTTTTTTTTATTTTTGTTAATGGCATCCTTTAAGGCTTTTGATCAGAACTTTTTTTTTATATTTTTGTTGTATAGTTACTAAAAGAGATCGTAAATTATGATTTAAAAGACTTTAAGACAATTCTTTATTTAGTTAAAGTGATTTTAAATTGAATTACAATTTATAAGAATCGGAAAAAATAATTAAAAATAAAGGTGTCATTTTTTATTTCATACACTTATTTTTTAATTTTTTTCTTAAGGTTTTATGTGTATAATTATATATAGAATATATGGTTCTAAATATACATAAAAAAAAAAATTGTAATAAAGTTTAAGTTAAATAAGCTATTAAATTATATAAGTTGTAAGAACAAATCTTATAAATTATCTTTAATACATATAAATGTTATTTTAAATGGTAAATAATTTAAAGCCTTTTTTTAAGCTACACAGCTTTAAAGTATGTTTTATTAATATTAAAATATAAGATTTTTAGTACTTAATATTTCAAAAGTCATTGCAAAGTTGTAGCAAGACAATGAGATGATTGAAAACTGTTAGAGTTTTGATACATTCAAATTTGGTATAGTTAAAACTTTGGTAGTCACAAACACAATGCAAAAAATATTTACTTTTTTTTTCTTTTGCAGTGAAGTCATTCTTCTATCGAAGTATTTCATTTTAAATACCTCTTTAGATTTCACCAAATTTTAATCACCTTTCGTGTTTTTTTTTTAATTTATATTCTTATATACTATCCAGTTTTATTAAATACCCATTTGCAAAATTTTTTGACAACGATTATGTGGTTCCTTTATTAATTCTTCGTCATATTCTTAAAATTAATTTTTTTTGTTTTCCTTTCCAATCCTATTACGAACATAAAGCTTCCACTAAGAAACTTATTATTCATATTTGACAATAAGTTTCAGCTTCTTTTTTATCATTATTTTGACCAAACCGTTGATTACTCGGTTGTAGCTATTATAGAATAATATGAAACATAAATATGTATTATATTTGTGCGCCATCTATTATCTTATACAAGAATTTATTTTTTTTATATTTTATTTTATATTACCTACAGAATTATATTATTAAATTATTGGCGATATGACAAAAATTTCGGCGTCAAAGGTCCCCCGGGGACTTATGATTCAAAAAATATGCCAAATGTCCCTGGAAGACTATAACTCTTATGACTGATAGCCAAAACTTGTCTAAAAAATAAGACAAAATTCCCCATAAAATTATCTATTTATGTTACAAAATCAAAATTGCCTCTTAATTCAGAGTATTTATGTTTGATCTGGAAAAAGGGAATATACTTTAATTTCCCGTCTAACTCTAAAATCTTTCCTAATTTCGTCTATGCGATATTCTATATTAGTATGGATTTTAAAGCTGGTTACAAAATCAAGATTTTTCCAGAGTATTTATTTATTTATTCTGGATAAAGGGAATACGCTGATATTGTGTCCAACTCTAATATCTTGTCATTCTGGAAAATTCGTATCCAATTGTAAAATCTTATCAAAAAGATATCATTTTAAATGATATCAAATCAATATTTATACTTTTATAAATTTTGGAAATAATTAATTGTTTTAATTCTGAATAATAAATATTTCAGTTTATGAAGTCATAAGTCCCCAAGGAACTTTTACAGGAGTTACCAAGTTAAACTCGCTTGGGAAGTTTTCTGTTGAATCAGAAGTCGCTAGGGAACTTTTGTCATATCACCATTCACCAATAAATTACTAATATTATATATGATCTGAAGGTTTAAATACGAAAACTTACGATTGAAAAACCGCTGACTTAACCACTACGCCATTCGTCAAATGAAAATTATCTCAAGATCCTGATATTATATTCTTAATATGTTATGTTATTTTCTTCTTAAAAGAATTAATCTTCCTTTTTATCCAAAGAGACAAACTATTTCTTTTCAATTTGAATGAGTAGATTTTATTATTTTACCACAGAGATTATCTAAATAACAATTATAGGTTATTTATAATAAACCAAACCAACTCATCAGTTAAATTATTTAAAATAATTTTTGTTTAAATATTTAAAAAAAAAAATTAACATTTTTACGCTTGTAAAATTATTAATGACGGTCAAATACATTACTTTGGTTCATTGATTACCTCTGTTAAACTTGGCACTATATACTATTTATTATAAATGATGAGAATATAATATATGTACATATATACAACAGTTGATCTTGAATTTTATTTTTTTTTTAAGTTCAATATAGCTTAAATGAAGAGAAAATTTAATTTTATAAACAGCAGGGGTGAACTTTAAACCGATTTCAAATTCGATTCATCATTTTATTCATCAAAATGTAAAAAAAAAGAAAAATATATAAAAAAAAAATATGTAAGTAGGTATACAAAAAGATAAAATATTTAATGAGAAAACAAAACTGAAAGTTTAAGGTTATGTTGATTAGGAAGAGTTTAAAAAAAAAAAATTTAAAAGCATTTTTTTAAAAATATTTAATTGTAATTAAATGAAATTTAAAAAATTAAAATTTCAAAAGACAAATATTTTTAATTTTTTAAATATAAAATTGAAACTAGTTGCAATTTATTTTATAAAATTCAAATAAAAAAAAACTGACAGTGATGGTAATGATTATTTCAAGGAAACTGGTTAGAGTAATTTTTGTACATACAATCAAATTAAGTAATTTTACAATTTCTTGATAAATAATATATAGTATGAAATATTTCGAGATAATCTTCCACTTTTAAATTTAAGAATAACAGGAAATACATTAAAAAAAAAAAAAGATTTTGAAAGTGTATTAATATAATTTAACAACCATTCAAAATATTGATTCAATTTTTTTCTTTACTTTAGTTTGTATCAAATCTACTATAACATAACAATGTTAACATTGCTATCTTTTCTATTTATAAACAACATTTTATTATACAAATAAATTTTGAAATTATTACCATTATACGGATTTAGATAATAACGGTCTTTTTAGAGATTAAAATCAACCAGTTTTAATTTTATAAAAATTTTACATTTACTGTAAGCTTAAATGATAAATTTTCGTTTAAAAATATCTTTTCAAAATGTTCATCATTAATCCCCAAAAATTAAATGTCGAAAAAACTTTAATAAAACATAAAAGCATCATATATTTTATTGAATGCAAAATTTATTTTTTTTTGTTTTTTTAAATTGAAAAACTATTAAAAACATACTAAACATGACGTCGTGAATTAAAGTCATACGAATTAAGAGCATAATTGCTTTATTTTGCAATAGAATGAGCAATAGAATGCAATATAAAGCTATATAACAATTCATCCGCGTATGGCTTTAAAAATAAAATCCACTTTCTTCAAATAGAAGTATATTAAATTTTTAAAACAATAATAATTATGAATTTTTTTCTTAAATTTTTATTAAATATATATATGTACACACATATTACGTACGATTCTAGGATAAAATTATAGCCCGATAAAATATAGTGGAAAAAATGTCGCAATAATTAATTTAAATTAAATTGGGAATATTTTGGAAAAAGGGGAAACTCTGATTTTGAAATCAACTCTAAAATAGCTCAAATATTCTGATTTTGAACCAACTTTAAAATATCTCAAAGTGTATAATCCATATTTTAAATCCAACTCTAAAATTCCTCCTCGCGACATTTTTAGCCCGCTACATTTTGTCCAGACACCATATGTACATATTCTAGAAAAAGAAACAACCCCAATTTTGTAATCAACTATGAAATCCCTCTAAATTCAGAATTTCGCAAATATAACCTAAATTTTGACAAAAATCATAAAGACCTTCTCAATTATTCTTTCTTACTTTTATATTTTAGAAACAAGCCTTAATTCCCATAGCTTTAAGTCCCGGCCACACTATAAACATATCCATATAATATTATGTTTATATCACATATCCTGCAGTAATAAAACTAATTTTCACTTAACCGAAACGAATTTTCTATTTCATTTGAAGCGTTTTGTTTTATAACATCTGGTCATTATACCGGACAGATTATAAGATTCAAAAAACAAGATGTACATTCATATTTCATTTCCTATATTCCAATTTAAATTGAAAAAAAAAAAAAACATCTTTAATTTTTTCAATTTCTAAACAAAAATAGAAAAAAAAAACAAGTTTTTCCTTATATAAAATGAAAAGTTTATACCGTTATTTAATTTATTATTTTTTCATACTTTATTTGCTAAAAGTTAAACTTCTTAAATAATAAAAAAAAAAAATTGTTTAAATTTGTTCTAAATTCATTGAGATTATTAGTGGGTCAGTAACAAATAACAAACTAATAAACAATTTATAGTTTTGTGGACTATTGTAGTGATGATGATGTTGCACTCAACCAACCAACCAACCTACCAACGAAACAACTTAAGAAGACAAATAATGTATTGTAAGTTAAGTGCAAGTATGGTATTTATTGCATCCGATGATTATACTAGTAACCATATTCTACTTCTTCTTCAGCAATAAATTGAAAAGTTAATTTTTTTTTTTTTGTTTTTTTATTTATATCAAATGGTGTTTAATTTCATTTCAATTTTTTTTTTTTCAAACTATAATAATTCTTTGTTTTTGTTTTTTTTGCATGTTGATAATAAAGAAGATGCATGAAGTAAAATAACATGATTATATGTTTTTAATTTTTCTGTTTTCTTGATTTCGTTTTCTAGTCTTTAAAGTGTTTCTATTTCTAATTCTCTGACATATTGACATAAATAATTTCAAAAGTGATGAAAAAAAAAAATTGAAACTGCACTGACTGGTAAGATTAAATTTCATATAATATACAAACATATAGTAAATATTTTTGTATAGCGTTAAGAAGGTTTTTTTTTTTTTTTGCTCATGAAAAGAAAATTATTTTAATTTTTATAATTAAAATTTTCGATTATGAATTATGGTATATTTAAATAAAAAATTTAAGGTGTATGATAAAATAATTAAGTCTATATAGTACAGAGCTGTCATAATCACTTATAAAAATCAGAAGAGTTCAATGCAAAATAATGGTTGATCAAATATCTTTTTACATATGGGTATGTGTCTAATGGTTAAGTTTAATAAATCCGACTAAAAAACGAAGGTGTCCGATTAGAAAACGAAGTTTAAAGCAATTTCGGTATGGATTTCTACAAATTATACGCGGTCAATCACGACTACCATCTAATTAACAGCAGAAAATTTGTTTGATATAATTTTGAATGTACCCCATTTCGTAAAAATCTCGGTATCTCTTTTTTTTTTAGTGCATTTCTCTTCCACATAAATGTGAACAGCAAATTACACAGCCTTTTCTTTTCAGGCGTGGCTGTAATATCGTAAGAGGGAATAACTGTTACGACGTGTGTGGGATTCGAACCCACACTCCCTCGAGGCTTACAGCGTATTTTATACGCTCTTATCCACTATGTCACCGAGGCCCCAGACTCTTTTATTTTTTTGAAAATTATTAAAAAGCTATATCAGTTAAGTTTATTAAAATTACTCTAAGTTTTTATACTGCAATAAAATACACCATATAATGGTTATATATTACAATATGTATTAATTTATTTAATAATTAATATATTGCATAGAAATCTTAAAATTTATTATAAATAAATTATTTTGAATAAAATAAAATGTTTTGAACACAATTTCTGTATACGCTTAACTTATAAATTTAAACAACTTTTATAAAAGTTTTATTTTACAGTATAAAATAAGAAAAAAAAAACTACTTGTGGTCAAAATAACAAACTAACAAAACTTTCAGGATCTATTAAATATTTTCTACAGGGTAGGCCAACTTGGACTGACTGATTTGAAATGCTTATAATTATTTTACTTTTTTTTAAATGAAAGTATTCATTATTAATTTTTAAGGGTGAAAAATGACATCCTTTAAATGGATGGATTTTGCGCAATGACATTTTACATTACGTTACGCAATTTATGTGCGAATATACTGCTTTAGTTCCTGAATATTTTGTGGTTTATTGACGTAAACTCATTTCTTCAAGAAACCTCAGAAAAAAAATCAGCCAAATCTGGGGAACGATGTGGCCACGCGAAATCAGATTTTTTTGAAATTATTCTTTCGTCGAAAAGTTCTTGCAGAATCGCCATTGTCTCTCTCTCGATATGAGCTGTAATCATATGTCACGATTATTGAGAATTACCGGACGTAAAACATTTTTCAACATAGTCCAGTAGGTATACCGCTCCAGAGACGGTTTCTCGATTCTCTTCCCTCCGTAGCCCAAATTCGGCAGTTCTGTTTATTGACATATCCATTTAAATGAAAATGCGCTTCATCGCCCATAATGAGATTGTTCAAAATATTGATCGATCCCGAAACATAATAAAATTCAACAATTTTTACATGTTCTGGCACTGAGTATGATGACATTATAAAATTTTCTTTATTATTTTGCAAAAAATATAAAATAAAAAAGTTATAAAATAACAAAATTATAAGCATTTCAAATCAGTCAGTCCAAGTTGGCTCAGCCTGAATAGTCCAAAACTATTTTTCTGTATTTTCTGGGATAGTTTTAATTCATTATTTTTAAAAGTTTTTTTTTAATCAATAATCTTATAAAATCTAAGGTGTACACTTTCAAATTAGCAGTAGTCTCTTTTTGAAAAAGTTATATTGAAAAGCAAACAAAGAGTTGCGTTTTCTTAAAGTAAAAACTATTGATTAAAATTCCTTTCAAACGATGCGACTTTATTTTCTATCTTATTCTCATTTTCTCCTTTTCTTTATATTTTAATTTTTTTTTTTTTTTAAGAAATAGAGTCATTCTTTGAAAAATATACAAAGATTAAAAATACATTTACTATTGTGTTGTTTAGTACACTTCAGATTATTTCTTAATTTATTTTTTAAGTCTTTTGCGGCTGTCAATTTTTTAGTACTTTTTTATTTTTAAGTTTCTAAAGAAAAAGTTAAAAAGCGTGAGATTAAAAATAATGATTAAATTGCACGTTTTTTATTTTATTTGTGTTATTGTTTTTCTTTGTTTTTTTTTTTATTTTTAAGAAAATTTCTATAAAATTTTTTTTTATTACATACAGTTGTTTTAACAGTGGAAAAGTATATATATACAACTTATTTATTTAATATAAATAACTATTAAGTGTTTTTCTAAATAAAAATTAAAGATTTAAAATAACAAAACAAAATAAAAATTCCACTTTAATTTTTTTAAAAAAATAAAAACAAAAAATAAAAAAGATAGTTATCATTTAAATATTATTTAAATAATAATTTTAATTTTATTATAATATTAATGATAACTTTTGGGGTAAAAAATAAAAGACAAAACAAAATTAAATTGTAAAGATATTTTGATATTTTAATTATACTTTAAAGAAATTAAATACTTTTTTTTTTTATTATTGTAGTTAATCGTTTTTTTTTTCTTTTAATTTAAAAGTGAAAGTTTATTATACCTATACTATAATTATTAAAATTAAAATTTTTTTAAAATTTATTATGGACACTAAAATTGACCATCGATATTATTTTAAAATATATTTTTTGTTCAATACATGGTACATTGTATTGTTCAATACATGCATTGATCATGGATATTAAAATAACTTTTTTTTATATTTGAATATCTCATATTTAATGGCTAAACTTAATATTAATCAAAAAACATCCTCCCAAAAAATATTACATTATATTAGATTCTCCTAAGAAGCTTCAATTGTATTAACTTCAGTTTCACTAAGTTGATCATACCATTCTTATATAAATGAAAACTCACTTAATATTACGTTATAATTAAATTAGTTAATTATAACTAATCAACCATTATTTATAATAACAATCTCAACTTATAATTTAGTGAAATTAAAATAAATAATCTTTAATATTCATTTTATTAGATCCTTTTTGATATTTTTTCAAAAATTTTTGAACTTAAGATTGGAATAAATGAAATTAGAAGGTTGTCAGAGAACAAATACAAATCACAATCGATAAACTTATTGTAATAAGGTAATAAGAAAATCTGATTTTGATATCTTTACAATCCACCACAAAAAAAAAAAATAAGACAGATTGTAAATCAAAGGTTTTTAAAAGAGCACATTTTTCAAAAGACTATAAAAACAGTTCAGAATATTATGACTTACAAGAAAATTCGTAAATTTTTTTAGATTTTTATATGTAAGAAAAATTGTAAAAACTCAAGAGACACTTTTAAGGAAGAAGTTTTTAAGGGAACGCTTTATAATTAAGAAAAGCATTTAACATAAGTAAAAACATAATGTTAGAGTTTTAAAATTTAAATTATTCTAATTCTAAAAAATCTCTCTTCTCTCTAAAATTTCAACTAAAAGATTCTAACTAAAAGCGTTTCAGTGATATAAAGGAATCAAAATCTTACAAAATTTTTTTTTGACACAACGGTAAATTTAAATACTAAATTCTAAAAAACTTGTAGAATTTTTGATATTGGTTGGAAAAATTTTTGTCATTTTGCGTTTTTAGATTGAAAAAATATTAAGCAAAACTAAGATAGGTATACACATTTAAAAATAGAACTTTTTCAAAATTTGAGGAGCTTTCACTCTGTAATGGGTGATTTTCTTAAAAATTATTCTACAATATTAATTTTTTTTAAACCCATCCATTGTTAAAATTGCATTGTGCTATCTTAAATAATATACAAGTTTTGTAAACAGACGAACAGACAAACGATCAAAGTAAAATTAATAAAAAAATTTTTCAAATTTTTTTTTTAAAATGTACTAAAAATTAGTACAATTAAAAAACAACTATTTCATAACCGCTGTTAACTTAAGATTTAAAAATAAAATATATAGATTTATACTTTACAGGTATTAGATCTTCAAGTTAAATTAAATATACAAAAAGCGTTATAATAAAATCTCAGTTCTATACCAATATTAAGAATATAACAATAAAATAATGCCTTTTCTATGGTATAGTAAAAATATCTATAAGGACAAACTTTTTATGTATTTAATTTTAGATAGTAAATATTATTTTCAAAAATCTAAATATACACTTTTTTTCTAACCCCTTTTTTTGTTTTAGAATCACTTATCAGCTTTTTTCTTTTATTATTTGTTAAAATATTTTTTTTTTTCTGCCTTAAACCAATTTTATAGTTTGTTAATTTTTTAAAATTAATATAGCCCACCTTTGAGAATTAAACTTGTCAGAAAAGAAAACAAATCGTAAATTGAATGTATAAATAAAAGTCTTCAACAAATTTTTTTTGACAAATTATCTAGTGTTATTTTTATTTTTGTTTTTTTTTTCTTACTTCTTAAAAATAATAATAATTCCTTATATTTTATAAATTTTTTTCTTTTCAATTATAACCAAATAATAAAAACAATAAAAACAAAAAAAAAACAAATTTATAATTAAATAATAAAAATTATTTCTCATCATTAGATTATAATCATGACATTCCTTTAAAGGTTTTTAACCTTTTTTACAAAAAAAAAAAACAAAATAAAATTCAAACTGAATTTTAACTATATGGTAACTATGGTAAGTATTTTTTTTTTTTAGTGGTGGATTTTAACTTTTGTGCGAAAATTCAAAATTCTTAAATTAGTTAAAAAAATTAACAAAACCAACCAACAAACACTAATAAAAAATTTAAGATATAAAAAAAAATAAAAAAAAACGAATAAAAATTATAATAATATTTTGTTTTATTTAACTTTATGTACATAGAGGTGTGTCACATTAAATCAAATCTTGTACTTCAAAAGATAAAAATTCTTCTCAAAAAAAAAACCAAAAAACAGTTTACAGCTATAAACAATAAACCAACCAAATCATCAAATTTATTATAGCTGTTCAATACAATGAAAAAAAAAAAAAAAAATCAAAATAAATCCTAAAACTGTAAAACTGTCATCACAATAATTATATCAAGTATAGGTAATCCAATTCTCATCTTATCGATTACATTTAATTATCAGATATTAATCAAAACTTATTTAATCAAAAACACTATATAAAAATTCTTAAAATTTAACATATACATATAGGTTTAACATATAATTTCCGGATACCGGAATTTAAATTCATATCTGAAAATAAAAATTTAAATCACATGTTTTATAAAAAATTAAAAAAGAGATCAAATTTCATGTAAAATTCGTGATCAATCATTCATACATATATGTATAATATTTGGGAGTCCCGACTATGATTAATCATTAATTTTTTGATGATGATGATGTTGCAATTTTTTTTTTGTTTTTGTTTTGTTTTTTTTTTTTTTTGGGGCATTTTGAACCTTTTTAGCTGTTCTTTGTCACCTTTTTTTTTTCGTTTTTTTACTTTTCTGGAATTTTATTTTTCAGTTTTTTTTTTATCATATTCTTAATATAAACCGTTAATACCACCGGTAATAATTTAAATTTGGGGGAAAATTACAAAAAACAAACTCAAATTGAAATTTGTAAATTTGTTAAGAAGGTGAATCACCAGCTGAGATTAAAAAAAATTAAAAAAAAAAAACAGCATCTGTGTTCAAAGAAAAAAAAAACAGTATAGATATGTGTAAATAATAGATTTTTTTTTGTATATATACAATTTCCAATGAGTTCTGTGAAATTATTATGTCGTCATAATTTTTTCTATTCAATATTTTATAATATCTTAGATTATATTATATGGCATATACGATACTATAAAATAATTATAAAAAAACTTTGGCTTGGCGACATCATGTTGAGAGAGTATTTAATTTTTTTTTGTTTTTTTTTAATTCTTCACACTCCACCTTTTAACTATTAAAAATTAAAGAAAACAAAAAAAAAAGCAAAAAAATATATTTTACCTTGATTCAGGTAACAAGCGATTTAAAAATGCGTTGATTAGTTTTGCTACTTAAATTATTGCAATTTAAAATGATATTCGATGTGACGCATTCTATATTTATATTCATTTTAACTTAAAAAAATTCAATCAAAAATGGTCCTTGAGATATTATTTGGATTTTTATTTTGTTTTCTTTTTTTTTTTTTTGTAAAATTGGCGAACACAAAAAATTGTTATAAAATTTTACAAAATGACGGTTTTAAGGTGAAGTTAAATATAGTACGTGATCAGTAAAGATAATTAATAAAATTTAATTGAAATTTTTTTTTTTTTGGCATTAAAGATAAAACTTTAGCATAATTTTTTTTTTTTGTTTTATTGTGGAATGTTAAATTTTTTTTTTTCGGGATTCTCAGGATTTAAACATTATTAATGTTTCATAATTTTAATGACCCAATTTTTTAGTATTTTTTTTTTTTTTTAGATTATTTCTCTGCTACATAAATCTGACAAGAAAATTACACACCTGAATAAAAAGCTATGTGGCAATTAATAATGTAAAACAAAAAAAAAAAGAAAAGTCCCAATATCTCGAAAAGGACTAATAATGGATCCCCTCCATCCATATAATTTTTTTCTAGTTTTAGTCTCTGGAATCAATTTTAGTCTTCTGAAATAATTGCACTCTTATGTGGAACACCCTGTATATCTAAAAAATTATTAAAGTTTTCAATTTTCATTTGTATTTTATTGTACTGCTTGCAATTTATTTAAGTGCATTGTATAGAATTGAATTGGTATATCAAATTACAATGACTGTTCTAAAAGCCTTATGAATCTTTTAAATATTGCTAAATGAATAGGACAAGACATATTTTTACAAAAGGGCGGTTTTTGATATGTTCTAGATTCTAAAGAAATAATTTTACAGTTTTTAAGTTATATTATGTTGATGAACAATTTAAATTTCAGATGTTTTTTTTATTTTTTTGTTATTATTTTACAAAAAAAAAAAAAAATTTGAAATTTTTAAACTGTTGCCTTCAATTTTTCAAATAAAAAGTATAATTTCAATAATATATGCTTAATTTAAATTAATTTCTTATGATAAAACAATTTAATTTTTAAGTCAATATTACAATTAAACGTTTTAATTTCTATTTTTTACTCTTTTCACTTGCTCTTTCTCTCTCTCTCTCTGTGTCTCTTACTCTCTTTCAGACCATTTGTATTTAAACGAAAAGATCATTAATCTTACAAATAAAAAAAAATCGCTTTGACACTCTTATTTTTTTTTTTGTCTCTTTAATATAAAAAAAATAAAATATAAATTAAAAAATATATAGTTGTACATATAATGAACATCTAGACATTTTGTGATCCAATAAATTCATTTTAATTAGACATGGTCATTCCTTTAATTGAATATCAATTTCCACATTGAAATTAATTACAAACAGTTTCGATTTTTCAATTAAAAACAAAAAAAAAAAATTTTTATACTTTAAATAGATTTAAAAAGCAATAGATACCAAATAACAATTAAATTTTTAAAAACTTACCTTTATTTATCAAAAAAACCAGTATCCAATTCATGTCTTCCAAAAATGAATTTAAAATGAACTTTTTTGTTGTAGTGAACATTAAAAGAAACAAAAACAAAAAAAGAAAAATAAAAAAAAAATCACGTTGATTTCTTATTGTAATTAATTGACATTATAAATCAATCATTTAAATTTCAAATAAATTTAAATTTTTTACACTATTCCAATTATTTTTTTTTCTTTTCTTTTTTTTTCTTCAAATATTTGTAACAAATTAAACTTAATATTTTTTTTTCTATTAAATTTTATTTTTTTTTTTGATATTCTTTGTAATTTTTTCTTTTTTTTTTTATTATTTATTTATTTTCTATTCTTTTTTTTTTATTTTATAAATTGATTACCTATTCCTTTCACAATTTTACGTTCTATTTTTACCTTTAAATAAACAAAAGAAAAACATTATAAATAAAACAAAAACAACTGTAGAAAATTCATTTTCTTTCAAATAAAATTTTCTATTTAAACGTTATTTTAAAATTATATGTTTAACACTGAAATGTCAAAAATATGTCATATAGAAAGTTGTTAAATTGGAAGAAAATACACAAAAAATAAATAATCACATAATAATAATAATAACAATAATTGATAGTAATAATAAAATTTAAAAGAATTTTTATTTTATAATTTTTATTGTTTCTAAATGAATATATACAAAAAATATTGTTAAATTAAAAATTAAACATACAATTGACATGTAAATGTCAAAAGAATTAAATTTTAATTGTCAAAGAACTAAATATAATATCAATAATAATTGGTTTTACGGGAATTTAATTTCACTTTTAGCTTTATACTTTTTTCGTTGGCTGTTTTAAAGAATAACCGATAACTTAAGATTTTTAACCTTATAATTTTTAAAGGTTTATGTACAGTTAGTCAAATTTTAAATTGCAAAACGCCATTTTGTCTAATATCTTTTGACAAAAAGGGCATTTTGTAATTTTCCATTTGCCATAACGTGACATTTCACAAAAAGACATTTGTCAAGTTTAGTATATAAAAATACAATATTCTAAGGTAAAAGGGTATGACTCATATTTTATAATCAACTCTAAAATCTATTCTTAATGAATTTTTATTTTTTACATATATATATATTTTGTTTTTCATATATTGCACCAATAAAGCATATTTGCTTTTTAAATACAATTTTGTTAAAAAATATTTTTGTAAAATAGCATTGGCGAAATGTCTTTTTGAGAAAGGAATTTAGTCAATCTGTCATTCCCCTTCCATTCTTAAGATATTAAAAATATTCGATAGAATGAATGTTAAATAAAAATATATAAAAATATGAAGGTAGAAATGAAATATTAATAAAAGGATTATTTAGGCCTTCAAATAAATTCATACTTCAATTTTTGAAATTTATATTAAGGAAGTGAAAAATTTTTGATTACTTTGATTTTGTGTCTAAATTATATCAAAAATATTCAATATATAACTACATATTCTTTAAAATCTTTTATGAATTTTTAGTTAAAAAACACACAATAATATTAAAAAGAGAAAATTAAAATTTTTTTTCATCAGTTTTCTAATTATGACTATTCTAATCCAATCCAATTAAAGCTATGTATAAATTAATAAAAATCATATTAATTAAATTAAATTTAATCAAAAAATTAATGTTTGTAATACTGAATTTCTAATTTCTATATATACATGGAATTAAGTAGATTTGCGAAAATAAATTAATTATAATTTGTTTTTAATTTAAACCTTCAGATTATTTAAGATGTTGAAGATTTCATGCTTCAATACGGAGAATTATTAAAAATCAAATATGTAATATTATAATATAATTTTCTTTTTCTAATACCTGTGTGAGAATACAAATCGACAATTAAATAATCAAATTTTATAATTAATAACTTTTAAATTACACTATAAGATATATTAAAAAACCAAAAAGTCTAATTACTTCAAAAAAAAAAACAAAAAAAATAAAGTCTCAGAAATTTCAAAAAACATATTCAAATTTTTATTACGAAAAAAAAAAAATAAAACCTTAATTGCCGAAAACTAAAAAACAACAAAAATATTAAAATAAAATTTTTTTTTAAGTTTTTGTATGCGCAATATACTGTTATTTTCTCTATAATTTGTCTGATTTTTTTTTTTCATATTTTTCTATTTTCAACTCTTATACACATACATTTTTTATTCTCTCAGGTGTTTTTTGTGTCTTTTTCTTGAGGCGAATTCACTATTATTTTTCACCAATATCACGGTAAATTAAAAAACAAAACAAAGAAAAAAATTGGAATTGTCTATGCAATAACACAATAAACAAAAATCTTTAAGTTGTGGTTTTAATTTTACATGAAATTCTTTTGGTTTTTTTTTTTTATTTACGATTTTCAAATAACGTTTAACACCTATACATTGACGAATATTAAATTAATAAAAATTAAATAGTGTTTTTTTTTGGCAGGGGGGGAAATAAATATACTATTATAGTTTTTTTTTTTTGTTTAGTTGAGTTGGTATAATTATATTATTAGACTTTTTATTTAGTTGAGTTGGTATAATTATATTAGACTTTTTATTAACCAAAACAAATGCACATTTTATGATTAAAATATACATTTACATATAAAGATACATGCATACATAATAATATTGATGTTGTGGCATTATTAAGTTAAAATCATAATAATAGTAATAAATAAATATTTGTTAATAGTATTAAAAACAAAGGTAATAATGTTTCCAAAGATGATTTTATTATTTTTTAAGAAAAACTATGTATTTTTCTAAGAAAATTCTTTAATTTTAATTATAAATAAATATAAAATTTTTGACATTCATATAATAAAAAAAAAAAAACATTCCTTATAGTAATAGAAAATATAAATTTTATTGAAGTTTTTTACTAAAAATTTTTCATTAGTATTTTCTTATGTATATATATACGTATATAATTGAAAGTAAGAAATATATTAATATAAGTATTAAATTTTATTTTATTTTATTGTATTATTAAATTAATAATATATAGAATAATTTATGGAACGTAAAAAACTGTTAATGTAACTAAAAATTATATGTAAATAATTAATAGTTGTAGTTTTAAACAGTTTGGTTTAAAAACTCTATTAATTGGAATAATATTTAAAAACTTATATTTGAGTTTTTAAAAATTTAAAATAGAAAAAAAAAAAAATTAAGTAATTATAATAAAAAGAATTAATTACAGTTAATTAATTAAAATAAAAACTGAGTTAAACTAAGAGTAGAAAAATTATTAATCAAATAGTTATAAGAACAATGATGCATATTGTATTCAAGTTATAATTATAAGAATTTACGATTAATTTTATTAAGATATTTTGATCAGTGACATATATACATATTAAGACATATATCAGTGACATTAATATCATCCGTTGTACACCCTAAATTCCTAAGACGCTTATTTATCACAACGACTCATCATAATCATAATGGTCTCTAATGCCCATAAAGGATCAGACAATGGTTCTTTGTCAATGCCCCTAAAGAATCGGACCATGTTCTTCTAGTCAAGTGCCCTTCACCTAGGATTCAAAATATGTTTCACATATTTACATTTAAGTAAACTTATTATATTTTCATTTATATGTCTAAATAAATGAACAAAAGACTTAAGTGAGGAACTTATATCTCTTAATTTTTATATATATTTTAACCTACAATTCATTTATTCAATTTTCAACTTTTAAATAGTTTTTTTTTATTATTAAAAACATATTTTATTAATACTTTATTTTAATTTATTTAATAGTTATTCAAGTTATCAATATAATATATAACGATCACATAATCCATACAATAATCCAAAGTTTCATTGTTAATAACATTTATAATAAATGTTTAATGAACTTATTCTATATTAAATCAATATATGTTATATTCTTATATTCAAATCATTTTTCTTCTTATACATTAAGTAAAAATTAATAGAAAATTAATGGTTACAGAGAATTCAAAATTTTCTATTCAAATACTAAAGAGAATTAGAAGCTAAAAAATAACTTTCACATAAATTGTAATTTGTTTTTTTGTTTTTTTTACAACTAACTGACTACTATTGATATTAAATTTACTATTGATTTCTCACTCCGATTTAATTCATTTCGACTTAATTCTATTTTTTCTTTTTTACTATAATAGCTATTATTATTATTATTATTATGTATTATTTCATGTTTTTTCATCCTATAAAAAAAAAACTTTTCTTTTCTTTTTTATTCTTTGTTTTTTCTTTTGATTTTTGTTTTCATTCATTTATTTTTGAATATGCTTATTTTATTTATTTTTTTTTTTGATTTTAATTTGAAAATAAAAATTTTTTTTTGTTTGTAAATTTATTAAACTTTCTTTCACTTTTTATTAAAGAATTTCTCAATTAAGAAAAAAAAATATTAATCAGTATTTTTTTGAATTATCATCATTGGTGAAACAAAAACAAAGTTTTTGCTTTTCTTGAAAATTTTTTTTTTTTTTTGCAATAACATTTTCTTTAAATATTTTATTTAAATAAAATATCCATTTCATTGTTTATTTAATTATTTTTGTTTTATTATTGCATTTCAGTTATTTTTTTTTTTTTTTATTATATAACATATTTAGTTTTTTAAGTTTTCATATTATCACATTAAAAAAGTCAATTGAAAGAATTATGACTGCTAAAGTAAAATAAAATATTTCAAAATATTTTAAATAGAGAAAAAATAAAATATTTAGCTTAGTTTTTAAAATTAGAAAATTTCAAACATTTTTTTATATATTTAGTTCGCAATTCTAACTGCTACTTAATGGAATGTTGAACAATTAAATTGTAGCTTAATTTTCTAAAAGACTTTAGATTGGTTTCGAGAATACATTTAAAAGAGTAGTCGACACTATAAATGTGCCGAATTGTTTTTAAGCTGCAATAGAAATAAATTCTATTTTATAAGTTGAGGGTGATACGTAAATAAAGGATTAGAAAGCAAAGAACTTATACACACAATCAATATTCGTATTAAATTAGAGTAATACTAAACATTTTCCATTGTTTTAGTTTCGTGACTCAAAACTAAATCTTACTCAAGTTTCACAAATAAATTTAAAATAGTTCCACAAGAATTTTTTAATTAGAAAATAGTTAAATCTAAAGATAAACTTGATAATCATTTATACTTTGCTTTCTTAACATTAGTTTTAAACAAATAATTTTTGTTTTATCAATTTTTTCCATATTATTTTACTAAATATGTATAAATAAATTATTTAGAAAATTTTTCCAAGATTTTATAAAAGAACTGTATTTTCAAAAGTTTATGTTTCAGTCACAAACCTCCAATCAAACTTTGTTAATGTTTAAAAAAAAAAATTATTAACACACATACTAATAACATATCACAAAGAGTTATAAGATAATGTACATTTTCATTTTTTATTTTGACAATTTACACAATCATATGTTTTAATATTATTTTACAACTTTTTTTTTTCTTCTACAAAAGAGTATCTTTTTTATATTCTTTAGATAAATAATTTTTAATTTTAAAATAAAATAATTTTAAGTTTCTATATATATATTTTTTTTCTATTAATCTGTCAAAAACCCACGCAATTGTATAAAAATTATAATAAAATTTTTAATAAGATTATTTTAACAATATTTTTCCAATTGCAAATCACTTATTATATTATTATTTACTTTTAAATCTTAATTAATATTTATAATTTCTTTTTAAATACCTTAATTATTAAAAAAAAAATATTTTATTTGCTTAATCTTTTTCTATACTAATAATTAAAGCCCGTTTTCCTTTTTTTTCTGAGGTTTAAAAGAAATATTTTTCAAATAATTCACCACGCGCGATATTTTTCTATTTTTAATTTTCTGATTCCGTGCCCAATTAATCAAATAAAAAACGAACGAACCAACCAAACTTATAATCAAGTTCGCATTCTCAAACCAACTGAAAATTAAAAGTCTTTAGTTTCTTTAATAACTCTGCAAAAAAAATAAAACCAGATAAAGACAAGAAAAAGAGTAAGAAAATATATACATAAATATTAAGAGTATATATTATACAAAGATACAATTAGTATATTATACAATTTATATATTAATGATGGTGTTTTATACCAAAACTTTAATACAAAACTTATGATATATCTTTTTTATATGTTAGTATGTATTAACTTTTTCTTTTCTTTAAAATATTCATTTTTCTCAATACAAAGAAAAATTTTAACAAAAACAAAAAATTGACATTAGAGGACGTTGTCTTACAAAGAGTCAAAAGAGTAACTTTTGTTATATTTCATTTTTTTTTTTTTGAATTTCGCGAAAAAAATAACAGTAATAATACCAAATATACAAATACAAGTACATATTTTTATTTTTATTTTTGAAATCGCCAAATACATACATTGTCACATTTGAACAAGTGCAAGGCAACACATACAGATGTGTCATAAATTATGTTGTAATCATTTGATTTTAAGCTAAACATTTTATTATAATATCATACGTTAATTTTTTTTTTATTTAAGCTACTCTTAATACCGTTTGCTAGTATATTTAGTAGCTATTAAACCATTATTTCAATGGTATTTTCTGAGAGATACCGTTTACAACTTATATGAAACTTCAAACTTTTCTTTTTGAATTTACTCACTTTGTTTACTTTGTACTCTTTTAGTATGAATGATGGTAAATTCTATTAATAAACATGTATAATAAAATTGGTATAAATTATATATGATTAGGTATAAAAAAAAGAAAACAATAAAATATATTTTGTATATTTTTAGACCAAATATAAAGTTTTGGTTATATTCTAATATAAATATTATGGTCATAAAAAATCATATTATTTAAGTTATGTGGTTGTTCATATGTGATGTCTAATTAATTGAGAAAATAATTAATTAATGAGAAAATAATGAATTTAGTGTTAACACGATGATATATAGTTCTAATACATGATAATTTTCTATATTAAGAAAAAATTAATAAAAATAAAATCATTGAATTCCTTTCAAAAAATTTCAATTATTATCTTTTAGGTAGAAAAATTTTTTATCCAGAGAAAATATAATCAAAAATAATCAGATGAGAATCAATAATAATCTTAATGAGATGAAAACATTTTCTGTTGGAATGCTTTCACTTTTTCAAAGAACACTTAATCTAATTGCAACTTTACTACATAAGGTTCAAGTGCTTTTACAATATTGTCAAAATAAATTCAACTAAGTTTAATATGTTTTAACTTCTTTAGTAAACATTTATAGAAAAACGATAAAATTTTCATTTCTTAATATGAATACATATTTAATTTACAATATAATATTATGTATTTCAGTTCAAAATCATGATTTGTTTTTAAATTGAAAGTTTAAGGAAATTTCAAAAAGGTAAATAAATTTTAATACAAGTAGATAAGTTCCGATTTAAATTTTCGACCTAAAAACTTGTTACAAATTTTAAAAAATTTCCCAAAAAAACATGAAAATTTTAGTTTTTGTTTAAAAAAAAAAAAAAAAAAACGATTAAAAATATTTAAGTATTAGAGAATATACTAAAGACTAAAATATTTTTAACAAAAAATAAATACATATGTACATACATGTATAATCTATTGCATTGCATACAAAATATGTTTTTTTGTTCTATTAAAATAAATACTAAAAACATAATCATAAAAAATCACATTATTTTTTACCATCAAATCTTTTTATATTCTTAAAAAATTTCAATATAATTAAAACAAATTTTAAAAATTATAAAAATTTAATTTAAAATTCCCTTTACTCTATATATTAAAATTAAAATACATACATGTATTATTAAAAAATTTTTGCATACTAATAATTGCATAATGTATCATTTTTATCTTACAAAACAACCTTTTAATTATAATCAGAGTAACAGATTAGTATGTACTGTAAAGTACATATAACGGAACATTTGTACATAGAGTTATATGTACTAAGAGTTATATGTGCTATAAATTAAGCTTTTATCAAGAAACAAAAAAACAAAAAACAAAAACTCTCAGAAAACCGTTGAAAAATTAAACTAATAATCTAATTACACACTTATATAAAAACAAAAAAAACAAAAAGTAAAAAAAACAAACAAACATACATTAAATTCTGTTCAAATACCATAAAATATATTAATTTATTAAGTAAAGTATACAAATCTAACCTAACTATCTAATATACTAATAAAAAACCTAACAGAATGCAAATACATACATACAAAAGAAACTTAGACAAATTACATACATACTACATATATGTATACATATATATATATAGTGTTAAAATCAAGAATTTCAATTATTTTATTTCCTAAACCGTTATTATTAAGTAAAAGAATGTGTAAAGTTTTAAAAGTGTTAAAGTATATACGCGAGGGTGAAGTAGTGAATGAATAAAACGTCAACTAAAAGTCTAAATTACAGTATTACCACATTTTCATGTTATTTACTAACTGTTTTAATTATATTCTGCTATATAGGAATAACATTTTACATATTTTTAATTTTTTTTTTTTCTGTTTTATTTCTTAGTGATTTTTATTTTTATTTTTTTTTTCTCTAAACACTTATTTTAGTTAATAAGTGTTAACATGACTTTTTAAAAGCTTTTATAAGTCTAATTTAAAATCTGTACATTATAACATAATAAAATTATATTTATAAATTATTTTTTGTTTGAAATATTAAAAATAAAAAATAAAAAAAAATTTAAATTTTTTTTTTTTAATTTGCAGAAACTTTAAAGTTTATATTATATATAATTCATATGTACATATTATATCAATTCGTTATTTAACGATAACAAAAATTCGTGTTGTATGCTTTAAAATAATGATATGCTTTGGAAACGTTATGGTTTTTTTTTTTTATATATAGATGATGAATAAACGGTATGCAAAATTTGGCAAAACTAATTAGAAAAAGTAAATAACTAAAATTTAAACTATTTATTTTATTTTACCTAAAATAATTTTTAGCTATATAATATACAATTGATTCAACTATACATGAATGCTATCAAATAACATGCTTTAACGAAACAAACATACGAAAAAATATTTACAACAGTATCTATAAACAAAAGATTGTTGTTTGTCTACAAGAAATTGTTGTCAAATTATAACTCTATACCTTATTAAGGTATGTTAAGGTAAGAAATAAAATCGAATGACACTCAAATTAGTTAAAATGGACTGAGATATGTTAAATATAGATTGTAAGAAAATTTTAAATGGTACATAAAATTTTCATAGCGTAAAACAATGCTTATAGCGTAATAATGTATGCTTCAATTTTTTACATTATATTTTGATGCATACCATCTATTTTCGGCAACCAGACTTTATTCAAAAGTCTACATACAAAATATATTATATTATTTCATTTAAGACCTTTCGCCAATTAATCCTAGTGGAATCATAAAATAACTATATATAGTTACTTTATGGGTAGAATACAATAAAAATTTAAAAGGGGAAAAACTTATATTGAAGTATTTAAAATATTTAATTAAATACAAATTCCTTTTCAGCCGTGCCAAATCCGTTTTCCATTCCTCCATTTATGCCTATTCATTTTTAATGTGGATGTTTTTGTGTTGAAGGTTTTTGTTGGAAGTAGCTGTTCCTTCAAGTACTTTGCAAAAAATCTGATTTAGGTAAGTTTAATAATTATTTAATTATAAATTTTATTTGATAGAAATTTGATTCACCGTATTAAATCAATGTTTTATTTATACGTTATCTAATAGTCATGTGTAAAACAAGCTTAACTTTTAATATTTTATTTTCAAATATGTAATAAGAATTTTTAATTGCTTGTAATTTGTTTCTCAACTAGTTCTAAAAGAATGTGGTTTAATGAATTCATTAAACCACATTTACTTATAAAAGAACTGCATAATATGTATATATATATATATATATATACTATTTACCTACATACCAAATTATACTTATATATTTATTACTTTTAATTTAAACGTTATATATACAGGAATATTTTTTGTAATTACATGTAGTATTAAATATTTATCTCATAAATTATAAAAAGACAACTGAGATCTGATTAAAATAATATTTTAAATATTAAAACACATAATATATATTTATTAAGTCATATTTTAAAGAACAAAATTTATAATATGTATGTATAGAAAAAATGTATTTTAGATATTGTATAGAGATTAATGTCAAAAAAGATTAATTATAATTATTAAAATTTAATTCATTTTTTTTTTTTAACAAATTCTTTATGAATTAATAAGTTTGAAAAGAATAAGGCAGACACAAGTATTTTTTAAATTAAAAGGAGTAGAATTGACTGTAACAATTTTAGGATACTAGCACTGATAGTACGTCAATTTAATAATTTGTTTAAAATTTCAGATGTTTACCTTAATTAAGTGATAAAACTTGAATATATAAATTTCGCAGTTGTCTGAAAGCTACTGGAACCTGTTGCCCTGGTTCAAAAAAATTTCATATAAAAGAGGAAGTTTTAATGCAACTACTCAAACCTGTCGGTTGAACTTGTTCAATTTTAAGAACGAAATGGACAAATTGAGTTATCGTGCAAACGAATGAGTAGATGTACGTACTTATCTAAATCGCTAAATAATAAGAATATATTATATCCTTTTCCATATCTACCTTGTTTCCTTTAAAGTATCACAAACGTACGAATATATTTACCTTTTTTACTTAAAGTGAATATTTTTTTATTTTAGAAAAGACATTTTTACTTTAAGTGAAAATTTTTTACTTTATGTGAAGATATTTTTACTTTAAGCGAATCTTTACTTCAATTACTTATGTTATATAAATATTTAATATTCATATATTTTATTTTCATAAATATACATATATAAATTTGGATCTGATATTTATATTTTTACTCTAATGTTTATTAAAGACTTTTTTATTTAAGTCTCACTCAAACTAAAAAATCTTCATTTAAAGTAAAAATTTTTTCACTTTAAGGAAAAAATCTTCATTTAAGGTAAAATGTCTCAATATTTAAAGTAAAAATGTCGACATACCGTCAATTATAGTAAAAAAGGTACAAAAACCTTTAAACCAAAAAACGTTGCAGATGAATATATTAAGAAATTGGCTACAAAACAGTTTAAAAATAATTTCTTTGTTCAAAATGTTGTTTTTTAAAATCACCTTTATTTAAAATTTCTTTTCTCTTTTATTTATTTAAAACAGCAAAGAATTTAAACAATAATTAAAACTGCCGTCGAAAGTCTTGCAAAAGAAATTATTGAAATTCTGATTTTGTAAACAACACTAAGCGAATTTTTTTCACTTCAACACTAAGAATTTTATTAAAAAGAAGATTTCCAAAATAGGAAAGTTTTTAATTTTGCAAATGGAGATTAATGAAAGGAAAATTTTTTTCGGCTTGTATTTAAAAAAATTAATATGAAGATAACGTTATGTTAAAATATGAAATTCTATTTACTAATTATTTTAATTATTATTTTAAATATTATAAATTATATAATAATTAAAATTAATTAGCTATACTATATATAATTATTAGCGCTAGTTTCGGCTAGAATATAAAATTTTAAAATTTGATGATGTATGAAGTAATGAAACAAGTTGACAATATACAACAAACTCAAAACAAATTCCTAAGAACGTATACTTAAAGCTATTTAATTAGAAATTTCATCTATAAGCTTAAATATCTAAATTTGTAGACGAATTGAGTTTTTTCGATTATTCAGTTTCCTGCAATAATTTCCTTTTTTTTCAGAAAATCAGATTTTATGAAATTAAAATTTTTTCCCTTTTTTTATTTTTAACTAAAGGGGAAGTTATAACTAATCAGTTTCACCTTAATCTCAAATTTCCTAATCCTTATTTTCTCAGAAACCCTTCCTACATCCTTAACCCTAAAACGAAACTATCTATACATTTTGCATTTAAGGCGACATCCTAAAGTTTGGCTTAAAACGGTGGTGGTGTTTAGTTGGTTAAAGCCTAACACTATCTTAGAGGAATTTTGTGCAGTTCCCTAGATGGCTTTCGATGCTTCTTTTTCTACCCCTTCTTTTCATCATTATATCGATTGGATTCAAAAATCAATCTCACCGGACAACCAAACATATATAATCAAACATATAATAATATGAAACATATATTTATGTCATAGCAATTAATAATACCAAACATTTCTACTTAGATTAATTAAATTATAATTATGTAAATAAATAAATAAATGATTAAATCAATCATTTTATAATTAGATAAGATGATTTTTTTCAGTTAGGGTGTAAAATTCATATTAGCATTAAACTAAAATATTAATGACTATAATAACAGTATTCAAATATGTATCTATAATTTTTTTCTTTAGTATAAATATTATTTTTCAATAGTAAATTTCCCTCTATACTTCATTTCAGTAGATATATATTATATAATATATAAATAAGTGTATAACATTTTTAAACAAAAATAATATATTGTTTACTTTATTATATTAATTTAAAGTAGGACCAAATTATTAAGTATTAAAAAAAAAAACAAACACAAATTTATTAAAATTAAAAGTAAAGTGCAAAATATATTTCATTCTCCGTGATTTATTTTATTACTTAATTTATACTAAAACTAAAAGAAAATAAAAACTTGTGTAATAAAAATATAATCATTAAATATTCATAAATATTTATAAATTCATTATATATATAAAAATCTAGCTAACTTGTTTGTCACTTAAATAATTCTAAAGATTTATTTTGAAAAGTTCTACTTTCCCTTTTTAAAATATCTGATATAAATTAAAATTCATAGAACAACAAAAAAACAAAAAAACCACTTTCATTTTTTTATTTAATTTTAGCTTTTTTTTTTTTTTTAATCGAGAATATATTACAATAACATCAGAACTCTACTAAAATCTAATCATTAGATAAATATTATTACCATCTCTTTCAAGTAATTCTGAATAAAAAAAGAAATCGTAAAATTTTTATTTTCTTAATCTCATCATAAACTCATCAACAACAAATTGTTATCATTATTATATCATTGTACTAATTCCTAAAACTAATACTAACAACTCTTATTAAAACCTTAAAACTTATTAATAATATTACAACCACAGTTTCTAAAACTTCATTTAACACATTCTGTGCTAAACAAAATACATATATTCTTCTTAAATGTGCAAAAATATAACCAACTTAAGAAATATTTATTTAAATTGCGTGGACTACCGACTACTTATACTCATCATTTAACAGAAAAAAGTAAAAGATATTAGGTTTAGTCATTGTAAAACTAAAAAAAAAAAACAAATACAGAGATTCAATGAAAAAAGGTATCTTAAATTTCAATGCTTCAAAGGCATAGTAAAGAGAGAATAGATGTAATGATTTTCATTATGTATGTACATACATATATGCATGAGTATACACGTATGTAATGTAATTATAAATTACGAATTTGAAATATTTTATAACAGAATTATGACGGTTTTTCTATACACGATAACGATGATATTCGAAAAAAAAATATAAACTCTAAGACACAAAAAAAAATAAAAAAACGAAACTGAAAAAAGAGAAACAAGCATGCCAGAATTTACTAGGCCGTAAGATAAAATTAATGTGTGAAAAAGCTAAAATGACTTTAAAATTTTTTTTTATCGCAAAATAAAAAAAAACTTTAAACGGTGTTATAAAGTTTGTTATTCGTTTTGAAAGATTTATTTTATTTTTTTTAATTTATATTTACTTGCATAGTATGTATAAGTAAATTCTTTCTTACTTCTTACATATACTTTCAACTTCTTCCAAATCCACTATAATTAATTATTTCATCATTTTCTTATTATTAATCCTTAGTTTATTGTGGTTCATAAAGTAATTCAATTTTCATTATTTTTAAAAGAAAAATTTTTTTCAGATTATTTTTTCTATTTGTTTTAAATCATGTACATAAAATTGCCAAATAATGAGCAGTAAGCCGCAAAAGGGTAACTATCAGAAGCTTGTATTTTATTTGAACGTATTTCATTTGGCATGTATGATGTATTTAATATTATACAAAAATATATTTATATAAATATTCTGTAAAAGACATATAATTTTGATTTTGAATTCACTAAAGTGCCTCCTAATTCAGATTAAAACATATAGCCCTAATTTCGAATCTAATTTTTAAATCCCTAGCAATTCAGAACTATATTAAACTATATTAAATTAAAGCTCCAACTTTGTGTTAACAATTTTTCTTGATAATATAGGTATACTTTAAAATTGACGAAAGTGTCTAACTTGATTTTTCTAATTTTTCTAACTAAAAAAAATTTAACAAAGATAACAAATTTATTTTAATATGGCAATATAATATATAAATTATATAATCTTTACCAAAAACTTATTATGGAATATAACAATTTTATAACAATATGTAACACAAGTTCTATAAGATGTATCTATAATCTTGAAAACCAAACGATAGATACTTTTATTAGTTTTATAAATATATATTAAATAGATATATACTTTTGTCATACGGTATTTTAATTAACCTTTATCCGAAATTCAATTTTTGCAAAATTTGTACCAAATGTACCAAAAAAATGTTTTAAGATTTAAAAAAATAATTGTAACTAACATCTACAGTTCTCTTTAGAACATGATCGTGTCATGATCATTGTTTAATTTGACAGGGGGAAATAAAACCTAGAGCAATAAGACTTAATAGGCTTTATTTCACATTTGCGTTGAGAAATAAGGCCTAATTCGTAAAATTTCACGGTAGGTTTCTCATTTTAGGCCTTATTTCACTTTAGAAATATTATATTATTATATATAGGCCTATAGGCCTTATTTCACTTTAGAAATATTATATTATTATTATATTATTTCAATTACAAATTTGTAGCCGACTGTAAAATCCGAATATTTTTAACAGGTTTCAAACAATTTTCTATATTCTGGTCAGCCCTGTGACCTTCGCGCCCTCCCTTTCGAGCCACTCTTCGCGTCTCTCTTAGCCGATTCCTTCACAACTCCTTTCACACTTTTTTTGAAGGAATTGGAACTGCTGTCTCTGCTACCGCGCCCGCGCACAACCACGTCCCTTATTCCTTCAAAACAATTTTTTTTTGTTTTTCATAAATTCATTTTAACAAAATTTATTATTATATTTCACAAAGAACAGTCAAAATTTAATACTTTTCTATGGAAAGCTGAAACATTATTTTTTTCTCCCATGATTTCAAAATTCTTTGTAATTAGGAGAGATTTTAGAGTTGGCTTCAAAATCAGAGTTATTAGCCTTTTCCAAATTATTTATAAATATTCTAGAAAAAGCTTTAATCCTGATTTTGTAACCAACTATAAAATCCCTTCTGTTTTAAAGTCCCCCATACTTACGTACATATATTCATATTTCGGAACAAGAAGCAATCCAGTGAAAGTGAAATAAGTTTGGATGTTGAATTTAAACGAAATTTTTTAATTTTTAACGTGTTGAACTTATTTTATTATGAAGAAACACTCACTGACGAACTTACGGAGTGAAATGTGGCAAAAAAACAGAAAACATTTTATTACTTAAATAAGTTGAAATATGGGAATTAAATTATGAAAGAAAAATATTAAAAAATGTTATTATTGGAATAATAAATTACAATTAGACTTTAATTCCATTATTTTGAAAAAATAATTAGACTTTATTTCACTTTGGAATAAAATATAATAAAGTATAATACGCGTAATTTCGCGGTTTAGGCTTTATTTCTCATGGCAAAGTGAAATAAGGCCTGTTAGGCTTTATTGCTCTAGGCCTTATTTCTCCCCGCCATTTAATTTAACGAATGCCTTAAATATCAAATTAATGAATGCCTTATTACGACTTTAATTGAATTGTTACCGTTAATGATGAAAATCATAAACAAAGCAATGCCCGCCCATAAGGACTAAATCTAAATTTAAGAAATTTTTTTTCACTTTATTATAAACTGAAATATTTATCCTTAGAGTTTTATGATACAACTATAATTAAAATTTTTCCAGATACATAATACATATGTATATATTATAATATATATATATGTATCTCCCAAATTTTATTTCTATAGGTTAAATTTTTTTATTTTCGTTGTTTCTTTTAAAAAACTTTTTGGGCAACATTCAATTTTGTGTTTGTTTTTTTTTTTTTTTTATTAGGCACCTTGAGATAATATTTTGTTTTCATGGATTTTTTGTTTTTTTTTTCTTTTTTGAGTACTAATTGCAATCATAACAGCCAAAAAAAAAAAAAAATATTATGTTACAGTACTTTTTTTTTGTTTTTTTGTTTTTTTTAGATGCAATTAAAATGTAAATTGCTTTACTACTCTACATTAAATAATATTAATATTAATTTAAGTTAATTTTATAAAGTTCATTTAATGCGATTTAAATAAAATTTATTTTGTAATTCTAAGGTGTGTATGTTATGTTACACACGTATATATATAATATATCTATATTATATTCATATATGAATAATCATTCATTATGCCTTAACAAATAAAAATTAGCTCATTTTTTTTAAACTTATTAAAGTTTATATTTATAGTATTTAATTCTATGTAAAGGAAAAAAAAAAAAAATATATTTATATAATTAAAAATTACGAAATTTAAATTTTGAATTTACAGTAGAAAAATTAAAATAGATTAAATTAAAATTAATAAAACATAGATAATGAAAGTAAAAAAGTATCTACATGTATACTATCGCAATTACAAAATAGATTTTTGAATGGTAATACAATTAGTGATAAAAAAAAAAATTGTTTTTTGGAATTGCTTTTAATTTTTAAATAGCTACTAAATGATGAAAGCTATATACGAAATATAAAATTTTTTTTTTCTACACCACTACAATAGTTTATAGTTTATATCATATACAGCGATCTTACACTTTTAATATCAACCTTAAAAGTTTTTTTCTTTCATTCACAATTCTTTTTGTTTAATTATCTCTAGGGGATTTTGCTAAGACACCGGAAAATATTTACAAAATTATGGCATGTTATTATACCGCATACAAGTGCATGTAAGTATATACTAAAAGATGAGGTCGATTAAACAACACCTATGACGTCGAAGAATTCTGCTGGAGCTGAATAAAACTAAGATATCTTGGGGAAAATGCCAGAATAATAGCTGCCAATCAAGCTCGATAAAAAGGTCTAATGGAGACCCTATGCTTCATAGAGGAGTAAAAAAAAAATTTCACATTATCATCCATTGTTCATACTTTTTTGTTAATAGTTTAAATAATATTTCAAACAAGGGCAGTGACTACTTTATATGACTGGACATTTCAAATGAATTTTTCAATCTTTTCAACTTTTTTTTTTTTCTTTTAAGCACCGCTTTGAAATATTTATTTTAGAACAAAATCAATTGACTTAACTTGACTGAAATAGCTTAAAAGATAGAATATTTCGCATAAGATTTATTTTTAAGTTTAAAGACTGACGAACGTCTATTTAAAGTTAAGAATTTAAATTGTTCTCCTGTTAACTAACAAAGCACTTACTCGTATAACTAAACTAACACCTATAAGTAACTATAAAATATCTAAACTAGGCATAGAAATTAATTAAATAAACCTAAAGGAGGTGTGTATGTATCTTCATAACATTAAAGTGCAATACGTTTTGATCGATAAAAAAATTAAAAATAAATTTAGAAGAATTTTAATAATTTAAAAAAAAATTTGTTAGAAGTTGTTCTTTAGTAAAAGAGCAGAAAAAGGATCTTAATTTTTGTGTTACTGCTATTTTTTGTTTTTTTTTATTGATGAAGACTGAGCTAACACGTAAGTAATCACTAGACTCTACATTCGTAGTGTACCTTAAACATGTAGTAGATTCTATTTGAGTCGCAGAGTTTGTGTTAAGTATTCCTAGATTTATGTCGAGATGATACCACTCTGACGGAAGAAGTTTTGAAAGCTTTTCATATCCATGTCAGCGAATTCATCTAAATCTTGCAAATAGAAACTACCGAAATGTTTACTACTAAAAATTAAATCAAAATTTCAAAAATGATTTAAGGTGGACCTGACCATTCTTAAGAGATAAATTTTAAACAACTCACATATATATTTATTATGTACAGAGCCTATAACAAATCAAAAATCAATTTAGCTTATTTGATAGCCATCTGATATTCATAGCCATTACCATTATCTTAGATTATTAATCAAAACTAATCTTCTTGTGAGTTTTAAGATTTTTAAAAAACAATTCTTAATTACATCAAAATAATGTTTTTTTTTCAATAACAAACATATTAATTTGTATATTTTAATTAATTCTGGTAGAAAATGATCTCGTGTCATGTACGTGCCTAAAATTAGATAATGCTGAAATAAAATGGTCTGACAGTATAAGATACCTTGGCGTTACCTTTGATAAAATGTTAACCTTTCAGAAGCACACTTCGATAACTCTTGATAAAGTACATAAATGCACTCGCATATTGTATCCTTTTATTAATAGAAAATCAACCTTGTCAACAGAAAATAAGCTAATTCTTATTAAAACAATTTTTCAGCCAATAATTCTATACGCAGCACCAGTCTGGAGTGACTGTGCTGCAACTCACACTAAAAAATTACAAATTGTACAAAATAAACTTTTAAAACTAGTGTTTAATCTTCCCAGGTGGTTTCCAACCAATAAGCTGCATAACAAAGCCAACATTAATACTGTTATAGAAAAAATTTTATATTTAACCGAAAAGTTCTACTCGGAATTAATTACTTCAAATAATCCCTTAGTTAGAAATTTAAATGTAAATAATCAATTAGGCTAGTTTAGTTTTAAGTTTTTCGTTTAAGTTAGCTTAAGTTTTATAAAAGGAAAAAAAAAAAAAAATTATTTCAAAAAAAGGTTTCCTTTATATAAGGTTTCCCATTTCCTTTAAAATAAATTTTGACAAACAATTCTAACTCAAACAAAAAATTTCATGTTAACTGCAGCAAAGATATATATAACATATCTATATCTAAGTGAAACATTTGTAATAAATTGTACAATTTATGGAACTTAAAAATAAATAAATAAATAAATAATAAATAAACGACAAATAAATTTTAGCAAAACGATAAATATAGTATAAAATAAAGGTCTCTAATTACTTGTCAAATTCAACCATCCATCCATTCATTAATATTTATTGTTATTATTGTTGAGTCATTTACAGTAAAATTGAGTACTATATGAGTAATTATATGAGTACATTTTGGTTGTACTAATTCATTATTCAATTTATTGACTGAATGCATCAAAAACAAAAAACAAAACAACTAGAAAATTTATTTATGTAATTAAAATTTATTTCATTTATTGATATTTGATAAATTATACCTTTATGATTTTATGATCCCATATATATATATATATATATATATATATATATATATATGTATATATATATATAGAAGTGTAAATTAGTATTACCTAATTAATTAAACATAATTATAACTTTCTCTTAACATGTTTTTTGTTTTTCTTTTTACTAATTTAATAAAAAAAAAAAGAAAAAGAAATAAAATACTAAAATATATTATGGTTATGTTATTCTTCTCTATTTAGGTTAATTTGTCTGTCCATTTGTTACCACAATTATATCAGAGAGGAAAAACGGCAAGGAAATTGAATGTTAAGAGTTGAAGAGCAGAGAGCTGGAGACTAAACTAGAAACATAATTATTGAAAATTGTAGAAAGGGGCAGTTGTAAGAGAGAGAAGATGTTTCACATAATAGGAATTCTTTCAACGGATTAATTTTCATAACCAAGAATCTTAAAACGTCTATAAATTTCTAATTTTTGTATAAAAATTAGAAATGAGCACTTGTTCCATCTCTTGCTCTAGTGAGTGAAAGTTTTGGTATGTTATTCATATATAATACATATATAGAAGGTTTATTCATATATATATAATACATATTCATATATAATACATATATAGAAGGTATGTATGTATTTATATATAGAATAAAATATTAAAGTCGTCTATTAGGCTTAAGCGTCATTTTGGATGGTGTTTGGGTAATTCAAAAAATTTTGAGGAGCACCTGCCTAATTATGAGAGTTATCCTCTATTTTAGAATTAGTTAATATACTTAACTAATCACTAGACTCTACATTCGTAGTGCACCTTCAAAACGTTGGAGATCTTACTTTAGTTTCCAGAGTAGGTGTTACCACTCTGCCAGAAGAAGTTTTGAAAGAGCTTTTCATATTCATGTCAGAGAATTCACTAAAATCTTGGAAAAAGGAAGTCTTCTAATTTCTTTTGTTTAAACTTCTTTTGAAGTAGGTAAACATAACGCAAAGACAATTTATGACATTTTTAAAAATTTTGTAAATTTTTGCAAAAAAAGCGTTCGCGTACTTTTTTTTTTTAAATGAGACTTTTTATTTTTTAAATGTACTTTTTGTACGAAATGAGTAAATTTTTTCGATTATTCTCTGGAATTTTAATTGTCCTCTCATTTGTAAATTTTTGCAAATAAAAGTACGCGAACAGACCTAATTATATCCTACCAACAAAACTCTTCTCAATTTCTTAAATTAAATACTCAATTTTTAGTTTTTTTTATAACTAAGAAGAAATTTAACAAGATAATTTCGTATTTACGTATAGTGTTCCTTTAAATCTTATTGGTCTTCAGCACTCATCAAGCAGCATTAGTGCTTATGCCTTTAAATGTTATATATCAACTTTGTATCTATAAATAATTTCCATCTCACCTTTTAAAATAAAAATTCTTCTATTCTATTTTCAAATTAAAATCAACGCGATGTATTCTTCTACTGTTCTCTTTTAGATTTAAATATCATTTAAAAAAAGTGCTTTTTAAAAAACAAAAAATTAAATACTAACTTCAAAATAAGTGTACATTCACATTGTATACGTATAGTTACATATTAGGTAAAAAAATTTCTGCCTTAAATCGTGTCTACAAAACAAAACAGACAGTCTACAGTAATTATTTAATGATTCCATTCCAATGCATTTAAAAATTTCGTATTAAAGGTGAAGAAAAAAAATGGTACTCGTAAAACTAGAAAATATTACGAATAAAAAGGTATAGACTGGTATAGACGAAATATACAGGTGAGGTCGTTTTACTTTTCTTTTATACTATTGTTTTATTATTATTGTATATATATAATATATATGTATATATATATTTTTTTTTTGGTTTAAAGTTAATAAGTAGAAATAATTATTGTACTTTTTTATTTTGTAAGAAAATTAATCAAAAAATTATAGTTGTTATTGTTTTTTTTACCTTGTTTTTTTCTGCCATTCAATCATCTCGAATCAATTATTAAACTCTATAATATGCCTAAAAGTTGTACGTTGTGCGGCTTTTTTGTTTATTTTTTTTTTTCTTAAAAAATATGTCAGTATTTTTAATTTTCAGAGTCATTCTCTAATTGTAATTTAAAAATTGTAAAATGTTAGTAGGTATTTGATAGAAAAATGTTCTAAAAGTTTTGGAAAGAAAAAACAAAAATTTACATCTAAATTTCTTTATTCACTTAAAACACAGTTTTAATAGTGCCTTATTAGAGATAATAAATTTGAGATATTAAGAGCAATAAATTAATGGTAATTAAGTTTCTAAAAAAGTTGAATAAATAAGCAGCATTATGGTTTTATGATTAATATTTAAACCAAACCTTTTTTTGCCATTCTTATCCTTAAACCAATAATAACGAAGTTATCTGTTATTTAAGAAATACATTTAAATATTATGAAACTGAGAAGAAATTATTTTCGTAATTTAGCACATATGGCATGGCATTCTTGCATTATATCATCTTTCTAATTTAAAAGATTTGGTCTATTTTAATTTTTTGTGGTTACAACATATGACGTTCTATACAATTTTATAGTTAGTAACTCTTCGTTTTTTTTTTTCTAAAGAAAGGGAGAATCTAATTTAATCCATCTCCTACTTTTATCAAATAAATATAATGGAATGAAATTCTTATCTGCTAACCCAATAGGATAGAGATGTAAGGGAATAATGAATGCACCACTTATTACATGTTGCTATTGGGCTAATGAGATGTTGAACAAGCGTTTTTATTATGCTAATTTTGATTAAGAATTTTAAAATGTGTACTTTCTGAATTGTTTAAGCTATAACAATGGAATTTTAAATTAAAGACAATAATCTGCAATTAAAAAAGCTTCTGATCACCACTAAATATTCCAAGCTTGATAAATATATTAACATAAGCATAGGAATAAATCTGTAACAGATGAAATACATTGATAGCAAATTTCAAGAGATTTAAAAAAAAAATTCAATACTAGTATCGACAGATAGAAAGATCGACACTATGAATAAGGAAAAGACGTTATCATATTCACGGCGTATGTTTAAATTAAACAAGGCAGAATGAAAACCAAAGGTTTTTAAAAACACACATTTTCCATACGACAATAAAAACAATTTAGAATACTGTGACTTCCAACAAAATTCGTAATTTTTTAGAATTTTATACAGGAGATGTAGAAAATAAAAAAAACTCTTCAATTTTAGTTAGGGCTTCCATATAAATAAAAAAAAGTCTAATAACACAAGTAAAATTATAATATTGGAAAATTTAATTTTTACATTTTATTTAAAAAAAAAAATTGTAGATGTCCTTAAGTTAAAGGTCTCTAAAAATACCAACATTTAAACTTTTGTCCCCCAAACAATAGTAATAATAATAATAATAATAGTAATAATAATAATAATAATAATAATAATAATAATAATAATAATAATAATAATATAATAGTAAAACAAATTATAATAATAATAATAATAATAGCTGCTACAGTAGAGCCATCTTTGGTTATATCATGCAAGTAAGGTGTTATATACTGCTGCACGTTGTAATCCACTGATGGCGTTGACTCTGTGGTAAAATAATAATAATAATAATTATAATAGTAATAATAATAATAATAGTACAATTAAATAGTATATTATTTTTTAAATAGTACAATAATAATATAACAATAATTATAATAATAATAATAATAGTAATAATACTAATAGCTACTACAGTGGGGGTATCTTTGGTTATATCATGCAAGTAAGGTGTTATATACTGCTGCACGTTATAATCCACTGATGGCGCTGACTCTGTAGTAAAATAATAATAATATTAATAAGATTATTAATACCAATAATAACAGCCGCTACAGTGACAGTGGGGGTTGCCTTCAATAGTTGCCTCATGTAGTAATATATACTACTACTACATGTTGTAACTATTGTGACGGCTTTAGTCACTGTTAGCAAAATAATAATAATAGGCGGATTCATTGTTTCCTTACAGTCCCACTCCCAATTCAATGTTTCCGTATCCATTTTCCTATCCTTTCATATCCCTACTCCCTAGCCAATACACTGCGTTCGCTGGTAAGGGTTTCATCCCACTATAATGGCTAAAGGGGGAGGTGGGTTTAGTCAGTAATAATCTGACACTACCAAGGGGAAATTCTTGGTGTCTTTGGAAGATTCCCACCTCCCTTAGGAAAAAAAAAAAAAAAAAAAACACTTGTTGTCTTAAACACAGAGATATAATAAAAAATTTCTGATATATATATATATATATATATATAAGTTAAAAGCGTTGCGGAAAACCTTGTTTTCATATATATAACGGTAAATTTAAATATAAAATTTAAAAAAAATTAATAATTTTGATATTCGTTTATAAAGGTAAAAAAAAAGTTTGTCGTCTGGAGTTTTTAAATTATGAAAAATGTTAAGCAGAACATGAGATATACAAATTTAAAAATAGAGCTTTTTAAAAATTCGAGAGGCTTTAGCTCTGCAACGCTACATAAAAAAGTTGTTCTACAAAATTAATTTTTTTAAGAAAACTTATCCATCGTTAAAATTTCATTATTCTATTTTAAACTATGTAGATGTTTTTAAATCAGGCGGACGAACGGCCGGTCATCAAAATGAAACCAATAACCAATTTTTTTTGCTAAAAATGTGACTAATTCTTAATTATCAATTTACTTATTATAAATTTTATAAAATTTTTAATTTAAATTCAGTGGCATTTATGTATATAATATAATTATTATACATATAACCTGATATAACATTATATAAGATAAAATATGAATTATATAATTAAATTTTTAAGAAAAGAACGTTGCCTCTTCTTTTAAAAATTATATCTAAATACATTTACTAGATTAGTTAGATATATGGCCAATTTAACTTATGATCAAAATATTTTCAAAACTAAAATACACTTTGTTCGGTATACATAATAGATTTGAAATTCATAGCTTAGAAAAAGATATGTATATATATACTCATGTATTATCAGATAATGATAAATGAGATTTGCAATATAAAATCAAAAAAAAAAGTTGATTTTATTTCAGTTTTGTTTTTTTTTTTTTTTTATAAAAATTTATTATCAATTTAGGTGCAAATTAATAAAACTATGTTAAATTCAATTTTATTTGTTAACTTTTTTTTTGTTTTTTTGCTTTAAATTAATCTATTGCGATAATATGCGATAATTTTAAATTTTGGGTAAAAAAATTAATTTTTTTTTACTTGTAGTTATAATTTAAAAAAACTCAGATACACATTGATTTTAAATCAATATATACAAACAGATAAAATAACAAACCAACATCCAATCGATAAAATTAAAACAAAAAGAAAAAAAAAATTATGATTCTTCGTATAAACAATAAGAAGCAAAAAGTTTCAATACATATTACATTACATATAAGAATAAGTTATGAACCCTCTTAATATCTTCTATGTTTTTTTTTTTATTATTATTAAAACTTATTAATTTAGAAAATTTATAATATTGAGCTCAGGGAAACAATATTTTTTCCAATTTTATTATAATTATGACTATTATAGTTTTTACAGTTTCAGTTTACTCGAGAAAAACGATTCATTAACATTGAAATTAAATTAAACACAGATTTAAAGAGATAAAATATTAACATATTATTAACACTAATGAAATGAGATTATTAAAAAAAAAAAAAAAAAACGCACCACACTGATTAAAGATAAATTTATATATCTTTAAAATGTTTATTAAAATTGAATCATTGATTTTAAATTGATTAAATTTTATTAAGATTTTAAATCATTAATTAATTACTACATACGATTTAAAGTAAAAAAATTTATATATTTTATATATAGATGGTATCATGTGTTGGATATTCTTTTGTTATCACTTAATTTAAAATTAACGAGGTGAAGTATTAGTGAATTTTGTTTTAGTTTTTTAGTTTATTTAATGAAATTATAGATGTTTTATACATGTATTAAATTATCAATTACTATATGATATGTGATGAATTTATGTATTGATTTTATTGAAAAGAAAATAGGATGTTACATTTGTTTTTTTAAAATAGGTAAAAAAATTTATTTAAAACAATTTTTAAATCTATAAAATTTTTAAATTAAATCTTTTTAGCTTTATACGAACCGTAACTGAAGAAATTGTTTGTATATACAGTGTATATACATCTATTAGGTAAAAATACTTCCATTGGGTTATACAAATTGTTAAAAAAGTTCCAATGTAAGAAGTTTATATTAAAACACGGTTGTTGGCATGAGTCATGAGATTAAAATGTTTTAGTAAAAAAGAAATACATACATAAACGTATATAATAATTAATATATCTTTTATTTAGGTACATACACTAAATGAAAATTTATCCGAAATTATTTTAGCTTTAGTTTAAATTAACAACTAAAAGTAGATAAATCTGGTAAAAACTTTGAGAAAAACAAGAAAAAAGAAAATATCTTAAATCTAGAAATGTTCTAATTTTAGTAATAGATTTGCAGTACATACATAATAATATGTACTATTAATTTAAGCAGTGATTTTCGCTCATTTTAATAATTGGAATAAGTATATTTGTCATTTAATAATTAAGTTTGTTAAGAATTGTATTGATAATTAACCCATTTTAAAACAATTGAAATGGTTAAAAAAAATATAAAATTCTTAGAAAATGTTATTTTTTATTAGATTGAATATATTTAATTATCACATTATGTCTAAAATTTATTTAATCCAGGATTAACTTAAAAAAAAAAAATTTTTTTTTTATTAAAAACAACATATTTAATTTTTTATAGTTATAAATTAGTTTTATTTTACTCTAGTTATTTAATTTATATTTCAATCAGTAACAAAAAATATTATTTTTTTACATTTTTTATTTTATTTTTTTTTTTTATTCTCTTTTTGTTTCAATTTAATTAAAAATAGTTTTTTTTTTTTTAATTTATTAAATATTTACAAATTCAATACCTAATAAAAAAGTATTGGTTTTATTAATGTTTTAAGAAATTTTTTCTTTTGATACAAAGAAAATTATATTTCTCAGATAAATTTTATTATTACAACTTTTTTTAAAAATTTAAAAAAAGTTACAATTTAATCCTACAATATTAATTTTGAAAAACAAAAAAAAAAATTTTTTCGTTTTTTTCTCTTAGCCAATTTAATTTAAAATTTCATTAGTATAATGTTAATAGTTCAAAGCAAATGTGAGAAATTATAAAAGAAACTATATAAAAAGTACAATTTTGATTTTTAATTAAATGTAAAAAACGAAAATGCTATCAATATAGAAATAATATTAGTCAAAAGCAAAATAGTGTTTAATTTAAAATTAAGAAAGAAATGCAATGATGTCTAGAAAAATTTTAACGAAATTTAAAATATCTCATAGTTTTCTTAAATGTTATTTTCAAAATAATTTTGTTAATTTGATTATAGTTTCTTATTTCTTTTTTTTTTTTTGTCTGCTAACTAAATAATAAAATATTAATTTTTTATTAGATAAAAAGCCCTAAAAAAATTTACGTAAAAACTTTCTATGAAAAATGAAATTTAAATTGAAACGGTGAACCATGTTGAAAATGTGCAAAAGGATTACCACCTCTGAAACCATTCATTGAATTTGATTCTGGATCTAAGGGATCTTGTCCATTATCGAATTGTTGACGTTTTTCTGGATCTGTTAGTACTTCTTTGGCAGCAGCAATATCAATAAATTTCTTTTCAGCAATTTTCTTTTCATCAGCTTGAAAATTATCTGGATGCCATTTTTGTGCTGCTTTACGATATGCTTTAACAATTTCTCTTTTATCTGCATTTCGTTTTACACCTAATATTTTATAATAATCTCTTCGTTCCGATTGTTTTTGTAAACGTTTTGCTTTCTCTAAACCTTCTTGTGCTCTACGATTATTTTCATCCACTTCAAGTGCAGCTTGATAATCGTGTATGGCATCATCAAACATATCCGTACCTATATATGCCTCAGCACGATCACAAAGAACGCCAGCATCCTTTTGTATCGCTAAAGCTTCTCTACATTTACCAATAGCTTCTGTATATTGCTCATTTTTAGTTAAACATGTGCATAATAATTGATTTGCACTAAATTTAATTAAATCAAAATCTTTTTCATTTTTTAATACAACTTCAGCTGAATCAATACAATCTTGATATTGTTGTGAATCTCTGTATTCTTCAGCCTTTGTTAATGCCTTTTCGATTTTACGAATTTTTTTGTACAATGGAAAACAATCTTTATGTTCAGGATCTAATTTTAAACATTCTCTAATTTCTTTTAATGAACTTGTTGCATGACCAATTGAGTAAAGTAATTCAGCTATACGATAATATCCTTCCGTGGAATCTTGTGTTAATTTATTTACAGAGCGTAAATCTGAAATAGCTGATAATATATCTTCTGTCTGTATATAACAATCAGCTCTTGCTTGTCGGAATTCTGTTGACCATGGTGATATTTCTAAAAGTTGTGTTAGTAAAACTATTGCCGTTTTATAATCACCACGATCTTTTACTTCATGTACAAGTTCCCATTGTTCTAGAGCTGGATTGAGTCGGTTATAATGTTCTCTTATTTGATAATTATCTGGATCTTCATTGAGCTAAAAATTAAAAGTTAAATAAAAAGCATTTTAATTTATTTGAGAAAAAAAAAACTTACAGCTTCACCATAATCATTTCCAGCATTATGGTAATCGCCAATTTTTAGGTAAACAGTTCCTCTTTGTATTCTTGCAGCATTAAAATCAGGTTTTAATTCTAACACTCGACTAAAATCACTAATGGCAAGACGAGTTTTTCCTAAAGCTAAATATACAGTTCCTCTTTTGAAAAGAGTTAAATAATTGAATGGGTCGCCCTCTAAAAGAAAAATATATACATATTTAAGTAAGCATCGTAAAATTCAAAATTGAATAATATTGTTTAACAAGTTATTACTATTGTTATATAAATTTTTTTTATTTTATTGTTTTTTGTACACGTAATTGAAATAAAATATTTAAAATAATGTCAATAAAAATATTTTTGTTGACATATTAATTTAAAATATATGTACATATATACAAAAAAGTTCTAAAATACATATTAAAAAAACCAAATAAATAATACAAATAGCATATGTATTACGCTTTTAAGTCTTTTAAAAAAAAACACCTAATCAAATTTTAAAATATCATAATATTTGCAAAGAAAGCAATATCAGAAGAAATTTAATACAATAATTATGAAAATACAAGTATATTTTAAAATGACATAAATTATAAATATGTATCAACAATATCGAATGATTAGATTAAAAAAAAAAAATCTTTCATTTAAAAATATTCTTACCAATAGCTGCATGATAATGTATTAAAGCATCAGTTAATTGGCCTCTTGCTAATAATTCCTTTCCTAATTCTAAATGATTTTCTATCTCAGTTCTTGTAGCTGATTTAGCCCCTAGAATAAAACAATAAATTAATGTGATACTTTTTATATAGTTTAGTTAAAATAATTTGATTTATACTTTTAATCTAAAAAAAAAAAAAAAAAAATCAAAATATGTATGGTATGTATGTACCTGTATTATTATTTTCTTATCGATAAAATACATTTCAAAATTTAAAAAGTTTAATAAAAAGAAATAAATCCACGTAAGTTCTTAATTTTTTTTATTTGCAACCTCAAATTTTAGAAAATCACCTACACAATTACTGCTATAAGGTCATTTACTTAATTTTTTTCCAAATAAAGTAAAAAAATATATTACTACTTTTTCGCATAACTATAAACATATGGCAAACATAATAAAATTTAACATATTCATAATCTATGGAAAATTTCTAGAAAAGAAATTCATACACTACAATAATTATAATCAAATACAAGGAATAAAATATAATAGACTGTAAAATTTTTTTACAGTTGGATAAACATAAAAACAAATTTATGAAAAATAATAAAATTTAAATTTAGTTTCAATGCGTGTAAATAATAATATTTACACATTGTTACAAATATGTAAAATCAATTAAGGATTCATTTTTTGTTAACATTTTTGTTCATACATATATATAGTATTGTACATATGTAGGTATGAAAATTTTATTTTGAATTTGAAACAAAAATTTATAAACATTAAAGTATTATCAATAACTATTAATTTTAAAGTATAAACAGATAATTTTGACTGAAAATAAAAAGAAGTAACAAATTTACATCCTATTACACAAAAAAAAAAAAAAAAATATCAACATGAAAAAAAAGCAATACGTGTACCATTGATGTTCCATGAAATAAAATAAACACGTATATCTTCCCAATTGTATAACCTTGTAATATTAAACATATCCAATTTTTTATGGGAATTGATATAAGGTCAAGAACAATACTTTAAATATTTAAGTATGTTTTTTAATAAGTTGTTTTAAAATAGAGTCATTTTAAGTTTTTTCACATACGTACTATACTAACTTATTTTTTATCAACCTTTTTTTTCATTCTTCTCTAGAAATGACATTTTTTAATGAATTTTTAATATAAATACTTATGTATATAAATAATTATAAATTTTTCTAACATAAAAAAATATTTATTTTTAAAATTATATACAAACTTACCATCTATAAATAATTCTAATAAAAATAATATTAAACATGCGGCTAATCTTTTATCACCAGCCATATATGATAGTTCACTAGCCAATAAAGTCATAATTTTAGTAATATATCGCTTTTTTTTCTTTTAAATTTAATTAGTTTTTAATCACTTGCGTTTTTTTTTTTTTTGATATTTTATATTTATTTAATTATTAAACATTTAGATTATTTTTAAGTATTAGAAATATAATAGCATCTTCAATTTATCTAATGTTTAAAATAAAGAGAAAAATATAATTCTTTTCACGAAAAAAAAAAAAAATAAATTTCACTTTCCTTTAATAAGAAATCGTCTTCAATTGATTCTTTGTATGAGTCTGACTGTCAAATAATTCTATTACTTTACTTTATATAAATAATAAGAGTGTGAAGGCGATAGATAGACTTTCAGATGTGGTTGAATTCGATTGGTTGAAATAATTTGATAGATTAACATTTAAAATTTAAATCCACATTTGTGGATAGGGTTGTACAAAATTAAAATACAAAACATTTTTTTTTTTACAGTTTTTGAAATAAAAATTAATTTACAAAATATTGTTTTTGTTGTTGTAGAAAAAATATTTTTAAAACGTAATACATATAACATAATTTAAATATTTACGACTTACTTATAGCTGTCAAGTATAAGATGGACTTTGTAAAACGAAAATTAGTTTACCATTATAGACTTTATAAAATATTCGAATTTATATGTGGATACGGGACCGTTTAATTTTTATTACTATTTGAAAAAATGAAATCATATCACTCATAAAAAGAAATAATCTAGATTCTAGTAAAATGTTTTCTTTTAATACATAATATATTATATGTATACAAATTTTTATGTTATACCTCGTATGACAATTTAAACGTTAAAGACAATCCACATTAAAAATTGACATTTAATTGTAAACAAAAAAAAAAATAAAAACTTTAAAAGGTTAGATATTAGATAGCACTTTATATTTTTTTAGTACAAATTTACTTAAAATTTGAATAAACTTATAATGCCTCCGAAAAAAGATGCAAAAGGTGGTGCAAAAGGAGGTGGAAAAGATGCTAAAGGAAAAGGGGGTAAAGGTGAAAAAAGTTCAGGTAATAAGAAAAAAATAACTAGAGGAAATCCATGCTACAATACAAGTTCTGTCTAATATTTATAATATAGGTGAAAAGGAAGTAAAAGGAGGTAATGCTATTAATGTACGACATATTTTATGTGAAAAACAAGGAAAAATATTAGAAGTTTTGGAAAAACTAAAAAATGGAGAGAAATTTAATGAACTTGCTACAACTTATAGGTATTTAAATTTTCTTACAACTCAATAAAAACCAGAGTTGTAGATTAATTTTTAATAAAATTAACGTAATATGTAATATGCGTTAAAAAAATTTATAATAATTTATTATTGTATACATTCAAAAGTAAAATTTTAAATTACATCTTTACATTTCTTATACAAATAGTGAAGATAAAGCAACAAAAGGTGGAAGTTTAGGATGGCAAATTCGTGGAGCAATGGTTGGTCCATTTCAAGATGCAGCATTCGCTTTACCAGTTTCTACTTTAAAAAATCCAATATATACGGATCCACCAATAAAAACGAAATTTGGTTATCATATTATAATGGTTGAAGGCAAAAAATAAATACTAAATTCAAATTTTTGTTACAATAAAAATGTTTTTCTTTTTTGTTTTTGTAAATCGTCTTATATATATATGTATTTTGTATTTTATAGACGTTTTTAATGAGATATTAAAAAAATTGAATAGTCTAGTAATTTTAATTGAATAGTCTTATCGAGCAAAATCGTTCCTCTAATTGGAGTATTAAGAAGGTACAACATACGCTGACGCCAAACATAGCCAGAATGATAATCAACGGCCACGTAATCCCGCACATTTGATGTAACATCATCAACTGGTCCTCTTGCCGATGCACTAATTAATAAATGTTAGTAAATTTTAACGAAAGCAGTCAAAGGCGTGTTTAATTTTAGCAGGGATTACAGGCACCACAAGAATGTTTGCGGGAAGAAAAATCAGCAAAATAAGTGAAATCATCATATTAGAGATGGCAATATTCGTTTACAAAACCTCTAATAATTGAACAAAAAACAATATTAAGTGGGAATGTAGGTATGCCATCTCCAATAGAGAAACCAGAAATAAAGAGCTTCTAGCCATACCAAGCAGCAGAACTGAACTGCATATAAAAAGTTTGCTTCCAACGATCATAAACATATATAACACTATGCCGAAAGTAAAAATGCTGCAGAATTTAAAAAGGTGATAAGTATATAAAAGCAAACAACTCTCTTTACTTAATGTTACAAGCTGTCGAAATAATGCTGGGAATAAAATATCTAAAAAAGGCAACTACACGAAGCAAAATGGAGAAATGGCAACTCCACACCAGTTACTAGCTGTATGAGTTATCAACACACTCACATGTAATCATAGATATATAATTATGCATGTAATTAAATAAAATAGTATATTCCAAAAAATGTATATTTTGAACTAGAATAAATAAATAAAATAAACAAAATAATTTCTTAAAAACACTATTGTTTTTTATTTTTTTATTGTACTTTAGTTTTTTTATTATTTTGATTTTTTTGTTTATGTTTTGTAGCAACACCACCAGTAACAGTCTTTTGTTCTTTTTCCTTAACAAGTGTTTGTTTTGTAAATGATTTTCCTCTTAAAAATATGAGATAAAAATTTATATAAAAGTATAAAATACCTATACTACAATATAAACTAGTTAATAACAACGGGAGAAATGGCAGTTTGTCGCTCAAATTTAATATAAAATATTGCAAAACTTCTTGATATAAAGCTAATGGAATATATCCAATTATATATAATTTTTCAAAGACATTCAATTTAAAATTTGGATACATTGTACGTAAGGCTTCATGACATCCAAATTGAAATGCTAATATCAATGGATATTTTATCAATAATAAATTTGTTTTGAAGAGTAACGGATGTAATGACCAATGTGCTACGAACCATAAAATAAATGCGAATTTGGCATCATAATAATCTAGTAATGTCAAGAAACTGAAAAAAAAAGAAATTGAAAAATTCAAATTTTTGAAGTCATAAAAAAAATTTGCAAGTACCTTAAAGGGATTATAACCATTAATATTGCCTTTTCATGAACATGCCATCCAAACATAAACGATGTCAAGGAGCAGATAACAACTGCTCTAATAAAATCCCGACAACAATTCCTATTACAAAAATTTAAATTATTGCATATTATATTAAAATATTTAAAAAAAAAAGAGCAATCCTTACCTAGAACTCGTAAAGAATAACAATTTAATTAAACATGGTATCATAAAACCTAATGTAAGTGCAAATGTTAGAAATGGTGTAATAACGGGTAAATTTTCATGTTCATAATTTTGAACTAAACCTCCTGTAAATTTTCCACTACTTTCTGTTCCATTTACTTTCATTACAGTCAATGCTTTATCAGCACAATTGTACAAAGTCCAGAAGTTTGGAGCCCAATAAGCATGTGTGAGACCTCTTTTAAAGGGAAATAATCTTGATAAAACCTATAAACAACATCATGATTTTCATTTGAAATTTAAAATTAATATAAATTTATTATACTTGAGGAATGTGTTGATAAAATGGTCCAAAAGATGTTGCACAACACGTAAGACCAACTATTAATAGTTTTATAAAATTGAAAATAGGTCTTTTACTTTCCCAGCAATAAAATTTTAAATAATATACTGCAAAAACTGGTGTTATGTACAAAAATATATGCTTCATATTAATTAATATTGCAAAGAATAAAGCTGACCATAAAAATTTCCTTTTTAACGCGAAACTCATACTAATTAATAGTATTCCTAGTAAAAATCCGTTATATTGGAAATGTATATGATCAACTATTAATAAACCAACATTGGCTAATAAAAGTGCCGATCCTAATGTAAATCTTGTACCATAATTATAATTCAAGGATTTTAGGCACCTAAAATTAGGAAAGGTTTTTATATTATATTGCATGGTGCCAAAATTTCAAAAACAAAAATACCCACATTCTAATACCAATTGCATAAACAACATCTGCTGCAATAACAGACGACCTCTGAAATAAAATAGTTTTTTTTGAATTATAATTTAAATTATCAATTTTAATCATTCCGGGATCAATATATTTGGCAATTTGTGATAGAAACCATTCAAAATATGCAAAAAACGGTGGATAATCTAATGTCCATTCGCTTGTTTTCTCATAATACCTAAAACACAGAATTTTATATGATTTTATATAAACTTGAAATTACACGTTTTTTTCTTTTATTTACCATTGTGATAAAGGTAAATTATGAGTGATTGCCATCCAATTTCGGTGTACTTCAAAATCGGTTGAGTGGCTTAAAATATATAAAAGTAATTTTAAAAAAGAATTATTTTATTAATAATGAGAAAATTAATAACTTACTATGCCGGCATTAATAAAATTTTAAAGCCGGTCACTGCCAAAAATATCCAAATAAACATTTTTTATTGCTTTTTTTTGCACCAAATTTTTAAAATGAAATTAACATTGAAGTCTTTTAATTTTTTAATAATACAAAGAATATATTACTTTATCTTTTTATCGTTGTCATTAAAAAAAAATGCAATGCATCAAAATTTGATAAATTGACTGTTAATAATCATCGTCATCATATTTTAGTTTTTTTTACCACATTAAAGAAATGTCAAAAAAATTCTTATCAGTAAATTTCTAATCAACGCGATGGGAAAAATATGTCAAGAGAACTGTAAACACAATTCAAAGCGATAGCGAAACAAATCTCAAATCATGATTTTTTTTACCGTAACTATCGTAACTGCCAAAAAATGTAGAAATATATAAATAATAAAGATAAGGTCTATCGATTGGCATCCTTAAAAATCCTATAGTATGTTCTGTTTCACAACAAATAATCTAATACAGTTCTTTATAATAAATTCTTCCTATAGACCATGTACTATATAGTGTGGAAGTTGGGTGATCCCTTTAAGTTAGGCAGCAAAGCCAAGCTGCTGTTTTCGGATGAATTCCAATAAATTGCACGACTTAATCAACATTTTTGATGGAATGTATAAGCAGGTATAACAACTGTATACATATGTTGATTTTTTTAAAACTACTATTAAATTGTTCTTTCCCCTTTTATTTGTTTACTTTATCTAACGTCAACTTCCGTATAATAAAAGAAGTTCTGTGTAAACTTCTATTTTAAAACAATTTGTTTTAAAATAGAAGTTTTCAAGCCGAAATTTGAGATTTATAAAAGAAACAATTTTGTTCTCCAATTTTTCTCTTGTAAAAACCTATTTTTAATATATAGAAAAAAATAAGAAATATAAGGAATAAAAACAAAATAATGTATTTATTTGTTTTTATTTTTACAATATGTATACAATTATTAGTTTAAAACCAAAATGAATATTTTTAGTAAATAAAAATGTTTTTTTGTTTTAATTTTATTAGTATGTATTTTAATTTATTTTTTATTTTTTTTTTTCGAATTTCGATTATAAGCTTTTATGTATATAAAATATGCACACTTTAATTTAATTAATTTTTAATTTTAAAATTTATTTTTTTCTTTTATTTTCAAATTTTTATTGATTAACATTGCTTTGATTGCATCGATGCTAAAGAGATTGTATAAAATACATATTTTGATTTAAGAAGCGCACAAACAAACCAAAGAGCTAAAAATAAAAAAATAGATATATGTATATATACATAAATTATTTAAAAATTGAAAATTATAAATAATAAACAATTTTCTTACCTTTATACAAAGAAAAAAATGTTCCATTTTTGTTTAACAAATTTTATTTTGTATAAAACTTTTGTATTTTTGTAAAAACAAAATTTTTTTTTAAGTAAAATTATCCAAAACAAAAACAAAAAATAAGTTATATGTAAAATCATTTTTTATCAAAATATAAAAAAGTAAATAAATATATTATGCATCTATTTATGTATGAATAGTATTTATAAATGAAATTAATGTATAAGTTCTTATTTTGATAATAAAATATACATAAGAGATATGAACAATCTCTTAATTCTAACCAGTACCATTACTTCTTGATTTTTTTTTTAGTATTCGATAAAAAAATTTAACAAAAATTAAAAAAATATATTTTGAATATTTTCATAATAATAAATAAAATTTATCATAAGTTGAAAGATTATAGCTTATACAAAGGTTAATAAATTAACAGGAAATATTACAAAACCTGAGGATATTAACAATCATATAAATTTAACCAATACGTTATGGAATTGTATTCATTTGTATCCTCATCTTATAAAAATATCCAAAATAAGTCCTTTTTAACATTTGATTAAAGAAATGGTAGATTATTTTGTAAATAGTTAATAATTATAATCTCAAATAATATATTCAAATTCTGTTATAGTTATCGTTTTTTTTCTTTCTTTTTATATACTTATAATTCTTCCATAAATTATTCGCTTTTTTTTTTGAAAAAAAAATCAATGTACTAAACAATTTAAGACTTTTTTGCAAACAACAGTCTTAAATTTAACACTTATCGAATCAAATATTAATTCAGAATTTTCAAATAAATAATCTGATTTTTCATTTTGCATATCTGCTATAAATAATTCTTTTAATTGTTTTGTTAAATTTTCATCTAATTTATAATTATCAGAACTAAAAAATAATACCGATGTTAATTCTGATAAATAATAATCTAAATCTGTCATAAAAAATTGTTCACAAATTTTTAAATCATAATTATTACGTATGAAATGATTTAATAAACTATGTATAAAAAATTTCATATCTTGCCTTTTAATTGGTACAATACTAGTATCTTTGGTAAAATATTCAAAAATTTGTATTGATTTAATAGCTGAATTACAATCTAATAAGCACATTTTAAAAGCCTCTAAAAATTTAAAGTTTAACATTAAGATACGAATTTTAAATTCTAAAAATTCTTTTGATAAAACTGAAAATAATTTTTCTGGATTATATAAACCATGTAATACAGTTAAACAATAATGTATATAATTATTTGAATATGTTGTTGTTATAGATGTACGACGTGTATCATTTGTATCATCTGATGAAATATTATTTTCAGTATATGGTGTTAAAGAATCTGGATCAACATCAGTTAATTCAGAACTTTCAAAACTAGAACTAAAACCTTCAGATAAACCACTACCAAAACCATTACTATTATTACCAGCAATATTTTGAAATGATGTATCTTTTGATATAATAAAACGTTGCATAAATTTTTTCTGAAATTTTGGTATTGATTTTAAAAATCGTATTGATTCTTTTTCATATTTTATTTTTGGTTTTGGCAATGGAATTTCATGTGGACTTTCAGCACAATTCCCATCTAAACGCAATAAACGTTTAGTAGTTGGTAAGCAAAATAATCGGCCAGATTTATTTTCTGTACTTAAATCTTTTCCACATTGACCATAGGAATTGCCACCGAATGCTTTAACAGCATAATCCATTGTTACAACAACAGTAAAATCATAACCACAATGAACAAATAATGGATTTTCAACAGCTTCAATTGGTGATGGTTTTGCAACAGGTTTTCTATCACGATCTTCTGTTCCCAATTGATGTTCAATATTTTTACCCCATGTATATAATGTATTTGTTGAAGATATTAAAGCACAATGAAATAAACCACATGAAATTTGTAATATTCTGCCAGATACTTCACTTGAATCAATTATATGTGGAGTTAAATGTTCCGTTTCTGCTGCACAAATATTATCCGATACAGTAGCAATACTTTCTTCGGCAAGTATTGGAATTGATTTGATAGGTTCAGTTTCTACATTAAGTGGTGCTTCTTCAATAGCGACATTAATAACAGATGATGTTTCAATTATATCGTTGTTACTACTAGAACTATTATCGCTATTATTACTGCTACTGCTACAAGAATTATCACATATTACTTCAGATTGAGGCACACTATTTTCAACATCAAATGATTCTGTTTCCATTGTAGTTTCTTCTGTTGTAATTGAATTTTCAATTGAGTTATCAATTTCTTGAGTATCTAAAGGGCTATTCTGTGGTGTATCTGCTTCTGTAAGTGTATCTAATTGATCGAAATTAGAATCTTCTTTGGTTTTATTTTCTAAATTTTCTTTACTACGTCTATTTTTTCTTATTCGTAAAGGTGATTTCGATGTGATTAATTCTTTTGCTTTTTCTAACATTGGAACTTCAATTTTAATATCACAACATTCACTAGACGTTTCATCTTCTTCTGTTTGCTTTCTTCTATCAATTTCTTTTTTAATAGACTCTTCAAGCTTTTGTTTTGTACTTGTCCTTCGCTTCATTTGATTAGCTAATCTTAAAGCTTGTGGAGAGCTTCCCCAAGTATATAACTGATTATTCGTGTCAACAGCAAGGTTAGTAAAAAATTTCGTGCAAATTATTATTATTTTTGCGTTAAAATCCAATTTAGTTGGTATTAATAGTTTACTAACAGAATTACATCCAATTCCTAGCTGTCCAAAATGATTTGATCCAAAAACAAAAAGTTCTGTAGTACTATCACCAGAACATAAAACTAATGAATGGGCATGTCCCAAAGATACATTTATAATATTTTTTTTTTTGAAAAAGGCAACACGTTTCGGTTTTTCAATATTTTCAATACTCCCATGACCAAGTTGCCCATATACGCCCCAACCCCAAGTATATAATTGATTATCAGCAACAACTGCATTATGATACTGTCCAGCTTCAATAAGTCTTATATATTTCAAGTCCAAAGTTTTAATAAATGTTGGTTGTAAAGATTGTAAAATATTTTTACCAATACCAAGTTGATACAAATTATTTGATCCGAAACTGTATACTCCGTTATTTGTTAAAATTAATACATGTTGACGACCACATTTTACAGCATATACCTAAAATTAAATTAGAAAATATGCAAATTAAAAATTTAAAAATTTTTATAAAAGAAAAATTACTTCAATTTGAATTCTGTGTAAAATTTCCAATCGTTTAACCGTATATGGTGGTTCTGCTAAATCAGTAAAATTTGCTGAATCAAAAACTAAAGGAATACCATTGTTACCCCAAAAGTATGCAACACCATCAACAACATATGCACAATTGGTACATCCAACAGCTAAAGGTGTAAAATTTGGCATAGAAACAGCCACATGATTTGTTTCATATTGCACATTAAAAGTATCGAAAGCATTCAAAATATTTCCTTGATAAGATCCATTATATTTGAGTAAATTGACAATTACATTTATATAAGTTTCAACTAGATGGCTACAAAAACCTAAAATATCAACAGTATCTGTAGGACTAAAATCACAATCAATGAAATTTTGTGAGAATGGTTGACATATCATTGATCTATAAATTCCACAAAATGGATTCAATTGCTGCTCTAATCTTGCTAAAACATTTGGTAATATCTTTGACATTTTATTTTCAATTATATCAAAATAATCATGTGCAGTTCTATGCAAATAAGTTATAGATTCAACAAATATAGGTTCTGTTAAATTATATAAGCATACATTCAATTCAGAATAGAAACCAAATTCTTGATTTGCTGCATTTACAAGTCCAACAAAAACATCAAGTAAAGCTCCTTTAGTCATTGCTAAAATTACTGCAGCTGAATAGAGACCACTTTGTGAAAGTACAATACTTGCCATATTATAATGAAATTTACTATTACTATGTATAAAATTCCATAATTGTATATAATTCTTATCTTTAACTGTACGTTCAACTAAAGTTATTAAAAGTAAATTCGATAAATGAAATTGTGAAGATGCAGTCATTTGTAATGAGGTAATAGGTTCATCGACACCATAAGTATAATCACTACATTTCCAACCTTCATTGATTATATTTTCAGTTGATTTTTTCATATGATCTAATAGTGTAAATTCCTCAACATGCATTGAAGGAAGACTTTTTAATATACTTGAATATAGTCTTCTATTAAAATATCTACTTTTTAATAAATAAACAACTTTTAAAGCCATTGCACACAAATGCATTAACGCATAAGTTTCTTTATGTAATGCCAATTTTAAAGCAGTTTTTATTATTGGTACTTTGGCAACATTATATGTGACTAGAGCTTGAGTAACTTTTTTTGTTTTAAGTAAATAATCACCAGCATATTCCATGCAGTGCTGATAATTTAAGTCAAATGTATTACAAAATTCTTCACAACTATTCCATTTTCCAGATAATGCAGCATCCAAAAATAATTTTACAGGCTCATCTTTAAAATCAATGTAATATATATTTCGGTTAGTTATAATATAACATGGATCAAAATTTAATTTTGTAATATCAGAATGTATAATTTCTTCTTCTGATAATGTTATTCCTTTGTTTTCTTCTTCTCGTTTATAAAAATAAATATAATCTGATGAAGTCTTAAGATTCTGAACTAAAATATTTAAGTTGTCATTCGTCTCTCCATTTTGAGAGTCTTGAGAATTTGGTAACTTTAAAAATTTGCATTTTCTATGTAAATTAATAATGCTCTCATTTTCAAATGTAAATTTGCTTAATACAGCTCTTTCATTAAAATTTTCTTCTTGTCCAGTTTTCATTGATGCCATTGAACTACTTAAAACACATATTTCATCAATATATTTACTATTCGAATTAATTTCACTCATTGTGCTAAAATAAATAAATAAGACGTTTATAGCTTGAAAAAACTATTTTAATCTAAAAATTACCTTTCACTTTCAGGATTCTCTAGATTAACATCTTCATTTATTTTCGAATTAATATCTTCATTTGCTTTCGAATCAACATTATCACTTTCCAATTTTTGAGATGATTCTTCTATTAGTTCCTTCAAATGAATGGTGTACAACACATTTGATCCGATTAATATCTCCTTGCAATTATCAGGTAACTTATAAAGAAATAATGGGAGAAATGATGTATCCATGCTATGAATAGATAAAGTATTTAAATTGGAACGTAAGGCACTCAATAAAAATGTATTTCGAAGAACTTGTGCTGCAAACATTGGACCATGGAAACTACTCAAAAGTTCCGGAACCATTTGCGGTGAATCAATTATAGTAAACTTTTCAATATTATTGTCAGAATCGTTAACTTTAAGTGGTTTATTTTCAGCTAATTTCATTTTAAGACGGTTTAATTTTTTTGTTCCAATATCCTTAAGAGTAGCTAATTTCGCTTTTGCTGTTGGTAGAATGCCAGCTGATTTTTCAATATTTTCCTTGTTTGAACTTTTATCCAGGTTTGAAGATGAACTTGTTGAATCGGTTGATTTTTTGAATGATTCTGTATCTCTTTCTATACTATTTTCTGTGCTATCGTCTTTTGAATTTGATTGTTGATTAACAGGAACAACTATTTGCCAGTTTTCAAAACTACCATCTTGATTTTTAGGTGATAAATCACCGGGATACAAAAAGTTAATGCATGTTTTTTCTAACAACAGTTTATATTGCTCATTTGGAGATGAATTTATTAAAAGCGTTACATTTTGCATAGTGTTGTCTCGACAAATAATTAATTTTTCTACAGCACCTTTGTCAATAGCTGTGCTAGCAATGAATGGGCAGTTCGGTGCTAACTCAACAAAGCATATTGACCCATCTGAATAACCGATTATAGCTCGACTTCTCAGATCAATAGTTTGCCACCAAACAGCTGAAGTTGGTTGAGGGCAAACTGAAATCGACGAGCTTAAATCAGTAGAAGTTTTTGTCGAATCACCACCACCATTATCTTCACTATCAGGATTTTGTGAATTTTCACATGTTGTTAGATCGAAATCTAAATTTGGACATTTTTGTGGACACGGACAAAGATGTGGACCAGTAAATGGTATTATAAATGAAATAATTTTCTCATTTAAAGAACTTTTATCTTGTAAAAATACATTTAGTGCTGGTACAATGTGTAATGTATTATCTAAACAAAGTGTTAATAATTTTGTTCCGGCTGGATCAAAACATACATCCTGAATTATTTTTCCATTTTTTTGAAACCAACAAATCCGTTTCAAATCATTTGCATCATCAATTGTTGACAAATAAAGAACAATATCATTTTCAATAGTGACTATACATAAAATTTGTCTATCAGGTGGATGAATATACGTAATTGCAGATAGTTTACAATTAATATTAGTCATAAAAGTTTTCACTTCTAAAATATTTAAAGCATTTAATGAATCCATTTTGCTTGAATATTTTATTTCTTAATCTATATTTTTTTATGCAAAATTGATTATGTCATTTTCAATTTCTAAAATTATTAAAAATATTTTTCCTAAATTGGAAATAAAAATATAATTAATCACTTTTTCTTTTTAGCAAATTTTTTTTTACTACAAGTACGTAACGCGAAAATTTTTATTAATGGATTTGACAGCTAACCGTCCTTTTTATGTCATAATAAAGGAAATTTTAAAGGACAATTAGAAAATGGGAAATACCTACAATTTATTACATAATAGAAATTTCCCAGTTTTTTTTAGCTTTTGTGGATGTCGCATTGTCGTTCCACTTTACTTGATTGTAAAATTGTATTGTGTAGATAAGAAATTGACAATGTAAAATCATACAATAATTCTTTAAGGCTGATTTTATTTGTTTGTTTACATTTTTATTTTTTGCAATTTGTACGAGAAAGTAGAAAAAGTTTTGTGTGTGTTTCATAAAGTTTAAAATTTTAAGAATAATAATTATTGGTAATATTTAATTATTAATAAAATAACTATTTACTATGTTAAATTCCAAATAAAATTTCAATATTATCAGAGAAGTGCTGAATACCGTAATATTTGTTCTCCCTCTTTGTTATTAGTAGTGTTTTGCTTTTTCTTTAACGACGATAAATCACCGATAATTTTTCCATGAAAATCGGCCTTTAACAATGCAAGACAATTATAAATAAATTGGATAAAAATTCAGAATAATAAAAATAATAATAAATGACCTAGGAGATGTTACTACTACACAACTACACCTGCTTTTGAAAGGTCCATTAAGTACACATGCAAACATATGCATTATACATACTTATGATTTATGATTTATGAATTACAATTATTACCCTACTTGTTTTCAATATTTGGACATCTGACTTGTATTGTATAGTTTAGTGTTTATCGATGAAAAGCTTGAACTTTGAAGTTTGAACATATTGAAATTTGAAGTTTGAAAATCGCTGGGATATTTTAATATTAATATATTTTTTATATTTAATGTAGTTTTTGACATTTGTTTGAGATTTTCATTAAAATTTCTCAAAACATTATTTTTCAACCAGTCGTTCTCGAGTTTTTAATTTGATTTGTATTGCTGTTGTAAAATTCCGAATTGAAATTTTACAAATTTTTAAAATAATAATTAAAATGAATCATATTCATAATATATATATTTTTAAATTTAAATAAAGTTATATTACTATTGTAGTGTGTTATGGGTGAGTTTTGAGTTACGTAAAAAGAGTAATTAAAAAAGAAGTGATAAATTGTGCACAAAAAAAAAATTCCTTTACACAAGTGTTAAGATTTTTTTTTTATTTAAGTAAAAAAATAAAAAAAAAGAAAGAAAAATCTATTTTTGGTTTATATTTGTATTATTATAATATTATTTGTGTAAAATTAGATTCGGCCAATGATATTTTACTACAACCATTTAATGTGGATTACAAAGATGATGATAATGATGACGATAATTTATTAAAAAACCATGAAAAACATCAATTCGATTCAAATCATTCTTCAACTCCAATACCTGTTATTGTTAATAAGCTAACTAGAAATAGTAGAAAAAAAAAAAGTATGGAACATGAAGATGGAAATGAAAATAAAACAAATACAGCTTCCGCAAATACTCCAAATATCGGTGTTTATACCGGTGATGTTGAAGATAATTTAATGAAATCGTTAAAAGAACGAGGAAATGAAATATATGGACTTAAAGGAAGTAATAATGAAATAAATTTAAAATTAAAAGGATTATCTGGTGGGCATAATGAACTAAGTGCAATATCAATGGTTAGTTTATGTGAAAGAGATATAAACGAAATGGATACTGATAAGTAAGTATTAATTAATATTAAATAACTATTGGCGCTCCTTTAATATTTATATTTTTGGTCACAAAAAATTCTATTGTACCTATATAATTTTCTATTATGAATGTTTTTTAAGTATTAACCAAGCGTTTTCTATTTATTTTATGGTGTTGTTATTTTTTTGACCTAAATTTTATAGGAATAAACATTTTAATTGCTGAACATTAAATTGTGTTGCGTGTTTATAATATGAAAATTGATCCTGTGATATATCAGTCCTTTGAGTCAATCAACTAACTACCATGTTTTTGTCACGAATATTATTATTTTACAATAATATTGATAACGAAACTGTTTTACATAAGTATTTAATAAAGGGTGATTTAGGGTTAAACATTTTTAAACTTTAAGTTATCAATTTTTAATAGAAAATACATATACCTCCTTATGTATTTATAAAAATACTGTTAAGTAGTAACAATCTTTGATATGTCTGAGATATTTTATTTTTATTGTTAAGTACCTAAGTACGTAAGAATTTTAAAATACCTGTAGAAGCAAATAAATAGGTAAGTAGTTACTTAAATAAACATTTATTATTGTGGCAATACATAGTTAATTGTAATAGATAAGTAAGTAAGTACTTACTTAAGTTTTTTTTTATGAAATCTATTTTAATTATGTACTTACGTACTTAAGTAATTGAAATTCACTACTACAAGTTTAGATTGTTCTTAATAGTTAGGTAACTTATATAAATGGTATTCATATTTTGGTCGTATCCTACTGACTTATTTGACTTTAATTTAAATTTTTGTCAAATAAATTGCGACTACAAGAATAAAACGCTTTTACTTATGTATATTGTATCGTTACACCTGTATGGCGTTACCATCTGTTATAAAAATAAACTGCATAGTGTTGTAATAAAATTCGTTATTTTAATTATTACTTAATTTTCCTACAAATAACTATAATTACTTATATTTATTATAAAAACAATATTTCTAGTTTAAGTTTACAAGTTTTATTTTAAGCTTTCATTCAATTATATGTGTATACATTATAGGTACATACGTATACTTATGCATATATTATTTTCTTTATCAAAGGTCAGGTTCTTTACTAAAGTTTAATTTAAAAAAGTAAGAAGATATATAATGTAGCTAGTTGTAAATAAGCTTAAATGAAAAATAACTAATAAGTACCTAATTATAATTTTTGCCGGGAAAACTAGAAAAACATGAATGTTTTTTTTTATTTTATTTAAAATACTAAAGTTACCAAATTTTTTTTAGTGACGTAATTATTACCGCGTAATTAGTTAGCATCAAATACATGAATTGAACGAATTCTTTTATCATGTTATTTACTTTTTATCTTTTAGATAACTATATCTGATTTTTTGGTTATATGTATGTATGAAACTTGTTCAAGCTTTTTAAATTTTTCTTTTTAAATTAAAATTTTTCATCAAACAAGAAATCTCAATTAAGTAAGTATATAAGTATATGTATATATGTATGTATAAAAAGTTTTTAAGATTCATCTGAAAATAAAAATTTTTTGTACCTAGTTACTTATAATATTATGAGTTTCAAAAAATATAAACATAAATTTTTTTTTATGAATCATTTCGCAGACAAAAAATTAAAATTTTATTCTCTTTCTTTTATTTCAAGTGTACATTAACATACATATACTTATATATATATAGTTAGATATACACATATATAAAATATAATTTGAAAGTAAATATTTTGTCAGAGTTTATTAAAACGCCTATATGTACGTTTACGTTTCGTTAATTTCGGTGTGATGTGTTTTTTATTATTGAAAATAAATTATTAAAATTAAAAAAAAAAATTTATAAAAAAAACGCCGTCAAATCATCATAAGTAAATATAAAATTATAGTTTTAAACTTACATACCTATATGTAGTTAGTTAAATTAAGTGAATTTATCTTGTTAGAATATTTTCTAATTATTTTATAGAATAAAAGAATACTTGGATACATAGTTCGAATAAGTAAATTATATAACTAAATACATACATAAGTACATATATATATATATATATATATATATATATATATATATATATATAAGTATTTACTTAGATAAGTATATAAAGGGTACTGTATGTGTACCGTAAATATTATAGTAATCTTAAATAATAAATTAAAGAAGCAAAACAATGAATTAAAGTAGTTAGATTTGTTGATAAGTAATGTAGTTCAGAATCACCAATCACTATAAAATCTTTGATTTTATAAATAAATAAACAAGTATTGTTCATATGTATACTCTAGACTAGAGTCTATATTACACAATTAAGTAGCTAAGTTTACGTTTGAATTTTATATCTTATAAGTGTAATATGTAACTTATAATAAAATAAATTTACGGATAAATCAGATTTTATTCAATAATTCTACTATAGTAGAACACTTATGTAATACACTTATATATACAATATATATTTGCTTACTTCTAATTCATACATATAAACATCAACCATTTATTGTTGAAATATTACACTATGCGAACTTTTTAAATAATTTTTAAAATTCTAAGTAAGTACTTAAGTAAAAAAGCATTTAAGTAACTGTTTCTTATCATTTCTTTAAAATATATAAATTACATAAACATTTCCGCAATATTATTTTTAATTGTAAACTTCTGTTAATTTTTGTTTAGTGCTTGTAAAGAAAATTTTAATGATGTCAAGGAACTTTTTTCATTTATTCATTTAAAAAAAAAAAACAAAAAGAAAAAGAAATTTGCATTGTGCGGGTAGACATACTCTTATATGGTTAATCTAGTGAGTCTCTGGTTTAATAATAATAAACAAGTTTAAAATTTATGACGTGTTTCCTTACTTTTTCGGTTTTAAAAAATGTTTTGTATTGAGTTTGTATTGATGCTTACTAAGTATCAATACAATTAACTACTTAAGTAACTAAGTATTTAGTTTTTAAATAAAATTACTGAAATAACTTTTTGTTACTGTTTGTTAGCATGTACGTATAACTTATAAGCAACTACATAACTATTTAATTTAATATATTGTTCTAAGTTTAACTAAGTATTTATAATTAATTTTTTAATTTTTTTTTTTCAAATATTTTTTTCCCTATTAAGTTAATTTTGTTTATGAAAATATTGATTTAAATTTGTATTTTTTCACAATTTAGTTTTTATTATTTGCTTAAAGTTAACAAAATGTTTGAAGAGTTATTAAATATTGTGATAAGTAGATAAACAATATAAGTAAATAATATTTATAATTTATAATTTATAACTTTAAATAAATTAATATAGATACGTATTAATATATACTTAGGTAGTCATTTGTTATCTCAAGTAAACAAGCTAAAGTGTGTCTTTTGTATATTTAAGTTTTTAAGTACATATATGTAAGTATAGTTATTAAATTTAATAACCATAAGTACTTAATATAATTAAATAATAATAATTTATTATTATACAACTCATTACATAAATACCTAACCCGGGCTAATTATTATATTAAGTATTTTAAAGTGTTGAAATATACAGAAGTAACTACATAAGTATACGTATAGCTACTCATGTACTTACTTCTGTATGTTAATTCTTTAATTTACAAATATAAGTACTTAACTACCTACAATTAGTTTAATTATGTATTAAGTATGTAAAATACTTAGGTAAGTTTGACAATTAAGTATCTATTCTTTTTTGTTATATTTTTATTGAACATTAAATACATACTTTCACTTTTTTATTAAGTAATTTTTGGGTAATCAACTTTGTAGTATAGTAACCATGTAGCATTTTTATGAATTCTTTATATTAAAAAGACAAGTAACTAGTTAAGCTATTTATGCTGAATTAACAATTAACGCTTTTTGTTTCGCTCTTTATGGACAGTCTTTACACAGCCTACAAAAGAGTGTTCAGAATGAAATTTGAGCTTGAGAGAAAAAATTAAGTACTGACATATACAGTACTTACTTACCTAGTTAAAATAAAACTTTAATTTTATTAAATTTTGGCTAATATTTACTTGTTGTTGTTTCTCAGGGGGGCATATAGCTGCCCTTACACCCAGGCCCTGCGACCCGTTGTGCTCCCCTGCTCAACCATCCGCTCGCTTTCTAGCCACTCAATTCCCTTTATGATTCGCACTATGTCTCCTTGATTTCTCACCTCGGAGAAGTTTCTCCATTGATCCTCTCCCAAACTTCTTCGCCTTTGGATCCTCTAGTTACTTGTTGATCTATTTGGTATAAGTATCATTTGAATAACTAACTATCACTTTTAATAAACTCATTTTTAATAGTTAATTTATTATATTTAAGTAATGAATTTCATTGATGTGTGTTTATAAATATGTAACTAAGTAACTATACAGCAGTTATTTAATTATTAAACATAAAAATACTTTAATTTGAAAATAAAATTTATTTTTGTTTAAATTTTTTTCTGTTTCGAGTATTTTCCTATCATAGTGTTGCCGCAATTGAAAACTGTTTTAAATATTTCACATAATAAGTACATATAATAAAATGTCCATTTCAATTTCAATGGTTAAGATACCTATATATATGAGTATCTATAAGCTTCATGATGCATATTTAAATTGCATATTTAGGTTTATTAACTAAATGCATGCTAACTACATACATATGTACATAATTATGTTTAAAAGCACACATCAATTCACGAACAAAAAATTAAATAGGTTAAAACTTTATGAATATGTATATACATAGTTATGATAAGTAATTATTGGATCGAAAATATAATATATACGTACATATATGTACTTAAGTACATCTATTACCGCAGTATTAAAATCAAATATTTTTTTTAATTAGTAAGTATGTAACTAAGTATGTAATATACCTATATTTACTTTTAATTACAAGTTACAGCATTAACATACACAAAAATGGTAACACTGTAATAATCAATCCATGGTTTGAATAAAGCCTCACCCTTTGTAGATTTTTTTGCTATTTAATTAAATGAAAATTATTCATTATCAAAAAACAAGAATGAAAAAAATTAAGAGGAATTTATTGTATTAAATACATATCCTTTACATATAAATACAAATATTTGTGTGTGTGTGTGTCAGTGTGTTGTATGTATAAGTGCGGTCTTTTCTGTGTTGTAAGTATATATAAGTGTTTTTCTTTTTATATTAAGTATATTTTCATAACATAGTGTATAAGAAAAAAAATTTTTTTCATTATTTTTAGTGAATAACTGAATAACTGATAGTTTCATAGTAAAAATATTGCAAATATCCTTTTTTTCATTAATAACGTTCAATTCGTTCAGCATTCTATATATGTATTACAGTTATTTGTTTTTTTTTTTAGTTTTACTACAGGATACGTTTAATATACATATGTATTAGTTATAGTGGCGCCAAATTTATATTTTTATGTTAAGTATATTTTTTTTTTTTAATCATTATTTTCTTTCTATATATATACATTATTAAGTACATATGTCGATTTTTATGTATCCGAGAAGAAATTATGAAAATATTTACATTTAAATAGTAGAATTTTCTTTGAATACCAGACTGGTTGTTCAATTTCACTTTCAAATACAATTTCGCGCTACATACTTATATCTTATTATGTGTTTATAAAATATAATTTTTTTTTAGTCTTAAAATAATTTAAATCAAATCGTAAATTTCCTTAAAGATTTTTTTTTTTTAAATTTTATAAAATTTTTTAGAGAATCTGTAATAATGAGAGCGGCAACAATAGATTTAAATGATGAAGAATTTCAATTATCTGTGTCGTATGTTTATATTTATTTTTATTTATTTATTTAGATTTCCTTTTTGTTTTTTTTTTTTGTTTTACTGTTTGTTAAAATTTAAAATAAATTTAATTATAGATACTTATTTAAAATAAATTATATTTAACTATAAATATACTTAATTATAAGAAAATGAATGTTATTGATGCTTTTGCGATTTGTATTTGATTTAAAATTAAAATTTTTTATGCTGCATTGTAATTTTTAATTTAATAATTAATTAATTACCTATAGTACGTTTTGATTGATAGATATATTATGTATATAAGTATATGAATCTATAATTTTATTTATTATCAAGAAGACTTGTTCAATAATAAATATTATTTAGATAAAATAAGTAGTATATGTACATAAGAACATAAGTACAACTTATTTTGACTAAGTACAAAGTTATATTTCTATCAGCTTTTCAGTATTTTGGTTTAAGTTTTATGATTAGAGATTATTCACTTTTGGTCTGTTTTAAGCAGCTTTTTACTTATAAATTGATATAATATAATAAGGGTATCACGAGTTGGTGCAAATTGGTCTTGCACAAGTGTAAAATTTTGCACCGTAGCATATTTCAATTTTTTGACAGTTAAAGTGCACAATTTGTTGTTGTTTTCATGTATAAAAAAGTGCAAAATTTTGCAAGACTATGCAAGACCTAAACCCTATTGCATATTAGTGCAAGACCTTTGCAAAGTTTGTTTATATATTTTTTGTAAGCGCTGTATTAGATAAAAATTTAAAAAATGCCTGAAAAAAGTGAAAAAAAAATTATTTCTGATTATTTATTAAGTCAAGCATATGAAGATATATACAAATATCTGAAATTTTTGGTAAGCATATTAAATTTTTATGTAAACAAAACAAGCATATCAACGATATTTGAAAGTTCAATAAAAATTCATGCTAGGGTTGTTCACGAGTTGGTGCAAATATGTGCTATGGTGCAAAAAAAATTTGCACTTTTGCACCAACTCGTGAATCCCTTTCATATTTAAATAAGTATAGTTAGATAAGTAAATAGTTACTTAAGTATGTATTTTCAATTACATAGTTATAGGTAATTTTTTTTTTAATTTTTCTTTGTTTTTGTGACGTACTTAGTTAGAGTGCTTTTCCTTAAATCTGATAATCATGATTTTTTTTTAGATTAAATAATAAAAATTGACAATGCCAAAAAGTACGTAAACATGTATAAGCAGGGATAAGTATTTAGAACAAGATGATTTTTCAGGTTTTTTTTTTTTTGTTTTAATTTTATTAATTGTTTGGATTGACTGCGCTAGTCGCTATTAATAAAAATACTTAGTTAATTTCTTTTTAACAAAATTTCTCTAGCTATTCAGTTAAATTTAAATTGAATACTAGGTGAATATTTTTTATAAATACTTACTTTATAAAAATAAAAAATAAAATGTGCTTTTCATCAGAATAAAAAAAAAAATTATTTTGAAATTTATTGTTAAGTAGTTAAGAATTTTCAGAAAATTTTACTCACATCATATGAATATTTTTTTTTTATGATTAAGTAAATTAAATTAAATTTTATTCAATAAGTATATGTGGTTTTTCTTTCTTTAATAATAAAATGAATAATTTTAATTTTTGAGAATTTTTAGAATTTTACAAAAATAAAATACATATAAGTAAGTATATATATATACTTATATTGTATGTAGTTAAATTAATCATAAAAACCATCTTTCGTTCTTATAGTTTTGTCTTTGAGTTTGTTCAGTATTACTTACTATAAGGTAAAAAGAAAATTCAAAGAATAGAAAAAGTTTTCTTTAATAAAAGTTTATTTTTTTCTAAAGTTGATGGTAACTAACTAAGTAGTTATACATATAGTTATGTAAGTATAGTTATATTCATATTTTTAGTAATAAATAATCAATAAGACTGCAAAACAGCTGTTAAACAAAACAAAAATGCTAATATTTTTGAATTAAATTTAACTTTTCTTACATAAGTAAGTAACTATTCATAACTACATACATAGATAATAGTTAGTTAAGTACCTAGTTATACTTAGAACATTTACCATATATTCTGAATTTTTAAGTTAAATAAGTTCATGTAACTATAGAAAATATCAATTTGTTTATTTTGTTTTAATCATAATTAATTGGAAATAAGTTCAGAGAATTTTTTTTTGGTTCAAATCGATTTTTTTTTAAGCATACCGATTCTATGCGTGTTAATTGTCACTTATTGTGTTAAAAAAACGTGCTTACTTTTAACTAATACCATTTAATACTATTAAGATTTCTTGCTATTATTTGGTTGGTTAACTAATTAGGGTCATTAAACTTTCTCTTAAATTAATCAAAATAAAATGAAGTAACTACTTTTTAATTATCATTATATTTAAGTATTTTTAAATTCAAATAGGTACTTACTTATAAAAAAAAATTTAAATTCGATTTTATAAAAAATATTAGTGAAGTAAGTATTTAGATTTAAAGTGTTATTTTTCTTGTTTTGATATGAAAAAAAATTTTTTGGGAGACATTCAGAATTAGGAAGCATTTTTCAGTTGGTTACAAAGCTACCGTTTCAATAATTTGTTTTGTGGGGGTTTCGGCGGGGGTTTATTTTTGGTACTTAGTTGTTGAAACATTTATAACCAAAATAATTAGAAAGAATTTTAGTGTTGGTTAGCAAGTCAGAGTTATATGCGTTTCATAGAGTAGTTATTTGCATAAGTGTATGTAAAAACAATAATTTGAAAATCTCTATCAGGAAGGATTTTGGGGTGGGTTACAAAATCAAGGTTTCATTAATGAGGAAAAATTTTAGTGTTGGTTACGAAGTCAGAGTTATACCCATACCAATTTTAATTATTTTCATGATTAAGTAATTAAGTATTTAGTTAATTTAATTAAATAATCGTCAATTTGTTAAAGTTGAAAGTATAACTTACTCAGAAATATGTACAATAAAGTTAAGTATATTATTGCAATTGTGGCATTCATTTATATTAGAGAATATTTTAATATTTTATTATTTATGTACTGTCTTATTACTTACTTATATATTAAAATATGTCATTAAAATCATTTTATATATTAGTTTTTCTAATTATTTTTAATAAAATCAAAAAAAAAAAAAAAACAAAGAAAATTATATTTATATTTTTACCAACAAAACACGTGATTTTAAATTATAATCTAAATAAAAATATTTTATTGGCCGTCAATTAAATTACCGTGTTAAATTATTCATATTTTTTTTTTTTTTTTTTGCATAAGTAACTATAACTTGAATAGTAAAATGTATACATAAAATAAATTCAACTATAAGTAAATACTTAAAATAAATGTAGACTAAAATGTAGACTTTTATAAAATTATCAGAATTAAGTAACGTATTTTGATTAAACTAAGTACTTAAGTAGTTAACTGAGTTTAACCTGAATATTACTTAAGAATATAGTTAAATATATAATGAAAAAATCTTTTGAGAATTGGAAGACCTATAGTTACACTTAAGTACATTAAAACGTATTAAGAATAAACGAAATCATCAAATTAAGATAAACCAAACCTTTAAGGGACTCTGGAAAGAAAGGATAGTAATATTTCGTTACTTCTACAAAAATTTAGTTAAAATGAAATTTTATCAAAGTTGTTGGAATGAAAGGTTATTTTTAAACTATATCAAATTAAATAATAGTGTTTATTTATTATTATTTTAATTTTGTTAATGTAATGTGTACAATGAATAAAACGTTAATGTAATATATGAATAGATACATTAATGTTTTGGTTGTATTATATTGCAATCTCTAATTTTATTAGTTATTAAATTCATGTAGACTCTAATTTCCATCATTATTTAACTCTATTTTCTAAGATTAATAATACTAAATAATATTTTTAATAGATAGGTAAACACATTAGTACCTACTTACATCTATAATACAGTTAATTAAATTATTCTAACACGGATTGAATAAACTGACTATAAGTAACAATTTATATCTAATTGATAATATTCAGTTAGTACCTACTTATACGACAAAATTTCAATTGATAGAACAAAAATTTAAAATTAATTTTCCCTTTCATAATAATTATCAGATTATATGTGCTTTGTTTATCAATGCTTACCTTACAACTTAAGGTATACGTTTGCTTACCTTTCAACTAGAGTGGAGTGTATATGTATGTATAACTACTTACATTCAACTAAGTATTTATTTATAATAAAACATAGGTGACAAATAAATCTCTGTTTAAATTAAAAACAAAAAAAACGTCAACAACTTTTTAAACAGAATGAGTGTAAAAGTAACAAAAAACAAAATAAATAGTTATAGTTATATATCGTCGTCGTTCTGTGAAAACTCACTTAGTCCAAAAACTAAGTTTTGAGTAATTGAACTTTAAAATCAAAATTTTGTTTATAAATTCAGAAATCGTTTGATTCAAACCTATAACTGTTTTGAAAGATAAAATATGCTAACCTCTTTTCATATGATCTAGTTATTAAAATTTCCTATGAAAAATAGCGGTATTAGGGCCAGTTTTTGGACTTAGTGAGTTTTCACAGACAATAAAACAATTATTTTTAGTTAATTTTTTAGCAGCACTCTTTTTCTTTATTATAATTTTTCATTTTTTATTCTGCTATGATATTATTATAATTTATTAAATAACATTGAATAAAGATTTAAAGTATAATTAATTACCTTTTGGCATAAAAATTAAAATTAAAAGATTAACAATAACAATAACAAAAATAGCTCTTCTGGCATTAAATTAGAAAAAAATAAACAAAAATAAATTATAATAGTGTTTTAGAAACCTTCATCTCCGGAATCGCTTCCATAAGCTGGTTCTGGATTTTTATCTTTTGATGACTTACTTGTTTTTAGTGATTTATACCATCCATGAAACTCTTCAGGTATAACACCTGTCTTGCATAAACGCATCAGATCATTATATTTCTGTTTTGAAATTGTATTTGGACGATGATACAGTTGCGGTATCATAGATATGGTGCTTTTTGGTCTACCGGTTCCGTACACATTTAGTGTTCGGTAGTTACTTGTGTAATCGTATCTGTATTGAATTATTTGAGGATGATTTTTTTGAAATTTAAAGCACTTAACTTTTAGCCAATTAACTGATTCCTTTTGGGTATCAATTTTTCTATTTCTAATTAAGTTTTCCGATAGTGTATTCAGGTCTAAAAAGTCGGAGTATTTGAGTTCTGTCACTTCATATTTCTTCTTTCTATTTCTTTTTTCTGATCTGGCTAAACGAAATATATTTAACCAATCGTGCATAGTAAAAATAGAAGCATATTTTTTTTTCAACTCAATTGCGCTATGCATACTATCGCATTCCATCATTGAATGCCCCGATTCCAGAAATTTGTGTTCAATAACTTCAATGTTATTATCAGGTTCGTGGTTAACAAAGTATAGCAGCAGAGCAGCAATATTTCTGTTTCTGTTTTGCCCCCCACAAGTGTCCGAAAAAAGTGACACTGATTTGATATGATTTGGCAAAGATTTAAGATACTTATACAAGCAGGTACCTATTTCTGAGCTACCTCTTTTTCCATTGACTTCCGTCCAAGCGAAGCAGAAAGCGTTGTTTGGGGGGCCGCCCTCATATAGTGTTAAATTATATACACAAATTTTTCTTGAATAATACATTTGTGACACATCACTGCAAGGAATTTGTAAAACGCTTTGTAAATCAAATGTTGCAGTAATAAAGGTTGAATCTGCTAAAGCTTTTTCTTTATCCTCCGATTTGCTTTTTAAAGAACTTCTTTCTCTTTCCTTGTGTTCTTGGTATTCAGTTTCAAGGTTAATCTTTTCTTCACCACTCACAGAATTGTATTTTGTACACAAGACACATTGGTCTTTTTTAGGCTTGAAAAACGAATAGTTGTATTCTGTTCCAAAAATTCTTTTATACGAAGTGAGACTCACTGGTTTACTATTTATTTGAGATACTTTTTCTAAATATAAGTCATATAGTTTTCCAATTGAAAGTTTCGAATCGAGGTATTGTCTGCTAGATGACTTACGACAGTAATGAGACTCAGTAAGTGGAAAACTTTCAATATGAGTTTTTACAACATTTTTTGTTTCTTCTGTAAATTTTATTCCAGGAGGATGTTTTCCACGACGATCAGTTTCTTTGAAATTACCGGAAATTGCACATCTGTTCTTTATTGCAGTGTTAAACGGTCCATTATTAATAGCCAGTGTACTAAGAAAAAATTTTCGACAAACTCTAACATTCTCTCCTTTTTTCAATAAAAAGCATTTTGTTGATTGTAGTCGAGGTTTTGTGCAATCTTTTCTTGGCCGATGTCTAGACACAGCACAAACTTCTGTGTATTTCAGTATAAAATCTTTCTTTCTATTGTACTCTTCAAGACTCCAATTTGCTTTGCAAATGTTAGATCTTTCAGCTTCATTAAATTTTGTAGTACATTTAAAGGCACACTTATCACAATTCACTAATTTTGGAGTTTTAGCAGCTTGTTTACCTTTTTTTGTGGTAAAAGAAAGGCCCAAATTCCTTTTCTTTTTTGTTTCATTATATTTCCAGTTTTCAGGATTTGCTTTGGTCCATCTGCTTTTTTTAGCTTTTTCCCTTGTCGTTTCATTATTTTGATCGCTGGAATTCGCTGTTGTTTCCATAGATTCCTATTAAATAATAATTTTTTCTTTAATTTGTTTTTAAATCTTAAGAATATGTATGTAGGTACTTCTTATTAGTACATACATTTTTTTTTTGTTCTTCACTAGTCTTATGACTAGACATCATCCTGCTTTTTTTATGTTCAAAATAAATAGTTGTGTCGCTTTCATCATCACTACTAATATGTGGAGCGTAGGTTTTATCTTTTACGGAATCATCACTACTGAAATCATCATCTCCAGTAACACTCTGGAAAATTTTAACAAAAAACTTTTATAAACCACAAAAAGCTAACTGAATATCATACAGTATTTTTCTGGATTTGCTCAATATTTTCTCCTTCCACAAAATAACTGGGTTTTCTAATAATTCTGCACGACCTTGGACTTATATTCTCATCAGCCTATTTTAAAAAGTTCCAAAAGTAGCTTATGTTAATTTAAAATAAATACCTATCTGTTACCTTTTTCTTAATCACTTTTAAAGCTAGAGCTGCTAACATTCGACCTCTACTCTCCATAATTTTTTTATGTTGAAATTTCTTCACACTTTATTTACTTTTAAAATTTTAAATTTTTTTCTGCTAAACACTTTATAAATAATTAACTTTAAAATAAAACATGTACTCACATTGAACTAAAAAATCGAATGAAAACAATTTTGATACATAATTGCATTTCGAATTTCTAACGGACTCTTGTCTCTACATGTTTGATTTACAATAACAAAAACAAGTGAGTCATCGAATATTAATTTTATAGAAATTTGGTTTGAATTCAAAACTTTCGTTTAAAGAAAACTCACTAAGTCCCTTTTAGTGAGTTTTCATTGGAGAATTTTTTGGTTTTAACGGATTTAGTGAGATTTAATACTCTATAACTTTAAAAGTACTTACTCGATAGCTCTGAAATTTTTTTGACAGAAAATTTGAAATTTCAACATTATTTTACGTATTATAACTCATTTTCGCCAAAAATGGACTTAGTGAGTTTTCACTGAACGACGACGATATGATTAATAGATTTATATAAAAAAAAAAATTCGTAATCAATATGAGTTGTATTGCTTCCGCAGTAGTGAATGAAATACATATTTGTAAAAGAAAAACTAGTGACAGTAATAATATAAGAAAAAAATTATAGTAATAATAAAATAAAAATTAAACAAAATGTTTAATGATTATAATTTTAATATAATCAGTTTCAGTTTTATTTGATCTATATCAATCATATATGTACTATACTTATAATAGTTACTATATACTTAATAGTTAAGTGTTGTGTTAAGTTATTTAAGTAATTAAATTTAAAACAAAATCTAACGAAATAGTCTCGTCGAAACAATGATTTCTTTCTATTTATGTCAAACAAGCAAAAAAACTTCTAAAATCTAAATAAACTGTGCAATGCAATCAAATTTCAATATTTTAGTTATTTAGTACTGTTGGTGATCAAATCTAAAAACGAAATCCATAAATAAAAATCCAAAAGCCAAACTTCACAAAAACAAAAATTCATAAAAAAAATCCACAAATTCAAAAATGTGCAAAAAATATTCTGGAAAAAGTAAAATACTCTGATTTTGTAACAAATTTTAAAGTTCTTCCTAATTTGTTTTGTTACATACATACTTATTTTAACATCAAAAAATATAAAGCAGTGGGGGCTGCCTCTTCCAAGCTCACGCGAAACAAATTATTGAACCCTGATTTTGAAACCATCTCAAAAATCCTTCCTAATTATCATTTTTACATATACTTACTTACTTATATTTACACAACAAATAATTTAAAATAGTGGGGGCTACCGCCTCCAAACCGCCGCTAAACAAATTATTGAACCCTGAAGTCGAAGTCCTCTTTTATTATTTTTACATACAAACATATATATTTTAACAACTAAGTATGTACTTATCTAAAATACTTAATTGTGGAGTTTTGTTTTTGTGACAAAAATCATTATGGGTTTTTGTAGATTTTAGGACTCACTCCATTTAGTATTAAAAAATATAACAGAAAAAAGTAAATTTTTTAAAATTATGATTATTTACTTAAACAAAAAAAAAAAAAATTACTTTTATGATCACATTTTGTGATTTCAAAATTTTAGGAAGTGAAAACTCTCCATTTTTCGTTTAAAAAGTTTTACCTTTAACTTTCCCATGATCATACTCGCATGTAACGGATTGTTAAATTATTAAGTTAGAAAATATTATTGTTAATTATCAACGGTACTTATAATATTTCCAAAAATTAGTTAGTGTAACTTTAGGTGTAACTTTTTAAATATGTACTTATAGTAAATACATATTAAATAGATCCTCAAGGAATGTTATATTGATGTATGTTGAAAAAACACTTTTTTTTTTGCTGCGGTATTGCTTAGATCAAATATAGATTTTTCAGATTTAGTGCCTTATAGTTACTACTTATATTGCGACGTACGACTGAAATTTTTTATAGTTAACTACTTACTTATGTATATTATTTTATATGTACTTATTTGTTTGTTGAATGTTTTACATTTACCTAAATACATTTACTTAAGTATTAAAAACAATTAAAGATGTCAAACTTATTTCTTGAGTATAGCCCAAAATAGACGTGACGAAACGATAAAAAAACAAGTAAATGTAACAGTAAGTCGATGCAACCGACTAATTAATACCCTACACCTGAATAATTCGAATTAAATTAACAATCCATAAGTGTTTTTGGCAGTGCTTGAACTTCTTCCCTTTTCTGTCTTATTCAACTCGAATTTCAAGAACGTAAAAGATTCATCCGCTTGGGATATTCTTGACACCCACCCCTTGTATAAAATTTTAAGTTTCTATCTTAATTATTTTCGAAGATTGGTAGTCCTTGGGATGTTTGTGTCAGCTACCCGAATTGCCACTCCAATTCATCGAATCCATCTCAGGAACATAAAGAAAACTTGCCAGAACACCATTCTATTAAATTTAAAGGTTCTACTTTTGTTGGTTTTGGAGATATGCTCGTTGCTCTTGTGCTCGTCCGGAAGTTTCCAAAATACGAACCCATGGTTCAAATTCTTTCAAATGTCAGTTTCCAATTTTACAGAAAAGGAAACATAACAGAACACCTTTGTACTAAAAATAAAAGTTCTATCTTTGTTGGTTGTGGAGATATACGTTTGATCTGGGGCTCGTCCGGAAGCTTTCAAGATTTGAACCCATGGACCAAATCCTCACAAATTTCAGAAACATAAATCAAACATGAAGGAACACCATTCTGCCTAATTTAAAGGTTATATCTTTGTTGCATTTGGAGATAATATCATTTGCTCTGAGGCTCGTTCGGAAGCTTTCAAAATCCGAACCCAAGGACCAAATCCTCTCAAATTTCAGAGGCCTAAATCATACATGAAAGAACACCATTATGCCAAAAGTAAAGGTTATATATTTGTTGTTTTTGGAGATAATCTCATTTGCTCTGGGGCTCGTTCGGAAGCTTCCAAAATCCAAACCCATGGACCACATCCTCTTAAATTTTAGAGACATAAATCAAACTGGAGGAAACATCATTATAAAAAATTTAAAGGTTCTATCTTTATTGGTTTTGGAGATAATCTCGTTTGCTCTGGGGCTCGTTCGGAAGTTGCCAAAAGCCGAACCCATGGACCAAATCTTCTCACATTTCAGAGACTTAAATAAAACATGAAAGAACACCACCCTGCCAAATTTAAAGGTTATATCTTTGTTGGTTTTGGAGATAATCTCATTTGCTCTGGTGCTCGTTCGGAAGCTTCCAAAACCAAACCCATGGACCAAATCCTCTTAAATTTCATAGACATAAATCAAACACGAAAGAACACCATTGTACCAAATTCAAAGGTTCTACCTTTGTTCGTATTGGATATAATTTCATTTGCTCTGCGGCTCGTTGGGAAGCTTCCAAAATTCGAATCCACGGTTCAAATTCTTTCAAATTTAAACCCATGGCCAAATCCTCTCAAATTTCAGAGACTTAAATCAAACATGAAAAAACACCATTCGGCCAAATTTAAAGGTTATATATATTTGTTGTTTTTGGAGATAATCTCATTTGCTCTGGGGCTCGTTCGGAAGCTTCCAAAATCCAAACCCATGGACCACATCCTCTTAAATTTTAGAGACATAAATCAAACTGGAAGAAACATCATTATAAAAAATTTAAAGGTTCTATCTTTATTGGTTTTGGAGATAATCTCGTTTGCTCTGGGGCTCGTTCGGAAGTTTCCAAAACCCGAACCCATGGACCAAATCTTATCACATTTCAGAGACTTAAATAAAACATTAAAGAACACCACCCTGCCAAACTTAAAGGTTATATCTTTGTTGGTTTTGGAGATAATCTCATTTGCTCTGGTGCTCGTTCGGAAGCTTCCAAATCCAAACCCATGGACCAAATCCTCTTAAATTTCAGAGGCCTAAATCATACATGAAAGAACACCATTCTGCCAAAAGTAAAGGTTATATCTTTATTGGTTTTGGAGATAATCTCATTTGCTCTGGGGCTCGTTCGGAAGCTTCCAAATCCAAAACCCATGGACCAAATCCTCTTAAATTTCAGAGACATAAATCGAACGGGAAGGAACATCATTGTACAAAATTTAAAGGTTCTATCTTTGTTGGTTTTGGAAATAATCTCATTTGCTCTGGTGCTCGTTCGGAAGCTTCCAAAACCCAAACCCATGGACCAAATCCTCTTAAATTTCAGAGACATAAATCGAACGGGAAGAAACATCATTGTACAAAATTTGAAGGTTCTATCTTTGTTGCTTTTGGAGATAATCTCGTTTGCGGAGATTATCTCCAAAAGCCGGAATCATTCGGAAGCTTCCAGAATCCGAACCCATGGACGGATTTTGTCCAGATTCGAACTTAGCCTTTCTTTCGTAATTAGTAACCTACTATATAAATTTCATCAAGATAGCATCATTATTTTTTGAGTTATCGTGCGTACGGACGGACGGACGGACGGACATCGCTAAATCGACTCCGGCGGTGATCCTGATTCAGAATATATATACATGTCTATACCTAACTCGCTTCCTTTTGGTGGTTACAAACACCATACCAAAGTTAATATACCCTATACTTTAGGTGTAGGGTATAAAAAACAAGAAATTTCGCGATGTGCAAACGAGTAACTAGCTAAAATGATAACGTTATGATGATAAAATCATATTCTTTTGTTTACAAGCTCTTTGCGAAATTAAAACATATAATTTTAAAATTTATCTGTTTTAATTGTTTTTAGAATGGATAAAACAGAATTGGCAATAAAAATATGTATCATAACTTTAGTTACATTCAAATTTAAACATTAATAATATTAAACATTAATAACAGTAATTTAAAAAATAGAAGGTTGAAAAATAAGTATAAATATAAGTAATCACTAATCAGTATATGTACATAAGTAAATATAATTATTTGTATTAATATAATTTTAAAATTCGACTTCTCAAATACTTTTTACGTAAATAAATTTTTAGGTTAAAACACAGACTAAACATATTATACAGACGAACAGTTTCATATAAAAATTTGAAGTCTTTTTTAGGAGCCAGCAATAACATTTTTTTGGAGCCAGACTAAGTATTTTAGATATTTAAATAGCAAAAACAAAAATTTATAGAATATTCTTTTGTATTTTCTATTTTTGTAATTTAAATATTCTAAACTGCTTAGTCTGGCTCCAAAAAGCAACTAAAAATTTTTATATGAAACTGATGTCTGTATGGTTATGGTTATGTCTGTATGTATACTGAAATCTCTGTATGGTTTATTTAGTCTGTGGTTAAACGTAACTTATTGCTATCTTTACATGTGGACTTTATATGACATTTCACCAGTTTATATGACATATAATTTATAGTGCAGTTTTTTTTAGATTTTTGTCGTTTATTTTGGCTATGTCTACATATTTACATGTACTTAATGGTTTCTTGTACTTATAATTTCCATTCGTCTCCTTACGTCTATTTTGGGTTTAACTTTATACATGAATACAAAATTTCGTTTGAAATAAAAAAAAAAAAACTCAAATTAATAAATAATCAATCAATCTTGCAAAATCTTATACACTATTACAATACTTTACTTGTATATATTTATATTATATTTAAAAGAAATAAGTAAGTAAAATTGCGATATTCAAAAACAAAATAAAAATTTATTTATATTAAGTATATATAAAAATGATAGAATAGAAAATAATATTTTTTAATTTTTGTAAAGCAAAATGAATTTAATTTTTAAAAATTTTATAATCAGCTTAACTAATTATATTTATTATCTGTAAATGTATTAATAAACAAAGATATTTATTTTCATAAAATTTGACAACGATGTGATCGCTTCGTTCTATATCAAAATAAAAATATTCGTGTTATTTTTTAAATATGTTTAATTAATTAATCATAATAGTTACAATATTATATTTAATTATTTTATCGGAGTGATCGTTATGTATACTGTGTAGTAGATTACATTAGATTATTATTTAAGGAGCATAAGTACTAAATTCATTTTGGTCCTCCTATGAGGGCGATTTTACCTTTATTTATAATACTTCTGTCAGCCATACAGCCTCTAAAAACTGTGAAGATTTGTAGAGAGTTTATTGATGGCACTTGATCTTTAGTAAAGCAATATACTGCTACATGAACATGTCTTGTTCAGAGTAAAGTAGTTTTTGTACGTACGTATCCTGAATATACGTTTCAGGTACGTTTCCAGAAGATTCTTCTTTTTTTCGACAGAATCGTCAGTCACTTTCTATAACTTGCTGCATTTTTCCAGATGCTATGATTTTGTTTATATTTTTTCAGTTATAGTTTTCCAAAAGCTCCTTGTAATACTGTGTAGTATAACGGTTACTTTATAGAATTTTAATTACATGGACATTTCATTTGTTTTTTTTTTTTTACAGTACTTAAGTAGGCAGTATTATTTAGTTTGTTACACTACAATTTATATATACATATGTATGTAATATATATATATTATATATATAAGTATATAAATTGTATATATAAGTTTGGAATAAATGTTTACTTATTTTCATATTTTTAATAGTTAATTTAAATTTAAAATAATAAATGTATTCTATAGTATTCATCATGTATACATACATATATGCATATATAAGTACTTATATATTTTTGAATTTTTAGTTTTTATTTTTCGAATATAAAGGTTCTATAAATAAGAAGAAAAAAAAATTTTATATTAGGTTATAGTTACATATATATACTTATACATATATCATTTTTGATTTGATTTAACTATAAAAAAATTTATTTAATATTTAAAAACTGTTTAAATTTATGGAAAAAAAATTTAATATAAACATTTAAGTATTGAAAAATAAAACTTTTTTAATTTCTTACATTCATTTGGATTTTAAATAATTAAGTAAATTATAAATTTAAATTTTTAATTCTATATAGAGCTCGACATTCAAATAAGATTTGAACCTTATACTCAGTTTTTAAAAATACTAATTATAACTATGAGTATAATTAAGTATGCATATAAGTATATTCTATAATAATTCTTAAAAAATACTTATTTTAATTAAAGTTTGTATTACTTTAATAATTACTTAATTTTTTAATCGTGTTTATATATATATATCTTGTTATATCATATACTTATAACTTGTGTTATTAGAGAGATGTTAGTTTAAATAGAGGGACTGAATCAAGTTGAAATATTAATTTAGATTTATTTTTAAGAAATAACTAACAGTTATTTTTTAAGTTATCTTATCTCTTAATAGTATGTATAGTAAGTATACTAAAAGTATTAATTACAAAATCAAATTTTTCTAAACCTAAGTTTTAGTTAAACTAAGTTTTTATTATTTTCTCATTTGAAAGTTTAAGCAATAAGTACTTAAGTATTCTCCGTTATTATTTATAATTGAGATCAAATACCCAAACTTTTTATTTATTGTTATTATAGTTACTGAATTTTTGCTTTTTTTTTCTTGCCACTCCTATAAGGAGCATAGAGCATCTACTAAGCCAATTATAGTATTTATATTTGACTAATCTTCAGTTTCGGGAATCATTATTTCACGAAACCGTTGATTACTCGGCTGTAGCTATTGTACAACACAGTGAGACTGAAATATTTCTTTATGTCTACGCCATCTGTTATTTTATGCAAGAATTAGTTTATTTATTATTATTATGTATATTACAATATGATATATAATTATAATTCTTATAAGATATACTTAAATACATTTTTTTTATTTAATTAAGTATATTATATTAATTATGTATTTTAAGAAAAATCTATATGACGCAACTAAAGTTCGAACCCGAGACCTTTCGAATATAAGGTCGGTGTCATAACCACTACACCATTGGGTAGATATATTATACTTGATATAATTAAAATTTATTAATATAAGTAATATAAGTACACACGAAAACGATAACAAATTTTTAAATATAAAAATCGAAATGCTTTTTTTAATCGAATACTTTGCTTCTGCTAAGTACATATGTATTAGCTTTCATTTCAGTCAATAAATATTCGCATACAATTTTATATGAACAATAATATTATGTATATTAAGTATACATGAAAATTAGAATATTTAATATAAAATATCTAATAAAAACTATGAACTGAAGATTTAAATTATAATTATATTAATAAGTAGGCTAAAGTGATAAAGTGATACGATAAAATGTTGAATAATCTACGATTTTACTTCCTAATCTATCTTTAAAATTCGATTATAACTATATGTAATTACTCAGACAGAATATTAGATGAAATTAAACCGGTCTATTTGAAGAATCTAAAAATTTTGTTTTTTGTTTTTTTTTTATGCCTTCTTTGAAGGTTAATTTAACATTTAATAGATTTTTGGAAAACTTTTGTATTTTGTATAGTTAAGTAAGTAATAAGAAAAAGTTCAGTTACTGTGTTCATTTCATTATTTATTCTAATATTGATTATAAATCAAAAAGTTGTTTTTAATAATTTTTTTTTTAATTTTTTTAATTGTTAAGAGTTGCCAAAATATTAAAATTAAAACGAAAAAAAAAATATTTAAATGTCTTTTTGAACTTAAAAATAATAATTAGTACTCGGTATAATATCAAATAAAGGTATTACACAATTTTAAGGCAATTTTAATGTCAGCAAATATTCTAAAATAACTGTGATTATGTGACAAAATTAATTTTTTACTTTAAGAAATTTATTCATATTCATTTAGTGTTATTAGTATTATAGAGAGTAAATATTAATTCTCACTTCAGAGTATATATATTTGTCCATTTGACTTTTTGGGATGTACGTACTACTTATGTGTTAAACAGTAGATCAAAAGTCAAAAGTAGAGTGATTGTCGATAGAAATTATATAGAAATCAATTTTGTGTTCATTGTTTTGTATTGTCATTTGTATTGTGTTTTATTGTTACTGTAATTGTTAAAGTGTATTTGTTTTCTTTGTATATTTAAAGGTGTAAATTGAAATTATTTTAAATGTTTTGTCTAAAAAAAAAAAGGATTTTAATAATTTATAATATAAATTAAATAATAAAATTAAATACATATGTATTTATATTTTTTTCCTTTTACTTTGCTTTTCTTATTTTGATAATAAGTACATAAATGATTTTAATAAATGTTTTTTGAAACAATCGATTTGATTTTTGGCTAAGTAGGTATGGCATATACTTATGTTATAATGGCAAATGAAAAAATGACAAATGATACTGTTTTTGAAGTTGACACTGTTAACTATAATCTTCCTTTTGTATTCTGAAATTTGTACAATAAAAATTCCAAGTCATATGACAATACACATAATGTGAAGTATTAAGTATATATAACTATATTTGCATATATACTTATCTGTGAGATATAAATTGGAATTTAAATAATTTAATTACTTAAGTATATTGTATTTACTTATAAGTTATAAGTAATTGTAAGTAATACTTAAGTAGTTATATTTAAAATCTGTCATTTTATATAAAATTTGCTACATATACTTATGTATAGATACAAAAATACATTTTTAATCAAAATACTCTGGTGACTCTTAAATTCATTATTAGATTATAATTTCATTAGTAATGATTTAATGAATGATAGTTCAACTATACTTATATACATCAATGTTTATCGATGTATTTAAATTTTAAACTTCATGGTAGACTTCACTTTACTATAAATTTGACCTTCTTTTTTTAAGAAAAATCATGCGTGTTACGGAAAGAGAATTAATGTTGTTTTTGCAAACGCTTTATAAATAGTTAATAATTATGAAAATATTTTTTTCTTGTTTTTGATAATTTTTAATAAAAAAAAAACTGGTACAAATAAAAACATCGGTAGGTACTTACGCAAAATTTTAAATAATTTTTAAAACAAAAAAAAAACAAGTAATGAAAAAATCAAGAGTTCCGAAAAAGCACATTTTCAAAATTAAAAAATATTTCATAACTAATAAGTTTTTAGTAAAGGATACCTTTAAAAACACTTTGTACATATGTATTATGTACATGCTCATACGTAGTTATATACAGGGTTTTCAAATTTGAGTGATATGATTTCTTTAAAAAAAAAAACACACTAATTGTTAAGGAATTTCAAATGTTTTTTATTTAATGTGAAGTACAATCAGTACAGTACAGTACAGTATATGAAGTACAATCAGTATCAGTACAGTACAGTCGTACATGACATACGACTTGATTTAGTGGAAAAAGTGCTCGAAAATTGGGTTCATCAAATTCGTTCCTGCAAAAGAAGTCATGGAGGCCATTTGAATGACGTTTTGTTCAGAACTTAATTATATCGATTGTACTTCATTTAATAAAAAACATTTGAATTTCCTTAACAATTAGTGGGTTTTTTTTTTGAAAAGAAATCATATCACTCAAATGGAAAACCCTATATGTAGATAAAAAAAAATGTTTGTTAGATTTTTCAGATCACACTTTAGAAATTAGGTCAGGTTCGATTTAACACTTTCATCAATTTTATAGTAACGCTATATTGTTAAGAAACATTGTTAACTGAAATAAAAACATAATGTTGGAGCTTTAAATTTTGTATACTTAGTTATTACTTCAAAAAAATATATAGGGTTTCATTCCAAAATTTTTCAGTTTTTGATCCCTTACAGCTCTTCAACGGGAAGCGACACAAAAATATTTTCTGAAATGATTGAAATGAATGAATAAGATATTGTTTGTAGAACTTCTGTTATAACAATTTAAATACAGAGTTTTTTTGAACTTTGGGGGGCTGTAGCTCCGTAACAGACGGGATTATAGAAAAAAATTATTCCACAAAATTAATTTTGTAATGTGTTGGAAAAATAACGAACGGTGTAGAAGTTTTGTAAACAACCAGATAGACAGGAAAATGAATAGACAAACGTACAGACAGACGGACAGAGTTAATTTAATAAACACATTTTTTCAATTTTCTTTTTATAAATGTGCTAAAAATAGTTTTATAATTAAAAAGTCACATAGAATTGTTAAATTGAGGTTTAAAAAATTTTTTTTATAAGTATGTAAATATAAGTAAGTATGTAAGTAAATAAAACATCATATAAAATTTAATTTTATATGGTTTAACCAAAATTATCACTATAGTTATATAAGTAATAGTCATCTATTAGTCATCTTGAATTATCATGTGCTGTACAGTGGTATTTTTCAGATTTAGATTTTAGTTTACAATTTATAAAATCCCTGCGGTTTTTTTAATTTTCTTTTATTTGTTTATTTATTTATTTTTTTCACGAATTTTCTTATTTGTAAATAATAAATTTCGTGACTTATTCGATTCTTAAAAAATCAAACCTTACACTCAAGAATTTATTTTCAATACTAAAACAAAATGGTTTTTAGTTCTATATATAACTACAATACTTACTTATATTAATAAAACTATGTATATGCACATATTTCTTTATAATATTAAATTATATTTAAAAAGGATAAACATTTATAGGTATTAAGAGTAAGTACATATAATTTTTCACCCAACAATATTTTAATTTGTTTTCTTATTTTTATTGATCATTATTGGGTTTATTTAGTAAATATTTCGAGTAATTTTAAAATATCTTTAGTAAATAATTAAATTATTGTCAATTTTTTTATATCTGAATAAGATTTAAGTTAAATAATCTACACGTATATGCGAAAATTTCTTTTCTTCTAAGAGAAAATGTTAGATTAGGTAGTTATGTACATAGTTTTATTTTTTTTTTTGCAATTTTAAGTACTTATGTATGTATATATATATACTTACGCATACAATATATATAATTATTTACTTATAATAATACATATAAGTAATTAGTTATTTACTTATTTTCTTTTCATTTTATTAATATTATAATATATTAATTTCATATACTTATTTGCTCGTAGCCATCCATAGAAATCTGTTATTAGCACTTTTCGGTTGCAAAGAAGTCATTTTAATCCTTTCTAAGTTGTATGGGGATTGCAATATATTATACCTTGAATGAATGTCTTCATGTGGTATCATTGGCGAGTTCTACAACTTTTGATTGGAGATGATATGGTTCCAGCTCGACCTTCTTGCCTGCTGTGCTAAGGGAGTTTTTCAGCCCTTATACTATAAAAATCTGTTATACAATGCTTTTTTTAATGCTATAAAAGTCTGTTACACAATGTTTGCGATGCAATCAACTATACTTGACCGCTGCAATGCAGGCACGTACTACTATAGTATTACATATATTGATAAGTATATATATTTACACTTTATTTGGTAGCAAGGTTGATTTGTTTTCAAATAATAAAATTTGTTACCCGAACTCCGTCGATTAATATGCTATTTGTTTTAACACTATACCATCGAGGGCCCTACCAGCAAATTTATTTAATATTAATATTCAGAGCAAGATTGCATAGATTAAGGCGCATTATAGTTTTTGTTTATAAGTACTTGTTTAAGTGAATATACATATAGTTAAGTAGCGAATTATAATATCGTTGTTTACTGTACTCGTATATATGTACAACAATTACGTATTTTATAAATTATTTGTAACTATTTTACTACTTATTTACTTACATAAGTATTTATTACTTAATGCATTGAAATTCTATTTTTTCTTTTTTAATTATTATAATTTATTATTAAGACATTTTGTGCTTTTTTCACATTCCAATAATTATTCTTTGTGCATTAATATATAAAGCTTTGTCTGAAGTATTTTAACACTTTAAAATTATTCAAGTGTTAAATTATTTATATGTTATATTTAAGTAAGTAGTTAATTTACAATTTTCCTGATCTTTCAGTTATGGTTTTTTCTCCTGTTTTTTTTTTTTTAATTAATTAATTATATTAATTTCAATTCTTATCGTATGGTGTAGGGTAGAAGTCTAAGTTGATAGACTATTTGATATTTTATTTTGTTGTATTACTTATGTTGTGTTTAATTTATTAATTTCTTTCAAAATATTCAGGAAAATCAATTTAGAGCGAACAAAAAAAAAATAAATCTGCAAAAAAAACCACTTCTTTCAATTAACCGTAAAAATTGCTGAAATATTTATTTTCATTATTCTAATTTCTTAAAAAAAAAAATCACCTTGAAACGATAATCTTCTATAGTTGACAGTCTCAACTATTCAGTTTAATTATAAACTTTTCATTATTTGTTTGAAGATTAATAATTTATTATTCTTCCCATAGTTCAAAAGAAAACTTTGGCTTAAGTAGAAGTACCAGAATGAAAGCTTAAATTGAACTCTTAAACAAATTTTAAGAGAGGGTATTTTAATTTTCTCATTTTTTGTTAGTTTAAATGATCACGTTCTCTTCGTTGCACGTTGTTCACGGTTTAATATACGTATTATAAAACCAAAAATGGTTATTTTTTTTTTTTAAGTTTAAAAGTAAACAATAAATAGGTATATTAATATGTACGTGAAAATAAAGTTTTTTTTTTTGTGATTCATTAAGCATTTACTTAATCTTAAATTCAGATAGTATTTACATATGTATTACTTATAAGTATACATACTTATTTTAAAAATATGTGTTAATGAAATTGATAAAATTAGTTTGAAAATAAAAATTTTTAATAAGTATTTACATTATACTTTACAACAAAGAAACTTAAGTAGTCGTTATTTACTGTTTAGTCTATAAGAAAAATGTAAATCCGGATTCTCTTAGTTTTTCAATCGCCACGACTCACCTGTCGTTCAATATGAAAAAATTTAAATAATATGAGAAGTGTATTACTGTAATCATAAAAAACTGTATAGGAAAATAAAATAATTATGATTCATTTTGTATTTTTTGAAAAGAAATTATTAAAATAGTTAAAATTAACTCTTTTAAAATTTAATTTCATAAGTAGTAGATATTTCCAGTTAGTTAATACTTAGGTATATTTGATTTATTTAGATGTATGAAAACTTGATTTGATTGATTAAAAAATAATTTCAAAATTTAAATGATAATACCTGGTAATACATATTATAATTTTATTTAAATATATGTATATATATATATATATCTATTCTTATGTAAATATTTCATATTTTTTAAAACTTACGATTTCTATTTGATTTTTAAAAATTTTTTGCAAATTTACTTCATGAAATATTTTATTTTATTGTTAATTGTATTTAATTTATTTTTTTCATAATTATACATTTTATCGTAATTTATTATAAGTACTTATTGTAATATATATATATTAAAATTTATATTATTTAAGAGTGAAAATAACTTAAAAACTCATTAAATTTTTATTTTTTAATCTTTGCATTCATACTTACACCAGATACATATAATATATTTTGCATAAAGATGTGTAAAAGTAAAATCGTCTAACTGCACAAATGCTGTTTAATAGAAATATACCTTGGAATATATCAAATTTTTGTAATTGTTTTTAGTATTTAACCATTAACTTATTAAATGGTAATTATAAGTACAACTAACTTATGGTTTATTTGTAAGATATTTAAAATTACGTTTGTAAAAAATTTGTAGTACAATATTAATTATGTCAAATATTTTCATTTTATTTTGTATATTACATAAAAGAAAATATAATTAAGTTAAATCACAATTTTGTAAAAAATTTTCAATGTAAAATTAATTTTACACCTGTGTAAAAAAAAATTTATTATGTAGGTATATTAAAACTTTAAATTTAAATTGTTTCATCCACATAAATTTTGATAGAGAAATGCTAAAGAATGTTTCTATTTAACAAATTGAAGTGATTTTAAATAAAGATTCATCATAAGTATGTATAGTTAAAAAAAAAAAAAAATGCCAATGTTTTGTCAATGTTTTAAGGTTAAAATTTAACAAATTGTAACGATTTCAAAAACAAATTAAATGTATTTTATTTTATTTGTCAGAAATTCAAAACATTGTTTTACATTTCAAATTTCAATATGATTTGTGTTGCAGACTAATTTTTACGTTCAACATTGAAATTGACGCAATAAATTTTATTTAAATCATATAAATTTTTGAATGGAAATAGATTATGCAGTTTCTTTATTGTAAAATGAAAAGGTATAAATAAGTATTTTAGTATAGTTTGAGAATTCGATGTTATTTGGTTCAAAGTTGTTTTATGTGTCATAGTGCACATTTATATCCCATAGTATTTATACCCCATATAATTATAAAGGTACAACGTTTTTGGAAAATTTGTTTAAATCATCAATCACAATTTCGAAAATTTCAAATATGTACTTAGTTAAAATAAAATTTAGTATGGATTTAGTATAAATTATCAAGAAATTAAAATTTTAAGTATATACTTAGTTACTCTTATAGAAAAAATATTGTACAAGATAGTTATTGATTAAAAATATTGATGTGTAATGGCGGAAACGTTTATTTACAAAAAAATTGTTGAAAAAAGTTTCATATGAAAAATGTTTAGTAGCAAACAAAAACTATAAGTATAGAAAACAGATAAAATAAGTAAAAATCACTATTTTTAATAACACTTTGTTTATATAGAAACGAATATAAACCAACTTATTATGATCGGGAAGAAAAATCTTATTCTTTAAAAATGCTTAAAAATATTATGTATAACTAAAACAAAATAAAATAAAATATTTTAATATTTACTTAATTACAAGGAGAATATTCTCAATTTCATTATCAAATAATATTTTTTTTCACAAGAATATTCTTATAACTTGATAAATGTGCCTCTTAAAAGAAAAATTATTTTATTTTTTTTTTTTCATTTTTCGAAATTTTTAAAACAATTAGAGATTTTTATTTTTTTTTCAATTTCGACATTGAAAGAAAATGCGAAACTAGGTACTAAAAACTATTAAGAAAACACAATATTAGAGTAGCTGATGCCAAAAATAAAATAACAATAAATAAAGAAAAAGCAAAACCTAAAATTTAGAAAATCATCTGAGATGAAATCTAAAAATATTTTGTTGGAATGTAAAGCGAATTTGTTTTTAGTATACATATTAGATGTTTTTTTTAAAAAAAAAAAAAAAAAAAAAGATTTTTATCAAAATATTTTGTTAATAAAATTTATATGCAATTATTTATGACTATTTGTTTACAGAAAATGACGATTTGTTTTACTACATAAAAATCCAATGACATTATAAAATATTTAATTTTAAATTTTTATAAAAATATAATATAAAGAAAAAATTAATATTGCGACAGTCATTACTATGTTAAAGTGAAATTGAAATTTTAAATGATGGTCCCAAATTACAGATGATATTCTCTCTATTCTGAAAACTTTTTTTTTTTTTTAAGAAATTTATCTTATCATTAAAGGCAGATTTCCTTAATTATATATACTTAATTGTAAAAATTTGGGTTCCGTCCTAATTTTAGTTATACAGCATTAAATATATATAATATAGAAAATATTAGTTACTTATATTATATATACCTATTAAATCCCATCATATATTTCTCTATCTGTGTCTAACTGCGTATAGTGTTACCACATTTTTCCTTTTCATCAATTTTAACATCATATTAATTGATCAAGTTTAATTTTCTCTAAATTCCTTTCTACATATTTTTCCAAAAATTACATAGTATGGAATTAATAATACTTAATACCTACATACAACATGTTTTTGCGTTGCTTAGAAACAATAATAAAAAATCTGAAAGTGAAAAAAAAGAAAACGCAAAATGAACCTAAATTTTAAAAAAATTGGAAAAATATACACAAGGCTCTTTTTTTATTGTTTTTTGATAATGTTAAAATGGCTGTAAAAAAAAAAAATGAAAAATATATGTATGTATGCATTTAAATTTTCGAATTGAAAGCTAAAATTCGATATATTTTAGAAAAATTGCAAATTTTATTGTAAATATAAAAATCGACACATAAATATTTGAATGAATATTTTCATAATGGAAGTTGAAAACTTAAAATGGACATTTTTGCCAAAAGAATGAAACCATGAATGTATGAATTTTTGATCTTACATAGACTATTAGTTATTATTGTCGATTTGTTGATTATGATTTTTCAGTTCTTCGTTTTACAAAATATTTTCTTATTATATTATATTATTATATGTATATATATTATTTCCATCATATATCTTAATAGTTCTGCCATATCGTTTCCTTTCTTTAAATTTTTTTTTAAAGCTGAAATATGCTTGGGTATGGCTCAAAATCAAAAATCAAGACAAAAATCTTGACAAGATCAAAATTTATAAAATTATAAAAACACCAATGATGTGGTCAGATTATAGATATGGAGTAGATGTTTTAGTTCAAAGAGTTTATATTGTATTTAATTGCATCATCAGCTTTTATAACATATTTTCTCTATAAGTTGATACCGAAAAGGATTAACCACACAAATCATATAGAAACACCAACTGTACATCAAGATGAAATTGTTTAATAAAACAAAAAAAATTAGCATTTATTGTTCATTCGTCATTGTTGTTGGGGTTACTACGAAGCTATAACTACTTAGTAGCTAAATAATTTAAAAAAAAAAAAAAGTCTAGAAAGCTGTACTTACATATATTACGTTATATTATGTACATTTATTTTAATCAGGTGAAATTAACAATTTTATAATAAATTTATTCTAAAAATAATTTTTTGTCAATTTAAACGTGATCATATAGAAAAATAATTTTTTTTTTTGTAATAAGTATGTAGTTAGGTACCTACATATTACAATATTTGCGCCATGATTTACCTGTTTAAGTTTTGATTAAAATAATAATTACATCAGAAATTTTCTGATACTGATGGTTATTCATCATATTTTAAAAGTTAAACATAAATTCATTGATTTTTTAAAGTATTTAAAGATTTTTAATTGAAATATTTTATAATTATATATGGTGTAACTAAATTAAGAGAAGTGTATACTTAGTATTTGATGGCCCATTTACAATCAAAAGTATAGTAATTTTTTTTTTTTATGTATGTAATAAGTATCTTTCTTTTCGTTTGCTAATCTTAACCCAAAATTGTCTATATTTAACTAATAGTTATAACTAAGTAAGCACATTCTTCTTTGGTTTATAATTCTCTATTATATAATTAGACCCCATTTGAAAAATTTTGAAAAACTTCACTTAAAGCTTAAAGAAAGTTTTCAGATTTTAGGTTTTATTCAGCAAGCAATGAATTAACTTTAAATTGTTTTTAAAAATCTATTCAAAATTTGATTTTCGTTGTTTAATCTAAGTTGTTCTTGCAGATATTAAAAATTTTTTTTTTTTTTTCAAGAACAACTCTTATTAAATAAATATAGAAAGCTCGGTATAAATGTTATGTGTACATATATATACAATAAGTAGAGAAAATATATTTTAAAGAATTTTATAATTAGAGGTTATAACGTATGCTGTTTAATTTAATTACAGTTGTGTATAGAATATTAGTACAGTTAAGTACCACAAGTCCTAACTAATACCGTATCATCTAGATGCTTAATTCAGAAGTTGCAAGTAAAGTATAAAACTTTGAATGCACTATAGTTAATTTGAAATTGAAGGGTACGTTCAAGTTGGATACGTGAAAAGTATTTGACATTCAAGAAGGGTGCATATAGTGAACTTATTTATATAATTAATTTTTAAATTATATTATCGCACATATGCAGCATACGAAAACAGTATTTCATACTCTATGCTAATGCCCTGTCTTGAAACTCTAAAGGAGTAGAACCTTGACTGAGGAGTACTTGGAGAATTTCTCTGAATGGGAGAATTCTCGGCCAGAGAAAACTCATATGATTCATGAACGCTATACTTATACATTTGATCGATGAAATATTGCAAGTGACGAGTTAACCATATCGAGCAGAGAAACAAAACGGGTCGCAGGATCAAAATTTAAAGATTAAAAGAGTTTACTTCGAAACAACAATAAATCAAACAAAAAATCTTATTATTGTTTCTTTTATACTGATTGATTCATTACCATTTATTTATTTAAACTAAACTAAATAAATTTAAATTAATTAAAAATTGTACTTACATTTTATTGTCCTAATAATATTTTTTTGATGAAAAAGTGAATGGAAACTAAATATACATAAAGTATATAATAGATATAATATTAACGCTAAGTATGTTCGCTTGTTAAGATTGCGCAGTCATCGTTATGCTTTAATTACGATTGCATTTCGATATTTAAAATGCAATAAAAAAATTAGCAATTTAATTAAAAAAAAATATATATATTTAATTGTTATCATAATTTTTTTTTTTTTAATTTTTTATTGTATTCCTCTAATCAATTTAGGTTATAATAGAAATAAAAAATAAAATTGAAAAGCAATTGTCCGATTGCATTCTATACTGTTAATTTTACCTGTATATTTTTATGACTAATCAATATTATTCTTATAGTCACTAATATACGTATTTATCTAATTTCTACAAATGTTTTTTTTTTAATGTTATCAAAAAAAAAAAAAAATAAGAATTATAGACACAAAGAAAAACTAAACAAAATTAATCTAATTATTGTCTTGTCTTTTGAAAAACAAAATAGAAAAAACAAACAAACAATGCATAGTTATTTTAAGAATGTTCAACGCTTTTAAATCAGTTTTTTTTTTTTGCTTCTTCTTTTTACTTATATGTAATTTAAGTTTTCTTGAATTTAACAGTCTTTAAATTAATTACGAAAGAAAAATTTTATTTACGGAAAAATAATTTTATGGTTTTTTTTCTTTTTTTTTTTAATAATGCCTGTACATTTTTTTATTTCTAGAAACGATACAGCATCAACTCGAGAAATGACTCCAATACCATATACATCGGATAGTTTAGGTGATAGTGGTGGTGTTGGAGGTGGTGTTGCTGGTGGTGATAATGAAAATAATAATAATATTGATAATAATATGGATAGATTAGAATTACCAGAAGATATACCAGAAAATTCACCATCACCAATACAAAATCATGTATATAATTTTACTAGAAAAATATTTAATCATGGTAATAATAGTCGTCGTAATAGTCGTGATCCATCACCAAATCCATTTGAAGGTTTTACAACATTAAATAGTTCATTATTTATGTCAGATGGTTTAAGATCAGTTGATTTTGTATTAGCATGGGAATGTAATATTAATAAAGAAATTGAAAAAATGAATTTAGAAAAACGTTTAGTATTTGAACAAAATTTAATTGGTATTGGTTTAGAAATAGAACGTGAAATAGTCGATGATGATTTAAATTTTGTTAAGGTAAGTGTTATAATAATATATAAGTTATATACATATATACATATATAACTATATATTTTTTTTTAAATAAATTTATTAATTCAAAATTTTGTATTTTTTTATTCTCATTTTAGATACATGCACCTTTAGATGTATTAAGACAATATGCAGAAATTTTAAAATTAAGATTACCAATGAAAGAGGTAAAGAATTAATGATCCAATTATTATAGATTTTAAATTTTAAAGATTATACTTAATGTATTTCAAAACAAATGAATGCATACTTATTTGAAAAGTTTTTTAATAACTACTTTTCGATTAGGTGTAGTAGGATGCAAGAAAAAAGGACAATTTTTAAATAAAATATTGTCATTTACTGTACGGCAAATTAAATTTGTTCTCTCTTTTTTTTATTTATAAAATTATTGTTTGAAACAGATTTGTTTCGTAAATTATTTTAATTTAATTGCCTTACAAATATCATTTTTTACAAATAACACAAGAAAGAGATTTAAGGACACTATTTTAAAAAATGTTTTTGTTAATTTTTTTTTTTTTTTTTTGTCAAATCTTTTTTTCTTCTATGCAAATAATTAAATTTCTTATACAATTTTTTTTTTAATGGTGTCTATGTGGTTAATCAGTTCGATTTATATTCTTTATTATAACAATTTATTTTATTGCTTTTAGTTCTTATATCACTTCAATCTCTAGCCCTAATGTAAAATTTAAATGGAAAAATTATTTAAGGATTAATTAAATATTCACTTTTAGCACTACACAATAATCACATTTAAATATTTCGGAAATAATATTTTAATTAAACAAAAATAAATTAATCAATTCTTATATTTTCAATTATTTAATGATAGATAATATCTATATGATTTAAATATATAAATACTTAATTAAAAAAATTAATTTTAAATACTTAACCTAGTTCTTATATATTATTTTTTATTTAATACTTAAAAATTATTATTTCAGTCTTTATGTCGAATTCAATCAAATGATAAAATGAATACATTTTCAAATGCAGCACAATATATTAGTGAAAAGGTTCGATTTCTTTTTTTTTTTTTTTTTTTTAAAGCAATTTTTGTACATTTATAAAATTGTATGTAAAAAAAAAAATAATATTTTCTATTTTAAACTATAAATAATTATTAGTTAAAAATATTTAGAATGCAGCTAAAAAAACAAATCGAATTTATTATAAAAAAACAAGTTGCTCATATCGTTACCCATTCGCTTTTTACCCGCAGAAAAAATTCTTATGCTTTACATTAAAAACTAAGGTATAAATTAAAATAATTAATTTCTGTAATAAAAATTTGTATTAAGCTGGTGTTGCATTTAATCTTATGGCCGTTTTCATATTCAAAATTTTACATTATTTAATAACAAATAAAATAATTATATGTAAAATAATATTGTTTCGTTTGATCATAATAAAAAAAAAAATCCAGATTTATTTACAAAAATAATTTTGAAATTTTTCAGATCAGATATTTTGTAAAGTGTTATACAGTATTAGTATATGTATATATACAGTTCATAATATTTTAATAAAGTGTGCTAACTTCACGATTTATTTTAAAAAAGGCATAATTTGTATTAATTTTAAAAATAATTGTAATACTTTCTTGAATTTTAAATTTGAAGTTTTTGAAGAGTAGATAAATCAAATCTAATTAAAATTTATTTATGTTGATTTCTCGATTTGTTTTTGAAGAAATTTACTTCCCACATATCCTGTGTATTCTAATTTAATTTTCGTTTGAATTGTTTTTGGTCTATACTCTATAGAATTTGAGTTCTAAATGATCTTCCATGTTTTCCGTACAATTATCTTAATTAAATTACAGATTTTTTAGTGTAAAACGTCGAATTGTTAAACACGTACTTTAAATATTCAAAAAAAAAAAAAAAAAAATTCAAGGAAGTATATTTTGTTGAACAAAAAATAATTTTTTAATAAAATTTGTGTTTTGTTTTATTTTTTACTGCTAATAATAATTTCATTAAATTTTTATTCTCCATTTATTTCATGTGCTATTTTACATCATCTGCCATTTTGGTTTTTCTGTTTTTACTATCATTCATTTTTGTGGAAAAAAAAAAACATATTTTTGCTTGAACAAAATCATAATTAGATACCTGGATTAAGTGGTGTTAGAACTACTACAAATAATATATACTCTCAATTGAAGGGTTTCGGGGCATCCCTTCTTAAAAGAGTTTTAGTGGATGAAAGACATTTTCCAAGGAAATCTCATAGGTTTACTGCCATTTATAGTCGTGATAAGGAATATTTGTAAGTTAATACTTAATGAAAATTTTTTTTTATTACAAAAATATATTAATATTTAATTTTTTTTTGTTGAAATTTTCAAGATTCGATCTTCAACAGGATAACTTCTTTAGTGCTGCTGTCAGATCTAGGATTGTTCAATTTGTTTTAGATAGACAAAAATATCGACAAGCAGATGATGATTTTGCATTTGGTATTGAACGTTTAGTTGCAGAAGGTGTTTATTTGGCTTCTTATCCATTGCATGATGTAAGTAATTTTTTGATTATAGACTATTTATTTTGAAAAATTTTAATTTTATCGGTTTTAAGGGCGAAATCTCAATACCTGGAAGTATGCGTTATATTTTATACACAGAATGGGCTGCAGTTCGAAAATGGTATCGTTATCAGCCTTTAGATTATGTTAAAGAATATTTTGGAGTTAAAATAGGTAAAATGTTACATATAAAATTTAAATTTAAATTATTTTTAAAATTTTGATTATTTTAGGATTATATTTTGCATGGTTAGGTTACTACACTTATATGTTATTATTAGCTTCTATTGTTGGAATTATTTGTTTCGTATACTCCTATTTAACTTTAAATAAAAATTTACCAACGTAAGTCACCTAATTTTTTTTTTTTTATTAAAGAACATAATTGATATAAATATACTACCATAACTTTCAAATATTTTAGGAATCAAATATGTTCCGGTGAACCTCAAATAAAAATGTGTCCACTTTGTGATTATTGGTGCAATTATTGGGATTTAAAAGAAACATGTTCTTATGCTCGTATAACATATCTCATAGATAATTCAACTACAGTATTTTTTGCTGTATTTATGTCCTTTTGGGCAACATTATTTTTAGAATTATGGAAACGTTATTCAGCAGAAATAACACATCGTTGGGATTTGACAGGTTTTGATATACATGAAGAACATCCTAGACCCCAATATTTAGCAAGATTAGCACATGTAAGAAAAATGCGTATCGATTATGTTACGAATACAAAAGAGCCGCAACCACCATTTTGGCGTATGAAACTTCCTGCCACAATTTTAAGTTTTTCTATTGTATTATTATTGGTGATATTAGCATTTGCAGCTGTATTAGCTGTTGTATTATATCGTATATCGGTGCTAGCAGCCCTAAGTGTTTATGGTAGTGCTGTAAATACCTCAAGTGCTATTATGATAACAACTGGTTCAGCAGCTTGTATTAATTTATGTTTAATTTTCTTTTTCAATTATGTAAGTTTAATTAAATACATTTTTGCTATTTCTATTTTTAAAATTTAATTAAAGTGTGTGTTTTAAAAAATGTTTTAATTATTGAATTTTGTTTTTTTTTTAGATGTACACGTATTTAGCACAATACTTAACAGAATTTGAATTGTTAAGAACACAAACAGAATTTGATGATTCGTTGACATTAAAAATTTATTTATTACAATTTGTGAACTATTACGCTTCAATATTTTATATAGCTTTTTTTAAGGGTAAATTTGTTGGGCATCCTGGTAAATATAATCGATGGCTTGAATATCGCCAAGAAGAGGTAATGTTTTGAGTATTGTTTTAATTAATTGTATTACACCTTTAAATAAATATAAAATATTTTAGTGCTCCAGTGGTGGTTGTTTAACAGAACTTTGTATTCAACTTGCTATTATTATGATAGGTAAACAAGCAATGAATTCAGTTGTTGAGATGATAATGCCAATATTTTGGAAATGGGTAAATGTATGGCGTGTTGGTTGGTTAAATCGAAATCGTAACAAAAGTAAAAAAATGAAAAAGGGAACTGGTGATCGATGGCTTCGTGATTTAAAATTGGTAGAATGGGGACCACGAAGTTTATTTCCTGAATATTTAGAAATGGGTTTGTTAACTTAATTTGTATCTGTTTTGCAGAAAAGTGTTAATTTAAAATATTTTTATAGTTTTACAATATGGATTTGTTACAATTTTTGTCACTGCTTTTCCATTAGCGCCGTTTTTTGCTTTACTTAATAATATTCTAGAAATGAGATTAGATGCTAAAAAATTGTTAACATATTATAGACGTCCAGTATCTCAGAGAGTTAAAGATATCGGTGTATGGTATAGAATATTAGATAGCATTGGAAAATTAAGTGTAATAACAAATGTGAGTTTGATGATTTAGTTTTTTAATATTAGATTATAAACAATAATTAATGTTTGTATATTCTAGGGTTTTATAATAGCTTTTACATCAGATTTTATACCTCGTCTTGTATATTTATATAGAAAATCAGAAGATAACACATTACAAGGCTATTTAAATTATACTTTAGCATATTTTGATACAAATGATTTTGATACTAAAAGAAACCGAGGAACACTACAAGCTAATATTACAGTTTGCAGGTAAATGTTAAATAATACACAGATTAATAAAAATCAATCTTTTCTTTTTGAGTTTTTAATAATGTTTTTATTTCGATGAATTTAGATATAACGATTTTAGAGCTCCACCTTCATCGTCAGAAAAATATGATTTAACAAGTGAATATTATATTATATTAGCTTGTCGTTTAGGGTTTGTTGTATTATTTGAGGTAATTATTTAATAAATATATTATGTATTTGTTTATTAATTTTGTCTTTTTTTGTAGAATTTTGTTGCTTTAGTTATGATAATTGTACGATGGTGTATACCAGATATGAGTAGTGATTTACGTGATCAAATTCGTCGTGAAGCTTATATTACAAATGAAATTATTATTAAACAGGAAACTTTAAGAGCTCGTGCTGGTAAAATTTTTTATTATTTTTATATTTAATACCGTTTTTCTTCAAAATTAAATTTTTAGTTATATTAGTTTAGTATTTAAAAAAAAAAAGAAAAGTTATTCTAATTTCTGCAATTATTTTGAAATATGAAGTAGTTTTTGGGATTTGAATTAAATTTTTTTTAAATTTTTATAATCCATTGCACATAATTAATAAAAATGATTTATTAAACTAATAATAGTGAATGAAACATGATTTATTGTAAATACTAGATGTGTGAAAGATGATTTATTAAAGACTATATGTCTATTGTCAAAGGTCGAAAATTTTCTTTTGAACCTAAAATAATAATTGAAATACATACTTAAAAAGTGATTTTATATTCTATGTTAATTTATATAAAGGGAATGTGCAATGGATTGTAATTGAAATATATTTTTAATTTGAAAAAAAAAAAATTATTAATTTTATTTTGAATGAATTTAAAAATCTGGTAAATTATGTTTAAAATTATTGATGTTATATTGCTGTTTCCTTAATACTATTATAAATACAATATTTATTTTAAAACAATCTCATTATATATTATATTATTATTTTTATTTACTTATATAATTTTTATTTTTTATATTTTCATATAAAATTCATTTCCTTTCCGTTCATATTGTTGGTATCTTTTCGATGATTATTTTATTTTTATTTTTGGAATGCTGATGTCTATTATTATCTATACATTTTATTTTTGGTAATTATAATCATGCTATGTACCCAACAATATTTTTACACAATTGAAAAATAAAATGTAAAAAAAATGTAGAACGTGCTCTTGAACAAAGTGTAGAAAATGATCCTAATTTAAATTTTTTGAGAATGGAAAAATTAATGAGTGGTAAATTATCACAGTCCGAACTAGATCTAGTGATGCATGGCAGTCCAGAAGAGCCTACAGCACCTGGACATAAACCAGAACAAAGATCAGCACCACAAACAAGTAATATAAATATGGCAGCATTAAGTTATGCATATCCAACAATTGTTGATATACCTGGACCTGGCATAACAATGGATACTGCAGATACAGGACCTCTATCAGTTTAAAGAAATATTATGGAAATAATAATGTTTTTATTAATTCTGTTAAGACTAAAATTATATTTAGAAACTTTTAGATTTATTATTTGAATATTGTTGCCAAATTTAGTGTTTTTTTGTTTTTTTTTTTTGTTTCTTTCGAATTAATTTATTTTTTATATATTTTAACTAAAAATCAAATAAATAACGAGTGATATGATGTATTTTATGTTCCTATTTTAAATAAAAAAAAAAATGAATTTAAAAGTAATTGAATTGGTTTCTCAATCATAATGTCATATTACTCAAAAAAGAAAATTAATAATAAAAATTATTTAAGATTAAAAAAATACGAACAACTGATATTTTTAGGAAAAAAAAAGTGCTTAAATTAAATAAAGATTAAAATTTTGTTAGTTTTTGTGATACTTTTAGAAATAGTTTTAAGTAACTATATGAATTTTTTCTTTATTTTTCCCTAAATTTTGAATCTCTTTTTTTTTTTTTTGTATTATATTAAATTTTTTCGTTAATTTATATTTAAGTCTTGAATAATTTCAATTTTTACTTTAAAAATATTATATAAGTCAAAGATAAAAACATTGAATTATTGAAAAAAAGTCACTTTAAAAAAAAAAAAGAAACAAAACTATTAAAAAATGTAACTACATAATATATACAATATACAAAGATACTTTAAGTTAAAAATATGGAAAATTTAAATTCAATAGAATTTTTTTTTAATTTCAGTAATAAGTCAATCATTTTTTATTTTTAAATTTAAAATTTCATAAAATATTATAATTAGCTTAAAAAATAAAAAATGTTGATATGTAATAAGTTCTTTTTTGCATATTGCCTTGTCTTTAAATAATTTATTGCCTTAAATTGTTTTGCAATGTTTTTGTTTAACAAGAATCTCTAGAAGAATCTATAAAAAAAATGTATAAACTATAATTTTAAGTGAGATGAATTAGATTGAATGTTAGGTGCGTTTAAGTGAAATTGTTTTTTTATTAAATTAAACTATTTTTTTTTTCTATTTAAAATTAAAAATTAAATTAAATTAAATATTTTTACTTGTGAACTAAATTATTACTTTAATATACTATACTAATTTTTATCATAACATACATATAAAAGTTAATTTCACTTGTTAAATTCATGATTTTGTAAGCCTTTTAATTGTTTATAAAGTTTTTTTTTTTCTTAAAATTTAAATTAACAAAATTTACGTTTTACGTTCTTATTAAAATTTCAAGATATTTTAATTGGTGTCATTTTCTTAATGTGTCATTATTAAATCATATTATTATCTTCAGATATCTAATATAGATATCTTCATAAAATGTAATTATATATTTTTTATCTTATAATTAATATTTATATGTATATTTTCTCATAACATAAAACTATTAACGGGTAATAGAATAATTATAAATAAAAACGAAAAAAAAAAAAAAAATATGAAATCATTGTAAATTAATATTGGAAAAAAAAAAATATGTGAATAAAATAAAATTATTTTGTAAATTTAATTTTTTTGAAATAAGTGTTTTTATTTTATTGTATACATACAAGTTTTTTTTTTATTTTACTTTTTCTTAGAATTACAACTTGGTTTTTATTAATTTATTATCTCTATCTACCATATTTTTTACTCTTTCAAGGACATAAATTAATTGGTTAGTTGATGTCCTTACTTTAATAATATTAATAAATAGTGACTGTTTCTTCATTCTATCTAGATATCTCGATATTATTTGATTAAGTTTTTTGTAGTATTATTTAAGAGTAATCAGTTTTTAAACAAGTATACGTATACATTTTACAGAAATGAAAATAAAAAGGATTACATATTTTTTCACTACGTATTATTGCCAGTTCTCCGTTTAAAAAAACGACAAAATTTAATAACTGTCCGTCTCATCGGAAATACATTTGCGATGTGTACAACATATCATTTCATGATCTGAAGTGGTAAAAAACAAAAAAATTAGCGATGTGTTATGATCGAAAATCGTTTGCAAATGTGTTTGCGATGCTGTAAACATTGAAATTTCAGTCAATTATTATTTACATAAATTTAATTATTAAATTTTCTGTGCACCCGTTTTAATTCTTTGTTATTTTGAGTTTTCTTTGTTGAAAATGGAGGAATCTAGGTAAGATTTGATGAAAATAAAAAAAAATATTTATTAGAATTTTTTATTAATTTTTAATTTGTTATAAACTTCAACTTTCATTCCAATCACACAAATGACGGGCATCGTTTAATTTATTATCGAAAAGGTCAAATAAAACATTGTGCTATTGTTGCATTGTATCGATAATTTAAATTGACAATTGTCAATTGACGAAATCAAATACATATATTTTTTTGACATTTCCGATGAGACCGTCTAAATGAAATACTATTGAAGAGTCAAATTCTAGTTGTTTTAGGAAACTAAGCTTAAGTTTTATTATAAACTATAACCATACCACACATTAAAGTCTCTTACACAGATAAGCTTCAGTTTCAATGTCTTACAACCATATCATGTTGGACTTATGATAACGCATCACGAAAATTTGTCATGGAATGGAAATGTAAAAATTGTCATTATGGATCTTTTTTATTATGTTTGGATACAAAAAGCAAAATAACCATGCTAAATGGCTTACTATGCAAAATAAAATTAAACAAATTAAAATTATAGTTCGAGATTTAATGTGTTGATATGGGTATTAAGTGTAATATTATATGAATATTAGCTAATTAAACAATAAACAGGTGACAGGCTGAAAAAATTTTATAAAAGATCGAAAGTAAAAGTTAAAAAAATTTTTTGAATACATATTAATGAATGTATATACAATAACTATAATATATTAATTTTTAAAATCCTAAATGAAATATTATATATTCCATAAATTAACAATACGTCAACATTTTGTTTATTAAAACATGAATGATTTCAAATCAAATTTTGTTATTTTTGACATTTTACAAATCTATTTAATGTTTTAATTACGTATTTACATATAACTTAGGTGGTTTAATTAAACAAAATTATTTATTATGCATATTATCATATATTATATTATTTATGCATATGATCCTTTTTATTATTTGATTATTTCACTTTTGATATAAAAAAAAAAATTTCATATTAATTATTAATGTACAATAAAAAAAAAAAAAATCCAGGAATGAAGGAAATAATAATGATATAAAAATGATTTTCATATACTTAAATTGTCATGATAAGCAAACATTTTAATATTGAAAATGTGAATGGCTCACTTTGAATTTCAAAAATCTTTAGCGTCAAAACCTTTTTAGTCTAGATTCCGATATACATACATATTTATTAAAATAAAACCACTAAAATATGTTCAGGGAGTCTTTCAAATCCTTGAATAAACAAACTTTGAAAGGAATTAAGTCTCAAACAAAATAACGAAAGAATAATTGTTTTAACCAAGGGTTTTTAAAAGCACAAATTTCAAAACAATAATCGTTAGTATATATGGATATGGATAAAGCCTTTTACAATTTCGATGATTTTTGCATTAAAACTTTTGTAAGTTTTTTTTAAGAACTTTTTCTATAACAAAAATTAGGCACATTCCCCTTTTTAAAAAAATCCTATGTGGCTATATAGTTAAGAAAAGCTGTTTGGTGAGTTGTATGACAGCTACTCGAATCCGTTACGTAGAAGAGATTATTGCAGCTACCCGAAAATGTTTCGTTAGAACAACTAAATCTTACAAAAGTTGTTAGTATGAAACTTGACTTCTTTTGAAAAAATTCAGATAATGAATTATTTTTATATAAAAAAAGAAGTTGATGCATGGCAGTTATTTAAGCTGTCGGTCGAACTTGCTCAATTTCAATAGCTAAATTAACAATTATAAAGATGAATAATACAGAGATGAAATGGCAAAAAATTCAGAATCCTAGCCTAGCATTATTTTCTGAGTTATAGTGCGGGCAGACGCAGGCAGCTAAATCGACTCAAAATTTGATCCTGAACAATAATATACATAAATACTTTTCATATTTATATTTTGTTTCCTTTATGGAGTCACAAATGTAATGGATAATTGTATAGTACAATGAGAACATTTGTACGGTTTTAATTTTTAACATCTCATAGCTCTTTAACTGATTGGATTCTTTTCTGACATTTGAAGTTTGAACTGACTGGAAATTCTTTTTATTTTTCAACCATATTTTAATACATATTGCTAAAAATTATATTTCTTTTGTCATTTTGATTTAAAGCTTTAGAAATTTTCTGCCGTTTCAAGTTCTTCATATTGAGAAAAGGATTTTTAAATTTACTTAATATATAAATAATACTTGACAAATAAAGTGGTTTTAGACCTCTGTTTTAAATTGAGAAAATGTTTGAAATTGCGTTTTAATGTTTTATTACCTTTGATTTTAATCATTTCATATGATACCTAAATAATTAGCACTAATTATTTCAAATTTCAGGTGCAAATTTTATTCAAATAAAAAATAAAAAAAAAACTGCAATATAAATAATATTTTTTTTTCTTATCGGAATTATTATAAAATGTACTGCTTAGATAAATATTGATTATAAATATTTGTTTTTATTGAATGGTCATAAATTTTTAATTAAAAAAGAAAAAAAAAATTTATAGTATTGGGAAAATTTAATTTTCCTTATCAAATTCCCTTGCGGTTAAATGTGAAAATGATTATTTCAGATCATAAAAGACCCTTCGCATATTTTACTTCATATTAATTTTTTTTTGGCTTTTGTACTTTTATAGAAAATAGATAATATTTAAATAAAATAATATTAATTATAACCTTTATTAAGTTTCTATTATTTATGTTTTAGGTTTTTTAATTTTTTTAACGCTTAAAATTCAAAACTTTACATCGGAATTTTTTGATGGAAAATGATTTGTACGAGTATATGTTTTTATTCTTTCCTAAAACCTTATTTGTCAACTATCACTCTTTGTTTTATGAAATATTGTCAAACCAGCATAAAAATCATAATTTTTTCTAAAGACAAGCTTTCAACTTTTAGTTTAAATAAAATATCAACTATCAATATAAACTATCAAATGCGGTTTTGAATTTATAACAAAAAAATAATAAAAGTTTTCTGTGAGTTGAAAACTCAAATAAAAAATTAAAACTTTAAAATCATGTCTAAAATAATATTTAAAGAAAGGAAATTATTTTTTTTTTATTTTCAATTAAGAGCACTAATTTTATGAATATTTTACTATACATAAGGCCAAGTTTCATTTTATATAATGTGGTACAAATAAAAAAAGTTCTTGCAGAAATGGAAGAAAGAATAAACAAAATAGAAGCGGAACTAGATGAGGCACAACAACTGAAATCCAACAAAAACTTAATAATTGCTGGTCTTCCAAAAAACTTATCAAATTCAGCAGATGTAATTCTAAAAATAGCAAAAAGAATAAATGCGGATATAGCAAAAAATGATATTTCAAGAGTCTCAGAAATAAATAAAACCTCGATCATAATATTAAATTTTTATTGTCTTTTTGAAAATGTAGTGAGCCTTTAAAAATCTTTCATTTTACATGCTGGTTTCTTTCAATTTAATCTAACTTAAATTTTTAAATAAAAAATGGTCATTAAAATTGGGTTTGTTGATTTTTTTTTTGTTTTTTGGACTATGCTATAGTTAAGTATAAGGTCTATATATTTAATCTATAAATCGCATCTTTTGTAGTAAAAAATAGATGAAGAATTTTGTTTCAAAATTGATTAAATTTTTAAATTAAAATATTAAAATTTTTTAAATCATATGTTTTCTATATAAAATGGAATTTTTAATGTCAAAATTAAAAAAAAAAAATAATGTTTTTCGAGTTATATAAAAGTTTTAATTAGTGTTGTGTGAAATTGTACCCATATAAGATTACGTGTAAATTTTTCCAAGATTTCGGATTTTTTTTTTTTTTTTATGTTATGTATGAAGGCATAAAGGCGTATTCTTGGTTCTTTAATTAATTAATAACTTTCTATCTTTTATTCATATAAGTATTAAAAATTTCCTTGAAAAAAATTAATTTATAAATTATTTATTCATTTTTAAAACAAATTCATGATTGAGATAAATATTAAATTTCATCATAGCACCAGCTTTTATATGTACGACGTACCTACATACATATATGTATATATATCTTCAAACCTTTTTACATCATCATCTTATATTAATCTTTAGTATAATAAATCTTAAACAAATATTATTATTGTTTATATTTTTAAATGATTTATTAAAGAGATAATAAAAATGTTGCATTAAGAACTACGTAAAGGAAGTATGCATAAAATCTACGTAAAGGTTAAAAGACTATATATTACAGAACTATAATTGTATTGAAAATCATAGGATACTTCTTTAAAAGTCCTTTTTTTTATACCCTACACCTAAAGTATAGGGTATATTAACTTTGGTATGGTGTTTGTAACCACCAAAAGGAAGCGAGTTAGGTATAGACATGTATATATATTCTGAATCAGGATCACCGCCGGAGTCGATTTAGCGATGTCCGTCCGTCCGTCCGTCCGTACGCACGATAACTCAAAAAATAATGATGCTATCTTGATGAAATTTATATAGTAGGTTACTAATTACGAAAGAAAGGCTAAGTTCGAATCTGGACAAAATCCGTCCATGGGTTCGGATTCTGGAAGCTTCCGAATGATTCCGGGCTTTTGGAGATAATCTCCGCAAACGAGATTATCTCCAAAAGCAACAAAGATAGAACCTTCAAATTTTGTACAATGATGTTTCTTCCCGTTCGATTTATGTCTCTGAAATTTAAGAGGATTTGGTCCATGGGTTTGGGTTTTGGAAGCTTCCGAACGAGCACCAGAGCAAATGAGATTATCTCCAAAACCAACAAAGATAGAACCTTTAAATTTGGCAGGGTACTGTTCTTTCATGTTTTATTTAAGTCTCTGAAATGTGAGAAGATTTGGTCCATGGGTTCGACTTTTGGAAACTTCCGAACGAGCCCCAGAGCAAACGAGATTATCTCCAAAACCAATAAAGATAGAACCTTTACTTTTGGCAGAATGGTGTTCTTTCATGTATGATTTAGGCCTCTGAAATTTAAGAGGATTTGGTCCATGGGTTTGGATTTGGAAGCTTCCGAACGAGCACCAGAGCAAATGAGATTATCTCCAAAACCAACAAAGATATAACCTTTAAATTTGGCAGGGTGGTGTTCTTTCATGTATGATTTAGGCCTCTGAAATTTAAGAGGATTTGGTCCATGGGTTTGGATTTGGAAGCTTCCGAACGAGCACCAGAGCAAATGAGATTATCTCCAAAACCAACAAAGATATAACCTTTCAATTTGGCAGGGTGGTGTTCCTTCCCGTTCGATTTATGTCTCTGAAATTTAAGAGGATTTGGTCCATGGGTTTGGATTTGGAAGCTTCCGAACGAGCCCCAGAGCAAACGAGATTATCTCCAAAACCAATAAAGATAGAACCTTTAAATTTTTTATAATGATGTTTCTTCCAGTTTGATTTATGTCTCTAAAATTTAAGAGGATGTGGTCCATGGGTTTAGATTTTGGAAGCTTCCGAACGAGCTCCAGAGCAAATGAGATTATCTCCAAAAACAACAAATATATATAACCTTTAAATTTGGCCGAATGGTGTTTTTTCATGTTTGATTTAAGTCTCTGAAATTTGAGAGGATTTGGCCATGGGTTTAAATTTGAAAGAATTTGAACCGTGGATTCGAATTTTGGAAGCTTCCCAACGAGCCGCAGAGCAAATGAGATTATATCCAATACGAACAAAGGTAGAACCTTTGAATTTGGTACAATGGTGTTCTTTCGTGTTTGATTTATGTCTCTGAAATTTAAGAGGATTTGGTCCGTGGGTTTGGTTTTGGAAGCTTCCGAACGAGCACCAGAGCAAATGAGATTATCTCCAAAACCAACAAAGATATAATCTTTAAATTTGGCAGGGTGGTGTTCTTTCATGTTTTATTTAAGTCTCTGAAATGTGAGAAGATTTGGTCCATGGGTTCGGGTTTTGGAAACTTCCGAACGAGCCCCAGAGCAAACGAGATTATCTCCAAAACCAATAAAGATAGAACCTTTAAATTTTTTATAATGATGTTTCTTCCAGTTTGATTTATGTCTCTAAAATTTAAGAGGATGTGGTCCATGGGTTTGGATTTTGGAAGCTTCCGAACGAGCCCCAGAGCAAATGAGATTATCTCCAAAAACAACAAATATATAACCTTTACTTTTGGCATAATGGTGTTCTTTCATGTATGATTTAGGCCTCTGAAATTTGAGAGGATTTGGTCCTTGGGTTCGGATTTTGAAAGCTTCCGAACGAGCCTCAGAGCAAATGATATTATCTCCAAATGCAACAAAGATATAACCTTTAAATTAGGCAGAATGGTGTTCCTTCATGTTTGATTTATGTTTCTGAAATTTGTGAGGATTTGGTCCATGGGTTCAAATCTTGAAAGCTTCCGGACGAGCCCCAGATCAAACGAGTATATCTCCACAACCAACAAAGATAGAACTTTTATTTTTAGTACAAAGGTGTTCTGTTATGTTTCCTTTTCTGTAAAATTGGAAACTGACATTTGAAAGAATTTGAACCATGGGTTCGTATTTTGGAAACTTCCGGACGAGCACAAGAGCAACGAGCATATCTCCAAAACCAACAAAAGTAGAACCTTTAAATTTAATAGAATGGTGTTCTAGCAAGTTTTCTTTATGTTCCTGAGATGGATTCGATGAATTGGAGTGGCAATTCGGGTAGCTGACACAAACATCCCAAGGACTACCAATCTTCGAAAATAATTAAGATAGAAACTTAAAATTTTATACAAGGGGTGGGTGTCAAGAATATCCCAAGCGGATGCCTCTTTTACGTTCTTGAAATTCGAGTTGAATAAGACAGAAAAGGGAAGAAGTTCAAGCACTGCCAAAAACACTTATGTATTGTTAATTTAATTCGAATTATTCAGGTGTATGGTATTAATATGTCGGTTGCATCGACTTACTGTTACATTTACTTGTTTTTTATTAATCCTTAAGATAAAACACATATTCTATGTTAAAATCACAAGAGTTATATTTAGCCAGCTTTTAATATTGATTGCTCTATTTTATATTCATTGTGAGATATAATTCATCTGACCCAGTTGTTAAGTACTTAATTTTTTCTTTTCTAGATTGCAGATTCTTGGAAACGTTTTTTTTTTATTCTTATATTTACTTTGTAATATACTATTTATTTTTCCAGATTTTAAATTAAAAAATTTCCTTAATGGACTCTGAATGGTTTAGGAATATGACCTTTACTTTTAGTATAATCCATGTTTTAGAGGTTCATATACCTTAAAATACATAATAATTATAATAATTGGTTAAAATTTTAAAAGATTTGAATTTTGAAGCCCATAATATTATAAATTGAAAAATATCCGAAAACTGTATATGTTCTCAAAAAAAATTCTAAGCAAATAAACAATTTTGGACAATTAGATTCGTAACCAAAATAATCTGGTAAATTTATGAAAACTTTCTAAGCGTTCTTTATAAAACTGAACATCATTTTATTTTAGCTTAAAAATAGAATTATTTTCGAAAGTAGATAAATAATTCTAAACTTTTAAATAATTCTGTGACAGGAGATAAGATACTGAAAATTTTTTTCTTTTTACCTTTAAGTTTTCCATCATCTTTTCAATTCAAAAGTAATTTAAGATGCTTTAGATGTACAGTTAATTATAATTTTAAAATCATTGAAATTATATTTAGTGTTAATTAATTAAAAAAAAAAAAAAATTAAAAATGGAAAGAATAAAAAATTCTACAGATAATATTGTAAATATTCAAAATTTAGATATGACAAATTTAAATTTTGGTACTGTTGATTATATATTATTTGGAATTATGTTAACAATATCCGCTTCCATTGGTGTTTATTTTGGTTTCTTTTCAAAAACTAAAGATACAGCTGAAGAATATTTGGTAGGTGGTCGTAAAATGAAAATAATACCAGTTGCAATATCATTAGTAGCAAGTCAATTATCAGCAATTTCAATGATGACAATACCAGCTGAAACATATTCATTTGGTTTACATTATTATTGGTATATATTGGCAGTTTTACCAGTTTTACCAGCTTTAGTTTATATTATTATACCAGTTTTATATAAAAATAATATTTTAAATTGTTATGAGGTATTTTTTGATAAAATGTGAAAAATTTTTAAAAATTGTTTTATATCATATAAAATTCAATGGTCTTTTTGTAGTATTTGGAGATGAGATTTGATAAAAAAACAAGACGAATTGTAACTATTGCTTTTTTAATGAAAATCTTCTTAATTATTCCCGTTTATATTTTTATGCCATCATTAGCTTTTTCACAAGGTAAAACATTATATATATTTTTTTTAAGATTTATGTATTTTTTTTTTCAAAGTTACTGGAATCAATATTCATCTTATAAATGGAATTGTTTGTTCAGTTTGTGTTTTTTACACAATGTTGGTGAGTTCCTTTTTAAAGCTCTTAAACATTATTATTTTTAATTTAAACATTATTATTACAGGGTGGTATTAAAGCAGTTGTTTGGACTGATGTAGTACAAGCAGTAATTATGTTAATATCAGTAATTTTAGTTGCAGTATTAGCAGTATTTAAAATTGGTGGAATTGCAGAAGTATTTCAAAGAGCCAGTGATGGAGGACGTCTTTACATGACTAAGTAAAATATTTTTAATAAATTTTTGAAAGAAAAATTTTAATTGATTGACAAAAAATTGATTTGAAGTTTTAATTTAGATCTTACAACTCGTACAACAGTTTGGAATACATTTTTAGGTGGTATTGCACAAATGGTAGCTCATATTGGTGTACATCAGAGTTGTGTTCAACGAATTATTTCATTACCAACATTATCAGCTTCCAGGAAATCTTTAGTTATGTTTGCATTAGGTTTTTTTTTAATAATGACATGGAATTGTTTTACTGGTATTGTAATGTATGCTCAATATTATCTTTGTGATCCTATAAAGGCAGGAATTGTAGCAAAAAAAGATAAAATTTTACCATTCTTTGTTCAGGATACTATAGGACATTTAAAAGGAATGCCGGGAATATTTATTTCTTGTATATTTAGTGCTGCTCTTAGGTTAGTAAATGTTTACTTAGGTGGTCCAACAGGATTACATAATTTAAAAAAAATTTTTTTTTTTTAGTACTGTTTCAGCTAATCTAAATACAGTGGCTGGGATAGTATATTTTGATTATATTCGTCCATTTGTTAAGAAATCAGATGCTGATGAAAAAGCTAGTTTTTATATGAAAATTTTTGTTTTTGTATGTGGTATTTATTGTATTTTGGGTGGTTTTATTGTTGAAAAGTTTGAATCAATATTTCAAATATCAGTTATAATCAATGGTATGACACAAGGTGCAGTAGCTGGAGTATTTCTATTAGGAATGATGTTTCCATATGCAACATCAGATGTAATAATTAATTTTTAAGACAAATAACTTATAGGAAGTTTTAATAAAATTTTTTTTTTTTGTGGTTTTTATTTAGGGTGCATTTTATGGAACCGTTTTCAGTATGTTATCAGTTGGATTTATAGCAATTGGAACACAATATTATGTAAGAACTGGCTACTTAAAATATGATCCATTACCAAGTAGTTTAGATGGTTGTCAAGAAGAATTTAATATAACAATTTCCAATTGGATACAACAAGAAGAAATGAATAGCAATAATGATGATATATTTATATTATTTAAAATATCTTTCTTTTGGTTTATATTTTTTGGAATGAGTTTAGTATGGGTATTTGCTATTCCATATAGTCTCTTAATAAAGGATAAGAAGGTTAAAAAATTAGATTTAAATTTAATGTCACCGGTTATACAAAAATGGATACCTAAAAGTTTATGTCTTCAGCATGAAGAAATTCCAATGAAAGAACAACAACAACCATTTATAAATGGTGGTGGTAAATAAATTTTATTAAATTTAAAGGAATAGAACATAAATAAAAAGAAAAAAAATATATGTGAAAAACTAAAAGAAATTTAAAATGCTAAAATTTAAACAAAAACATCTTTTATTCCCTTTTTTGGTTATTAAAACAACAATTTAATGGACCCATAAGTTTAAGAAGTATTTTTTAGGTTTGTTTTATTTTTAGATAATTTATTTTTATTTTATTTAAAATTCTAAATTTGTAATTTAATTATAATATAACGATGTAAAAAAAAAAAAATTAATAAATTGTTGGTACATAAAATGTATAAGTGTGTAAATTTTGTTTTTTTAAAGAATTAAATTAAATATATCTGAAAGCTTTATAATATAGTTTAAAAAATGTTAGTAGCTATAGAATAGAATTTGAATTTTAAGAATAAGTTTTTTTAAGATAAGAATTCTCTTGAATAAAGTAGATAAAGATACTACATTCATGTTATTGGGTTTGTGTTCCGCTTCAATATAAATATAAATAGTTGGAGAAACGTCTAAAATTTTTATTCTACATTGGAAAATCGTTTGGTTGCTCGTAAAATAATATTTTGTCTAAATAAGTTTCAAAGAGTAAATTCAAGCGTAAACAGTTTTAGTTTTTAATCAAAATAAGATTCGCCTAAGTTTATGCAAAGAAAATGAAGAAATTTTCCGGCCTCGGTGGCCTAGCGGTTAAGCCTGTAGAAATTACCCAATTATCGATGAATTTCAATTAATTGAAACAGTGTAATAATTACAGTTTTTATAAAAAAATTGTCTTTAAAATTTTATTTATTAACTAAACAAAAATAAATAAAATACAAAAATTTATATACTACACAAGATACTATCTATATAATATATAATAATTTTCAACCTAACATTAATTTTTTAAAATAAAATCATTTAAATTATCATCTTTTTTGCTAATTATTTCATGTTGCATTAATAAATTTTTGGGTATCCATTTTTGTATTACTGGTGACATCAAATTTAAATCTAATTTTTTATCATTTTTTACCAAAAGACTGTATGGAATTGCTATGATCCATACGAAAGCAAAACCGAAAAAAACATACCAATAAAATGATACTTTATGTAATATAAAAATATCTTCACTTGGTAATGATGAACTGGTTACATTGTCTATATCACTGCAAATTGAAAAAGTAGAACTAAACTTAAAAAATTTTGGATCATACAAAAATGTTTAATTTTTACCCATAAAAATTACTTGTTGTTAATGTTAAATTAAATTCATTTAGACATCCATCTAATCTATTTGGTAGTGTTGGATATTTAATATGTCCCTGTAATACATGATATTGTGTTCCAAGAGCTATGAAACCAACTGATATTATACTACCAATTATACCATAAAATGCACCCTATTTGTAATTGAATAAATAAATAAATTGAAATATTTTTGGTTATAACAAAAAACAAAAATATAAAACCTCAGCATTTGCTATAGGTACAAGCATTCCTAGAACAAAAGCACCAGCCACAGCTCCTTGTGATAGACCACTAATAGTTAGTGTCATTTGAAAAATTGATTTAAATTTTTCCACAATGAAACCAGCTAAAATACAATAAATTCCACATGCGACCACAATCAATTTCATATAAAAGTTGGCTTTAGTATCAGCATCTGATTTCTTGATAAATGGGCGAATATAATCAAAGTAAACAATTCCTGCAACTGTGTTTAAATTGGCTGAAACAGTACTGAAAGAATAACCGAGAATCGTTTAAAAATTCTTTTTTTCTTCTAAATAAAGGTGAGTTTACCTTAAAGCAGCACTAAAAACACAAGAAATAAAAACACCTGGCATTCCTTTTAAATGTCCAATTGTATCTTGAACAAAAAATGGCACCATTTTGTCTTGTTTTTCAAGAATCTTTGGAATTATAAAAGTAAATTATAAAAGAAAATCAATTTAAGTTTTATTTTTTATAATTAAAGTTAATGATTTTTAAGATTACCCCAGCCTTAAGTGGATCACAAAGATAGTAACGAGCGTATATTATAACACCAGTAAAACAATTCAATGACATAAGTATAAAAAATCCAATAGTGAAAATTGCTAAAGATCTGCGAAATTAACAATCTTTTAATTATATTTAATAAAAAAGTTTAAATTCCTTTTTTAATATTTAAAATTATTACATACTTTCTTGATTGTGCTAATGATGGTAATGAAATAATACGTTGAACACAACTTTGATGTACACCAATATGACTGATCCAAAGTGCTGTACCACCTAAGAATGTATTCCAAACAGTGGTACGAGTTGTAAGATCTAAGGTAAAACTGAATTTATATTTGGTAAAAAAAAAATGTTAATTAAATTTTTCTGGAAATTCTTTACTTGGTCATATATAAACGTCCTCCTGATTCAGCTCTTTCAATAACTTCTGAAATACCACCAATTTTTATAATAGCTAACACTGCAACTAATATAACCGATAATAACATAATAAAAGCTTGTATAACATCTGTCCACACTACTGCTTTAATTCCACCCTGTTAAAAAAAAAATTTTGAAAGTTTTGAAACTTTTTAATTAATTGTTTCCTATAGGTTCTTACCAACATTGTATAGAAGATACAAACTGAACATACCACCCCATTTATAACGTGAATATTAATACCAGTTACTAATTAATTAAAAAAAATTAAAAACTATAATATTATAATTACGTCTATAGATGCACTTACCTTGTGAAAATGCTAATGATGGTATAAAAATATAAATTGGTATCATTAAAAAAATTTTTAATAAAAACGTGATTGTAACAATTCTTCGGGTTCTTTTATCAAATCTCATTTCTAAATACTAAACATTTTAAAAAATAAAATTATTATTAACTTTTATTAAATGAAAAAATAAATTATTAAAAAGTACCTATATGTTATGAAGAAAATTTATATTTATATAGAGTCATATTTTCTATACTCAAATTAAATTTCTATTTTTAAATAAACACTATCTATTGTTTAAAATTTTCCATTATTAAATTCTTCAATTTAAAGTTCGATAAGAAATATATAAAAAAGAAATTAAAGGTTAGATTGAAATCCGAGACTGGGTCATAAAAATAACGTTTGTTCAAGATATATCAAACAAGAACAAGCGAAATTTCGAAACATATATAATTATGTACATTCGAACTTATATAAAATATCTTTTAGTAGAAAGACTCTACAAGAGTCATTAAATCTTATTTACTTTAGTTTTAATTTAGAATAAACTAAATTTGTTTAACGTATTATAGCAATATTACCCTGTCAGATTTTCCTTTTCAAGTGTAACTGTAAATGTCGTAAGGACGAATTATTCTTCTGACGTGTGTAGGACTCGAACCCACAGTATTTTATACGCTCATACTCAGTAGACCACCGAGGCTTTTTTTCAAAACTTATAATATAACCTTTTAACAATAATGTGACTATAATTTTAAATACATGTCTAGACTAATATTAAATTACTAAAATTAATAAAATAATGATATTACATAATTTCAAACTGATGGTTTTTAATTTTTTTTTCATATCTTAAAACTATTTGCAATTAAAGTATATCTTATCAGTTATCACTTTGTCAGTTCATAAATTTAAATATTTAAATGTTTACACAAATATGCGATATTTACAACAAATTAATCTTTGCATACTTCAATGATTTATTAAAACCATTTTGATGTCTTCTTTTGCACTTTTTTAATTCAAAAATTGATTCTAAATTAACTATAGACTTACACTTAACTAAACTAAACTGATCGCTCTATTACAATTTAAATACAATTCAATTTAATTTAACACATACCTCATAACAATTTGAAATATTATTATTATAAAATACTGGTACAATAATAAAAATTAATATTGGTATTACTAATAGTATTGATAATAACATTGTATAATATTGCATTCCATATACATAAACTTCAGATGGTATTGTCATTATTGCAATTGCTGATAATTGACTTGATACTAAAGATATAGCAATTGGTATTGCTTTCATTTTACGACCACCCATTAAATATTCTTCAGCGGTATTTTCACTTTTTGATATAAAACCAAAATAAATACCAATAAGACATGAAACTGCTAACATTATACCAAATAGCGTAAAATCAACTGAACCGAAATTAAATTTCGACATATCGAAATTTTTAGTATTAACCCCTATAATAAGGGTATCTGTTATGTTTTCAACCGGACTCATTTTTTTCTGTTTATGTTTTAATTTCTAATTTTTATAAAATTTTCGTTTTTGTTTTTTTTTTTGTTATTTTTGAATGGAAAATTACACATCTATTCTGATTTAAACTCGTTTTAATTCTAATTAAAATTTAAAATACACATAGATAGTATTTGATGTTATAGTTTGAAGCGTTTAAGGAAGAATCTACATATCTTATCAGGGACACAAGAAAGAAAACGCAAAAACAAAAATATCAAGAATGAATTTATTTACTTACTTTCTATTCTTTTTTTTTTTCTTTGTAGGTTTTGAGTGCAATTGTTCCCCCACTATTTATATAAATATATGTATATGTATATATAAATTTTATTAAAATATTTAATTAAAGATTAAAAATTTTAACTATAATTAAAACGTAAAGAGTATATATTATGTTATCATATAACTGGGTGAATCTGGAGGTGTGTATTATAATAGATGGGTTTAATTAATTAGCGATATTTAATTAAGAATTAAATAATTTCTGACTGATTTATATTTTATTAAATTTTGTTTTACATAATTTTTATTATAATTTGTATATATTTTGAAATGAGATAAATATTAGATACATAAAGAAATTACAGATTATATTATATGTGTATATTGTGTACAATTCAATGTTAATGTAATCTTTGAGATAGCATATTAACAAGGTAAAGGACAATATGTATATATTTAAAATATACAATGTATAAATATATATGTAACATTTATAATAGTGTATGTAGTTAAAGATTATATTTATTTATTTATTTATTAGAAGGTACCATGAATGCCACGGTACACATGAATAAACTAGGTAGCTATAACCCCTGTTTCCAATTTGAAATATGGGGTACAAGATTATATTTAAAGAACTAAATACGTACTAGTTTTGGCCTTTAAAAAGATTTAATAGGATTATAAGCTTAAGCTATAAACAATTGAATTTTTAAGGTTTACTTTAGATTTTTCAAACCTTTTTTTTTGTTAGAACTTATAAAAACTGAATTATTTTCCACAATTGAATATTAGTAGTTTAGTAGTATTAGTACGTTTCATAAGAAAATAAAAGTAATTACTAATTATATAAATAAGTAGTAAAAAAAAAAAAATTATTTTTCTAAAAACAATTAATTTGAAAAATTTAAAAAAGGAAGGAAACTTGTGTTAATCTGAATGTACCGAAATCAATTTAAAGAATTATTCGAAAATTTCAAAGAATCGGAACTATTGATTGAAGATTGGAGCATAGATATGGAAGATTAAAAAAAAACTTCAATTGTAGAGAACATATTTGTAGTGAGACATAATCCATTCATGTCTCCAGGAACTGGAACTCTCTGTATGTGTTCAAATTAAAACCAGATAAATTAATGATACTAGATTGTTTGCACGAAGCCCTTAAAAAAAATTAACTATTTCAGTTGATAACCGAACAAAACGTTTGGTATTATATAATCTTAAAATTTCGCTATTGCACGAAAATATTACTTGTTACTTGGGGCGCAAAAAAATGGAAATAAAATATTATTTCGTGACGAGTCCAAATTTAATTTGTTTGGAAACGATGGTATTAGAATTACTTTAATTGACCAAAAAAATCAAATTTAAAACCGAAAAATTATAAAAGAAACTGTCAACCCATTGTGGTGATGTTATGGTCTGACAACCACTCCTTTTCTTCCCAAGGAATGGTTCCAATACATTTAATAAATAGATAGATTCTTATACAAAACAACGCTGGAAGAGGTTTTATTGCCACATGCAGAGTGAAATATGCCACTTGTATGAATTGACATTTCAGTCAAATTTGACCTTAAGCAGATTTCTGTTTATATTAAAAAATGGTTTGTTTATTAGAAAATAGGAATGGCTATAGTAGTCCTCAGACCTGAGTTAAATAGACAACCTCTGGGAACTTGTCAAAAGGAAAATTGATAGAATTAAAATTACAAATAAATACATTTTTTTTGTTCCGCGTTATATGGAAATCATCGAAAGACGCTAAAGGGAAGCTGTACAAGTACGATTCCTCTATTAATGAGTGGGATTTTAACCCACCTAAACACCATTCCCTATATGTTAGGTGATCTTTCATACTATTGTACTTTTTAGGCAATTTATTTATACAAATAAAGCGAGTTTCGGATAGTATTTCAAAAAATGTCATACTTTGATTGCCTCAATGTCAAGATGACATAAAGAAGCTAAAAATTATCAGGGATACAAAATATTAATTTTTCTTTTTTATGAAAAATTTTGAATAAATTTCAATTTGTAAATGTTTTAAAACATTTTTGTATATGTAAGAGAGTTAAAAAAAACACGTCGTTTATACTTTGACAGTGAAAGATTTTTTTTCCTTGTCTTTATAAAAAATTCTTTTTAAAATTTTATTTATTAACTAAACAAAAATAAATAAAATACAAAAATCTATATATTAAACAAGATACTATAAGTTAGTATAATTTTTATCGTAATATTAATTTTTTAAAATAAAATCATTGAAATTATCATCTTTTTCGCTAATTATTTCATGTTGCATCAATAAATTTTTTGGTATCCATTTTTGTATTACTGGTGGCATCAAATTTAAATCTAATTTTTTATCATTTTTTACCAAAAGACTGTATGGAATTGCTATGATCCATACGAAGGCAAAACCGAAAAAAACATACCAATAAAATGATACTTTATGTAATACAAAAATATCTTCACTTGCTAATGATGAACTGGTTACATTGATTATATCACTATAGAGATTAAAATAAGAACTAGACTTAACAAATTTTGGATTATAAGAAAATGTTTAACGTTTACCCATAAAAATTATTTGTTTCCAATGTTAAATTAAATTCATTTTGACATCCATCTAATCTATTTGGTAATGTTGGATATTTGATATGTCCTTGTAATACATGATATTGTGAACCAAGTGCTATGAAACCAACTGATACTATACTACCAATTATACCATAAAATGCTCCCTATTTATAATTGCATAAATAAAAATATTGAAATATTTTTTGTTAAAAAAAACCAAAAAATATAAAACCTCAGCATTTGCTATAGGTACAACCATTCCTAAAACAAAAGCACCAGCTACAGCTCCTTGTGATAGACCACTAATAGTTAGTGTTATTTGAAAAATTGATTTAAATTTTTCCACAATAAAACCAGCTAAAATACAATAAATTCCGCATACAACCACAATCAATTTCATATAAAAGTTAGCTTTAGCATCAGCATCTGATTTCTTGATAAATGGGCGAATATAATCAAAGTAAACAACTCCTGCAACTGTGTTTAAATTGGCTGAAACAGTGCTAAAAGAATAAGAGAGAATCGTTTAAATGTTCGTTTTTTTCTAAATAAAGGTGAATTTACCTTAAAGCGGCACTAAAAACACAAGATATAAAAATACCTGGCATTCCTTTTAAATGACCAATTGTATCTTGAACAAAAAATGCCACTATTTTGTCCTGTTTTTCAATAATCTATTGGAATTAATTTTTTTCAAATCAATAATTTAAAATTTATTATGATATTGATCATTTATTATTTAAAAATTACCCCAGCCTTAAATGGATCACAAAGATAGTATCGAGCATACATTATAACACCAGTGAAACAAATCAATGACATAATTATAAAAAATCCAATAGTAAAAATTGCTAAAGATCTGCGAAATTAACAATCTTTTAATTATATTTAATAAGAAAGTTTAAATTCCTTTTTTAATATTTAAAATTATTACATACTTTCTTGATTGTGCTAATGATGGTAATGAAATAATACGTTGAACACAACTTTGATGTACACCAATATGACTGATCCAAAGTGCCGTACCACCTAAGAATGTATTCCAAACAGTGGTACGAGTTGTAAGATCTAAGGTAAAACTGAATTTATATTTGATAAAAAAAAGTGTTAATTTAATTTTGCTGCAGATTTCTTACTTGTTCATGTATAAACGACCACCAGATTCAGCTCTTTCAATAACTTCTGAAATACCACCAATTTTAATAATAGCTAAAACTGCAACTAATACAATTGATAATAACATAACAAAAGCTTGCATAACATCCGTCCAAACTACGGCCTTAATTCCACCCTGTTAAAAAAAATTTTGACGAAAAGATGTTTGAAAAATTTTAATTTAGATTTTTTGAAGACCTTACCAACATTGTATAGAATATGCAAACTGAACATACCACCCCATTTATAATATGAATATTAATACCAGTTACTAATTAATTGAAAAAATTAAAAATTTTATTTATAAATTTGTTTGTAGATGCTTACTTACCTTGTGAAAATGCTAATGATGGTGTAAAAATATTAATTGGCATAAATAGGAAAAGTTTTAATAAAAATGTGGTTGTAACAATTCTTCGGGTTCTTTTATCAAATCTCATTTCTAAATACTAACCATTTTAAAAAAGAAAATAATTATTATTTTTTGTTAAATGAAAAAAACAAATTATTAAAAAGTATTGTGAACAAAAATTATGTAACTTAGAGTCAAATTATTTCAACTACAATAAGACTTCTATTCTATATATACTGCTATAGACTGAAAATTTTTGTTTGTGAAATTCTATTTATCTTAAAATTAAAGTTCAATGTAACCAAACTTAAGTTAAGTCTGTACAAGAAATAAACTTTGGACTATATTCAAATTAAAACATCGAATAATTAGATAATAAATAACAATAAATTATATTAAAAATAAATGGATAGTTTTTAAAAACCACGTGATTAAAATTTGTAATATGGTACATGTTTATGTTAGAGAACTAGTTTTTAATCTTTTTTAAGGTTTTCCAGCAGATTGCATTTTTTAATTTTTTAAAGTTAATACGCTTATTTTTTTTTTCACGAGGGAATGTGGGAAGCATCAAAAGCCACCTAGGGAATTGCACGAAATTCCTCTAAGGTAGTGTTGGAGTCTAAACTAAACTAAAATAAACACCACCACCCTTTTAAACCAAACTTTAGGATGGGACCTTTAATACAAAATGTATAGTTTAGTTTTACGGATAAGGATGAAGGAAGGATTTTTGGGAAAATAAGGATTAGGAAATTTGGGATTAAGGTGGATGGGTATGAAAATTTGGAAGGGAACTTCAAAGAAAGATGTTAATGTTCTTCTTAAATTTTTTTATATCGTACACGAATCACTAATTTTTAGAAACACATAGGATGATATATGGTTTCAAATCGGCGACGTGCGAATGACAAACGAGTTTCCATAAACTGTGTTACGCCATCTTGAAAGCTCTACTGTGTAGGGATGAGCATCTATTACACTCCTTGTTTCGCGCTTTAATCTTAATTATTTTTATTTATTTTTTTATTATTCTAATTCAAAATATTAATAAATCGACTTTGAATTAACTGATTTACTCTTACTATTTAAATAAAACGAATTTAACACATACATACCTCATAACAATTTGTTATATTATTATTATAAAATACTGGTACAATAATAAAAATTAATATTGGTATTACTAATACTATTGATAGTACCATTGTATAATATTGTATTCCATATACATAAACTTCAGATGGTATTGTCATTATTGCAATTGCTGATAATTGACTTGATACTAAAGATATAGCAATTGGTATTGTTTTCATTTTACGACCACCCATTAAATATTCTTCAGCCGTATTTTCACTTTTTGATATAAAACCAAAATAAATACCAATTAGACATGAAATTGTTAACATTATTCCAAACAGTATAAAATCAATTGAACCGAAATTAAATTTCGACATATCGAAATTTTTAGTACTAACCCCTATAAGGGTATCCGTTAAGTTTTCAATCGAACTCATTTTTTCTTGTGTGTTTTAATTTCTAATTTTTATAAAGTTTTATTTTTTGTTTCTTTTTTTTATGGGAAATTATACATCTGTTCCGATTTAAACCCGATTAAAATCTAATTAAAATTTAAAATGAAGATAGATAGTATTTTAGATGTTGCGTTTAAGGAAGAATTTATATCTTATCAGGAACACAAGAAGAGAACACAAGAATAAGAATTAATTTATGTTCTTTCTTATTTTCTATTTTTTTTTTTTTATCATGTGTAGATTTTTAGCGCAATTTTTTGTCCAAAATTTATTTAAATATTTAATTAATGATTACAAATTTTTAACTATAATTAAAACATAAAGAAAATTATATTATAACTGGGCGGATCTGGAGGTGTGTATAACAGAAAGTTTTAATTAATTAGTAATATTTAACTAAGAATAAAGTTATTTTTGAATGATTTGTGGTTTATTAAATTTATTTTAAAACTTTAAGCTTAAATTTGTATATATAAGAGCGTTGGTCTTTGCAATGAGTTAAATTATAAATACATGAAGAAATTATAATTTAATGTTAATCTAATCTATGAGATAGCTGAATATTAAAAAACTAAAAGGCAATATATATTTATATAAAATATATATATATATATATTCTGTACATAGAATTTTTGTTAATTATTATAAGAATTATAATTATGTAAAGAATCAAAACTTTGTTTTGCCGTCTAAAGATTAAAAGATTAAAACCTAAACAACTGAAATTGTGTAACTTATATGAAAGGTTTTTTTGTTTTTTCTATCTATCTATTTTACACATAGTTAAATTGATTCAATCAAAATGAAGTAATTAAGAAGAATCCTATAAAGATAAATTTTTAGAATAGAAAGTTGAAAAAACAAAATCGAAAATCGAAAACTATTTGAAAATTTTTTTAAAAATTTGTATCATTATCGAAATCGACCAAAGCTTAGAAAGATGAAGTAAATTAATTAGAAACGAGAAAGAATACAGTTGCCTATGTCAACTCTTAGATACCCGTACGAACCGTTAGTATGTTCACAGCCTGTCACTCTGCTTACAATATTATTTTTTTAATATTTTAGTATTTTAAAATAATTTGGGTGAATTTTATAATTTCTAAAACTATGGGTTGTACATATATTCAAACTATATGTTTATATATTCTTCAAAAGCAGATTCTAACCTTCCACATAACGATTATCAATCCAAAACATTTTCAAATATTCTATAGTACCATTTAAATCTAAGCGGTAAATGTATATTAAATTACAAAATAGTAAATATAATTTTAAATATTATATTATATTAATGCGCACATAGTATATTTATATTGTTATAAGTATATCGCCATACATTGCAATATTTCCTTAAAAATATTTCCATTCATAGATGAATTTCTTATAAGTACAATAAAATTCATATATGTATGTAAATACGGCGCTACATATAATATACATCTATACTCTTATCATTCATTCATCAGTGACATATACGATATGTAAATAAACATGATATTATATAAGTATGTATGTATATCAATATCATGTAAATAAAAATTCTTCAAGCAACCGTTATGTTGTTTATTTATTTACATTTTTTTGTACTACGCATTATATTCTCAACAATTTCAAATTATCGAGTAAAACAAAATGGAAAAAATTCGTTTTAAAGAAATTTGTTAGAAAATTTGAAAAAATCAAGTAACACTTTCGTCAATTATAAAGTAACCATATATTATTAAAAAAAGTTGTTAACAGAAATAAGAATATAATGTTGAAGCTTTAATTTTTGTGTATTACTTCAAAAAAATTTTAACAGGTGTTCAAGTTACAGGTGTTTCAAAATAGGAAATTTTCAGTTTTTGACCCCTTACAGCTCCTAAACGGAGGGTGATACAAAAAGAAATTTCTGAAATGACTCATACTCATATTTTCAAAGATTTAACTTCTGTCAAAATTTCAACTTAAACCTTTTAGAAGATAGAAGGGTTAAAGAATTTTGCAATAATTCAGTTTTGCATAACGGCAAATTAAGATACCGTATAGCACAAGTATATATTTATTATATACATGTTTGTAAAGCTCATAATAGCATCGTTTGGAACTTTCAGATTGAAGCTATACTTTATAGAGCTTGTGTTATAACAATTTAAATATAGAGATTTTTCGAACTTTGAGCGGCTGTAGGTCCATAGTCAGAAAATTTATTTATTTATTACTTATTTTACCCAGTTTACTGAACAAAAGTTAGGGTCTTCCTCGGCGCTGAGAATGCGTTTTATTTTATCAATTTGTTTGGGTGTATTCAGCTGCATAATGTTTCTTTAAGTTTAGGCTGACTGTAGAGACATTCGAGTACTATATGTTTTATTGATAACACTGTAGAGCGCAGAGGGTGCGATTTGGTGTATTTACAATGAGATATTTTTGTGATACCAATGTGTATCCTAGTCTGATCAAAAAATTTAATAAATTTAAAGAATTAAATAATGATTAAAAGTTTTTTTTTATTAAATTATTTATTAAAAATTTTTTTTTTTTTAGTATTTATTAATTTTCTTACAAATAATTTTCTTAAATAAAAATTAAACTACTTTATTTTAAATATTACGTATTAGCTATATTATACTGAAAGTAATTTAGTGTTTTAATGGTAACATTTCCTTAGATTTAATTTCATCTGTAACAGCACTATAAATATGTTTTGGTATAAATTTTTTAATAATTGGTGATAATAATTTTCGATTTAATTTCTTATCTTCTGTATTTGGTATTAAATGACTTAAAGGTATACTAAATAACCAAACAAGTACACAACCCATACAATTATACCAATAAAATGATACTTTAAATATACTGAGACCATTATCTTCTATAATATTTGATTGCTTTGTTGCAAATGTAGTATTAAATGTTGTAAATGTAGTATTAAATTCATCACACTGTTCAATACTACTTGGTAATGTTTCATATTTAAAAAGACCAGTTTTCATTTGTACTTGAGTACCAATTGCTAAAACAGCAACTATTATCATACTTAATATTGTACCGATAAATGCTGCTTTTGAATGTGCTTTAGGATAAAGCATTCCTAATAAAAATATACCGGCAACAGCTCCTTGTGTTACACCACTTATAGTTAAAGCAATTTGTAAAATTGAATTAAATTGTTGAACAATAAATCCACCTAATATACAATAAATTCCATTGATGACAACAATAATTTTCATTATAAAATTAGCTCGACTTTCCGTATGATTAATGCGTGGTTTAATATAATCGAAATAAACTAATCCAGCTAAAGTATTTAAATTAGCTGACATTGTACTAAAAAGTAAATAATTTGAAATAAACATATTTTTTTTTTATGATCTTCATATTTTACCTTAAAGCTGCACAAAATACAGCTGATATAAATATTCCTGGCATACCAGTTAAATGTCCAATTACATCTTGTACAAAAAATGGTACCATTTTATCAGCTTTTTCAACAAACTGAAAAAAAAAAAAACAGTTCCATTAAATTAAAGTTAAGAACAATATGTTTAGAGTTGTTGATAGTTACCCCTGCTTTTACTGGATCGCATACATAATATCTAGCATACATTACAATGCCTGTTAAAACATTAAGACCCAAAAATGCAAAGCATCCAAATGAAAATAATGTTAAAGATCTGGAATTAAATTGCGGAATTAATATAAAATAATACAATACATTACGAACTCTTACGTTCTGGCATGACTCAATGATGGTAAGGAAACAATTCGTTGAACGCAACTTTGATGAACACCAACATAGCTGATCCAACCGCTAATTGAACCAAAAAAACAATTCCAAAATGTTGCTCTTGTTGTTAAATCAAATGTTAAACTTAATTGAAAAAAGTTTAAATTCTTAGAAAATGATTTTAAAAAATAATCAAAAAATTAAATTAAATTACTCTGTCATATATAATCGCCCTCCATTGTAAGCTCTTGTAAAAACTTCTTCAACGCCTCCGATTTTAATAATAGCTAATATTGTAACTAAAAGTACAGAACCAAGCATAACAAAAGCTTGTACAACATCTGTCCAAACAACTGCTTTGATGCCACCCTATAATACAGAAAATACAGATGATTCCAATGATGTTTCTGATGTCAGTTTTGTGATCATAAAAATATTCAAACTTACCAGCATTGTATAAAAGATGCAAACTGAACAAACAATTGCATTTATTAGATGAATATTAAATCCAGTTACTATAGAATATTAAAATCAAAACGAAAAAATTCATATAATTTAAGGATTGAATTAATACTGGGATAATATATTAATAAAGAGTTCAGTATTAAAAGTAAAGTTTTAATTTAACTAAAATTTTATTATATAGAAAAATTCAATATTTAGATTAAACAAAGAATAAACGTTACCTTGTGAAAATGCCAATGATGGTACAAATATATACACTGGAAGTAAAAAATACACTTTGAGTACAAATGATGCTGTTACAAGTTTTCTTGTCTTTGAATTGAATCTCATTTCTAGGTACTGTCAAAATAAAAATAAAAAATATAAAAATAAATAAAAGGCAACATTTTATTAATTTATTTAAAATTATAGAAGCAGATAATCATTGTTTAAATAAAAGAAGTAGATATTTCAAAAGCATTTGCTAAAAAATAAATTTAAAAATGTCAAGAAACTCTATTCTTTTCTATCATTTTGACTGAATAAACTTTTACTAAAATCAGTGCTTATTATAGAAAAGAAACAAGAAAGTATTATAAGTTGTTTTTAAATTGTTTTAAATTTTTATTTTGTCTATTAATAACTTTAAGGCGTTTTAAAACTCTTCCCAAATTATTACTTTTTGTCTCTATAGACTTTTTTTCAGCTGAACTTGTTATATAAAAAATCTCTTTTTATTTCAAACAGGATTCATTTTTTCGCGATCCTAATTTTTCATCCGCATTCAATTATTAAAAATGATTGATTCTAAATTTAACAATTTTACTTATCTCTTTTATGTACTACCAAAATATTGTTATTAGACAAACCCTAAGTAGTTTCTAATTCAGTCCAAATTTCCAAATGTCCCAATTAAAAAAAAAAAATATTGAGGAGGTTTGCAAAAAATCCTTATTTGCTAAATTCTGCTAAAATTCCGATTTAATACCACTCTAACAATTTAAGTTTAAAATATTTCCTGCCTATTCCCTTTTTATGCTTATCCGATTCCGCAGCCATTATATGGTTTTAAAGCTAGGGGTGACTATCCTATTACACTGACTACGGGAAGAGGTAGTTTTATTGCGTAACAATCCCTCTCTGTCAGGAAAACTAATGTTTTATAATGGTTTTTTGAAGATCTAAAATTCCCGCAGGAAAAGAAAAGAATAATCCAGTATTCAATATTTTTGATTTAAGTCGAAAAGTATAACAAAATTTATGCACAAAACATTTGTTTTAAATTCATATTTTGTTACTGCGTGAAAAGTAAAGTTTATCTTTTAACCGATTTGAGAAATCTGATAAGTATATGGTATATCTAAAATTAGATTAAATATTATAAATTAAGAAAAAATGTTTGTTAAACAAATAAAAGAATAAATGGGTAAATAGTTAGAAAATAGAAGAAAAAAAAAAAAAAATAAATAAATGAAATGGTCCAGAATTAGAGTCATATAAAAAAAAAAGTTTAAATAAAATAAATTATACAAGGTCTTTACATTTTTTGTTTTGATTTTTTTTTTTTTTTGTACTTTAGATAAAATAAAATTTATGAGTTCATTAAGTTGAAAAAATAGGGGTTAAATTTAGTTTAATTTAAAAATTGTTAGATATTTTTAGATATGAATTTTAAAGTATTATAAAAAGTGTAATATAATTTGATTGTTATAATACAGAATACTTATATAAAAAATGTTTTTTTATTACAATTGAAAATTTAAAAAATGTAGTAATTTTCGGAAAAGCTTACGCAATTATAATAATTATGATGAAATTTCAAAAATAGTAAACATTAAGCTATGATTTTTCCTGATTTCTTTTCAGACTCCTTTTTAATTTTAAATTGTAATATGTATAATTTGTTTTACTTCTTTTCAGTTTTTAAATTAACCTTCAGTTACTGGAATTATAAGTTTCACAAAGCCGTTATTTTTTTTGCCTGTAGCTATATTATTCAAAACTATTAAAATAAAATAAATATTTTTATTTGGGCGACATGTATTATCTTATACAAAAATTATTTAATTTTTTGATTTTATTATATATTTCGATATTATATTAATTATATATAATTATTTTTTAAATAGTTATATTATACTAATTATATATTATAAGAAAAATCTATATCATTTAATCGGGGTTTGAAACCTATAGCTTTCGAATGAAATTATAAAAAAAAAATGTATATTATGAAATTAAAATATATTAAATTATATAATTATACAAAATAATTAATGTAATATAGCTTTTTTACTTTAGCTGAAGTCATTTTTACTTTAAATGAAGAAATTTTTACTTTAAATGAAGATTTTTTAGTTTAAGTGAAGACAATTGTAATAAAAGTTAAAGTTTCAATACATACAATATATATTTAAATGTAAATATTATAAATATCAGATCTAAATATAGAAAAAAAAAATTAAATATATATGAAATATTTATATAACAAATTTTTTACTTAAAGTAAAAATGTCTTAAAGTCACTTAAAGTAAAAAAATTTTCACTAAAGGTAAAAAATGTCTTCAATTAAAATAAAAAATATTCACTAAAAGTAAAAAAGAGTCTTCAGTTAAAGTAAAATAGGTATAAGTTATAGTGTTATAGAGTTCAAAATATTATTTAAAAATTACATAAAATACATATTCTATTTTTGTAACAATTAATTAAAAAAAACTGATTAATTAACACAAAAAAAAAATATCATTACAAAATATATATTGTAAATTAAAATCACATTACATTGAAACTAACTACTTATATAGAAGATTAAAATATATAAGATTAAGTACTTACTTCATAACAATTTGATATGTTATTATTATAAAAAACTGGTACAATAACATAACCTAAAGCCGGTATTAATATAAACATAGCTAATGTACTCCAAAAATAATGTAATCCAAATGAAAATATTTCTGATGGTATTGTCATAATTGAAATAGCTGATAATTGACTTAAAAATAAAAAAAAAAAAAAAAACAATAGTTTACCGTTATATTATGTCAAATCTTTATAGAAATATATATATATATATATATGTACATATTATAATTATATACCTTGCAACTAATGATATAGCTATTGGTATTGTTTTCATTTTTTTACTACCCATTAAATATTCATCCGTTGTATTGGCATGTTTTTCAAAAAAACCAAAATATATTCCAATACCAGATGATATACATAACATTATTAAAAAAACAGCATAATCAACGGTATTAAATATAAATTTTGACACTTGTTCAATATTTTCTGTTACATTGTCATTTAAATTAGTCATTTTGTTAAAATATTTTATTAATTAATTTTTAAATAAGAATAATTATAAATTTTTTATTAATTTTTTTTTTTGTTTTGTTTTAATTATTAAATTATAATTTAGAAAAAAAAAAAATAGAAAAAAAATTCCGTTATAATGTTCCCGTTAACAATGAAACTTGTTGAATGCAAATTAAGCTAGAATAATCTAAATTAATATAAAAAAAAGAAAATGTTCAACTCATTCATTTTAAGACTATACACAATTTTAAAATTATAATATTTTTTTTTCTTGCAATTTTTTTTTTTTTTATATTTTATACTTTCTTTATCTTATTTAATTATGAAATAAAAAGAAATAAATTAAAAAGAAAATATTTATTTAGATTTGCATTTTAATATATACGTACCTATATATACATATTTGAAGTTTTTCAGTGATTTTTTGGGTGAGTTTATATAATTTAAATTAATAGAAATGTCAACAAAAAAGTGTGAGAATTATTCATTTCAAGTTCTATATGTATACTTTTTTCTTTTTCGTTTCTTTTTCATTTAATCTAGGATAAGATCAAATGATAGGAAAAAAGTAAATAAAACTAATAAATTAGATAGTCATGGTTTACTATTTAATACAGATACTAGATACAGATACATAATATATGTAATTGTTAAGAAAACATGCTGAGTACAATATGTAGGTACAAAATGACTGAAATTCACTGATATTTGGGAATTACCATTCAAATGATAAGAAAAAAAAAAAAAAACTAATAATGATGTAAACAAAAAATAAAGAAAAGAAAATATGATCGATAATTATTTATTATTATCATTTTTTTTTTTTACATTTTGGAATTCTCCATTCATTTAAGAGATAATTTATATAAAGTAGCTTTATATTATATATAATTATTCTTTTTTTTTTTTGTTTTTTAATACGAAATTATTGAAAAGTGTTTTGCCCTTCATTGTATTTTGATTTGATTTGTTTTTTTTTTTTTTAAACACAGATATAACTGGAATTAAATTAATTCAATTTATTTAGATTCAATTGCATTTAAAAAAAAAAAAAGTTAAAAATAATTTAGATTTTAAATAAAATGTTTTTTTTTTATATATATAATTATTATTTAATTTAAATTATATTAATTATGTTACTAAAATTTTTAACATTTTAACATATACATATATAAAGAATAGGTACTGAAGAATAGAACAGTCTATTTTAAAACAAGTAATGAAAAAACCAAGGGTTTTCAAAAAAGCACATTTCCAAAATTAAATAATATTTCATAATAAGCCTAAAGTAAAAAGTTGATACATATATTGAAAAATAAATTTTGATAAGAAATTGGTTTTTGTTTTTGTTTTATTTTTTTTTTTTTTTTGGTACGAAAAAAATTGAGAAAAATCAAATCACACTTTTCGTCAATTATAAGTTAACCCTATATTATTAAGAAAAATTATTAATTGAAACAAAAATATAATGCTGGAGCTTTAATTTTAAGATCTAGCATAACTTATCACCGAACATTTTTTTGAGCTTTTTCTTGTTTAAAAGTTATATTAGGTGTTCAAAATCAAAAATTTTGTAACTTGGACTCCTGTACAATTTATTTGTAAAAGTAAGAAATCAAATGAAATTTCTAATATTAACTGTTTTATGCATTAATTATTTTACTTTTATTTATGTAGGATTGTATTAAAACACATAGCTAAATTTACTACGAATTCAATCCTGACCAAGAATATATATATACTTTTTCATAGCTATTTCGTCCCAAACGTGTCAATGTCTAAAAGATAATGACATATTTATTATATTCTTAAAACTATGCGTTAAAGATTAGTTTAACAAAATCTGAAGAATTATTCAAATTTGTCACAGGTCCGATGAATGATTGCCCCTCTCAAATTAAAAAAAAATAAAAGTTTTCATCCCTATTCTATGTATTTTATTCTAGCCCATCTTTACTCTCTACTTATTATATACTGTGAAAACAGTTACGGTATCATTATCATTTTTAAAATTTTCACCTCCCTTGGAGAATAAAATCAAAACATTGAACTTTTAAATCACAAATCCAAATGTTTGTCGAAAAATCGCAGTCAATTATATTTATTTTTTTAAAAACGACTTTAAAAGATTAAGTTATTTTAAAGATGTTTTAGTTTCCCAAGAGTCGAATACATTTCCTGCAGTATTTCCTTGCAATATTATAAAATTAAGATTTTAAACAGTTTCACATTTCATAGCAATTCTGAGTAACTTGCAACATATCCATTTACTCTAAAAGAGATCTGTAGTGGAATTCAAATGTCTTTTTTTGTTTTCAGAATTATAACTAATGTGAATTTATTTATAATTATTTTATTACAATTTTTTTTACTTAAAAACTAATTAAAAAAAAAACATAAAATAAAACACGAGTACATAATAGCTATCACATTTTTGTTATTTCAATACTTTTTTCATCTTCTTTATCATTTCTAATCCATCTATGAAGAAATGGTGGAAATAAATTAATATCTAATTCTTTTTCTTTGGTTGGTTTTAATATAAATGATAATGGTAAAGAAATTACTAATACAATTAATGCACCAATAATTGTATACCAATAAAAAGATATTCTAAATATTGAAAAATCTAAATTATCATTATGATGCAAAGAATATTGAGTTTTATCTAAATTTTGAGATGGTATAATTGTTGTTATATTTAATACTTCTTCACAATTATCAACATTTGTATCAAGTGGATGATATCTCCATAATCCAGATCTCATTTGAATTGATGAACCTACAGCTAATGTTAATACTGATGCTAAACTTATAATAGCAGCAATGAAAATGGCCTAAAAATGAAAATTATATTAAATTTTATTGATTTTAATTAAATAGTTATTGATTCGTATAGTATGTAATACCTTTGCATTAACTTTTGGCACTAACATTCCAATTAAAAAAACACCACCAACACAACCTTGTGTAATACCAATTATTGTAAATACAATTTGAAGTAATGAATCGAATTTTTCTACAACAAATCCACCAAGAACACAATAAACACCATTAACTACAACAATAAGTTTCATAATTAAGTTTGCTTTAACTTCTGTATGCTTTATATGTGGTCGGATTATATCAAAGTATATTACACCAGCTAATGTATTTAGGCAAGCTGATATTGTACTAAAAAATCAAAAATTTATAATTAATTTTAAAGTTTTTATTATTTTAATAATTTCTTTAATATTTTACCTTAAAGCAGCACTAAAAACACTTGAAATAAATAATCCTGGCATTCCACTAACTTTTCCTACTATATCTTGAACAAAGAATGGCATTAGTTTATCAGATTTCTCGACAACCTAAAAAATAATATACATAATTAAAAATTTATTTTGAATGCTTAAAATCAAAAGATATATGTTTTAAACTTACTCCAGCTTTGACTGGATCACATTCAAAATACCATGCATACATAACAACTCCTGTCAGACAACTAAGGGATAATGTTATAAAACAACCAAATGTAAAAATAGTTAATGATCTTTTTGCATGATTTATTGATGGTAAAGAAACAATTCTTTGTACACAACTTTGATTTAAACCAACATAACTCATCCAACCTATAATACTACCAAAAAAACAATTCCAAAATGTTGTTCGTTCTGTTAAATCCCAACTGAAACTGAAATTTTCAAAAATTATAATATTATTATAGATTGTTTGTTTTTTTTTTGCTTTTATTTTTTACTTAGTCATCCATAATCTTCCACCAGCACTTGCTCTAGCATATAACACTTCGAGTGATCCTAATTTTATAATAGCTATAAAAGCAACAGCTAAAACTGATCCAAACATTATTAAAGCTTGTAAAACATCAGTCCATACTACTGCTTTTATCCCACCCTAGGAATATTTAACAAAAAAAATATTTTTTTCTTTGTTATATTAATATATAAAATCTGATTTTTACTTACAATCATTGTGTAAAAGACACAAATTGAACATAACACTGTATTTATTAGGTGAAGATTCAAACCGGTTACTAAAAATAAATAATATAAAAGGTAAGATAAAATAATTAGTTGAATTTTAAGATTACAAATAATATTCTATTTATAAGTTTCTAATAGCTAAATGTTTGCATTTTTTTTTGAAATAACATACTTCAATATTAATAAACACATGGTAAAAATCTTGTCAGAGTTTTAATATTGAATAAAAAAAGAGTTTTAAAATTTGTATTCGAAAATAAATGCAAAGGCGAATCGGAAAGCGAAAGTTTAAGGGAATACTTCCGGTGACAAGCTATTTCATATTCGCATTGTACGTATTACAAATAAATTTTTATTTGAGGAGCTGTATCATCTGGAGTTCTTTGGGGTATAGGACGTTCTGTGCAGTCCTCCTTGTATCTCTGTTGAAATTTTTAAGAGGAAGCACTAAGATTTTTATTAGGAAAGGTTCTTATGGGTATATTATTATGGGTACATAAAATATCAAAAAAATAGAGTTAATAGTGAGCGCTTCAATGACAAATTGATAATCTAGTGGAGCCACAGTTGAGCAACGAATTGCTCTATTTTGCACCTTTACTAGGTATCCCAATATTGTTTGAGGAATTTCTGCCCAAATGTGTACATGGTACTCGATTCTAGACCCGATGAAGAATTTATAAACAGTTAGAATTTATAAATCTAAAGATGAGAAGAAGGTTTTACAGGGATACAGGAACTCTAAACATTTAGCTATTCCAAAAAATGATTAGACCAGTTCAATTTTTGGTTTAACTCAATTACCCAGAATGTTGAGGCTAAAATTAAATTAGTACCTAATTTAAATTGATGGAGAATAATTGAAACCGAAAAAAAAAAACAGAATTGTTATAATAAAAAATACAGACTAACTACAACTTATTCCTTACTAATTTTACATATAAGTGCTCTAACTTAGTCTAAAAAACTTCTTCCAAAAAATTATTTTAAAATGTTTTGATCTGAATTTTAATTATTTCCTTGGCATATAATTTTTATTTTTAATTTATAAGTATTTTTTTATTAAAATTTTTTTTTTATATGTAGTTAAATAATGTACTATATATAGATATATAATCAATATTTTCTATATATATATATGTATTAAATATAAAGCATATATATATATATATATATATGCTTTAAGGTATTTCAAAAATAAACTGAAGGCGGCCTGTTAAGAAATATCAATTTTTCGGTAATTTTCCGTTCAATTAAATAGACTTGCGCTCTGTGTAAGATTTAAATTCAAATTGCGTCGTACCTCAAGTTAATAAGTCTATATATGAGTCTCCTCAAATTTCAAATTAAAACTCTTACAAAATAATAATTCTGCTAAAAAATGCTAATAAAATATTTAAATAAATACATATGTGCATAAATGTGAAAATAAATTTCTTTATAAGTAATTGCATATCTTTAGGATTAATTTGATATTTAAATTTGTTATTTATTATATTATTGTATAACAAAATATAAAAATATACAATACCAGATAATATTATATACCTATGTACATTAGATTGTATTGAATTAACTTACGGCAAATTGAATAACAATTCAAAGAAAAAAAAAAGAAAAAAGTATTTAAAGCATGTTAATTGTAAAATAGGTAAAACAAAACCAAAATTTTATGGTTAAAAAAAAATTTAAAGTTTCTACTAACAAAAAAAAAATATTTTTTTTTGTTGATGATTAAAAAACAATTAGAAAATAAATTGCTTTCAAAAAAGCACTTATATGAGAATTATTAATATTGTTTACTATTAGTTTGGTTGTTACAGGTGTTTTGAATTAGAAAAAAAAAAAAAAATTAATAAGAATTGATAGGTGGTTTTATGGTATAATAAAAAAAATATGAAGAAGTAATTGAAAGAATTAATCGATTGTTATGAAATGAATACTCGAGCTATGATTGTTTGAATTGATTTAGCAACAAAAGTATAAAATGTGAAATCTTGATTTAAATATAAATACATATATATATATGTATATATATATAAATTGTTTTTTTTTTTTAATGTTAAAAGCAATTCTTTTTCAATGCTGATTGATTAGAATGTGTTTAAAATAGAATTTTAATAATAATTTGAATGTCAGTTAAAATTAATAACATTTTTGTTTAATGATCGCACAAAGAATGTTAAATAAAAAAATAAAACAAACAATAAGTGACTTTAAATGAATGTTTAATTTTTAATATAGAATTTTAATTTTATTACTTCAATTTTACTTTAATATTTTTTTCTGCTTTTGCCTTTACTGTTTAATTCTTTTAAAATTAAAGAATTGAGATAAGTTTTCGTCGTTACCACATTTTTGATTATTCAAGTCAAACAATTATTAATTTAAATAGAAAATTAAAATAATTAAATAAAATCGTCAATGCAACAATAAACCTAATTCTGATAATATTATATCATCTCTCATTAATACAGTATCTGAACCGATTTACGTATATATATATATATATACATATATTTATAATTTATTATTTATTTATATCATACAGAAAAATAAAAATGACACTACGACACTGAAAATTATTTTATAAATTACATAGGTATAATTAAAAATAACTTATTTACTTTTATAACATCTATATTCTATAATATCTCTAATAAAAAAAAACAATCACTTTAAATTAGAGTAATTACTTAATAATTTTTTAAAAATAATAAAAACAAATGAAAATTTTCATATTCAATTTTTACATATATAAACAAATTTATATATATATTAAAAAAATTTTTATAACCAATAAAATATGAATTAACATTCTAATTTTTTCTTTTGTTACAATTTAATTCTATCTATTTCTAAATCTATATATGTATTTAATTTGTCTAAACCATTACAATATGATAGTTATCTGGTTTGTTTTCAAAATGTACTGGTAATTTATTAGTTATAGTTTTTATTAACAATTTGTAAATTTTAATTATGATTAAAATTATTATCTCCCACCCTATGAGGCTAGATTTTGATTAATTAACTTGAACTTCGCCCAGTAAGGCTGATATCATATTTGTAATTAATTAACTTGAACTCCGCCAGTTATTGGCTGATATCATATTTATTCAGCAATCACATTATATAGCGAGCAAATAAGGTGTAGGAAAAATCTAAACAATTTGACATGGGTCGAATTTTTTAATGGCTAACAGCCTTCTAGATATCAAATTTGAACCCTTAATTAGTCTGAATTTATCAAATTTAAGTCTATGTGGCGTATGTTAAAAGAGATCCAATTAATGTCTGAACTCTTTGATATCAGAGTTAACAAACTAACACTAAGACTTTCCTAGCATATTTAACATCTGTAGTCTACATGATTAATTTCGCATGCCTTTACCAAATGAATAACCAAATGATTAACCAATAGAATATTACTTTTTCTTTAGTAAATTTTAATTTTTTTTATCCCTTAATTTTACTAACACTAATTAAGTATTTTAATGAATAGTTTAGTCTTAATTTTCTAAAAAAAAAACTAACCCAAGGAAATAATGACTAAATCAATTAATAATAAATTCTCAAAATGATGAATTAACTGATTCTTGTCTGCAATATGAAATATTTCTAGCAATAATATACCTGATACAATATTTTTAGTAAGCGGTTGAAAAAAAAATATTGCTAACAAGAATCCTAGAATCCTATACTAATTCTAATCCTATATTATTTCTAACAAGAATACTATACTAATTCTAAAAGTTCTTTCTTGTTTCAAAATTTCAGGTTCCTATCTAAAGGTGTGCCGGAGTTATGAAAAAAGAAATTTCATGCAAAATATGGTTTTCACATAACGGTAAATTTAAATAGTAAATTACAAAATATTGCATAATTTTGATATTGCTTTATGTATATAATAAAATTTCCCGTTTTCTGGCGGTTTTAGATTGCAAAAACTATTACGCAGAGCTTGAGATATATACATCTGAAAATGGGGCTTTTTCGCAATTTTGAAGAGCTGTAACTCTGGAATCCTATATAACTAAAATAAACCTTTAACACACGTTAAAATATATTACTGTAGCTATACTTTTAATATCTTTTCAGAGTAAAATGCGTATAGATGTTTAAAAATAGCAAATTTTCAATTTTTGAGCCCTAATAGCTCATAAACAGGGGGTGGCCCAAAACATTTTCTGAGCAAACTTATACTAATTTTCAAAGTTCTTTCTTGCCTCAAAATTTCAAGCCTCTATCTAAAAGCGTGCCGAAGTTATAAAAGTAGAAAAATCATGCAAAATTTGGTTTTACATAACGGTAAATTTAAATACTTAATTTAAAAAAAATGTATAATTTTGATATTATTTTACAAAGCTAAAAAAAATACCTGTCGAATGACGTTTTCCGATTAAAAAAATCTTAAGCATAATATAAGATATATACATTTAAAAATAGGGCTTTTTCAAAGTTTGAGGAGCTGTAGCTCCGTAATGAAAAAGTTGTTCCACAAAATTATTTTTTTCATGAGACCTACCCATTGTTAAAATTTTTTTTCTCTATCTTTAAGTTTAAGTTTTGTAAACAGACGGACGGACAGAGTGAAACTAATAAGCACATTTTTTCAAATTTTTTTTGGAAATGTGCTAAAAACATACTCGTGGTATATTTGCTAGAAAGTTTCATAAAAATTGTAAAAGGAGTTCAAAACAATAATTCTTTCGCAAGTTAAATATTTTTTGTAAAGTTATGAAGATAATTCGCTTAAAAGTCAACAATATCCTTCTAATATTTAAAAAAATAAGAAAATTCCTCTAAAAAGTAAAAAAGTATTATAATGGCAAGGATTTATAAACATTAATATATTTAATAAGTTCTAAAAAACTAAAATTACTATTTCCCAGCATTCACTTTTCGAAATAAACAGAAAGAAAACATAAATTTTATTTTCTATAACTATAGGTGTTTTTAAAAACTTTTCAGTAAAATTCTCGACTGCTAATGAAATAAATTTTTTTTACCTTTAATAAATAACCAAGGATCAGATTATTTAATTTTAAAAATTCAAATTAATCTATGATCAGCTTACATGTCAATCTCTAAATCTCCACTTATTTAATTAAATTTAAAAAATTATATTATCTTACATTATTGTTATACAATCTTAGATAGAATTCAATAGTTATTCATAATTCGACATACATATATTTGCATATGTACAATCAGTTTTCAATAAAACATAATAGTACATATCTACATGCATACATAATATAATTGTAAATAACATTAGTGATCATTCAATGAACAGTAACTTGAACATGAACTTGAACATGAAATTAACGTATCATAAAACAGAAAACAATAACAATGGAACAAAAAAAAAAAACTAAAACACTATATTTTTTTATTGAAAAGCTTACCTTGTGCAAATGACAGTGATGGTACAAATATATAAACCGGTATCATTAAATAAATTTTGAATAAAAATGCAAATGTTATTAAAGTTCTTGTTTTTTTATCAAATCTCAATTCTAAATACTGTTGAATATTCAATGATTAAAAAAATGTAAAATTATTAGTTAATTAGTTGATTAATTTTAAATTACAGTAGAATCGTGAAATAATTAACTTTTTAATTATTATGGTTAAGAATATTATAAAATGTCCAATATGATTTTTTTGATTTTTGTTTTGTTATATTAAAAAAAAAGCAAATAAATATTTTTACCTTCATGCATACGTAATATAAGGTGATTGTTATAGGAGTGAACAAATTTAATTTAGAGATTGAAGAAGAAGTTTGACAAATTACACCTACTTAAACTTTGAATTAGATATTTTTAGATAGTTCGAAAATACTATTTTTGATATATGTATGTTTTTTCATATATGTATGTTTTTCTTAATCGATTTTAATTTTTAATCGCTATTTTTGAAAATATGTATATATGTCTGTTCTTTTTTATCGTTTTTGATAAATATGTACTATGACTAAAGAAAATTTCAACATGAACATGAAGGCGAATAAAAATAAACTAACATAATAACGAAAAAAACTTAGTTTTTTGTCAAATTTTAGAATATGTTTGTCAATTTAAAAACTTTTTGAAGATTGATATTAAAATTCCGAATTTCAAAATCGCAGAATGACACAATCACGGATTAAAAAAGTGTCCGGAAATCAAAAATTCGAAATTTAAATTCGCAAAATTGTAAATCCCGGATGCCATCATACATTTTTTTTTTAAAATACTTTGTATTTAACTGAAAGATTTATTTTAAATTTATTCTTAATAAAAATAAAATAATTTTTATTTATATTTTTTTTTATAGATATTTTAGAGATTTTTATAGCTTTTTTTATAACTAGATATTTTATTACAACAAAAATAAATTTTTAAATGTAATTTAAATACTTTAAATATTTTAAGTTCTTTCATGTTGATATATGTATGTATGTAAAGAAAATAATTAGGAAGGGTTTTAGAGTTGGTTACAAAATCCGGGTTTCAATAATTTGTTTAGCAGCGGTTTAGAGACGTGCCACTATTTCAAATTCTTTCATATTGTACTTTTTTTCATAATAATTATTTTTACTTTAAATTTCGCGATTTTGAAATCCGGAAATTGGAATTTTGAAATTCTGCGATTTTGGCATGCGGGATTTTGAAACAGGGATAGTCATTCCGGGACATTAATATTACTCACACACTATTTGAGTTTAATTTGTGTCGTCTTAATTTGTATCAAAACTTTAGTTTCCTATAAAATTTTTTGAAAATTGTGGAAACAAGAAGTAATATTTTTATATATTGTTTTAAACCGGAAATGGTTATTAGATTAGATTATTTTAAACTCTGGATTTTCTATACAATTCTCGAATAAATTGTTATTAATTTAAAAAAATTTTTCTAATTATTTTTCAAAAATATTAATAAAAATAACGGAAATAAAGAAAAAATTTTAAATCTAAAATTCTACTTTTTTTAAATTTCCAATTTTTACTTCGAGTACAGAATTTATAGAATATGTATATTAACATTTATACTATGTTTTATATATTATTTTACATGTTTTACTGTATATACAATTTATAAGTATCATTTACTATTCATATTTCAACGATTCTTATTTGTAAATATTAATATGTTAATAGTATGATTCTACATAATACTTACTTAACACTACATATAAATAAAAAAAAAAAAAACATGTATGAAAAAGAATGGAAAAAAATGATTCCAGTTTATTTACTAAGAAAAGAAAATATTTCTAAAGTAAAATAATTTAATCATCTTTTAATAACTAAAGAGAGCAACTAACGTAATACCTGTTTTAAAAATCATAAAATGATGAAAATTATTTTCTTTTGAATAAACATAAATTATATGGAATATTTGGTAAAGTTATCTAAAATGCTCAAAAAAACATTACCTCGACTAAAATACTATACATTTGAATCCTTATAAGATTATAAGAATTTGAAAAGAAAATTTTAATAAGGGATTAGCAAAATTTATCATATTTTCAATTTTCAATTAAAATTACAAGAGAGAGATTATTAGAGATTATTAAATATATGACTATACTATATAGTCATTCATTATCCATTTTGAATAATTATAAAACATTAATTAATATAATATTATACTAGTATACCTATGGGGTCATAATTTAAAACGTATGATAATTACATTGGTGTAAGTTTTTAACTATTTCACGACTTTTGTACATAATTAAAAATATTTTTTTTTTTTTATTTTACCAAAACTCACTTCATAACAATTTGTTATATTATTATTATAAAAAACCGGCACAATAACATATAAATATATTGGTAAAACTGGAAATATTGCCAATATACACCATAAAAAATGTAAACCATATGAATATATTTCAGATGGCATTGTTATTATTGAATTAGCTGATAATTGACTAGCAATTAATGATATTGCAATTGGTAATGTTTTCATATTTTTACTACCCATTAAATATTCATCTGTTGTATTTTCTTGTTTTAATATAAAACCAAAATAAATACCAATTGCAGTTGAAATAACTAACATTAATATAATAACACCATAATCAATATAATTTAATAAAAATTTTGAATAATCAAAAGAAACGTTAGCAATTGTAGTAACACTTGTAGTAATAGAATTTTCATTTGTAGTTATATTCATAATATTCATATATGATGTACTCATTTCAATTGCTGTTGTTGTTGTTGTTGTTAATATTGATGATAATGCTTTTGTTGTTGTTTCTAAAATTGTAGGTAAAACTGTTGTAATAGTTGATTGTACAATATCATCACTATTATCATTATTAACAGTTGTTATTATTTCTTCTGTTATTACATTAGACATTGTTGTTGTTATTTCATTATCCATTTTTTTTTTTATTTATTTATTTGTTTACGTTTTTATTTTTTTTTATTTTTTATTTAAATTTTAAATGTATTTTTGTTTTTTTTTTTTTTAGAAAGCGACAAACTTTAAAATTTGCACTTAAACATAAATCAAAAAAAAAAAAAAAAAAAATCACGTTAAAACTAAATTGTATACTTTTTTTAACAGATATTTTTAAAATAATAGTTGACAATAAAAGCGACAAAATGTTAATTCTATTAATTAAAAAAAAAATTTTTTTTTTTTTTTTATGTTTAATATATTATTATATTTTTTATTTCATTTGAATTCTTTTATTTCCGATTTTAATATTTTCGGTTTATTTTTTTTTTTAAAAACTACATGTGAATTCATCGGCTTATGAAGCGAAACTAAAACTGGAATTTAAATTTAGCGTGTATGTTAAAGGTGTTTTATTATTTTAATTTTTGTTTTTTGTTTTTTGTTTTTTTTTTTTTTTTTTTTGAGAAAAAGTGTGCCAAATTGGTTGTGTAGGGGGTCGTCTTTGAACTGTTCAAAATTATGAAAAATAACTGACAACTATAAGAAAAGATTATTTCAAAGATAACACAGTATTACGATTTTTTTTTTTTTTGAAGATTCGAAATTTAAATTTAAAAATAGAAGTTATTTAGTAATAAGAAAATGGTATGTTTGGTATATTTTCGTGGGGTGTCTTATAATGTAGTAATTGGATATGGATAAATGTATACTCCATATTTTTAAAATTTTCACTTTAAATCATTTTTCATTTGTTTTATTCTTGTCATAATATACACGACAATGTCGAATATATAAAGTCTAGTGCGAATACATTTAGTTCCATCAGAGCGATGTTAGGTCCAAAATATTTAATTGTAAAAAATTATATTTTTATCTTATGTTTTAGAATTAAATATTATTGATATTATTGATTTATATTATAATTAAAAGGGTTACTTGTCTAATATATTGTTTTTTTAAATAAACTTTATTTTTTTCCAATTTTTTTAGTCTGCGTTAATCTATAAAAAATTTACAGGAAACTATAGATTTATCTTTTAAAAATTTGAAAAATTGTTATTTTAACTGTTTTTTTGTTAATATTTTTTTTAAATATGATTTTTTTGTTTTTTAGTTGATAAAACTGATCTTGAATTCACATTCACTTGAACTCGTAGTTTTTATATGAAAAAGTGACATTTGAGTTTAAGCTTAATTTTATGCATTTGACTCAGTATTACTATCTTGCGAATATGTAATACGAAATGTCAAATTACTATCTGTGTGACGTAGGAAGAATTTTTACTGTCAAGATATTTTTTTATTTAAAAGCCTCCTCTCCAAAAAAAAACTTATGAGATGAATGTTGAGAATTGCTTTTTTTTTATATTTCACCATTTTGAAATATGCGAAATGTCAAATTACTAACTGAATTACTAGCTAGGAAAATACCAAACTAGTAGAGAAGATGGTTGAAAAAATGTAATTATATTGTCGAAAATGTTGAGGGTTACCAATTGTAACGTAACTTAACCTAGCTTGAACATAATAGTGGTTTTCACTCTAATAAAAAACTATTATTAAAAAAAATATCATCCTACCATCAAACCACCAATTGTTTTTACTAAATAATGTATCTTAATGATAAATGGGATACGCATGTCATATATTAAGTTATCTCCATTAATATTACCCAGGTTGTATTATTTTTTTTACATTTTTTCCTCTACTGTAATGATGTAATCAAGGGACAGTTATTTGTCTAATATAAACATATGTTTTGATACAATATAAAAATTTGATTTTAGTTAAAAATTATACAAAGATTTGTTAAAGATTATGCACGTTATTTGTGTCTTACCATCTCAAAATTATCGAAAATATAATCTTAAATGCAGGCGCTTTTTATAAAAAAAAATATTTGTCGCTGTAAATCTTTTATATAATATATATATGTACCTATATTTTTATAGTATTGCAATACATTTTCCTTTTCGTTTATTTGTATTTCTTCATCATAAAAAAGTGGTTTTTTTTTCGCCTTAATACAAAACAATTAAATTATACCTTTTTTTTATCAAACAATTTTTTTTTTTTTATTTATGTATGTTTTTGCAATTAAAAAAACCAAATAAAAAATGTCAATAACCTTTTAAATCACTGTAAAATAATTTCTGCATTTATATACTTGTTTGTAAGCTGTTTATTGGAAAATAAATAAATATTAATATATTTTATTGTATATTAAACATTATTTTATTGTATATTAAAAATTATTTGGTAAGAGTTTTAAACTCTTCCCAAGTTCTTAAGTTTGTGTAGTTGAAATACCAAATCCTGAATTTTAGATTGACAAAAACTCAATACTATTACATATGTAATTAACAATTATTTTATTTTACCTGTTATTATTTTATGTTAGAATTAATTGTTAAGTGTTAACTGTTAGAACAAGAGAAGACTATCAGTCGATTTCAAATAATGCTAATAGCTAACAGTTCATACTGTTATATAATGTTTAATTAAATTCGTTGAAAAATTTAGTATACAATAAATCAAATCAAATCTCTATTGTTTAAGCACTAAAAGATAATCCACTAGTGAGTCAATAGCATTTCAACTATCGATACAAATTAAATAAATAACTAATTAAATAATAAATTAAATAAATAATTTGAATTCAGTAATATATATCGCAGATATAATACTACAATGTAATGATTATAGTAAAGTACAATATTTATTTGTATTTTAGAAAAGTTGTTTTAAAACTAAAAATAATTAATATAATTAAATCTTTTCGATAATTTGGTATTACAAACGATACATTTTTAATAGTAAAAATTTAATTTAAAAATTTCAATATCATCTGAACAATCAGATTTATGCTATTTTAATTTATGTATCAGAATGGTGAATTTAAACAAATTAAAAAAAAAAATTATGAAAAAATAAACACAACACAGGTTTTTTTGAATTGCAAACAAAATTGATTATGTGAAGAGGAGTATTATTATAGTTTTTTTGTTTTTCTGTTGATATTTATTTTTATTAAATTATTTTTTATTTATAGTTTCCGATTATTGAAGAGTTTCGTTTAATAATTATATAATGGTATATAATTATAATATTATTAAAGTTTTAATGAGATTTACATGGAAACAAAAATAAAAAAAATAATTGAAAATGTTTTAAATATTATATCCAATACGTCGAAAGTTGGGAAAAACATAAAATTTTTAAGTTTTGCCATTTTAGCATATTTGAATATATGCGTATAATATGTAAATCATTATATGATAATAGAAATTCAGTTTTTATTAGCAGTTAAATAAGCTAATTAATTAAAATTAGATTTTTACTTATAAATTTAAAAACAAAATAAGTTGCAGACACAAGGATGTGAAAATTTTAAATGATTCCCTAATTTTAATATTATTTATTTCGCATCCAAAACTGTCTTGTAAAGTTTTCTGAAAGAAATTCAAATAGTCTTTCGATTTTCAATTTTCGATTTCTTCCGATGCACCTGATCCGAAAGAATAGAAATGTAAATTAATAGATTTTGGAAGATTACATTTGTCTTCAAATGTGTTTATACCCGTACGATAGGATCGGGTATAATAAAATTACTCCTCCGTTTGTAACACCTCGAAATAAGCGAGCTAGATATACCTTCCAAGGTATGGATCGGATCAGAAAAAAATTCTAAGACTTTTGAGCCATGTCCGTCCGTCCGTCCGTCCGTCCGTCAGCACGCTAACTCAAAAACTAAGAAAGCTAGAATCTTGAAATTTACACAAAATATTCTTGGAGTAATTTGTAGGTTCCCTATTATTTTTGGTTGAGTTTGGACCAAACCTTAAGGTAGCTCTCGAACACCTAACTTTTAGATCCCCACATTTTTTTTGAAATAGAGCTATGAAATTTTAACTGCTGATAGATCTCACAAAAATATTAATTTTATTTTTAATAACTTTTTTTTGTAGCCCCACCCGTTACGGAGCTACAGCTCCCCAAAGGTTCAAAAAAGCTCTATATTTAAATTGTTATAGCACAAGATGTATAAGGTATATCTTCATTCTGAAAACGCCAAACGCCATTACTACTTTCATTAGCTTTAAAAGTATGTATACAATAAATATATATTTGTGGCATACGGTGTCTTAATTTACCGTTATGCGAAACTAAAATTTTGCAAAATCCTTTAACCCTTCTATCTTCTAAACGGTTAAAGTTGGAAACTTGAAATTTTGACAGAAGTTAGATCTTTGGAAATTAGTATGAGTCATTTCAGAAATTTTTTTTGTATCACTCCTTGTTTAGGAGCTGTAAGGGGTCAAAAACTGAAAATTTCCTATTTTTAAACACCTGTAACTTGAACACCTGTTAAAATTTTTTTGAAGTAGTACATAAAAATTAAAGCTTCAACATTATATTCTTATTTCTGTTAACAACTTTTTTAAATAATATATGGTTACTTTATAATTGACGAAAGTTGTTTGATTACTTGAGTTACTTGATTTTTTCAAATTTTCTAAAATTCTAACAAATTTCTTTAACGAATTTTTTCCATTTTGTTTTACTCGATAATTTGAAATTGTTGAGGAATGCGTAGTACAAAAAATGTAATTAAATAAACAACATAACGGTTGCTTGAAGAATTTTTATTTATATGATATTGATATATATACATACTTATATAATATCATGTTTATTTACATATCGTATATGTCACTAGTGAATGAATGATAAGAGTATAGATGTATATTATATAGCGCCGTATTTACATACATATATGTATTTTATTGTACTTATAAGAAATTATTCTGTCAATGGAATATTTAAATATAATATAATATAATATTTAAAATTATATTTACTATTTTGTACTAAGTAAATTTAATATACATTTACCGCTTAGTATTAAATGGTACTATAGAATATTTGAAAAAGTTTTGGATTGATAATCGTTATGTTAAAATCTGCTTTTGAAGAATGTATAAACATATAGTTTGAATATATGTACAAGCCATAATTCTAGAAATTATAAAATTCACCTAAATTATTTAAAAATACTAAAATATTAAAAAAATAGTATTGCAAGCAAAGTGACAGGCTGTGAACAAACTAACGGTTCGTACGGGTATCTAAGAGTTGACAAAGTCAACTGTATTCTTCCTCGTTTTGATAAAAAATTAATAAAAAATTGTATATAGCAAAGTTTTTTATGCCTTGAAATAATTTTATATAAATAATATAGGTTTTAAAATAAAGGTAATTTCTAAAAAATTAATTTTAACATGAGGGTGTTTTTCTACCCATCTATATTTTGTAATAATTTTTCTAAAAAAATTAGATTTACATTATGAAACAATTTTATTGTATATATCGCGACACGCAATTTAAATTTTGTTGTTTATTAAAGTATTTTATAGATTGAATTTTATGCAGTAATAACCAATAAACCGTTTAATAACTTTTAATATAAACATATATGGAATTTATTTAAATTATAAATTAAAAATTTTCATTATTATGAATTTTAAGTATATTAGTATATTTATAGATAGTCTTCCATTTGCACTAAAATCATTACCTTAAAATATGTTGATTGAGTCAAAAATTGAATATAACCATGGTTGGCCACCAATGACAATTACACGAACTTGAAAGACTTAATTTAAAAATATTAAAATTTTTCCTTTTTTTATTTTATACTGTAGATTGTAAAAATTCAAATTTGTCGCCCCTTTCCTATATACGAGTATTCAGGACCGGATTAAGACTCATAGATGCCCTAAGCATTTAAAAAAAAAAAAGTTAACAAAATTTTGCATTAGCCATCGTGAACACATTCTTCAAAATGTCGTCTAAAAAAAAACATGACTAGTAGCATAGCCTAAAAAGCTCCCGGATCTTGGTAATCAGAAGTCGGAGTAGAAGAATACTAGAGTTGTTTAAAATAGGCTAAAGCCAATGTACAATTGAATAACTTGAGTAATATTTATTTGTATGAAATTTTTTTTTACACTAGAAAAAAAAGTGACACTGTTCGTCATCGCCAAATTTTTGTGGTGCCTTAATTATCATGATGTCCTAAACATATGCTTAGTTTGCTTATAGGTTAATCCAGCACTGCGAGTATTGTATGCATAATGTATGAAGTTAATTCAATTTTTGTTTTTCTCATTAAGTATGAAATTTTAATTACTATTATGTCTTTATTATAATTAAATTGTTTTTAATTACAAACGTGACACATTCTTTCAATTTAATTGTGATTATTGTGATTAATTTTGTTATTTCAGACAAAAATTTTATTGTAATGCCATATAAAAAGTGCACTTAAAATTTAAAAATTTATAATTAAATTATCATTCATTCATAATGTCTAAATTAGGTGAATTTCTTTTGTATATATAGTATGTATATAACAGCAGCTATACTGTAAATAAATTAATCTTTGTATATAGATTTTATTATTGTTTAAAAATAGTTAAAAAACAAAAACATTTTATTTTTATTTTAATAAGTAAGTTTTGCGAAAAATTATTTTGTTACATTATCACGTACATAATATATTCATGTTATTTTATACTATAAAATATGATTAAGTTGCATATGCATGTCACATGTGAACTATAAAATAGAGGAAAAACTAAAAAATAAAAACAAAACGAGTACTTAAATAGAACTCTTTAACAATATACACTTAAAAAGGATTATATTTGTCACATTTCAATAATAAAATTCATAAATTAAGATTATGATTTGTATATAGACAAAATATCAAGTTAATATAAGCTTAGAAAGTTTAGAATATAATCAAAGTTTTTTAAAGTATTTAAAAAAAAAAATATTTAATTAAATTATGGACTTATTATATTTAGAATTTAGTGGTTGAACCGTTCGATTCACTAGACACAATTCCCACTCGGACGATTCCACTAGGGAACTTGTCCGAGTTAAATTGTGTCTAGCGAAATTGTGTCTAGTGGAATTATGTCTAATGAAATTATGTATAGTGGAACTGTTCTAGTAGAACAGGCTTGAAATCGAATTTAATATATTAACTATTGGCGCCATACAAAGAAAATGACTTTCTTTATATTTTTTCTTTAAACTAATCTTATACATTCTTTTAAAAACTAATCTAACCTTCAAAAACGATTTCTTTTGTAATAATTAACTTTCACGACAGTAAAGTATTCTAAATATCATTTTATTCTGAAATAATCAGTGAATGTCATGATATATTTAATTAATCCTTATAGAGAAAACTTAGAATATTTGCCAAAAGAATATTTGCTAGAACAATATTCTATGAAATTGCGGTTTTGAAAGCAGATTTTATCATCGATGGAAAGTTGAGTCATTTATGGACCTTTTGTTTTTTTTTTTTCCAGTCCTATAAAGACCATAGGGAATCCCCTAAGTCACTTATTATTCATATTTGACTAAGTTTCAGTTTCTAGAATCGTTAGTTTCATTAAGCTGTTTTTTATTATTCGTCTGTATAGCTATTGTGCAAGTTAATTGAGCATAAATATTCGTTTATATCAAATATCTACGTTAGTAAATGTTATAAAATTAAAAGATTATTCAAAATAAAAAAAATAAAAAAAAATAAAAATCTAATCTGTTATTAATTCTATTAAATTATTTTATTTATTTTATTATAATTTTAATTTCTGCGTTTTTGTTTTGTTAAAATTTCCTCAGTTAATTCTCAAATTTTGTTATATTTAACATACGATTCAATAAATAAAATATTAGTATTTTATGTGTGTACTAAAATTAAAAGCTTTGTTCTATAAAAACATTAAAACAAAATGTTAGTTAAACTATATGGAAAATTACTTTTTTTTTTTTATGAACATTTGAAAGCAATGATGCGTAAAACATATGTTACTATTATATAATATGTAAAATTGTTTTAAAAAGTAAACTACTAAAATTTTTATTAAAACGCTTGGAAAAAAAACAAAATGTTACTATTTTAAAATTCTGTACCTACTAAAATTACATATTCTCACATTTATAGATTAATCAATTAATTGAAAGTGCTTCCAAAACAAAAAAAAAAAAAAAAATATTTATACATGCAATATAAGAAAACATTTAATGGCGCTGTACATACTATATGTATATATATACATTCATAAATGAAAGGCAAGAAAAAAAAATACTAGTAAATTATCATATGTGTTCATGAGTAATGGTTCTAATTTTGGTTTTTTACAATATGGTTAAAAATTACTTTTGCCCTTAATCTGCTTTGACTTACTTTCTGCAGTGAACGTATCGCTTTCTTTGCAACTGCTACTTGCAAAATAATGATTCCACTATGCCAACATTATATAAAAGAGTTTCTATAATGCCACTTAGTCGATGAAACGTCTGTAAATTGTATATTAGTATTAAGTATTAAATTAAAAAAAAAAAATCATTCTAAATCTTAATTTTGATCATTTTCACTACATATAGTTGAATTTTCCCTAGTCTAAAGAGTAAAATAGAAATAGTACTAAATTGAACTGTAATACTGTTTTTAAAAGTGCCTTAACCTATTGTTTGGTCAAAAAGAGTGGCGGTGTTTAGTGGGTTTTTTTTTTTTTTCCTAAGGGAGGTGGGAATCTTCCAAAGACACCAAGAATTTCACCCTTGGTAGTGTCAGATTCTTACTGACTAAACCCATCTCCCCCTTTAGCCAATATAATGGGATGAAACTTTCACCTGCGAACGCAGTATATTGGCTAGGGAGTAGGGATAGGAAAGGATAGGAAATTAATACGGAAACATTGAATTGGGAGTGGGACTGTAAGGAAACAATGAATCCGCCTATTATTATTACTATTTTGCTAACAGTGACTAAAACCGTCACAACAGTTACAACATGTAGTAGTAGTATATAGTACTACATGAGGTAATCATTGAAGGCAACCCCCACTGTCACTGTAGCGGCTATTATTATTGGTATTAATATTCTTATTAATATTATTATTTTACTAAAGAGTCAGCGCCATCAGTGGTACAACGTGCAGCAGTATATAACACCTTACTTGCATGATATAACCAAAGATAGATCCACTGTAGCAGCTATTATTATTATTACTATTATTATTATTATAATTATTGTTATTATTACTATTACTATTATTATTATTAATATTATTATTGTTATTATTACTACAGTTAATTATACGATATACATTATTACGATATAAAAGTACTACATATTTTTTATTTATGATCTGACCGAGGTTTGAACCCAAGACCCTTCGATTGAAAGGTTGGCAACTTAACCACTGCGCCATGAGTCAGATAAATCTTAAAGTTGCATACGTCATTGGATAAATCGTGCTCATATCACTCCTCTTTAGCATCTTCCTAAATGCAATTCCCACCTATTTCCGTTAAAACAAAAATCAAAAAATGTATAAATAATTTCGAATACTTCAATCATTTTAAATTTTTCTAAGCGCCAGCTTTGAAAAATATAAATTTAAATTAAATGATAAAAAAAATTAATTTGATTACAAATGAATTTGTTTTTCGAAGAACCATAGTAAATTGTTAGTAAATTAAAATAACATTTAAAAGTTTATTTAACATTTTTTATTTAAAAATTTCAATTAAAAATACTTCAACAACAAAATGTTTTATGTACCGACATTATATGTATTATATTGACTTAAAATCAGTTAATTATTATAAAATAGCCAGAAAAATTTCATGGTTAGATGAAAGAAATAATTGTAAATAATATTAAATTGTACATAAATAATTAAAAAAAAAACAAAATAAAATTTGAATTATTTTTAAGACTATTGAAAAACTAAAACGTACTAAACATGACAAAACACGTACAAATGTACTAAAATTAAGAAATATTAAAATGCTGTAAAAATAACAAAATTTTAATTTATTGTCATAAATTTTGTATTGAATATTCATTTAGTAACTAGTTTCTAGAAAATTTAAAAAAAAAAATTAAAAAACTTTGAATACAAAATTTAATTTATTAAAAATTAATTTGAATTTTATTGTTGTATATGAAGCACTGAGAAATAGGTCTAAAGTAATAGCATCTAAAAGTAAAAAATCAAATAATATTTAAAAAATGCAAAATTTATTTTAGTTGTTATTTCATTTATATATTATTTCATAGCGAAATAAGATCTAACAGTAAATAATGTAAATATTTCATTTCTCTAAAATTGTCTTCTATAAATTTCTCTAAAATGTCAAAAAAAAATGACTTTTTTATAACTCTTGGTTGAAGAATTTTTTTTGTTTTTGTTTTTTTTTGCATATCACTGGACAGGAAATTACACAGCCCTTCCTGTTCAGGTGTGGGTGTAAATGTCGTAAGGGGGATAAGAGTTTATCCCCCACACTTCCTCAATGTTTACAGCGTATTTTATACGCTTTTACCCACTAGGTCACCGAGGCTCCGGTTAAAGAATTTAATATAATTACTGATAGGGAGTCAGTCTTTTTGTCGAATAAAATGTCGAATGTTAAATAATTTTTTGATGCTAAAATATCTATGTAAAAAAATAATTAGAAAACTGTTTAGAGTTGGTTACAAAATCAAACTTCCAATAATTAGTTTAGCGGTAGTTTTAGAATGACAATCTTTACTATTTTAAATTCTTTGATGTTGAAATATGTGTGTAAAAATATAATTTGGAAGGACTTTAGAGTCGATGATAAAGTTTTTTTTAGAAATGGAAATTCAGTCAAATAGCTTAGCGAACAAAACATTAACGAACTTTTTTTTAACTGTTGTCTATCGACTGTACACGATGTTTTGTAAGTTTTTATAATAAAAATTATAATATTATAAACTTTGGTTTTGTTTTAATTTTCGAAAAATAAATTTATTTATTTTAGACCTTATTTCATTTTTAGCACATTTCCAAAAAAATTTTTGAAAAAATGTGCTTATTAGTTTCATTCTGTCCGTCCGTCCGTCTGTTTACAAAACTTCTACACCGTTAAAGATAGAGAAAAAAAATTTACTATGGGTAGGTCTCATAAAAAAAATAATTTTGTGGAACAACTTTTTCATGTAGCCCCCCCCATTACGGAGCTACAGCCCCTCAAACTTTGAAAAAGCCCTAGTTTTAAATGCATATATCTTATGTTCTGCTTAAGATTTTTTCAATCTGAAAACGTCATTCGACAGGTATTTCTTTTATCTTTGTAAATTAATATCAAAATTATAAAATTTTTTTAAATTTAGTATTTAAATTTACCGTTATGTGAAAACCAAATTTTGCATGATTTTTCTACTTTTATAACTCCGGCACGCTTTTAGATAGAGCCTTGAAATTTTGAGGCAAGAAAGAAATTTTAGAATTAGTATAAGTTTGCTCAGAAAATTTTTTTGGACCACCCCCTGTTTATGAGCTATTAGGGCTTAAAAATTTAAAATTTGCTATGTTTAAACACCTGTAACTTAGGAACCTATACACATTTTACTTCTGCAAGATATAAAAATTAAAGCTACAGTAATATATTTTTACGTGTGTTAACGGCTTTTCTTAGTTATATAGGATTCCGGACTTGTAGCCCCCCAAAATTTCAAAAATGTCCTATTTTAACATTTGTCCTTATTACATGAAATTTTCAAATTTTTGTGTAAGTCACACTTCTAAACAGTTTGTATTGAGTTTTGGAAATGTGCCCTTTTAAAAACCGTTGGTTTACATTTTACCTAGTTTTTTTTATTTTTAGATTTAATTTCATTTCAATATTATAGGTTATTTCATTTACAATTAGACCACCACAATTGCGAAATAGGACTTAAAAACAATAGAATTTTCGATGTTATTTCTTATTTTTTACTTTTAGACGTTTTTTCTTTAGACGCTATTTCACAGTGCATGTAATTTGTATATGTTCAACTATTTACATTGTATTTGTTAAACTATTTACGATTATTTAAAAAGAGATAGGAACTGTATAATTTGTGAAATATAAAAATATATTTTTTTTTTTTAAACAGAAGCTATAAAAATAAAATTCGACAATAAAATTTCGAGATTTATTATTTAACATAAAAATTTTTATTTTATATCACAAATGATATTTATATACATTCAATATATAATTATTTTATTACGATTAGACTAATTTAATTGATTGACAATATTAATTGACATCAAACTAGCATGTTAAATAATTGTTTTATCCTCTGGACATATAATAAAATTTTTTAAAAATATTTTCATATAATAATTTAAATGCTATATCAATCTGGTAAGATTGAATAATTGGTAAGTGGCTCCAGAAATAATCATATCAATGTATTCTTTTCAACGAAATCTGTCGAAATAATTGAAGATGAATGAGCTATAGCACGTCTTATAATTTATAAATAGGTTTCGTTTAGTTCTTTCATCATCTGGCATCATTTCAACAGATTTCGTTGAAAAGAGTACATTAATATAATTATTTAAAATATTTAAATTATTTAATCAATAGATTATTATAATTAAAAATCTTGCTTCATACTCCTTTTAATGCTATATTATTGGTTTTTCTTTTTAAATTGCCGATGAATTGGTATCTTCAATTCTTATTCTACTTACCTATACCTTTTACTATCTTATCATTTTTCTGTATGCTATAGATTGAGTTTAAATGGAAGTTACCATCTGCACTCTATGAGACATATAAAACATTCACTCTATAAAGAAATCTGTAATCCTGTCGTATGAAGTGTTAGAAACAACAAAAAAGAAATTAACTAAAATGAAGTATAAATTCGTTGACTAAAAGCAGTCGAACGGACTGCTTTTGGCTAAATGGAAGTTACCATCTGCACTCTATGTAGACATATAAAACATTCACTCTATAAAGAAATCTGTAATCCTGTCCTATGAAGTGTTAGAAACGACAAAAAAGAAATTAACTAAAATGAAGTATAAATTCGTTGACTAAAAGCAGTCGAACGGACTGCTTTTGGGTAAATGGAAGTTACCATCTGCACTCTATGTAGACATATAAAACATTCACTCTATAAAGAAATCCGTAATCCTGTCCTATGAAGAGTAAGAAACGACAAAAAAGAAATTAACTAAAATGAAGTATAAATTCGTTGACTAAAAGCAGTCGAACGGACAATGCGAAAAATTTTTTAAGGATATTTTTTGATCTTTCAATGTTATACTAAATGATGACTTCATATTACTTTTACATTTTTTTTTAAATAGAAGCTAGTTTTTAATATGTTTGATTAATGTTTTATTAATTTATTTTTTTTGTTTGTTTTTTTGTTAAAAAAAATTTTTTGTTAATGAACTCTAGATTGAAATTTGTTATGATAAAAAAAATTATGCCGGATTTTCAATTAATTTGGGGAATATTTGTTTTTTCTTTTTTTAGTTTTTCGGCGGTTGATTAAAAAAAGTTTTTTTTTGTTGTTTTTTTATTTTTTATAATTTTTTGTATTATTTTATTCTGACAATTTCATAGCCTTCTTCTATTATATGTATATTTTTGCTTCTATTCTTTTTACAAAAGCAGCAGTATAATATCGCTTCATATAATCTCTTCTTTAATTATATTTATATCTGAGGCTTTATTTAACTTTTCTTAATTTGACCCCAGTTCATGCAATTTCGACTTACTTTATACACAATAGTCATATACAAAAAAATTATCGATGATTGACACTAAGAAGATTATATGCAAGCGTTTATTTGTCATGATTTCTTAGGTAATATTGAAAAGACTTTATTTAATCTGACCCCAGTTCGTGTTATTTTGACTTACTCTAAAACAGTTACTAAGAACATTGTTAGAAAGTTATTTATTACAACTCTAGGTTTTGAGTGATCAAAGCTGATTCTCTTGATTCTTACCAAAACTCTAAATACTTATCTATTTTTTTACTAAATGTTATGCTAACATTTTCTGAATCTTAGATTTAATCTTAAGGTATTGGTTGTTTATAACTTATCATTTTTTGTAAAATTTTAAATTTTAAAATTACGAAAAAAAAATTTATTTTTAAAAACATTTTTAAAATTTTCGAAATTAAAAAAAAATATATATGGATATAATATACCTTTGATCATATATATATACATATAGATTGAGTATTATAAAAAAAAATTGTACGCATTGTTCTGTCCTTAGAAAAAAAAATAAATAAAAATTATGGATATGGTTTGGATTAACGTCCGCGTCTTAAATATAGGTAGTCTTTGAAAATTTTACATGTATAGTGATTTTTTTGAAAGTTTTAATTTTTTTTTATCAAAATTTCCAATTGAAACTGCAAGATCTCAAAAACGGTAACACCGTTACAATTATGTAGAAAATTGTTCCTGTATATTATCGTTGACGAAAGATATAACGGATAAAGTGAAATACTAAAAAGTAAGTAAAAGTAAAGTAAAATAAAAGGAAAATTTTCAAATAATCAATTTGACCTTCAAATGACCTTGTCGGTCAAAATGGTATTCTATGAAATGTTGGTAACATCACTAAGTACCGTTATAAAAAAATTTCATTTCAATAGGTACCTATATTTATTCACGTTCCCTGAATTGTTAGAAGGCGTGTTAATATTTTTCAACTGAAAGTTCTGGTTTTGTCTTGAATGCAATGTAATGGAATCGAGTTTTTGTATATCCAACATATCTCTCCATGATAGCTTTGATCAATAAAGTACAATGTTGGTTTCATTTTTTAAATCTACAAAGATATTTCGTTCTAGTATTGTTCATTTTACATTGATACATATTTTTGTAGCTAGCTTTTTGATCAATATTAGGTTATTTTTTTGTTTGTTTGAGCCATTTGTTTACGAATTTCTTTTTCTGGAAGTTTTGCTCCTATATTTAAAATTGTCTTCCATTAGACTCTTTGTCCTGAATTTTTCGGAAAGCTTTATAATTATTATTATAATTTAAGTATTGTTTAATTTATAAGATTTTTCTCTTAATATGTAAATTTTTAGCACATTTCCCAAAAAATTTTGAAAATATGTGCTTATTAGTTTCACTCTGTCCGTCCATCCGTCCGTCCGTCCGTCCGTTTGTTTACAAAACTTCTACACCGTTAAAGATAGAGAAAAAAAATTTTAACCATGGGTAGGTAAAATAAAAAAAATAATTTTGTGGAACAACTTTTTCATGTAGCCCCATCCATTACGGAGCTACAGCCCCTCAAACTTTGAAAAAGCCCTATTTTTAAATGCATATATCTTTGTTCTGCTTAAAATTTTTTCAATCTGAAAACGTTATTCGACAGGTATTTTTTTTAACTTTATAAATTGATATCAAAATTATACAATTTTTTTAAATTTAGTATTTAAATTTACCGTTATGTTAAAACCAAATTTTGCATGATTTTTGTACTTTCATAACTCCGGCATGCTTTTAGATAGAAACTTGAAATTTTGAGGCAAGAAAGAACTTTTAGAATTAGTATAAGTTTGCTTAGAAATTTTTTTTGCACCGGCTGTTTAAGAGGTATTAGGACTGAAAAATTGAAAATTTGCTATTTTTAGGCACCTGTAACTTAAGCACCTGTACAAATTTTTCCTCGGCAAGACAGAAAATTAAAGCTCCAGTAATATATTTTTACGTGTGCTAACGGTTTTTCTTTCATATATAGGGTTCCAGACTTACAGCCCCTCAAAATTCAAAAAAAGTCCTATTTTCACATATTTTCTTATTACAAAAAATTTCTTAAATTTTATTTTTTAAATTTTCAAATTTTTGTGCAAGCCACAATTCTAAACAGTTTGTATTGTGTTTTGGAAATGTGCGTTTTTAAAAACCGTTGATTTACATTCTACCTTGTTTTGTTTTATTTCAATACATTTTTATTTTTATACTCTATCATCTATATGAATATATGATTAAAGGACATATAAAGTCTTTTAATCATTAAATTTTGACAAAGAGAACATTTTTTCAACTCACATAGGTAGCTTTAAATAAACATTAAGTGATTTGTTTTTGTTTTAAATTAATTTAATTTAGATAATCAGAATTATCTAAATACCTTAAATTTCAATTCAAGAATAAACTTTGAAAATACAAATTATAATTTTAATTGCAAAATAATTGCTACTTGTGTAATAGTTTTAGAATAATACAAAAAAACAAAAAAAATTCTACTATGACTTAAGTATCATAATTAAATTTTATTGTATCTTTAAAAAAAATTAAGGTTCATTTGTTTTTTAATTAAAGTTTTTTTTTTTGTTGTAAGAAGTTTTGAAAAGAAAATACACTATTTATTTATAAATAATTTTATTTTAATTTATAGAAAAATTAATTTTTTTGCACAATAGTTTCCATTTCGAAATCTTTTTCTGTATCATCCCATTGCATTGTTTCTGGTATCCATTTAGTTACTAAAGGTGACATCAACATTGGATTAATTTTCTTTAAAATTTTTTTATAAGTCATTAATTTACTCCATGGTATGCCTAAAAACCATATTATAAACGATGCTATAAATGAATACCAATAGAATGAAATTTTAAAAAGTGGTCCAGCTTCATCTTCATATGAAAAACTTTCAATTCTTTTAATATAAGTTATATTAAATTCTGTACAATTTTCTGTACTGATTGATAATGTTGTATCTTGTAAAAGACCAGTAGTTTTTTGTAATAAATTTCCAAATTGTATTAATATTGATATACATATACTAAAGTATGTGGCTCGGAATGCTGCCTATGTATATAATACATAAATAGTATATAAATAGTGAAAAAAAAAATATATATATATATAAATTTATATAAAATTACAGAATATCTAATTTAATTTTATAATTATATATTTTATAGTCTATACTTACATCACCAATACCTTTCGGATATAAAATTCCAAATAAAAATAAACCGGCAAAAAAGCATTGTGCTACACCGGATGCCGTCATTACAATTTTTATAATCCAATTGAATTTTTCAATAAGTAAACCACCGACAATTGAATAGATACCGGTAACAATTATTATTGTTTTCATAATAAAATTAGAACGTTTACCATTATTTTTTTTCTTTTGTTGTTTTAGATTATTTAAATTTGTTGATTCATCAATTTTAGTGAAATAATGACAATATATAATACCAGCTATATTATTTAAATTTGCAGACATTGTACTAACAAATAATAGAAAAATTTTATTTAGTATGTAATTAAATACAATTTTTTTTTGGTTTTTTTTTTTCAGTTTTACATAAAATAAATACCTCATAGATGCACAAAACAAACATCCTATATATAAACCTGGGATAATTTTAGAATTATCTATTAAGTCGTCTATAAAGAGCGTTATTAAATCATTGGTAATCTAGAATTAATGAAGGTAACAAATAGAGTATATAAATAAAATTAAAAAAAGGAAAATTTACTCCAACATTCAATGGATCGCATTTGTAAAATCTGGAATACATAGAAATACCAATAAAATATAACATTAAGGATAATATTGTTGAACCGACAGCAAATAAAACAATAGATCTAAAAATTATATGAATAATAATTTGATATAAGATAGATTTTTATTAAAATTACTTACGTTCTTGCATCTTTAATAGATTTGACACATGATATTCTTTGTATTGAAATTGGTTGAAATCCAAAAAAACTAAACCAACCAAAACTACCACCTATTAATGTATTCCAAAATGTTGAACGTGTTGTAAAATCTAATGTAAAACTATAAAATGGTAAAATGTTAATATATGTAGTTAAAAAAAATTATTTTTAATTTGAAAATGTAATATCAAATTTGTGAAAATCGAGTATATAATTTAAACTAACATTCGTTTTAAAGTAAATAATATAAGTGTTTATAAATAATTGATTAAATAGAATTACTCTAACTTGTAAGTTGGAAAACAAACAACAGACAGAAATGCCGAAAATTAATATGTATAAAATAAATAAATTGAACTAAATTTAAAAGTTAATCGGAGCAGTTACTTGTGTCCTAATTCTTTTAATTCATAAAAAAAGGCTTATTTCAAATTAACTTAAATAAGAAGCATTAATATGATCGTTAAAATAAAAGAATGATTCCTTCAAACAAATCATTTTAACTAGATTTTTGAAAATTGCATACTTATAGGATGAACTTATTTCAGATTAAATATTTAATAGAAATTAACTTTTTAATATTAAAAAAAATTATAATTTTAAAATAGTGCTATTAATTTCTCTATTAGATAACATATTTTTTATAATAAAATATTTTTATTGAACTCAATGTTTTAATTTTTGTTATAAACTTACTTAGTTGCATATAATCTTCCTCCAATATTTGCCCTTTTAAAAATCTCTCCAAAATCATTTTTTACAATAATTAATAATAGAATTACAATAATTGTTATAAAAATGATTAAACCTTGTAGTACTTGAGTCCAAATAACAGCTTTAACACCACCCTAAATTAAATTTTTAAATAAATAAAAAACAAAAATAAAGAACAATTAAAAACAAATTTAAATTTACTCATTTTAAATTCTTATTTCAGCATTAAGGTAAAAAATAAAATAATGGTAATCATAGGTAAATATATATAGATATATATAATATATATATATATAATAGCAGTCAAATAAAATTTTGTAATAAAAAAATAAAAATCTTACCAGCATTGTATAAGATACACAAATACAGCAAACAATTCCATTAATTAAATGAATGTTAATGTTAGTTACTTTAAAAAAAGTGGAAGAAAAACAAAAAAAAAAAAAAAAAGAAAATATTAAATTCAAAAATAAATAAATTAACGAAAAAAAAAGTAACATGAGTTAAATCTTAAAATTATTTTGTTTAAATTTTATTTAATTGTCTATAATAAATACTTGAAGTATGCAGAATGGTTAAAAAGTTTTTAAAATGAATTAAAATAGTTTTGTGTTTAAAGTTTAATCAAATTTTAGTTTTCTTTTAATATTTTTAAACTTCAACCAATTGTTATAAAGTGGATGGAATCAATCTAAGTAAATATTTTATTCCAACGTATATAGCAACTGAATAAACATATAATTTCCCACATGTTATTATTAAATTTGAAAGTTTTGATCTGCAAAATTCGATGAATATTGATTTTAGTTTGAAATAAGATGAACATTGGTACTTAAATTATAAGATCCGATGCAGAACCAATGGCACTAATCAACGATGAAGATGTAATAAAATTCATTAGAAGTCAAAGTATAAAATCGACGGGTCATGTAATAAGAAAGCCTCGAGATCGTTTTCAAAAATTTATCTTTGAGGCCAAAATAATTGATTTACGTCATAGAGGCAGAACTAGAAATAAATGGATAGATATCGAAAATAACTTAAGGGTAGTAGGTGTTCGGAACTGGAGAACAACGGCAGTATAACGAGAACGTTGGTGGAGTGTTTTAAAATGAGATCAAATACTTTTACAATGTTTTTTATCTTTGCAAATTTTTTAATTAAAATAATAAAACATGGTTTGTTTTTTTAAGGGAGGCGGGAATCTTCCAAAAACATTAAGAATTCTTTCTTGGTAATATCAGATTCTTACTGACTTAATATATCTTCCCCTTTAGCCAATATAATAGAATGAAACGTCTAACGTAGTATATTGGATGTGAAGTAGGTATAGGAGAGAATAAAAAAGGATGCGGAAAAATTGAATTGCCTATTACTATTGTCCTAACAGTGACTATAACCATCAATAGTTGCAACATGCAGTAGAACATAAAACCTTCCTGTTTGAGGAAATAATTGAAGGCAACTCCACTGTTACTGTAGCAGCTATTATTGAGGTTTCAGCACAAAACCATCCAATTGAAAAGATTGAAAGTCTTAATCACTACGTTATAAGTCAGATAAAGTATTTTAAAATGATACATCTTCTTGTTATTATATCATATTAGTTTATAAAAATCCATGTATGTTGCTAAAATATTGATAAGAAATTATCTAATAAATTTTAAAAGGGGGTCTCGGTGGCCCAGTGAGTAAAAGCGTATAAAATATACTGTGAATACCGAGGGAGTTTGTGTTCGAATAATACACAAGTCGTTAGAATAATTATCCCTTAAAATAATTTATTTAAAAGGATCTAATGCTTAAAACTTTATGAATTTAAGTAAAAAAAAAAATCAAATTTAAATATCTTAAAATTTAAAAACTTTTTAATTTTCCTTTGTAGTATTTAAGTACATTTCAATTTGATTTAAAACAATGCCAGACAATTTTTTACGTATTTACAACTAAATAAATATATTTATACAGACACACATACACACAATTGTATATATATATATATATATATATATATAAATATATTATATAAACTTACTTTGTGAGAAAAGTAAAGATGGTATAAATATTAAAATTGGTAACATTAAATAAACTTTGATGATGAAAGCTCCCGTAACCAAATTTCTTGTCTTACTGTCGAATCTTCTTTCTAAATACTTTAAAACAAATAAAAAAAAAAAATAAAATCAAAAATTGTAAATAAAAAACGATAAAATAAATACGATAAAAAAAGAATAAATAAATATAAATATAGATATATTGTGATAATAATTATTTATTTTGTTTCATTGTTCATTTGGTGAAGTGAGGAGAAATCAGATGAATTCAGGTGATAAATGATGCGATAGTTCATCGTATCTAATATTAACCGTTGTATAAAACAATTAATTTTTAATGATTAGACAAATTTTTTTTATAAAAAGTACTGTTATTTTTTTTTTTTTAAAGAAAAATTTATGATTTTCAATTTAATTTGATGGATATTTGAATTACAAAAATTATGGAAATTGAAATGACATTTAAATGTGGTTAAAATTTTAATTATTATCTTTCTAATCAATTTAGAAAATTTATGAAATATTAATTGATTAAATAATTTCCGAAACACCTAATTTTAAATTTACAAAAAAAAAAAAAATTTTTTTGTAATTTATTACTTTAAAAATAATTCTGATTTTTTAAGCTTGAAATAAAGTGGGGCATTAATAAATTATGACGATTGTAATCAGTAAAATGTATTAAAATAAACTCTAAAGTGATAGGAACTTAATAATGGCTATTTATAGATAATTGAAATATCTATATATGACAGTTAATATCCGGATTTTCTTAAACAAAAAAAAATACAACACAATATAAATTAAGTGTACCCGACTACCGATATCTTAATAGAAAGACAATGGAAAAAGATAAAAAAAAATTGCTTAAGGATAAATCATTTATGTATTTATAGTGATAATATCGTAATGTTCCGTACTTACAGTATTATGTCAATTTATGTTTTTTTAATAAATTCGGAATATCTATTTTTAGAACTTATCTATAGATTATATTTAAAATAAAAAGCATACATATTTTACTTGTATAGATATGAAATGTTTTTGGGAAAGTTATGGGAGTGTATCGAAAACTCACGTATCGAAATGTCGTGTTTCAAAATGTCGTTCTTTTATAAATCTCGTTTTTTTAAATCTCGCGCTTTTAAATCTTCCAAGTTAAAATCGCGCATTTCGCCATATTTTTAGAAAAATCTCGCAAAAAGGTAGAAATGGTAAAAATACAAGAATTCCAGTATTTTTGTTAAAAACAAAATGTCGTATAAAAAAATACGAATAGTCAAAAAAGTTTGAAAATAAAATGTAAAATTTCTATGTTTAAAGAGCTGGTTATAAAATCAACTTTTATCAATGATAAAATATGTCTGTATATAAAAAATATAATTAGAAAGGATTTTAGAGTTGATTACAAAATCAGAGTTCCAATAATTTGTTTAGCAGGCGTTTGGAAGCGGCAGAACCCACTACTTTAAATGCCTTGCTGTTGAAATATGTATGTAAAAATTAGGAGGGATTTTAGAGTTGATTAGGAAATCATGATTGCATTAATTTGCTTAGGAGGGATTTGTGGGGGGCAGCTCCCACTATTTTAAATGCCTTGTTGTTGAAATATGTATGTTAAAAAATAATTAGGAGGCGTTTTAGAGTTGTATTGTATATAGGTGCAACATTAATTGAAATTAGAAATTTTTTTTGTGGAATTTTTTTGTATAAATTTTATTTTTTGGATACCCAACCCACCCAACCTAATTAATTATTGAAAAAGATATTAAAACGCGAGATTTTGAGACACGAGATTTTGAAATGCGAGATTTCGTAGCCAATCTGAAAGTTATATGACATTAAATTGTGAATGACATGAAAAAAAAAAAAAATAATTTTAACTTACCTCAAAACAGTTCCAAATTTTATTATCATAAAAAATTGGTATAATAATAAATGAAATGATTGGCAATATCAAATATAATGCTAAATCTGACCATATTGCATGTAATCCAAAACGATAAATTTCAACTGGTAACGTTAAAATTGTAATTACAGATATTTGACTAAAATGATTTTGTAAATTTTTTATAGTATAGGTGCCTAACTAAAGATTTATATTATTTTTTAAATTTAAATATAAAATTTAATATTTTAAAGTTTATAAAAAAGTTTTAATAGATATAGTAAAAAAAATTTTTTGTGATTTAAAATCTAGATGATTCTTTGTTTAGTCGTCTTTACATTTTTTTAATTTATTTATCTTAAACAACTTTGATTTAACGATTTATAAATAATTTATATTATTATTTAAAACTTACCTAGTAATTAACGAAATAGAAACTGGAATCACATTAATATTACGACTGCCAATTAGATATTCATCTAAACTATTTGATGGACTATTTTTTAATTGAATTCCGAAATAAATTCCAATACCCAAAAATATTAACAATAGTGTAATTAAAAATATATAATCAAATAAACTAAATATTAAATGCATTTTAAATTACAAAAAAAAAAAAAATACCAAGAACAAAAATTTTAAATCTTTCGAAACTTTCTTCTTCTTCTTTTAAACACTTTTTAAAAATGATATGCAATTTTTAATCAAATATCTATTATGTGATAACTTGAATTAAAAATTATATAATAATATGAGATTTATTATCTGAATGCATTTAGAATAAAATTTTTATCATTATCATTGATTTTTTAAATCTTTATTTCAACAAATTACCATATTATCTATAATTTTTTGTTATTAAAATAGTTTTGTTTTTAAATTATCCAAGACACCAACCATTTTCTTTATTCTTATTTTCTAACACTAAACAAATGCGAATACGGAAATTATATACTTTTTTTTAACTTTTAATTAACAATTTTATTTTCAATTTTTATTAATTTAATTTCAATACCCAGTAACTCACAAATTTTAATTTTTTTTTATTTTTCTGTCATAATAAACCGAATTTTTTTTTTTTAATAAAGCACGAATTGTTCAACGTTAAACCTTCATTAACTATAAAATAATTATACAAAAAAAAAATAATAAAGTAATTAACTATTTTTTATTGCTAGAATCTATAATTTTTTATTTTGAACTTATTATTTTGAGTATAAGATCTATGTCGAATAAAAGATTACAAATCTTATCAAAATAAATTTGATTCGAAATAACTCATTCTTTCTGCTCATTCAAATCTTATCAAAACGTATAGTATTTTTTTATTGTACTCATTTTTTTTAAATTTTTGTTTATTATTTAATTCAGTTTTGATCCCTATTTCATTTTTGTTTATAGTTCTTTATTATCTATATATAGTTATAGAGGCTCAGTGAAATAACTCTTAATGAAATAAATCCTAACATTTTTAATGAAATAACTCATAACAATTTTTCATACAAAGTTAGAAGTTATTTCATAATGAAATTATTCCTAAATTCTTAGGAATTATTTCAATAAAATAGGTTTTATTTCATTTTTTTAGTTAAAATTTTTTAATTGTTAGGAGTTAATTCATTAAATTGTTAGGAATTATTTCATTTCAATTGCTAAAATTTATTTCATAGGAAGAATTTTAGAGTTAGATACAAAATTGAGGTTGTCCCTTTTGTCCAACGTATTTATCTTTGATTTGGAAAAAGGAAATATACATTAATTTCGTATCTAACTCTTAAACCTTCCTAGTTTCGCCTAAGCGAGATTATGTATTAGGATGAATTTTAAAGTTGGTTACAAAATCAAGGTTGCCCCTTTTTCCAGAGTATTTATTTATTTATTCTCGATAAAGGGAATATCCTGATTTTGTATCTAATTTTATCGATCTTTATCATTCTGGAAAAAGGAACCTTGATTTTGTAACTGAAATAAATACATAAATACTCTGGAAAAAGGGGTAACTTTGATTTTGTAACCAACTTTAAATATGCCCCCTAATATTGAATATCATAGCTTAGGCTAATGTCAAAAATAATTAGCATGCATTTTAGAGTTTGATTCGGAGACAAAGATTCATAATAAATTATGGCCCCAAATTTTAGGATCATTTTTAGTTTTGTTTTTGAGTCATAATTCGTGAGGCATATTTATATGTTAGAGATTATTTTATATGTTAGGTTTTATTTCAAAATGAAATAATAACTAAAATATTAGGGATTATTTCATTTTTAAATTAGAAATTATTTCATTTTGTTAGAAGTTATTTCATTAGGAGTTATTTAATTTTCAGTTTAGGTATTATTTCATTAGGAGTTATTTCATCAAAAATGTTAGGATTTATTTTATTAGGAGTTATTTCACGGAACCAGTTATAGATTATAATTAAATACATATTTATATTAACCGCTTTTAAGAGAATTTATAGTTTGATTTTTGAACTTATCTTTGAAAAATTATCTTCGAAAAATTATTTTTATTGTTTTATGTGCGTTTAACCTGTAAATAGTGAATTTTTTTTTTGCTTATCTTAAAATGAGATAAAATTAATTTAATTAAATTCTTAATTAATTAATTAATTATATTGTGATAAATATTAATTAAATTCAATTTTATTTTATAGTAAAAGAAATATAAATATGCTCTAAAGGTAAATTCTCTAAAGGTATGAATGATGAAATTAATATAGGAAATTTTTATAAATCAGTGTAATAAAAAGAAAGTGAATTATAATAAAATTTAATAGAAGTGCCGAAAGAAAAAGTTAGGATTTATACAAAATTTTAATATTAATTTAGGGTATTTAGGATTATATTGTATAGAATTTAAATGATTTTCTATTATATAAAACAGAATTCATATTTGTTTGGAACCAGACTGTGCAACAATTTTTCTCTGAGAACTGAAAAAATCAACTATGTACTATTATTTTATTGTTTCGGTTATTCGTCACCTTTTCAACATAATAATTTTCGTTTCTACTAAATAAAAGATTTAACTGATTGAATTCAAATTTTTTATATACATATCTAGCTCATGCAAAATGAATTAGGTGTTGTACTTGTAACAATAGTTGTTAATTCTATCTACCCATTGGGGAACATGGATTATTCAAAATTTTTATATCTGTTGCTCTTTGATGGTGGAATTGAATATAATTACAGACTTAAAATTTGTTAACTCCTTACGGTTCGACGATTAGTCAAAAAAAAAAAATTTCGAGAAAAATATGTCAAATTTTGTATTTTGCAAGGGCTTCTTTCACCCAAAATAAAGTCTTAAAAATGTTTTTTGTTTCGTTTTTCTCCGTTTTATCGTTCTAAATTCTAAATAATTTAACCGATTGATTTCAAACTTTTTAGATGTTTTCCTTTTTGTCAAATAATACATATACATACATATATAGGCCAAATCATACACCATTAACTCCTAAAATGTTTTTTTCTATTCTGTATTGTTCTGATACATTGTCTTTCTTCATATATAACAAAAAACAACATAAATTTTTGAATGAAATCCATGCAACCGTGCTAAGTAGTTCTGCTAGTATGTAACTTTTATAAATGACTCTAAATAAAATCAAATAAATATGTATTTGCATAGATGAAGAATTTCGGTACAAATATAAGTTTTAAAAATTTTAGAATTTATGTAACAAATATGAATTTTTGAAACCATTTTATAGAATATTCGACTTTCCACTTTCAATTATTATAAATAAGTTAAAGTTAAGTTAAGTTAAGTTATTTTTTACTTTAAAATTTTCACTACGTTATTTGATGAATGAATAAATTAAGTATTAAAATAAAATTTTTTGGAAAGGTGTTTTTGGGTAATTTGTGGAAAAATACTTTCTTTAAACATTATAAGATCAAGAAATTATTTCTTAACTTTGATATTTTTTTTTTTTTTTACACGCTACCCAAACTCTAGGAAAATTTTCCTTTTTACAAAATTATTGTAGGTTTGAGTCAGAAGCAGACGAGTTCAGGAGAAATATGGATTTAGAGGAGAATTAGCCGGAGACAAACCTGAATAGGTTCGTTTTGAAAAGTTGCAAATTGTATAATGGACCATTAGAATCAGAGAGGAACACGTTGGATGGAAGCATATTCTATTTAGAAGATAATTGATGTTCTATAAAATATCATATATTAAAGAGAATTAGAAAAATTTTAGGTTAAAATACTTTGTCAAATAATATCCTTTAATGATATTGAAAATATTTTAAATTTAAAAATTTTTAAGAAAATTTTCTCTTATGAAAATCTTTTCTTTAAAGCAAATATTTTATCTTCAATTAAAGGAACTTAAGTTTAATAGGATCAGGATGTATTTCTTCTGGCTAATAAAATTTTATCGTCTTCAATTTAACAAAACAGATTATTTGTTATATTTTGTAAAAGTCTTATACATAATAGATGAAGAATTTTAGTTCATACTTGTCATTTCGCAGATATCAAATAAAATTTTGTGTATTAATTATTACTGACATAACATTATTCTGACTATCTGTTAATACGATATTAATTTGAATAAAAATTTGAATTTTATTGTTTTATATTTGAACTAATTATGGAATGCAAGAAAAAAATTAAATAATATATATGTATATATTATTTAATGAACAAAGGCTATTATTTGTCTTGTCCATTCAATTGTCCTATTATTTATCTTGTATATATCTATATATTGGATGATGAATCGTTAACCTCTTTAAAGTTGAAATACTTTTTTGATATTTATATACCGAGTATTATTAAAATATCCTTCAGGTTTATTTTTATTTTTATGTTGTTCTAAAAAAGATCTAAAACAAAATACCTGTTCTTAGAAAATGTGAAAAATTCCTTAAAATAAAATTTTAATGTCTATATTATGTATCAAATATTATTAAAAAAAAAAAAAAAATCCTTTAATGCCTTGGGGTAATTTTTTCCGGCTGTTCTCACTTTATTAATATTTATTTATAATATTTTTAAAATTATTTTTACATTAATTATATATTAACTAATTTAATTTATTTATTTTAAAGAAAATATTAAATAAAGTAAATAAAAAGAATCCCATGTTAATTTAAAATTTATACAATTTTTCTAACAAAAAAAAATTTCTACCGCAAAACACACATGCAATCATAAATTTGCATGAATAGTTTTTAAAATTTCTTTGAACGTTAATTGAATTTTTCTTCTTTTCAAAGCGGAAAAAAAAGGAAATACATTTTGTCTTTTACCTTTTTTTTTTTTTTGTTTTAAATTGAAAGAAATTGACGATACATATGAGAATTATTTATAAATGTCAATTTTTAAATAGCGCCTACATTTTTTAATTTCCAAAAAAAAAAAAAAAACTTGAATCTAAAACTTTTACTGTTTATTTTTTTTTCTTTTTTTTTTTCTGTTTTAGCCATACTGGGTTGTAACTCTTCTGATAAAGTGTTGGTGTAAAGTGGTGTATTTGTTATTATTGTTGTTGTGATTGTTGGTATATATTTTATTTTGTGCAGGTAAAATTAACTTAAGATACTATCAAATTAATATACATAAATGTATGTACGTATAACTGTATCTGTATAATTGTATACAAACTAAAATGTGACGTCAAAAAGGCGGGTTTTATGAATGAATGAATGAATGAAAAGTTTTTTTTTATGTTACACGTGTGGGTTTGCAGAAATTCTGTAAAATAATAAAATATGTAAAATTTTTTTTTTTTTGTTTTATAAATAATATACAGATAACAGATAGGTGTGGTGAATTTAAATTGAATTTAATGATGTCATACTGAAAATTAACGATTTTTTGGATATTTTTTGTACAAAAGGAAAAATTTGTTTTTTAGTAATTAATAATGATTGGAATTTTATTTTGATTTTTTTTTGCTAAATTGATGACGTTAAAGAATTTCTTTTCTTGTTTGTGTTTTGAAATTAATGGATGGAATTGCATTAAGTTTCATCGCTTTTTTCTAAATTTTTATAATAAAATTTTATAAAGAGGAACGAAAAAAAAAAATAGAACAAGAAAATTTATATTTCCGAAAAGAAGTTTTACAAAGTTTTTTAAAAATAAAATTTAAACTGACTTTTAAAAAAATTAATAATTATATTTTTATTATTTTTCATATGAAATGCGAGTGTAAATTTGATTGTAAAGTTTATAAGTTTAAATTTAATATAATAAAATATTAATTGCATACTCTTTTGAAAACTTGTAATATAAGAATTTAAGTAATTATAATTTTCTTTTCAAAAAGTTAATAGAATAATTGACAAAATTATTAATTTATGAGACATCACTTGGATAATATAATATTATGTTTTCATATTTTATAGTATTTGAATATACAGGGTGTTTCGAAGAGAGGCAAAATATTTCAGGGGATAATTTCTGAGGTTAAACCTAGAAAAAAATCGTATGAGAGGAGAGAAGAGGCCTATTTTCAATCGATTTCCAGATATGTATCCAGGTTTCATGTTTTTTCTTTTACATTATTAATTAACGTATAAGTTTTGAGTCACATGATTTAAAGAAACCAATTTAATAGTGCTTGAAAAGTAATTATTGGATAAATCCTTGGAAGGATTCTTTTTAAAAATGTGTACCTATTTGATAATAAACATTAGATTATTAATGGTTGGACAATGAAAGCAGTCATTGTGTAAAACAAAAACAACATGATTGATTGGATTTAATAATGCTTGATTTTGATAAGATATATTTAACAGAAGAATTGCAATAATAAAGACTATTTTCAAATAGAGTAATTTTTAAACAAATCATTTCATTGATATATTTATATTTTATTTTTAATTATTAAACATTTAATAAAAGAGTCAATTGGTAGCGTATTAGTCATATCAAAAAGGATTAAAAAGGTCTATAAAAATTGTTAAACCTTTAATTGAAGAGTCATTTCGTCAGTTAAACTTTTAATTGAAGTGTTAGTCATATTTAGGAGTATGAAGATATGTCAGATATGTACAATGATGAATAAAAACGCTACTTTTAAAAATATTGGACATGTAAAAAAAATGTATTCAGTTATAAGGTAAAATGGGGAAATACATATTTTTTATTTCTTAATTTTCGAAGAGTCTTTAATAAAAGGTTTAACATTCAAAAATAATTTTTTGTGTAATAGGTAAATAGCTAATGAGTTTTAAATTTAAAATGCTTTTATTCAAAAAAGAAAAAAAAAATGTTGGCATGTCGATTGATTGATTAAAATTTAAATTAAGGACTTTTTTCAGGTATTTTTAAAATATATATTAATTTTTTAATTATTTATTGTCCTTACATAAAACAGAGCATTAATTGTTTTAACTTTAAAAAAAAAAAAATACTTTTGTATTTGAAAAGGAATTTAATATTAAAGAGTTTAAAACAAACAATAACTTCACAAAAAAGAAATATACTAAATATACTAGAATAATTTTTTAACTATTCTAAAAATTTATTTGAACATTTCAAACTTTTCAAAACGTGATAATTAGTTTTTTTTTTTTTATATAAAAAACTATTAATTAAACTAAAAATAATCTATAAAAAAAATTTTGTTTTTAATTTGTTTTTAGTTTTTAATAAAAAAAATTTTTTTATTCAAAATTATCATTATTTAAATTGTATTTATCGTTTTATATAAAATAATTTTTAAATTTTTATACTAAAGTAATTTATTGTTATTTAAAAAAGAAATAAAAATAAACAAAAATACCTTCATAATTTACTAAATTACAATTTTTTATTATTTACACCTAAAAAGGAAAACAAAAATATTTACAACTTAATTTTTTATTGTATTGTATTTTTATTATGAAAATGACCTGTTTTTACTTTTACTGTTACAACAATATCAAATAAATCTTATTTGAAAATAAAAAAATGGTCATCCCCGATATCACGAAAAAAAAAATCTCGAACTAATGAGGATCTCAAATTAAAATTATTTATATTTGAATTTCGAACGCCGAAATTATTTGATTTATTTTCTGAATATTTTCCGGAAAAAGCGTATAATACAAATTTTACAACCAACTATAAAATCGCCACCCACCAAGGAAAAAACAAATCATTAAACAAAAAAGGTCCTTTATAAGGTTTTGAAAAGGAACCATGAACATGATCCTATTAATATGATTGTATTTAAAATTTATATTAATAGCTTTGTAGATTAACATATGTATGTTTGTATTTGAAAAACTAATTATACATAAAATCTCGACAAAAAATTAATTTCCAGATTGGGAAATCGTGATTTATTTTTTCGAGATAATTTTTTTTCAAAATTTTTACTTTTCTAACTTTTTATAAAGATTTTGTTAATTTTTAATTTTTTTTTTTCGAGATTTTTGTTAATTTGGGTTTTCGTTCTTTAAGATAAAGGAGGAATTTCCAAAAATAAGGTAAAAAAAATTTCTAAAGTAAGACAAGCATTCTGGTGTGAACAAAAATTGTATTGTTAGAAGGAAATTAAAAACTTTTTAAATACATAATAAGAAAAATAAAAAACAAAAAAATGTCCATAGCAGAAAATTAACATTTTAAATAAAAATTTTACGCCTCTATCGAAAATGAATAAAGCAAAAAATGTCTCATGAAAAATCGAAACACATAATGTCATAGTTGAAAATAAAATTTCAAATACAAATCAATAATTAACCGCTTCTCAAATAACAGTAGTTATTATTTTATATGATGTTTAATATTTTTATTTTCTCTATGTTTCCTGTTAATCTTTCATGACTAAGTGTTGTAAAAACTCTCAAACGAAATAATAAGTTGAAACCTTCAATCCTACCCACATTTATGTATCATACCCACATTCTTTTAATAAAATGTTATTGGGTGTTTAGTTGGTTAAAGTTTTAAAATAAGAAATTAAAGGAATTTTCTTTTCTAAAAAACATTTGCAAAAGATATTTCGCATAAGATAAAATAATTTTTAAATTAAAGGTAAAAGTGACCAGAATGTTAAAAATATCAGGATGTCAAAATAACAACAGACAATCAAAAAAGAAACTAAAAAAAATAATAGATTCATCAAAATTTTAAATAATGAAGTCCTGAAGACAATAAAATGTATTTTTATTGCTTTTTTTAAAGTTTACAAAATAAAAACACAAAATTGTCCTTTTTGTTTATCAAAAATTCAATATATAGGTACATCCGATTGTCCTTTTCATTTTTTTTACTTTTTTTACAAACAACAACAAAAAAAACAAATTCATATACTTCTATTTTAAAACAAAACAATGATACATTACTGTATCTGCTGTATTCAGAGGACTAATAAATTTCAATCATTAAAAGAAGTTCTTCATCCTCTTTAACAGTTACAAAATATAAAAATCGAAAGGAGAACGAAAGTGAAAGTTGAAACATATATATAAAATGTAAAGATAATATAAGATGAGAATGATGAGTTTTATTTTGAAATGTTAACAAAGAAAAAAATTAAAATTTTTTTTTTTAGTTTTTATTTGAATTCTTTACTTTAAAATCTTTTAAATTCTACAAGATGGCAACACATGAATTTGAGGTGGAAAAAAAAATGAATGTAAAGTACAATTGTGACTTTGATCATTACTTGATTTTTCTTTTTTGTCTATTTATTTTTTTCGTCTTTAAATTTTCAATCTAAAAAGAACGAAACAAAAAAAAAAAAAATATGTCGTTTATTAATTTTTATTAAGTTAAAAACTGTAAGTAAATAATAAGAATGCTGTGATTATGATGTGTTTACATAGAAAATGAATTGAGGGAAATGGTTAATAGTGTGCCGTAGTATTAAAATCAAATTAAAGAAAAATCAAAGATAAAGAATAATAATATAAGTGTAGGTAAAAGTTTTAGATGTTTACTGCCATTTTTTTTTTTAATTTTAAATATTATATTTAATCGTTTTTAATTATTTGTTTTTGTGTTTTTTTTTATTTATTTTGCTTTGAATTGTTTTTCAATATAATATTTTAAAAGAACAAAATAAGATACAGAGAGAGAGAGAGAGAGAGGCTCAACTAAAAAGAAGGTTCTACAAAATAAATTACATTTTATATTGTTAGTAGCAAAAAGTCAAAATAATTAATAATTTTATTTAACATGTTTTCAGTTCACATGTTCCTTACAAAGTGGAAAAATAAAATAAAACAAAAACAAAATAAAAAAAAAACCTTTAGCGTTAATTGTTTGTACACATCATGTTACTCTGTGTTTGTGGCAAAACGTCACTCAGAAAACAAAATTCAATTCTATTTTAATAGACAAGCGCCAATTAAACTTTTAACAGCAAGAGTTAAAGGAAATAAGATGGCATAAATGACTGTTGAGAAGTATTTATTATAATATAAGTACAGAAAATAAGTTATATCTATTTCATTTGAGTTTCAAGAAATGAAAAAATGGCATATATGGCATATATACGTCAGTGTAACATATATTTATAAAAAAACTTAACATCAACTATCTTTTTTATATTTAGGTTTTCTTATGTTTGAAGTTACAGTCAGTTATGATACGGATCTATAGTCTAGTACATAATTACAGATGTCTTGTTAAAGTACATTAGCAGATCCATTTATTTAGTAATCTCTTAACATCTTCTTATCTATATTTACACTTGTCTTCACAAATATCTAGTAGCAGATACATACTTACGTACATATAGGTATTAAATTATACATGAATAGCATTAATTTACATTGTATTCAAATATTTTTTTTTTAAGGTTATGTTAATTATTTTGCAAAAGTGCCTTTCTCAAAATGTAAGTTTTTTGTAAAATGTAAGCCCGAATTAATTCGAATTACAGCCCGCTCTTAAATAATACATGGAATATTAATATATAATTTTGTCGGAGATTATCTGCTCGATAAAAATAATTTTTATAAAACTTTTAAAAAACGATATAAATATTATAATATTTGACTAACAAGAGGCCATCATAATTATATTATTATGTGTTATATGTTTATTTATTATGACTTAATTGAAATATTTAACAGCTTACTTTAGCTTTTTAACAAAAATTGTTATAAAATTTTCACTTCACATAATTACAAACTTTGACGAGGAAGAGTGCAGTAGAGTAGACTGTGTCAGCTCTGGGATACCCGATATCTTCTTTTTATAAAATTTGACCATCTTTTAAAAACTTTCAGACATTTTAGGACCGACGTTAACTACAGAGATATATTTATGTAAATTGTGGAGTTGTATGACAGCTACCCGAATCTATTGAACAAGCACAACCAAATTTTACAGAAGTTGTTGCCATAAAATTTGATCATCATTTATAAGATTTTAGACGCCTAGCTTTATTAACTTCCAAGAGGTGCAAGAAGCGTGAACCGGCTGATTTAGGCCAATCAAATTTTACAAAATTTTTTGGCATGTAACTCGACACCTTTTCACTAAATTTCCGAAAATGCTGGATTTAAATAGCAAAACTAACAATTTTGCAAAAGTGACGTAACAAAAATTTCAGCCTCCTAGCTCCTTAATTTTTTAAGTTGTCGTGCGGACGGACGGCTTAATCGACTCAGAATTCTATTCTGAGCCGATCCTTACCTTTGACATTATATCTAGCTCGACTCCTTTAAGGTGTCACAAACGGAATGGCAAATTTATTATACCCTTAAACATAGTTCATACGAGTATAAAAACAAATGTAAACTACTCTTAATATAAAAATTATTTTGAAATCTGTATTGTAATTAAAATACCTGAGAAATAAAATTAAATATATTGTAAGATATAACTTTTACTCTGTTACATTAATGTTATTTACTTTGAATATAAATTACTGAAATTTATTTCTTCTTTATTTACTTTAATATTTTCAAAGTGCATATGTTTACTTTTAAATTTTAAAAGGATTTTTTTTTTTTTGTTTTGTACTTTCCTAGATTTTTAATTTTTCTTTTTTTAGTTGTTGTTTGTGTTTTTTTTTTGGCTTTAAATAATGTGGTGAATTATCCTAATTAAAAGGATTACCTGAAAAATTGTTATTTATATTCAGAGGTGTTAAATTGTAATTGTAAAAGAAACTTTTTAATGAAAATTAAATTAAGTGTTATTTACTTTTTTTTTTTTGTAAAAAAAAAGAACATTTTGAAAATTTCCTATTGTTTTGGTTAGTTTTTAAAAGTTCGAAGAATTTTTTTTTTAAATTCTAGAACTAGTGATTAAATAACAATGTTAGAAATAAAATTTAAAAAAAATTGCCTTTTAAAAGTTTAATGAAATTGGCTTTTAATTTTCCTTTCGTCACTTATTCTTTTAATTTGACTTAAATAATTTTTCATAACTTAAGTAACGTATGAAAGAAAGTCCTACGATTCAATTTAGTTCCGGTTTATTCTAAATGTGTTCTAGTGTTAATTTTTATAACAGAAAAATTACCCTGTGATCTTTCAGAAAAAATATGTACATTTATAAATACATTTTGTTTATATACATATATAAAAAAAGAAAATTATACTTTATTTAAAAACGAAATACGCTTTAAAGATTTGCATTGTTGTTTAATAAAAGCAAAAAAAAAATTTTTTTTAGTAAATTTTGAAAATTTAACTTTTTATTTTTCTTTTAGATAAAAATTTAAATTATCAAAGGTTAGATTTTATGCAAAGAATAAAGTTTATTATAAAATTACTAAGTTATTGTTTTGTTTGTGATGTTAACCACATGATGACATTTAAATATTTATGACATAAATTAAAAAAAAAAATAAAATTAAATCGGTATTATAGATTTGCGAAACCCGAATTTTCTGAATGTGTAATTTTAAGTTTAAATTAATTTATTTAAATTTTTAAGAATGCCTTAATATTGATGAAGGTTGTAAAATATTTAGAAAATTATCAAACTTTAAATTGATTAAAGCGGGTTGGGTACGAAATTCATAAAAAAAAAAAATTCCATTTCCAAGATACATAATTCAATTCAATTCATTTCCATTTACATAATTCCAAAACAAAAAAATTCCACTTAAAATAAATTCATCCAAAAATTTATTATTAAATCCAAATATTAATGGGCAGCTTTTAAATAGCGCTCGAAATACCCGTTAAATAAATTATTGTGACTCTGAAGTTGTAACCAACTGTAAAATCGCTTCTAACATTTTTTTACATACATATTTCAACAACAATGTATTTAATATAATGGCGGCTACCGATAAATTATTTAAAGCCTGATTTTGAAACCAACTATAAAATTTCTCCTAAATTGGAATCTTACATATACACATTTATACATATTCTGTAAAAGGCGTGTAATCCTGATTTTGTAACCAACTTTAAAATTCTTCCTAATTATTTTTTTACTAACATATTTTAAAGTATTAAATTGTGGCCATCGCCTTAAATCCCCATTTTTATTTTCGCACAGTAGAGACTTCCGCTCCCACTAATCAAATTCTTAAAGTTTGAAAGTTTGTTAAAAAGCTTTGTCATCAATCCCAAATCCCAATCCCATATTTCATTTTTTGGACTTTTTTTTCAATATTTGGGAATTTTGTTTTTTGGAATTATTTTTTTTCATTGTTTGTAACTTTGGAATTTTTTTTTTGAAATTATGAGACCGTCCCGATTAAAAGAAATCATGACAGAATGTAAAAAAAATGGTACCTTAAAGTATGCAATTCTTGATGTAAATTAATATTCTTTAGCCGAGTGGTTAACACATGGTTTATTAGTGTAGGAAGTGCGAATTGAAAGTCAGTATAGGTAGCAAGCTTTTTTCAAATTTGAAAACAAAATCTTTTCTTATTAAATACAATGTAAATATATAATATATGCATATAATATAAACAAAACAAATAATATTATACTATATAATAGTGTTCAACCTATAATGGGTCTTCATTAGTCGATGATTTAGTAATATTGCATTATCCTATGTGATTTGCAATATATAAAAAAATAAACAAACTAAATTTAATAAAATAACATGTTGACAATAAAGTACCTAATGTTAATAAATTCTTTTTCAGTCTATAAAATTTTCATGTTGTTATGTTTTTATACAGGGTTTCCCGCGTTAACTTGCACATAGAGCAGGAGGTGATGGGAAACATCACAACGAACAAAAAATTATATGGGAGGGGAGGTTCTATTCTATTCTTTTCAAGATATGAGGGGTTGATTATGTTTTAGCGACTTTTCATAAGACAATCTATAACTTTTGAACGGCTTGCTATAGAAAGATAAAAAAAAATACATTTTGTAGAATAGGTTGTCAGCTTTTGTGTGTATTAATGATCGCCATATACGCAAAAGTTACAAAGTTATGGAGGTTCAAAATAATTTAAAATGAAAAAAATATATTTCAAACAAACAATTTTCTTTTGAAACACCCTATATTTGGGGTTCTTTTTATGGCATATTTCGAAACAGCTTTTCAAGCCCCATACCTAATAACTTCTTCTCTATATCTAACCGTTTTTGAGATAATGTATTTTTTTTTATAACAAGCCGTTCAAAAGTGGGACACCCTGTATATAACTATTAAAAGAACTAAGCCAAAATATAAACTAAAATTTGAAGTTTATTTTCTTAAGAAGTGTTATATCATTTGTTCTTTATAGTGCAAACATTTATTATATTTTTAAGTAAATTTCTTCTAAGGCAAATATAAACAAAATTTGATTAAAGAATTTTCTTTAAATAATATTTTGATATATATAGTTGATATACATATATATATATATTATATATACATAAATACATATTATGTGCATTATTATGTTGAAAAGGCTCTTTGTATTTTATGTTGTATTCCTTTTAATGTGAAAAATGTTAAAAATTTTGTTTTTTTTTTTTTTTAATAAAGACAAAATTAAAACCTCTGTAATTTACTTTATATTTTATCTATTTTAGAATTTTCTTATAGTTAATCAAATAATCAAATGTATTTTTACTTAAATATACAATAATAAGAAGTTTTATGCACTACTAAAGCCTGGAAGAATTTTTTACGTTTCTTTAATGAAAATGCAAAAAGAAAAAAAAAACACTTTGATTGTAAAAGTAAGGAATGATGAACAATTATACATTTAAAATTATTAATACATTTTCCTTAAATTCCGAATAAAGAATCTAATAAACGAGAAAAAAAAAAGTGGGAGTTATTTTAATTCCGTCATTTATGGCGGATTACAAGGCTGGATTATTAGTATTATTCGAAAAAACATATTGTATTTTTTATTTATTAATTTACCAATTATTTCAAATTTGTTTAAAACAAAACCATTTCAGCATACATATATTAAAATTAATTTAATATAAATATATAAATTCATAAAATTAATAAATTTAAAAAAAAAATTTTTAAATTTATTTTTTCAAATTTTCGTGCCTTAAAGTAAACTTTCATTTATAATATTTTTATTAAAAAGCTTCTTGTTAATTTAAATTCGATATTTTGAAAAAAAAAATCTAATTCGTATACAAACTTCCATAATATTTTCTTAACAATTTCGGATATCAAAACACAGAAAAATAAATAAACATTTGCATAAAGGAAAAAAAAAGCCAAAAAACTCATACAAAAAAGGAAAATTGCATAAATTTCCATAAATTGTAAAAAAAAAATTTTTTTTCATCTCTTCCTAGCTCTTTTCCTCATTTTTGGATCCAATTAAATGAAGTTTCCTCAATGCATATAAAAAAATAAAAATTTCTTACGAAATAAAAAAGAATATTTTGAATATCAATTTTTGATATTTTTTAAATTAAAATTAAGTCGAAGAAATTTTTCCATTATTTACAAGTAAATTCATTTTTATTTTTAATAAATTTATTTAAAAAAAAAGGTTATGTATAAAATGTATAAAATTGTTATGTATAAAAATATGTATAAAATTAATTAATAAAATTTAATTTTAATAAAAACTTAAATAAAATTAACATTGAAATTTTAAATATTTTATTTTGTGAAAAAAAAAATAAGAAATGATTGATTTTCTTTTTGGCTAACTTATAACTAAAAAAAAATGTCTAAATATTGTGCAATATTAAATAATTTTATAATCTTTTTTGATTGAACCAAATTAATTATACTGTATTATTTTGTAGGATTATAGGCAGCTAATTCACCTACTAATAAAAAATTAAAAAATAATATCGATATAGATCCTGAAAAGGATCATAACAAAAATGTCTACATAAAATAATTCTCCAATGTGTAATAAGTTCCCAAAGAAAAATGGAATAACTCCGCAAAAGTTTGTAAAAAATTTAATTTGATTTACAAAAAGCTGTATTTGATTTGCAAAAGGGTGAATTTGGTTTGCCAAAGAATGAATTTGATTTGCAAATGGGTGAATTCGGAGTGTAAACCCTGTAAATATGAATTTTAACTTAAAAATTACAAAACTCGGTGGGTTCTTATATAGCCTAAGCCCTTCCTCACGAAAAGGTCTTATTTCTTATCCGAATGTGAAATAAGGTCTTAAGATTATATGAGAACTCTGAATTAGAAGAAATTTTATAGTTGGTAACGTACATTAGTCGCTTTAATTTCAAATTTTTTGATCTTGGAATGTTTGTAAAAAAAATAATTAAGAAGGATTTTAGAGTTGGTTGAAAAATCCGGATATTTATATGTTCGTTTATGCGAGATTCTGAATTAGAACGAATTTTAGAGTTAAATTCTGGAAAAAGCGTATAATTCTGATTTTGCAAACAACTTTAAAATCCTCCTTAATTATTTTTTTACATAATACATATTCAAATAACACAATATTTGAAATGGTGGGGGCTGCCGGCTTCTAACTTTCACTAAAAAAATTATCAAATCAATTAATATCTTAATAAAAGAATATTAGTTGTATCTGGTTGTTGTTGAAATAATAATAATGGTAAATTTTAATCTTTTTATATTTATACCCGTATGAACTATGTTCAAGGGTATAATAAATTTGCCATTACGTTTGTGACACCTTAAAGGAGTCGAGCTAGATATAGTGTCAAAGGTATGGATCGGCTCAGAATCGAATTCTGAGTCGATTAAGCCATGTACGTCCGTCCGTCCGTCCGTCCGTCCGTCCGCACGATAACTCAAAAAATAAAGGAGCTAGGGGGCTGAAATTTTTTTTACGTCACTTTTGCAAAATTGTTAGTTTTGCTATTTAAATCCAACATTTTCGGTCGGCGGGTTCGAGTAGCTGCCATACAACTTCTATCTTTATATAGAAATAACTCAGTATCTATTCAAGCTAGGTTTCTGAAATTTTGCAAATGATGATCAAGTTTTATGGCAACAACTTCTGTAAAATTTGGTTGTGCTGGTGCAGCGGGTTCGGGTAGCTGCCATACAACTTCTCCGTTTAAATGATAATAACTCAGTGTTTATTGAAGCTAGGAATCTGAAATTTAGTAAAGAGGTGTCGAGTTACATGCCAACAACTTTTGTAAAATTTGGTTGGTCTAGAGCAGCCGGTTCAGACTTCTTGCACCTCTTGGAACCTAATGAAGCTAGGCGTCTGAAATTTTGCAAATGATGATCAAGTTTTATGGCAACAACTTTTGTAAAATTTGGTTGTGGTGGTGCGGCGGGTTCGGGTAGCTGCCATACAACTTCTCCGGTTAAATGAGAATAACTCAGTGTTTATTGAAGCTAGGAATCTGAAATTTAGTAAGGAAGTGTCGAGTTATATGCCAACAACTTTTGTAAAATTTGTTTGGCCTAGAACAGCCGGTTCAGGCTTCTTGCACCTCTTGGAAGTTAATAAAGCTAGGCGTCTGAAATCTTGCAAATGATGATCAAGTTTTATGGCAACAACTTCTACAAAATTTGGTTGTGGTGGTGTGACGGGTTCGGGTAGCTGCCATACAAAATCTCTTTTTAAATGAAAGAACTCAGTGTCCGTCCGCACTATAACTCAAAAAATAGAGGAGCTAGGAGGCTGAAAATTTTTTTACGTTACTTTTGTGAAATTGTTAGTTTTGCTATTTAACTCCAGCATTTTCTGTCCCCGGGTTCGGGTAGCTGCCATACAACTTCTCTTTTTAAATGAAAATAACTCAGTGTCCGTCCGCACGATAACTCAAAAAATAAAGGAGTTAGGAGGCTGAATTTTTTTTTACGTCACTTTTACAAAATTGTTAGTTTTGCTATTTAACTCCAGCATTTGCGGCCGCCGGGTTCGAGTAGCTGCCATACAACTTCTTTCTTTAAATGGAAATAACCCAGTGTCTATTCAATCTAGGTATCTGAAATTTTGCAAATGATGATCGAGTTTTATGGCAACAACTTCTGTAAAATTTGGTTGTGATGATATGACAGGTTCGGATAGTTGCCATACAACTTCTCTTTTTAAATGAAAATAACTCAGTGTCTATTGAAGCTAGCTATCTGAAATTTAGTGAAAAAGTGTCGAGTTGCATGCCAAAAACTTTTGTAAAATTTGAATGGTCTAAAGCAGCCGGTTCAGGCTTTTTGCATTTCTTGGAACTTAATGAAGCTACGCGCAATAGATTCGGGTAGCTATCATACAACTCCACAATTTACATAAATATATCTCTGTAGTTCGGTACTAAAACTCTGAATGTTTTTAAAAGATGATCAAGTTTTATAGAAACAGGATATATTACGTTCATACGGGTATCCCAGAGTTGACACAGTCTACTCTACTGCACTCTTCCTCGTTTTTTAAATATTTTTAAATTAAATTAATTTTAACAATAATGCAAATAATATCATTTCTTTATTTGTTTTCTATATGAATTTTAAAAAATTTACGATTACCTTATTTTACATCTAATTAAAAAATTAATGTCCATTATAAACAATAAAGATTTAATTTAAATAAAAAATTTAAAAATTTTTATTGTTTATAATGGGCATTCTAATTTGAACCACAAAAATGAATTATGTACATATTTTGTGAACAATATCTATATATACTTAGTTTTTTGTTTTATTTAAAAGGTCATCTTTCAAAAAGAACTAACTAACAATATCAGAAAAGACATAGGAAAATCAAAAATAATGTTTGTATATGGCATACTACCAACACAAATGTATCCTTGTCTCTTAAAAATGGTTTTAAATTTTCATTTTTAAAGAATAACTCTGATACAGTTTACTCATATTTGGGATAAAAGAAAAATAAAATTTACATATATTAAATGAAAATTAAAAACAAAAAACTTTTCATGCATATTGTCGAAAATGAAAGCGTTTTTTTTTTCTCTTTAAAATAATTTATATGTATAAAAAAAAAAAATCTATAACTGAAATGAAAAATTGAAATGATTATTGTTTTATATAGTATTTAAATTGATTCAAATGTATATTATTAGAATATATATTATAATATAACATATTGTATGTAAGAAAAAAAAAAAATTTGAGAAGAATAATTGAAGTTCTCAAAACAAAAAATATCAATTTTTAAATAAAATTAAAAAAAACTTTTTAAATATTTTTAACAATAAAAAAACAGAACATCCTATATATAGAACGGCACATGTTTAAAATTATTTAATACAGTACAGTTTTTAAATATGAGGAAAGCAGGAGGACAGCATAAACATAAGCAGACAGGCCATGAGAAAATTCCCAGGTTTAGAAATGTGAATACTCAATTCTCATATAAAGAAAAAAAAAATATTAATATCATTAAGGGGCCTCGGTGACAGAGTGGGTAAGACCGTATACAATATGCTATGTAAACACCGAGGAAGTGTGGATACGAATCCCAAACACGTCGTAAGAGTTATTCCCCCTTACGATCTTTACAGCCACACCTGAAAAAGAAAGGCTGTGGAAATTCCTGTTCACATTTATGTAGCAGAGAAATGCACTAAAAACAAAGAAAAAAAAAATCATTATTAAAAGTTTTGGAAAATTTGACATTTCTTAAGGCTTTAAACTAATTTGTAACCAACCATAAAACGGCATGACAATTCTTTCTTCATTTTATTTTTTAAGACGATATATTTTAAAATTTAATTAAATTCCATATTTGATTGTTTACGAACTATAAAATTAAGTATGTAATTTCCATATTACATATTTATACTGATCGATGACAGGTAAATCAAGCCAAAAAGGTGGGTAATTAAGATTAATAAAATTTTTTTTATTATAATCAATTGGAAATTAGTTGTTATTTTTTTTTTTTTATTAATGAAGGTTAAGTTAACGCATCAGTAATTACTAGACTTGAACTCTGTACATTCACGACCTCTAAGATATTTCAAACCACACACCTTCGATTAATAAGCAATATGTTAATTAATTTAAAATTTAATATTATATAATTGAGGCGCTAATCAATTAAAATAAAATTAGAAAAATTTTAATGCCGAATGTCAGTTCTTAAATCAATATCGAAACGCACAATTCATATTGTAGAAATACTCCGTAATTTTAATTACTTTTATAAAAGTAATTTTTTAGGTAACAGGTAATTATATTTTGTGTACTTTTAAAAGTGTTAGTATAAAGATTAGAGAACAACCACTACTTAATAAAAAATATGAAACTAATCAATTTGAAATAAAAAAAAAATTAAAAAGAAATAATCAAATACAATCAAAGAATTAAAAAAAACTTTTCAATTCAAAATAAAAATAAATTTATGTCAAATATCAAAAAATAATTTATATTCATAATTTATTTTTTGTAAATTTGTTAAATTTTCATTTCTGCAAAAATACAGAAAACAAAACACAATCGAGCATAAAACAATTCAACAAAATAAATAAAAATTCACCACACTTCATTCGGAAATCGGTCATATCATATCTATACGAGTATATAAAAATAAATGTATATGTAATACAAAAAGAGCTTTCAATAATAATATGTTGTATTGTATTAAATTGAAATCAAACATGTTTGAAACCTATTATTCTATACATATTTCATGCATTTTAATATCTTCTTCAACTTCTTTAAATGCTTCAAACATATGTATTATATTTTTATTTCCCGTTATAAAATTGTTTTGGTTTTTTTTTTTTTTGTTTTGTTTTCATTCATTCATTCATTTAAGTAATGTTATACACACATAAATTTACCGTTATGAATAATATGAAAGAACAAAAAAAAAAGAAAGTATATTTTATCCAACAGTTGGTTGTATTTAAGGAAAGAAATTGTTTTTTTTTTTTTTTTGGTAATATTTTCATCTATTTTCATATTTTTGGTATAAGAGCTTATACACACATACATATGTAAATTTACATATTTTATTATTATTAACATTTTTTATATTATCATATAGAGTAAATAATATTTTATTTTTTTTTTTTTTTTGTATTTTTGTACCAAATTAATTCCGTTATGTTATAACAGTACAACATTTAGGTATTGTATATTTGTATCACTAATAGTGTGAGTGTTTATCAGCCCACGTTAATCGTTATATGAAGTTCGTTTGTTCGGTATTTTATATTAATTGTTATATTTTTGTTCTTGTTTTTATTTTCTTTGCCGTTATTCAGTTTTATTAAAACTATGGTGTAAGAAAATATTTTTGATCAGTTGTTGCATATCTTTCGGCGAATACAGAACAATATTTTCAATATTTTATTAGAGAGTACAAAAAAAATAAAGAAATATTGTTTCATATTTTTGAATAATTGAAAAAAAAGTGAAAAATTTTTGAAATTCTTAAAATTTAAAAATTAACGGAATTTTTTTTTTTTTTAAATTATAAAAAGAAAATTTATTGTGAAAATAATTAATTAATTTAAAAATTAACACAATTTAAAAAAAAAAAAAAAATCAATTTAGAAAAAAAGGAAACAAATATAATAATTTAATAAATTCAAAAATTATTTGTGTTTTAAATCGTTTTTTTTTTTCAAATTTCTTGTTAAAAAATTAAGGCCGCTATTTTTTTTGAAAAAATTTATTTATTTTTTATAATTATTTTATCAATAAAAATTACTTTGTAAAATAATTAATATTTTCTTGTACAGGTAAGAAAGTTTTCTTAAAAAAAAAAACAAAAAAAAAGAAAAATCAAATTATCCAGGTGACTGAATTATACCTTTTGTCAGTTAATGAATATCAACTTTGTTTCTTAATAAATATTAATATAAGTTTGTTATTATTTTGTTTGCGTTAAAATTGTTCAAAGATAAATTTTGTAGTTCCTTTTTATTACATTTGATATTATTTATTATCCTTTAGAAAAATATCTGAAATATCACGGTATCCTTTAGAAAAATATCACGGTACAACATTATTTATTAATTAGGAAAAACAATTTCTTTTTTGTTTTTGTGTTTTTATAATTTAAATCTCTAATGAGTAATAAGTTTTGTTTTCTTAAATAACCCCAAAATTGTTTGTTCTTTTAAAAAAAAAAGACCTTTAATCTCTTCATTTTCTATTCTTAGGTTCAGATTACATTATAAAAATTTTTAAATGACGCTGCAATTGTTTTTGTTTTATCATTTTTATTTTAAAAGCATTGTTTTTATTTTTGTTTTGGAGGGACTAATTGAAAAACTTTTTTTTTCTTTTTTTTTTTTGTAACGAAAAAATCTTTAAAAGGACCATTTTTGTGACTTGCCATTGTACTGCTATTAATATGTATATTTGTCTTTAAAAATTAACAATGAATAAATCCAATGAATTCTGTCATGTGCTACAACGAAAATTTTATGAATTTTCATTGTCAAATTGTTGAGAAAAGAATTCCTAAGAAAGAGAAAATATTATTGTCAATATTTAAAGGACAAAGTTAACATTTTGATTAAGAGGGCAATTTATGAAATAAAAAAAAAAAAATATTTTTTAATAAAATATTTATGTGTTGTTTCACAAAATTTTTTTTTGTTTTTTTGAGAATTTCTAAGAAATCTCGGTTTTGAAATTCTTGGTTTAAACTTAATTAAATATTTAGAATAAAATCATTTTCTTATATTTAAATAAAATAATTTCATACGAAAAGAATTACTTTCATACTTGTTAATAGTATAATTTTTATATTTACAATAATATTAATCATCAACTTATTACGTTATACTCAGTACTTTAGAAAAAATTTTTTAAATAAAATCATAATTTTTCAGCAAAATACTCAACTAATATTAAATATTATATGTATATATTATGAGGTAAGAAGATTAAAAAATCGTTATTATACCCGTACGATAAGGATCGGATATATTAAAATTGCTCCTCCGTTTGTAACACCTCGAAATAAGCTAGTTAGATATAACTTCAAAGGTATGGATCGGATCAGAATCAAATTCTAACTCGATTAAGCTTTGTTCGTCTGTCCGTCTGTCCGTCAGCAAGATAACTCAAAAACTAAGAAAGCTAGAGTCTTGAAATTAACACAAAATATTCTTACAACAATTTGTAGGTTCTCTACTTTTTTTGGTTGAGATTAAAAATTTAATTTAAACTTGAGCAAATTTTTTTTTTAGTACTTTCCCCTACCACATAAGTGTGACAAGGAAATTACATAGCCTTTCCTTTTCAGGCGCGGCTACAAATATCGTAAGGGGGAATTATTCTTACGACATGTGTGGGATTCGAAACCACACTCCGTCGGTGTTTACAGCGTATGTCATAAGCTCTTACCCACTAGGCCAGCGAGGCTCTTGAGCAAATTGAAAGCTTTTTATTTTATCTTTATCTTATTACTAGCACAATTATCATTGTAATCCATAGATTAGATTTATAGATCTGATATATATTTAAAGAACAAACTTTTAAAGAGCATCATTTGCTTTTATTTAGCTCGCTTTGTCCTGCAGTTACGGAATTTTGTAATTCAAATTTAACTACTTTAAAACTTTTTACCCTTGTACTTAGATTTATTGGTTTTAGTACAAAATTAATCAACATCCGGTTCTTTTTTTTAAAATAAACAATTAAAATATTTGCAACCATACTCCAATTCGAAAAATCTTTTTTAAATTTCAATTTTTTTTTATATAACTTAAGGAAAACAAAGTTTATATAGTACAATCAACTTAAAAGGCTCAAAAGATCAGAATAACATTAAAAATTTGATTTCAGTTGCTGTTCGTGTAATTGAACTCATATCTTCATAATATTTCTAAAATTATCTAATCAATTTGCTTAGGGATTTAAAAAAAAAACGTTAACATTCATATAATTTTCGGTGTTTTTTTTTGTTTTTTAATAAAATCAAAACAGACAGAGTGTGGGAAACAAAACAATTCGCTAGTACCACCATATTCTATAGTTTCCTTATTTAAAAAAGTAAAATTATGAGAATAAATTTTCATATTGATTTGGTTTTTTTGAGCCCAAAGGAATTTAAAGTTTTATTTTGTTTGAATATTAAACAGAGGAAAAGAAACAAAATAAAAAAAAAGTTTTCGTTTCACTTGTTTCATGTGTCCTGAAAAATTCCAATGAAACGTATAGTGTACAACAAAACAAAAACGATAATGTCTCTTAGCATTCAAAAAAAAAGAAATAACAAGAATTTACGTTATTGCTACCTTATAAATATAATAATAGTAGTATGGTGCATAAGTAAGTTAATAATATATAAGTAATAGGGAAGAAAATGATGATTTAATAGTTAATGGTTACTTCTTTTATAACAGTAAATATAATAGTAAATAAGGATGAAAATAAAAAGGAATGTTCTATGGCTTTTTCTAATGCAGGAAATCTAGAATTGAAGAAGAAATTTAAAATTTTAACATTTGTGGTGTTAAGAATAAATTAAATCTATATATTATAAGAGTGGTAGAGATGCTTTGATTTTTCAAATAAAATAAAAATTTATTATAGATGAAATTTTCATTTTGTTTTTATCTTTCGTTCAAAATAAGAGGCGTTTGTTAATTTAAAGAAATAATTTATCAATGTAGAATTTATCTAAAATAAAAATGATCTTTGAAGTGAGCTCAATGAAATTGTGTACATTTAAAAATGTTTAATATAATATTCAACTTTTTAAAAGTCCAGATAATGAAATTTAGATATAAACATAATATGGGGTAATTTGTCTAACTTTTTTGCTATATACAAATGTACAGATCTAGTAGTGGAATTGTTTTAACTTAATAGTGAAATTGATAAAATAGTATAACTATGTTAGTATCTAGATAGTATAACTATCGATTAGTATTTCAACACAAGAAAATAGAGCGATTAAGTAAAAAATTGTTCTTTTTTTTTATGAAAAAATATCAACAGTAAATATCATAAGATCAAGATAAATAAAATTTCGCTTGCTACCATATATTTCCTATTTTTCTTTTTTAATTCAAATAAATTTTTGAAAATAATGTTATAAACTGTCTGCTTTATTTAGTAGGTATATTTATATTTAGTTCGACAGACCCAGATTCAATTCTTGATGAAAGTAAAATATTTTTTTTTCTAATTTTTTTTTCAATCTAATTGAAATTGTTATGAAAATAATCGTTCATTTTTTTTTTTAAATTTATTCGAATGTCACATAAATGTGACACGGAAATTACAAAGTCTTGTCCTTTCAGCTGTTGCTGTAAAAGTTGTAAGGAGGAATTATTCTTATATACACTTTCTTTTTTATACGTTTTTATTCACTAGGCAACCGTATCTCCTGCAAAAATTTGTAAAAATATTAAAAATAAACAAATATAAATATATAATATACAAAATATCAAATTATAAACAAATAATTTTAATTCATATCTTATAACTCACATTATAAAATATCAGTTCTGTATATTTAGTACTGAAATTTTAATTTTAAAGTACCTTTTTGTTTTTTTTTATAGGTATTTACTTATGTTATATACATAAAATAGTAGTTGAAGTTTTCAAAAATTTTTTGTAGTTAACAAATTAGCTCTGTTAATAAAATCTATTTCTTTACTTTATAAAACATAAAAGAAGCAACTTTTAGGTATTTTATATCTTAAAAATAACCAACTAAACTCAAAAAGTTATTCCAAAATTATACATTCTTCAATAGTGCATATATCAAATTAAAAATAACTCTTTTCAATTTTTATTATAAATTTCATTCATTAGCATTTTCTTACTGTTATACTATTTTATATAACATATTCAAAAATATCTTAAAAAAGAATTAGTTTCAAGTATTTCCTGGTTACATTTTAAAAAAAAAATCAATCAATCGAAAAACTTTGAACAATTATTATGTAAATTTAGAATCTTATATTGACTTCTATAAAAAACAAAAAAAAAAAAAATCAAAAAACAGAAAATTATCAAAAGTATTTTAATTAGTATATCTGTTGACAGAATAACCAAAAAATATATATCTACATACATATATATGTAGGTAACAAACTCTAATTAAGAAATTGTAGAGAAAATAAAGAAATAAAAAAAAATCTGAATAATTAATTATTTATTTGAATATATTTAAAGTTTATATTTATGAATAATTTAAAATTAAATTTAAAATCAGTACCGGTTAGTAATGAAACTGAATATGATTTTCTAAGATATGCATTATCCAAACCGTATCTATAAGATAAAGGTTACAATATACCTTGAGAATGTTCGAACTTTAAAATGAATTAATTACATATACATATTAATTATTGCATAATTTACGGCGGCCTGTATTTTCACCTTTGATAAAATATTGTATTTTCATTAAAGATTGAAAATTTATGAGAGCTATAGATATATCTGCCTGACATTCATTATTTTAATCAATAATTGTAAATATTAATTTTTTCGATACAGTACAAAATTTGGCATAATTTACCGGTTTTTTTTTAATACGAAATTTACTAAAAAACAAAACCTTTCCTTAATAGAATAATTTTAGGGAGCGCCGTGAAATTCAAAAAAAAAAAATCACAATTTACAAAATATCAAAAACGCAAATTGCAAAATCTCAAAATACCAAAAGGCTCATCAGGATTATTAAGAAAAAAATTAATTTGGTGCGTAGTTTGATGTTGCTTATATATGTAAATGTGAGATTCTGAATTTGAAGGGATTTTTAGTTCATGGTTATGAAATCAATGTTATACGCCTTTTCCATAATATTTATATACATATATATGTATGTGCAAGATTCTGATTTAGAGGAGATTTTAGAAGTAAATTTAAAATCAAAGTTATACGCTTTTTTCTAAATATTTATATATGTACATGTATATGTAAGATTCTGAATTAGGGGAGATTTTAGAGGTAGATTCAAAATCAGGGTTTCAATCATTTGTTTGGGGAGAGTTTCTGGACGGTAGCTTCCATTATAATCTTAAATATAATTTAAAATAAATAAGTAGGAGGGACTTTCTAATTGGTTACATAATCAGAGTTTTACGCCCTTAACAGAACATTTACATATACTCTATGTATATACGATATTCTGAATTTGGAGTGATTTTTAGTAGGTTATTAAATCAAAATTATACGATTTTTCTACAATATTTAGAAAAGGAAATATAAATATGTAATCTAGGCATGTATTCAATATTTTTGTTTTCAATAAATCGATCCACATCCGAAATAAAAAAAAATTCAAAAGAAATTATGCTTTCGGATTTTGGATTTTGGAATTTTGATATTATGCGATTTTGTATTAGAGATTTTGTATTTAGGATTTCATGGTCAACCTTAATTTTATCTATAATGAAAATATGAATTTATCTATTTTATGTTAACGTTATTTAAAATTGAATTTTCTGAAATTGTTAATAATTTATCTAAGTAAAATAATAAAAAAAAAAAAAATTTTTTTTCCGGTTTCATTAATTTTTATTATGTTAACCACATTAATTAATATAAGAATGAATGGTACAATAAATATATTAAAAATGAAAACAATATATGCTGAATATTAAAAAAAAAAAACCATTTGAATATTTTATTTCGTTACCTTATAGTTTATATTCATCTATTTATACATTCAAGTCATATTTACAATATGAAGTGCTAAGTTAATATAACTAAGAGAAAAAAAACTAAATGTAAACAAAAATTCAGGATATTCAAAGGATATTTACAAAAAAAAAAAGATGATTAGATACAAATAGAAAAATAAATTCTTTTTTTTTGTAATTTGATAATTTTGCAGGTATGGTATGGAAATTTTTTATTCTTTTTTATTGTTACCAGTTTCATGTAAATAAAGAGGACATCTAACTTTTAGAAAAAATTTTTGTTTTTAACTTTCTGGATAAAGTTCTATTTTTGTCTTATTTTAACAAAAAAGAAAAAACAAAATATAAAATATATTTTGAACACCTTCTAATTATTATTTGCTTAAAAAAAGTTAAAAAGTTACCTAAAATCAAAATTTTTCTTTTTAAATGTCTTATTTTCAAAAATTATACTATTTTCACAATATTTGAAAGAAAATATTCTAAAAACAACAAAATAGTTTTAAAAGTTTTCCTAACTTTGTATTTTGGATCATCGTTAAAAAAAGAAAATTTTTTTTTTTGAAAAGGATATCTACTACATGAAAATTTTCTTTTTAAAGATTTTAGATATTTTTTAAAAAAAATTTTAATGAAAACTTGTAAAATTTGTGTTTGTTACCTTGGTTGTGAATTATATGATATGTATATATATTCTCTGTTGAATACAATTTAAATTTCGGTGATAATCATTAACTGATAACTTATCTAAGATTTAATTTTTTAAAACATTGAATTTATAAACATAAATTTAACTTTACAAAAAACAATAAACTTTTTTTATATTTTTTATTTTTTAATTAAAAACAACAATTACCATCAATTAGATGATAATTATTTGGCAAGGATATTTTGAAAATGATTTGAAACATTTTGAAGTTCTTTTAAATTTATATAATTTAGAAAAATTACATCTTGAAGTTTATAACATTTTACATCTTCTGGATTTTGACAAAAATTAATAATTGGTTCTTAATAAAAAGAAAATTGCGGGGGGTGGCTTGGTGGGAAGAGCGTATAAAATAAAGCTGTAACATCAAGGGAGAGTGGGTTCGAATCCCACACACGTTAAGAGTTATACCTCCTTACGACATTTTCAGCCACGTCTGAACAGGAAAGGCTGTGTAATTTCCTGTCCATATTTATGTGGCAGAGAAGTCCATTAAAAAAAAAAAAGAAGAAAATTACAAAATACAACTTTTAAATAAAACAAGGTAGAATGTAACATTAACGATTTTTGAAGTCGCAAAAACAAAAAAACAAACAGTTTAGAATACATTTTCTTAGAATTTATTAATAAAATAAAAAATTGTGAAAAATTAAGAGGCAGTTTCTTCAGTTTACTAGGAAACCCTATAAAATGATAAGAAAAGCTTTTAACACAAGCAAAAGTAAAGTTTCTTTGAAAAATTTTGTGTAGGTTTTTAAAAAAAGCTAATTTTTAATTTCTGACCTTTAATATTTCCTGAATGAAATTTAAAGGGAAGGTACAGAAAAAAAATTGTTTTGAGGTAACTCATTCTGAAAGATCTTTTTTCTAAAAAAAATTTCATAATTCTATATAGAAATGTTCCAAATGTATAAAAGAAGCAAAATCTTGCAAAATTTAATTTTAATATAACGGTAAATTTAAATACTAACTTGCAAAAAATTGAACAAACCCTGAGACAAATAAATTTGAAAATATGACTTTTTTCAACTTTGTGAGGCTGCAACTTTGTAATGGCTGTGGCTACATAAAAAAGTTGTTCATTAGTTTTCTTTAAAAACTTACCTATGGTTAAAATTGCATTGTTTTATCTTAAACCGTTAGCAAATTATGTAAACATACAACAGACGGACAGAGTGAAATTAATAAGCAAATTTATGAATTTTATTTTTAAAAATGTGTTAGAAAGTAAAACTTTGCAAAAAGAAAAAATTACTAAATTTAATTAATTATTGTTAAAAATTAACCTCTAAAAGTTAATATACGTAAAAAAATAACATTTATTATAATTTTTATAATTAAATTTTAATTAAATTAAAAATTAAATACATTAATTATTTGTAAAGTGTCACAATTATTATTAATATTTATGAGAATGTTATTTTTCATACTAAACGAAATATAAATTTTGTCTGAAATTATTTTGTTATATACACAAAATGCATATTTTGGAAAAATTTAAATAAAAAGTGATTAATTATTTACAAACTATTGATTAGTAGATGTATCATAATACAAATTAATCTTTTTTGTAGAACTTAATCTGTTATTGTTATATATTGCAGCTGCGAAACACAATAAGAGCGACGGTAAAAGCAAAGCGTCGAAAATTAAAAATTAATTTTCTATTTTGAAATGTTTATATAAAAAGAAAACGTTGATTAACAGTGAACTATAAAAGCGTTGCTTATGCTTTATTATATTTTCTCAACTATATACAAGCGATAAGAATATTTGATTTTTCTGTTTTAAAATTAATGTCAAAATATTTTATTCAGTAGAGAAAAATTAATATTAAAATTTACTAATACAATGCATTGTCCAGCATTTTTACAGTTTTTCTTTAAAATATGTAAGCATTATGGTACTAGAGAATTTGATAAATAGCGTAGTTGTTAAGTCGGCGACCTCAAAATTGAAAGGTCTCGAGTTCAAATCCTGGTCATAGTTTATTTTGTTGTAATTAATATCGTAATATAAAATACCTAAAAATTTTTGTATAAGATAACAGATGGCGCACAAATAGAATTTTTATGTTTCATAATCGTAAAGAATAACTAAACGGTTTAGTGAAAAACAACTGAATCTTATTCATATATAAATAATAAGATACTTAATGAATGCCCTAATATACTCTTCATAGTAATTGAAAAGAAAAAAAAAAAAATAAAAATGTTACTAGAGAAAATGGTTCTTGTCATTGTTAAATTAAATACAACATATTGAATGTTCATATATGACTTTTTATTGGATATTGTCTCAAATATTCATAAAGATGATTAAATTTTCTAAACGTAGATCTATCTCTACTAATATAGAACGTATACGCAAGATAAATAGGTAAAAGTTATTTTCGTGACTTTTTGAATTATAATATTTTGTAGCAATTGAGGATAATAAAAATAATTCTTTGTTTTTGATATGATTCATTTTTCGAGATAAATTTACAATAAAATTAACTTTTATTAAAAACAATATTGTAAAGAAAATTTATGCTTTTATAGCTGCTCTAATCTTCTCTCTTATCGTTTATTGAGCGCCTAATTATATCGTTATACATAGAAAACATTAATTTTTGACATAAACAATTTTTCTTTACTGCTACAGAAATTTTTAGACAATGTTAATTAGTTTTTCATTTAATTTTGAATGATGTCTTACAATATTAAATGATTAATTAATTTTATATAAATGCTTTATATACACCTAACAATAAAATTTTACATAATGCTTATATACACCTAACAATTGTAAACCAATTCTTTTCAAATATTGAATTATTCATTTATTATTTGATTGCCGTCGTTTACACTTAAATTTAAAACAAAAAAAATTATGATAATAAAATTAAAAAAAAATTTTTTATATACTTATTAAAATCATTTTATTTTTTATAGTGATTAAAATATTTTTAATTGAGGAACGTTGCTTCTGACTAACATCTATTCGTTTAATCTTTGCTTTTTTTTTGTATTTTTACTGATATAAGAGCTTTTTTTGTATTATGTTTGCGAACAAGCAAAAAAAAGCACATTAACAAAAAAAAAAAATTAGAAAAAACATATTTGCAAAAATATTACATACATAAATTATGTACAATCTAAACAGAAAATAACTGTATCATAGGATTCACGTGCCAAATTATAATTAACTTTTTCAAGGAACAGAAAATATAGAAATGAAAGTGAAATGAGGATAAGATTAACTATGTCTTTTCTAAAATTAATTTTAATTAAAATTAATTTAATTAATTTAATTTACTCCATCAAGTTTTACATCTTTGACTACTTTATTTAGACAATCTTTTCAAAAATATAACATAATATTTGAGTTATTAAATACAAATACGAGTATTGTTTAATCTGATAGACTATTCCAAATATATTGTAACATATTTTGAAAAACATAAGCAATAAAACCGAACGGCAAAAATAGAATTGGCAGCTTAGAATTGAGTGTACTGAAGGGGCCTTAAAATATCTTGGAAAGAAGTTAAGAGTTAAACGTAAAAGAGAATATGTACAATGAACAGTAATAAGTTAATCATATATGTATATCTAAGATATTTTGAATATATTGCCAGACGGGTAGCGTACATAGAGAATAAAAAAGCAAGGGTGATTATCCATTAGTGGACAGATCATTTAGATATCATAATCGGAAAAATGGCAATAAAATCTTGAAGAAAAAAATAGAAAATTCTGCTAACAGTATAATATTCAAAATATAAATGTCAAAATAAATAGAAAATATAAGGTAATAGAAAGAAGAAGTTATATTTATCAAGAAAGAGTTTGGAAACAATTCTTTAAAAAAATTTTTTGAAGTAACTAAATCTTAAGAGTAAGCTTAGCTTTAGATTTAGACGGGTTTCATTAATTTTTACTATTATTTTCAAAAACAAAATTTCTCTATTTTTTATTAAAATATAAATAATTATATCCTTATTAATTATACGAGTATACATACAGTTACATCTTTTATGTATAATTAGAAAAATTAAAAAAAAAATTCTACTGTATAACTGAATTCCAAATAAAAATTCAGTCATATTATTTTAATAACCCCCTTCTTTTTTTTTTTTTTTTATTTATTATCCTTCTTATAAATCGGAATTTTTAACGCAGTTTCAATTTTTTCACCACACAATCAAAATAATCGTGAAATTTTTTAACAGTTCCCAATAACGTGTTATAAAAAATAAAAATAAAATCATACCATTTTTTTTAACTTTAATTTACAATTTAATATGACAATTTAAATTTAATGCAGTTCTTGGTCTTTATTTAACAATAAAATTAAAAAAACATTGAAAAACTTTTCTCTTATTTATTGTGTGACATTCAAAATGATATCAAGTACCCTTAGAGCAGATGAGGTAAAAAAAATAAAAAAAGAAAACAAGTGATGCGCCTTAAAGTATACTAAAAATAAACCTTTATTTTTTCATTTCTTTATCGTATTTTTTTTTTTTTTTTGTTGAACCAAAAAAAAAATCTTTTTAATTTTGCAAGCGCAAGGATAACTTTATTTATATCTGTTCGCGTGTGTGTATATGAATCTTTGCTGTATATTTCAAAGTACACATATGAGAGTAATTTTTTATTTATATCGTTATTTTTTTCTGTTTTTTTTTTTTTTTCGTTGAAATCTCCATTATTTGTCAACTCGTATCCTCTAAAAAAAAACATTGTATTAAGTTTACACATTCCATTCCATTAGAATGTGAAGGGTCCAGGCTTTTTCAAAAAAAAAAAAAAGAAAATTTTTTATTTTACATAAGAGTACCTATATATATATACACTACCATAATGTTAAAGATTATATTATGTGTGTTAAATTGCGCTTTAATAAATGTATACAAAAATAAAATTCATATATAATATATTTTGTAAATTTATTTGGATGGGATTAACTAACAGTTAAATATTAGTTTTCTACACAAAGTAATGTAAACGAATTTTCACGATTTCAATTTAATTTTTTTTTTTCTTTTTTTATTTTAGTTGTAAACTCCAGATTTTTCTTTCACAAGCGAAAAGTTTCACTTGTTGATTATTTGTTAGCAAGAAAAAAAAAACAAAAAAAAATTAAATGGAACAAAAAGAAAAAAAAAAAATGGGAGACTAACGGCTCAAAGAATTCTATAATATTAAAAAAAAAAAAAATCCTGCTGGTATATTTTTTTCTTTTATGAAATTATATTTAAAACTGATTGTTAAGAGTTTACTTATAAAATTTAAAACTTTCTAAGTAAATAAACTGAAATAAAATTTTAGAAAGAAAAATTTTTAAAAAATATTTGAAATGAAATTTGAAGAATGTAGGAGTGTTTTATTATAGTATGTATGTACGTATGGTTGTATAGATATATATAATATGAAAAATAATAATAATTTTTTATTTCTTTAATATCTTTAAAAATAATTGTTAATTTTTATAATAATTAATTATCTTTTAAAAATACATTTTAATTTTGTTTTATTTTGATTAATTATGATAAATAATATGTTACATGTTAAAAGCTAAATGATTATATTATGAGCAATATGGAATAAAATTATATAATTTGGATGAAATAATTAAGTTAAATATTCTTATATAAAAAATTATTCTTATACACAGAATTTGGGTGTTTTATAAATTAATCAATTTTTCTTAATAACTTATCGTAATTTCCCATATCATGTTAGATTTGTGATACGTATGATCAAAATTTGCCATTGAATTGGGGTTCGAACCATTGGAATTTTTAATTTTGTTTGCATACAAAACAAATTAAATAACAATGCTAAATGGTTTAGTGTGCCAAAATAAAATTAAAAGTTCCATATGTTGAATTTTAATTTAATGACATATTTTGATAATACGTATAACAAGTTTAACCGGGTACGGCCGAGTCGGTTAATTTCATTAAAACGAATTGGTGATAACAACATGTTTACGAAAAAATTTGGTATATTTTTAATGAAACCTTTAGAAACGATTTATTGTAATTAAAATAATATCAATAAATTGTTTGAATTTTTGAAAATAATAAAGCAATTTAAAAATCAATGAAAAAAATGTTTGAAAAAGAAAAAAAAACATAAGGATTCCTAAATTTCAAAAGAGTTTTAATATTATCATTTTAAAATCGATTTTTAGTGGTTATCTGCACCACGTGTATATGCACATTAAAACAAAAAGAAAAGTGTGTAAGAAATCGGGATATTATAGTTAATGGATAAGGGAAGTGGGAATACGTTGGTGGGAATATGTTCTCATTGCTACAATTATTTTCAAAATTATAATCGAAAACTAACATTCGAACCCCTACAAATGAGAGATAGGGATTCTAACCACTCTATTAGCCACATTATTTTTAAATATATCTTTTATAGAACTTGTATATATTTAACATTCAAAAATAATTAACTTCACTAAAATTATGATTCACTTTATCTTAATTTAAAAACCAAAAAACCACTTAAATCGTCAGTTTTTATAATAATGAACTGTAAATTTACTACCTTTAGTTTTATTGTTTTTCTATTATATATTGAATTTTTATTAAATTTTAACTTCCTGAATAAAAAAAAAATTTGATTAAAAAGAGTTATCCTTTTTTAGTTATTTTTTTTTAATTGAATTTGATTGATTTAATTCAAATTCCTTTTTAATTTTTTCTCTTTGTTTTTTTTTTTTCATCTTTTTTGTCTCTCAAAAATTGATTTAAAATAAACAATTATTTATTTAATTTCATTCCCAATATTTTTATTTAATTTTAATTTTATCATTCAATTATTCTTTTCAGTTGTTTTCTTTTTGTAAAAACACAATAAAAGTACAGCAGCAACATTGTTGCTAAACTATAAACTATAAACAATAACTACATATATATTATATAAATATATATTTTTTTTTTTATATAAAATACACATCTATACAAACTTCATTGTAGAAAAATTTCTATAAAAAAAAAAAAATCAATTATGACAATTATAATACCGTTAATTTCATATGTTGACAGCAAACAAGTTTTACTACATGTGTAAAATATGAATTTAAAATTGTATATGTATATAGACATATAAATGACATAATGAATGTTTCTATAACAGCTAAAGCACAAACAGAGAGGATAAATAAGAATATTTTAGTATTTACATATGTATTTATTCTTAGGATTAAAATTTAATAAATCAAAAATACAAAAACGAAAAAATAAAACATAAAATTATTTATTTCTATTATACTCGTATTTGGAGTCAGTTTAATTGACAATTTCTAGATTGTATTTGATACACATACATACATAATATATAGTAACTGAGGCTATAACAATTGAGATTATGGTTAGATTTTTTTTTTCAATGTAGAGAATAATATTAAGAATAAGAGCTGTAATACGACAGATATCTAATATTATCTAATAATAAACCATCACTGACAAAAGAGCTAAAATTATATAAAAACTTAACTTTCCTTTTTTCTTAGTCTTTATCTAATGATTGTGTTAGACATAAGCTTTTGTGAACCTTAAAGTTGGAACTGTATTACTTAGCTGTATTCTATGACTGATATGATTGTAGGTTTTTTTTTATAGTCATTTAGCTTTTGATATATTCTTATAAACAAGGATCTTTCCTCAGATTTTAATGATTTGTTTTTTTTTTCAGTTTTCGCATCTCACAAGATTATTTAAACCTATTTTCCTAACCTTAATTAAATTTATTCAAATTGGATTAGGAAAATTACAACATTAATGTTACAACATCAGTGTTAGATTTTTCTCGGAATTTGAATCGCAATTTATTCTTTTACGTTTAGACGTTTGTTTAGATGTTTGTGATGCTGAATAAATGTTAAATCTTAATTAAGTATGTTCATATTAGATTTCTCTCTCAAATCTCTTGACTAAGAAACCTTATTTAAATTGCAATTTAAAATGATTTCTGTATAAATTAAATTTCTGCAAAAAACTATGTATCCTTTATCTATTTGAGTTTAGTTTGAATATAGTTTATTTTATTTTGATAATTGTGCATATATGGATACGGGATCAGTAAAACAAGCACATAATCCGACTATAAAAAATTTTTGGGTGTTAATTTTATTTCTTAAACCGACACTGTTTAAATTTATAAAGACTTATCAATAAATCCCCTAGTTTCATTCTATTCAATATTTCTATCTCACTCTCTCTCTCTTTTTAATAGATATTGTGTTTAAATTTATGTTGTTTTTTTTTTCATTTTTATTCTTATTATTATTATTATCTGTTGGTTATTATTGTTGTGCAAATTGTGGTTGCAGTTTGGTTAAAATAAAATATTCAGTTATTTAAAATATTAACAGAAAAATGCATCTGAAACAGTATATATATGTATATATTATATAGAATAGAAGAAAATCTATTCTATTCTTTTAGAGATTATTATATTTATAAATATTTTAACAGGATATTTTTGTAAAAAATTTTGCAGTAGTTGTTTAAAATTCAGGAAGTCAAATTTAGGATTTCATTTTCTTAGTTTTCTTTAGAGAACATAACATTTAATTTAAATCTTTTTTTTTTTTATATAGTATCCTGCAGGTATTATAGGAAGTGTTAAAAAGAAATGATGATATTAGCAGTTCTGGACAGGAAATTGTTTCAATATTGGAAAATATTTAAAAGAAATATTTTCATGATTTTCGAAATTTTTAATTTATAGGTGTATAAAACAAACAAAAATCAATTAAGCTAAAATAAGTAAGATAATTTTTGAAACTACATACAACTACATAATATAAACTAACAGAATGAGTATTTTCTTATATATATGAATCGTTTAATTGAATGATTATAATTCTATTGAATATACTGATTAATCTTGTATACATTTATTTTTACCAACTACTTCTCTCTTTCACTTCCGTAATAACTATTTCGATATTTAGTATAATGTGATATACTTTGACCTAAAGTCAAAACTAATCATGGAAAATAAGAGAATATAAGAGTATTTAAGTCATTAGTTATGAAAAAATAGGAATGAAAATATTAGATTTTTCATTTTTAGTAGAAAAATACTAAAAGATGATATTGTTTCAGTCCTCGACTTTGCTTTATTGTGTCCTTTATGAAATTTTATTTTGTAAAGCTCATCTTTACAATGCAATTTTTATGTACAACATTTTTTTTTTTTGTTTCACATCCACTGTGTATAGGAGAAACAAATAAGAAAAAAAAACAATACTATGTAGTTGTGTAATGTAATTTTAAAGTCGGTCCCGAATGAACTTGTTTATGATTATGATTGAGTTTAATATATCAGGTATATGGACAACTGAAACTGAAATTGTTTGTTTATACACTGGTGGTCCCGATTGAATATTCAATTTTCTTGAATTTTAGTATGTTTCAATTTCAAATCGTTTTCTTTTTTTAGTTTTTTGTCTTTTTGCTGCATGCGAAATTCTTATTACTGTAATTCAATCAATTTTACATAATTTATATGTGATATTGCAAGAAAATTTTTTGATCACGTGGTAATTGGAAGTACTGCTTATAATAGATGTACTTTGATGTGTACTTTGATACATCTATTTTCTTGTACTTAATCTGCAAGAAAATATTGGCTAGCAAAAGGAAAAAAAACTCTGCATAAAATCAAAAGCAAATTGTAAATCACACATGATAGAGGCTACAGATTTTTTAGAAGTTATTATATTATAATATATTATATTATAAATTACGATAATTAACGAAAATGATAAAAATATTAAATAAATAAATGAAAGCAAAAAATAATATTAAACTGTTTAATTGAATTTGAATTGATTTAAAAAGATTTGATAATTTTAATTTATTATTAAATGAACATTAGTTTTTAGCACATTTCCAAAAAAATTTTTGAAAAAATGTGCTTATTAGTTTCACTCTGTCCGTCCGTCCGTCTGTTTACAAAACTTCTACACCGTTAAAGATAGAGAAAAAAAATTTTAGCCATGGGTAGGTCTCATAAAAAAAATAATTTTGTGGAACAACTTTTTCATGTAGCCCCATTAACCCATTACGGAGCTACAGCCCCTCAAACTTTGAAAAAGCCCTATTTTTAAATGCATATATCTTATGTTCTGCTTAAGATTTTTTCAATCTGAAAACGTCATTCGACAGGTATTTTTTTTAATTTTGTAAATTAATTATACAATTTTTTTAAATTTAGTATTTAAATTTACCGTTATGTGAAAACCAAATTTTGCATGATTTTTCTACTTTAATAACTCCGGCACGCTTCTAGATAGAGGCTTGCCATTTTGGGGCAAGAAAGAACTTTTAGAATTAGTATAAGTTTTCTCAGAAAATTTGTTGGTAGCACCCCCTCTTTAAGAGTTATTACGCCTCAAAAATTGAAAATTTGCTATTTTTAGACACCTGTAACTTAGGCACCTGCACAAATTTTTCTTCGGCAAGACATGAAAATTAAAGGTTCAATAATATATTTTTATGTGTGTTAACGGCTTTTCTTAGTTATATAGGATTCCGGAATTACGGCCCCTGAAAATTTCCAAAATGTCCTATTTTCACGTTTTTTCTTATTACATGAAATTTTCAAATTTTTGTGCAAGTCACACTTCTAAACAGTTTGTATTGAGTTTGGAAGTGTGCGCTTTTAAAAACCGTTGGTTTACATTCTACCTTGTTTTTTTTTAAATATTAATGGAGATTGCTTTTTTGTTCGAAGTTTATTGTAAGACACATTCAAAATAAAATTTATAGATTGTATTATTTTTCTAATCAGGTACCACAATTGGTAACAAAGCAAGTAATTATCAAATTTAAACTTAAAATAGTACAGGTAAATTAAAATTTTAAATTTCAAAGAAAATTAAAAGATTATCAAAGAATTACCATATTTAAATTTTTTACTTTTCTCTTTTTTTTGGTAAAATTTTTATTTGATTCTTTTAATCAAAATATTCATAATTTAAAAGATTCAGAAGAAAATTTCAATTTTTATTTCAATATATTGCAAAACTGAAAAAGGCATCAGAAAGTAAAAAAAAAAATTCTATTGTCTTTTATTAAAAGTTTTTTTTTTAGAATATATAAAATTAAAGTGTAATAAAAAGGACTTGCTCATTTTAGTTATAATAAGAGGTAATTTAAGGTCTACTATATAAAATATTATATCTATATAAAAACATTTAGCTTATATCTTCTAAATTGTTTAAGAATTTAGATTTAATTCAGTATATTTGTGCCTTCTTATATGTTAATGCTTTCCAACTATAGTTTTCTTTTATAAATTCAAAAATTAAAGAGAATTTAATATGATTTTATTTTATTTAATAATATTTACAAATTCTTCTTTTTATGTCTGTCTCTAACATTATTCGTTTTGCCTACCTACGACAATGAGCTTTGATGATCGTTATTGGTATAGTTCCTTCTAAAAAGTGGTTAAATTCCGTAGCAAGATTTCTTGTGCAGTTCCGTTTTCAATTTTAAAATACTTATTAGGTTTTGTTTAGATTTTTGTTGTTCCGGGTAATTTTAATTTAATATATGCTAGAAGAAAATGTTGAGATAAAATATGTATGTTATAAATATATTAGAACTTTGATAAGGGCGAACGTGCCTAACCGATATTTTGATATACTAATACCGATAAAGCACATAAGCACTATAATGTGCTTAATCCGATATACCGATACCAATTTTTATAAGAATAAAATTTATTTTTGTTTTAATTTGATCTTTGCAGTCTTGTGAGGTAAGTATAGTTTATGTACGTTTAGGTACATCAAACCAGATTTTTGTAATTTTACTTTTTTTTAGCCACAAAATGTAGAATTTTCTTAAAATTCTTCATTTATGTTATTCTTTTGTAGTTTGGTTCATTTTAATTGCATATTCTGTAATTTCAGAATAAATTTTTCACATTTTCATATAATTTGAAAACCTCTAGTTAAGAATGTGTTACAGTTGAGGCACGATGAAAAAGTTTGTTATGTTGGTGGTATTTGAAGGTTTTGTGCTGTCCAAAGAAATTTTTGTTATGTTATATTTAAACATAAAAAAAAATATTTTCAGTTTTAAATTTAAACATAAATAAATTTTCAGTCCAGTCCAAAAATAAAATGAATATACATATAGGAAAGATGAGCTTCAGTTTATGGTATGATATTTCGCATTATTAAGGATATATAAGAAAAATTTCAAATCTGTACGGTAGACAGACACCATTGTAAGTAAAAAAAAAAATTAAAAAATTTTTAATACAAAATTGTAAAAAAAGAAATGATGAAATTCTTTACGAAACGCAAATAAAACCCTTATTTTTATTAAAATGGTAATATATATTGTTCGTTTTTAATATACGAACATTTTCCGTTTATCTTTTATATAGATAAAATAATTTAGAAAATCGCTTAAATTACCAAAACAATCTAAATAGTAATACCTATCGCTTAACAATTTTATAAGAGATAAAAATGACCATCATTTAATAGGAAAACTTACATTTAGAGAAACAACACATACCATCCTATTGAAAGTTAATAACGCGACTCCTTAAAAATGTCACGCTATCCGACTAGCAGAATAAGAAAATATCGTTTAATTTACACTCTTTGTATGATACGTTTGCAAAATAGGGAAATACATAACATATTAAAACAAAAACTTATATTGAGTCCAGTCCACCATAAGATATAGACGGTTTCAGGAATTTGAAAAAAAAACTTTTAATTACTTTATTTATTGAATCCTACTAGGGAGTTAAGAGTCTTTATTTCCTCTTCAATATACATTAATAAAGAGAAAGAAAATTTAAAATACTTTGTTACAAAAATAATTAATTATTCTTTAAAACAACAAATTAAAATTTTTCTAAAATCAATATAAATATTTACACCCAACCACAAATATTTACTTTTCACATGATCCAATAAACATGTATTTACCTTATTAAATTTAATTCCAATTCAACACCTGTTGCTTTAATAATATTTGTATTAAATAATACATGTTTAAATTTATTGATTTTTGTAATATTTTTTTTAAACGTTGAATTAATTTTTAATCTGAAAACTTAATAAACATTAAAAAAACAAACGAATAAATAACAGTAGAAAACATTTTTTAGAATTTAAATTTAAGAAACTATTTTTGGATCAAAATATTCACAATAGAAACCCATGAAAATATAGTCTAAACATTAAATTCCATTTAATCCATCATCATGTTTTACGATTAACATTTAAATAAACCTCATGTAAAAGGTCTGCGTGTGTGTGTAAATATTTCAAAAATAATGAAAAAAAAATAGTAACATACAAAAAGGATCAAAGTATAAAAGGTTGCTGTGATGTGTTTTGGTGTATGTGAGCAGAAAAAGTACATATTTGTGAAATTTTAAACAAATGGCACAGAAAATACTTTACTACTTTCCTGACACTATTTACACTATTTGTATATTATGGAGTGGATGAACTGCAATAGAAATAAAACAAAAAGCTATTTAGTTTATTTGAATTTCATAAACCATATCCGAAAATTATGTAACTAAGACGAGATTTCAAAACACAAAATAAAAAAAAAAAACAATCTTTAAAGATTCTCTAAGGATTCTATTATAAGATAATTTAAAGATAATGTGTATTGGGAGTTATTACACAAAATTTAAGTATAGAGTGAAGAATATTTGAACAAATACCATCATGATGGGACAACAATATGTTGTAAAGGATAATTGTTAAAAGAATGATTTTCTTGACCGGAAAGTTTCATAAGGATATGCTGTAAACCATAAGAAGATTAAAGATATATCTGTATTTGTTAAAAATTGAAAACAAATAGATACAAAGAAAATAAAAATATATAAGAGTGAATATTGACTGTTTATTATTGTTTTTGATAAAGTGTATTTACAAATATTGTAGTAAATTTACTACATTGATAATAAATTTTTATAATACCTATACATAAAACTGTTTTATATAGTATTTAAGTTTTGATAACTAAAAAATTTAAAATATTATTTAAAATCTTGCATTAAAGACACAGAAAAAAAGAATCACACTCTATTTCAGTCAATTAGACTGAAATATTAGGAGAACATATTAATCAGTAAACCAAAACAATATATATATATATATGTATAAGCTTTAGTTTAAAAGAAAGTATATTTACATTCATGTAATGTTGTTTATAAAAACAGCTAATTTTACTTTTAATCTACTTTTACTTATAATGTACTTTTAATGTATTGTACAAAACATTTAGGAATGAGCTCCACAAACAGCATTAGGATACCCAAAGAAAGTGCAAAACAAAGCAATTCATTCAATAAATGATCCCATTTGAAGGTCAACTCTGGCTTCATTAAATCATCGACGTTACGTATAGCAACCTGTTCAGAAAAAATTAAAACCTTGCCTCCTCTTAAAAATTTCAACCAATATACAAGCAAGACTGCACAAACTAATCTCTGTTCCTAAAGATCCCCAGATAATGCAACTCCCCACCCGGAAATTTGATTGTAATACATACAGTGCGAATATGGAATAGCTTGTCACCAAAAGTATTTTCAAAAGTTGGCAACCATAAAATCTAGAATATTGTGAAATACAAGAAAAACATGAACATCTTTGTTCTAAATTCTCTTCCCAACCATCCAGTAACTTCCCATATTGCCCATTTTTCTTTATTCCTATTCCTTTATTCTTATTTTCGCCAATATCTAGACCAAACAGTTCGTTGTATTGTAACATAGATTCTAATCTAATGTTTTATTTAAAAGAAAGATGGTTGGTTCAAGTCCAATACTATCAAATAGAATTAGCGCGTACCTTATACCTTACAGCTTTTTTTCGAAATTCCCATCTACCCTCGCAAAAAAAAATTTTAATATTTTTATTGAAAAACTGATTCTATATGGTAACACTATAAAATTTAAAAACTATTTTGAGATAGAACCAAAAAAAAAAAACATATTTAACCTTTATTTTTTTTTTTCAGATCAAAATTCAGGATCAAATCCATTTAAAATAAAAATTGGTTTATATTATGTTTGTATCAAAAGTTTGTTCTCATTTTAAACGTGATCCTTTTTTTTTTTTGTTTTGTTTTTGCTTTCCAAATGAATAACCTAATTTAGGGGATTAAAAAAAACATATCAAATAAAAAACATTTAGTTTTTCCTCCTCATCTATTATATGGCAATTAAATTATTAGAAAATATCCGGTTTGTTGACAGATACATATGTGATACAAATATTAGTATTCCTTAATGAGTAATTTTTAAGGAAGAAGAGTGGGTGTAAAATATTTTTTTTAAGGTAAACTTTTAAAGTAGAATATTTTTAATTTTTATTTATACTTAAGGTTAAAAAGAAAAAAAAGTTGTTGTTTTTTAATTTGTAACTTTTTTTTTTGGTATTTTTGCTTTTTATAAATTGTTGTCGTATTGGGAGTTTTTTGTTTTCTTTTTACAAAAATTCACTTTGATATAAATTATAAAAAATAAAACTAAAAAATTTAAACGATCATTTTGAGATTTTTAAAGGCTGTCTTGGTTTCTTTTTGTAACCATTTGTTTTTTGTACCATTTTTCTCGTTTTTTTTTTAGAAAATAATTAATTTTACTTTACTTTAAGTTTAGGGTTACTTTAAGTTTAAAGCATATTATTTTTTTAAAACTTTTTAGAAAAAGTTTGAAAAATATCATTTAAAAAATTCCAGAGTTATATAGAACTATATAAGCTCAGTAAAAAAAGTCAAATATCCTAAAAAAAAAAAATAATGAATAATATTGCAAAGTTTTTATGATTATTTTTGAAGAATGTTTCGATTAATCAAGAGGGCGTCAAACAAAATAACAATTGAACCAATTTTATTAGAGTGTTTTTAAATGACGGTTCAGCAATTAAAAATAAAAACATAATTAAGTTTTTGCTAAAACATTAAAATTTTAGTTTCATTTTTACTAGCTCTTTTTTTCATTTGGATGATGTTTTTTTTTATTCTCTTGATCGACGTCTTTTACCTTATCTCTACCATAATTAGGTTTTAGAATAACGGAGATATAAAAAAATGTTTTCTGATATTTATGTTTTGTTGAATATTTACTTAATAAGTATTAATTTTTACAATTTCTATATTAAACTATATGCAACTAACTATATGATTAACACAATTATTTTAACATTCATATTTTTTCCTCTTTCTTCTCTCTCTCTGTTTTAAGATTATAATAGATCATCAACAACATCACATATTAATCATATTAGACTAAACTTTTTAAAGTTTCTTTAACTTTAATTTTCATTAAATCGTTGATTACTCAACTGTAGTCATTTTATAAAATTATGAAACACAAATGTTATATGTATGCCATCTATTATCTAATACAAGACTAATTTTTTTATATTACGATATTTTTTCCTTGCCACTCCTAAGAAGCATTATCCATTAAGTCATTTATTATTCATATTAGACTAAGCTTCATTTCTGGAATCATTATTCCACTAAGCCGTTTATTACTCGGCTGTAGGTATTGTACAAGACTAAGACGTTTCTTTTTTATTTCTACGCCATCTATTATCTTATACAAGAATTATCTTTTATTATTATTTTATTATATATTATACAATATGATATTAATTATAATTTATAAGGCATATATTTTTATATTTTTTTATTTAATTATATTATACTAATTATATATTATAAGAAAAATCTATATTATTTTTTATTAATCTATATGACGCAGCCGGAGCTTGAGCCCGAGATCTTTCGTATGAAACGCTGGTGCCTCAACCACTACACCATTGGCTGGATTACGATATTAATTGATATTAATTATTAGGATATAAACAATTACGATATAAATTACAAATATTGGATATGACCTGAATGAGTTTTGAAATCATGGCCTTTCGATTGAAATCAAATTGACATTATTGCAAGGTCAAAATATTAGATGTGATATTGTAATTTCTACTGCCAACATACTGGCATTATTATTACTAATAATAATAAGAATAACTCATAATATATAAATAATATTCGGTAATTCGGTAAATTTTTAAAATGACTAGGAGCGCTAATCTGAAGTATAAGGCAGGTCGTTAATTTGGATCTAATTAGAATATATTTTTAAAATATATTTTTTAATTTAGGTTGAAAAATCATATAAATTTTTTTAATTAAGGATTAAACTAAAGTCTTTCAAGAGGCAGATTATATTTTTTCCACTGTGTTACTCATTACTTATTTCTATTGATATTCCAATGGAAAGTGCTGAAAAGCAAAGAAAAGAATATAAGAATTAGAATAATTTAGAGACTAGTTTCGTAGAACTTTAGTCAGAAAACATACGTTATTCAAATTATTTATTTGTGCCTTTCAAATTAAAACAAAATATTCATATTCTAAAACAAAAGTTATTTTTCTGTCTTTTATCGTTAAATAGTTTAAGAAGTCATTAATATACATTCTTTTACAATTAAGGTTACCGATTGATAAAAAAATTTTAAATTAAATGATTCGTAATAAACTTCTTTTTCTTTTGTATATTTATGTTTTTAATATAAAATCTAGAAAATTTTTGAAAAACCAAAATTTTTGATATTGGATAAAAAAGAAAATATACATATTTTCAGATATAATATATAAAATATATATAATATATGTATATATTATATCTGAATATTAAATTTCAAAATTTACAAAAGTACATCTTCCACTGTTTATATTTAAGATTATTAGATTTTATATATTTTATACCAAATTTGCTAGAAAAATGGGAATATTGTGTTTAATCGATAAAGGAAGTGGGAATATGTTGAAAATATTATCTAATTATTAATTTTAATCTCAATAAATTCACATTCACCTACTACTTGAGATAACCTTTCATATTATGTAAAATTGTTTGAATCGGTACAATTAAATTTTTTTTATGAGTTATAAAATCTAAATTAAAATTGTTTTTTGACATTTGATATGTATTTCGATATAATGCTGATATACTGTAAAATCTAACCACTGTATAATCCAGCTGTTTTTAAGTATATTTGATGTATTCTTTTTTCGATTTTCTTTTATTCTTTTCTTTCTAAATATGACATTTTATTGTGAGATTATTAAAGATTTATTCACGTTGCTTTTGAAATTTTATTAACAGATGTATACTTAAATTAATAATAGGTCAATCAAACATATTTTCGCTCTTCATCTAATCACAATTTTTAACAAGTAAATATTGAAGATATCAAAAAAAATTTATATTTAAATTTTGATTACTTATCAAATATTTTCAATTTTTTGATTGATTTTCTTTACTCTTTTGAATAAAAATGTAAAATATATATAATATATGTATATATTATATCTGAATATTAAATTTCAAAATTTACAAAAGTACATCTTCCACTGTTTATATTTAAGATTATTAGATTTTATATATTTTATACCAAATTTCTAAAAAAAATAATTGAATTCATTAAATTTTTTATATAGTATGTACTTACCAAATATATTTACATATTTTGCTTCAAATTCACGTCCTTGATAGAATTTTTACCATAATTCACGGTCTTTGTTTTGTTTTTCTTTTTTTTTTTTTTATTAATTAAACTTATTAATCAAAATTCATTATAATCGATTATACAAATAATTCTCAAATTAGGAACAATTAAAATTTTTATTTTTTTATTTATTTCAGTTTCCTTTGTTTATATCTTCGATATTTCCTTTTACTTTCCTTTCATTGATTTATTCTTTTCTCAAATATTTATTTTATTGTTTTTTTTTTTTTGATATTTTCCGAAGTAAAAAAAAATGAAAAAAGAAAAAAAAAGATACAAAAATCATCTTTAACCCTACTTTTATTCTCCATTACCATAAGTTTTCTTTTCTAATTATAATCATTGCAACCATAAGTCATATACTCATAATATATACATATGTATACAATTTTATATATTATTTGTAAATAAATATATATGTATATATATATTTACATATAGATACATTTTTGTTATATAAATATATAAAATTATATCCTATCTGAAGGATAAAAAGCATATTTCTTTAAACAAATATTTCAAACTTATATATAGGAGCAGTGTAAATATTTCGTATCACAAAAGAATACAGGAAGCAAAGTTCAAACTGTGACTCGATGTTACCATTGACTCGTTTGTTTTAATATTATAATAGTAATTCGCACACTTTACTACTACTACTACTACTAAAAGTGTTTTAAGCAATATTTTCGTTTTTATATGGGTACATGGATAATCATAAATATAAATACATTTTGAAAAAAAAAACAAAAACAAAAAACAACAGTTAACAAAAATTCAGGCAAATTAAACAGAGAAAATCATATTTACTGCTTTGTTTCTTTAGGTCTCATCTTATCGTTGAGAATCGAAAGGTGTTCAAATTATTAACATTATATTATTTTGACAGATTTTCTGACCAATATTACCACTTGAGCACCTTTTTGATTTTTATGTGTGATATTTAAAAAAAGATTGCATTGAAAGACTTAGTAATGTATTTTCTAAATGATTCGATAAGGTGATTGCCTTGTGAGGATCTATAAATTTCAATAAAGTAAAATTTTGTTTCCTTTGAATAAGTCTATGGTTATATATATTTGATGGAGTATTTATTATTTTCAGTTTAAAGTTCGTCACTCAATTAAGATATTTATCTCAATAGGTTTATCAGATTTTTCACAACTGGGAAATTTTTCAATTGATAATCATGTAGATTTATGCTTAGTTCACCGCTTCGGCATTTTTCTTCTGAACAATTAAAAAAAAAAAGATATTTCTCTCATCAACGATTAAATTGCTTCAGAACAATTTTTCTGCAGAAAAAAAAAAATTTAGACAGCTGAAATTTGAAAATGACATTTAAATTATTTTAAATTTTTGTTTATTTAATGAATGGAATAAAAAAAATTTCAAAAAATGACAGATGAAAAAGTGTTCCGCACAGAAAGTTAAAGTTAAAACAATTTTTATTTCGGAGAGAAAAAAATTTTCCCAACTAAATATGAAAAATTAAAGAATTCAAATTTTCATATAAAAAATATGCGATGACATGAGTGCGGCAAAAATGTCCAAAAGTAAATCCAGTATTACATGTAAATATTTTTGTTAAATAAATGAATTCTACTTTTTCTTTGTTATTAAAAACATAAATGGTTGTACGTAAATTTATGATACCAAATGTATACAAATATTTCAAAATATTTGTTTGAATACTTATATTTATCCTAGAAATGTATTTATCTAAATATGTACATATATATATATATATATATAAAATGTATGTACATATATATATACCACTAAAACCATCGTTTTAATGAAAAACAAACCGATCTGTCAATTCATATAAAACGGGTTACTGTTGTTAAAAAAAAATTTTTTTTTTTTTCTAGACAATATACTAAGCTGTTTATATACCGTTATAAGATAATTTAATAAAAAAAAATATCAAAAAAAAAAAACAGCAATAATAAAAATAATAAGAAAATCTTATATAATTTATTCAAACAATTAGTTTTGAATCTCTCATTCCTTGAAGGCATTTAAATATCTTTAAGATGTTAAATAAGTACGAAAAAGCAAAATAGCAAGTAGCAATTGAAAACGTAATTATATTATATATATACATATTTTCAAATAAATATATATATGTATAAAAGTATGTAAAAGGAATGGAATGTACTTAAAGTAAAATAGTATCAGTTGTTCAGTAGTATAATATAGCTTAAGGATATTTTAGTTGATGGTATATATCTATTAGATACAAAAATTTAAATTCTTTTTGTAAATGTTTTTATTTTAATAAACAATATATATGTATATAGTATATATATATATATATTTATATTATAAAATAGGAACATTAGATATACTAATAAGAAAAAAAAAATTGATACAATAGAGCAAAAACAGTTGCGAATATTTTATGACTTTTTTAAAAAAATTTTAAATGTTCCTTTGACTTTAATTGGTGTTGTATTTTTATGTTTTTTTTTTTTTTGGTTAATTTTTTTTAATTATTGTTTTGAAAGTAATTAGAGAGTACCTTTCAAAACTATTATTAAGAGTAATACACAAAAAAAAATAAATAATCTAATTTAAATTATAGGTAATATACGATGCTGAATGATATTTTAAAAGATACATATGTACATGTATATAGTTAAGAATAGAAATTTAGAAGATCATAAGATATATAAAAAAGGAAGGATATTGTTAGTGCTTTTTTTCGAATTTAATTTAACCTTTTCAAATAGGACATAAGGATAATAATTTTGAAGCAAAAAAATAAAATTAATGTTTTTTTAGACCTTTGAATTTATTTTAATAAGCTTTATTTTAGATATGGACACTTGTCGACTATTTATTTTGTATTTAGGTGTCAACTTTTTATTTTAAATTTAGGGGGTTTTGTATGTAGGTGTAAAAGTGAAATTATATGATATTCAATCACATTATAATAGTTACTATTAAATAATTCATTTTAAAACTGGAAAAATATATATTATGATTACTGAAATAAAAAAAAGGGTAAATTCTAAAAGTAATAAATGGAAAATTGATTTTCTCTAAATATTTATAATACCTTGAAAATTTTTTTAAGCTAATGTTAAAAATTTCATGTTAATAAAAATTGTTTCATATAAATTTTTTCTTCTTTTTTTTTAATAGAATTTAATAATTTAAAAAGAAATTGTATATTTTAACTGTTTTAATTTATTTATTTAAATTTTCATTCTGTTCTAAAAATAAATTTCAATTATTTCCATAAAATACAATAAATAAAATTTAATTTTCCTGGTTCTTTAAAAGCATTCTTGAATAGAATAATCAACATTATTTTCATGCATAAATCCTTGAATAAATTTATCTTAGAGATATATCCAATAAAAAGATTTCTTTAAATAAGTAATTTAATAATAATAAATTTAATAATTTAAGTCTTTAAATGTTTAAATGAACTTTTCAAGATAGTTTAAGAGAATATTTATAATATGTAATAATAATAGTATTACAAAAACAATACAATAAAAAAAACCCGGTTTTTTTTTAATAACATCAGCAACCTCCTGTAAGACTAATATTTCAAACTTCTAATTTTATTAAAAAAATATTATAGATCTGTAATTTTTCTTTTTAAACCAATCCAAACTATAATCAAATAAAAACAAAATATAGTGTTTACACATTAATTTATTTTATTATTCATTTTTTTGTTTTAAAAACCTATTAGCTAAAAAAAAATTACATTTTTTTTTCTGTTATATGTAATTTATATATAAAATTTATAAATCTATTAAATCATTTGATTCCATTTCATCAAGTCCATTAAATTCTATGGAACTGTTACCCAAATCATCTTTTTCATATTTCATCCATAAAATTTCAATATCACCCACTAATAATAATATTCCTTTTTGGTAATCAGTCACTGTAATATTAAAATCTTCACTACCCGGATGATATCTTTTTAAATGATCTAAATGATCCGATTGACAATGTTCAACAATTTTATTTGATTTTCCAGTCCATTGACAATTTTGTATACGACATTTTGTATGAAAAACTTTTGATAATTCTTCAAATTCTAAATTTTTTAATTCTTGATCAGTATCTTGTCCCAAATAATATTTTTTAAATAATAAATAAGCTCGATTTAATGCCATTTTTATAATCAAAAAAAAAATTGTTGTGTTTGTTTTTTAAATTTGATTTTATTTTAAAAATTAAATTTACTATAATATCGTTGAATTCACTGATTTCACTGAAGTCTGAATAACTTTTGAATAGATGTAAAGATATTGTTTGTATTTATATACAAATTTTTTTTTGCAAGAACTAGTAATGTGTTTACCCTTTCTCTAAATTACTTATGTATATTAAAATTTGGACAGGTAGAGCATTCTTTTTCAATTTTGACCAAATTTTATAACGTAATAGTGATTATGTTTTAAAATTAACATGTTTCGGTATTTTTTAAATAGTAAATATACAATCTGTCATAATAAAAATATTATTAAATGTCATTTTATTTTATATATACCATCTTATAACAGGGATGCACAACATTTTTTTTTAACTACCTGAATGAACAATTCGTAATTTGCACAAATTAATGGAATACGTAAGATTATATAATTTTAATATGTATTTTAACTTATAGGTAAACATATTTTAAAATATCGAAATTGAAATCAAGATTGGATAAGGTAAAGATAATGATATTTTATTTTATGGTTCTAGAATGTTACATTTCATATAGTAAATAGATTTAGGATTTTAAATTATTGTTTTGCTAATTATTTTAAGAAATATTTTATATATAGCCATAAAAATCTTAAATATAAAATAAGAAATTTTAGATGAAATTCAATTATTTTACAACTTTATTTAATTGTATTTTAAGATCATTCAAAATGTTGTTAATACTTGTGGACACAAAAATTAGAATCGAAACAAATGAAAATTACGAACTACAGTTGTTAATTATATATTGTATGATTTTAATAATAATGTGCCTATAAAAACGCTTAATTTTTTATTTTTTTAAATATTTTTCTTGTCTAATGAATTTTGTGGTTATTGTGGAATTTCCAACGAAATTTATAGCATATAAAAATGTGTTATTTCTATAACATTTATGGAAATTTTATTTTAACAATATTCTTCAGAAGTTCCTTCCAAATCTATTATTTTTTATATATTTCAAATTTATTTATTTCCAGTATACCATAATTTAAATTATCATATAATTTTTTGTTTTTTTCCATTCCACACCTATAAGGATCATAAAAAGGCAGCTAAGTAAATTATTACTTATATTTGACTATGCTTCAGTTTCTAAAATTATTAGTACTAAACTGTCGATGACTCGGCTGTAGCTATTGTACAAGATAATGAAACGTAATTTTTCTTTTATTTGTAAGCCATTAATTATTATAAGATGTCCGGCTCTCAATTTTCTTCCTTTAAATAGGGATCGGGAATGTTGAGATCATTTTATGGAAAGTGGAAGGTTAATTTTCACTCTTTTCGTATATATTAGGTTTTTACAGATTTTCAACTACAGTTTAGTTTTAATTCTATAAAATTAGAACGACATAAGATAGACATAAAAAATTTAGTATAGAATTTTTAGATTTTTACAGTATTAAAAAAAATGTTACCCTGGAGGTGTTCAGCCCGAAGTTATAAGGACTTAAAGTCAATAATTATTAGCAAAATATAATTTAAAGTCCCTTTATGAAAAAAATAACGGTACAAGCATAAATTGTTTTTTTAGCAAAAAATATTAACTTTATTATCTCTACATTTTGAGTATGAATTAATGCACTTTCTTAACTTATGTATGACAAGTTATAGATTAACGGCAAGCCCATGCACGTTCAAAAAAAAAAAAACAAATTTTAAAGTGCTTAACAACATTTTAGAAAAGCTTTATGGTAAAAAATCAAATTTATTTATTTTATTATTGATAATTTTTTTCCCATTTTAAACCAAAATTAGTGTTCAATGTGCACAAACCACGTAAAATTTTAAACTATGATAATAAAAAAATATGATAAAAGTGCATTTATGATAATAAAGAAACATAATAACAAAAACGTTATTAATAATAATTCATACTTATTGGAAAAATATTCGTCCGAAGGAAGACCATTGCGAGTCGAACAACCTGTATATTACGATAGAATGTCTCTTAATATAATACACTTATTTTAAGAATTATTACAAAATGTATTTTGAATAGTTCTTTAGGTACTAAGTTAAATTTTTTATTTTACTAATTTAGTTGTAGAAGAATATTTAGATTTCATTGTGCAGTAAAATCTTGCTAAATTGTAGATATTAGCCGCAATCTATTTAAAATGCAATTTATAACATTCTTAGTTAACTTTAAAACTTGATTTAACAAAATAATACCATAACATTTTCATATTTTCTTCTAAATATCTTTAGAATGATAAAATACTAAAAAACATTATCTAATACATCCTTAAAACTTTAATGTACTTATTTCATGAATTCGTTTTATTCTCTTGAGTTACAAAATATTTTATCCTTGATAATTTCCTGCTCTCTGTTCAAACAAAATATTTTTTTTCTTTTTTAGATTTTTGTCTAGGATCCATAAGTCATAGTAAAATTTCAATTCTCAAGCTCATGGTTCAAATAAATCGAAACAAAAAATCCTTTTAACTTTAAATAATTTTTCAAATTGAAAAAAAATATTGTAAATATTATCTGATGGAGTATTTGGGTAATACCAGTACAATATATTTTATAATATTAAGAAGTGTGGTATATTAAGTGATTTATGAGTAATATTTAACTTTTGTTTTTTCTCCCTATCTCTCTCTGTTTTTAATTTTTTTTTTTTTATTATAGTATTGATTACCATTATTTATTATTTGGTATCTTTATAGAAACAAGAAAAGTTTATATTTGTAAAAAGAAAATTTAGAAAAAACAAAAGTAATTTCATGGTTTTTTGATATTTTGATATTTTTTTTCTAAATAAATTGTTTTTCAAATTATTTTAAATTTTGTATCATTATGTTGGTGATATTAGAATTATTATCTAAGAATTAACACCCAAAGAATTCAAAACTGAAAAAATAAATTTGTTTAAATTAAAGATAATTTTCGATTAAAGATTTTTCAAAACTTTTCTTTAAATAAAATCAAATTTTAATACGGGGTCTCAGTGGCCTAATGCCTAAGGACGTATAAAATGTGCTCTAAACACCGATGGAGTGTGAGTTTATATTTATTTTATCTTTTTTCGATGTTGTTTACTTGTTATTTACTTGTTTTGATATATTTTTATTCTTGATATAGTTTTTATGTTTAGCATCTTTTTATATTTAACATACATTTTTTTAAACGTTATATATATCTTTCTTTTATTTTTCCAACTTTTTGTAGTCAAACCACGATAATTTCGAACAGATCTAGTATTAAATATCAATATTATAGTTTCAATGTACTATAGTATTCAACTATAATAAATTAAGAGGCGGCAATGTATGGCGTGTATGCATTTTCACTGCTTCTTTTTATCTTTTAGACATGCTATTCTATTGTTAGTGCCAGCTATACTAAGTATTATTAATGTTATATTAGGCCAGTATTATATATATTAGGCCAATAAACTGAACCAAAAGAAAATTTCCTAGTTCCGGATAAGGTACAAAAAGCAGAGTAACTGATTTGGAAAAATTATAATTTTTATTTATATTTAACATTTATCTAAGACAGGCTACAAATAAAAAATTATTTATTCTAATATATGAAATATCACAAAACTCATGAGATTTCTTATAAAATGCAATAGTATGAGATAATTAATTGGTTGAACTTTGATTAATTGAAAAGAAATGATGATTTTATCAAAAGAAAATCAAATAATTGAAATAAATACATGTTATAGTGTCAAAAAGTATTTAAGAGATCATATGAATGCAAAAAGACAAGAAACATAATCTCTAGAAACGTTATATAGTGCAGAATTATTAAGAAAAATTTTTAAGGTTTTAATGTCAGACTTCATTAATTATTAAAGTTCTAAAAAAATTTATAGTTCATAATAAATATAAAACATGTTTGTTTTTTTTTTTATAATTTGTTAACAGAATAATAAATGAGAGTAAATAAATATTCATACACATCACATAATATGTTAATATTATAAAAGTAAAAAATATTAAAATTGTCCTTGAGAAAAAGTTCATGTAGCATAATTTTGAGAAGAAAAGAAAATTGTGTTAAATTTTCAGTAGTTCTAAAAAAAACACGCAAACAAGGTAATTTACAAAAAGACGTGTAAAATATCATACACATATACATTCTAGTATATATAAGTATATATACTGATATGTAATATAAAAAACTTTGCTTATAATATTACATAATCATATTACAAAAGTAAATTAGTTAAAAAATACAATGGTAAAGGATTAAATTTTCATGTGCGACTATCTGAAAGTTTATGTCAAATAAAATTTTTGAATTAATATAAAGAATACACGCCAATTAGAAAGTTAGTGAAATTCGTTTTCACTTTAATGCATATTTATATAACATTACATCGTACAACTAAGCTGTTTCATCTGTACCTTTAGAAATCCACCATGATTCACAATAACAAAATTAAAATTTTTAATTGATTAAACGGTAATGATAGTTTCTTTTAATATTTTTTTTTTTTTACAAGAGTCGGTGAAAAACTTCAAAAGTCACCCAGAAGAATTACATGAGATTATTCCGGATAGTGTTAGACTTTAACCAATTAAAATTAGCCGCTTTTTAAACTAAACTTTAAGTTAGGACCTTTGATACAATTGTACAGATTAGTTTACGAGATATGGATGAGGGAGGGATTCTTAGGGAAAAGTGATTTAGGAAAAAATTAGGATTAAAAAAATTTGGAGTTTGAAGAAATATGTTAATGTTCTTCTTAAATTTTATTAAATCAAACATATTGCATTGGAACTCTCATTTTCGTTACCATAGTGAGTGTATTATATTAAACAGTATTTTAATATGACCTTTTAACAAAATATATATGTACATGTAAAAATAATAAATTACAGTCGAAAAAAATTAACTTTATTGATTCCTTACATTTTTAAAAGCTAAATTTAATATATTAATTTTCTTAAAACAAATCTAACTAAACTTTGACAATACATTCTTTAAATAATAATGTAAAATACAAATGACAGTTCAATATATTATATATGAATATATACCGATATCAATAACATAATAACTGTAAAAATTAATTAACAATTAGCAACCCAAATGGGTTTTTCAGTCACGTCACACATTAGAACTGACGCTCCATCGCCCTTTAAAAGTTATATTTCAAAACACTTTTTGCAGCTCATATGTCAGTTTTCCTCTTGAAATCAGTCAACGGAGAATAGTTCTTACTATCTTTCATTGCTTTTATTTTAATGTAATATTTTAATAAGGGTTTTATTTATTTTCTTTTATACTGTAAAAATAGATCAAAATGTAAAACGTTTAATATATATTATAATCTTAACTGTTTCCAAAAATTGATAAATAACTGACATAAACTCAAAAAAATTGTTCGGATTGTTATAATTTTCTCCTATATACTTATGTTTTCTCATCTTCCTCTGTCCAATAATAGTAACTTAAAGGTGGAACAGAAATGCCCTATCCAACGTTTTAGTTATATTTGTAACAAAACAAAAAAAATATTAAACTATCATCGCTTGTTAATTTATTACACTTCAATGTTTATTTAATGTCATATACCAATTTCAAAAAATTATTTTCAATTCACTTTAATTAATTTACCTTAGCACTTTTAATTTTTTTTTAAATATCAACAAAAATAATATAAATTTAATTAATAAAATATTACTATATGTCATAGTATCTATTGCAGGACCCATTAAATATGTAAATGTTAATTTATTTACAAATTTAAATTTAACTACCAACTATATAAATATTTACTGTTATTTAATAATGTATAATGTTATAAAATGTCAATTCAACAGGAGAATCTATAATAAACACTAATATTATAGGTGGTCAATTTCTGAAAAATAAAATTATCTCATCTACCAAAAGATAGATGGCTCACAAATACTAAAAATCAATAATATTTCGAATTTTTGTAAATTTAGTCGGCTTATCAAAAGTTTAGGAAAATTAATGATAATTAAATCAAAATTAAATTTTTTAAGAACAAAATATTACTTTGAAAAAAAAAAAAAAAATAACAATTACTTGGTATAAATAAATTTTTATACATTTGACATCTTTAAAATTGATAATAAATGAAGCACAAACAATTTTAAAAAATTTCTTTGTACTTAATAATCATATACACAGCTTCCATATAAAAGACAACTTAGTGAACTAAAGAAGACTTGGTGATGTGAGAAATTAAAGTTTATATTTATTAAAATATAAAATATGCTGTACTTTATAAATTCCATAAGATTCTTAACTGTGTGAATTGACAATAAAAAAAAAATACTTTCACCATCTAAAAATCCGGTTCAAACCTTAAGTTAAATTATTTGTTTTACATTACAAATAAGAATCATTTATTTTCTTATCTGAACATTTTTTAATAGGCCTAATAAATTTTAAATAGATACAGGGAAATAACTAAAATTCGATTTTTCGATTATGAAAACTTTTAACAAGATAAGATTACCCTAAAATTTTATATACGTATTAGTTTAAATACACAAATTGTAAAAAGATAACTTTAGAGTATTAAGTATTAAACTTTAATCAGGAGCATATCAATTGATCAAAAGCCATTTCTAAAAAAAAAAAACACTTGGCATAAAGTTTGTCTCCTTATATCTTCCATAATAATATTCTTCTACCAAAAACATCCATTTGGTAAAATTTCATTTAAATTAATGATACATTGCACATTAAAGACTAATAATAGAAAGATTTATGGCATAAAATTTAATAAAGTTAGAATTTCGAGTTCAAAAGGCGCAAAAATGTAGAGTTTCGATACAAAATCTGTGTTGTACTAAATTGTTGAACGGGGAAATAAAAGGCTATAGCCATCACTATTTAAATGTTTTGTATAGTTAAATTTTTTAATTAGAAATGATTTTATAGTTGATTTTAAAATCAGGATTTTAATGATCCATTATCATAGTGGTCCGTGGACACATTACATACTACTTAAATAACATTAACATCATCTACCCAATGTGCGCAATTTCTTAAAAAAGTTTTGTTTCAAAAGGATTTTTACAAATTGTGTTTTATGCGAAATAACATTTTGCTAAATATCTTATTTGTTAACCGGCATTATGTAAAGTGTCTTTTTTGCTAAATGGAATTATGCTAACTGTCATATACCCTTCAATTAACCGTATAATGAAAACATTTGAAAATTATTTTTCTACTTTAATAATGCAAAATGCCAAAATAAACATAATTTAAGTGAAAGTTTTTATTAAATAAATTTTATAATTTTATTTTATTAAAAAAAAAAATAGTTCAAGATAAAATTATTTTATTACAATTATTTGACCATAGAATAAAGTACTTTTCTAAAACCAAAAGTGTAACCACACTTTGTGGTTTACAATTTTATAAATCCTGATGACATTTTTAATGATGATTTTTATGGGTGAAATAATTTAATTAAATTTTTAGAATATTGAAAATTTGTTTTTGTAAATTTATAATAGTTGAAAAAATAAAAAATTTGTATGTACGTATTACAATTTAGCCCTATGGGAAGTTCAACTTATCTTCAATTTCATATTGTAATTTTTTTTTTTTCAGCGTATCTTAGAAGTTATTTTTATGTGCTTCTTGAGATTGCAAAAGCAATCTTGATAGTGGAACTATTGGATTTTAAACTAATTGGTTTCTGTTAAATCATATTTTGTTGTATTTATAGACGCAGCAGATCTATCAAAATCTGAATATTTTTTGTAATTATATCACTTGAGAGTATCAGATCTATAGAAAAGTTTTTTTTTTTAAAGATGAAAGATTGATAAAAGTAAATATTTTACTTTAAAATTGAAAAACGGTTATTGAATACATACTCTTATAGATTTGCAACGGTGTAATAAATTTGTTATTAGGTTTGTGACACATTATAGGAAAATAGACGAGATAGATATGGTAAACTATATATACATATATTCTTGCTCGGAATTTAATACTGAGTCAATTTAGCTGAGTACGTGCAATATTTCAAATCTTTTAATTTTTATGTAAATTCAAGTTTCGATGTTCGAACATGTTCACTAGATGTGTTCGAATAGCTGTGATACAACTCTTTTTTTATAGAAGCATAACTCATTTATATAACAAGATATTCAAAATTTTGTCAAGATAAGTTAAGTTTTATATAGTGCAATATTTCAAATCTTTTAATTTTTATGTAAATTCAAGTTTCGATGTTCGAACATGTTCACTAGATGTGTTCGAATAGCTGTGATACAACTCTTTTTTTATAGAAGCATAACTCATTTATATAACAAGATATTCAAAATTTTGTCAAGATAAGTTAAGTTTTATATCAATGACTTATACAAAATTTGGTTAGTCTAACGCAACAGCTTCCAGTAGCTTTAAAATTCTTATGCTCACATTTAAGTACTTAGATAAACTAAAATTCTGAAACTTAGTAAAACTTTTATGATTCGGTCGATCAGTTTTCATAGAACTCTGAAATTTACGTGAATGTATCTCAGTACTTAAATATGTTATTTTCTAAAAGATGATTAGATTATTTCGAAACAGCATAAAAACAGCATTATGTTCATGAGGGTATCCTAGAGTTGTCATAGCCTACTCTAGACCATTCCTCGTTTTTATATGGAAAAGCATTTAGAATATCCAGCCGGATAATTTAATTTTCAAGGTTAATTAATTCAAACAATTATAATAAATAATAAAGAAGTCGTATGTTTATCTAAAATCAAAAGTTTTTAAAGAAGTTTAAAGTATTTTTTCTAAAATTTGATGGAAAATTTCTATGTTTTTGGGACCAATTTTGGGGGTAAGGGCGTATAAAATACGCTGTAAACACCAAAACAGTGTGGGTTCGAATTCCGCACACGTCGTAAGAGTAATTCCCATTTATACGACACGTACAACCACGCCTGAAAAGGAAAGGCTGTGTAACTTCCTTGTTACATTTATGTTGCAGGAAAATGTACTAAAAAAATTACTCTTAATTTATTTTAATTCATTTATTTTAATTCATAATATTATTGTTGTAGGGAATCCACTTTGAATTTTCCGTTTAGAAATATTTTACAACTGTTTCTATTTTTTTGTCTCCGATGATAGTATGTTATCAAAGTTTGATAATATATGTTGATATTTTAGGTTTCTAAACCTTTTACTTAGCTTGATGAGCTTTAAATAAGAATGATAAGCCTTTCGGCACTGCTAGTATGCGGTGAAATAAGAAGGACGGGCAAGATTGTGCCATATTTTGGAATAGTGGGATTTTGTTTGAATTTTTTTTTTTGTATGTATGAAGGCCTTATCATGGGTTGGATGGGTTGCATGGGAAAGATGGGTTAAATTATAATGAATATACAAATCTCCTCTTCATTAGTTTCACTCTGTTCGTCTCTCTGTTTGTTTACAAAACTTCTACCCTGTTTAAGGTACTTAAGTTAAAAACAATGAAATTTTAAACATAGATATAGGTCTCTTTAAAAATTGGTATTGTCCTATACAACTATTAATTTTTAGGAAATTAATCTTTCAGGTTTTGATTAACATTTTTTTAATCGAAAAACGCCAAACGACAGAATTTTTCCACCTTTATAAATTAATATCAAAATAATACATCTTTTTTAAATGTTTTACTTAAGTTTACTGTTATATGAAAGCAAAATTTTGCAAAACACTTTTAGATCCTTAAAATTTTGAGCAAATATTTTTGTAGCAACCTCTGTTTAAGAGTTATTAGGGGTCAAAAATAAAAATTTTTTAGTTTACCTATAACATAGGTGGCATCTTTACAAAATCTTTTAAAATAAAACATAAAAATTAAAACTCCAATATTATACTTTTACAGGCTCTAAACAACTTGTCCTAATTACGTTTTCTTAAAATTCAAGAGACCGCCTCTTGATTTATTTAAATTTTTTCTTACATATAATATTCTAAAAAAATTTACAAATTTTGGTGTAAGTCACAGTATTCTAAACTCTTTGTATTTTCTTTTGGAAAATGTGCACCTTTAAAAACCGCTTATTTCCATTCTACTTTGTTTTAGTATTTTTTTAATAGTTCCACAAATATAAAATGAGTTTTAAGATAAAGATTAAAATTACTTGTTTTTTTAATTTCATAAATTATTGTTATAGTCTTTCTATTTAAGACAAATGCTAATTAATTTATTACTTCCTATTGATACAAATCCAATGAAGAATGGTAGCTTAATAACACCTCAAAGAAAAAAAAAACATTTTAGAAACATTTTACGTGGAACTGGAGGTTTCTAAATTTCTATTAGTTAATTTAAATTTGCCCTTTTAATTCTAAAAACATTCAAAATTTTATAAAGAAGAGCAACAGTTAACATGATCCTTTTTGAAACTTTAGACATAACACCAATCCTATTTTCTATTTTTTCTTTTGTTTGGATTTTTATTGGTTTCTAAACGTTACTTTCAAATTATTATCATAAAAAAAAATTATATTTTATGATTGTTATCTTTAAAATTCGGGATATTCAATTTCAATCATTGACAAGGATAATTTTTTTTAAAATCATAAAATAAATAATAATATATTCAAGGATCGATTTCAAGGACGTATCGAAATTCTGTACATGAAAAACAATGAAATAAACTTTTTTAAATTTAATGGATACTAAAAAATCTTGAAATTTAAGTTAAATTTAAAGATTTGAGTTGAAAATTAAATTTTATTTCAATTTAATTCGCAAAAACAACTAATAATTTATTAATAATATGTAAATTTATTATTATTGTCATAAAGTTGTGGTTATAATGTTAAAAGTTTTTATTACTAAAAAATTTACTTAAGAATATGAAAATGTATGTAGGTACATATATATATATATATGTATATGTATAACTAAAAATAATATTAAAATTGGTAAACCTCTGGGAATGTCAAACAACTAAAAAATAAAAGTTTCTGATTAGAATATTGAATTAGAATTTTAATTAAAATGATAAATTTTAATTGGAAATGTGATAGGTGATTAGAAAGTACATATATATATACATTTTTACGTTTTATTTTAAAAATTTATTAAACAGAAAAAAAAAACATATACCCATCATATTCTTCAAAACGTATCCTGCGACGAATATCACTGGTGCGATGATTTGTTCTTCTTTTAGACACATAAGTTACGATGATACACATCGTAGATGTACACATAAGACGCGATGTTAACTGTCAAAATAATTTTTCTTATAAAGGGATAGCCATTTTATATTGTTTTTGTTTTTCTTAGCGTTTAGTATCACTTTTGATTTTAATAGTAGTGCTAATAGTTTATATTTTGAGAAAATTAGAAAAAAAAAATAAAGTTAATAGAAAAGTAGATATGAAAAATTATTCCGAAATTTAATGTTTTACTTTATGTTTATTGATTTCAGAAAAAAATATTAAAAATGTAATACAATTTAATTATTATTCATCTTTTTATTTTATTTTAAAAAAATCCGTTGTATATTTTTATCAAAAAAAAAAAAAAAACTTTTCAAAACTAAATTAAAAATTCAAATGTAATTTTCAACATAAAAATAATTTTTTTTTAACAGTAATAAGTACTACCAACATTACGAAAATTTTTTTACGCGTCGCAGATACATTTAAATACATCGCAAATAATTCTTAACTAGACGTCACGCGATATATTTTTTCATCGCCTCAGTGATGATGATTCAAAGAGAACATGGATGATGGATATGGATATAGTTGGTTTTGTAAAAGGTTTCTTATTTTTATTATTAATAACAGTAAATATATAGGTTGGTTGAGTTCGTGGTCTGAAAAAAATAACTATATTGGCCGATTCAATTAAATTCAACAATCTTTTTAGTAACATACCCTGTAAATTTCTTATATCAAATAAGAATTTGGTTTGAATATAAATAAATATTACATATTATATTAAATAATATCTCGTTAGAAGTCATATATACTTTTGTCCGTTTTTTATGTATCGATGTTTTAAAAACGTTAATCATACTGTCTAAATATATGATCATCTTGTTAAACTTCTTAACGATTTATTTTATGAATGTAATTAATTTCATATCTTAAGTATATTATTAATACTCATATGTTATAAGTTGACTTTTCAATTTCTTTTACTATATCTATACAAGTGCTTATGAAAAGGTTTTTTTTTTTTACGCGATTGGCATAATAATATAGTTTTTATTTTATTTCTACTTTCATGTTGTCCTATATACCACCATTTTTTTCAGTTAATATTGTAATGTAGAATGTCGGAATGTATTATATAATCATCATTCCCGTGAGTATTTTGAAAAATTCTAAAATATTTAGGAAAAGTTTTTTTTTATTTCCTATTTCACTATTTTAAATAAGTTTCATTAATTTTATGTGTCTAAAACTGTGCTCAAATTAAATTGAAGTAGGGTTAAAATTTTAATATTTACTTTACAAAAGAGACCTCAAACAAAAAAAAAAACAAAAAGTAGTAAATAAATGGTGCTTCAAAAAAAGTTTTATCTTAGAAAATTTTACAATTTTCTTAATAAATTTAGGAAACCAAATCAAAAATCTATATAGAATACAAATAGGAATAGGTTTGGGCTTAAATAAATAGAACTAAGCTGAGAATAAACAAAAGTGTAAATTTTTTATTTTCATATAAACCTATCTGTACCTGATATGAATTTTGAATTTATTTTTATATTTAGTGTTTCTTTAAGTTTATTATAAAACTTAAAAACATTTATTCCATTTGATAGAAATTAGAAATTTTTTATGTACATTTAGTTGAATTCTAAATTGTGAAACGACATTTTGATTAATATATTTTAGAAAAAGGAACAATTTTCAACTTTATATTTTTCATGTTTTCATAAAATGAAAAAGCTATGAAAAAATCATTGGTTCCAGTAAAAAGAAACTAAGAATTCTAACAGACTTTCCGTCGGAACACTTCTGCCTAAAAAGGTATTAATAGAAAATTGAAATAGAGAATGACGGTTCATGCAAATACTGTTAAGAAGAAGAAGAGCATCTTTTTCAGCTTAACTGAAGATGCTGAATATTAATAAACTCTCTTGTAGATCTTCGGTTTTTAAAGGCAGTAGCACTCAGAAACACTTAGTACAGAAGTATTATAAATTGAGGCAAAATCCATAATATGAGTCCTCAATAGATTACATTAAAAGGTAGTAGTGTTACTTATATCTCGTAATATTAATAACCTAATCTAAAAGTTTTTTTGTGAAATGACATTTGTTTGAAGTGTTTTTTATCAAATAGCGTTAGGAGAAATATTTTTTTTAGAACACAATTAAGGCAAATTGCCATATGCCCGTTAAAAATATATATCCCTTTTTAGGTTCGAAACCAAATTTCATTTACACTCGTTCATACACTAAAGGAACACTTTATCACCTGAATTTCACTGATTATCACCTGAATGCTGGTGAAAATAAAATCAAGCAATTTTTACTTTTTGTTGAAATTAAGTTTGAATAAAAATATTATTTTATTAACGTCGTAATCAACTTTGTAATAAGTTTCTTGAGAATATTTGTCCTCAATGGAGAACAATTTAAAGTTTATTTTGTAAATGAGCTTTATCGATTGTTGTATTTTTTTTTTTTTTTTTTGTTTTTTGATAAATTTTGGTTTCACCCACATTAAATTTAAATGATACAATTATTAAAAAATAATCCTTTACTAAAATATTTTTCTCTTTAAAAAATAAAAATACTAAATAGAGATTGTTTTTACTGGATTTCTAGATATAACCCAAATCCAAAGATTTGGTACATTCATTGTATAATTTTTCCCTTATTTATTTAATAATGTCCTTAATATAATTTAATATTGAATTTTTTAAATTTAAGTTTATATATTATAAACGTTTTTCTTCAATCCTTTTTTCTTAAAATTCTAATATTAAAACCAGAAAGAAATTTAAAATCGATTTACTCTTAAATATTAATAAAAAAAAAGAAAAGAAACCATTTGCTGATTCTAAATAAAATATAATAGAGATGTGAAACAAAATAGTTTTCCTACATTTCATTTAAATCCACCTAAAATATCACGAAATCCTACTTTTATTTTTTCAACACACGTTTCTTGTTTTCATCCCAAAGGAATTCCTATAAAACGGTATGATAACGGAACAGTATTTATGGATTATTTATATATATATATATAACAATATAATAATATAGGGTGTTTCACCTTTAAAGATTACCTTTGAAAACAAAAAAATTAATAAAATAGTTTATGAAATGAATGGAATTTAATACATTTAATTTATAAATCCTCAAGATTTTATTTCATTAACGACCGTCTCTTTAATTTATTAAGTACGTACTTATGAATTGTTAAAGATTTGTCAACTCTATTAATGAACCACAATAAGATATTTTTTGCCATTTCACACCTCGGTTAAAATTTTATTTGATGGTCAAAAATTTTACCATATTTTAAAATAATGAAAATCAAAATAAGGTACTAGAAAATCTTAAATAATGATGAAATAAATGATGATGTTTCTAGATTTTAGGTTTAAAAAACACTTATATATTTAATTTATTGTAAAAATACGTAAAAAGGGGGCCTCGGTGGCCTAGTGGGTAAGAGCGTATAAAATACGCTGTAAATACCGAAGCAGTGTGGTTCAGTTAAATACCGAAGCAGTGTGGGTTCGAATCCCACACACGTCGTAAGAGTTATTCCCCCTTACGACATTTACAGCGACGCTTGAAAATGAAAGGCTGTGTCATATTCCTATCCACATTTATATGGCAGAGAAATGCATTAAAAAAAAAAAAAATATGTCAAAATCATATAGAAAAGGATAAATGAACACTTATTTTCATATACAATATTTTTTATACTTTTCCATTTTTCAACAAACGCTACTGACCTTCACTGATAGGATATCCTGTTTACAGGATAAAAAAAAACTGTAAGCACGAATATGTTTTTTTTTTTTGTTTGGTGGTTTTGGCTCACGTTCATATCGCAATGCAAATATTTTATTTTTAATACAAAATTTAACCTTATGTATCCATGTATATAATGTATCTTTATTCTAAATTATATTCTAAGATATACAAATCTTGGGATATCTTCTTATAGGTAAAAACTATTTAAGGACTTAAGGACTTTATAAATTCAAAGTATACCGCTGTTCAATCTTTTGCATTTTTAATTTTTACTAAATTCATATGTTAGGTTATAGTTTTTATTTGGTACAATTTTTATGTTTTTAGTACAAAATTAAAAAATCTTTAATAAACCTAAACTGTGAAAAATATAAATCATATGATTCACCTGGTGAACTTAAAATTACATTTATATTTTAACGAATAAAGATGAAAATTGAGGAAAACCTTAATAAAAATTCAAAATTGAAAAATTTATGATATAATTTTGATATTTTTAAATTTTTTGTTTTTTTTTTTGGTTAAACAGATTTTGGGTCAATTTTAATGAATAGTTGTTAGATTATATTCAGGAATTTAAAAATAATGAATGAGAATTCATTTGAAATATTTTCTTTGGAGCTTTATAACCTTGAAAGAGAATATATATGCATTTATAGAGTTTTAAAGAAGATAAAATATAATACGATCCACAAAAAATAAAAAAATAAAAAACTTAGAACTAGAAACTTTCTTAGAATTTTAAATCAGCAAATTTAATATTTTAAATTGAAAATAAAGTTCGGTATGTTTTTAATAAATAGAAGTTTTTATCTGTCCAATATAAAAACAAAATGTTAAAATAAAAGTTGATACAATGGTATTATAAGTAAAAAGGACACTTATCAAATTCAAACTATATATGGAATAGGTCTGATTTAAAAGTTTTTTGATTTGTCTTAATAACTTGCAGATGATTTCTGTACAATTTAATTTAAGTATTAGAACAAATCAAAAGCTTAAACAGGAGTTGTCTAGGCAATTTCAATATTACAAATGCCTACTAATGAGTTTAGTAATGTTGAAAAGACGAAATACTCCTAACTTATTGTAATATATATGGATAAGGATAGTCTATAATTGATTTATTTATTTATATACAGGTACCGTGGTACATAAATGTGCCAGGTAGCTATAACCCCTGTTTCCTGGTAGGAATGTAGGGTGTACCAGATATTATGTGATATATTAAGTATTTATATATTGCGATATATGAATATTTCTTTTTTTTTATATTATAATTATTGTACCTAGCCGGGAATCGAGCCCGAGACCTCCCATTCCCTTATGAATGAGATAGTCTATAATGATAACCAGGCAGTATGTTAGACTAAAGATTTTTGATAGTACACAAAATAAGAATTGTAATTACTTTTCGTCATCATTTTTTTTTTAATTTTTCTTAGATTGTTTCTGGGAAGAAAATTGTGAATGTAAAGGATTAAGGATATTGAAAAAATTGTTGTTATTTTTCTTACATTTTTAGATTAAAAAAAACATCTATGTAGTAGAATTAAAGACTTATGATAATTAAAATATAAGGTTTTTAACTCTAGATGCCTGAAGTTTCAAATGGATGGAGAAAACTATTCCTAGAATCAGATAATACGGATTGCATTTTTTAAAATTGAAGACCAAACATGTAAATACAGAATTCTCATGTTTCAAATTTAAAATTTCGATTTCACTGCTCTTAAAAAAAAAACAAAAAGTTATATTTAAATTGTTTTTATTTTTTAAAGACAGGAATATAATAAATTCTACGTTGAGAACTGAGAAGACAGTGGCTATATAAAGTGGTGGTGGTATATAAAGTAATTATTACGACAAGGTGCGGGAAATTCAGGATTCAAAGAAATGATTTACTTAAAATTATAATATTCTGCCTATTATATAGAATTATGTAAGAACAAATATCAAAAAAATATCAAAACTAAATACGAATGTTATTTGGTAAATTTTAATTTTTCATAGAAAATTCTCATTTCACAAAAAATCACATAGTGCAAATATTTTAGGCAGTGTTCAATAAAATATTAAATTTTAATTGGAGCGCTCTACGAATGCTCGTAACTTCAAAACACGTTTTTTAATATGTCGTTTTTTTTTTTTTTAAATCTCGATAAATATCTTTTTTTTAAGAAATTTGAATTTTTAATTTATATCGAAAATCAGGGTTTTTTTTCAGAATATTTTTATATTATATATGTATATGTGAGATTTTGAATTTGAAGGTATTTTAGAGTTGAATTTAAAATCAGGGTTTCGATAATTTATTTAACGAGAGTTTGGAGGCATATATACATATGAGAAAATCTTATTTAGGAGGGATTTTAGAGTTGAATTCAAAAGCAATTCACTTTCCCAAAAATATTTAAATATATACATATAAGTATATGTGAGAATTAACAATAACGGGAGTTTTAGAATTAGATTCAAAATCAGGATTGCCCCTTTTTCCAGAATATATATAAATAAGTATGTATACATAAATATATGTGTATATTTAATATCATATACATATATAACGCCATATTATTTGTGTACATTTTAAATGAAATTTTGAATCCGTTTTGTTATATTTTTTTTCCAACAATTTTCTTTTCAATCAATCTGTTCTTTTCGATAAATTGCCCCACATTTGAAATAAAAAAATAAAAAAGAATTATGATAAACAAAAAAAATCAAAAAAATAAAACGAGATTTTAAGGAATGAGATATAAAGGAACGAGATTTAAAAAAAATGAGATTTTGAGAAACGTTCATTCGTACCCAACACAATTTTAATTTATATTTTAACAAAATTAAATATTTTCTACCATCTGCAATTTTTTCAGTTAATTTATTTTATGATAAAAATATGAATAATGATTAAATATATTTTATGAAATATAAATAATAATTTTATTTTTAATCCATCTGTTGAATATATTTCAAAAAACAAAAAACAAACTGATATGATAACATAAAAATTATATAAATGAAATAAAATTTAAATCTTTTTAAAGCAATAGGAATGCTATCCGTTCTGTAAGAGAGGAAGTTCAAAACTAGTAAAAAATTATTGGCTAGGGTTCCATTATGTGTAATTTTCGAAATATGTTGTTTTAAAAAATTTTTGGTAATTTAAAACAACATATTGGTAAAATCTATAACTTTAGAATGGCTTGCAACGAAATGCATTTTGTAGAGCAAATTATAACTTTTAATTTTTGTGAATTCATGATCTTCATATATTTCACAATTACTAAGTTCTGAAACTTTCAAATAATTTAAACAAAAATTCATTTTCTTTTTAAACATCCTGTATTTGGTATGCTTATTATAGTATTTATTATATTTAGGTGCAAGGAAGATTTGTTAAGAAAAATTACTTTTTTAGTCATTTTCCTTTAATTTACTACCTGTGAGAGATTTGAATCAAGAATTCATCGGTTAATACACCAGTGGATGAAAATCTAAAAATTTTTCAATATTTTTAAAGTTGATTAATACAAAAATAAGAATTTTTACGTTGTAATTTTAATTTTTTTTTTATTAAGCATTCCCTTTTTAAAACCCCTCAAAGGAGTGTAAGGCGTTAACAAAGTCGCTTAATATTTACATTGAGCTAAGATTTTTATTATCATTATTTTTAGTAAGTCATTTTTATTATCATTAATTATTGAACTGCAGTCAGTATTTATAAGTACAAATACATTCAATTTTTATATACTTTTTGTTGGAGCTATTTATATGCCATCTATTGATTGGTACAAGAATTATTTTAATTTATTTTTATTTATATCTGTCATGTAGTTCTTTTCATTTTATTATTTTATTTTAAAAATTTTTAGAATTTTTTGCTTTTTTTATGAATCAATTTACAAATATGGAAAACCGGAAATCATTAATTATGAATCCTATTAATTACCTTTAGATATTTGAACATGAAATCCAATTATTAAAGCTCACACTGCCTTTTCTGCCTAAATATATGTATATATATTAAACCTTAAAAAAAGGAAAAATTGAATTTCAGCATTTTTTAGGGACGAATATATTAATGAAAAAAAAAAAATATAATTTTATATTAATTTTCTCGAAAAAAACGCAAAAAATTATTCCGGAAATAAATAATTTCAAAATTTTTTATTGTTATATTTTTTTAATTTTTTTTTTATATATAAAATATTTAATTTTAATGTCTTTAAAAATTTAAAGAAAATTTTGACAACATATTGTGGAATTTAATTTTTCCAGTAAATTGAATATGATTTATTTACAATAATAAGAGTGGAATGTGGTCTAAACAATTTAAATTCCATTATGTTTACATGTGTTACATATTTTCAAGTTAATAAAATTTTCAACAAATAAATTATATAAGGACCTTGAAATTTTTTGTTCAAGGATAAGAAAACTTTAAACTGTTATTTAGAAATAATAAAAAATTGTGAATACTATGGACAGTTGGGAATTAACTTTAATGTTATTAGTTTCCACAATATATTCATGTATATGTGATAAGATTTTTAATTTTAGTTTGTGGGAATGCAATTGTGTTGAAGTTTTTTTATTATTATCCTGACAAAGTGTTCCTAATGGAATAAAATTAAGAATAAAAGTTTTAGTTAATTTAAATTTTATATATGTTTGGAAATTAATGGTTGATATTTTGTAGAAAATTTTTGTTTTGTTTTGGTTTTTTTTTTTTTTTTGTTTTAATATATAGTGTTTGCCAAATTAAAGTCGAAACTTTAACAAAGGGAAACTTTAACATTAAAATTTTTATTTTCTTGTTTAGTTTAACATTTTTACTATTCTGTGCTGTATTTTAACATCAGAGACAGATGTTAAACGTAGAAAGAACATGTATAGATAAGTATATGTGAAACATAGAAGAGAATATGAAAAACATAGAGGAACAAAATTTTAAAGGAGTAAACTTAACTTTGACAAAAAGAAAATTGTTATGTATTTGATGGTTTTAATCTAAATTAGTTTTTTATACTAGAATACTAGCATTCTTATATTTCATCCTTATCCTTACAACTCTATTTCTTGAATAAATGTTTTTTTTTAATTTTAACATGATCAAAATTTTTCTTGTGAATCGGATATATTTCAAAATTCTTACAACTTGACCATAAATAAATTTTTCTTTAAAAAATAGAAATGTGTCATTTGTATTATTATTAAATTTATAATATTTGTCATAAGAGGATTGTAACTAAAAATTCATTTTTTTTTTAAATGGTTTACTCTCATTTTAAAAACAGTTTACAAAAGAAAACGAGATCCCAGCCTTAAATCCCATTTGTAATATGTACAAATCTTTATTGGTCCAAATAAAAATGTAAATGTTGTGTTTTAAAATATCCTTAAAATATATATTTCCTTTCCTTAAAAAGGAATTTTTGCTTTACACGCTCTTTTTTAAAATAGATTTTCAAAAGGTAGGATATCGTTTATAATAAATTATTATTAAATAAAAATATATTAAAACAGTTTTGAATCCGAAGAAAATTTGGATTTGAATAAAATCTCAATTTAAGTTTAGTTGAGGCATTACAATTAACAAAAATACTTTAGAAGCTGAGACTGGAAACTTTTAAAGTATTAATTGACGAAGAACTTCATAATTTATAAAATAGATAAACTTTAGATATTTTTAGATGTTCACACATTCTTAGATGTTCTGTTTGGGCTATAAAAAATAATACATAAAAAAAAAACTTCAGAAAATTAAAATAAGAAATTTTAATATTTAAGCATATATTAAAATTATTTATTTTAGAAATTAATCAAACATTAATCTTTTATGTTGAAAAAACTATAAAAATTGCTCTTGTAAACAAAAATGACCTATATATAAAAAAGTATAGAATAATGTCTCTTTAAGCTATTTAACCTCTGATAAGAAATATATTCATCTATATATTTTATCTCGAATTCATTGTTTTTTTTTTTTGTCATTTAATTTAAATTGTTAAAAGACTCAATAATGGCAATTATTCCTAAAAAAAACCCAATTTTATTTATTTTTACATTAACCATATTTTGGAAACTTTGATCAAAGAACTTAACAGAAAGATCTTAATTGAAATATTTATTTCTTTAAAGAGCCCAGTATTTCTGAATTAAAAGTAGTTATTTTTTAAACGTTTTACTTATAAATGCTAGAGTAATGTATTTAAAAAAAAGTATATATAAGTAAAATAAAATATAAGTAAAAGGATGTATTAAGACAGGGAGCAGAGAAGAACTTTGAAACAAATATAGTACAACTCTTCTTTGAAAACTTTGAAAAGGCACATTTTCTCACAATTTTTGTCTAATGTGAAATTCGGGTGAGGTAGTCTTACAACTTCAAAATATTAAAAAACATGTGGCCCACTTTAAAAAAAAAAACTCCTAATTGGTAGTTGTGCAAACACTTAGAGCCATAGTTATAATTACGGATCACTGATTGGTAGAAAGCAATAGATTTAAGGAGGATACTCTTTCCAATAAATAGTGTAGAGGTTGCAAACATGAAGGGATGAGAAGAATCTCTTTATCTTCTTTACTTTTTTGGCGAAAGTTCGGTCTTAGCTAAGGTCAGACTGAATTTTTGGGGATTGCCTACCTTCACAGATATAAATCAATTATATGAAAGAAAAATTGTTGAACAAAAAAAAAAACAAACAATTTTGAAACAGTCTAATGGTCACCCTAATTTCATAATTACCGACGTTCAAATATATATTTAGTTCTCTAACAAATTTATTGTAAAATTTAACTCTTTTTGATGATCCTTTAAGTTATCTTTAAAATAATTTTCAGATAATAAAGAAAAGTAACTTTTTTTGAGCAAATTTTATTCTATTTGTCCTTTATAACCATTTTTGTTTTTTTTTTTCTTCTAAGAGTTAATTTTAAAGACAATAAATTTTTGAAATGATAAAACAGAAGTGCCTTTTTATCTATTTAATTGGTTTATAAATATTCAAAGATCAAAAAAAATAATTTTATAAACTACAAAAAAAAAAAACAATAAGAACAAAAATAATATGTAAAATGAAATTTTGACTGACATTCGACATTAACTTCTAAGACTAAGACAAGAAAATTTCAATAAAAAATGAAAACAATAAAACACAAATTAATCGTTAAATATTTCAAAAATGTACTTAAAAAACTCTCGAAAACTTCAGGGTAAATTTTTTTGTTTCATTCGTTGTCCTTTTTAGTATCCTTGTTTGTTTTGTTTGTTAGTGCTTTTCTAAAATGTTATCTTTTTTTTCTGCCTTTTTCAAAGTATTCGTAATTTTGGTTGATTTTCTTTGTTTTTGCTTTTGATTATTGCTGGATTCTTTATTATAAGTCATAAATGTTTGAAAATTATTTTTTGCAAAATTAAAGTAAAAAAAAAACAGTAGGTTCTTATTTTGATTGTTTGACTAAGTGTTAATTTTTTTTTGATTTACCTTCTTTTATTTATTCGCTTAAAATTTCTATACAGCAATGAATAATCAAAATAGGATTATAAAATTGTTGGAGATTTGCGTAAAAAGTAGGTCGTACAATTAATATTTTTAATTCAGTATTTCCCTAAAGTATTTGTAAAGCATATATTGCGGCTATCTGATAAAGGCTACAAGAATAGATCTAAAAACAATAATTAATTTAACGAAAAAGAGATCTCAGTGGCCTAGTCGTTAAGCACATACCTTATTAACCGACGGTTGGCGAATTCATATCATGCACATTTAGCAACTGTTTTTAGTACTGAAAAAGCAATGTTTCTTAACGAACTCCTTTGCTAAATCCGCATTTTCTCAGTTAATACACTACATGTTGAACCAAGCCATTGAGCTATAAAAACTACGAAATAGATGGAATGTAATATATTGCATACCTTTAGGTCAATATTGTACCAAAAATTAAATAAAAATACCACTATCGGAATTACGGAAAAAAAATCTTAACGTTTTGTTCACCGCCTACTGACAATATAATAACATAGTTTGATTTTTCTTTTATTCTGACTATTAAAGAGAACTAAATAACGTAGTTAATGCTTAAAGGTTCATAAGAAGAGTTAAATGATTCAAAAAATAAGAATAATAAAATTTTAAAAAAGGAAGAGGTGTGGTATAAGTCAAAAAAGCATAGAAATTATTAAGTAGCCTTTGGCGTGAAAATTATGATTTAATGAATGATAAAAGAAGAAAAACAGTTATATTGTTTTTGTATTTTTATTTTACTGTTTTTTTTTTTTTTGTTTTTTGTTTCTGTTTTTATCGCTTATTACAAACTTTGGGGACATCATTTTATGTTCTCACAATTACCATATCATAACAACATTTTCTAATAATATAATTTCTACATTATACTTAGCTCATTTGTTAACGAAAAAATTAAAAAATGAAAAATAAAATATAAGATAAAAAAAAATAGAAAGAAAATTTTAAAGAAACAAAAAGAAAAATCTTTTTTTCATTCTTCTTTATTTTTGTGATCTAAATTGTAGTTAAAAAATTTGTAATTTCAAAAGATACATCAAAAGCGAGTTTTTAAAATGAAATTTGAATTTAAGAAAAATTGTCACATAATTTTGAATTTGTGTTAGGAAGTGAACTAGGCTAAGTTATGCTGAACCGAAATTATTAACGATATAATGATTCACGATTAATTCTATTGGACTCATCTCTAGAATAAAAATGTCTTCGTATAGAAACCTCCCTTAGTTTAAAGTTTCTATTTTAAAGATATTTAACTGATAAAATCTTTTAACTGATTATTGTTACTGTATTTATTTGTATACCCGTATGAACGTATGTTCAAGAGTATAATAAAATTGCCATTATGTTTGCGACATCTTAAGGATCAGCTCAGAATAGAAAGTACGTCTTTACGTCCGTAACCACTATAATTCAAAAAGCAAAGGTGCAGAATTCTGAGATTTTTATTACGTTATTTTTGAAATATTGTTAGTTTAACTACTTAAATCCAGCAAGTCTGACCAGCGGGTTTAAGTAGCTACAATACATTTTATTTCTATATATGGAAGTAACTCGCCGTCTATTTAAGCCAGGTATCTGAAGTTTTGTAAAAAGTATACTAAAAATTTCTGTAAGATTTGATTGTAATAGAACATCAGGTTCAGATAACTTGCACATTTTCGAAGCTAGCTGGGTATCTAAAATCTTACAAAAGATGATCAAGTTTTATGACAACAACTTTTGTAAAATTTGGGGTTGCTGGTGTAACAGGTTCGGCTGTCATACAACTCCAAAATTTACATAAATATATTATCTCGATACTTAACATCGGTACCAAAACGTCTGAAATGTTGTAAAAGAAAATCAAATTTTATGGAACAATCTACTCTACTGTACTTATCCTCGTTTTTGTAATAAATTTATAAAACTTGTTTACTCGGTAGTCTGGAGCAGAAAGATATTTAAAAAAAATTTAATGTAAACAATTAAATTAGTACATTAAAATTAAAGTGTAAAAAGCAGCAATTTAAAAAGGCAGGAACAATAAGTCATGGTTAATAATTTTTAATAACTAAACAAAAATTAAATAATATTATTATAATTTTTTTTTTTTTTAATTTTTTATTGAAATTATTACTAAATATCTAATGGAACATTAATTATGTGCCACCGTGTACTAATAATTAAAAAAAAAAATTTTATCTTAAAAGTTTATTAGCCTTTTACCGGACAAATGAGTATATTTACTTTTGGAATAAGTGAATAAAACATTATCCAGACCTTTTTAGCTATTATTTTTACTTAATAATGTTATATAATATGTATGTACATGTATATTTGTATTACACTTATTTATGTATTATACACATATTTGTATATACTCAAGCATAAATATATATAAAATGAATTTAAATATGAACTTTTGAAAATAATTTTCCTTTTTTATATGTTAAAAAAAAAATATATAAAAAAATTAAAATTTGTCCTAAAATGAAAGTAGTATGAGTTGTGTCTTAGTTGTGACCACTGGTATCATCTAGTTGCAAAAAAAAAAAAAAACGGAAAACCTAAAATAATTTAATTAATTTTTTCTTATTTTTTTACCTTAAACATTTGTAATATTATGATATAAAAACAAAAAAAAGAATCATAATTCTCTTTTATTAATTTTTGCTTTTACCGGTTATACATTTTTTATTTTAATTAATAATTTTTAATTTAATTTTTTTTTTTTTGGTTTTTCGAATTTTACTTCCTTATAAATAAATATAAAAAGTTCGTTATAAATTTTTGATTAACGTAGATTTTTGATACAAAACTGTCCTCTATTAAAACATAATGATTCGAAATATTGTAAGATTTTTCATCATTAATCACATTTTGTTCTTCCAAATCATAGTAAATCATTAAAATTTAATTAATTTTTTTTTTTTAGTTTCTTTTTTGTAATGGTAAAACTTGCCTTTAGCTCTGTGTAACTCACTTATTATATAAAAACATGGTAAAAAAGCTTAGAAAATATCCTATTCTTATATAAAATATTCTACTAAAAGCTTTCTTTTGTTCTAACTATTATTTTATTTTATAACGAAATGGAGCAAAATAGTTACATTTAAGGACAGAGTAAAATAATCCTTTAATTGTTTTTTTTTTCTTTAGAATTTCATCAATTTAAGAACCTTAAAACTACAAAAAAACGAAAAAAGGCAAAAATAAACTAAAAAGCCTCAAAAAAATTGAAACTTGTTACTGAGGAAAATTAAAAGCCAAGCTTTAAATTCTAATTCTCATGTAGGTATTTAAAATGAAATTTTTTTTTATTTTCAATTCTTTTAATGATTCAATTTCTAAATTTACTTTATTAATTTTTTTATTCTCTCTAATTCAACTTGATACTCTTTTCTCTTTTATTCCATTCATTAACTTGGGTTTTTTGTTTTTTGTTTTTCTATTTCTATTTATTTTCATCTTGTTTTTTCTGTTTGTAACAGAAAATAAAAATCCTTTAAATCCCTATTGAGAAAATTTTCAATGGAAATTCATAAATAATATAGAATTAAAATGAAAAGGAAAGTAAAAGTATTTTTACATTCTAATTGAAAGATTATGGTAAAAAATGTTTTATAAAATTATTTGTAGGCCAGAAAGTATGCAATATTAAAATAATTATTTGTTTTTATCAATTTGAACAAAAACAACGGTATGAAGGAGCTTCGGTAGCCTAGTGGGTAGGCGTGTGTTCGTATTAACCGAAGGAGTGTGGGTTCGATCCCTGCACAGGTCGTAAGTGTTTTTTCTTTATATACCCCCCTTACGATCAAATATAATGTAAATATATAGTATATAATATAAGCAAAATAAATAATATTAGTATATAATTTAATAATAGTATAAAAACATATAATGGCCTTAGTAGCTGATGGTTCAATAATATTGCATTACATTTATGTATGTAATATTAATATATATAAATAAATAAATAAATAAACAACGGTATGAGTTTTTATACAGTTTCTAATTATTTTATTATTACAATCATTCAATTATATATTTTATATATATATATATATATTTGAGTATGTATAGATATATTATATACTTAAAAAAAATTTGAAATTTTGTTTTTCGGATTTGGAAGAAAAATACAGACATAATAATTAGAAGTTTAAGATAAATTCATATTAAATAGTCAACTCTTTATAAAATTTAAAAAAAAAAAAGAAAACGTTATAATATATTGTTATTGTTGGAAAATTTATGAATATCACATTTTCGAAAAGTTTTTCATTTGAAAAACATCGGAATAATGGTAAAAGTAGTTTTTAATATATTATCACTATATAAAATGTATAATAAAATAAAAATAAACCAAATATAGCTACATAAAATAATATTGCAGATATACACTTAGATAATAGTTTAAATCTACTCTGATACACTGTATCAGTTTTTCTCCTAACTAAACTATTGCGAGCTTATTACAAAGTACTGCAAATTAATTAAGTCCACTCTCGACAAATTGAAAATGTTATTTAAGATGATTTTTCTCAGAAACTGTCTTCTTTTTACAGCAAGAGCTTGACATTTACACAAAAGGTGTTCAATTTTTCTTCATATTTTCAGATTTTGAAAATTAATCATAACGGCATAATTTTTCTTGATTCTATTTTAGCAAACGCTTACTTAATTTCATATGTCTTATTCAGAAAAAAAAAACCCCAAAGAATATTTTTAAAATATTTTCAAATCAATTTTGTTCTACATTTCAATATTTGCTCTCACACTAATTGAGACAAACAGACAAATTTAAGAATCGAAAACACAACAGTTATAAAATATAATTCGTAATTGTTAATGACAAACAAAACAAAACAAACGAAAAAATAAAACAAAACAAAAAACACAGTTTCATAACAGTTCATTACCATTAATAACTTTATTTTGTTTTGTTTTCTCTTTTTCTTATTTGTCGTATTCTTTACACCTTTAACGAAAATAATTCCATTTTATTCTATTCCGTTATTTTCTTTTTTTCATTTCATTTTGTTTTGTTTTGTTTTTAATAATTTTAATGAAAATTTGTTTGTTTTATTTGTGTTTTTTCCGTGGTGAAAAAAAATTGAAAGAAAAAACTTGTCAAAGCATTAAAGAAGTTTTAAAATTTTTTTGTTTCTTTTTATTTTATTTTTTTTTGTTTTTTTGTTAAAAAAATGGCAATTTTTTAATCTACATTAACTTTTTTACATAAATACATACATATATGCATTTGGAATGAGATTTTTTAAGCTACTCGTATAATGTAATTTAAGAATTAACTGATGTATGCTATTAATATAATATAAGTAGGAATATATATACATATATATAATATATTTATATATATATACATTTGCAAACTTTTTAACACTTGTAATTAAAGTGATATTCACTGAAAATAATGCAATATTTAGGTATTTTCATAATATAAAGTACTTTTAAAGTTTTTTTTTTTATATTAATTCCATATAGAATAAACAATACATGGCGAGTACATTTTGAAACAGTTTTATACAGCATAACAATAGAATAAAGTTGGAATTATGGAATATATTTTATTTGTAAAGAATACTTTTTTTTTTAAGGAAATTAAAAAAATAAACAGTATGTTTTTTTAAAGTAATTCAAATAAAGTAAAGTTTTAAATATAGAGTTGACTTCCTATTTATTTAATCAAGTAAAAGTTAATATACTGAAAAATAAAAAAGAGGAGTTTATATTGATAAAATTTGCGGTTGCACTTCCAAATTACGGGTATTAAATTTTAAGATGACGTCTTTACATAAGGGTACTTTATGACATGTGAATACCATACATATACATATGTGATTATGGCACCTAGTGGTAATAATATGAATTACAATATTTTTTTTTAATCAGTTTTGTGCAATTATTTACGTAATGGTAAATCATAAAAAATTCGCATTTCTTTTAAATTTTAGATAAAAAAATTCTTTATATTCTGACAAAAAAAAAAAAATTTGAAAAATGATAACGGGTTTAGGAGAAAACCGGTTTTAATGAATTTTTAAATGCTTTTATTATTTTACCATTATTTAGTTAACGGTATTTTCAAATTTCCTGATTTTTTTTGTTCCCTGATAGAGGAATCAGTGTTACAATTTTGTTTAAATCAATTTATTTAAACTAAAGTTTTCCTTTTTCGGTCACTATATGGCATATGGCAACTTCATTAAGTAGAATCCTTGTCTTCCTATATCGATTTTTATTAGACTTTCAACCTAATTTCGCTATCATCGATTGTTATGTTAGGATTATTATACTCATATACTGTTTAATAGTCTTTAAAGAACTCAATTTAATTTATTAAATTTCAATCAGATTAAGACTTAATTTTAAACTCTCATTACACACATCATGATGGATGAAATTAATAATAAAAAACTCTCTTTAATTAAATTAAATTCAGTATAATCTTATATTAATATTTGTTGTTGTTAGAACGCATACCATACAAAACTTAACAAAAATTAAATGAAAATTGATATGAATATTATGATTAAATTTAAGTGTGTGGAATTTTAATTTAATTTTTATTAAATGTTAAAAATTTTGATTAAATGTAACGGTTTTCTATTTCTTTAACCTTTAAGGAAACTTTTAAAAAGTAAAAATTAAATGATGTACTGAAGAGGTATTATAATTTTGATCGTTTGTTGTTTTTTTTTTATCATCCAGTTGTGAAAATTCTTTGTTCAATATGTGTATATATGTTTGCGGGTATGAATGTATGTATATATGTTATACATTTATTTTATTTTAATGTAATTATTACCCCTCTTTTAACATAAATAAAAGGTATATATATGTAACAGATAGACTAAATATAAATACTCTTATGAACATTCAAATAAAAATATTTTATTTTCTGAAATTCTTTAAAAATTATCAAATTGTTATGAGTAATGAGAATATTTCAATTCAATTTATTTAATTTTTAAATTTTTTTTGAAAAAATGTGTTGCCAAACAGAATATAAAATTGAAAATAAATTTTTTAATTGCCAATAAATTATTTATTTATTTATTTTTTTTTAAATTACACAGCCTTTCCTGTTCAGGCGTAGCTGTAAATGTCGTAAGGGGCAATAACTCTTACGACATGTGTGTGATTCGAATCCACACTCGCTTGGTGTTTGCAGCGTATTATACGCTCTTACCCACTAGGCCGCCGAGGCCCCTTAATTAAATTATTTAATAACACAACACCTTCTAATGTTTGAAGAGCTCAACAAATAAAAAAAATTAAATTTTAATTTTCTCAATTTATCAAAATCAGTTAAAAAAAATTCAATTTTAACTTTATTTTTCTTTTAATTTGTTGACTAAATATGTTAGTATAATATTATATAATAAGCTATGAAAGAAGACATATTAAAAAAAAAATTAGGCTTATTTTAAAATTTAAATTTTAAAGTTTAAAATTTTTAGTTTAATATTTATATGCAATGTTGAGCACATATAATTCAAGGGTATCATAAATTTTCCACTATATTTGTGATACATTACAAAAATCGATGTTGATATGGAAAATATATATATTTTAGACAAGTATTTAATTCTGAGCCGAAAATTCTTAAAAAAGAATAATGAATCTAATTTTGTGAAATTTTAACCATTTCATTTTTGTGTAAATATTTCGCATTTATTAGAAATTCAACCGATCGTTTCAAGTAGTCACCATTCAACTTCTGTTTTTATATAAACTTAACTCAGATTCTAATTAAACTAAATATCCGAAATTTTAGCAATAAAAGTTAAGTTTTATCTTTACAACCTCTACATAAGGTTGTATTAGTCTAGTACGCAACAGATTCGAGTAGCCATCTTATTTTTTATATGAACATAATTCGGTGTTTACAAAAGCCGTCTATTTAAAATTTTGTTAAAAGAGGTTAGATTTTATATCAACAACTTCTATAAAATTTGGTAAGTCTAACGTTACAGGTTCAATCAGCTGCGAAATTTATATGTTCATATATCTTGGTACTTAAAAAAACTAGACATCTCAAATTTTGTAAAAGATGATCATGTTTTATGGCAACAACTTCTGTAAAATTTTAGTTAGCTTGAGGCAACGGGGTCGAGTAGTTGTCAGACAATTCTAAAATTTACATAATTAAGTTATATATCTTAAATTTACTAAAAGATGATTAAATTTGATGGAAACAGCATATAGAATATTTGTGTGGATACTTTAGATGTTTGTGTTAATGTTTGTGCATCAACAATCAACTCTACAGTCATTCTGGTTTCCAAAATTATTTGTATAAGTGATTATAGTCTTTAAAACTTTTTATTTTAAATTTCAAAAAATTGGCAATACTCCATTGTATATTTCATTTATCTCACTGCGAATTTTATTTATTTAAAAAAAAAAATAAATTGTCCCCCAAATAATACAAGTATAAAAAATCAAAACAGTATTTTTTTTTATATAGTTCTATATGGAGTAGGTATATTTTTATTTTATTTTTTGCCTTCTTCAAATTCTGTTTTGTTTTTAGTGGATATTTATTCAAAAGCTAAGAAATTATCATTTTATTTGCAAATTAATGTAATCAGGCAAACCACCACAAAATAAAATTAATATTTACATAAAATTATGAAACAATTTCTACTTATTATACTGTCTAAAAACAAAGGAATTTTCAAAAATTCTACAGAAATATTTTTTGTTTATCAACAACTTTTTTTTGCATATACGAAGGCGCAATCAAAACACTAATAAACAATTTCTCTTTCTTGTTAATTTAACTTTGCTGACAGCATTAACAAAAAATTCTAAAAAATAAAATTGTGTTACACAAATAATAAATGCCAGAGAATTTTTTTTTAATTTAGCCTTTACTAGTAATGACATTATTATGATATAAAACAACCCTTTATTTGCAAATTAAGATGGAGTGGTGGCAAAAGAAGGATTTTTTTTGCTTGCAACTTAATAGTTATTAGATTATTACGATAAATCGAAGATCTCAACAAAATCTGGAAAATAAGTTTGAAAAATTTAAACAATAAATGGATATTAGATTTCGCTTTAAAAATTTTTTTTAACTATATGTGAATGATTTGAATGATTTCTTTACGAATATGTGTGGATACATATTTTATAAACTGAAAAAAACCAATTGTTTATGTTCAAATACAGATGGCATTTTAATTTTATGCAAAAAAAAAAAAAATTTTATTTTTATATATTTTTCATTTTCTATGTAAAGAAACTTGGAGGAAGAAAAACTTGAAAATATTTCCATTGTCAATTTAATGAAGTTAGCATCCACATGAAGCTAGCATCTGCATATATGTAGCTTTAAATTTTTTGTTGTTGAATGATTCATGTTTATTTAAGTATTTCATTTGATTCATACACATTAATATTTACACAACCCTGATATTTTTTTTTCATTTTTCATTTAAAAAATAATAAATATAAATCAACATATTATATACACATTCATACTTTCTATGAAATACCATACCATACACATATTTGAATAGGTGGAATACAGGTGAAGTTTTTGTTTTTTTTTTTTTGACATTTTACGGAGAAATGGTTTTAAATTGAAGTTGTTTACGCAAGTTAATTTTTTTTTTTTCTGAATTTTCATACCAAATGAGATTTGGGTTAATCCCAATGCTAAATGAAAGAAAATTTATTTAAAAACCAAAGTTTTTTTTTTTAAATATATTTCATCAAATAAAAAAAAAGCCACAGTTATAGTCTTTAAAGTTTTCAATTTAGGTTATTAAATGCTTTTTGACATTTTAAATTTATACCTTATCAAAAGTAGTTTGAATGACAGGTTTGGAATTAACTTTATGTTCCATAAATATGTGTTTGACATTTAACTTTACAAGAAAAGATAAATATACCTGAGAACATAATAGTCTTTAAGAGAAATCTTCTTTTTGTGTTTCCCATTAACTGCTAAATATAAACGTAATAATTGTATCAAGTAATTTTGATCTGAAATGGATGTGAAGACTGGCGTTTTCATTACAGTTTACAGTGTTATAAATCAAACTCCTATAGTTGCTCTTAAACTAGTCGAATTTAAGAAAAATTTCAATATTGAAAAAAAAAATGAGGAACGACCGTGACATAGTATTAAAAATTTAAAATATTATATTTTTTTTTTTATTATTGAGTAGAATTAGACATTACTCAAACTAGATGGCCCAACCCTATTGTAAAATAAAAGAAAACACAAACCACTTTGCATTTGTAGTTTTGATTAAATGTCAATATTGAAGAGGAATTGAGTATTTTTATTCTTTAATAATGAACATTGATATTTTAAGCTTATTAAATTGATATTGCTTAGAAAGAATTATTATTTACTCAATTTATATAAAAAGGTAAATAAAATTAATCAATTGAATTTGATAGAAATATTAATATGCTTAATAAAATTGTAATAAAAGTCAATAAGTATCATTATGGAATTTAGAAATCTATTTTACAAACAAACAATTGAGTTACAAACTCAAGTTTTTTTCTGTCATTTTTTGACAGAAATGACAACACGAATTGAAGTAATAAATTAAACATTTAACATTAAATATATTTTAGCTAATTGTTGATTTTGGAGAGTATTCGATCATTAATAATTTAAGGTAAATTTTTCCTAAAATATACCTTGTAATCAGAGCATTATAGGAATATATTTAAGATAAGAAACTTGCAGATAAATTAGAAAGACAGGAGGCCAAACAAGATTCTCAAACAAGAATAGAAAATACTTCACCTATTACGAATTTACATACAGCCCCTCAAAGTTGGAAAAATGCCTACTTTCAAATGTTTATATCTTTAGTTCTGCTTTAATTTATTAATTTGCAAACGTTAGGAAAATTTTTTAGATTTATAAGTCAATGTAAAAATTTTATAATTTTTTGCAATTTAGTATGTCAATTTACCGTTGTGTAAAGTGAATATTTTGCTTTCGCTGTATATCGAAAATCCTTTTAATCAGAATCTTGAAATTCTTTTAGAGGAGCAAAAGCTTTGAAAAGTAGAATAAGTTATCTCACAAACAATGTTTGTATATCCCCTAGTTTAAGACCTCTTTGGCGTTAAAAAATGAAAATTCATTTTTTCACTTCTTCATTTCTTCATTCAAATTCTTCATGCACATTTGTGTAAATTTACCGTGACTAAGACATGTAAACTAAAGCTCAAATATTATATTTTTACATGTGATTTTAGAACAGCTTTTCTTAATTAAATAATTGATCAATGTATTAAGCAAATGTTTGATATATATAGGGTTAACTTAAAACTGAAGAAATTGTTATAAATTTTTCTTTTAAAAACTATTATAAAAATTAGATCCAAATCCTAGAACCCTTTTATTTATATTTTGCAAGTGTGCCCATTTAAAAACCCTTGGTTTTAATAGTGCATTCTTTAGTATATTAATATTTAATTTCATTAATTTGTTTATTACACATTAGGACTTTTCTCCTATAATGAATAAGGGCTAATTTTTGTAATATTAGTCGTAAGCGGAAATTATTTTTAGAAAATGGAATTTACAAAGTGCAATTAAAAATTATTTTTAGAAAATTTTTTACAACATGCAGGGTTTTAATCCCGAAATCCCTTAATACACTACAGAGATTTACTTAATAGGTTACTGAACCCTTTTTATTACCTTAGATTCATAATATTGTTAAAATCATTTTTGTTTACTCAAATCCCATTGTAAAATATTTTAAATATAATTTTTTATCATTCTGGCCTAAATATCATCTGTATTAAAATGACGGAGTTTATTCCTATATGGAAGATTATATCGAAATGTGCATAAAAGCGGAAAAACAATGAATATTCTTGTAATATATAATATGTACATACTTTTATGTATATATGTTCATTAGAATATTTTCCTAATCAAAGCTAAATGAAAAGTTTAGTTCCATGTTAAGGGAAAATAATTTTATATAAAGCATCTAGAGTGTAAAGTTACTTGCAGTTAATTAAATTTTCTTTAAATATTACTTTATACGTCATAGGGTTAATATACCCTTTACGCATTTCATTACAATATGTTATGGTAAATTGCAAATTGCAATAATAAGTAACTAATGTATTACTTTATCATTTTCACCTTCTTAACAAAACTAAAAACATGTTTTTTTTTTTTTTGTTGAATTTATGAGCAACTTTGTAAAAAAATTAAAATTAAAAAATATTTTCCGAAATTTCATTTTTCTTCAAATAAAATTTATTTAAGTGGGTTTTGCGAGGATAAATGTATAATTAATTATGTTTAAGTAGATGTACATAATTATAAAATTTTCTATTTAAAATAGATGGATTAATCAAATAAATATTTTAATTAATAAATCAATAATGCCCCTAAAGCAATCATAATATCAAGGTTAAAATAACAAATATAAAAAATTTAAATAATTCCACCAAAAATTTTTACTCCAAAAACATGCAGAAACAGTGAAATTTTCTTTTTGAAATTTCCTAAGTCGATATTTTCCTTTATTGGAAGTAAAATAACCGTTCAGTTGAAATGAGTAGGTACTGGGTACAAAAATTAATTCGTCTAATACAAGTGATGGAAGGACACGAATAATAGGTAGGTACATCAAATTTTGTTTTTTTCCTTTCTACTCCTATCAGAAGCATACAGGGCATCTACTAAAATGCATATTATTTGACTAAGCTTCAGTTTCTGTAGATAATGTACAAAATTATGAAACACAAATATTATATTTTTATTATCACACCATCTATTATACAAGAATTATTCATTTTATATTACAATATAAATTGCTAATATTGGATATAACCTTATCAGTATTGAAGTCCTAATCCTAAACCCTAAAGGAAACCTTTAAAATATGATAACATAGGAATATTTTTAAAAAAGCAATTAACGACTAGAATGATTAGCTTGGCTAAAGTAAAAATTTTACCCTATCTGAAATAAAAATATATTTCTATAAAATATATATCTTTGTAACGGAAAAAAAAAATGGGCAAAGTCAAATATCACAACATTAAAGTTATAAACTAATTATTATTATTATTGGACAAATACAAATAATAAATGAGATAGTGGATGTCTTATGCTCCTTTTAGGAGTGGAAAGGAAAGACAACAAAAAATATTATTATATTAGTGCTGTATTATACGCTTCCATTTTCAACTCTCGTGATCAGTAGCATTACACGGTAGGTAGAATATGGCACATTAATCACATGACTAAGACTTCTATTCTGTTACTTAATTCGATTTCGGGCAATGAAATTATGTTTAAGAAGTCTTAAATTAATTAGTCACGAATAATTTGAAATATAAAATGTATATTAATAATCTAATGGAATCCAACAAACATCTAATTTACTTTTTTTTTAGGGAATAGGCAAATTTTTTCAATTTGTTCAAATTTGTACAAACTGAAATTAAATCAGAAATTTGTAAAAACTTTATCAAAATGTACGAAAATGAATTACCAACTTTAGGAAACAAATGTGATGCATTATAGTTTCCATAAACACAACATGGAATGGTATTATACTTCCATAAACATAACACGACATTCTGATTGGAAAATTTAATGCAACAGGTTGCAACATAATCTAATTCTGCTTTCAATAAAGTGAATTTTATGAATAAATATGAAATAAATCATAATGGTGTTATAGATCCAACAACATTTAATAACTTTTGTATTAATTTAAAAGGTTAAAAGTTTATTTTATTTTTATACATAAAATTTTGAAAACTTTTCCACTAATATCTGGTCATAATACAGTAGAATTTAACAAATAATGTGTGCAAGATTTTTCCAACTCGATGGTCTTCCTTGAAATGGGTGATCAGGCATACCGAGACGAACAAAAAATTATTAACCCTTTAACCCACTATTATTAACCCTTTTCGTGATATTAGGTGTTAAAGATTTTTTAAAGACTTTTCTTTTGAAAGGCTTTTATGCATTGCGCCATTGATCAGATCTAAAATTCATATCGATCGAAAAAATATTTAAAGAAAAGAAGAATCATTTCATATATTTTGATATATTATCAGTATTAAAAATAAATATTAAATTTATTTTTGTAACATACTAATGCCTCTGCTGTACAAAATTTTGTATTCTCCTAAATGCCATCAATAAAACCAATCACTAAGAAGTATTTACGTGACTTACACTGTACGTGAATCTTTAATAAATATTTTATTTCAATAAAAATTCAACATTTTAATAAATTCTGTTAAGTTTCTAAAATTTTTTTTTTAAATTTTTGAATTGTGTAGTTATCACTTTAAACTGACACCTTTTTAAAAAAAAGTATACTTTTGTTTTATTATACTAAGTGGAATTACACGTAAAAACTGCATAATAACACACACACATACGCATACACATTTACAACAAAATTCCACTTCACAAATAATCATCTCGTATCACACTAACGTTCATTTTCAATTTTTTATTTTGATGTTTAGACACCATATAGAGTTTCTATAATTTTAGTTTGGTTTTTTATTTCTTTAAACGCGAAATTTTTTTTTACAATTGAACGTGTGTGATGATCACAGAAACAAAGTAATAATGAAAGATTTCTAGTAGGATACAAGAAAAACAAAATGGAAATGTATTTTTTTTTTTTACTGTCATTCAATAGCAAATTTCATTTAAGAAAATCCTAACAATGTATAGTTAAATTCTTTTTTGTACTTTTTTCTCCGAATTAAAAAAAATGATTGCTAATTGTTATTAGGATTGTGGTTAGATTTTCTGAAGGATTTTTTGTTGAAAATACAAACGTAAATTCAATTTAAAATTAATTATGAAAAATAAAAGTGGTCACAGTATAATTGAAAATATAAAGGATTTTTTTTTTTTTTTTTTTTTGTCTTTAATGAAACTTTTTCATTTTTCTTTGGAATTAAAAAACTAAATGAAAAGTTAAACAATCTTAAAAATAAGTTACTAAGAGTTTTTTTTAAATAGATTAAAAACTGCAAATTTTAGAATTTAAAATTAGGAATTTTGTAGGTTTCGGGATTTTATGATAAAGCATAAACAGGTGGATCAAGTAACCAATAAGTCAAAAATTCGGGACATTGGGTCGGATGCATAAAACTGAGCTTAAATTCAAACCTCAATTTTTCAAACGAAAATTCTAATTCAAGCGTAGTTTTTGTTTGAAAGAGAGAGATTTCAGTTCAACCTCAGTTTTAAGCATTTGACCCATTGACTGACTATGATAAACAAGCATCTCATGAAGTTGGGCTGTTCAACAGATCGCAAGATTTACTAAACAGTAACAACAACAACAAATAATGTTAATCAGTGGAACAGTACTGATTGTATGTTATTTAAATTATAAATATACACATGCCACCAATTAAATACACTTTCATACAGTGGTCAGTAATATTCGGGTTACTGCAATGTAAATTATTCAAAGGTGAAGAATTTAAGAATGTGGTGATTCATCTTTATCATGATTAAACATCATAATCATCGTTACATTATCATTGAAACAAGACTAACACAAATTTTCGGATTTGAAAAGGAAGAAATAATGAAAAAAACCAGCCATACTCAATTAATTTTAGAATTATTAAATTCTAATTAATTTTCTTAATTTTAATAAAGATTTGTTTTTTTAGAATAAAATTAAGTTTTGAACAATCGGCTGAAATGAAATTAACAATAATACAATTTTTTTTTTAAAGAAATTTTATGGATTTAGGATTGAAAGAAAAAAAAAACCGATAAAAGAATTAAAAAATAAAAAGTCTCTTAAGATTTTAATATTTATTAATAAGAAAAAGGGTTTATATACAAACATTTGGATACATAATTAAAAAATAATTTCCATTAGGTTGCGTTTTATCCTTCTTCCTACATTTTGTTAAACAAATTAATTTTTTTTTTTAAATACAACAAGTAATAAAATTCTTATTTATATTTTCCTATTGTACATTTTTAAAATTTTTTAATTTCTGATTAATTACATCTGAAAGAAATAAATCTATAATTAATTAGCAGAAATAAGTTCATTTACCTTTAGGTATTTGTTTACACTCTATATAACTTAAATTTTTGTTTTTTGAAACTCTTGTGAAAAGGACAATAATGTGCATGGTAGTAAAAATAAGAGGTACATTACCTGGGAAAATGGATTGATCGCAGAGCAGAAAGTTTTTGTGTAAAATGAAATTAGAGTAAAGTGTAAGAGCTGTGGTATTTTTTGAGATATATTACCTAAATTTATAAAATCTAGAATTAATGACATAAAAGACATAAATTCAAAAATGGAGAAAATATTTAAAAAAAATTGCAAATTTAAAGAAATTGTTTAATATACGATTCCCGTGAGATGTGATGATCGAAGATTCAATTTCAAAACATTAAAATTTATACTATTTTTTCGTTTTTGCGCTGGTGTAATGCGAGTTTTAAACTAAAGGTTTTTAAAAGTGTACATTTAAAAAAAAAAAAAGTAAAATTAGTTTAGTATTGTGACTTAAAATTTGTACCGTTGCTATTAAAATTGAAAAAATTCAAGATACACTTTTTTTCAGTTTTAAGGTAATCCTATAATTATTAACCGTTAACACAATATGTAAAAATATAATAGGAGGTTAAATTTTTGGTTTTACTTTAAACAAATTTGCATAGGTGTATAAGTTACAGGTATTTAAAAATTTTAAATTTTTGACGTTTAACATTTCTTAAATAGGGGGAAGTAAAAAATCTTATGCATATTCCCAAATATTCTTTGAAAATTTTAAAGTTGTGATTACGAGAATTCCAGAACCATAGGTTAAATTTTATATAATTTTAGTTTCAGACAACGCTAAATTTTTGAATACTATGGTATTTAGTTTAAAATTATAAATATGATAGTAAATACTATAGTATTTATAATTTTACAATTGTAAATATTTTAGAATACAGCTGTTATCAACTTCGAGTGGCTGTAGTTCCATAACGGTAGAGGCTATTTAAAAAACTTGCTTCACAACATTAATTTTAATAATGAGACCGCGCCTTGATTAAAATTTTATCGTTTCATCTTAAAATAGTATAGAAGTTTTCGAAACGGAGGGACAAAGTGAAACTAATAAGCAAAACGATAAAAAAACATGTATTGTTTGGGTTTATTTAAATATTTCTATACTTTCTAAAAAATTTTAAATTAAAATATTATATAATTTAAAAACTTTTTAACCTATTTAACATGTTTTTTTTTTTTTTTTTTTTAAATATTGACAGTTTTCAATAAAAACTTTTTTTAATTGTTATGGGAATTATATGATTCTTTCTATATAAATATTTATAATATCCTACCTATCCTAATATGTATACTACAATTACAAAAATTCTTCTCTACTCTTATAAAAATATAATTTAGAACATAATTTTTATGTACCACCTTTTTATACTCGTACTACATTACACACAATTTCATATGATTATACAAAAAAGCATATCACCATTAACTTTTGATGCTCATTTTTCGCCTAAACGATTTTTTTTTTGTAACCATTTAACAAATTCTTCGTGTGGTCTTTAAACCTCAATAAATCCCCTCAAATCCCTAAACAACACATAACTGACTTAATTTCCTAATGATATTATCTGAAACCAAAAAAAAAAAAAAAATAAAATAAACAGGACAAGAAAATGAAAAAAAAATAAAATAAAATAAATAAATCAACAGGGATAACGTAATTTAACTTTTTAACGTTTTTATTTTCTTTTCAAAATTATTTAAAACTGGGTAATGGTGTTGTTGCTTATTTGCTTTTACCGGGAATTGTTTTTATGAATTTTCTTTTAAATTTGTTACTCTCTATAGTGAAGTCATTTAACTTCACAGCCGTTATCTATCTGTATAAAATTGGTTTTAAAAAAAAATTATAATATGGGATTTTTGAATTCTATATTTTCAACAGTGTGGGTGTGTTTTTCTTTTTTTTTTCTATCAACCAGAATTTAATAAACAACAATTCATTTATTTAACTATGATTATAATGGAAATGACTATAGTTCATTTTTGTTTTTATACAAATGAACTAACGAACGTGTATAGTGGTTTCTTTTTGTTTTTATTTTTACTTTTTTTTTTTGTTTTTTTATTTAATTTATTGTTGAAATCATTTTAAAAGATAACTAAATAGAAAATGAAATAACGAGAATTTAATTTATAGTTGATAATGGTTATTATAGGATATTATTCTTGATGTATTTATCTTAGGATCAGTAATGAAAAACAACTAAAACATATAAATAATAGAAAAAAATCAATATTGTCACTTTAGACCTTAATACAGTTTTTCATTTTATTGGACAGCTTTGAAGATTTGAATTTATTTAAAAAAAAAAAAAAATGCATCCTTCCATCAGAGTTCGAATTTTCTTAGGCGTTAGAAAACTTAAATCGAATGTTGCGTATCTTCGAAATGGTAAATTGCATCTAGGATAATGAAATCCTAGCATGGAGGGGTGATTTCAGGTTTCATTTTCCCAAATTTAATTTACCACTTTCGAGTAACCAACATTTGCTTTACATTTTCTTAACTAACTAAAACATTTATCTAGACTCTCTTGAATACAAAATATAACACATCATTATGCTCTTTGTACAATTCAACATTAAGCTATTTATTCCACACTTTCTATACTATAGAAATAGTATAACAAAATAGATTACATAAATTTGCTTTTAAAAGTAAATATGTATATGTAAAGTATTTTGAGGATAAACTTCTGCAGAGGGATGACGAGCTATTAAGATAATGTCATCACAAAGCGGTACTTCATATCTTCAAGTTTCCGAATATATATGTCATTAGGACCGATACCGCCATGTAGTGGCCGAAAAATACAATAAATAAAATATAAATCGATAATCACGCCTTTCCGGAATTTTATCCGTATTTTGAATTGCTTGTTATAGTAATTAAAAGAAGAACTCATTCCGTTATTTCTTTAAAATGATAACTTTTTTTATATTTTACCATTTTTTTTGTATTCCATACAAACATAAACACAAGATTTGAATACCAGTTCAAAAAAAAAATCCATTAAAAATCAGTTTTGAAACAAAAACAAAATCAACAAGTTGTTTTAAAGTTTCTTAAGGCTTTATATTTTAGATAATTTTTCCTTTTTTTTTATTTTTTCATAAGGTGAGGATTTGGATACTAGTAAAGAAAAAATGAATAATTTTTGTGGTTTATGATGTTACAACTTTAAAATACCGATGAAAAATATTTTTTTTTTTACTTTAAACAAAAAAAAAAAATTTTAATTTAAAAAAAAAAACGAAAATGAAACATAAAAAAATGATAAAAGTATCTTTAATTTAATAAAAGTATGACAAGATTTTTTTTTTATTATTATAAAAATCAAGAAAATTTAATAATTATATTTATAAAAGAATTTATCTGCTTTTTTGTTTTCGTTTTTTTTTTGAAAATTTATTAAATAAATTTTAAAAACATAATTACATTATTTTTTCAAAAAGGAGCTGTGTTTTAATAAACAGGATAAAATAAAAAAAAAAATTGCTTAAATAAAGTTTATATAAAGCATAAAATTTTAAAGACTCAGATTTTTTAACATCTTGAGTATAATGTATACTCGGTGTGTCAAAATAAGATCAAAATATGTCAAATTTATTGTAATTAGCCATATAACGATAAAGTTTTTATTGATGACTTTGATATTGAAACAGACATGAATCATTTCTTATGTAATAAAAAATAAATATAGCAGTTTTTAGATCAGTTTTGAGTTCTTTAATGAAGACTACTAATTATTGATCATTTGTTCATAATAGAAAACATAATGATTATATGTTCTTAATGGTTAAAGATTGTAATTTTACTTTAATATATATGAACCGCAATCACTACAAAAATACACTATTTATTTACTAACATTAATTCTATAATACATCAAAATAAGTTTTCTTCAATTTTAAAAAAGTTTTAATTTAGAAATGCCGTTAAAGTATGATAAAATATAATATTACAGCTTTAATTTTTGTATTTTACTTTAAACAGATTTGAAACATGTATTCAAATTGCAGTTGTCTAAAAATGACACGATTTAAATTTTTGACTCCTCATAACACTTGAACAGGAAGAAGTAAAAATTATTTTTCTGCTGAATCTTATTTTTATACTCGTTTCAAAATATAAAGATTAAGATGGCTAAAGATGGCTAAAATCGTTTCTAAGAAACGAATGAGGAACCAAATTTTTGCCAAATATTTTTTTTTATATAACGGTAAAATGAATACTAAGTAGCAAAATATTGTCCAATTTATTTTGATTTATAAAGCTTAAAAAAAATTCCTTGTCATTTGACGTTGATTAGATTGAAGAAAAATATTCAGCCCAAATTAAGATATTATTTAAACATTTATTAGTGTTTTAAGGAAGGGGAAATTGGATTTTTTTAAACTTGGCGGGATATTACATCTGAAACGGTGTACAAGTTTTGTGAACAAACAGAGGGATGGTCAGAATAAAACTATAATAGCAAATTTTTCAAAAAATATTTTTACAAAAATGCTAAAAATTAAAGTAAATTATTCTAAAAAATATTTTATAAATAAAATAATGCCAACATAATGTCAAAATTAAACATTAGCTTTTACTTCCTATTCCTTCATTGCGTCCAAAAAACTTTTCTATAATAAAATTATCAGTGAAAGAGTAAAAGTTTTAGCATACCAAATTCTAATTAGGCCTGTCATTTCATATGGTGGACCCATATGGTACAACATAAGTGCAAGCCTAATGGAGAAAATAAGAATATTTGAACGAAAATGTATAAGAGCCTGCGTAAATCTATATATAACCAAAAACGGATTACAAGCATTTCTACCCTCAATAAATGCTTGTACCGTAAAGCAAAAATAATTAGATTCGATAATTTTTTTATAAAAATTATTCGTAATCATTTTGACAGATCTCTCAATACAAACGAAAATGGTTTAATATCCAAAATTTATTATCATAATGAAGAGTATATAAATAATAGTTTAAAGTCGAGTTTTATTGCTCTCGAACATTTTATTTTATTTACCTGGATTCTAAAGGGTATATTCAAAGCCACAAGCATGTCCCTTTATTATATCACTATAATAGACGGGCTACATACAATTGCATTGAATATGACCCAAACGACATTGAGGCTATTTCACTAAAGTACGATAAAGTACACTAGAAAAAAGAACAAAAAAAGAAATATAATAATAACACAAATTAAATAAAAAAGAAAACTGAACCACTAAAATATAGTTTAAGGTTTTAGTTCTAAGTTCTGAAATAAATGTTAGTTTTGTAAGATTTTTTACTAACCCAATGTAGCCAAAAATGATTAAAAATAAAAATAAAAAAAAGTATATAAAAAAAAAAAAAAAAACAAACTTCCTATTCCTTGTATTTCTTAACTTTACTCTGATACATTAAAAATGTAGTATAATTAACACTTCAATAGAAAGAATGATTTATTTTTAACGAATATGTCAACTAAAAATTCTAATTATTTTTTTTTTTTTTTCTTTTAAATCGACAACTTCATTTCATTATATAAAAAACTTTTTAAGACTTTAGAAAGATAAAAAAAAAAAAAAACAGACCACATAAAAAGAATTGTTAGATTTTGTTGGTTATTGATGTATCATAATTTTCTCAAGTTATTTGCACACATTCATTCATCCCTATCCAATTTTTAACTTTTTAAAGATATTTCTATCAAATTCAAATTTGATAGGACATAACAAAAAAAAAAAAAAAAAAGTAACTATAACTGTTATGAAGGAATTCACAAAAGAATTGATGATGTCTGTAGATCGATCGAAAAGAAAATGAAAAAAAAAAAAACAAAAAAAACATTAATAGAGCGATGAGAGAAAAATTAAAACAATGCTTGAATAGTCAGTAAAAATTTTTTGAAAAGATATCAACTCCACAGTATATTAAAATGTCAAAGTCATTACTTTTTATTGACTATTTGAATTTTGACTAATCTACAGAGTTCAATTAACTTAGTATTGGTTAATCTTTAATAAATGTATACATATAGATTTTAAATGCATTCTAATAATGACAGTACAATAAATCTTTCTATTCTCTTATTTCTTGATTTTTACTGAATTGATATACACACATATATATATATATATACATATATGTATACACATTTTTTTTTTATATTTATTTATTGATCACAAGTGCATCATTTGGTTTTTTTTTGTTTTTTGTTTTTGAATTCTTATCAAATGTATTAGAAAGATTGAATTGTTCAATAGATTTATAGGAAATTAAAGGTAAAAAAAAAAAAACAGGATATTCTTTAAAAAACAGGATATTCTTTAAAAATAGATTTCAAAGTTAAAATTTGAATAAAAAATTTTTAATTGGTACCTGAGTTATTGTTATATTTATAGAAAAAAAAAAAAATTAAAAAATTTATTTTTAATTACGGTAATTTGTAATGAATTGACAATTTTATAGGTTAAAAATGGATAATTTTATTCTAGGATTAAATTTTTCATTCTTATCAGTGAATGAAAAATAAAAATATTAGAGATAGATAATCTTATGTTAACAAGAATTGCGTACCTACTAAGATTTTAATTCTTTTATTCTTAAATGATGAAATTTAGATTTTTGTATTTCATTAATGATATTTTATTTTTCAAAGTATGTCACCTATTATTTACAATTCTGTAATATTTTTACTTCCTTAAAAGATTTAAAGAATAAATATTTAATTTTACTTTGATTTTCAGTAATATTTCGTTTTCCAGTAATGAAAAACCAAGTAAACCTTATATGTAAATTACATACAAATGTAATAGTTCAACTACTTTAGAATGATATAGAGGTCGAATTTTGTTATGATTATTTGAAGCTTAAAATGTAGCAAAAAATTATACTTTCATTACTTACCTTTCAAGTACATTATGATAATATAAATTCTTTACAATTATAACATTTATTTATACGAGAATAAAAGGATTAGATTATGGCGTCCTGAAATAATGTCCTATGAAAAGTGGAAATAAATCCGAAATTTATTTAAAAAAATTCGGTCTTATTATTGCTTCGAAGGAGACAAAAAGTCGAATCGGCCTTATATCCATTTTCCAAATATTGTGTTTTTTTACATTTTTGTTTTTCTCTGTATTCAGAACATTGTAGCGTTTATGTCAGTAAGTTTTTTATTGTTTTTCAGAAGCTTTTAAAAATACATGTCTATTTTTAAGTTGCCTATGAATCTTATTGTTTAGGAATATATTACTTTTTTCCAGATACTTTTGAATGTTAAAACAAAGTTCGATTTTATTTTTTTTTACGATTTCGGCATCATTTCAGTTTCAAAACGATAATAAGGCCGAATGAATTCTGATTTTGGCTTTATTTCCCTGTCGAATTGAAAATAAAACCGATTCGACCTTTTTTCTTGGCGCATTATTTCAGTTACGTTAAAAATGTTCAATAGGATTATTCGAGATTTCTTATGTTTTGTGCTGAAATAGATTATATACAGTATTCCTATTGCATCTGAATCATTTCTTTAATAAAATTACATTTACTGTCAAAAAAAAAGGCGGAAATATTTCGGTAGTTTATTTTTCCAAGATTTAGATGAACTCTCTGATATGGGTCTAAGAAGCTTTCAAAAGTTCTTTTGTTAGAGTAGTTGATACCGTATCATAAATAATGTATAAAATGTAAAAACATAAAAAGAAAAAAATATTTTAAATAAAAAACAAAAATTATTGTTATAAATCCTTCGTAATATTTGAAAATCCTTCGGATTTATAAATTCTATTAGACGGCTGAAACAAATCCAAGCAATTTTATAAAATTAAAATACAAAAATTAATATTTCAGTTTCCAAATACATATGTCTACATTTTATATTTAATTCTAATCTCAGTTAATTTAAAAAAAAATAGCGATAAATTATGATAAAATGCACGATTAACCAAATAATCCATTTGTGATTTAACTCTCTAACCTGCATCTTATTTTTTTTTTTTTTTTGAACCATTTCTCTCCTAAATATTTCTACAAAGCAAAACAATAAAGAAAAAAATTGAAGAAAATTTATAATATGAAGAGCAAATAAATAAAGATCCATCATACCTTGACAAGAACCGGTAATGATTTTCTTTAACATGATGTTAATGCTATATAAAAGAGTATAAAAGAGTGTGAAATGAATAAATGAATTATTAATATAATACCATATTCCCAAGTGACCCGTAAAAAAGTTTTTTGGGAAAAAAAAATTTATAATAAAAAATGATGGAAAAAAAAAATGTTTCGGCGATAAAGCACTTTTCTGCGATTGAAGGACATTTTGAGATATTCGGAACGTTTAGAAGTATATTACAAAAAATAGAACTGAAAATTAGCGGATAAGAAAATCTATTGTTAAAACATTTTGCAATTGCAGATCTGTTAATATATTAACTTAGATGATACTTAAAAAGTTACTCAATGGAACAAATACATAAAACTAAGCTTGAACTCAAATCTCACATTTTCAAACAAAAACTAAAGAGTTCAAATGTAAATTTTGATTCAAAAAGCGAGATTTGAATTCAAGGTCAATTTTATACATTCGACCCAATGGCTAGATTCTTAATTCTGAATATTAATTTTGAATTTATGATATATGTATGTTAAAGGTGTCAATGCTAACCTTTTTCTCAATTCTTTATTGAATCTGTTTTTTATAATTATTTCAGGAAAAATCGTTCTTTATCTTGGGTTGAAACTTTAACTTTAGTGTTTAAATTTCTTCCCTTAATTTTTTAGTACTTTTAGTTAACAAGGATATTCATTTAAATTCTGTCTTCATTACTTTCTTTAGTTACTTTTTCTCTCTTTTTCTTATGTTACTTTTATTAACATAATAACTAAAAAAAAATACACTTTTAAAATTCTTCATACTTGTTGGGGATTTGTATTTAACCATCAATAAATTCTTATGTTAACTAAATTTTAACAAGGTAATAATAAATTTTACTGATATAAAAGTATTACAAGAAAAAGTGATAAACAAGAATTGCAATACAAGGATAAAAAAGGATTAAAAAAAATTTTTTTGAGGATGTAAAATTTTGTAAGATATGATAAATTCATGTAGATACATACATACATACATATTTATTTTTGGAATTTCAATTCAGTTTACCAAAAAAAAAGTATAAATGTGGAATATAAGTGTTAAATATTGTGTGGATATAGAATGCAAGAATGAAAAAAAATAGCATAAAAGAATTACAAAATGCAATTTTATAATAAATAAATTCTTGAAATAAATATGAATTTAAATTTAAAGTATAGTCGTTCGATTTAAATTAAATAAAAACAAGTAAATGTAACAGTAAGTCGATGCAACCGACTTATTAATACCCTACACCTGAATAATTCGAATTAAATTAACAATCCATAAGTGTTTTTGGCAGCTGCTTGAACTTCTTCCCGTTTCTGTCTTATTCAACTCGAATTTCAAGAACGTAAAAGAGGCATCCGCTTGGGATATGCTTGACACCCCTGTATAAAATTTTAAGTTTCTATCTTAATTATTTTCGGAGATTGGTAGTCCTTGGGATGTTTGTGTCAGCTACCCGAATTGCCACTCCAATTCATCGAATCCATCTCAGGAACATAAAGAAAACTTACCAGAACACCATTCTATTAAATTTAAAGGTTCTACTTTTGTTGGTTTTGGAGATATGCTCGTTGCTCTTGTGCTCGTCCGGAAGTTTCCAAAATACGAACCCATGGTTCAAATTCTTTCAAATGTCAGTTTCCAATTTTACAGAAAAGGAAACATAACAGAACACCTTTGTACTAAAAATAAAAGTTCTATCTTTGTTGGTTGTGGAGATATACTCGTTTGCTCTGGGGCTCGTCCGGAAGCTTCCAAGATTTGAACCCATGGACCAAATCCTCACAAATTTCAGAAACATAAATCAAACATGAAAAAACACCATTCGGCCAAATTTAATTTATTTGTTGTTTTTGGAGATAATCTCATTTGCTCTGGGGCTCGTTGGGAAGCTTCCAAAATCCAAACCCATGGACCACATCCTCTTAAATTTTAGAGACATAAATCAAACTGGAAGAAACATCATTATAAAAAATTTAAAGGTTCTATCTTTATTGGTTTTGGAGATAATCTCGTTTGCTCTGGGGCTCGTTCGGAAGTTTCCAAAACCCGAACCCATGGACCAAATCTTCTCACATTTCAGAGACTTAAATAAAACATGAAAGAACACCACCCTGCCAAATTTAAAGGTTATATCTTTGTTGGTTTTGGAGATAATCTCATTTGCTCTGGTGCTCGTTCGGAAGCTTCCAAATCCAAACCCATGGACCAAATTCTCCTAAATTTCAGAGGCCTAAATCATACATGAAAGAACACCATTCTGCCAAAAGTAAAGGTTATATCTTTATTGGTTTTGGAGATAATCTCATTTGCTCTGGGGCTCGTTCGGAAGCTTCCAAATCCAAAACCCATGGACCAAATCCTCTTAAATTTCAGAGACATAAATCGAACGGGAAGGAACATCATTGTACAAAATTTAAAGGTTCTATCTTTGTTGGTTTTGGAAATAATCTCATTTGCTCTGGTGCTCGTTCGGAAGCTTCCAAAACCCAAACCCATGGACCAAATCCTCTTAAATTTCAGAGACATAAATCGAACGGGAAGAAACATCATTGTACAAAATTTGAAGGTTCTATCTTTGTTGCTTTTGGAGATAATCTCGTTTGCGGAGATTATCTCCAAAAGCCGGAATCATTCGGAAGCTTCCAGAATCCGAACCCATGGACGGATTTTGTCCAGATTCGAACTTAGCCTTTCTTTCGTAATTAGTAACCTACTATATAAATTTCATCAAGATAGCATCATTATTTTTTGAGTTATCGTGCGTACGGACGGACGGACGGACGGACGGACATCGCTAAATCGACTCCGGCGGTGATCCTGATTCAGAATATATATACATGTCTATACCTAACTCGCTTCCTTTTGGTGGTTACAAACACCATACCAAAGTTAATATACCCTATACTTTAGGTGTAGGGTATAACGAGGTATCTGAACTTGTTTATTTTAACTTTATTTATATTGTGAAATTATTTTTTTTTATATTTTTTTTCTATACTAAATTTTCCTTTGTCGAATTTATCATTTTATTTGCGTGAAATTTATATTAAGAAATGATAATATTATATAAACTTAATTGATTTATAGTTCAATCCAATAAATATAATTCAGATCACGTTAAAAATATTCTGTAGATATTATATACGAAATAAACGTTATACAAAAGAAAAAACCAAAATTATTTTGAATAAGTCTAGATAGTGTATTTTTTGATAAACTGCCAATCTTTTATTAATGTTAAATTTTATAACTTTTGTTGTACAAAAAACTGGGATATATGTAATATATATTTAAAAATTGTGAAAAGTGTATTCACATCTGTTTTGTTCAAAAGAATTGAATATATCATTTTATTCAAACCTTGAACACAAAATAATCTCTTATCCAAAATATAACCCAGAATTATCATGAAAAAAAAAAAAAACAAAAATTCAATAAATTATTGATACATTTTTTCAATAATAAAAATGTTGAATGTTTTATGTCATTCACTGAACCAATGGGAATGGGAATCTATAAACATTGTTTCTTACATATAAATTCTGCACGTTTGGCCTGTTGTAATTTGGGCCCTTATCCTTAAAATATACCCACCTTAATAACTTTTTAAGTTTTTATTATATTTTTATTTATTACTGTTTTTAACAAGGATATAACAAATTGCATTATCAATAATAATAATAATAATAATTATAATAATAATCAAATAAGCGAAATTAGAATTATCATTCCCAAACTATAATCGAATCCCACGTAATACACGTAGAGTAGCTCTTTCTTATAGCTAAGTATAGTGTAGCCTATTAGAACTATAACAACGAAATATAGGAACTTATTCTTAACTCATACGTCCAAATTGTGGAACAAATTTCCATCACAGGTATTCCCAGAGTCGTATAATATACAAAAGTTCAAGTAATCTATCAACTGGGATTTGCTAAAATTTATATTTAATACCATTCCAACAATTTAGGTTCAAAATTCCTCTTTTTTATTATCTTTTTTTTCCTTATCCTATTCCTCAGTAAACATACTGATTTGTAATTAGGGTAATTACTCCATTATACTCGGTACGGGAGGAAGTGATTCTAGGAGTTAAAAATGCCACACTAGTAAGGTCTTATATCTTCTTGGTGCCTTTTGAAGATCTAGATCTCTCGCACTTCCTACTCCTCTCTAAAATATTTTTTAATACCTCTTCGATTAATAACACCTGTATTTAACTACTCGGTCACCAAGACCTCCTAAGCAAATTTATTCTATTTATTTATATTAACATTAGACATCACATAGGATAGTGGAATATTACTAAACCTTTAGGGTATTATAATAGGTTGAATACTGTTATTAAATAATACATTAATATTATTTATTTTGTTTATATTATATATTCACACTATATTTAGTAGCAAGGGACATTCTCGCAACCCGCATTTCTTCAGTTAATAAGCCACGTGCTTAACCATTAGGACACCGAGGCCCTTAATAGGATTTATGTAGTCATATTTTTGAATTGCATACTTTTAGGGTTATAAAAAAGAATGAATAAATAAACATATAATAACATTTAAATGACTTTATTCTTTGAAAAATATATATTTTTTAATTATCAGAATCAAGTAAAATATTCTTTTAGTTCTAAGATAACACAAGTACTAGTACCTAATCCTTTTTTATTGACAAAACAAGGATAATGAACTTCTTAGTTATAAAGATTTCGTTACATAAAAACTTCTCTAACATAACAAAAAACATCTAGAGATACTATTAACAAGTTGTTATTAAATTAAACTTTTTGACTCTTTTAAATATTGTTTTTTACCTATGTGTGTACGTGTGTCATACAATTTGAATAATTTAGTAACAAAAAAAGAAAAAAATTAGTTTTGAGACATTTTTTAAAGTATTTTTTTGTTTTATTTTATTTAAAAATATAAATTTTCACAACAATTTTTTTTTTTTTGTTTTGTTTAAAATCATAATTAAATAAAAAAGTAAGTAAAGAAAATTAAGTAAATATAGTATATAACTTTAGATATACATTTTAATTTAAGAAAAGAATTTCATTATTTAATATAACCTAAAGGGATAAAAGTCTTTTTAATGAAGTCATAACACTTCACCTTTTTTCATTTCATAAATATGAATAAAAAGTTTCAGTATTTGCTTTCTCTTTTTTTAAAAAAAATATTTTATAAATAATAAGTTTGTTTAACTCATTTTACTTGAGCAAAAAAAAAAAGAATATTTTGGAAATTTTAAGTTTTTATAGTAAAAAAACAAAATTAAATAAATAAATGTGATACATTTGAGACTAATAAATGTCCATAATAAATAAATAAATTATAAAAGAAAGTTTAGTTAGTATCTTTTCAATTAGTGTGTTAAAAATAATTTAATAAAGCTTTAAGTTATAAATAAAAAAAATCATATAAAATATTAATATATGTAGGTATAGTGAGGTTATAGAAATCATCAACTATAAACCTTCAATTTTATTGAATCGAATATGCTATTTAACTCGAAAGAAGGATATTAATGATATTAAATCGATTATCTATTATTAGAATAAAAATTGTTAGACTCAGGAGTTAATACGTACTTAACAGCGAACTTATTTTTAATAAATTTTAATATGCAATTATTTTCAGTTAATTTCTTATACATAGTTAATAAAACTAACTAATTAATAAAAAAAATAATATCATAATAACTCTGTAAATACCGAGGGAGTGTGGATTGGAATCCCACGCAAGTTGTAATAATTCCCCTTACGTAATTTACAGCTACGCCTAAAAAGGAAAGGCTGTGTAATCTCCTTGTCACATTTTGGTGGCAGTCACAAAAACACCTGAAAAGGAATGGTTAATTTATTCTCTTATCACATCGTCTGTTGAGTAGCCAAAATATAAATTTTACTTACATAAAAAAGCCCCTGACTCAAAAAAAACTTAGAAGCTATTCTCAATTATTTAGTAAAATTACTAAGGTATATAGAAATAAAGTTATGTAGGACCCAGAATATTCAGTTTTCAACACAATATTAATAGATTCAATCAAAATAGAGTTGAATTTGAAATAACCTGATTCAGAAAACGGTTGAAATACACATCATAGGTACCCTTTAACTGAAGCTAAAGCAGGTTTAAGTTAGAGCACGTTTAAATTAAAGTTAAAACACATTCAAAAGGAAGCTGAAGCACGTTGAAGCTTAAAAAATAGTTTTGATGATAAATTCAAATGACTACTGGATTAAGTCTCAAAAATGCTGAAATATAAGAGCTTATTAAGAAGAATATAATTATCTTACATAAATACAACAACTTCGTATAAAATCATAGATAGCGCACTAATAAAAATAATATATTTCTTACTATAGCTACATCCAGTCAATGGTGATTCGGTAAGGTACTGGTCTTTCATACGAAAAGCCTCGGGTTCAAACCCCGGCTGGATCATTCATAAAAAATAATAGACATTTTTCTTATACATAATATATAATTAGAAGAATATAATTAAATCAAAAATAAGTATATATGTCCTATAAGTTATAATTAATATCATATTGTATAAGTATATGAAATAATAATACACCATAATTCTTGTATAAGATAATAGATGGCGTAGAAATAAAAAAGAAAACGTTTTAGTCTTGTACAATAGCTACAGCCAAGTAATCAACTTACTTAGGTTCGTGAAATTGATGATTCCAGAAACTGAAACTTAGTGCAATAAAAAATGACTTAGTGGATACCCCTTATAAGAGTGATAAGGAAAAAAAAATAAATAAATACAGTACTATAGCTACAGTCGAGTAATTAACGTCGGGAGCGTGTCATATGCCTGTATTTCATTTGCCCGTAGTATAATGTTCCTGTATTTCTTTATCATTTGACTGTATTTCATTTGCATGTAGTATCGTTTGCCTCTATTTCATTCTAAATTAGGAGAGATTTTAGAGTTGTATTCAAAAGCAGCGCTTTACGTTTTTTCCAGAATATTTATATCTATGTATATGCGAGAATCTGAACTTTAGTGAATTCAAAATCAAAGTTATACTCATTTTACAGAATATTTATATAATATAATTTTTGTATAATATGAAATACAGTCAAATGAAATACAGGCAAAAGAATAAACAGGCAAATGAAATACAGGCAAGAAATACAATCAAAAGAAATATAGGCTTGTGATAGTAACCCATTAACGCCTTAGTGAAACTAATGATTCCACAAATTAACCCTTAGACAAATCATCATAAAAAATGACTTAGTGGATGCACTATGCTCCTTATAAAAGTAGAAAAGAAAAAAAAAAAATATTTTTAGAAATAAATTTAGAAATTAAATTTTAACTTATTGAAAAAAATTCTCAAAATATAGTCAATTTTTTATCCTTATATTTCTTAATCACAAAAATGAGTATGAGCAAATCTTTGGTTTGAGCATATCCTTGGTTTAAGGATAACCTTTATTTGAGTCAATCATCGGTTTAAGCACAAAATGTTTTGATTTTAAATACGGTTTACGCAACACTTTCAAGCTACTGAGAAAAATTGAGAATATTTATAAATTTTTACTATCGCATATAACAATTGATTCTAATCATTTAAAGACACTTGAACATGACAATTAAATTTTGAGTGCAAATGTAATTATGACAGATTTAATATCAATTTTATAAAATATTGTTTCACGTCACTGCATTCAATTTTATTTATTTTCGTTTTAGATTTTATTTTAAAAATTTGATTTTCTTTAAGCAAACAACTAAAAAATAAATAAATTCTAAATAAACTTGATATAAAATTGAAAAAAATATTTACATATAAAAAAAAAAAACAATATTATATTAAAATGGACAAATGCCCACTCAAAATTCAATTTTTATTTTATCAAAGAAGGAAAACAATTGCGTGTGTTTTTTTTTTTTGACAAAATTAAAACTTTTTGTAAATATTTTTACAATATTATATTATTTTATTTTTAATCATATTCAAGTTATATATTTTTTTGTTTTTTTCAGATTTTGATTTAAATAAACTGGACTTAAACTATTAGAAACATAGTGGTTTATTTTGTCATTGCATCAACAGTAAAACAAATATAAAAATATTCAAATTTAAATCAATCTTAATGAATCGGTAGACTAAATAAATAGGTAAATTTTTAAAGAATTTTATTTTAAATAACAAACGTTAAAAAAATAATTCAAAATAAAATTCTATAATAAAAAAATTTTATTATTTTTTTTCCTTAAATTCCTAATAAACCTTAATTTAAATTTTTTTGTTGTGTTTTCTTTTTTTTTTTTTGGTTATATTGTTGTTAATCGCGTTCCTTATTGTACTTTACAACTATTGAAAGATTGGAAATGACAGATGTTTGTATCTACTAAATATTATATGACAGATATTTGTATCTATCTAATCTTAACAAGATTACATAATTTTGTTCGTTGACATTTAATTAATATTAAATTCTTCCGAAAAATGTTTAAACAGATTTAAATTAATTTTATTATTATTTTTTCACTTATCCAGATTTGCATTTAAAATTTTTGCATTTTTTTTCCCTATAAAAAAAAAAACCATTGTAACAAAATCTGTTGACCTATTAGTTATTCAAGGCAAATTAACAACTTGTTTTACATGGTTTTTTGTCATTTAGTTTTTTAAATGATTTCATCAAAAGAACGATCCTTTTCAATTTTCCATAATTAGTCATTAATTTATTATCATAACACAATAAGAGTTTAGACTTATTTTAGATAAATTAATTGTTAAAATCAGATAAAGTTTCACAGTATTGGAAGTGGGAAATACAGTTTGATGCAACGCTGTGAGAAGACGATCGATCCACCGAACTGGGTATAGTATAACTGATCGCAGGTCTTAGGTATTAAGTCAGTTATCAGCCGGTCCTACGAAAGAACAGCAACAACAATAACAACAATAAAGTTTGATGATAAGTTAAGAAAATACTGTCTTATTAAATCATGATTTTTTTTTTTAAAATCTTTAAATTTGGCTGTTGCCATTTTCTTTACGTCTACAAATTTATTCTTTTAATTAAACTATAAAACCGAATATAATTGACTTACATACCATTTTATTACATTTTCCTTTTATTTTTTTTTGTTTTTGTTTTGTTTGTGTAATTGTCTTCATTTTTAACTATTTTTCTCATAGTGATTCCGAAAAAAAACTTAATTTAAATATACCCTAAGGATATGAACACACTTAAGGCTACCATTTTATGATTTTTAATGGATAAGACAAAAAAAAAACTAAAAAAAATTTCAAAGAAAATAAAATGAAAATTTCTTGAATAATTTTAATTTTTATGATGATGAAAATTTAAATATTTTTTTTTTAATTTTTTTTCCTTTAACTAAAATTTAACTTTCCCATTTCTTTTTTTTTTTGAAGAATTAAAGTTAACTTTTTTTTTGTATTATTTGCTTTTTTATTTATTCCTTTCTAATTGTATTGTTGTCCTTTTTAATATATTGTTTTATTTTTCCTTTTAGAAACAAAAAAAAAACAAAACATAGAGTAGTAAAAGAAAGACGACTAATTAAATGGCAAGAAATATCATTTTTATACTATCAGTGTGTGCAGTCACATTTGTGATAGAAGAAATAACAGCAACTAAAAATATTGGTTTTATAGTAAGTTGTTTATTTTTAGTTATATGTGAGAATTGTTTTTGTTTTTGTTTTATTTTTATTAATTTTTCAAATTTTAATTTATAAATTCTTAGAATTCTTTTAATTTAATTTTAGTTTTTATTAACTTTTTTTTTTTTTAGACCTACGTCTGTCTAAAGTTATAAAAAAACAAAAATTAAACAAAATGAAAATAAAAAAAAAATATTATGGTTATAAAGATAATTTTTGAAAAATATTAGTTAAGGAGGGTGATGCAAAATATTTAATTTAATTTAACTATAATAAAAAATGTTTAGGGGCGTCAGTGGCGCCTAGTGCGTAAAAGCGTATAAAAATCGTTGTAAACACCGAGGGAATGTGGGTTCGAATTCCACATACGTAACAAGAATAACTCTCTCTTATGACATTTACAGTCACGCCTCTAAAGGAAAGGTTTTGTAATTGCTTTATCACATTTATGTGACAAGGGAATAAACTAAAAAATACATATATATGTATATATATTTAAATGGTTCTTGTTTTTAATTGCCAAACTTATAACTTATTTAGTTGTTTTCGTCTACACTTGATTTATTTGTAAAACAAAATTCTCTTGAACAAAAAAACTCTTGTAAGAAAAATAATAAGTTGAATTTAATATATCCAACACTAATGTAAATTTGTTTACAACGAAAAAAATTACTTTAAGGCTAGATTTTTGTTTTCAATATTTCATTTTTTGATTTTAAGATTATGGAGAGTTTTTGATATATGTAATTTGTTACACTGAAAATGTAGCCCACATTCTAAATACCAGAATCTTTTGAGTTTTACAATTATATTAAAAGTTCAACAAGAATACAACCTAAAATTACCAAACGTGTTACCAAATGAAAAATACCAATCTACAATTCTAAGAATTTTTTAATGATAACTTAATGTGATATTTTTTATTCTTTATATAAATAAAAACTTAATTTTTATTTTTTCTTAAAAAAAAAAAAAAAAAAAAAACCACCCACAGGGAACAAAGGGTAAACGTGACAGTAAAGAATATGAAACAGAAAATGCTGTATCTGGTTTATTAAAAGCAACAATAACACCAGTACCCATTGAATCTACAAATTTAATTGAAAATGAAACAAATGGAATTTCTAGTGGAAATAATGAATTGTACTTGAGGTAAGTAAAATAAATCCATTTTTATATCTTTTTTTAAACCTTTTTTTTTATATTATACTTTCTTTCTTTTAATTTTATTGTCCGGCATCTAAGATCTTATATATAAAATTTTAAAAATAGTTCTGTATTTTATAATCTTAAAGAAGAAATTATTTTATGTTGGTGATTATTTCAAGTATTATTTTATTTGGAACTATAAAAAGATTTATATTCTATATATACATATAACAATTTTTATTCATTTTAAATATCATTCTTTTTATAGAACATTTTTAAATCCATTTTAAAATTCAAATGATTGGTATTTTATTACTTAATAAAATGTGTTTTAAAAATAAATAAAATTTTAAAACGAAAAATTACATTAAATAAAAAAAATATTACATACTTATAGGCGTACATCTATTATTCTATATATTTTTATTTTTATTTTATTTTTCTTTCTGTTTAGTAATCTACCAGATCGTTCATTATTTAAACGTACTCCGTCTGGGTTTATAGGAAGTCGAGGTAAAAAGGATTTTGAATATTCTGATTATAGTAATGGGAATTTTAATCAGGATGAATATGAACCAGATCATAATGCAGCATGGTTAAATAGCTTACAATATTCCAAGCGCACACCAACTGGTTTCGTAGGAATGAGAGGTAAAAAGAAACCAACATCTGGATTTTATGGTAAATATTATTGATACGCTAATATTAAACTACATTTTTACTTAAAAAATTTTTTATTTTTAATGTAAATATACATAGGTGTAAGAGGTAAAAAAGAATCTACACCAACTTTAGATGAACTCTATGAACAATTAGAAAATCTTTTTGAAGATTATGAAGATGTTCATCCTAATGACCAGTTATATAGTACTGTAGAATATTTAGATCCAGAAAAACGTTCTAATAGAAATGGATTTGTTGGTGTACGGGGTCGACGTTATCCATATGGACTTGTTCCACATTTAGAAGATTTTGAAAAACGTGTACCAAATGGATTTATGGGAATGCGTGGAAGAAGATTTGATGACAATTCTGATAATGATTTATTACAACAAGCTGAAAAACGTAAAACAGGTAATAATGCTTTTTTTGGAGTACGTGGTAAAAAAGATGTTTCAAAACAATTGAGTCAACTTAATGAAATTGATAAAAGATCACCATTGGCAACGTATTTTGGTGTTAGAGGAGATAAACGACTTATTGTAAGTATTTTTATTTTTTTTTTTAAGTAAAATTGCACATTTTTGTTAAATTTATTGTTCTTTTTTAATTATTTTTTCTTTTTTATATTGTAACAGAATTCGAATGGCTTTTTTGGAACGAGAGGTAAAAAACAACCATATGAATTTCGTGGAAAATTTGTTGGTGTACGTGGTAAAAAATCTTTTACAGATACTGATGATGGTCAAATGAATTTCAATGCAAATTTAATTGATTCTGAAACTGATAAAAGGACACCAAATGGTTTTATGGCAATGAGAGGTTAAATTTAAGGTAAATTTAAGAATATTATATTTTATGTTAGTTTATTATAAACTTTATTTTATTAAAAGATTTAATAATTCATAATAAAGAAAATAGAAAACTAAGTAAAACAGAATTAAACCAATAAAATTTTTTTTTTTAAGGCATTTCCCTGTCACATAAATGTGGACAGGAAATTACACAGCCTTTCCTGTTTAGGCGTGGCTGTAAATGTCGTAAGGGAGAATAACTCTTACGACATGTGTGGGACTCGAACCCATACCCCTCGGTGTTTACAGCGTATTTTATACGCTCTTACCCATTAGGCCACCGAGGCCCCCCCCCCCAATAAAATTAAATAATTAAAAATATTTAGTATCTTTCATTAAAACAACGCTATTCAAATAATCAATCTTTATATCATAAATACAAATAAATACAATACAAATAATTAGAACGCCTATAAATTTGCATAACAATGGGATGAATGCATAAAACTGTATTCGGCCCAATGTTAAAACTTATAATACAAAACGGTCTTTAAAGTAATGGCATTTTCGAAAAGTCGGCATTATTTCAATATTAATTAAGGGGAAGATTACGACTGCATAAATTTAAATATTCTGGATTTGTTAAGCGTTTTCTAATTTTGCGTATGAGTATACATAGGTTATATAATAGTTTGGTAAATTTAAAAAAAGATGTTTTAACAAATTTTTGTATCCTTTTTCGTTTTTATCGTATTTGAGTGGTCTTAACTGTGTATACATACTGTGTACACAAATGGTAAAACCTTAATTCTCCGAACTTCATGTAATGCAAAACGTGCAAATAATGGGAACCTCATAAAACTAGTACTAACTATATAAGTCAGTCAACCTTAGCAAAAATTTTTGTTCGTATCTAACAGAATTCCTTTATATATATTTGGCCTTAAATTAACTCAAGGCAGAGACTTAGATAATAATGATCTTGCAATGTATTAGGTTATATATTTTGACCTTTTATTAAATCATGTTCAACTACACTTTTAAAATTCAATAATTCCAAATATGTCTTTATAAGTACATAATTGACTTTCAAGAATATTTTTCCAAGCGACTAATAAATAAGAGGACATACTATAATACTATGCACATATGTATATGTAGATCAATAAAAAATATTAAATTTTTTTTAACTGTATATACAAACATATTTATTACAGATCAGATACATGTAATGTATAAGGAAGGTATTGTGATGGCGCTAAAACTTCGAACCTCAGATTTTTGTAGTCGATCGTTTCTGAGGTGAACATAACTGATTTTTTTAGATTGTTTATTTGTATATAAAATTGAAAGTTAATTTACCACAAATTGCAAAATTAGATTAAAACAAAAAAAAAAATGTTCAATACTTTCATCAAATTTACTTCAAACCTGCCGAAATACTTGTCGTCCACTTTAATAACTGGACAAATGGTTATAAGCCATAAACAATCTATAATAGTACATGAAATATTTTTAATTTAAATGTTTAAGAAGAGAGAAAGTTTTTTTAAATCCACCAATACAATTTTATATACATTTTTTTGTTTTTTATTATTTTTGTAAATTTGTCATATAAAATCCTTAAAAAAAAGTTCATAATTTTATGAAATTTCAATATTCTATGACTGCATACAATATTTTATTCACCTTATCTGAAATATTTCTTTATCTTTTCTTTGCATAACGGTATTTTTCTTTTCCATATTTCAAATCACAGTTATTTCCTTCTGTTTTCTTATACTTTTTTTTCCTCAATTTTTTAAGACTTTTATATCTATTTTGTCTTTTTCTGCATGTTCGTATGTTACTGTTGCTGTTGCTTTTCCTGTAGTTTTCATTTTATTTGTTATTTTTTGTTTACATTTATATATTTATTTTTATGACATATGTTTTGATAACTAGAACTTCACTTTAAGAGCATTTTTCTGTTTATTAAAGGATTTAATGAGTTATACCTTATTATGAACTGTTTAATTTTTTTTTTGTTTTTTTTACTCTACATTTTTTATTGTTTTTTGTAAAACATAACTAAAAAAAAATGTACAAGAAAAATTCAAGAAAAAAAACAAACAAAAACTTGTTTTTATTACTATTTTTTTTTTGTTGTTTCATTTTTGTAATTGTTTGTTTTCTTTGTAAACAAGTTCTTAAGCCAAAAAGTTATCTGTAAGATTTTTTGTTTTTCATGAATTTCAAATATAAATTTTAGAGTTGCCAGATGCTATTATTAGGAAAAATAAGATGGTTGTTAGTAATAAATAATTGAATTGATTGACAATCCAAAATCTTTTATCAGTTCTAAATATATATACGATAACATTTTTAAAAGATTTTTATTAGTTTCCTTTTATCCGTTACACAAAAATTAAAGTTTCAACAGGTTTCAGCAACTTTTTTAAGTTATGTAGGACTTCTTAAAAATTGAAGAGGATGTACGCCTAGGCCATATGTCAAAAGTCTGGGAGTCAAAAGTCCTTTATGAGCCAAAACTCCTCGGCAAATTATAATTCTGACAAGTGAGCCAAAAGTCACCTAAAAAATAAGACATAATTCCCCATAAAATTATGTATTTAAATATTGGTCCATTCGATAGTCTATATTAGAACTTAGGAGTAATTTGAAAGTTTGTTACAAAATCAAGCTTGCCTCTTTTTCCAAAGTATTTGTGTTTGATCTAACCCTTTTAATTTCGTATACGCGAGATTCTATATTAGAATGGATTTTAAAGTTGTGACAAAATTAAGGTTGCCCCATTTTCCAGAGCATTTATTTATTTGTTCTGTTCAAACAATATTTAACAAGCAAATAGTAATTAAATAACTACATGTAACACCCTCAATTTTATCATTTCTCTATGCAATAGATATAAATTTATAATTTTATTACCTATAAATAGAAAAATGACCTAAACTTGTTTTTTTACTTTACAACCGTTATTTTAAGAAAATTTAAATATATAAGTATATAATATAAGTACAAATTACCTTAAAAACCAAATTTTAATTCTAAGTAAATTTAATAAAAAGAAATATTTCTTTTTGAACTAATATAAAATAAATTCAAATTGAAATTATATTTTACATTACGTTTCTTTGAAAGTTTAAACTTTAAAACATTTTTAAAACTTAACTTAACATATAACTTTTAAAATTTTAATAGAAATTGAATAAATTTTTAAAAAATATACGATATTTTTTTATACCCAATGCCCGTTCTTTTCAGAACGATTAAAAATAGTCATATAAAATCCGATTTATTTGAATACTGTTTATTTTGAATATCTGGTCAGCCTTAAAATTTTTATTCTACAAAAATAAATTTATTGCTAATTGTTTCTTATTTTATTTTATAAAGGACATTCATTTGTATACACAAATTAGCTTATGTGTACAAATATACATATGTATATTGTATATATATATATGTAGATATGTGTTATGTATTTAGGTAATAAAACATGTGCCTATACTTATATGTATATAGGTAATAAAACAAAAACATATTCATTTATACATAAAATAAATTATTATGCAAAACCAACAAACATGTTTATGACGCCATTAAAAACAAAAAATCAAATTGAACCTTGTTAACTTTTGTTTCATTTTCACATTATAAAAGACATAGTTTTTTCTCTTTTTCGCATTTTTTTTGTTTTTTTTTGATTTTTTTTGTTTTTAAAGTGTTATCATCTCATTTGAATGAACTAAAATAAAAGAATACTAACAACATTGTTTACTCAGTATTCTTTAAATATTTTCTTTTAGTTCTTTTTATTTTTTTGTTTTTTTTTTATTTTTTTTCATTTCCTTTTACTTTTAAGTCTTTTTATTTTTTTTTTTAATATAAGAAGTCTTATGTCTCACACCTTTATTAAATACTATTATTTAGAATCCATTGTAATAATGTGGTACAGATGTACAGGATTTAAATTTTTACCTCTATATGACTACTATATATACATATAATATGCTTGTATTGTTTTAATCATTAAACCGCATTATATCTTTTTAGCTTTTTTTTTTGTTTTTTTGGTATGAATTCGATTTTTTTTTTGTTTCTATATTTCTAAGAATTTGTAACGGTATTTAATTGTGTCCTTGACTTTGTAGAATAAAAGAAAAAAAAAAATTTATATGTTATATTATTGTTATCCTTGTAAAATAGTTGTTGGTTTTTATTTTTAAAGAATTTCTCATGTTATAATAGGATGATGACATTAAATAACAAATAATAATAAAAAAGGACATGAAAAAAATAAAATGATTTAAAACAACGTCATCTTTTTATAACAATGTATAACAATTATATAATTTTTTTTTTTTTTCAAATATTTTATGGTATAAAAATAGCATAAAATAATTATTAATATTACTAAAAATATTTTTAAATACGGAGACTTTAAATTGCATTCAAAATTGCATTGTATGAACTACAAATAAAAGTTACGTATTTTAAGAAATAAAATATAAATTGAAAAAAAAAAAAAAAGATAGTTGAAATTTTAGTCCTATAACATTAAATAGTAAAAAAATTTAATAACAAAGTGTATATTTTTAGAAAGGAATTCTTGAGGTCTCTCAGATAACCATAAAATACGGTTTATAAACGTCTTAGTTAAAAGGTTATAATAAACAAGATAAAATGTGAAATCAAAGATTTTTAAAGCTGCGTATTAATTTAAAATATGTTTGCGTATTAATTTAAAAAAATATGTACAGGTGCCTCAGTTACTAGGTTTCTGAAAATAGTAAATTTTCAACTTTTGACACCTAATATCTCTTAAATAGGGATAGGTGAAAAATAATCTTCAAAAATAATTTAGGTAACTTCTAAAAGGTTTTTCTTCTCCAAAAATTTCAAGATTCTATCTAAAAGTGTTCCGGAAATACGATGGAAGCAAAATGGAAATAAATGCAAAATTTTGTTTTCATATAACGGTTAATTTAAATATTAAATTGTAATAAATTGTATAATTTTGATATATAAAACAAAAAATAAGTTCTCTCTTTTGGCGTTTTCAGATTGAAAAAAAAAACATTAAACAATTCTGAGATATACATAATTAAAAATAGGATTTTTTCATATTATGAGGCGCTATTGCTTCGTAATGGATGATACTAAATAATAAAAACTTATTCTACAAGAGTAATCTTTTGAAGAGATCTATTCATAATTAAAACTTCATTGTTTTATACCTTTAAACGATATAGAAGTTTTGAAAATAGACTAACGGATAGAAACTAGTAACCAACTTTTCCACCAATTTTTCGAAAAATTTTGTAAAATATATGAAGAGCTAAATTTAACTTTCAAGGGGTTTTTGATTCTTTTAATGACATCATGGAAAACTGTTACTTTGCGAAACTGAGATTGATGTTTAAGACTAAATTTTTTGAAAGTTTGTAGAACAATACAACACTGAAGTTAATCAAAACTTTTCCATATTTAATTGTTTAGTCTAATCTAGATACAAATCATAGTAATTATAATTAAAAATTACTTAACATGAAAACAAACGAACTTAATCGAAATTAATTAAGAATTTAATGGAATTAGTGTAATATTTTTATAACAAGAGTTTTTTTTTTATTTAAATCAAAAATTTTAGCGTTTGTTTTTAAGATATTGAAAAAACAATTTTTCTTTATTTAATTTTCATTAAAAACTGCAGTATAATATTTAAAATGATTTAGAAACTTTCAGGCTTCAGAATGAAGGGAAATTTTAAATTGAAATTTTAAGACCTGTCTATAAGGAGCATAGGGAATTCACTAAGTCGTTTATTATTCATATTTGACTATAAGCTTCTATTTGTGGTACCATTAATTTCACTAAGCCGTTGAATACTCGGCTGTAATGAAGTGTTGATGAATTTTATTATAAAAATTTATGAAAAATTTAAAATATATACTTTTACTTTAAATTGTTATATAATATATTAATTAAAAGCATTTATATATATATATATTTTTTTTTCTCTTCTTTTTTTACAGATATTATTTTTAAAAAAATACTTTCAAATAGACCGCGCCCCCACCACCCTCTTAAACAACTTTTAACTAGAGCAACATTTAAATCAACATAATATTATTAATGTATTCAATATATAAGAAAAAAAAAATAAATAAATAAAAATTTTACCAACAAAACCTTTTTAATTTTACCAAAAAAAAAAAAAAAAAATTACATATTATTATTATTTTCTTTAAAAATCAAAATATATAATAACAAAAAAATTTAAAACTTATTAATATACATCCATTTATATATATATATATATTAGAATTTATAAAATATGTTATGTAAAATTAATCAAAATTATTAAATTGTTAGAAAAAAAAAAACAAAACAATTAAACTAGAAAATTATCGCTGAAGTATATCAATTGAATTAAATAATATAAATATATATAAGAAGATCAAAAACGTATGAATTTTAAGTATGTACCTTATCTTAATCTTACCTTTACTTACCTTATACCTTTTTAATTGTTTTTAATATTTTATTAATAAGTTTTAAAATAAAATTATAATTAAATCATTATATATACATTATATACATTATATATATATAAAAAATTTATTTAAAGATTATGACAAAATTAAAGAAAAAATAAAAATAAAATATATAATCTGGCACCCCAAAATTTCAAATAAAAATTAAAAATAAACAAAATGATTAAAATATAATCTATTTTAATGTGCCATCAATATTAAATTTTTAATTGAAATAGTCGAACTTTATAATAACATAACCTTTGAGTTTTGACACAATCATTATGGAACCAAAAAGGTAAAACCAACTTCATAATAACATAACACCTTTGAGACAACCATTGTAGAACCAAAGATAAAATCAACTTCATAATAATATAACAATTTTGACACAACCATTTTGGAACCAAAAAGGTAAAACCTACTTCATAATAACATAACACCTTTCAGACAACCATTGTAGAACAAAAGATAAAATCATTTTAGTCTATTTTAACAACTAGTTTTTAAACATTTGATGAATTCATTGGGCTTCATATTTATCAATTTTTGAAACAAAAAAAAAACAATATTTTTACTTAAAATAAATTAAGTCATAAAAAAAAAAAAGAAATTTAATATAATTTTAAATAATTTTTTTTTAATTTTAGAAAAAAAAAACCAATTATGTAATTTTTTAAATCTATTTATATTTTTTACATAAAGTTTTATTATATAGTTACCATTATTTAACCGCTAACGGTTTTTAATTATTATAAAGTTCGACTACAAATCTATAAAAATCTACAAATATCTACAAATTTACACATAATAATATTCTATTAATTTTTATTAATTATGAAATTTTTTTTTTTTTTATTTATTAATTTAAAAATTTATATATAAAAAAAATTATTAATTAAAAAAAAAAAATAATCGAAAATAAAAACTTCGATATATTAAGGCTGGAAATATATTGAATTTTTTATTAATTAAAATATACATATATATATATATATATATAATATAATTATATTTATTTATATATATTTAATTATAATTAAATATATATATATAGAAACATATATTATGAAAAAGAAAAAGCAAATAAAATACCTATATATATATATGAAAAAAAAAAATAAAATAAAATATTATATTATAATGTACATAATTAATAACATATAAAAAATTGTTAGAAATTTTAAAACAAAAAAAAATATCAAAAAAAAAAAATATTTAAAAATAAAAAAATTTTGCAAAAATTGCACAAAAATTTAAAATTCTTTAACTAATATATATACATATATATATTATATACTTATTATTAAAAATAACAAACAAAGAAATTAATATATACATACTATTTATATATAAATATTAAAAAAAAAAAATATGTAACATATATATATAGACCACATTTTAAATAATATATTAATTATTATAATTATTAAAAAAAAGAAAAAAATTATTATAAAAATTGTATTTATAAAATTAAAAATATTATAACTATTTATATGACAAAAAAAAAAAAAAAAAACATTAAAAACAAAAACCATTTATTTTAATATAAATATTGTTGTATGTTAAAAATTATTATTATAATATTGAAAAAATAAAATTAAACTAACAAAAACAAAAAAAAAATATATATATATATATATACATAAATAATATTATAAATAAAATATAAAATTGAAAAACTTACTTTAAAATAAAAGTGATATAATTATGGAAAAAAAAAAAACAAAGAAAAAAGAAAAGGAAAAAAAAAACTGAAATTTAAATAAAAACAAGAACAAAAACAAAAAACTAAATTATATTTATAATTAGTATATATGTATAAATATTTTCTTATATAAAACAACTACTAAAAATTTATTATTGTTAAAATTTTCATATTTTCTAACTTTTAATAACATTTTTTGAAACTAAATTCAGATTTCATTCCCACCAATTTTAAAACAAAAAAAATTTTCTTTTTTTTTACTTAAAACAAAATTAATTTTTAGGCATTTTTGTCACATGGCGAACCAGGAAAGACAAATTTTACTGTATAAGTACGTCAATGAATGTTAGATTTTCGAGTGAATATTTTCAGAACAATTTTAAATTGCAGAAAAAAAAAAACAAAAAGAAAAGAAAATCATCATTAAATGATTAAATTGAAATTGACAGAACGAAAAAGAACCATAAATTAAAATTTCAGACAATAAATTTTCAATTATCCGATTTTGAAAAAATTTAATATTCTATTTTGACATTTTTGACATTTAAAAATCTTATTATTTTTATCAATTTATTAACAAAATTTTCTCATCATATTTTATAATTACATATATTATTAATATGGGTGGTTGGAGTTCAAAACGTCGAAACAGGCTAAACATTTTTCGGTTGACGGGGGAGGGTCTATTTATTCTTAACGGTTTTCGAGATAATGAACTTCAAAATATTTTTATTAAGTTTTTTAAAACATAATAACATATGTTCGCCCCTGTATGTTCGCACACAATTACATATGTTCGCACACAAGATTACGTATCGATACACAGCTAAAACTATGAGCTTTTATACAAATATCTTAATTTTTTCTTAACTTTCATGGTTGAGTAAATCATAAGCTTTTAAAGTTGAAAAATATTGATATTTGTTGATCTGTATAACTGTAATTTTTGCATAAAAACTCCTTTTTAACATATTATGATTTTTAACACATTTTCTAAATATTATCAAAATCATATAGGTTTAACACCTACAGGATGATACTCTTACGGTTTTGAATATTTATATGGTATATTTGGGGGAAGAAAACGATCAAAAAATTATTTATTAACATGGATAAGGTATTGATATTTTTTTTTGCAGAAATGCAAAAAGTTTCTGACCATGCTTCAAACTTATTAATTAGTTCCATAGTTTTAAAGATTAAAGCAAAGTTAATTAAAAACTTTAGACCTCAATTATCTTCTTTCTTAACCGAGGGAAATAAACTTCTCCATACAGAACAATTTTTTATTTGTTTTTATCTTCCAAAAACATATAATATAAATATTCAAGACCGAAATAAAATCATCATGTACATCAAATGTATAAATTCTAGGTTATATACTACAGACGAGATTAAGAAAAATGTTTGTAGCTGATATACATATATATCAATTGTGTTAAAAACAAGAATTTATATTATTAATGAATAATGATTCAAGGAAGTAAAGTTTATTCCTATGATATAAATAACAAAAGTCTTATTGAATTGCCCAAAGAAAATAGGAGTAAAAAGAAAACAAAAAATATCTCTTCTTGCTAAGTAGTAGTCTTTATAAATGAAATAAAATTTCTTCACTGAAATATGTTTTATTCTTTCCCTTAATCTGATCTTTGGGAAAAAGAAATTTAGGTAATTTACATAAAATAAAAAAAAAATTCTATATTTGTATTAATAATTATTATATTTTTTATTAATAATTATTTTCAATATTTAAATAACGATACAAAAACTTTTAGAATAACTTTTATTTTCTTATTACAAAATTACATTAAGAAAATAATAATAAAATCAATTTCAAAATTTTATGCAGAGTCATCTTACAACAAGTACCTGATATAAATTTATTAAAATCAATATTATAATAATTTTTTTAAATCTGACATATTTTTTTTATTATTTTTTCATCAATAATTCAATCAAAATCGGATATTTCAAGCCTAAAATCAAATTGTCTATCTACTACATATAAAATAAATAATTATAATTTTTCCTGAAAATATAAATATTTTTTCTAAAATCAAAAAAAAAAAAAACACCTTAAAAATGGTTATAATTACCTTTAAATACATACATAAACTTTTTCTTATCCATAGTCAAAACTAAAAACTTCTACAACATATCAAAAATACTAAAAAAATATTTTAATAAAACTTAAATTTAAAAATCTGAATACATATTATATACACACATACATACATTATTTTATAAATACCTAAAATATATATATTTTAATTATTTATCTATATATAATTATATAATATATAAAAATTTGAATGTAAAATATTTAAAAAAAAATTAAATAAATTAAAAAAAAAAAAAAAAAGAAAATTAATTTAAAGATATAAGAAAAATAATTACTTTATATAGGATATATATATATATCGAGTGATACAGTGCTCACTTATAAGTAAATTAAAATAAAACATAAAAAAAAAAATTAAAAATTAAAAAAAAAAAAAATATATAAAAAAAAATAATAAAAAAAATCAAAAAAAAAAAAAAAATGAAGAAATGAAAAAATCAGAATGAAAACATTAAATATTTCTTTTTATTTAAAAATTACCATTGTAAAAATGTGATCCTTTCCTAGAGTTTGGCTAAAGATTAAAAATAAAGGGTCTATTGATTATATAGTTAAATTAAGTTATTGATTTTAACTTATAAAAGGTTCCAAAATTTTGAAAAATTCGAAATAGTAGATATTAAATTTAAATGGTAACTTTAGCAATACCGCCCTTTATCCAAATTTCAGTCATGGAAATTTTTTAAAATCTTCATGTAATCTGCATAAACGAGAATTAGAACGAAAGTAATATATAGTAGAATTTAAAAATATAGATTACATTATCTAGACTTTGCAGGACTAGCATATTAAATACTAAACGAAAGAAACGAACGAAATTAAACAAGGCAGTAGATGTATTGAAACCAAAAACTTTAGAGCATTCCTAAATTATGACTACTTTTACATTAAAACTTGTAGTTCTTAGCATTTTTTCTGTGTTAAGAAACATTTTATTTAATTTTAAGAATAACCTATACCTATACATACCTATACATCTATACCTATACCTATATAACCTATACCTATACATCAACATTTATGATGTTTCATTAACGTGCACAAAAATAAAAGTGTTTAGTTTTCAAATGTTGTTAAAAATTTTCATTGGTGTCTTAAATTCATCAGGTGTCTGCGATTTAATTTATACTTTTCTCCAATATTTTACTCGATATCAAGTTTTTTTCTCACAACGTGTGGATTTAATGGATTTTTCCGTTGTGCCAACTTTTCAGCACTTTTGTATGTGAGGTACCCGATTACTTTACAAGATCCGACACAAAAACAATAGGATTCTTTCTTTTAACAGTCTCTTGCAATCTTGCAATCATAAACAATAGGATTCTTTTTAAAAACAGTCTCTTGCTAAATTTTAGCTTCCTATAGGTAAAGCCGTTTAAAAGCTAGCATGAAAAATATTGATACACAGCCGAACAGACAAATATTTAAGCATTTTTGAAATGCTGCCAGTTCTCCAGTTCGTCGAAGATGGCGACATTTAATAATTATATGGCTAGAATCTATAGTTAACGGAAACAAATCCCGAAAATTGGAAAGATGAATCCATTACTATCACAAACAGTTAAGTTTATACAAGCGAAATACAAGCTATACTCAAAATGTCTTTTAAAATGTTTGGGAATTAATTTTGTCAGTTTTTTTTTTTTAAATATATTTCTTGACTACTCAGACATTTTTAATTTAGAAATTGCACAATTTAATTCCACAGAATTAGTTGAAAGGATCTGAAAATCTCACAAAGCTAGCTTATATTGATTTTATTAGCGCAAAGCTAGCTACACATTGCTCACATTAAGAAAATTACTAAACAAAAAATTTGATTTCGAATAAAAATTCGTATAACACCTTTTTTCGACTGAGATGACCCGGAAATTAAAAATTTGTATACATTCAACTTACAAAATTTTATAATATACTTACAAAAGATAAATTTCTTGATATTATCTTGGAGAAAATTAAAAATTCTTTGAAATATAAAATTACTTATACAATTGCTGATGGAGGTCCTGAGTCTTATAGATCTCGGAATTATGTTTACATATAGAAACATATAATACCAATTTTTATTTTATATTCCTTTTAATTCTAACAAAATATTTAAATTTAAAAAAGAATATCTAATTTAAGAAATAATTCTGTTATTTTTCATTGTTCTAATTAAGTATGACATACTTAATATCCGGATAATTTAAATTATTTTAAAGTGAAAATATACACCATTTAAATTTAAATGTAACATATAATATTTTCACTTTTTTTTTCATTGTCTCATTAATTAAAGCCATGGGATTTTTTACTTGTTTTTTTTTTTGCTTTGTGGTTTTGCGGTTGAGGGATAAAAAAAAAATACAAAATATAAAGAAAAATAAAAGAAAAAGTTTTTATTTTATTTACTTTTTACTTACATTTACATACAAAATGATTTTGTTTTTATTTCGTACAAAGAATTTTAAAATATTAAATGCATACATTTAGGAGGTACATGAGTTTTTTTTTTCTTTTTGTTTTGTTCTTCTTGTTTTTTTTTTTTTAAACAAAGGAAAATACGAAATCTCCATCCTAAAACAATTTAATTCATAAAAACCTCTTAAAAATTGTCAACAAATATTATAATAACTTCATAATATAATTTTATTTATAAATAAAATTAAATGGTAAGTAAAATAATGGTGAATACCTAAGAAATGGTGAGAAAATAGGAATTGACAAAAAAGGTGAAAAATATTTAAGAATGCTTTACATATTTATTTTAATTTAAAAACAAAAATCCCTGTGTGTGTGAAAGTATATTTTTGACAGCAATTGTGAAAGGTTCCTAGGTAGCTTTATCAGTTCTTACAACAAAATGTAATTGATCTAAGAGTAGATATCCTTAGAATAGATATTATTGATGTAAGATTAGGCCTTCCTTAATATAAATGAAATTATAATTGTATTATACCATCCGTAAACCTTTTATCTTCATGTAATTTATAAATCTTGATTAATAAAGGCTATTAAAGGTATCTCTAAAATTCCCCCAAAAAACTGAATATTTGTTTAAAATATGACCTAAATTCCTTTAACAAATTGAATAGAACTGAAAGGAATATAAATTATGTAAGCGATCCTTTATACAAAAAAAAGGAAAAAAACGTTTTCTTAAAAAAATCAAAATATGAATAAAAATGTAAGTTGTGGTATCCTTGTGGAATAGGGAGATCCTTTCTCTAAATATATAATAAACATGCAAAATCCTGTAAAAAGAAGGAAAAGAATATCCTGTTTAATTTTTTTTTTTTAACACCTCAAGCAATCATGAATTGGTAGTATGTTTATTTTTTATTGTCTTAAACTTTATATAAAAACAGGATGATAATAAAAACAAAAAAAAAAAAAAACAAAAACTGACAATACAATAAAACGTGATTTGAAAACATAAGATACAAAAGATTTTGGTGACCCAAGTAAACCAAAAATTTTAAATTAGAAAGGCGAATAAAATTAACCTAAGGCTTTATATACAGTTTCAATATATGCAATATAATAATTTTTTTTTAAACTAAAAAACTTAAGAATTGAAATACAAATAAAATATTATTGCGTAATTTTCCATACGCTAAAATATCGATTATAGCTATTATATATTTTTGAAGGCTTATAGCTATGTATTTTTTTTGTCACTTTAAAAAAAATTGTGTACTATGGTGAACTTTTTTAATTCTTTAAAACAAAGACTATAAAATACAAAGATATATATGTCTTACATTTAATCAGAATATAAATTAAAGGATATAAGTTAAAATATAAAATTATTTGAATACTTTATAATTAATTGTAGTTTGAGCTAATTGCGATGAGTGCAAAGATGAAAAAAATAAAAAAAGTGATAATTAAAAGCTTGAATGAAAGTAAATGATTGACCTATAACGATTTTTCGTCAGTACTTGCAATTGAACTGAAATATACAAAATATACAAATAATACAAAACGTATTCAAAAGATTGAATACCACGGAAACTAATATTTTTTGTTATGGTATGAAGGCTCCCCATTTAGTAGCTATCACAATACATATAATAAATTTTATGAGAGAATTGTTAAAAAGAGCGTATAATTAATTTTATTTTAACTGACTACCTACAAGATATCTACAAAAGAAAAATGGTATCTATAAATGGAAAATATATTACAGGTATGAGAGTTAACTTTTTTATAAAGAAATTACAGTGGGAGCGCAGTCATTGTATGTGAGTTTTTTTTTCAATATGTTGTTGTTTTGCATATTGAGAAAAAAAATCAAAACACTTTGCATAATTTAGAATTAGAAGAATTGAAAACGATTCTATTAGTTTTACCCTATTTGTATTGTATTTGTATTGAATTTGTTGACTAAGTAAAACGTAACGTAAAGGTTGACCATGGTATTAATCTTGTAAATCAAAGTAGTATCTCACAGGATGCGATCATAAAGTTTTTTTCTTCTTGAGAATGTTATGTTTATTAGCGAGGATGGGTGGGAATTAACGAAGGATACTATAGAAGAAAGGAACTAACACGAATCCTCTATGCATATTAGAGGCTTTAATCTACTAAACACTACCCTACTTTTTTGACCAAACAATCGGTTGTAAGAACTATATAGTACTAATGTACTATTTCAATAAGGTAAGTTATAGGTAAGAATAGAGAATGAACATTATTTTTAAATTGATAGCTAGATATTTTTGGACACTGTATATACAGTTTTCATTGATTTCAGGAGTTGAATATGGTTTCAAATTGGTGATGTTCATTACGATCAATGAAGGAATTATGCATTAATCTATATCCGAAAGTCGAATTATGCGATCTTGGAATCCGATCTATATAGGGATGTTCAGCTGAAATTCTCCTTCTTTTTCTTTGGAAGATTTTTAATGAACACAGTATGAAAAAAATGACTGAAATTTTTTTAAAAACAACAAGAGCAAATTAATACATAAATTATATAAGATGATAAGAACTTGGAGTGCTATAGAGTAATTACATTATATTAAAATGTCTAAACAAGAATTTTTTTAATTAAAAATCATTAGAAATTTTTGATTAGTGTACTCCTATTAATTGTCTAATGTTTATTAGTTTATAAAATGATGATAAAAATGACGATGACTATTTTTTTTTTGCCTAAGGAAGTTGGGAATCTTTCAAAGATATCAAGTATATCCTCATAATAGTGCCAGATTCTTACTGACTAAACCTACGTCCTCCTTTAGCTAACATAATGGAATGAAACCCTAAATTGCTAATGCAGTATATTGGAGTAGGGATAGAAGAGGATAGGACAAGGATGTGGAAAAATTAAATTGAGAGTAAGAACCATTACTTTTTTGCTATCAGGGACGATAGCCATCAACAGTTACAATATACCGTAATATATAACAGATTCCTGTATGAGGTAATAATAGAAGGTAACCCCACTATCACTGTTGCTATTATTATTGTTATTATTAGATTGGAAAATGTCTGTAAAATCTATAATTTTTCACAACAGTTAAATTCATAATAAACATGACCTACCTTTTAAATTTTCAACTAATCCTTAATATTAGTAAAATGATTTAGGAATATGTTTTCTTTAAGGATTCTTCATGTACATGTGGTCTTAAAATATAAGTGGTAATAAAAAATAAGAATTGCATTTAAGTTTAATTTCTAGGGTGTTCGTAAATTTTTATGTATTATATTTTTATTATCTGTCAATGATAAATGGTTTTACAATTGTGTATTAATTGAACTGTTCATTATTTTTATAGCTTTCAACTGCAATGATAATAAAAAAAAACAATAAAAATTAAAAAAAACAAAAAAAATAATAAAAATTACAAATAAAACAAATCAAAGATTCTATTCAAATAATTAAAAAAAAGATATTTAAAATTCTTGAATAAGATTTATAGTACCTAATTATTTTAAATTTATAATAATTTTGATTAATCTTTAATAACTTTCTTGTTATTAAAGAAAAACAGTTAAAAATTAGTTTAAAAATTTTTCATTTGCCTTATTTTTAAATTTTATTTATTTCCTTTAATTTATTCAACATGTTGACCCTCCTACGGGATTTTATTTGAATAATTCTTTGTAAACCATTGTTAAACCCAATATTTTTTTTAGTTTTTTACTCAAATAAGTAAGAGTTTAAATTAATTATTTAAACATTAAATATTTTTCAAAGGCATTTATTTTGGTTATTGCTATGACATCAACTATTAAATGTATTTTGTAGAAAGATTCACGAACAGGACTCAAACTGATTGTTAAACGATTTCAGAACAAAGTTTTAACAGATACATCAAACAGTGGATAGAAAATCCAATAATAATTTGAAATGAAATTAAATCAAAAACTAATAATCTGAAATATTTCTTAATTGGATTAGTCGTTCAGTACTACTTAGAAAAGAACTTAATTTTCAACTAATACACATAAAAAAAAGAAAAAATTTGCGGTGAAAAATATTTCCAACAAATCTAATGTCTTCAGGAAGTTTTCTGCTTTTATCATTTTAAAACTTCTTTTATTATTTGTTTTAGTTTTTATGACTTGACTCGATTATTTCTTTGAAAGGCTTGATCTTACCCACAAAGTTTCTAGAAAACCTAAACTTCAAACATATTTTACTAAGCTGGTGAATAAGTTGGCTGTGAGCGGACATAAATGCTCATATTATAGAAAAACTTAAATAGTAAAATTACAATATTATAGATAATGCATTTTTATGAAACCGTAGAATATTTTTCCAGGAGGAAAGGACATATTATAATCAAAATAAACAACAATATTAAATTGTAATTATATCGTGAAGGAAACTAAAACTTTGAAATACTTTTCAATATAAATTTATTTCTAATTTAATTTAAATCTTTAATCCATTTTCAAATATGCCAATAAAAATATTTTCTGGTTTTGTTAAATTTACCTTAAACAAAAATTCCCATATGCTTATGAAAATCACTAAAAAATAAAATCGTATTTAAACTTTTTTTGACATTTTTTGACGTCATTCTCATCAATTTAACCCACATATAACAAACACTTAAAATTGAATTAATTGAAATTCAGCCATCTTTACGCAGTTAAAGAATATTGAATAAATGGGAAAACTTTTTGATTTAAAAACATTCTACAAATTATTCACGTACTGGAAGAATTTTGTTTTTACATTAACATCAAATTAATTACAATTATGCAGGTTTTATTTTAGAAATTAAATTTCTTAAAGATTCCTTTCTTTTTAAGGTTTAATTTATTTATTACAGATAATTTGTAATTAAACAAAGGTTTTATAAAAAAAAAAAAAAAAAACAACAGCAAGAAAAACTCATACAGAAAAACATTTGAAAAACAACATTTTTGAAAAGGAACAAATCTTTGAAAGAATTTCAAAAAAAAAAAAGAAAACTCCAAATTTTCTTTGAAAAGTAAAATATATATAAAAGTAAAATAATTTTGTTTTTCATTTTTGACATTAATTATTTTTTTTGCTTTACTTATGATTTTTATTTTAAATTTTATTTTAAAAGTTTCTGATCGTACCTACATCCATAATATTTACTAAATTAATTGTTTCCTAAAGTAGTGTGACAGTACTTGAAAAAAAAGATTGAGGTTGTACTATAAAAACTTTCCAACGGATTTGGTTGACATCCAAAAGAAAAAGGGTCCTAAAAACTCTTTAAAAACTTCATACTTAATAATAATACTTGATAATTTTATGCTTGTCATTTAAACAATTCTTTTAAAGTTTTATTTATTTAATTATTTTATTTATTTCTAATATTATATAATAAAATACATTAATATTAGTATAGCCCTCGGCTATTTGGACCATTATGGGCTTGGAAAGTTTTAATAAACATTATTTATTTTATTTAATTATATTAATTTTACATACAAAAATGTAATGCAATATTATTGAACCATCGGCTACTAAGGCCATTATATGTTTTTATACTATTATTAAATTATATACTAATATTATTTATTTTGTTTATATTATATACTATACATTATATTACATTATATTTGGTCGTAAGGGGGGTACGTAAAGAAAAAACACTTACGACCTGTGCAGGGATCGAACCCACACTCCTTCGGTTAATATGCAACACGCCTACCCACTAGGCTACCGAAGCCCCTAATAAACATCAAAATTTACATCAATAGTAATACTTTTAAAAAAAATTGCATAACTATAGGAGAATTTGCTTTTGAAATTTTGATTGCTTTTAATAAAGGTACAAAGTGTAATTAAGTAACTGTTATTATGAAAACGGTTACAATCATTTTATATTTCACTGTTTTAACTTGTGTATTTTACCGTTACTCAGTATTTTAAAAAAAAAAAACACAAGATACGTATTGTTATATTTGTTATTATTTGTTGTTTTAAATTGTTTCTGTTTTTAAAAATTTAAATCACGTAAAGGAACCCTAATAATTGAATTAAATCGTGGTTAAAACAATTTTTAATTTTTGTTTTTTCTTTTTTTTTTTTTGTTTTGTATCATATTCTGATATATACCCATCAGTCAGAATAAAATGGAATCTTTTTTTTTTCAATGTAGATGTTTTTTTTTCAAATGGCATCATTTTTTTTTTTGCTTTAATGTAATTTTGGATATGTATTCAAAATTGAAGACTATTTCTCTCATTAATAGAGCTATTAAGAGCTTAAATTAAAAATTAATACTAATAAGTACACGATAATTAATTAAAATTAAAAACAAAAATTTCAAAATCTGTTATTATTTAATTGATATAATAATTATAATGTAATTGTTAAAAGCAAAAACAGAAAAAACCAATTTTTCATGATTCCAGACAGAAAACATTAAAAAATAATAATAAGAAATAATGTCTTTTAAAATCAGTTTTATATTAAGAAAAAAAGTTTTTACTTGAGACCTCTTACAGTTTTAATCATTTTATTTAATTTTTGAACTCTAAAAAAAAATTCATTATATTGATTTTAAAGAAGTCACATACAGTTTTTTCAATATCTAAAATTAATTTTTTAAATTTTAAATGTTCTTTTTTAATTCTTCTAAAAATCATCTTTTCTTTTAATTAAAGAAAAGTCGTAGGGGATTTAAAAAAAAGTCGTAGGGCTTCTCATTTCAATGTTTCTGGATCCTTGTCTTATCCTCTGCGATCCCTACTTTCTAGCCAATATATTGCAATAGTTTTTAGAGGTTTCATACCATATACTGTCTAAAGGAGGAGTTAGGTTTCACAAATAACAATATCAAGAGGAAATTCCAGGTATCCTTGAAGATCCGTCACCATTTTTCGAAAAACAAAAAATGTTTGCTTTACAAACCATAAATACAACGAGGACTTTAAATCTCTAATACTTAATAATATTATTTTTCTATATATATGATAATTTATTTATTTATTTATATACAGTTACTGTGGTACATAAATGTGCCAGATAGCTATAACCTCCGCTTCCTGGTAGGAATAATATATGATAATATACATATGTTAATAGTTTTTAAGGATCTTCAAATTTACTGCTTCCGAAATTATTTAGAAAAGAATTTTATGAGATCAGCAGTAAAACATTTTGTATAAATCTAATATTTTTATTTCTTTATTATTTTTATTCTTTAAATTTTGAGATTTTATTTTTTATGATGGCTGCCGTATATATATTATATTTGTAATTTCTAAAACAAAAACAAAAAAAAGAAAAAGTCAAGGTCAACTTTACTTCTGAAATCTAATCTATAAATTAAATGTTTACTCTATATTTACAGTTATTTTTTTCAAACGATTTTCATTTAAATACTCTTTAAAATTCTTTAACTGAGTTGATTCAATTCTTTGTTTTTTTTTTCTTTTATTTTTCTTTTTTTTTTTATGTATTTATAATATGAAAATCTTTCTATTCCCTATTCCTTTTTTTGTTTCATTTTGATTTTGTTCATTTCCGTATTACCTTTTTATACTGTAGAAATTAATTTAGGTTTTTATTACCTCATTTCTTTTTTTTTTTGTTTTTGGGGTATCAATTTTAACTCTTTATCACCTATTTTGTGAGTTAATAAAAATCTGAGTAATAAAAAAAAAAAAAAAATACGTAATATCCTTTCAAAAGTTTATTTGCCAACCTTTTGTGTTTTATTTTTGTTTGTTTTCAGATTAAAATAGTCAAAGAAGTGATTGAATTTGCATAATCACCATTTATTCACTTAGTTTTCGAACTTACATACTTTATTTGAAATAAAATTGTAGTTTGTTTGTTTTTATACACACTTTTATTTTTAACAATTACCAAAAATAACTTCATTGTTTTTTTCTTTATTAAATTTTTTGTTATTTTTTAGTTACAAAAAAAAAAAAAAAATTGTGATTTGTTAAATATTTAAATTGCCTGATTTCTGTAGTTGTTCCAGAACTTATGACATATACATATGTTAATCATAATTTTTATGACTACTTTCTTATGATTTATTTTTTTATTCAAGGACTTGTTAAATTAAAACTAGCTATCTTATCAAATTCCAATATTCAACTAGCACATTCGTACATTCGTTATTTTATAACAATATGTAATAGAGTTATTGTAAAAGAGTAAAACAATAATACAAATTGCAATATGATTTATAACATATGATTAATACTCTCTTTATTAGTTACTTTTATAAACCTAGTTTGAACAATGGTATACATAGTTTTTTGGTGTTTTGGTTTTTGTTAAAAATTTACAAACATTTTGGCAAATAAAAATTTATAATATTTCGTTCATTTATTTATTTTTTCGACTAAAGTGATATCTTATATAAACCTGCTCTTATTATATAAATCTTAAATCTCTGTACAGAACTATATCATCTTGATTTGAGTTCACAGCATGAGGGTTTTATAGAAAACGAGTCAGTGGATGAGGTGGAGAAGCCTAAATCAAAGCTCGTTGTCCAATCTGAGTTGGTATTATTACGGCAAATTTTCTTATCGATAGAAATGCTAGAAAATTAGATATGCAGAGAAATTGACGCGATCTCAAAAAAGCATGGCGCATTTAGAGAACATAGAGCACTTTCTGTGCACCGGTACTTCTCTGTCAAAGAAAAGGCGGAAATATCTCGGTAGTTACTTTTCTCATGGTTTAAGTGAACCCTCTGACGTGGATATGAGAAAGCTTCTTTTGGAATTATTTCTTTCTTTGAAATATTTAAAAAAAAAACGATTAAGTCCAGTTTGGCAATAGATGTTGCAAAGTGTATCGATTTTCGAAATCTTTCGATAACTTTTAAGATATAGACAATCTTGGTCATAATTTTGAATTCATAACATAGAAAAATCCATGAATTTTTATAGTTTGAATTGTCAAACTATAATAAAGATGAACTCCATGCAGCAATACGAAAGTAAAACGGAGTTTAAAATTGACAATTATTGAGCCCAGACTTTTTTCAAAATTTTTTCTATATCAAAACATGAAGTTAATTAAAAGTCTAAAATGCGAAAAACCTTTGCTATAGCATTAAATATATAGATATATATTTTAAGTTTTAGATTTTTCTTTTTACAGTATTTTTAAATAATTTACTTAAGTCCTTTTATTAATTTGTTTTTTGTTTTAACAATATTTATATGATAGCCATCTTCAAATGAATATATTTTATAATTAATTAATGGACAATTAAAAGTAAATATTAACGGAAAAAGAATTTGTTAAGTTTAATTTAAAAATCCTATACAAATATTTTATCAAAAACTCATTGAACAAAATTGAAATGTTCCTTTTTTTTGTCTACTAAAATTGAAATAATTTTTTTTCTTCAATTTTTAAAATTTTTAATTACTAGATTTTTGTTTTTTAGAAATAATAATATTTTTTTTTAATTTAAAAAATTAAATAAATTTCACCTTGTGGTTTTACCGTTTTTTTTAAATAAAAACAGGTTTCTTAAAACAATAACTTTGCTTTTACGGAAATTTTTCTGTCTCAATCTATTAACTCACAGAACATTTTTTTTAAATTTTTATATATAGGACCAAACCGAAGAATTTAAAATTTAAAAGTTTTCTAGACAATTCAACACTACACATATGTACACTAAAAAGTTGAGTATTGTGAAAGAACATATAGTAAATTTCTATTTTTTATATATCATGTCATTTTAGACTTTAAATAAAAAGAAATGGTTGTCAAAATTTACTGATAATTGAAAAAACGGTCGTGAAAGTAACAAAATTTAACATAAATAAAAGAATCCTTAAAAAAAAAAAAGAACATTTCTAAAAAAAAATGTTTTCTGTTTTTATTTAAAAACATCGTTAATGTCACTTTTTATGGTCCATAATTAAAACATTGTATTCCATGCTTTATCTTTTACCCTTTAAATTTTCTTAATTTTTTTGTACACTTAATTGAATCAAATAAACAAGTTTGTAAATAAAAATTTAAATAAAAAAAAGGAGACAAAAATATATTCTCTATTTATTTCAATTATTACTTTTGTATCCTTTTCAGTTAACATACAAAAAAAAAAAAAAAAATTAAAACTTTTAACAAAAAAAATAATGGAAAAATTTAAAAAGAGTAAAAATAAAATCGAAAAGTATTTTTTCTTTTTTTTTTTTTGACCATTCGTATCACGTCTATATATATACAAAACATACACACATAAACACATTGTTTGTCAAATAAATGAAAGTTAAATAAAAAAATAATGTATACGTACATATGTATGTTATGTATAAAATATTCTTATTTAATTTAAACAAGGTAGAATGTAAACCAACGGTTTTTAAAAGCGCACATTTCCAAAAGACAATACAAACTGTTTAGAATTTTGTGACTTGCACAAAATTTTAAAAATTTCATGTAATAAGGAAAAACGTGGAAATAGGACGACTTTTCTGCAATTTTGAGGGGCAATTTTTTCTGAGGAAATTCATACTAATTCTAAAAGTTCTTTCTTGTCTCAAAATTTCAGGTTCCTATCTCAAAGCATACCGGAGTTGGGAAAAAAAAACTATAATGCAAAATTTAATTTTAACATAACGGTAAATTTAAATAGTAAATTACATATTATTGCATAATTTTTGTATTGTTTTATAGAGGTAAGAAAATGTTCGGTCTTTTAGCGTTTTTAGATTGTAAAACTAATACGCAAAGATATATAGATCTGAAAATAGGAGTTTTTTGCAATTTTGGCGGACTGTAACTTTGGAACCCTATACAATTAAAAGAAACCATTAACACACATAAAAATATATTACTGGTGCTTTATTTTTTTTTATCTTGCCGAAGAAAAATGTGTACAGGTACCTAAGTTATAGGTGTTTAAAAAAAGCAAATGTCCGATCTTTGAGCCCTAATACCTCATAAACAGGGGGTGGTTCAAAAAAATTTCTGAGCAAACTTATATTAATTCTAAATGTTCTTTCTTGTTTCAAATTTCAAGTACCTATCTCAAAGTCGGAGTTATGAAAAAAGAAAAATAATGCAAAATTTGATTTTTACATAACGGTAAATTTAAAAACTAAATTTAAAAACTATATATAGTTTTGATGTTTATTTATAAACGTCAGTAAATAAATTCCTGTCGAATGGCGTTTTCAGATTGAAAATATGTTAAGCGGAACCTGAAATATACGCGTTTAAAAATAGGGCTTTTGCAAAGTTTGAGGGGCTGTAATTCCCTGGTGGATGAGGCTACATGAAAAAGTTGTTCCACAAAATTAAGTTTTTTATGAGACCTACCCATGAATAAATTTTTTTTCTTTATCTTTAACGGTGTAGAAGTTTTGTAAACAGACGGACAGACGAACGGACGAACAGAGTGAAACTAATAGGTACATTTTTTCAAAATTTTTTGCTAAGAAATGTGCTAAAAAAAAGGAAAAATGAAAAAAAATTATAATAAATTAATAAAAAACGAAAATTCTTTTATCTATATTGATAAAAACAATTAAATCTACTGTTAAAAATTATTATTTTTTTTTTTTTTGTTTATTGAAATTCGATTTAAAAACTTCAATATTGATTTAATACCATTTGTTCTTCAATTTTAAAAACAGAGAAAAAAAATTCTTATCCTTATCAGAAATGTATTTAGTTTTATATAAAAATAAAAATTAAATAATTTAAATAAAGTATTTATTGATTAAATTATCAAATTTAATGGAAAACTAAATAATATTTCTTTGTACTTTTATTAATTTGTTAGTAAATTTTGTCATAATAAATTTAGGATAAATTTTAAGACACATGTTAAGATAAATTTTAAGATAAATTTTGATAAATCTTTGAAGAAAAATATTACTTTTTTTAATTACTTTACTTGTAGCTTCTAAATAATTTTGTAATAATAATAAGTGATATGAAAATGATGAGCTTTCATTATGGTTTATAATGTTTGAGCCGTATTTCAAACAATTATTTTGAGAAAGTATTGAAAAAAAAATTATGTAACATTGAAATAATATGTTGAGTTTTTATAGAATTAATAAATGACAGAAGTAAAAAAAATCCAAAGTCAGAGAGAAACACGTATATAAAATTTGAAGTCAATCGATCAAACCGTTTTTATTTTAGAGCGAAAAAGTATAAATATTTGTACTACAGCCCCAACTTGACGCTTCGTTGGAGCGAAATTGTTAGCCCCGAAACATTCCCCGTACCCCAAAAACCTGCATAAATGCATAATGCATGCATAAATATTCATGATGATCGGCTGAGCAGTTTAGAAGTGTATAAATCACAAACAAACAACGCTTTTATATAGAAGAAGATTAAAGTGTTTTTTTAAAAATTTCATTATGTAAACAACAATACACAACATTTTCTTTCGAAAATTTCTGTCATGCGGAAAATTTAAATGATTGAAATTCAGAAAATTCCAATTGATGAAAATTAATGAGTTGAAAAAAAGGATTTGATAAATTGATGAGTTCAAAAAAGGAAATTAATGAAATGAAATAAGATTGGAGCACTATAACGTAATCCATTGACACTCTTCATTAAGTTATACTATATTATGTTACGAAAACTACCAAAGTTCAAAAAATTAGATATTTTAATATATTAAGTTTTATATGCGTATACATTCCAAATATCTCCAAGAGGGAAGATAAAACCATCCTGATGGAGCAATATCATTTTTCTTATGAGACAAAGCTGCGAAAGACTCTTCAACTCTACAAAGAGCATCAAATCTGACCAAATCTGGGTACTGTACATTAGATTTACTTAGCATAAAGGTTTCTGAAGTTAAAAAGGGTTTCAATAAATAAAATTGAGGGTTTAAAAAGGGTTTCAATAATTCTATAAATAATAGGCTTTTTCAAAATCTATTTTTAAAAATATATTTTAAGAGTAGAACGACAATGTTTTTTTTTATATTATTTTTTATTTTAATTTGTTAAATTCATTAAATTTTAATCAAAATGTTATAAAGTTACCAATTTTTGTATTTATATAAAAAATATAATTTAAATTAAAAATCTAAAATATTTTTACCATATATCTGATTTCCTTTAAAATTTATAAGTTACAATATTTTGTTTATCTATTCGAATGTTGAGAGATGGAAATCCCAAAATCGTAAAAATCGATATATCTCCAAAACTATTGCATTTATAATTTTCCGAATGCAGTAACATTAACATGCTTAAAATGCACCTTTAAAATAACGTATCATGTATGTAAATAGAGCTTATTATTTTTGCGTAATCTTCGGTTAAAAATTTGGGCTTACGACATTTTATATATGTATAGATAATTCTAAGTTTTATTATTCTAATTAAGGTGGATTGATTTATGAATTTTACTTTAAAATATATTTTTTATTTATTTTTTGAATATTTAGAAATCGATCACAGCAACTTTAAACTGCCTTTAATTTTAATTTTTTTTTTTAACCCTTAAAAAATCGATTTGTTTCCGTTTGTCTCCGTCGTTTGTTAAATCGTTTTGTCTCCTTTCAATATGAATTTCAATATTTTGATAACAATATTATACGTAAAAAATACATATTTTCGCTTCAGAAGTTGTCAAACTAAAATTACATATTCATAAAGGATCTAAAAATAATTTTTCATAAAAAATTTAAGAAGTTCAATAATTGAAGAGTTCATTTTTAATCTCATTTTACCTTTTTTTTTAAATACTCACAAAAAAAATTAAATCAAACACCTTTTTAATACATATTGTAAAAATATTTATTTAATGATATTAGATTTCATAAGGATTAATAATAAAATTACATAATATCAATTCCTATATAATACTAAACAAGGCAAAATGTAAACCAAAAACGCACATATATATATATATATATATAAACTATTTAGAGTTGTTACTCTGCATCAAAATTTGAAAATTTCATATAATAAAAAAAAATGTGGAAATAAGACTTTAATTTTTACGTCTTGCCGAAGAAAAATTTGTACAGGTGCCTAAGTTACAGGTATCTAAAAATAGCATATTTTCAATTTTTGAACCCTAATAGATCTTGGGGGGTGGTACAGTGGGTGGTACAAAAAAAATTTCTGAGGAAATTTATTCTAAAAGTCTAAAAGTTCTTGTCTCAAAATTTCATGTCCCTATCTAAAAGCCAGCAGGAGTTATGGAAAAATCATGTAAAATTTGGTTTTCATTTAACGGTAAATTTAAATACATACTAAATTTAAAATATTGTATAATTTTGATGGACAGACGGCCGACAGAGTGAAACTAATAGGCACATTTTTTCAAACTTTTTTTGGAAACAATAAATAATATAGCAATAAATAATATATAAATAATATAGCAAACAATAAATATGTTAGCTTTTAAAGGTAGGTCGGGCATTTCACATTCTGTAATAATTGAATTCAAAATTCTATACAATATTTTAAAATTTCCCCATCACAAAATTTATCTATACCATTATGTTGTTTTTAATTTTTCAAAATTTTTTAACATAACCAATTTACATTTCAATTGACATGTAAAATATGGGTTACCAGATATATTGTATTTAACACAAAAGAAATTTTTTTGCGAAAACTCTAAAATTTAATAATTTTGAATTTTTGTAGAAAAATAATTTTAAAGGAGAGTGAAAAAATCATTTTTAAACTATAAAGGATTTTGATTTCACTCCTGTAGAAGTTAGGGGTTTTATCTGATTTTCAACAACAATATAGTTTTGATTTTATAAAATTGAAACCAAATAAGATATACCTGTATAAACATAAAATAGAAATAATATAGCATATTAAAGCTTTTTATGTCAGATTTTTATAACTTTTAATATGTTGTTGAGCACTTTGTGAAATTTTCAGAACATTCAAGGTAACATGCAAAGTTTTTAGAGTTTTTAGAGTTTAGAAAAGTGTTTTATACTCAAAATGCAGGGAAAGAAAATGAAAAATGTTAAGTTTTGGAATTAAAGCTCGCGGGATTTATTTCGTCGGGCGTTCTGTCACTGTCACTGCACTGTCACAATACCTATTAATATTATGTAAATCTGCCTTAATAAGTTTTAATATTTTTGTGTTTATCTTATTTGGTTCCAATTTTATAGTATTTAAACTGAAATAAAAAATTAAAGATAATTTTCTTTTGTTGAATTAAGAATACAACGTATCAGTTTAGTTTAAAAATTTCAACTACTCGTTTATTAAATATGTATCTAACAAAAAAAAAAAAGTAACATTAGGTTTTTCCACTGTATCCAAATTTTTATCATATACGAGTATTATGTATTCTGTTGACTATCAACGAATTTGTATTATGCAGAAATATAATAGGCAAAACAAATCAAATAAAAAAGTTTTCTGCTGCACTCAATATAATTGTAATATAAATTTGGCAATCCTGATTTAGAAATTCTTTATTAAAAAAAAAAATTGCCACATTTATTGCTACAATTATGTTATAACGTAAAATAGACAAAAAATCACCACTATACTTCTAGATAAATATAAACAATACACTTAAATTGTAGTCAAAAAACAATTAATAAATTTTTAAAAACCGATTTAATATTTTAAGTATAAAACTAGATAAAACATTCATTTTGTTGCTTACAAAAATTTAATTTTTTTTTTAAATTGAAAATTCCCGATCAACAGGTGATGCTGCATTATTAAATTTTATCCAATAGTTTTCAATGAATTTTTATGATACATATTTGTTTGCTATTTGTTTGAAATTTAAATTACATTGATTCATTAATAGCTGTTATTAATAGCCGACAAATAATCACCAATCCTTTGATGATTAAAACCTCAACAGAAAATTTAACAAACCGCGAAATTATCTTCATCCATCCTGAAGAATTTAATTTGACGATATCATATGTACATTGGAATATATTTAATGCTAATAAAACGTGTCTGTATACCAATACTTATATGTAAATAAACTTTAAAAGAAGAAGATTTAAAATAGAAGAAAATGATAAAATTGAAGGAATTTAAAAGTAATGGTAGAAATACAAAAATAATATCTGAATTTATAATGAATGGAAAAATGCAGTTGAGTGCGCCTAAACATATGCAATTATGAATTATGAATTAATATGAATTATATGTAGTATTATATTGTATTGGGGCTTCGGTAGCCTAGTGGGTAGGCGTGTGGCGTATTAACCGAAGAAGTGTGGGTTCGATCCCCGCACAGGTCGTAAGTGTTTTTTTCTTTACATACTCCCTTACGACCAAATATAATGTAAATATATAGTATATAATATAATATAAACAAAATAAATAATATTAGTAGATAATTTAATAATAGTATAAAAACCTATAATGGCCTTTAGCCGATGGATCAATAATATTGCATTACATTTATGTATGTAATATTAATATAAATAAATAAATAAAAAATTATATTGTATTAGGGGCTTCGGTAGCCTGGTGGGTAGGCGTGTGGCGTATTAACCGAAGGAGTGTGGGTTCGATCCCTGCACAGGTCGTAAGTGTTTTATCTTTACATACCCCCTTTACGACCAAATATAATGTAATATAATGTATAGTATAAACAAAATAAATAATATTAGTATATAATTTAATAATAGTATAAAAACCTATAATGGCCTTAGTAGCCGATGGTTCAATAATATTGCATTACATTTATGTATGTAATATTAATATAAATAAATAAGCAAATATATTGTATTATATATGTATTATATGTAGTATTTAAGCTTTATAAGACATATCTAAGGCCTTCGGTAGCCTAGTGGGTAGGCGTGTAGCGTATTAACCGAAGGAGTGTGGGTTCGATCCCTGCACAGGTCGTAAGTGTTTTTTTCTTTACATACCCCCCTTACGACCAAATATATTGTAAATATATAGTATATAAATAAACAAAATAAATAATATTAGTATATAATTTAATAATAGTATAAAAAACCTATAATAGCCTTTGGTAGCCGATGGTTCAATAATATTGCATTACATTTATGTATGTAATATTAATATAAATAAATAAATAAATAAATAATAAGACATATCTAAATAAAAATTGTATATTCAAAACCTGAATCATGTCTCTATACTATATCACCATTTTAGACGGGCTACATGGAAAACTGACATATGATCCTGGTAACATTAATAGAGCTCTCCTTATGACATGAGTATTCCTCATAAGGATACATTATAATTAGGCAATACTGTTGGTGGTTAGGTACAGGCATGAAATATATGGAAACACATTTGTAGTATGTATACTAGTGTAAGATAGGATAAGCTTTTAAATTAGATTAAGTTTTAGTATAGGGTCGTTCTACATTTACATTTTACATTACATTACATTGATTTTTAAAACAATTTTTTCAATGAAAATTTTAAGAAGATATGAAATTATATAAATATGTATATTGAAAATAAAAAAAGCTAATTTAACATTGACATAACTTAACATAAAAAAAAAATTAAATTTTTAGATGTTAAAAAAAAACAATATTGATAAGATACGCTTTTGAAAACCGTTTTAGGTTAAGGTAAATTTGATAAATTGGAATAAATAAAGTTTAATTAAAAAACAAAAAAAAGGTTTATAAGACGATAAGAAAGAATTATTGGTGGTTAAACATATCGGAGTAAAGAATAAATCATTGTTGTAAATTTTGTAATATTAAGATTAGGGTAGTCAGTGTTACGGATAGATTAAGTTAGGCTAGAGCTTTTTATAAAAAAATAAATGCGATTTTATATTTCGGTATTAGCGAATATTATATTGTGAAAACTAACTTCCTCCTAATAGTATACTTAATAGATCACTAATTGCTTTAAAGATTTTTGTAAACGAATTGTCCCTAATTCTTCGTTCTGTTTATTCGATTTGCTAAAAAAAAAATGAATTAAATGTAATTCAATGTAATAAAAATTGAAATATTAGCATCTGTAAATGCGTAATGCTATGCGTAACTATATTAATTCAATTGTATTAACGCAAAAGCAAAATTTTTATTTCATAAAGCCAACAAAATACTCCGGGCAACACCGGGTACTCTGCTAATAATAATTATGAATTAAAAATAAATATAGATTAAGACAAACAATAAAATAAAAAGTTTAAAACAAAAACAAAAATAAGCTTTATAAGCAAAATAATATTAGTAAATATTTTCTAATCCTATGGAATCACTTTATATTAACAAAAAAAAAACTCCTAGGCTACTTGATTACGATTAATAATTTTATCAATGTTCTAACTCAAGTCCAGAAAAAAAATGTGAATTAAATAAAAGCTGCTGTAACTCAGATTTTATTATCATGATTTTCGTTTAGAATTTATCTTACCATTTTTTATCATGAGATTATCGTGAGATCCGTTAAATATTTATCTTCTTATGTAATAAAACTGTTTGTTTAATTTTTTACGTTCCTCTACATACTACTGATAATTTTATATTATTTCCTATATCTATGGAGAATATAGAATTTATTCTTTTGGTGGTGTGGTTAAACACAAACTTGTATACATATTCTCACATTAATATATTTTAACATTTCCATAGCACTTTAAATAATCTGTACATATGTTATAAAGAAAATCTTTTTTTAAAACTTGCTACAATATTTATATTAGATATATAATGTATGTATTGTAGGTACAATATTTATATTAGATATATATATGTTTGTCTAATTGCATTATATAAATAAGCAATTGTTTATTGTTATTTTAATTTAATTTACATGGGATTTATATAATTAATTCATTGTTATTTACAATTGAATTGTGATTCATGCAACCCGATTTATATAATAATGTACTTAGAAATTGTAACAATTTCTTTTTTTTTTTTTTAATTTAATATTAAAACTTATAAGCATGCACGATTTATAATAATATTTTACATTACATTTTAAGATTATGCATTCTCAACACTTTACTATAATGATAAAGCATTACATAATATCTTAAAATATATAGTAGTTTATCATAATCGTTTAGATTATGTTTTTTTGGTATACTTATTTAGTTAGAAAAGATAGTAGATAAATAACATTAAAAGGTCGATTACCACAATACTGACACATGACGATACCGTGACAACGTCGTATCGTGATTTTTATTCACACTATGCATTTCTTAAGAATATATTCACATTGAAGGAAAACGACATTAGAGACGCCGTAACGTGATTTAAAATGTCGTCCTCAGCGATATTTTTATTTTAGCGGCCGACGTTGTCACGTTGTTGTTGCCAGTATTGTATGCAATATGAAAAATAAAAAAAATGCATGTTGTCAATAAATTAAATTAAAAATTACAAAATAAAATAAAAATCACGTCCGACGTTTTGTCTAAATAGGTTATCCTTAAGAAAACGTGATTTTAATATAATAAAAATACAATGACGTCACGTCCGACGTTGGTATAGTATGAATAAAAATACGTTGTCGTCATGGTACCGGTGGAGTGGGAATCAAAATTAAAAATTTAAATGAAATTATAAAGACTGTTTTTATAATTGAAAATATTTTTAACAATTTCCCATTTGAAAAAAAAAATTTAAAAACCGGATGTGTCCTTCTAAATATTTCTTACGACTATATATAACTTTAGTTCTTTGACAATAAAAACTCATATTCTTAGAGTTGTGGCGTTGTTCACTTGATCTTATACAGTATATCGTATTGTACCTACTGGAAAAGTATGTTATATTAATTTAAAATATACAAAATATAGATGATAATTTTTTAGTATAGGTATTTATAAAATTCAAGCCTTTAAAAATTCAAAACAAAAGTTAAAAATTAAGATATATATATTAGTGATAAGTAGCATATACAAACTTTCAACAATTTCAATTGTCTTAAAAATTTTTATATTAAAAAAGTTAATATGCATCACTTAAATTTGATTCAAAAAACCAAAACATTATAAAATTATACAAATTACAAAACTTTAAAATAAAACTTTAAACAAAATTTTAGTATGCAAATAGATTTTACTGCATAATCATATTTATTTAACGGCAACTCATTTATTACGCAAGTATATACATATACCTTAATATTTAGGAACTTTAATATTTAACAAATAACAAAACAAATTAAGCATACAAATTAAAATTTTTTAAAAACAAGTTTCAAATTCAACGTCATATTTCGTAATAAATATTGTAATTACAATTTTAGTACAGATTATTAAATTTAGTACAATTTTTTTTTGTTTTTTAAGTTTCCATCTATAGACTACGTCGCAGATACTAGTTGTTTAAAATTTTTCCGTTAATCTCAAAATTTGTAATTACATAAAATTGAATAATACGGGCAAAAAAAAAATTAATTTAACATTTAGGTAACTACATTACTATTTTAATCAAATTCATAACTATTTATTGAATAACTTTTCTTTTTCGTTTTTCAAATGTATAAGCTTTAAGTATTGTTTTCATACCAAAAATGTGTACCCGAGATATGCATTACTCCGTTGCGTAAAAATCTGAAAAAAGTATTTTTAGCGTGATGTCTGTGCTATATTTATGTCTGTGTGTGTCAACTTTGGGCACATGTACAGCCTAAACAAATGAGCGAAATTTTTTGATGTTTCATATTTAAGGTTCTGACATAAATATCGAGGATTGATTATAGCTTTTGGAACAAATCAAACAACTGTAAGTGGTAGTTTACTAGTGTAATTATTTGTTTTATACGAATATTTCGGAACAGAGAAATTATTAAGAAAAAGTTGTTACACAAATAAAGAGGAAAAACTTTGCAATAGAGTATTTTATGATTCCATTTACAAATTTGGAACAATTTTTTTTTTTGTTTTCTTATCTTCTTTATATCTCTAAAAAATTATATATACCTATGCATATATTCGCTTGTTGGTGAATCAAAATTCAAACTGTAAATTTTTTGTTAGCAGATTCAATACATACGTAAAATAACAAAACTTGATTACCATTTTTATTATTGTTTACTCTAATATTTTTAAATGAAAAAAAAGCATGTATCAAATCATGTAAATTTTATACTTACATATGGATCTATGTATTAATGTGCATATTTTTACGATTAATTCCTTGACCCTGTTTACACTTATCAAATTTTGTTGTTAAAGCTGTTTAAAAGATCTTAGGCTTTACACTATGTTGTCAGTTGCAGTTAACATTTTATAATGCGTACGTTAATATTATCACTTAAATTTTTTTTCCGATTTTGTCTATAATGTATATAGAAATTTATTGAACCCGATAACATTTTTTAATTGCTGTTTCACATGTATTAGTGAGTTGCAACTGGTACAGCAGATAAATTTTGGTTAACAAAACTATAGTATTAATAACTTTTTCGGGTGTTGACCGTCCTTTCGTAGTTTTTTTCGTTTTATGCTTTTTTATGGATGAAATAAGGAAGTAGGAAAGAAAGAGAAGGAGTTGCAACTGATTATTGCAGCACAGTGTGAACAGAGATATTGTCTATTATTGTGAACAGAGATATTGTCTATATTGTCTATTATATTAACAGAGATATTGTCTATTATTATTAATAATAGACAATATCTCTGTTCACTTGTTTAATTGTTAATAAAAAAAAATGTTAAATTATTAGAATTTATTTTGCTTTAATATTAAATTATTATGTAAAAAATCTATGAAATTTGACATTATGTTTTACGTGTAATAGCGATCGGTTCTGTGGTGGACAAAGCTAATTATTTTTAAGTATATTTAAAACAAAATATATTTTCTCTATAATTTTACGTTGTCAATAAAAGCCATATGATTTGTTTTAATGTTTACCTGTGTGACCATTATCAGTTTTAGTAGGGTTTATTTGAAAGTCAAAATCATTAAGAAATTTGTTTTTTTTTTTTTGTTTCTTATTCAAACTCTTTTTTGCTCTCTTTCTTTCATTTCTTTCATTGTTATGTAAATAAAAATATTTTTTAAACCAGTTCATAAAATTAACGTTTCAATTACGTAGATAAATCTTGTTTTGAGAAAAGAAAATTAAGTTGATAAATTAAAGATCAATGACTTTGTCATCTTATAAAAATAGATAAGAATAAGTTTTAATTAAATTTTAAAATCGAATAGAAAAATCAAATAAAATCTAAGCTTAAAATAAATTAAAACCGTGGCATGTCATAATTAAAAAAATTAATAAATTAGTAGTAATTAAATTAGTATTAAACATCACTTTTTCTGAAGATATTATAATTTAATTTGAGGTTAAATTTTATCGATTCATTTTAATTTTCGAAATTTCTTTTTCATTGCTCTACAAATATTTGTAGGTTTATTTTAATTTTGGAAAAAAAAATCAGCGCTTGATTTTTTATCGAATGGAAGCATAAAAGATTAGCCATTAAACATAATGTATACGTGTGTACATGTACAATGTATTTTAATTTAACTTTGATTTCATTGCGATTTAATTTTTTTTTTTTATTTTAGTAACTTTTTTTCAAGTGTCTGAATTTATTAGCATTTCGGACATTTATACATATATACATTTATACATATAGGCAATACCTATAACCCATATTAATAAAAATATTTTTCTTCTAAAACTAAAAGTCATATCATATTAAAACTAAGTATAGTATTGTAATCTTGTCTAGTAAAATTTTTTTAATTGTTATATTAGTTAATAAATTTCTAAAATATTAATTGTGATTTGCATTGGCAATGGTAACGGTAATTAAACAGTAAAAATTGATAACATATTTAGAAAAAAAACTAATCTTAATAAGATTTGATTGTAACATATTTTTTAAATACTTATCTGTACTAAAAAGAAAGTACATTTATTTCTAAATCCCGCTTTTTAGAATTAGAATGTAAAAATGATTAATATTATAATTAAATTTGAAATGAATTTTAGTTTTAATATTATATTGCTAAGGCCAAAATTCGGTCCATTTTACAAAGTTAATACTCGAACAGACGTGGTTCTCGGCGGGGTATAATGGATTGGTGTAATACGTTTGCGATTTCTTAAATCATTCAAGATAGATATGGCAAAGCATATACAAACTAGCTCGGAATAACAGAATTCTGAATCTATTTAGCCATGTACGTCGGAACGATAACTCAAAAAATAATATAGAGCTAACATGCTGCAATTTTTACCATTTCATCTTTGTAAAATATTAGTTTTGCTATTGAAATTGAGCAAGTACAACCGCCGCATTCCAGTAGCTATCTAACAACTTTTTTTTTTTTTATATGAAAATAACTCATCAGTACCTATTGAAGCTAGACATCTTAAATTTTCTAATACATGATCAAGTTATATAGCAATAACTTCTGTTAAATTTGGTTCATTAGATGCAAAGAGTTTGAATAATTGTCACTCAGCTCCAAATTCTAGATAAATGTATCTCGATACTTAATTAAGTTAGTATCTGAAGTTTTATAAAAAAATTATTAAATTTTACGGTAATAGCATAACTTGACTTTTAACATGTACCATTATTACCTTATTACTTGACATATATTTTTTTTTTTCAAAATATGACTAATAATATGATTATAACCTTTCTGGATTAACTATTTTCAGTTTCTATACACTTTTTTTTATTTACAGACAAGTTTATATTTTTATTTTTATCTTATGACAATCCATTGTTTGATGTTCGTAACCCGATTCCCAAAATTTCATATTTTTTTCCGCTCTCTAACTTTTATTTAATTTGTTTTTTTTTTTTTTTTTTGTATCTTTTTTTAATAATTACGATTTTACTTACACGAAGAACAACAAATTTCAAACGAGTTAATATTTAATGCTAATATAAAGGTAAGACCAGGTGAAAAAAAAAAATTATTTAAAAAAATAATAATTTTTTTTAGTACTAAAAAATTTCTTCAGTGCATTTTTAAACGTTGCTTTGAATTGATCGTTTGATTCTTTTACGAATAATAGTTAATATTTAATTTTTTTTTTATAATCTGTATTAAGAATTCTGATTACGTTTACAGAATACAGATTAATTTTGTTTACAGAACAAAATGTTAGTATAGTGGTAAATTGTAAATATATTGTATGTATACTATATGTGTATATTATATTATAGTATTATGTATATAAAAAAAATAATCATTAACGTCAATACTTGTAATTAAAATAACAAATTTGGTTTAATAAACGGTTATTAAAAAAATAGTAACTTAACGTGTGTTAATAATAATACATTACATTAATTAAAATTAAATGTTTAATAATAATAAATTAAAATACAAAAAGTTTCTTTGTTTATTGAGTATTTTAAGTATACATTTAATTATACGGGAAATTGATCTACTGTTATATTAAAAAAAAAAATGTTTACTGTTATAAAATAGATTTATTTTTTAAGTTTAGTGATCCAAGAACTATGATAAACATAATAGAAAAAAAGGCTAACATACCTAACCAATTTCAATTTTTTTTTTCATTTATTCCTTTGCCACATAAATGTGACAAGGAAATTACACAGAATTTGCTTTTCAGGTATGGCTGTACATGTCATAAGGGGGAATTATTGTTACGACGTATGTGGGATTAGAACCCACTTTCCTTCGGCGTTTACAACGTATTTTATATGCTCTTAACCACTAGATCACCGAGGACCCCTTTATTTAAATGTTATTACTTATTAGTTATTACAGTCTCATTTTATTTAAAAAGTCTTTAAATTTATCAGTCATTCTAACAAAACAAAAATATATCTAACTGATGTCTGTTTCGGTATTAAACTTACTGTAAAATGTATTTTGAAATATAATGAATCTTTTTGTTTTTGTTCTTTTTAGAATTAATTAACTTATAGAGTTAGATTTTTTTATTTTTTAAATGTAAACTAAAATTAATTCGATCCTAACCTACAATAATTCAAACCAAGTAAAGACTAGTACTAAATATAATATGAATATATAAATGTTAAGCATTCCTAAGAGTATAATTATTATAATATAGATCTATGTTATCTATATAGTATAGCTATATAGTTAAATAAAATTTAATTACAACTTTAAACTAAATATTTTGATTCTAATTGAATCATTTTATTTGTAAATGTTTAATACCAGTTAAAAAGCTTCAATTAAAAAAAAAAATCTTACAGTAAAATCTTAGGGAATTTTTCTATATACATATACATATACTTATTAACTTGTATAAATTTAAACTTTAGAATTTATAAATTAAAATTAAATTCATTTGAATTATAAAAAATAAATGATTCATTGTTGTTTTTGAATTAATAGAATACCTACCGATTTTTAGTATTAGTCTCTTGAATTTGTATCACAAGTTGGATGAAATGAATTTCAACTGTAGTTTAAAACTTTGTCATGTCTTATGGTTTGGTACAATTTTTAACCAATTTTTACTTAAATATTTAGAAAAAAAATGGCTGCAATAACAAACTTTTTAAAATTTTCACAAAATTAATAATGAAATAAGCAAATATTACATATGTACATATATATTTACTGCTAATTAAATAAATCGCTTCAATTTGAAAATTAACAAAGCTTAGAGAAAAATAAAAAATTATTTTTCTAAATTGTTAGAATTTCTTAAGTGTAAAAATATAAACATGCTAAACTTTAATACATTCAAAATTTTAATATACATATCTAATACCTATACTAAATAAAAGTTTAATGAACGAATATTGTGAATTAGCATGTTTTTAAATCCGGAACGATTAAAAATATTTTGTTTTGTTTTATCTTAAATTTTTTCCATTAATTTTACATGTTTTTGTTTTTATTTGTTTACTGTTTTTTTTTTAAACTTAGAATTTCATTAATTGACTCAAAAAAATTTTTTTTTATATAAATTTTAAAATTTTGTTTTAAGGTGTGTCCATATTAAAAATTAATCTTTTTTTTTTTAAATAAAGAAATTGAGAGTTAGAAATAATTTTTTTGTAAAAGCACCAGTTTTAACACACTATTTATACATGTCAATTTAATCAAATTCATGTTTAACTTTAAATAAAAAGTTAAAATAAAACTTTTGGATATACTTTACTTTAGGTACATTGTCCGATTGCCTAGAAATTTTACATGACGGTACCTATTGCCGTCAGATATATTTCATAGAACATGACTTTTGGCGAAAAGGTCATTTAAAGGTCAAATTGATTATTTTGAAATTTTCCCAACCTTTTGTAATATTTTACTTAAACCGTTATATTTTCGTCTACGACAATATACAGGAACCAATTTTTTACAACATTCTGGGCCCTACTATTGTCTTTAGTAAATATCTTGTTCCATCTTAATCACTGCTACCGTTTCTGAGATACTGCAGTTCAATCGGAAAATTTTGGTGTAAAAAACAATTTTCTCTAGCCTTTCTAGAAACCGCACTACTATACTTTATAAACATTCAAAGACACCCTATATTATTTTTATACTGTTAAAAAGATCTCTTCACACCCTTTGTAACGGTATATAATAAGTATGGTACGGCTTGGTAAATAGTCTCATCAGAGATTAAAAATATGAAAATGAAACAATAATTTTGATAAAAAATGCAATTGCATACTTTACATGTTTAAATAACGTAAAGTTAGGAAAATTTCAAAATATTCAATTTGCCGTTAAAATGACCTTTCCGTCAAAAGTCATGTTCTATGAAATATAGGTGACGTCACTAGGTGCCGTTATGTAAATTTTCAAGACAATCGGATAATGTACCTAAAGTAGAGTATACCCAAAGTTTTTTTTCAATTTAATTATTTTATTGTAATATTTCAAGATTTATTTTATTATTTAACTTGTATAATAATACCACAGACTAAATAAACTACACAGACGATCAGTTTCATATAAAAATTTTTAGTTTTTTTTTGGAGCCAGACTAAGCAGTTTATGAAACTAGATTAAGAAATTGAGAATATTTAAATTACAAAAATAGAAAATACAAATGAATATTCTATACATTTGTATTTTTGCTATTAATTAATTATTTTTGAAAATAAATTAAATTTCACTACTAAATATTCTAAAATACTTAGTCTGGCTCCAAAAAAATTTTCATGCTGGCTCCTAAAAACGACTTAATATTTTTATATGAAACAGTTCTTCTATAATATATAGTTGTCAGTGATAATACCTAATAAAATTAGCTGCTATATACTACATATATATATATATATAGAAACTGTAACGCTAGCAACTGGATATTTGACTATTCTCTTTACATTATTATAGATTAGTGTTTTGTTTTTCATAAAAAGTAAAGTTAAGCCTAAATTACTGTTTTTAATTCTTATGTTACGTTTACGTTATGTTAAATATTTTGTAGAACCGAGAGTATCATATTAAAATCTCTAATTTCTTATATTCTATTGTAAATATGTAGTTGTTTTTTTCAATTTACGAAAATTATGACGATTTCAAGATTTAATTTATTTTAATACTAAACAAATAATTTTCAAATATTGTTTTTTTTAATTATCACAAATCTGATTATATTAACAGGTATAAATTCAATTCTAAAATAACAGGTAAATTCTCGGTAGGTATTCTATTAACAAACATTCTCATGGTTTAATTAACAGAATATTTATTTGCAATAGTTGAATTATTAGAACTTTAAAATATATTTTTAATAAGTTTTAATTATTTTTTCTATACATACGTCTAAAAATTAAAACAAAATTAAAATGTAATTAACGAAACATTTAAAAAATTCAATTTAATCATTTTATTCGTTTATGACTTAATTTTAAATTTTTAATTATGTTTAAGTTTTTAATGTTGTTATGCGTGCTATAAATATATGGGAGTTATCCATATACTTTATACAATTTATTTCTACTTTGTTAATTGATTTCAATTAAATTTTACATCCTTAACTGTTATGTAACAAGTCAATTGATTTCGAACTATTACTCTCGTCAAATTCTTCTTTGTAAAATTAAACGGAATTGACATTCCATTTAAGTAACTTCCACAAAACAATAACAAGCTTCATTTTTATTAATACAATTTATAAGTTTCTAAAGTGTGTTGGCTTACTTCATTCTTCTTAATATAAATATATCAGATACCTTAATTACTGTTAACACAAGTAAAAATATATTACTGAAGCTTTAATTTTTATGTCTTGTCGAAGAAAAATGTGTACAGGTGCCTAAGTTACTAGGTGTTTAAAAATAGCAAATTTTCAATTTTTTAGCCCTAATAGTTCATAAATAGGGGTCGTTGGTCCAAAAAAATGTTCTGAGAAAACTTATACTAATTATAAAAGTTCTTTCTTACCTCAAAATTTCAAGTTCCTATTTTAAAAAGAGGGCTTTGTCAAAATAGAAGAGGCTCCAGCTCCGTAATGGATGGGGATACATGAAAAATTTGTTCTGCAACATTAATTTAAAGCACCATCAATCTTTTAATAGTAGATATTAGTTAACGACTCCGAACTGGTATGATTTAATAAAATCGTTGATTATTTTATATAATATACTAATGCAAATGGTTTATAAAATTATACACTTTTCTAATATAACCTTTAAAATGGTAAATTTTGTAACTGAATTTTAATTAAAAAATTAAATTATAACAAGAGTTATTACTATTTTTATCTTTATTATTATTACTATATCAATTTAATAACTTAAAATTTAAAAATTTATACATAATTGTTAATTTTTAGAATATGTATATATATAAATTTTATATTTATATATTCCAGTCATTTCTTATTCATTGTTGTCAAAATTTTTTCTGAAAATAGAAACATTACTACAATAAAACTACATTTTACAATCGATCTCTCATGATGATTTACAACTTTTCGGGTGTCACCTTGTTTCAGAATAAAAAATAAAATAAAAATAAAACCGGCTATAAGAATTGTCATTAAAATTTCATTTTTTAACATCATGTTTCTTATTTCTAGTTCCTGTTTTATTTTTATTACATCCGAAAAACTCTTGAATCTATAATTAAAATCTATATACATACATATTATATATTTTTTCTTCCATATTACCATCATATAATAATTTTCTTTTCATTTTGTTTTTTATATTCTTTTATAGTTTTTGAAATAAAAAACTACTTTTTGTACTATGCTGCAACAATCAAATAAGTAACCAACAACCGAACAAAACAATCAACCAATTTACCCCACCAGCAAAAAAAGATTCATCATATATCAAAAAAAAAAAAAAAAAAAAGCATAAACAAGTGTATATGTACCATCTCTCCTTAACATTGAAAGCTTTGTACCTAAATTCAACAAAATAAAAATTTGGTTGAAAAAATAATAACAACAGAACAACAACAAAAAAATAACCAGTCATTGGGTAAAAGTAACAAGTAACTAGTTAAACTAGTAACATCAAAATATTCATATAGTTTAGTCTGATTTTTAACGTTGTTCCCATCAACACGCATAGATACACCATACAACATAAAATCGAAAAAGTTACCCATTAAAAAAGAAACTGTACGGTTATTTTTTTTGTATATACAATTAACCAACAACCAACTTGGAAATAACAAACCATCATTGTTTATTTTTTATTGGTATTTATTTTTTGTTTTAACTGGTTTACAACATTAAATAAAATTTAATATCACCGATCACACCAAAATAATTTTAAGTTAGAAGAGATGATTATCTTCGGTTTAGATTTATGCAGTGTCTGTTTACAAATTATTGTTGCAACATTAACGGTTGGTTTTGTAACAATTTTAATCGCTTTAAGATTTTACGTGGCAATTAGCTGTGGTGTATATAAAAATAATAAAAAAATGGATGGTAAAACTGTATTAATAACTGGTGCTAATGGTGGTATTGGTAAAGAAACAGCTAAAGATTTAGCAAAACGTGGTGCACGTATTATAATGGCATGTCGTAATTTAGAAACAGCTGAAGCAGCACGTAAAGAAATTTCAGATGAAACTGGTAATAAAAATATTATTGTTAAAAAATTAGATTTAGGATCATTACAATCTGTAAGAGAATTTGCTGCTGATATATTAAAAACAGAAGAAAAAATTGATGTATTAATACATAATGCTGGTATGGCATTAGCATTTAAAGGTGCAACTAGTGTTGATGGTATTGAATTAACAATGGCAACAAATCATTATGGACCATTTTTATTAACACATTTATTAATTGAAAAAATTAAATCAAGTGCACCAGCACGTATTGTTATTGTTGCATCTGAATTATATCGTTTAGCATCTGTTAATGTTAATAAATTAAATCCAGTTGGTTCATTCCCAGCTGCATATTTATATTATGTATCAAAATATGCTAATATTTATTTTGCACGTGAATTAGCAAGACGTTTAGATGGTACTAATATTACTGTAAATTCATTACATCCTGGTATGATTGATTCTGGTATATGGAGAAATGTTCCATTCCCATTAAATTATCCAATGATGGCAATAACAAAAGGTTTCTTTAAAACAACAAAACAAGGTGCACAAACAACAATACAATTAGCAACAGATCCAGAATTAGAAGGTATATCAGGTAAATATTTTATGGATTGTAAAGAACGTGGTTTATCAAATGCAGCACAAGATATGGAAAAAGCTAGAAAAATATGGGATGAATCAATTAAAATTGTTAAATTAACTGATAGTGATCCAAAAATATAAAAAAAAAACAAAAAAAACAACAAAAATTATAAAAATAAATTTTTAATACTTAGTAGTAGGGGGCATTAAGAAAATTTAAAATAAATTTTTCACACTCAGAAAAATAAAACAATTATTAAAAAAACAATATTTTATACTCAAAAATCAATAGGTACTACAATTAAAAACTGTAAAACAAATTTTTAATTTTAATTTAATAGTTTTTTATAATTAATTTTTGTTTATTTTATTTTTGTAAGATATTCTGGGGGGTATGTTAAATTTTTAGCATATTTTTAAATTTTTTCTTAGTATAAAAATAAATAGAAAGTTACATATTATAAGTCTTAAAAAAAATATGAAAAAAAAAATACAGTTAAAATAAATATACAAAATTTTTTTAAAAAATTTGAACTTTTTGTATCATATTATTTGAAATTTGAAATGATATCATATTATTTGAAATTTAAAATGGTGAAATGGTTTCACTTATTTGAAATTTGAAATGGTGTCAAAAACTTTTTTTAAATATTTTTGAATAGATTATAGCCACTAACTGAACTAAATTTTTAATGAATACAGTAAAATATTTGAAAGTTACAAAACAATACAATAATCGTTATGTTTCAAATTATGGAAAGTTATAATTAATGGTAAAATTTATATTGCAGAATCAGATTTTTACTGTATGCTTTCCTTTACAATTAATCTTCTCCTATTCGTATGTATTAACTTTGATGTATGTACATATGCATATTAACTTTTATGTATGTATGTATGCATATGTAATTGGATAATAGCAAAAATTTTTCATTCATAAAAATAATATTAAAAGGATCTAAGACTACTGCTTTTTTAATTCCTTGGGAAAAATCTTGTTAAACTTTTTTAAAATATCAAAACCAAATTTAAACCAATTAAAATAACTAAACTCTCAAAAGCGAAAAAAAAAGACTATAAAAATATTGTATTGGGATGAAAATATTCGTTTAAAATATGTTTTGCCTTTCTTTGCAGCATTTAATTTTAGAATTATCCATCATTCCATCCCTTACCCTTCAAATAAACATTGTCTGGAGCACCAGAAAACATATTTTTACAGATAAAAATACTGAAAATTAAGATTAAACAAATATTGCAAATATTGTCATATTTATTAGATTTATGGACCTTGCTTAACAACTTTAATTTAGACTATACTACCTTGACTTCTGAAAACACAAATTTAATAATGATATTAATAATAATAGAGTTTAAAAGGATTAATTTATTCAAGGAAGACATCTTTTCAAGGTTTCATATAAATGTTCTTCAATAAAAATTCCAATTACAAAAAAAAATAAAAAACAAAATCCTATAAAAATTTATTTTTGCTACAAAAGAAAATCATCCAATTTAATGGATTTCTCAATTTTATCTGTAAATTAAAACAAAATGTTTACACGCGTATGAACGTATAGCTAAGGTCTAAGGATATAATAAATTTGTTATTACATTTATGTATGAATCGGATCATAATCGAACTTTGAGTTGATTAAGCCATGTGCGTTCGTAAACCAAAAAAAAAAAGGATCTAGGATTATGAAATTTTGAACACGTCACTTTTTAAAAATTGTTAGTTTAGCTATTAATATACAGCAAGTTCGGCAGGCAGATTCGAGTAACTGCCATACAACTTCATTTTATAAATGAAAATAACTCAGTGTCTCAGTGAAGCCAGCTATCTGAAATATGTGAAATGATATCCAATTGTCCTAGATCAGCAAGTTCAAATAGCTTTCATATATTGGAACTTAATTAAGTTATAAGGCAATCTGAAATCTTCTAAAAGATTATCCATTTTTATGGCAATAACTTCTGTAAAATGTGGTTGATTCGCGGCAAAAGGTTCGATTAGCTGTCATTAAAAATTATATTAATAAATCTCTGTACTTAAATAAGTAAAATAATTGAAATTTTGTAAATTATGATCAAGTTTTATGAAAACAGCAAATATTATGTTAATACGGGTTTCCAGAATTGACACAGTTTACTCTACCACACTATATCTCGTTTTATTATAAAATGTGAAAAACAAAGAAAACATAATAATAAAAATACATAGTATATAAAGAGTAATTAACCCATGAGTTTTTTTTTTTTTAAATCTTTGAATACAAAAAGTACTTGTTACTTGTACTTGTTACCTAAATTTAAAAAAAAAATTAATAACTGAAAAGTTCGTAAATAAAACCGGTCACAGACCTTGAAATCTTTTTTTTTTATGTATTGTTTTAGTTTCCTTGACCAAATATAATCAGCATATAAAGCAATAAAAAATAAGTGCATTGGTACTAAGAATAAAAATAATAGAAGCGTTCAACAGTTTTTAATTTAAATAAACGAGTTTTATTTCAGTACTCATACATCATACATTACAATATCTATGATTCCATTCAATGTAAAAAAAAAAATAAATAAATAAATAAAGTTTACAAATGAATTAAAGTAATAACTTGGTTTCAGTACTAAAATAAGTATTTCGTCTTAAGTTTGAAAGAAGGGCAGACTATGTTGAAATTTTATATATCTTTTTTTTGTATAGTACACAATAAAAGTTAAAAACTTGTTTCTTTTACATTTTCTTGTATACTCTTTACCAAGTTTTTTTTTTTTTTTGTTTCTTGTAACTTTATAATCTAAAACAAAATATCAAACTGGACATCCTAACAAAATAAAATTTTAATTTTTTTTCTTTAGTTTAATATTTAAAAGCATTTTATAATTACACTATAACAAATACCTACTTGCCTGTTTTAGATCATTACTTTTATAATAAAAATAAATTTTTTTTTTTTACTGGTTTACTAATAAAGATGAATAGGTATATAGTGCATTGAGTTAACACAAAAAATATTGTTACAGATATTATACTAAATATGGATATTATAATTAAAGTAAATCATTAATACATATATTTTTAATAGCACAAATCACAATCAACCTTTTCAGTTTACGTTCATATGCTTACTTAACTAGTAACTTAACTGTTCCATTTCTTACTTACTTATTATCTTCCTGACTTATACCAGTCACCTGTTTAAAAAGTTTTACTTAAAAACTGAAATAGAACCTCAGATAAGATACTTTACTCATTGCCAAAATAAAAATGAATGTCAAAATAGGTTGCAAAAAGAATTTTGTAAATTTCTTATATGAACCATATTATCTATAATTATAATTTAGTAGTTTTCAGCCACACACTACGTATTATGAATTCCGTTTTAAACTTGAACATCAGTAACTACATATTTTTTACGATTTTTCTACTATAAAACCTAAAGATAATATTAATATTAAAACATAAACAACATATTTCATATTTACATTACAGTAGTATTAGTATGGTACCTACGATAGTCGGTAGTTGAAACAAAACGTACAGAATAACAAAAAAACAAAAAATTATAAGAGACATTCTCACTTACTCTCTTTAAAATTGTGTATTTTTTTTTTCCTCTCGAATCTCAGACTCGACATGTACCGGCTCAACGGCTCAACTATTCTTTGGCTAATGGCTATATGTTTGTAATATAGTATGTCAATATGTATCTGAGTATGTACTTATGTATGACCAGCGGGCAGAGTCCCTTTAAAATTCAAATATATAATTGTTTTGATTTTGTACTTTTCTATTAAATTGTTGCATTTATGTATGAATGTTTGTATATTATTTGAAGCGATTAGAAAACTTTTCTAATTGTATTCTTTTTTGAATTCAATTTCTTCTCATATAAGTAAGTACTTAAATTTTAGTACACAGCAGTTCTTACAACCAAAATTAATTTGAATAATTTTTTTTATTTTTAAATATTTTGTATGTCAATTTTATGCAGTGTTACCATTTGTACAATTGTGGTAATATTTGTACGGTTTTCTCGCCCACTGTACCATGTACAATCTTAATCAAAGATTGTACACCAAATATACGGTCTTTCCAAATTTTGAATTTTTTACATTAAGGCAAGGTAAAACGAACAACGATAATATTATTACAGATAACGTGGCTTATAAAAAAATTTAACTGAATTTTACTCCAAACTTTGTTTGTGCATTTTACGAATGTTTTACATACCTATTCTGTTTTCCCCACGTACCTTTAAAACATTTATTTCGAACTCTATAAATAAATAGACATAATAGTCCTCACCTCACAATAACAAATAATCTAAATATACGTACACCAACTACAGGCTCTTTATACAATTTAATTCTGTTTTGGCGTTATTTTAAAAATAATTACAGTTAGTGTTTTGACGAATTTGGTTTTTCTTTCTGATTTTTTACGGATTGTACTTTTCCATAAATTCTATTTTTCTAAACTGCAACTGTTTATTATATGAATTGGGATTCAACATAGATGACTACACATTAACAGGGGCTCCTAGTAATGTTATAGTGTACAAAAAAAAACAAAATTTACTTATCTTATACGAAAATTATGAACTCGAAAGTTTCAGGAAGTTTTCAATCTACTTTATCTATTGCTAACATTTTTACTGCACCATACAAACAATATATAATATCCATTATCTGGGCAACGATAATGTTTCATTCTGTTATTATTTGTATGCTCCCATCTTCCAAAAGTGTAATAATATAAAAAAGTATACTACAATCTCGAATTACTGTAGAATTAAAGCCGGTGTTCAATATTAAATAGATGGACAAAAAAAATTAGTTGAACATGTAATTGTATGTTTTTTTGAACATTTAATAGTATGTTGCATTTAAGATAATCAATCAACTGATGAACTAGACAAAAAAAAAAAAACATAATAACAGCAATTTAAACAGCAAAAAAAAAAGGTTTCAAAAAAAAAATTACAGTGGCGACTGAATTCATTATTACTGAAAGAAAAACAGACAGCAAAAAAAACCAATGGAGATGAAACATGATTACGTGAACGAATTGACTTTCACCAAATATGGAAACAAATTAATAATAACAAAAAAAAAAAAAGATGCATCCGAAGTCCAAGGTAAATTACGTAAATAATGAGTTCGTTGACTTTTTATAAGGTGATCAATAGAAGAAAAACAACAGCAGATACAAGGTAACAAAAAACATAATTTAGTCAATAATGATCACAGTAATTTATCAAAAATGAAAAATGACAATTAATATAAAATAAAAAATTATTTAAGATTTTAACACAAAAAATAAAGAAAAAAAAAGAAAGTGAATCATTTGTGGCAATATTAAAAAAGGTGAAAGGTTGAACCATGGGAATCAGTATTAGGGAACGAAAAACAAAAAACTCGGCTAAATGTATTTGTGTTTTACTAAATAATAAACTTGTTTTTTTTTTTTTCTTAAAAAAGTTTGAAAAACGTTTGAAATTTTTTTTAGTAAAATAAATTTCTTTTTCTATGAAAGGAAAAGATTTTGAAGTCACAATAATAGAAATATTGTAACTAAAAAATTTTTTAGTTACAATTAAAATTATTTTCGAATTCACTAAACCTTTAAAGTTTTTTTTTTTTATATTTGCAGAGGCCCGTACTAATACAATCCCTTAATTCCAACATTAATTTAGAAGCAGATTAGTTTTAAGTTGCGGCGTTTAATGTTGGCTTTAAGATTTGGTACCAATGACTTTTTTTAGTTATCACTAAAATAAATTCAATATTTTTAAAGTGAAAATGTAAATGTCGCTGTAATAGAGAAATATAAATAGCTATTTTAAACAAATTTCGTTTACTTTTGAAATTCTATCAATTTTTTGTTTGCATTGTGAAATCAAAAATTCCATAACATAAAAATCTTAACTTAAAAAATTAAAAAATGCAAAATCCAGTGGAAGTCGAAGTATAATGTTCAAATGGATTTATTCTTTTTATATATTCCTTTTCTTTTCTTTTTTTTATTAATGACTAAGTAAATTGTCATTGGTAAGGGCCAGAATGTATAATATCATTTTAAAATTTTATTTATATTCAGTAGTAAATTAAAAAAATGCTCATGTAAATAGTCTAAGTACACGTCAATGATAAACTGGAAAAAAAAATTGACACATTTTTTAATTACTTACTTACGAGTACTTTTAAATACATACTTACTTTTTCCAAAATATTACAGCTCTAGTAATTGTAATTGTCAATAATCACCCTAAAAATAAAATGTTATAGATTATAGCTTTTGTTATAAGTTAGAAATTTAAATGAACTCTATGATAAAATCTAAAATTATGAAACTAATCGCAAAATTAATTCCAAAAAAAAAAAAACAAATAAATCAAAAATTTTGATTAACTTTTGAAGTTGCATCAGAAATATAGTTAGTTTCAACTTGATGTAATTTCGAATCTTAAAATACTTACATGTTAGTCGGTTTCTTTTTTTTTGGTTTCCTAAGAAGGTGACAATCTTTCAACAACTTTTATATAATCTAACTGAACTTTAAAACCAAGATCATTATGCCATGAGTCAGATAATGCATAACGTAAAACATTGTAAAAATCCCCACCAAATCAAATATTTTATAAAAAAAAAAAAATTCCATTTAACTGTAAACCATTTAACTGCACAAATTTAACTGTAAAGACTAAAGGGTAAAATTAATTATATATGAATTTAAGAAAATTACAATCTGAAATTATTATCAAATACAATTTAAATAAATTTTAAAATAATTTATTTAAGTAATTTATTAATTTTATTAAATTTATTCATTTTAAATTAATATATAATATTATACTAAGAATAATTTTGTTATACATTTTATATATTTATTTTTTTAATAATTTTATAAATTTGTTTTAATCAATTTATTAACAAGAAACATTTTTTTAAATTTATTAATAACAATAATAATAATAATAATACATGTTTATTTAGAGTAAATACTAAATATTAAATGAATAATAATTAATTTAAATATTTATGTATTTAATTTTTTTCTTTTTTTTTTTTTTTTCAAATTTAATTTTTATTGATTTTTTATTGATTTTTTATATTTTGTCTGTTATTATTTTGATTAAAAATATAAAAATAGACTTCATTTTACAAAAGTAAATACATTTTGTGAAATCTGGTTTTACGTCGTTTTTAAATTTGATAAAAACTCTTTAAATGTATTTAAAACGCTTTAAGCAATATTTTTTCCTGAAAGTTTTTTTTAAACGCTTAAATAAATCGCTTTACAAATTGACGTTTATTTCTTTATTTAACTATTTTACCTATTTTTATTTTTAAAAAAAATTAATATAAAAATATTTAAATTTTACTGCAAAACGTTCAACGTTCAAATTCTTGCTGCGACAATATTTTAAGCGCTGCAATTTATCATTGCTTCATTCAACTGAACGCAACCAACTTTTTTTTTAATTTGTATTTTAGAGTTACAATGTAATTTAATTTTTTTTTTTTTTTATAAGTAAGTGATTTTTTTTAATTAATTAATTAATTATTTAAATTAATATTAATATTAATCACACAATAATAAGTTTAAAATAATTTAAGAAATCATTAATAAAATTTATTTTAAAATTTAATAGTCACAAATTACAATTAGGTACTAAATATAGCTAAGAAAATATAATTATCACTGTTTTTTTTTTTTTTTTTTTTTTTTAATTATCCAAAAGTACAATTATTGTAAAAAACATAAATAATAATATAATGCTGAAAATTAAGTTTTGATAATGAAAAGAAAAATTGTTTGAAATTCATTAAAATTTGAAAAAAATGTTCACAAAAAAAAAAACAAAACTATACCTATAAGATATTATTAATTTAAATAAACATGAGTATTCATATTAAATCTTAATATTTTGCCACAGTTAAATAGAAATTTTATGCTTTATTTTTTTATGCATGTTATTTCATTTTTTTTTTTAAAGTGGTTCAGACTATTTCATAATGTAAAAATTAAAAAATAAATATGTATGTGCCAAATTTTTTAACTTTTGTGTTAATATTTTCTATAATATTGTTAATAGAAATGAGACAAGAAGAAAATTATTTAATAAAATTTCACTAAAAAAATTTAACAATAAAATTTGCAAAGCTTTTAAAAAATTATTGTTTTTTTGGATTGAATTGAAAAGTTGATTGAAGTGGATTGAACGGTGGACTTTAATGATCTTATTCTGAATAGCTGATACTATTTAGCATAGCTGAATAAAATTAATAGTGTTTTGCAAAAATAAGATGTGACGACAATTTTGTGCTATAATGATAAAAAGGAATATAAAAGTTTTCAAATTGTTCCGGACAGTAGCTTGAACAAACAAAACATTACTTTTATTTTTTTATCTATTATATTTATAAGTGTTTGTTTTTATAACGAAATGATTGACAATTATACTACACTCTAGAGTCTAGCACATTGCTCCATGGATATTGGTATGAAGCTTGTACATTTATGCAAATAAATAAAGAGGTATATCAATGTGGTGGTGGTGGTGATGTCAGTGGACAGTAATAACTGTTTTATCATGAATGATAAACACTAATGAAATAATCAAAATATCAGATTTTGAAAGTAACAATATATTGCTGTAATTTTGAATGATTGAAGAATTTGATTTCAACTTTCATTTAAAGCGGGTGGAATACATTTCGTATTAAACATGTAATTCGATTGACAATTACAAAAATTAAAAAAAAAAAACTCTTGGAATATTGATAATATAATCAAACACAAATTAAAATTATTAACTTGTTGATTAAGTGTTGACAAAAGTTGGCAACACTTGATCTGTCAACTTGATAAAAATTTAACTCCCGCAAAAATAAATTAAAAAAATTAAAAAATTATACTATTTTATTGAATTAAATTGAATAAAAGTAATATAGCGATTTACTTAAACAAAAGTATAGTATATAGATAAAAAGAAAAATGCCACGTAAGAATAAAAGATTTTCAATAAATCAAAATAAAATTAGATTCGAATGTCTGGTTTGCAGCGTAGAAATTATTTCGAGTGATGAGGAAGATCTCAGTTTACAATGTGATACTTGTACTAAATGGATACACTTAAAATGTTCCAGAATCAATAAAAATACTTATGAAATGTTGAATAGTAATAAAGAAGCATCATTTCACTGTCATACGTGTTCTCCATGGTTTCATAAAAATGTAAAAAAGTATAATACAGTAACAACCAATGAATCTAGTTTGAAAGTTCAGTATGACACTATTCTATCAAAACTGGATACTTTAACAAATGAGATGAAGGATATGCGAAATCTAGTCAATTTTGTCAACGTCAATAATAAGTTAAAAAAAATTATGCAAGAAAATAGAGAGATAAAAAAAGTAAACAAAAATCTCAATGAAAAACTATTTGACATGAACAAAGTTATTCATAATTTAGAAAATGCAAATGTCTGCAAACAAATAATTTTAAGAGGCGATTTTAACAAATTAAAAAATAATGATGATATTATTTCCCAAACATTAGAGGCTGCTAAAGCTTTGGAGGTTAATATATCTCCAAATGATATTACTAATACAAATATTGTCAAACGTTATAAAATAATGTCCAAAAATGGCAAAGAATATGAAAAGGCGATCGCAAGAGTAGAATTTGCAAACTCAAATATTAAAACAAATTTTATGCGTAATAAAAAAAATTCTCAAAAATCTACCAAATTTTAAACATATTCATTACGTTGACGCTTTGACAACAAATACAATGAAACTTTTTAATTACTCAAAAAAATTAAAAACATATGGTTATTCTGCTGTTTATGTTTTATATGGTAAAGTTTTTGCTAAAATAAATGCTACATCAAAACCTATTCTACTAAAAAATGAATGTACTGTTGATAATTTACTCAAGAAAATCCAGAATGGAAATGATGACCAGAATGGAAATGATAATCAGATACCAGAAAATAGTGAATATAACAACAATGTAAATAACAATGCTCAAACAACAGATAATAGTGATGTGGAAGAAGTTTAATTGTTTAAGTATCATTTTTTTTTTTTTTTTTTCCTTATGAATAATGCAACATAGACTATTTTTTTAATCAGAACTTAATTTTAAAAATCAGGTTTTGCAAAACAAAGCAGTAAAATTTGTAAACAATCTACCTATGTTAACTCCGTCAAGTCAACTCTATAATGTGAAGATTCTTCCATTGGATATACTTAAGATGTTTGAAATGTGTGTATTGTGTTATAAACTAATTCATAAAATAATTAAATCTAGCTTAATCCTATCAAAAGTTTCTGAGACTCATCACTACAATACACGTAATCGAAACAATCTAACAGCTCAAAATTTTCCAATGAATGCTTTTCTGTCCACAATGATATTCCATTACAATAGCTTACCTATGCATGTAAAAAACTCAAATACGATCTTAATTTTCAAAAAGCAACTAAAAGTGTACCTTATGGCTAACTAAACCACATTTCTTTTCATACAGCTTTTTATTTTTTTTATATATTTTTATTTCTTTTTTTTTTTTTTTTTTATTTCTTAAAATGTTATGTTATTGAATTTGGATCAAGTGTTATAATAATATTTAAGTAGGTTATTTTGTAAATATGAAATTCTACACAAGTGCTTTGCACTTTTTTGAATTTGTCAATATAAAAAAAAAAAAAAAAAAAAAAAAAAAAAAAAAAAATTTACCGTTATGTGAAAACCACAACGCCTTTAAAGAGGAACCTGAAATTTTGAGACAAGAAAGAACTTTTAGAATTAGTATAAGTTTCCTCAGAAAGTTTTTTGGTAGCACCCCCTCTTTAACAGTTATTACGCCTCAAAAATTGAAAATTTGCTATTTTTAGACACCTGTAACTTAGACACCTGTAAAAATTTTTCTTCGGGAAGACATGAAAATTAAAGGTTTAATAATATATTTTTACATGTGTTAACAGCTTTTCTTAGTTATATAGGATTCCGGACTTAGGGCCCCTCAAAATTTCAAAAATGTCCTATTTCACGTTTTTTCTTATTACATGAAATTTTCAAATTTTTGTGCAAGTCACAATTCTAAACAGTTTGTATTGAGTTTTGGAAATGTGTGCTTTTAAAAACCGTTGGTTTACATTCTACCTTGTTTCTTTTAAAACAATTAAATATTTTACAGTGCGTACAGTGTTTCTTTTAAAACAATTAAATATTTTACAGTGCGTAAATCTATATTTTTTGTAGTGCACAAAACTGTGATTTAATAATGAATAGAGCAAGAGTATAAAGCTTTAAGCTTTTTTAATATTTCTTTTTTTCTTATTTTCAAAAGCTTGCATTTTTAAGATTTTTATTTTATACATGGTTGGCATATCCTAAATCCTAAAATCGCACAATTTGTTTAAGTTTTTTTATTATGCTATAAGCAGCCTATTTCTCTTGTTATGAAACGTTGGTGGTGATTAAATCAAACAGCTGTATTAAATATTAAACTTAATTAGAAATTGAAATAAAAAGAAATGCAAAAGTGGTAAAATTCAAAAGTGATCAAAAAATTGAATTAAAATAACAACAAAGTGGTCAAATAAAACTAAATTAAAATAATAAAAAAGTGATATTTATTTTTAACCATAATATTAAAAATCCAGACAATTCAAATAATTCAGGAGGAAAACAATAACTCCCCACAGAATTTAAATCTGCTTTGTAACTGAATTTATTTTTCGTTATATGGAAATATGTATGCATAATATGTGTAAAGTATGTACATATATTTATGTATGAAATGAAAGAAGCGGAAATGAATATCGGTCAACATAATTGGCAAAGTGCATTAGAACGTTTAAGTAGTTCTACATTGTTTAATTGATAATTAGAATCCTGTGTATTATAATTAAATTATTTTATTTTTAAGATTTTTATATTACTTTTTTTAATTACATATAAATGAATTTTAGTTATAATTTGTGTATAATATAGCATGTATATAAATGTTTTAACGGAAAACTCTAAAATTTAAATTTTTTAACGGAAAACTCTAAAATTTAAATTTTTTGTGTTGGAAATAATAATGCTTATATGTATGTATGTACTATTGAAAACGACGTTTCAGTTTCGCATCGAATTGATTTAAAACATATTCGATTCGACCGAATTGTAGAGTTTGTATTATTGAAAACGTGGTTTTCATTAATAATAAAAATTGTAAATAAAAATTTATTTATTTCGTTTATTTTCCATGAATATAAAAATAAAACAAATATAAAAATTACAAATCCAGAATAATATCAACATAATTTAACAATCCAAACTTAACTAATTGTATAATTCTTATAAATAAAATAAAGTATTTATATTATTTTTAGTATACATATAACAATATTTTATTATTTTTAGTATTTCAGTATTTTATTTTTTTATATAAAAAATTTAAGAAATGAACTCCGTCGCTTTAATTGAAGAAATTGAAGAAAAATTGGTGATTCAGTAATTTAATTATGAAACTTTGACAGGCGATTTCGGTTATCCTTTATTACCTTGGCTAACAATACCATTCTGTAAACACCTACTCTTGTAGATTTAATAAAGGCAATAAGTCGTAATATTGTCGGAAGAATTATTGGCATATTTAAAAACTGATGTCATTGCTTATTAGTTGCAAGGCAATTTTTCAAGCAAAGCTGCTCAAATAAATAAAGATGCAGCAGCAATCAATAATACCAGCAGAATACACTATAAAGTAAGCGATGATTATTTGGAACATTCTTATGAAGAATTCATAGACCAAGAAACTAATAATGATTAGAGCAGAAAGGTATCTTTTAGCAGCAAATGAAATCAGAAATGAAATTTTACAAAATTTTTAATTTGAGCGTGAGCGACACACAAAAGAAAATATCTACATATATGCAAATAACTCAAGCTACTAATAGATGAATGCCATTTAACTTATAAGATTTGTTCATTCACAACAGATAATGCAATGTAATAGCAACAATTCGCTTGGTTAACTGGTACCACATTACCTGTTTTGTACATACCAAAATGATGATGGAAGTTTTAGAAAATGAAATAAGAAGCAGATTAGCGGTTTTAGAGGCTAAATACTGATATCCAGAATCGACTTTCTTTTTTTATTTTTTTTTTTTATTTTAAAACTTCAAACTAGGAATATGATCCTTTGTACTTGAAGTAGTTTTGATTATATGGGATGGCAGAGGGATGGAACAAATGAGAATAACGGGGAATCTGTCAAGATTCTTCTTAAATTTTGGCAAATTGTAAATACCAAAACCATTACTTTGACTTTTGACCAAAAACTTCCAATTTGTTAAGATCGTCTCAAAAAAATTAATGAATTAATTTCATACAGCGCAAAACAGCTTGTTTTAGAAATAAAAGCAAAGAAAATGCTATTGAAGTTTGTGAATCAGCCCCAGGCTGGTTCTTTGTTACTGTTCTACTGCATATTCTACTATGCTGCTGTTATTTGCTAAAAACTTTAAATGCTACTATTTCTTGATTCTAATTTATAAGTTCATTTTTTTAATATGTTTTGAAAATATATATAATTTTTTCTTTTAAATTATTTTTATTTTTGAGTACAATTGAAATACATATACCATTTATTGTTTTTAGATGTATGTAGTTAAATTTTGTATGAAATGGTATAATTTTAAATTTTAATTTAATTTTTTTAACGTTAAAATTTTTTAACATGTTTTTGAAATCATATATACGATATAGTAATTATGTTTTATTATAAATTTTTTGCCTAACAGTTAATATATATGTACAATTTATTTAATAAAACTTAAGTGATATTATTTTAATTGCAAATTGCACTTTTATTTTAATGCAAAATTTTATGGACAGCTATTTAAATTCTGTTAATATTTTTTTTATTCATCTATTTAAAAAATATTCCAGCAATTTTTTGTTATTTGATTTAATAATAATTATAAATTAGAGATTCTTTTGATTTATTAATTTTACCCATGAAGAAACATATTATAAATTTTACTAATATGGAAGAAAATCGAGTAAATCGGGATTTCGCGGAAATTGATGAAGTTGAATTTGATGCATACTTAGGTCTTTTATTGCAGATTGGTATGTACATTTTTACATGAACTTGCAAAGAATTTTTACACAAACTTTTATTTTTTGAAGGTGTCTATCGCTCCTACGGTGAAAACGTTCAAAGTTTATGGGACCACAATCATGGACGTTCATTGTTGCGAAGTGTAATATCAAATAAATAAGATCAAAAAGTGTAATATCTGAAGAGTTTTCTGGAAATTTCTCGCATGTTTGCGTTTGATGATAGATAAAACAGCAGATCACAAGTTCGTGGAGATAAACTGGCACCAATTCGAGATTTCTACGAGATGTCCAAAAGATTTCTACGGATCCAAAAAACCACATTAATTGAACACAACTTTTAAATAAATCGTAATTTTGACATACATAATCATAATACTAGAAACTGGAGTAACTTTTATCTTTCTTTGTTCCGAACAGATAAGCAAAACAAAAATAATTGTGTATATAATACTTTAAGGGCTTATAATAATTTAACAGATGAATTAAAAAAATTTAACTTCCTATAGCTTATTTAAAAAGAAAATTCGATATTTTGTTATAATTGTAAATGTAGTAAATTAATTAATAACATAAAAAAGAAAAACTAATAGCTAATTCTAGTATATTGAAAATGTAGCTTTAAGAATATAATATGATAATTAAAGCGGAAAATGAAATTACATATTGTTATTTAAGAAAATGAAATTTAGGAATTCCAGAATTATTGTGATTAATTTTTTTGATAATTATTAAACTATCTATACGACCATACAGCCACTTAATGGCTAGGGTCTAAAAATAAAATGATTAATACAATAAAAAAATATGTAAAAACCACTTAGTATGTAAATAAAAAATTTTAATAAAGAAAAAAAAACCTTCAATATTTGTATATTCCCAGAGAAAATGTAACTATGGACGAACAACTTATTCCTTATCGCCGCAAATACCCTTTTAAAGTTTATATGGCAAGTAAACCCGGTAAATATGGCATGAAGGCATGGATAGCAACGGATTCTGAAACTGCTTTTTGGGTAAACTTCCAAATTTATCTTGGTAAATCTGGAGACGTACCGGAGAGAAACCAAGGCGAACGAGTTGTGCTAGATTTGATATCATAATATCAGGGTCGCAATGTTACAATCGACAACTTTTTTACAAGCCATAACTTCGCGTTATAATTGTTAAAAAGGAAAATTACTCTTGTGGGAACCGTACGAAAAAATAAAACATTTTTGGCGGTCCATGCTACCGCAAAAGAACTCCGTAAGCTTCCAGTATATTCCAGCAAATATTTTTATTCCAACAAAGAAACAATAGTACAGTACGTGCCAAAAAAAATACAAAATAGTTATTTTGTTAGGTACTTTCACAGACTAAATATATTATACAGACGAACTATATTATACAGTTTCATATAAAAATTTTAAGTTTTTTTTAGGAGCCAAGCAGGAACATTTTTTTGGAGGCAGACTAAGTATTTTAGATATTTAAATAGCAAAAACAAAAATTTATAGAATATTCTTTTGTATTTTCTACTTTTGTAATTTAAATATTGTAAAATACTTAGTCTAGCTCCATAAACTGCTTAGTTTGGCTCTAAAATAAAACTAAAAATTTTTATATGAAACTGATCGTCTATTTAGTCTGTGGTATTTTGCATCATTATAAAAAAAATTTGCGAGATCATCAAAAAAAAATTCCGGAGATAATTGCATATTATAACTCCACGAAAGGCGGCGTAGATATGCTGGATCAAATGGTGCGAACCTATTCTTGCAAACGTCAAACAAAACGTTGATCGGTGGCTTTATTTTCGAATTTTATCGATATTTCTGCTCTAAATGCATTTATATTATGGACTGAAATTCATCCTAATTGCAACGACAAAAAATTTGACAAAGGTCGTCTATTTATACAAAATTTGCAAGAGAGCCTTGTTCGACCATGCATTTCTCGTAGTAACCACCTTCCCAGATTTGAATTTTCTGCTAGCATTGTTCGTGGTATTCAAGCGGAGGAATCAGCATCATCATCATCTGAATCAGTTGCTAAAAAGCAAAAAGCTAGTGAGCGCAAACGTTTTAAATTTGTGGAAAAGAAACGTTTACTAATTGTATTCTATGCAACACGCCTGTATGTCCAACACATCGCCATACAACTACACTTACCAGCACGTATTGCGAGCGCATCTTGCATAAATAATTAATAAGTTTGCTTTTTTTTTTCTTTAAAATTCATAATTTTTTGTTTTTTTTTTTGTGAATTTTTTTTGGTTTTTGTTAATAATTTTAATAAAATACATTGAATAATAAAACTGGGTCATTTTATGACCCGAAGATAACATGTGTAATTTTTTTGAAGGGAACTAGAAGGATTAAAGAAAGTATTGTACATATAAAGAAAATTTTTAATAAAATTAAAAACAATTTAAATAAAATATTAAAAGTGAATAAATAATTATTAAAGAAAGGAAATTATTATAATTATTAAAGGAATTATTAAGGAAAATTTTATTATAAAAATAAATAAGTTTGAAAATCATGCTATTATCAATTTCTGCTGTATTATTTTATTATTATACGTTTGTTTTTTTGTTTTTTTGATTTTTATTATTTATATTTATGAAGTTTTGGATTAATTTTTTATTTATTCATTTATTTTAGATTTTTGTATAAGTATTATTGAAATTTTGTTAGGTTAGTCTCAGGTGGTAACAACAAAAAAAGCTTTAGTGGTGAGTGGGTTAATGGTGTTAAATTGAAGATAATGATGCAAATTATATGGATTAAAGGTATAGAATGGGAAGAAGAACTTCCGCCAGAATTAAAATCATGTAGGTAAACATTATAAATGAAATGACTTTAATAGAAAAAAAAAATTCTTAGGTTGTTGAATACACGTACAAACAATGTTGAAGTATAAGGCTTTTGTGATGGTTGCATATGCATATGCTGCAGTTCTTTATGTCAAAGCTACAGATAAGTTAGAAAACATAAACATTCAATTGCTCACTTCAAAAACAAAGGTAAGATCTGTATAACAACTAACTATACCACGAATAGAATTAAGTGGAGCATTTTTATTAGAGAGATCATATGATATTACTAGAAGGAAATTTGACCATTTTAAATTTACATCATGGACAGATTCAACTATTGTACTTTGTTGTTTACAAAGCTATGTTAGAAATCATAAAAGTTTCATCGGAAATCGAATAGCAGAAATTCGAAATATTTGTAGCAAAGGAGCATGGAGATATGTACCAACAAAGGATAATCCAACTGACGTAAGTTCAAGCTGACGTAATCAGCTGAAGTAAGTTCAACTATTGTACTTTGTTGGTTAGAAAGCTATGCTAAAAATCATAAAAGTTCAAGAGGATACTCTCCAAATGAATTATTAAGTGCAACACTTTGGTGGAATGGACCTGCATGGTTAAAAGCTTCAGAATCTTTATCTAATCTCGTACCAGAAGAGAAAATTTTAAAACTAAAGAAGACTAAGATAAATTAATTTACAAAATCACAAACTTCAACAATTAATGAATTATTGGATCGTTGATCCACATTAAGTAAACTCATTTTTAAGTACTGCCTACTGCTTTATGTAAAAAAGCAAAAACTAGTGCCACCAAAATTTTAATCAATTCAGATTTAACTAAAAAGCTTTAAATTTTTAGATAAGAAAAATTTAACAAAATGAATTTAAGGAAGACATAACTAATATAAAAACAAATATCAAAAATACTAATATAATAAAGATTTGTCGAACGTAGAGGATTTTGCACTGACGTATATTCTGGCAACGGTACAAATTTTGTTGGAGCAAATAAAACCATGAAAAATGAATTAGAACAACATTTTGTAGCATATATGCATAAGTGTGTATGGTCACTCTACTAATATATAGAATTAAGTACAGTGCTGGAAATTAGAATAATCTCAATTGCTTTTTTTTTCGACTATTTTAAGTGCTGGCATACTTATTTGAAAGACTGTTGTTGTCTCGATTATGTGTTTGCAGGTGTTTAAATATTTTATTAAATTTTGATAAATTCCATTAACTGTTATTTATAATATTAATTTGGTAAGAATAATAAACTTTTTTATATGGATATTAGAATAGCCTCAGTAGATTTTTAAGTGGTACAATAATAAAATTTATTTTTATTTTATAAAATTTTTAATTAAATTTAAACTTTTCTGGTGTAAATTTTTGGAAAGCAATTCAGGAATGCTTTTTTCAACATCATAGAAAAGAATGCCTCGCGGTCGTTTGTTAAATGCTAATTAAAAAACCAGTATTACATTTTTAAAGGAGCAGGGTTTTTCAAATCGAGCTATTGCGAAAAAATAAATCGTTGTCCATAGGTTGTGAACAAATTTTTGAAAAAAAGAAACAATTATGATAAAACAGTGCGCCTTAAAAATAATAAAAAGTTATCCAACCATAATACTCGTCACATTATTAGAGAGACAAGAAAGCAAAGAATTTACTAGTAACATCAAGGCGTACTAGACAAATTTTTAATGCGTCTGGAGCGGTTAAATGGGTAAAAAAACAAGTTAAGAAAACCCTTGCTTAAACAACATGTCGAAGCTTGTTTAAAATTTGCTCGAAAATATTGTAATCTGTCTAAATTTGGCCTGATCACATGAATGGAACAATGTAATTTGTAGCGATGAGAGGAAGTTTAATTTAGATGGACCAGATGGTTTAAACTTTTAATGATATGATCTCAGAAAAGAGAAAAACTTCGCATGCCGTCGCAATTTCGGTGGAGGTTCTGTGATGATATGGGGGGCTTTCTCGAATCATGGGACAACTTCGATTTGCTTTGTTTTCCACAAGAATAAACTCCGAAAGATATCAAGAACTCTTAGAAAGCATTTTAGTTAAATATTTTGAGAAATTCAGCGATTTTCCCTAGATTTTTCAACAGGACAATTTAGCTATTCCTCGCTCAGTGTCAACAAAATCTTGGTTAGCTGGAAGGAAAATTACTGTACTTGAATGGCCAGCAAAAAGCCCGGAACGTTTGGGGGTTAATGGCTCAACGAGTTTATGATAATGGAGCTATTGCTCAGTGCAGTAGTTAAAGGTCAAAATAAAACAAGTTTGGGCTTGCATATCTTCCGAATATTTCAAAACATTCCCACATTCTATGCCTAGTAGAATTTATGAAGTGATACAGAAAAATGGTGGTAACACTCATTACTAAAAATTAATTTAAAGATAAAATAATTTTGTGAGGTTATTTTGATTTCCTTATTAAAAACGATTTGTTTTTCAGATTATTTAAGAGTTAGTGATTTTCTAAAAAAAGAAAAAATTTAAATATATTAGAAAATTGTTTAAAAATGTCCTAAACAAAATATAACAAATATAATAGAATATTTTATATTGCTACATTGATTTGTGAAAAAAAATTTATGTTTTAATTAAAAAACAATACGCATAGAAGTAAGATTTAGTTTTAGAAGAAGTAAGAATAAATATCTCATAAAAACAACGCCTGTTTATTATTTATTTATATTAAAACACAGACAGATTACAACATGGCCCTTGCGGCAAAACATTTAATAATACAAGTATAATTTAAATGTTGAAATATTTTTAACATCGTTCAGTAAAATTTTATTTAACAAAACTAAAACAAACTTAAACAAAATTAAAATAAAACTGACAAAGTCAGTTATAATATGAGCAAATTATTTATAAAATTTTTTTAATGGTTATGAAATATATCCAAAAAAATTTCACAAGATTATTACTCAAAAATGGAACACAGATTACAACATTCAAGGTGAGGTGAGCCTATGACAAATTTTGTTCTAAATGTGGTAAAAAAGAATCATTTAAGAATGGTATGCAAAACTAAATTTAAAATGAAATTAGTAATTAGTAATTAGTTAAAAATTAAATTAAAATTAGTCTAATGAAATTAGTAATTATAAAAATGACTTTAAAGAAGCTAGATTTTGTCTCATGACGAAAATAATTATGTAATTGTAATGATAAAAACTTCAATAGTATTAATAGGAAAAAATGTAAAATATTTAAAAAAAAATTATGTAATTTTAGCGACTAATGGAGTGCAAAATTGTTGATCTCATGTCCAAGTTGGATACAGGCTCGGAAAACACTATAATTTTCCAAAAAATTTGGAGAAAATCAAATTAGGTACATCAAAAATTTTCAAATGCTGAAAACTAATACTTTATATATGTTTTTATTTTGATATTATTTTTTTAGTTAATTTTAGTTAGTGAGATGGCTGTGAGTGCTCGGTACATTATAGATTATAGAAATGTAAAAGATTAATTATGTATCACAATTATAATAATAAGTGCACTAAATATCACTTAAAGAGAATAATCACTACTAGCAAATTAACTTTTGAAGAATTAACTACTGTAGTCACACAAATAGAAGCATACTTAAATTCACGTCCCACTTATCTATAATAATTGAAGATCCAGAAGACGCAACTGCTCTAACTCCACTTTATAATAGGAGGACCCATTTTAGCAATTTTTGAATCATCTTACATTGAAACTAATGTCTCTAGATTAAATCGATAGCAATATATGCAGAGATTAGTAGAAATGTTTTAGAAAAGATGACATTTAGATTATATTTACCACCTTCAAAATGGATATTAGCCAGAGTTTTAGAAACACATTTTGATTCTTATAGATTTGTATGTGACCTTAAAAATGCAATTTGCAACTATAAAACGGGCAGTAGCTAAAATTTGTTTGTTACTAAGTTGTTAATCTAAGTTGTTATTAAGTTATTAATCGCAACTTAAGTAATCAATCAATCAGTAATTCGTAATTATCATAAGACGAGTAATGGAGCTTAAAAAAAAGGGAAAATAAGTACTGGAACTTTTTCGAGATATGAGGGATTAAAGATGTTTTAGCGACTTTTCATTATATCTTTTGAACGGCTTGCTATTATAGGGAGACAAAAAATGCATTTTGTAGAGTAAGTTGTCAGCTTTAAATTTTGGATACTAATGATTCCCTTATCCTAATAGTTGCGAAGTTAGTTTTAAAAGTGATATAAAGTGGTTATTTTCCTTATAAAAAATTTTGCTTAAAAACAAAATTTAAAAATGTCCAAATTTGTTTAAATTCAAAAATAGTAAAAGTCCAAGTATATTTTATGTAGTATCATGTCCCCCTTTTGCGTACCTGTTCATTTTCAAAACTGAAATAAGTCCACTTAAATAATTAAAAAAATTCGAAATATTACTGGAAAGTAACGTATAAAAAGCAATTGTTAACAAAGTAGGCTTATTCTTTTTTAAGAAGTTGTTTTACAGTTTTCGAGTAATTCTTTACTTAAAAACATTTAATTTTGATTTTAAGTTTTCTAATAGAATTAAAATATAGGCATAGGAATTAAATGTTATTCCAATAAGTGAAGGTCAAAAACCAAAAAAAAGGCAACGTAATCTAACAAATTGGAAACGAAATGTGGGAAAAACAAATCTGTAAGATCAAATAAATAAGCAATTAGAAACGTTTAATTTAACTCAGTTATTCTAAAAAAGCATTTCCAATTTTTCCAAAATGCAAACATAACTCAAAAACTTTACAATGCAATTCTCTCACAATGGCAGACATAAATATGTTTTATAAAAATTTTTATAAAATTCCAACTAAAGCTGCACAGGATATTTTTATATCTCAATTCATAATGTCTATCGCTATTAAGAGAAGTCGTATCCGAACTGAATCTAACAAAAAATGGGATGCAGTGCAAAATATTTTGTAAAATCAGAGTATTAAAAAAAAAATGCCGGTTCGTTTACCTACATTTGCAAACATTTTAACGTGGGTGGTTTCAAAATCACTGAGCAAAATAATGTCTTATATTTTCAAAAAAAACTGTTTTTAATAATAAAATATAGCACATTTCTTAAATTTAAGGCATATTTTTTTTGTTTTTATAAACTATTTGTAGAAATTAATAACTACCTATCTTTTAAAAAAGTGGATTTTTTATTATAACAAAGCTGATCTTCTTATTAACTTATGCAATCAAAAAAATATAATTACCTATTTAAAATTAAAAGAGAAATTATTTGTTATTTGATATCATTAAATAAATTTTCAATTAGAAAAAAACGGATTTTTTATTTCAAAAACGCTTTTTATTTCCAAGAAATCATTTCTTAATTTCAATAAGACGCTTTGTAGTTTTAAAAAGACGGTTTGCATTTTTTAAAAAACGATTTGTATTTTTAAAAAGTCGCTTTATATTTTTAAAAAGACAGTTTTGTATTTTTAAAAAGTCACTTTGTATTTTTAAAAATTTAAGACTCGAGGACATTGAGAAGCTTTTTGCAGAGACACATCAATTTGGAGAAAAAATTATTTTTAAAAATAACTTAATTAAGTGGCAAATAGAAGAGGTATGTTCATACAATTTCAATATAATTTGAATCAAAACATGTTTAATCATGCGCATGGCAACCTATGGCATTCAAATCTGTGGTAACACATTTAATAAAAATTTAAAATTATTGGAAGTAATACAAAACAAAGCTATTCAAAATTTATATGGACATAAAAATAGAACGTCAACTCAAAAAATCTATCAACAACATAAAATTCTACCACTAAATTTATTTATTAGGAGTAAGCTTGCTACACATGTACAGTCGTTGGTAACACAAAAGATCAATAGTACACTTAAACCTATTTGTAATAATAATTTGCATTCTTATCTTACAAGAAATGCGGGTAACTTAAGAATTATGTCATCAAAATTAAGATTTAATAATCTTAACACATTATATAATTTAGCATATAAACCCTATAATGAACTTCTGACTGAAATGAAAAAAATAAATAGTCAACATTAATTCAAGAAAAATATAAAAAATTATTATCTGAATTTGATTTAAATTTTATGACAGACTTAGAATTAGAGTTTCTGTCTCGAGAATTCTCTCCCGGGAATTCTCGAGAAAACTTATAATTTTTTTTTCTCTTTTCTCGAGATTATTTTAAAAACGATTTTTCGGGATTCTCGAGAAATTTTATTTTTCTCGAGAAATTGCACTAAATTCATATTCTAAGAAAATACAAACAAAATTATAAAAAAAACAATATTTTATGTCAAAAAATCCAAATTTAGTTTAAGAACCGCTGCAAAAAGTTTCAGAAATTTAACATATCTCGCTCGAGTCTCGATATTCTCGATATTTGAACTCCTGTCAAACTTAAATTTTTTGTTTGGCTAATCAGTTTACATCTGATTTTTTGCTGTCAAGTCAACAACAAATTTTGTAATTTTGATTTTCGTATACATTAAATTTATATTTGCTTTTAGAATTTTATTAAATTATTGTGGTATCAAAACAAAAGTGATTTGATTAAAATATTATATAAAATCAATCCCGAATTTTAAATATAAAATTATTATATGGAACAATATAATATTTTGGGGTTAGTAGTGTTAAAATATAAAGGAATCTGTATGAAGTTTGTCTATTTTTTAATACCTCTTTAGATCATGGAAAATGAAAACGAATATTTAAGTAAAAATATATGGAATTATTTCAAAAGAACTGGTAATATCGATAAAGCTACCTGCAAATTTTGTAGTAAAGAAATAGGGTGCAAAGCCTCTTCTACTAGTGGATTACATAGGCATTTGAGTGGAGGGCAGCATCGGATGAAACGAAAATTGGATGACAATGAAACAAATAAACTAATTGTTGAATCAAATAAAAGATCGACATTAGAAACATATTTTAATGTAAACAAAAAACGGAATATTGATTATATCGTTTCAAAACTTGCTGCCCAAGACGGTATTTCAATTAATGCTATTACAAAAAGTGAATTTATTAGAAATAGCTTAACATCCCTCGGGTTATATTTGCCAAAAAATCCAACAGATGTATTTAATCTCATATATAAATATTATGAAAATAAAAAGTCAGAAATAATCCAAAAAATTAATTTGATGAAATTAAATAATAAAAAATTCTCACAGTCAATCGATGAGTGGACAAGTTTTCGAAACAGGAGATATATGAATATCCAATTATATTATCATGATGGAGAATCTGAAAATTTGGGCCTAATTCGTATAGATGGATCTTGCCCTGCCGAAAAGGCCATTGAATTAGTTGATGCAAATTTGAAATCATTCGGTTTAAATTTTTCAACCGATATTGTTTCCACTACAAGCGATGGTGCGAGTGTGATGATAAAATTCGGAAAACTTTCACCAGCATATCAACAATTATGTTACAATCACGCAGTGCATTTAGCTGTGATTTCAACTTTTTATCAACAGAGTTCTAGTGTCCAAATACAAAATAGCGTAGATAGTGATATCTCCGAAGCATCAGAAGATGAATATGACTGTCAATATGAATATGGTATTGGCGATAGTAGTATATCCACCGCTGCAGCTACTGAATTTAATTTGAAATTTTCAATTATAAAAAAAATACGAACTATCGTTAAAATGTTTAAAAACTCGCCTGTAAAAAATGCTTTACTACAAAATTATGTGAAAGAGGAAGAAAAACAAGAATTACAATGTTTATTGGATGTCAAAACACGATGGAATTCAATTGAAATAATGATTGAGAGGTTTTTAAGAATTATAAGTCCTATAAAGAAAGTTTTAAAAGATTTAAATTCAGAACATTTGTGGAATCCTGCAATTGATGAAGTGTTGGCATTTGATATATTAAATGCTTTGAAACCAGTTAGAGTATCTGTTGAAGCATTCAGTCGTCATGATATGAATTTATTAACTGCTGAAGGTGTATTGAAATTTCTATTTACAACTCTTACAAATAACAAGACTGAAATAAGTTCATCTCTATTAGAAGAATTAAAAATTCAAATTTCAAAACGAAGAGACGTTACATTAATATCACTGCTTAAATTTTTACATGATCCTAATAGTTGTGATATTCTTGAAGATCATAACGATATTTTTTTTAAAATGAGTTCTAGAAATGAAATAATTAAAAGAGCAAAATTATTTTTAATACGGTTGTTTAAAAACACTGTCACTGATGATGATGAAAATGTGGATATGGTATTGGAAGAAGATGGTAACGAAAATGATATTACAATTATCGAAGAAAATAGCAATTCTAATATAAAAATATGTAATATGAGGAAACAACTGGAAGAATCTATTTCAAAAACATTAGCATCAATCAAAAATGTGAACGATGACGAATATCGTGCACTTTCCAAAGAAATTAATATTTATTCAGCTACTGGGAATATAACCGAAAATTTAAAAAAATTAAAGGAAGCAATATTGACAATAAAACCTACTTCGACACAAAATGAGAGAAACTTTTCTATTTCAAATAATTTTGCATCGAAATTAAGAGGACGTTTGACAGATAAACATTTAAATTGTCTTTGTTTTTTGAAAAATCATTTTCAAAAATATGAAAAATAATTTACATATTTACATTATTCTATGTAGAGACTGGAGATTAGGTTTTGTGGACATTTTTGCTTTCTTTAATTTTTGTAGTATTATTATAATAATTCCTATTTGTTATACAAAAAATAACTAGTCTACTCATGTCACTATGTAGTCAGTCAATACGTTATTTATATCATATATATAATATGATAATATGAATTTTTTTATTTAGTAATTTGTTATGTTATGAATAAACATTTATAAAAATTTGGTTATTTTTTATGACATACATATAATAAAATTAATAAAATTTTTTTGTTAAAATTTGTCTTATTTTTTTGCTGGTATTAAGGAATTTTTATTCGGGAATTCCCGAGAATTCTCGAGAATTTTAAAATAATCACGATTCTCGAGAAATATATTTTTATGAAAACTGAGAATTCCCGAATCTCGAGAATTAAAAAAGTTCAAGAAATCAGAAACTCTACTTAGAATTAATTATGTATTGAAAACGAAAATAATAGTTAGTAGTACTAGTATTAATAGTTAGTAATACTAGAAAATAATAAGTAGTACTAGTAGTAGTAAGTTGCAAATAAGTAATTAACAAGTACTTGATAATGATAATTATATACATAGTTATAGTAATTTTGAATTTTTATATTTACATTTGTTCTTTGAAATATTTTTTTTTTTTTTTTATTTAAAATTGTAGTATTATAATGAATTGCTGAAGTTTGTATTATACTCTATACGAGCAAAAGGCTCATTTTGAGATGAAATATAAATAAATAAAAATAATGATGGGCTATAGTGCTATACTATTTTATACTAAGAGGGATAAATTTATTAAAATACTTGATGACAAATTAGGAAGAAAAAGAATAACATTGTATGAGTACTTGCCACAACTTATTACCATTTATGATAAAGATTATAATTTTATTATAAATGAAAATTATGATGATGATGATGACATATCATCTTGTGAATCCTCTGATACTGAACAACATAATGTAAATGAAACAACCGACATATTCTGTATTATTTGTTTTTCAAATCCAAGGGAAATTTTGCTACAGCCATGTAATCATTTAAAAATATGTTCAGCTTGCTTCACAAAAATAAAAAAAGAGAAAAAATCATTAATATTCTTTGTCCATTTTGTAGAGCGATTATAGAAAATTATATTAAAATTTTTATGAAATATAACATATTTTACATAGCTCCAAACAATTAAATATTTACATTTCATGTATCTATATTATAGTATAGTATAAATACTATTCATTTATATATATGTAGATACAATGATAACACAATTATAAATGTAGTTAATATTATATTTTACTAATGCCTATGTATTAACAAATTATAATATTAAGAACTATGAATGTTTTTTTATATTTTAGTATTTCGATTTAAGTATGAATTGTATTTTGTTAATTTTTTAATAAATTCTAGAATTGACTTTAAGTTTAAACAGTCTTTTTGTTTTACATTATTATGATAATATTGATATTATTTTTCTTTATTATTATGGTTAAATAAATTAAAAGAATTTTGAGTTTATAGGTTTTGAATTCAGCTCTCAAATCTCTCCTTTGCTAAGAACTCCAAAAACACCAAAAATGGGAATTTATACCACTTCTTCTACAATTTAATGGGAATTAACCTCACAAGATTTTAATTTCACTTTTTATGGTGTTAATTCCCATTTGGTGGATCTTAATTCCCATGTGGTGTTAATTTCTGTGGCGTTAATTCCGGCTACCAATAAAAGATTCTGTATTCGCGTTTTCAACCATACCAACATGTATGATGGTGAATAATATTTGATGAAAATGAAATCTTACTTTAAAATAAAATATATTTTGCTTAATTTCTCACAATAATTTAAAAAATGACTTTAAAAAACAAAGTAATTTATTACTTTAATTTATATCAAAAAATATATTTAATTCCAATAAAAAATAACAAGGTGGTTAAAAATATACGTTTCAATTTTAATATGAAATAATTTACTAATTTGTACAAAAAACCATTTCCTAATTATTTATTCTTAGATATAAAAAAAATATTTAAATATAAGAATTGATGACTATTAATAATTGTAATTATTTTGGTGTTAAATTTTGAAAATTTTAAAATATAAGTAATGGAAAAACGAAATTTTATAAGCTTCCTCAAATAATAGAAAGGTATATCACTATACTGTTTTTGACTTTCTTTTGTCGTATTGAATTTAAATTTCCATTCAAATGTATAATAATTATAATAAAATCAATTTTTATAGAGAAATGTGGAAAATGTAGAAAATGTAGAAAAATATAAAGAAATATGCATATAGAAATTCTTAAATCGAAATGTAATATGTATTTATGTGTCTTTTCCACATTTTTTGTGTAGTACATATACAAAACACGTTCAAACAAGATCAATAATTTTTGTATGCATTTTATATTTCATATTTAAAAAAAAAAATCATTTTTCTATAGTATAAAATTAAAAGTGAAACTATTAAATAATAATTTTGTCGTTGGACTTAATAATAATAAATTTTTAAATAAGTTTTAATTTTATTAAACAGGTAATTAAAAGTGTCGGATTTAATAATAAATTTATTGTTTTAAATTTAAAAAATTGTTTTTTTAGCTATGGCTAGTAGAAAAGTGAACAAGCCAACATTGAAGAGAAAATTTATCTCTTTGGAAGAAAAAATTAAAATATTGGATCAACTTAAAAATGGAGCTAAACCAGGAGTTGTTGCACACTCAATGAATTTAAATGAGTCAACAGTTCGAACCATTAAAAACAATGAAAAAAAAATAAGAGACGCTGTTTGTGCCGGATCAACAATAAGTGTAAAACAAGTTTGCCGTGTTCGAGATATTTTAATAGGGAAAATGGAGAAATCACTTATCATATGAATAGAAGATTGTACCAGTAAACGGATACCATTAGATGGAAATGTCATTAAGCAAAAATCGCTTAAAATTTACCAACATTTGAAAGAAACTGGCCAAATTTCATTAGAAGAATCGTCTGTTCATGAATTTTGTGCCAGTAAAGGTTGGTTCGAAAATTTTAAAAACAGATTTGCTCTCCACAATCTAAAAATTAAAGGAGAAACTGCATCAGCAGATAAAGAAGCTGCCCAGAAATTCCCTGCAGAATTTGTAAAAATTATAGAAGAAGGAGGCTATACAGCGGACCAGGTATTTAATGCCGATGAGACCGGTTTGAACTGGAAAAAAATGCCACAACGGACGTGTATTTCCAAAAATGAGAAATGTGCTCCTGGATTCAAAGTCGCTAAGGATAGAATAACGTTACTGCTATGTAGTAATGCTTCGGATGATTTCTTGACTAAACCAATGCTTATTTACCGCTCTTTAAATCCTCGTGTGATGAAAACTGTTGATAAATCCAAACTACCTGTTTTTTGGCGGGCAAATAAGAAAGCATGGATGACCGGTAGCTTATTTAATGATTGGTTCTATAACTGTTTTGTACCGGAAATGGAAGATTATACTAAAAAGAAGAATATAAACTTTAAAGTACTTTTAGCTATTGATAACGCGCCAGGACACCCAAAGGATTTAAATCATCCAAATGTAAAAATAGTTTTTTTGCCACCTAATACCACATCGCTTATTCAGCCGTTGGATCAAGGCATTATATCGACACTGAAAGCATATTATATTCGTCGAACATTTTAAATAATTTTAGATAGAATGGATGGTAATCCTAATTTGAGTGTCCAACAATTGTGGAAAGATTTCTCAATTTTGAATTGCTTAAGAAATTGTTTCTTTGGCACTGAAGGAATTAAAACCCATGACTTTAAATGCTTGGTGGAAAGCAATATGGCCAGAAGTAGTTTCTAACGAAAATGTCCTACCTACATTGGACGTAGAACTAAGTCGTATACTAAACCTTGCACATTCTTTAGATGGAGAAGGATTCAATGATATGGTTGCAGACGATATTCATGAATTATTTAATGACAGACAAGAATTAAATGAGGATGAACTTGTACAATTAGTAGCTGAATCTGATCCAAATGCTGCTAAACCTAACGACGACGAAAGTTCAGCAGAAGATTCAGATAATTCAGTGAAAGGTTTTACCATAAAAACTTTAAGGACAGGATTAGACTTAGCTAACAACTTAAAAACTTATTTTGAAAATAATGATCCGTCAAGTGAACGTTCTGGAAAATTTAATAGGCAGTTGGAAATTTGTTTAGCTCCTTATTATGAGCTACAAAAGGAATTGCAAAAAAACACCAAGCAAAGTCGTTTAACTGACTTTTTGACAATAACTAAAGAAGCTGCAACTAATATTTTATCAAGAGACGAAAGTTATATCGAAGAAATTCCAAGTGAAGAAGATATCCAACCAATACTAAATTTTGTTTTAGACGACAGCGATAGCAGTGAATAATAAAAATTAATTTTTGTATTGATTAGAAATAAATAATATTTATTGTTGTTAAATTTTTTTGTTACCAGTTTTTATAATTTACATTTTTGAATTGAAATTACTAATGAAATAAAAGTACTTTTTGTTTTTATCGTTAAATAAAACCATATAAAAAACTTTATTTTCTTTAAAAAAAATCTTTTGGAACGTAACTCCTGTATATGTACCGGAAGATAGTCTCATATAACGCGGATTTGTTTAACGCGAAATTTCTGAGGAACCTAACCTCCGCGTTATACGAGGGTCAGGTGTAATACCTATTAAAAAGTAAGATTTTAAAATATTTCAAAAATTTGAACATAAATTTAAAACAATATATGATTGAAAATATAAGTAACAAAAAATAAAATATATATTAATTTTTATTTTCTTCTAAGTTCTACTTTTATTATATTGTTATAAAATTTTATAACAATTTTTCAACATAAATATATCAGACGTAATCCTACACCTTAAAATATTAAAAATGGGAACATAAACTACCTTTAATTCACACACAAAAAAATCACGTTGCAATCACACGTGATTGCAGCTGAATTATAAGTTATAATTTATAACTAATGAAGAATTTAAATAATAATTTTAAGTCAGTATTAAGTAAGATCTTTTAAGAAAGGGCTAAAAGGAAATTTAATAAAATTAATTGTAATAAAAAAAAAAAAAATTTAAAATAATAAAATTAATAGTAATTGTAAATGATAACAAAAAAAGGAATTTCATTTAATTAAAATCATAACTATATTTTTTTGAAATCACATTGGATCAGTGTATCTAAAACAACTTGCCAAACAATTTATATCATAGTCAACATACTTAATAACTAATTCATCGTACCACTTTTGCTACTCTCAACTTTTTCTATATTTTGTCTTCTTCTTACAAATAATTTTTAATAGAATCAATTTTAAAAAGATGTTCTTTGAACTATAATTACGAAGAATTGTAAATAGCAATATCGAAATTTTTATATTTAATTCCAAATATTTTTTGCTTTAATTTAAAGGAACGAGTTAAGACTCGAATCAGAATTATTTAAAATCTAAAGAAAATAAATTTTCTTTTAAAGTTTTAAATTTTTTAAAAAACAGTTATGCTGCGAATTTTATATGTTGTATGTTATAATATAGAACAGTGGGAAAGAGTTAATTCGATATAAGTTCATGTCAATTTTTTTTTTTTTTAATACATTTCTCTACCACATAAATGTGGACAGGAAATTACACAGCCTTTCCTATTCAGGCGTGGCTGTAAATGTCGTAAAGGGGAATAACTCTTACGACGTGTGTGGAATTCGATCGGTGTTTACAGCGCATTTTATAATTTTATACGCTGTTCCCCACTAGACCACCAAGGCCTCCCGTGCATATTAATTTCAAAATAATTAAAATTTTTTTAAATATATAAAATTAGGTATCTATTGTTAAAATTAAGCTAATCTAAAGTGTATTAAAATTAAGATTTTTCAAAATGTGTGAAAATTTAACTTTAATTAATGAAATAGTAATTGATTATGAACTTCATGGCATTATTGAGGCTTGGGGACTTTCAATTGAAACAATGGATTTTCTAGTAAACCAAAAAATTACTCCGGCAGTTTTAAAAGTTATGGATTTCAACAAAATCGACGACCTTTTTCAAGAGCAGCCGAAAGGAGAAAAGTTTTTATTTAAAGCGGGTTTACGCAATTGGCAATCTCAAATTGCAAGTTGAATTATACATTATAGTTAATTATTTTTTTATTAAAATATTTAAAAGGAATTACAATTATCTGATGCTACACGATCTATGAATTCACGAATAGAAAAATGGATTGAAGGCCAAAATTCAATGAAGAGTTCAAATTCAATTAGTTCTCCTTGCTTGTGAGACAAATTTTTTGGCTTTGATATGTCAAAAAAAAATCTTATACTCATATTGTAATTCTAGGAATTGCTTAGAAGAACAAAATAAAAATACAATTAACAATATTTTAAATGAAACATTACAAGGCCAGGTGTTTCTTGATTATTATAAATAAAATCAAAAATTGAATAAAGATCATTAGGTTAAACATTAATTATTTAATATCGAACTATGGGTAACATCGGAAATGTATAAAAAAATCTTCAACCCGATACACAGCAGAAATAATACAATGTCAAATCCCAAATGTAAAACACAGTGTATCTATAATACAATGTGTTTTGTTTTCAATTCCGATCGCCTTTAACACATTGTCTCAAATTAGTGTCAAATCAAACATTGTAGCGAGAAGACATACCTACATCTTAACGGAAAAAATTTTTATAACTACGAAATATAACTTATATAATATAAATATAAATTTTTATAACTATAGAAATTTTTTTAAAAAAATCAATTATAGTAGGCATTTTTATATTTATTTTCCATTTTTGAATGATTTTAAGTTGACTATCGCGCATTATTTCTTGCAATTTCGAACTAAGTGAATCGCAATTTTTATTAATATTTTTAATTTGTATAAAAAAAATGCACCATAAAAATGGATAAATATTTTAAACGACGTTCCAATAATCCACCTGAGGAAGAAGAAGAAGCAAGTAGTTCAACTCAATTAGAAAAGAAAAAACGGAATTGGAAAAAACTCTGCCGAAAATTTAATAATAAGTGGGAATTAGAATTTGCTGTGATGGAACAAGACCAAAAACCTGTATGTATATTATGTAATAAAAATTTCATCAACAAAGTGGACAGCTTAAAAAAGCATTATCAACAAATACATAGTGAGTTTGATAGGAAGTTTCCTATTGATAAACAATTAAGAGCTAACGAAATAAATCGGTTAAAGTCAAATTTAAATACGCAGCAAAACTTTTTTAAACGGTTTTTAACAACCTCCGAACTTGTAACTTTAGCCAGTTATAAAACGGCTTGGATTCTAGCACAAAAAAGAAAACCTTTTTCGGACGGCGAGTTAGTTAAAGAAATTATCCTGTCTGTTATTGAAATTTTACTCGAAAATTATGAAGAAAATGTGAAAAATGACATAATACAAAAAATAAAAAATATGCAACTAAGCCACCAAACTATTGCTCGTAGAATGCAAGACTTGATGGAAAATATCAATAGCCAATTGTTGCAACATTTAAAAAATTGTATATGTTTTTCTTTAGCACTGGACGAATCATGTGATATCCGAGATACTGCACAGTTAATTTTTTGGATACGTCTTGTATCAAATGACTTTGAAATATATGAAGAAATGTTAACAATTCGTGGAATGAAAGACTTTACCAGAGGTATAGATATTTTTAAAACTTTTGAAAGTGTCGCTCAAGATTTTCAATTAGATATGACCAAATTAGTATCCGTCACGACAGATGGTGCTCCAGCAATGCTTGGACAGAAATCTGGATTTGTAGGTATTTTGAAACAACAAACTAACGTATCTTTGGTAGCTTCATTCCATTGTATGATACATGTAGAAAATATTTGTGCTCAATTATCCAGAACTGAAATTTTTAAAAATGTGATGGATACAGTTGTTAAATTTGTTAATTATATTCGAAGTAATGCTATGAACCATCGTCAGTTTTTGGAGCTATTGAAAGAAATTGATGACACTGAATTCAATGATCTTGTGTATTTTACAAATGTTCGTTGGTTAAGCCGTGGAAAAGTTTTGCAACGATTTTCTTCACTGATTAATCCTATTGTACATTTCCTTGAAACAAAAGAAATGCTTACAAAATATTCTATAATCGAAAAAAATGAATGGCAATGCGACTTACAGTTTCTCACCATCATAACATTGCATATTAATGAGTTGAATTTAAAACTTCAGGGAAAAGAAAAGCTAATATGTGATCTAGCGCAGTATGTACGAGAATTTATGTCTAAGTTAAAACTTTTTGTAATTCACATGGAAAATCTTGATTTCACGCATGGAAAAATATAAAGAAGATTCTAATTTTAATAGACAGCGTTATGTTGGATGGTTGCAGGAACTGCAAGGAAAATTTGAAGATCGTTTTGTTGATATTGAAAAATTCAGACCGGCTTTCCAACTCATGCAAGATCCTTTCCATTTTGACATCACCAATTCCCAATTATGTTCAGATATCGCGAATACGCTAAGTTTGGACCGGCGTAACTTTGAATCAGATATGTTTTTGCTTCAAACCAGAACGATTATCATAGAAATTAATCTATGATAATCGTTCATAGTTTTATTAATGTTCGTATCATAGTTTTATTAATGTGGGCTCGCTTATTAAAATCAAATGAGTTTTTGGCACTGAACTCAGGTATTGCAAAGCTGTTGAGTATGTTTGGAACAACATGGGTGTGCCAATCCACATTTTCAGCTGTAAATATCATAAAATCAAAGTATCGATCCAATATTATTGTTAAAAATTTGGAGGCAGAACTAAAATGTGCAGTTAACGTGGGTTTTATACCAGATTTTAAGCGCATGGTTCAAGAAAAAAATTGCCAAACATCACATTACTATTTTTTGGAATTTCTTATCAATAATAACTTGTGAACTACAATATATATGTAATGAATTTAATAAAAAAAAACAATTTTTTTAATAAAATTTAATAAAAAAAACATATTTTTTATATTTATTTTTAATGTGGCGAATGAAATTATTTAAAAATAGCGATTGTGGCTACAATCGAATTTCTGTTGGACACCGCTGCTCTAGACTCTAGAGAGACATGAATAAAAATTTTGTGATGAAATTTTTTTTTAACCATTTCATGGATATTTCTTCCGAAAAAATAAGTACTTCAAACTGAAGTAAATTAAAGTATTTATTACAAAAAAGGAAAGACGCGCACAGCTTTACTTTTATTATTAAAAAATAAGAGAAAAATTAGAAAGTAGTTAAAAGTAGCATTTTATTCCTTGCAAAAGTCCATTTCACATTTCTTGCTAATAAAAGTAAAACAATTGTTATTTTAAAAATTATTTTTCTTGTTTATTAAATAATATTTAACTTACGTTGCGTATACATATATTATCAAAACACCAAAATAAACATAAAAAAAAAACATAAATGTCATTTCATATGTATTGTTCAGTCTTGTATCGAAAATTTTCTGTATACACATTTGTCGCGAAAATTGTGTATCAAACACAATGTCAAATGAATTCCGATCATGATACATTGTCTTTTTTTTTAGTATTTGTCACTTTTCAATTCCGATCATGATACTTTGTATTCGCAACGTTGTAAACACAATTCCGATGACGACCTATATGTCAAAACGTGTTTTGCTTCAGTCAACTGATTGTATAGATATACCAAATGAAATTGCAGATCGTTTTCCTACTGAAAATCCAGTAAGTATCATGTAGAATTACATTTTAGGTATGTATATTATATGAAATGTTATTTCATTTTAGATGGAGTATTATTCACTTTGTAGTGGAAAAAAAAGAGCTTCTGGAAAATTATTTTCTAGATATGACAATTTGTGCTTCAATACAAAATATCACAAAATGAGTGTGTGTATGTATGTATGAATAAAAGTGTATGAGTGTATGTATTCATGAGTGTATGAATAAAAGAAACTGTCTTGAAACTGTTCCAGATAATTCGTATTTTCAAAATGAAAAAGTCAAAAAATTATGCCAAAAATTAGTAAAAAATAACCAGCTTGAAGAAGTGGATTAATTAATGTTAGAACAAGAGGAAATATTAGGTTTATCTCATAGAGTCGGATTTAGTGAGGTCGACATGCAGGACATAAACGATTTAGTTAACCACAATAATGAAATGACGAATGGGAACCATTCCGTAATTTTAGAAAATTAAATGAAAATAGAAATGCTAATGTCACGTTATTTATTTGGAATGTAATGGTGAGTCTTCTAAACTCTCAAATGCCATTATAAGTCAAGGTTTAAATCTTTTGAACCAAAGCCTTAATTTATTTGCAGAATATGATACTGATTATGGAAGACTATTAAAATTTAAGGATGATATTGCCACTGCAATAAAAGCTTACGAGTTCATTTACGAAAAGAATAAAAATAAAACCCGTCAGTCAAACATTAAAGATTTTTTCAAACCTTAAAAAAATTTTATTCTGTTGCTATGTGTAAAGATGTGAAAATAATGCACATAATATATTTATTTATCAGTATATTGTGATTAGTCCACCGCAGCTATCTACATTGAGGAACTTAAATTCGAAAATTATATTGACAACCGAAGTGACGTATAAAAAACTTCAAAACGCCACCAAAAATAAGTTTAGTGAAGAATTTAATTAAAAAAACCACCAAAAATAAGTGTGTAGAGGAATTAAAAAAAGAGGAAAGAGGAAAAGAGGAAAAATATTGTGAATTGTGAAGTCATTTTAATATAAATTAATAATGTTTTTTTTTTTGAGTCATCAGATGAGAGTTCTTCCGACGATGAAAGAAAAACCCAAAGTAGGATAGAAGAGAATTAAGGGATTCAAATAATATATTTGAACTTCCAAAAAGAGAGTAAGAATGTTATTTAATATTTTGAATACATATATGTATATATAATAATCAAATTGAAAACTGTTCCTTTTTATAATTCTTCTAGGGCAGCAATCCCACCAATGTTGCAACTTTAAATTTAATGGCTAGCGGTGGTTATCAAATCAACGTTGGAACCAACAAAGTTTTAGCTGTTTTTTTAGACTGCCAAAATTCCTGAAGTCATCGGTGTAGTTGGTGGTACACATATACCAATTTTAAGACCGGATATGGATGAGCATGTGTTTTTCAACAGGAAGGGATTTCACAGTTTAAATTCCATGATAGTAAGTTTAAATGTAAGACTTTATTTTGCAAATTAAATTTATTGCACATTTTAGGTTTGCAATCATAAATATGCAATATTAGTGGTAGATTCATCTAGTGGTGGCGCTGCTCATGATTCGTCGGTTTGGAATAAGAGTAATGTCCATTGTTATTTGGAGGAGAGATATGAAGGAAATTGTGAAAGACTTCTTAGTAATATTTCTTTTGTTAAAATGTTTGTCACATTTTTCTTATTCGTATAATTTTATTTTACCTTGTAGGTGATAGTGGTTAGCCACCTCTACTCTGTCTATTAACGCCTTATAAAGCTGCATCAGAAAGAAGTTCGGAAAGTCATTTCAACTACGTTCATGCGAAAGCAAGGAGCGTAGTTGAAAGAACTATTGGCTTGTTGGGGATCGGTGGAGATGTTTGTCGATTGAGAGGAAACTTCTATATCAACCAGAAGTAGTAACCACTATAATCAATGCTTGTGCAGCGTTGCACAATATCTGTGTATACTTCAATACTGAAGTGAATAATGATATTGTTGCAAAAAATATTAATGAAGAAAGAAGGATGCATGAATACTCCTCTACATTCGCAGTAGATGTTAATGAGAGTAATTTACAACGAAAGGCTAAGATTATCCGCGAAAATATTAAAAATAATATATAATCTTCTTTCAAATTGATAATAATTTAAGTTTTTTGTTTTCTTTTAGAATTTTATTGCTTGAAGTGAATTATAGACGTTCCGTGAAATATCTGAATGGATATAAGAATGTATATATGTATATATTTTTATTTATTTATTTTTTTGTTCAATGAAGAATCTATATATGTATATGTTTTTATTTATTTATTTATTTGTTCAATGAAGAATCTATATAGATATGTAGGATGTCAACAATTAACAACGAACTCCAATGCTATAATTACCATAAGACAACATGATTATGACATAATTAACTAATCAACATGCGACAACATGAACCGTACGATAATGATGGGACAGAATGATAGCAATCATGGAAAAAAGACAAGAAGTTCATTCTGCATTAAGCCGTGGTACAGGATAGTTGTTTTAAAAAAGAAGTAAAACAGTTGTAAAGTGCACTAATTTTAATAATAATTCATAAGAATAATTGAAACTATTTAATATAAAATAATATTGAACCATAATAAAATATTAACTCGAAAAATTTAACGGTTTTTTTCAATTGTAATCCCACATGTATATATTTTTATTTATTTATTTTTTTGCTTAATGAATTAAAACATTTTCAATCAAAATTTATTTTTGTTAATTTTTTTAATATATGTACCTAGGTAAAATGTATTAAATGTTAAAATATATTAACAATATATTAGCACTATAATTTTTCGCGCTACCATGTCACAGCAAAGGTTTAAATTCTTATCCAATGTTCTTAGATTTCATGACAAAAAAACTAGGAGTGAACGTAGAGACACCGATAAATTTGCACTAATAAGACACTTTTGGAATAAATATGAGAAAAATTGTAAAAATTATTACACTCCTTACCAATATTGTACAGTTGATGAGCAACTACTCAGCTTTAGAGGTAAATGCTCATTTCGAATGTATATGCCAGCCAAGTCTGACAAATATGGGCTAAAAGTCGTGTCTCTACATGACGTACGTACATTTTTTATGTTAAGTGCCCTACCATATATTGGTAAAATAAATGACTGTATGGAAAATGATTCAGTGCCTTCTTATTATGTAAGAAAACTAAGTGAGCCAATTTATGGAACGAATAGGAACATTTAAGTAATTCACGCAGAATACTAATTATTAACGGTGAACCCGAAACATGGGTTGATCTCAAAGCCTCTCTTATCAGAAATCATAGTGATTCTAAAAAAACATTGATAGATAAAATAAGATCGTGTAGGTGTGATTCAACTATTGATAATTTTTTTCAAAAAATTAATACTCTATTAAGCAGACTAAACAACGCGTATGTTTTAAAAGATGGAGGTAATGCAAATGAAATCACAAGTCATTCCAGAATAGATCTACATAATTTAAACACGGTATACAAGAGCCGGTCAAACGTGTCCTTGTTTGTAGAAACCCTACAACATTAACCGAAGCACATAAAATAATTCAAGAAAATGTGTATTTAAATTATACGCATAATAAATCTAATAAAAATACTAATTTTAAAAATAACAGTAGGTCTTGTTCTTATAATAACTCTAACAACCATAGAACAAGCTTTAATAATAATGACAATAATACCGACTCTCTAGCAGTAAAAGTTATCGGTTCAATAATAATCGTAATTTTAACAATAATAACAATCACAGAAACCCAGAACCTATGGACATTGCTACTAACAATACTATATTACAAAGGAGATTGCCATCAAATTTAATTGTAAATACCCAAGGTAGACAACACAGTTACAGAAATAGTCAAAACTACCCGTCCAATAATAGTCAAAACTGTCGATCAAATAATAATAATAAAAATAATAAATTATTAATTACAAATAAAGCAAGTATTTCCTAAATAGAAACGAGGAGAATTATGCGAATCAATGTTATAATGTTAAATTTTTAGAAATTTTTAATAGTGAAATACGACAACAATGTCGGAAAAAAGTTTTGCGATCCACATCATCTTAAACGATGATGACATGGCCAAATTAAAATCACTTTTATATTCGTATAAGGAAATATTTCAAAAAGATGGTGATCATTTATTCAGGATCATGGTGATCAGGAAATGGTGATCAGGAAATATTTCATGAAGATGGTGATCATTTATTATTTACGAATATAATTAAACATAGAATAATAACCAAGAATGACATTCCTATTTATAATAAATTGTATAGATACCCCAAAATCCTCCACGATGAAGTGGAAAAAGAGATCGAGGAAATGCTGGAACAAAAAATAATTGTTCCAAGCAACAGCCCATATAATTCTCCTATATGGGTGGTGCCAAAGAAAGTAGATAACAGTGGACAGCAAAAATGGTGTATAGTTGTCGACTATCGAAAACTAAATGATCAAACGATAGACGACTTATTCCCAATTCCGAATATGGAAGACTTATTCGACAAATTAGGAAAATGCAACTACTTCACCACGTTAGATCTAGCAAAAGGCTTCCATCAGATCGAAGTCGATCCCCGTGATACAATGAAGACAGCATTTTCGACCACTCATGGTCATTATAAATTCACAAGAATGTCGTTCGAACTTAAGAACTCTCCAGCGAATTTTCAAAGATTAATTAATTATATCCTTAAAGAATACATAAATAGGACTTGCGTCGTGTATTTAGACGACATTCTTATATTTGCCAAAAGTTTTAGTGAACATTTAGTATCAATTCGTAAAATTTTTCAAAACTTAAAAGAATTTAATCTAAAAATACAAATTGACAAATGCCACTTTGCTAATGAATCCAGAAAATTTTTGGGGCACATAGTAACTAACAATGGCATTAAGCCTGATTAAAATAGAGTAGAAACGATTAAACTAATGAAATTACCAAGGAATATAAAAGAGATAAAGCAATTCTTGGGGATCACAGGGTATTACAGAAAATTTATCAAGGATTACTCTAGAGTAGCCTACCCCCTAATCAAGTATTTGGAAAAAAAGGAACATAAATCGTATGATCATAAGACAACACCGTTAAATGAACGTTAAATCTAAATTATGGTAATAAAGAAAAGCTCGTAACCAAAATTATACTAAAAAAATGTCAAAATCTCATTACAGTTAATGACAATTCGAATTTGTTAGAAATAATGAAGAGGGTCTTAATCGATAAAGAATTAATTACAAGAATATAGAACAGTTTAAAGCTGGAAAGACTTTAAAAAAATTAAACGAAGAAGAAACATACGATTATCCAATTGATGATGTTAATGACGTCGAGAGTAACAATTACACATCTATTAATAGCCAGATTGATCGTTATATACTTAAAAACGCTGAATTCAAATTTTGTATATGCGTTACTCAAAAGCATGTTTTAGGATTTTGTCCATTTAAGTTTGGAATATCGTTTCTTTCGACTCATAAAATTTCATCTGTACTAGCTCATTTATCCTAGCTTAAGTGTGAAGATAATTTAGCTGGACAATTTATTAGTCAAGAAGTGAATACCGATCATAGTTATTCAAAAAATAAAAACATAAATCCTCTTAAACCTGATAAAACTGACGACGATATTAATGATATAGTTGAACAATTACTTAAATTTAATAGTCTTAAAAAATTATCAAAACAAAATGAATAATATATTTCATTGCACTGTTGAAATGTTAGTTATTTTAATTTTAAAATTAAGAATTAGATTTACTTATGAATATGTCGTTGAAAGAGATAGTACTATAGATTAAAGTAATACGAATACTAATAAAAATATTAATAATATTTTAAATATAAAATTATCAATATTTACGTTTAAGCGTTTGTATGACTTAGAAAGTTATGTTCATACATCGAATTATGAATCCCATTATAATCAGTCTTATTTAAAATTTCATGATGTGCAGCATAATTTAATGTACATCGGTTCTTCTAGAATATTAAATGATTCTACAATAAACATTCAGTTATTATTAACTGAAGAATTATTAAAATAATTTGATTCATTCAGAACAGGTGTTGGTACTGATGTTCAATTACCAACAAACGTTACAGTTATAGATGATTTAACTGTAAATGCCACGTCTATTAATGATAAAGAGTTATCTAATAATATTTAATATTTATATTTGGACAACATATTACTTATTAAACTTAAAGATAGAAAGAATTAAACTTAAAGCAAATAGAATTTATAGAATATAAGGATAAAACTGTAACGTATACAACTCTAGTTATAAGTATTGTAACTACTTTTGCTATCATAATAATTTTAGTCAAAATCTTAAAAAAAAATACATAAACTTATTACCACTAATGTTGAACTAAACGATCAATCATAATTGCAATTAAAAAAAATTAAGAAAGTTTCAAAAGATCTCGATCCATTTGCAGAGACTGCAAACTCTTAAAGAAGGAGGTGTAACATAAGAAAAAAACTGTCTGGCTGACAAAAACCGCATACACAGCAGTTTTATCACTTGAATTTATCGTTTAGGTACTGTATTAAAGGTAGGATGTATAAAATGCATGTTTATACGATCACGTTGCAATCCGCGTGTTTAAATAAACATGCTTTAGAAATAAGAACATTAATATTCGTTCTATAGTTTGTCTTCTAAGCGATAAGTACTATTGCTACAAATAAATAAATCTTTTGTAACATTCATCGAGCTCGGTTATCTTTCTTTTCCTTTGAGAATCATAGTTTGCATTTTTATTTATTAGTAATAAAATATTTTAATTTTTGTTAAAAAAGAAATAAATTAAGTGTTAAATAAAATGAATTTTCAAGAACGAAGAACCGAGTTTTGTTTATAAAGAGGAGGCATAAAATAGGATAAAATATTACTATCCTACACGTGGGAGCTCAACCGGGATCCACAAATTCAGCCATTTTTTTTTATCAAAGTATCCAGCAATATTATCAGATTTATTCATCAAAATATCTAGTAATATTAGAATTAAAAAAAATACTCATCAAAGTATCCAGCAATATTATCGGATTTATTATCAAAATATCCAGTGATATTACAATTAAAAAAAAAAAAAAAAATACTCATCAAAGTATCCAGCAATATTATCGTATTTATTCATCAAAATATCCAGTAATATTACAATTAAAAAAATATACTCATCAAAGTATCCAGCAATATTATCGGATTTATTCATCAAAATATCCAGTGATACTACAATTAAAAAAAAAAAAAAATTATCATCAAAGTCTCCAGCAATATTATCGGATTTATTCATCAAAATATCCAGTAATATTACAATTAAAAAAAAATACTCATCAAAGTATCCAGCAATATTATCGAATTTATTATCAAAATATCCAGTGATATTACAAATTAAAAAACAAGTAAATGTAACAGTAAGTCTATGCAACCGACTTATTAATACCCTACACCTGAATAATTCGAATTAAATTAACAATCCATAAGTGTTTTTGGCAGTGCTTGAACTTCTTCCCTTTTCTGTCTTATTCAACTCGAATTTCAAGAACGTAAAAGAGGTATCTGCTTGGGATATTCTTGACACCCACCCCTTGTATAAAATTTTAAGTTTCTATCTTAATTATTTTCGAAGATTGGTAGTCCTTGGGATGTTTGTGTCAGCTACCCGAATTGCCACTCCAATTCATCGAATCCATCTCAGGAACATAAAGAAAACTTGCCAGAACACCATTCTATTAAATTTAAAAGTTCTACTTTTGTTGGTTTTGGAGATATACTCGTTGCTCTTGTGCTCGTCCGGAAGTTTCCAAAATACGAACCCATGGTTCAAATTCTTTCAAATGTCAGTTTCCAATTTTACAGAAAAGGAAACATAACAGAACACCTTTGTACTAAAAATAAAAGTTCTATCTTTGTTGGTTGTGGAGATATACTCGTTTGATCTGGGGCTCGTCCGGAAGCTTTCAAGATTTGAACCCATGGACCAAATCCTCACAAATTTCAGAAACATAAATCAAACATGAAGGAACACCATTCTGCCTAATTTAAAGGTTATATCTTTGTTGCATTTGGAGATAATATCATTTGCTCTGAGGCTCGTTCGGAAGCTTTCAAAATCCGAACCCAAGGACCAAATCCTCTCAAATTTCAGAGGCCTAAATCATACATGAAAGAACACCATTATGCCAAAAGTAAAGGTTATATATTTGTTGTTTTTGGAGATAATCTCATTTGCTCTGGGGCTCGTTCGGAAGCTTCCAAAATCCAAACCCATGGACCACATCCTCTTAAATTTTAGAGACATAAATCAAACTGGAAGAAACATCATTATAAAAAATTTAAAGGTTCTATCTTTATTGGTTTTGGAGATAATCTCGTTTGCTCTGGGGCTCGTTCGGAAGTTTCCAAAACCCGAACCCATGGACCAAATCTTCTCACATTCCAGAGACTTAAATAAAACATGAAAGAACACCACCCTGCCAAATTTAAAGGGTATATCTTTGTTGGTTTTGGAGATAATCTCATTTGCTCTGGTGCTCGTTCGGAAGCTTCCAAAACCAAACCCATGGACCAAATCCTCTTAAATTTCAGAGACATAAATCAAACACGAAAGAACACCATTGTACCAAATTCAAAGGTTCTACCTTTGTTCGTATTGGCTATAATCTCATTTGCTCTGCGGCTCGTTGGGAAGCTTCCAAAATTCGAATCCACGGTTCAAATTCTTTCAAATTTAAACCCATGGCCAAATCCTCTCAAATTTCAGAGACTTAAATCAAACATGAAAAAACACCATTCGGCCAAATTTAAAGGTTATATATATGTTGTTTTTGGAGATAATCTCATTTGCTCTGGGGCTCGTTCGGAAGCTTCCAAAATCCAAACCCATGGACCACATCCTCTTAAATTTTAGAGACATAAATCAAACTGGAAGAAACATCATTATAAAAAATTTAAAGGTTCTATCTTTATTGGTTTTGGAGATAATCTCGTTTGCTCTGGGGCTCGTTCGGAAGTTTCCAAAAGCCGAACCCATGGACCAAATCTTCTCACATTTCAGAGACTTAAATAAAACATGAAAGAACACCACCCTGCCAAATTTAAAGGTTATATCTTTGTTGGTTTTGGAGATAATCTCATTTGCTCTGGTGCTCGTTCGGAAGCTTCCAAATCCAAACCCATGGACCAAATCCTCTTAAATTTCAGAGGCCTAAATCATACATGAAAGAACACCATTCTGCCAAAAGTAAAGATTATATCTTTATTGGTTTTGGAGATAATCTCATTTGCTCTGGGGCTCGTTCGGAAGCTTCCAAATCCAAACCCATGGACCAAATCCTCTTAAATTTCAGAGACATAAATCGAACGGGAAGGAACACCACCCTGCCAAATTTAAAGGTTATATCTTTGTTGGTTTTGGAGATAATCTCATTTGCTCTGGTGCTCGTTCGGAAGCTTCCAAATCCAAACCCATGGACCAAATCCTCTTAAATTTCAGAGGCCTAAATCATACATGAAAGAACACCACCCTGCCAAATTGAAAGGTTATATCTTTGTTGGTTTTGGAGATAATCTCATTTGCTCTGGTGCTCGTTCGGAAGCTTCCAAATCCAAACCCATGGACCAAATCCTCTTAAATTTCAGAGGCCTAATTCATACATGAAAGAACACCATTCTGCCAAAAGTAAAGGTTCTATCTTTATTGGTTTTGGAGATAATCTCGTTTGCTCTTGGGCTCGTTCGGAAGTTTCCAAAAGCCGAACCCATGGACCAAATCTTCTTACATTTCAGAGACTTAAATAAAACATGAAAGAACACCACCCTGCCAAATTTAAAGGTTCTATCTTTGTTGGTTTTGGAGATAATCTCATTTGCTCTGGTGCTCGTTCGGAAGCTTCCAAAACCCAAACCCATGGACCAAATCCTCTTAAATTTCAGAGACATAAATCGAACGGGAAGAAACATCATTGTACAAAATTTGAAGGTTCTATCTTTGTTGCTTTTGGAGATAATCTCGTTTGCGGAGATTATCTCCAAAAGCCCGGAATCATTCGGAAGCTTCCAGAATCCGAACCCATGGACGGATTTTGTCCAGATTCGAACTTAGCCTTTCTTTCGTAATTAGTAACCTACTATATAAATTTCATCAAGATAGCATCATTATTTTTTGAGTTATCGTGCGTACGGACGGACGGACGGACATCGCTAAATCGACTCCGGCGGTGATCCTGATTCAGAATATATATACATGTCTATACCTAACTCGCTTCCTTTTGGTGGTTACAAACACCATACCAAAGTTAATATACCCTATACTTTAGGTGTAGGGTATAAAAAAAAAAAAAAAAATACTCATCAAAGTATCCAGCAATATTATCGGATTTATTCATCCAAATATCCAGTGATATTACAATTAAAAAAAAAAAAAAATACTCATCAAAGTATCCAGCAATATTATCGGATTTATTCATCAAAATATCCAGTAATATGACGATTAAAAAAAAAAATACTCATCAAGTATCCAGTGTCCAACCCAGCATACTCATCAAGTATCCACATTTAATCAAGATTCCACAAATTGTGATCGGCTACACAAATTCCACCATTTTTTAGTCAGATGTTCAACAAGTGTACAACAATTATACTGGATTTATTCACTAGAGTGTCCATATAATTCATCACAATTTCAACTAAAGTAGTTATCATTCAGAGATATCAACTTCACCATTCAACCAAGTAGTAATTACGAGTAAAAACAATATAAATTTGAAAATTAATATAAGTTTTAACAAACAAAATAAAATTGAAGAACTAAGATAAGTTCAATTATTTTTTGAAATTTTCTTAACTTACTTAAAATACTTAAATAATAAGGAAGTTAAGGGATCAATTGATAATTTAATAAATATATGTGTTTCTATTTCTGAAAATGCGAGTAGAAATGAAATTTCAATTAGCTTCAGAGATACAGTATTGGCTGATTTAGATATTCTTAAAGGTAAAATGGACGGAATTCAAGATTTTATAAAAAATCACAGTAATTCTCAACTAAATGAATATAAATTGGGTGAAGTAAATCACCTAAGTCATTGTTCGATAAATTAAATGAAAAGGATAGCGCTGAGTTAGGCAAACTTAAAAAAACAACAAGGGAAATGGAACAATATTATAGAAGTTCTTGATCCACCAGATGTTATAAGAAAGCCAGAATTTAACGTAAGAATTTCAAATGTCAGCGTTAACACAACAAAAGCAAACTGGTCAAATTCATAAGAAGCAAGTTAAAATGCGATGATATTCACTGCAAATTAATAACACCGAAGTGGCTGAAGTATAAACCGAAATATCACACTTTTAAGGTTAGTGTACCGGAATCAAAAGTGAAACTAATTAAAAACAGAAGCTTGTGGCCGATAGGGACCAATATAAGCAGTTTTAAAAATGGAATGGAATTCTAATTTATATACAAACACACAACATTCAATAAACACAAAACATTCAAAAAATATTAAAACAAACACTAAATATTTATAACAATAGGAATTTTGATTTGCATAAAATTAATAAAACAAAAAATAAACACATCAGAAAAAAAAACACTAATTTGAAAAATAGCCATAATAACAATAATAATAATAACAATATTTTAAATTCAAACAAAACACTAGCCATTTTATTAAATCAAACACCAGTTAAATTTTAAAACATTTTGCCTCCGTCTAACTTAGTTACTAATTCACTAAATAAGCCAGATTTAAATTTAGGTTCCAAAATAGAGATTCCAGTTAGTAGTACAAGTTCAAGTATAATGACTAACACAATGTGCAATTGAATCACGTCTACAAATTGAAATTTAATTATTACAACAACTCCAATAATGTCTAAACATAAATATCCTAACTTCAAGTAGGAAGAAACAATTATTGTTGGTACTCCACGCACACAAATTTCAAATATTAACTGCAATACAACTTCATATATTGATACTCCAATTGCATTTATTTCAACTCCGAAATTAATTTATTTGGTTTTTTTGGTTAAAATAAAATTAATTTGTTTATTTGGTTTGATAAATTTTTTATAATGAGTTCAGAATTATTTATGAAAATTTCCGGTTAAAAAATATATAGTGAGTTAATTTATGTTTTAGAACAAAAACAATTAATTATGAAGAATAAATATTATAAGCAGGAATTAACATATAAATATCTTAATAATTCTCTTAGAAAATCAAAAAACTATTAAAATCATAATTATACATCTCAAGAAAGTGTTTTTGAGAAGCTAAAGCTGTTGCATAGCATTAAAAATGATTGTCTTAATACTGCTAATGTTTTGGTATCAGTGCTATCATATGATATCAGTGATACTCGAAAAATATTCGAAAATTCAGTGATTAAGTAGTTTTTCTTAGTAAATCTGTTTAACGTAAGAATTTAAATATTTATTTTATGTTAGCAATCAAGAAGCAGCAAAAAATCTACATTGTCACAAATTAAAAAGAGGTTTTAGATACTTAGTTGGTAAAACATTTTTGGATTCGCATTGAAGTCATTGAAGCATTTTAAATGGAATCTATTTGGAATGCTTTTGGGAAAACATTGCAAAACCATAATTTTGTCCCTTTTTACAGAGCATGTATAATCGAGAAAAAGTTGAATTATTGCATTTTCTCGTCCGAAAAATGGTTAAAATAATAAAAGAAAATATAAAGTCAGATCAAGGACGATATTTGATAGATGGAACAGTTGTTCCAAAAGGTTAATTTAAGCAATTATCGGTAATATATATTGAATATTTTCAACAGGTATATAGATTTATTTTCAATCCCTATGAGTAATGTATTTCTTGGCGGTATGAAATTCCTTCGACGGAATTAATTTCGATTTCAAAAAATGAAATAACTTCGACTAAAAATATTAGTTTTTTGTCGAACTTATTTCATTTTCAAAATCGATTAAAAAATGAAATAAGTTCATTTTCAAAATCGATTAAAAAATGAAATAAGTTCGATAAAATTAAAATATTAAATTAATTAAATATTCTGTAAAAATATTCCATCTAAAATGTTTCCTAATTCAGAATCTCACATACATATGTGAATGTATATATATGTGAATGAAATTACCAATAGCTGTAGCAGGACACGCATTGTATTGATTCATTGAAATTCAATTTTTTTAATTTCAAATTCAGTTTTTTAAATTTAAAATTCAACTTTATTATACTTAATATACATATATATATATATATTATTTCAATCTACTTGTTATAAATACATAATAAGTGATAATTTATGGAAACAAAAGCAATTGTAGGTGTAGAATTGGAACGATCAAGCTTCATTGTTCCAGTCATTACTATAATCTTTAAGATTCTTATACAAAAATGTAATCTTTAATGTATTTTTTTTTCTATAACTTGAAAAAGAGAGCAAACAACGTACCTAACAATGCCAAGTTCAACATTTCTTTGTGGGGGAGCACTTTCACTGTCCAGAAGGATTATGGCTATTCCTTTGATTTGAATAGAACTGTGTATGATAGAGTTCAAAGCATTAATTTGAATAGTATTAAACAATTTGTCGAAAACAATGCAACGATTAACATTAGCAACGCTCCCAAGACATTTAACGGATGAGCCCGAACCTTCTTGTTCTGGATTGCCAAAACGACGTCAAGTCCGCAAAGAAAGCAATGATGATGATGCCATGGATGATTTTGAGCCAGACTCAAAATACTTATATATTATAAGTATTTCAGAATAAATAAAAAAAACTTTCATTTTAATTTGCTCTTACAATTTGCGTGTCTTTGATGTTAATTTGATGTACACTGATAGTAACAATTAATCTTTGCGCATGTTTTTATAAAAGTGTGCATTTGATCTGCTAAAAGTTTAAAAAACAATTTGAAATTAAAAAACGTTAAGTTGACCGGAAAAACCTATATTATGCACTTTTGAAAAAATAAAATTGCCCATAAGGTTGTTTGTTGTTTATTTTGAAAAGCAGTGGTTAAAAAAGGTTAGCTATAATTATTTACTTATTATATATTTATTACATATTTCTATACTTTCGTAGAATGTAGATAATTTGATTACCTATGTATATTACATTATTATTTGTTATAGGAGAACCCTAAGACAATATCAATTTTTAAGTAAGAGACGCGAACGACATTAGCGGTAGAGGCTTATAATGGTGTTCTTGGACAAATATAATAAATAAAGGCAATTTTTTCAAATTTGTTTAAAAACTAAGAGAAGAGGAGTTTCATAAAGGAAAAAAATTTGAAACATTAGTTGAAAGTGGTGGTTCTTTTGGAGCAGAAAAGAGGAAAAGAGTTGATAATGAAAGAAGCTTCAAAATTAACGAAGCAAGCTGTTTACTGAAAAACAAAAAATTACTCCAATGGAATTTTTAAATCAACTAATCGTAAAGGTAAGGTAAAGTTGCAGCAAAATATCTTTCGATTCGCATTGAAGTCATTGAAGCATTTTAAATGGAATCTATTTGGAATGCTTTTGGGAAAACATTGCAAAACCATAATTTTGTCCCTTTTTACAGAGCATGTATAATCGAGAAAAAGTTGAATTATTGCATTTTCTCGTCCGAAAAATGGTTAAAATAATAAAAGAAAATATAAAGTCAGATCAAGGACGATATTTGATAGATGGAACAGTTGTTCCAAAAGGTTAATTTAAGCAATTATCGGTAATATATATTGAATATTTTCAACAGGTATATAGATTTATTTTCAATCCCTATGAGTAATGTATTTTTTGGCGGTATGAAATTCCTTCGACGGAATTAATTTCGATTTCAAAAAATGAAATAACTTCGACTAAAAATATTAGTTTTTTGTCGAACTTATTTCATTTTCAAAATCGATTAAAAAATGAAATAAGTTCGATAAAATTAAAATATTAAATTAATTAAATATTCTGTAAAAATATTCCATCTAAAATGTTTCCTAATTCAGAATCTCACATACATATATATAAATGTATATATATGTGAATGAAATTACCAATAGCTGTAGCAGGACACGCATTGTATTGATTCATTGAAATTCAATTTTTTTAATTTCAAATTCAGTTTTTTAAATTTAAAATTCAACTTTATTATACTTAATATACATATATATATATATATATATATATTATTTCAATCTACTTGTTATAAATACATAATAAGTGATAATTTACGGAAACAAAAGCAATTGTAGGTGTAGAATTGGAACGATCAAGCTTCATTGTTCCAGTCATTACTATAATCTTTAAGATTCTTATACAAAAATGTAATCTTTAATGTATTTTTTTTTCTATATCTTGAAAAAGAGAGCAAACAACGTACCTAACAATGCCAAGTTCAACATTTCTTTGTGGGGGAGCACTTTCACTGTCCAGAAGGATTATGGCTATTCCTTTGATTTGAATAGAACTGTGTATGATAGAGTTCAAAGCATTAATTTGAATAGTATTAAACAATTTGTGGAAAACAATGCAAAGATTAACATTAGCAACGCTCCCAAAAGACATTTAACGGATGAGCCCGAACCTTCTTGTTCTGGATTGCCAAAACGATGTCAAGTCCGCAAAGAAAGCAATGATGATGATGCCATGGATGATTTTGAGCCAGACTCAAAATACTTATATATTATAAGTATTTCAGAATAAATAAAAAAAACTTTCATTTTAATTTGCTCTTACAATTTGCGTGTCTTTGATGTTAATTTGATGTACACTGATAGTAACAATTAATCTTTGCGCATGTTTTTATAAAAGTGTGCATTTGATCTGCTAAAAGTTTAAAAAACAATTTGAAATTAAAAAACGTTAAGTTGACCGGAAAAACCTATATTATGCACTTTTGAAAAAATAAAATTGCCCATAAGGTTGTTTGTTGTTTATTTTGAAAAGCAGTGGTTAAAAAAGGTTAGCTATAATTATTTACTTATTATATATTTATTACATATTTCTATACTTTCGTAGAATGTAGATAATTTGATTACCTATGTATATTACATTATTATTTGTTATAGGAGAACCCTAAGACAATATCAATTTTTAAGTAAGAGACGCGAACGACATTAGCGGTAGAGGCTTATAACGGTGTTCTTGGACAAATATAATAAATAAAGGCAATTTTTTCAAATTTGTTCAAAAACTAAGAGAAGAGGAGTTTCATAAAGGAAAAAAATTTGAAACATTAGTTGAAAGTGGTGGTTCTTTTGGAGCAGAAAAGAGGAAAAGAGTTAATAATGAAAGAAGCTTCAAAATTAACGAAGCAAGCTGTTTACTGAAAAACAAAAAATTACTCCAATGGAATTTTTAAATCAACTAATCGTAAAGGTAAGGTAAAGTTGCAGCAAAATATCTTTCAATATAATGAAATTGAACTAAATATTTTCCGCCAGCATTTTAAAGAATAATAGAAAGTGTAAATCAAGTAATAAACGCTTCCCATTCGAACATTTCAAAATTTTTAGTCCTCAAAGTCCTCAAAAATTGGTTGATACATCTTCTATAATTCCTTTGTTTTTACATTTTCTAAATATTATTTCTTTTGATGAGTATGATGAAATTGATCAAACATTTCGAACTCTAAAAAGTATCGCAATATCTAAGGACTTGGCAAAAATATGTAATATTATTCAATTTTGGTCGCAAGTTTCAAAAATTAATGTTTCCCATTTTAATTAAATTTATTTCACATATATTCTGTTTACCGTATTATTCCGCAACGGTCGAACGAATATTTTCAGTAATAAATTTGAATAAAAACAAAATAAAACACAAAAACGTTGGAAGGAATTTTATACTCCAAACGATTATTTGATGATTCTCATTCTAATTGTTTTGATTTCAAAATGAATAAAAATTATTTGCAGCTTTTTTCTCACATGTGTTAAAAAAAATATCTGAATTTTTATGTTTTTGTTTTAATATTTTTTGTTTTTGTTTAAATGTTGATGTTGATATGTTGATGTTTAAATTTGAATTTTGATTTTTGTTTGAAATAAATAATAGGTCTGTTTGGTATGTGAAAAGTTTTTAAAACTTTTTAAAATTTTAAAAAGAAAATATATTGATGGATAAAGAGAGAAAAATGTGACGTCACGATGACGTACGCATTTCCCCTTATTTTAAAGTTTTAAAAAGTAAAATTTTCAACTTTTCAAAAAAATGGAAAGTGTCGAAAGTGTCAAATTATACATATCAATAACAACAAAGATTATAGTTGTGGATGGATAAGGTAAGTTTTATTGGCTGCAAAAATAAATATTAATTCAAATTTCAGGATTACATATCAATAAACAAAACTGCAAGTAGTTCAATTCTAAATTAATTATCGAGGTAAGACTTTATTTATTTTTATACTAAATATTAAGTTCCATTTCAGGATTTTAAATAAACATACAAACTTGAATTGAAATAAATTTGGTAAATTAAAATGGAAAATATCGTGGTTGAATGTTTCCCAAATACGTTTGCGAGGCTACAAAATGGTGGTTAATTATGAAATATGATTAGAGCTAAAAGTTAGATAGATATAGCCCATTACAGACAAAGACGCGTGAATAGGAACCTTGATTCGAATCTTTGTATTTGTCTGAACAAAGACCACAAGTCTCGATAAGCAGGATCGACCAAATAGTGACTAATAAAAGAATATCTTGGGTAATAAACTCCTTTGAGCTGTACAAAGCCCCACGACCAATTTATAGAGCTTCAGGATTTCCTATAATAACTGGTTCAACTGAATAGCTTTCGATGCGACGAATCAAGGTCATTCGATCATAGAGAAATTCTGTCTATGAGTACTAATTTGAAAAGAGGAATAAATATAACCTTTTAAGCACTAAGGATTTTTCCAAGTGAACCTGATTATATTGAAGAGATAACATCTCAAGTTAGGAAAGCTCAAAATTCACAATTTAATGAGCCAGTTGCAAATGCGTCTGCTGTAGAATGTGAAGGTGATGAGAATGACTACACCTTACTTGGTATGTAAACAAAAATATTATGTTCTTAAGTTAGTTTATACAACATAATTTTATATTTTAAGAACAACCTAACGAAGAGGATTCCAGCAAGACATTTGATTTGATCGAAGAGCATTCCAGCAAACACATTTGAAACAACCACAAAATTACTTTTAAATTTGTACCTTGATTTCTTTCCAAAGGTAGGGAAAACCGCCAAACTAAAAAGTAAGAAAAAAATGTGGCAACTAATTCAAAAAACCTTGGAAGAAAACGGGTAAATTTTACAATAAAGATAAAAATATTTATTATATATAATATTGATTTTTAGCTATAATTTCACCATCAACCAAATAGAACAAAAATTTAGGTCTTTGGAGAGGAAATATAAAATAGCAAAAATACATAATAATAAAACGGGGAACAATAAGATGATTTGTGCATATGAGCAGTATAGTTAGAGACTTTTTATTTTAATAAAAACAGTAAAAATTCTTTATTTTTAGAGAACTTGATGAAATATTTGCACAAAAACCAAACGTTTTCCAAGAATATGTGCTAGACTAGACGAAAATGCTGGGACATCTAATTTGAACAGAGGTGCGGAAATTGTAAATAAGACTTCATCATCTTCAAATTTAGGTTGCACAATTTTATAGTTTTCGATCTATGTTACTTTTGTAATGCTTTTTTGTAATTTAATCTTAGATGTTCCAGTTTCAAAGGAAAAAAACAAATTAATACAAATAGAAACAAATCAAGATACTCTCGAGTTCCGAGAAACAATACTCAAATATTTGGAAAAATCGGACTCGAGAAAGGAGAAACTTTTCCAAGAAAAGTTAAAACAAGCAGAAGAGAAGAGAATCATTGAAGAGGAAAAAAGAAATTATAGACAAAAAAAAATTGGAAATGCTCCAAACACTAATAAATATGAATAAAAAGTAAATTAATTAATTTTTTATTTAAGACAATTCTTTACAAATAGTATTTCTGATATGTTTTCCCTTTCGACTATCTCCAATATCTGTAAAGGTGTCATTTACAATTTCTTCTGGTTCTGGCTCATAAACCATCTCTAATTCTAAATCGTCTTCATCACACAAATTGTGCAGAACGCAGCAAGCTCTAATGAAATGACACAATTTTTTTATTCCTTTCAATTTGCAGTAATATAACTGCCTAAAACGTTGTTTTAGAACACCAAATGCATGTTCAATCTTTACTCTGCAAGAACTAAGCTTTTTATTATAGTTTATTTGAGCTGTAGTTAAATGGCCATTATCTCTGTAAGGAATCATCAAGTAGTCCATGCATTTATATGCGGAATCGCCCAAAATGTAATATTCTAAAAATTAACGAAAATTAATATACATATATCCTCCATATGTCATCTACCTCCACACAAAACATTTAGTTTTGGGTATATAAAAGAATTTTGAAGTACCCAATTATCATGACTTGAACCAGGAAATCCCACAAAAACAGATATAAATTTCCTTTTGTCATCACAAATTCCTTGTAAAACTAAAGAAGTATTGCCTTTACGATCAATATAGTCGTCCTTCTTGTGTTTTGGAGGATCAATAATAATATGAGTTCCATCAATTGCACCTAAAATTTTATAAACGTATATTAAAACGTTGTACACTTTCGGGAAACCTGTTTTATTAAAGAAAAACTCACTAGTTTCTATTTTTTTAGCTTCTGTTGGCCATGTGACAATTTCTGGTGCAAGATTACTTATAAAATTCGTAAGGCTAAAAGGCTAAGATCCTATGTTACTTCATCTTATGTCAGTTTTTCTTGCATGTGCATTTTGTGAAACATCTTATGTTGACATTCGATGATTATAGATTAGAAAATTTAACAATAATAAAATTTGTAAAATATCTTAACTCTATATAAGATGCTTTTACATAATTTTTAATTGCCTGATATTAAAATTTTGATAAAAATCTTAAATAGATATAAGATGATTTTCCTAGTGCATTAGCTCTCAATTTGTTGAACATAAGTATTTGTTAGTTAAATTGCATAAGCATTTTTTCTAAATTAGAAAATGAAATCCATTCATGTAACGGAATTGATTATGACATAATATGAAATGAATGAAAATATTCAGTTTAAATCGTCCAATTCTTAAAGTTAAAAGTCAAAATACGATATCTAGTGACGCTGTTTAACACTAATCTATTCCCACTGACATCTAAAATTAGAGATCTGACATATCAATTATTATTATAGCACATAACGATTTGTGAATGTAAACAAGAAGGTCGAAGAAAGAAAATATTTATTTTTATATTTTTAAAGGCAATAAATAAGTTTAATGGAAACAGAAAGAAAGGTATTAATTGTTTTATAATTATTCGAAGAACATAAATTAATATATATTTTAACAATAAGGCAATAAAATATGGCAGAACAACAACATATAAAAAATTTAAGGTGCCACTTAGAACAATACTTTGGCTGTAGTAAGAGGCCACTGATTGTTGGAAAAGAGTTGGTGGATGCAGAGTGGATCTTTTCTATTGGATTTGATCCACAAAAAAATGAAAGGGTCATCGGATTAGTTGTGCAGACATCTGCAATGAAAGCTACACCACATGAAGTGCAAATGTACAACTTAAAAAAAAATGTTTCGAACTGGAAGTGCATTTGTAGTTGTAAAGCTGGAGAAGGTGACAAATGCAAGCACATTGCAGGTTGTCTTTTGCTAATAGTCGAGTAAGTTTTTGTGTTCTTATATTAGTATCAAACATTTATCTATAATATTAATAATGTGTATGTATTTCTATTTACACAAATTATTTTTATATTTAGTAATCCAGTGTTAGATCCAATTAACTGTACAGAGAGGAAACAAAGATGGGGGAAAATGAAAGGTGACTTTGTTTCACAATTCAATGGAAAATGTGTAAAAGATATGTGCCATTTGCAAAGAAAATTAAAAATTCAACCTCTAGATCCACCAAAGGCTGTTGAAGAACAAATTTTTTTCATATATCTTGAAGGTAGGAATCTGAAAATAATCATATTGATATACATTTTTGTAATATATATTTAATTTTAGCTGGTTCAAACTCTGAAATAGACAAATACATTAATAAAGAAAGGACCAAGCTAATAGACCAACCAAAAACATGTCAGATACCGCAAGATGAGCGCGAGTTATATGATCATCCTAATATATAACCATAACTTAACTTAACATATAATTTAACTTAATATTGTATAATTAACATTTATTTTTATGTAAACTAAATTTCATATGTTGTTCACCTTTTTGTTCAGACGCAATGTCAGCAGAATTAAATTAGTTAATAACAATTGGGAAACTTTAAATATTAATTATCCAAATTTCTTTAACATAATATATGTTTCGCTGACAATGCATCCTTTTAACTATAAATACCTGTAATATTTTATTCTGAAAGTAATTATTATTATCATACCTGTAACCAGTAAAGTCAAATTAAAGAATATTTAAAAATAAAGTTTGTTTTTTTTATTAATGTAAAAACGAAACTTATAAGTGGCGCAGTCGGTAGGATCCAAAAACAGTGATCCTTTTAATTAAAGTGTGTTCCGGTTAATATATATATCGCTTAAAATTAAATATCTAATAAAAAAAAAAAAAATAAGAACTAATTTTAATAAATATATTATTAAAATAAAAAAAAAAAAACATTAAACTATTTTTAATTTAAATAAAAACATTTTAATAAAATTAAAATAAAATTGTGAAAATTTTTTATAACAAAGGAATATTGTTATTAAATAATTTATTAAAACTGGAATTTAATACCACAAAGGAATATTGTGAAAAATTAGAAATCCAGAATTTTTGTGAACGTGAATAATTTGGAAGCAACAAGATTAAGCTGTATATTATATAAAGTGCAAATTGGAAACACATCAAAAGGTCAACTGGTGAACTTCAGTTCTTTAATTTGGATCCTAGAACAACAACGAGCCTACAGATACAATGAGTATTTTTCTTCTCATGCTCACGTAAGTCAAAATTTTTATTACTATCCTATACTTCCTTCCAAATCAATTCCTATTAAATTAAAGTAAGAGAAAACAAAAAATATAAGAAAATTATAAATATATAAGATAATAAGAAAAAAAAATTATAAAATAAAAAGTATAAAAAATTAAAATTTTTAATATTTTCACTGTGATCAAGCCTATTCTTCGATACCTAAGGTGAGGCTGCCTTAGGCACAGTGAATTATTCAAAAAAAAAAAAAAAAAAAAAAAAAAAAAAAAAAAAAAAAAAAAAAAAAACTTATTTCTTAGAAAAATATAAATGTTCAAAAGGTCAAAAGACTTTAAACCTAGAGTTGCTCCATATTCTCCTCGAAATTTATCTGAAAATTTATTAACTAGTACTCCTGCTTCCCTAGATTTCGAAAACAATAACCAAATTAATCTTGATAACTTTTTAAATTCAAGCTTAGATTCTGTTCATAGTTTTAACTCGTACAATTCGGAAATAACCATAATGCAAAACAGTGACGCTATCAATCGCATTTATAACAGTCTTAGAATACCAGATGCAATAAAGGATTTACCAAAATTCGATGGAAATCCAAGATTATTGCACGATTTCATCGACAATGTCGAAGGAATCCTAACTTTAATAACTGAAATTGACGGGACTTTGTATGACAAAATTATTCTTAGGGCAATTAGAAACAAAATTGAAGGACAGGCTAATGAAGTTCTAAATATGTATGGAACTCCATTAGAATGGGAAAAAATGAAAGAGAACCTGATTCTTCATTACTCTGATAAAAGAAACGAGACATCCCTTATAAAAGATTTGCATACGTTAAAACAGAATAACAAAACAGTAGAAAATTTTTATTCTGACGTTATAGAAATTCAAGCTACCATGTTTAATCATATAAACATACATGAAAAAGCTCAAAATGTTATAGCTGCAAAGAAAGATCTTTATAATGAAATGTGTCTTAACGTTTTCTTATCAGGACTTAAAGAACCATTAGGGTCAACCATCCGTGCTATGCGACCACAATCTTTAGCAGTTGCATTCTCTTATTGTATAAAGGAACAAAATATATTCTATACAAGAGTTTTTAATCAGCAGACTTCTAAAATAAAGCCCATTCAAAATAACAATAATTTCAGTAATTTTACAACACCATATAGACCAAATGGAGGACAAGGAATAATTCCAAAAAATAATAATAATAGTTTTACTCAACCTAGACCGAATAATCCTTTTAATTATCGTACCAACAACAATTTCTTTAACAACCAAAGGAATCAATTTGTTAGACCCGCAGCTAATAATCAGTTAGCACAGTATAACAGACCAACTACATCATATCAGCCAAGACCAACCCCAATGGACATTGGATCAGCCAGATCAAGATCATTAATTCGAAATCAAAATTCAACTCAGAGACCAAACTTTAATAAATTTAATAACTTTAGACAAAATACGCAATTACCCAACTTTATTAGCGAAGAACTTTTTAACGTAGAAGAACAAAATCCAAAAGATGACAACATTTATTCTAATGATCATTTTTATACAAACTTGGACAACTATTACAACTATAATATAGAAGAAGACATTTCCGAAAAACCTGATATAGAAGTAGATGATTCAAATTTTTGCTTACCTGCCGATTCAAACCCACCGGATACATAGATGTTAATAAACATGGAAATATACTACCATATATACAAATTTTATATAATAATAAGCCATTAAAATTTCTAATTGACACAGGAGCTTCCTCTTCTTTTATTAACCCCGTTTTAGTAGACCCAAATAACATAACCCAAATTGAACCAGTTACAATAGTTACAGGTTTAAATAAACATAAAATAAACAAAAAAATTACTTTACCAATATTTAAGGAATTTCAACAAATAGGTCAAATGGAACTTCTACTTTTTAAATTTCACGGCTATTTCGATGGACTCATCGGATTAGACATTCTTACTCTTCTAAAAGCCAAAGTAGATATTGCAAATAAAAAATTATTAACTGCAAATACAGAAATAAATCTTCACTTTAAACCTAACTTAACTTCTGAACAAATTCAAATACCACCTAAATCAAAATTAATTGTAAAACTACCAGTAGATTATAAAAATGGCAGCATTCATATCAATAACATTGAAATTTGTCCAAAAATATTAGTTTCAGAAGGAATTTATTTAGCAAAAGATTGGTATAGTTTGATAGAAGTTACCAACATTTCAAATAAAGAAGAAATTCTTTATGTAGACCAACCTATTAAAGTTCACCCATTTTTAAAAGAAGAATTTTCTGAAATAAATAATTTCAAAATTAATTACAATTGTAATTCAAATATTTCTCGTCAAGATATAGTAGATTTAATAAGAACCTCACATTTAAATAACGAAGAAAAACGAAATTTATTAGCAGTTTGTAAAGAATATGAAGATATTTTCTTTAAAGAAGGTCAATCTCTCACTTTTACTAATCAGATTAAACATAATATTAAGCTAACAGATGATTCGCCTATTTATGCCAAATCTTATCGTTACCCATACATTCATAAGAATGAAATCCAAACCCAAATAAAGGATATGTTAAATCAAGGTATAATTCGAAACAGTTACTCCCCTTGGAGTTCACCTGTTTGGATTGTTCCGAAAAAACGCGATGCAAGCGGTAAACAAAAATGGCGATTAGTAATCGACTATCGCAAATTAAATGAAAAGACCGTAAGCGATAAATACCCCTTGCCTAATATAAATGAAATACTGGATAAATTAGGTAAATGTATTTACTTTTCAACTTTAGATCTTGCAAGCGGATTTCATCAAATCGAGATGAATCCTGCAGATATACAAAAGACCGCATTTTCGGTAGACGGAGGTCATTATGAATATATCCGTATGCCTTTCGGTCTAAAGAATGCACCATCCACATTCCAACGTGTGATGGATAATGTTCTTAAAGATCTGGTTGGACGAATATGTCTCGTTTATCTCGATGACATTATAATCTTTTCAACATCTCTCCAGGAACATTGCGAGAACCTTCGGAAGGTATTTAAAAAATTACAAGAAGCTAATTTTAAAGTCCAACTCGATAAATCAGAATTTCTAAAAAAAGAAATTGCATTTCTTGGACATCTTGTAACAACTGATGGAGTTAAACCGAATCCTGATAAAATTCATGCTATAAAGAAATTTCCTTTACCCAAGACCCCAAAAGAGATAAAATCATTTCTTGGTCTTCTAGGATATTATAGAAAGTTTATCAAGGACTTCGCAAAACTTACCAAACCTTTATCTGAATGTTTGAAAAAAGGTAAGAAAATTATACTAGACGAACGTTATATTAAAACATTTGAAACCTGTAAAGATATTCTAATGAATGATCCAATCCTTCAATACCCGGATTTCTCTAAACCTTTTATAGTCACTACTGATGCAAGCAATTTTACCATTGGTGCCATCCTTTCACAAGGAACAATTGGACAAGATAAACCGATATGCTATGCAAGTAGAACGTTAACAAGCTCTGAAATTAACTATTCAACCATAGAAAAGGAACTGTTGGCCATAGTTTGGGCAACAAAATATTTCCGGCCTTACATCTTTGGAAACAAATTCAAGATAGTAACCGATCACAAACCTTTAGTTTGGTTGATGAATCTTAAAGAACCCAACTCAAGACTTGTTCGATGGCGACTAAAACTCGAGGAGTTTGATTATGAAATTGTGTATAAAAAAGGCGTAATAAATTCAAATGCCGATGCTTTAAGTCGCATTAAAATAGATGAAATACATGCACACGATCTTGATGCAAATTCTACTGTACAAGGAACATTTGGATCAACTGTTCATTCAGCTTCAGAAGATATGAATGACGGAATTCCCATTGTAATACGACCGTTAAATGAATTTAACCATCAGTTAATTTTGTCAATCTCAGATAGAAAACCTCCAATTCAACTTGAAGTACCTTTTCGGAATAAACAAAAACGAACTATAAGGTTACCTAACTTTACAGAAGAAACCATAACTGACATTTTAAAGAAATTTGTACCTCATAACAAACTTACCGCTATATATACAGACGATTCTACTTTTAAACTCATTCAAAGTTCTTTTTCAAAACATTTCGCTAGATGTGGATCATTAAAACTTATTCGTTGTACCGAAATACTAAAAGATATAATCAATGAAGACGAACAGGATAAAACAATTAGGGACTATCATTTAAAAAATAATCATAGAGGTATCACTGAAACAATACTTCATCTCAAAAGAGAATTTTATTTTCCATTAATGAAGGAAAAAATTAGTAAAATAATAAATAATTGTGATACTTGCAATTTATTAAAATATGACCGTCACCCACCTAAACCAAAATACGAAATACCTGTAATAGCTAAGAAACCTATGGAAATTTTACACATAGACATATATTCAATAAATAATCATAAAATCTTAACTATAGTTGACAAATTTTCTCGATTTGCGGCAGCCTACACGGTAACTAACAGAAATAGTTTAAATATGATAAAATCTCTAAGAAATTTCTTTAGCCTTCACGGCATTCCAGAAACAATTGTGTCAGACCAAGACGGTGAATTCACATCAACCATATTTCAAGATTTTTGTGGACAATATAATATCAATCACCATCTTACATCATTTCAACAAACTAGTAGTAATGGCATTGTAGAAAGAATGCACTCTACTTTAACTGAAATATATAGAATAGTACATGAAAAATCAAGAGACAAAGACCATGACGACATTTTGAATGAATGTTTAATAACTTATAACAATGCAGTACATTCTACAACAAAACTGACACCGTACGAATTATTTTACGGAAGACCATACACCTTTCTAAAACAAATTTCACCTAATAACGAACATGACTACCTAGAAAAACTGAACGAATTTCAAAATAAGCTTTTCCCAGAAATAGAAAAATTAGTAGAAAATAAAACAAAAACCTTAATCGAAAAATTAAATAAAAATAGACAAGAACCAGAAAACTATCAAGAAAACGTTCAAATATTTAGAAAAGAATTTAAAAGAAATAAAATGACACCAAGATTTTCAAAACATAGGGTAAAAGAAAACAGGAAAATAACAATTAAAAATCTTAAAAATAGAAAATTTCATAAAGCTAAAATTAAAAGAAAACTTAAATTTCAGAATAATAACAGTCAACGGACAGAGACTGGAAATACAAGACCTGACGGAGAATAAAATACTTACGTTAAAATTAGGCACAGCTAGAACAATAAAAGGTTACAACAATCTGTTACATATAGTAAGACTAGATACATACATAGAAACCATTGACAAAATCGAGGATACTATAAATTCTTTAAACAATGACTCTTTATTACAAGGCTCAATAAATATAACTAAATCAAAATTACAAAATTTAAATCAAAAATTAAATACTTTATATCCAAAATTAAAAATTAAAAGAGGTCTTATAAATGGCCTAGGTACCATGATAAAAACTATAACAGGTAACATGGATGCAAAAGATGCACATAATATTAACGAAGCAATTCAAACTTTAAATAGAAACCAACAAAATCTAAATAAAGAAATTGACAACCAAATAGGCATTAATTATTTAATGCAAGAAAGATTTAACAATATTACCAGACATATAAATGACCAACAAGAAACCATTTCGCTGTATTTAAGAAATTATCAAGATGAACTTAGAAATAGCATATTAAAATCAGGTTACAATGAAAAATTAGTAATTCAATCTCAATATATCAATCAAATTAACTACAATATAGATCTTTTAAATAATCACTTAACAAGTTTAGCAGAAGCAATAGTACTAGCTCGGTTAAACATTATATCAAAACAAATTCTTAGTATAAATGAAATAAGCGATATTCGAGAAAAATTTAATAATAATTCAATTCAATTCAATTCAGATGAGAATATCTACCAATTACTAGGTTTACAAGCCTATTATAATAATACTAATATTATTTTTAACATTAAAATTCCAATTTTATCCCCTGAATCATCCTCAATGATTCATGTAATCCCACTTCCTATTAATAATACAAAAACCATTCATACAAAACCTTTTTTAACATATAACCTTAATAACATTCAATATTTTGACGAAGCATGTCCAAGAGTAGAAAATATATTTTATTGTACTGAATCTACAAATCAAGAAATAACAGAAAAATCCAGCTGTATTGGCAAAATAATCCAAAACCTTCCAGCCAATTGCACATTAAGAGAACAACTATTTGTACCAAAGATCATCCAGCCAGAACCAAATTACATTCTTATCATGAACAGTTCAGAAATAACATTAAAATCATCCTGTGAACCTCATCAAATCAAAGTTAAAGGGACCAAGTTAATACATTACAATAATTGCACTATTGAAATAAACAATTTTTACTACCAAAGCTTCAATACAAAACATTGGGATGAAATTCATTTGTTACCTTCAATACCACTACGAATCAACTACTCAAACAACATCAAAGATCTAAACCTACAGAAATTAGAATCATTTCATATCGAAAACCAAAAAACAGTAAAACTATTGGAAGTTGCAACATCAGAAAAACAAATCATTAATTTTATTATAATATTAGTAACTCTATTTTTTACTATAATTATACTAATATACCTCTTCTATAAGAAAATTTCAGAAAAGCAATTTAGTATTCCAGTCACAAATCATATCACACAAAATGACATTCCAGGAAAACCAGCATCAACTCTTCGATGGCCCACACTTCACACAAAGGGGGGAGGAGTTATATGATCATCCTAATATATAACCATAACTTAACTTAACATATAATTTAACTTAATATTGTATAATTAACATTTATTTTTATGTAAACTAAATTTCATATGTTGTTCACCTTTTTGTTCAGACGCAATGTCAGCAGAATTAAATTAGTTAATAACAATTGGGAAACTTTAAATATTAATTATCCAAATTTCTTTAACATAATATATGTTTCGCTGACAATGCATCCTTTTAACTATAAATACCTGTAATATTTTATTCTGAAAGTAATTATTATTATCATACCTGTAACCAGTAAAGTCAAATTAAAGAATATTTAAAAATAAAGTTTGTTTTTTTTTATTAATGTAAAAACGAAACTTATAAGTCGCGATTTTGTGGAATTTATATTAGCTACAGAAAATAGGATTCTTAAAAAAATTGAAAAAGATTTGGATAAATTCCAGGACAACTGCAAGCTAAAAAAATTTTTCCAAACAAAAATTTCAAAAAGTCCTGAAGAGGCTATTGCATTTGCTTTCACCACAAGAGATGAAAAAGGTTCTAATTGGATTGCAGAAAGAAATTTAAGAATAACTGGCAGTAATTGTTATAGCATATTTATAGCATATTTTTCAACAAAACTCAAAATTGGGAAAAGAAGCTAGCAGCAATTTATAATACGCGTTTTAAGGGAAATAGTGCCACTAGATATGGACAAGGAGCAGAAAAAATTGGCAAAAAAATATATTCTAAACATTGCTAACTTTTTGAAACCGGACTACTAATTTTGGAAAGATTTTTTGTAATTAGTCCTGATGCTATTGCCTTTAATAGTGAATGGAAATTAGTTGAAACAAAACCTCCGGTAAAAGGAAAGTATATAGCAGCAAAGGAATTATTACCAACTTTCCCTTATATAAAACTATATGAAAATAATAATTATTTTTTATCAGATCGTCACAATTATTATGGTCAAATTCAATTAGGCTTAGCAATATAATATAAAAATTTGTGATTTAGTAATGTTTAGTTCCTATGACAAGACTTATGTTTTAAGTAAATTTATTCCAAAATTATTGGAAATTTATTTTGAATATTTGATTCATTATATTATAAAGTAATCGCTTATAGAATAAGTACAAAATGTTATTTTTTTAAATATTTCTAATATATCTGTTTATATTCAAATACATTCTTTTATACATACAAATTTAGTTTTATTTTAAAATTTGTCGTCACTTAAAATAGGAGCGCTTAAGTTTGAAAGAGCATAAATTACTATCATAATATCGTCTATGTATGGCAACACAGACGGTGTTATTTTATCAGACAAAATTTTAAATTGTTTGAGTCGAGCTATTCGTCTTTCAACATGCACTCGAGCTCTTGCTATTGTAGTATTTTTTCTATATCAGCTTTTGAAAAACTCACAAATAAGAAAGAAAGTCTTAATATTTCAATGCCAGCTTCCGCCAACTCATTTCCTATTAAGAATCTTTTGTCTACCATTACAACATCTCCTGATAAAAGCAAAATAGTTTATTATTTTTACACAATAATTAAATGAAATTGTGAAAATTGTACCTGGTTTCAATTTTGTCACCAAATTTGTTAAATTAAAAATTGCTTTGTCAGAACTTCTTCCATACAACTGGACTAATATAATTTATCATACCAGAAAGAGTCACACCAATAAGTATTTTTACAGTATGACCTTTATAAAAAGAATATGTACTTGTTGTGCATGTTAAACAAGAAAATTTTGCGGTTTTAATTTCCGTACAATCTAACACTGTCATAATATTTTTGAAATGTTCAAAGGATTTAGCTAAATTTTTCTGATTTTGCTCTCTTGATTGCCAATATATGAGCTTTTTTTTTGTTATAGCTAACAACTGAATTGTTTCACAAAAATATTTTTTACAACATTGTTGAAATTATAAAATCTATTGCGATTTCTGAGAACGAGGAATTCGATTTTAATTTATGCATTGTTAGTAAAATTTGATCTCTTGTACTCACTGAGGAGGTGTTAAATTTCAAAATATCACAACTTTTGACCAGCGCATCCAAAATTTTCAAAAAGTTGTCAAAACGAACGGACGTGTTCATTTTTCAATCCGAAAAAAGAAAAAAAAAGGAAAATTTTTTTTTTTTTTTTTTTTTTTTTACTTTTTTATTAAATTTTAATTATACAAATATATTTTTAACATATTGTTAATCCAAAACGAAATAAATAAATAAAATACAGAAATTTCAACACATGAACTATTGCCAAAAATTATTAAAAATAGAAATAACAAGAAGTAAAAAAGGGAAAAAAAAATAAAAAAAAAAAAAAAAAATTGAAAGAAAGTAAGGACAAAGAAAAGAAAAAAAAAAAAAAAAAAATGTCTAACAAACAATGTGAATTATGCAAAAAAAAAAAGTATCGTAGGAAGACAAAGAGGAGTACTATGTACTGGTCTATGTCAAAGATTTTATCATACGAGATGTGCAAATGTATCAAATGAGGTCTTCGATTTCATTAAATCTGGTTCTTTGACCTGGAAATGCTCATTTTGTCTCCCCAGTGATATTGGCGCTAATAATGTTTCAGTTTTAAATTCTGAGAATGATGCAAGTGATTCTGATTGTGGTGAAGAAAACAAAGCAGCTGATTTTGATATAGAATGTAATGCAACAGATGAATTATCATCCTTTGATTTGAGTAATTGTACCATCGAAAAAATGGCGCAATATTTAAAAACCTTGGGAGCTGTTATAATTGAAATACAGAAATCACAAATATTTTTCAACACCCAGATGAATGATGCTTTAAACCAAAATAAAAAAATCATGCAAGAAAATACACTGTTACACAATCGTTTAGAATTGGCGGGAAAAAAAGCACTGATTTAGAGTACAAAATAAACAAACTTGAATCTATCTTAGATGAAGCCCAACAAGAAAAAAATAAGAACAATATAATTATTGCAGGACTTCCAGCTGATATAAGTGATCCAACCAGCACTATCATGGACATATAAAAAAAAATAAGCGCCAATGTTTCAACAGATGATATTCTAAAAATATCAATAATTAAACAAAAAGAAAAACAAAATCAAACTGTTGTAAGTGCAAATAGCCCGCTGTATCTTGTGCAAATGAAGTCTATAGAGGCAAAAAATGAATTAATGAAAAAAAAACGAAATCACAAACATCTTTTTACTGCTCAAATTATTTTAGACACATCACGTACAAATGAAATATTTTTTCGCAATCATTTTACACCATATCAAGCAAAATTGTACAATGATGCTAAAAAGATTAAGAATTCACTCAAATTTAAATTTCTTTGGGTTAAAGATAATCAAATACTGCTCCGTCATAATGAGGTTAGTAAAGTTTATAAGATTTTATCATTTAATGATTTACAAATGCTCCAACAAAATTAGCAAAGATTATAATATTAGGTTAGAAAAGATAATAATATTACATAACTCACTGATTAACAATAATAAATTTTCTTTATTTTTATTTTTTTTAATTTTTTTATTTTTAATATACTATTTTTTGATAATATTTTTACATATACACTTTTTATATTCATTCAATATACCAATTTTTCATAGCTCATCTTATAATTACATAAAATACACTTATCTACATAAAATTATATTTAATTTATATTTAATTATTAACCTAGATAATAATATGAAATATGTTCCAAATGATTACTTAATGTCTTTCTTTATTTTTTATTTGGAAACCTTTTTTATTTTTTTTATTTTTTTAAGAAAATTATATTTTTAAATTTTTATTAATTATATCTAATGAACATTTTTTTTTTTTTTTTTATTAAGTTAAATAATAATATTGCACACTTATTACTTTATTACTTAATTATACATACTTTCTTTAATTTTTTTAACAAATTATATATTTTTAACACAAAATTTATTTATTTAATTTTTCAATCCAGTACACGATTAGTTTATTACTTAAGCTTTCTCCTCATATATTTTTACCGGATATGTAAAAGACAGTTTCTGCCATGTGGTTTTTACATATGATTTTTGATGTACATACTACATACAAAATTATTTTGATAAACCAAAACCAGAATTTTTTTTTTTTTGTTTTGTTTTCTCTCTATTTTATATTCTAATAACATTCTACTTGTTGCTGAATTTACTTTAAATGTCTATGCTCACAAATATTATGGATAACATGGAATCAATTGATGAATTTAATAATATTAATGACTTGAGAGTTAATTATTTTACAGGGCTTGCTAACCATTTAACAAATGTTCAATATTACAATAACTTTAATATACTGTATTTAAATATTCAGAGCTTGCGGAATAAACTAAATAATTTAGAATTACTAATTAACTCTTACACTTATGAAATACATGCTGTGGTATTATCAGAAATTTGGCTAAATCGGATGGAAAATAAATTTTTTAACTTACCTGGATATAATGCGTTCTCAAACCGGCAAAAATCTTATGGTGGAGTTGCAATTTATATTAGGGAAAAAATTTGCAGCACCTTAATATTCGAAGAAGAATTTGATAAATCAAACTTCTTATGTGTAAAACTACCAAAGCAAGGTTTCAATATATTAGGTATCTATAGATCACATGAAACAAATGTCAATGAATTTCTTTCTAAAGTAGTCACTATTACTACTGAATATATAAACTCAATAATACTAGGAGATTTCAATTTAAATCTGCTCAACACAAATAGCAGGGACATTGTAATTTATAATAATATTTTGCTTAACAATGGTTTTGTTGTATATAATATAATCTCTGAAAATTATGCAACTAGAATTTGTAGATCGGCTAAAACGGTAATCGATCATTTCATTACGGATATGGTTAAGTTTAAATACTTTTTTTATATACTAGACACTTCACTTTCAGACCATCAACGTTTCTTTATTAGTATTGATCAAAAACCTGTTAAAGACAAAATAAAAGAAACAACAACAATTTTAAATTACGAAAGTATAGAAAGAGATTCCTTTTGGACAAGAATTCATTCTTATAGTACTTTCGATGATTTGGTTTATGATTTAGGTTTGTTAATAGAGAAAAACAAACAAACAATTCTGATAAATACTAAAAAAAGGAAAGAGTGGATGACTAACGAGATAATTAATAAAATAAGAATCCGTGAATCTTTCAAGCAAATTTCATGAATAATTTCTTTATAAATGTCACAGATGAACTAAATATTCCGAAGAATCAGGTTGATTATGCTTATCTTGAGCAATTTCCAAAGAATATTTATACAAATTTTAATTTAATCTCAACGAACACTGAGGAAGTTCTGGAGACGATCAAAATGTTGCAACCAAGAGCGGCCACTGGGTATGACAAGATCTCTTCCAATTTTATAAAAAGATTTTCTGAACTCCTAGCTCCTCTAATAGCTAAATTCGTAAATATTTCATTTGAAACCTTCAAGTTTCCACAATGCTTAAAAATAGCTATTGTTACACCAATTTATAAAAGTGGTTGTTCTTTGGATAAGTCTAATTATCGCCCCATTTCAATTTTGAGTGCTATGTCCAAAATCTTCGAATGTATTATTAAGAACAGATTAGACATTTTTCTCAGAAGCAACAATATAGTTCACAATGAGCAATACGGATTCGAAAAGAACTCTAATATCACAGCTGCTTGCCTCAGTCTAACCAATTTTATTTCTAAAAATTTTGATAACAGCAAATATGTTTCTTGTGTCTTTCTTGATCTTCAGAAAGCGTTTGACTGTGTTGATCACCAAATTCTAATACACAAACTACGGTTACTAAGCTTTTCTGAAGATCAAATTACCTTTTTTAAATCATACCTATCAAATCGTGAGCAAAAAGTAAGAATAAATGATAAACTCAGTGATTCGAAATTAATTAAAAAGGGAGTTCCTCAAGGATCAATTTTAGGTCCACTTCTCTTCAAACTTTATATTGATGACATTTCACGCCTTTTTTTGAAAGGATCTATGCAACTTTATGCCGACGACGCTGTCTTAAAATATTCAGAAATAAGTGAGGAGCATCTGAGAAATAATATCTATCATGATCTAACAATGATCGAAAAATGGCTGAGTAATAATCGCCTCTTACTTAACACCAAAAAAACCAAAATTTTGTTATTTGATAACAAAATCTGTAGCAACTATGACTTTTTTTATAAAAGCGTGTCAATAGAGATAGTCAAGAATTTTAATTACTTAGGACTAATCTTAGATAGTAAAATGAAATGGTATGATCATACGGAACATATTATCAAAAAAATAAGCCCCTACATATTTATCTTAAGACGGCTTCGAAAATTTTTCACCAGCAGTGTATTACGCTCTATATATTCGTCTTATATTCTATCTCATTTAACTTATCTGAACCCCATATGGTGTAAGGCTCCTCAAATCGCGCTAAATAGAATAGTTATTGCACATAAAAAAGCAATTAAAGTAATTCACGGACACACAAGGAGATTTCCAACCAGTTTGTTATATTCAGACCAATACTTAAGTTTCGAAAATATTTGCAAAAGAGAGTTGTATATTATTGCTTTTAAAATTATAAATAATGAAATAAGGCATAACTTTATATTGAACAGAATGGTTGATATTCATAATTACAATACCAGAAACAAGTCCAACTTTTACCTAACGTTTTTCAAAACAGAAAATCAAAAAAGAAACTGTCTCTACAACTGTTTAAAATTATATAATGAACTACCGAATGACACAATACATAGGTTTGGTAATTAAGTGTTACGCAAATGTAAACCGAAAATTGAATTGAATTAATATCAAAAGTTGAATTGAATTAAAAGTAGATTAAAATTAAAATTAAGATTAAAATTAAAAATTAAAATTAAAATTAAAATTAAAATTAAAATTAAAATTAAAATTAAAATTAAAATTAAAATTAAAATTAAAATTAAAATTAAAATTAAAATTAAAATTAAAATTAAAATTAAAATTAAAATTAAAATTAAAATTAAAATTAAAATTAAAATTAAAATTAAAATTAAAATTAAAATTAAAATTAAAAATAAAATTACAATTTAAGTTAAAATTAAAATTAAAATTAAACAATGAAATAAACTAGAAAATTAGTTTTAAATAAATCAAATTTGTATAAATAAAATTTGACAACTTCAAAAGATTTATAATAAATTATGTGACCAAACAGCTAAGGCTAGGGTCTTTATGAAAATCAGATACTTATATGAAATTGTTTAAAAATGAATTATAATTATTATTATTTTGTTTATAAATAAAAAAAAAAAAAAAAAAAAAAAAGATGGTATACCAGTTTTTGTAAACAACTTTTTGTTGGTATCACAAGTTGAAGTAATATAAATAAATATGTGCAAGTTAGTTTGTATCGCCACACTATTTGTTTTTGTTTCTGTTTGCATCTCCATACTATTTGTTTTCGTTTCTGTTGTTTTCTGTGTTAAAGTTGAAACTAAAACTTTTTGAATTCTTTCAGGGTGGTCAAATGTATTATCAGAAAAACTAAAATCAATCTTTTATTAAAACTTGAAATATTATTATTAAATATAATTCATGCTCTTCGAATTTGCACTTTCGGTTCCAGGTATATTTCTTTTTGTAGAAGTACAGCTATGGTCTTTTTCTATTGCAGATTTTAAAATTTCAACTTCTGAGGAATTCGAAAGCTTCGCTGTCGCTGCTAAAGTTGGAACTGCTTTATTCGATAATAATTTTTTCCCTGAGTTTTTTGTTTTTTGTTGTTCACTGTAATAAATATATTTCTTTTCAGAATCACGGCTGCACACTCTTTTTCCTTTTGAAATATCGTTCTCTATTTGTAAATTCTCGATCCACTGATTTAATATATTTTTGTCCTTTGGAAATGCAAAAAAAAAATTTTCAGAATCAGAACTTCAATTCTTATTGGACGAGAATTTTGATGATATTTATAAGGATTTTGAAATATCATTTGAAGCAGAAAAATGAGAAGAAATAGAATATGAGAAACTCCAAGAAAGGGAAAAACAAATTGAAGAAAATTTGCATTGAAAACGAGAACATGGAAAATACGGCAACAAGCTCGCTAGGAGTTACGGAAAAAAAGGAATCAAGGAAATCAAAAAGTCAAAAAAGAAATGCAGGAAAAGCTTACATTACAAATAAAGGAAATTTTATAAAAAAGAAAAATATGAAATTACTGGGCATGTGCCGAAGAAAATGTATGAATAAAATTACTCCGAAAAATCAAAAAGAATTATAAAATACTGTGTAGTCATAACTCCCGTCTTCAATTTATAAATAGCAATGTTGAAGTTCGCCAAAAAGAAGTAGAAAGAATTAGAAAGGAAACAGTAAATAGACGAAATAGAACTCACACAAATAAATACTTTTTTGAGATACGTGCCGAAACAATTCAAGTTTGCCAAAAATGCTTTTTAGCAACTTTAAATGAAACGGAACAAATAATTAAAAATGTAATAAAAAAAAAATTAAATTCAAGTTCGGGAACAATTAGAGAAGAACGAGGACTCAATGTACCAACTAATAAAATAACAGAAGAACAAATACAAGAAATTCAGCAGCAAATTAACAGCTTTCTTACTTACGAGAGTCATTATACTCGCGAGCAATCGTCACAGAAGTTTTTTCATTGTGATTTGACGCTACAGCAGATGCACCAACTTTATGTAAATTGTACATTACGGGTTACATACACAAAATACTGTCAGGTGTTTCATACCATGGGCATAAAATTGAAAAAACCTAAAAAAGACAGATATAATAAATGTAAAGTACTCAAAATTAAAATTGACTTTGCAAATCAGAATGAAAAAGCAAAGTACAAAAGTGAGCAAGAAAAACATCATTTTGAAGCAAGTCTGGGCTATAAAGCAAAAGATTTTGATAAAAACTTAGCCAAGAACAACAAAACTATTAAAGTAGTCACTTTTGATCTGGAGAAGTTTTTGCGTACACCGTGTTTAGAAACTTCCATTGCGTTCTATAAAAGACAATTATGGACTTTTAATTTGACGGTATACGATTGTTAAACAAAAATACCTGTATGTTATATGTATTTTTGTACATTTAACGTATGTATGGATGAAACTATAAGCGCGGTGGGAATGAAATCGCATCATGTTTGTGGAAATATTTGCAATCACTGCCAGCTAATAGCAAGCACATTATATTATACAGCGATTCCTGCACAGGACAAAATATAAATGCTTTTGTGGTAACTATGTTTCTTGTTTTTATTCGAGAAAACTTCAACGTTGAAATAATTGATCAAAAATTCCTCACTGCGGGTCACACATATGGAATGTGATGTGATCCATTCAATTATTGAACGAAAGAAGAAGAGAACTGAATATAAGGAACAGAGAGCAAAACCGACAGCAAGAGAAGCATCCACCCACGCCAGCTGCAGAAGAGTGTCAATCAACAAGAATTGTCATCAAGGATAACTTTTAACTAGAAATAATAAAGATTCCTAGATTTGATGGCAACTATATGAAATGGACTACATTCTATGAATTATTTAAGACAATGGTTCATGAAAATAACTAGATTTGCAATGTCCAAAAAATGCAATATCTCAAATAGCTACTTACTGACGAAGCAAGCAATCTAATAAAATATTTGTCATTAAGTGAAGAAAATTATAACAGCTTGGAATTTGTTAATAAACCTATTTGCAAATAAACGAGTTATTCTATCATCACATTTGCATGCAATTACATCTGCTCCATTTACTAAGGCTGAAAATGCTAACAGCTATAAAGGGTTACTTGGCGCTACAATCCAATCATTAGCAGAAATTAAAGAATTAGGACAATCAACAGAATCCAGGGGACCTATATTGGTCCATATTCTGTCCCAAAAATTAGATATATAAGCCAGAAAAAAATTTGAAAAAGTACTAGGTTCTAATAGAGAATTTCCAACTTTAGCTCAATTAACAACATTGTTAGAACAATGAGTTAGATATATAGAAGCTATGGGCACTATGAAGACATTAAATAAAACTCATGTGAATGCATGTCAAAATTGAAGGAAGCACATTGTATCATGTGCAACGATACTCATCGACTTTTTTAATGTAAGAAATCTCAATATTTAAACGTTCAACAAAAAATTCTTTAGTGGAAAAACATAAACTATGTTTTAATTGCTTACAATATGGTCATGTCACAATGGGCTGTTTTTCAAAATCTCGCCAATATTAAAAATCTAGCAATAACTAGTGATAGAACTCATTACTTCACAATATCAGAAACAGAAATTACAAATTGCTTACATACTTCTCCTCACCAATTTACGGATTAGAATATCAGAAATCACGATGTGAAGTTACTCTGCTCACACAATATTGAAATTTTAAAGAAGACTGTAAATTCAATATTGTTAAAGTAACCAATGAATTCCTCTTTCTAATGAAGAGCAATATATTTTTGTTACAATAGTACCAGAAAAAATTTTCTTAGAATGCGGAGTATTCAAAGCCAATCACATTAGAAAATGAAGGAATTATAACAATACCACAGGCTGTACAGTGAACCATCCAACATACACAGTAGCAGGTCACTCGTCTGTTCAATCACGATCTCGATTTAAAATGATGTTATACATGTAATGAATATCTCAGAACTTGGAACTTTAGTTGGAAATTTGAATCTTAGTAACCAAAATCAACCTTTAATGGGGATATCCAGAAATTTCTAGAAATGTAACATAACAAATTGAATGAAATGTCAAATAATTCGATGTTATATAAGCCTGAACATCATGAATACATCTTGATTTCTATCATTATTTTCCTATTATTGATTTAAATAGGTATTACTGTATATAGCAAAATTTGAACTAAAATTTTTAAGTGCAATTCAACAGCAATCTCTATACCAGAGTTTTCATTACAGCATAAATTAAGACGCTCAATACACTGACCAAGGTTTACTGGAGAATCTATATCAGCAAGTTAAATTACGGTTTTATAGGTTCTTGGTGGGCGAAATGTTCAGAATACTTTAGTCAATAAAGTATACGGAATATAATTGTACTAAATTTACGGAAAATACGGAAAATAATTATATTAAATTTTTTAACTATATTCAAGATATAATTAATGCTGATTTTAGTATTTAATTTATATACAAAAATGTAAATTTATAATAATTAGACAGAACAAAATAAACAGTTTATCATCAATCAAACCATTTTTTTAAAGTAAACTAGGATAATAAGAATAAAAAAAGATAATACTAATAAAAAAATTCAAGTATGTAGTAATTACTAAACAAAAAATAAAATTAAATTACTTTTCTAGCGTTAATTAAAAAAAAAGTTAAAAAGCATAATATAAACATAACAAAAGTTCATTCAATTTTAAATAAGAATTTCTAATACAAACTTACATACTTTTAACCTTAATTGAAACTTAAAAGTTAAAAAACTTAAAAAAAAAACAGCCTTTTTACTCATAAAAAAAACTAAAAAAATTAAACAGCTTTTCGTGCTTTAATTGAAATAAAGAAGGCTCAAATATTTAAAAACAAATATATTAAATAAAAACTATAATAAAATAAATAATTTAATATTTAAAATTTTTTGTACTTAACTTTTACTAGTGCACCGGCTAAATCATTTCCACTGCAACCACTCAAAGTTTAATACCATATAGCATATTAAGTTTTGTTATTCAATATTGCAAATACCGATCAAATTATATGCTTTGGTCTTTTTTGGGTTTTGTAAAATCCCAAATTGTATTCTGTACTAAAAATCTTACGGTAAATGTGTAATTTTACGGGGTTTTCAGAATTTCCTAACTTCAAAATCCATATTCAATAAATTCATAGAAGTAGAATATATTTATAAATATATTTAGCCAATAATCATTAGTCATACATTCATAGTTCATACATAATACTCATAACTTATAAGTATGACTGAGTCATAAACCATATAATCATATGAGATATAATCATTATAAGTATACGTAAACAAAAATACTTAAACAAAAATATATTTAGTATGTATTAATCGTTTGCTTGCCATATATATAGAACATTTAAGCACTTATTTTAATATTATACACTTCAGCAACATTTTTTTCAGCAAATTTTAATACTTAGTTGTTCAATTTCATACAATTTTGCCTTTTAGACACATAAGCATAAAAGTCAAAATAAACATTTTAGCCTTTGTATAATATTGAACAAGATGACAATTCGGTATTTTAAAAACTATTACACATAGAGCAATTTGAATTTTAACAAAAATTTGAAATAGCATGTAAAAATTAGTAAGAATATGTCAAAAAACGGAAAAATTACCGATGTACTTTATTGGACACGAGTTATATATTCAAAGTTTGTAAATGTTTTTGAACTTTGAATCAATTAACCTTGATTAATATAAAAGTACTTAAAACTCATTCACCTCTTGATAAATAAATTAATCAACAACAGGAAATGCAACTTAGCATTTCTTTAATAAATTTTAATAAAAACAAATCCATAAGCATTTCGAAAATTAGTATTAAGTAATGTTATTCTTTTATGTTATGATATGCTTATGTTAGCAATAATTATAAAATGTAAATTTTAATATAAATAAGTAAAAGAAATAAATAAAAAATCAGTCTTAAGACCAACCACAAAATTGTGTATATCGTTTTTTATTGTTCCGAAGAACATATTCAACAATATAACAAAATAAATAACTGGCGCAGTCGGAAAAAATTTAATCCAAATATTGAATTCAGAACCGTAGCATATATTTAAATATTGCAAGTTAAAAAAAAAAAAAATTTTTTTTTTTAAAAGTGGTATTATCAAAATAAAAATTTTATAATAAACTCAAAACATTTAAGTTAATAAAAAAAAAAAAAAAAAAGTTTAGAATAAAACAAATAAATGATTTTGTAATTAGCGAATGAAAGAAAATAGAAATAAAACATTCGACAAAAATAGAATAATAGCAGATCAAACGAATCTTGAAACACTTAGTCATTGTCCAACAAGAAGCTCAAATAACAGCTCTTCGTCAATAACTTGAACAACAACAACAAATGATTACTTAACAACAAGTAATTAGACAACAACAGCAACAAGCAATTATGCAACAAGAATAACCAACACAACAACAACAGAGTAACTCCGGTAATTTTTCCTTAACACCCACCCGATCAATTTCTTACCTACATAAATAAGTTAAGAATATTTAATGGAAAGGATGAATATACAGTTCAGGAGTTTATAAGTTCAGTAGAGAGAGCTTTTCAGCTTTGTCCAAATACACTAGGATTAAGAGATTATGGAATAAGCATAATCACTACTGAAAAAATACAAGGTATAGCAAAAAGGTGTGTATGTAACGTTTGGAAATCTCTAATCAGAACAATTGGAATGATGTACAACAAAAGCTGAAGCTGCACTTCCGGCCAAGATATGATTATACAGATCTACTTAATAAATGCAGAGCATTAAGAGTAAGTACATTAAGAGAACTTTTTACTAGTATTAAAGAAATTAATTATAAGTTAAATGAGTTTTATGAATTCGATGAAAATAAGCCATCTACTTATCACCCTAAAAATACGGATAAATATTTAGTTGATATAGTAAGTAGTAAAGTACATGATTTCTTAAGGAGCAATATTCCTAAGAATGGTACACTTATTGAAGCCTATAATAAATTTGATAAACTAAAATTATTAGATAACACAGACGCTATTGATACGGAAAGTAGAAAAATACAAAATAAAAATTCGAATTCATATAACAAAATATATAATAAAAACAAAAATTTTTATAGAAATAAAATTAGTGATAATAGCTATAAGGATAATTGTTTTTATACGTAATTAAAAAAGTTTATTTTTTTTTATTTCTAAATTACAATTTACATGTTTTTCTTTCGAAAGTTAATCAACGATTGATATAAAAAATTCTAAAACAATCTAACATTAAACTTATCTTTACAACTTGTTTAAAATATAACCGTTCGAGGTCAATGACTTTTGTTTAAAATTTAAATCATTTCAAAGTACATAATACAAAGTACATAAGAAAAAAAATATAATTAATAGCATCTGTTTTAACAGTTTACATTTTTATATACAATTATTTAAAGTTTCACATTCCAGTTGAAGTTTACAGAAATAATTAACATTATAAGTTTTAAGTGTACAGAAATAATTAACATTATGTTCTATAATAATATTCCATAATTATGGATCAGAGCCATCTATTAGATTTAATGTAAATATAATTTAATAATTTATTTCTATAATTCAATTTTAATATTTAACTAAGTGAAACAATAGAAATGAAATATTATTGAAAAAAAGTAATTATTGTGAATTAATATGTGACATAACAATATTTGTCACATACATTTAAGGTAAGTAAACAATAAACACATAATAATATGTAAGTAATAAACAAAATACTAAATTATATTATTATATTACAGAATCTTATTATATTATATTATTATATTACAGAATATTAATACATTATATTGTTGGTGAGAGATGACTTGGTGACTCGGTGACATGGTGACGATTCAACTCCCATATTTCAGATAAGTATAAATTTAAATATTTTGTTGATGTGTTTCTTTGTGTTTTCTTATTTTCAATTGTAGGTGAATCCATGTAATGCGCTGACGGAACAATAATAATTTTACTAATAAGAATTATAATAATTATAAATTTTACAATTCAAAAGATAATACTAGTTCACAAACCAAATTTAGTAAACCTAAATATTATGAAACTAATTATAATCATTATAGTAATAAAATAAAAAATAATAATTATACTCAGAGAAATTAAAATTTTAACACAACAAAGCAAAACTTCTCACAAACAAGAAAATTTAACCAATGTAAATTTGTAATCTAAACCAAGATACAGACGTAAATTTTCATTAAAAGCCTCGGTACCTAAACTTCCAATCATAATTATAACCTTAGGCTGTAAAAAAATTAAATGCCTAATTGATACTGGATCCTCTACTAGTATTATAAAATCAAATATTCAAAAAAATTTTGCTGAAGAAAAATTAAATAAACCAGTATACTATTCTACCATTAACGGCACAAATAAAGTTGTTAATAAAATAATTACACCCATATCCAAAGAATTTAAACTTTTAGGGACCGTTAACTGGAAAGTAATTAATTTTAAAAGTAAGAATTATGATGCTATAATGGGACAATAATTGTAATCGTAGTAATAATAATAATTTTTATTTCTTACATTATATATAGACAAAAACGAATTAAAATTGGTGTTATAAAAAACATCCAGCAAAATACAAAAATTAATATTGACCATGATATAGATTTTAAAAAAATTATAAATAAATATAAAAACAATAAAAACTAATATTAAAATGCTATGTTTTAATATGCAAACCCTATTAAGTTAATGCTAAATTAAATAAGGTCAATATTCTCTAATAAAATTTAAACCATATTATGTATATAAGTTTATTATAAAAAAAAAAAAGTAACTACAGCTTATAGTTAGTTACTACACCATGTATTAAACAAAATTTATTTTTTTTATAAAAAAAATATTTTTTTAAATATTTCATTGCCAATTTCTTTTTTTTTGCAAGTTCACTAAATTAAGTTAACGCAGTTGTAAAACAAATATTTATGAAAAAAATAATTTTTTATTTGAAACTTAAAACCTAAGCAATAAACAAAAAATGTTTATACAAAAAATATAATATACTTATGAAATTGCATTGCATTAAATAAAATTATGACATAATTGCAAAAAAAAAATTTTCAATTATGTCATAATTTTATTTACTAAGTGCATTTTTAATTTGTAACCTAATTTTTTGTTTTGAATTTCTTTTGCACTTTTAAGATTATTTAGAATTCTAATACAAACATTTTTTATATTATGTATATTTAAATAAATTTATTAAAATGTTTAAAGTTAAAATACTCAAGAGAGTCTTCTGTCAAGGGGTGGTTTGTAAATGTTTTTGAACTTTGAATCAATTAACCTTGATTAATAATAAAAGTACACTCAATTCTCTTTTTATGCGTTTTTTTTTTATGCGAATTTGAAATAATGCGGTGCAACAAAAAAAAATTTTTTTTCTAATAAATTTAGTGCGCAATTGATATATTCAAAAAAATTTGTGTATCCCAAATTTTATGTATGTGTATGTGTAAAAACAAAGAAATTTATGAAAAAATTTTATAATTTTCTACTACGTATTATGTTTATGGCTATTTATTACTCAGTCAGTAGAAAACAAAACTCGGTAAAAAATAGTTACTACTTCAACACAAGTTTTTTGAAAAGAATTGTAAGTTTTTAAGTTTTTTTAGATTTTTTTTTTTTAAATTTGATTTTTTTATTACTCTTAAGCAAAATGTGTGATAATAATAACAAAAAAAAACAACAGAAAAGGAGTGCAATTTCCCTAGAAACCAAAATTACGATTCTAGATCGCTTGGCAAAAGGAGAAAGATCTACAGCAATAGGTAAACATTTTAATTTAGGCGAATCTACTATTAGAGCAATTAAAAAAATGAGGTGGCAATAAGAAAATCAATTATATCGGGTACAAAATTGAGTTCTAAAATTTCGTCATATTCAAGAGACACCTTAATAGAAAAAACAGAAAAAGCCCTCGCAATTTGGATTGAAGATTTAACTCAAAAAAGAATTCCAATAGATGGACATTTAATTAAACAGAAAGCTCTTCGATTTTACGAGCAGCTGAAGGTATCAGAGCCATCTACATTATCATGTGGAAGCAATTCGAAATTCTTGGCCAGCACAGGATGGTTAACTGGTTTTCTAAAAAGATACAGTTTCCATAATCTAAAGATAAAAGGTGAGGTCGCTTCTGCCTACCAAGAAGCTGCCAGAAAATATCCTGAAAAGTTAGCAAAAATGATTAAAGATGGCGGATGTTGCGCCCATCAAGTCTTCAACGCTGACGAAACAGGATTATTTTGGAAAAAAATGCCGAACCGTACCTACATCGCAAAATCCGAAAAAAATGCAAATGGTTTTAAAGCTGCCAAAGATCGAGTTACTTTCTTGCTTTGCACCAATGCATCTAGAGAACGAATGTTAAAACCGTTGCTTGTAAATCGATCTTTAAAACCACATGCATTAAAAGGAAAAAATCTACAGAAACTGTCCGTAAATTTTATGGCAAACAAGAAAGCCTGGGTAACTACGGCTATTTTCACTGAGTGGTTCAAGAAATGCTTTGTACCAGAAGTCGAAAAATGTATGAAAGAGAAGGGCCTCGAATTTAAAATCCTATTAATTCTTGATAATTCACCAGGTCATATAAATTTAGAACATCCAAATATAGAAATAATTTTTTTCCCTCCAAATACAACCAGTCTTATTCAACCATTAGACCAGGGAATTATTTCTACATTTAAAAAATATTATGTAAAGTTTACTTTTCAATTCATTTTTGATAAACTAGAATCTGAAACAATCACAGTTTACACAAAAAATCACAAAAATTTAATATTTTGGACTGCATAAACCATGCTGCATTAGCGATTGCTGAAGTAAAACCACAAACACTAAATGCATGTTGGAAAGCAGCTCGGCCTGAATGCGTAAAAAAAATTAATCAAATCAAATAACAACCATATTATCAGAAATTATTTCACTGGCCAAAGAAATTGGTGGTGAAGGTTTTGATTCACTTGGCGAAAACGATCTTCAAGAATTGCTTGTGGAAGATGTCTTAAGTGATAATGAAATTTTGGAAAGTATGATATTAGGTGCTATCGAAGATCCAGCAGAAGACAGTGAACCACAAGAAGAACTAGTTTCACTTAACGCAAATTTAATTCGGGAAGGCCTTAATAGTAACTTTCCAGTAAATTGGAAATTTTTTTCCTACTAAATGATAACGATTCAGAACGCGCCTCCAAATTCCAACGTGATCTGAAATTTTGTATGTCAGGCTACCGAGAACTTTACAAAGAATTATGCAAGCCATCACAGTGTTTAATTACTGACTATCTTGTCAAAGAAAAAAAAAACAACCGAAATTTCTGAGGAACCATTACCATGTAGATCTGATGAGGTGATTATATCTTCAAGTGATGAAAGTGATTTCGAACCAATTCAGAAAAGAATTCGAACAATATCAGACAGCGAAGAATGATTTTTTTTTTATATTTATATTAAAATTAAGTGTAGTTTATTATGTTTTTAATGAAATATTAAGTTTTGTTTATGTTATTTTCAATAAAAAAAATTAGATATATATACATCTATTTATGTTGTCCAATATTTTTAGCAATTTTCCATGATTTTTCAGGATATTTCTTACTTTTTTTATACGATTTTTGATGCATTTTAAGAAATTATTTAGGTTTTAAAAGAAATAAATAAAAAATCAGTCTTAAGACCAACCACAAAATTGTGTATATTGTTACATAATTTTATAACAACATAAATATATCACACGTAACCCTACACCTTAAAATATTTAAATGGAACTTAAACTACCTTTAATTCTCACACAAAAAATCACGTTGCATTCACACGTGATTGCAGCTGAATTATACTTAGTGAAGAATTTCAATAATAAGTTTAAGTTAGTATTAAGCAAGATCTTGTAACGAAAAGAACTAAAAATAAATTAGAATAAAATTAATTGTAATAAAAAAGATTAAAATAATAAAATTAATAGTAATAAATTGTAATTGATAAAAATAAGAAATTTCATTTAATTAAAATCTTAACTGGCGCAGTCGTCAACGGTTGAGTGAATAGATTTAGCTGACCGTTCGAACCACAAACCCATTTTATTTGTAACAAAGAATTTTGATAAACAAAAAAAAAACTAGAGAACATTCTAACTTTCACTGAAATAAAAAATTACAGAATTTTTGTGACATATATGTTGAATTGAGTGCTAATTGCTAAAAAAAAAAACACTTGATAGGAACGCAAAATATAAATTCAACAAAAGCAAAAATACAAAAATAATAACTATTTATAACATTTCTAAAGTTCTATAAAAAAAAAAAAAATAAGCATAGATAAACACAGTTGTGAATTTTTTTTTAACTAAGTTGACTAAAATATAGAAAAAAAAACAACAAACATAATCTACATCTACATTGTACAAGCCACATCAAATCTAGATCCAGATTTGAATCTAGATCCAGATTTGATGTGGCTTGTACAATGTAGATGTAGATTATGTTTGTTGTTTTTTTTTTCTATATTTTAGTCAACTTAGTTAAAAAAAAATTCACAACTGTGTTTATCTATGCTTATTTTTTTTTTTTTTATAGAACTTTAGAAATGTTATAAATAGTTATTATTTTTGTATTTTTGCTTTTGTTGAATTTATATTTTGCGTTCCTATCAAGTGTTTTTTTTTTTAGCAATTAGCACTCAATTCAACATATATGTCACAAAAATTCTGTAATTTTTTATTTCAGTGAAAGTTAGAATGTTCTCTAGTTTTTTTTTTGTTTATCAAAATTCTTTGTTACAAATAAAATGGGTTTGTGGTTCGAACGGTCAGCTAAATCTATTCACTCAACCGTTGACGACTGCGCCAGTTAAGATTTTAATTAAATGAAATTTCTTATTCATCTATACAAAAAAGAAAAAAGCATCGTCAACATTATCAGCAAAATCACACATTCTACATACATCTCCAAGGTTAAGGTCAAGTTCACCGTAATTTTCAAGGTAGGAAATACCATGGTATACATGTATTAAAAAAAAAAAAAAAAATTTTACAAATACAATTTTTTTATCTTAATTTTTAATTTTAAGCTTATAATAAATTTTGTTATTTTAAGAAAACAAATACCTACATAAATATAAAAAAAAAAAATTTTAAATAAAACAAAAGTAAAACAAAAAAAAAAAGGAAATTATTAGATTTTTAGGATTAAATTGACTTCTCTCCAATATCTTTTATTCTGTTTTTTTAATTTTTTTTAAATTCTAATTTTTAAAATAAAAAATTAAAGGATAGCTTTAAATTGAATTTTACATTTTACTTTTCGTATAACATAAATTAGTATACAAGCAAAAACAAAATATTTGTTTAATCAATTTTGAACAAAAAAATTCTAACTGAACTAAGTTTAATTGATGACAACTTACAACATTAAATAGGAATTAAAATTGTTTAATTGATTAAATTGCATAATATAAAAAAAAAAATTTATTTTTTTTTCAAATATTTCAAATAAATAATTTAAAATAAAAAAAAAATTTTTAAAATAAACATTGTTAATCAACAAAATACTTCTTGTTATAATTTGGTTGTTGAATAATTTTTTTTGGAGAATATTTTTTCATTATTGCATTATAAAAATGGACAACTTCTCAGAAATTACAATCTTTAATTTATTAGTTAAAAGCATAGCACAGGTTGCACCATTTGATGTTGACAAAAGAAATCTCACAGATTTCATTAATAGAATGGAATCTTTTATTCCCATAATTGAAACTCTGACCGAAAACCAATTTAAAAAACTGTTATTAGGACATATTCGGAATAGAATTGTAGGGCCAGCAAAAAACACTACTTATAAACGGAACACCCGAAACGTGGAGTCAACTTAAAACTATTTTGATTAGAAATCATGGCGAATCAAAGCCTATATCTAAACTAACAGAAGAATTAACTTTAGTTAGATGTACCACTACAATAAAAAGCTTCTATAATAGAATTAATGTTTTACTCTGTAGAATTAACAGTGCTTACCTACTTACAGATAATATAGATCCTAATCAAATAGAAATTAATAAACGGTTAGTCTTAAGCGGTTTTAAAGAAAATTTACCGGAACCAGTTCGTAGTATAATCATTAATAGAAACCGAACTACTTTATTTGACGCTTATAATATTATTGCAAGCAATGGATATTCTAACTTTTCTGGCATAAATAATGTACAAATGAGCCAATATAATAATTTTGGAAATAACCGCAGGAACTTTCGTTCTAACTCCAATCATAATTACAGTAATAACCGACAAAATGTGTCTAATAATCCTGCAAACAATAACTACAATCAAAATATTCAATTAAGTAACCGTCCAAACTAGTACAACAATCGGGGTTCATTTAATTCTCAGCAACAAAATTTTAATAGGTCAAACCAAACGCGATCCAATTGCTCCAGAAACTATAACAATAATAACTATAATTCCAATTATAATCGTAGTGGAATAACTCAAAATAGAAATCAAAATTTTGAACCAATGGATGTTTCATTAAATATTAATAATAACGAGACTATGAATCAAAATTTTCAAACAAACGCCCCAGACAATTACCTTATATAATAATTAAACCTCAAACCAAAACCTTAAAATTAATTTTATATACAGGTGCCGAAATAAGTATAATCAACACTAATATTTGTAGTCCCAAATGGAAATCAAAAATCAACCCTGTAACTCTGAAAGTTCTTAATAGAAACGTTCAATCCAACATCAAATGCACATTTCCCTTGTTTGAAATATTCAATAGAAAAGATTATTACGTGGAATTTTTAGAATTCCCTTTCCACCATTATTTTGACGGAATTATCGGCAATAATATTCTGGCATCTCTAGACGCCATTATAAATTATAAGGAACGTTTCCTTATAACATCAAATGCTAAAATTCCCTTTTTTCTGAATAATTATGAAGAATTTTATTACGAAAATAGTAACAAAAACGAACCCTTAAAAATGTTTGGTTGTGAGCTCGAAGTTAAGAATAATTTTAAAATTAACACCGCAGCGCATTTAAGCAACAAGGACGTTGCCAAAATAAACTCATTTTTGAGATGTTTTAAAGATGTTTTTTATCAAGAGAATAATAAACTATCTTTTACGAGCGAAGTCAAACATAGAATCATTACAAAAAATGATTTACCAATTTATTCGAAAGGATATAGGTATCCCGAAATTAACAGAGAGGAAGTAGAGAACCAAATCAAAGAAATGTTAAAGCAGGGAATTATCGTCAATAGTAGTTCTCCATACAATGCTCCTATCTGGATTGTCCCTAAGAAAATGGACAATTCCCAAAAGCAAAAATGGAGAATTGTAATAGACTATCGTAAGCTAAATGATAACACTATTGACGACAAATTTCCAATGCCAAATATTGAGGATCTATTTGGAAAACTGGGAAATTGCAGATACTTCTCAACTATCGATCTGGCCAAAGGATTCCATCAGAGCGAAGTCCGCCCAGACAATCGCTGTAAAACAGCTTTTTCAACAGCAAATGGGCATTTTGAATTTACCCGAATGCCGTTTGGCCTAAAAAATTCGCCATCTACTTTTCAAAGATTAATGAACCACATTTTAAGAGATTTCATTAACAAAATCTGTGTCGTCTATTTAGATGATATACTGATATTCTCCGCTTCTCTTCTCTAAATTCTATCATTACAAAAAGTTCTTCAACGCCTTCGAGAAAAAAATCTAAAAGTTCAAATCGATAAATGCAATTTTGCAAAATTGTCAACCAACTATTTAGGCCATATAATCACCCAGGGAGGTATAAAACCAGATCCAACCAAAATCATAGCTATACAAAAAATTCCTCTTCCGTCAACTCAAAAACAAATAAAATCGTTCTTAGGACTAAGCGGTTACTATAGAAAATTTATAAAAGATTACGCGTAGATAAAGAAAGATGGATAAATTAGGAAAAACGATCCGGAATATATCGAGGCCTTCAATAAGTTCAAAACACTTTTGACATCTAATCCCATTCTCGTCAATCCTGATTTTCAAAAACCTTTTACGTTAACTACCGACGCATCTAATTTTGCTCTGGGTGCAGTTTTAAGTCAAAACAGCCACCCAGTTGCTTTCGCTTCACGAACGCTCAATAACCATGAAACGAACTATTCTACAGTAGAAAAAGAACTTTTGACAATTGTGTGGGCCACAAAACATTTTCACACCTACTTGTATGGTAGAAAATTCTTAATCCAAATGGATCATAAACCGTTTGTTTGGCTAAATAATTTAAAGGAGCATAATATTAAACTTCAGAGGTGGAAAATTAAACTGAACGACTACAATTTTACCATTAGTTATGTCAAAAGGAAAGATAACATTATAGCGGATGGACTCAGTCGTTTTCCGTATAATAACAACCAAGACACAATAATACCAAATAAAGAAAACTCATTTCTACAATTTACGAATGAAATAAATTCTAGAAATCACGAGTTTGACGTGGAAGTTAGATCCACTGATGCTACTATACATAGTGCAGCCGAAGATGAATTACATTACATTCCCATTACTGATAAACCAATTAACCTCTTTAAAAATCAAATATACCTAATTTCTAGCAATAAAGATAAATATACTACTAAAATTATAAACTAGAAATGCCAAAACTTTATTTATGTTACTACTGATAGCAACCTATTAGAAAAAATTAAACAATGTAAAACAATAAAAAAAGAGCACGTTAGAAACAACCACAGGGCAATAAATGAAGTATTTCTAGAATTGAAAAATATCTATTATTTTCCAAATTATATAACATAATCAACACAAAATCAACGACATAATCCACATGGACATCTGGTTCCCATATAGGAACATTATGTACTTAACTGCGATAGATAAGTTCTCGAAATATGTCACCATTCATAAGTTAAAAGATAGAACATGGATATCAATTTTGAAAGCCATAAAAGAAAGAATTATGTATTTGGGGAAAATGCGAAAACTTGTATCAGATAATGAAAAATGTATCACCCATTAGTGGAACAATTAAATGAAAATAAAGTCGAATTTCACAGGGCAACAGCAGGAAATAAAACCGGAAATTCAGACGTTGAGAGACTACATGGAATCTTAAACGAACACCTAAGAATTTTAGAGACTGTGCAAACTGACGATACAAACGACGAAATAGATAATAAGATATTTAAAATTATAACCACCTACAACAATACCATACACTCAACGACCAAGTGCAGACCAATTGATTTTATAAATAAAGAAATTTGTAAAGAAGAAATCGAAAGGTTAGCAAAAAAATTTGAAACTGAAAAAAACCGACGTACCGAACGAATAAACTAAAATAGAAATAACAGTAGCGATTTACACCATAATATAGTATTTAATAGAGATATACCAAAAAATAAACCAAAATATAAAAAGCTCACAAAATTCAAAGCAGACGATAAATATACGACAGATACTAGTAATAAAAGATTGACAAAATATTACAAAAAACAGCGAAAACGAAAATACAAACATCAATAAAAAATAATAACCATCAAACAAAACTTCAAAATATCCTTATAAATTAATAATATCTTAATTGCTTTTTAGGACATGGAACTAAAACTAATGCTTCTTTTGATCACCTCAGTATACATGCAATCAATTCAAATCATACCACTCAAGGATGACAATGGATTTGCCCTAATTCAACTAGAAGAAATAAAAATTGTCGAAAATTACAACAAAATATTGCACATTGTTAACATAACTGTATATAGAGGAACAATCGGAAAAGTACAAAACAATATGAACCTTCTTCAACTAGATACAACAGATACAGATTGTAAAATTTTAATTAGAGAAATTTCTAACTTACAACGCACATTAGACTCACTAGTGCCCAAAATTACTAAAACGGCGCGTAATAAACGCGGATTAATCAATTTTTTGGGCAACTCCCTAAAATTTTTGGCAGGGACAATGAACAACGAAGATTCAGACGAAATCTTCAAACATTTACAAAATTTGGACATAAATGAAAAACAGTTGACAGATAGCGTTAATAAGCAAATAATCATCAACAAAAACTTACAAACCAATAAGAACCAAATCACTGATCACATCAATAACCAACAAGCAATAATTCAAAAATACCTACAAGAAATGTAGAACACAACATCCACCTTTCTTGAAAAAATCACACGACCAGCCCTCATAATGCGGTTATACAAAGATATAAGTTCAATTCATAAACACCTCCAAGACATCAAAGACATCGTTTTACTAAGCCACCTCGAAGTTTTACCGCACGACATCCTGACGGAAGAAGAAATCCAGAAATTTAATTTAACAATAGAAATTTTACCGTACATTAAAACCGGCGTCCTTTTTAATGATAATTTAATAGTTATTGTACCGTTTAGATTTGTAAGATTTGTAAGATTTGTAGTATTTGTGAGATTTATATATATATATATAACAACCGTTAACCTTTCATTAAATTAAAATTTTTTTGATTTCGTAATATCCAAATTTCAATAATTTTAAATTAATAATTTTTTTATAATTTTGTAACAAATTTCGGACATTCACACTAAAATCATATTAAATGCTTACGATGCATTTCGTAATAAAAAAATTATCTACGCGGCGTATTTGTGCAGGTTATTATATTTGTATTAATAAAAAAAATCTGTAAATTAAAATAAAAAAAAAAACTATTGTTAAACAAAATAAAATCTTTTTATTTTTTTTTTTGTGGCTTATATGAGCAAATAAAATTAACTGGCGCCCGAGCAGGGACCCGTTTGTGGTAATTAAATTAGTGAAGAGTAACTAAATTAAAAATCTAACGCAAAATCACTAAAACAATATAAAAAAAATATTTTTTAATAAAAAAAAAAAATATTTTTTAATAAAAAAAAAAAATAAAAAAAACTAGTACTAGTATAAAAACAATTTAAAATAAAGAAAGAAAAATAAAATAACATAAAAAAAATTAAAAATAAAATAAAAGAAAAAACAGGCCTAAAAAATAATTAATTAAAATAAAAAAAATAAAGAAATAAAAAATTTTTTTAAAACAAATATAAAAAAATTTTTATAAAAAACGAAAAAACTTGGTACCAAGAAAATAAAATAAAAATAAAAAAAATCATTTAGTGATTAAAATTAGATAAATCAATTAAAGTTATAAATAAAAAAACTATTTGTATCACGTGCTAAAAAGAAATCCAGCTTAAGGAGGTGGAAACGAGGCCCCTTAGTAGAAAAATCAAGAAACTTTTCAAACAGGAGTCGCCATCGCGGGAAAATTAATATCCCAGAAGCTTTGTTGACAGCCGCCAACTCCGCTGGAAAGTATCAAAGCGGACGGGTCACCTAATAGACTTAATAAGATCAATTATGCTCATGTAAGTCAGTGAAAATAACAAAGAAAAAATTGAAAAAATAAAATAAATTTTTTTATACATTTTTGTGTACAAAATTAGTGGTTTTTTGATATAAAAAAAAAGGTGATAAATTTTAACTTTAACGAGATATCTATTTTAACAAATTTTTGAAAATATTAAATCATTAAAATTGCTTTTCCTTTATCTAAAATAGTCATTAAAAAAATTTTACAAATAAATAAAAACATATTATTACAAAAAAATTTTAATAAAATACAATATTGTGATCAAGCCTTCTCGTCGACACTTGAGGTGAGGCTGCCTCAAGCACGATATTATATAAAAAAAAAAATATTTTTTTATAAGATAAGATTATACAAATCCATTTTTTGAAAGGAAAAAATTGTTTTTTTGACAAAATTAAAATAACCACCAATTTTTTATTCCATACATAAAATAAAAATTAAATTAAATATTTTTTTACTATAAGAATTAAATCAGTTCTCTTTATGCTTGCATAGAGTGCACTTCGTTAAATCGTATCGGCTTGATTAATAAATTCTTAAAAATCGTATTACGAAATAATAAAATTAGTTGTAAACGTAAGAGCTCTGACAATACTGTTGCGGAAACTGCAACAAAAGAAGAAACAATGACAAAAAAAAAAAGAAGAAAATAAATCACTTACAAACAATAATAACAATAATACCGAAAACTATAATTACTTCTTACCTTTGCAAACTGTTGCAAATGAAAAAGAAATTGAAACTGTGGATATTGCTGATGAAGAAATTAAGGAGAGAATAAAATCTATTCCTCCTATAACAATACTAAAAAAAAATGCTAGTTGTATTCATAGTCTTATGAAAAAATCCGAAATAGTCGACTACCATATTAAAAGTATATCTATCGGAATCAAAGTGTACCTAAAATCTGATGAATCATACAAAAAAACTTGTGAGTTACTAAAATCAAACAGCTTTGAGTTTTTCACTTATGCCACTAAATACACAAAACCATATAAAGTGATTTTATCCGGTTTGGATAGAGTGCCTTGCGAGGAAGTAAAAAATCTTTTGCTTAATATGAATCTCAAATGTATTGAAGTCAAAATTATTGAACAGGTTACAAAATTTAACTTTAACATTGTTATGTACGTGATTTATTTTGAAAATAAATCTATCACTCTACACGAATTAAAAAAAGATTTTTGTTACATAAATCACACAAAAGTAAGGTGGGAATATAAAACGAAATCACAAAATAAATTAACACAATGCCATAATTGCCAACTATACGGTCATGGTTCTAGCCACTGTCATATAGCAACATCATGTGCTTACTGTTCCAAAAATCACAAAACTGCCACATGTGAAAATAAAACAAATCTACAATGTGCAAACTGCAGCGGGAATCACCACTCTTCAGACCTCTCTTGTCCATGTAGAGCATCATATGTAAATCTCCTAAACAAGCGTAGTGGTAAAAAGGCTGTGAGTATTAGAGCAGATAATGCAAATGTTAATTATCAATCTAATAAAAAGAACACAAACTTCAATGTTTACAACAACTATAATGATAACTTTCCTGCTATGCAAAAAAGAAATAGCAAAAATAGCAGTACTTCGCTCAATAATTGTAATACTCTCCCAACAACAACACAAATAAATTGGAGTAGCTTAATATCAAAACGCAACTGTAGCAGTAACAGCAATAATAATAATTTTGTAAGTAGTATTAATTGTAGCCAGCAACTAAATAATACCACTAACAATAATATTAACAACTTATTCACTGTAAGTGAGATTAACTCTTTAACTATTGACTTACTTAATAAACTGAGTAAATGTACTAATAAACAAGAACAATTTCAAGTCATAACAGAATTGACTGTTAAATATTTATATAATATTAATGGTTAAATCTGTTAATAAAATAAAAATACTAATTTGGAATGCCCGAGCAATTCAAAACAAATCTATTGAATTTTTTAATTTTTTAATTGCTAATGATGTTGATATTAGTCTTTTAAGTGAGACTTGGTTAGATTATAATAAAAAATTTTATCATCCGCTATTTGTAGTGCATAGAAATGATAGAAATATTAAAAAAGGAGGGGAAGTAGCCATTGTTATTAAGAAAACGATAAAACACAACTTATTACCAATTTTAAATACACATGTTATGTCACACATAATATTGGTATATTCATAAATACCAATTTTATGTCACACATGGAATTGAAATAGAAATCAACGATGAAACCAATAAAAAATTTCAAATCTATGCAACCTATTTCCCTGGAAACTCTGCCACTTGCTTAAATACCAACTGCAAAGTAATAGAAAAGGAAAACAAAAAAAATTTATTACATATAAAACAAATGTTCAAATTTGATATTCTTAAATTTTCACGAATAAAATGTAAATATATCTTGGGCGATAATTTAAACTGTCGTAATCAATTTTGGGATTGTGCAAGGGCTAATTGTTGGGGCAACATCCTAAACAACTTAATTACAATTAATAAATTTAAGATACTTTTTTCACCAGAACCAACATATATACCAACAAGTAGTAAAAGCAAGCCTTCAACTCTAGACATATTCTTAACAAACTCACCAGAACTTGCTTCACAACCAAGGGCAATAACTGATCTATCGTCTGACCATCTCCCGGTTTTACTAAAGATTTCTGCCAGCTACAGTGCAGTCGAACATTCCTATTTAGATTACTCAAATGCTAAATGGAAAATGTTCAAAAAGCACATTGACGCAGAATTCCAAAAAACTAATCATATAAGCAGATCAGTTTCCTATCAGTCCAGGATAGATAGCATGATATGCTTCTTAAATAATAAAATTGCTGAAGCAATTAATTTGACGGTCCCTAGAAAGCAATGCAAACCTTACAGCACACAACTTCCTTCAGAAATAATTGTTCTTATTAAAAAGCGTAATTGCATAAAAAGAAATTGGCTTAGAAGTCGTAATTTGATACACAAAGCTCAACTTAGGTTCTTCAATGAAAAAATACAACATGAAATTAATACTTTCAGAAATTTGCAATGGAGTAACAAGCTTAAGTCCTTAAACAAATGCTCCAAACCATTCTGGAAAATAACTAAAGTTATTAAAAATAGCAACCAAAATATCCCACCCTTAAAATGTAATAACAAAGTTTACGTCTCAAAAGTAGAAAAGGCAAACTTATTAGCCAAATGCTTCTTAGACAAACATATACAAACGAATGATCTTAGCGATGATATTACAAAAGTTATAGTAGATGAGTCATGTAAAGTGATTGAAGATAATGAAAACGTTACTGAGGGCTCAGAAGAAATAAAAGATTTAGAAGTTATTAACATCATAAAATCGCTAAAAAGAAAGAAATCGCCTGGTGTAGATAACATATCCAATACTTGTTTAAAAAATTTACCAAATAGTGCAATAAAATATCTAGTTTTCATTCTAAATTCATGTCTTATAACAGGATACTTCCCCCAACCCTGGAAAGAAGCCAAAATCGTTGCCATTTCTAAACCAAACAAGCCAAGAGTTGATCCCAAAAGTTACAAACCAATTAGTCTATTAAATCACTTCTCCAAGATATTCGAGAAACTAATTAAAACTGAACTTGAAAATTTTGTGAAAACACACAACATATTACCAAATGAGCAATTTGGCTTTAGAGCTGGGCATAACACAGCTCACCCATTATTGAGAGCCCGAAATTTTGTCAAATCAAGCCTACAAAGCAGTAAGTCGGTGGGACTGGTTGTTCTAGACATCCAGGCAGCCTTCGATTCTGTTTGGCATAAAGGACTGCTACACAAGCTCTATACATATCGTGTACCTATGTTCTTAATTAAAATTATTAAAAGCTTTTTACATAACAGATATTTCCGAGTTCACATAGACAAAACCACATCTGACCTAAACCACGTTCCTGCTGGCGTACCCCAAGGATCTGTCCTAGGACCCACGCTATACAATTTATATACAAGTGATATGCCTATAGTACAAAACTGTCTCATATCCAGTTTTGCTGACGACACAGCCATATTTACTGCAGATTTATTAGCTAAAGATATAGAAAACAAATTGCAAGTGGCATTAAATACACTCACAAATTATTTTTATAAATGGAAAATCTCTGCAAATGCAGAAAAATCAAATGCTGTCTTCTTTACTCGCAAGCGTAAAAACTGTTATGTCCCCCAAAATAATTTAATTATGAACCAGCAATGTATTCCTTGGGCTGATTCTGTCAAATACCTTGGTATTAATCTGCATAAAAAACTAACATTTCAACTTCACATTAGTAAAACCGTCAACAAAATTAATAAAACTATCCAAATACTTTACCCGCTTATAAATCGCAGATCTACGTTGTCCACAGATAACAAGATGATTATTCTAAAATGCATCTTCATTCCAATAATGACATACGGTGCACCAGTATGGGGTCATTGTGCAAATTGCCACATAAATAAACTACAAATCTTACAAAACAAACTACTAAAATTAATGTATAATTTACCTTTTCATTTCTCAACTAAAAAACTACACGACAAAGCTGGTATGCAATTCATTGGCGAAAAAATTAATAACATAATAGAAACATTTTCTGATAAATTATGCTACTCAGACAATGTTCTAATTAGAAATCTTCAAACGTAAAATTAAAGATAATTAAAGAGCTAACTCTCGCAATATAACACTAAAAATAATTCTTGTTACTGTAAATAAATACCATGAAACTAAATCAAATTCCAAAATAGAAAATAAACAAAATATGCTAATCATATATATAAATGATAAAAAAAAAAAAAATAAAAAAATAAAGTAAAAAAAAAATTAAAAAAAAATCTAATAGTAAATAAATATTAAAATATTTTCATTAAAACTGAATAAAATTGTAAAATTCCAAAACGTTGATAGAACTAAGATATATTTTTCATATTGAATTAAATTAGGCTAAGTAGTATAATTAACTAGCTTTAAGTTTTATTAATAACAAAATTTTCAGATAAGGTTTTTGTTTCATCTCCATTTTCCTTGAAATTATTAAATAAATAAATGTAATATATTATGTAAAAATGTAAATAACTCAGTTGAAAAGACTATAACAAAAATGTCTAAACTCTGAATAATTTAAGTAATAAGTATATAATGTAAATATGTTTGATATTTGGGAGAATACATTGAATTGAATTGAATAAGAATTAAAAGAAATAGAATTAATATTTAATATTAAGTAAATTTTATTAGAAAAGTTTTTTTTATATTGAACATTATAAAATATTTTGCTTATTTAAAAAAAAAAATATAAATTAAAAGAATTTAAAATTAAAATTTTGGATCTTAAATTTTAACTGATTAAAAAATTTATAAATTTTAAATTGAGTAAATTAAACAAATACAATTATTAAAAAAAAAAGTAAATTAAACAAAAAGCAAATTTTTTTTTATAAATCGATTACAATTCAAAATATTTTCAAAATCAATAAATAAATTAAAAAGAAAATAAAATTAATAAATAAAAAAGAAATTTTTTGAAAAGAAATTTTTAAATTTTAGCCAAATTATCAAAAAAAGTATTTTAAAAAAAAGGGGTAACAAAATATTTAAAAGAAAAAAATTTATAAAATTCTTTTTTAGGAAAAAAAGACATTAAAAGATTGTTTTCAAAAAGCAAAAGGAATAGAAAAATAAAGTAAGAATTAGAGTTTAATAAATTTAAATAACGAAAATCAAAATATAATTAATAAAATAAGTACAATTAAAATTTTGACAAATTTTTGAAAATAATTACAGAATTTTTTTATTTTTAAAAATTAAGGCAAGATACAATAAGATAGAACAAGCAAGACAAAAATTAATAAAAATAAGAACTTTTTTTTGTATAAAAAAATTTTTTTTTTTAGAACGTTTTTCAAATCTAAATTTAAATCTAAAATTCAAATTTAAAAGAATTTTTTTTTTCCTTCTTAAATTTATTAAAAAATAAATTACGAATTGACTAAAATAAATAAAAGTACAAATCTATTGCTTCCATTTTTTACCCAGGATATAAAGTCTTTGATATAGTTTCACTCATAAATAAATAAGAAAATTTTTTCTCAATGGCAAATCCAAATAGACCAATGGCACATAGCAAATCACCACGCTTTATTTCAACCCCGGAGATAACCCAAATGGTGGACGAAGATGAAACTCCAATTGTAGAAGTACCCCATGAAAACAGTGAAACAATAAGAGATAATATTAGGGAGATGGTGCGACATGAGACAAAAAGATTTCATGAATGTTTTGAAGAGGAATTATGTGAAGAAGACTATGACGAAGAGGTAAATTTGGAGGAGGATATAAACCTAACAGGAACGGATAGAGTTCCGGACGTTGTTAAGAATTTGCAAACATTCTCAGGAGAAATTAATGAGTATGGCGCATGGAAATCGATTGCAGGAACACCGGACCATGACGACTTTATTATGATAAAAAAAAACATGAATAATTTACTAGAAAACAATAATAGCCAGACAATAATCAATAAACTCCATAATAATAGAATTAATAACATTACCCAAATTGCAAATCAAATTTTAGATAATATCCAAATAGAAAAAAAATTAACTTATCAAAACGCCATTAGAATACAAAGTAAATTAAAAATAATTAAAGAAGAAATAGTAAATATAAAGTATGCCATACACTGGGCAAAAACTGGTATTATAAACCCCATATTATTGTCTAAATCCGAAATAGAAACATTAACTTAAGTTCTAGACAATGAAAATCTTCCTTACAGTAGTTCGGAAGAAGCATTAGATCTCGCTAATATTAAAGTTATAAAAAATGAAACTTGTTTATTCTATCTTGTAGAGATACCCCTAACAGATAAAAATATTTACAAAAACCTTTTGCTAAAACCTGTAAAAAAAATAATAAAATGTTAAAATTAGATTTTGAAAATGTATTAATAAATGAAAATGAAATGTATGGAATAAAAGGAAATTGTAAAAAAATAAATAAAATATTTATATGTAACACACAAAACATTGAAATTGTAAATTCTACTTGCACAAAGAGACTCATAGAACGAAAAAATTCGAAATGCAATTTAATCAATAGTCATCATATCCCGTACATAGATGAAATAGCCAGTAACATGCTCCTAATAAACGACTTCAACGGAATAATTCGATTCAACCAGGAAAATAGAACACTCAACGGGACTTACGTAATAAGGTTCCATAATGCAACAATAGAAATAAACAATCAAACTTTTACATCAATAGAGACCTCAACAACTAAGATCTTACCACCAATTCTGCAACCGAAAATAATGGAAGGAGAATTACATCAACATTTATCATTGGAATTTTTAAACGAAATACACATCAACAACACAAGGGAAATTCAATTAATTAAGGACAAAAGAACAATAGAGCGCACCATTAGCATTGTGTTCCCTATCATTATCATACTTGTTCTACTAACAATCGGAATAATTAGAAAGGGGTTAAATTTATAATCAGAAACAACAACGAGGAGCATGACAACAAGGAAACAACTACAAATTTGAAAGAAGATAAGACCATTGACATCAAGCCGATTTAAATAACAGAAGAACATACAAAACCAACCATATTAAAGAGATGTTCCATTATCGAAAGCCAAATAGGGACTTTTGGTCTTAAGGGGGGAAGAGTTAACAACCGTTAACCTTTCATTAAATTAAACTTTTTTTGATTTCGTAATATCAAATTTTAATAATTTTAAATTAATAATTTTTTTATAATTTTGTAACAAATTTCGGACATTCACACTAAAATCATATTAAATGCTTACGATGCATTTCGTAATAAAAAAATTATCTACGCGGCGTATTTGTGCAGGTAGAATGAATAATTAATATTAAAATAAATTTTACTTCTTAATTAACTTCTGAAAAGAAAGGTTTAGAATTTTTTATATAAAATATTATTTGTATTAATAAAAAAAATCTGTAAATTAAAATAAATAAAAAAACTATTGTTAAACAAAATAAAATCTTTTTATTTTTTTTTGTGGCTTATATGAGCAAATAAAATTAACTTATATTTATGTTTAACACATCTGATATTCTCATAAACTCTTTAATTATACAGATTGACTGCGAAATGATGCACCATCAAAAACAATATCTATTAATCAATACATGGAGCGAATTCGAAAAATCACTGAAATCATATTATACAAGATATATTATAAAGATAAGCAGTACCAACTATTATTTGAAAAATTAGCTGACGGCGCTGTTGATAAAAGTAAAGATACTTTTTCCTAACTTCTTTTTTCTTTTTCAGATTCCAAGGATTGTATATTAATAATGTTGCTGAATACGATTCTTAAACCGACTTCAAGATTTAAATTCAACAATGAAATAAAAAAAACAACCATCAGAGATGCCATCAACAGCTGCATTGTACACGTTAACACTCACAACGATTTGCAATGTATACGAGAAGAAAAAATAAATATGTATATTGAAAGAAAAGGTACAATTCAACCTTATATTATTGTGGTTGGTACCAAAATTAGTAAGTTAAGTAATTTTTATGTAAACATTGGGGAAACTCTTTTCAAATTTTCGTCATTCATTGCTGCCTTTGATATTTGCTTTAAATCATTCATGTATTCAACTTACATTATTCCAAAGAATCTGAACTATTATGGCTCTGCATCCAAAAACACATTTTTAATATAACAACTGTGCATGATATCAAAAGTTCTGTATTAGCAGAATTTTTAAGAACATTTAAAAACTATTAAAATGCACCTTACTTGTTTTAAATGTTATTGTGTTTTTGATGTTTTGCCAGAACTTGTAGATCATTTTAGATTAATTCACGGCCTTACATCCAAAAATAATTTTACTTGTGTGTTTGAAAAATGCAATCAACTGTTTTCAAATTTATCTAGTTTTAAAAAACATACAAAAATTCATTTAAAAACAAATAATCCGGTAAAAGTAGACCTGCAGACTTCAGATCCCGTAACTACACAAGAAAATGACAAGATAGAAAATAGCAACATTGTTACAATTGTTGAATCACCTATCCAGGTCCAAATATCAAATTCACAAATTTCTTCAGAAATTACATTTCAAATATTAAACTCACAAGTTTCTTCAGATTACTCATTTCTAAAAAATTCTATATCTTCAAGTTGCAAAAACTTTTCAATAAATTTGCATACTAAAAATAATATTACTTGAAAAGATGTAGTTAGCATTCAACAGGGAATTGCGAATATTACGTCAAATATTTCAGAGAGCATAAAGAATAAGATAATAAATTATATTCCAAACTCAGAAAAAACTGAAATATTAGAGTTTTTAAATTTTTGTGCAAATCCCTTTGTAGAAATAAAATCAGAGTACAAACTTTTTCAACAAATTTTAGATTCTGATCAATTTGCTAGACCACAAATATTCACTATCAGTAATGAAATATCTGAAATTATTTTAAATGGAGAACCAACTTTAGATGCAACTAATGTACAAGGTTGTATAATGCCTATTGAATTCCAATTCCGTAAATTTTTTGAGCTCCCTGGTGTGTTAACGCAAACACTAGATAATTTAAATTTATTATCAACAGAATCTGATATTACCCACATTGTAAATTCCAATTGTTTTAAAGAAAAAGTTAAGCATTATCCTGGTAAAGTTATTATGCCTTTTTTTTATATTTAGATGACTTTGAAATAAATAATCAATTGGGTAGCCATACGAGTGTAGATTCCATTTGTCGTGTGTATTATAGTTTTCCTACTTTACCTCAATATATTTTATCGAATTTAAATTATATTTTTGTAGCAGCATATTTTAAAACAAAAGAAAAAAAAAATTCGATAATAATCCATTCCTCCGACCTTTAATAGAAATATTTAAAATTCTGGAAGAAAATGGAATATTAATTCAAAATGAAACTGGACCGCATCAAGTTTATTTCGTGCTTTCTAACATGCTTGGTGATAATTTAGGACTAAATAAAATTCTTGGCTTCACTAATTCTTTTAACTCAAATTACTATTGTCGCATTTGTACTAGACCAAAGAGTGTAATGAGTAATGATTGCATAAAATACAAAGAATATTTGAGAACAGAAGAAAACTATAATGATGGATTAAAAAAAATGATGTTAAACAAACAGGACTAATGTCCTACTGTTTATTCAATGACTTACCAAATTTTCATGTAACTAAAAATTTTGCTGTTGACATTGTAGACGATTTGTTTGAAGGAGTTTGTAGATATGATCTTTGTGAAATCTTGTTATATTTCATTTCTGACCTAAAACTTTTTTCGATCAAAGTATTTAATTACAGAAAACAAATGTTTAACTACGGGGAAACAGAATTAGGAAATTTATCACCACCTATTGAAATAAGTCACTTTAAAAAACAATAAAATTAAAATGTCTGCTCGAGAAATAATGTGTTTTAGTCATTTTCTGCCACTAATTATTGGTAATTTAATTCCAATAAATAACGAGGTCTGCAATTTTTCTTAACTCTTTTAAAAATAATAGATTTATTATTATTAAGCCGGTTTAATTCAGATTTACTTAAGAAAATCGCAGAATAAATTGAAATTCATAATAAAACATAATATATCAGACTTTTTAAAAAAAACATTGAAACCAAAATTCCACTTTTTAACCCATTACATGGGAATTATTCATCAAACAGGACCTCTAAAATATATATATGGAGTTATCGCTATGAATCTAAACATAAAGAAGCTAAAATGTATGCTAGAAATATATCTTCAAGAAAAAATATTTCCTACACACTTAGTATGAAAGCATCCCTTAAATTTAACAACTTTTTATCCCAAAATAAAAAAGGTTTTCCAAATGTGATGAAATATGACCATGCTTATTATTTAAATATCGATAAAACAGTTTCAGCCATACAAAATTTTGAAGAATTAAAATCTCAATTTACTCAAATATTTGCTACTAAATTAATTACTTATAAAGGAACATTATACAAGCAAGGGTATTTTTTAACTATAACTCAAAAAAATAAAATTTAACTTTTTGAAATTAAAGAAATAATTCTGGATGATTTACAAAAACCTTATGTTCTTGTAGACCAGTATGAAGTATTACGATTTTCTGAACATTATCAATCATATTTTATCGGTCCTAAACTAAATGTACATAAATTAATTGCTTTGAAAATATTTACTGGTCCACCTATTCATTTATATTACATTTGTGATGGCTTGGCTATAGTAAGAAATAAAATATTTTGATAAAAATTGGTATTTTTATTTAAATTTGTAAAAAATCGTAATAAAAACTTTGACAAATTAAACTTTAATTTATATTTTAATTGATATTTAAATGCTTTGTCAAATTAATCGCTTAATAGAATTTACAATGTGTCAAAGATTTCCCAATGTAATGCAATAAGATATTTTAATAAAAAATGGTACTATATATGTGTTCTTAATTAAATTTATAGTAAATGTTATTAAATATTTTGTCGAATTAACACTTAATTTATATTTAAATTTAATATTATTAAATTTTTGCCAAATATAAAACTTAATAGAACTTATAATGTAATTGTATACATACTATTAAATTTATGAATTAAGTGAAATAAAAAATAAAAATATTTGTTTAAATAGACTTTGTAGTTTAAGGCGGAACAACGTTCACGGGATCAGCTAGTAATGAATAAATATCAAATTGATATTAAAAAATTTACATTTTAAAATGTACATTTTACATTTTTTCTGCTAAAAATACATTCTTAAATATTAATTTTTTTAATATTAATTTAATATTTTTAATATTAAACTTATATTCTGACAGGTAATAAAATTAATTTCAATTTAATATTTTAAATGTTAAAAGCACATTCAAATAATTAATATTTAAAATATCCATTTGACATTTTTCTTACTTAATTTACATTAACAAATATTAACAACGTAATATTCGTTTATTATTTAAAATTTTAAATTAACATTTTAAAATATCAAAACATTAACAACCTAATGTTTAACTCCCTAAAAGGTCCAACCTAACAACCCCCGAAGAGGTCCAAGCTGCTCTTAACAGAGATCTGAAGAAGACGGTACAATGTAGGTTCACCCTTACCAAACCAAACGGGAGAGACCAACGATTGGCTATTGTGGAACTGGAAGAGAAGGAAGCTAAGGAGCTATTAAAATCATCCAAAATAATAATTGGGCTGATAAGGTGTAGGATTAGACAAAGAACATTTGTACTGCGGTGTTGGAGATGCCTAAGTTTCGGTCATATAAAGAGAGACTGCAAAGGAGTGGATCGAAGCAACCAATGCTACAAGTGCGGGCAAAACGGGCACACAGTCAGAAACTGCGAACACCCGGCGAAATGTGTCTTATGCAGTGAAAACAAAGAGCAAAAAGTTGATCACTTGGCAGGCTCGGGAATATGTAGGGCTTTCATAAAGGCTCTCGAGGAGGCAAACAAGCGTAAAAAATGATTAAGATGTTGCAAGGTAATCTACACAGAAGTAAGGTAGCCGATGATCTTTTAAATCAGATAGTCCGAGAGCAAGACGTCGACATTATATTAATAAGCGAAACAAAGAAGTAGCGAATTGGTTTTCAGATAGAACAAACACGGCTGCAGTATGGGTGGTAAATCCGAATAAACTGCAAATTGAGAACCACGGCGCTGAAAATAATTTCGTATGGATCAGATGTTAAAGGGTCACAATTGTCAGCTGCTATTTCACACCAAACCAAACGGCTCAGCACTATAGAAATAAACTTCACGAGCTAAGGATATGGTGGCTGAAGAAGATAGGACTCTGATAGTTGCGGGCGATTTCAATGCTAGAGCATTGGAATGGGGAATGTCACACACGGACAACAGAGGAACACAAATTTTGGAGATCGCAGCTAGACAAAATCTTGTAGTACTTAATACAGGAAACATATCGGCGTTTCGGCGACCAGGATATGCAGAGACAATACCGGATATATCGATAGCTTCAGAGAACATAGCTGACTCGATTCAGGAGTGGAGAGTTATAGAAGATTACACGGGAAGCGATCATCAGTATATAACATACAAAATGCAGATAGGCGAAAGTAGCGAAACAGAGCAAGCCACAGGATATCTAAAATGGAATGTCTCTAAACTCGACGTTACAAAAATGGCCTAAGCCCTAAGAAACGTCGCTCAGCGGACAATACAAGCAACAGCAAACTTAGAAGGCAGACGAAAAGCAGAGGCAGTAGTGGATTCAACAATGGGAATAATTAAGCAAGCGTGTAATTTATCAATGCCCCGCAAAGGTAGTAGGATCAGGAAACGTGTATTGGTGGAGTGAGGAAATATCGGAAATGCGGAGAAGATCTCTACACTTGCGAAGAGTTGCACAAAGAGCAAGAAATAGAGCAGAAGCAGCAGTAACTGCGCTTGAGTATAAAATAGCCAGGAAAACGCTTCGGATCACAATCAAGAGCAGTAAGATTAATAAATGGAAGGCACTATGCAACGAAGTCAACGACGATCCGTGGGGGCTTGGATATAAAATAGTAATGAAGAAGATTAGAGCCCCAATACCAGCAAACCAAATCCAGGCAAATGTAATGGTCAACATTGTCGATACCCTCTTCCCTACACATCCGAACAGGAACATAAGGCACCGTACAGAGCTTGATCAAAATGTTCCGGTATTCACAGAGGAAGAGCTCAAAGATGCAACAAAAACAATGAAAAATAAGAAGGCGCCAGGGCCTGATGGAATACCAACAGAGGCTATAAAGGCAGCAGTTGTCGCGTGCTCGCAGATGATGCTGAACATGTACAACATTTGTTTAGAAGATGGGGTTTTCGCCAAGAGATGGAAGGAGGCGCAGCTGGTCTTGATTGATAAAGGAAAAGGTGGACAGCTTGAAGCTTCATCATTCAGGCCACTCTGCATGTTGGATACAACAGGAAAGTTTTTCGAAAAGCTGATAAGGTCAAGACTAAAGGATGCAGTGGAAGAAGCCGGTGGTTTGACTCAAATGCAGTATGGTTTTCGACAAGGAGAGCCTACAATAGATGCAATACAAGTGGTGATGAACCGGGTTGAAATGGCGCAGTTGGGAAATCCCTACCCACGAAAAATTGTGATGCTGGTAACATTAGATGTAAAGAACGCATTCAACTCAGCAAGATGGATAGACATAATCGAAGCGTTACAAGGCTCTTTTAACGCTCCACCGTATCTTCTGAGGATAATCGAAGATTATTTAAATGAACGAAGTCTGATATACAATACAGCGGTAGAAGCGGTAGAAGGAGGAAACTTATAACAGCAGGTGCAGCGCAAGGGTCTATCTTAGGACCAGATTTATGGAACATATTATATAACAGCTTGTTTCAAATGGAATTACCAGAAAACACGACCCTAGTCGGATACGCCGATGACGTGGCAGCAGTCATAATCACACGAACAACAGAGGAGGCACAAATCAAACTGAACCAGATTATGCGACGAATAAATGGTTGGATGAGCGCACATGGGTTGGAACTAGCAGCAGAAAAAACAGAGATAGTCCTACTAACCAAAAAAAGGATTCCAACTGAAATCCCGATGCTGGTGGGTACACAAATGATACGAACGAAGGAAGCGGCAAAATATCTAGGAGTTGTACTAGACACAAGATTGAATTTCTGGCAGCGAATAAAGCAAGTCACAGACAAAGCAGCAGTGGTCACAAATAAATAAGCAGGCTGATGGCGAATATCGGTGGTCCAACGCCAATGAAAAGACGTCTTATAATGACGACTATGCAGTCTATATTACTCTAAGGTGCAGAAATCTGGGCTGATGCCCTCAACAAAGATTATTGCAGGAAACGGCTAGCGGCGGTTCAACGGAGGGGAGCTCTTTGGGTCGCGTGCTCCTATCGAACGGTTTCGTATGCGGCGGTAAATGTTATTGCACGAAAACGTAGAGCGGCGTTTTGAATAGTGGGAGTGAACCTGGACGCAGGTCACAACGATGATTGCTTGATGCCAAACAAGGACTCCACCCTGAAGTAATGCGAAGAGCGGTACCAGGGTGATCGATAGTCCTTAGACAATGAGGGGGTTTTATAGTGGGATGGCCACACATACCAATATGTGACGACATATTGAGATGATATTATTGTTATTATTTATTATTATTTATTATTTATCATTTATCATTTATTATTATTATTTTATTTATTATTTTTATTTATTATTTATTATTTATTATTTATTATTTATTATTTATTATTTATTATTTATTATTTATTATTTATTATTTATTATTTATTATTTATTATTTATTATTTATTATTTATTATTTATTATTTATTATTTATTATTTATTATTTATTATTTATTATTTATTATTTATTATTTATTATTTATTATTTATTATTTATTATTTATTATTTATTATTTATTATTTATTATTTATTATTTATTATTTATTATTTATTATTTATTATTTATTATTTATTATTTATTATTTATTATTTATTATTTATTATTTATTATTTATTATTTATTATTTATTATTTATTATTTATTATTTATTATTTATATTTATTATTTATTATTTATTATTTATTATTTTATTATTATTATTTATTATTATTATTATTTATTATTTATTATTTATTATTTATTATTTATTATTTATTATTTATTATTTATTATTTATTATTTATTATTTATTATTTATTATTTATTATTTATTATTTATTATTATTATTTATTATTTATTATTTATTATTTATTATTTATTATTTATTATTTATTATTTATTATTTATTATTTATTATTTATTATTTATTATTTATTATTTATTATTTATTATTTATTATTTATTATTTATTATTTATTATTTATTATTTATTATTTATTATTTATTATTTATTATTTATTATTTATTATTTATTATTTATTATTTATTATTTATTATTTATTATTTATTATTTATTATTTATTATTTATTATTTATTATTTTATTATTTATTATTTATTATTTATTATTTATTATTTATTATTTATTATTTATTATTTATTATTTATTATTTATTATTTATTATTTATTATTTATTATTTATTATTTATTATTTATTATTTATTATTTATTATTTATTATTTATTATTTATTATTTATTATTTATTATTTATTATTTATTATTTATTATTTATTATTTATTATTTATTATTTATTATTTATTATTTATTATTTATTATTTATTATTTATTATTTATTATTTATTATTTATTATTTATTATTTATTATTTATTATTTATTATTTATTATTTATTATTTATTATTTATTATTTATTATTTATTATTTATTATTTATTATTTATTATTTATTATTTATTATTTATTATTTATTATTTATTATTTATTATTTATTATTTATTATTTATTATTTATTATTTATTATTTATTATTTATTATTTATTATTTATTATTTATTATTTATTATTTATTATTTATTATTTATTATTTATTATTTATTATTTATTATTTATTATTTATTATTTATTATTTATTATTTATTATTTATTATTTATTATTTATTATTTATTATTTATTATTTATTATTTATTATTTATTATTTATTATTTATTATTTATTATTTATTATTTATTATTTATTATTTATTATTTATTATTTATTATTTATTATTTATTATTTATTATTTATTATTTATTATTTATTATTTATTATTTATTATTTATTATTTATTATTTATTATTTATTATTTATTATTTATTATTTATTATTTATTATTTATTATTTATTATTTATTATTTTATTATTTATTATATTATTATTTATTATTTATTATTTATTATTTATTATTTATTATTTATTATTTATTATTTATTATTTATTATTTATTATTTATTATTTATTATTTATTATTTATTATTTATTATTTATTATTTATTATTCATTATTTATTATTTATTATTATGATCCGTAACGCTTCAACGTCGCGTTGCCGTACGGTATTTACCGCGTCGCGGCGGTATATTGCGGGCTCGTGCTAAAAATCCAAGCGCGTCTGTACTCATAATGAGCGGCGACTTGGTCGGCGTCTGTACTCCATAATGGGGCGGCCGAAGTATTAGTGCGGAGGGGAGTTGCTTCGCGAAATCAAAAACAAGGACCAGTTTATCAAAAAATGCAATGGACAAAAAAACAAAAGGTATATATACCCCAGGTGGTAATTCAGTTATGCTGGAAAATCCACCCTCTAAGGAGGCCGATCTCATGGATTCTGGGGGAGATCATTTATTGCTATATTCATTGGAGAATCATCAGCAACAAGGAACATCGAGGGACAACAGGAATCAACGAGTTCAACAACAGAAAGCAACAGAGCAGAGAACACCAATAAGCGATCCATTCAGAAGAGGCGGAAATGTAGCACGGTCGCCTAATCATTTATCCAAAGAAGGTAGGTTCAGGACGGAAAACGTCAGAAACAGCGCCGAACAGGGAGGTATTTCTCCCCCTAACAGGGGTTCAAATTCTGCCTCAAAAATTAGAGCTCGAGATGGAGGTTTGTCCACTCTACTAAAAAAGGCCGAACGGACCACTGAAGAGCCTGAGGCGACTGAAGAAAAAGAGCTGCTCAAAATACAAGAAGTCGCGGCCAAGATGGTACAAGCAGCCGCAAAGCAGAAAAATATCAACATGGACATTAAGAATGGCCTCATGAGGTTGCAAGAATCCATGGAAATCATATGGATATGCAGGAGGAAGAAGATGGAAGAAAAAGAGAAGCATCTAACAAAGGTTACTAAAGTAACCAAACATGCTGTAACAACACCTACTGTGTGCAAAAGAATGAGAGAGCCAGATAATAGCCCAAGAGGTCGCATGTACACACCCCCAGCTTCTAAAAAAGGCAAAGAAGCAGATGATGAAGAGTGGACTGTTGTCGGCAGTAGGAAACAACCCCGGAAATCGAGCGCGAATATAGGAATAGACAGCACGCCTGGTAAAAGGGAGTCGGCGAGTAGCCAAAGGACTCGGAAAAAGAGTGAAGGCACTGGTAAAAAGAAGGCAAAAAAGGGAAAAAAAGTTAGCAAGACCAAAGGTGAAGCCATTATAATCAAACCAGCGGAAGGGAAAACGTATGCCGAAATCTTGAAGAAGATAAAGGGTGGCGTCGATCCGGGTACTACAAAAACAATCATCAAAGGGATCCGCAGAACGCAGAAAGGAGATGTTCTTGTGGAAATGAGTAAAGGATCCGCAGACAACGGGGAATTTAGTGAAGAACTGAAAAAGGTATTGGGAGAAATGGCTGGGGTTAAAAGTTTAACGCCCAAAGTAACGCTCGAGATCCGGGACCTGGATTGCCTAACAACCCCTGAAGAAGTGCGAGGCGCTTTAGACAGAGATCTGAAGAAAAAAGTGCAATGCAGACTGTCGCTTTCAAAACCTAACAGGAGAGAACAAATCTTAGGCGTAGTAGAAATGGAGGAGAAAGACGCTCAAGAAATATTAAAAGCAGGTAACATTACAGTGGGATTAATAAAATGCAGGATCAGACTAAGAGCGGAAGTTCCAAGGTGTTACAAATGTCTAAATTTCGGTCATATAAAAAGTAGATGCAAGGACATTGATCGGAAAGATTTGTGCTATAAGTGCGGACAGAAAGGGCATATCGTGAAAAATTGCGTACAGGCCCCAAAATGTTGGCTTTGTGAGGAGAAGAAAGTGCAAGCGATCGACCATGTCTCGGGTTCGGGTACGTGTAAGGTCTTCCGTGAGGCACTTGAGAAGGTCAAAAGGCGTTTCAATGACTAGGTTCACTCAAGGAAATATGCATAGGAGTGTGGTGGCAGACGATCTCTTAACTCAGAATGTTCAGGAGAGAAAGACCGACGTAGTAATAATAAGTGAACAGTATAGGAATAGAGACATCCCGAACTGGTTTTCTGATGCAACAAATACGGCGGCGATCTGGGTAGTAAGCCCAAACAAATTTAAAATCGAGAGCCATGGCAACGATGAAGGTTTTGTTTGGATCAAAAGCTGCAGGCTTACAATTATTAGCTGCTACTTCACACCAAACCAAACAACGCAGCAATACAAAAGAAAAATGGAAAAATTGGAAGATGTAATAGCGGAAATAAGGGGGAACATAGTAGTGGCTGGAGATTTCAATGCTAAAGCCGTAGAATGGGGAGAGCCACTTACCAACAGCAGAGGGAAGCAAATAATGGATATGGCAGCCAGACAAAACCTGATAGTGTTAAATACAGGGGAAACATCGACATTTCGACGCCCGGGGTACACGGAAACGATACCAGATATAACACTAGCATCAGTTGACCTTCTGAATGGCATCCGGAAATGGGAAGTACTCGAAGACTACACTGGTAGCGATCACCAATACATATCATTCGAGTTACATTCTGCTACGACAGAGAGATCGAGAAGTCGTGACCTAAATGTTAGATGGAATGTGGAAAAACTTGATCACAATAAAATGAAGTCAACTTTGAGTAATAGCCTTGAAAGAGGTAAGGCAGTTCTCGCAAAATTTAGAGGGCAGAGCAAAAGCAGAAGCGGTGGTTAACACAGTGATGAACAGCATTGCACGGGCCTGCGAAGTATCTATGCCACGGAAAAGATGGAGAGTAAACAAGCGCCCTGTATACTGGTGGACGGATGAAATAGCAGAAATAAGGAGGAAATGCTTGCACCTACATCGGGTGGCACAGCGGATCAGAAACAGACCAGAGGCGGCGACTACATTGATGGAGCACAAGATAGTCAGAAAACAACTCCGAATTGCCATAAAGAAAAGCAAAATCAAAAAATGGACAGAATTATGCGAAGAGGTGAATACCGAGCCCTGGGGTCTGGGGTACAAGATTGCAATGAAAAAATTCAAAGCTCCAGCAGCCGATAGTGCAATGACAGCAGAAAAAATGGAACTCATTGTAGATGCGCTTTTCCCGACTCATCCAATAAGAAACGAGATATATTCAAGTTATATAAATCAGGAAATACCAGATTTCACCCTAGGGGAGCTAGAAACAGCAGCGAGGTCTCTAAAGAACAAGAAGCACCTGGACCTGACGGGATTCCTAACGAAGCCATAAAAGCAGCAGTCGATGTTTGTCCGGAGACAATGCTAAGCATGTACAATACCTGTTTAAAAGAAGGCGTTTTTTGCAAGAGATGGAAGGAGGCAAAACTAGTATTGATAGACAAGGGCAAAGGAGAACGTTTTAAGGCCTCAGCTTATAGACCACTGCGTATGCTTGACACAGCTGGAAAGCTTCTCGAGAAGTTATTAAAAGTTCGATTGGGTATGGCCATAAGAGCTGCGGGTGATCTGTCAGATAAGCAGTTTGGATTTAGGCCGGGGAAATCAACGCTAAATGCTATTCAAACAGTGACAAAAATTGCAGAAGCAGCCGAACGTTATCCCGATTGATCTGCTGGCGCGCGAGCGCAACAGCATTTTCAATAGGGACCCGGGAACCAGCAAAGAAGAGGCAACGATGGAGGCAAGAGCGCTCACCATGGCACAATGGCAACAAAGATGGGACAATGACCGGAACGGTAGATGGACAGCACGTCTGATTCCTCAGTTAGAAGATTGGAATAATCAGCTACACGGAGAGGTCAACTTTTATGTCACACAGTTCTTGTCGGGACATGGATACTTTCGTTCGTACCTATTCAAAATGGGCAAAGTAGCCAGCCCGAAGTGCAGACACTGCAATGCTGTGGAGGATAAGGCCTATCACACATTCTTTGAGTGTGGCTTGGCAGAAGAACACAGAAGCTATTTGGTTGCGGCAATAGGTCCTATAACCCCCGAAAACATCGTCGGCGTTATGCTAGAAAACGAAGAGCAGTGGGACGCAGTAGCAGTTTATATAGAAGCAGTGCTGAGGAAGAAAAAACTCCTCAAATATCTGGAAGACTGATGAAACTTAAATAAGGATCACCGAAAAACAAACGAAAATAGCACGATCCAACCTGAAGTAATGCGAGAGCGGTTCCAGGCTGGAATTCATCGTGGGAGCCGAGTCGGGTGTTTTTTAGTGAGTAACCCAGAGAGCTGAAGCCTCAATTTAGCATCACAGGAGTCTCACAGTCTTTTAGAGTGCGGACCCTCTAAAAGCTCTTTAAAAGATCTTTCACCCCTCGCAAAAAGAAAAAAAAAAAAAATTATTATTATTATTATTATAATTATTGTTATTATTACTATTATTATTATTATTATTACTATTATTATTATTATTATTATTATTACTATTATTATTATTATTATTACTATTATTATTATTATTATTATTACTATTATTGTTATTATTGTTATTATTTTACTACAGAGTCAGCGCCATCCGTGCATTACAACGTGCAGCAGTATATAACATCTTACTTGCATGATATAACCAAAGATAGCCCCACTGTAGCAGCTATTATTATTATTACTATTATTATTATTATTATAATTATTCTTATTATTATTATAATTATTGTTATTATTACTATTACTATTATTATTATTAATATTATTATTGTTATTATTACTACTATTAATTATACGATATATATTATTACGATATAAAAGTACTACATATTTTTTTATTTATGACCTGACCGGGGTTTAAACCCAAGACCCTTCGATTGAAAGGTTGGCGACTTAACCACTGCGCCATGAGTCAGATAGTATAAATTAATATACATACATTTGCCGCTTAGTATTCATTAGTATTAGATATTATATTATATTTGGAAAAATTTTTGATTGATAATCGTTAGGTGGAAGGTTAAAATTTGCTTTTAAAGAATGTATAAATATATACTTTGAATTTATGTACAAAGCATAGTTCTAGAAATTATAAAATTCACTCAAATTATTTTAAAATACTTAAAAATTAAAAAATAATATTATAAGCCGAGTGACTGCCTATGAACATACTAACAGGTTCGTATGGATATCTAAGAGTTGACAGAGGCAACTGTACTCTTCGTTCCATTATAAAATTGATATAAATGTCAAGTAATAGTAGAAAATATTGACTATCTATGACCATATGTAAGTATGTAAATCAAAATATATTTCGGGTGTATTTGAAAATCAAAAATAAAAAAAACAAAAATGTAAATATGAAACAATAGCTATAAGAAAATCACGCAAAGTGTTTAATACAGATACATTTATTTTGAGCATAACAAAAACTTGAAAAAAAAAAAACAAATAATTAAAATATAAATACGTATGTAGGTATAAAAAAAAGTAATATTTGATCAAATGAATATTCAAATACCTATACAGTACCTATTTAATTTCATTTGATAATAACATGTTATTTTAAAAATCGCATTTATTAGTTTTAGTTTTCCATAAACATCTGAGTCTTTAGAATGCTAATTGTTTTGTTATGTTGGTATACTAGGACATTGGTAATCAATCATATATTTTATTAACTACTGAAAGCTTAAAGAAAAAACAAAGCAATATCAAGGAAACTTAACTGTAGGTGAATAATTATGTGTACCTATCAAAATATGTCCACATATACATATACTTATTACCCACGATAAAATTTTTTTGTTATGCATACAATGAAATATATCTTCAATACCACATCAATGAAAAATAAAAAATAAGTTAAAATTAGAATATTATTATGTATGGCTACCCATACTAAACGGAGACAGCAAAGTTGAAATATATAATAAAATTTTGAATGCATCTATATATACATTTCTATACAATAATAAAAAATGATTTGCACTTAAACAGCTGTTATAAAAAACATAAGTTTTAGAGTTTTTTAGACTATATTTATCATTAAACCAAAAATAAAATTTTTCTATAAACCATTGTTAAATTCTAGGTGTGTCAATATCTAAATGGGTCAATCTCTAATGGACACTTACGCAAAGAGGATAAAAACTTTTTTGATTATCTAATTGTAAATAGAAACTTTATTTAATATAATTGTTGGGTCCTTATGGAAAAAAGGTCAGTTAAAAACAAACATTCCAACTGAATGAGGATTTCTTTTCAACAATTTAAATTACTATAAAAAAGAAATTAAAAATGCAAGTTAAAACTACTAATGCCTCCATGGAAAAACCTAAACATTTTATGGCTAGTGTAAAAATGATTGCGGTCTTACATTAGAAAACATTAAACATTGTTCTAATTTTTTAAGAGAATTAAAGTTTCTATTAGAAAAGTGTAGATAACTTGGGGCAAGAAACGAGTAATTGAGTACATATGTTTAATTAAAGGTTATCGAACTCAAGTAAAAGAATTAAGAATTACTGCAGGCTCAGGTTGCAAAAAGCTACATTCTAACAGGAAAAATTATACACCAGCCAACATAAAATTGGAGAACATTCAACCAACTTTTAAAAATCAAATAAAAAGTTGTGTAATAATAAATTTACATCACAAAGAACCAAGGAATTTTTTGGAGAATTGTTCAAAATTTTTAATAATTTTATATAATTTAAAATTAATAATATTTTGAAAAATGAGCATGCGATTAAAGTAAATAGTATTTTTATTAGAGAATTTAAAGTTTTAAAAAATGAAGATGAAATAGTTGAAAATACATATATGAACACCAAAAGTATTCCATTGTACAATATTACTGATGGCATTAAAGATTGGTTTAAAGAATATATAATGGATCCTATTTTAAAGAAATTAGGGAAATGTCAAAAAAAAAGATAGCGGATTCAATATATATATAAACAAATATACCGCACTAATTAGATCATCGCATATTGAATTACCTAAGGAAATTCAGTTAAAAAATACATGTTTGAATGTGAGAAATACAGATATTTTAAATGACTTAATTTTTGTGAAAAAACATGTGTATGGACCAATTAACTACTATTAATATTAATCTTAATGGCAAAGTTAATATTAAACTAGAAAGAAAAAAATACTTTGATTTTTATATATTATATATAGATATATATAGTAATATAGGTATAGGTTATATATGTGGGATTAAAATTGAATGAGATTTAAACTGAACTCAATTATTCTAGTGAACATGGTCACTCTATTTCCCAGATGTTAAACTCTCCAAGCAAGTTTAAGAAAGCGGTAAAACTTCTTTCTTTTTCTTCTAATTATAATTTAGAGGCACTTGTCATTACAACGTGGACGTAGTTAAACGTAATACAACAAGCAGTATAAAGTAAATTCGATTTTGTAATTAAATTAATATTGTAATAAGAAATAATTAAAGAAGAATTAATTAAGAACATATTTGAATATTTTGAAACTTTATTTCATAAAAAATATTAAAAGTAAACTTAAATATAATAAAACATTTTTAAATTTGTGTTAGTGTAAAATAATTTAAATTTCATATTAATAAAATATTTTTGAATTTATAATTTTATTAATAATTATTCATTAAACATTTAAATCTAAGTTAAACAAACGTGTTTTATTTTAATAAATTTAATAAATTAATAAAATAAAACCACATATGTAGGTATTAATATAAAACCTAAAATGTGTCTTAAGGCTAAAAATAGTAAGACACTTGAAAAATTTAAAACTTAATCTTAAAATTTTATTTCATATGAATTTTTATGTTCAATACACTTAGAAATTTTTTTTAACAAAAGAATCTTTTAATTTTATTTTCTAATCATTGACCAAAATAGCCGTTTTTCAAAATTATACATAATTTTTGAAATTTAGTAATTTAAAAATATTAACTGGTCTTACATACATTAAAATTAAAAACACTTAGAAAGCATTTCTCAGCTATGTCTGTTCAACTCACTTTGTAAATGTTTTTCAATATTTCTTCATTCCCTTCAAACATTACGTTTTAATAATAATTCACTTTAATATTTGTTTTTCGATTTCGCTGCGTTGTTTTAACAATTAATTTAGGCAATGCACCTAAATGACCCTTATATAATTAACAAAAAAATTAGAGACAAGACTCCTTACCGCTTACAATATCAATCCAAAAAAAAAAAATTTTTTTTTTTTTAAGAACAGTCAAGAAAAAAAAATGGATGAACAATTTGAAAAATATACTGTTACTCAATTAAAACCCGAGTTAAAAAAAATAATTTAAGTACAACACGTAGGAAGCAGACACTAGTTGAAAGGTTGGTGAAATATTATAAATCACCACATAGATTTTTACTTATTTCTTTTCAAGAAAAAGTGAGTTTGAAATGAACAAAATTATTTTTAATAAAATAATTGCCATAGTTGTTTAAAATTCCGGTATTAATTTCAAATAAATTTCAAATCACTGCAATTAATTGTTATGAAAAGTATTGTCTTTTCGAGTAGTGATAGTTATAGTGAAGAGGAGGAATATATACAAAAAAAGAAAAGGCGTTTTTGGGTCCTTACTGTGAACAAAGAGATGAAAGTGGAGCTTATAAAAGAGTTGTTCAAGCATTGAAAAAATATAGGTCATAAAATTATATGCGGATGAGTTTTTCAAATTTCGAGAAATTATTGTGAGATGTAGCTCCTGCTATAACAAAAGAAACTATACTGAGAGAGCCTATTAGCCCTAGTTCCCGTTTGTCCATCACATTAAGGTAACATTAACATATAAATTCAACTTTTCATTATTAATAATATTAATATGTACAAAAAATTTCTTTTCAGATATTTTGCAACAAGAGAGTCACACACAAGTTTATCTTTGGCACATAAATGTTTAGGACGTTCAGTGTGCAGAATAATTATAGAAATAACCAGAGCTATCAGCGATGCTCTAAAATTTAAAGTGTTTCCTAAATTAAATAAGTAAACTTTTCAATCAATTGGAAAAGGATTTAGTAAAAATTGGAATTTTCAAAACTATCTTGGAGCGATTGACGTGTTGGCGTATGTGCTCGTATTTGAGAAGATTTTTGCGAATGTGCTCATATTTGCAAAAATTTATTTTAAAATTTGTTCATATTGCGAAACCTTTACAAAATTTAGTTAAAGAAAATTATTTTTATTATTTTATCCTAAATTTCGGTCGTGTTGTATAGTTCTGTTTTCACTTTTTCTCCTAAATAAAATGAAATATCATAATGCAAACTTCAGAAAACAATATAAAAAGACACAATGCGATCAACGAAGAATTCAAAATTATCAATGATTGGACATCATCTAATGGAGGAAAACTGGCTCCAGAAAAAACAGAAGCAATTCATATCTGTCGTAAACGTTTATGTGATCCCGGAATAATTTTGCAAGAGGACATACAAATAAATTATCAAGAAAAAGTAAAAATACTTGGATGTATTATTATTTTTTTTGTGGGAAATTTTTCAATTGTTAATTTTTTATTTGTATTGAATTTTTTATTTTTATTTTATTTTTATTTTAATTTTTGTTCCTTTGCATTTTTTTTATAATTTTTGTGTGGAATTTTTTATTTTAAATTCTAATTTTTGATTTCATTGCATATTTATTGAATTTTTTTTTTTATTATCGTAGTGCTTTTCTGTCTTTTTATAAGATAAATTAGAAATAAGTGATTATATCTAAATAAATAAAATTTGAGATATAGCTGGAATCGGAAACTGCAGACCAAGAAGGTATATAAGTCAAAATTCGTTAAATAACTTTTTAGAAATTTGTAAATTTTATATTTGCTTACTATTAATTTTTTTTATCCTTAAATTTTAGTAGTTCAATTTTTATTTATAGATTTAAGTAACATTTAATTAAACGGAACTTTAAGTAACATTTATAATTTTTTAAATTATTTTATTGAATTTTATTTTCTTTTTTCGTTTTACAAGTTTTTGGTGTATACCTAATATATTTTTTATTATAAAATATTTTTGAAGTATTTTTTTACTAAGTTTTTTTATAATAGCATTTTTAAATTTTTTTTATTTTTGAATTAAATACATAATCTTAAGAAACGAACATATTTTTTATTATATTTATGTAATTTATTAAAGAACGGCAATCCGTAATTTAAAAAAAAAAATATTTTTAAAGGTACCAAATCTCATATTTTTCAATAGTTTTTTTAAAAATGCCTCAAAGACGCAAATCCAATTTGCACAGAACATCACATATTAGAAAACGCACCGTAACTCGCGGAGCTGAAACACCAAACCGAAGAAGAAAACGATTAGCAGAGCAACGATTGCATCAAGAAAGGTTATGAGAAATCGCAGCCATAGAGCAAATTATTGTAAGAAGAGAAATCCAACGTATTAGACAAGCAGAATTAAGAGAAATAGAAACATTGGAGAGACGAAGACAAAGAAGGCAGCGCAACGCGGATGCCAATGCTTTTTGAACAAGAAAAATAAAAAATAAAAGAGCAACGACGACGTCAACAAGTTTTAAGGAAAGTTGAAATGGTTGAAGAAGGAAGATTAAGGAGAGAAGAGCAACGAGGACGTCAACAAGTTTTAAGAGAAATTGAAATGGTTGAAGAAGGAAGATTAAGGAGAGAAGAGGGGCAGGAACGTCAAAGGACTTTAAAAAGAACTGAACCAGCAGAACTCGGAAGACTAAGCAGAGAAAAGCAACGAGGACGTCAACAAGTTTGAAAAGAAAACGAAACAGAGGAGGAAAGAAGAAACAGATTTAACAACGATAGTAGGTGTATTGTATTGTAGGTTATACAGTAAGACAATTGCAAATTTTAAAAATTAGTGCATTTAATTACAATCCTGTAGATAACTATGAGTCTTATAATATTTTGAATATAGACCGAATGGACAATGTTTGCACACATTATTATGCAATTAAGTGGATAGATGAAATAGCTGGTATGTGATGTTTAAAAGGAAGAGTTCGTTTATTATTTCTCCAAAATTCTCGACCACTTTTCTAATTAATATCCGGAACCACAAAAAAAATAATCAGAAAATATAACTATTGCTTCCAAAAGATTTCTTTCGGTGCGACACATCAATTTTTTGGACAAGGCTTTATGCCAACATTTAAAGTACAGGGTCAAATTTACCATAAAATTAGTTCTTTACTTCCACTCGCTAATGAACAACTACGATTTCTTCAAATCTATTTGACGGGGGACGCTTAGCTAGAGGTTCAACATCGGTGTAGTATAGTTTCCGTATATAATTTTTACAGGCACAACAATTACGTGAACATTTTGAAGAATGCTTTACAAAGCATGCCTTCTGATGACTATAGAATTGTTATTCTAGCTGACAGAAGGCTGATTAGAAAACGCGAACGACATCTTAATGAACCTTTGACAGACGAAATCACGATAGTAATTGTAGGAAACAAATTTGACAAAAGAGATATTGCGTTAGAGAAACACAATAATGAGCTTCAGAGAGTGGCTGAAACTCTTCGGTCTTATGACGCACTGCAATATCCACTTATTTTTGGGGAGGTGAAGACAGTTATCATTTGAATATTTCAGAAGTCAACCCTATAACTAACATACCAATTAGCAACAAAAAAGTATCCGCAATGAATTTTTATGCGCATCGAGAATTATGATGCGAGAGGAGAATTTTAAACAAATTCTCAAATGCAGACAACTATTTCACTTACCTAGTTGGCAATAGGTAAGTTGTCCCTTCCTATCCTTCGTTAACTAAAATATTAAAGGGCCATATTAATGTAGACTCTTGCAATTCCGTAAAATCGATAAAATATGTCTGTAAGTATATTAATAAAGGTAGCTATGTGGCAGTATTCGGCTTAGAAGGAGATGGTACTTCTCCTGATGAGATAAAACAGTACCAATTGGGGAGATATATTACTCGTAGCAGCAACGAAGCGGTCTGGCGGATATTAAATTTTCCCATGCACGAACGGCATCCGACTGTGATATATCTTGCAGTACACTTAGAGAATGTTCAACGCGTTTATTTTACAGAATAGAATTTGCAAAATACAGTAAGCTGAATACTGGCATCTAAGGCCTAAGGAGCCAGTTATAGCTATCATTGAAATGCTTCAGGAAAATGTTTATTTTCAATTTTTTTGCAGCAAAGACATAAAATTTAACAAAAGTGTTGATTTAATGATTAAATAATTTCTAAAGAATAAATTCTGCTACGAATTTTTAAATTTTAAGTTAAATATTTTTAAAAAAAATCAATTTTATGATTTTCCGCATTGGTAATTATTTTCCTAAACAACTGATAGAAATTTTGCTAATGAAACAAAATTGTTCCAATGACATATGTTTCATTTCTTCCCATTTCAGTTTGTCATTGAAAAAAATTCTGATGCAATTCTTGATATGATTTGAATTTTTCATTATGATTTGATTTTGTATTTTAATGCGTTTAGACTTAAATTTTGTTTTACTTATTATTTTGTTTAAGTTTAGTTTTAAAATTTTTTGTTTTAAAATGGAAATTTCAATGGAAAAGAGTAAAAAAAAAAATTCAGCCAATGTCATTATAAAATAAAAAAATCTTTTTTTATTCTTTATTAGTACCATTATCTACCAATAATACTTAAATAAATTAAAATAATAAAACCTTATGTTGCAAACATCGAAGTAACGTTTACAACAATTTAAATTTAAATTACATTTATTTTTATTTTGCCTTCATTATTGTAATTTGCCATTTGACAGATAATTTAACTGACAGTTTTCTCTGATTGCTATAATCGTCTATACGGAAAAAATTATAATTTTCAATGAAACGTTTTTTGAAAAGAGAAAAGAAAAATGTATTGTGCTGTAGCAGGCTGCAAAAAGTTCATAAAAAAAATTAGAGTCTAAATAAAAAGAAGATGAATAAAATGATTAACTGAAAATTAGAACTATTTTTTTTTGCTTTTCATACATGGTAATTTCCATAATTTCATAGTAATTTCATAGTTGCCGCAAATTGACGCCACGAAAGCTTTTAGAGCGCATTCATTTCAATCTAGCATACCTTGTACCATGTTCACTATCTTCATTCAAAAAGCTTAGAATGTGAATTATATTCAAACCTAAACAGATGTACATATATTATATTCATTTCGTTTGTTTCAAATGGGAATGAATTAAGATTTTGTATCTTAAAAGCTTTAAGGTTTTGAACAGTAAAATTAGAATACTTCAAATATCTTTAAAATACACCAAGTAACCTAGTCGGTGTATTTTATCTAATTTATTGAATAATACAAAAGGAAAATAAATTGTAAAATATAAATATAAAATGATCATCAGCGATGACGTTTTAATTTTAAAAGTTCGTTTAATATATTATAATTGTGCTTAGATAGTCTAGAAATTATGCAGTGTTAAAATAAAAGTTTTTTTCTTAAATTAAAAAGTATACTAAGAATATAGTTTATTCAATTTAAAATGAGTTTTTGGTATATTGTATAATAAATTTATAAATATTTAATAGTTTGAAATAAAAATGTATTCAAACGTAAATAATCAAGCTTCAACATCGAGTCAGACGTCTTCAGAAGAGAATGCAAACGGTATAAAAACAAAAATTTGAAATGTTGAATTTCAAATAAATAAAAAAAGAGGCCGTAGTAATGTGTGGAGTATGTTTGGTAAAATTGCCGATGAATGTGGCAACCACATAGAGAACAAAGTAATTTGTAGAACATGATTATGTATATTGCATACATTATAATCTACATACATTACATTTTATACATAATAAAGTCTATTTCATAATATAATTCGAATACAATCATCTTATCATAATATGATTTCGTTAATCTTACATTAATTCTGTATGTAACATAAAAATTTGTATATGAATAGTATTCACTATACAAATAGGTATAAAGGGATGGTATGTATGGTACAATTGTACCAAAATTGGTACAATTCTATTTAACAAAGTATTCTGGTACACACTAAACCATTTTGCTACAAATTGATAATTTTAGTGCAAATAGAATTATTTTTGTCGATTTTATGAAATTCTAAAATATTTTGTTTTTCCTTTTGAAGAAAATTACAAAAATATTCTAAATGTTCTATAATTTTCTTTAAGATAAGTTCAGAATTTCAGATTTCATATTTTATATGGATTTGACAAGTAACGACATAGTGGGATTATTTTTAAAACTATTTCAAAATGTTTGATAAGAAAAAAACTTCCGATAGGAGATATCGTTCTCGGCTCCCGATAAAATTTTTAAATATATGTTATATGCAAGTAGTAAATAAATATACCCTGAAAAGTTAAACAGACCATTTCCTGTTTCCTTTCCAGTTCCCAGTCATATTTAGAAATTAGAAATATAAATATGGATTTAATCAGGTTAGAAACAAAAAAATTAAATATTATTTCAGAGTTTTATATTTGATATTGAAATAATTAAATTGTAATTTTCAAAGGTGGCTTTTAAAAGGATCAAAAAATATTTTGGAAAAAACAATACCAAGTTCAGCAGATACAAACGAAGAAAATTTGGTTAAATGTAATTCGTCAATTGAATATGCTGAAAGTTTTGACACAATAACACAGCAGCAGCAGAAGTAATTTCAGACTTACAAGAAAGTTCTTTTGACAAGAAGTATTATTACAATTTAAATTATACAATATACGTTATTTTATTTTACTAACTATTTTTTTGGTCATGTTATGATATAGTAGAATAAAAGCACAGATAAAAAGAAGAAAAAACTACAAATTAGAAAAGTAAGAGGACAATGGATTGAAGAATTTAAGGAATGGTTGATTATGAGATGATAAATGTTTAAATATAAATAGAAAAAAATGTAAATTTTATAACTTTAATATATCAGGTAATTACACTCATATTAAAAGACATGTAGAAAGTAGTTTGCATAAGAAAAATACTGCAGTTGCATTGCAAAATAAGTCTAAGTTAAATATAGAAAATTTTACGGTAGTAAATCAAAACAAATCCATTGCAATTAAAAGTAAAGAATTCGTAATTAAATGAAGTTTGTTTGTAGCTGAGCACAACTTGCCATGTAAAAGGAACTTGAACTATTTAAATAATTTACTAAAAATAAATATTTCAGACTCAAAGATAATACAAAATATGAATATACATCGACATAAAGCGCAAAAAATTATAAGAGATGTAGTAGGTCCAAGGAACTGCAAAAATATTTCAAAATTAGTTTCAGATGAATATTATTCTTTAATTATAGATAGTACACATTTAACACTTTCAAAAAATTTAGCAATAGTGATTAGAATTTTTAATAATAAATGCTGTAACAGATATATCCGCTAAAGGTTTGTTTGATGCACTTTTAACATCGCTTGAGAAACATAAAATTCCAATACAAAATATGCTTTACTTTACAGATAATTAATGGTGTTCAAGCTAAACTAAAAGCGTTACTACCAAATTTATTCGTGCAAGGAATGGGTATTTCTTTTCAACAATTTAAATTATTATAAAAAAGAAATTAAAAATGCAAGTTAAAACAACTAATGTCTTCATAGAAAAAGCTAAGCATTTTATCGCTGAGTGTAAAAATGATTGCGGTCTTACAGTAAAAAAGATTAAAAATTGTTCTAATTATTTAAGAGAATTAAAGTTTCTATTAGAAAAGTGTAGATCACTTGGGGAGAAGAACCAAGTAATTGAATACATTTTAGTCAAAGGTTATCGAACTCGACTGAAAGAATTGGTATCCATGTCATTAAAAAACAAGTATAACCTATAAAAAGAAAAATTAAAGGTGAAAAAAGGGTTTTTAATGAAAACTGGACTGAGAAATACTTTTTTATTGAGCAGAATAATAAAGCACTTTGCTTAATTTCTAGAGGCTTTGTGCAAAAGCATGTCACAAAATATGATGTATACCTGGGCGGTTGCCTTGGAGAGAAAATCACAGAATTAAAAAAACCAAAACAAACGACAAACAAACACTGACAAAATTTTTTTTAAAAAGACAGTTACTTAAAATTATAACATTGTCATTGTATTGTACAAAAGGGAAATTTATGTGGAAAAATTTTAAAAATGGAAAATGTATTAATCGTTGTTATAAAAACCATTAACTTTATAAGAACAAAAGGACTTAATCATAGACAATTTCAAGAGTTTATTAATATAACAGGTACTGAATTTGCAGATGTTATTTATGATACAGAAGTGCGATGGCTCAGTAAGGGAAAATGCTTAAAAGATTTTATCATTTAAGAACTGAAAGAAAAATATTGTTGTAAATAGAACAATCTGGAAAAATAGTAAATAGAATAATCTGGAATAATCTAGAACATAGTAAGAATCTAGAATTATATAGAAGTATAAGTGAAATAAATAATATTAGCTTTAACTCTTTCGCTACTACTGGGATTATATGTCCCACCATTTTCAGAATAATGTTAATTCCGTAATTTTACGAGTAAATAGCTATTTCTTTTGTATCATATTTAAATTCATTTGTGTTTTAAACTTTTCTGTTAATTTATCGTTTTTATCGCCAGTATGTCGCAGCTATTTACATTTGTTTTCTATTCAAGTCAGCAAAAATTTCAGTTTGGAAGTAAATTTCGTTTAGTGGACATCATTATAATTAGTAAACTAAGGTCAAAAGAATATTTTTTTATAATTTTTCCAAAAAACTATAATCTAGAATTTGCAACAAATTTTAAAAATAAGTATTTTACAACCATATTTGTATTTTACAACCATAAATGTACATTGGGATTTATTATGCCAATTAGATTTGACTATGCGACATATTATCTCAATTTACATTAATTGAATGTTTTTAGATGACATCTAATTTGAACGACGTCGATATTTTGGAAACCTTAGACGAAGAAATGCCTGATTTTAGTGCATCGGGATCTATCACCACCACATCTCACTATTCTGATAATTCTCTTAGTGATGTAGTAGAAGCATTAATGATAATAATAGACGAAGCAATCCTGGATCAGATTGTGAATCGAATTCTGAAAACGACTTGGACGATGGTATTTTAATTGACGATCTTCATAAAATTATTCAAGATAACGATGTAGAAGATAATAATATAGTCACAGCAATGTGGACAAAGTATAATGAAAATATGGTCTTTGAACCAAAATTTCAAATACCTCAAGAAACTGAACCGAAGAGTCTTCACTACATCAGACATGGAGCAACAGAATTTGAAATTTTCAAAAAACTATTTCCAAAAAGTCTTCTAATGAATATTGCAAGTTGTACGAACATGAGATTACGAAAACTAAACAAAGCTAAAAAAAAAAAATCGTAATTACTGATGAATCTGAAATTTTAATTATTTTGGGTGTATCTTTAATTATGAACTACAACCATGTTCCATCCATAGAAGACTATTGAATAAGAAGTTATCACTTGGTAATGAACTAATAAAAAAATCAATTTCTCGTGATCGTTTTGCCCTAATATTATCAAAACTTTATTTCAACAATCCAACAAAAGCGGCAGATGCCCCGAAAGATCACTATATTTCTGAAGTCATTTCCTGTTTCAAAAAAATTTTTCCTTCAGCTAGAACAGAAAGTACATATAAAGCAATTGATGAAAGTATGACTAGATTTAAAGGAAGATCTACGCTAAAACAGTATATGCCAATAAAACCCATCAAAAGAGGTATAAAAGTTTATAATTTTAAAAATTTCGAAATACATATTTAATTTTTGTTTCCAAATTATATATTACATTATGTTGTTCTTAAAACAAATGAAATATTATAATGTTTCTTCGTTCTATTTAGGTATAAAAATTTCGATGTGCTGTAACTCTAAAACAGGGTATTGCTATGAATTTAATTTGTACACGGGAAAAGAATCTAATGAAAAAGAAACTTATACACTAGGAGAACGAGTTGTTCAAAAGTTATGTAGCATTATTAGAAGTTCAAACGAAGTGGTGCTGGCGTTTGATAGGTTCTTTACTTCAATACGTTTAATGAAAATATTGCAATTTCCGGCAATTGATACCTACAACAAAAATAGGAGAAACATATCAACTTTTGAAGGAAAATTAAAGAAAAGCGAAAATGAATTTCAAGTTTCAAATTTTGGGGTAGTTTCTGCCAGATGGATGGATTCTAAAGAAGTTTTGCTAGTATCAAATTGTCATCTTCCTCAGAATGGGCACGTTCAAAGAAAATCAAAAGACAGAACTGAAAATACTGTTAATTGTCCTCAAGCTATAGCAAATTATAATAAAATAATGGGTAAGGTTGATATCGCCGATCAAAAAAATTCAGTTTATGATATGAAAAGAAAATCCCAAAAGTGTTTTTCAAATTGTTTATGACTGCTGTAATTAACTCTTGCATTCTACATCAAGATATTCATTGAAAGAAAACTGAGCTGAAACAAATTATTGTAGAGTTAGCTGAGCAAATGATACAAGAAGGAACAAAAAATACAACTGTTAAATATAGAAGAACGGGTGGTCGTCCTTTTAAGAAAAAGTGGATATTTTGAACATTGGCGATTATTTATCAGTAGAGACAACATGTCGAAAACGATGCTACAGATGCTCATTCTTACATAAAAAAAACAAACAAAATTTGTCTGCTCTGGGCAATAAAGCACTTTGTTATGGTTGCTTTGGCGAGTTTCACAAAAAAAAATTGATATTTCTAAAAATATATATAAAATATTATATACTTATTACTCATGTATGAAAAATAATTAATTTTGAAATTAAATTATGAAATTACTAAATTATCTGCAATGTAAATGGATGAAAATGAAATTATTTAATTTGAAATAACATTACAAAAAATATTGCGAAAATAATCTACTCTTTTATTTTCTTTATTCCACTTGTTTTTGATTTTATGGTAACGAAAATCAATATCGGGACATATAGTCCCACACTAAATAAAAATTGGGATAATATGTCCCACGATAACAAAAAGGAAGATATATCCATGACACAAGCCATTCGTAATTTTTGCACCTTATAACTGCGCTGAGAAACTATAATAATTACACATCGGGTAAGTTGCCAATAAAAACGTGCGTAGTGAAAGGGTTAAGAATAATAATACCATTAATATAACATTAACATTACATTATCATTAACATAATATTATATTTGTATTAGTATTAGTAATAAGTTATCTAGAGAAATGTACAGTAACATGTAATGTTCTAGAATATAAGAAATTTTGTATAAATATCGCCAATTTCTGTAAATAGAGAAGAGTTCTAATATGAATATGATAAAGTTTAGATCGAATAAACCGAAAAGATAAAGTTAAAATGTTATTATTTATTAGGAAACAGATGAATAATTGTGAACCGACAAACACGCCACAATTGATGTCAGAAGTGAAATTTAAAGGTATTGGATTTAAAATGATAAAAAAAAATGTTATAAGAGAAAATGGTTAATAAGAAGTTGGAAGAATCAAATGTAGCGGAGATAAAAGAGGAATTGCGAAAACGCTAAATTTGTCCACAATTAGGTACTAGGTACTTTAGGTGCTTTTTTTGTAGAACAACACAGTTAAATGTTGCAAACATTTAGCAAGAATTAGAAAGAGAAGACAAAAATTCTTTTCAAGAATCTGTATATATGCTGCCACCTGATGATTTTAATGTACCAACAGATGAAGATTCAGGTGCAGAAGATGGAATTAATCTGAATAATTTAAGCAGGAAACAATTAAATGCTGAATGTGAAATTGCCAAAAATACCGAAAATGAAAGTGACGATGATATCCCAACATGCAATTATAAAACTTTAAAATTACAAAAAAAGATTCAATGGGTGAAAGGAGATATATTCGACATCAATAAAGTAGAAACACATCTTTTGGAGTTCTATTTCCAGTTCTCTCGCTCTCTGATTTCTCAGAGCCCATTCAAATTTTTAAGCTTTTTTTGACAGAAGATATTGTATCATTTATGGCAAACAGCACATCAAATTATGCCAATCAACAAAATAATGATTTACATGTTATCATTGAGGAAATGTACGCGTTTATTGGAATATTACTTGTAAGTAGTTATTTCATATGCCCTCGCCGAAAATGTATTGGGAAAACCGAAACCACAAAATAAAATAATTGTAAACACAATGCGTCGTAACCGTTTTGATGAAATTTTCCGCCATCTACATGCCACCGAAAAAAATGTTGGTAGTATTCTGTTACTAATTTCGTAGTAAAACTACAATAAAGTAAAATCGTAGTGAAATGTAAAATTTTAGTATTGTTTTCAATTACAGTATCAAATTTTGGTGACTCAGATAGTATTTTCAAATATTAAAAGTAGTGCATATTAATTCCTAGTGGGAGTGAAAAAAATTGTAAGTACTTTTAGTAGTAGTTATTATTACTAAAAGTATTTATTTTTAATTTTCGGTGTAGTATCAAGTACACCGAATAATTTACTACAAGAAAGTAGTAAATTATCAGTTAGAAATTTATTCATCGTATTAAATAATACTACGGAAATTAATTAAACTTTAATCCTTCTTAACTATTGTACTATAATTTATACACTATTCGTTTTTGTCATTTCTTTTAAGTCCAAGTAAAAAAGTGAAAAGTCATGATTTGTTTTAAGTGCGGAATTTTCTTAGAAAATTTAGAAATAATAATTAAACATTTTAAAAATAATCATTTTCATGAAAATATAAGTAATTACCAGTGCAAAATTGATAAATATTGTTTTGTTGTAAATTAATTAATTACTGTAAATTAACTTACTTGTAAATTAATTATTTTGTTGTAAATTAATTATTAATTACTAGTTGGGTTGGGGTCGAAATCTTGCACTACAAAATCTTGCATTGCAAAATCTTTTATACAAAATCTTTTATACAAAATCTTTTATACATAATCTTTATTACATAATCTTTCATTGCGCGCGCAATTTGCATGCAAGATTTTGTTTAATTTTCATGATAGATTTTGAAAATTAAATTTTTTTTAAAATTTATTTTTTTTTTTCAATTTCTCTTTGCTCTTCTTTATTATATGCTTTTATATTAACTCGTCGCTGTCGGTTTATTTATTTATTTATTTATTTATTTATTTATTTGTCATTCTGTCACGCTTTTTATTATCTTCGTAATCTGTTAGCAACATTTGTAAGTGTAGTATGGTGCAGAGGATAGTGTACAGGTTTCAAAAGTGGGGATCATGTTGTTCGAATCCAGTTCACATGCAACATTTTTTTTTTTTAACTATCTATTCATCAACATTTTTTGAATAAAATATGTATACATTTTTGTATATATCAATTTAAAACTTACATTTTTATCTCTTATTCATGCATACAAACATACACATTATATTTTTGATCTTTCCTGGTGTTTTGTATTAGCATAATTAGCAAAACACAATCCATACATATAATATTTTTATGTATGTTGCTAAGTTATTTTGTTTACAACATTTGTTTAGTATTTAAATCAAAATATTTGCTGTCAACATTCTTTAATGCATATTGAATTAATGCATATATGGTGCAGAGGAAAGTTTACAGGTCTTGAAAGTGAGTGTTAATGTGTGGACTGTGGTTCGAATCCAATTCGTATCTATGTATAATTTTTTTTTTTTTTTTGTTTAACTCTATTCATCAATATTTTTTAAATAAAATTTTATGTACCTACATAATATTATTTTTGTACATAGAAAAGAATATAAAAATTTTTTATATTCTTATATCATTATATTCTTATCATCACCGCGATATATCAATTTTTTTTTTTTTTTATTCTATAATTATTGTACCCAGCCGGGAATCGAACCCGTGACCTCTCATTCCCTTATGAATGAGAAGCGGTGCGTCAACCACTGCACCAATGGCTGGATACACATAATATTATGTTAAACTAATTTCCTAAATTATTTTGTTCCGCTCCATTTGTTTATAATTTAAATCAAGATATTTGTCAACATTTTTTACTGCATGATCTTATTAAGCGATTAGGTAGGTAGGTGTTCAAGGTTAGATGTTTGTTTGGATATACGATATACTACTAATAGTATACTATAGAAATATACAGTAAAGTACATTTATGTATATCATTTTCATTCGAGTTATGTTGTTGAATTGTAATATTTATATAATCACAGTATTTTGGTACATATTTTACCCTGCGAGGTACTTTTTTTATTTATGAATTACATACTGGAATAAAAAATTTTTACTCTTGCTGTAATGCAATCGATTTAACATCTCTTAATTTACTTAAACATTTGGTATAAAATTATAAAACGTATTTTATATCAGAAACAATAATTAATGTATGTATGAATAAAAAATATCCCATATTTTTAAATTCAAATTATGTGTTTCATTTAAAACTAAAAAGTATAAAATAAAATAATATGTAAAAAAAATATTTTTTAAAATATGCTTTTATCGAAACCAAATTCGCCCCCTAAAAAGTAGAAAATAAAATTGATTGCAAAACTTTAGCTTTTTTGACTGTTATAATATAAAAGTGAATTGCTAGTGCAAGCATTTTGGACTGTTATAATATAAAAGTAAATTGCTGGAATAAAAAAGAAACACGAACCTCAAATTTCCTAGATTTTTATTTAACTTTATTCCAGCAATTTACTTTTATATTATAACAGTCCAAAATGCTTGCACTAGCAATTCACTTTTATATTATAACAGTCAAAAAAGCTAAAGTTTTGCAATCAATTTTATTTTCTACTTTTTAGGGGGCGAATTTGGTTTCGATAAAAGCATATTTTAAAAAATATTTTTTTTACATATTATTTTTTTTAATATATTTCAAATTACTGTTTATCGATAACAACAAATTAGTACATTATTTAATTCCATCCAGTGTTCATTGATTTAGCAATCAAAAATTATAAAAAGTTATAAAAGTTTAATAAAGTAAATCTGATGAAATATAATTACGGAAGTAATATAATTAATTTATATTAAATAAGGTACAGGTAATTTTATTATTATTTTTTTTTAAAATAAAAATAAATTATATGCCCTACCCTAGATGAGTATGAACATTTATACTGTAACATCAAACAAAGGCAATGAAAAATTATTCATTGATAGATTTGGTTACCACATGGCACGGAAAACTGAAACAACTTACAATTGGATTTGTAGTAAGCAAAAATATTATTCTTGTAACGTGCGCGTGGTAACACGCTTAGTTAATGGTAGTCATGAAATAATTAAAATACCATCCATACATAATCATACACCTGTAACTCATGAAAAAACCATTGCTGAAAGTAATAATTGTTTAAAATATCAAGCTAAAAATTCGGAACTTCCACCATCCGTAATATTAAGGGAAACAATTATTAATACGCCTACAACCTCGCGTGTATATCTCCCAAGCAAACAAGCACAAAAAAATAAAATATATCGCTCCCGATGTGGCAAAATAAAAGAGCCAAGTAATTTGGATGAAATTAATATTCCAGCTGAAATTCGATATTGTGAAGGAGAATTATTTGTTTTAAGCGAAGATAATTTTGATGGAGAAAAAATAATATTACTTGGTACTAATTCGTCTTTAAAACTGCTCGCAGAATGTAAATGTTGGATTATGGATGGAACTTTTGATGTAGTTCCATCCATAATGCGCCAACTGTTTTCTATTCACGGAAACATTGAAGGAGAAATAGTGCCTCTGGTTTTTTGCTTAAAGACCAAAAAATCTAAAAAATGCTACGATCAGTTATTTTTTAATTTGAGAAAAATATGTTTGGAATTTGAAATTAATTTAAATCCAGAACGCATAATTTGTGATTTTGAAAAGGCAATTGTTTCGTCCGCTAAAGCATTTTTCCCTGAATGTTCTTTTAAGGGCTGTTTATTCCATTTTGGGCAAATTATATGGAGGAAAGTCCAAAAAAATAAAGTAGCGGCAAAATTTGGAAATTCAGAAAACTTTTCATTACAAATCCGAATGATAAAAAGTTTGGCGTTTGTACCAGCACAAGACGTCTCAGCTTACTACTTCTCATTAAGTAGTAAATTAGATGACGAAGATGCAAAAAAAATTGCTACCTGGTTTGAAAAGAATTATATTGGATCAGTTAATGCCAATGGACGGCCTAAATATAAACCTGATTTTTGGTGTGTTGATGATACAGAAAGAGGTGCGGAATGCTTCCCGAGAACTCAAAATAGTGTCGAAGCATGGCACCGGCGCCTAAAAGTTGTTGTGGGAAAACGCCATGCTGGCTTATACAAAATAATACAAGATATTTCCAAAGAATTAATTGTGGCAAAACATCGTGTGGAAAAAGTTAAAAGAGGGGAACAACTCCCCAAGAAAAGGGAAGTCATAAAAAAAAATGATAGAATAAAAAAAATTATAAGTAAAAGGAGTAGGCTTCCTAAAAAAGAATTTTTAAAGCGTATTGCGCAATGCATAAACCTTAATTAATGTTTTTATATTTAATAATTTGATTTGTAGAAGATGAAGTTAATTAATTTTTTGTTTTATATATTAATAAATATTTTTTGTTAAATAATTACATAAAAAGTTTACAATTATTCATAACATATTTTTACTATACTTGTAATTTAAATAGTAAGTGCTATTTAAATTTTCTTCGTAGATAACATCTTAAAAGATTTTGTAATTAAAGGATTTTGGGTGAAGATTTTGCAACTTAAAAATTTTCTGATGCAAGATTTTGAAGTTGCAAGATTTTTCAAAAAAGCAAGATTTTGTTATTGCAAGATTTTGTAGTGCAGTCTTTTGTGCCGCTCCCTTACTAGTTCTATTAAATTTTATTTTAAATATATCATATTATTTTGTTAATAAATTATTTATATATTATTTGTATGTATTAATATATTTTAGTTTAAGGCCTAGTCTTCAGGCCATACCACTTTTAAAATAATCGCCATATCCCCTATCTCAAAGGAAAAGGCGAATAACTTATAATATTATAAAAATTAATTACTTATAAAAATATTATAAAAATTTTAAATACGTTAACATAAATTAACTTATTGTAAAAATAATTAAATAGTTTATTTTTTGCACTTAATTTTATATGCATTCTAAAAAACTTACATTATTTATTAAAGCAAATCGATATTGCAAAAAAATTAGTTTTCAACATTTTTTTGCTCAGTAATGTACCAGTAATGTACCTCAGTTATGTCAATGCTCTTTTAAGAAGCTTTTTTTTGTTGAAAAGTAGTTGAAAGACATTTTTTAAAATGCATATTTATAAATGAAAATTTAAAATTTTTAAAAATTTCTTTTTACTAAAAAACGTAAAAAAGATGGAACTTTAATGGAAAATCTATATGCTCCCTTAGGACGAAATTAAAAAAAATCTGTAGTTTATGTGTTATTTACAGATTTCTAGGAGGACTACTATTTTTTTCCATAAGACTACGTGTATTTTTTTTTTAAAAAAAAAAGGACTACTATTTAGCTTTCCTCTCTCAATGTTCAGGCCTTCTAAAAATTAATGTAGGTTATGCTGTAACTCAAAAAACCTTACATATATTATACACATTCATTCATCATATTATACACACACTTACATATTATGTTCACATTCATTCTTTAGACAAAACAGAAAAAAAGAAATATAACAAAACAAAAAATATGTAGATAAAATACTTAACATTACATATCTACATAATACGTATGTATATAAATACATATCTATACTATTCGTATCAAACTACATGTATAGAATAAAGTATATTGTATAGAAACATAAAAAACAAATTAAAACAAAAAATACGTATAGCCATAGACTATAGATACCTAACACTAGCTATATAAATACATATCAGTGGCGTCTTCTCCGGGTGTGCATGGTGTGCACTGCACACCTGCAAAATTATCTTTATAATTCGTAAAATCAAAAAAAAAAACAATTTTCAAATTTACAAATTTCATATGTAAATATTTCTCTTAAAAAAATTTTGGAAAAAGCAAATTTGGAAATAATCAATGATTGTGTTTGTGTGCATCTTGTGCCGTCGCACATTTTTTCATATTCTAAGACACTAATTTTCTTCTTCCCCATCCATACTGTTAACTAATTACTTCTAAAATAATAAATAGAAAAGCAGAAAAGTGTCGGTCACTTACGGTCTTATGTTGTGGTGATGATAATTCTTTTCTCTCAGTTCGAATTCTCGTCACTGGTATGCACATATTTATTTATTTATTAAGACATCAAAATATTATTACCGTCTTATCAGTAAACAAGTTATTTGAATAATAATTATAAAATTGATTAAGTGAAGTAAAAATGATAAAATTACAATTAATTCAAGTGTTTGGTAAGTATTAGATTAATTATTTTATATTATAATTTTTAACAATTTTGTAATAACCTAATGACGTCATAACGTAACGGTACTGAATGATGTCATGTTTCTGAATACATATGTCATTGATTGCGGAAATGTCATATAGTGGCCCAAAAATACATTACAATTTTTTTTTAAATCAGTTTTTTGTATTTATTTAGGTAACGGTAAATAATAGAGAACTGTTTTTCTTTTAATATTAAGTTAGGACTGCCAAGAACGACTAAAAATGTGGAAGCCTGGCATCGCAGACTTGCCACCTTAGTAAGTAAAAAAGATTCTAACATATATGTTTTATTAGAAAATTTACAAAGGGAACAATCTTATATAAATGTACGAATAGTGAAATTTAATGGGAGAACGAGTTCCAAAGAAAAAAAAAGTATATTAAAGCAGAAAAAAAATTAAAAAAATTAATGTCATACAATTATCAAATAAAAATGAACTCTCTGATCCGGATTTTTTGAAAAATATAGCCACAAAATTTTCCTTATGCTAGCAATTTGATATACCTACGAATTTGAAATGAAATTTTTGTTATATTTTCGTTATATTATGCTAATAATTTAATAACATGCCATAATTAAATTTTTCTTCAATTTTTCTTTAAGTTTATATAATTGAATTGTAACGTTTATTTTACTTTTATATCATATCCTTAAAAATATAATATTGTATTATTGTTTTTAGCTAAAAATTATATTTTCGAATATAGTCATTCTAATATTCTAGTCACTTTCTAAATTTTTTTTGTCCAAATTTAAAATCTATATACAAACATTTTTAATTTTCTGGATTTTGTGTTTACTGGATTTTATATTGCTGGATTTTGTTTTACTAGATTTAAAGTCAACTGGATTTTATATTATTGGATTTTCAGAAAATTTTCTCGATTTTGCTGTACTGCATTTTGAATTACAGGATTTTGTGGTCCTCCCATAAAATTCAGTCTTTTCACTCTTTCCCAATATAAATACTTTTAATTGCCATTAACATATTTTCACACATTTTTCTAATTTTATTTAATTTAATTATTCCAAACAGTCTGGCTGACTTTCGGCACACTTAATTAAAAGCATATTGCCAATATAAGGAATATAAAACATATTGATTTGTTTTGTTTGATAATTTCCTGGAATTGTTTATAACTTTAAAATATTAAAACCAACAACCCATAAATTTTGTAAAGTAATTTTTCTCCGAATTGTTTATTAAAAAAAGTACTAAGTTACATTTTTTTAGAATTATTAACTAATATAAATATAACAAATTGTAAACTAAAATCAGTCTTAAGAAAGGTTCAATAAAGAAAGTATAATAAAACAAATAAATGACATTCGTTTCAGGAATGTCAACTCCACAATTTTATCCTTCGAATAATTTAAAAGTAAGTATAAGTTTAATACGAAATTTTGCTTTTGTATTTGAAGTTAAAATATTTTTTTAATTCATTTCTTGCTAATTTAAATTCTTAGGAACTTTCAACTTTATTAAAAGAAACGTCTAAGGGCAGATCTTTGATTGATATATATCAAAAAAATAATATTTTAACTAATTCAAACAGAGATTCTATAATCAATGTAATTGTAGAAGAAATTAGCTGCAACAACATAACTTTGAGGCCATCTGAGGCCATCAAATACAAAAGTAATTTAATCGAACATAAATTTTAAACTTTTATTTATTTTAAATTTTTTTTGTAATAAGGATTACTATTTTATCCCACGGCAAGGAAAAAAGAATCCTAGTGGAAAATTATACAGCAAATATGTAAATGCTAGATCGAAGAGAAGCAGAATAAATGTAACAAGTGAATCCATAATAAGTAATGTTCAGGAAGCTGTAAATGAGCTTGTAGAAATCGACTCATCAATTGCCCAGGCATTGAAAACATCTTTATGCAGAGACAGTTCTGATTGGAATGAGGTTCTAGATAAATGGCAAAAACATGATTTGAAAAGTTTGTCGAATACTGCATTTTTAAAGGATTGGCCAAAATTTTCCGATGCAAGAGCTCCGGAATTGGTAAACATTTATACTTTACATTACTTGTTGAATGAAACTTAATTTTTAATTTCCAGATAAGTTTTGATTTAAAATTTTATACCCAGACAAGGAACTTCTTTTGTACTCCAAATGGAGTATTTTTAAGGAAAAAATAAAAAAATATTACGAATCTAATATATCAAATGATTATTGCAAAAAGCTTTTTTTAATTGCTAAATCAACTACAAATATAAGTAAAAATACCGTCCTATAAATAAAATATAAAATATTTACCACTTTATTCTTTTTATAGATGTTGAAGATTATATCCTGACTAGTTTACTGAACGCAGTCATTTTACCAACAGCAAGATTTCAAGATAAATCAGGAAAAAATTAAAAAAAAGTAACTATCAAGAAAGCTTTATTCTTCGATTGACATCAATCAACGACTACGAAAGAAAAATCTATGAGCTTATTAGCAAATACTACTCAATTGGACTAACCATTCAACCATTTCTCATCGTGGAAGAAATATGTGACGAAGAAGTAAAAGCTTTTTATGTATTTTTTGATAAAACATTATATAAGTTTGACGCATTTCTTGAAAGTTTAAATGTATGTTTTAAAATTTTTCAAGTGCTCTCTTTATAATATCCTCAAGCATGTAAATTGCCTTGGTTATTCATACAAACATATTTTTTTAATATTTCTACTATTTTTGATTCTAAATTTCCAAGTGTGACTTCACTTTTAAATTATATGAACAATTCATCGCTCTAAAATGTATTTGTGTTTTAAATGCTTTAAAAAATTTCCAACCGTCGTAGTTCTTATACGTCATATAAAATATGATCATTTAATTTTCAGAAAATTTATAGATCTGCAGTGCAAACAAGATAATTGCAATCAATTGTTTTCAAATTTTACATGCTTTCGTTATCATTTAGAAAAACTTCATAAAGGAACTGAAAATGATAGAACTTCAAACTTAGATCATAATAACTTTCTTTCTTTTAACGATCACAGTATTTTTAATGAAAGACAAGAAAACCAAACCGAACTACATAGTGATTTATCTGTTTCTAGTTTACCAATTCAGAATAGTACCAATGAAAATCTCGTATAAAATTTAAAAAAAAAAGTTTTAAGCTTATCTCTAAGCCTTCATTCTAAGAATTCAATGCCTAGAAAAGATGTATTAAAAATTCAAAATTTAATATCCGATCTACTTTCAGCTATTTCAAATGCTGTTAAATCTTTAATAAATTCAAATTCATCAAAATTTAATGATACTCAACAAGACTTAGATTGCTTATTAGATTTTTGTAAAGATCCATTTCAAGATATTCGCTCTGAGTATCGGTTTCTCAAAATACTAAAAGAAATGAGCTTATATGAACATCCAAAACCTTTCTTAATAAGGAATGCTATATCAGAAAAGATTGTACATGGAAATCCTGTACATGGAAATCCAACGCTGGCTCCTGATTCTTCTAGCATATATATTATGCCCTTACATTTTCAAATCAAAGCTATTTTCGAGCTACCAAACCTTTTAGATTGCACAATTCAAAACACTAAAAAATGTTTAAATGAAAGTAATATACAAAATTTTGCTAGTGCTGAAATATTTAAATTAAAAAAACTTAATTTTGAATCCGATCTTGTAATACCTTTTATTTTATATTTCGATGACTTTCAAATAAATAATGCTCTGGGAACCCATATTTTTTCTATATGTGGTTGCTATTTAAATTTTCCCACAATGCCACAATATTTATTACCAAAATTGGAATTCATTTTTCATTGTGCCTTTATATCAACACGTAATTTAAAATACTGTGGAAACGAACTGTCATTTTATCACTTAGTAGATGAATTGAAAATTTTGGAGCAAGGAATTGAAATAAAAACAGAAAAAGGAACTGTAAAAGTTCACTTTGTATTAGGCCTTATTGTCGGTGATAATTTAGGTGTCATTAGCATTTTAGGTTTTGTTCAATCGTTCAACTCAAAACGCTATTGTCGAAGTTGTTTGAGAAGCCGAGAAGAAATGAAAGTGGATATTTCAGAAAATTCATTATCTCTACGAACTAAAGAACACTATGAAAAACAGTTAACGGAAAATAATTATCAAGAGAGTGGAATCAAAACTAGTTGCATTTTTAACGACCTGAAAAATTTTCATGTAACGGAAAATTTTTGTTTTGACATAATGCATGACATTTTTGAGGGTGTGTGTGCTTATGATCTATGTCAAATCTTATTGAGTTTAATAAACGAGAATATCGTAACATTAGATGTTATTAATAGTAGAAAGCAGTTGTTTCAATTTGGGGAAACTGAAGTTGGAAATGCTTCACCCTCTTTAGATTTAAGTCGACTTAAATCTTTTAGCTTAAAAATGACAGCAAGTTAAACTCTATCATTTACCCATTTTCCGCCTCTTATGATAGGCGATTTAATTGACGAAGAAAATAAACATTGGAAACTTTTAACTGTTCTTATAAAAATTGTAGACTTCTCATTAAAATCTAATTATTTTTCTGATGAATTAAATTTATTAAATGACTTAGTAGAAAAACATAACGCATTATATGTAGAACTATATGGACCTACACTCAAACCTAAACATCAATTTTTGGTTCACTACGGTTCACATCAATAAGAAAATGTGGCCCTTTAAAATATGTTTGGGCGATGCGATTTGAAGCTAAGCATAAAGAGGCTAAAATTTATTTTAATAACATAACATCAAGAATGAATCCACCACACACTTTGTCCATTAAATCCGGTTTAAAATTTTTGCTCGATCATGAAAAAGTTTTTGCTCGATCATGAAAATGGTATTGAATCTTTTTTTAATTTTGCTTCGTTGGAAACTGTAAATTTATCTAACAAAGAATACTTTTCTAAAATAATTAAGACTGAAGATTTCTCAAGTGAAAATTTCAAGTCCGTTCAAATTTCAAAATCATTAACTTATAAAAGTACTGTTTATAAGAATAATTATTATTTAGCTCGAAACATAAATTCTACATTTGAGTTGTATAAAATTCAGTGTTTTATATACAAAAAAGGATCTATTTTTATTTTGGAGCATTCGATTCGAATGAAAAATTTTGATGAACATTTTCAATCCTATTGTATTGGTGGAAAATCTGATAATATGTATATCAAACATATTTCATATTTCACTAGTCCTCCTTTACATTTGTATCAGATAAATAATGGAAAAACATACGTTAGAAATAAAAGTATATAATGTTTGTATGTTTAACTTTCTTTATATTTTTTTATTTTTTATTTATAAAAATTAGCATTATAAAATAATCTATATAAATAAAAAAAATCATTTGTTTTAATGAATGAATTAATTAATGTTTCACAGATTAAAGATAAGCTATAGTTATAAGTATTTTTTGATAATTTAATTTATTTTGTAATAATTTTGTACTTTTTTCATTTTTAATAAATAAAAATAATATAAGGTTAAGCTATTTTGTTTATATTTAAAAGAAACAAGAACTATTTTTTTCCGCAGGAATAAGATTAAAATAAACTTGATTTAATTTAAAATCAAATACGGACATTTTTGAAAAGAAAATTAAAATAATATAAATGCATTTTTAAATCAAATACGAATATTTTGAAAACATCAATAGGAATATCTCAAATCAAAAACAAACATTTTTATAACATAAGTAAGAATACTTTAATTCAAACAAAAAAATTTTTAAAACATCATTAAAAATATTTCAAATCAAATACGAACATTTTTAAAAGATCAGTAAAAGTACTTCAAATCAAATACGAACATTTTCGAAACATTAGTAAAAAAATTTCAAATCAAATACGAACATTTTTGAAACATCAGAAAAAAACCATTTTTTATATTGAATCTAACTGGAAACATCTTTAAATCACTAACATTTAACTATAACAAAGAAACAATATACAATTAAGGTTGTTCGTTTTTAAATTAAAAAATAACGCGATTAATGGTAAATCATATCGATTTTTTTTTTATTCAAAGTAGTTTTTTTTAAATATAGATTGTTTTTTCCCTGAGTGTAGGTCTACTTAAGTCAAAATTAAATTAGTGGTTGCATTGAATTCTCCTATAATCATGTTGTGTATATCCACAAAATTTCGTGTCGCTATGGTTTTTCTAAGAAAATTTATCATAAAAAAACATAATAGCTAAAGTTCAAAAAAGACATTCGGTTGCACATGCAATAATGGCTTATATCTACTTAAGAACATGGCATACATATTAGTTGACATATTTTTGTTGTACAATAAAAGCTTATTTTAATATAATCTATTATAACAAATTTTCTTTGATAATATCTCATTAAAAATACATTAATTACAATAAAAATTAAGATCGAGTTAAGCGGTTATTGTAAAATTCATTTTAGGTAAAAAAAATCTTATTTAAATATAAGCTGTTATTGCAAATTTAATTGTATACATAATATTATCTTAAGTGCACATAAGCCATTATTGCAAACTAACTTATGGTTTTATGTTTGATGCAATTCTCGCAAAAGAATTATAGTTAAGCGATTATAATAAAAAAAAATGTCATCCAGATCTCAGAAAATAATTGTATTAGTTTTAAAAGCACAGAAAATTGTAGCCAATATAAATGAAGGTAATAATAGTTCTATAAAAGTATGTATATTATATTTTGTATGAATTTTTGAAGCGTTTTCTTATGATGTAGCTGAACATGCCCCTTCAGAAAAAAACTACAATTAATGTGAAAACCAAGAAGTAGAGATAAATTTAGAAAATGGTAATCTTACTTTTATTATTTAAAATAAGTTATGTGTATTAAATTAAAACAATTTGTATTTTTTTAAGAACAAAATTAAAATACAGGTAACCCTCGTATAACGCGGTAGTTGTACAACGCGATTTCGATATAACGCGATTTATAAATTGTAGCAAAACTTATACAACGCGGTGCCGGTTTTGATATAACGCGATTTATATTTTTTTTTTTTATGTTATATAAAAAAAAAAAATTATATGTAATGTACTAAAATTTGTAACCAATAGAATTTCACAATACGTACATAATTTCAAATATTAAAAAATTTAATCTTAGGAGCCTCGTCTCGTCACTATAGACGTACATACATTACTATTGTACATACATATACATTACAGATTAAACAAATTTAATTTTAGTAGTCTAATAAGTGTATAGTGATAGTGTTGTTTATATAATTCTGATCTTATAAGAATAATAAAAATTTATATTAATATAATAATATTTATAAACGTACCTACATAAAGTTTTTACTACTTAAAATTTGTGCCTGTTACTGTTTAGAAAGTGAATTGAACTTCATAATTGCGTTAACTTAAAGCTGAGCTCTGCATTTTCTGGTAAGTTACATGCATACAATAAATAAAAGCTGTTTTATGAAAAAAAAAATATTTTTATAGTGATGGCTATCCAAATTGCGAAGAAAAGTACGAAACTAAGTTTGAAAAGGAAATTTATTTCACTAGAAGATAAAATTAAAATTTTGGATCGGTTGGAAATTGGAGAAAAACCAGGAGTTATTGCAAAGACTTTAAATTTAAATGAATCAACAATTCGAACAATAAAACAAAATGAACAAAAAATCCGTAAAAGTGTTATTTCTGGATCTGCAGTAAGTTCAAAGCGCATTGCTCGTGTACGCAATATTCTAATGGAAAAAATGGAGAAATCTGTAATGATCTGGATAGAAGATTGTACACAAAAAAGGATTCCCTTGGATACAAATGCTATTAAACAAAAAGCTCTTAGAGTACATACACATTTAAAAAAAATTGATACCGATTCTTTAGCAGAGTGTTCTCATCATGAATTTTGTGCCAGTAAGGGTTGGTTCGAAAACTTTAAAAGACGTTTTTCTTTGCATAACCTAAAAATCCAAGGAGAGTCGGCAGCAGCAGACGTAGAAGCTGCCTCGAAATATCCAGCAGAACTTTTAAAAATTATTGACGAAGGAGGTTATAGTGCAGACCAGGTGTTCAATGCGGATGAAACCGGGTTGAATTGGAAAAAAATGCCAAAACGCACCTACATTTCAACAAATGAAAAATCAGCTCCCGGGTTTAAAGTCTCAAAAGAGAGAATTACTCTGATGTTTTGTAGTAATGCATCCGGTGATTTTATGACAAAACCAATGTTCATAAACCGATCCTTAAATCCGCGTGCTATGAAAGGACTCGACAAGTGCACTTTACCAGTTTATTGGCGGGCCAACAAAAAGGCATGGATGACAGGCAGCATGTTTGATAATTGGTTTAACACCTGTTTTGTACCCGATGTGGAAAATTATGCAAAAAAAAAGAATATCGCCTTCAAAATTCTACTAATTTTAGATAACGCACCAGGTCACCAAAAAAATTTAAGTCATCCTAATATTAAAATAATTTTTTTACCTCCGAATACCACCTCACTAATTCAGCCATTAGATCAAGGAATCATCTCAACTTTTAAGGCATATTATATTCGACGAACATTCCAATTAATTTTGGAAAAAGTAGAATCTAACCCCAACATGACACTGACTCAAGCGTGGAAGGAATTTTCAATATTGAATTGTGTGCAAATTATTGCTTTGTCCGTTACAGAGTTAAAATCTTCTACACTGAATGGGTCCTGGAAAAAAATATGGCCGGAAGTCATTGTTCAACAAAATTCCGTTCCTTCCATTGATGATGAGATTATCAGTATAATAAACGTCGCCCACACACTTGGTGGAGAAGGTTTAAGTGATATGGGTGAAAATGAAATTCGTGAATTAATTGATTTTGAACCAGATTTAAATGAGCAGGAATTGGCACAATTAATAGACGACGAAAACACAAATATCGAGGATAGTTCTGTAGAAGATTTCGGTTTAAAGAAATTAACAGAAGGTTTGGAATTGGCAAGAAAATTAAGAAATTATTTTACCGATAATAATCCATCAATGGTGCGCTCAGGAAATTTCTCAAGACAATTTGATAATTGTTTAACTCCATATTATGAACTCAATAAAAAATTGCAACATAGTGGTAAGCAAGGTCTTATTACCGACTTCTTAATAGCTTCACCAGTTGCAGTTGGAAATGAAAATGATACAAATGATGTCCAAGAGATTATTTCTGACGAGAGTGATAGTGATTAAAATATGTATACATTTTGATCTATATTGCAATACAAAAAATGAAGTTAATGTATAATTTGAAGTTTTTTATTTCTATTTGTTGTAATTACATATATGTACATATATGTTTAGTTAAGATACCTGAACTACCTGAATTAAATAAATGCATATATAGTATATTTTTGTCATTTTTATTTATGTATAATTAAAATAAATGATTTTGGAACGTAACCCCAATTTTTATATGTGCCCTCAGTCTCGCATAACGCGATTTGTATAACGCGACAATCCTGTGGAACCTAACTACCGCGTTATAAGAGGGTGACCTGTATTACGGATGAATTACTAGTAAACGAATATTGTTGCTTTTGACTTGGATGACTCAATTCGCAATCCTGATTATGGAATAATATCCGAAAACGACGAGAATTTTTTTAATTCGGAATTTGATGAAGAGATAAGAATAATGAGAAGGGAAATTGAACAAAACTTGTCTGAATCTCCAATATCTAAAAAAATCGGAGAAGCAAAGTTATTCCAGAAACATTTCGAAACGAAATCGTAATAAAGGAAAAAGTTATACAGATGTGAATGGCAACAGAATAACTGCTAGAAAATTTAAGGCTCTAAGTTCTTCTTATCGTAAAAATTGGAAAGACGAAATTACCGTTGCAATTCAAAAACAACACTTTGATACATATTGGGCGCAAGGAACGTACGACAAAAGGGTTTTATTTATTAGCAGATTTATGAGTGTAGAGGAAACAACCACTGAACCCCGAAATGCAATTAAATCTCGAAATCGCCCGTATCATATTAGGTATTGTTTGGAGCATCGGACAGAAAAAATCGAGGTTTGCTAAAAATGCTTTTAGCAATGCTTCGATGAAACAGATAGTATTTTAAAAAGTGTAATGAAGAAAAAATTAAATTATCCAAATAAAAATTTATGTGATTTTCGCGGAATAAAAGGAGGATCAAATAAGTTGGCTTTGAAAAAAATTTATTTAATAAAAGAATACATAAAAGTCTTTTCCAGAATATGAAAGTCATTACAGTAGAAGGGATACGAGCTGCAAATATTTACATGCTGATTTAAATATTTCGCAGATGCACAGAATGTATTTAGAAAAAAATCAAACGGTTCCAGTTAGCCTTAGCGCTTATTCTAAGATTTTCAACAGGAAGTACATTTTTATATCAATTACTATTTTATATAATGTAGTAACATATTATGTACTTTGAGTAAAGTTAAAAAAGCCGAAAATAGATACTTGCCTCACTTATGATACGTTGAAAGCAAAAATTGCAATTGCGAATACAGAAAATGATAATTTTCTTTTAAATGATTTACAATTACAACTTTCTTCACGTCATTCAAAAGCAGATTTGGCATATGAGTCCAAAAGAAATATGAAAAACTTAGCCACAAATGATTCAAAAATTACGGTTTTTTCCTTTGATTTACAGCAATGCCTTCCGACACCGTTTTTAAGAACATCATCCTCCTTTTATAAGAGTCAATTGTGCACTTATAATTTAACAGTATTACTGAATTACGGGAACACTGTTCTGTTATATGTGGCATAAAGCAATATCCAAACGAAGAGGAAATCAAATAGCTTCATGCCTCTTTAAACACTTGTAAATTAATAATTTTGATAGTCTCAGATACATAGTTTTTTTCAGCGATTCATGTGCTGGTCAAAGTAAAAACTCAAAACTTTTGTATGTGGGATGTTTATGTTGGCTTTAGAAAATCATAGCCATATTGAAATCATAGATCATCAGTTCCTGGAACCAGGACACACGCATATGCGCGAAAAAAAAATTATTTATTAGTTTCCCAAAAAAATTCACGAGCGAATTAGTTAAAAAAAAATTAAAAATAATCTTATATTTTTCATATAAAAAATGTTTTTTTTCATCTTGATCCGTTAAAAATAATAAAACTAGTGATATAAAAAAAACTACTCTTATTCCATAAAATATAACAAAAGTCGTCACATTTTCTTAGAATTCAAATATAAAAATATATGTATAACTATATTTTTTTTTTGTTTAATCTCCGAAAAAAATTAATCAAATTTCTTTTTTAAGTAATTAACTAAACAAAAAAACTCTAGAGCATTAATGTAAAATATTCATCTTCCTAGAACTTTTCTTTAAATATTCATTATAATATTTTTTGAGGCAAAAAAAACTTAAAATTAATTATTAAACCTAAACGTATTGACTAAGGTTCCTAATAAACTTGTCAAAAATTGTAATTTAACTTCGGCAACTCTTCAAATTTTGTAGTGAGATTTCTAAGAATCTTCACAAAGAGCGTATAAAATTGTCATCAAAAAATAGGCAATAAAAAGATGTACTTTAATTTTATACACACTAATACAATTTTTATTGTTACTGTTTCTTCTGTAAAAGAATGGGAATACACATAAAAAATTTTGGCCATGTAACTTACACAAGTGAAATGTTCTAAAAAAAATGATAATACAGTGACCTTTACTTTTAAATGCTGTCTAAAACGGAATCTATGTGTAAGACGGAAACCTGCTTTAAACGAAAAATTAGTTCTAGATGCTCATTTTTCCATACAAATCAACCTGTCTAAAACGGAAAACAGCGTAAAACGAAAACGGACAGTTTTGAAATTTATTTTTTACCATATAAACCTGCGTAAAGTTCGATTAAAATGCTCTCTGTGAATGCTCTCTGTTGACAAAATTATTTTATTATTTTGAAAGATTTCAAAATCATCTGTTAGTAGTAACTTTGGAATTGGGATTTCTAATTTCTATTGTTTTGATTGTTGTTTCGAACAAATATACATTATAAATGTATGTATGAAAAAGTTAAAAAACAAATACTGAAAACAAATAATGTTAATATATATTAAATTAATTCGCTTTTTCAGAAATATGGGTAAAATAAAAAAAAACATTGTTATTAAAAGAAAAATATAAAATTGCAAAACTTCAGCAGCATCTACATCTGTGAAAGCATTACAAAAACAATATGGTTGTGGAACAACACAAATATACGAGATTTTTAAAGCAGCAGAGTTAATTAAAACCGATTTTTAACGCACGAGAGGACCGCTTCATCCAAACGTAAAGAAAAAAAAACTGAATTCAGTGAAATAAATCGACGGTTGTTTGACTGGTTTCGTGTAGCTAGAGCAAAACATGTTCCAATTTCTGGTCCAATCCTTCAGACACATGCAAAAACCATAGCAGAAAATTTAAAAATTTCTAAGTTTCATGCATTAAATGGGTGGGCTTCAGAGTTTCAGAAAAAAGTATGAAATTAAATTTGGTGAAGTTTGTGGTGAAGCGGCTGATGTGTGTCAGCGGACTGTTGAGGAGTGGAAAGAAAAAATAAAATTAGAAGTTTAAGGATATGAAGCCAAAGATATAGCGAACAGGGACGAAACGGCTCTTTTTTACCGTGCGTTACCAAATAAGACTTTAGCTCTTAAAAATGATAAATGTATTGGAGCTAAGCAATCCAAAGAGCGTATCACACTATTTTTATATTGTTTTGCTGATGGTAAATTTGAAAAACTCGTAGTTATTGGTAAAGCATTAAAACCAAAGTGCTTTAATTCAATTGATATGAAAGATTTACCAGTAAAATGGCATGCGAATAAAAAAGCATGGATGATTGGAAATATTATGGAAAGTTGGCTAAAGGAATTTAATTCTAAAATGGTAAAAGAAAAGAGAAAAGATGTTTTATTTTTAGATAACGCAACATCACATCCACATTTGGAACTCTCAAATGTGAAATTGGTTTTTTTTTACACCGAACACAACCAGTGAATTACAGCCAATGGATCAATGGATTATCCAAAATTTTAAAATAAAATATAGAAAACTCATTTTAAACAAATTGATCCCTGCTATTAATAATTGCAATAGTGCCACAGAAATAACTAAATCTATCACTATTCTTCATGCTATATATTGGATAAAGAGTGCGGTTTCTACAATTTCGTGTGCTCCAAATTGCTTTAAAAAGGCAGGCTTCCCTATAGAGACTACTTCCCAAAATATTAATGTTAATTCCAACGAGTTATTACCTTTACTTTTAAATGTAAATGTAGAAAATATTTCGGCTGGAGAATATATGAATATTGATAGCGAAGTTATGACTGAAGATGATATCGAATTACAAAACATTTTAAATAGTGAAACATACGAACAAGTTGAAGAAATTGATTTAGATGATTATGATGATAACTTAGTTACAAAAAAATAACTTATAAGGAAGCTTTAAATGCTGCTGAAATCCTCTAAAACTATTTGAGCGAAAAAGGAGATTCACATATGGTTCAAGCTACTTTTAATATAGAAACAAAAATTTTAGAAAGCGTAAAACTTATAAACACCAAACAAACAAAGATCTCAGATTTACTAGTACTTGTATAATAAGTGATGATTTCTTTTATAACACAATAATGTTAGATAGGTTATACACACAACACTTTAAAATTATAATATAAGACTGAATACATTTTTTTTTATGTTTCTAAAGTACATGTTTTTATTTTTTGTTAAAGGCCATTGAATTTTTTGTAAAATTTAGTCATTATGTTATGTAATAACTAATATGATATTTATGCAATATCATACACTTAAAATATTAATAATAAAATCAAAAATAAATATTGATTTTTTTTTTATTTCACCTGTATAAAGCGGAAACCTGCTTAAAACGAATTTTGTTTTAGTAACCATAAGATTCCGCCTTAGACAGTTTTTACTGTACATGCTTGAAAAAATGCTTGCAATTTGCAAAAAGATTTACACACAAAAATTATGTAGATATATTTACATTATTTATGTATGTACACGTTATATTTATGGTTTTTTAGTCTAGTTGTAAAGAACTTGTTGAGCGTTTCGATTTAAATTTTGAAAATTCTATCAGTTTTAACTTGTTTTAAAATAAAAACAATTAATTATAAATTCACTTACACTAAATATAAAAATTAAATTTGGTGAAACTTTTAAAATTTTAACCAAAATAAAAATTTATTTTCTAAATTTTATAATTTTAAATGGATTCTCGGCAATATTTAAGTAAATTCAAAACAAATATAAGTATTTATATTTAGAGTTTTAGAAAACTTTACATTTGATAATTATATCACGCATCTTTCAGAACATATTAATACAGGTTCAACTTTATCCTGGAGTAAATCTGATGGCAGTTCTACCGTAAAATCATAGTTAAACTCATGCATATCTTTTAATAAAATTAAATCAATACCGCAATTTTTTACACTTGTAAGGACAAATATTGTGGCTCAAATTATGAAAGAAGAAGTCCAAAATGAAGAAGTTGACGATTCTATCCATCGCAGATTTATATCTAATGCAGTTTCACTCTTTATTGATATATTTAAGAGAAGAATGACGATTAAAGAAGTTGAAGAATTTACCAATTTATTGGTCAAAACATTTCCAAAACAACAAGCTGTAAGTCAAACATTTTTTATTCATTATGAAAAAAATAAACAATATTTTTTTTTATATTATCTTTATAGAGCTTTTACTTTGATAATGCAGGAAAAAACAATATACATGCACGAGGAGTTTTATATGATCGAAATATAAACGAATCTGCTAATCGTAGAAAATCAGGCTCAATTTCATCATCCATATAACATCGAAAAAAAGAAAAGCGAATAATCACTCAACCGAACTGTTTAGTACCAATGTGAAAGATTTAAGAACATGGTTAGAAAATAATGAAGCGCCGTGGGATGACATTATCTACAAATGGAAGGAAAGCTTTGAATACCAAATGTCCTTCTTAAACTGTGAAAAGAATTTAATGTCTTTTTAAATACAGTGGCCAAAATATTTTCGCTCATTACACTGGAAAAAAACATATATCAATAAACGGCCTTCATTAACCTGTTTTTCATTAAACCAATTAACTATTCGCTAATATTGTGAAAAATAAAATTTTTATAAAATTTCTATTAATGTATAATTGGTTTAAAGAATTTGCATTTATTAATTTTTTTTTCATGTAGGATCATTATTTAATAAACACGTTAAAAATATAAACCCGACAACCAGTAAATTTTATAAATATTTTTTTGTCTCAACGAATTTTTAATTTAAACGTATTCCAACGAAAATACAACTCTAACATCAGTCCTATAATCAAATAATGGCGCTCAAATTTATAAAAATTTCGTTTTCTCGAACTTGTACGTTAAAATTATTCCAATAAAAAAAGGAACACTAACATCAATTTCTTTATTTTATTATTATATTATTGATAATCACAGTTACCATTTTGGAATTTTTCAACTAAAAGTGGTTTTCTTTTTTGCTCTTGGTAAAATAGTTTTTGTTTTTCGATTTTAATTTATTTTTCCTTTTCGTTCAAATTTTTACATTGTTAAGTTTGTGTTACAAATTTAAATTATACTAGTTTTCGCCCGCCGCTGGAAATTCAAACTACTCTAGTAGTTAAAAAAATTATTTATAATTGCATTTATAATTGCATATTTATAATCATTTGAACATTTATTAACTTATGTACATTCATATGATGGATTTTTCCATAAAAAATAATAAGTATGAAGTAATTTTAATTTCGACAAAGGTGGTCCAATTCAATATTTCAGAAAACTTTTAATATAATTAAATTTAAAACTAGAAAATCCCCTGTGCAATTGCACAATTTCTATAGATTCAAAAACATTTGCGGTATCATACTGACTCCCTTAATAAACTACCTAAAAATTTCATTTTTACATCAGCACCATTAAAAAAACTTTGGTATCACTTACTTACTTGATGTAATAGAAAAAAACATAAAACAAATCTGAACACATAAAATTAAAAATGTTAGGAACAGTTTATTAATTTTTTCACGCAGTTTTTTCGTGGCGGTAATTTTTGACAGTTTTTTAATCATTGAGAAAAAATGGTCCAAGCTAAAAACACATTCAGGGTAAAAGTTCGTGCCGATATCTCAAAAATTGTTTGAAACACATGTATAAAGTGCACAATAAAAACCGGCGAAAAGCCAACCAACACCAACCGCTACGACATTTTTATTTTTGTTACATTTAAAATAATCCCAATAATCGAAATAATTTTAATACTTGTTAAAATTTTACCAGACTCTCTATTTTTCTTTAGTTTAAAAAAAAAATTTTTATGTCGATAAAAACAGTTGTTTTCTTCGCGAATTACTTTAATTACCAAAACTACTTTCAAGTCTTTTGCGTTTATTTTTTTTTTTGCTTGAAAAAAATTTCCTGAATTTATTTTATTTAAATGTACTTTGGAAGAGGTCTTTAGTATATTTAATAAAAGATTCATGTCTCTGATAATGTAATTTCATAAATTTTCGGGGCCTTTTTTTTTGTGTGGGTCGTTTTCGACAGCTTTTTAATTTAATGGTCTAATAATAAATTAGTACAAAATTATGAATCTATTTTGAGAGAAGGCATCTAAAATGATATTTCCTATGTTATTTCTTCTCTTTTTTTTAAGAAAAATATCCATTTCTAAAATATTTAGTAAGTTTCTGATTTCTGTTATGAAATATAATTAGCTAAGTCTGCCGAATTTTATATTAATAAAAAAAATTCGAATATTTTATGTTATATCAAAAATTCAGCTTAAAAAATCAAAATTCCAACCTAAATAAACAAAACTACTTTAAAGTCTGTTGCGAAACTTTTACCAGCTTTTATAATAGTGAAAACAAAATCAAGAATAAAATCGGCCTATTATTTTTTTTCTTATAAATATAAGGCTTACTATAAACTTTGCTCTTTTCACTTTCAGGTCTTTTAATTTTATTAAGAGTATTTTTATTTTTTTCAAAACAAAGAGTCATTTGAAAACTGCCAGCAGAAGATTAATAATTTATTTTTAATTTACCGCTGCGACCAGTTCATAATGGATGACGGTCAAATTTAAAAATTAAAAATTTGCTTTAAATTTTGTGTCGAAAGTACTTTTTAAAAAGTAAACATTTGTGTCTCTGATAAGACTTTTAGTCCAAGATTTGTGTCTCTGATAATAAAATTTTAAATTATTAAATAAATATACAGAAATATCATATTTGCCAGTTTAGTTTACATTCAGTGTGAGTGGTTTATTATAGAAATAAAATATTTTTTTTTTACATCTTGTGTGTCTGGTATTAATATCTATATGATATTTAATATCTTGTGTGAATTGGTATTATCAGAGACTACATAGAGATGTACAAATTCATACAAAAATTTGTACTAATTTTTTTTCAAACGGGCCAGCTAAAACTGGCTAGTTTTAAAAATTTTAAAGCACAGAAATATTTGATTTGTGTCATAGCTAAAAGAATTTAGTGAAAACCAGAATCTTCTGTAAAATCTGGTGTAAAATGTAAAAATTATCATTTATATATTTTATGCATTTACAAAATTTTTTTATCTTTGTGAATTAAACCATAATCATTATATTGTATATATTATCAGAAATTCAATCATTAATTTCAGGTATTATATTATCTGATCTGATTAACAAATCTTATTTTTTTCCATGGCTAACAATATTATTAATGGTCTAATAATAAATTAGTACAAAATTATGAATCTTTTGTGAGAGAAGGCGTCTAAAATGACATTTTCTATGTAATTTTTTTCTTTTTTTTTTTAAGAAAAATATCCGTTTCTATAATATTTAGTAAGTTTCTGACTTCTGTTATGAAATATAATTATTTAAGTCTGCCTAATTTTATATTAATAAAAAAATTTCGAATATTTTATGTTATACCAGTTCTACCGAAAATTTAGCTTAAAAATCTAAATTTCAACCTAAATAAACAAAACTATTTTAAAGTCTGTTACGAAGCACCAGCTTTTATACTAATGAAAACAAAATCAAGAATAAAATCGGCCTATTATTTTTTTCTAATAAATATGAGGTTTACTATAAACTTTGCTCACTCTCACTTTTTCACTTTCAGGCGCTTTAATTTTATTAAGAGTACCTATTTTTATTTTTTTTTTCCAAAACAAAGATTGAAAACGCCAACAGAAGATTAATAATTTATTTTTAATTTACCGCTGCGACCAGTTCATAATGGACGTAGCGGTCAAATTTAAAAATTAAAAATTTGCTGAATTTATTTTGATTGAAAATGTGTTTTTTAAGTATGTATGTACTTTTCCTTTTTTGACTGTACTCACTTTTAATGAACGGTTTGTGTCTCTGACAATAATTCTAGTGGAAAATTTAGTCTCTGGTAATAATATTTACTAAATTTATTTATATTTTTAATTAACGGTTTGCGTCTCTTGATAATACTTTGAGTTAAAAATTCGTATCTCTGGTAATAAAACTTTAAATTATTAAATAAATAGTAAAAAAGCCTTATTAAAGGGTATAAGTAGAAAAATAAAGCTTTTGTGAAAGTTTCCTCAGTTTTATGAACAATTTAATTTTAGTAAATTTATTCAAATACTTATATGTATTATATTTAGATATTGATAAATGTAAAATTTATTGCTAAAGTGTTTTAAATAATGAAAAACCTCAATGATGCTGTGAAGTAGTTTCTTTCAAAAATGTAATAAAAATGATTATTTAATAAATCTCATCTCTTGTAAATTTCTTTGTCAAGCTTTGGATTAAAAAACCAAAGGTTGGATTAAAAACCAATGGTAAATAAATTTTTGCCAATAGTATCAAAAATTTTCGCTTCGAAAAAAATACAGTATCAAACTTTATAATTTTGAAACTAAACTACACTGATCTGATGCATTTACCTAATTATAATATATAGTACACTTGTTATATTTTTCTATGGTTGCCATATCAAATGCTTCAAAACTTTCTTTGTTATATTTTTCAAACAAATTTTTACTCTATCCGTAATAATGTTCTGTCTCTTTATCTATCGCTTTCTCTACAAAATCTTCACACCGTAAGTTTTACGCACCTTTTATGTAAAACAATAAAAATTGGCTGTGCATATAATGTTGAAGTTTTAGAAAATAAAAATCATAAAAGAAGCATAAAATTAAGAAAATGTTACACATTCAAAATTTAATTGAAAATTGTGATTTTATAATTTAAATTGCGCTCCTTTAAAAGCTTTGGTTTTACGCACCGCTTTATTTTTTTATAATTTCTACTTAAAAATGCAACTCTTTAAAAACTTTGATTTATGCACTGTCTTGTTTTTTCATTCTTTTTATAGCATAACATTTTAATTCTTTTTTTCTATCTGTTATGTACCTAAATATCAGATGTACGTTTCTTTCTTTTCATAGCATAGCATTTAATATTTCTTTTTCTATCTGTTATGTACGTAAATATCAGACGTATGTTTTTTTTCTTTTAAAATCATAACATTTTAATAGTTCTTTTTTTCTTTAAAAATATTTAAAAACAGTCAAAGTAACATTTTTTGTTCTCTTTTTTTTCTATTCGTTTTTATTTTTCTTCGCAGTATTACATTTATTTTTTTTTGTTTTCTGTTATTTACGTACGCTAAGTATTTCTTTTATTTTTTTTAAATATTAAATTTATACATACAGTCTATTTAAAAAATATAAATTATAACCTATAGAACATTTTGAATTTTTTTTTGTTCGTTTATGTTTACCGTCCATTCATTCATATTAATAACTGTTGCCTATACAAAAAATAATAAATCTATAATAAATCTAATATATGTATACTCCTATTTTTATTCATATATCTATATTATGGGCTAAACTTCTGATTCTAAAATTGTACTATATTATGGCAAAATTTTTAAAAAATTAAGAAAATGTTACTTAGCAAAATTTAAATAAAAATATTATTGCAATTTTATAATATTCTACTTAAAAATCTGAACCTTTAAAAACTTTGATTTATACACTGCCTTGTTTTTTCTTTCTTTTCATAGCATAACATTTTGATATTTCTTTTTTTCTATCTGTTATGTACCTCAATATCAGATGGACTTTTCGTTCTTTTCATAGCATAACATTTTTTTTTTCCTTTTTCTATCTGTTATGTACGTAAATATCAGACGTATGTTTTTTTTCTTTTAAAATCATAACATTTTAATAGTTCTTTTTTTCTTTAAAATTATTTAAAAACAATCAAAGTAACATTTTTGTTCTCTTTTTTTTCTATTCGTTTTTATTTTTCTTCGCAGTATTACATTTATTTTTTTTTGTTTTCTGTTATTTACGTACGCTAAGTATTTCTTTTATTTTTTTTAAATATTAAATTTATACATACAGTCTATTTAAAAAATATAAATTATAACCTATAGAACATTCTGAATTTTTTTTTTGTTCGTTTATGTTTACCGTCCATTCATTCATATAAATAACTGTTGCCTATATAAAAATTAATAAATCTATAATAAATCTAATATATGTATACTCCTATTTTTATTCATATATCTATATTATGGGCTAAACTTCTGATTCTAAAATTGTACTATATTATGGCAAAATTTTTAAAAAATTAAGAAAATGTTACTTAGCAAAATTTAAATAAAAATATTATTGCAATTTTATAATATTCTACTTAAAAATCCGAACCTTTAAAAACTTTGATTTATACACTGCCTTGTTTTTTCTTTCTTTTCATAGCATAACATTTTGATATTTCTTTTTTTCTATCTTTTATATGGGTAAATATCAGATGTACGTTTCTTTCTTTTCATAGTATAACATTTGTTAAATTAACATTTAACATAACAGGAGGGCACGCTACTCAGCAGCAGCAACTTGTCTTTTATTATATTTAGATATACAGAAATATCATCATTGCCAGTTTAGTTTACATTCAGTGTGAGTGTTTTATTATAGATATAAAATATTTTTTTTTACATGTTGGCAAGGTCTCGCCAACATCTTGTGTATTATATTATAGATAAATTAATGCTTTAATTGAAAAACTTAACTTAATTGAACTTTCTGAAAAACAAAAAATACTTCCACTTATTTTTATTACCGTTCTTGTTGTTATTATGTACAGTCAGCAAAAAATGTATTTTAATTCTAAACGCATAGGTAATGGAAATTACTTGTTTTGTTTGTATTAAATTAAAAAAAGCGATGTGATTTTTGTAAAATGTGATAATATAGTATGCAATATTACGTTAAATATTGTAATACTTAATAAACGTTTTAAATAAGTATGTATAATTAAACATTTAGTATTACATCTAGCACTCCATTTTTAAAATTGATTTTTTTTCGATTTGGTTTTGTTTTTGTCTTGACTAGTTTCGAAATTTTTTTTAAACGGTAACGCTATTCTATACATCACATATTATATGGCAAAAATGCAAATGCATATAAGTATTATGTATATACATATGACAGATAAATGATAATTTATTGTTCTGTGTTGGTTCATTTAATTTTTTAAAATTCAAGTGTGAAGTTCTAAACGAAGTTCAAAAAGTTATTAATTATTAAAGATATTAAAATTAAAAAGTTAATTAACTTTTAATTATTTATATTTATATGTACCCCCGTATATTTACAAATATCATTTTTTTCTACTCATTTGTGAATTATAAAAAATTTTTTTTGTTATTATGTATTTATCTGCATACATAATAAAATAAATATATTATATAAGAATTGCATTTTACAGCGAAGTATTTCCTTGAATTTTGCATGAGATAAAATCTTGGTAAAAGCTAACTATTTTATTTTAAAAAACAAAACTTTCTAATAAAAAACGGAACACTAACATGAATCTTAAATCAACCAATTGAACAGCTGAAATTTATAAAAAAAATCGTTGTCTCAACGAACTTGTACGTTAAAATTAGTTCAATAAAAAATGGAACACTAAACATCAAATTTTTATTTATTATTTTATTATTATATTATTGACAATCAGAGTTACAATTTTGAAATTTTTCAACCAAAAGTGGTTTTCTGTTTTTATTTAAATTTTGCAAACGTAAACTAAACAAATAATTTTTTTATTATTAAATTACAATAAAAATTTTCAAATAATGGTACTTTGTTTTACCTTACTGAAGATTGTTTTATTATAAAACAAAATTCCAATAGATTAAAATAATATAATTGATAAAAGCATTTAATAAAATAGACATATTAAATTATTTGGAAATAAAGATAAATAATAAAAATGGATAATGGTTCTTTGCTCTGTATGAATATGGATAAGGTCTATTTTGTTATAAATCTATGTATGTATATCTTATAAATTCTTGTATAGTTTGCTTTAAAATAGTAAATAAATGTTTAAATATTAATGATAGAATTTTATTTAAAAAAACAAATTATCTTTTCTATCTGTATATTTATTAAGACTTTATATCTAATTTTGTAAAACTTTTAACTTTTTTTTTCCAGAAAAGCAAATATATTTAAATAAAAATAATTAATATTTTTTAATATTATATATAATATAATTTTTATACAAAAAAATGCTTTGGTATTTATGTAAACAGAGGATAAGCTCCGTAGATTCTTTAATAACGCACTTAAAAAAAAACATGATTTAAGTACATATAGTACATTCAGGGGCATAGAAGACTCATGTGTACAAGTATTTCAAAATTTAGGAAGTTATAAAAAGCATTTAATTCGGAAACATTTAAAAAATTCACCGAATTAACCCGAATTAACCCGAATTCACTGTACCGAATTTTGTGAAATTAACATACCCACGTGAGATTAACACGAAAGGAGTTCGACGTCCATTAAAATTTCAATTCTGTTGAGTCTTTGAAAAAGATAATATATATATTTAACTTATATGGAAAAATTAAATTAAAGATTAAATTAAATGAAAGTAATTTCCAGAATTTCATACAATGTGAATTGTTAAAAGAAAAACGAAAATTATATCCGGGAAAAAAATTATTCCTTACTTTCCCAGTCTTCCTTGGAAGGAATCAAAATTGGACAATGTTTACTTAGCTGGAATAATAAAATTCTCTGATATCAAAACTTTTGGGAATCAATATGGACAATATTCTAACACAACAAGTCGATGAACAAAATCAATTTATTGCAGATGACAAGGTATTACTTAATTCGTTGCCAAAGAATATTATAATTTTTAAGATGAATAAGGAAAATATTGAAACCGTGGAGAACAGTAACTTTTTAGAGAATACTGATATTGATGATGTCACCCCAATGAACTCGGAATCGCGAAAGAAAAATTACAAAAGTTTAGCATCCTTACTAAAAGAATGAAACCAATTAAAATTAATCAATCACTTTAAAAGTAAATTTCGAACAAATATAAATTTTTTTATTTTTCAATTGAACTTACTTATTATTTCTTGTAGGTGAAGGTGTTAGAAGTGATCGTGATACATCATCTTACCAAACTTACACTTATAAAATTTGAGCATAATTTAAAAGAATGGCGAGAATCAATTCCGTTATCAGTACCAAATTATTTGCAATATTCTCAATATTCTCTTGCAAAAGAAAAACACCAAGGAAGCAAGAAAGCATATTCTACACTAAAATCGGAATGTTCAAAATCAGGTACTGACGTTTCTTTAAACCAAATACTTAGAGAGAGTCCTAAAAGAAGTATTATAAAAGAAATATACGGAAACTTTTTACGGAATGTTCATTGGCACGGTTTTATGCGCGATTCCCGTTAACGAACAATTGAAGAAGTTTTTGAAAATGCCTACAAGTTATTATGGGTGAAAGAAAGAAAAATTGTATTAGTAAAAGAAATGGCAGACAGGCAAAAACGAAGCCAAAGAAAAGTATGGCGTATAAATCAAAGAAAATACAGAGGGAAACAACATCCTCAAAAAAAACTGGAAGACTTTCTTAGAGAAAACACTCCTGACAGTGATCAAGAAATTAAAAATAATCCAACCGGAAATCAAAAACAAAATTTTAAAAATTTATAAATCAAAAAAATTAGATCAAAGTATAGAAAAAAATTATCCGGAAAATTAAAGGCTAACAATTAATATATTAGCGAATTAAACAAAAAAATATCAAAAATATGGAGAAACTTGTAAATGCATCATACATATCAACAAGGAATTTGTAATTTCGGCACTTTTCACAAATACAAGAGTTTGCTGTTCATTAACTCCGAAATATCTAAGAGCCATGTTTAAATTACAACGATAAAATACCAACCATTTTTGAAAAAGAAGTTGAAAAAGAAATTTATTATTTTACCAGAGATTTCTTATAATAAATAAAATAATAAATAAACGTTTGTTTATATACAGCGTGGGTAATTAATTTTCGGAGACCGATTTTAGGCATTAATTCTAAAAGCACGGTCATAAAAATTACACCAAAAATTCCAAAACAAAGTGTCGCAATAAAATTGTAAAAAAAAAATTTTCGGAAAGTGAGCCCTTTCGGGCGAAAAACTAAATTTAAATTTTGATCTTAGGCCAGGTGCCTTTTCTCTTTTATTTATAAGAAAATAAAAACATCAGTAAAAACTTTGAACTTATAAACAATTGCAGTGGCTACTTTAATAAAAATTATAGTGAAAGAAAGTTAACAAGTGTTATTAAAAATATTTAGCAAAAATTACTTGCGGACTAAAAAACGAAAAATAGTAGTAAACAATTTATAGAAAATGAAAATTGGTAAGAAAATAAATTAAGTAAATCAAAAATCGAATAATAAAAAAATTGGTTATATAAAAAATAAAAATATTCTAAATTAAATAATAAGGGGGTAAAATTTATGCAGTAACAAATCTAGTAAAACTAATAATGATCATCAGAGGTGTTCCAGAGGGGCTGGAATATTTACACTCCTTAATCAGTGATTAAAGCCGTTAAGCTGATTCACTACCCCAAAACAGGGTCTGTGGAGTAGTAAGCCAGTGTGACCGAACAAATCGCTTAACAGGATAGGGTAACTATCCTAAGTAAGCAGCAGCTCAATTTTTAAGACGGACTGCTCATTCTTTTATCGAAAGATAGAAGTGTAGAGCAAAAGACCGGACAGAGTGGATTTTAGAACTTTTCATAAAAAATCAAAAAAAACCAATCCGGGTTAAACCATTTTTCCCAAGACATAAATAATCAAAAAACTACGAAAAATTGTAAGCCACTGCGTTGTTAGCAACAATCGACATTCTCAGAGTCAATAAATGTGTATCTGGGAGTACCGCAGGGATCAATATTGGGCGTATTACTTTTTCTAATATACATAAACGATATGGGTAATGCTACATCAAAATGCAAGATGGTGTTATTTGCGGATGATGCATTGTTGTACTCAGCATGTGAAAAAGCGGGGGAAACCATACAAGAAATTAATGAGGACCTGCAGAATTTATCGATATGGTTTAAAAGAAACAAACTAAAATTAAACAGTGAAAAAACGAAAAGAATGATTATAAATGGAATGACTGATGTGGATGTTATGATAAATAGTGTGAATATAAAATGGGTGAGAGAAATTAAATATCTAGGAGTTATAATTGATAATAAACTAAAATTTAATAAAAACATTGATCAAGTTTGCAAAAAGATAGTTAAAAAAAATTGCTTTTTTAGGAAAAGTACGAGATAAATTATCGTTGGGAAGTGCAATAAAAATTTATAATACCATAATAAAACCTCTTTCTGAATATTGTTCGTCTGTGATATACATGTGCAATCAATGGGAAACACAGAGACTATAGGGCTTTCAAAACAGAGCAATGAGATGCGCGTCGAGTCGGTGAATGTTACAAACTCTAAAATGATTAAACATAGAGCGAAGAACAAGGATGAATGTATTGATAATTGTTTTCAAGATCAAAAATAATTTATATCCAAAGTATTTCTGTGATAACTATGGGAATGACATACACCACTATCAGCTGAGAAACATCTTCAATTTTAGGTTAATTTTTTTTAGAAAAGAAAAAACAAGAAATACGATCATGTACAATGGGTTAAAACTTTTTAATGATTTACCAAATAATGTAAAAGGGGAAAATAACTTACAAAAATTTAAAAATTGATACTTTCTTATATATGATATTAATATTACTTGCTAATTAAATAATATATTTATACTTTGATATTGTTACTTGCTTAAAATTTATTATAAATAATATTGTAAATAGTTAAATTAACTAAATAAAGGACTAAATAAAGTAATGTAAAGACCATATGATGAAAAGAACCCCTGCTGGTACAATAGGTGCTGTAAATCCGTCAGGGTGGTCGATGGGATCAATAATTTTACAATATTTAAATCATTTTATTTTACACGTTAAACCATCGAAAGAGCATCCAGTTCTAATGATTATGAACAACCATGAGAATCATATTTCAATTTACATAATTGACCAAGCTAAAGAAAATGGAATTATTATTTTAACACTTCATCCACACATTTCACACAAATTGCAGCCATTAGGATTAGATCGTTTTGTATTTGGGCAGATATTCCAAATATTATCATACATTCACCACAAATATCGTCTAACCTAATAGCAAATAATAGTGATACACTTACTACAAACAGTGGTTGCAACAACAGCAATAGTACTACAACTCTAAATAATATGAATATAGTAACTCCAGAAAGCGTTTGACCTTTTCCCAAAACAGCGCCAAAGAAAACTACTGTGAAGAGAAGGAAATTGGGCTCCACCAAAATACTAACAAATACGCCTGAAAAAATGCGTTGATAAATGCCGCCATGAAAAGGAATATAAATAATTATTAATAAATAAAAAAAATTCTAAACTAAAAAACTGCCACAAGTAGGACAACAAAAGAATATTAAAGACGATTCTTTATATTTCTTTAATTGTGCAATATGTAAAATATAAACAACTAAATTAAAACAACTAGCGTGTAACCTTTGTAATCCCCATTTCCATAAAAAACGTGTTGGAAAATCACATAAGGAAAATATTATAATATACAGACAGTGTGAAGAAATGACAAAATTGATAAAATCAAAGAATATAACTAAATAACACTGTATCTCATATTCTTTACTATTTTCTAATGACTTTTTATTTTTTTTATAGAAGTGAATTGTTGTGTAATTTTATTCTCTATAAAAGTAGTTGAATAGTTTTTTTTATAAAATTTTATGAATTATTATGTAAGTTTATTATTTATAAAGTATTTGAAAACTTATTTTAAATATATGATATTACACGTATTACTTAAATTAATTTAGATATTTAATTCAAATCAAAACATTTATTTTGAATGTCCATAGGTAGAAACCCCCGTCCCAGGTATAATAGCATATACATACATACAGTGGAATGTACCTGTAGAGAAAAGTAAACTTTTACTAATTGTATTGTGATAGAAAGGCATTTCAAATTAATGTAATTGTATATGCAAAAGTATATAGAGAATTTATGAATCTCAAATATTCAAAATAAAACTACTCAAAATGTTAACTGGAAAAAAAGTTCTTTATTGTTGAAGATGAATTTTAATTTTGTCCACAGGCACAGGAACCTACTTATGTACTTGTACAAAATCAAAAAAAAAAAATTCTTCATATGAATTAAATATACTAGTACTCAATTCAATACTCAATTATAATCTAGTATGCTAGTACATACTTTAATATAAAATGTGAATTCGAATTTTATGTAATATTATAGAATAAGTTTCAGTTTTCAAGTAGGTTGTAATAAGTTTAGTTTAAAGAAAAATCAAATTAAAATAATAAAGATTATTATTTCAAGAGATAAGTAGATAAAATGATAATCATGTTCCAAATTTTGAACACAATAATGATGATTGATGATAATCCAAATTTTCAACACATGCATTTTATGAACCGAACCAACTAACTTACCATTACAACAAATATTATTATTGAGGAATATAAAATAAAAGCCTTTATATTTCTCATGGCTTAAAAGCAGCAAAACAAACAAAAATTTTTTTTTGCAATACTTAAATTTTTTTACTTAATATTTTATAATAAAGCTTCTTTCTTATTTTTCTGTTGTTTTTTTTTTAAGTTTTTTGTTAATTTCACATGATAAAAAGTGTTTTATTCTCTTTTATATAAATATTTAAAATAAAATGAATTTAATGAACACTAAATTTGTCTTATTTTCTTGGAACTCCTAAAATTTGATTGTATTGTAAATCCGAAACAAGTATAAAATTGTGATTTCGGATTATCGCGGCACTACTGTACTTGGAAAATTTCTTGAAATTATGTAAGGCTAAAATAAATTAACGTCGAATCTCAAGAACGACTGAAAATAATTATCCTTACAGATAGCAAAGGGAAGGAACAGAAAACGGTAAGAAAAGAACGGAAGTAACGGGGCAAGAATGCTTAGAGGTAATCAGAATTGCCCTGATCCAGCAGCCATGTACGATAAACAACCGACCAAAACGTTAGAATCTGAACATTTTGAACATGAACAATAGTAAAACCCAGAGCCTACATTGTAGTTAGAAAAATACTAAAGCTACAACTACCATTCTATCAGAATGAATCATAGAAAAAAGTGAGGCGGTCATCAATATGATGTGAAAAGTTAAACAAAAGTTAATCAAATTCATATTTTTAATAGAACAAAAAGTAGTTATTTTTTATCATAAGGAGGTTTCCAAAAAGCAAAGGTAAACGATATTAAAAATAAATATGTTCTTTAAACGAAATATAATTTAAAACAAAGTATGGCAATTTATGGAACTAAGGTAAATTAATATAGTCTTCAAACTTTAACTGGACATATTTCTAGTGAGATTTTCTGGGATTAATATAATGATGGTTCATTAAGCAACCTGCACTAGTGGACAATACTTATTTATTGTCTTATTATATTTTTCTTCTTTTTTAATAAACTATGAAAAACATATAATTTTATTTCACATCACTTAAATTTTATTAATAATTATTTAATAATTTCATATATATTCAAAGAAATAAAGAAAATTTTACTTAAAAAATGTAACTTGAAAATAAAAATTCTTTCATTTGCCACCATTAAAACAGTTCTTCAATCAACTATTTTTAAATTCAAATTAAATTATAAGTAGTACATATGAGGATATATATAAGACTATATAGCTGTAATATATTTATTATTTTAAAGTTTATAGCATATTAAAAGTTTTTTTTGTTTTTCTTTTAAATTTTCATAAATTTCATTTTTTAATCAGTAACTTCAGAAATTTATCAATATTATTTTCATCATACATAACACATCATTTTTTTAATTATTGATGTTATGTATTTTTAAAAAGATTACAAGATAATTAAAATGAATTTCATTAAATTTTTCTTTTCATCAGTTCCTGAATAATTTTTTTTTGTATTTAATTTTACTAAATTTTAGATTAATTTATCATTTTAAGGTTTTTCTTTTTATAAATTTACTAATAATATTGAAATAATTTTCTAATTTGAGTATTTTGTATGCAATAATAAAATGTTTAATAACAAGCCAAGTTTTATACTTTTCTTATATTTAATTTTGAATAATTATTTATTTATTTCTTTTTACAATGAAAATTTTACAAAATAATGTCAGTAAAAGTTAAAAAATGTCTTAAAATTAAAATTTTCATTTTAACTGAACAATATAAAGAAATCCGTCAATTTTAAATAACTATGTTATTTAAGTAATTTGTTTTTAAATATTAATGAATATTTGATTCTAGATTAACAATTTATCAAAATTTTCTAACTTAAAAAAAGAAGTATTTTTAACAAAATTTAATGGACGGAATTAATTATTTCAAATAAACGCGTTTTTATTTTTATTTAACTTTAGTCAAATTATTGATTTTTTTAAAGTTGAAAGTTTTTTAGATTACTGACATTATTTTACAAAATGATTCCATTAAATTTTTTTTTACAAGCTTTAATTTTTTTTTTTTTGCAATTTTTTGTCTAATTAGTTGTCTTTTAACTAAATTTAAGTCTTTTAATTTAAGATTCATTATGTCTTTAACGTTATATTTTCAATATTAAATAAGAATTAAAAAAAATAGCTTACCAAAATATTGAAAATAAACAGAATAGGTATATGACATTTATATATAAGATATATAATTAAATTATTGAATTGGAATTACACCCGCACCAACACCACCACCATGCGCACACATCGGTGCAACAAATGTCCATTGATTTGTTTCTGGATCATACACTTCAACGGTTGATAAATTTGATTCACCGTCATAACCACCAATAGCCCATAATTTACCCATATTAGCTGCCAATGCAACTCTACTTCTTTTAACATTCATTGGTGCCACTAATTTCCAAGTATCTATATTTGGGTCATACATTTCCACAGACCTTAAAAATGAATTGCCATCATAACCACCACATGCATATAATTTGCCATTAAGTGTCGCAACTCCTAATCTACAACGACGATTTAACATTGGTTTTACTTTAACCCAAACATCTTCAGTTGGATCATAACGTTCTACGCTATCAAATATTGAGAGACCATCGTGACCACCCAAAGCATATACATAGCCACCAAGAGGTGCAACTCCACCGGCCGAACGATATTTCATCTATGAATACAAGGATTTATTGTTTTATTATTGTTATGAACCAAAACAAAAATATTTATATTAATAATATTAATAATATACCATTGGAGCAACTGTTTTCCAAGTATCAGTTTTTGGACAATAACATTCAACAGTACTTAAAGATGTAACACCATCATAACCACCACAAACATAAACATGCCCATCCAAAGCAGCTACACCAACAGCACTAAAATGTTTTTATTTGTTTCAAAATTTGAAAAAAGGAAAAAAGAACAATGAATACCTTCTTTTACACAGCATCGTTCTTCCTTGAGACCACTTTTTTGTTTTGGGATCATAAACTTCCACAGTTGAAAGTCTTTCAGAACCATTAAAACCACCAAAAGCATATAATTTTCCGCCGGTAACAGCTACACCAACTCTAGATCTTAACATAGACATTTGTTCGCCCATTTTCCATTCTTTTGTTATTGGATCATAAATTTCTACTGTACTAACAGATTCACCATTTTTAGTTAAACCCCCAACAGCATATATATGTCCAATAATATAATCACAGCATCTTGCTCTTGTTCTATTTGATTAAAAGTTAAATCAAAAGATTAGTTTGGTTGATAATTATTATAACGTTCTGAAATAGTTAATAATTAATTACCTAAAACTTTGTATTAATCCTCGTCGTTCTGGCATTAAATGAAAATCTTTAGCTTCATCTAATAAATCACGACATTGGTGTGATGTTCTTATTAAATCTTCTGTTGCTACACGATCAGCTAAATATTGTGGTGACAATAATGGTAATCTTACTTTTGATAAAACTTGAGGCAACATTTGAGCTCGTTTTTCTTCGTCAAATTTAATCCACCTCATTGCAGCCTCAAAAATATTTTCTTCTGTTGGAACATTTAATTCATCTTTACGAATAATTTCAATTAATTCATCAAATCCCAAATTTAAAAATTCATCAGATAACGAAACTTTAGAAAAATAATGGTGTATATATTTATCTGCAGCATTAACTAACTGTGGACAACCAAGGGAATCAGCAAATGTTCTAATTCCTAATACATTATGTGGGCTAAATCTAAAAAAAATCAACATGCATATATATATATTATAAAATAAAAAAGAATAATAAAAACCTCTCAATTAAAAAATCAGCACAAGCATCTCGAACTTTATTTAATTGCAAAAATGATGCACCAACCATTAATCCTTGCACATTTGAACTATCAATTCGAACTTGTCCACTATATGCAAAATTAATTAAACTTTCCAGTGCTCTAAAAATTAATAAAAAAAGGATAGTTTTTTACATACATAGGTTATATATGCATAACATACAAAATATCAAATAAATTAATCTATAAAAAAAACTTACTCTGGTTCAATTTCTTTCATTGTTATCTCTTTAATCCTACTTTCAGCCATATTGTGTGTAAACATTGCATAAAAATACGGTATTGTTGCTGCCAAAACAACTCTGTGTGCAGAGAATGATTGATCTTCGACCTTTTAATAAAATGTAAAATTTATTGATTCAATTCTCTACTTCCTATTAAGAAATTTGAAAACAAAATTGCAAATAAACTTACTTTTAATGTTACATCACATAAATTCCCTTGTCTTCGAATTTCTTTCATTAATGGAAAACCTTTTAAATAATAAAAAGAAAAATATTAAAAATTGTGATATGAATTTCAAATGAATAATTTTATCAAATATGGTTTGACTCACTTTCACTGAATAAATCATCTTGTTTGAAAATTACATACTTTTCATCATCTGCTCCATTCTCTAATAAATCCATAGTAATTCGGATTTAATAAACTTTGAAAAATTGACAAATTTAAATTATTATTTATATTAAAATTTTATAAGATAAACAAAAATTTTTTTAAATTTTCAATTTTTTATTTCTTTCGGTTCAAACTTTGCCTGAAGTTGTGTTTTTGTTTTCAATTTTTCAAATATAGTACCTCTCTTTAAAATTAATATGACAGATGGTTGGTTTGTTTTTTGTTTATATTAAGAGAAAAAAAATTTTAAAAAGAGCAAATAAAAGTGATATGGTGATAATGGTAGGGTTTAACCATTTTTATATTATTTTATATAAAAGCAAATGTCACATTCAAAATTTATTTTTTGTTAATTTATTTGAAAATTATTTCGTTTTTTTTTATATAAACTTAACACAATTTTAAAGAAATAATCACCCCATACTTATCTAATGCTAAATTTATTTCAAAAGTCAATAACATTAGACATTGAATAAATTTTAACTTTTACTAGTATTGGCTTTTTGGTTTTAAAATTATTTAAACACTTAAAATGAAATCTATTTAATTTAAGGGTATGTACGTTATTTTTTTTCTATGAAAAAACACAATGTAATTTGTAATCTGAGAACACATTATGTATGTATACATACATATATTTGCACATTAACTTAAATACAGTTAAGAGTGAAAGTAATGTTTAATAATTACATAACATAAAATAAGGACTCTTTTTATAGCTTAATACGCCAAAATTTGGTTGATTTAATAATTTTTATTTATTTTAAAATGGATTTATAAATTATAACACACTTCACTCGCCGACCGCCGTTCGAAAATTTTAACTGTCAAGTCAAGTCAATATCAAACAGAAACAAAATACAATAGTGTAGCGGGAATTATACAAATATGAAACAACGCCAGTGTTCGCAAATCAAAAATTCGTTTCGTTTCGCGAAATTTGGAACTGGAAACTGGAAAATTATGTGAAAAAAATTTAAAAGTCCGGCTAACTTTTTAACAGCAATGATTTAAATTTCTCGTCAAATAATTTTTTGTATATATTTTAACAAGGTATTAAAACAATTGTTTAATTTACGTTATTTATTATAATTTCCACTAAAAATTTTCTTATACCTAACAATTTAAATTGTTAAATTAAATATTAAAAATATGTGAAATTAAAGGTTGGTTTTCATGAGAAATTTCGTGAATATTATTGCAATTTTAGAAAGAGAAAAAAAAATATGTACTACCTATGTGTACTACCAATGGGGAAGAGGGAGTAAAAATATATACTCAGAAATATCGTTGATAAAATACTGCTCTAAAAAATTTATAGGCGATATTCAGCTAATTTATGGAAGATATTCAAGCAAAATAAAAAATCGTTGAATGATATTTTTAGAGAGTTTCGTCTTTTACACACATGTCATTTTTATATCTTCTCTTTATACCCTAATATTTTCGTGGATATTTTTTTTTTATAAAAACCAGCCTACCTCAAGTATCACAAAATAAACTTAAATTTAAATCTTACTTCAAAAATCACAACAAAATCTAAACAGTCATATCAATAAAAATTACAAAATAAATTTATTTTTTTTCTTATATCATACATTTTAAAATTAAAATTAAATTTAAATTAAAAACACATAAATTAAAATCAGATTACCAGGTTCAGTTATAGCCTGTTCTAAATCTTTATTTATTTTTATTTCATTGTCAACATTGGTCAACATCATCATCATCATTAATGTATGGAACATATAGATGGGAAGTTAGGTATAGTCGTTTCTTTTCTTCTTATGTGTTTTCCTATCTTAAGGTATTCAGTCAAAAAAATACTACTTGTAAAGTAACAAAATAAGTGATAAAATTCTTTTAAAAATTAGAAATGATATTATTTCACCTTTTAGAAACCTATTTCTGAGGAAGCTAAAGCAATACATACGCACGGTTCACTCAGCTGTTTCTCAAAATTTGCTGAAAATAATTTTCTTCACTGCCTATCTATTAGCTAATACATTTATGGTATGGAAGCATTGTTCTTAATTTTTCTATAACTTCCTCGGGTATAATAAAATTATAGCAAACATTTTGAAATTAAATTGATTTCTAATGAGCAAGATACTATTTAGAAATTTAATCTGATTTTATTTCGGTTTTTTATTTTAACATTATATTACATTCATTATAGATTATTACTTTATATGTACTTTATACTGAAAAATATTGACAGATTTGTGAATATAATACTTAGCAGAAATACCCGACGTTACCCGGTGTATTTTGTTTGCTAAAATGAAATAAAAATTATTAACTTTTGTTTTTGCGTTAATATAATTTGATTAATTTAGTTAAATTATTACTATGCATTTACAGACTCTGGTAGTTAATATTTTAATTTGGGTAATGTCGGTTATAGGTGGGTTATAGGTGCTCTGTAATGGTGTGATCGTTAATATTTTTTTTTAAATAATTCTTTGGCCTTTTCTTGTTCGATGGGTGCCCTTTTTTTTTAATTTTTTTTGCTTTATTTTTGCCGTTTTTTAAGTTTAAAATTTCCGACTTTCCATGCAATATTTTAATATTAATTCTATTAAATGGAGGGCCACGTGACACGGACCCCCCAAAATAAGCCGAAAACCGATAGTATTTTACCATTAGATAAAAATAAAAGTATAAATTTCCCGAAAAAATTAAAGTTTTTGCATTATTTGGTGGGTCCGGATCATGTGGCTCTCCATTTTTCCTTGATTTCTTTTTATTTGTCAAAAAAAAAATATTCAAAAAAGAATCAAAATCATAACAATCAAAAATCAAAATTTTATATTTTATTTTTGAAATTATGTTATTTTTGGTATATATTGTATCAAAACAATAATATAAATATGCCAAAAATTAAATTTTTGATTTTAAAAAACGATTGTGAACACTTGACATTTTACTTGATTTTGTACATTATAATCAAGTCGATTTCGCAGTTTGTGAACATGTTAAGTTCACATTAAATAAAAAACATTTGAATTTCCTTAACAATTGTGTGTTGTTTTTTTTAAGAAATCATATCACTCAAATTTCAAAATACAATCTTCAAAAGCAGATTCTAACCTTCAACTTAACGATTCTCAATCCAAAACTTAGCGGCAAATGTATGTAATAAATAATAATAATGATATTAAGCGGCAAATGTATGTACATACATATATTAATTTTTTATAGTAAACTTACTACAAAATACCAAATATATATTAATATGCATATGTATTCATACATAATACATATACAAAATATATTATTATATGTCGCCATATACATTGCATTATTTCTTTAAAAATATTTCATTCATAGAATAATTTCTTATAAATACAACAAAATATAATACCTATTTATACGAGTATCATATACCAATATTCAGTGAAGTGACACGATATGTAGGTATATGTATAGATACGATATGTATAAACATGATATATAAGTGTATATACCAATACCAATAAAAATATAAATTCTTCAGGCATTGAGTAAAGACAATAGAAAGGCTTCATATAAACTTTTTTTACTATGAATTATTTTTGAGAAAAATAAAATTTCTTCAATCATTTGATAGTATTAGTGGATATCGGAAACAAACAATTTTATGGAAGCCCGCCGGGCCGAATTCGGGTAACATATTACAACCAAATTTCTAAGAAGCTAAGAAGAACATTTGTGCAAATTTTCAACTCAATCGGTCAAACCGTTTAGGCAGGACAACCAAAAATATAAAAGGCTTTAAAACGCTCTCGGGCCGCAATGGGTTAATGAACCGAAATGCGATACAGCCTATAACTCATTCCAGGCTCGTAGAATGTTCCTGCAAAAAATGAATGTTTGGTTGAAATCGTACCGGTGGTTTTTACGTGAAAAGGGCACAAACAAACAAACAGAATTTCTTCCTTATATATTAGATTTTTTATTAAAAACTTGTTAAAAGTATTATAATCAAATATGGTTGAGAAAACGGCCATCTAAATCAAATACGGCTAAAGAAACGGCCAGCCGGATTCATAAAAATTCTCCAGTTAAAAATGTTGTTTCCCGGATAAATTTTAACTCGAAATTTTTTGTTTACTTGACTTGAAATGTGAGAGTAAAAACGCTTCTTGAAAGCTCGAAAGTTTTAAAATGGCAACATAGTAATTATTTATCTGCCAAATAAGCTAAAATCATAGATACATATATTACTAAAAGGTGGGAAGTTAGGTATAGTAATTTCTTTTCTTCTTATGTGTTTTCCTATCTTAACGTCGTCAGTAAAAAAATACATATGCATTTTATATACGTATAGGAGGCCTCGGTGGCCTAGTGGGTAAGAGCGTATAAAATACTCTGCAAACACCGAGGGAGTGTGGTTTCGAATCCCATACACATCGAAAGAGTTATTCCTCCTTACGACATTTACATCCACGCCTGAACAGGAAAGGCTGTGTAATTTCCTGTCCACATTTATGTGGCAGAGAAATGCATGAAAAAAAATATGTATACATTTCGTTCACTCAGCTGTTTTTATTTATGAAAATAATGTAAAGCAGTTTCACCCCTGATAAAAAATGCGCTTTTTCGACGTTGATTTTGCGCAGAGAAATATACTGAAATTATGAAGAGAAATTGTATGAATTTATACAGGGCTCGCGAAAATTATCTGCACAATTCCCCCTTAAAATTTATTAATACATTCTGACAAAATTGTAACATCACGATTCAACATTAGGCGCATCTTTATGCGCATTCTCTCAGCACACCAATTAGCGCGTATTTCACAGATTTCTCAAAACTAATATTCTGCGCCAATTCCAGCTCTTTTTTTGGAAATTTTTTTAGCTACAGTAAAATATAAAATTTGTTATTTTAAATAGTTATTATACAGGTTATATTTAAATTGAAATTCGTACGATAATTCTAAAATCAAATTGTTGCTAGTTAGAAATAATAATTATTCTAATTAACTATAATTATGAAAAAAATCGCGCGATTTTTGATAACAAAAATGTCGATAAATGAAAAAAATTAAAAAAAAATTTTTTCGGGATAAATAATGCAAAAAAGTTAATTTTTTCGGGAAATTTATATTCTAATGGTAAAAGACTATCGGTTTTCGGCCTATTTTGGGGGGTCCGAGCCACGTGACCCTCCATTTAATAGAATTAATATTAAAATTTAGCATGAAAAGTCGGAAATTTTAAACTTAAAAAACTGCAAAAATAAAGTAAAACAATTTAAAAAAAAGGACACCCATCGAATAAGAAAAGGCCAAAGATTTATTTAAAAAAAAATATTAACGATCACACCATTACAGAGCGTTTTACGGGCATTAGAATTTGACCCACCTATAACTGACATTACCCAAAATTTTATGTTACTACATAATAAATTCATTTTTTGGCTTTTACTTTATATACTTTATATACTCTTTCTGTAAATTTTTTTTTAAATACTCACACATATAAAAAAATAATAAAAAAGAATGTACTTTTTGAAGACAAATGTAAACGTGAGTGGTCTTCGTGAAAAGGATTCAGCACAAAAAGTGTAAGCTTAACCAAAGAATTGCGCTACGATAACACGTTTCAAAAATGCATTAGATTAAACATCTTAAACATGCTGAAGTGAAACGGGGTGTTGAATACAAAAATGTTGAAAATAGATTCTTAACTCAAATAACACAGCACAACCCTTCTTAACCTTGAAAAAAATCAAAATGACACTAAAATAATATGGAAATTGTTTATTTTTTAAAAATTAAAAAAAAAATGTCTTTAAGTAAATATTATGAACATTTTGTGATTTTATATGAATTATACGATATTTATAATCTATGTTTAAAACTTGATATAATTAATATGACAGCCACAAATAGTACTCAAGAATTTGTTGAACAAGTTAAAAGTTATCCAGCAATTTATGATAGACAAAATCCAAATCATAGTAATATAAAAGAAAAGGAGTTAATTTGGAAAAATCTTTCGGCACAGTTTAATTGTGATGGTAAATTTTATTACTTCATTAAATGAAATAATATAATTAAAAGAAAAATATTTTTTAGCAAAAAGGAAATGGAATTCTCTCCGTGATAAATATGTACGTGAAAAGAAAAAGGAACGAGCAAATGGAGCGAAATTCGTTAGTAGCTGGGATTATTTTACATGCATGAATTTTCTTGAAAACCATATAAAACCTAGAAAGTCAGCTTTATTATATATATATATTTAAATTGAAATTAAGAAAAATATAATTTTTATTGTAGGCAACCTGAAAATGATGAAATCTCTCAACATAGCGAAGACTCTGACGAAAGTGAGGAAATTGATGTTAAAGCATTCTACGGTGATTTTTGTAAGGAAATGGCTGCTCTAGATGAAGTAGGGAATACAAACATTTCAAATTCGTTTAAGGAAACAAATTCATTATGTAATGTACTACAAAAAATGAAAGATTCTGAATTCAATTTAACAAAATCAAATTCTAACTCAATTAGAAAAAGTATCCTAAGAACGTTAGAAATATTTAGAGAAAACCTACAAAATATGAATTCATTAGAGGAAGATGATGAAGATATACTTTTTTTGGGATTAATAGCAAACAAAATGAAAAAAATGACACATATTGAAAAATCTAATTTTCAAATGGAAATGTTAAGAGATGCCGATGAATTTCTTTTTAGGTAAAGTTTAGTGATGGTTTAAATGTTATCTTATTTTTATAGTTCATAGATACATATTTATGCAACATATGTTAAATTTTAAGTAAATTTTATAAATTAATACCTAGATATATGTTTTTATTTTTTTCTTGTTTGTTTGTCAAATTACTTAAAGGAAAGAATGTAATCAAAGTTAGTTAAGCCCAATAATACATATGTACATGCAACCATTGCACTGGAAAATTGCTTTGAATTTGTCTATGACTGAGTCAATTTTTGTAAAAATTACCTAGAATAGTACAACTGACAAGTTAAAAATAAACATATGTAACTTTAATCTCAAAAATTTTAACTATTTAATCAAAAGGATTTAAATAAGTGGTAAGTACAAGTAACTTATTCACATTCAGCATTTGCTAATATAGTAAACATCAAACATTATATCCTACATCAAATTAAATTATATAAACGTAAGTACATACTATACTATTAAAAATAAAATTAGTTTTGAAGAATTAATGAAATTTTTAAAATATTTACATATGCAGAGAATATACATATATGCAAATGTACATACATATATCATATATATATTATACTATAGAGTTAATAAATAGATTTTTTTTCTATATTTCTTAAAGTAATTGATTTTTTTTCTCTGTTTCGATGTTTAAATAATTTATTGCATATACATACATACATGTATGGATGTATTATGTACTTTTATTGAACAATTCACAAGTTAAATTGATAATACATATATTTGTATACATACAAACCAGAGTTCTAAAAGCTGAAAGCCCAAATTTCGACTCAACCATAGCTAACAAATATGTTAGAAGGCGTGGACACTGAAATATTTGTTTGTGCATAGCTAAAAATTATTGTTAGCTATGACTCAACTCATCGGACTTAAATATTGAGCGGACTCAAATGTTGAGCAACACAGATGCGCTCATAAGTTGAGCGGATTCAAATAATTCAAATTCACTAAAATTATTGTGTATATATAGGTTCACTCACGTATCACAAAGATGAAGCACTCCTAAATGTGTTAAGAGACTTGCGGTAAAATTAATTTTATAGGGTTGGTTTGTATAATCATCCAGAAACCCCCGACAGGATAGTTTTACGGAGTAGGCCACTTAGACCTTTATAAGTTATATGGGGTTACTTACATATGTATATAAGAATATCATCATGTAATATTGAAAAAATCTTGGCGAGCTCTACAAATATCGTTTAGGGATCATCATGGATCATGGATCAATATTGATCCTAAAAAAAGAAGTGTTAATTACAAAAAAAAAATGATGTAACATAATCTTTATTTATAGGGAAATAAATAATCTCGTCAGAAGCTTTGTCATTCATTCAAATTTATTCTTATATTTATTCTTATTAATATGCTAAGTAAAATAATGAATAGAGTTTGGTACGGCGCATAGAATAGTTGGAACATAATCAATTATTGGAGCACGAGATCGAGTCTACAACAACTTTTAGCACATTTCCAAAAAAATTTTACCTCTTAATCAATATCAAAATTATACATTTTTTTTTAAAATTTAGTATTTAGATAGAGACTTGAAATTTTGAAGAAAGAGCTTTTAGAATTAGTAAAGTTTCCTCAGAAAATTTTTTTGTATCACCCCTTGATAACTGTTAAGCTATTAGGTAGGACTCAAAAATTGATAATTTGTTATTTTTAGACACCTGTAACTGAGGTACCTGTACAAACTTTTCTTCGACAAGACATAAAAATTAAAGCTTAAAAGTCCTATTTTTACATTCTTTCTTATTATATGAAGAAAATTTTCAAATTTTGGTCTAAGCGGTGAAATGTGTGCTTTTAAAAACCGTTGGTTTACATTTTGCCTTGTTTTTATTTATATTTCAACTTTATTTTATTTCAGTTTCTGGCCGACTAAATTTTGTAACCAAAAGTTTGAAAAAATAATAAATTACTTTCTTTTAATTAAAATAGATATTTCTTTTAGTATATAATTTTAAAATTATATTATTTTTATATAGTAATATAATTTTGATGAAAATAAGAATTCCAAAACTATCACTTTACTAAAACTTCAATTATGGAATGTTAGATTAATAGAAATTTAAATTATCATTATTATTATAAATTTAATTATTGTCGTTTAAATAAAGCTCGCCAATCAGTCTCTTTTCAAGAATAAAATTTATTTTTTACTTTTAGTTCAGTTGAAAATATTAGCAGAGTTCAGTTTATTTCTTTCTTGTTTTTCCTTTAATTATCTCCTTTCTTATATAAATAAATTACTGAAGAAAAATAGCTCATACATATTTTTATTTAAATTATTCATTTATTAATTCAATATACAAATTTTATCTTTTTTTTTTTTTACGATGCTCTACTTTACACATCTTAGAAAGAAATAAAAAAATATCTGTAAAAAAATAACATTTGACAAACAACGAGTGTTTACGCTGTGACATTAGAGTAGACTCATATTTACAACACTTCCACTCGCACGTTGTTGGTTAAACCAAGTTCTTCACATAATTTGCTAAACCTTTGTGCTGGCAGCGGTTTCATAAATACATCAGCTATCATCTTATCACTTGACAAATACTTCACATCAACATGTCCATTTTCAATTGCCTCACGGATAAAGTGATTTCTGATATCTATGTGCTTTGATTTTGAACTAATAACTGGATTAATCGCAAGATGTTGAGCTGACTGATTATCATTTAACAATGTAATCTTCCTTTGATTATTCCGAATATCATTTAGTAATTGTTTTTGATGAATAGCTTCTTTTGAACAATCACTTAGAGCCATATACTCAGCTTCTGCTGTCGATAGGGCTACAGTTCTCTGTTTCCGAGTTTCCCAGCTGACAACTGCACCACCAAAAATAAAACAGTGACCCGTATATGATCTTCTATCAATCTTACATGATGCCCAATCTGCATCCACATAACCAATAATTTCTTTACCAGTTTTTCTAAATAACAACTTCATTTCTTTTGTCCCTTGTAAATAGCGTAGTACTCGTTTTGCTGCCTGCCAATGACTACTGTCGTAGTAATTATTGAACTGACTTAAATAACTTACTGCAAACATGATATCTGGCCTAGTGCCAATTGCTAAATACATTAATGAACCAATTAAGTTCTGATATGGAATACTTTTATCTATTTCTTTCAAATTCTTTTCAAGCTTTAGCGCAACTTCCATAGGAGTACTCACTGACTTACAATTTTGCATGTTAAATCGTTCTAAAATCCTTTTAATTTGAGTTGATTGTGACATAGATATACCATTCTTAGTATATTTAAATTGTATGCCTAGACGGAAATTTAAATTTCCAATGTCTCTCATTTCAAAATCCTTCATCAACCTTGATTTAATGACATTCATTTTATTTTCGTCTGATCCACAAATTAGCACATCATCAACATATATCGCCACGATTAAAGTGTCATTATTTTCATTTAAAACATAAATGCAAGGATCTGCTTTTGATGCCTTAAAACCATATCCCAATAACTTTTCATTTAATTTTGTAAACCATTGTCTTCCTGCTTGCTTTAACCCGTAAATTGCTTTCCTCAATTTACACACCTTTTCAGTTTCAGTTTTCATAAGATCACTTAACATTTGCTTTGCTTTTAAATATAAAGATTTATCCCTTTTTGAACTTTCCTCTGTCATAATTTTGCTAAGATATTCTTCCAATAAATTCGGTTTTTCCATATATAAATTTTCATTTACCTCATCATTTAAAAATGCTGTTATTACATCTAATTGAATTATCTTTAAATTTTCTTCAACTGCTTTAGCTACCAAACTTCTTATGGAGCTTAATTTTACCACAGGTGCGAACGTTTTGTCGTAATTCAACCCTAGTATTTGATTGAAACAACGAGCTACTGCCTTTTTTCTTAAAGTTGTGCCATCTTCACAAACCTTTTCTTTCAAAACCAATTTACAAGAGATAATATTATAATGTTCCTTCTTTTCCAAAATAGTCCACGTTTCATTTTTTAAATGAGACTTAATTTCCTCTTTAATTGCATCATTCCATTTTTTATCATTAATATCCTCCTCACAAAAATTTGACATATAATCATCAAATTTTGATGGAATTTTTACTGTTATTTTGCGTCGTTGTAAGCCATCTTCATGTTCATGCAAATTATTTGAATTTTCATTTAAATATTCGGAATTTTCTGCGTCTTGTAAATAAACGACATTTTCATTTATAAGGGTTTCATTTTCCACCAAATTTTCATCTTCAGAATCTTCATCTTCAACAACTTCTGAATTTTGATTTTCACAATTTTCCGAATCTATCATATTGTAATCTTTATTTACATTTTGAATCTCAATTTCATTTTCAAATTTTTTAATAAATTCAACTTCATTTTGTTCCATTTTATTTTTATAGAACATTTCATTCAAAAATCTGACATTTCTTGTAATTATTATTCTTTTAAATTTTGGTACCCAAATTTTATACGCCTTCGATATTTCTGAATATCCCATAAATATACCTTCAATTCCTTTAGTATCAAATTTTGATTTATTTTTATTTTCATCTATTATGAAACATTTTGACCCGAAAATATGTAAATGTCTTGCTGACGGAATTCTTTTTGTCCAATAGTAAAATGGAGTATTTTCTTTTAGTATTCTGGTAGGAATTCTGTTCGATAAATAATTTGACGTGTTGATAGCTTCAGCCCAGAATGTCTTTTTTAAATTTGAATCTATTAATAAACATCGTGCCTTGTTAACTAAGGATCTGTTCCTTCTCTCTGCAACACCGTTTTGTTCGTGCGTGTAAGGTGCTGACAATCTTCTTTTAATACCATGTTGCTTTAAGTAATCATCAAATTCCTTGTTACAATACTCTCCCATACCATTGTCACTTTGCAGACATTTAATTTTACAACCAGTAGAATTTTTAACTTAATTTTTAAATTCTTTAAAATATTGAAGAGCTTGATTTTTTGTTTTCATAAAATATACTTTACAATATCTCGAAAAATCATCTATGAATGTAATGAAATATCGAGATCCACCAAAACTATTTTCTCGCATCGGCCCACATACATCCGTATAAATTATTTCAAGTAATTTAGATGTCCTTTTATTCGGTCTATCAGGAAACGGTAATCTTGTCAACTTTGCTTTTAAAGAAGTTTCACAACTATCCAATTTTGTCTTTAAATCATAATCAATACCATGCAGAATTTTGTTCTGCTGTATTGCTCTTATATCTTGTTCATTTATGTGTCCTAATAACTTATGCCATTTCAAATTATTTTCTTTATTCTTATGCAATTCAACAATATTTGCTGACTCATTGCTTTATTTTTGTCAAATTTCACAGTGTAGTTTTTGTCTGTAATTTTGGAGACTGATAGCAAACTCGTACTTAGAGTTGGAACATATAATGTGTTATGGATACTCAATAACCTTTGATTTTCTAGTATTACTTTTGCTGTACCTTTTCCGTCTATTGATGCTGTTTTATTTTCAGCTGCTAACTTTAAGTCATCACAACTTTCATCCTTCTGTAATTCAGAAAAATTTTCAACATTTCTGCACATATGCGAAGTGCAGCCACTATCGATACACCATTTATTTTTCAATGAATTTGAATTTTCTGTGAAACATTTTTCTTCAACTTTCAAACTACTATGGTCGTAACCTTTATTTTGATTATTTTCTATACTTGCACACTTATTTTTAAATCAATTTGAGGCATAATGTCCCATTTTTTGACATTTGAAACTTTTTATATTGCTTTTATTTTTTATATATCCTTCAGAATTTTTATTATTGTTATTACTTTTATTCGCATTTTTATAATTTTGAAATTTTGATTTATTTTTTGTATACAATGCATTTTCTGTAGTTAGAATGCTTTGTTCCTTGCTTCACTTTCTTCAATTATTTTAATTCTTAAATCGTCAACATTAGGCAAATTGTCACGAGACTCTATGGCCACCCTAAAATTCTCAAAAGATAGAGATAAACTGTACAACATCATTACACTTAAAAGATCTCTATGGATTTCAATTTCCATTTTTCTTAATTTGTCTACTGTATCCATGAATTTATTCAAATGTTTTCTAACATCTTCATCTTCAGTCATTTTGTGTAGTATTAGCTGCTTCAACAATGTTGCTTTTCTTGCTGGACCTCTACTTTGATAAATTTGTCTGTGTCCCAAAATGTAATGTGTACTTTGTAATGTGTCCCAAACTTCTTTCGAAGTTTCACAATTTTTAACTTGCTTTAATTCAGATGGTGAAATGACTAACATTAATTCTGCTTTTGCATGTAAGTCATTTTCCTCCCATTGAGCCTTAGCAACTGCTTCTTCAGGTTTCATTGTTTGACCCGAAATATACTTCCAAAACCCATTTCTTATTAATATTGAAGTTGGGATTGAAGTTTCCATGTATCATAATTGTTCAATTTTATAAGTATTTCCTGACGCCTGCTATCCATGTTTTTTTTTTTATTTTATATTTAAGCTGTGCCCATAACCTATTAGCAGAGTTCAGTTTTTTTTTTCTTGTTTTTCCTTTAATTATCTCCTTTCTTATATAAATAAATTACTGAAATAGCTCATACATATTTTTATTTAAATTATTCTTTTATTAATTCAATATACAAATTTTATCTTTTTTAAATTTTACGATGCTCTACTTTACACATCTTAGAAAGGAATAAAAAAATAACATTTGACAAACAACGAGCGTTTACGCTGTGACATTAGAGTAGACTTATATTTACAACAGAAAAGAAATATTTTTAAAAAAGGATATTCTTTAAAAATTAATAATAATTTAACCACTTTTAATTTTAAAAAATTAAAATTAAAAGTGATTAAAAGGATATTCTTTAAAAATTAATAATAAAATAATAATAAAAGTAATATATGGACTATACCACCTAAAAAAAATTCTTATTTGATGCTAAATACAATTCACAAAATTTATTAATAAGATAATTATTTTTAAAAATGAATTCTAGTGATTTCAGGTTAAAATTAATGTCAGAAGGTGAATATGTGTGTTGGTAGAACTAAAGATTTAAATTATTCGACGGCCGACTTTAAAAAAGTTAAATAATATAAGAGTTAATTTAATTTAATATAAAAATTTCAACATTTTAATTTTTTTGTATAATCTTAAAATTTTGCATTTACATTTATAAATTACTAAAAATGTTGACATTTACGTTTAGAATCAATTAAATGATAAAAATAAAAAAAATCGTCAATGCGAAAAATGATATACCTACACCAAATCGGTACGTTAGTGTCATAGTTTTGCGAATTTTATTATTATAACTTAGAAAATATTTGAAAAAACAAAATTAAAATTTTTTTTTTTAAATTATTTGACTAAATTTTTGGAAAATAATGTTAAAAATTTAAAACTATGTCACTTTTATGTCAACATAATTTCATTTTAACATGATATCACCATTCTTAAAATTATTCCACTGAGACATAAATTATGTCACGATGGCTACACTGGCCGTAGGTATGAAATAATTAAGCAAACAACATTGTAAATTTTATTGTATATGTATAAAAAAAATAAAGTAAAATATAATAAAATATTTTTAATTGTTGCTTATTTCTTTTACAGTTTTTGTGTTTACTATTCAATTTAAAAAGTTGTTATTGATATTTAAAAAATTTTGCATAGTTGTGAAATCGATTTGTTTGATTTTGATATTACATATTCGCTTGATATTAAAAAATTACTTGTGTTGCCGTTTGGTTTTGAAAAGGTTTAGTTTAGTTTTAAAAAAGTTTTGTTAGATTTTAAAACGATTTGTTTGAAATAGGCGTTAACGGCTAGACGTACTACCTATTTCATATGTTTTTAAAAAATGAAAGAATAAGTTCGAAGTGTCACTTTTTTAAATAGTGATGAAAAATGAGAAAAAAAAAAGAAAAATTCCTATTTCAGTTTTTGAAAAATAGTGAAGAAACAATAGAGAAAATAGTAGGAAGGAAGGATAGAAAGAATATTTAAGAAATAGTGATGTCTAACATGCGTCTAACTGCTAACTAAGAAAAAAAATCTCAAGTTTGTAGCACAAAATAAAGTAATTTACTAATGGCCAAATTATTTCTGAAAAAAATGTTACACTATTCTGCAGTTTTTTGACGAGGCTTTGGATTCGTTTCTCGAAAAAATATTAAACTGAAAAAAATCGTGTTCGTTTCTAAAGAATTTTAGCTCTAAATGTAACATTTAAGCTAACCTAAATTAGCATAAATAAAATTTTAACCTAAGTTCTCGACGGTCTAAAATTTTTGCCCTGAAGACCTGAACAGAGAATAAGTAAAAAATGTGATAAATGTCTATTACAAATACTACTATTCATTGTTAGAAGAGTATTTTTATTATGTTCCAATATTATAATCAATCATTTTCTTTTAAAAATTCGAAATCAAAAGATTAAAATATAGTTAATAAGGGCAGTGGACATTTTGTTGTTTATATTTTAAAATATTTATCAATAAAAAAAAAACAAATGACAACCCAGTATGAAACAATAAAAAAAAGATGTAGATTTTTTTTGTTCGCTTGTAAAAGCAAAGAATTCTACGATTTGATGGCAAAACTGTAAAAGTAAATAAAAAAAATTTTTTTTTTTAAATATGTAAGTATGTATGTATTTATTTTTTATACAATTAGGATATAAGTGCAAACGTAGGATATGTAGTGTACGTATAAACGCTACTTAGTAAGATCAAACATTTTATTTTACAAAAATTAATCATAAAAATATTTTCAGAAATGAATGAAGTTTTATCAAATGTAATAACAGAGACAATGATTATGTACTTATAAAATGCTTATAAATGGATGCTTCATACACCGTTTTTGCTTAACAGTCGTTTTTAATTAACTTGCTACAAAAATCGTCGGAACTTTTTTCCATCACGGCAAAAAATTAAATTAACTGTATCTTTTCCGTGATGGAATTTACACACACTCAGAAATTTAACACATGACAAGAATAAATATTTGCTATTTTTCAAAACAAATTTATTGTTTTTTTTTAAAAAAAGGGCATTTAAAAAAAAAAAATTTTTAAGCAAAATATTACAGTTGCTTTTGTATGCGAGTTACATATAATTTAAACTTAATTAAGAAAACATAAATTAACAGAAATGCTAAATTGTATTTTCTCTTGTTTAATTAATTTATTCATAAAAGTTGAATGAATTAATGTTAACTTTGTTTAAATGATATTGACTAAAAATCTACCGATATTGTTTTTGCTGATAGCATTAAGTTAATTTTAGTTTAAAAGTATAATTTTGATTAATAAAATAAAGGCAGTCTTAAGAACACAACAAAATGATTAAGTCGTTTTATTTTCGTTCTAAAGGGCCATTCCAAACGAGTTACGTTTTTTGTTTAATTAAAACGATTTCTTTTAGTGTGGTCTTAAGACTAATTTTTATTTTATATCTTTAACTTATTTGTATTAAAATTTACATACTATATTTATTGCTAACATAAAACAATAACATTATTTAATACTAATTTTCGAAATGCTTATGGACTTGTTTTTATTAAAATTTATTAATTAAAATTTACTAAAGAAATGCTAAGTTGCATTTTCTGTTATTGATTACTTTATTTATCAAAAGGTGAATGAGTTTTAGATACTTTTATATTAATCAAGGCTAATTGATTCAAAGTTCAAAACCATTGTTAATACTTAAAGTTTACAAACTTTGAATATATAACACACGAGTAGTATCTTCTTTCGTTATTTTTTACTTTTACCTTCGTTTCATTCCGTCTTGCCTATAAACTAAATTTATGGTGGAGATTTTTAGAAGTAATTTTTAAACCAAAATTTTAGAGTTTAAAAATTTAATCCATAACACAAACAAAACCACAAATAAAAATTTTTTTAGGGTCAAAAACATGTTATGTGTACATACATTTCATTCTCGTATTTATTATCTGCCTCTCACAACAAATTTTGTTTTAAAATGAAATATTTATACACACATATAAAAGTAACGACAATCGAGAGGAGCAGTGTGGAAATAAAAACAAGTAAATGTAACAGTAAGTCGATGCAACCGACTTATTAATACCCTACACCTTAATAATTCGAATTAAATTAAAAATCCATAAATTTTTTGACAGCTGCTTGAACTTCTTCCCTTTTCTGTCTTATTCAACTCGAATTTCAGGAACGTAAAAGAGGCATTCTCTTGTGATATGCTTGACACCCTTGTAAAAAATTTCAAGTTTCTAGCTTTATTAATTTCTAAGATATGCTTGTTAGTCCTTGGGAGGTGTGTGTCTGGTACCCGAGTTGCCACTCCAATTCATCAAATCCATCTCAGGGACATAAAGAAAACATGTCAGAACACCATTGTACTAAATTTAAAGGTTCTACTTTTGTTGGTTTTGGAGATATGCTCTTTTGCTCTTGTGCTCGTCGGGAAGTTTCCAAAATACAAACCCATGGTTCAGTTTCTCTCAAATGTCAGTTTCCAATTTTACAGAAAAGGAAACATAACAGAACACCTTTGTACTAAAAATAAAGGTTCTATCTTTGTTGGTTGTGGAGATATACTCGTTTGCTCTGGGACTCGTTCGGAAGCTTCCAAGATCCGAACCCATGAACCAAATCCTCCCAAATTTCAGAAACATAAATAAAACACGAAAGAACACCACTGTACCAAATTCAAAGATTCTATCTTTGTTGGTTTTGGAGATAATCTCGTTTGCTCTGGGGCTCATTCGAAAGCTTCCAAAATCCGAACCCATGGACCAAATCCTCTCAAATTTAAAGGTTCTATCTTTGTTGGTTTTGGAGATAATCAAATTTATAGATATCAAACAGATCAATGAAATAAAAATTTGTTTAAAAATTACATTTCAAATTTCATACTCGCACATATTTAAAAAGACACAAAAAACAACGTTTTATTTTAGCTTTCAAAATTCAGAAATTATATTTTCAATGTGATGAAATTAGACATATGTTCTGAAATTATATATATTCAGAACACATCTACAATATGTCATTGTAAAATGGCAAAAAAATGGATACGAAATTGAATTTTTCAATAGGAGTGTGTAATAACTCATCAATTTAATTGTCCATTAATGATCCATTAAATTGATGAAAAAATTAATGTGAAATAGGGGTCTAATAAAATATTGACTTCATTAACGAGCTCGAGCTAAAAGTATATTAAAAAAAAGGAATATAAAAGTGAAGGTTTTTATACTCTTGTTTACTCATGCATACATATTTCAATGTTGTTTGTTACATACATACATACATAGTTTATCAAAAAATTTTAATAAGTACAAAACTACGTAGTTTGCCATGGTTTGCCCACAAACAAATAAACATTTTCTAGAAAGTTTTAAAATCATTATTATTTATTATATAAGTCTTAGTATTAAGGCACTTTTTATAAGTATTTGGGTACCGATAAGTTTCCAAAAAAATTATTACAAACTATTTGTTAAAAAACCTCAAAAATGACTCACTAACAAGAGTTGTAAACGATTTGCTAAGGCGAAGAACTTAAATTAAACCTCGAGTACATACATATACATACTTCGCCTATTATTCTAATTATCAATTATTATCTTAGTATTGACGATTTTAAAACGACTTTTTTCGAGTTCCCAAAACCACTCACTTCCGGCGTTTCGTATGGATCGCAGCTGATAAGAGTTTTCTTACTTCTACAAATTCATTAGAGAGTCGAAAAAGACTCATTATGAAAAACAAGATGTGTATTTCGTTAAAGCCAGTTTAAAACGTTGTAAACAATTTTAAAAAGCTCTACAAGTTCTATTATACTGCACATCAATGTTTTCATCCATACTGTTTCATTAATGGACCATTTGATAAGAACTGGATGATAAATTAATTGATGATAGTTCTATTCTCATCCAGTTTTAATCCATTCTCTCATCAATCTAGTGTCAAAACCAGCTGAGCGAGAAAAATGGCTTCTTTTATTTAATTTTTTGGAGTTTATTGAGTCATGTGAAAAAAAAATTCAGTTTATATTTAAAAAATAAAGTAGAATATATAAATTAAAAATACTAGGAAATATAAATTTAAAAAGTAAGTTCTTATTGTTGAATAAATAAATAATAAATAGGAATAAAAAAAAGTTAATGGTGGCAAAAGGTTGTTATTATAGTGAAAATTACAAGGTCCCAATGCAAAAATGACATATTACAATATTTAGAATTTTGTTTATTTGGAAAATACATTATATAATAATTATAATAATAAACATATTATAATAATTAAGTAATAATTTTAAAAGAAATGAGTTTAAAATTTAATTTATTGAAAGTTAATATGAAAGTTAAGAGAAATAATCTTAATATAAAACTTAATGAAATACACAATAACGGTATTCACGAGTTGGTGCAAAGTGGTCTTGCAGAAGTGCAAAATTTTGCACCGTTGCATATTTCAAGTTTTTGACAGTTAAAGTGCACAATTTGTTGTTGTTTTCATGTATAAAAAAGTGCAAAATTTTGCAAGACCTAAACCCTATTGCATATTTGTGCAAGACCATTACAAAGTTTGTTTATATATTTTTTGTAAGCGCTATATTAGATAAAAATTTAAAAATTGCCTAAAAAAAGTTGAAAAAAAATTATTATGATTATTTATTAAGTCAAGCATATGAAGATATACAAATATCTGAAATTTTTGGTAAGCATATTAAATATTTATGTAAACAAAACAAGCACATCAACGATATTTGACAGTTCAATAAAAATTCATGCTATGTAGGGTTGTTCACGAGTTGGTGCAAATATGTGCTACGGTGCAAAAAAAATTTGTATCAACTCGTGAATACCCTTAATGTTAAAATATTTTGAATATTTTTACCATAGTTAACTTTTATAATACTTCAGAATTTTATTACAGAATTCGTTATTATGAATAAAATCTAAAATTATTCTTAAGAAAATAGAAAATATGTATTTATATGAGAAAGTATTGTCTCATAAAATTCTTAAAGAATATTTTTTCGCCATTTGGCGAGATTAGGCTCTTTTTTCAATTTTACCTGTTATAAATCATATCTCAAAAGCTAAAGTAAATAAGATGTACCTAATAATTTTGTTTTATAATATTATTTTACAAATTATTTTAGATACTAATGTATTTCGTATTACAAAATCTTAAATCTATGTAGCTAGTTAACCGTGAAAATATTTTCTAACATTTTTTTTTTTATTAAATTATTGTATATTATGTATGTTTAAGTATTAGTAAAGTTATTAATAAAATAATTGTAAACTAATTATTATAAAAAGGTACAAAAATTAGTTGTTTATTATTGTTTATAAACAACGTTTTATTTTGTCAGCATTGTTCAGAAATTATATTTTCAATGTGATATAATATATATGTATGTATATACATATGTATGTTTTGAAATTATTAATAGTTAATATACCTATGTTCCGAACACTTCTACAATATGTCATTGTAAAATGTTAAAAAAATTGACACGAAATTGAATAGTTAACAGGCGGCGTGTGAGGTAGCTCGTCAATTTAATTGTTCATTAAATTGATGAAAAAATTGATGTGGACGGCCTTAGTGCTATTAGAAAAAAGTTTAAAAAGTTTTACGAATTTGTTTGTTAAAAACTGCTCTCCAAATCCTTTTTTATGTTAAAATTTTCAAAACGTCTTTTCAAAGAGGTTAAATAAGTTTTTAGTTTTTACAATATTTTCAAATGAATAAGCACATAAATTTAAAAAAATATCGGGCCTCGGTGGCCTAGTGGGTAAGACCGTATCAAATACGTAAATATCAAGGGAGTGTGCCCACATTTATGTGGCAGGTGAATAAACTGAGAAAAATCGAACTTTATTTACTTTAGAAATAACCACACTATATTAATCAGTAATAAATACTATTGACACATAGTGTAGTGTAGCAACAAAAAAAGTTAAAGGTTTTAGTCAAATGAGATTATACCATCTAAATAATGGTAACCGCAATTATGACATGACTATAACAACCGATCTCATTTTGTTATACATAACAACCAGCATAACTGATAATTAATAGTGGCGTTTGACATATATTTGTTTTTCTTTACTCGTTTTTTCAATACATATATTTATAATGCTGCCATACACGGCGGACTATTTTGAAAACTTGATACGCGGACTTGATAAGTTGTATCGTGTATGGGAAAGTTGTAAAACAATTTCGATGGTTCAAAAGTTGGTTGGAAGAATATCAAAAAATTTTGATTCTTGTGGGCGGAGTCTTTGGTTTGTAGTTTGTATGGGCAAGTTGTACAACTTAAATGTCATTTTAACATTGAGATTTTTTGATTTGAGAAAATAATAAAAAATATAAAGTACATAATTACAACGGTTGGATGATAGATTAGATAAGTGTGTGGTATGGTTTTAAAACCTGTCGGCGTACCAAGTTTACAACCTAGTCCGCCATTTATGGGCAGCATAACAATCACTGTGATCAATGACAGTTCAGACTTCAGACAGAAACACTTTTCTCCAATTTTTATTTTCCAATTAGAAATTGTATTTGGAAAATCTAATTGGAAATTATTTTATTTAAATTTTTATACCATTTTTGAAAGGTGCTGCCATAGTGCAATTCTTTAAAATAATTGACAAATATTTTTTAACATGATAACTCAAAAAGGTTGCACAAGAAATTTACATAAAATAAATTTATGAAAATTATTGTACATAATAATTTTGTTTTACATACTAGAATTGGAATTTTTTTTTTTTGTATGAAATAGGTAAATAGGTACACGAATTGACAAACAAATAATTTTTATTTTAGAGTTAGATTCAAAACCAGGATTTCAATAATTTTATTAGCAGTGGTTTGGGGGCGGCAGACTTTAAAAAATGTATATTTTCATATAAGAGTTAATAATTTTACGTTTTCAAGAATTTGCTGTCAAAAAAAATGATCTACCAACAATTCCATCCATCACCCGATCGATTGCAAAATTTACCTAAAATTAATGACATTTCATTTACCTCCTAAAATTAAAGATATAAGATGAGCAATGAGAAATATAAACGTTTAAAAGTGACATACAATTTCATCAAAGTACTTGCCAAAGAACATATAATTATAAGAAGTCTCATCAGAACACTTTTTCAATTTTTAGATATATGATACGTACGGTTGGGGGAAGAAATAAAATAAAAAAGCATTCTCTTATTCTCTTTAAAATTTTGTATTTTACTTTTTTCTTTTTTTTTCTTTTTTTTATTATTGGTTTTCAATGTAAATTGTATAAATAATATAAATTTTAAGAGCGAATTTGATGTAATGAGAGAGAGAAAAAAAAAACAAAATCAGAAAGAAAAAATATTTTGATGTGGGTCGTCATATCACAACCCACATATGAAAAAAAATATTTTCAAAATTTGTATATGAAAACTTATATATGTTCTTTGCTACTACTTATCTAGAAGTTTTAATTCAAATTCTTCAATAACAATTAGATTTTTTATGGGTAGAAAGTCTATATTAAGTTTGTCTGAATTTCTTAGATTTTGTTGTTCATATTTCGACAAGATAGTTTTACATTTTATGAGCTGGTCCAATTTACAGTGGAATAAATTTATTGAATGAAAGATTTTCGATGGATTTTGCTCGGAAACCTCCAGTTTATCTTGCATTGGAAAAAGACATTCTTTTAAATCGTCGTAATCTTTTGGCGCAGAATTTATCACAACAGTACTTTTTTTGTTTAGCACTGACGCTGTATTTTCATAAAAGTTGTGTGGAAAAATGTTTATTCACACTTTTAGAAATATCGGCGACCGACTTTAAAGGCTTAAATGTTCATATAAGAGTTAATAAAGGCTGGTTTTCTCGAAAAATTTCGTTGATATTATCGCAACTTTAGAAAGAGAAAAATATAGTATATCACCAGTGGGAAATATAAAAAATTAATTTATTACAAAATATTACACCAATACTTTGACAATTAAAGCTGTACATATTACATAATCTAATTTATTAATGTTTATATTCATATTTAGCTAAAAATTTAAAATATTTTATTTATAAAGTTGTTAAAAATAATCTAGTTTATTAATATTTTTATACCTATAATATAGTCATTTTAATATAGTTTTCTCACAAAAAAATTAAAAAAGAAAATTTGAACATTTGTTTATTTTATGTTTATATTTTTGACACTTCAAAATTTAAATGCCATGGTAGTGGGAAATTTTTTTGAGAACAATTTTTGCATATGTATTAAAAATATCCACAATATTATAAGCAAAATATATTCAGAAAACATATGTTCGTAGATATTTTCAATTGTTTCATCGATATTTTTTTTAGCTTTATTTCTTTCAAACCATAGATATAAGTATTAACTAATAGATAGGCAGTGAAGAAAATATTTTCAACCAATTTTGAGAAACAGCTGAATCGTGTATATGTTTTGGTGCAATAATTTCATTTCTAATTTTTAAAAGAATTTTATCACTTATTTTGTTACTTTACAAGTGTTAAAATTTTAAATAATCTTAATTAAATTAAATTTTAATGTTAAAAACAAAATATATCAATTATTAAGTAATATAAAAATTTAAAATCTCTGAATGAAACTGGTTATGAAAAACTGCTTTACATTTTTAAAATAATGTATTAAAATAAATATAAACACCTGAGTAAACGAAATTGTATACATATTATAAAATGCATATTTTTTTTTGACTAAGTACCTTAAGATAGGTAAACACATAAAAAGAAAAAAAACGATTATACCTAACTTCCCATCTATTAGTTAATATATCTATGTTTCCAACACATTTTCGTAGATATATCGGTCTAATGAAAATCAGCCTTAATTTTACGTTTTCAATATAAAAATGTCAAAATTTAAATTTTACATTTTCACTATAAAAATGTGAAAATTTAAATTTTAGATTTTCAATATAAAAATGTCAAAATTTTAATTTTTTAATAAAATCAAAATTTTGCAATTACTTATAGAAATTATTAAAAATGTTGACATTTTTGTCTAATCAATTAAATATTGAAATAAATGAAAAAATATGTTTAGATAAAATTAATTTTTTTACATTTTCAATATAAAACTGTCAAATTGTCAATAATTGTCAATAACAATATAAAACTGTGAAGTACTTATAAAAATTATTAAAAATGTTGACATTTACGTTTAGAATTAATTAAAAATTTAAATAAATAATAAAATATGATTACTTTTTCATTTAAAAAAGTTAAAATTAATTTATTTACGTTTTTAATATAAATAATATAAGATGTCAATAATTTTTTATTTAAGTAAATTTGAATTATCTGTAACTACCTAAATATTTTTTGTACAACCCTTTCTTTTTTATTATTTAAAAATTCCATTTTGATTTAAGATAAATTGTACAATGGCAATTCTTTCCAATATAGTATGCAACTTACATACTAAAGATTATAAGAATGCAATAAAACGTCAAAATGTCAGTTGACCATTCATAACAAAATGTTAATTTTTGTATGAAATAAATTTTTAAATATTATTTTCGCGAAAAATAATGGGAAAAAGTTTATTTTTTCGGTAAAATTAAATTGTAACTGTAAAAGACTATTAAATTTTGGGGGGTTTCGGAAACGTTACCTTTACTTTCGCTGGGTTGCACGTCGTATACGTGTCCCAAATTTTTTTTATATAAATGAAGAAATTCATACAAAACTCACTTTTGTTTACATTTGTTCTCACCTCTACGGCGGCCATTTAAAAAAAACGTTAATGTTAAGCCTTATCAGTATAAAGGTGGCTTTGGCAATAGGCAATACAAAACATTAACTAAAAAAGAGAGTAACACCAACTGTTAAGATAAAGCCATAAAGTTACAACTACACTACACTTAAGCTATTACTACACAAGTAATTTTTTTTGTAATAGTTTGGAATTTGGTTTGGTCATTTTCATTTACCAATTCATATACTCATTTCATTTTATTTTTGTTGTTTTTGTTTCATTTTAAATCATTTCTGTCTGATTTCATTTCATTTCATTCATTTCGAAAGAAATATTTGCGGGAAGAAGTTTGTTTTGCTAAATACTAATTGTTGCCGGTTGAAAATCGAGAGAAAAAAAGTAAAGGTGTTGTTTTTTGTTTGTTTTTTTTTTTGTAAAAATTTTTGAAATTACAAAAATCGGTTAAATAAAGTGATACATAGTTTTTTTTTTATTAGATTTTAAGACTAATCACTAAAAAGCATTGTAATACTTACGGAGTAAGAAAAGGATACAATCAATCAATTTTTAAAAATTTTATTTAAATAATTTATAAATTCAAGGTAAGAATTTATTTTTCTTTATATTGAAATGTTGGATGATTGTTTTTTTTTGTATTGCAAATATTTTAGTGTTAAAAATCGATATGTAGGTTTCCATTAGGAAATATATGAAAAAAAAATGAGAAGAAAAGCTTCCTGTTATAAATGTTTTTGCGCATAATAAATTTAATTTAAAAAGAAACCCAAGAGAAAAAAAGGATGATAGTTATCTCAAACAAATGATATGACATAATTGTGATGTGTTAATTAGGAATGTTTTTTGTTTTTTTTTTCCTTTCCAAGTTTTAATTTTAAGTTTGCAGTTTTCCTAATAAAGTTGAAATAAGGTTTGAAATAAAAATATTTCCTAGGAGTAGCTGAACTGTCTATATTTAAATTTAATTGAAAATATACACATTAATACAATTCAAGGTCATATATTGAAAATATAACCTAAGCCCTAACTACATAGTAAAAAAGATTGTAAATATAAAATATAAACGAAGCTTCTTTATATCATGTCAGCAGTATGACCAATCAATAAACAAAAAACCAGTTTGAACATTTTTCAAAAATATTTGTCAGTTATTCAGTGTTTTTTTTGTTTAGTTTTGTTTTATGTTTTCCTCTTTAATTCGCGCTTCATTCAATCTCTAAATATAAAAATGTGCATTACAAAAGATCTACAAAACTAAAAGTAAATGTCATAGCAAAACAAAAATCACTTAATAAAGCTTTAAAAGCAGATGTTTGATTAAGGAACATCAGGTATTTAAATAATATTTAATTATTGTTTCCTATATGAATATGTTTTTGTTGTATTGATAGGTTTTTTTTTTTTAATTTTTTGAAGATTATTTGATTTTTGTAAATACTGCGAAAAGTGTAGGCGTAAGACAATATCAGTTTAATGTGGTCATCCTAACAAAAAGCTCGAAAAAAAAGAAACTACATAAATTAAAAAATTTATTTTTGTTAATATTCTACCTTTTTGTTGTTATTTATTAACGTAGGTTGAGTGCTTGAATGTTTTTTTTAGCGATTGGAAAAACAAGATAATACATACATTAATATGTATGTAAGTACATATTCAAACACAAGAAAATTAGGGTATTAAGGTTTAACAAGAAAATTAGCTTTTGAAAAATGACTTAAATGTCTTAAATTATTCTTGACCAAATCTTCAACATACGATTCAGCGATTAGATAATGATATATCAGATATTTATTCACAAACCATAGCGCTATGATAGTCTGTTTATAAACAAATAAAAAGAAAACTAAACAAAAACAAGAATAATTTTGAAATATTTTAATCTGAAAGCGTTAACATTTAAATTTTGTTGGTGCAAAATATGTACATATTTTAAATTTTATATATGTACATATAAGTATATAACATACGTATGTATGTACTTATATATATTGATAAATCGAAAGTTTTTCATTAATGTGTGTTATCAAAAATGTCGAAATGTTTTACTATCCTATTCAACTGGTCTATTAATTTTATGTTAATGTTTTATTACCGCACAGTTTGTATTTTCATTTTCACTTCCATTTTTCAATTTATTTTTCATTTAAAAAAAGAACATCTATGATCTTTTTTCATTAATTTATCCATAATAAAATTCGGCAGTTTTTATCAGTGCATGAGGTTTTCATTTAATTTTTGATTTCCGATTTATTTGCAAAATTTAATTGAAAGTCAAATTGTAATAGTCTATAATTCATCGATAAACTGTTTAATCAATATGTGTTTCTTTATGTTAAAATTAAAATTATCTTTACGAAATTTTGTTTTGAAATAAAAAAAATGATTATTCCAAAAACCTAAAACTACGGTCAAGAAAATTTTCGAATCAAGTTATTATATTTGTTTTATTAACCAATGCATGAACATTATTGTGCATGATTTATTAGCTATACATAGAAGAAAAATTGAAGATATATTTATATGTACCATATTTTGCATGAAGATTTTTTTTTTTTTTTGTTTTCAAACATTCATAAATATACCAAATCTTTTCGGGTTTTTTTTTTTTGAAAATTTTGAATGAATAGCAAATAAAAACGAATTGAAATAATTTTTTTAAGTTCTGGTTTCCTATTACTTGTTTATTATTTTTCTTCTACATTACAAAACCAAGTATATATTGTCGTCTATTCTAATTAATATTATTTTAGGCTTTTACTTGTGTTCACTATTACATTTTGTTTTGCACTTCTGTTTTATTCAAAAGCCAGTTTTAAATATACTTAAATGTAAGTTTTAAATTAATAATTATAATTTTTTTGTACTTTAATTAAAAGTTTTATACTTATAATGTATGGTGTGGTGTTGTGATTTTTAAAAATATAATCAAAATTGTGTAACCGGAAAATAATTTTGACATTTCAATCGATCCTCTTAATTTATTGATTAAATTTACAGTTCAAAATCATTATATTCAAAATTATATTTTGTTTCCAAATTTTTTTTTACTCGCCTTTTTTTAAAACTTAAGTGAAATAAATGTGACTTGCAATAAATATCTATATTTTATATTAAATAAAAATTTTTAAGAAGTTAAAAAGAATCAGTGTTTTATAAAAAAAAACATGAGAAGTATCAAGGAGTAAAAAAAATGGATAAAAAGGATGTACGTATGTACTATGTTTGAAATTTTAAAGAACAAAGAAAAGGAATGGTGAATATTTCATTTAATATATTTTAATAATTTTGAAAATAGTTTTCTAAATATTAAATAAAAAGAATGTGAATATATATATATACATATATATATAATTGACTGATTATCAAAAATAAACAAAACTTTTACTCTATATACGTAATACTTAATTAAACAAATCAAACGATCACATTCTTTTAATTATTTTAAAATTATTAAACAAAATTAAAACAAAGAAAAGAAAAAAACAATTTGGGGACTGATTGAATTGTCAACAATACTTTCTATTTTTTTTATTTAATTTTTTTTATCTCATTGTTAAAAAATTAATATCAAATAAAATTAATGTAATTTGTATCTTAATACATTACATAATAAATAAATTAATTAGATAGATAAGTTTTGTTTGACATTTCAATCTGTTTTTATTTTTCAATATTCTCTTTATTTTAAAAAAACTTTTTTATTTATTTTTATTTGAATGAAATTTTATTAGAGTTTTATTTCAAAATCTTATACTTTTTTTCTTTATAAGCGTATCATTTGTAAGATAAAATTTTTTAAATTTGTATTTAAAAGTAAACAAAAAGATATGAAATCAAATAAAAGCATTTTGTCTTCGATTTTACTCTTCAATTCTTTTTATTTGATCTTAATTTAAAAACATTAATTTTCTTAATTTAAGAAAACTGTTTTATAACTTACTTATTTCAAAGAATTTCAAATAATATTTTTAAAACTAATATAATAGTAAAAAAAGTATTAAATTAACAAAAATTTAAATTTTTAAAATTTTATTTTTAGCTTATTAAAAAAAATCTTCAGTTCTTGATCAATGATCATTACTTTAAAAAACTGGCAGTTCTTTTATAATTAATGCTGACATGAAAAAGTTAAAAAAATGTTTTTAATATGTCTACATATTTATTGGTATTTTTGTTTTTAAAAGTTTATTTCATATTTAACTTCATACAAGTATAATGCTAAACATTAGAAAAATTGAATTTTGCTATAATTTTAATGATTTTAATTTTATCGAAATTAAAATAAAAAAAAAATGAACAATGAAAAACTTGAATTTTGCTATATTTCAATGTTCTTTGATTTTATCAAAAGTGGTAACACTGTTAAGAAAGTAATTTACGTTGACATTTAAGTCATCTGCTTTGCCGACTGCCAACAAAATTTTTAAGTCAAATTTTCAGGTTATTTATTTTTTGCTAGGTTAGTTCATCTATTATTTATTTTTAGTAACTTTTTTTTTTTTAATTTTAAAAATATTTGAATATTTTAAACTATTTTTAAAATTAAATGCTTAATTAAGTAATTTAAAAATGTATTCACCGTTTCATTTACTGCGTAACAAAATTTATATCAAATGAACATTTAACTTTTATCTAATACTTTGCAAATCTTTTTAGGTATAATTTTATAAAAAAAAAAAGTGTTATTTCTAGAGAAAAAAAAGCAATTTTATAAATAATCTACGGGAAAAAGAACAAAAATAAAAATTATAAATAAAGACGAAAGCAAACAAAAAATATTGATCACCTACATTTATACTGAAATCATGGATAGTTTTAAAGAATGGTTAACATCAAAATTAAAACCACTGGACATGGATGAAAATGTTTTTGGTGAATATATTATTGGTATTTTAGAAGATAACGATAATGAAAATGAAAAATTAGAATCTCTAGAAGGTATACTACCCGATATGAGTGATTTAATAAGAGAAGTAGTTCAAAAATGGAATGAATTTATGCCAAATGCAAATATTAAATCAGAACAAGATGATCAAACAAAAAAAATTGATATAGTCAAAGATATGGCAGAAATATTAGAAAAAAAATTAGCAACATCAGCTTCTGTTAAAACATATACAGAAGAAGAAAAACGAATTAGACAACAAATATTACAAACATATAGTCAAACAGATGTGCCAGAACATGATGATGATGAGGAAGATTTTATTGATGATGATGATGATGGGGGTTTAGAAAAGAATACGAATTTCTTAGATGTACAATTGGCTCAAAAAGCTCGTCGTGAAGCGGCCAAAGCTGATAGCCAAAAAAAAAAAGATAAAGATAAAGAGGATCGTGAAAAACAAAAACAATTAAGGGAACAAAAAAAAGAGAAAAGAAAAACTGTTAAACAGGAAAGGAGAAAATAAAAAATATATGTATATATTTTCTATATATTGTGTGTATATTAAATAATAAAAAAAAAAACAATAAAAAAACAGGAAAACTATTTTCTTAATTAAAAAAGAAAAAAAAAAAAACAATAATGAAATATGAAAAAAAATTGTTGATTATTATAAATAAAAAATCAAAGAGTTTTATTTTGAATTATATGTATTTTATTTAATAAAAATATATTTAACTGGTACCATTCAATTATAAATTCATCAAATAAATGATATTTACATTCTTTTTGACAAATGATTAAATTGTTAGCAATTAGCATTATAATTGTAACATCGAATTTTCTAAAAAATACAAAACATATTAAATTCAGAACTTTTGATTGTTGAGATCATCTTTTTAACTTAAATTAAGTTTATGTTAAAGAAGTCTTCTATTTTTTTATAATACATATAATTTAATCTAAAGATTTCACGCGGTTTATCCGGTTATCTTTTTATAGACAAAAGAAAAAAGTTATTTAATTATCTTATATTATTTGATATTATATAGATCAATACTTGATTCGAAAAAATTTCTTTATGTTGTATTTTTCACGATACTTTGATTAGCTACTAACTGAAGCCAAATTCGTGTTTGAAATTGAAATATGTATCTTAAAAGAGAAGAATTTAAGTTCATGTTAAAATTATAAGCTCAATGATGAAATAAATGTTTCTATTCTAATTTTTCTAAAAATCAAATGTTCTGTAATTCTAAACTTATTATTTATTATAAACATGATTTATTATCATCCACATTATTTGCTTTAGTTTTATTGTATTCTACAATGATATCTTTGGAAATCATCCTCATTGAAATTCTATAATATTTTCGAGTTAAATTTTTTTTTTTTATAATTTTAATTCTTAGAATGAATGAAAAAATTTTTTAGTAATACGATTTTTTTTTAACTTAATCATTTTATTCGTTTCTGTTTTATTTTACATATTGCTTCAAAAAATATTCAGTGGTACTCATTATTTAAAACTGTTAATAAATCATGATTCATTATTGATTAAAATGTTATATACGTACCTACACTATAGATTTATATTTTATTTCATTATAAGAAGGACCTGTTGATTTATTCTTAAGTTATAATGGATGTCTTTTAAATTCTTTTCATATTTAATTTCTGATTAATTTATAAGTTCAGAATAGCATTTTTTTGTATTTCTATTTAGATTTTTGAAGGCATCATGCTATTTGTTTATCATTCAATTTTTAAAATAAATTTTTATTTACGTAGAATATTCAATAATTATTATTAAGAAATCCCTACAATTTAATAAATTTTTTATTTTTTTTTTAATATAAACATAAAATATTTTTGAATACTTTGTAATAAATACTTTATAATAATTTCACTTAATATTCTTTTTTTTTAACTTTTTTATTTCTTTTAATTTCAAATTTTTGATCTTTATGGCTATGTACATACCAATATTGTACACTTTCATTTTCAGCAAAAACCGCATGTAACAAATAAAAGAAATGATTTTTTTTTTTTCTTTTTTAAAATTTGTAGAGCTAAATTATTTTTTAATACTAAATAAAGATAATAGAAGAGTAAAAAATCATGAGTAACGAGTGAATTACATTGTAGAACAGTATTTTGCGTGTAAAAATAATTAGAACGAATCAAATGATTTAATTTTTTTTATTATTATTAAAAAAAACTGACAGTTATATATACAAATCTTAAATTAACCATACAAAATTTAAATAAATGAGTATTTATAGAAACGGAAGATATTATAAATATTAAAAAATGCGGGCCATATTTTGAAAATTATGCAAGTAAGAAAAATAATAAAAATTAATCTAAATTGAACTTAATATAGTCTCTTTATTTCCTTTCTATTCTATTTTAGATTTAATACAAATTTTTTTTTTTTTTATTAAAGTAAACTAAAAAATACTAAATTGTACATATGTGTACAATTTAATATACATAATAAAGTGCCAATGCAGGAAATAATATATTTTTTAATAGGTATTATGAAGGCCAAATAAAGTTTTAGCAATTTTTTTAAGAAATTTTTAAAAGAAAACAAAAAAAAAACTACATATTTCTAAATTATTATATTTGTAATATGTAAAACATTAATCATTAATGCAAAAAAGAAAGTTTAAAAAAAAAAAAAGAAATACGATTATTATAAAAGAGTAATAATAAATTAAGAAAAAAACTTACAAGGTTTGATTATATTTTGATGTTATTAAAATATAATAAATGTACTAAATATTTCGAAAGTAATATTAAATTTAACTGCTTTTTACTATGAATTTTCTCAATTATGATAAGAACAGATTTGATAAATTTTCAAAAATATGATCAAAATTAGGGTATGTTGAGAGAATATAAGGTCTGATCTCTTTGATATTAAGTAATATTAACAAATTAACACTGAGAGAATCACACTTTACACGAACATGATTAAATCGCATAGTTTTAATGATTAATCCCACATTATAATTTAACTTGTGTTTGATTCTATTTGGTGTACTTATAAATTTTTATTTTATTTTTGTTTAGTTCGTATATTTAACATCTTTAATATTAACAAGCAATAACTAACAGTAGTATTAATTATTAAAACTTTATTTCTTAATATTTAACAAAAATTTACTAACATTATGTAATAGTTCATAAAATAAACCATGTAATTTGGATTAAGCAAATGTTTGACAGAACAATAAGCTCTTTGCCAAACATTGCTAAAAAGAATATCAAAAATTGGTTAATCACTTAAAAGCATCGATTAATTGCAACACTTTATAACAGTAAAACAATGAACAGTATTACTTTCAAGATAAATGTTTGCTTTTGCAATGGTAGGGAAAAACCGCTTGGCCATAAATATTGGTTTTAAAAAAAAATGTGTTATTGGTAGGTTAATATACTTTGGATCAAACAAAAATTTTCTGTAATTTATCTAATAAAAAAATCTAATGTAAAAATTTTTAATTGAAAAAAAAAAGTACATATTATACTCGTATATATTAAGTCATAAAAAGTAGTTAATAATAAGAAAAATGAAAAGAAAAACTTTAATTATAATTTTTTATTCTTCAATTATTTTTTTTTTGTTTTTCATTTTATAATGATTATTATTTTTCTTTTTCATGTTTTTCTTTTATTGTTCTTTTGTTCTTTTGTTGTTTTTGTTTTTTTTTTTTTTTTTAACTTTTACAGAGTCATTGACCTGTAGGTCGATTTATACGCTCATTTTACAATTTTTAATTTTTGAGTACTTACTTAGTTACTTTTAGTAGTTTTTCTCTTTCACTCATTCCTTTTTTGATCGGGTCAAATTTGTCATGCTTCTTTATCACTTTTTTTTTTTGATATTTTCATTTAGATTTTTCTTTTTGGAGTTTTTCTTTACCTTTCTTTTTATTTTACATTTTGAAGATTGATTTTAGTGTTATATTATTTTAAATGGTGGTAAATTTTCACCATAAGATAATCACGACTGTTCTATTTTTTTGTTTTTATAATGTAATGTTGGATTAGAAGAAAAAACCACAAAATTGTGTTTTATTTTTCTATTTCATTTTTCTTTTTTGTTGTTATTTGTTAAGTGGGACAAACAAGCTAAGAACTTTTCATGCTTTAACTTTTATTTTGTAATAAAAATTACTTTTTTTTTTTAATTTAAAAAAAATAAAATAAAAAATTAGTTCAATAAAAATGAGATTTATAAATTTTATACATTGATTTTGTAGGAAATTATTAGAATATTTGAGGTTTTAAAATTATTGCAATAAAAATTGCAATTTTTCGAAAATAAAAACACCTCGAATGCAAAATCATTGGAAATGTTTTAAAATACCTGTAAGAAAAAAATAAAAGAAAATTATATTTAAGTATACAGGGTGGGCCAAAAGTCACCATGGGGTTTAAAAATTTAATAACTTTTTCTTTTATATATTTTTTTTTATTTATTTTTTTCAGATTATATAAATAACACCTGGAGAATAAATAATGGAGAGATTCACAACTGAACAAAGAACTAGAATAATAGAATTTTATTATTTAAGTCAGCGATCAATTATTTTAACGCAAAGCATATCGTCGCCATTTTAACGTCAGAATTTCGCCCTCTGAAGCAATGATTCGTTACTTAGTTGAACGTTACCACCAACATGGCACCGTAAGAGATTTGCCTCGAACCGGTAGACCACGTTTAATTCGCACTTCGGAGAATATTGAACGTGTTGAGCAAAGTGTTAACGAAACACTAGAAACATTTACCAGAAGGCGTTCTGTTCAGCTAGGAATGTCTCGTACGTCACTACGGCGCATTTTAAAAAAAGATTTACTGTTATTTCCATATAAGGTGCAATTGGTGCAAAAATTAAAACCCGGAGATCATCGGCAACGTCTAAATTTTGCAGTTAAATTTCAACAGTTGGCCAGAAATGAAATCAACTTTATTGAAAATCTGATTATAAGTGATGAAGTTCATTTTCATTTGAATGGCTTTATTAATAAGCAGTACTGTAGGTTCTGGGGTTCTGAAAATCCAAGAGCTATTCATCAACGCCAATTGCATCACATTGAATGTACAGCATGGTGTGGCATTATATCTGAAAATATCATTGGGCCTTACTTTTTCGAAAATGAAGATGGAGGTGCTTTAATTGTAAATGGAGAGCGGTATCGGTTTATGATAGAACATTTTTTACGTTCTACTCTTGAAAACAGAGCTGAGATGTGGTTTCAGCAAGATGAAGCCACACTGCCCGAGACACAATGGCACTTTTAAGGCAAATTTTTGGAGAGCGAATAATTTCCAGAAATTCGGAAATTAATTGGCCAACGCGTTCACCAGATTTGTCAGCACCAGACTATTTTTGAGGTTATGTGAAAGAGCGAGTATATGTGAATAAGCGCGAGGCAATCCTTAAACTCAAGGCCAACATTGTTGCAGAAATTCGAACGCTACAGCCCCAAATTTTGATAGATGTTTGGAAAATGCTCTAAAACGAGCACGTTATTGCGAAGCTGAAAACGAGGGTCATTTAAGTGACATTTTTTTCCATACTTGATGTAAAAAAATTTCCATTCTGTATATTTTACAATCTGAAAAAAGAAATAAAAAAAATATACATATAAACGAAAAAGTTATTAAATTTTTAAACCCCATGGTGACTTTTAGTCCACCCAGTACATATATGTATATGTATATAAAATTGATATAAGAAATATAGCAAATAATAATTAGGTGTTTATATATATATATATATATATATATATTTGTATAGTATAAGTGTTTATTATTTATACCAGAGTTATCATACTTGGTAACTCGAATATTTTCCAAAATTTTTTATGTTAATTCATGAAATTGTAATGATATTATCATTAATGACTATAAAATAAGAATTCTACACAGTTTTAATTATGAATATCAATAAAAGAAAAGACTAAAAAATTGGGAGAATACCAGGATACATGAAAACTTGGTTAATTGATATTGCCAAATACATATTTGAAAATTCCTTATATCAACAAAATATTTTATATTAAAAATATTGTCACAATTACAATAAATTGTATACGAACAGATTAGATAAGAAAAAAATTGAGCTGTGATTACTTTAAACATTTTTAATATTGCAATCTAACATTAAACAAAAACTTGTACATATTGTCAAAAAACAACATTTTAATAATTTTGAATAAAAAAAAAATCATAAATAATAGAAATTAATGTCTTTTACATGTCGTTAAACATGTTGTTTCAAGATTTTTTTTTTTCGGTTTAGATTGATCATTGTAAACAAATGATAAAGTAAAATTGGTTTTTTTTTTTCTTAAGAACAGCATGAAATAATTTATTATAAATGGAATTTTCTTAAATTTTATTCATATATACCATACAATACATCATCTATATATGTTTTTTTATTTTAAATTTTCTTATTGAATGTTATTATGTTCATCTTCATTTACCTTTTGTTATTATTTCATATTTTATTTTTTTGTTTTTTAAAGTAATGAACCGTAAAAATTAATTGAAATTAATACAAAAAAAAAAAAAATAAGAAAAGAAATAAAATGAAACAATACAAAAAACGCTTTTTTAAATTCTGACATGAGAAATTAGAAACGTCGTCATTTTGTATATTTAGTATTTAATGTTTTGTTTTCTATTTGTATGGTTTTTAATTATATTTTTACCGGTATTTCGATAACAGTATTTATTTTATACTACAAAAAGATCGTAACACATTTTTTTTTTATCCTATAAGTATGCAAATATTTTAAGAAATAATTTTTTAAAGATAAACTCAAAATACGAGGGGCTTCGGTAGCCTAGTGGGTAGGCGTGTGGCGTATTAATCGAAGGAGTGCGGGTTCGATCCCTGCACAGGTCGTAAGTGTTTTTTTCTTTACCCCCTTACGACCAAATACAATGTAAATATATAGTATATAATATAAACAAAATAAATAATATTAGTATATAATTTAATAATAGTATAAAAAAAAAAAACCTATAATGGCCTTAGTAGCCGATGGTTCAATATTGCATTACATTTATGTATGTAATATTAATATAAATAAATAAATAAATAATCAAAATACGAGGGGCCTCCGCGGCCTAGTGGTTAAGCACGTGGTTTATTAACCGAGCGAGTGCGGGTTTAAATCCTGCTCAGGTAGCAAGTTTTATTACTTGAAAAAATATAGCGTAAATATAGTAATATGTCATTTGTAATTAATATATATGTCCAGAAAAATGATATGTAACAAACGCTTTCATTTTAAAGTGTTGTGTTGGATGTGTTAAAAAAAATAAAATATACATAGCTACAATATATACAGAATACAGAATTGGACAACTTTTTTTTTTGTTTACTGTCTTATTCTGTTCTAACATGATCTGCTCTGATCTGTTCTGAAAACTAATAAACAAACCTATTAGGTACGAGCGACGGTAAAGGGAAAGAAAAAAATCATAAAAAATAAATATTTTTTCATTCATTAATTTTTTGCGAATTGATGTTTTTTTTGTATTGATGTTATTTTGTATTGACGTACATACATACCAATATAGTGCATATACAAAGAAATTTTCTTAAATAATTTTAAATTGTCATTTTATAAATTTTAAAATAACGAAGCAAGGCCAAACAAATATTTTATTATAGGGAGCAGGCCAACAAATATTTTATTATAATTATTGTTTATGAATTGTAAATTGTAATGGGTAATCTATTTTATTTTGATTTATTTTTTTTTGTTAAAAAGATTTTTTTTTCCAAATTTTGTTATAATCAAAGTATAGTTATAGGAAGTAGTTCCACTATTTTTTATAAACCTAATGCATTTTTTCATACAACAAAAAAGTTGATTTTCAAGAGTAGGTGCAATATATTTTTTTATTTTTGATATCCACTGTGTGTCTGTGACTGTGCATAGTGCAAACATTTAAAAAAAAGATTCTAGCTTCCCGTAATCTTATTACGGAAACCCAAATAAATTTATTGGTGTGCGAGTATAATATATTAGGTAAAGGGATAACTGAAATTGGAATTGTGTGTATAGATTCGGGTAGTAGATACCCAAATTTATATTTTATTCTTTTTGGCTTCAATTTCAAGTAGTATTTTTTTATTCTGTCTTTTTCGTTTCGTTCACTTTTTACATTAACTTAGCTTAATTTAGTTACAAAATATTTTTATAGTGTTTGTTTTTTCATTTCTTCTTATTAGTATACATATTTAGTGTGTCTGACTCTTGTACGATTGCAGATGGAAACATAATATTTTTTTTGTACATAAATTACAAATAATCACTTTTTTTTTTCTTTTTATTTACTGCATTATTTGCAAAGTACAAATTATAAATTATTCTGAAATGCAAAAAGAAATACCTATGTTATATGTATATTAAAATAAAATCCACCATAATTAACTCCGTCATTATATGATGGGTCAACAGCTAGTATTAATATAAATAAAATCAAAATACGATTAATATTTTTTGTTATACAGAAATAAAAAAAAAAAAATAGAAAAGTTATGATAAATATATTCATTATTTAATTAAAAAAAACCTTAATAATATTAAATAATTACTTAAATTATAATTCAATATTGTACTTATATTAATTTATTTGTTATTGTGCTTTTTTTTTTTTGTCTATAAGATAAAAATTTTTTGAAACAACAAAACAAACAGATTTTAGAAAAAATGAATCAAGTGATCGAAAGTTCTTATATTAAATTAAATTAGCAAATTTTTTAATAAGTAAAAAAGAAATTAAAAATTACTGAATAGTATAAAATGACATAAACCTTATATTCATAAAATTTTGTTCTCATATACAAAAGTATAGTTTTTGAATGCGTCTTTTATAAGTCACGGAACATACAAAATCTTTTTCTTTCATTTCTCTGACTATAATATCATTATGTACATCTTTTTCTTTTTCTATTTCTTTTTCTTTTTATTATGTAACATTTACATTTCATTTTATTTTTATACTTTTGGGAATGAAAAAAAGTAAAATTTCACTTTGTATAAGTATAAATATTTAAAATATAGTTACTGGAATTTCTAAAATATTTTTAGATTCGTAATTTATTTTTGTTTTTTGTTCTGAAAGAATGTTGTCCTCACGTGCTTATATTTTATTTTATCCATATATTTTTTGAATTGTTAATAACAAAAAAAAATATCCTTAAGAATATCCTTCGGATTTGAAAAAAATTAAAAAATGGAGAATCTTATTTTATATAAATTTTTTTTTCTTTTTTTTGTAGTAAATGTATAATAATATTATTAATATACACCTACTTAAGTTAAAAACAGATTTTTGATTAATGCTAAGCTATCATTTTGTTACGAAATTTCCCGATCTAAGTTATAAGTTATTATGTAAAAAATAAATTTATACCAGTTTTTTTTCAGAAATTTTTTTAAGAAAAATTGAAGAATGGTAATTTGGTGGAACTATTATAGACGTACTCATCATAAGAATTTTTCTAAGTCTAATTTTTTGAATATTGATTTTAACAAAGTAATCTTAAAGAAGAAAAACATTGCTCATTTTGTTTTCTAAAAATTTACTCTTGTTCTCAACAAAAAAAAAAAAAAAAAAATAGACTTTTGGCTCTAAGAATTACCTTACGTTATCAGTATACAAATTATCTTGGAGCATAAGGCTAATAATTTTTTTTTCGTTTGTTTTAGTAATTTTTTTTTCTAATTTTGCAACTATAGACGTATGCATTTACAAACTTAAATAACTTAATACGAGTAAGTAAAAAGTATATAAAATAAAATTGAAAAAACTTTTATGGTATATGGATATACAAGTATATACAAGTTATTAGAAATTCTTTTGGTTATCGATTTTTGTATAATTTTTATATTTATTTTAAAGCTTATTATTTACTAAAGTATACTGAAAAACTTAACAACGAATGCTTTTTTTGAATTTAGCTTATAGTTTAAATAAAAATGAATTTTTTTTTTAAACAAATTGAAATCAACCTTTGAAAATGACAAGAGTATATATGCAGAGCGAAAGAATTCTGGGGTGAATACATCAAGAAGACTTAGAAACTTCTCAAAAACTTAACAGAATGAATTTGAGACTTTTTAGGGAAATCAGCACACGCCATCTGATGCGGACAAAAGGCAGAAACAGTACGTACTCCTTCAAAGGCGAAGAACTTTCAAAGAAGAACACTGGAAAAGCTTCTCTGAAGTGAGAATGCTCAATCAGGAAGATAAAAAGTTTCATGACGGGGATAGAGTAGATCGATGGGACGCTGTAGGAGACGAGCGAACCAGTGAGCAGAGAAGTACCACTGATCGCAGGGTCTAGGAGTAAGAGCAACCACACGCCACCCCAACAACAATAATATATATATATAGAATATATAGCTGAATCATATTTTTATTACAAACAATAATTTAGCACTTAATTAATCTATGCGATTTTATATTATACATAATAGTGTCATAACTGTGTGATAGATTAATGGTGTGTTTAAACAAGAAAATCCAATTCGTTAACAAATCCTTGACTATTTTTTACATTATTGTAATCTAACATTCTAACTATATTAATTGTTGTTTCCACGATGTTATACTGAAAATATTTTTAGGTATAATGGATGAATGTAGTAAATGATATGTGAATCTAACTTTTTTTTTTTTTTGATATAATCATCACATAATCATAGCAAAACTAAAGTTATTACCATCATACTTTGTTTTGTAATAAATATACATAAAGCCAAAATTTTTAAATATTGTCAGATCTATTATTACCCAAAATTATATGTAATAAAAGAAAAAAAAAACCTAAACCTTAATCATATCATCTTTTTTTTTTTTTTGTTCTATTTGCAATTTTTAGTATCATTAAATTATCAATAATAAAAATTATTAGTTTTATTTAATTCTAATGGGATTTTAAATATACCAACAATAGATTAAATTATAAATTGATATAATTTGCATAAGATTCTTTGATAAATAAAATAAATACATATAATAAAGTTTAATTTTATTTAATAAATACAGGATAATTAAAGAAGTCATGAGGTTAAAGTTCTCATTTTAATTTTTTTTATTTTATTTTTTTTTTTTATATATCCTTTTCTCATATATTATAATCAATAAAAAACAAATTATTCTTTTTTTTTTTTACTAAATTTTACATACCGTACATACTTATTATTATTATCCTTATTTTTGTGGTGTGACAAGGTTTTAAATAAAAAACAAAATGACTCATTTTTATACTATGAAAAATATCACGTTCGTTATTTAATAAATTTTTGTTTAGGGTTTTTTTTTGTTTTTTTATTTTGTTGTAATATAAAGTTTGTATTCTACTATAGAAGAAAATTAATCAGAACCCAAGTTAAGTGAAATTTTTTTGAACAAAAATTGTTTTGTTTGGTTTTTCAAGGCAAAAAGTACTTTTATAGTACCAACTTTTTACTGTTTATATACATATAATGAAGGATTCATTCTTTATTATGTGATGAAACTTCCTTGTATTATTTTCTCAATTCTATATTTTGGTTTCTGTATCCCTTTATTACTACAACATAATTTTTGAATATTGTTATGTTAAGTTTTTAACTATTTTTTTTATATCAAATTTTTTGGTTTTTTTTATTTTTTTTTTATTTTTATTTTGGCCAGACAACCAATGAATAGAATTTTAATAATATTTGAAAGTGCTATTAAAAACGTTGTTTTTTTTTTCATTATTTGAATGAATCATCATGAGTCATCATCATTTCTGTTTCAATATTAATCATATAACTATAGGAATAAGTAGATTTTGAACTAATAACAAGAAGATAATTTAAATTGAAAAATAGTAGTTAGTATAGTTGTTTTTAATGAATTGAAAAGAAATTGCTAGTGTAAATTATATTTATATAACATGTAAACTAAATATAAAAACCCATAACTATTCTTCTGTAATCCAAAAAAAAATAAAGTGTTCTTTTGTAATTTTATATTTTATTTTGATTGATATACTTAATAAATTTATTATTCAACAAAAATCATGCAATATGTTCGTACTTCGTATAGATATGCAATAAAAAATAATGTATCCTTTATAAAAAAAAAATAAAACACATATATAAAAGTATATATATATATATGTAATATATACTATAGATAAATTTGTATTTAAGATTATTGATTTTATTAGTATTCTATTTTTAGTATTATAACTTGTCTTGTGTCTTTTATATAATAACTATATACATATATAAATAACAAAATGTTATATTTAGAAGACTTATTTAAATATTTGAGGTTAATTTTATATTTGAGAATGAAATTATATGATTTTATCATTATGAAAATATAATCAGTAATCGAATCGTGAAATAAAACAAAAAAAAATGTTCTAACATATATGTAACAACTATAGCAGAATTGTTTACATTTAGAAAAGGATTCAAACTGAATCGAATATTAAAATAAAAATATGCAAATGAATTTCACTTAATTTTTTAAGTAATATGAAATTTTTAAGAAAAGATTTCATAAAATTAAGATTGGAAGGAAAATTTTTGAATTTTTATATAAATTACCATTTTGTTTATATAAAAATTTAAAAAATTATAAATGGAAATGATCTGGATTAGATGACATATATAAAATTTTGTTTTCGTTGAGTAAACATTTTTTTTTTTGTTTTGTTTTTAAAAGAATAATTGCGTTTTATAAATTTTTTATTAATTTTGAATTTTTTTTTTCTTTTAATTTTAGTTTTTTTTTTTACAAACACGAAATGAAAAATAAAAGTTTTTAAGAACTATCGTTTACATATCATAAAGTTACCACCTAAAAAAATCTGATCTACTACATACATATACATATATGTACTTTTCTTCCCATTGGTCGATTGATTTGAAATGTTAAAAGAGCTCTGTAAATAAGCTAAAGATTAAAAAATTAATGTATAGTTTTAATTTTTAAAGTAGCTCTGAAATAACAATAAAGGATATTTATTTTATTTTATTTTTTTCAATATTCCAAAGAATTTTCATTATTTTCTACTATTTTTTGAACCATAAGTGTTTGATAAAGTTTATGATTTAATTTTAATTATTTTACAATAAGAATAAGCATTATTGAATTTCTTTAGTAATTTAATATTTGATGCTTGTAACAATGATTTATTTATATCTTTAATTTAACAGATAATGTTAAATCTTTCCTTAGTATAGTTGAACTTTTACAGAAGTGAATAAACTTAACAACAAATACAATTGCATACAAATCAAAAACAAAATCAAATTAATGGATTACATTTCTTTAAAGCTTAATATAAAAAATGTGACAGGCAACTGTTTTAAATTTCAAAATTATAATAACATCATCATCATGGTCATAAATTATCGTCAATTTTTGTTTTGTTTTCTTTTTAACACGAGTAACATAAACTTTAAAGTTTTTATTGTCGAAACATAAACATAGTTTAGTTTATATTTAGAGAAAATATTATGGAAGATTGCCTTTTCTTGTACTTTATTTATTGTCTTACAAACATTTACATTAATATTTTTATTTATTTATTTTTGTTTTTACTTGTAAAAGTTTCGTAAATTTTTGTATAGTTACATATTTAAAATCTCGGCTGAGTTACTTATTTTAAAATTTTAAATCTTAATTTCTATTTATTGAAGCGGTTAAAATTCATCCAAAATTGTCACCTATATTTTTCTATTATTTCACATACGAGGGTTGTTCCAGAATTACCCGGTCTAACAAAGAAAACGCAAAAATTTTGAAAAAAAATAACCATGTCTGAAAGCCTTAACCTTATAAAGTTTAACTGTGAAATTACATTTTTTTTTTTTTAGATTGGCGACCATTAATAGTGAACGTTTTCAGTAAATTTTTAATATGGAGAAAATTGGTCATCGTTATGTGATTCAATATTTTTATTTAAAAGGTCTCAGACCAACCGATATCAAAAGTGAACTTGATTCTACTTTAGGGGAGTCTGCTCCCTCATTTAGAACTGTGAAATATTGGGTTGCAGAGTTTAAAAGAGGCCGTACGAGCTGTCAAGATGAACCCCACAGTCGTCGACCAAATGAGGTCACCACGCCAGAAATGGTTAAGAAAGTCCACAAAATGATATTGGACGACCTTCGATTGAAAGTGCGCGAGTTAGCTGAATGGTAGGCATATCAAAAAGTGCTGTACATCGCATATTGAGTGAAAATTTGGGCATGAAAAAGCTGTGCGCACGATGGGTACCGCGTTTACTCACAATCGACCAAAAACATCGTTATGAGGATGTTTCAATGAATTGTTTGGCGATGTTTCGCAAAAATAAGGCCGAGTTTTTGCGTCGATTTATAACTATGGATGAAGCATGGGTTCATTTCACTCCTGAAACAAAAGAGCAGTCGAAGCAATGGACGGAAAGGGGAGAATCGGGTCCGAAAAAGGCAAAAACAACTTTATCGGGTGGAAAAGTTATGAGGTCAGTTTTTTTGGGATGCGCGTGGGTTAATTTTCATTGATTATCTTCAAAAAGAAAAAACCATCAACGACGAGCATTATGCAAACTTATTGCAGCGTTTGAGTGAAGAAATCAAGGAAAAACGTCGGCATTTGACGAAGAAGAAAGTGTTGTTTCATCAAGACAATGCACCGATTCACACATCCGTTATTGCCATGGCTAAAATAAATGAATTAAAGTTTGAATTGCTTTCTCATGCACCCTATTCACCAGATTTAGCCCCCCCGATTATTTTCTTTTTCCAAACTTGAAGAAATGGCTTGGTGGTAAAGGATTTTCTACAAATGAAGAGGTAGAGTCTGCGGTTGATAGCTATTTTGCGGAGTTCGATGGTTCTTACTATAAACAAGGTATCGAAGCAATTGAACATCGCTGGGAAAAGTGCATCGAGCTAAAAGAGAAATAAAAATAAATTTTTTCAAAATTTTTGCGTTTTCTTTGTTAGGCCGGGTAATTCTGGGACAGCCCTCGTACATACGTTGTTTCTTTTTTATAAAATTGAATAATTTACAAAAAAAGTGTTACCAGGTTTCTATAATGTACGAATCTAGTTTAAGTTTGACAAGAAATGTGAACATTATTATTGAATTTTAATTAAACAGTAAAATTTTTAGCATTAAAATTTAAAATTTTTAAAAACAACGCAAAATTGTACTTGTTTTTGTAGTTTAAGTTAAATATTACACAGGGTTGGGCCTGAATAAACATTGTTATTTTTAATTTTTTTATTTCTTTGTTTTTCTTAAAGAAGAATTTAACTGAAATCGGAAACGTTATTTGCACATCGGATGCAAAAGCAACCATACAAATGTGCAGAATTAGCCATTAAGTTATCTGCGTTTAAAATTAAGTTATCTGCGCAAGAGTAACTGATTCACAAATCGTTTTCGATTTCAGTTTTTTATTAAATTGTCATCAAATTAATATATGATGATTTTGATTGCAAAACTAGTGAAAATACTATTTTCATATCTGAGGCCAACCAGTATATAAAGATGATCGTTCGAGAACGTTTTAAATTAAATTGAGCATAATTATGTGAAAAATATAATTTAATTTTCGAATTCTTTTATGAAATTTTCGAGGTAAGATTTAATAACCCGAAAATTTGTATTTTCCATGCAAAATAAATATCAAAAAATTTAAAAATATTTTAAAAGACTGGCTAAAACAGCATTATAAGTTTAATGTCAAAAACTTGTAAGTTGGTTTTCTTTTTTTTTATAAATTTTTGAGATATATGTTTGATTCTATATGTCTAAATGATTCTATTGCATGATGATATATTATGTTGAATTCTTTCTAATAATAAATATACAAAAACACATATATGTTTAATTTATATGTGAAATTCGAAAATTTGTTACATTACTCAGTATTCAAAAGCAATTAAGCAGTATTCTTTTAACACAATCATTGATTTGGTAACACTTTTTATATGAAAACAAAAGATTTTTTAATTTTTATTTATTTCAATAAACAGTGCATGCATATAATAAGATTTTTGGTGAAGAAAAACTTTACAACCTCAACTATGTTTTTTTTTTTATTTTCAGTATTCAGTATTTTATTTAATTTTTTTTTTCTTGTTCTATTTCCTTAATGACAATATTATTTATAATCATTTGTTGATTGATAATCAGCAATGTTGATAATATTGTTGATATTGATGGTAAAGAGTACATTATGTGCTTTTGAGCGGAGCATAACCTAGATCAAAATATGTATAAATAATATCTATATATACAAAAACAATTACATACAATAAAAACAAAAGATTTTTATCTATTTAACTGTCGTTCGTGCTCATTTTTCTTTTAGTTTTTAGTTTTAGTTTTTTTTTTTGTTCTTTCTCTTTCTTTTTTTTCTTTTCCTCATAATTTACATTTGCAAAATACCAACGTTTCCATTTCCCCATTGTTTAAAAAAAAAAACAAAAATTAAATTGTTGCTTTTGCTTGCTTACTAGCTATATTAAATGTTTTTTTTTTTATTATTTTCAATTGTTGTCATTATTGTCGGTGTTGTTGTTGTTTCCCAAATTAACAAAAAGCCAAACCGAAATACAAAAAAAAAAAAAAAAGTTCTTTTTTAGAATGATGAACAAATGACAAACGCAACATTAAAGAACTATTAAACGATGCATAATATATATACACGCATATACAAATAATATATATAAGTATGTACATATGTATGCATATATTGAATATCTGTCTATTAAATCAAAATGAAAAAAAGAAAACGTAAATTTAAAAAATAAAAAAAAAAAAAAGAACCGAAAAATAATTTTCCATTTACTGTAAATACTTCCTGTCATGACACTATACAACAAATACAATAATGTTTCGTTCAATTTACAGTAGTTCTACGTTTTTAATTTTTTATTTTGTCTCTACGTTTTGTTGTTGTTGTTGTTTTTGTTTATGGTATGTAACTATGTAATTGTACTATTCTGAGTAGTGTGTACCCTAAGTAATTTATAGGAAATTTTAAATTTTTGGTTGGATTGACTTAACAGTAAAGAGTTGATTTTTGTTATTCTAACATTAAAAAAAAAAAACATTGCCTAATATTTTATTTTCGTTATAAAATGTACATATATGTTGTATACTGTCACTATGATTATAATGCCAATCAACTGACAATACTTTGTGAAAAAAATTTTTATACTCACATAAAAAGTCATAACTTTCTTTTTTTTTTTTTTTTAAATCATGTGTTTAAACTGACAGTTATCCAATGAAATTAAATATATAGTACTTATTGGTTTTAATATTGACAGAATAGGTGTTTTGATAGAGGATAAAAATATGATTAAGATAATTATAGAGTACCTACATTCAGTTGCAAATTACATATGTTATATACCTATTTGATTGAATTATTTTTTTTTTTGTATACAAAAATGAATTACTGTAATACACAATTTGTGTTTAGGGCAGTTAGATGATGATTTATAGGTAGTCATTTATTACTACATATTTTAAGTGTTAAATTTAGAGTATTATTTTTTTTTAAATGAAAATAACAGATAAAGTGTTTTCTTTTTCTATAAAAATGAAGAAAGAATGAAAGTGTTATTATAACTAAATAAACTGTACAATGTACAGTTGATGTACAATCTAGTTTATTGGATTATATTTCGATTTATAATCAATATATTTAATGTAATCAAATACATAATTAAATTCATAAAATTTAATATTATTTCTTACACCTCAAAACGAAAAAGAAACTTTTAAAATCTATTTATTGTAATTGCGTTAGCCTAAAAATATGCAATATAGGTGTGTACTTATTTATTTTCATTTAAAATGCGGTATGGGTCTCGATGGCCTAGTTGTTAAGCACATGGCTTATTAATCAAAAGAGTGCGGATTCAAACCCTGTACAGGTAACAAGTTTTATTAATTGAAAACAAATCGCCCTTCCTACCAAATGTATTTATTTATTTATTTATATTAATATAACAAACCACATAGGATATTGCAATATTACAAAACCAATATTATTTATTTTGTTCATATTATATATCATATATTTAAATTTAATATTACATATAAATAAATAAATAAAATGCGGTATGCTGTTATTTTTTGATTAGAAAACTATCACTTAAATTAGATTGTAAAATATGTATTTGAATAGAGGAATATAGAGAATATTTAAAATATCTTACCAAAATTTTCCATAAATTTAGAAAATAATACAAAAAATGTTAACAAAAAATTAATATAAAATGTTAACAAAAATAATTTTGCTTTCCGATCTACTCATACAATATAAAATCATATGTTATTTTTAGATTTCTTTTGGTTCATTTGTTATAAATTCAAAAAAAAAAAGAAAAATTGTTCTTGTACAAGTTATAATGCATTTTAATTACATTCTTACTATATACTTCTTTTGAATTATCCTATAGTTGTGACATACTACGAAATTTATTTGAATTCTAAAAATATACATATTTTTTATTCGGTTTTTTTTTTTTTGTTTTATTTCATCAAATTTATAGCAGTCATCATTACGAATATCAGTCATTTTTCAAGTATTTCTCTATTCAACATTAAATCAACAGCAAACACAACAATATTTGACAAAAAAAAACAAAAAAACAAAAAGTGAAAAGCATTAATTTTGTTTTCGTTTTTTTTTTTTATTTATAGAACTTTTTAGAAGGATTATTTTGTTGTAAATTTACTTTACATCATCGACCATCGTCATAATATTAAAGATTTTTCTAACCCACTAATTTTTTATATATGTATGTATTGTTTTTCTATTATCATTTTTGAAAATTGAATTATAAAAATAGAGTTATATAAGTATTGATTTCAATAAAAAAAAAAAATATGTATATATTAATCGGATTTAATTAGTATTAGCAAATTTTGGTTCGATTTAGATATGACAAAATAACAATACCATCTTGATCTTATACACAAAAAACAAAAAAATTGTTTACTAACAATAAAAATTGCACAATTTTTCTCGCGTTTTATTTCTTTTTTCTCTTGTTTTTTGATTTTTCTTTGTTGGTTTTCTTATTTTTTTTTTGTTGGTGCTTTAAAACTTGAAAATACAGAAAAATTCAGAATGATTTCATTTAAATTCAAGCAGACGTTATTTATACTCAGTTGAGTCAAGTTGAATTATATCGTGTATCCGTGGTTAAGTTTTTTAATTTCGTTATTTTTCGTCTCTTTCTATTTTAGAAATTTGGTGGAAAAACTGATTTGGATTAAATACAAAAAAAAAAACAAAACAAAAGGAATAAAAAATTAAATAATAACGGTAAATAAGAAGAAAATTTTTAATATATTATTGTTATTATTTTTTGATTTTTATTGTTATTTTTTATTTTCCGCATAATGAGCACTACTTCATATAATTTTTTTTTTTTTTTTTTTTTACATGAGAAAATTTAATTAAATGTATTTTTAATGTATAGTTTTGGTATTATTTACAAAAAAAGTAGATTTCAGTTAATAAAAAACGAAAAAAATAAATAAAATTAATATAATTAAATTTCTACAAATATTATTATTATATTTTTGAAAAGCGTGTGAAAATTATTTAAAAAAAAAAACTATTTAATTAACTATTAATTAATATTAATGTGTTCTTTGTTTATTATATGAATTTGCCCTTAGGGACGTAAGTTTTATAGGCAGAAAAGAAATTGTTAGTTTAATTAGCGTATTATTTTTTTTTTTATTTTAAATAGTGAAATTTAAGAGAAAATTTAATATAAAAAAGTTACTATGAAATTGTAATCTTTGAAGTACCTAATAAATAAAAATTAAATCTTTGTAATAGAGTTTTAATTTTGTAACTTTTTTTTTTTTTTTTTTTTTTTTTGTGTAATTAAAATAATTTTGTACCTGTCTATTTGGAGTGTTGAAGTCGTTAATTATATTTAAAAGTTATTATTGAGCGTTTAATAAAAATTTTATGTTTTTTTATTAAAATTAATTTTATAAAAAAAATTAAAAGAAAAAAAAAACATTACAGTTTTGTGAGTGTACATACAACAGTTCATATTTTATTTTTTAAAATTAAATTTTCTGTTTTCTTTGTAAACTCAAATACTTTAAATTTATAAGATAAAAAAAAATTGTTAATTTATCATTTTTTCCATATTTAACTTTGGAATGTTTAGTGGAAAAACAAGAGGTCATTATTATTTTGAAAACAAAACAAAAAAAAAACCATTACATATTGGATAAAAGTGTTGTAATTTCTGTTTAAAAATAATATAATAGAAAATTGTCAAAATTTACATAGATATATTATGATAAAAAATACTGCCAAAAAAAATAATATGATAGATTTCGACCAAAAAATATTAAAAAGTAAAAAAAAAATCGAAAAAATTTTAACTTTAGTAATTAAATTGTAGTATATGGGGTTCAACAAAGAACAAAATTTTTAAATTCGACATCCCTTAGGTTGCGTTTTAATAGTTTTAAATAATATCGATCACATTTTCATATTTATGTACCTATAACATATAAACAGATATATTCAAAATGTAATATACAAAACTATAAAAGTTCATATTATTCAATTTTAACTAGATCGTATTTTTTTATAACATTATATACCCTACCCTTTGTTCAAAAAAAAAAAAAAAAACCAAAAAAAATAAAAAATAGCCAACAATTGTTAATATTCTCCAAATGCAAGTAACAACACTTAAAATAAGTTTTATCGAGTAATAATTTTTAAAATCAATTTGTTTTAGTGTATTTTTTAAAAAAATTAATTTTTTTCAGAATTGCATAATCGTAAATTAAAATTTCTTTCAATTTGATAAAAAAAAAAAAACAATAACTTAAAAACTTACGATTAATTTTCAAAATTCCATATACTTCAGATATTAAAAAAACAAAAATGAATATTAAAAAATTTTTAAGCATATGTGTAAATTTTTGGAAAATTATATATAAATAATTGTCTATATAAAATAAAAGGTCTATAAAGGTCTATTAATAATACAATATGTCACAGATGATAAGGATTATTTTTTTTTTTAGAACTCAATATATATGTGTAAAGTATTCTAAATATGTACTTCACTTAAGTAAAAATAAAAGAAACTCATAAAAATTCTCTATTTCCTATATATATATATTTTTTTTTTATTTTAATTTCGCATTAACATTTTTTTTCTATTTTATTAATAATTTATTCTACCATGCAATTAATTATGTTATTATTTAATGAAAATAACTACGTATACACTCTGAAAATGAACACAATAATGTGCATGTTATTTAATACTTTTTTTTTTTTTTATCTAGTTCTAGTATGACATTTTCTAGACAGAACAATATATGAAAAAAATAAAAAACATTTTTTTATTCACATATCGTTTTAAATTACAGCGAATTAAAAAAAAAAATTTTTTATTAAAAGAAAAATACCTATTTAAATATATTTTTACTAAATACTATATTTTATTATAAGATGTTTATTTAATTAAGTTTCATTAAGTGTGAATTTTCAAATTATACCTATTAGATACAAAAAACTAAAAGTTTATAACATGTATTAGGTACATATTAAAATTATATTTAATTAATTTTATATGCCTTGTTTTTTTTTTTTTTTTTGTCTCTATAGAACTTTTAATTTTAACATTTTATGATAATTATAATTATATTTTGTATATAAATTATTTGGAAAATTAAATTTTTCAAAGTTTTCAAAATTTAAGGTGTAACCTTAGAATCTAAGTAGTAGGTATAATAATAAATTATCTGTTTATTATTACTTAAAACAAAAAAAAATATGAGTTTCTTTATTTAATTAAATAAAATCAGTTTGAAAATGAAAAATGAAAAATGAAATCAACTGTCAAAGTAAAATTTAACATGAAACATGTAATTTTTTTTATTACGATTCATTTTTTTAGTTCAAAAATAATTTATGTAATTAAATTTATGAAAAATTCGAGTTTGAAAACTTCTAATTTATTCTCTTAAATGCTTCTATTAAATCATTTATTTAATTATTTTTTTTTTTCAATATGGAAATAATTAAATGATGTATTGCAGTTTTCATAAATCAAATTCGCGTACATATGGAAAATTATGCGTACATATGGAAAATTCAACGAAACAGAAACCCTTAAATAGAATTTACAAGTATGTGTATTAGTGATTCAAGGAAACGGCAATAATATATACTTCGAATTAAAAAAAAATTTCAAGAAGTTTAAAGTTTATGTTTTTGTTTCGCACTACCAAAATTCCAGAAAAAAATACCTTTATATAAAATATTGTAGGTTTTTGTTAATGAGAAGGGGAATTAGAGAGGAAAAGAGGATATGAGAGAAAAGTGAAAAGGTAAATTGAAGACGAACCCTATACAGGTTTTGTTTTTCAAAAGTTCATTATAATTAGTTATAATGGACCATATCTATCAGAGAGGAACATATGTTTAATAGAAGCATATTTTTTGTTTTTTTGTTTCACACTACCAAAACTCTAGAAACTAGAAAAAGATTCTTTTATATAAGATATGTATAAATGATTTGGTTTAGTTAATGAGAAGTTGAATTGTAGGGGAAAGAGAATATGAGAAGAAAATGGAAATATAAATTTTGAAAACAGATGAATCTTGTACAATTTTTTTTTTGAAAACTTACTAATTATATAATGGACAATATCTATTACAGAGGAACACATATTGAATAATAGCATATTTTAGATTTTAGGAAAGTTTTGTACCTTAAATAAATTTAAATTGATAAACTGTAAAGTTGTAAGTTCTATGAAAAGATAAATATATACAGTATAAGTACGTAGTATGTACCTATAATATATGCATATATATTTTTCAAACTCAGTATCGCACCAATATTTTCCAAAGTTCTAATTCGTGAGTAGATGCTATTTAATATGAATAATTTTAAAACTACATTTTGAAAGGATTGGCAAGCAAATTATTTTGAATATTATTGGCTTTTTAAATGTATATGTATCTTCCTTAGAAATGATGTCATGTTACTTTAAATACAAATGGCAATTCTATTTTATGCTATTTACAACATACATGAAATGTTGAACTAATTTTTTTTTTTTATTAATTATTATTTATTACTACCAATGGTAAAATTTTTTTATTAATTTTTTTTTTTTTGTTTTGCAATTTTCCACATGTAAAGTTATACATAATATATTGATTTATTGTAATAAAAAATGATTATTACATTTTTTTTTATTCGGTATCAAAAGAGGCTATAATAAATATTAATTTGTTATAAGTTACAACTTTTAACATTTTGACATTTAAATCAATTGAATTTTATGAATCAAACGATATGAGATTAATGACTTTTTATATAAGCAATAAGCAATAAAAACTATTTTTTTTTTTTTTGGCAAACATAAAGAAAACATTTGAGATTTTGATTGCGTCAAAATTTTGCACGGAATTATATTAATTCCCTAAATAATTTTAAAAGTTTGAGAATGTTTTATTTATTTTTTTTTTTTCATTTGGTTTTCTTGGCTAGAAAAGTTCACTTTATTGTTACATATGTATATGTATATGTATGTATGCATATGATATGATTAAAAACTTAATAAGAATTCTAGATCGTTTTTTTTTTTTTGTATAATCTTCTGTCTGACATTAAATTTCCTTATAATTCCTATAATATAGCTATATTCAATAAATCCCTATATATAATAAATTATTGTTGCTTCACGTTTATAATATTCTGTATAATTATTAAATGTTTTGATAATTTATGCCAAAATACATATTGTACAAAAACAATTCATCAGATGTAAAATTTAGGTTAATAAAATATGTAAATTATAAAATTGCGTATACAAATGTATTATGTTGAACAGTATTTATTTGTTTTCGCATATTCATAATACATATATTAAAATGGAAAAGAAATAAAAATTATGCGTTAGTGCCAATTATTTTGTTGCAACAATATGTTGTTCTAAAAGATTTTTTTTTTTTTTTTTTTTTTTGAAAAGACAAAAAACAAACATAAAGGTTTTTAGATTTTTAGTACAAATTTGTTAATTATTATTCAAAAACATTTATAGATTTTGTTTAAATTATTACGCATATTATATAGTGCTGGAAATTTAGTTCAAATATATTTAATGTTATTTAATTTATAAACTATGTAAATTGGTTTCATATAAATTTATTTTAAAAGAATTAGTAATTTTGTAACTAAACTACTAAACATTAGTAATAATTAGTTAAAATTTCCTATTGGAGGTGGCAACTGGCAATCTTTCAAATACTAAAAAATTCTCATTTATAGTGTCAGATTCTTTCTAACTATAAACCCACTTTAGCGCCAATTCACTCCACTTTAACCAATATTATGAAACCCCTAACTGCTAAGGCAGTATATTGGCCATAGTGAGTAGGGACAGGAGGGGATAGGACAATGATGCGCAAAAATAAATTGTGAATGGAACTGTAAGGAAACAATGAATCCGCCTCAGTGACTATAGCCATCAACAGTTATAATATGCAGTAGTATATATAACACCTTCCTGCTTGAAGTAATAATTGAAGGCAACTCCACTATCACTGTAGTAGCTATTATTATTGGTATTATTATTATTATTATTGTTATTACTATTATCATAATTATACGATATACATTATTACGATACAAAATTACAATATAAATTTTTTATATGACTTAACCGGGATTTGAACTCAAAACCCATCAATTGATTGAAAGGCTAGCGTCATGAATCAGATGATAATTAAATTATAACGAAATTTTGATTAAATCATAAAAAATATCAATAAAATCATAAAAAATCATAAATAAATAATTGAAATTGTTAACAAGTACTAAATTACTTTCTTAATACTTTAAAAATTTCAGTTAAAATTGTTCAGTTTTGTTTAATTTCAATTTAATACATTTAGTAGCAATGATTAAGTTTTTTTTTTTTTTTTTTTACAATGCAAAAAATTTCATTTTAAAAACATTCAAATATTTTAAAGGTAAAAAAAAAAAAAAAAAGAGTATGACATTACAATTATATGGTACTATTACTAATATTTCTTATTATTTAAAATCGTTGTTAAAACGTGATTCATTTAAATAAATTTTTTCTCATTTTAATTTAATTAATTTTTGCCATTATTTATATACAAAGTGCGATTATCTGTATTTAAAATTAAAAAAAGTTGTAATTATTAAGTATGTTACACAATTAAGATGATCGTAATGAATATAATTAGAATTTGAAACATTTAAACATAATTTACAATATATTTATGTATATATATGTGTACATATATACTTATATTTAAATTATTATATTATTGATGATTTAATTTTTATTTATAAATTAACATTTCATTATGATTTAATTAAAATTTGTTATTTAAATGTAAATTAAATAATTATGAATTATTGCATTTATTTGAATGAATATATTAAGAATTTATTGATCTCAAATATAGAGGTCCTGGAATTGTTGAAATTTTAAGAGTGTTATAAAAAGTTATAAAATGCAGAGGTATTAAATTATTTTTTGCAGTTTGATTAGCAAGAACTTTTGAGTGCTACGTCCACTTTCATTCTATTAAAATTATATTAATTGTTTTTATGTTTAAATGGCTGTCAAATGCCAACTTCGATTTCTAATAGTTTCGATTTATTTTTCATTTAATATTTGTTACTTTATTTAAAATTTGGGGTCTCAGTGGCTTAGTGGGTAAGAGCGTATAAAATACGCTCTAAACACAGAGGAAGTGTGGATTCGAATCCCGCATACGTCGTAAGAATAATCCCCCCTCACGATATTTACAGCCACGTCTGAAAAGGAAAAGTTGTGTAATTTCCTTGTCACATTTATGTGGCACGGAAATGCACAAAAAAAAGTATTTAAAATATTTGTATATGTATATATTATATATATTATTATATAGTTACTATATAATATGTTATTATCGTCGCACATTCATGAAACGTTAAAAGTTAAGTTAAAATGGTTTTCGCGTTTTTGGGATTTTGGCGTTTTTATACATTTAACACATTTAAAGTAAATCAATTTTCTAAATTTAGAAATTTTATTTTGTGGTTTTTTTGTTTTTCTCGTGTCAATCTCTACAAATGGGTCTGTTATATATTTCTTTTTAAGAATTTGTATTTTTTATTTTTAAAGATATTTGGATATTACTTTTTGGATATCGTCACTTTGTAACGAGATTTGGAGTATGTATCTATAACTAAGTTTTTGATTTCTAAAATTTATATTTGATTTAATTTTTAATCTTCTTACGATACATATACATATTTAGGTTTTTGATCAAAACTTTTGATTTCCATTCATCCATTTAATTATGAACTTTGTAATAAATATTCTTTTTTATTGTATTTTATCATTTTGAAATTTAATTTTTTGGTCTGAATCAATATTGATTTATGTGCATTAAATTCAAATTTTCTCTTTTTATTAAGGGATTTTAATGTTTCTATATTATTGTATCTTTAAAATGTCTATTTTAATAAAAATTGTTGTTTTCAAGTAATCTTTTTAATAAGGTAGGTATATATTTTATCTTTTACAAAAATTATTAGTACACAACAACTAAATATTTAGTAACACAAATTTAATGATAAATAATTTTAAATATCTATGATGTTGACTAAATAAAAAATGGAACTTAGATATGAAAATAAAATACCGAATTGAATATGCTCGTAGCAGCTTCGTAAAATATAAAAAAATTTTATATAACCGTGTCATCAATCTCGAAACAAAAATCCCTTTTGTTAAATGCTACCTGTGGTCGATACTTCTCTATATGGTATGGAAATGTGGACTCTGAAATTAATGACCATCAATAAGCTAAAAGCATTTGAAATGTGGTTATATCGTAGAATATTGAAAATATTATAGATGATCGAGTCAGCAATAGTGAGGTTCTAATTAAAATAAATAGAAACTGTTAGTTGTTATTAAAAATCTACCGCAGAACAGCTTATCTAGGTCATATAATGCGCAATGACAAATATTATATTCTACAACTGATTCTACAAAGGTGAAATAGAAGACAGAAGACGTGTTGACAGAAAGCAAATGTCACGGGTGAAAAATATCATGCAATGGACAGATCCTCTAAACGATGGAAAAACTAATGCAAGCAGCACAGGATAGTGAGAGCTTCAGAAATATGATCGCAACATCCAGTAGTGGATACCCAGCTAAAGAAGAAGAATTCAGTACATAAATTTCTAGAATAACATGTTTTAACATTTTAGAAAATTTTTTTAATTTTAAATGGAAATCAATTGAATTTATTAAGTGTTTATAGTAAAGCTATTTTAAATTTTTTTTTTCTTTATATTTAATAAATTATTAAAAAAAAAAAAAAACATAATTTAAATTCACTTTTAAAACATCAACAATGCTATTATTCACTTTATCTAATTAATTTTAAAAAGAAGTTTAATTAAATTATTTAATTAAAATTTGACCTACTGAATAGTATTTTTTTTTTTTTTATAATTATATAATTTAATTTTATTATTTAATCTATGATGCATTTACAATTTTCTGAATTAAATAAACTTTAAAAATAATTTTTTTTTCTTTTTTTATTTTATTTTCATTCATTTTATACATTAAATAGTAAATACGATATATATATATACGATTAATAACAATAAAGTGAATATCCCATATTCAATAGGATGATTATCTAGAAAAATGCAATACAAAATACGCCAATTTTCTTTTAATTTATATAAGTAGGTAAAAAAAAAATATTTTTTTTTTTAAATTTCTTTTTATTTTTTTTTTTGCATAATTTAATACTATTTTTATTGTGCCATTTATAATTTATTTAAATAAATGAAGTAAAAAGAAAAAAAATACATACTTTACATTATGTGGAAAATAAAATGCGATTAAATTTTAGTTACTAACAAGTTTTTATTAGAATTTATTTTATCCATAATAAAATGCAATTTTTTTTATCGTAAATTAAGTGTATAATATGAATGAAGTATACAAATATATGATGCGCGACATAATAATCTAGATCTCAATCTAATGACTTAATGAACCACTAAACTTTAATATTTTACATGATTTTTTTTTTTTTTTTATATAGGTACATATTTTTATTTTGTATATTATGTATATGTAGGTAGTATCATAGTAGTATATTACTTATATAAAATAAAACAATAATTATTCAATGGGAACAAAGATTGTAATCAATCTATCGATCAATTTTCTGGAAATTGTAACTTCATTCTTTATTGTAAAATTTAAAGTAAGAATTTTTATGTATGGGGGTACTAAGTACATATATGAATTGATTTACAAAACTTTATTTATTTATTTTTGTTTTTTAAATGCATTTCTCTGCCATATAAATGTGGACATGAAATTACAGTCTTTCCTGTTCAGACGTGGCTGTAAATGTCGTAAGAGGGAATAACTCTTACGACGTGTGCTGAATTCGAAACCACAATCCCTCGGTGTTTACAGTGTATTTTATCCACTGGGCCATGAGGCGCCTACTTTATTTTCAATTAGTTTAACCAAAATGTAAAGTTTATTTTTAGTCTGTTCAATTTTAATTTATTTTTTTTTTATTGTATATATTAAAATACAATATAAACAACAGCAACATTAAATATTTGCTGTCATTTTGACATTTTTTTTTTTTTGAATTGACAGAAATTTAATTTTCCGTTATCAATGATATATTAAATTTTTTAATTAAAAATTCTGGTGTTAATTATTATGGGAATGTACAGGGAATGATTAGAATTATTTCTAGTTTGAAAAGTCTATTAAAAAAAAAATTCACCGAATTTTGGGAGTGTACTGAATCGAATCAAAATTCCCTGCTAAAATATTGCCATCGTATGAAATTTTTTCCTGTCAAAAATATAAAATTAGATTGTCATATTATGGGTGTTTTTAATTGTTCTGTTTTTTTTTTAAGTTGCATTTTTAAAATATATGTTCGATTGGTGGGGATTTTTAAAAGATACAATGTATCGCGTAGCGCAGTTTATTTCGAATTTTATTTGACTAAATTACCGCTATCCTCAATAAAACTAGTCGAACTGACTAACCATTAATTTTTTTTGTTATTGTTTTCTTTTAGTGTTTATGTACTTTCATTTACATTTTGTGCTATATCTAAAAGTCCCATTCTTTTAAGTCTTGTAGATTTTAATCTAATTTTCTATAAGTAGAACAGCTTCTACATTTATATGCTGTTTTAGGCGAGTTCTACATTTTTATAGCATATCTCTGTATTTTATTTATAACCTTAGAGTTTTCTAATTCTATGAATACATATTGCTATTACGCACATATCAATTTTTTTTTTATTAGTGCATTTCCCTGCCATATAAATGTAACAAGGAAATTACACAGCCATTCCTTTTCAGGAAAGTGGCTGTACATGTCGTAAGGGGGAATTACTCTTACGACATGTGTGGGATTCGAACCCGCACTCCCTCGGTGTTCACAGCGTATTTACGCTCTTAGGCTACCGAGGTCCCACTTACAATATTACGTAGGACTTTATATTCTGAAAATTTTGTATTTTTTTAATATGCAAAATAATAATAAAATAATTTTTGATAGAAATTTACTGATCATCTCTAGCAAATAAATAAAAACAGTTTTTAATCATTTTCTGCAATTAATTTAACGATATAATATTTTACATTTAAAATTTAATTAAATTAAAAGTTAAGTACCTATGTATATTGAAATAAGAGGTTATAAATAAAAATAAAAAAATTTACCTGTAGTAAAGTAAGTACCGGAGGGACTTATGAGAATATTTTATTATTTGATGTTAATTAAATAAAGAGTGGTATTTTGTAGTACAAATCATGATATAAAAAAAATTTTTCGAAAAAAATAAATATAATCTCATTAATTAAAGGGAGAAAAATATTATCAAACTTTTTTTTAGAGGTTTTTAATTAATTAAGGCTTTTTTAAGTAATTTAATATTATTGTTTGAGGGAATAATGAAGGTCTTAAAATAGGTATATGTTTATTTCTTAAAAAGAAAAAAAACAAACATAGTTATTTAATTCGTGATTTATGATTAAATTTAAAATTAAAAAAAAAATATTTATTAAATTAGTAAAATATAGTTGTTGACCCTAATCAAATTATTTTTTTTTTCAGTAATTCATGTTTTATATAAATTCGTAGATTTCAGATTTCTTACCAAGATTGAATTGTAGGTTGGTTGTCTTATAATAAAGAAAGTGAAATCAATCATTGTTTATTTATTTGTTTTATACTTACGTTTTTTTTTTTTTTTTTTTGTTTTATTACAAACATTAGTTGGTAATACTTGTTTAATAATTATCAAATTTTATTTATTTAATGTTGCAATTTTCACATAATTGTGTTAAATACAATTGCTTTTCAATAGCAACAGAAATTTTTTTTAAACTTAATCGTAAATATTACACCATTTAGTTTGAAAATATGACAAAATTATCACATTAAGTTTTATTTTCACAGAAAATTGTATTTGTATGAAACTGGAAGTACAATATTTTTTTTTTTTTTTGAAACTAAAATATCTATAATTAATTTACAAAAGTATTCAAATGATGAGACAAAAAAAAAATATCATGTGCAATATTACACAATTTAAAAACAATTATTGCTGATTATTTAATGTTTTACACTTTTAAAAGACAACAATATTATCAAAAATTATGTTAGCTTGTCTTTATATATAGTAAAATCTGGAAATACCATCTTATCTCATTTAACATTAGAAAATATTGTTTGTAACAAAAATATTAGGGGTTTCCACGTAAAAGTGCAAACCAAATTTTTCTTGAGACAATTGAAGTGCAGACAAAAAGTGCAATTGGAGGATTTAAGGAAATTTTTGACAGAAATTCTTGGTGTTTAATGTATAAAAAAATATGCACTGTTTCTCCGATTCTCAACTAAAATATCCTCTACCTTAACCCTACCTTAATCTTATTGCATATTTTATTTGGTCGAGAAATTCTTTTTAAAGTTTATTATTTAATTTAACATTTAGTTTTTAGAGTTTATTTGACACCCCCTACTATGTATTTTCATTGTAGAAATTAAGAATTTAACCTAAGGCAAATGATTTTAGATGAAAATGATGAATTTTATTGTTTATTATTATTAAAACTCAGTACTTACATTTTATATTTTTATATATTTTATTAGTCGACCTATTTTTTTTTAATTGTAATTTCAATTAAGTCATAAAATATACAGTTGAGAAAAATATTTAAAAAAAATATGTATCTATTTCATACATTTAATTATGGCTTTACAACATCAAATTTTTTTTTTTTTTTATCAATGTTCCATAGAAGTTTTTTTTTTTTGTGAGTAAAGATAATATTTTATGGTTATTAAATGGTTACATCATATTGTAAATAGTAAAAAATTGACAGAACATTGATTACTAGATACATTAAAATACATTAAAAATTGATGTCGTTACAGATAATAGGTATATAATTGGATTTTAACTTTGAAACATTGATGACAAAACTGTCAAAAAAAAAAAACATTGATGTGTTACTTGAGTGTAATATAAACTATTTCTTCTTAGAAGTAAAATTTTAATTAATTCTAATATCTTATTAACAATATCAAATTTATTTTATTTTAGTTCAAACTTCAAATAAAAGATCTAAAATCAAAGTACATAATTCTATTGAACTGTTACTATTTTTTTTTTTTTTTTATTATTCTTTTTAATAATCTTTATTCGTTCTATTTTAAATAAAAATAAAAATTGAAAAAAAAAATCAATTTGAAATGTGATTATATTCCGCAAAAAATGAAGAATTTTCTTTCTATATTTTTTTCTTTTATTTTTTTTCAATTATATTATCTTTACCTCATTTCTATTTGGAAAGGCACTTTAATTACTTAAAGTTAAAATAAAATACAAAATAAAAGAAAAAAAAAACACATTTTAAAAAAGCAAAAGAATAACATAAATATGTAATACTTAATTGATTTCCTGCTATCAATGATAAATTGCAATAGATAAAAGAGGAAATGATCATAGATAATTTTGATTATATATTTTTTTTTTTATTGTATTTACACCTAAGTAGTATATACATAATACATATTATATATAACGGGTTTTCCAATTTGAGTGATATGATTTCTAAGTGACGTTTCGACCATTTGTAGTATGTCATGATCTGCCTTTTTTTTTTCATTGTATTTCATTGTATTGCTGATTTTGTCTTGGAAAAACTTGAAAATGATAACGATTTTTTTAAGAAAATCATCTTCTCCGATGGGGCTCACTTTCATCTGAGTGGTGCGATAAATAAACAAAACTATCGATTCTGGTGCGAAGAAAATCAACAAATTATTCATGAACAACCATTACATTCACCTAAATTGACAGTTTGGTGTGGTTTTTGGTCTGTTGGAATCATCGGTCCGCACTTCTTTCGAAATGAAGCTGCTAACACCGTTACTGTCAACGGTAAAGATCGATGATAACCAACTTTTTATGGCCGAAATTGGAAGAAGTTGATCTGGACAACATCTGGTTCCAACAAGACGGGGCTACGTGCCACACAGTACGTGCAACAACTGAATTATTGCGAGAAAAGTTTGGAGATTCGATTATTTCAAGAAATTGTGACATTGAATGGCCTCCAAGAAGTTGTGATTTAACACCATTAGACTATTTCTTGTGGGGTTATTTGAAGTCATTGGTCTTTAGCAATAAACCAGACTCTCTTCAAGCTTTATAAGTCAATATTGAACGTGTTATTCATGACATACGACTTGATTTAGTGGAAAAATTGGGTTCATCGAATTCGTTCCTGAAAAAGAAGTCGTGGAGGCCATTTGAATGACGTTTTATTCAGAACTTAATTGTATCGATTGTACTTCACATTAAATAAAAAACATTTGAATTTCCTTAACAATTAGTGTGCTTTTTTTTTTAAAAGAAATCATATCACTCCAATTGGAAAACCCTGTATATATTAGATACATTAAATATCATATCTTTGCGCTTATTACAATTACCCAAGAGTTATAAAAATAATTTAAAAAGTTAATTAAACTCTAATCATTTGGGAAAAAATACAAAAATGGATATATACATACTTAAATTGGGTGCTATTTATATCAAAATCCAAATTTGTTAATTATATATATATGTGTGTACTATAATAGTGTAACACCATATATATTTTTTGTTATTAAAATCAATACAAGTATAATCGTCTATAGTATAATCTAATCGTCTAAGTATAGTCGAACAATAATTGGGTTAAATAAATATAAATAGTGAGTAAGTATAAATTTAGTAATTTATTGGTGAAATTTAAGTACTTACTTTTTATATAGTTATAAATTATTTGATTAAAATTTCTAAAATAAAAAATTTTTATTATTTAAAATTAATTAATTTTTATGGTTATTGAAAAATTTGGTATAAAGAAAATTTATAGAATATTGTATGAAAATTAGAGCAAAGAGCAGAAATTTAGAAATGAAAGGTTTGTTATTATTTAAAAACAAATATTTTTTAGACTTTCAAAAACGATATTTTAGCTTATTTGTGTTCCCTGCAGCATTTGATATTCACACACATTTAATTTCTGTCCCCACATATTTAATATCTGGGACTTTTTTTTTTTGCCCCTTCCCACTACTATAAGAAGTATAGGCCATAGACTAAGTAATTTATTAATTATATTTTGACTAAACTTCAGTTTCTCGAATCATTAATTTCTGGAACTATGCAATTATAAAAATTTATATTTATCGCTAACTTAAAATAATTATTTATATTTTTCATATGTGAGTTATAAGAATAAATTAAAATTGTTTGTTTACAATAATTTTATTAATAGTTTGTTTGCGTTTTTAATAGCAAATTAAATTAAACTTTGTGGATATTTATTTCAAAAAGTTATTTATTTGGAAATTTGTTTAATAAATAACTGTTTTCCTTGTAAAAATACGTTTTTAACATGTCGTTATTTTGAATTTTTTTTTAATTTCTTCAATTGTCTACCTATAATGTTTTTTTTTTTTTCCTGTAGTAGAAATAATTTTCAAGTTATACCCTAAAATTTATATCCCAAAGTTATTTTTTAAAGAATTATTTAAAATTATAAGACATGTTTTATGTTTTACAGTTAAATAAGTTAATAAGAGATCAATACATTTTGTTGTTTCTTAAATGACTACAAAGCACGCTGTTAAGTATCGTACATTGAGTCTCGCATACTCTGTGTAATTAAATATGAATTAAATATAAAAATTTTTTTTAGATTTCTAAACAATACCATTAAGAGAGCGAAAATTTTTGAAATATAAAATAAATATGGTGTTATCGTTAAATGGCTACAGAATATTAAAATTTAAGAATATATAAAACTTAATAAATAAGTGACTTAATAATAAGTTTAACTTTAAACCAAAGTAATTTCTTGGTAAAACAAAAAAACATGATATAAACAAAAATAAAAAAAACAAACTTGTGTCAATATTTTTTTTTTTTGGTGGAATTTATTTATTACGCATATATTTCATCATTATGTAGTTATTTATTATTTTGTATTATACTGTAATTTTATCTATTCCATAAAGGTTTACAACTTTTCAGAGAAATTTCTTTCCCATACAATAATTTTTTTTTTTTGTTTTTTTAATGTTATCATTACTTTTATAATAAAATTGTAGGTGTGTATGACATTTAAAATTTTGACAATTAACTAACCACCCAACAACAAAACGCAAAATAATATGTTTGCTTTTTTTTTTTTTTTTAAGTGAACAACATAAAATGGAAATGAATGAAATCTTTGTTTTTTTTTTTTTTTTTTTATATAAACTGTTATTTATTATGTGACAGTGACATAAATAATTGATTTTGACATTGAAAAACAATTTTTAATGGAACCGCGAGCTCTTCAGATATTGACAAAAAAAAAAAAATAAAAATAAAAAGCGTTGTAATATTATTATTATATAATAGTTTCTATTAAATTAAATCTTCCATATCTTCCATTTAGTTATATGTATGTATATATTTCAGTTCATTAATCTTTTTAAATTGTTTAAAATCATTTTAAATACGTTTCCATATATGATTATTAATTGAAATTTGAATTGATGGTGGGAATCGTGTGGAATAGTGTATTCTTTAATAATATGAGCTCTTCTTTAATTAATGATAATAAGTTTTTAACAATTAAGCCTATGATATTTTGATCAAAGTTTTAATATACATATGTATAATTGTATCTATAAATTGAATTTATCTTTGACTTAAATTAAATACAATTTTGAAGTGAATAAAAAATTGAATGGAATTGAAAGTGATAATTTTTTTTTCATTGAAAAAAAAAAATAAAGATCTACATACCTACATACATATTATGTACTATGTACATGTGTTAATAATCAGTTTTCAATCAAATCATTTAAATTTAATTTTTATATACCATATATGAAAGAGTTTATTTACTTAAAATATTTTTACTTCAGTTAACAAACGTGCGTTTTGCTATAATTATTTACTAAAATGGTATAATTGTTGTATTGCGCCAGTTAAGTATAGGACGCATTTTTTTTTTTAAAGTCAATTACAATATATATAAATGTATAATTAATTCTACTTCAACTTCGCATTGCATACATATTTGAATTTGAATTTTTTTTTTTTTTTATAGATTCTTTACTAAGCGTTGAATTCCTTCGACTGTTTTGACATTTTAGTTAAAAAGAAAAACGTACCTATATTTTATTAATTATTATTGATTGTAGATTGATTATGTGGATTTAAAATTATTTTAGTTCAGATAAATAATATAATTTAAAAATTTTAATTCAATCAAGTTGTGTAAAAGATAAATTTTGTAATGTGAAAAGTAGTTTGATCTTCCCTAAATATGATGATGTTCCTGAAACTGTTCGCCCAGATGATTTTCCTGAAATTTTAAAATGTCAGTGTCCAAAATCACATTATATTTACATTACATTTCGTTTAAAAATTTAAAAAAGAAAAAATGCTATTTTTTTTTAATCCAACATAACATCTAAATTGACAATTCAAGGGTTGAGTATTTATTTTAGAAACGAATATGATTTTCTTAGAAAATCAGAGCTGTAGCAATTTATAAGAAGATGAAACATGTATTTATTTCATTTTTCATATATTATTATCTTCACAAGTTTATTAATATTGTATAAAAACAAACTTTTCTTAAACTAAACCTACACAATACAAATATACAATTTAAATGCTTTAAATTAATTCAATTATAAAGACTTATTGTATATTACATTTTGTATAATATAGCCTTCAAATAGTTTGATGAGTTTTTTTTGGTCTTTTGTTGAACATCTGGAATACAAAAACCAAAAAAAAAAAAGCTTAATTTAATTTTAGCTTAAAATAATAATTTATTTTTTTTGTTTTTTCTTTATACATATATCTAATATTAAATCAACATATCCAAAATTAGAAATATTTCATATTCCCTTTAATGATCAAAAACTGCATTCTTAATTTAATTTTTATGAAAATTTGAAAATTTTCAAAGGTTCCATATATGTCAGAAAGAAAAAAATAAAATAAATAAATAAATAGTCTGTCAACGTTTTGTATCTACTTATTTGGTAAAAAAAAAAAAGAAAAAAAAAAGCCCAGAAATAATTATACAAAAAAAAAAAAAATATCTTTTTTGTGCTTTAGTGATTTTAAAGGCCTATTGAACATTTAAAGTGTTAACTTTTTTTTTTATTTTTTTATTACCCTAACTCCTCAGGTCAATGATTTTTTTGTATTTCATTTTGAATAAAATTCTCATAAAAAAAAAAAACAAAAAAAAAAAAAATTACGTTGCTAAAACCAAAAACAAAAAAAAATTATATGTAAGTATAAAAATCGACCTAAATTATAATGCTCTAGTGCGCTTTTGATATAGTTTGTATTTCTAATTGGCTTAACATCCGATAGCGAATACATGATGTCTCACATAAATTATAATAAAGGGTCATTTACATTAATTTGAAACACATTTACATTAAAAAAAATTTTACATTTGTATTTATTTTGTTAGTAGGTAGTTATTTTGTTTTTTAAAAGTTAGATTGTTATTTTTTTTTTTTTTTGATAGATTAATTTGGTATATTTAATTTGATTGTCTGTCCCATTTATTAATTTGATTATCTGTCCAATCACAGTCCCTTAAAATTAAACATTTGAAATATTGTAATAATTTTAGTTAGTTGCGATGTAAATATATAATGCAAATAGCTTTCTGTATGATTTGAGAGTTAGAACGTGCGTTGATCATTAGTGAGTAATTTATTTAGTGAAATTCATGCAAAGAATAAAAACTACTGTTAACAAAATAACGGTTAAAATTTATTCTAGCATACATAATTAGTGAGTGAGAAATTTATAAATGGAAATTTTTTTTTTTTTGGTACTTATTTAGGAAAGGGGTCGGCCCTTTTTTTTTTTTTTTTTTTTTTTTGAATGTAATTTCTATAATTAATAGTACATTCAATTGTAATAACAATACTATAGCCATATTTAAAATAATTAATATTAATAAAAGAAAAGATTACAAATTGAAACAAAGATAAATATCTATAGATAAAAGAATTATGAATAAAAAATTTGTTGTTTTTTTTTTTTTTGTTTTTAGGTCATTTTATTTTTAATTATCCGATAGTTTAAATTTAATTTTTGTTGTTTGTATTAGAATTCAGTTGAATTAAAATTTAATCTGTGTATTAAAAAAAAATCAGTCAAAATGGGTAATTGTAATATAAATACAAAAGTTTTTAGAAAATGTTCATAATAAAGTTTTTCTTATAAAATTGCAATGAATAGAAGATAGACATGACATGAACAATAAAAAAAATATTATATTTTGTGGGCTGGATTCTTCACACTACAAAATAATATATTGAGAATTTTTTTTTTTTTCACCCATAGACATAAAATTTAAAAAATAAACAATTGATGTGATTTTATTTTCGTGTTTTTTATGTTGTTTTTGTATTTTGATAATTTTTGGAAATTTGCCATTCATTTTTATTTTATTTTGTTTGACACCTTTCAAAATTTTTTAAGTTTTCACAACAAATCGTAATTTTTAGGTATTAGGTATATTTCAGATAACACGAAGAGAAAAAAGTTGAGTAACTTTTCAATGTTATTATTAATTTTTTTTTTATTAAATATTTTATTTTTTATTTTCTATTGTTTTTAGTCAGGTGAAAATTGGGCTTGAGGTAATGTCGTTGTATTTGATTTACACTAAGATTGTATTAGATAAGAAAATAAAAATTTTTAGAAAATTATTTTATTTTTAACTTAAAATTTAGTGAAAAAGTTAGTTTAAATTATTATTTTTAATTAAATTTTTTTGTTTTAATTATTAAAATTGTGTGTTATTAAAACAATAAGTGAATATTTCTAATATATGTATCAAATGAAGACCTTCCGAAAAAACTCAGTTCGTTTAATTTATATAATCTTTTGTTTGTTTTAAAAGAAAATTTTAATTTAAAAAAAAAAAAAAAAAAAAAACAATGATAATTAAAATGAACTTTTGTTTTTCAAATGCTTAAAATTTAAATGGTGTCAAAACAATCTTAGAGTACATATAAAAAAGGAGATAATGTTCAATTAAAATATATACATACTTACATGTAATTATTTTATTAAAAACATTATCAAAGCAAAACCGCATAAATCGAGGAATTAATTTACATATTTATGTATTGTGAAATATGTATGTGGTGGTTTACATGCATATTTATTTACTTTCGGAGAAAGTGTAAATACATATGTATGTGTTTTTAAATACAAAATCAATGAATTTTTAGAATGATGAACTAAAAAACGCCTTTTTTTCATTCCGTTTTGGAGGAAAGCGTCCACTATAATAGGCATATATGTGTATACATTTAAAATTGTTAGTTACGTTACCATAACCATATAGTTTTAAATAAAAATTTTTTTTTTAGTTAATAATAGAGGATTAGAAATTTTCATGGTTAAAATATTATTTTACTTCTAGTTAGTTATTTAATATTTGGGTTCCTTTTACAGAGTAAACTACTATTTTCTACTCCCAAGAGTCCCAACTATATCAGACTTTTAGAAAGAGTAGATAAAAAGTAAACGTTCCATTTACCAATTACATTCAATTACTCTCAATTATTCTTTTCGTGTAAAAGGAATGTAAAACATTGATTTAATTTTTGTTTTTCCTCTTAATTTAATTTTGTTTTTTTTTACCCCTGGATTGAGGTAAAATTTTTAGAGCATTTAATTTAATTTTTTTTTCATATTGATCTCTAAATTGAAAATTTGTTTTGTAATTTTATTTACAAATTTTTTAATTAATTAAATCACAGCTAAATCACAGCTTAAATAAATTCTTAGTAGCTATTATAGCAAAAAAATTTTAAATCAAAAATCTCCAAATTTTAAATTTTTCGATCATTTTCATAAAATTGCAAAATGAAAATTGTATAGGTAGGATCTTTAATCGTATAGGTAAGGTATATTAAAAAAATTATTCCTTTTTTTTTTTGAATTTAAAATGTAGGATCGTAAATTTTATTGAATATCATAAGATTTAATATTTTTTCATAAATAGAAAGTTTAAATTATACGAAATTTAATATAAATATTTAATTGATTTTTTTTTAGTTAGTTTAGTAAAATAATTTTCTTTCACATAACTCTGCATATAGTTATTATTTACTTTAATTACTAAGAAAAAAAAAACTGTTATAACAATTAAATAATTAGCACTAATGCACCACTAGATATTATTTTTTGCTAAGTATGTCAACTTTTTTTTTTTTGTGTTTATAATGTTCATTAAAATGGATATTTTTTTTTTTAGTGTAATGTTAAATTTTAACAGCAGCACAATTAAATAAATGATATATAAAAATATATTAAAGAAGTTGTAATGTAATCAAATCTTAATGAAGTGATGAAAATATATTAAAAATATTTCTTCATACTGACGTTTTTTTAAGATAAACTAAAAAAAAAAAAAAATTTGAGCTAGTGCGCAACTATTACACAAACTATAAATAAATAAAAAAAAAAAATATAAATTATTTAATTTAAAAACAAAAAAAAAAAAAAAAAATTTTTGATCATTTTAAACATAAAAATATTTTTTATGATCATTTAGATTTTGAAAGAAGATACAATTTATGTATTTGATATATATATGTGTGTACTGTATGTTATACAAGATAATATATTTGAATGGAATTAATGCAATTTTCATTATATTTTCTTTTTAAGTAGAACAATTTTTTTAAGTGCAATTTCATAAAAATAAAAAAATAAACAAATTTCATTATGATACAAGTATGTACTTAAAATCTGTTTAAGAAAAAAATTTTTTTTTCCGGTAATTTTAATACAATAAAAACAAAAAAATAAATTTTTATTTTATAACTTCTGAAAAAGCTATATTAAATATAAATAAACATTTTAAAATTATTTACTAGGAAATAATTTTTTTTTAATGATTCTTGTAACGTTTAAATTTTTTAATAGTATTTAATATAGAATATTTACTATTACTATTAAAAAAAAACTTAAAATGGGTGTTTAATGAAACAAATACATAATTATTTTGACTATATGGCAATTTAATTGTGCAATAACGGATTTTTCATTTATATTCTGCAAACTTGAAATTAAAGTATTTAAATTTTTTTTTGGATTTATTTAGATCTTATTAATGAATATTTTAAATGCAATATACAACTAGGAATTTTAATTATTTTGGTAGAATTTTCATTTGATTTCAAGTTCCTGTTACTAATTAGTATCTAGTTAGATATTTTTTTTTAAAATTTTTTCCTGTTTTTAATGGTTAATAATCAATCACCCTATAAAACAAAAGAGTTTATATAAGTACATACTATAAATTTTTTAATTTATTAATAAACATCTATCTATCTATCCTTTTTTTTATTGTTAATTCCTAATATTTATCCCATTTTAAAATTAATTTTTTTTCCTTTCTATTTTTTTTTTTAAATCAATCAGTCAAACTTATTTAATATTTTATTCCTTTAACAAAAAATGACTCAAATGATATCAAAAGCAAACAAGTCTTTTTTAAAAGGTTTTTTTTTTTTAAATTGAAAAAAAAAAAAAAAAATTTTAAAATATCCAAACTATCCAACAAAGTCGTTAATTTCAATTTATTCAATTATCATTTTCTTGACATTTTTTTTTTTTTTTGTTGTCAACATTTTTTATGACAATTATGACATGTGTATTGAAAATAAATGTCTAAATTACTGTTGTTTTTTTTATGTACGTACTCTCCAAAAAAAAATATAAATAAAATAAAAAAAATTAAACCATGTGGTTTAACCAACGCATAAATCAATTATACATATATGTAAAAATAAGTAAATTTACCTGTTCTTTAACTAGCCAGGACATAAACCTTTAGTATTGACTGTCGCCTGTCTGGCAATTTGTTCTTATTGTTATTTTTATTTTTTTATGCAATTAACTGTTTTAGTACCTATTTATGAATATACTCTGCAGTTTGCTGTAAAATATTTGTCATTAAAAATTGTTTTTTGTCATATTTATGAAGCGCCATCATGCAACAAGTTAGAAAAACTTGCTTGGGTTTTTTTTTTTGTTTTTTAATTGAATTGAATTGAAAAAAAAAAAAACTGTCAACTTATGACAGATAATAAATGCAGAAATGCATAAACATGACAAATAAGTAATTTTTAAGTCAATTAAAGTGAATAAATCGAGTTTTTTTTATTTTTTTATTTTTGGTTAATTTTCTCATCATGTATTTTCAATTAATTGTATTTTTGTTTTCTTTTGTATTGTTAATGAAGTCAACTTGCATTTATGATTTGCTTTTTCGATTGAAAAAGTTGAATGATCATGACAGTAACTTTTAAATCAATTAAAAACAACAATTATTTTTTATTTTAGTTTTGTGAGTATGAGAAGTAAAATTTATACAAAAAAAAAAAAAAAATAAATAAATAAATAAATTTCCCCTTTAAAATATACAGTTACTTAACTATGACTTACGATCACTGCACTTAATTTTTCCAGTAAAAAAATTAAAAATAAAAGAAAATTTAGAAAATATGTTTTTCCTTTATACTTTTGTTTTTCTTTTTATATCTTTTATGACTTTAACTATATCTAAGGCTTTTCCAAAACAACTAAAAAAAACAAATTATCAAGTGAAAATGAGGTTATTGTTGTAGTCAGTGTGGTGTTAAAAACACATTACCAGACTTTTTCCTTTTTGTTTTTTGTATTTTTGGTTTTTTTTTTCGTGTTGGGTGCCTTCGACTATATGCAAGCTTGATCTCTACCCACCCAAATTCATTTAATGTTACTGCACAACTTTAATTACTTTGAACTTGATTGGAAATAATTTGAAAAAAAAAAAGAAAACCAAAACAAAAAAATAAAATAAATTTAAAAAGAAAAAGTAAAAAACTGCATTAAAAAAAAATATTATTTTATTTTGAAGCAGATTCAAGAGATTAAATAAAACATGCCCCCATGTATATAAAATTAAGTTCACTGTATTATAGTATTAGAGATGATTAAAATGATGTGAAATAATACAGATGGTTTTTTTTATACAATTTATAACAACATAGGGACACAACATATAATTTTTTAAAATTTTTGGGGAGAAATTTTTTTTTTTTTTTGTTTGGTTTATATGCGCATTTGATTAAATGAACGAGCACTAAATAGTAGCAACAAATGTTGAAGATTTATTTTATTCATTTGAGTGGAATAATAATAATAATAATATAATGAACTTTTTAATGTTAAGATGAAAAATGATTTGGGTTATTTACAGATTAAATCACAAAAAAAAATTAAATTCACTTGTATATTATATGAATACTATTTATGTAAAGTGCATAATGCAATAAAAAAATTTTTTTCTTAAGAAGTTTTTTACAAAGATTGCCAATTAGATAGGAATTAAGTTTAAATTCGATTGTATAATCCGATTATATATAGAAGTTGGTTTAATTTTATTGTTATTTAATTTTTATGCCATATTGAGTATTATTAAAATTAAAGCATTAAAAGTTGATTGTAACAATTTAAAAAATAGGAATTAAATAGTTTAGAAAAGAATAAAGAGGATTTTCGGTGGCCGGTGGATTTTCGGATCAAAGAGCATTGCTTATCGAATGATGAGGGAGAGTAGGTTCAAATCTTGCACAAGTTGTAATAAAACTCTAAAAGTAATTTTTAATTACATAACTTGCTTGCATAACTCTACCGCGACCGCCGCATATATTATGTAAAATATATATATAAGTAAACAAAATAAATAATATTACCAAGAATATTTAGATGGTTCAAATCTGGAAGGGAAAAGGCGCAACGCATTTGTTATATCATTAATGCGGCAGGCAATAAAATAAAATAGACATTTTGGTCTTATATATGATTTAATTAAGAATATTAAAGCAAAATTATTAATTAGTTAAGTATGTTTAGTATAAGTGAGATCGCCCATAGAATATTTGTTAGTTGAAAATGACTGAAGATCTAAAAAATTGTAAAATTAAAGGGTAGGTATACTATTTAATTATTATGTATATGTATTTATTTTTCCTTACATTCAATTAATATTCCGATGTAAACCGTTAATTAAAGTAGTTTTTGGGTAATATTGAATTGAATTTCTATAAATTGCTTCATTGATTTTTCACTGTATTGTGAATGAATTAAAGGGTAAAGGAGCTGAATAATTATTTAACTAATTATAATTCGCCCATGCTAATAACTGTATAACAAAGTATCAGATTTGGTCTTGTTACATACAAAACTAAGCATAGTTTCGTCATTTTAAGTTTCTGCTTCTTCCTATAGAAGAAGTTTTTCGTGTGTAGAGATCTCGAGAAATTAAAGCCACTTCTCTGTTACACTGGTTAATTTAACTTAATATTTTGTCTATTTTGTCTAAATTCGCTGTTTTGTCTGTATTTTTATTTCTCCGTAAAGTCTGATACTTCTTTTTATTTCTATACAAAAAATAGGTTACAGTGCAGTTTTAACTATGCTTTGGTCTTTTTAACACGATTTTTGTAGATGCAAATAATCATAATTTACTCTATCCTAAATCCTTATAAAGGTTTTTGTTTTTATGTAACCATAACCAATGTAACCATGAATTTCGTTTACTTTATAATTTAATAAAATTTTAAACAAAATGAAATCTTTAAATCAAACATTTTATTTGTTGTTAAGTCAAGTGGAATTGGTAGTGAAATTTTTTTTTTAAATAAAAATGGCAATAAAAAAATAGCTAATTAAAAACCTTATTTTTTTTTTTGTCTTCAGTTAAAGAAAATTTCCAAATATAAGTGGCGATATAAGTGAAAATTTCAAGTTTATGTTTTTTTTTGTTATAGGTTTTCTTCTTTTTTTTTTCCTTTATTTTCCTTTTTTAGTGATGGCTTAAACTTGAACATGATGAACCTGAATTTAAATAAAAATGATTGGAATATTTATTGACAAAAAAAAAAAAAAAAATTAATTTCTTTATTAAAAAATGTTTTTGAAGTCTTTATTCGGTTGTCTTTTTTTCTTTTACTTTTTCAAAATCATTATTGAAAGAAGTTGAAAAAATTTCTTAAAAAAAAAAAAAATCCTTTAATCACTTGATTAACTCATAATTTTTGCTATTATTAACCAAAAATAGAAATTATGTAAGTTGTTATTGCGGGGAGAATCAATGATTATTTTCTTATATTATTTTCATTACCACAAAATTTATTGACAATTTGTTTTTTTTTTTTTTTTTTTTTTTTTTTAAACAAGTTTATCACATAATTGAGATTTAAAAAAAAAAAAAAAATAACATTTGATATTGTGCGAAATAAAGAAAAAAATGACAAGAGAATGAAATCATTGCTGCTTGTAAAATTTTCAGAAAAAAAAAAGTCAATCTTCATGTTTATCATTTTGAGTCACGGATTTTTTTTGTTTTTGTTTTGTAATGTTTTACCAGATTTTACTTGAGGAAACTAAAAAAAAGCAAAAGATGTCGTCACAAAATATAAAAGAACAAAAAGATACCGATCAAATATTATTTATAATTATTTTTTTTATTTATAATAATTTCATATTATATATTTTGTTTTTCTAGGGGGTTTGGTGCCTCTCTTTCTTTGTGCCGTTTAGTGAGGCGTAAAGAGTAATTGAATTTGAAGGTCGGTATTTGATACTACCTTTGATTAATCATCAAAATTAATAAATATTTTATTAGTTTTCGATAATTTAGATGTTAATTTTTATTTTGTGTCTTTTTTTTTTATTGTAAATTAATTTTAAATGTGTTTTTTTTTTTAATTATAAATTCTTAGATAAAATTTGAACCATTCAAACCTCTACATTTTAGTTACATATTATCTATTTTATTGGGAAGCTTTTAAAATTAAATTTTAAATTAAATTTTATTACTTAAGTAATTTTATGAGATATGTATTTCATAGTTATCTTTTTTTTTCATATTTTCTCTGGTATAGCAGCGCCAATTAATACATGAAATGTTGGTTAGGATCAACAAATATTTTTTGTTTTTTGCCTTTCTTTATTTTTGTTTTTATTTTATTTACTTTTTTTTTTAATGGAATTCTGAAATTATTATGAAATAAAACAAAAAGCAAATGTTTTGCTATAAATTCTGTTTTTTTTTGTTTTTTTCAATTTTTTAAAATTTTGTCTTTTATGGATTCAACAGCACTCTTTTGAATGGGATCCTTGTATCCATAGTTTTAACTTTTCACTGATCCAATTGTTAAAAAATTGTGTTCCTAATGAAATTAAATTTTTTTTTTTTTCCTAAGGGAGGTGGTGGGAATCTTCCAAAGACACCAAGAATTACCCCTTGGTAGTGTCAGATTCTTACTGACTAAACCCACCTCCCCCTTTAGCCAATATAGTGAGATGAAAACCCTTACCTGCGAAAGCAGTATATTGGCTAGGGAGTAGGGATAGGAAAGGATAGGAAAATGGATACGGAAACATTGAATTGGGAGTGGGACTGTAAGGAAACAATGAATCCGCCTATTATTATTATTTTGCTAACAGTGACTAAAGCCGTCACGACAGTTACAACATGTTGTAGTAGTATATATATTACTACATGAGGTAATTATTGAAGGCAACCCCCACTGTAGCGGCTGTTATTATTGGTATTAATATTCTTATTAATATTATTATTATTTTACTACAGAGTCAGCGCCATCAGTGGATTACAATGTGCAGCAGTATATAACACTTTACTTGCATGATATAACCAAAGATAGCCCCACTGTAGTAGCTATTATTATTATTATTATTATTATATAATTATTGTTATATTATTAATGTACTATTTAGTACACTATTTAATTATTGTACTATTATTATTATTATTAATTATTATTATTGTTATTATTATTATTATTACTATTATTATTATTATTATTTTACCACAGAGTCAGCGCCATCATTGGATTACAACGTGCAGCAGTATATAACACCTTACTTGCATGATATAACCAAAGATGGCTCTACTGTAGTAGCTATTATTTTTATTATAATTATTGTTATTATTATTAATATTATTATTGTTATTATTACTAATATTAATTATACGATATACATTATTACGATATAAAAGTACTATATCTTTTTTTATTTATGACCTGACCGGGGTTTGAACCCAAGACCCTTCGATTGAAAGGTTGGCGATTTAACCACTGCGCCATGAGTCAGATAAATAAAAGAAAAATACTTTCCAAAAGTTTAAATTGCAACCATTTTTGTAACTCAAATGTAATTGAAGTCACTTGTGTCAATTTGTTTATGCCAGCATGAATTTAAACTAGCGGATCTCCTTATTTTCTACAAATTTATTTGAAGTGGAAACACTGTGTTTTGAATCAGAATATATGTAATAAATAAAAATACAAATACAAAGACAGTATAATAATGTAAAATCAAAAGTTTTGAAAGGCGCACATTTTTTAAAAAAGCAAAAATTATTTTGTAGAAAGTGAAAGTACATTATTGTAACTTGTTTTTGTTTTGCATAATTTTTTTTTTTATTTAAGAAAAAATTGTGAAGAATCAAAATAGACTTTCTTCAGTTTTAAGAAACCTTTTACAATTGAGAAAAGTCGTTAACATATTTAAAATTATTATATTAGAGTTTATAAATTGTATGTCTTACTTATGACAGATTTAAACAGTTACATTTTCAATTTTTGACCCCTAATAGCACTTAAAGAGAGAAAAAGAACAAACAATTTTTTTGAAGTAACTACTATGCTATTGTCAAAGAAATAAAGACTAACCTAAAACTTTTAACTTTCTGAATAAAAGTTTTCTGGATATCGAAGAAACAAAATTCTTGGAAAAATTTAGTTTGACATAGCGGTAAATTTAAATACTAATGGGCCTTTCCACACGAGTAGTGTCCTCTTTCGTCATTTTTTACTTTTACCTTCGTTTCATACCCTCTTGCCTATAAACTAAATTTGTGGTGGGGATTTTTAGGAGTAATTTTTTAAACCAAAATTTTAGAGTTTAAAAATTTAGTCCACTAACACAAACTCAAATAAAAATTTTTATGAGGGTCAAAAAAATTTTATGTGTACATACGTTTCATTCTCGTTTGGAAAATTAAAGAAAAAAGTTTTTGAAACGGTCGCAGCAAATTTTTAAAAAAGTAAAGTGATTTTTGATCTTTCACTTGATGAAATTATTAAAATATATTCTATTGACAAAAAGAAATTATGTGCACAGTACAGAGTTTATTCTATTTCTAGGTACATACATATATAATATATATTATTTAAAAATTACAGGCAAAAAAATCTTATGTTACTTAAATACAAAAAAAAATTTATTTGTTTTATGCGTGCTTTTTTTTTATATTTATGATCTACCTCTCGCAACAAATTTTGTTTTAAAATGAAATATTTACACACACATATAAAAGTAACGACTATCGAGAGGAACAGTGTGGAAATAAAAAAAAGAGGAAAGTAGTCACGAAACGAAAGAGGACACTACTGGTGAAGAAAGGCCCAATGACTGTGTGGGTTGAATGCTGAATGATGACAGAATCTTGATTCAATTTTTCGTTTTCAATTCTCTTCAACTATAGGCATTTACATTATGATATATTGTGATGTGTATTCTTTGTAGAAGAATATGTCGTTGTATATGAATATGTTTTTTTCAGTAATTTTGTCAACAAGCGATCGTATTTCTATTTTTTTTTCCATTCAATTTACTTTGCTGTTAATTGAGAAAAATGCGCAGATGGTGGTTTTTCCTTTCATCAGATAAAAATATATTTATGTACCAAATATTTTTTCTAAGAAAAGTGTACTTTTCAAACTTTAACTACCTAATAACAAATAAAAAAAAAAACTTTAAAATACTAAAAAATAAAAAAAAATATCTATATAATAAAAATATATATAAAATAATATCAATATCAAATAATACGAAAAAATCATATAATTCTTATGAAAAGAAAAAATTTCAACATTCTGCTTTGTTTGACAAATAATTGAGCCAAATAATTGAGTCGAAATTCTCCATAATTATTAAAACTTAAATAATTTCCTGTCGTTTGAATTTTTTAGATTAAAAAAATATCAAACAGATCTTAAGGTATAAATATTTGAAGTTAGATTATCTTCCAACTTTGAGAAACTGCAGCTTCGAAATAGGTGAGGCTACATAAAAAAAAATTGTAAAACAACATTAAATTTTTAATGTCAGACATGTTGATGGTTAAAATTTCATTGCATCATCCATCTTGGACGGTGTATTGATTTTTTTTTAAACAGACTGAGTGACGAACAGAGTTTTTGTTTAAAAAAATTTTTTAAAAATGTGGCAGACAAAATTGTAGCTTTAAGAAAACAAAAAAAAAAAAAAAACAAGATATGAAATAATTTAACAGGTTTAAATTTTGTTTTTTTTTCGTATAATTTAATACTAAATTAATAACAGACGAAATTTAATTTAATATTATTGATTAAAAAAGAAATTAAAATTTAAGATTTGTGTTTTTGCAATTATCGCAATAAAATAAATAAATTTATTTAGTAATATTTTATATAAAACTTGTTTATTTGAATTTTTTCTCTAAATTTTTTATTTTTTCGAAATATTCAAAGATGTAAAACTTTTTTGATTAACCTTCTAAATAATTTATTAGATTTTTGTGGTATATGTATAGGTATGTATAACTATTTTAAAGTTTTTTGAAGTTCTCATCTTAATTTTCAACCAGTTTTCATTATTAATTATAATTTACCCTTAATATTTATTTAACTAAGCAATAAAAAATAAATCATATAATGTATTAGTGTAGGTGTACTGTAACTTTAAAAAGCAATCTAGTTAAAACTTGTAATTAAAAGTATTTTGTGCCGCTTAGGAAAATTATCGCTGCAATCTACAGATGTGTTTTATTTAACTTTATCATCGAAATATAAATATGGTTTAATTTTATCGGAAAAAGAAAATAATTTTCAAAAAAAAAAAAAGATTAAAAACAACATAATTTTTGTTTCATTTCTCAACTTTCCATATCTTTCCTTCTGTAGTTTTACTAAGCCGTTAATTGCTCGACTGTAGCTATTGTACAAGACGATGAAATGATCCTAATTATCTATATGATCCAGCCTAAATTTGAACCTAAATTTGGTAGCAGGTCAAAAATTATTCGTTTAATAAAAAAATAGAAAACTTTAAAACATTCAATAGTAAGGAGAAAATTTTCTTTCTAATATTTTATTTAGTTTTAATAATTTAATTTTATTCTAAAAATTGTTGTAACTGTTGACTGTTTTAAGTTTACGGTTTGTTATTGATGTTTATAGGCTTAAAATGTGGGCGATAATTACAGAATTTAAGATAAGATAAGAACATTTAGAATTATAAAAAGTAGAATTATAAAAAGTAAATAGATTATTTACGTAAATTTTTGTTTAATCAAGACTGAATCCCAGATAGATCGTCATTTTCTCGTAGAAATTTTTGTTTGTTTTGACAGCTACTTCCTTTTCCATGTAAAAGCTAACGTATATGTTTGGCAATTCAAGTTGATACAGTTTTTTTTTTGTTTTTTTTGTACGGTTGTATTGTCATTTGCTTCTGAATAAAATTGGAAAACAAAATGAGCAAAATAATAAAAATAAAAAATGAATTATTTTTTAAATTAAAAACAAACAGACTATATCGTCGTCGTTCAGTGAAAACTCACTAAGTCCATTTTTGGCGAAAATGAGTTATAATACGTAAAATAATGTTGAAATTTCAAATTTTCTGTCAAAAAAATTTCAGAGCTATCGAGTAAGTACTTTTAAAGTTATAGAGTATTAAATCTCACTAAATCCGTTAAAACCAAAAAATTCTCCAATGAAAACTCACTAAAAGGGACTTAGTGAGTTTTCTTTAAACGAAAGTTTTGAATTCAAACCAAATTTCTATAAAATTAATATTCGATGACTCACTTGTTTTTGTTATTGTAAATCAAACATGTAGAGACAAGAGTCCGTTAGAAATTCGAAATGCAATTATGTATCAAAATTGTTTTCATTCGATTTTTTAGTTCAATGTGAGTACATGTTTTATTTTAAAGTTAATTATTTATAAAGTGTTTAGCAGAAAAAAATTTAAAATTTTAAAAGTAAATAAAGTGTGAAGAAATTTCAACATAAAAAAATTATGGAGAGTAGAGGTCGAATGTTAGCAGCTCTAGCTTTAAAAGTGATTAAGAAAAAGGTAACAGATAGGTATTTATTTTAAATTAACATAAGCTACTTTTGGAACTTTTTAAAATAGGCTGATGAGAATATAAGTCCAAGGTCGTGCAGAATTATTAGAAAACCCAGTTATTTTGTGGAAGGAGAAAATATTGAGCAAATCCAGAAAAATACTGTATGATATTCAGTTAGCTTTTTGTGGTTTATAAAAGTTTTTTGTTAAAATTTTCCAGAGTGTTACTGGAGATGATGATTTCAGTAGTGATGATTCCGTAAAAGATAAAACCTACGCTCCACATATTAGTAGTGATGATGAAAGCGACACAACTATTTATTTTGAACATAAAAAAAGCAGGATGATGTCTAGTCATAAGACTAGTGAAGAACAAAAAAAAAATGTATGTACTAATAAGAAGTACCTACATACATATTCTTAAGATTTAAAAACAAATTAAAGAAAAAATTATTATTTAATAGGAATCTATGGAAACAACAGCGAATTCCAGCGATCAAAATAATGAAACGACAAGGGAAAAAGCTAAAAAAAGCAGATGGACCAAAGCAAATCCTGAAAACTGGAAATATAATGAAACAAAAAAGAAAAGGAATTTGGGCCTTTCTTTTACCACAAAAAAAGGTAAACAAGCTGCTAAAACTCCAAAATTAGTGAATTGTGATAAGTGTGCCTTTAAATGTACTACAAAATTTAATGAAGCTGAAAGATCTAACATTTGCAAAGCAAATTGGAGTCTTGAAGAGTACAATAGAAAGAAAGATTTTATACTGAAATACACAGAAGTTTGTGCTGTGTCTAGACATCGGCCAAGAAAAGATTGCACAAAACCTCGACTACAATCAACAAAATGCTTTTTATTGAAAAAAGGAGAGAATGTTAGAGTTTGTCGAAAATTTTTTCTTAGTACACTGGCTATTAATAATGGACCGTTTAACACTGCAATAAAGAACAGATGTGCAATTTCCGGTAATTTCAAAGAAACTGATCGTCGTGGAAAACATCCTCCTGGAATAAAATTTACAGAAGAAACAAAAAATGTTGTAAAAACTCATATTGAAAGTTTTCCACTTACTGAGTCTCATTACTGTCGTAAGTCATCTAGCAGACAATACCTCGATTCGAAACTTTCAATTGGAAAACTATATGACTTATATTTAGAAAAAGTATCTCAAATAAATAGTAAACCAGTGAGTCTCACTTCGTATAAAAGAATTTTTGGAACAGAATACAACTATTCGTTTTTCAAGCCTAAAAAAGACCAATGTGTCTTGTGTACAAAATACAATTCTGTGAGTGGTGAAGAAAAGATTAACCTTGAAACTGAATACCAAGAACACAAGGAAAGAGAAAGAAGTTCTTTAAAAAGCAAATCGGAGGATAAAGAAAAAGCTTTAGCAGATTCAACCTTTATTACTGCAACATTTGATTTACAAAGCGTTTTACAAATTCCTTGCAGTGATGTGTCACAAATGTATTATTCAAGAAAAATTTGTGTATATAATTTAACACTATATGAGGGCGGCCCCCCAAACAACGCTTTCTGCTTCGCTTGGACGGAAGTCAATGGAAAAAGAGGTAGCTCAGAAATAGGTACCTGCTTGTATAAGTATCTTAAATCTTTGCCAAATCATATCAAATCAGTGTCACTTTTTTCGGACACTTGTGGGGGGCAAAACAGAAACAGAAATATTGCTGCTCTGCTGCTATACTTTGTTAACCACGAACCTGATAATAACATTGAAGTTATTGAACACAAATTTCTGGAATCGGGGCATTCAATGATGGAATGCGATAGTATGCATAGCGCAATTGAGTTGAAAAAAAAATATGCTTCTATTTTTACTATGCACGATTGGTTAAATATATTTCGTTTAGCCAGATCAGAAAAAAGAAATAGAAAGAAGAAATATGAAGTGACAGAACTCAAATACTCCGACTTTTTAGACCTGAATACACTATCGGAAAACTTAATTAGAAATAGAAAAATTGATACCCAAAAGGAATCAGTTAATTGGCTAAAAGTTAAGTGCTTTAAATTTCAAAAAAATCATCCTCAAATAATTCAATACAGATACGATTACACAAGTAACTACCGAACACTAAATGTGTACGGAACCGGTAGACCAAAAAGCACCATATCTATGATACCGCAACTGTATCATCGTCCAAATACAATTTCAAAACAGAAATATAATGATCTGATGCGTTTATGCAAGACAGGTGTTATACCTGAAGAGTTTCATGGATGGTATAAATCACTAAAAACAAGTAAGTCATCAAAAGATAAAAATCCAGAACCAGCTTATGGAAGCGATTCCGGAGATGAAGGTTTCTAAAACACTATTATAATTTATTTTTGTTTATTTTTTTCTAATTTAATGCCAGAAGAGCTATTTTTGTTATTGTTATTGTTAATCTTTTAATTTTAATTTTTATGCCAAAAGGTAATTAATTATACTTTAAATCTTTATTCAATGTTATTTAATAAATTATAATAATATCATAGCAGAATAAAAAATGAAAAATTATAATAAAGAAAAAGAGTGCTGCTAAAAAATTAACTAAAAATAATTGTTTTATTGTCTGTGAAAACTCACTAAGTCCAAAAACTGGCCCTAATACCGCTATTTTTCATAGGAAATTTTAATAACTAGATCATATGAAAAGAGGTTAGCATATTTTATCTTTCAAAACAGTTATAGGTTTGAATCAAACGATTTCTGAATTTATAAACAAAATTTTGATTTTAAAGTTCAATTACTCAAAACTTAGTTTTTGGACTAAGTGAGTTTTCACAGAACGACGACGATATTAGCCTAAAGCGGTTATTACACGATACAACTGTTGATTAACAGTTGAATTAATTTGTAAAAATCAAGCCACCGTTGAACAACCATTGAACACTTTAGATTATCATCACTAAAAAAAAAAAAAATATTGTACTTATTATTATAATTCTGTGTAAAACTGATTTCAGAATACATATCTATATATTAAGATAAATAGTAAACAGATTCGGAAAAATTAAAATGTTTTTAAAAAAAAAAATGTAAATTTTACAACTGCATCACTGCGTATTTTAAATTTATTTTCTATTAAATTTTTTTTGTAGTTTATGTATTGTAATAAATCATAATAACTGTCATTTTTTATTTTCACCTCAAAAAAAAATAAAATAAATTAAAGATAATGGCATTAATTTTACATATTTATTATAAAAACTAGCAATTGACAATGACAGTGAAAATTAGTAGTGAAATTTTTTTATGAATTATGTTTTTTTAAATCTACAATTATGAAAGATATCAACTTTTGTTTTTTTTTCTTTTTTTGCCAATTTTAATTAGCGTTTATTGGCGGCCATACCATTTTTATTTTGTTTTTATTGTAATTCTAGAACTTAAGATGCGTTGTTTTGGTTTGGATAAATTTTATTTATTTTTTTTTTGGTTTCCTTAAATGGAAATGGATGTCTTGATTTAAAATTAATGGTATTAAAAAATTTTGGTATACACCAAATCTTTGTTATGCTTTGTATCGTTTGTCGCGTTAAAAACAAAATTTTAATACGTTGACCTCAGAAATTTCCTTTAATTTTATATTGAATTTGTTTTTGAAATTTTTTTTTTGCGATGTTTTCTTTGGAATGGTTTTTTATTTTTCTCTTATTTTGGAAATTATTGTCTTTTACATAAATGAAAAAAAATGTCATCCGCAAGACTAAATAATCTATTTTGATTCATATTATTTCCTATAGTAGTTTATTTATTTAATTAATTTTGTTTTTGTTAATTATTATAGGTAGCAAACAACTAACAGGTTATATTTGCTTTTTTTTTTTATTCTAATTTGTCTTTTCTAGATATTTAATACATATTATCTGATGTCAAATTTTTTTTTATATATTATTACGTCATTACTATATTTGGATTTTGAGTAAAGCTTGAGCGACCGGGCATTTATATTAAAATATATACATATATATATATATAATTGCAATGTGCTTAATATACATATTTATTATATATATATAAAATTAATAAGCTGAATTAATTAAACATTAAATGTGTATTAAAAGTATTATTTAAAGTTTTGTTATTTGTTATTCATATAAGTTCTAAAAAAATTTCAGTGTTACTTGTATTTCATAAGTAGCTTTGAAAACGTTTTTTTCCTCAGTTTTTTTTAAAATTATTTTTAAAATAAAGATTACAAATTTGTCCAAAATTAAATGATGGAAAATACAATATATTTTAAATATACCAAAAAGTCTGTTTTATGTTTAATTTTAACAGAATTTAATTTAATGTACTTTTAAAATCTTTTTTTTATGATTTTTATAAAATTTTTTAGTCATTTTATTTTCACAACTCCAATGTTTTAGAAATATGTATTGCTAAATTTAAAACAGAAATAAAAATGAGAGACAAATATATGACAGTAGTATCGAAATTCTAACATATAAGCTGATGAAATTACTCCTAGAGAATTACTCCTTTAAGATTCGGATATAGGCGAATTGATTTCTGAATTTTTTAATTCATGCAGATTCATTCCAACAAAGTGTTGTATTTAATTAATCATTTGGAGAGCATCCTTTAGAACTTTTATGATTCCCAGGATAACTTTGTAAACAACAAAGAACAATAATTGAATCTTTCCATGCTGTAAATTTAAAATTTGCAAAATTTCATTGCTCTGCTAGTAGTAACATATAATTTCACTAATAGAAAGGAGGCCCTCTCCTTTGATAGTGTTAAGATTCCAAAGCTTCTATTCTTGGTAGTGTTAAAATAAGATAATGATTTTTTTTTTGCCTTGTTTAGAAGGAATGTATAAATGAAGATTTTTTATGAAATTAAAAAAATTCATAGTTTCTTAAATCTGACATAATCCATATTCATGGATTTAAAAAAAAATTTCGATTAAAGTACAAATTTTTAAAGATATATTGAAAATTACATGAAATAATGGAAACTAATTTTCTCAATTCAATTTTATTTTTACAAATCATCTTAAAATCAATTATTTTCAATATTTTTTTATACTCGTATGAATATAGTTCAAGAGTATATTAATTTTGTCATTAAATTTGTGACACCTTACAGGAGACGAGATATAGATAAGTAACGATCCTACTCAAAAACTCATAAGTCATAACTAAAAAAAAAAAAAAAAAACTAGGATTCCTAAAATTTCTACCATTTTATTTTTTATAAAATTGTTAGTTTCGCTATTAAAATACGACCGTCATGTACGGAGTAGCTGCCAAACACCACCTTTTTTTTTATATTATGTTCAATGTTTATTGAAGCTAGGTATCTGAAATTTTCTGATCATTTTTAGTTAAGCTAAATTAAGTTTTATGTCAATAATTTTTAAAAAATTTTGCTACTCTAACACAATAGATTCGGGTAGCTGTAAAATTTATATCCTCGTATCTCGTTACCTAATAAAACTAGACATTCGAAATTTTCTAAAAGAAAAAGATAATAAAAGATCAAGTATATGTGAATAACTTCTGTGAAATTTGGTTGGTCTATGGTCTTTGGTTGGCAGAGGGTTTGAGTATATCTCTCAACTTCTAAATTTATTTATTTATAAAATGTATTTCGATACTTGAAATAATGTAAGTCAAGATATCTGGAATTTTATAAAAGATATATGTTTAAATTTTATGGTATTATCATAACTTATTGGGTAATGACTAATGAGTATCCTAGAGTTGATACAGTCAACTATGCACTCCTCCTCAATTTTGTTTTTTATTAAATATACAATCTATGTGTATAAAATGATAATTTTTTCATTTTTTATATTAAGGGTGTAATTAATCAAAATATTTGCCATTTGTTTCAGTTTTAGGATAAATTAAATATTATTTAGGTATATTTTAAATCTAATATAAATGAAATTGTGATTTTAAAAGATTACTATCTAAAATCTATTTTAAATTTGCTAATAATAAATTGAATCTGAAAATATTTTACCTTTAAATACATTTTACGAGTTGTATGAAAAAGGGAAATTCTGAATTTTTCTGATAATTTAAATGTGCTAAATTTTTTATATTTTAAAATTTTAATCAATAGCTGATTTTTTTTAATTACCTGTAGTGTTCTAATTTTTTACATCATGAACATCATAAAAAAAAAAAGGTTGGCCATTTATTTAATATAATTGTAGAATATAGACAGACCTGTTTAATTCAAAAGAATTTTTAATCTTTAAAATGTTATGTATTAATCCTTATTTTTTTTTAAATCATCAGGTTAAGAAATGTATATATACATACATGTTTTTTTTTTCTCTTGTCGTCATTTATTACATTTACTAAGAAATTATTTAAATCATTGAAGTTACAATTAAATTTCATTATAATGTACATATATACAATTTACCTCAATGAACAGGTAATTGTTTCTATTGTTTAGTAAATGGTAACATGTGTTGTATGTCATATAAACGGTACGTATATTATTAAGTACATAATTAGAAAAAAAAAAAAAGAGGTAAGGATTATGTAAAATTAATGATTTTCATAATCTTTTACTATAGAATTGTTTTTTTTTTCTGTTTTTAGTAGTTAGGTACTTTTTCTCTAAAATTCTAGAAGTCTCATCTGATTTTTACAGATTTTTTTTTTGCTATAAAAGGAATAATTTTTCGCAATCTTATATTAGTATTAAATATAAAGTTAACACAAATTTAGTTGAAAAATAAAAATATTTAAGAAAAAAAAAATTTAATAAAAATTGGTAAGATTTTACTTAAAAATTTTTAAGGATGAGGATCATAAGGATAAAAATTAAATTTCTCTAGTAATAAAATTTTTGAGAGCTCCATGATTATGCCCGTTCAATTTTAAAAATTTATTTTATTTGAGTGTTATTTTTTTTTTTAAAAGCAAGTGTTAAAGTTTTCTGGTTTGGTTCAAAATTATGTGTTGGATATTTTTAATGTTTTTTTTTTTTTTTAATTTTATTTATTTTTTCTTTGTATCAAAAAAGCGCACTGTTTTTTTACAAAAAATTTTTTTTGTTGCCATTTTTATATGTTAAAAATTGAAAAAAAAAAAATTAATTTTATCTCACCATAATGCTGAACTATTTTATTTTTTATTTTTAATTATAAATTTAATATCATCCATCATTTTCAAAAAAAATAATTTTATATTAGATGTGTATAAATTTCATAAATTCTTTTATATTTTTTATTTTTTTTTTTATACAAAAAATAATTATGTATAAATTTATTTTTTGCTTATTTTATTTCTATTTAATTTATTTTTCATTTTATTTTTTATCTTTTTTTCATTTTCAGGACCAAAAAAAAAAAAAAACTAAATACAAAATCACAAAACAAAAAGTTTAAAATAAAAATTTTAAACAAAAAAAGGTTTGATTTCATTTTATTGAAAAAAAAAATTACAAAAAAAATATATATAAACAAAATCATTAAATATGTCAGCAACAAGTGAAATTAGTATGGGTATTGGAGATGGACGTACATCATCCCGCGTATTAAAACCACCAGGTGGTGGTCATTCAAATATTTTTGCAGCACCAGAAGCTGAATTACCAAGACCAAGAGCAAAATATAATCAACAAAATTCATCAAATTTAAACAGTTGTATGAATACTGTTGATCCAAATGAAGCTGTTGCTAAAATTGTACAATCACCAACTCAACCACCAAGAGAATCTCCATTAATGATTAATAATATCACTAACATCACTGACAATAATAATCATTTTAAAACAATGCCAGCTCGTGCACCTGCTGCTATAACTTCACAGCAAAATGGTTCTGCTGTTCATCAGAATGGTGGTTCAGCACCTGTGCAAAAAGCACCAACACCAGTTGCTGAAAAAGCATCAACTCCGGTGACAGAAAAAACATTTACACCAGTTGCAGCTACTACACCGGTTGGTGTAGCACCATCACCTCCATGTGGTGGACGTGTACGACAGCCTCCTGGTGGTTTTTCATCTGGTCTTTGGTAAATTTAAAAAATTTACCAAATGAAAAAAATTAAAAGGGAATTTTTTTTTATTTAAAAAAAAACAAAAACTTTTTAAATAAGCACCAAAAAAAAAAACAAAACAAAAATTTGAAATACATCATAAAAAAATATTTTGCTAATTTTCCAAAATTAAATTTAAATTAAAAAAAAAATTTCCTTCTTTTTATGTTAAATAAATTTTCTAAAAATTTATTTTCAAAATTAAAACAAAAAAAAATAATTCTTTTTTTTTTAATAAAAAAAAACTAAAACAAAAAATAAAATGTTTTAAATAAGATGCTTCATTATTTTTAAGATTCGCCTTCTTCATTTTTATCCAACAAAAAAAAAAAAACTTATACAAAGCTTTACTATTAATCACATTATATTTATTAATAACTAATTAAAAAAAAATAATTAATTAATTAAATTTGTATTTTAACCTTTAAGTGAAGTAACTATAAAAAATACTTAATTTTGAAATTTCATAACTTTTTTTTTTAATAAAATAATTATTAATTTATTTATGTACTTTCATTTTTTATTTTTCAACTTTATAAAAAAAAACATTACCATGTTTTTTAGAATGACTTAAACAAAATAAGAAAGATATTTTAGAATGTCTTAACATAACAAAAATTTATTAATTAAAAAGAAAATTAAAAAAAGAAAAGGCGAATATTCAAATTTTAAATTTATATTAATTTCTTAATAATGTTAAATGTACAATAATTTTTCCTTTGAACTGAATAAAATAAAAAAAATATGTAAAATTTAATCTCATTATTGACATTTGTATTCGTGTAGTAGTAAATATTTAAGGGTTAAAAATAAAAAAATAATTAATTAATTAAAATTAATATTAAATAAAAACTTATTATATAATATAAAAAAAAAAAACAATCATTTAATTTTTTCAGTACACAAACAATTCTTAAAAAAAAAACAAAATTATATTTAAAAACAATTAATTTAAATTATTAAAAAAAAAAATTTTTGTATTTGTGTTTCTTTTATCATTTTATTTTAATTTTAATTTATATATTTTTTTTTATTTTTTGTATATTTTGTATTTTCTGTTCATTTTTTCTTTTTAATTATTCTTTTATTTAAATGTACTTAAATGTTTTTACTTTGTTTTTCAGTTCTTTTTTTTCTTTTGTTAAATAAAAAACCAAAGCAGAAAATTTCTTAAAAATTACAAAATAAAAAAATAAATTTTTTTTAATAAAAACAAAAGACTTCCAGATTTAAAAGATGTTTTATTTTTTTTTTTTGTTTTTTGATAATAAATCTCTTAAAATTTGACTTTACAAAGCTCTGACTTTACAATTCAATGTATTGAAATAGTAATATAGAAAAATAATTGAGAAACTATAAATTGATTGTTCAGGGCCCTTACCGCTTACTGTTATTTTTCGTTAAACGAAAATCGCATTCAAAAATTTGAAACTTTGAAAATCGAAAATTGCAAGGTTGGTTTCCAATGCAAAATTAAAATTTTTATATTATATAATACTTACATGGATAGGTAACAGTATCAAAATTTTAATTTCGCATTCGCAACCCTACGATTTTCAATTTTCAAAGTTCAAAAAATTTTCGAATGCGATTTTCATATAGCGAAAGTAGCAGTACACGGTAAGACATAATAGATCTGAAATCGGAAATGTCATTTGTACATCGGATGCAAAAGCTACTATGCATTATGTGCAGAATCAGCCATTACTCTATTATAAATTGTTTACTGCTTAATTACTTATACTTAATTAATTATACTGCAAAAGTAATTGATTTGCAAATGACGTTTTCGATTTCAGCTTAAGTAATTCTAAAAAAATTAAATACGTCACAAAAAAAAAAAAAAAATTCAACTAGAATTTTGTACTGCAAAAATGTTGTTATTAGATTAAAATTCTAGAATAATTCATTCTAGAGAATAATTTTTTTTTTTTTGGCCTGATATATAATAATTAAGATTCCATAATTGTTTCAATATTCTTATGACAGTTAAAGGAAAAAAACTATCAGTGGCTTAAGAGTTTAATTTTAATTGAATTGATTTATTTTTAAATATGTATTTAATTATACAATTCTAGTAGCAGTGACTTCATAAAATTGAATAAAAAAAAAAAAAAATTACATTTTACGAATTTCATCATAGAATTTTTATATTAAATTTCTATTATTAGTAAAATCTGGTAGAATCTTTATAAAATTTATTTATGAATGGTTTTTAATTTTAATTTAACCTTAAAAAAAAAAAAAGAAAAAAAAAATACATAATTTTGGAACATGCCATATGCATTTATAAAATAAAACATTAATTCTTCCCGGTAATGTTCAAAATCGTTCAAAATTAATTACCATATCATAAAAGACTGCCAAAAACAAAAATATATGTAATATAATTTTCAATTTAACAAAACATTTTTAACATTTATTTTTAATGTTTTCTTAGTATTTTAGTAGTTTAATATAGGCTTTTTTTTCTTTTAAAAAAAAGCTATGAAAAATAAAAACTATCACTTGATCTTCTAATCAAAAATGTCTTCAAAGCAAAAATTACATTTTTTCAGGTACAAATTGTTAAGCATATTTTTTTTAGTAAAAGTATAATTAAAAAAATTTGTAATGCAACTGCACATAAATTTTATAAAAAATAAAAAAAAAAAAGAAAAAATAATCATTAGTTCTTCCTTTTTGTTTTGCACTAGAATTAACTTTACTTCATCACATCTGATTTAAAGTTAAAATCAATTCAATTTTAGCAAATTTCTTTTAAAAACTCTTAGAAAATTATTTTTCAATAATATACTTTTAAAAACATTATCCATAACTTCTCTACCAACAATTTTTTTAAATTAGAAATAAAATCAGTCTTCAAAATAAAAAAAAAAATTTAAAATTAAAATTATTATTATTAAACAATTTAAATATATATATATAAATAAATAAATATATTTATATTCGTATCTATTTACTATTTTTAATCCTAAGTACATTTAAGACATTTATTTAAATATTTAACAAATAAAATAAAAACTAATAAATATGGAAAAAAAAAAAAATCAAAAAGTTCTTCTTTTCAAGCCTGCCTTTTTTTTTTATATTTGTTTTAATTACATAGGTAATTAAATATATTATATTAATTACATAGGGTAAATATTGTAGAATTTCAAAAGTTGAGTCCTTTTTTTTAAAAACAAAAAAGAAAAAAATTAAAATTAAAAGTATATTCATTAAATTCCTATAAATATTGTGAATTTGTTAAAAGAAAAAAAATAAAAATAAAATTCGTAGAAAAATTAAAAAAAAAAAAACGTTAAATGTTAGCTTCTTTCTTTTTTATATAAAAAATTTAATTATTAATAAATAAAAATATAACATAAAAACATTTATTGAAATTTGCTTTTTTTTTTCCTTCTATTTATATAGAAAAAGTAAAGTGAAAAATAATTATGTTATAAATGAAAAAAAATAAAAAAAACATTTTGTTTTCTAAAAATTAAAAAAAAAAAAAATCGTTAACGTTAACATTCAAATTACGAATCAAAAAAAAAAAAAAAAAAAATAAAAATTAAAACCAACATACATATATATTATTATTTTTAAATGATGTTAAAAGAACTTTTTTTTAATAATTTATGAATTATTTTGCTCTCAAAAATTACAAATGAATATGAAAAGAAACCATGTAAAACGTAAATAATAACCATGTATTAAAAAAAAAACCAAAAAAAAAAAAATATTGTTTTTTTTTCCTTATATTATGCCTTATATTAAATCACAATAAATTATTAGTTTTTCCTATCTTAGACTTAAACATTTACTTATAGAGTTATATCCAGTGTATAATAGACTTAAATACATTTTAGACTTTTAAGTTAACGTCTTCTAAAAAAAAAAACGTAATAGTCTTTTCACTTATTTTTATTTTCTCTTTATTGGTAATCTTTAAGTTTTGATAAAATTAATTTTTTAAATAAATGATCGTAATTGTATAGGACTTTATCTGGTACTATTAAAATTTGTTTCTTTGTCGGGTCGAAAAATAGGTTCAAAAAATAATTGCAATATGTACCATTAACAGGTATTATAATTTTTTTCTGCCGAAGATGTACATCTTCAAAATATATCTATCAAATTATTATATAATATAGGCATTTTGGGTGGGTTTTTACCGACTAAAATCATTTTACTTAAGGTTTATTCTACGTTTATTACGTTAAATAATTTGTAATCATATTTATTCACATACAAATTCACAAAATTCTTTTAGAAAAGCTTTTTTTTTTTTTTTTTTTTTACACGCTAACTAAACGCTAGCAACGGATTTATTTCTTTATACATATGTAGGTTTAGTTATTAGGAAAATAGGATGCTAAAGGGGAATTAGTGGGAAGATTGGAAACGAACCTATAAAGATTCGTTTTAAAGTACAAGTACGGAATTTGTATTTTAGTAAGTTTTCTTTGAGGCTAATTGAGGCCTTTAAGCAGCATCGTGAAGGTCACCACCATACCTACCTACCTACAAGTACGGAACGTTATTGGCAGAGGGGGAACACATTAGATGGAAGCATGTTCCACATCTTAGCATTTCTCTTTTGTTATTTGAATCTACAATTTAATTTTCAGTGAAATTATATAGAAAATTATTCGATAAACAGTGTGAATGCTAGAAGTGTCTTATTTTCGTAAAACTCGTTTTTTCATATTGTTTTATTTTTTTTCCTTTTTTTCCAAGTTCTTATTGAGTCTCTTATGTTTTATCTTCGTTTTGGATTGCGTGTAATGGCAACTGACAGTTTTGTTTGCAAGCAACTAAGTAATTGGTAATATGGCATAGTTTATTTAAATATATTATTTAATTTTTATGATATTATTTTGTCTAATACATACCTTCAAACTGAAGATAGGTATTTGAAAATAATTAATGATAGCAGCAAATTAATCACATTAATAGTCGTTCTTTAAATTGTAAAGAATTTTTGAAGGTAGAGTACCATCTATAGTTTATACTAATATTTTTCTTGTTTTCTGTTTTTATCATTTAAATTAAATTCTCTGGACATCGGAAATTTATGGGGAAAAAGATAAGGGGATCATAAAAACTAAGATGCCACTTTCTGAGAGTTTTTTAATTTTTGTTTCTTTTTTAGTTTTTAGTACAGTATCGGCGACAAGATTTCTTAAATCACATCGATCCGAACTCTGGTTCCGAATATAGAAGGGCTTCTTCAAAATAACAGCCAGTATTTATAAAAGTCGACATTTTATTAATGATGTGATCGGAATTGTAAACAAAATACATTTGTATTTTCGACACAATGTGTTTGGGATTTATAAATTTTACATATATTATTTTTTTACATTGTATCAAGTTGCAGTTCTTTTTACATGTTCAATGCGATTGTAATCTAATCAACAATTCAAATAATTCTATCAATCAACTATATAAACGATAAAAAATATATTTGTTCTTGTTATCTTTACCAAAAAAAAAATCCATTATCAATTTTTGCTGAAATGTAATAAAAATTGTTATAATATAGAGTATCGCAAGTATATGTAGACAATAAATCGAATAAAATTTTTAAATCTTGATTTGATAATTGTATCCTTTTCTCATATTCTATAAAATTTTATCCTTTTCATATTGACAATCTCTAAAATCAAATAAAATAAATTTAAAAATAAATTAACATACATAATTTTATATAAAATAATTAATAACTTTTATTCACTTATAATACATAAGTATTTGATTCCTTTAAATTTTTAAATTTGCAAATCGTAACAGTTTTTTTTTTCCAAAAACGTTTGGCGTTTATAATTAAATTTTTTAAAATTGTTTTATTTTTTTTTAACTATTGTAAAATTGAAAATTAATAAAAATCAATTTCTCAATAGGTACAAAAAGTAGTATTTCTATTTTTTTTTTTTTTTTAAATAATATCAGAGTAAAAATAAAAAATTCAATTTATATTATGTAAAAAAAATATTTTAATTAAAATAATAATTGTTACAAAATAAAAATAAAATTTCGTTTTTATTATAAACTAAATAATTACAGTAATTATTTTAATATGGATTTAAATTCTTAAAAATTGTAATTTTATTTTTAATAAAACAATTGAGTAAATTGAAAAAAAAAAAAAAAAAAAAAAAAAGAAATTGGGAGCATATTAAATTCAATTTTGTGTATAACCTTTTTACGTATTTTAATATAAAACATATAATTTAATTTGATTTATTGAACATATTAAAACTTAAATTTAAATTCAATTTGGTATAAAAAATTTAAATTTATTGTATTGTTTTATTGTTAAAACTAAAATTCCAAATATTTAATTGAATAATCTTGAAATATCGATATATTAAATTTTTTTTTTTTTTTCTTAATTTACGATCATTTTGAATTTAAGAACTTATCTATCTAGTGAATTTTGTTTTTTTTTTTATATTAAAATTTAAAACCGTGCTCATATTTAAAAAAAAAAATCATCTACTTAATCATCAAAAAAATAATCACAAATCTTTGAAAATATAATTATTAAATATAAGAATTACAACTGTGAGAATTACAATTTATATTATGTACATGTAATGGATTGTTTTTTTTTTAATATTATAATCACAGTTGCATTGGGGGGTAGCCCAATGGCTTTTTGATTATTTTTTTAATTTTACTACCAATTTGCTATTTAAAGTGTAAAGATTTATATATATTAATATATATATATATTTTTTTTTTAAATTAATTCTGTTTTAACGATTCATACTTTTTTCTTGTTCTGTTCCTAACAATCTATTATTTTAATTTATCTAAAAATATTTTCATTTCGTTATTTTCTTATTTTGGCAATAAATTTATACTATCGTAAATAAATTTTAATTAATTTATCGATTTATATTTTAAATTAATTGCAATATCTTTTATTTCTTTTCGGCTGGTTTTATATCACTTTTATCTTCTAAAGCTTTTACGTCCAGATGATGTTTATAAGCACGACCTAATTGAATTAATTGAGTTAAAGCTACAAAAACATTAACAGAGAATAAACTCCAATTTTTTGGAATGATTACTAATGAATAACGTGACCAAATGATACCTTAAATTAAAAAAAAAAATTAAAAAAAATTATTATTTTTGATCTTTTTTTAATTGTTTTGGTTTATAAGTTTACCAGTTGCTGCCAATGATCCACATTGAGCAAGTGATAGAGTTTCTACAGGACGTGCTAAATCACCTAAACCTGCAATTACCAGACCCTAAAATAATAAAAAAATTTACATATATGTATATTTAATAATACAAAATATTAAAATAGAAAATTTTTTAATGTTAGTTTTACAGAATGGATTTTATTATATATTTTGTTTTTTTTTCTAAATATTGTAATATTGTAATATTTAACAAAATATTGATTGACGAAATTTTTTCCAATATTTGTTTCATTGAAATTTTTTATTCACTTTACGAATTAATATTTTAATTTGAATTACATAATGTATATAATTATTCTAATGAAAATAATTTTTTTCTTAATATTTCAAATTTTATGTTATCCAGTATGCATTAAATGTCGTTAGAACAAATTGAAATAACTAAGTTTTAATTATTTGATAGTTATATTAATTTTTCCCACCTTTACACCTAATCAAAATTTTCAAAATAAAATTATGCAGTTTATTCTGTTGACAAATACTATTTAATTGTAATAAATAAGTTTTATTAAAAATCTGAAATTTAAATATGAATGCACTGTAAATGTAATTTATAATTCCAGTTCTGATATATTTGTAGGGGTGCAAAACTGATAAAACAACTGAACGAATACTAATTATTTATAAATTATAGTAATTATTTACAAAAAAAAAAAATCGCTTGTTATTTTATATTTTCTTTTATATAGGTATTTATGGTATGGGTATACTATAATATTATAAACTACAAATAAAATTTTCTGTTTATCCCTGAAAAATTCATAAAGATTTGACGTGATTGGCAAAAAATCAAAAAATTAAAATTTATAAATAACCATTATATTTGTTTTTATTTTTACTTGTGGAAAATCCTCCAAAATAAATTTTCAAAATTAAAAATATATTTGTACAATAATCAAAAAGTAAGTCTTTTTAAGTTTTTAATTAAATAAAATAATATTACATATTTTAATTATAATTTTTCAATGTCAATACCATTGACATTCACCATTCATATCATAGTCATATGATTTGGAAGGGCCGGTCAATTTATTCTTTTCTTTTCTTAAAATTTGGAATATTTCCAATATTTAATGAAATAAAATTTGTTATTCAATCAAATTACATTATAATTTTGTGTTTAATTAGTTAATTGTTTAAATGATTAGAAAGTTGCTAGAATTCAACTTAATATTAATAAACACATTACAAAAAATTGTAAACTTTTGAAATTCATATTCGCGACGTAAAAACCTGATAATAATTCATTATCATAATAGCACATTTTTTATTAATATGAATAAATAAAAATAATTTCAACCTTGAGTATACACTATATAGTAATAACGGTGAATATACGTATGGCTATGGATATATATTATTATAAGTATATGTATGTAAATATATTAAACACTTATAAAAGTTGTACAAATATGTATAAGTGAAGAAACTTTTTGCGATATTTTTCTACTTTTTCTTTCCTCTGGTCATAAAATAAAAAAAAATAAAAAAAAAGAAAATATTTACTGATTATGTAATCCAACATATTTATGCTCATATTATGCCTGAATAAATTTTTATTTTTTTCTTTTTTAGTATGTTTACCAGGTATTACGTTAAATTTTTTTTTTTTACTTACCCATTTAAACATTGGTGCCCAGAAAAATACAGTTTTAGGACCTAAAAAATAAAATTGATTTAAATTAATATGCCTAAGTTAAAATTTAATTAAGTTAAAATTTAAAGTGAAATTAAAACAATTTTTTTTCTTTGGAATAAATCGAAAATTAACCTGCTGCATGATTCCATAATGGTCTTAATTGATTAGGTACAAATTTATCAGCAGATTTTACTATTCCTTGGTATATCTTTGATGGTATATTGAATGATTTAGGCGCGACTACTTTAGAAGCAGCAGTTGCAGCTGCACCACCAGTTGGTTTTGGTGGTGTTGGCGGTGTTGTTGATGATGCCATTATTTTTTATTTAAATTCTTTTAAATACTAAAAACAACTTAAGAAAATCACAGACTAATTACACAAATTTTCGAAGTAGAATAATAATAAAAATAACGACAAAATCTTTTAATTAATTGGCAAATTGCACTTGCCCTTGACAGGAATTACGGGAATTTGTTTTGTTTTTTTTTTTTAAATAAAAAGAGGAAATAAAATTTTGTTTTAAAAATAAATTTCACTGCCACGACACGTTACGTTACCCCTTTCCAATTATTTATAGAATAAATGAGTATACAAACAACAAATGAATGAAATTTTTTTTTTTCTTATTTTAAGTAAAAAAAAATAATAATAAAAGAAATACGAAATAATTTGCAATAGAAATGTGAGCTTTTTGACATTTAAAAGAATTAAGAAATGTCAATTTGATAATAATATAAAGCTTTCTTGTGTAAATTCAGCTGCTAAAAACGATAAAGAAAAAATTCGAAAAAGGTACACAAAAACAAGTCATAGTTATTTAAGTTAAAAAGAGAGAGTAATATTGTCTTTCAAACTATTTCCAATTTCAATAAATAAAAGAAGTATATGGTGCAAATCTTTGATAAAATGTAGTAAATTTAAAAACCATTGAATAAACATTGAATGAACCATTAAATTCCATATTTCGATGTTTTATTTTTGAAATGTGATTCACAAATCGTGAACATACAAAAATTGGATTGAAAAATAATGTAAGTACATACCATTTATAAATTGGAAAGCGTTGATTACTGCTAACGGTTAATTTTGTTCTTAACTAACGTGTTATAATTATTTAAACATTCTAATTAAATGTTTAATAATTTATAAGTACCTTTGAAATTAGAAAATTTTTCCTTTGTTTAAAAAATACATAAGAGAAGATCAGTGAATGTAATGTTTTTTAAGTACCTACAGAATATATATATATTCGTGCTTACTTTTTGTTCTTAAATTATAGAACAGAGCCTAAAATTAATTCAAAAAATTATATAAAAAATTAAAATATTACCTGCAGGTGCATTATATAACTCATGAAATTTTTGTGGAAGTATTGGTAGCAGAACGTTATCCAATGTTTTTATTACATTAACGTATAGTTTCGTCAAAGCTTTTGGCATTAACCGTTTTTTTTCACCAGAAGACATTGGATCCATTTTATTTAGTTTATATATATATTTTTTTCACTTTTGGATTACATTTACAGAAAATTTTTTGTATTTTATTTTACCAAAATTATAGGTGTATTACGGAAAAAAACCTTATTAAAATATTTTGAAATATAAAAAAAAAAACTGGTTTATTTTTGAAACATAATGTCATAGAAAATGAATTAAAAATTGTTTAAAAATTATTTTTTAAAAAATTGATGAGCTTTTTTAGGTATGTGAAGTACTTCAATTATTTTGTAGTATGTATGTATGTATTTACATAATAGCAGAATAGTTTTATTTAAAAAGAAGATGTCGGTAGATATGTATATTGAATGTGAATATTTGTTGTAACTTGAACTAACAAACAAAATCTATAAGTAACCAGTTTTATAAAATTTCTTTTTTCGTTAAGTAGTTTTTTGGAATCAAACCGTTATGAAAGCTTTGTTTGAATTTGAAATTTTCGTTCAAATAATGCAAAAATATCGGAATAGCGGATAAATCCATGTCAATGATAAATTCATTTTTACCTCGTTTTTCCAATTTTCAATGATTTGACGAAAGATGGAGTATCTGGCAAATCAAGCCGAATAATATTGGATTTAAAATTCTATTAGTTCATATTCAAAAAAAATAATATAACTTTATAAAGGATTAGTAATAGTCCAGAAATATATATCGGCCATAGCTATAGTTTTCTTGTGTTCGGAGTTACCATACCAGTTATATAAAAATATTATTTTACAGTTATTGTACAAATATGTACCTGCGTTACAATAAATACTGCACCTATAAGTAATATACTTGCAGTTTAGAAGAAGATCAAAAATGTAGTTATAAATATTCTGAAAATGTTAGCTCATAAACAAGGATATCAATATGTATATTGTATATAACAAGATTAAGATTTCTGATAAAAGTTATAACTATAATATAATAAGTAATAACTAATAACAAATTAAAGAAAATTAGTATGGTAAGGAAAAGATTTAAGTTACTTTGTATCTTCTCATTCAAATATATCATCTGATAAAAATCAATGATTCAAATAAAGATTATTCTTTAGAGATTTTATTTGTTAGTGCAACATTAATATATATAAGGTTGATATACATTACATATATGTAGATATCATTCTGTTAACAGGTTAAATATGTTTACCGCATAATTGTTTCGATGAAACCCTAATTAAAATAAATTATCAGATTTCAACAGAGAATTAAAACAAAATTCAACATTATCTAGAAAATGAAGAGACAAAATAACCTTTGTCATTTTCATGTGATTTTCCAAGGGATATTTTGATGAAATAACTTTAATCATTGTTCATATATGGTGGCCAAATCAATGGGTTATTTTACGGAAGATGTTGCAAGATAAATCTGAGAATTTTAGTTGTAAATGTTTGATTACTAAAAGAGTACATGTAGGTCGGATGAAGCGACACGACAAGTGAAGGTAATAATTTATTAATATTTAGAAAAAGATTATTACATAAGTAAACCAACTATGAAAGAGGTTATTGTAAAGTAAATGAATCTTCTATATTGTTATAATTTTTAAACAGATATATGTAAGTATTAAAAAAAAAATGTATGAGTTTATTTGTCAAAATCCTCCTCATCGGAAATGCATTTGCGATGTGTTCGACACATCGTCTCATGATCTGAAATAAAAAAAAATTTTGATGATGTACCAATGATCGAAAATCATTTGATGATGTGTTTGCGACGTTGTAAATATTGAAATATCTGTCAAATTAATTTTCTGTATACTCATTTTTATTGTTCTTAAATTGAGTTTTTTTTTGTTGAATGTAATGGACGAATCTAGGTATAATAACAAATAACATTTTTAAGTGGGGGTCAAAAAATTTATGTATACGCTGAATTAGTAAAATTAAAATTAGTTTCTAGATTAAATTATTTATGATCGAAAATAAAAAATAAGACGTTGTGTTTGATACATTGTATCGATAATTTAAATTAACAATTTAAATTAACAATTTAAGTTGACAATTCAAATTGACAATTTTGACGAAATCAAATTTTTTTTTTGACGTTTCCGATGAAACCCATGTCAAATATATTTATTATGTCAAAATAATTAATTCAAAAATTAATCAAATAATTTCTATAACTTTAAAATTAATATTACTTTAAATCAAGTTAAAAAATTCTTTTAATTTATACTTTAATTAGACCAGAGTTACTTTAGTTATGTAGTCTCTGTAGTTATGTAAACTTAAATAGAATCCAAACTGTATCTCTCTCCAGTCCAGATTATGATAAAAATTTATTTATAGATTTTTAATTTAATAAGAAAATAAATGATATTTAATTAAAAAATATATTTTTTTTTTCTTTGGTCAGACTTTAAAAACAAAAAAGAAAATAAACTATTATTTGTATATTTTGTTTTTAGTTAAATTTTCTTAAAATAAAAATTTACATGTAAATTAAATATTGCTTTAGAAATGTCCTATCTATCTTCTATGTATTTTTTTTATAGAGATCTATAAAACCCTATTCAATTATGTATATGATGTCCCAAAAAAAAAAAAAAGAATAAGAAACTTTTATATTTTGTTTATATTAAACTTTTATATTTTGTTTATATTTTATTTTTAAAAAATTTAATCAAAATCCTTGAATTTTAAGCAAGTTATCCTTTATAAAGGATTTTATTAAGTTAAAAACGGAAAAAAAATTCTCCTTGTAAATCATTTCCCTTATATTTAAATAAAAAAAAAAATATTTTCAATATTTTCTTTGAGGTCACATATTTTATAGCCCTATTTTTATACATCCTTTTTTTCAATAGAAACACAAAAAAAAAAAAACAAAACTAAAAAACTTAAATATATACATATGTACATATATGCATATTTTTATTTGCTATAAAATACTTTGTATTTTTTTCTTTCATTCGGAGAATATTACTCTTGTTAAATTCCATATTTTAATGAAAGAATATATTATGATGATGATAGATTACATATTATTTATTAAAACTATGGATTGTTGTAGGAGAATATTTAAAAGTTATTTAAAAAAAAAAAGTTAAAATTTTCTCTTTGTTTCTTTTTAAATAAAAAATAGAAGATCTAATATATTTTAATAAATTTTATAATATATTGCATTTAGTATTCGTATATATAAAGACGGTAAATAACAGTTTTATATTACATAATACGCTCTTCGTGATTTAAAAACGTACTTCTTATAGGTAACGGGATGCAAAAAATTGTTTTATATTGTCCAAAGTTTAACATGTTAAAAAATCAGAAGAAACTATAAAATTCTCTAGATTTGCAGATACTTTATAGTTCAATAAATTGAATCAGATAGAATCATTAAATAATTAGAATCAGAGATTTTAAAGAGTTTAATGAAAAATAATTGATGTAATGTCAATTCGAAAATAACTATAAGACTGCTATAATAACTATAAAAATAAGTATTTATAAACTGCGCCTAAAATTATGCAAAAATATTACATTTTTTTTCCTCACCTTAAAAGATTGTAGTTAAAAGTTTTTTTTACATGCATTTTAAAAATTTGGACAAAACTAGTTAGTTTTTGGACTAAGAGACTTAAGGGATTACATGTTGATAATTGGAAGTCCTATATAATGCTTTATATAGAAAATAATTTTTTTTTTTTTGAATATTAAACGAATAATATCGTTAGTAGGTGGGAAGGTGTAAGATTTATTATAGCATATACTTCCTACATAAAATGAAAATGCTAAATGAAAGAAAAAAAGGTGTAATTATGGATTTACATTTCTAAAAAAAAAAAAAAAACTTTATTTCAAATATAAAGACTTTATACCATAAATATTTCATAAACAATAAGAATAAGCCTAAAAATGCAAGTCTTCTCTTTAAAATTGATTTAAATTCTATTTAATTTTTTTTCTTTGTATTTAAAGGCGATCAATTAATCGTTTCATTTTACTGCATTAACAATAATTCTAATTTAACCTTATAAAACAAGTACCTTTAATTACGGACATATATATATTTTTTTCATTTATTAGGTGTTTATATATTTTTCTGTTTTTTTTTTTCCTTATATAACTAATGCAATTTATACAATATGAAAAATTTTTTTTTTTTTGAATATGCGTTTCGACTTTCACTTTATCTTTATATCTATATTCCCTTTATTACATATCAGAACCAAAAAAAAAAGAAACTATCATGAACTCAATTACCATAAATTTTTTCTCACAGAAACATTTCATACAGAAAAAGATACAAAAAAAAAAAAATAAAGTGACTGATGCTGGTTTTAACTGATGGTGGTATTTTTTACTGATAGCAGATACAAATGAATTTTTTTTTTTTTTAACATTGCAATGTTGGTTATCATTATAAATCTTTTTCTGTAACTAAATGTACATATTTTCATTTCTAGAGAATGAAATTACAGTAATTCATTTTGTAATTTCTACCGCAACATAGAATTCAGATATAGATTTCAGTATAGGCAGAAGCAATACGGAAATACGAAAATGAATATACTGAAAACTGAATGAAAAAAAATTTGGTTCTAAGAATTAACAAAAATGGAAAAAAAGAAAATTTCCTTTTTTTGAAAAATATAAAGTATGTAAAAAGTAAAGACCAGTTTGATAGTTTTGGTACCAAAAATTTATTTTCATTTTTGTTTTGTTCTTTAAAAACATTCCATTGCAGCTGGTGTTTTTTAAATAGTAAAATATACAAATATATTTAATATTTTTATATTTACTTTAACTTTGTATTTTGTTGCTTTTAAAATATGGGAAAAGATAAAGTTTTTTATATTTGGTACATGAGTAGGCAGGAAAAGAGAAAAACGATTTTCCAAAGCCTATCATTTTGATATTTTTATTCATATTTTAAAAAAAGTAGAATGCCAATAATATTTCTTTACGCGTTTGTAATACTTAATTAAACATTTGTAAATATAATATTTTTTTTTCATTAAAGGCTAATTATTGTTTTTAAATTTTTAAAAATGACAATTATAGATTAGAACTGATGTGAGAAAATAAAGGTATACTTTATAAAACTTTGAATGATCTTAAATTGAAGTCGTACTTAAAATGATTTTAGACCAGATTCTTAAAAGTAATAATGTAAGTAAATGTATCTTTAAATGTGTATAACTGAATAATCATAAAAAGGAAGTACATCCTTTCAATAAGAATACAATATTTTATCAACCCAGGTTAGCAAATTATTTATTTGGTGTTATACAGTAGACAAACAAACAGACACAAACAAATTAAATCTGTTGGCTTTTTTTAATTTTCTACAATTTTGCTCTTAAGGTCATTTAATCTCACATAACTTAAATACCAGTTAATTTATAGTTTTGAATATCTATTCTTCATATCTAAAATCAATTAATAAAAACAACAAAACCAAATTTAGGTATATCGCGTTTCTGGAACATGCACTACTTTGATGATTCACTACTGGACTACTGGATTTGGTTTGATCTAAATTACTTTTTCCTCTGTAGAAGTGATAATTTATCTCCACATGTATATATATTCCATGACTAATATGGTTTTTACACAAATTGACGGTGCTTTATACGTTATTGATGGTGCTTTATACACAAATTATCGCTATATACGTTATAATAGGTTTTTTAGCAAATACTGTTTTCTACCATAAGTATTCATGGTGTATGATATATTATTCACTTTTGTTTTCTTCAATTTACTTCTTGGGAGATTAGTAGTTGAGAGGTTATCTGTGAAATGCAATATTTTTAAATCTATACCTGACCAAAAAATTTTATTAATTTTTCTTAGCTAATTGTTCTTAATAAGAAATTAGTAACATGCCAATTGCTTCTAATAATCTATTCCCAATAAGTATGGCATCATCAACATTTTTCCCATTAAAACAGAACAATTTTTAAAATATTTTTAAAGTTATTAATTTTGAAAATCTCTAAGATTAATTTTGAAACCAGACTTTTGAAAATAAAAATATAATTAAGAAATATTTTAAGCATACCATACTGCTCCAAAAGATTAATACCCTAAAGTAAATCAAATTAATTAAAGTCTTCCTATATTTTTATTTTCATAATTTGCAGTATTACAAATTTATGAGTACCATATAAGCATCTGATTTTGAATATACATATTTTCGTATATATTTTTATATATTTGAAAAGAAAATTACCTATATTATTTTTAAAAAAAGAATATGAAATACAGAAAAAACTATATTTCCAATTTTTATATTTAAATATTAACTCATACCATATAGAAATAAAACTGAAATATTTACTTGAGAGAGAATTTTTATTTTTTTGTATGTATAAAAGGAAAAATAAAGTAATGAACGACCAGCATCACTTCAGAATGAAGTAGAGCTGAAAATTTTGTAAAAAAAAAAGGAAAAAAAAAACTTAAAAATTCTATTGCAAGTAACCAGCAGAATTTTTTCTACACATGTCTTTTATTTCTTTAAAGGAATTATATTATGTCACTTAAGTGTTTCTGTTTTTCTTTTTTTTTCAAAAGAAAAATGGAAGTTTGTATTTAAAAAACTGGTATCTCTGTTTTGGAGTTTGTAGGAAAAATAAATTAGTTATTGAATAAAAAATTATATAAAATTAATATGAATGAAGTTAATATAACAAAATCCCAATTTTTTCAATTTAAATTCCCTAAAAGTATGCAATATGTGTTATATTATTTAAAGAAAAATGTCACTAGCATTGTAATTTATTTCCTTAAACGTAATAACTGTTGTGTTGTTGTGTTGCTCTAATTGTTACAAATTGTGTTGTGTTGCTTTAATTGTTACATAGTTGTAAGCTGTAATTGTTACAAATTTTTTTTTTGGATTTTAATTAGTAGTAACGTAAAATATATTTTTGTTTTTATAAGGTAGTGATAAAACAAGAAGTTTGCACATTTGCAAATTCAGGTTCTGATCTTAATGTTTATAAAATGTCAGAAACAAATCAAAATTGGTTTAGATTTCAAATGAATGAAGTTTAAATATAGAGTGACTGGAAAATATATTTTCTATTAAACGTTTCAAAAATAATAAAACAAAACATAAAAATAATAAAACAAAACATTGTAAATTAAATACACATTTACTAGTTTAAAAGGATTTAATTCAAAGGTTTATTCCAAAGCATAAAGGATTTAATTTATCCCGAACTATATGATTACTATGATTTCTGAAAGTTATTAGCTTATATTACATTACTTAAGGATTGCAAGTAACACTGCAATTTTTGATGTAGATTTATTATACTCCACATTATCTGGACTATGTGTTGTGGATTTTATCTCTACTTATAATATTTCTATCAGCCCTACTGCATCTATGAAACTAAAGAGTTTTAAAAGGTTTTTTGCTGGCATTTCATCTTTTGTAAAGCAATACACTTCTAGGTGCACATATCTTGCTTAAAGCAAAGCTCCACAGATTTTGAATATGTTTTCTGGAGATTCTTCTTATTCTTCACACAATCTGCATGTACTGTCATTCTCTATTCAAATTTTCTTTAGGTGTAATATAAGTAGTGTTAAAAAATAATTTTGATATCCTTTTGTACCTTCTAACACTGAAGTTGTTTGTTTTTGAACAAGGTTTGATAATAGATGTATTTTAATAGTAAATTCGTTCAACGTTTTCCCACAATTTTTATAATATGTTTTTAGTGTTATTTTGTTAATTGATTCATCAGATTACAGTGGTTCACTTTTAGATGAATCACAAAAGAAAAAGTAAAACATCCAATTTACAAAATTTAAAACCTTTAATTATTTTTAATTCATAAATAATATTTTTTTTTTTTATATTCATAATAAATAAAATCATATTAACAATCAAAAAATAATTCATTACAATATTAATCCTTTAATCAATAAAGTCGTAATAGTGATAATCTGATAAAAAATGATTGTAAGAAGATAAAATTAAAAAAAAAACAAACAAAAAAAAATTGTCCCATATTTATTTCCTCTTTTTTAAACGAAGAATATTTATGATAGATATAGGATATATCTAGAGACATCTGGTCAACCAGTTTTATATTCATATTCAAGAGCGAGTGATGATTCAATAATTAATCAAATAAATGAATCGAAAAACCGGAGATTAACTAAAAAAAAAAAAAAAAAACAAAATAAAAATTAATAAAATGAAGAAAAATGATTCAGATTCGAACAGAAAAATCTCGTTTATTTATTAATATATATATAGAAACCACCATATCTTTAATTGGCATAACGTTTTTTTTTTTTTTGTTTTGTTTTATTTTCGGATAAAATCCTTCTTTTTAATCCTTTTATTTCCTTGTGTGAACACATTATTAATATATGGTATGCTACAATTAAAAGTTTAATTTTATATGCAATTATTGAATCCCTTATATATAATAAATTATAGTATAATTACTTTTGTGATGAAATAAAAATCTTTCAATGCTCATTCAGATTTCAGAATCAGGAAATCTGGTGCACGTTCATTCATTATAATTAAAAAAAAAATATTTTTTTTACAGGATGTTGAAAAAAATTGATATTATTTTTTTTTAAATCTTCGTTTAAAAAAATACAAAAGCAAAAAGTAAATCATAGGTTATATTTTCACAAAATATATTGGATTGGCAATTTTTGACTAATTTGATCATGATTAAATGATGCTTGAGGTTTATAGTAAAGAGTTAAATTTTTGAAATGGTTATGTGTTTTTTTTTTTTTTGGTAATTGTTCAACTGTTAGTCTAAAAAACCTGTCTGTACTATTGGTACATGTTCGAACAAAAGAGAATATATGCTAGGAAAATAGAAAATAAATATGAAAAGTGAGAATATGTTGTCAATGTTACACTTCTAATTTAATAATAAGATTTGATCTCATCAATTATTTCGTATTCAATTATTACATGAAACCAGGCTTTGTCACATGTATAAATTGTAATCGGGATAATTATATTTGATTATTTTTATGTCTGAGTTATATAATACCTTGAAAGAGTTATAACAACTGACGGCAGAACCCTAATAGATATACAATATAGAATTTCGAAGGCAACAAATGTATTAAAATAACTACTAAATAAGAATATTTAACGCTTACGTAAAATCTTGCTGCTGTATGGAGAAGGAGGGACCTATAGTTGATAACACGAAGCAATATACAAAAGTTACAGATTTTCAACAAAAAATGCTTATGTTGAATATTCACTACCGTGAATACTAAATACGGAATAATATCCATAAACCACTCAAGAACCGATAGAAATACAAATTCAAAGAACAAAATGGAGATGGTTTGGCCCCAGACGACCAACACACATTAGCCATCGTCATCAGGAAAGGAAAGGAAAGGAAAGGAAAGGAAAGGAAAGGAAAGGAAAGGAAAGGAAAGGAAAGGAAAGGAAAGGAAAGGAAAGGAAAGGAAAGGAAAGGAAAGGAAAGGAAAGGAAAGGAAAGGAAAGGAAAGGAAAGGAAAGGAAAGGAAAGGAAAGGAAAGGAAAGGAAAGGAAAGGAAAGGAAAGGAAAGGAAAGGAAAGGAAAGGAAAGGAAAGGAAAGGAAAGGAAAGGAAAGGAAAGGAAAGGAAAGGAAATAAATTAAAAGAATATATAACAGATAACTATAAGTATCCTGATATATTACACTTCTGAATTTTAGCTATTTTTAATGCGATTATTTGAACTGAAATCTTTTTATTTAATGTGTCCAGAAGAAGAAGCTTTAAGAGGTTTAACTTAATTATAATACGCTTAGAATTTATCGTTATTTTTTATATTAAAATTTAAAAAAAAATCGATACCTTATAAATACAGTATAAATAGATATTACCCTTTAATATCCTATAAACTCTATAGATATTAATATGATTAAAAAAAAAAAAAATTATTTTTGAACGAAATGTTTTGATGACAGGACATACCCCGTAAGGAATTTTTAACAATATATCAACTGAAAAATAGTTGTAATAAAGTAAAAAGGTTTTAATATTTTGTTACTGTTATTATTTTGTTTTTTGTTTTTTTTTTTTTTTGGGTTAACAACGACTAATTAATTCCGAAATTGTATAGTTATTAAAATGAAAAATAAAATTGGAAAAAAAATAAAATAATTGCCGGATCTTTTGCAAAATAATTAATTTTTAGACGTGGTAAATTGCCTGCTTCATGACAAAGAAATAAAGTTAATCCTTAATTAAAGGGAAGAAAATGTTTTACATATGTATATAAAATAAAAATATAATTTATTTAATTGATATTATTTATTTTAAAATTCCAAAAAAAAAAATCAGAGTTATTTTTTTTTATTTTTTAATATTACAAAGTTATTTTACTGCTTATTACTGAATTTATACAATTCTGTTCGCATGATAGGAATGAATTTTAATGTAGTAATTTTTTTAAAATTTAACATTTTTTCATAATTTATAGGTTCTACATTTTAAATTCGATAGTTGTTTTGTAGTTATACAATTCAATTCATATTAATTTTTAGTTGTAGAAATTGACCAATAAGTAAATTGTATATAAACTGTAGAAAATGTGTTTTAAATCTAGAAAATCTTTGAAATCATTGCTTTTGAGGAGCTTGGCAATTATTAAAAATGCAATAATCTGTTCTTTCGGTTAATTTCAATCAATCTCAAAAACTGCCGCAAACATTAGGTATATGGATACTTTTTTGGAAATTCTCTCGAAAAAATCAAATCGATATTATTAATTTATACCGTTAATAACAACCGTATTATTAATAACCGTTTATAACAATTATTTTCAAATGACAGATCAATGTCTTAACCATTACATCATTGGTTGAATCTTTAGTCTGTACATATATAGTGTTCTTTTATCCTGAAATATGTTGAGGAGAAAACAAAAAGAGACACATTTTTTATAAATTTATAAAATATTTATTTTACATTTTCCTTAATAACTTTTCTTCATTTCTTCATCCAATCATTATTGTGTTTGGTTAACATCTACTACTTGGATGACTGGCGCTTTAATTTATGATATTCTATTACTTTCTTTAGTTGTATTATTTTATAGTTTCTTAGTCTACGTATAATAAAGTAATGTATGGTGTAATTTAATTGTTATTAAGGTTTGCCAAGTTAGATTTAGAATCTACCATAAATCTAAATAATTAAAATTTTCGAAAACTTAATAATAAAATTCTATAAATTATTTTCCTTTTTTTAAATATTTTAAACAATGGTTCTTGTTAGTTAGGCATTCAAGGAATAACATCAAGATTATTCTGCATTGATTGTTTTTAAATCAAAATTAAACGAATTAAGTCATCAATGTAGTTTTCAAAAAATCTTTATCCATAGTATGGAACTCTGAAGAACATCTTTAGAAATTATTTTTTCCTAGTTATATATGTTTTCTATGTATGAATCATCTGTTTTCAGTTTCACAGATATCATGATTGAAAATATTGTAACTGAGTGTTAAAAAAATTAAGTTTTGAAAACTTCAATAGTAAAGTATCATAATCAATGAAATTATACCCCAAAGAATTTTTATAAATTTAAAAAGGCATAGCTAACATATTATCCCATATAGCCTTATTTTTTGAAATAAATTCAGTTAAACTGAGACTACAACTGTCTGTAGTTATATTTGACCTACTCTTTTCAAAACAGTATTGCTCTTCTCTTCAAATGTTATTAATATTCATGAAAAAAGTTAAATTTGTTTTTAATAATATAATCTTAGAGATTTTAAAGATAGCTGGTATACGAGTAATAGATATTTTTTTGATCATTTGTTTTGTTTGTTCAATTTCTACAGTTGTATCAAAATTGGTTATGGAAATTTATTTATTGTGAGAATCGTTGAAATGAAGAACATGCTTCCAAACAATTTGTTCCCCTCCGATAAAAATGGTTCACTATACAATTTGCGACTTTTCAAAAAGAACCTATACAGGTTCGTTTCTTCGTTACCCTCCAATTCTTTTCACTTATCCTATTTTTTTCCAATTTTTTTCTCCATTACCTAAACCTACAATATCTCGCATAAAAGAATCCTTTCCTGTAATTTGAGAAGCGTGTAAATAAAAGCTTGTTTTGCTTTAATTTTTAAAGATTACGATGTTTAAATATATTACAATGACTGTTTTTAGGAGTTCTGGAAAAATAACGATTTGTAATGATTTGTTGATAAATTTTACTAAAATATAGGATTCAATCCTATTCTATTCAATCCTGATAGGATAACAATCGATTTAATTTTTTCAATTAATTTTATTAAACAATAATTTTTAAATAATTTTAATTGTATTACAAAATATTTAAATTAAATCTGTAAAAGAATTTATTGTATTCTAAAATTTAATACTTATTTTTAAATAAAAAATTTATAAATCATTCATTTAAATAATATGAAACAATTTATTGATATATGTATGTGTGTGTGTTTTAAATATAATTTAATTGTTTTAAACAATTAATACTTAATTAAATACTATTTCTTTTATTTTTAAGTAAATAAATATTTACAATGATATTTAGAATTATAATAAAACTAATCTTTAAATACCAGATTTTTAAATTTTTTGAAAAATTATATTGAGTGTACATTAGTTTCAATTAATTACAACTACATATATAAAATAATTTAATAAAGGTGCATTCAATCTTCTATATACATATATATAAAAATATTTTTAATTCAAATACGAAATAATAAAAAATTCATTTTAATTAAATTCAATTTTGAAAATAATTTTGTTGTTATATATGTAGTATATATGTATATGTATATAACTATATATATACTATTTAGGTATTTTATTATATACTTTATTTTATTTTATTATTTTAATTATTATCTTATGTAATTTATTTTAAATTGTAATTTTATACACCATACCAATAAAACATGATCCTGGCTATAACAGATATACATACATGCATAAACATATACAGGATATCATCGGGATGACGATGTTATCTTAGAAAAAAAAAATCATGAACAGACAAAATTTTGAATTTCTTTTTTTGAAACCATCCTGTAGGGGTAATATGTAGACAAAAGTTTTGTATGGGGGTTAGAGTGGGGGTGCAATAGTTTTTGAGCTGTGTGGTCTTTTCAGATTAAAGAGTTCTGAAAAATATTTTTAAAAGCATGAGAAAGGAGCATGAAAGGAGCTTTTCTAAATTTATTGATTTAAATCTTTAGAGCAAACTCTGTATTTCAATAAATTGTTTAGCGGAGGTTTGGGGCCGGTAACTTTGTTTTGTAGTGCTTGTGTATATAAAAAAAAAAAGAGGTTTAAAAGGATTTTAGAGTTGGTTTCAAAATTAGGGTTTTACAAATTTGTTTAACGGGAGTTTAGCATTTTTTTAAATACTTTGTTGTTGAAGAACATAATATGAATGTAAAATAAAAATTAAGGAAGGATTGAAATTGTAGTTGGTTACATAATCAAGATTATATATGCCTTTTATAGAATATTTATGTATATGAGAAATTCTGAATTAGAAAGGATTTTAGAGTTGGATTCAAAACGAGGATTATACGCCTTTTCCAAAATATTTATATATGTATATGTAAGATTTTGAATTAGAAGAAATTTTATGTTGTTAAAAGAATGCTTTGCGTTTTATTTACAATAAATATGTTTGTTCGTTTTTTCAAAAAATTGTTTTTTATAGATTTTGTCCCTGAAAGTGTTTTTTTTTTTCAAGATTTTGTCCCTAAAAGATTTTTCCTTTCAAGATTCTGTTACAAAAAGATTTTGACTTTTAAATTTTTTTTTTCAATAGACATTAGGAGGGATCCGATATCATCAATAATGTTTATAATTTATATATTATAACTTATTACACTTCAAATATACATCAATTAAGCATATATATATATATATATATATATATATATATATATATATATATATATATATATGTATATATATACAGACAGTGGAACGAATAGATTGCGGATAATTAACCTATAGAAAAATTTTCTTCTTTCATATTATCGCACATTATATCTGAAACGATGGTGTGAAAGAAATAGAAGATATAATTATTGATGCAAAAGAATGTGATAATAGAAAAAAAACAAAAAAAAAAACAAAACAAAAAACAAAAAAAAACAATATTAGAATGGTGTACACATTACAGGAAATTTACAATTAAAGAGAGTAGCTAGATTTTAATATTTAGATAAATAACAAATATTTATACAAAAAAAAAACTATTCATACTAAATATATATTTTATATACTATATTCATGTTTTGAGGTATATATATTATATATCTATATACATATAGTTAAGAATTAAAATTAACATCCGCCATCTGGTAGATTACAGATTATTTAGATTAGAAAATCTGAAAAGGTATTACATATATATATATAAAATAAATAACGTATGAATATAATTTGCAATATATTATGTAAATATAAATAAATATTTTTAAAATGTTTATGAGAATATAAATATATATATATATAGGATGTAACTTATCTTTAGAAAAATTGAAAAAGGATTTTTCTTTCTACATATGTAATAATTTCCATGTGATATAATAATTTATTGCGTAAGAAGAGTTTTATGTGCGTTTGAATTGTAAAAAAAAAAAAATGTCCTGAATAGATCAAAATAAAATAGAATTACAGTGAAATCTATTTAATTGGAACACTGTTGCGAAATAAAATCAAAAATAAAAACAAAAAAAATGCTTAATTAGATACTAATTTTAAAGATTTTTTTTTATTTTTTCAAAAGAATTTTTTCAAAGGGTTGCGAAAATGAGAAAAATGGCGTTCCTATAGGAACCTATGGCGTTCCTATAGGATCCTATATGAAAAGATTATTTATGTTTTTTTTTTAATTTTTCAGAATAAAGTTAAAGTATATGGTTCAAGTTTTGGCTGTTCTTTGGAATAGGTGACCATCATAGTTCGATTTGAAATTTTTAGAGATTAAACTACAATAAAATTCATGAAGTTCAATTGGCGTATACAGCATTAAAGGGTTAAAATTCTCATTTGAAAAAAAGAGGTACATCCTCATATAACTGTATATATCTCCAAAACAAGAACATATATCTACATTTATATCTATTATGTTTTTACTTTTTTGAATATAGCGGTAAAAAAATATATAGTACGGTACTTTTTTTTCCAAAAATTTTTATTTTTGCATTCTCAACATCGTGAACATAATAAAATCTGTAAGAGATGTGTAAAAAATTCAATTTTTGTTTCGTAATATAAAATTTAAATGTTGTTGTAATCTTTGTTTGGCAGTGTAATAATATTATTTTAGCTTCAACTTATAAGATTTATATAAGATAAGCTTTAATTTGATTGTGTGAGCCATGATTCATTTACGAGGTGGCTCAATTTTACAGTGAAAAATGTATAAAAAAAAAATGTGAAGAAAAGCTTGGTAAATATGTAGTATAAAAGGAGTTAAGAAGAATTTTAAATGGGGGCTGTATCAATTATCAGATTTCACTGTAACTATGTATATATATACTATTTATTTCATTTGATGTATTTTATATTCTTTTATTTACAATGAACACAAACATAAAGGTAATTTTTTTGTACTTAAAAAGATGTTTCATTTAAGGTAGATATACGCTTTTGTTTTTTAGGAGAGTGCGTTTAAATTATGCGAGTGTCGAAAAAAAAAATGTGTAAATATTAGAAAAATAAAATTTAATCTACCAGATGATAGATGGTATACGTATAGTATTAGCATCGTACACGTATAGTATTAGCAAAAATAAGGAAAACTATAATGATTGATGAAACTAAAGGGCAAACCCCTTCTTCTTTCAGTTTTTAGTTATTTTAGAAAAAAAAAAACTAAAAATGTCAGAAAATTTTGTTTTTTGAACAAATTGAAAAAAATCTGCTTCAGAAAATCGAAAAAATTTAGTTTCTGAAACACCGTGACAGAAAAACTTTATTATTATTTATGTTTAATATTACACAAGTGGAAGAAAAATAAAACATTTATATATATTATAATTTTATCGTTATCTTTTATTTAGATACAAAACTTATACTTATACTGATATGGATTTGTGTCCTTCTTTTTTTTTTTTTACATGCCATTGCATATACATAGGCTAATTTTAATTTCTATTTATTATCTCTGCTAACAATATTTAAAGATAAAAATCTTTTAATTAATTAATCTACATGTTCACGTCATATGTATGTATACATAAATTTTATTTTTACATGTACATAAGTTTACCTTTGAGGTAAAATAAAATAAAAATTAGAAAGAAAATAAACTATTTTGATCCTTGGGAATTTTTTTTTTCTACAAGTATTAGAGCCTTCAACATAATGTTTGATAACTTGCATATAGGGCTATTTATAAAATTTATTTTATTTCTATTTCTATTTATTAGCATGTTTATTAGAAATTTATTTATTATATTTCTTTTTTCCTAGTTTTCTTAATTTGTTTGTTTATACAGTGTTATTTTAAAAGCAGACATTTTTATTTTTTAAATAATTATATTTATATGGTATATGTTTATTTCTTCTTTGTAACAAATTAAAAGACACATATGCGTACAATTCTATTTTAAAGATTTAATAAGAAATATAAATTTAAATTAAATGTTATGGCAGTTTAAAACCTAAGTAGAAAACTTAAAGGAATTGAAAATCAATTTACAATTTAGAAAATATATAAATGACACCCAAAAAACACATATATTACAGTTTTTTTTCCTATATGCACCAACAGTTTCAGGCTTAAAAAATTAAACTTAAACTAAATTTTAGAGATGATGATTTAGTCAAAAACTGTAAGAAATTTAGACTCGCACATAGTCGTCTTTTATAGAGCCAATTAACTTTCCTATACAACCTGGATTCCTAATACAACCTGTACCTGTAAATATTGATCTCAATATCAAACCAATATACTCACATATCGTAGGTGGTTTTCTATTGATACTTGTACTGTGGTTCAAATGGACCTGGTCTATATAAGATTTTAAACGATCAACTAGACTTCTATCCCTACATGACTGCAATATCGGTAATGTAATAGGCGTTTTTACAGGAGTTTGTTTAGAACTTGCCCTATATGATTTTTGTAAAATAAACTGAAAAGATGATGAGAAAGAGCAATAAATCTTTCTTCTTTTTTGTTGAAAGTTTTTGAGAAATTTTTCTTAAATAATCTTTTCGATCCTTCGAAAATGAACTTAATCGATTTACAGCGGTTTGCATTAAGCTCCCAATAATGGTTTAATTAGGAGAAAAACTGATTCAGAATATAATAACAGACCTACACTGGCCTAAATATGCATCAGCAGCGCCCTTCTATCTACTTAAGTTCCATTGTACTACATTTCATTGATCTTCTTTTAAATTTTCGTTTCATTACTTGTTGAATTAGTTCAAAATTCAGACTTCACTGTTCGTATGGATCAAATGATTTTGTAATTTTTCCCTTTAATTTTGCTCAGCTTTCGTTTCATTCATTTAATATGAAAACTTTCACTTGTTAGGGCCAAGATTTTGTGATTTGTCACAAAATCTTTGTCTCTGGTATATTCATTTTTCGGTCTACCAGAACCTTTATTCGTTTTTTATTTCATTTTCATTTTGTATCAGATATAAAAACGATCCTAGTTTATTCTCCAGTGGTCTTTTATCGATATTGTCAGACTGTTGGACCTACAAATAACCTGCAAAATATTTTTTTTTACATTTGTTAACAAAGTTCAAATCTTCAAAGTTCAAAATTTCTAGTTAAAAAATCTAATTTAAAAAATTTGATTAGCAATTAGCACACCACTCTTACATTCCATTCAAATCAAACCAAAAATATAATAATGATCTTTTAAAATACCTTTTGGTATTTACGATTGAAATTTTTTTTTGCTATTTTCTGGAAGAAAATATAAATTCCTGGTAAAATGAAAATTATCACGAAAAGGTTAAAGGATCATATAATTTAAAGAGTAAAATAAAATTCTAAAATTATTAAGTTTACAAAGTAAATTGGGTCGATCTTATGTAAAAATCGTGCCATTTTTCAAAATTCTTACCTTAAATAGATTATAATAATCTTTTTTCTTCCTCATTATACATTTTACATTATTATTTTTTTTATAGGAATTTTAAAGAAATCAAAAATTACAGTTACATTATAATAATTTTAAATTAAAGGTAGAATTTTATCTTCCATCTCAAAGTAAAAAAAACTGAGCAGACACCTATAAAACTAATAAACATTTAAAAAATTAAATTAATAAAACAAAATAAATCAAAAAAAAAAGAAACAAAATTTTAAATGTTAACTTTGAAAATATTTATTTAAGGTACCTTTTCTTTTTTAAAATGTTGACTCTTTTGGAATATATAAAGGAATCTAGACAGCAGAAACAGATACTTGGTACATTTGGTGGTTTTAATGTCTGTCAGAATATTTGTTTCAGTGTCATTTCACAGAGTTAACAAAATATTAAAATCATAATTTTTATAAATTTCCAAAAATTTTTAAATATTCTTTGTATTAATAAAAGTTAGAAAGAGATAGAAAATTAAAAGAAAAAACAAGTCTGAATGTAAAATCAAAAGTTTTAAAAGACGCGAATTTTTCAAAAGACAATAAAAACCGTTTAGCTGTGACTTCCAGCACAATTTTTAATTTTTCTTAATTTTATGTGGGAGAAGATATTGTGAAAAATCAAAATTTTAAGGAGATTCGATATTAAAGGTGTTTTAGAACTTAGAGATGTTTTAGAACAGGATTTTCAATTTTTAATCTTCCAAATCCTTCTTAAACATTGGGTGGTACAAAACTTTTTCTGACTAAATTCTGAAAGATTTTTCTTTTCTCAAAATTTCTAGGTTCTACATAAAAGGATTGCGGAGATAGAATAGAAGCAAAATGGTGGAAAATTTTGTTTCAATATAACGATAAATTTAAATAGTATTCGTTTATATAACTAAAAATAAAGGTGCTGTTGTTTGACATCTCTAGATTGTAAAAATATTAATTGGAATCTTAGATATAAATAATTGCAAATGGGGCGTTTCCAAACTCTGAGCGTCTGAATCTCCGTAATGGTAGTACCAACCATTACGGAGATTCAGACGCTCATAAAAAAGGTATATTTCAACCTTAATTTTTTAAGAGATCATGGTTAAAATTTCATTATGTTTTTTTAAACGGTGTAGATAGTTTTACAAACAGACAAGCCAATAGAGGGGCAGAAAGGAACTAATGAACAATTTTTTCAAATTTTTTTAAAAATATGCTATAATGAAAAAGCAATAATACTTCAAACTTTGTTTTTGTTTTTGTTTTCTTTGTTGCCTTTTTTAATAAGTAAATTTTATGCAAGAACATGTTTAGTTTAATTTTTATCACACCTTACCCAACACAAAATAACTTCCTTTAACTACCTCTTCTTGTGTGTGCTTTTGTAATTAACGAATAAAAGATATTAAAAATCTGTTTCATCATATTTCAAAAATAAAATTTACTTTTACAAAAATTTACCTGGAAAAAGCTTTACTAGAATATTGAACCCGAAAAAGGATAGAGTGTACAAATAACATAAAATTCTTTAAAAAAATAGAAAATAAAGGAAAATTTTCAATGAATTATTAAAAAATTGTTCAACTCTTGGGAATATAATTATGTTACCTGTAAGTATGCAATGTTCGTAATTCAAATTGTTGATTGTTGACATACATACTGACATATTGTTGACACATCAAAGTCTTTGAAATATGTAATAAACTTGTGATAAAGCTGGTTTCGAGTGCATATTTGTTGAAATCCTTTTCATTTGTAATGAAAAAAGTAGATACCTAAGATTTTAAGAAGAGGGAATCTTACACATTTATTTTCTTTGGTCCTATGATTTTATCTTACCACAAAAAATTTTTGCCATAATTTCAATTCTTCTTTAGAATTTTGATTTAAAAATTTTCTCTAGATCACCGCAAAATATTTTTGTTTCCTATTTTTGATTCTCTGCCCCATGTTTTAAAATTTACCTTATTTACAACCAATGTTTTGCTTTAAAATGTTTAAGAGTAGGTATGTATGACAAATAAATTCTTAAATAATAGATGGCATTCTAAAAATTTTCTATAAAATCTGATTTCTATATTCTTTAATATTAAATAATTATATATTTGAGAGCTAATATTTTGTTTTCTTTTGAAATGTACAAAATTTTAGTTATGAAAATATTATGAAATTTTTTGTAACATTATGTGGACATTTTGACCGCAAAAGAGGTTGCTTTGTTTTTGTTTTCAAAGAACATAAAAAGGATTATAAATGATAATGAATGGTAATATACTTTAATAGGGACAATTTCCTTTTAGTATAAATATAAATTGGTTTCTTTTTCTTTTTTTTTTTTTGTAGTTTGTGGTAATTTTCAGTATAAAAACAATAATTTTTCTTTAATACAAAAATGATCAGGGACACTCTCGACATCTTAAAAAAAATCTTGAAAACCGCAACTTTTTATATAAAAATATTGGAAAAAAATTATAGAAAAATCTTCAAACAAATTAAACAAAACTCAGATTAAAGTTTATCCTCACAATATTACAAAATAGTTTTAAAAAAGTTTATAACCCTGATTTTGTGTAAAAATCACTCCTAATTCAGATATTCTCCTATACATATATACGATTCTAAAAAATGCGTATATAGTCCTGATTTTGTAATCAACTCTAAAACCTCACTTAATTATTTTTTTTTCTTGTATATTTCAAAACAAAAGCATTTAAAATAATGACTGTTGGTACCCTTGAATTCCGGTTAAACAAAATATTGAAATCCTTATTCATGTAAAAAAGAACAGTGCTAATATAACAAACATCTTTTAAGAGTATTTGTTTTCAACATAAAGTTCTAAATTTTTTTTTTTCAAGATAATGTCGTCATTTCAAATTACCATTAAGAATGAAATTGTGTTTTATTCAAAATGCAAAATTTACTGTACACAAAATTAAATATTTAAAATTTTTCAAGTTACCATGGTCTCATAGTTTTTGTTTTTTTAGACTTCAGATTTCAATTGAGTGTGAAGAGTTGCAACAACTATGGCAGTTTAAATGAGTTCGAAATATTCATTTAAATAAAATTTTTTTGTTTTATTTTCTTCGGATTTTTAAGTTCTGTTCAAAAAATAATTTGAGGCTGCTGTTGACCAATTGACAGGACACTTAAGAAATTTTATATGAAGTTATCAAAAAAAAAAATTCTTGAAGAAGATCTTCTTAATAGTTAGCAAAAAGAATCCTCTCTTCCTTAAAAAAATTGATTTTACAGGTATAGAATGCGGAAGATGATAAAAAACGGTATTAAATAAATTTTCAGAATAAAATCATAATTTCGAATCTAAAGAACCCTTCTTGCTCTCCCTCCAAAGACAAATTTTCTTTTGCTAAGCTTAATGAATGCCTTCAGAAGGGAAGATCTTTTGAAAATATCATAAAATGAAACAGAAAAAATTGTTTAGTAATAAAATTTGGAATAAGAATAACATTAAACTATGTAAGTAAAACTTTGAATGTCAAATTGAATAAAAAAATAATTCATACCATTTAATGTTTAGTAATTATTATAAGGATTATCGTTATATTTTCCCACTTTAAGTGAATGAATAGAAATAATGTGACTATTACTTGACCAGTAATTAAATATAAAATTACCAAAATATACATGTGTATATACTGTGTATTATGTATGCGTATATATAATGTGTGTTTTTTTTTTAAATATTCTTAGATTATTTTTTGTTAATTAAGAAATGAAAATAAAATTTCATTATTATGTGGAAATAATTCATATTAAAGTAGGAAGGATATATTTTTATTTTGTTGGAGTTTAATATTTGAGTTTTCGTTTTTTTTTTTTTTTTTTGGTGCATTTCTCTGCCACATAAATGTAACAAGGATATTACACAGTCTTTCCTGTTCAGGCGTGACAGTACATGTCGTAAGGGGAAATTACTCTTAAGACGTGTGTGGGATTCTAACCCACACTGTTTCGGTGTTTACAGCGTATTTTATACGCTCTTATCCACTTCGCCATCGAGGCCCCGTTTTCTTTAAAGTATCCGAATTATTATTGTTTTTTGATATTTTAAATTGTTAGAGTGGGATTAAATCGTGCAGATGAAAGTTTACTCCATTCTTAAACTGCTGTATATCAATACAAAAATTAGGTGATGGTAATGTGGGCCATAATTTTGAGAAACGACCTAAGAATGAGTTCTTAAGCTAAGATATTTTATGATTCTTAATTGTAATAGATTCCATAATCTAATTATTCGAATGAGCTATTCTAGATCTGTCGCGTTAGATTGGCTGAACTTTAAACATGATACTTTCAATTTTACGAGAGGTGCCCTTACATCAAAAATACCTTCCCCTTACATTCCAGCGATTACTTAATGTCGTTCAGTCTTTTGTAATTTTAAAAGTGTTTTTTTTTGTATTTTGTCTGGACATCTAAAAGGTGTGCTGAGCACACGATATTATTTAAACGTTTTATACTTTTATATTAGAACATGTAAAATATTTTTCCTTCTGTTTAAAACTTTTTAATATTTCGCGGCATCTTTAGTAACCGCAAAGATATTTATTTACATCTTACAAAACTTTTCTTGTTTAATTACATGTTTAAGATTTTAAAGGATTTAAAGTTTTGAGCACTTAAATTGTAAAAAGGAGTATTTGAAAGAAGGAAACTTAAAAGAAGTCGACTAGAGGTAGAAGTTATTTTTGATAACTTGGTAACTCTAGATTAAGTATACTTGAAAGAAGTAGACTAAAAGCAGAAGTTATTTTTGATAACTAGGTAACTCTGGGTTTAAGAAGTATTAATGCTTACCTTGTTTATTCTTCTTCATTCTACTTTCGTTACTCTTTACCATTCTTATCCATTCTTTACAGAAATACAGTAATAATATGAATTTTTAGGTTTATGAGGTAGGTTTATGAGGTTTAATTTATTCTCTATTACTCTTAGTATAATAGATTATTCACAGTTTTATTCACAATATTACAAATATCTTTATATTTTTTTATTATGAATCTTACAAAAATTTCAGTTAAAAAAAAATATTTAATTTTAGTCCAAATTATTTTAAAATGATTGATACCTAGTATCATGTATGTTTTATTATTCAAGATATAAATGCCTAAAATTTTTAATAAATAATTTTCTTTAAAAAATAAAAATAAAATCTAGATCAATTTTATGCTTTAACGCAATTTACCAACATGATTATTTGATTTTATTCAATATTTTTTCAATTTTTCTGTTTTAATTAGTTCTTCTATAAAACCGTATAAAAATTAACTCATTAAGTTTTTATATTGTTTTTTATTAAACAAAAAAAAAAAAATTGTAAAACTTTAAGTTCCCACTATAATTTTTCCTCCTTTTTTTTTTTTTTTAAAGAAATGAATTCCTATAAACTTCAATTTAGGTAACTTATAATTAAGTTTTCTTTTTAACCATAAATGACTTCATTTTAAAAAGCATCCAACCAGGAAATTTCAATCATCTCATTTAATTACTCAAGTCTCGTATATCTTCTATTCTATATATACTTAATATAGATTTTATATAGTTAAGAAAAAAATAATTTGCACATAAATATACCAATATTTTAATATTAGAGTTAAACAAGTGTTTCTCAAATTGTTTAAAAGAGGTTCTGATAAGTGATAAGTTTTTTTTAAAAAAGACAATGGGAGTTTTAAAATTTTCGATTTAAAAAGCATTTATTTGCAATATATGATATAAAAAGCTTTAGAATTGAATATATATATATATATATATATATATATATATATATACATTATAGCTATTAATCTAAAATACAAATTGAAAATTTTTGACAGTTTTTCTTGTAGTTTGACAGTTATTGTGTTACCGTTTTTCTAAAATTATCTTATTAAGGCCAGTATATTCTTTATCAAAAGTATACATAAATTTAAAAAAACCAAAAAGAAGGATATTTAAGGATTTATTTTGCCATTGTATACAATATAAGAAATAATATTAACATTGAACAAGAAAGCAATTAAGAAAAATTTAATTCTAATTCAAAAATTATTTTTTTTGGAATCTGATCAAAGAAGAGTTACCTTTTTAAGGATGTATGTGCTTCTAACCGCTAACCGCGACGTATGTTACTTATTATCAAAAAAAGAACACTTTTAAATTTATTGATTTAAAAATTCAATAAAAGAATAATTAAAAAATTAAGAAATTAGTACTAAACAGTAATATTCAAAAACTTAAAAGTTTGGGTATGTATTCACTTTAACTATCTTAAGATGTTCAAAAAAACTTTAGAGAAATGAACATCCTTTTACCTAGGGGCCTCGGCGGCCTAGTGGGTAAGAATGTATAAAATACGCTGTAAACACCGAGGGAGTGTGAGTTTGAATCCCAAACACGTCGTAAGAGATATTCCCCCTTACGACATTTACAGTCACGCATGAACAGGAAAGACTGTGTAATTTCCTGTCTACATTTATTTGTCAGAGAAATGCATTAAAAAAATACTTGTACCTAAAAAAGAGCAATTTTTTAATTGTAAAAAACGAAAGATTTATATCATAGCTACTGCCTTACTTTATATAAAATTTTAAGTATACTTTAAGGATCAAACTTAACAAATTGAATAAAATTACACTTAATTAAAGATTTCTCAGATAACTTTAATTTTAGTATCACTGATTTTTTTTCTCTAATATTTAATAAAAATATTTTTCATCATCAAGTTTTTCTTAGAAAAAGAATAACAGAATAACAGAGAATGCATTCCGTACAAGAAAATACAATGAGAAAAACGAAAACAATATTAACTTTAAAAGAGAATTTTCTTAATTTATGCTTCTTCTATAACAGAATCAAATATAGGGAAGTCATCCAATCCACTTGTTTTTATAGAACAAAATTATGGTATATATTTAAATATACAACGATATGATGAAAAGAATTAGAATTCTTTATGAGAATTTTTAACATTTATTATAAAATTAACTAAAGAAAAAAATAAAAAAAGTTGAAAAACAATGTTGAATCCTTGTAATATTACATTTTATACAACAATAATAACAAAATACAGAAAAAAAGAAAGAAAGAAAAGAATGAATTAAGATGAAAAACTTTTCATTGGAATTCAGGTGGAATTCTATTATAATTTTGTTGATAGAGTAGAATTATTTTCAAGGTTCTGTGTTATTTTTAATAGTAATAATTTGTTACCTTGAAATTAAAAAAAAAAAAACAAAAAACAAAAAAGCATTGAACAAATATATAGAAAATATTTTGAAAATTGGTTTCTTTTCTTTTGTAAATTGCAAAAATGAAACAAAATTTTTCACTGAAAGAATTTTTTTTGTCTTAAGGACAATGCTCATTTTTTAAAAAGATTTAATTATAAATACATATATATATTTTTTAAAAAATAAATCGAAATTCTTGAGAATTTTCTACATCATCTCTGTTGTAAATTAACTTATCATAAAAGATCTGTCTGGATTTAAAAAAACAATAATCCAAATAAAAGTTTAAACATATATAAAAGTTTATCATATGAAAGAGAAAAACATGATTTAATAATAATTATAATTTTCATATTTTGTCATCGTATACTTTTTAACATATTTTCAAAAAAAAATTTAAAAAATATGCCTATTAGTTTCACTCTGTCCGTTTGTCTGGCTGGGTGTTTACAAAACATCTACGTCATTTAAATAAAGCAATGAAATTTTAACTATGGATAAGTATCGTAAAAAAAAAGGAATTTTGTTGAACAATTTTTTTCTGTCTCGCTATCCCTCCAAAGTTCAAGAAAACCGTATATTTAAATTGTTATGACACAAGTTCTATAAGATATATCTTAAATATAGAAACATCAAACGATAAACTCCATTTTTTAACCCCTTTTATTTTCAAAATTTTTAACCGCTTCTATTTTCCAAGGAGTTTTGAGTTAGAAACATTTGAGAGGAGTTCGATCTTTAAAAATAAGTATGAGTTATTTTAGGAAATATTTTTGCATTGTCCCCCGTTTAGGAGCTGTAAGGGGGAGGGGGCCAAATAATTCTCTATTTTTAAACACATTCAATTTGAACCCCTGTACAAATTTTTTAGAAGTTATATACAACAATTAAAGTTCGAAGATACAAAAATTAAAGCATATGACCTTTGTTGTTGTTGTATGTATCCTTGTCAAAAGTCACCACGTGTGAGTCCAGGTAAAACTTAACGGTAATAAATGTGGATTAAAAACCAATTTGATGATATTCTGTAGATTTTAAACTAGACCAGACCTTTAAACAGTTTCATATCATCTACAATTACATATTATAATTAAATATTTCAAAATAAACAAAATTAAAGGATTCTCTTTAAAATATACTTTATCGTTTTTTAGAACAAGTAGTTAATTGTAAAAAAAGATTTAGTCACATATATTCTATATATGATTTTGTATATATTTCAGTATTACATTTTTAGGATAATAAATGGTTATATTCAGTTTTAATATAACTATAATAAAAAAAAGGGATAGAAAATGTTTTTAAATTAAAATTTTTACAATGAAGTATAAATAAATAGTTTTTAAATATAGGTTTTCTATAAATTTTTAAAACATTACTTTATTTTTTTTCCTTCCTTCTTAGTTTTATGTATAACAACAATGCATAACATTTACAAAACGAGTGTTATCTATGATTAACTTATTTTAATTTCTTTATCGAAAATTAAAAAAAAACATCAAAATGTCCTTAATATTGCTTGGGATTTTTATCCCTAATCATAAAAAATCAATTCTCATTGAGCCAATGACTTTTGTTGTAGTAGTTGTTATTGTATTGAGCCAATGAATAAAAACAGTTTTTAAAATATGAGCAAAGCGGTAATTTGACTAAAATCAATGGTGAGAGTATATTTTTTCATTTGTGATTAGCTTTTTAACTTATGTAATTTAACCAACTAATTTTCATAAAGCCTAAAAGTATGCAAATTATTTTAAGATAAGCATTAATTGGATATTGTCACGAAATTTTTATTTATTCCTTACAAAGATACTTTAGATAAAAAAAATGTTTGGTGGTTAGGTAGAATATAGTATAATAATATACATATTAGGGTAGGAACTAGATTAGGGTAGGTTAGTTTTTTTAGGGTTAATTAGATTAAGTTTTAAGTTAAAATAAGGAAAAGATACTATAATAGTTTTTTAAATATTATTTTTTATCAATAATTGTGAATTAAGAATAATATATGTTAATAATCATCATAATAAAAAATATAAGAATAATATAAAATGAAAATCTGAAAACAAAAATTAGCAAACAAAAATACTAAATATTTTTACATGTTAATATTATATGAATGCCAAAATATCTATTTTATAAACTTTTTAGGGTAATAATGTAAGATCTTTAAATAATAAATAAAAGTTAAAAAAAAAAAAAAAAAAATGTTTATTTATATTTAAAAATATTAAAAAAACTTTTCCATCAATTTTTAACTTATTCCCCTTTACTATATTATTTTCAAGTAATCTGACAATAATTTAACTGTAAAACCATTATCCTTTTTGATTTTGTAAAATGTAATATAAAATTTTCTAACCTTACTGAATTCTGATATACTTTTAGTTTTAATGCACTTATATTTTATGTACATTTTAATTACTCTACATCTGTTTTACAGGTGAATATAAAGTCAATTTATAATAATATAGTAATAATAAAAGAAATTAATAAAATAAGTTTTTTTTTTTATTTTTTTTTCATAAATCTAAATGAATTCAGATGATGTTGAACTAATTGCTTAGTTTTTGTCTGTAAAAAAAAAAAAAAAAAACAGCTTTCTAACCAGATCTCAAGAACACCCACAAAAACCAAAATGAAAAGGTTTATTCCACCATTAACTTGAAAAGAATTGTTTTTTTTTTTTTTTCTGTTTCTGGTAAAAAAAAAAACCAAAAAAACTACAAGCAATTAACCTAAATTCTTCATTTATATAAATAAAGGATAATGCAAGGATATGCAAGTTGTATATTACGTATAAAAAAAAAAAAAAAAATAATAATAAGAGAATTAATGTTAAAGTTGATATTCATCCAGAAAAACCAAAGATTTTCTATTTAATTTACTGGTACCTTTAATTGCAATTTATAAATGAGAGAGAGAGAGAAAAAAAAAGAACAATGAAAAACCAAAAACTTTTTAAGTCTTTAGATGGTATTTAATAATCTTATGTGTTATGGTTAGAATTATATATGTAAATATGTGTATACATTTATATGGTGTTAAGGATTATAGAATTATATTTGTAAATAAAAATTTATTTAAGAGAGTCTTATAAAATATCAAATATTGGAAATGCTATTTAATTGAAATTATTGTAGGTTAGACTGCATAGACTGACTGTTAGACTGATATAAGGCTAACATAAAAATCAAAATAATTAATTAAATATCTACCTATAAGATATTTTTAGTTTACTATATACAATTAGAGATAGTAGCTAAAATCATTAAAATCTCAATTAATTTAAAGATAAAAAAAGCTTAAGATAATTAAATAAATATACAATTAAGGTTACATATACTTAAAAACTTCTAAATATAAATGAAATCCAAATTATTCTAATTTAATTCGGTCTTTTCTTAGAAAGTTATCAAAAGAATAGATGATATTATGATTAAAAAGAACTTGCGCAAGAATAAAAATAAATGTAAGATAATTTTTGATTTTGATTATAAGGGATTTTTATCTAAAGATATTACACTATTGTACTTATTTTATGACATAAATTCGAAATATTAAGAAGAATATTAAAAGTTATTAATTACTAATTTATGACTTAATAATTTATAGTTTTTTTTTGCATTGGACAGATTCAACTTTTATTTCAGATTTTTTACAGTTGTTTAAAATATAATATTTTATGATTTCTGGAACTAATTACTTTTGTTTTTTTTATTGTACCTTTATAAATCTATATAAACTATAATAATATGTTTTATCTCATTTATTATATTTTACATATATATCAGCATATATATGTAAGTTTGTGTAGTGGTGGCATATTTTAACTTATAATTAAATTTTCCATTTATTTAACTTATTTAATATACACACATATTCATTTACCCTAATTATATTTATTTTTTTCAATTCAGTTCTAATTTTTGCTTTTTTTATGGTGCTTATCATGTAAAAAATTATCATAGATTTTAATATTTTTTTTTTTTTATTTTAATTTTTATTCTTCATGTTTTCTCAATCCCGTTTTTTATATTTCTTGTATTTATTAAAATTTTATTATAAAAATGAGAACGCGATTTGGGAGAAAAAAATAATTTTTAAGAAAAGGAATATCAAGGATCATTTCGGTTACATATCATTTGGAATGAAGCATAAGAAAAAAAAAAAAACTTGATGACTTGAAAAAAAAAAATATGTATATATGTATATTTAACTGAACCAGTTTTTTGTTTTTTTTAGATTTTATACAAGTTTTTTTTTAGATAAAAAGTTTTTTTTTTTTTATTTTAATTTGTTCATGTTCTAAATTTTATAACGGTAAATTTCCATATAACATCATGCAAATTCTTATAATCTTTACAATTTTTTGAATGCAGTATTATACATATATTACAGTGAGTCTGTATATAGTATCTTATATTTGTATACTGTATGTGTATACAATATATAAAAATAGGTTTTTATGATTATAATTTGAATATTATCCTTTTTTATCCGTTTTTTTTTTTTTTTTAAATTTTATGTGATTTTTTAATTTCATTTCTCCGGTAAGTCCTTGTTAGTAAAAATAAAAAAAAAAAATTTTTCCAGAATATATTTCAAATCTCTAGATTTTAAGGAATTTGTAAAATAACACAAAGAACTTTTCTGCAAGTTTTGTATGTGTTACTTTTTTAGTATTCTTCAATATTTTGTTTTTTTTTTTAGAATTAATTTAAAACATCCTTAAAAAAATACTGTATATCTTTTTTAAAGATCTGACTGTTCTGAGGAGAAACTCAAAACATATTAAAATGAAACCAAAATTTTAACAATCAGGATTTTTAACAAAAAACAAAAAAAAAAGATGACGTGTTGGGTTATAAGGATCATTAGAGCACGGATATAAAAAAGAAATGAAAAAAAAATAAATATTGTTTATTTTTTATTATTATCATTTGGACAAAATGAAAAAAAAATGCATATGGTGAAGTAATGATTATATTTTTGAAAAGATTCAAAAAGAATAATTCGTTAAGACTTTTAAATTTTTTAAGTAAAAAAAAATGGAAATGTTTATTTATGGGAAAATATTTGAATGGCTGAAGAAAAAAGAAATACTGAAGTCAGTTAAGATGATTAAAAATGGATTTTAATTAATCTTACGTTAACTGATAAATGTTCAATTATTATTATTGTTTTGAGAAGTCCATGACAAGGTTTGAAAGATCACAATTATATTTGCAAAACCAATATGTGTCAGGAATTTTTAATCTGTATTACATTTTTTGTTTAAAACATAAATTTAGTCGATCATTTTGAATCAGTCAGAAATTGAACAAATTTATCTTTTTTTATTGATGAAGGCTGAGCTAGTGTATTAGTAATCACTTAACTTTAGGTCCGTAGTGCACCTCAAAACGTCGAAGAACCTATCTAAAAAAAAGTTGGTGTTATTATTAAGTTTTCCTAGATTTATACTTCGATTCTACCAAACTACTGAAATATTTGTCCTTTTATCTCGACATACTGACATAGGTGAAAAAAAGAGTGTTTTACGATCACTATAGCGTTAATTTCTCTGCAAAATCTACTGTTAAGATTCACATACATATACCTAATCTTCTAGCATGCCTACCGATAAGACAATGGCCCGCTTTAACACCAATGAAATATCTTATTTCAACTCAACAGAGAAAGAGAGAGAGAGAGAAATAGAAAGACTTTTAGAGCTACATTAGGAGCTTTGAAAACTCAAATCCGGCTATCATAATGCTCTGGCTGTCAGCAGACCAATACTCTTTTACCAATTCAAGAAAATTTTTCTTATTATTGAATTTGAGGATTTTTACAGATACATAAACAAATGGCCGCGTATTCTGAAGGCTTACATCATGCTCTGAAATTAAACAAAATACATGATTAGAAAAATGTTACCTAAAATATTTTTACACTGTTATTATATTAGAGAGGTAAATAAAACCATGTTTTATATTATTCTCTAAAACAAGATCGATTTTAACTTTTATGATTACGTAGGTGGTTTTAAATCCCAAATTATTAATTACTTTAGAGATTTTATTCTAACGAAAAAATTTTATTTTTAATATTAGAAGTAGAGAAATTTACTAAGTGAATAACGGTTCAAGTCGGAATATTTTATTTTATCTTTTGTTTTCTTGTTTTATCTCTTAACTTCGTATCCTTGTTGGTTATTATGAAACCTAAGATAAACAGGAAACATTTTTAGCTTTGTGATTTAATTAGAGTAAATTCACTCTTAATTTATAATTTTACTAAAGAATATGAAGCTAAATTGATCATCATCAATTATCCATAAACTATTAATGTAAATAATGATAAAATTTTAGTTTCTTTTAGCTAAAATACAAAAAAAAAAAACGCAATGAAAATAAAGCAAACTTCCTTTTTTTTGGACGGGCAAAAGGAAGCACACGCAGATATAGAAAATATATAAAAATGTAAACTAAGTCAAAATGTTGATAATGATTATTTTCCTGTATAATCTAACACAGTACTTACTATACTTACTGTTTACTAGGAAATCCAGTATTTTTTACTTTATATGAATTAAAAGGATTTTTTTCAGGATGAAATACATTTCTATTGAGGTTATGTTAATGTGAGAAGTTCTATATTTAATAAAAAAAGAAATATTATTTGAAACACTGTTTAAAATTAATGAAAAATTATTCTAAAAATAAAAAAAAATATATTCTATTTTAATGAATCGAGATGTCAAACGTAATTTTTAATTAAATAAAATTTTAATGCATTTAATATTAATTCTATAACATAATAGAAATTGGGTTAAAATGATATTCGTTAAGAATTCAAGATAAACTGATAAAATATTAAAGAATTTATAATACTGCTGCATAAATAATAGGAAAATTCTTAAAAAAAATATATTATATATCTAAAATAAGCATAATTAAAAGGTAATTTTAAAAATAATTAATTATTTATTGTACGTACTATGCTTTTTGTTTTCATAAAGAAGGTGGAAATCTTACAAAGATATCAAGAAGAACACCCTCTTGGTTGTGTCATCTTTAAGTCAATGTGAAACCGTCTATTTTGGTGTAAATGCACCTTTAGTTAATGTGAAACTCCTAATGGCTCACGCAGTGTATTGAATAGAGAGAAGGTAGAGATAGCAAACGATTGGACAAGGAAGCGGAAATTTTGAGATGGGAAGTGAAACTGTAAGGGGACAATGCTTGTCCTGATTTTACTTATACTGTGCTTTTTCTAGATTGTTATTAATTGTTGTGTAATTAAAATTTGTAATTGAAATTTAAAAAAATGTTTTCATTTTAAAGACAAATTTGATAAAACTTTTGCTATTTCTCTAATCTTTTAGAATAACTGCAGTCGATTTATCACCGAATTAAGGTAACATTATGTCTTGAAAATAAAATTTATACTCTTTTTTAAGAATTTTCATATGTAAAAGAAAACTAAAAGAGAAAAAAACATTTTATATATCTAATAATTTTATATTGGTAACTTCAGAATACTTTAACAACTGTAAAGGTTTCAACTTTTTTAATACAAAGACATAAAATTATATCTTTATAAAAAAGACATGCTGTTTTATATATTAAATACAAATAAAATTTCTTTTCTATTACTTTAAGAGATTTTAATTTGGAGATCTTTAAAGATACAACAGTACAGTATCTTCTCAATGTTTTCTTTTTCTTCAAAAAATTTTGAAATTTAAATGAATAATTAGTTTTACTCTGTCTGTCCGACATTATTTAATCCTTCTTTAATTTTTAAATCTTTCGTATCAGTCAAACAACCAAAAGTTAAAAAAAAAAAAATAATGTAAAAGAAAAAGTATTAGTTACCTCAGAAATAATATTTATTACCTTGTTTCATTATTATAATTGGTGTCTTTTGTGCCCAACACTGATTTCCAAATATAAGAAATGGATTTATTAATCTAAATTATTAATCTAAAACTAATAATGATCCAATAATATATTAATTTGAATAAATTAAAAGAATCGCATAACCATTTCATGTAAAATACCTTTAAACATTTAAAAAGTTGAATTTGTAACAAAAAAAAAACGCATTCTCATCCTTAATGTACAGCATAACTGCCTAGTATTCTAATAATTAAGTAACTCTATAAAAAACTCAACTTTATTTAGTACTTTTATTTAGTACAAAAGCGAATATTCTGATTTTTCTAGTTAAATGTATTTTCCTAGTTGAGTATTTTACAAAATTAAGAATTTTATAATGGTCTGCATAATCTTTTTAGTTTTTATTTAAAAAAAAAAAAAAAATTAGAACAGATAAAAAAACAGCGGATGCAAAAATATAAATGTGAAAAATACATAATATGAAGAGGACATTAAAATTAAAAATTCTAAGTTGTTTAGTACTCATTTCATTTAAGAATGAAAAACTTTGAAAATTAAACTAGGCATGCATGCATGTATGCAATTTTTGTGAATACTGTTTTCATTATAGCAAATTGTAATAATGAATAACGTACTATGATGTGATGTGATGCATAAGAATACAAATGCATATTATGTTGTTTTATTTCTTAAAGTTGGTTTTATAATTCTTACTGTTTCATTATTTCCAGTTTTTTATTAAAAAAAAAAAAAAACAAAAATCTGGTTAAATGATTTATGAAATTTATTATGACAATTCAAAAATAAAATATTGTATAAAATGCTTTAAAAAATTTAAGTTAAGAGGATTTTTCTCTTATTTTTGTTTAATAGACAATCTTTCATTTTTAAAAACTAGTACTAAATAAAATGAAATTTTTTTTTATTTAATAAAAAAACTCATTTAATAGTTTTTGTTATTAATTAAATTTGAAACGAATAAAAAAGATCTTAAAAATTGATTCTTTTTTTGCCTTTTAAATCTTCAAAACTTTTCAATGAAATGTTGATAAATACGGGAAAATATTGTTGACAAGATGATATACAAAGTTTTCCGAAGGTAATTGGATGCGTTGTTTTTGATTTTTTTTTTATTTAGGTCCGAGTTAAGACCGCCAATTATCTCGAAAACTATGGGAAATAAAACACCCGCCGCTTTCCTGCAGAAAAATTTTTTGTTCATTTTGAGCCCCTCAAATATATCTAATAAATATTCAACACCGAAAGGGAATCATACTGTATCAATAAGTTTTTAGAATAATAATTTATTCCTAAACATAAAATTAATTAGTCATTTTTATTAATGGTACTATTCCTCTTATTATTTTTAATGTCGCTAGCGTGTGCTTAATGTCTTATATTTTTAATATACTGTATCTGTTTTGGTTTTCTCAATACAAATTCTATAGATTTTTAAATTTTAAATTTTTTTTTTAGTATATCATATTTCTTTTTGTTATAAATAAATACAAAAAATAATTATGAAAAATTTAATACCAGTATTTTTTTATCGGACTTATTTCTTCGATTTAAATTATTTACAAGGATATATAAGAGTCAATATTTTCAATATTTTGTTTAAAGCAAATATAATTACAATTTTTTATGATTCTTTTGAGAGTCCCTCTTTAAAAATTATTATTAAACGATAATTTCATATGAATCTATAAAATTTAATATAACGAATATCGAAAATACAGAAAATATATTAATCGTGAATTTAATACACCGCTACACTATTGTGCCATCTTTTTTATTTATATTTAATTTCACTATTCGATTTGAATAGTGATATTACACCACTAATAAAGTATAAATGCATTCTAGATTTTGAAAGCTTTAAAGAAGAATAAAGACTGCATGATGAGCATATCCGTTGATATGACGTTTCCTAATATTTTTTGATTCTATATATAGAAATTTTTTGAAGTAATTTTGACATATAGATTCAATTATATTATTAAGGCGTTATAAGAAAAACTACGACCTTTTAATGGAGATCTATTGTGTTCTCCCAATTACTACGTGTTGTGATGTGTTTTGCCTCCTCTTATAATTCTTCTGTCAATCCTATTGTCTCTAAGAAATTAAAGATCTGTAGAGGGTTTATTGGTGGCAGTTCATCCTTGGTAAAGAAATATACTTCTAGATGCACATATCATGATCAGAGTAAAGCTCTGCAGTTTTTGAGCATGCGTTCAGGAGATTTTTTCTGCTTCTTTACAGAATCTACATATACCGCCATTTTCTATTTTGATTTTCATTAAGTACCCTTTGATTTTGACATAACGTTAATTTTTAAGTAATTTTGAAACAATGTTATTTCAAAATTTTAATTGATTAAATTTTATTTCAGTAGTAATTGGTGCCTATATCAAAATATATCATATATTCATAAATTTTGAAAGGATTATACTAATTTTAGTATCTATTATTTTTATATGTTAGTCTAAAAGTATGAAATTCTATAAAAAAGTAGGAGATTATATTTTTTTAACATTAATAAAATCTCCTTCTACAAAAATAAAGAAATTCTAATCTGGATTATGTTAAAGTAAAAACTGTTAGTCTGTTATAACATTGTAATTACAATGTCTGTTATAAAACCTTATATATTAAAAGTGATTGACAGACGTTCAATAATTATAATAAAAGTAGTTAAAAATTGTCGGTTGTAATATACATTTATATAAATTATAGATAGGTATAAACATATTTTGTATATTAAAATAAATGAAATAATTTCCCTAAGGTATTTATTTTATTTTATTTTTTTTTTGATTTTTTTAATATAATAAAAAATAATGTCTGCTCATTTAATATCTTTCTGTTTATTTATAAATATTTTATAAAAATTAAAACCGCAACAATTAAAAATTATTTTTATTTTCACTGTATGTTTTATTTTCTATATATGTGTATATAGAATGTTTACATAACAATTTATAGTTTATTTATGTATAATTTTTAATTTAAATTTTATATAAAATAATTTCAAAATAAATCATAAAAAATTAATACATATGTTGCAATTCAATTTATAATGGTTATTTTTAAAGGTTTCCATTAGCAGTATGTCGCAATGAAAATGCCATCTTCAACTGCAAAAACAAAAAATACTGTATAGGTTTTTCCATAAATGAGTCTTTCTAAATTGTAAATATTTAAGATATTTCTAGTCTTATTTACTAACTACTTTTATTTAATTAGAGATTATTTTAAAGATTAATTCATTAAACAGCCTTCGCATATGCAATTTTATAGTAATATAGATTTTAATATTTTTGAATGTCATTTTTGTGTTGGAATTTGGAAATCTGGACATAAAACAATTTTTTTTTAGATATTGGTATATATATATATATATAGACATATTTATAAAGAAAATATTATAATTATAATACATATATGTATAGGATTTTCGTAATAACTTATTTATATAGTTATTTTTCTGTATGTAATGCAATTGGGGGCTTCGATAGCCTAGTGGGTAGGGGTGTGGCGTATTAACCGAAGGAGTGTGGATTCGATCCCTGCACAGATCGTGAGTGTTTTTTCTTTATATACCCCCCTTACGGCCAAATATAATGTAAATATATAGTATATAATATAAACAAAATAAATAATATTAGTATATAATTTAATAATAATATAAAAACCTATAATGGCCTTAGTAGCCGATGGTTCAATAATATTACATTACATTTATGTATGTAATATTAATATAAATAAATAAAAGTAAAGCAATTGTAGTGTTGCTATTTAGCTATTAATTATTTATTTGTGAAATTAATTAGAGACACAAACCATATCGAGTTTGACGTTTGAATATTCTACTTTATTATTGTGAATGATTTTATGATTGAATGTGAATGATTTGTGAATGATAACGACTAAAATCTTAAAAATCTATAAATAAATATATACTTTAATTATTCAGAAAAAAATAATAAAAAAGTACTTTCAGATTTTTTAAAAATTTGGAATAAAAGTCATAATGAACAAAAACAAAAACAGTAGGATTTCATTTACTTCTGTCATTTATGACAAATTACATGGCTAGTATTTTAATATAATATTTTACTGACCTATAGTTATCATAATATACAAAATTATTACCAACTATTTAATTTATAATATTTATTAAAAGACTTTTAAAATTAAAAAATTAAATTTTAAATAACGATAATAATTGTATTGACATAAAACTTAACTTTTTATTGAAACGAATTATTTATAATTGCAATATAGTATAGTAAAATATGAATATAGTATTGTTTTTTAAGAGAAAACTGTTATTCAACGGTTATTGCCTTTATATTTAATTAATTATATTATAAAGTTATTTAATTTTTAAAATAAATTTGATTGCATTGCGTAACTATTTAATTTTTTTTTATAATTTCTTTAAAATTATTGCTTATTTAATTTTTCTTTGTATGTATTTTGGAACATTAAATTTGCTTATTAGTTTAACTTTGTCCAGCTTTTCGTTTATGTGTTTACAAAACCTTTAGACTGTTTAAGATAGAAACAATAAAATTTTAACCATGGTCTTGATATTCTTCGAAAAAATTGATATTCTAGAAGAACTTTTTATGTAATGCGAACCCATTACGGATTTAGCTATCGTCAAAGTTTGAAAAGTCTTATTTTAAAATGTGTATATCCTAGGTGCTGCTCCAAATATAACTGCGGTTTTGTTATACCGTAAAATCTTTGTTTTATATGATTTTTACATTAGTGTAAAGGAATTTGTTATATTAGACCACTATGTATTTTAAGAGATTTTTTAAAAATTTAAATGACTTTTGATTACAATTAACTTTTAATTGTAAAAAAGATATTAAAATCAATAAGAATTTTTATAATAATATCAATGCATAAAATGGAAACATACTACGAAGCCTATGATATAAATCTACGCATGATACTTATTATCAATTTTTATCAATCTTTTCTAATTAATTAAACTGAAAGGTACTTATAACATTATTTTAAATCGACTTTAAAACTGATTTTTCCGCCTATTTCTGCGACTTTATGCTTTTCCTGGTGGGTTGGTTGTTTTGTTTACACTTTACAGGATTGCTCTCTAGAGTTTTTCCAAAGAAATCATAAGTGAATAAATGATGTTAATTAATGCTTTTGATACCAATACGATTGATACCTTTCCTGTTCAGGCGTGGCTGTAAATGTCGTAAGGGGAAATAACTTTTACGATGTGTGTGGGATTCGATCCAACACTCCCTCGGTGTTTCATACGCTCTTACCCGCTAGACCATCGAGGCCCTTAGGTTTTAATACTCTCTTTATTAGTTTTTGAATAGGAGACAAAAACTCGTTCCCATTATTTTAAATGCCAAAACTTAAGAAATCTATAACAATAGTACTGCCTTTAATCAATGCTATCAAATAATGATTTATGCTAAAGAAATTTCAGTTTTAAATTAAATTAAATTTTTTTTAAATTATTTTGATTTTGATTATTATTTTAAATTAAATATTATAAACATACGAATATTGTTTTTTAAATCAATAAGTTAAGAAATTCTTAAAAAAAAAATTCTTCTAATAAAAAAACAAAAGATAATATTTTTATAAAAAATGTACTTTGTATGATAATGAAAAAAAAGCAAGAAGATTTGTATCTATTTTTATTTAATTTTATAAAAACAAAAATGTAAAATCTTAACTAAAAAAAAAATTCTCAAAATATCCTTGTAATTTATCCTTTTATTCTGTTTCCTTACTTATCTTTAATAAACAATTTAAAATTGAAAATATATTTATTCATTTTTTCATCTCCGTTCCGTTTTGAGATATCCTTTAAAGGACTTTTTATTTTTTTTTTTTATATTCATAATTTTTAATCAGGTAAAATAAAAGTACTTAAATATTTAGAGACTAGATACTGTCTATAAGAGTATATATATGATAACATTTTTTTAGAGTTTACTTTCTTTTAATAAAGTATAACTCTTTCACAAAATAAGTAACTATTTGTTTTTTTTAGTTTGATTTAAAAGATTATCTTAAGATTTTCAAAAACTTTTTTTTTTTTGGTAAAAGAAATAAAAAATGGTTTCTTTTATGATTTTTGTTTTATATTAGCTGGTCTTTTAGAAATTTTTGGTAATATTAAGGTTAACGTTCTCTATATTCTTTGATAGAAATTATTCGAAATTGGACAAATATAAACCTAAAAGTTGATGGCATAATATAGTATAGCTGGATTTAAGGTTAAAAAAATACAAGCGAATACTTTTTTTTCCTATACACCTAAAATAAGATGAATGGTTGGTGTTATTACGGACCATTATCTGATCAATAGACATGCTAAAAAATTGTGTATGCATGACGATCTACTAAACTATAGGTTTTGCAGATGAATTAATGCTATAGAATTATAGCACATCTGTTTCGGTATTTCTAGAAAAAAAAAATGAAAATATTTCCGCAGTTCTTTTTTTTTCAAGATTAAGAGTGAACTCTTGAATTTATATTTAAATTTTTTTTGGTCAGATCAGTATTATGGTGGATCATGGTGTATCATAGTGGCATAAATCTAAAGAAACTTAAAATTAACTCTCTTTATATAGGTTTCTTTCTTGAGACTCCGACATGTGAAGGTTCATTACGGATTTCGAGTCTAGTGAATACTGATTCGTTAGTTTAGCTTTTATCAATAAAAAAAAACAAACAAAATAGTATTTAAAAGTATAGGCCAATAGACTTTAGCATCAAAATTTTTAATTTTTCTTAGAATCTTTAATGTAATGTAAGAATGTAAGAAAAAATTGTGAAAATTCAAGAAAGACTTTCAGTTTAGGGAAATCCTATATAATAACGAAACCACACGTAACCACATTTTACGACATGTAAAAATATAATATTGAAGCTTTCATTTTTATATTTTACGTTATAGGTTACAGTTGTTTAAAAATAACAAATATTCAATTTTTCACTCAATATCTTTTAAACAGGGATTAGTAAAAAAAATGTTTTGAGGTAATCTCTGCTAGTTATCTGACAATATTAAAATCCTAACTCGAAGCTTTCTAGATATACGTAGGAACCAAAATTTTTCAAAAACATAAAAAATGTTTAAAATAATATAAAAAATGTCCTATCTGCATTTAATATTTTTAGACGGAACAAATATTTATGAAAACTAGGTATATATGCATTTAAAAATAAGGCATTTTGCAATTTAAAGGAGCTGTACTTCTATACTGAGTGGGCCAACGTAAAAAAAATTCTTTTACAACAATAAGAATTTTTTTATGAAACCTTATCTATATTTAAAATTTCATTGCTCCATTTTAAAAAGTGTATAGTTTTCAAAGGTCAGGATCAAAAAATGTTTAGGTCCTGTGCTAAAAATATTTATATAGAATTTTAGAATATTTATGGTATGAATTTTTGTAACTTCTTAAAATTTACTTAACCAAAAAAAAAAACAAAAAGGTTAAATAAATTGCATTATGGAAAAAATCTTAAATATATGTACATTACATATGTATTAAAATATTACAAAGAAACAAAATGAAAAATTAAAAAGTCACATTGAGAATGAAAATAAAGTGAATTTGTAATGAAAATCTTTTATTTCTTTTTCCTTAACTAAAAAACAAAAAAAAAAAAAAATATTTATCTTGTGAAGAACAATTTTATTTTGCCATCAAGATAACCTCATCCAAAATAATATTTTCTATTAAAATATTTTTATTAAAAGATAAATACTTATATAATATGAAATAGTTTTAATATACATAATGTTTTTTGATTATATTAAATGATTTTATTATTGTGGTCGTGAAATTAAAATGTAGATTTTAAATTTAATTTAATAATGGTTTAAAGAAATCACAACTATCTGTACAGAAACTGATAAATACATTAAATTATGTAATTTTACTATCCTTTCGCAATAGTACAATATTACATTATTTATGACTTATATACGCGCCACTGTAACCGTTACTTTTAAACATAAGTTGATAGCACTGCTCTTTAATGTTCTGAAAGATACAATAAAATTTTGTTTCTATTCTAAAAAATAAAAATCGTATACAGTTTAAAGTAAGCAGTAGGGCTAACATTTAATATTTATTTTGTTTATTTTTTAGAATGTATCATGGGTTCTCAATCTCAATTAAATGGAGATAAAGCACATTGTTTTGGCTATAGAATAACGGTATAGGATTATGATAATTTTTTTTTTATAAATGTTTTTGAAGCTTAACCAGTCAGTTTTGGTAGAGATCTCAAGGTACATATACATTTTTACAGAACTACTAATTATACATGAAGTGCTTAGATTTTAATATATCCTCGAAATATTAACGATTATATTTTGCCCGAAATCATTGCTTTCAAGCTGAACTTTCTTTTGTACAACAAAATCTCAAAATAAAAAAAGTTCTTGGTTATAAAAAGTCATTTTATTTTTGACAGTTATCGTTGCATATTAAAGGGTAATGGGAATTTTTAACCTTATATCTTTTATTTTGATAAATATTTTGGATATATTTTTCAGTTTTATTGTTTTGTATTTTCTTTCTCTTTCAGAAGAGAAAAAAAAAACAATTTTAAAATTCTTTTTCTACCGACCAGACCATATCAAATAAAATAAAAGAGTTTAAACAATATTTTAGTAATATGTATGTATCTATGTATATACATTTTTTCACATTTTTATATGTATATGTATAATAGTTATATTAAATAAAATATTCAAGTATTTTTAAATAGAAAACAAGTAGTAAATTGTTTGCATATAGAAAAAGATGGAAGATAATACAGATTGTATGATTCTAAATATATTTTCTCGTAAATCTTAAATTTTTTTTGTTTTTTTTTTTTGGGAGTGGATAGAAGAAAGCATATTTCTTTTTCTGTTCTGTTTTTTTTTTTTTTGTGAAATAAAACTGTTATAATAGTAATATAGGTATAACTGTATACACCTACTTTAATACATTTTAGTTCTAAATAAATTGTAGACTTTAACAAAAAAATAAAAAAAATAACAAAAATTTAGATTGTCCATAATGACATCGCGTGCAGTGCAGTGAATCTTCTGCACACACTACATAGTCATTTGTTTATACGTGTACGTGTACGTGAATAAGAATTAGTGGTTAGTTTTAGTTTAAAAAAAAGGATACGCTTAATTGCTATAAAAAAAAAAATTTTCAAATCTGGTTATTGTTATCATTATTGTTATTTGGTTTTATTGCAGTAGTAATTTAAAGTCAGTTGTTTTTATTTCTCTTTTCATTTTTTTAATGAAGAGCTAAAGATAAATATGGAATGAGTTTTAGTAGATTTATGGAATTTTATAGATATGAAAAAGTGTGTATAAAGTTAAATTTACTGTCATATGGAAATGAACTTTTCATTAAAAGTAAAGTCAGAAGTTAATCTTAAAGCAAATTAATTTAAAAAGGAAATTTTAAAATCATCCGAAGAAACTAAGATTTTTTAAGACGCTTAGTTTAGGATTAAGAACTTTAGAGGAAGATTATAAAAAGTAGATTTAGAGGAACCTACATATGTAGTCAAGAAGTCAGTAAGTCGTCGTAAGTCGTGTAGTCAAGAAGTCATATGTAGTCAGTAAGTCGTCGGCTGTTTAATGGCAATGTCATGAGTTCAAACCGCGGTTTGATCATATTTTGATACTGGTATAATTTATATCATAATATAAAATAAATAAATAACGCATGCCTGTATAAAATAAAAGATGGTTCCTTTAAACAAATAAAAGATAATAGAGGTTCCTTTAAACCCTTTGAATTTTTGTAAATCCTTAAAAGATTTTAGTTATGAAAAAACTGCATATGTGTTTTTAACGATTAGTTTGCGTCAATTATAAAATTATTGAAAATTGGTTTGTGCCTCCAATTAATTTCATCACAATTTCCCAAAGAAGTAAATTCTAGAAAAATGATAGTACTCTGTAGTTATCCACAAGAATTTCTGAAGGAAGATGTATTATATATTATATAACAATATATATCTGTGTTCCATAATCTTGTACAACAGCTACAGTGGAATAATCAACAACATATTGAAAATAATGATTCAAGAAACTGAACCTTATTTTAATATGAATAATAAGGAACTTAATATATGTCCTACGTTTCTTACAGGTTTGAAAAGAAAATAATTATGGGAAACGTAATCTAATAATCTATCAGAAGGTTGCGTGTTCATATCACGTCGTGGTCACCATTTATTAAGTTCTTTCTAAACTGCTAAAATGCTATAATAAAAACAACTTATTCTTGATTTTTATAGTACATCGTAAAGAAAGTTTAGAAGAAGGTACCAGGTATCAGAGGCGACACATATTATGAGTATCAGATCGGGTGGTTACAATTACGTTCAGTTTCAATTAACGATTATAAATAAAATTTGTAATTTACTGAATAACTGATTCTTTGTCTTTTTCTAATATTGTTCTAACGTTGATTTGAAAATTGTCATGAAGTGGTTAAAAATCAAATATTGGCATTGAATTTTTCAACAGTATAGTCTAATATTTAAACAAAAGGAATGCCATTATTTTTTTACCTAATAATTTTTGATATTACACGGTAATTCTAATTGTGATATTATTCTTATCCTGTTTAGATTTTCCAAAAAAAAACGAATAAAAATTGAATACATATATATAGATAAAAGAAAGGGTTAAACTTTTTGGCTCTAAGGCGAATTTAGGTTGGTTTATTTTTTAAAAAGAAAAATATAAAAAATAAAAAAAAAAACTTTAAACAAATATTTTTTTTTATAAAATATTATTTAATAAAACCATAAATTTTAATATTAAATTAAAATTTCATTGTTTTATGGGTATCCAAAAAAAAATATATGCATTTTTATTATAGCTAGTCTGAAAATTTTTTTTTTCAATAAAACGTGATACAAATTGTGATTTAAGTTATCGCAAATCTATAATATAATACACAAGATGTTGGCGAGACCTTGCCAACATGTAAAAAAAAATATTTTATATCTATAATAAAACACTCACACTGAATGTAAACTAAACTGGCAATGATGATATTTCTGTATATCTAAATATAATAAAAGACAAGTTGCTGCTGCTGAGTAGCGTACCCTCCTGTTATGTTAAATGTTAATTTAACAAATGTTATACTATGAAAAGAAAGAAACGTACATCTGATATTTACCCATATAAAAGATAGAAAACAATAAATATTATAATGTTATGCTATGAAATGAAAGAAAAAACAAGGCAGTGTATAAATCAAAGTTTTTAGAGGGTCGTATTTTTAAGTAGAACATTATAAAATTGCAATAATATTTTTATTTAAATTTTGCTAAGTAACATTTTCTTAATTTTTTAAAAATTTTGCCATAATATAGTACAATTTTAGAATCAGAAGTTTAGCCCATAATATAGATATATGAATAAAAATATGGGTATACATATATTAGATTTATTATAGATTTATTAATTTTTATATAGGCAACAGTTATTTATATGAATGAATGGACGGTAAACATAAACGAACAAAAAAAAAATTCAGAATGTTCTATAGGTTATAATTTATATTTTTTAAATAGACTGATGTATAAATTTAATATTTAAAAAAAATAAAAGAAATACTTAGCGTACGTAAATAACAGAAAACAAAAAAAAATAAATGTAATACTGCGAAGAAAAATAAAAACGAATAGAAAAAAAAGAGAACAAAAAATGTTACTTTGACTGTTTTTAAATATTTTTAAAGAAAAAAAGAACTATTAAAATGTTATGTTTTTAAATGAAAAAACATACCTCTGATATTTACGTACATAACAGATAGAAAAAGAAATATTAAATGCTATGCTATGAAAAGAAAGAAACGTACATCTGATATTTAGGTACATAACAGATAGAAAAAAAGAATTAAAATGTTATGCTATAAAAAGAATGAAAAAATAAGACAGTGCATAAATCAAAGTTTTTAAAGAGTTGCATTTTTAAGTAGAAATTATAAAAAAATAAAGCGGTGCGTAAAACCAAAGCTTTTAAAGGAGCGCAATTTAAATTATAAAATCACAATTTTCAATTAAATTTTGAATGTGTAACATTTTCTTAATTTTATGCTTCTTTTATGATTTTTATTTTCTAAAACTTCAACATTATATGCACAGCCAATTTTTATTGTTTTAGATAAAAGGTGCGTAAAACTTACGGTGTGAAGATTTTGTAGAGAAAGCGATAGATAAAGAGACAGAATATTATTACGGATAGAGTAAAAATTTGTTTGAAAAATATAACAAAGAAAGTTTTGAAGCATTTGCTATGGCAACCATAGAAAAATATAACAAGTGTACTATATATTATAATTAGGCAAATGCATCAGATCAGTGTAGTTTAGTTTCAAAATTATAAAGTTTGATACTGTATTTTTTCGAAGCGAAAATTTTTGATACTATTGGCAAAAATTTATTTACCATTGGTTTTTAATCCAACCTTTGGTTTTTTAATCCAAAGCTTGACAAAGAAATTTACAAGAGATGAGATTTATTAAATAATCATTTTTATTACATTTTTGAAAGAAACTACTTCACAGCATCATTGAAGTTTTTCATTATTTAAAACACTTTAGCAATAAATTTTACATTTATCAATATCTAAATATAATACATATAAGTATTTGAATAAATTTACTAAAATTAAATTGTTCATAAAACTGAGGAAACTTTCACAAAAGCTTTATTTTTCTACTTATACCCGTCGTATGACGGGCTTTTTTACTATTTATTTAATAATTTAAAGTTTTATTACCAGAGATACGAATCTTTAACTCAAAGTATTATCAAGAGACGCAAACCGTTAATTAAAAATATAAATAAATTTAGTAAATATTATTACCAGAGACTAAATTTTCCACTAGAATTATTGTCGGAGACACAAACCGTTCATTAAAAGTGAGTACAGTCAAAAAAGGAAAAGTACATACATACTTAAAAAACACATTTTCAATCAAAATAAATTCAGCAAATTTTTAATTTTTAAATTTGACCGCTACGTCCATTATGAACTGGTCGCAGCGGTAAATTAAAAATAAATTATTAATCTTCTGTTGGCGTTTTCAATCTTTGTTTTGGAAAAAAAAAATAAAAATAGGTACTCTTAATAAAATTAAAGCGCCTGAAAGTGAAAAAGTGAGAGTGAGCAAAGTTTATAGTAAACCTCATATTTATTAGAAAAAAATAATAGGCCGATTTTATTCTTGATTTTGTTTTCATTAGTATAAAAGCTGGTGCTTCGTAACAGACTTTAAAATAGTTTTGTTTATTTAGGTTGAAATTTAGATTTTTAAGCTAAATTTTCGGTAGAACTGGTATAACATAAAATATTCGAAATTTTTTTATTAATATAAAATTAGGCAGACTTAAATAATTATATTTCATAACAGAAGTCAGAAACTTACTAAATATTATAGAAACGGATATTTTTCTTAAAAAAAAGAGAAAAAATAACATAGGAAATATCATTTTAGATGCCTTCTCTCAAAATAGATTCATAATTTTGTACTAATTTATTATTAGACCATTAAATTAAAAAGCTGTCGAAAACGACCCACACAAAAAAAAAGGCCCCGAAAATTTATGAAATTACATTATCAGAGACATGAATCTTTTATTAAATATACTAAAGACCTCTTCCAAAGTACATTTAAATAAAATAAATTCAGCAAATTTTTTTCAAGCAAAAAAAAAAATAAACGAAAAAGACTTGAAAGTAGTTTTGGTAATTAAAGTAATTCGCGGCGAAAACAACTGTTTTTATCGACATAAAAATTTTTTTTTTAAACTAAAGAAAAATAGAGAGTCTGGTAAAATTTTAACAAACATTAAAATTATTTCGATTATTGGGATTATTTTAAATGTAACAAAAATAAAAATGTCGTAGCGGTTGGTGTTGGTTGGCTTTTCGCCGGTTTTTATTGTGCACTTTATACATGTGTTTCAAACAATTTTTGAGATATCGGCACGAACTTTTACCCTGAATGTGTTTTTAGCTTGGACCATTTTTTCTCAATGATTAAAAAACTGTCAAAAATTACCGCCACGAAAAAACGGCGTGAAAAAATTAATAAACTGTTCCTAAAATTTTTAATTTTATGTGTTCAGATTTGTTTTATGTTTTTTTCTATTACATCAAGTAAGTAAGTGATACCAAAGTTTTTTTAATGGTGCTGATGTAAAAATGAAATTTTTAGGTAGTTTATTAAGGGAGTCAGTATGATACCGCAAATGTTTTTGAATCTATAGAAATTGTGCAATTGCACAGGGGATTTTCTAGTATAAATATAAAAATGTTAAATGTTAAAACAATTTGAGTATAAATTAAAATTAATATTAAAGTGTTAGTATTTTAATTATTAAAAATATTTTTTTGTTTTAATGTGGTTTTAGATTCACGAAAGGGGAGAGTTTAAATTGTTTTTTTTTTTCTAAAGATCTTTACTATGTACTTAAGTGGATCTTGATGAACACTTTAAAAGATGTAATGTGTCATACCACAGTTGGGGTACCATAGTTTGAACATTGATTGGCGATGCCAGGATGTAGTCTGTTTATAAAGCTATTGAGAATTTTCGATCAATCAGATTTTAATTGCGAAAGAATTATACGATAGAAAGTGGATATTCGGTAGATTGGTTGATGATATAGACTGTGAAAAACTAAGTTTTCTTATAGTAATTTTATGTGCTGCCTAAAATTCCTTTTTAGTGAATTCGTTTTATAGCAATTTTGTATTGTTGATGTTTTTTTTATTGTCACAATTCGCTGATAATAGTTCAAACATTTTTTTAAAAAATTGTTTCCTATTTGTCTAATAATTCCTTTAAAATAGCAATAATATATCTGCCATTTTTAGTGTGGAAACCAGTTTTTCAGATGATTTAATTTTAAAATCAAATTGTTAAGATAAAGTAACAACGTCGTGGGCAGAACTATAACATTCCATATTAATTATATGGCATTAAACAACTTCCTTCATTTTAACGACAGACGCTGCGATAATCAGATTATAATCATAAAATTATATAAGAGAATGTAAAAGTTAATATTGTAATGTAAAAAGTTCAATGATTGATTTATTTCTTTTAAATGGCCATCGTGAAAAGGGATAAGGGGCTTCCTTCCTAAAGACGCTTCATTAATCTGTTAATAAGATGGTGAATATTCAGATAATAAATAAGAAATTTTTTGTATAAAATTGGATACTATTAAAAACAGTATTTAAAATTAAGTAGATTTTGAAAATTTTTAATTACAGTTTTAATTTAAATCGAAATTTTTATCATAATTTTTTTTTTTCTTGTAATTTATTTAGCTCTGTTGACAAATATATTGTATTGTTAAACGCAATGGTGATTTAAAATATTTTTAAAAGGAAACTTTTAATGAAAATGCATATTGCAGTTATTTTACTGTTTCAATAATTAAAGTTATATCCTTTTACAAAATATATACTATTATTTAAATAAAAATTTATAAATGATCAGAAATGTAGAACAAAAAATTTTATAAATGAAAATATTGTTTTAGCCTCCGAAAAATATGCAATATATATATATATTGATTTTAAAATATGTCACTAACAACTGATCGAGAGTAAATACTGATATTGCTTAATTTATTATGTAATATTAGTTATAAATAAATAAATAAATATTATTAAGGCATCACAATGGTTTATTGGTTAAGCACGTGGTTTATTAATCAAGGAAGTGCGGATTCAAAACCTGCATAGGTACGAAGTATTTTTAATTGTAAGGAAAATTATTGAATAAGTAGATTTTCTTAACAAACCCTCCTTGCTACTAAATATAGTGTAAATATATAATATCTTTATATATAACACATATAAACTAGATAATATGACTGTATTAATTAATTAATAGTATATAATTTGTGTTAATCTGTATTATTATCCTATGTGATTTGTAATATTAATATATATAAATAAATTATTATTGTTTAAAGTGTTATCTGTTTTATATTCTATTATTTTTTAATTCATTAAATCTTATGACTTATTTTGTAAAATTTTATGATTGTGCCTGAAGGTATTGAAATTATCTCATAAATTTTTTTTTTTGAAAATTATAATTGGTTTTAATGGTTCTAATGTATTCTTTATTTAATTTAAATAATTATTTATTTTCTTTGAATGACAAACTAAAGTCTAAGGAACAGATTGAACAGATTAAAATTAAAATTTATAGTTTAAAAAAAAGAAAAAGAAAAACAAAAAAAAAAAATAAAAGAAAATTATGCGTTTTTGCATCTATATATTTTAAGAATTTTTATCCTGACAAATGTACAGGACAATAAAAGTAGGATAATAAAATGTTTTATGGTTTTTTTTTTTTAAGAACAATTAAAACAGCAAATCAAAAATAATCTTTTTTAATTAAAATTTATTTTCATATGGGTACAATAATTCATGTCAAATATACCAGTGCTATAAAAAAAGGAATTAACGATACTGTCATCGTAATTAAATATGTTATTTGCACACCTCTTATCATTGGATGGAATTATCATTATTTATCAGTATCATTCATCACTTCTATCATATTATCAATATTATTATTATAGTTTCTATTATCATATACATATAATAAGTTGTTTTTGCTTTTTTTTTTTTGATAGGTACATTTAAAAAAACACAAAAAGTTATTTTTTAGCGAAACCAATTATACTTTACTTGTATTTGTAGATTTTATATGAATATTTTATGTCCTGCTAAAATTTATTGTTATACTTTATGTTTATATTATTTTTTTTCACGCTTTATGTCTGGCTTAATCCCTATCGTAGATTGAAACAACTATAAACATTTTATTATACAGTACAACATACGTATATTTATGAAAAAGATTTAATTGTAGGAATAAAAACAAAAATGAAAATTTTGCCAGTTTTAAAATTTTATGGGATTTATTTATGTTCTTATTTGTTTTTCTTTTCAATTATTTTGTGCAATACTAGGAAAAACTTTAAAATAGTCTAAGGATGAAATTTCATCTAAATGTATAAAATGCTTCTTAAGCCAACAAAAAAAAATGGTATAATATTTTATTTAATAATGATTAAATCAATGATTAAACAATTGAATCTTAAAAATTTTTGCGGCATTTCATAAACTATACATATTGCATCTATGTATAGTTAATGGATACGTATTAGAAATAATAGGCCCCTGTGTAACACGCTTCAAACATTGAACGCACCCATATTATATGTCATTTTGACAGTTGAAGGTTTGCTATTTATAAAAATGTAGTGGTATACATTACAATAACGTATTGAAATTATTGAATTATTTTATGAAAATGGTCGTTTTGTAAGAAATGTATTTCGCAAATTAGGGGATGTTTATGGTCGAAATAATCGTCCAACTGAGCAACAAATTGGTAATATTGTGCGGAAATTTCAAGAAACTGGTGCAGTACAAGATCGACGAAAACATCAGTATGCTCGTGCCAGTCGTTTACAAGAAAATATTGGTGCTGTGATTGATAGTGTTACAGCTGACCCCACCATGTCAATTTTCCGGCGTTCACAACAATTGGGACTTTCTGAGTCAACTGTATGGCGTATTATGCACAAAGATTTTGTGTTGAAGGCCTACAAAGTTCAATTGACACAAGAATTGTTGCCACAAGATCATTCCATGTGTCCGGACTTTGCCAATTGAATACTGGAACAAAACGACGATTTTTCAAAAAAAAATCTTCTTTTCGGACGAAACACATTTTCGGTGGCTACGTTAATAAACAAAAGTGCCGTATTTGGGGAGAAGAAAACCATCGCGTGATCCAAGAGAAGCCAACGCTGCACAAAGAATCACTGTTTGGTGTGCATTGTGGTCTGGTGATGTGATTGGTCCGTATTTTTTCGAAAATGATGCTGGAAGAGCTATAACCGTTAACGATACCAGATATCGCGACATGATCACAACTTTTTTATGGCTAAAATTGGAAAATATTGACTTAGACTTAGACCTTAGACTTCTTTCTCTAGGGCTATGTGAAAGAACTGGTCTACAAGAATAATCCTCGAAACGTTGAAGCATTGAAAACAGAAATTATTCGAGTTATTGGTGAGATAGAGCCGCAACTATGCCAGAATGTGACAGAAAATTTTGATAAAAGAATCAGGTACTATAGAGACGCAAGAGATGGTTACATGGGAGATATCGTTTTCAAATTATAAATCGCAAACATTGTACTTCAAAAATAAATAAAAACATTTCCATTCAAATTCTATGTCTTTTAATTATTTACTTTTATTTAAATAATTTATTACTTTCTTTTAATTATTTACAAAACTCAATTTGAAAGACCCTTTCTATGTATATAAAAAATATGTGCAACACGAAACATAAAATAATTTGCAAAATAAGGGTACCTTCACATGAGATGCACGCCAGTTACATAATATTATGTTGACATAATGTAGCATGAGATATGTGTTGCCATAATGTAGCATGATACATCATGTTGACACAACTTAATATAATGTTGCATGGTATTGTATTGGCATAATATTCACCTTTTTTTGTTTTAAACATTTTTATATTTTAACAATAACATTTTTATATTTTATATTTTAACAAAAAAATAAAACAACATTATTTTTTTGATGATCTTAGCACTAAGTTAATTTAAGCATATTAAATTAATATATAAGTACAACTTTGTCAAATAAAATTCAGTCTTAAGATCAAACTCAAACTTTAAAGTTGAGGAATAAAAAAATAAAATAATTTAAATATAAATTTAAATTCTTGTGTTTTAAAAACCCATAATTCGCCTCTGGATACAAGATTTTGATTTAGTGAAAATATATGTCATATTCATGCTCTGCTCGACATGCTCTCCCTTTCGCACATTTTAGAAGCAAAAATTTTTGCATCCACTGTAAGATACAAACAAGAAGCATATTATTTGAACGTCAAAACGTTTGTTTTAAAAATTGTTTTTTTTTTTTAAATTAAAAAATAAAGGAAAAAATGAACCTACTGCTCTAGCCCAACCAAATTTTGGAGAAGTTGTTATCATGCAATTTGACATCTTTTTACAAAAAATTGCAGATACCTAGCTTCAATAGACTCTGAGTTATTTTCATTTAAAAAGAGAAGTTGTATAGCAGCTATCCGAACTTGTTGCACCAGTACAACCAAATTTTACAGAAGTTGTTGCCATAAAAATTGATCATCATTTGTAATATTTCAGACGCTTAGCTTCATAAAGTTCAAAGAGGTGCAAGAAGCCTGAACCGTCTGCTCTAGACCAAACCAAATTTTACAAAAGTTTTTGGCATATAACTCTTCGCTAAATTTCAGATTCTTAGCGTCAATAGACACTGAGTTATTTTTATTTAAAAAGAGAAGTTGTATGGCAACTACCCGAATCTGTCGCAATGGAACAACCAAATTTTACAGATATTATTAGTCTGTAACTCGACACCATTTTGAAAAATGTCAGATATCTAGCTTCAATAGATATTTAGTTATTTCCATATAAAGAAAGAAGTTGTATGACAGCTGCTTGAACCTGGCGGCCGAAAATGCTGAATTTAAATAGCAAAACTAACAATTTTGCAAAAATGATCAAAACAAATTTCAGTCTTCTAGCTACTTTATTTTTTGAGTTATCGTGCGGACGGACGGACGTACATGGCTTAATCGACTTAGAATTCGAATCTGAACCGATTCATACCTTTGAAACTATATCTAGTTCGACTCCTTTAAGGTGTCACAAACGTAATGGCAAATTTATTATACCCATTACCCAATTTAACATAGTTCATACTGGTATAAAAAAAAAAAAAAATTAACCCGGCAAAATATGTCAAAATAAAAATTCGTCGTTTACGTGCAGCCTATGAACGAGCGGATACATGTTGAATGCAAAATATTCGTTAATATTTCCGAAGAAGTCTACACGAAGTCTAACCGAAATATATTTTGCATCCAGATGCATGCATCCCATGTGAACGTACCATAAATATAAATATTTTATTTAATAAAATTTATATTAACTTTTTAATTTCAATTCAAATGAATTTTGTTAATTGCTTTTTTTAAATATTTTTTTTTTAAATATCTAATTAAGTTATGATAAAAAAAAAGAAAATTTCATTTTAATAAATTATTTCATATAATATCAAGATATTATAAAGTTTTCACAAATTTTCTATTAAATTTTATATTATTTTCATTTTGATAAATTTATCTGAACACACCTGAGCATTAAAATTTTATTAAATTTTTATTTTTTTTTATTTTTTTAAATTCTAATTAAATTATCATGCAAATGATTCTTAAAATATTAAGATAATAAAAACAAAACTTTTTGAAAAAAAAAAAATATATGTATAGATATTTATCTAAATATTATTCTATATTTTTGTGATTTATAAAAGAAATTTCCTAAAATTTTCAGTTTTATGCTAATTTAATTCGAATGTGTCATAAATATGTCATAGAATGCAAATTTTTTTTTCGAAGTTTAATAGTTAGAATTCAAATATAGCGAAGATTTTTATATAAATGGATTTGTATCACAAGTATGTGTTAACTGGATTACACTTGCATTTAATTTTATTTTTCTGCCCTATCTATCATTTGACTGAAATTCATTTTCTTGTATAAACGTAGCCTAGATAAAACTTTTCATAAATTTACGGTTTAATTTAAATAATTAAATAAAGCAACTATAAAAAGAACATGTGATTTAGTCTTCAACAATTCCAAAGTATTAAAATTTGTTCTCGTAATATGAACATCTTTAATTCAACTCATAGTTATATATAAATATATATTTAAATTTATACAAATACCTATATAAATATTATTCTTGAAACAGGAAACATTTATTTTGTAACCAACTTTAAATCCCTCCTTATTCGGAATCTCACATATACGAATAAATTATGTACATATATGTATTTTGTAAAAAGCGAATAACGCTGATTTTATATCCAACTCTAAAACCCGCCCTTACTATTCTTTAGATGCATATTTCAACAACAAATCATTTCAAATATAATGACTTTCCATCCCCAAACTCCTGATAAACAAAATTATTAAAAGATTGATTTTGTACCCAAGTATGAAATCCCTTCTCACATATACATGTATATACTTATATAAAAATCCCTCCTCACATATATATGTATATATACTTATTATAAAAAAATCGTATAAATCTGATTTTTTATCCAACTATAAAATCTTTCTCAATTTTTTTTACATACATTTCAACAAAAAGAACTATTGTGAATCCAGTTTATGAGTTTCGTATTAGTGGCTTCCTGTGAGTTTCATAGCCGCTACTAATGTTAATACAACAGCAAAAAAAAATCACTATTAGTGAGCTTAATAACGATTTAGCAAAAATTAAAAAATAGGGTGAAGTTAACAGAGTTGTTTTGAACACCAAAAAAACGCAATGCTATTCCTAGCCTACTATTTCAGGGAGAAGTTTTGCAGCATTCAACAGATTTAAACATGCTGGATATCGAGTTAAACCAAAAATTGATTTGGTCAAATCACATTTTTGGTATAGCTAAAGATGCAGCTAAGTGTTTGGATTTTTGTATCGCTGTAAAACCTACTTCTCAGCATCTGATCTTCTCAAGATCTATAAAGCGTACATTAGGAGTATAATGTACACATTTGGGCTGCAGGCCCTCAAACAGCGCTGGGTTATCTAGATAATGTGCAAAAACAAAGTTATTCGTCTTAACACTACGCTGAGGAAGCACGTGCAGTTCGTCTTGGTGACTTTTGAGTTTTCCACCAACCCTCGTAAAAGAAAAAAAAAAATCAACGACCCGACCCGACCCGAGTGTAACTTCAACGCTCACTCCACTCAACCATCGCCGTACAGTTGGGTCACTGACCTTGCTTTATAGATATCTCGTAGGGATTAACACCTGTTCCAAAAAAATAAAACAGTTAATGCCTTCACTCAAAGTTTTCGAACGAGAAATAAGGAGTGCAACAGAAGCTCATCCCTACCATGTAGAGTTATCAAGATGGCGAAATACAGCTTATGGAAATTCGTGTGTTATGCGCACGTTGCGTTTGTGGAACCATATATGCCATCGCATGTGTTCCCTAAAGTTGGTAATTCATATGTGTACGATTTACTTAAGTTTAAGAACAACATTAACATCTTTCTTCAAAATATCCTTCCAAATTTCCCTACCTATCCCCCATAATCCCAAATTTCCCAATTCCAATTTGCGCAATTGTCCTTCCCACATCTCTAGAGGGGAAAACTATGCTGTACATTTGTATTAAAGGAATTCCATCCTATATTTTGGTTTTAAAAGGGGGGTGGTTTTGGTTGGTTAAACTCCAACACTGCTCTGAGAAACCACGTACAGTTCCTCTTGGTGACTTTCGAGTTTTTCATCAATCTTCGTAAAAACAAAAAAAAACCCCAATTGAAACAGGGTCAAACGATTATCCAGGCTACTTGAAAAAATTTAGTTAAATGACACTCCAGACAAATGAAATACGCACTTATAACACGCTCTCTAAATAAATTAGTCCTCATACGAAACTATTTTGTTTTTTTTTCTATTAACTAAAAACGAAATTAAGGAAAATTTAAATTCTTTTACTTTTGGAACAAAAAAACAGGTTTTTTTACTGATCAGTGAAATTTTACCTGGTACCGGGAGGAAAATTTTTAAACTAATATACTAAAAAGAATCATAATCATTTAAAATATTTGATGTTATCAAGCGTATCTGAATACTATAAAATTTTTTTTTATCGTACTATTGTGATGCTTAAAGGTTGTTTTTTTTGTTATTATAATAGTTATACAGAAAAAAACATTTCATTAATTTATCTATAAAATCATATGTGTAAAACTGTTTTTATATTAAAAAAAATAAAAAATCACATTATAAGATCCAAAAAAAAAAAAAAAAAAATGAATACTTCACATAATTACGTAACTTTTCAGAATTTTTCTCAATTCAAAATTTAATCTTATGTACTTACTTCCATATGATATCTTTTCCATTAAATATGTTATATATGTATATGTTATAAATTAATTCATCATAAAAATAAATTATTTTCGTCTTTTATTTTTATTTTATAATTTTTCAAACTCTATAAACAAAAAAACCCAGTTTTAATTTTTATACAATTTATTTCTGTAATATTTATAAAAAAAAAAAAATTAAAATTTTCAGGAAATTTTCTATTAGTATAATAAATGAATAAAACTTGCATATTATGAAAATAAAAAACAATAAAAAAAAAGGAAAAAAAAATATTTTGGAAAATTTCAAAGAAAATATACAAATATTTCATTGTTATAAATTTGTGAATTTAAAGAAATATTTTGTTCTCCTTTTGATTATACAATTTTACATTACAATACAAATACATATGAAGATACTCAGTCATTTATCTTTACATTTAAAACTAATGTTCGTTAGTTATGCTGGTATTTAAATTTCATCCTTCATATTGTTGGAAAATTCAAAAAATAACCAAAAAATAATCATATTAAAAAATATTGCCCAGCTATTTGAAAGAATCCTTAAGTAAGAAGGAAATAACTTCAGTGCATTAAAATTCTATTTTTTAATACTGTGAATTGTGAGTTATAAAGTATGAACTTAAATTTTTTCTGTTTTCATAACATATTTTTTCATTTTATATTTGTTTTCAACTTTATATTGTAAAAATATAAGTATTCATTTAATAATTGACATTTTTTGGCATCATCTAATTCTTTAGCTCTAATTATTAGAATAAAACTGTATAAAGATGTTTGAAAGATGAAAGATAATGAATATGTTGAATAAAAAGTTGATTCTTGGTTGGTTGATTGACCATTGTTAATCTCTTTAGTCATTGTGCATTAAACTGAGCCTGCAATTTTACGTAATGATTTGGCTCTAGATTGAGTTAAAAAAAAAGAAGAAAACAAAATAGAACTTCTTTTCTAGAAGAGCTTCTTTTCCAGAGAGGATTTTAAGAAGAGCACTATACGTTTCATTTGATGAAAAATTAATATATCTACCGTTATTATACTATCGAGAAAATTGTTTTATATGTTTACTTAATTCATTTGCTTAGTTAGCTGCATAATTTTATAATTTTCTATCTTTTTTTTTTATTTATTTTTTTTTGATTTAAACATACATAAAAATTTTATTATTTTTTGTTTCTCTCTTAATAAAATGATTGCATTTCATTTACTTTTTCATCCATCATCCGTTATTCGCATTTAATTCTCTTTTTTAAATTAAAAACAAAAATCCTTTAAGATTTTTTATAAAAAAAAAAAAACATTAGGAAGGAGAGGAAAGGAATTCAAAGAAAAAAAATGCATAAAAGGAATTTATCCATTAGAATGACGACATTTTGTTTAAAAATACCGTTAAAAAATAAAAAAAAACTCGATTTTATTTATTTTTTTTTTTTTTTCTTTTAAGGTTGAGAAATTTGGTATATTTTCATTAAGGTAAAAATATATTTCGCGCGAATTATTTCAATTTCAATGTGAAAAATTAAAGGGGGTGTATTCATAATGGGTTATGGGTTAAAAAAGTAAAAAATAGGGAAGGAAAATTTTGTTAAATTAGTTAAGTATTTTGATTTTTAAATTTGTTTATTTTAGTTAGTTAGTTTAATTTTGGTTGGTTTGGTTTTTTTTTGTTGTTGTTGGTTTTTTTCGGAAAAATAACAAAAATTGTTATAAATAAAAAATCTCGTTTTTAATACTATCTTTTATTAAATCTGAATGTAATTTTCAAAAAGTGTTACGGGATGGTTTAATATGAAAATTAATTAAATTTATGCCTAATGTACTAAAAGAATGAAAAAAGGCAAAAAAAAAAATATTTAATATATTTAAGACAAATTTAAAAGTAGTAGAAAATTCAAAAATGAAACATAAAATGATTGTTTGACCTTAGAAAATTTATGAATCAGTCCTTGTAATATCATACAAGAGTTCTTAAAAAAATTTTTAGCTAGTTTAAAACATATATTTTATTGAACCTATACAAGATAATATGTAGTAGAAGATTAATACCTTCCAAAATAATAATAAGGCTCTGATTAAGAGTACTGATAGAATTAATTCAAAAATCCAAACCGTTAACCAAAATATTTAACAGAAAGAGACCAATAAGACGATCTGTATTAAGTGGATCGATGATATAGAAGAAATCTTACCCATAACGAAGATACATAATTGAAAAGTAATATCGCAAGATCATAATTTATGAAGGTGTCTTTAGGAAAGATAGGAAAATATTAGAATTAGATGAAATGATGCCAAAAAATGCCAATTATTAAATGAATACTTATATTTTTACAATATAAAGTTGAAAACAAATATAAATAAAATGAAAAAATATTCAATGAAAACAGAAAAATTTAAGTTCATACTTTATAACTCACAATTCACAGTATTAAAAAGTCAAATTTTAATGCACTGAAGTAATTTCCTTTTTACTTAAGGATTCTTTCAAATAGCTGAGCAATATTTTTTAAAGTAATATTCTAAGACCGTAATTTATGAAGGTGTCTTTTAAGATAGTACATGAACGAACATTAAAGAAGAGAAAAAATATTAGCATTTTCATTTTTTCATTGTTATATGGTTTTAGAATTTAAAATTTAGTTTCATTTTATAGCTTTTTGTAGGATTTTTTATTAGTTTCATTTATATTCAAACTTTATTCACATATTATTCAAAGAATTGAAAATTACAAGACATACAATAACAAATTATTCGTGTGAAATTCCATAATTTAATTTAATATATTTTTTTAAACTAGCACTTTGTAATTTTGTTTTTTTTTTTTATTTTTAAAATTTGAATGATTCAAAATATGAATGATTATTTAATTAAAAAAATTTTAAAAAATATTGACAAATTTAGAATATACTTCTGATCCATTTTGATTCTGTTAATTTAATTAACACAATTAAAAGTTTTTGGTTTTTCTTGAAATTGAAAAAAAAAAATAAATAAATTTTTGTTGTTTTTAGCGATTTTTTTTGTGGAGAAAACCCATTTGATTTAATAGAAATTCACGTAATATTTTATACGTAATATAAAACGGTATAGATTTTATACAAAATATTACGTTTTTTCTTTATAAATTAAGTAAAAACTGATTATAACATTTCGGATAATGTATAAAAGAAGACGTTTATTCTGTAATAAAAACCAAAAATGTTAACTAATGACACATAAAGTGTAAAACATATGCATAGAAACTATTTTATATATATATATCTTTAAAAATCAATTTCATCATTTTCCGGATTGCTAATTATTTTCCTGAACAGCTGACTAAGTTATTTTGCATATGAAAGAAAATTATTACAATGAATATATATTCTATTCATTCCCATTGAAAAATATTATGACAAAATTACTTTTTTTTTTTGATTTGACACCTAATTTTATTTAAACATTTTCCTAACTGCAACTTAAAACAATTTAAGTTTTCAATGATACCTATAACTGCAGCCTTAAAACATTATAATCATCATAATAAAACTTAAGTACAGTACATTTAAAAAAGATTTCCAAAGAAACCTCATAGTCTTCAAATAGATAAGATGAAAGTAATACTTTATGAATTATTATGAAAAATTTCTGGACAATAAATAGGTCCAACAATACACTAATTGTATCTCTCCGTAAAAGAAGAAAAAGCAGATTTGGAATAATAAAAATTAACAAATAAATATTATAGGCTTGTTATAGGCTGTGAAGAGAAGAAAGAAGATGGCCTTGGGTTCAAACTTCAGTTAGATGACATACAAAAATAAGTATCAATTTTATATCGTAATAATGTTTATGTTATAATAATAATAATAATAGCTGCTACAGTGGAGCTCTCTTCATTTATTACCTCATCCAGGAAGGTGTTATATACTACAATATGTTATAAATGACGGATAGCCTTGATCCTGTAGAAAATAGTAATAACATTAATGATTAATACTAATACTAATAATAATACCATCTACAGTGGAGCCGCTTTCATAATTATTACCTCATACAGAAAGGTGTTATAAACTACTGATTATATAGACTACTATAGTCTTTGTTTTCTTCCGTTTACACTCTCCACTTCAAAATTTCTGCATCCCAGTTCCATCCTTTCCGATCTTTACTTCTTAGCCAATGTACTGTGTTACCATAGTTAGAGGTTTGATTCCATTATATTGGCTAAACGATTAAAGGAATTCACTCACTACACTACACTCTTGATTCTTGATGTCATTGAAAGATTCCCACCTCCATTAGGAAAAAGAAAAAAAGAAAAAAAATCTGGAGGATCAAACAGTTACTTGTTTCTTCTTTAATTTTTTGGTTTGGAAAAATGGATCAAATCACATTTTTTTAATAAATTTCATTGTCTCAAATTTTTCATTATTTAAATCTATAAGTATGCCTTATACTTGAAGAAAATTTTTTTAGCACATTTCCAAAAAAATTTTGAAAAAATGTCGTTATTAGCTTCACTCTGTCCGTCTCTTTACAAAACTTCTACATCGTTAAAGGTAGAAAAAAAATTTTAACCATGGGTAGGTCTCATAAAAACATTAATTTTGTGGAACAACTTGTGGAACAACTCATGTAGCCACATCCATTACAGAGCTATAGCCCCTCAAACCTTGAAAAAGCCCTACTTTTAAATGCGTATATCTCATGTTCTGTTTAACATTTTTTCAATCTGAAAACGTCATTCCACAGGTGCTTTTTTAACTTTGTAAATTAATATCAAAATTATATAATTCTTTTAAATTTAGTATTTAAATTTACCGTTATGTGAAAACCACATTTTGCATGAAATTTCTTTTTTCATAACTCCGGCACGCCTTTAGATAGGAACCTGAAATTTTGAGATTTGATTTTTGAGGCAACTGTACAAATTTTTCTTTGGCAAGACATAAAGATTAAAGCTCCAGTAATGTGTTTTTCCATGTGTTAACGGTTTTTCTTAGTTGTATAGGATTCCGGACTTACAGCCTTGCAAAATTCCAGAAAAGTCCTCTTTTCACATTTTTTGTTATTTACATGAAATTTTAAAATTTTTTTGCAAGTCACAATTCTAAACAGTTTGTATTGTCTTTTGTGCGCTTATAAAAACCGTTGGTTTACATTCTACCTTATTTTTATTTATATTTAACTATTTTAAATGAAATTTATTCATTTTTATTTAGAAATTCAGGTGCTTCAAATAGATTATACCTAACTAAATCTTTTATATCTTTTTCAAAACAAATATAACTAAGTTTAAATTCAATTTATATAATTATAAATGACATTAAAAATAATTTCATGATTATAAAAATATAATTTATAAACAATATGTTAGAAAAATATATTAAAAAAAACAAAAATGGTATTGAAATTGTATAAAAATAAATATTAAATTAAATTAATTTTTTAAGTGTTAAGAGATTTCTGCTTTATGTATAGGTTAATAAAATATGTTAAATTTTAAATTAATTCCTTTATTATTTATTAAAGAGGATAACTGTAGAAAATGAATTTCAACTATAGAAAATGTTTTAAAACTAAATTTCGTATAAAAATTTCTTTAAATCTTATTATACAGGTAGAAGAAAAATCTACTTAAAACAAGTAAATGTAACAGTAAGTCGATGCAACCGACATATTTATACCCTACACCTAAAAAATTCAAATTAAATTAAAAATCCATAAGTTATTTTAGTTAGGTATTTAATATAAGCTAAAAAAATAAATGCTTTTACAACCTTTGTACAAAATTTCAGGTTTCTATCTTTATTAATTTCGAAGATATGCTTCTTAGGTCTTGGGAAGTGTGTGAAGGCACCCCAACCCCAAACACCTCCCCAATTCATCCCAAATTTTAGAGACATTATCAGAACAGGGTCTCTCTTATATCAATACTCTTATATCAAAAATTAAGTTTTTATATTTATTAATTTCGAAGATATGCTTGTTCGATCTTGGGAGTTGTGTGGGAGATATCCGAACAACCATTCCAATTCATCTGAAATTTTAGGCAAAACAGGGATTCAGGAAACAACACCCTCGTATCAAATTTGCAGTTTCTATCTTTATTAATTTCGAATATATGCTTGTTCGGTTTTGGGAGTTGTGTGGGAGGTTTTAAGTACCTGAAAATTTTAAACATTAAAAGCTCATTAGGGATGCTTTAAGAAATAAAAAAAAATGTTTGTAGTTGAATAAAAAAAACTATTTTTCTTTTTTTGTTTTAATATTTTATTTATTTATTTCATTGATTACTTAAGGTAAGTTTTAAATAAAACTAAAACAATAATAATTCATAATACATATATACAAAAAAAAAATGCACGTGGCTGATGTTAATAATTATCAGCACTCTCATTCATATATATATTATAGAATTTAAGTTTAAGTTAATGCTTAATTGTAAAGTTATTATTTTGTGTACAAAGAATATGATTTTATTCTAAATTAATAAATAAGTTTCTATTTTTACTGAGAAAAAATTGAGTAGCAAAAAACACAGTTTTAATATCTTGTAAAAAATTTTATGATAAAACTTAAATTAAATTAAAAAAACAAAATTAAAGAAAAAAAAAAAAAAAATAATAATAATAATTTTTATTAAATATTATGTTTTTATCAAATTTAAATAGATTTCTATCTGTTATGTCCAGTGTGTTTAGGTTGTGCGGTAAAAATTTTAAATTAGCATGTCTTTTAAAGTGATAAATTATGGGAATGTAAGTTATTATTTTCAATATATTTATATTTATCTAAAAACACAAATCCTTCTGGTAGTATGAAGCCGTTTCTAATTGCGCTTTTAATGTACTCTTCGTTTTCGTGAAAAGGGTGGCTTATAAGAGAATTATTTTCTACTTGACTGCTACGTTGTATATGATTACATATTATTCGGATGATAAGATTGTCTACTCTAATAACGTTTGCGGTTTCATATACAATTTTATTTGAATAGTAATGTAGAAAATTTGTTGACGGTTTTCTAAAAAGATTGGTAAAAGCTCTTAGACACTTCCTTTCGAATAACCTAAGTTTTTCCATCAAGGAAACGCTTATGTTAAATCAGATGGGAGAACCATATACAAGGATTGGTCTTATGAGAGTTTTATAACACAAGATTTTTACTTTATTGTTTAAAGTTCATGAATGAAATGGTTTGTTGAGGCTACCAAATGCTAAAATAAACTATAAAATGATTTTTATTTTATAATAATAGTTTTTTTTTTTGTAAATAAATACTTTATTTAATATCCCGTCCTAGATCATTTTGTAAAATTGAAACCTTTTTTTATATGGACGCTATTATAAAGATTTTGGATTTTGCATGCCACAACTTCTGTAAAATTTGCTGGTACCAGAGCACCAAAACTATATTTGGTAATATAATAAAGTTTTGATTAATAAAAACACTCACTTATCAAGTACAATGATTATTTGATTAGTGATAAGTGGTTGTTAAAATAGAGCCCTGGTTTTCGAACTGATTCTTCTACCAATCGTCATTGCAATCAAATTAATGGCGAACAATGTAATTTATATATTAATAAAATAAACATATAACGAATATAAAAAAAACAAATATCAAATGGATACAAAAAAAATTTAACTTATACCTTTTACTCAATCATTTAATTAGTAATTCTACATGTGATAAAATCTATCTATTGTCACATGTAGTAAATGAAAAACTATATCCGAGAACAATCCGATTAATTCAAATAATAAGAATATATTCCTAAAATATTCCCAGTTCTCTTATTCATTATACATAGTACTACATTTTCTTGGCATATTTTTCTCTATTTTCAGGCTAACCATTGAACAATTAGCAATCAAAAAGATATATGGTAATATAAATAATTTTTTCCTTATTACATATTTCATAGTAAGAGTAATTTGTTAAGTTTTACAGTTTAAATACTATATATTTAAAAAAAACATACTTTTTCACTAATTTTCCTTAAAATTAAAAAACCTGCTATGTTGGCAATATTCTGACCCGCACTCTACCGTTTAATAAGCCACATGCTTAACCTCTCAACCATTGAAACCCTCAAAAAATATTATTTAATAAAATTATTTATTTATTTATTTATATTAATATTACAAATCACATAGGTTATTGCAATATTCCAAAAAATTCGGCTACTGAGGCCGGCCATACGCTATATTTGGTAACAAGGGGAATTTGATTTCTATTAATATAACTTGCTACATGTGCAGGATTTGAACCCGCCTCCCACAGTTAATAAGCCACGTGCTTGACTACTAGGCCACCGAGGCTCCAGGTCCTATTTATTTATTTATTTATATTAATATTACATACATAAATGTAATGCAATATTATTGAACCATCGGCTACTAAGGCCATTATAGGTTTTTATACTATTATTAAATTATATACTAATATTATTTATTTTGTTTATATTATATAATACTATATATTTACATTATATTTGGTCATAAGGGGGGTATGTGAGAAAAAACACTTATGACCTGTGCAGGGATCGAACCCACACTCCTTCGGTTAATACGCCACACGCCTACCCACTAGGCTACCGAAGCTCCCTCCAGGTCCTTTTAATAATTTTTTTTTTTTTTTGTTAATATCCTTTTATTTATACCTTTTAAATACAATCTTAAATATATCTTAGCCTAGAAAAAGTTTATAAAAAACGGCATTTTTGCTTGTCTTGTTTTTTATATTAACATTTAAATTAATCTTTAATTTTTATGTTAGTTATATGTCTAATTCTTAATTTAATTTTCTAAATAATTTTTGTATCAAAATTTTTATTTATTTATTTATATTAATATTACATACATAAATGTAATGCAATATTATTGAACCATCGGCTACCAAGGCCATTATAGGTTTTTATACTATTATTAAATGATGTACTAATATTATTTATTTTGTTTATATTATATACTATATATTTACATTATATTTGGTCGTAAGGGGGGTATGTAAAGTAAAAAAACTTACGACCTGTGCAGGGATCGAACCCACACTCCTTCGGTTAATACGCCACACGCCTACCCACTAGGCTACCGAAGCCCCTTGTATCAAAATAATGTTTTTTTAATAATAATATTATTAATTTTTAAACAAGTAAAATTGCATATTTTTAGGATGATATATTAGTATAATAATTTTAAAGTTCTTATAAAAATATTTTAGGACCACATCCTAAAAAGGCAAATAGAGACCTTTTTACAATATCTTTGTGCAAATAAATTATAATGAAGTATAAAAATATTTAATTTGTAATAATTTTATTTATACGATTTTTTTTAATTATTTCAGATGGATATGTAAAAAATGTCAAGAAATTAATTAAATAAATTAGCTGATGTAAGAAATTTAAATATTTAGGAAGGTAAGTTAATAATTTTAATTAGTTATAAAAGTGTTGTTGTAACGGTCTTGTTATTGTAAATTTAAATATATACTGTGTACTTAAATGTTAGCTTTCATTATTTTTAGTGTTATTAATGTTTGTAATTAATTGAAGAAATATAACGTTTTAAAAATTTTATAATATTGCAATTAAATCAACACACTTTTTTAATAAAAAAAAAGAGTTAAGTTTGCTTTTCGTTTCCTTTTAATTATAAATAATTTTGTTTAAATTTTTTAATCATTATTTGGAGTTAATTCTGGCTGTTTATACCCGTATGAACGTTTGTTCAACTGTATTATAAATTTGAGTTTGTTCAACGGTATAATAAAGTTACTTTTGTGACACCTTAAAGGAGTCGAGCTAGATATAGACTCAAGTATATAGATTGGATTAGAATGAAATTCTGAGTCGAGTAAGTCATGTACGCCTATTCGTCAATTGCGCACTATAACTAAAAAAATGAAGAAGCTAGGATTCTCAAATTTTTTTCACGTTATTTTTATAAAATAGTTAGTTTTGCTATTTAAATACAGCAAGTACGGCTGGCGGTTTCGAGTAGCTACCGAATTTTTCATTTATATGAAAATTACTCAATGCTTATTAAGGCTAGGTATCTTAAATTTTGTGAAAAGTACGTCAAGTTGCATGCTAACAAATTCTTTAAAATTTGGTTGTGCTAGAGCAGCAGGTTCAAGTATCTTGCACATCTTAGTACTTAATGAAGCTAGGCATCTGAAATCTTACAAAAGTTGATCAAGTTTTATAGCAATAAATTTTGTAAAATTTGGTTGTGCTGGTGCAACAGGTTTTAAATTAATATAGCTCATTATCCATTGAAGTTAGATATCTGAAATTTTGTGAAAAGACGTCGAGTTGTATACTAGCAGCTTCTATAAGATTTCATTGTGTTAGAGCAACAGGTTCAAGTAGCTACTTTACTTATATTGGAACATAATTAAGCTAGGCATCTGAAATCTTATAAAAGATGATCAAGTTTTATGGCAATAACAAATGTTATACAACTCCAAAATTTAAATAAATATATGTTGGTACTTAATTAAGTGAAACATCTGAAATTTTGTATAAGATGATCAAGTTTCATGGAAATAGACTTATTATATTATGTTCATACGGGTATCCAAAAGTTGATACAGTCTACTCTAATGCACTCTTCTTCGTTTTATATACAGTTGTTAAAAATAACAATTCTGAGTAATTGCAATTCTATATTAATACACATTTCTACATTAAACTTGATAATTTTTTACAAAATTTCAGAATTCTAGCTTAATTAAGTATAAAGACATGAAAATATAAATTTCCTAGTTGTGTGAAAACTTAATTTCTTTTGATAAAACCCAGATATATACATTTATTCATATCTATCTCGTCTCTTTTCAAATGCCACAAACGTATTGGGAAATTTATTATAGCTTTGACCTGTGTTTGTACAGATATAAAAACGATAAAATATCAATAAACTTAAAATTTTATTAATAAAAACAATTTTTAATTGTTAAAGTTTTAGATGTAATAAAAATTAATTTTTTTTTGTGTACATATTATTTGGATAAAGTATAGTAATCGGTCAAAAACCAGAATGGGGGTGAATAGACTTTGGAGGTTTTTAGAATCCAAGAACACAATAAAATATATTTTCATGGTTGTGGAAAGGTGTTTCTATATATAAATGTATATATATGTATCCAGAATTATGCGTGTTTTAACGAAATAAACTAAAATTTGGCAAGCGCATTCCTCTCGATGGTTATCAAGTCAAAAAAAAAAAAAATATAAATCAACACTCATAAGTGGAGACAGCAAAATGAAGGTCGAAAACGCGATAATTTAAAATGATTTAATAAAATTTGGCCTCCCGACATACCAGACGAAAATTTACCTCTTTCTATTACTAAATCTCTTTTTAATCTATCAAAAATATTCATACTCTTTTAGGTTTGATACTCTAAGGTTTTTTAGCTTTTTTACTTTGAGGTTTGAAACTGCCTATCAAATTTCAGTTCCTTTCGATATTTCTTCATATTATCTGTAAAATACAATATAGCAAAAAAAAAATTAGTGTACTAGAAAGTATTCTAGACTAAATTTTTTAGTATGATATATTTAAAAAAAAAAAAACCTTTAAAATTGAAAATATTGTAATTAAAATGTTAAATTTTAAATACATCATATTTTAAAAGAATTTTCAATGAATATTTCAGTTATTAACAGAATGTCACTTTTACGACAGTAAGTTATTAATGAATGAATAAAAAGTATAATAAAGCGGGGGGAAATAAGGCCTACAGCAATAAGGTCTAATAGGCCTTATTTCACTTTGGAATGAAAAATTAAAATAATGGTATTAAAGCCTAATTGTAATTTATTATTCCAATAATAACATTTTTTAATATTTTTCTTTCATAATTTAATTCTCATATATTTCAGCTTATTTAAGTAATAAAAAATTCTTTTGTTGCCACATTTCACTCTGTACATACGTCCATTAGTTAGTTTTTTTAGCACATTTTCAAAAATATTTTGAAAAAATGTTCTTATTAGTTTCACTCTGTCCGTCCCTCTGTTTATTAAACTTCTACACCGTTAAAAATAGAGAAAAAAAATTTATGGGCGGTGTGGATTGAGCCGATCAAAACATCAGCTTGTATAGAATTGGAATTAGGAGTAACCATGGGTAGGTCTCATAAAAAAATAATTTTGTGGAATAACTTTTTCATGTAGCCCCATCCATTACGGAGCTACAGCCCCTTAAACTTTGAAAAAGCCCAATTTTTAAATGCATATATCTTATGTTCTGCTTAAGATTTTTTCAATCTGAAAACGTCATACGACAGGTATTTGTTTTAACTTGGTAAATTAATATTAATATTATACAGAATTAGTAGTTTGCTCGGAAAAATTTTTTGGGCCACCCGCTGTTTAAAAGGTATTAGGGCTGAAAAATTTAAAATTTGCTATTTTTAGGCACCTGTAACTTAATCACCTGTACAAATTTTTATTCGGCAGGACATAAAAATTAAAGCTCCAGTAATATATTTTTACGTGTGTTAACCGTTTTTCTTTGTTATTAATGGTTCCGGACTTACAGCCCCTTAAAATTCCAGAAAAGTCCTATTTTCACATTTTTTCTTATTACAAAAAATTTCTTAAATTTTATTTTTGAAATTTTCAAATTTTTGTGCAAGTCACAATTCTAAACAGTTTGTATTGTGTTTTGGAAATGTGCGCTTTTAAAAACCGTTGGTTTACATTCTACCTTGTTTCATAATGAAATAAGTTTGACAATTTAAAAATGAAAGAACTTTGTTTAAATTCAGCATTTAAACTTATTTCACTTTTTAATGTAATAATTTTGTCGAACTTAGATCTGATTTAATAACTCTGATTTTGAAGCCAACTCTAAAATCTCTCCTAATTACAAAGAATTTGAAATCATGGGGGAAAAAAAATTATGTTTCAGCTTTCCATACAAAAGTATTAAATTTTGACTGTTCTCTGTGAAAAATAAAAATAAATTTTGTGAAAATTTAGACATTTTTATATAAAAAATAAAGAATAATTGTTTTGAAGGAATGAGAGCCGGTTCTCCCGCGCGTCAGTGTTCCCTGCAAACGGTGCCGCTCGCGGGAGCGGTAGCGCAGGCATCAGCTTTAATTCCTTCAAGGGAAATGCGAAGGCAGTTGTGAAGTGAAGGGTTAAGGGAGGAACGAAGAGTTGCTCGTAGGGAAGGGCGCGAAAGCAACAGAATATAGAAAATTGTTTGAAACCTGTTGAAGATATTCGTATTTTAATTTATATTCGTATTAGTAGTCCGCTGTAAATTTTAAATTTTAATAATATCATCTATAATTATAATTTAGTAGTTTTCAGCCACACACTACGTATTATGAATTCCGTTTCAAGCTTTGAACATCAGTAACTACATATTTTTTACGATTTTTCTACTATAAAAGCTATACGTAATATTAATAATAAAACATAAAAAACAACACATTTCATATTTACATTACAGTAGTATGGCACGATAGTTGGTAGTAGTAACAAAACATACACAACAGAATAACACAAAAAACACAAAATTATAAGAGGCATTCTCACTCTTAAGAGTAACTCTTTAAAATTGTGTATTTTTTTTTTCTCTGGAGTCGACTCGACCACAACGACTCAACTATTCTTTGGCTAATGTAGTATGTACTTTACTTATGCATGTATAAAGAAAAAAATTTAAAAATTGATAAAAATCATCATTTATAACAATATGTATTGAAATTTTAAATAATGACGAATGATATTGATTTGATATTAATAATCAATATGTATCTAAGTATGTACTTATGTATGACCAGCGGGCAGAGTCTCTTTAAAATTCAAATATATAATTATTTTGATTTTGTACTTTTCTATTAAATTGTTGTATTTATGAATGTTTGTATATTATTTGAAGCGATTAGAAAACTTTTCTAATTGTATTCTTTTTTGAATTCAATTTCTTCTCATATAAGTAAGTACTTAAATTTTAGTACACAGCAGTTCTTACAACCAAAATTAAATTTGAATAATTTTTTATTTTTAAATATTTTGTATGTCAATTTTATGCAGGGTTACTATTTGTAGAATTGTGGTAATATTTGTACGGTTTTCTCGCCCCAATCAAGGATAGTACGTCAAATATACGGTCTGTTTCAGATTTTAAATTTTTTACATTAGGACAAGGGAAAACGAACAACGGCAATATTGTTACAGACAACGTGGTCTATAAAAAAATTTAACTGAATTTTGCTCCAAATTTTTTTTTGTGCCTTTTACGAATGTTTTACGGATACCTATTCTGTTTTCCCCACGTACCTTTAAAACATTTATTTCGAACTCGAGAAATAAATAGACATAATAAATATACATTTTTTACGGATTGTACTTTTTCCATAAATTCTTTTTTTCTAAACTGCAACTGTCTCCTATATGAATTGGGATTCAACATAGAATTTGACTACACATTAATAGGGGCCCCTAGTAATAATATATTTCTAAAGTGAAATAAAGCCTATAGGCTTTAATTCTCTTTGAAATGAGAAATAAGACCTACCACGAAATTTTACCAATTAGACCTTATTTCTCAACTCAACTGTGAAGTAAAACCTATTAGGTCTTATTGCTCTATGTTTAATTTTCCCCTGCCGTTTAATAATTCATGCATGTTAACTTTCAAGTACAAATCTTTTTTCTATACTCCTAAATTAAGTTATCCTGTTTGATGATGAATTGATTTATAATTCTATTGCATTAGAATTATTTATTATTATTAATGATTATTGTTTTGCATATACAGGGTGTGTCCTAATTAACAATGTTCTTGTTGGTGCTAATTAATTTTAAATAAAATCGTCATGAATTTCTAAGTGACTGTACATATACTAATTAATAGCATAAAAAAGAAAAATAAATAAATAAAGAATCACAAGCAAAGCACAATAATGTGTTTGTAATTTCGAATTCTGACATTTAATTTGAATTTTTTTCGAAATTAAATACATTTTTGCCTTTATTAATATTATATTAATTGATAATGTGTGAAGTTCACTGTTAGAGAAGTGTCAAGATAATTTATGAATTATTTTTATAATTTTATTTTGATCTGTTTTGTATTGAATGTGATACTCTGTTGCATTATGTCACAGCGGCGTCGCGTAGAACATAACAGGATGGAATACTTTTTTGAGAATAAGAAGTTTATTATCTATATTTTAGCTTATTATATATGTAGTTTAATTTAGATTTCCTGTTGATAAATGGATACAAATAATTTTGTTGACTTTATCCATACATTTATAATACAAAATCATGCATTTCTAATTTTAAACTGTTCGATCAAATATTTTATATTCATATTACTAAGAAATTAAACGTCACAATATTTACATTTTATTTTAATAATTTAATTGATTCCATTATTAAATAATTTAATTATAATATATTATAAATTAATAAATTCTACGAAAATTCAACTAATCTAAATTAATTTTGTTTTTTTTATTAATTCTAAGAATTATGATGTTAAAATCTGATAGGGTATACCAAGTTTCATTAAAAAAAAAAAAAAAAAAGAATCATAATAATAATCAAAAGAAATACAAAAATTATAAAATGGTGAAAATAAATAAATAAATTGCAAAATTTTTCAATAATTTATTTTTATTTTACATTTTTATTTGTTCTTTAATTTATTTCATTTATTTGTTTTTATATATATATATAATAGTTATAGTTGTAGTAAAAAAATTTATTTTATTTTAGTTGTTTTTTTTTTTTTTGTATACATGTATTAGTTTAAGAAAAAGATTTACAAGAAAAGTTTGAAGAAAAACATAAAGAATTCTTATAAAATAAAATTTTCAAATGTCAAATAAATCAGTTGTCGTTTTGTACTGATGCGCGAAAGATTTAAAAAAAAAAAAAAAAACAAAAAATCAAAGCTAAATTTTAATATTTAAATTTTCATAATATTCTTTTTTGAATTTTTTGGTTGTTTTTGTTTTTTTTTTTCGTTTTCTTTTAGAGTGTGGAATAGAAATTGTTTGTATTATAAAAACAAAAAAAAAAAAAAATGAAGAATTAAAAAAATATATTTAAAGAAAAATACAAAATTTTTAATTTAAGAGGTAAAAATAAACCATTTATTAAATCGTCAAGTTCAAGTTCAATTGCAAGCACTTAATGTTTGCCAAAAAAAAAACAAAAAGAAAATAAAAATTAGAATAAAAAACAAAAAAAAAAAAATGGAAAATAATTAAAAATAAAAAGTTTTTAACGGGAAAAATTATTTTAGTTTTTTTTTTTTCTTTTTATTTTTTATGTGTATAATTAACGGTGTACTGTGAATATTCGAAAATTTTCGAAAAAAGACGTTTTTAGTTTTTTTTTTAATATTATTTTTTATGTTAGATATTTTTAAAGTTAAGCGGAAGCACATTGACGAACAAATAGCTAGAAAATCGAATTATTCGTAGAATATTTTATTTTTGTTTTTGTTTTTTTTCGTTATATTTTATTCACTTTCAATGATCTTAAAGATTCTATAGTAAAGTTTAAAATCATAGTGAAAGAAATAATAAATGTAGAAAAATGTATGAAAAACGAAAAAATTAAATTAATGATAGAACAAAAAAAAAAAAATAAACTATTGATTGTAATTTCTTAAATAATTCTGATAATTCATATTTAGGACACGGTAATATCATACTACCATATAGTATGACAGCATTTAAAAAAAAAAAAAAAAAAAACATTTTCCCAATATTTGAACTACATTATGTAGATTATTGATTTTATTGTTTATGTTTTTCTGAATAAAACAAGCGGATACAATCATATTATTTAGCAGAGTTTAGTTATAATTTTAAAATTGGCGACATAAATTAATTATAATATAATTTACTCAGTCTGATATCAAAATGAGTTGACGTCACTTTTCAATAATCGAAAAATATCAATAGAGGCTAATATCTTTTTATTCAAGATATTAAAATAAAAAAAATTTTAATTGAAATAGATTATTATTATTATTATTTTATTTGTATACTTTATTCTAATATTCAAATTATAATAAATTTATAATATCATAATATGTAGAGACATATTATATATGTATATGTATGTATATAGAGAAAGTTGAACGAAATGTAATTTGCTTTAATTTATTTATTGCTTATAAATTTGTAATATGTTTCGGCCGCTTTTGTCTATATAAATATTATATCCGATCTTATTTTTATAATTTTATTCTTTTTATAGATTTTAATAAAATTTTTCCTCGTTGTGTAAAAAAATTTGAAATGAAATAAAACTACAAAAAAAAAAAAAAAAATAAAAATAAATATTAATATATATTTAAAACCAAAAACAAAAAAAAAACAAAAAGAAAACAAGAAGAAAATATTCATGATCGAACATCAATGATGCAATTTATGACTTTTATACAAAGTAAATAAATTTTATTTTTTTAAATTTTTAAACTTTTGCCAAAATCCAAATTAAGTGTTTTTTTTTTATTATTTCAAAAAAAAAAAATTATTTAATGATTATTAATAATTAATTAAAATATACAAATAAATCATTTTGAAAAATAATTTTAATAATTAAAAATAATATTAAAAATTGTGCAAAAATAATGCATTAAAAAATAAAACAAATTTTTCAATCATACAGATTTAACATTTCGAACAAACTTTTTTTTTTTGTATGAATGAACATATTATAGTGTTTGATTGTTAATAATTAATTTGTGGCGGGTATTTCAACATAATCACTATTAATAAAATATATATATGTACATATAACGGCAAATGGATGTGAAGACTTTTATTTTTAATTGATGATGATTAATTAAGTATTGCATATATTTATATTTACATATATGTATATATAATATATACTTTTGTACAAATAGTTTACAATATATATAGATATACATTTAAATAATATGCATATATATATATATATATATATATGTATATAGAAACAATTAAATTGAAAGTAATTTAACTAAATTTGTGTTTGAAAGCGTATCAATTATAAAGTTTTTTGTTGAAAACAAATAAATAAAATTGAAATAATTAATTTTTAAAGTGAAAATAAAAGATATTATCGAAAACAATATTAAAAAAAAATAAGCTGAAGAAAAAAAAAATTAAATATATAAAAAATTTTGAATTTTAAAAAGTTGGTAAGATTTTTTTTCTATTTAATTTTTAATTTTTAAATTTAAATTCATTTATTAATCCAAATATTACCATTTTTACAATTGTATTATAGTATAAATGTTACAGTGATTAGATTATTAATTTTAAAATAGTATAATTTTAAAATAGTATATAGTTCTTGTTTAAAAAAAAAATTATTTTTTGTTAAATTTAAAATTTAAATTTTTTAATTTTTTGTTTTTTGTTTTATTTTTTTTTGGTTTGTGATAAAAAACAATATAATAATAATTATGTGTACAAAATTTGTTTCTTAGTTTAGTTAAAGTTTTTAACCATTTTGATATATTTTATATATGAATATCAATATGTATATTAAAAAAATTAAAAAGGATACTACTATAATATATATTAGTATCATAATGTAAATGATTAAAATTAACTTTTTGTTTAATTTGATTTGAAACAGTTAATTTTAAAGGTATTTGATTAAACGCACGTATTTGAATTTTGTTAATTAATATGTTCTTTTTTCATGGATATTATCTGTACCTTTTCTATATATATGATCTATAACTCTATATATGAAAAAAAATTTGCCACGCATAATTAGTTTAAAAATGATCTACAGTTTTTTTTTTTTTTTCAAATTGTTTTAAAGAATGAAAAAAACAAAAAAAAAAAATAAAATAAGTATCTTATCACTAATCAGATATTTTTTTTTTTTTTATTTATGCAATAAATACTTTTGTTTTATTCATTTTATATTTAAAATGTAAATAAATATATGACAGAATAAATTTTAATATTAAAATTTTTAACATTCGATATTACTCTTCGCATCTCATCATAATGACTCGTGACTTAAATAAATATCCTAGTATCTAAGCCTTCGGTTGGATGAACTGATAACTTAATTTTGTATTTTTTGATAATAATTTCATTCTTTTTTTTTTTGTTTGTTTTTTTTTTATTTATTTTTTTTTTTTTTTTTTTGATAACAATTTATAATAATGGAAAAGACTTTGAACAATACTGTAACAATATTTTAAGATAATTACAGATGTTTAAATATAATTAAATTTTTTAATTCCAAGAACGATAATTGTTCAAAATAATTAAACTATAGTTTATAGGTATTCGTATATAGACGATAACGTCAATTGAATTTATTATTGAAAATAATATTTAATGTTTGTCTATTCAAATTAAATTGAATAAACATTTTTTTTTTTTAAAATAAAAATTGCTTTCTAATTTATTTATTATTAATCTTCTTATTTCTTATTGTTTATAATATTATGATGTTATTAATTTAATATTAATTTTTTTTTTTTTTTTTTTTTTGTTATATAAATTCATTTATTTGGCTAACCATAATTAAATTTTAACTAGTTTAAATTTGTTTTTTATCGTAAAAGGTCTAGAAACAAGTTATTAATTTAAGTATATAAGAAAATAATTTATTTTGTAATAAAAGAAAATCTTGTGTGACATTATGGTAATATATACAAATATTTTTAAAATTTTAAAAATTATGGTTCTTTTTGTATACGTAGTTAGTATACAAAAAAAAAAAAAATAATATTTTTTTTTTAAGTTTGTAAAATTAATTTCATGCAAAAAATATAAATTTAATATAAAAATTGTGACGTAAATAATTAATTATTAATAAAAAAAAATAACCAAAATTTAGCATATATTATAATATTTTGTAAAATAAAAAACGTTTTAATTTAAAAAAAATCTTTTAAAGATGCTTTTAAATTTAAAATTTTATTTTTGATTGATATTATAAATTACTTTATAAGTTAAATTATTGCTTTGCTTTATTAATTAAAATAAATCTCGCATATACATACATACAATATATTCTGGGAAAAGTGTAAAAGGCTGAAGTGATTTTATAACTAACTGTAATTTTTTTTTCCTTTTTTTTACATACATATTTCAATTACAAAGAATTTAAAATATTTTCAAGAAAGAATATTTAAAATAGTATGGGGGCTGCCGGTCTTAAACCTTCAATAACCAAATTATTTAAACTCTGATTTTGAAATTAATTATAAAGTGAAAATTTCTCTTAATTAATTTTCTTTACATATACCTAATATATAAATATATCACGTTAAGTAATTATATTTCAAGTCTCATAATCACGTTTTTAATTTTTCAAATTCAATTTAGTCAGATTTTTAAAAACACAAGATTTTAAGTAACTACATAGTTAATTTAAAAAAAAAACTAGATTTTGAGATACGAGATTTTAAGTTACGGGCATTCCCATGTAATGTAAACTCTCTCTTCCATGATAAGTAAACCATTTTATTTATCATACATTTTATTAACCATATAAAATATTTTGTATTTTAAATTTTAATTCAATTCGACCGAAATTATTATAAAATAATTAATAAATATTTACGGTTTAATTACGGTTACGCATATTACGGTTATAAAACTCAGTTTAGTGTCATGTTATTTTAGTGACACAAATTTTGAATGACTATTAAGTTTTTGCTCCATTATTTCGATATCAAATTGGTAATTAAATAATCAAATGATTTTATTTTTGATCAATTAATTAAAATATGTTACAGCTTTGAGAAAAAATTTTGATAAGAATGTGTAAATAGTGAAGATTATTTTTACTAAAGAGTTGAAAGTTGTTTTTTTTTTGTTTAGAATGTTTAGAACTAGACTAGACTTAGATATGAATTTTTAACTAATACATATATGATTATTAAAAAAACAAAGAATTTATTACATAGTTACCTATACATAATATTAATTTATATATTTATATTTAAAATACAATTTAAATTAAAATTTCTTCTGTATAATGAGTAAACATAATGGTTAAATTATATTTTTAATAGTGCTAATTAGTTTTTTTTTTTTTTTTTTTACAGTAAAGTGTTAAGTATTTAATTTTATTTATATGGTTATTATTAGCTGTCAGTTTTCTAAATTTAAAATTTAAAATTGAGAACAAAAAAAAAAAACCCACAAATTAAAATTTAAAGGGAATTAATTACAAATTAAAAAATTAATTATAAAAAAATATTGCAATTTTGTAACTATAAACTTTTCTAGTTTATTTGAAAAACAAATTTATAAAGAAAATTTTACGATATTTTTTTATTTATTTCAAATTGTAATGATCCAAATGTATCTTAAAAATCATATTTTAATTACAGTTTCTGTTTTGTTTTTTTTTTATTTTTTTTATTTTTTCTGTTGCAATTCATTTTAAAAAATAATTAAAAAAGCTGTTTGTATCAATTATTTAATTTAAATTATTTGAAATATTTATTATTGAAAATAAATTTACCGTAAAAAATTAAAAATTTACACTAAAATATTACAGTTATTTACAGTATATAAAGATGCATAATTCAAATTATTTTAATAATTTATAATGCAAAAATACCTACAGATTTTCAGGTATACAAGGTGTATTCTATATAATTTGTAATGTATCGCTGAAAAAACCCTTTACTTTGTACTTTTAAGAGATATTTTTATAGGGGATATTTTTATAGAGGGTATATATATATATATATATATTTTTTAGTGCATTTCTCTGCCACATAAATGTAATAAGGAAATTACACAGCCTTTCCTTTTCAGGCGTGGCTGTACATGTCGTAAATTATAATTACTGATTAGTAATATGGTAATGACTATAATAGTAATTAATGATTTATTCTTTGTTTGAAATTTCATTCAATTTTAAATAATACTTGAAGGTTTAATATTACTTTGTTGCATCTTTCATTTATTTGACACCATAACACTTCCGTCATTTTGGCTGGTTTGCTATAAAACAAAAAATTTCAAATAATCTCATAAATTTATATCCATAAACATTTTACAGAATTTTCAGAAATAGTATATATATGGTATAGAAATGAAGTTAATATATGCTAATTTAATAAAACTAAAAAAAAATGTTCCGAAATTCTTGGAAACTAGAAGAGCCTTATAAAAATTACCTACTCATAACGGTAACGGCTTATGCAACGGTATATAACAGTGTGTAGTTAATTAATTGATAAATACCCTGTATATAACCTGTATAAAATAGTTGTTAAATTTTTAAATCATAACAAATAAACTTGAATATTGACATAGTAAACGTTCAGTAAAGCTTTTAATATAATGTATATATTAATATTGGTTCCGCCTAGTCTAGCAAATACACGCTATTTTACATACAATTTTTTTTTTTGGATTTTTAAAAATTTCAAATTTTTCAATACATTACGGGATGGACGTAAAAGTTTCTCGGATCAAAAAGTTATCAATCAAATAGTTGTTGCTCTTTACTTGTGTAATAACTTCCCCTCCTCTTACTAAAAAATGTAAAATTGATTCTAGTAAAGTGACACTTGGGGCAAACGGATTTCTATCAAAAACTTTTCAATTCAAGATAATTCAAAATCACCCATTTGTGCTGTACACGTGCCCACAGATAAATCTTTCTAAGATACTAGATAAATGCATATATTGAATTAAATTTTGGTATGATGGCAGATTAGATACCCTCCTTACACAAACACTACATATATATTATATGCAATTGGTATAAAAAAGATTTAAAGAAATTCGAAAGTGTTGTCGTTTTAACTTTTTGATATTTTTAATTCAATTAGTTTACTTATCTTATTTATTTGATTTTAAAGTTAAAATATTTTTTTTTTTTGTAATTAAAATCCGGATTTATTATTGTTTTTTTTTTTTTTTTTTTTTTTTTTTTTGAATAGTTAAATAAATATTCTTAAAAAATGTTTGAACTTTTTATATTTTTTTTTTTACTATTTTTGTTTTGTTTTTTTTTTTTTGCTATTCCAAATTTTTGTTAAATACTACGATTTTTTTTTTATACATAATATTTCAAAGGAATTTTTAGTTTTTTTTAGGCCTTGAACTTAACGTAAGTTAAATTTAAGACGTAAAGTATTTTGAAGTTCATCTTAAGATTTTGAACTTAAGGTTCATATGATCTAATATCATTGTTATAATATTTTCTATATGTGATTATGTAAATTAAAATTAAAAAAAAAAAAAAAAAACAAGAAAAAAAAATTAATGTTTTCTGTATGTATGTATGTTTGTATGTATGTATATATTAAAATTTATTCAATTTATTAGCAATTAGCATATAAAAGGGTTTTTTTTTAAAAACTGGGATTTTTAACTTAACACTTTTTCAAAAATTTTTTATTTTTTTTTTTTTTTTATTTTCAGAATTAGGTACTTATTGTAAATAGATAAAATTTAAAAGATTTAAGCTTTAAATTTAAATTTTATTATTTCTCGTAACTTTCATAAACCATTCATTTTTATCTAATTGAAATTTTATTTTTCGATAGTAAATTTAAATATTACGAATATCAAAGTATTGTTGTTATATATACATAATATGTATAAAAGTTACTATTAGATATAATGTGCCGAAAAGAGCGATTTTTTATGCTAATATTAATAGATACATAATATAGTTAAAATTATCAGCTACTAGAGTTGTTTTTGTAACGTACACATGTTATCAATTAAAATTTTATACTATTGGAAATGCTCACAAAATTAATAATAACTTGTATATAATAAATCTATAGGAATTTTTTTTTTTTTTTCAAATAGAAAAAAAACTTATTCTTTTTCAATAAAAAATTTGTTTGCGGTGTTTTTATATTATGGTAATATTTAAATATTGTTGAAAATTATATCTAAAGACTGCATATTAAATTAAAAAAATCCCCGATAAAAAATTAACAATATTGTCAAAATAACAACTATATATACATATACATACATATGTATATGGATTTGTTGATTAATTTTTTCCTTAAATTGTACCTGTCTGCAAAAATTTATATAAATAAATTTTAATGTTACATAATTAAGTAAAAAAGAAAAAAAAAAAAAAGTTTCATGACAAGGGTATAGATATTGTGTATGGCTTCAATGGCTTTTTAACATAATAAATTAGTCTTGAACATTCGATAAAATTTACAAAAAATAAGTTAATAATTTTTTTTTTTAATGTCCTTGATAAATTTATGAAAGAACAAAATATTGATAATATACCTATATAAGTTATCTTGGAAAATATAAGAGATATGTATGTATGTATATAGGAAACACAATAATAATAATCTGAGATTATTATTATTAGAATGATTAATAAAATACAATTTATACAAGATTGTATTGTTATGAAAGATTATGCAAAAAAAAAAAATAAAACTGTTTTATTTTCTAAAAATTAATGGTTAAAATGTTATCATATTTTTTTCCTATAACGTATTAAGATTGAGATCATTATAACGATAGCTAATTGGATGATAGTAATTAATCTCTGTTATATATCTTAAGTACTCTGAATTATCTCTTCAGGTTCTACCATGAAACTTTTAAATAACGAATTTTATTAAATTCATCACGAAATGGAGATGCTTACTTACAGATCTCGAAAGCTTTTGATATTACAATTTCCATTGTCTTGTTTCAACTTACCCTATGTCTTCTATTGTATACTTACGTTGTTTTTTTGGTTAGAAAATCAGGCCTTCAATTCGCCTGTTTACACTGGTTGCATTATTTAGTTGCAACTTTTTCTTTTTCTTTCCCACTTCCTAGCTCCTCCCAAAACAAAATAAATTTAAAAACGAAAAAAAACTACGAAATTGCGTAAAATTCGGAAAACCTTTTTCATTTTTTGTTAACCAAAATTTAGCTGCTTTAGCTGTTGCAACTTGCAAGTCACTAATACATGTAAAGATAAAAAAAATTTATCATGTTAAAAAAATTAGTTATAATATTAACGCACACATATAAAGTTGCAACTACAAAATACTTATTTTTTTATTAATTCTCAGTTGTGACGTAATTTATCAGTTGTGACGTAATACAATATGCAGATTTTTTTTTTTTGTTTTAATGTAAGATAATGAAGTAAAGAGATAAAACAAATCACATTAAAAGAACAACTATTCAATAATTTAAGTAGTTAAATCTGGTTTTCTAATCTTTTTGTTTTTAAAAAATTAATTTGTTTATTTTGTTTCTTTTTGGTTTGTTCTTATATGGTTAAAAATTCTAAGAATATTATGATATTTTAACTGGTATAGGGCAGTAATATAATTTTTAGGTTTTTTTTTTTTTTTCTTTTGAATGTTATTAAACTTTTCAATATGAAATAATATGCAAATAATAAAAAAAGAAAAAAAGAAAATTAGACCAGATTTACAGACGATTTATTTTTTTAATATACCAGATTTATCAAGATTTTTCTTACTAACCATAACAATTAATTTGAATAATAAAAAAATAATGTTTTTTATTCATTTTTTTTAAATTGAATTGAAGTTGATGACTTATGGTTGCGTTCCGTTTATTTGAAAAAAGAAATTTCCTATATTAGCTTAGCTGTACAAATTATATGTATATCTACAGATATTTTTAATTTTTTTTTTTAAATTTAACAGATGTTTTGAATAATAGAATTTTATTGATTTCATTGAAATTGCATGAAGTAAAATAGAAAATATTTTTTATTTTAAATGTACCTATTATGAAATAAATGCATTTTTTAAATATTATTTTTATCTTAAAAAAAAAAAAAAAATTTGTTTTTTAAATATTTTTTGCAGATTTAAGTAATTTGATTCGATTATTATCTAAAATATTATTATATGTGATATTTTTTTTTTAATTTTTTATTTGACAAAAAAATATTGATTTATTTTTTAAAAGTGCTAATTACATTTTTTTTGTGAATATATTTATAATACCTAATTGTTTTAGTATGTAGATATGTAGGTATGTATTTTGTATTTTATATAGTCGAAATATTTTTTTATAAAGTTTTTGTTTTTTAAATTTATCAATTACCTAATAATAAAAAATCTAATTAAGATTTGACATTTTAATAAAAAGTTTGACAGTTTGAACATAGACATTTGACAGTTTGAACAAAACATTTTGACATTTTATATATATATTTTTAACATTTTATATATATAGACATATATATATATTTTTTTAATGTATTTCTCTGCCACATAAATGTGGACAGTAAATTACACAGCCTTTCCTGTTCAGGTATTTTATAAGCTCTTAATCACTAGGCTGTCGAGGCCCCATATACATATATTTATCTTATATGTATGCATTTAAAAATACCATACCTTTTTGATCAATTACCATACATTTTGATCAATATTATGAAATATCTCTTTTCATATAATTTATTTTGACATTATAATGTACATATATATATATACATATACATATATAACATATGTATTAATTATGTGTATGTACTAATAGGAACTGGGCAATTATTTTTGACATAATGCAAATTAATTTGATTTCAGAAATTTGTTTTGATGTAAACATAAATAAGAAATTAAACAAATGGATTGAATGATAAATTTTAAAATTTTGTGTTAGATTTATTTATGGTTGTTGATTGTCAAATATTACTTTGGAACCTGTCAAAATTTTTAAATTTTTTAAAATCTCTTCTATAGAAACTTAATAAAAAAAAGCTGAATCAATGATTTATATGAAAATTCATGAAAATGATCCGTGATCGAATCAACAAAAAAAAAAAAAAATACAGTTTACAATACATACATATACATATATTGTCATAAATATATGTATTTATAAAAAAATATTAATCAACATTGATGTGAAAACACATCCCAGTTAAAAGTTAACTGATAAATAAAAATATGTATAAGTATTGCATTTCAAAATATTATATTAAAAAATAATATGTATATATGTATAATGTAGCTTCAAAAAATGTATAGCAACACAGTACCTATTATTTATTTAAAATTTTAAAATAATTTTGCGCAAAGATTACTTTGAAATATTTGATAACTTTAGACAATAAATGGTGGGCATCGGTTTTCAATTAAATTTTTTTTTTGTAAAAACAAAAGTTTTTCGTGTCAAATTTCAATAATATGTTTAATAAAAATTTAAAAAAAAAATATTTTTTCTAAAGAATAAATATTTTTAAAGTTATTAATAAGAAAAATAAAGTCAAATATATAGTTATAAAAATCTTCTTGTTTCGTCGCTTGGAAAATTAAGGTGGGTATCATAAAAAAAAAGAAAATGATGAATAAAACAGTATAGCTGGTATTATCAAAAAAAGTTTCATTCGTTATTATTATTCAGCATAATTTGAATTTTGAAAGTTTTTATTTTCAAAAATTTGTAGCAATGTACGTATATATATGTATCTCTTCAATAAATAGAACTTTAGAATTCAATATCAAAAAAAGAAGTATCAATTAAAATTAAAAGTGCTCTGACCAATGATATAGTAGTAACTTATGTTACCGGTCAGTTAAAAGGTTTATCAAAACTAGTAGTTAGGTATGCAGTACTAGTAATTTATTTATGTAATAATAAATTATATACCTATCGTAAATATGAAGAAATTAAATAAATAATTCTTGTATAAGATAATAGAGGTCGCGTAAGTAGTTGGGCTTCATAATCTTATACAATTAATGTAGCTACAGTTCGATTCTTACTTTATGGAATGCCCCCAGGTTTCTTATAAAAGTGAAAAGAAACAATACAGAATATTTGAAAATTTAAATGTTAGGTGTTTTGTGATCAGTAAATCTTAGAATGTATCTCTATACTCCTTTTTCACTTTACAAATACATAATATGTATAATATTATTTAATGCAAATTATTTAATTTAATACTTAACATATATCTATAGATATAACAAATTATATATTTAAGATCATTTCCTTATTTTAAAAAATTTAAAAATCTAAAAAAAAAAAAAAAAATAGAACGCAATAAAAATATTTAAATAAAAGTGTAAATATATATTATTTCTGCAAAAAAAAAAAAAAAAAATATTTAACACATTTATTTTCTTAGTTTGAATAAATTTTTCTATTAAAAATCATAACACTTCAATATTTATCGGTCAATTCTATTACCAATTTGATTAGCACATTAACAATTTTTTTACTATTTTTGTGTATTTTTTTTTTTAAATTTTTTAATTTTTTAAAATTTAAAAATTATACAAAAATGCGAATTTTTAAACTTTTATTCTTTTATTTATATGAATATGAATATTGATTTTTAAGAATCGTGTTAATGTTATTATACTATTAATTAGCACACAGACATGACTTTATACTCTAGTAAATGATATTACTCATCTAGCAAAACAAAAAAAAAAAAAAAACAAAAAAACAAAAGCTAAAATTATTTTAATAAAGCTTATTGGAAAAAAAAGTACAGTTTTAGTTGTTTTGGAATAGGTAAACATAATATTTAAAAAAAAAAAAAAGCAAATAAATACGCGAGTATGAAATTTTTAATATACAGGTTTTTGTATATTTATTTTTGTATCATTATTGATAATTCAAATTATCTTTTTTGATTGATTGAACTTTTTTTTATCTGAATTTTCTTTTAGACAAAGTAACAGTTCAAGTTGTCTGCAATTGCAGTAGCAGTTCAAATTATCTGCGGTTTCAATAGCAGTTCAAAAGATTCAAGTTTTAATAAAACATAAGCGGAGGTTATTTTTCGACATAATACTGTTTTTAAAAAATTAGGTAAATTAATCCTGAAAATGATCGGATCGTAAACTGATTTTTCTACTTTCGACTGGTTCAATAATTTCGAAAAAATTTGAATAAATTCAAGTGAAATGCAAGTGATATACCAATAAATAGTACCAATGAATTAGCGCATACATAGAATTAAAGTCCATGGCCTTTAATAACTAATACCATTAAATCCCTTTTGAATTAGCAGTAACTCTCATATTAAAAAACACCTCTTCCTTTTAAATTGAATTTTTAGTTTTTTTTTTAGTTTATTCCCCTGACACATAAATGTGAGAAGGAAATTATATAGCCTTTCCTTTTCAGACGTGGCTGTAAATGTCATAAGGGGGAATAACTCTTACGGCATGTATGGGATTCAAAACCACACTCCCTCGGTGTTTACAGCGTATTTTAAATACTGTTACCCACTAGGCCACCGAGATCCCAAAATTGAAATTAAGACCAACGATTTTTTTTTAATATTAAAAGAAGATATATTTGTATATATATGTATATATATCCCTATAATACGTCAATCACATATATAGAAAGATGAATATATTATGTAAGTAGTTTATTTTGATTATATTATGTATGTAAGTATTTTTACGCTCTTTTTAAACATTTGTGTTTTTTTAAATTGATTTGGAAAAAGCAACAGATATACATACATATGTATATACGTTGAATCGATCAGTGGATAAATTCAAAATTTTTACGCTTTGTGAAACCTGTTTACATTAACTTTACATTATGTTGTTCGGTTCTCTTCCGATACTCTTCGGAAATAAATGTTTGGTCTAAAAACATTGTTATAATGGGCCAAATTAGGAATGGGCCATAAAATTAGGATGATAAATTTAGTAACACGGGAAAAATAAGTTAATCTGCTATATAGTACTATTTAAGAAAAAAAACCTATGCTAAAACAATTATTGAAATCCATTAACTTCAATTCTCTGAATATTAATCTGAAACCGAATCTTAAATTTCATAAATCGTATAATCAGTAATTTTTAGCAATACAGTATTTAAAATTTTTTTATGAGAATCAAAATATTATGATGTTTTGAACGTTCCCGTATTTTCTAAACGCACACAATTTTATTAAAAAAAAATATTTGTATTATATTTTGTTTCTGCATTCCTTTAAGATCTATGAAGGATAAAAAAATTGAAAATTTGTTATTTTTGAATACCAGCAATTTGGAGATCTACGAACATTTTTTTAAGGTAAAATGCAACAATTAAAATTTAAATATTATATTTTTCCAGGTGTAAACGTTTTTAATTATATCAACTTTACTTTACAAAAAAACATTCTAAAAATATAATCAAAAAATAATAAGATTAAATTGTTCTCATTAAAAACAATTAATGCATTTGATTGATTGATTTGTAGGTTTAGGCAAAAATAAATCCACATACTATTATATTTCAAGTGTTTTAAAAATTTAATTGGGAAATTAGGCTTTCATGAGGCCTATCCATCCAATAATTTGGCCATTGACCATTCTGGCTATGTTTAGATATTCTAATGTTACATTAATGTTATATTTTACTAAATTTTATGTTTAAAAAAAAACCAAAAATCTATAATCACATCAATATTAAGTAGTAAATATATTTCTGATCATCGACCACCGGCGAAAATCGCTTCTTTTCTTATAGATATTTAATCAAAATCTACAACATTTTAAATTTTTGTTGCTTAGCGATAAATGACAAAGCGGGGGGGGACAACTATCAGCAACAAATTTTTTAAAGTATCATAATTTCAGTGACAACGAATTTTTATTTGGGAGTTGTTGATGGTCACAATTGTGAGTAAGTAGATGTTTAAGATTTTTAGTCACGAATTTTTCGTCTATGGTTGAAATTATTTTTATTACTTCAGATCTTTACATTTTTCTTTTAGATTGAACAGCCTATATTGCTGTGATGATAGGTTTTTTTTTGCATTTATTTACTTTGTATTCTGGTATCATTAGGAATATTTGTCGATATATTTTATGGACCTTTTGTCCGTTAGGTGTACTAACTTCTACTATTATTGTTATATTATTTGTACGAATATGATATGACTATGGTTTTGAATCCAATTCCTATAGACTGAAAGACCGGCAACTTAAGCACTGGATTAAATTACATATCTATATAATATAAATAAACTTTTAAATTAAAGTCAATTAAGCTTTTATTAACATTTTTTTTTTTTTGGATTTTTGAATAAAAGTTAGTAAAGATGATGATGATCTTAATTAGTAGACAAAATATTGGATTGTGTAAAAATAATAAAAATAAAAAGGTTTAATTTTGGAATTTATTAAAGTTTATACATATATCTGTATACATATGAATATATTTGTTTTTTGTATTTTTGTATCTTTTTTGTTTGAGTATATAGTGTTTTAATTTATAGCTACTTAAGAGAATTGAATCACCAGTCAGATATATGTATATATTTATAATTCATATACAAATGGTGTTTTATTGAGTTCTATACTTTACAAAGAAATCCTTTAATTTAAAATATACTTGGAAAATTTCCTAAATACAATTACATTTCAGTGTATTTGTGGCAAAAATTCATTAATTCTGTAAATTGTAATGTTTATATTTAGTTTGTCCCCAACATTTACTCTGCTTCCAATTCCCCATCTTATTTCACCAAAAATAATTTAAGCACTATTCTATTTTTTTGAAGTGCAAAGAAAAACAAAAATATAAAAATTATTATTTACTTATTATATTATTATAATTTCATTTAATTATTATTCTAATAAATTAGAGTGACCAGTTGTTCGTAAAAATTTTTCACAATATATGACTTATAATTATTTTTATTTTATTATTAAATTATTATTTTGTATATTAAATACATAAAATTCTTAGTTAATCTCTTGGGATGGATCTTATATACTTTTTATTAAATTGTGAAAAGGTTACTTTTTATTCGATTTGATCAAATTAAATCGACCATATTATATATAAAATTTGATCGAGAATTTATTATCATTATTTAATATAAAATTTATTTTGCACTTAATCATTAATTGTTTTACAGCAGTAGTTTTTAAAACAGTAGTTTTATTATATTTATGTTTTGGTGGTAGATAATTTTAGATAAATTAGATAAATAATAAATATCTTATATATAAATATTAAATATACAGGTGAGTTTATTTTGTTTTTAATAATATAATTTAAATATAAAAGAAATGATGTGCCCATTCCCATTAAATCTGTCTATAAAAAGATAGCAAATGAATGGTATGTAAAATAACTAAATGTATTAGTATACATATATATATATATATATATATATATATATATATAATATATCTATTCAAAAAATATTTAATAATAAAAAATTAAATAAAAATTATATATATATATACATGTATATTATATAAATTAAGTATCAAGTATTAATAAACGTTTTATTGTTTTTTTTTTATTTTTTTTATTTTTTTTCGTTTTGGTTTGGTGTGTGCATATTTATAGTTTATAATAAAAAAAAAATATATATATATACATATATACATATATAAATAACTAACCTTTAATACATTCGTATGTTGTATACGTTTTTATGTTGTTATTTTAAGTGTAATGCACGGGTGAATTTTATAATATATAAAACTAAATTACTTAAGATATTCAAAGGGTATTATGGTTGGTTATATGGTTATTTCAGTTCTTTATATTTTTTTATAATAACTAAATAAATTATTAATACATAAATAATAATAAATGTAAGTGTGTGTTGGCTTTAATTAAATTTATATATATTATTTATTTTATATAACTATAATATAATATAATACATAGATTATATATAAAAATTCTTTTAATTGTTTTTTTTTTCCTCAATTTTTATTTAGTTTCAGATATGGTATAGATAAAAAAAAAAAAAAATATTCAGAACCAAAAAAAAAAAAATTGATTTAGGTACTTAAATAAAAATTAAAAAGGAACAAAAAATTAAATTAAAACTATTTAATAAAATAATCAAAATTTTAAAAAGGAAAAATATAATAATATAAAAGAAATATGGATTTTGATCGGATATTAAGCAAATGTGGTGATTTTCATCGATATCAATTTTTATTATTAGGATTATATGGACTGGTTAATTTATTGGTATCAATGCATTATTTTACACAGACAATAATTAGTTTTGTACCAGAACATTGGTAAGTTTTAATTAAATTATAAAAAAAAATAATTTGAAAAAAACATTAAAAAAAAAAATTCATTATTATTATAGATATTTTTTTTTTATTTAAAAAAAAATTATCGAAATAGTTTTTCTTTATTTTCGATAGTATATATATTATGTGATTCATAAAAATATCTGCGATTTTTATTGGAGAAGTGTTTATAAATTTTTATTAAGAAATTTGTTAGATTTTATTTGTGTGGAGAAAATGTTTTTTCTAAATATTAAAAAAGCGATAATTTAGATTTAAAATAAAGGGTCGGTTAAAATAAAAAAAAAATTGGTATGATAATGTTAAATGTATATACAGACATTATTATTTACAAATATGTATTATAATGTTTCTATTTTAATCTGAAATGTTTCAATTGATATTGTTGATATTTGTTTTTTTTTCTAAAAGAGATGGGAATCTTCTAAAAACACCAAGAATTAATCTTTTTGGCAGTATCAGATTCGTACTGACTAAACCCACCTTCCCTATTATTCAATATAACAGGATGGAATTTGTAACTGTTAACATAGTATATTGTCTAGGGAGTAGGGGTAGGAAAGAATAGGACAAGTATCCGAAAACATTGAATTGGGGAGTGCTTTTGTAATGGAACAATTAATCCGTTTGCCAACGAAAGCTACTTTGATATAAAATTATTCATAAACTCTAGTATAAGAATTGTCAACTGTCAATTATATACTTAAAAACAACTGTCAACATTATACTTACTATTTTGGACCACACTTTTTTTCACAAAGTTTTTTTTTTTTAATAAAAGCTTAAGCTTTTGATAAAAATTTTTTTAAAAGCTTATCATTTTTGAATATTTATATGCCTAGAAAATATCTTTTGTATTTTCATGCATTTGTTCTCTTTGTCTAAATATATTTTTTTTTAGTATATTTCCCCTATCACCATATAAATATGATAAGAAAATGACACAGACTTTCCTTTTCAGTCGAGGCTGTAAATGTCGTAAGAGGGGATTATTCTCACGATGTGTGTAAGTGATATTCAATTCTCACATTTCCTCGGTATTTTTTTAAGCGTATTTTACAAACTAGGTGTCACTTTTACCCACGCTCTTACCCACTAGGTCAAAGAGGCCCCTTATTCTCAATTTCAATCAATTCTAATTTTAAAGAAGCCTTATAAAATATCAAAAATACCAAAATAAATGGTAAATTGCTGAGAAAAAAATTGTATTATTTTTACCTTAAAACATAATTATTTACAGATTAAAACATAACGAGCTGACTCGAATTGTCATTAACGATTCTATAAATTTTAGTTTAAAATTTTATAAACAAATAGACGAACGGAGAGAATTGAAAGTAAAATTGATATGATGAAATAGAATAGGCATATTTTTGAAAATGTTATAAAAAATTATATATATACATATAAAAGTACTAATTTGTACATGCGTACATAAAATAAGTACATACATCATACGATCTAAATACATATGTAAGAATTAAAGATGCAAAAATCAAAGATAAAATTACTTTGAAAACTTTAAAATAGAAAAAACCCCACAGTAAACTTAAATTGAAATTCCATGATTTTAATCAACCTAAAACTCTAAACTAAAAAAAAAAACAAAAAATATTATTGACTCAAAATATAATCAATGTGAAAATAAATATTACAAATTTCTAATAAAAACTTAGAAGTTAAATATGTATTTAAAAAAAAAAAATACAACTAGATAATTCCAGTTTCCTTAGCTTTTGCTTTTCTAATTTTTCAATGTTAATTTAAAGTGGAACGCATAAACCTAAAAATATCTAAATAAAAAAAATAAAAAAAAAAGATTTTATTAAATTTGTCGATTATTATTGTATTTAAAATATGAAATTGATTGTAGAAAGAAAATACACACCTGTAGTGAAAGTTAACAGACATTCTTAAATTAAATAAATAGTAAAATTTAAATAATTAAAATAAATAAAATTTTTATCGTAATTTATTTTTTCATTTTATTAATTTTTTTTTTTATATTCGGAACTCAGTAATACATTTTTTTTTTTTTTTTTTCATTAATAAAATGGTTGACATACATTTTATAAACTTGTGGTGGTATATTGTATAAATGAATTTTATAATATTTACACAAAAATAAAAACAGATGCATTCAATTTGCATTTAAAATACAGTCAATAATAAATATATGGGGGGCCTCGGTGACCTAGTGGGTAATAGCATATAAAATACGCTGTAAACACGGAGGGAGTGTGGGTTCGAATCCCACACATGTTGTAAGAGTTATTCTCACTTACGACATTTACAGCCACTCCTGAAAAGGAAAGGCTGTGTAATTTCCAGTTTACATTTATGTGGCAGAGAAAGGCACTAAAAGAAAAAAAAATAAATAAATAAATATATGATAGATTTGAAAGATATTTTCTTATAATAAAAGAGGTACTAATAAGATATTGAAATTTGTCAAACAGTTTTTTTTTTTAAGAGATTTATTTATTCTCTTCTGTTCTCAATTTCATGATATTTTCTATTGTAATATAATACTGCATAGAGCATCTGCAATGAACTCTTTATATACATGCAACTTAACTGTCAAAATAAAGTTAAAATGTATTAATTGTATACAAAAGAGTACAGTCATGAAAAAAACTTGCTTAACTTTTAACTAGCAATTTAGTGACACTTTTCGATTTCTCTGTAAAATTGAAGTGTCAAACAATTAATAATAGGTATCAAAATAAAAAATAATAAAAAGATGACATTTTTTTGGAAGGTTGTTTTATTTTTTTGCAATATTTTTGAAATATTCAAGAAGAATATATATATTGAAGTAAATATTAGGTAATATACGTAGAAATAGTTAAAATTTAGTAAAATTATAATTTTATTTTATTTAATTTCTCCACTTAAACGTAAATTTCATTGTGGATACTACTTTTTAGCTTGCTTAATGACTGTCCGAGTATAGAGAGGGAATGAGAGCGCTATTTGTAAAACTCAAAAATTATATTTTTATGTTATGCAAATAACTTTTCTCAATTATAATAATATAATTATAACAAGTTTTTTTTTTAAATGAAAATTTTAATAAATTTTAATCAATATAGTCACAAATTATAGAGTACTTTACCTTCTCGTTTCTTTTTTTTTGTTAAAATAAAATCATAAAAGTTAAAAGCAGTTCTGAATTACGTTTTCAAATTATTTTTCTTTGCCCAAAATTTATATTTGTTGTATTTTGATTTTTGATATTTTAGATAGGAGAACATTTTTAATGGATTGTATATTGGATTACTAGTAGTCAAAAAATAGTAATAACAATTGGTCCTAGTCATTTAAAAGAAAATTAGTCAATATAAGAGAGGCCGTACAAATTATATGTAATCATTAGTAATATAGCGTTTTTCAAATAATTTATGACTATTATTTAGTTGTCATTTTCTAAATTATATATACATATACATATAATCATATTGGACGCTTATGGAAAATTCATATGATAATTGACAGCTAATGACTATTATATAACTAGGGGGAAAGCATATTGTTAAAAGAGTATTATTCGCTTTCTAATTATTAGTGACTTAAACTTAATATTTTAAATGAAAATCCAAAGTAATATTTTAAATATAAAATTTTGACCTCGCGTGTATATCAATAGTTTTTTCAAAAACAAAAATTGTTTGTATGTTTCTCATTTTTAGTACATTTCCAAAAAAAATTTTGAAACAAATGTGTCTATTAGTTTCACTCTGTCCGTCCGTCTATTCAGTTTACTTCTACACCGTTAATGATAGCGAAATGAAATTTTAACCACTGGTAGGTCTCATAAAAAAATTAATGTTGTTAAACAACTTTTTCATGTATAATTCAAATTAAATTTTGTACCAATTTTTTTGTAGCACTCGCCTCTGTTTAAGAGCTATTAGGTCTCAAAAATTGAGAATTTGCTATTTTTAAACATCTGTAACTTAGGCACCTATAAAATTTTTTCTTCGATAAAATATTTTTATGTGTGTCAACAGTTTCTCTTAATTATAAAAGGTTACAAAGTCACAGCCCCTTAAAATTGCAAAAAAGCCCTATTTTCAGATGTATATATGTCAGGCTCTGAGTAGTAATTTTACAATCTAAAAACGTTTAAAAATAGTAAAATTTCACTTTTTGAGCCCTAATAGCACTTAAACGGGAAATGTTAAAATTATAAAACGTTACAGAGTCACAGCCCCTCAAAATTGCAAAAAAGCCCTTTTTTTAGATGTATATATGTCAGGCTCTGAGTAGTAATTTTACAATCTAAAAACGTTTAAAAATAGCAAAATTTCACTTTTTGAGCCCTAATAGCACTTAAACGTGAGATGTTAAAAAAACTTTCTGAGACAATTTACATTAATTCTAAAGGATCTTTCTTCCCTGAAAAATGCAAGTCCCTATATCTAAAAGTTTACAGGAGTTATGATGACCAGAAATTTTCTTACCTCCATCAATATCAAAAAATTAAGTAATAATTTGTAATTTAGTATTTAAATTTATACCGTTATGTGAAAACCAAATTTTACATTATTTTTCTTTCTTCATAACTCCGGGACGCTCTTAGATAGGAACTTAAAATTTTGAGATAAGAAAGAGCTTTTAGGATTAGTACAAGTTTTCCCAATTTTTTTAGGGCCTTTAGGTGCCCGTGTTTAGGGACTTTCTTAGGGCTTTTCTTAATTAAGTAGAGTTTCCTAAAAATTGATGAAATGTCTCTTTATATTTAACATTTTTTTTTATTATATGAAATTTTAAGAAAATTTTCAAATTTTGATGCAAGTCACAGTTATAAACAGTTTGTATTGTCTTTTGGAAATGTGCACTTTTAAAAATCGTTGGTTTATATTCTGCCCTGTATTTTTTTATTTTAATAAATTTGTTAAATGTCAATAGTCAATAATATAAAAATTTTGTAAATTTTCGGATTCTCTATGTATCTACAAATAATAATTTTTAATTTTATTTACTTATTAATTTTTTTCGCCCAATTTTTATAACTTTTTTTGCCAAAAAAAATTCTTCAGAAATTTGGCAATGGAAAAAAATCTTAAGTAGCAAATCCTTGTCATATTTTTAATTAATTTTTTTAATAAGATATAATCTATTAAATTTAGTTTTTAAATTTCCGTAAAATTAAATATTTTACAAAGTGTTTTAATTTCTATTCAATTAAATTAATTAATTTTACATAAATCAGCAATTCTATATTGCATCTTAAGGTAGATGAAAATTTTTCAAAAATACAAATTGTTGTATTCACAAAGCATCTCGAACATTTTATTTAAATGACGGTATAGACAACTATATATTTCTTTTTCTTTTTAATAAAAGTGATATTTTTAAAACTTCCGTCAAAATTTCCTCTGAGTCGAAAATTTGAGTTAATTTATAAACTTAAGCATAGTATTCAGGTTATATATGTCAGCTCATAAAAATATAATTTTATACGGGATAATATGTCAAAATTTTTCTCGGCAAAACCTTTTTAATAAATTTTTTCAATTTTTTCTCAAGTAGTACACAGCTTAATACGCCAAGAAAAATATATAGTCCAAGACACAAACCGAGAAAAAATTTGTTTTTTTCCCGATATTTTTCTACCTAGGTATCATCTTTCAAAAAATATTTGGATATATTTTCGAAATATATTTTTTTTTTACATTAAAATTATTTATTTACGTTGTTAGAATTGTCAAAATTTTATATATCCGAAAAATTTTCATATTTTTCATGTTTTTGTCTTTGAGCTGAGATATAACCTGAAATACTATGCTTAAGTTTATAAATTAAGTCAAATTTTCGACTCAGAGGAAATTTTGAAGGAAAGTTTGAGGGAAGTTTAAAAATAACTTATTTGATTTTTTCATGATTGAAAACAAATTTAGTATAGAATTTGATTTACAGGTATTTTAATATTATTCGCAAGTTTCTGGTGCGGAGGTAGCTTTGTAGCATGTAGGGAATTATATATAACTTTTTTTTTTTGCAAAATTAACTTTTAACGATTTTAAACGAGGTTACGGTGAATTTATGCTTAAATTTGTTTTGCTATATCTCAAAGGAAGTTGAGGTAATAAACCAACTAACGGTCGGTTAGAATAAAACTTATAAATACATTTGTTTCAAATTTTTTTGGATGTATGTTTATAAGGCTATGGTCTAATTATAAAATTGTCACAATTTTGGAATTTACAACCATAGTGTATTCTATAAATCTATAAGCATAGTGTATTAATGGATTTTTAATACTTTTTATCTATAGCTGTTTACCGTTATGTGAAATTCGGTTCAATTTTACTATCGAGCTATAGAATAGGATGTTCCAAAATACTATTCTGAAATTGTTGGGAAAAGGGAGGAGATCGAAAATAAATTCTATGATAAAAGCTTCATTTGATCTTCAGTCTATTTAGTTATTTTTGTGTTAAAATAAAATAAAGAAGAAATATTAAAGAGAAGAGCGTTTTTTTTATTTTAAATTAGGACGTTATTGTTTTATTTCTAATATTAAAGAAAAATTATTCCGATATATATGCATGATTCATTTCATCAATTAATACTATTTTGCAACTGGTTAAATCCAATTTAAATCTAAAAAGTATTTTTATAAAATTAATTAAATTTTTTAATTTTTTTTTTTTGTTAGAATTGCTAATTAAAATTTAAAATTTTAGTTTTTATTTTCTAAATTAAAATTTTGCTAATTTTTTATTCTAGGTGCCATCATGAAAAACTCGAAAATAAAACATTTTCTGAAATTCGTAATATATATGCTAATTTTGATAACCCATCATGTATAAAATTTGATGATTTAAATCACACACATGTAGTTATAAGTAGAAAAAGTTGTGATCGTTGGATTTATAATTATGATTATGGTTATAAGAGTATGAATACGGAGGTGAGTTAATTTATAAAAACAAAACAAATAAAAATTGATAATTGTATTATGAAAGTGAATATAATTTGTCATACCATTAGGCTTGTCATTTTTTTTTTTTTTAGTGCATTTTTCTGCCACATAAATGTGGACAGGAAATTACTCAGCCTTTCTTGTTCAGGCGTGGCTGTAAATGTCGTAAGGGGAAATAACTCTTACGACGTGTGTGGGATTCCAGCCCACATTCCCTCGGTGTTTACAGCGTATTTTATACGCTCTTACCCACTAGGCCACCGAGGCCCCTTTTGTCATTTTATTTAATGATAATTGAAATTCTCGAGTTATATAACAGTCGAAGACAAAAGATAGAATTTTTCCAAATTTACAAGAAAATAATTTTATTGATTTATTAGTTATTACTTATTTAGTATAAATAGGCCTTGAGTTGATTTTAATATAAAATAATTATTTTCATAATCATATATAGTAAGGCAAAGGCAACAAGAATTTAGCGTTTAGCATTTTTCTCCTTTAATTATCTTTTTGGGAAACTCATTTAAGTAATCCGAAAGTTATGATTTTTTATTTGAGGCGCACTTTAATAGCATTCAAATTCTTCCATCACACGTTTAGATTATATGAGTGCACGACTCACTTCAATGCAAAATTTTTTGCAGTGGTGTAGAATCAGTCACATAACAAGCACTATGTATAGTAGTAATACATATACTGATCTGTCACTTAGTCCTTAAAACTGCTACCTACTCTTTAAAAAAAGAAAATCTTTAAATCTTTAATGAATTTTACATGTTACATATACGAGTAGTCAACTAGTGGTTTATTAAAGTTGTCAGTTTTTTGTAATTCCTAAGAATATATACAAGTTATTTTTCGTTGGTCCATTATTATTATTAAGTCCAAATTCGTTCCAAATTCTTTTTATCCCCAATATATAATACTTTTTAAAATTATAGGAAATTAAATAATTTAATTTTTTTTTTTTGTAGTTAAATTGGGTGTGTGATTCAGCATATAAAGCACGAGTTGGACAATCATTGTTTTTTATTGGTTCTGTTATGGGAACTATAACATATGGCCTTTTATCAGATAGAATTGGTAGATTACCAGCTTTAATTATATCACATTTATCAGGATTTATAGGTGATTTTTCAACAATCTTTTCAAGAGATGTTATATCATTTTCAATATGCCGATTTATATCAGGATTAGCAGCTGATACAAATTTTTATTTAATGTATATAATTGGTAAGTTTATAATATAACCTTAACTAAATTAATATAAAACTTTTATATACATATTTATTAATTTATTTTGATTTTATATTTTTATAGTTTTAGAATATATACGTCCATCGATGCGTACTTTAGGATTAAATTTAGGAACAGGAGTATGTTATTGTTTAGGTTTAGTATTTACACCATGGCTTGCCGTACTTGTAGGAGATTGGAAATATTATTTAATATCAACATCAGTTCCATTACTTTCAGTTGTTTTATTTTATTTTTTGATAAATGAAAGTGCTCAATGGTTAGTTACCACAAATGATATTGATGGTGCTGTTATAAGATTGAAAAAAGTTGCAAAATGCAATGGTAAAAAAGTAACAGAAGAAGAATTTGAAGAATTTCGTAGTTATTGTGAAAAACAACGAATATTACAACAAAAGACAGAAGCTGAACATAAAAAAGAAACTGTTTTAGATATGTTTAAAACACCAAGAATGCGAAAGCATATTACAATTTTATTTTTTAAATCGTAAGTTTTTTTTTTTTTTATTATACATATATTTTTAATATTATAAATAATTTTATATTTATTTATATATAGTATGGTTATAACATTATGTTATGATGCTGTATCACGTAATATTGAAGGAATGGGTCTTTCACCATTCGTAATGTTTTCATTAAGTTCATTATCTGTATTACCAGCTAGTCTTATTCTTATTTTATTACAAGATCGTATCGGACGTAAAGCAATGGCATCATCTTCATTAATTGTAGGTGGAATATTTACAGCAATAGCTGGTATAACAATGGCCTATCAAAAAAAAAATCATAATGTACCATTATTGGTAACATTACAAATTATTGCACGCTTTGGTGTTGCAATATCATATGAATCTGGTGCACAATATGCAACTGAATTAATACCAACTGGTGTACGTGGTCAAGGTGTTGCAGCTGTTCATGTAGCTGGTTTTGCAGCATCAGCATTAAGTCCATACATTTTATATTTGGGAACATATTTTAAAGCTTTACCATCAATCATTTTAGGTGTTTTGTTCTTTTTAGGAGCTTTTGTATGCCTATTATTACCAGAAACATTACATAGGTAAAATATTATTAATTTTTGTAATTCAAAATATAAAACAATAAGAAAAATAATTTATTTCATTTTAATATAGAACACTACCAAAGACTGTTGCAGAAGGTGAAGAATTTGGTAAAGGTGAAAAAATGCTTGATTTTCCATGTTTATCACGGCATCATTCTGATGATAAAATTAATAAAGATGAAATTAATATGAGAAATAATAGTGAAAATATAAATACCACTCGACTTTAAGTAAATTATTATTATTATTATTATTATGTTTTTTTTTATGTTACAAATTAAGAATTAAATCAAAAATAAAAAAAATAATTATAAAAAACAAATCAAATCTCTATAATACCTCATTATTTGAATGCAAATACTAGTAAAAAAAAATTTTTTTTTTGTTTTTTATTAGTTTTAAGAACTGCAATAATACTTAATACTTAATAGATATATTAAATGATACTATATAAATCACAAATTTCGGATAAAATAGTGTTAACATTAGTTAGTAAAGGTATAATTTAGTATAATGTTTAGTTAAGAATGTTTTAACTAGCTCAAAAAAAAAAAAAAAAGAAAAAAAACTCAAGTATAATTAAAAAGAAAATTACATTTTTTTTCTCATTGTATAAAATATGAACATGTACTTTTAAGTTTTTATTTTCTAAAAAAAAAAAAAAAATTGTTTAAAAAAAATATTTTATGGAGTGTACTGCTGGATAACCATTTAATTATGGTCATACTTTTTATTTTTTTAATAATAAAAACATTATAATATGTACATTATATTGTATTATAGTAGTAAATGTCTTTTTTTTTTTTATTTTTTTAATTTTATAAAATTTAACTTGATTTAATCCTTTGACTGCATACTGAATAATCATGTGATTCAGTAATATGAAATTGCATTATTGATGACAATTAATGTGTACAATATACCAAATTAACTGAAAGAGTTAATCATTATATCCTAGATCCGTAGTGTTAAAGGTTTAATACATGTAGTGTTTAATACATGAAGGTTCACTAGGGATCTAGGATCTATAACACTTTGTAGAAGAAAATATATAGGTTTGAATATAATGTGAATTCTGACTAGAAAAACTTTCTGCTAATAATTTGGTTTTTGACAGATTAATGTCATTTTTATTCCTTGGATGCAATTCCATTAATTTTTTATTTTCATTCCTTCTTTAACGCACATTCCTTTGTTTAAATGTCGTACAATTTTTTTTATGCACTGTTAGAATTGTCTATAAATTTCTAAACGCTATTTTGCCTCATATCGAATGTCTTTTGACGAAAAGAACATTTTGAAAACTTATTTGGCATATCGAGATATTTCTCAAAAAATATACATTTTTAACATTAACTGAAGATCTTTTTAGTAAGAATAGTTGAACATTTTTTAAAATAAAGAGTATATATAAATTGTATATGTATATCAAGCTCATAAATATCAGATCCAAATAATGTATCTCTCTGTTCTCAATTAGGTGCATTCTGCAGTTGTTGTAACTTCTTCATTCTCTTTCCCACTTCCTTGTTTCTCCTAAAAAAAAGCTTTAAAACGAATTGATGCGAAAAAAAACGACGAAAAAGTAGTTTCAACTTTTTCAACCAAAATTTAGCGGTTGAACCAATTGCAAGTCACCAATGCATGTAAAACAGTAATAAAAAATTTTATTAGGTCAAAAAAAAATTTTTATGATATACACAAAATCATTCATATTGAAGTGATAATATTAACGCACACATATAAAGTTGATAGTGTGAATGCGGAGAGCTTTTGCAATTACATCTTACGCAATTGCACTATAGTTCAATAGGTGTAATCGGAAATGTCGCACTAAGGTTTAGGTAAACTGCATTTGTAGTTTAATCGAAAAAGTAGTTTGATTTAAGTATCGTAATTTATATCACAAACTCTGCTTTTGCAGTGTAATCGATTTAGTGAGGCTCAAATCACCTAAATGGAAATTTTATTTTTATATCAATTGCATGTTTGGAAATTGCAAGTTAGTCAAAAAATGTTTATACGTGCACACAATGGCTACTGAAAAGTAAATAAAAAATTTTAACAATTAGATTTAATTTTAATTACATTTTCGAAACATTTATGTGATTTTGCAGTGATGACTTCGAAGAACGCTGGAGCACTGATTTTGTTTAGCTTTTGTTAAGCGTTAGGTTGGAATTCGAACCAGTCAATAAATTCGGAAATGCATCAGCATCACGCATCACAAAACTATCAAGTTCTAAAATGTATCTACAAAATATTACCGAAAGCATCAAGTCTTTTTTCGTAACACTACCGATTTTGATGCGCAGTTTTTGTCGACTGTCGGCAACATGTCGACTAATTTCCATTTTCAGTAGATTCAATTTTTTTTTATGTTTGTGCCTTAAATAATTCACCAACAATGTCAAATTTTGTTTTTATTTTTATCTTTAATCGCGTCAAACGATACTTGCTGCAAAAGTCTAACAGCAATGCGACAAAAACATTTTTGTCATTTTTATCAAACTACATGTAGTAGATGATCAATTGTTTTTACATTTTATCTTGTGTTACATTTCCCATTACAGCTTATTAAGTAAATTAAATAATATACTAATATAATGTATTAGTATATTATATTTACTTCAGTAATTTATTTATATAAATTACTGAAGTGAAGTTTTTTCATTTAAAATAAAAAAGTCTTTATTTAAGTAAAAAAAAATCTTCAATTCAAATAAAAAAAGTATATGTGCTTTGTAAATATTCACCATTTTCATAAATGTAGATCCTGTAGTATAGAACTGTAAATTTTTAATAAATTAAAATGGATGTCAAATTTTCTAAATGTGGTTCATAAATGAAAAAAAATGAAAATCTAGTAGACGTCAAAATTAAAGAATGAAATTGTAGTAAAACAATTTTTGTATTATACATGTAGGTACTTTAGTGCCTTGTTTATTCTTCGCCTACTTCTTTTAAAACAAAAAAAAAGTTGTACTAAATGAACAACTTTAAAGAATAAGTCAACTAAATGTCAAATTAATGTAGAATTTCTTTTCGATATTGCAAAGTACTCAGCCTGGCGGCAAATTTATTATTAGTCTGAAACATTTATGAAAACATCTTGAAAAAACTTATAACTCTTATTATATAACCCACTTTAAAATCCCTCCTAACTATTATTTATTTTGCATTTATGCAAATATACATATTTTCAACAATAAAACGTCTTATATGTTTTAAATACCATATATTTTGTTAAAGTCCTTTTCCGAAATGTTCTTTTTGTTAAAAGCATATATTTATGCAGTGACATTTTGCTATATAAAATGTCTGTTGTCAAATAGCATTAAACGAAATATAGATTTACCTTAGAATATACAGTATAAGGAAAAGTAAATCCAAAAAAAAGTGAGGCAAATTCTCATACAATTACAAAACATCACTACATCGACAATATTCAGTGTCGTTACTACCAATTTTTCAAAAGAGCATTGCTTACTGAATATATTTTTTGAGTTTCAGGAGCAGCACTTTTAATATTTTGAAAACATAATTTTCATTCTTATTCGAACTGTAAATATAAAAATAATATCATATTATTTATGTTTTGTATTTTTTATATTAAAAATTAAAAATTTTATGTTAAATTGGATTAAAAATTAAAATTATGTTACTTATTTTACTAAATTACATTACATATTATCTCAAATTATTAAATTAATAATGAAAACTGAAAATTAAAATTTTATATTAAATTGTATTAAGAATTAAAATTATGTTACTTATTTTAATAAACATATTTACATACCCTTAAATAACGTAATTCTAGATAACTTATTTCTAATAGAACATTTATTAGATATTTTTTTTGCAATAAAGAAAAATCTTATCGATAAATATTTCATTATAATTGATTTTATTAGTAAACTATAATGATTATTTTCAAAAATATGTTTAGAAATTTCAGGAAATGAATTACGATTTGTTAAATTTTTTTGTACATTTATAGCTATGCTATCGAAATATATTTATTAAGTAATGTTTGGTTGAAAAAATAGTTTATCTTTTGTCTTATTTCTTTTTCGAACAAACGAATAAGCTTTTGGAGATAGAAAATTTAGATTCAAACTAAACTTTTGCAGCTCAGGAGAATACTTTTTCGGTAGTAATTTATTATGTCTTAATTTTGACGTTCTAAAATTATTTTAATAGATCCTGAAATTTCATCTAACATAGTTAATATTTGATCTGAAATTTATTTTTTATTTTTTAATGATAATCTTCAAATTTTTTTAATTTTTTAATTTTTCTTCTATTGTTTTGTTGTAATGTTTTAATTTTCCTATCCTTATTTTTAATAGTTTCTCTCAAAAGCCGTAATTCTTCTTTAAACCTTTTGGTTTTTGGACTACAAAGAATAGATTCTTGAGATGTTATGACTATTGTTTGGTTAAAAGAATTTTTCGAATTTTCGTTAATTGTTAATTTCATAATCATATGAGCTAACAGTTGAAGGGATCGGAAACTCTACCTAGAAAAGCCAATTTAATACAATATAACGTACAAGCAATTTTATTTTAATATTTATTTATTTTATAATTTTCATAATATAAAAATCCATGTCATGCATTTTAAAAGCAAGCTGGTCACGTGAGCAAGGTGTTAACTGCAAAATACTTGACATCAGCTATACGTTTATCACGTGACTCGTTGGTAGCCCATTGTAACTGGTTCTACTCCATTTAAAACTTATTGCATAATGCGAATGTGTACACAAATATTAAAGTTTTGTGTTATATTATATTGTGTTGTGTTTTGTGTTGTCTGAACATCAATTTGAATACTAAAGCACTTACTTCTTTAACAAGTAGTTCATTATTTCGAAAAACTTTGGGTATAGCGCGTGAAAAAAGTTGCTTCCTAGATCCTAAAGTAAGAATGTCCTCAGATAAAAAATGTTCTGAACATACAATGGAACTGCTTTTTAGTGCCGATTATTCTTTCCAATTGCCACTATCCACTTTGATTTAAGCCCTTCATTCTTGGGAAATCTTTAAATCAAAAGAATAAACTATTAAATTTTTGTTGGGAATTATAAATTTATATATTAAAAAACTTTATTAAATATTTAAAAAATGAAAATATGAACAAAGTTTACATTTTTATAATAATAGAACACGTCACTGATACAAACATTTTTTCATCATGGCTTTTGTCAAAATTGCAATTTTTTTTGCATATAAAATAGCATGATTTGTAAATTATTTAGGTTTTACACATTGTGTTATTAATTTTATAATTTTTTTATTTGATTTTTTTTATTATGATTTAGAAGCATTTTGAAAAAAAAACCCTGTCCACTTTCATTTTAATTTTTATTATCTGATCTTGTTATCGTTGTCCGTTAGAATATTCTACATATAAGACATTTAAAGGCATTTGTTTAAAAATATGTTTATATAATCTATTGTTTATTATGTTAGCTGTGAGCCAACTAATTTAATAGATTTTATACAAGGGGGGAATGTTTTTAATTTTTCGTTTCTGAATAAATATATGAGATTTTCTTTAGATTGATTGTTGGGTCCAAACGCTACTATATGGCTTCTTTAATCTATTCGCCATATTCTATTAAGTTTCGCTGAAAATTTATATTATACAGGTCAGTTAATAGGAATTTATTTATAAACTCATTTTATTGACCATTTATTTGACCTGTGAAACGATAATCCTATTTTTCGATGTTTTCTAGCATTTTCGCATCCTTCCACAAAACATTTCATTTTAAGGTTTTTTTTAATGAATCGCAAGTTTTTTAACACAAATTTATAAACTTATTTATAATTAAAGCTAAAATGAATCTAGTTTAAATTAAACAAAACTTAAATTACTATATAAAATTTGAATTTTAAAAATATTTTATTGCTAAAGATTGTAAATTGTAAACAAATCTAAACAAAAAAAAACAAACAAAATAATTATGTTGTCATGGAAATTTAAATTTTTTTTGATAGTAACAGCCACATTTTGGCAATTAAATATTAATTGATTTGGCTTCACTAATTTTTATATATGTATACAGAATTTTCTATTCCTTGTACTCTATATTCTAAGAGATTTACGTAAACTGACATATTCTTCAATTTACTTATGTATTTTTATAGTCAATATTTTATAGCACCTAATGTTTAAATTTTATTCATTTAAAACTCGACCTTCCGCCTTAAGTATACAAATGATGGATACACAAATTGAATAAAAAATTAGAATAATCTGATAACAATTTTTTCTTAACATTTTTATATAAGCTATGATATCTGATGTCGATATATCAAATAAACTTTATTATATTTCATAAGCTTGACAATCTAGTGTGTTCGTTATTCGATGTTTATTTTTACTAAAATCGAAGAAAATTTAATAATTCAAGAATCTATAATAGAAGTAAATACCAAAAAAAAAAAAAAAACAATAAAAAAACATGTTATAAATTATATAATTAAAAAAAACTGGAATAAAAAAATTTTTTGCAAGTACTTAAACTCTTAAAAATATAAAAAAATGTTTTTTTTTTAATGTAAATAAAAATCAAACTAAATATTAAATATGTAACTATGTATTGAAAAAAAATATACAAAAGTATTTTAATAATTAAATAAATTTTTGTTTTTTTTAAGTTTAAGTAAATATTATAACAATTTTTTTTGGAAAAAATTGTATTGACTTAAGTAAAAAAAATTTATAATAAAAAAACAGTCAGAATGAAATTAAAATTAATTGATTTTTATTTTGTTTTTGTATATTGAGACTAGTTTTATCTACTTATTCCTGGGACATTTCCAATCAACACCATTAGTCATTTTTTTTTTGTTTCTTTTTGTTTTGGGATTTCTCCATGTCATGTTGTTGTTTAACATATTTAACGTAAATCATGAGAAAATGCTAAAAATAAAAAAAACACAGGGCATTGCAGATTTAATTCTAGAGCCATTCTTATTTTGAATGAATTAAAAAATGTTGCGTTTTGAAGCATTTTGAAAAAAAACCCTGTCCACTTTCATTTTAATTTTTATTATCTGTTCTTGTTATCGTTGTCCGTTAGAATATTCTACATATAAGACATTTAAAGGCATATTTGTTTAAAAATATATTTATATAATCTATTGTTTATTATGTTAGCTGTGAGCCAACTAATTTAATAGATTTTATACATGGGAGGAATGTTTTTAATTTTCCGTTTCTGAATAAATATATGAGATTTTCTTTAGATTGATTGTTGAGTCCAAACGCTACTATATGGCTTCTTTAATCTATTCTCCATATTCTATTAAGTTTCGCTGAAAATTTATATTATACAGGTCAGTTAATAGGAATTTGTTTATAAACTCATTTTATTGACCATTTATTTGAGTTTCATCATTAGCATGATTTTATTTATATGTATTAATATATTCATTATATTCATTCAAACTAAATCATATCCTTTCAATATGATTTAGCTTTTTCTGGCGAATCGTTGAATTTGTTCGATAGTAAAAAAAACCATTCTACGTAATCTAAACCTTCGATCTAAAAAACAATGGACTACCCCAAACTCCTCTACACAATATATTGGAACTCACATTTTGTTACTGTAACGGTCTTAAAGTTTATTTTACTACAGGGCCATCAGTGGATTACAACGGATAGTAGTATATAACATCTTCCTGCATGATATAACCAAAGCTCTACTATAGCAGCTATTATTATTAGAATTATTATTAATTATACGGTATACATTATTACGATATGAAATTACTACATATTATTTATTTATATGACCTGACCGGGGTTTAAACCCTCCGATTGAAAGGTTGGCGACTGAACCACTACGCCATGAGTCAGATAATGTCAGACAATATGATAATTGGGAATTTTACTATGATTTCTTATTTTGAGAAAAAAATTTTTTTTTTATAAAAATAATGATAGGTTGGGCGCTCGGTCGGTCGACTGACTGACTTTTTTATATTATTATTTATTAATAGTTTTTTTTTAATTAAATATATGTTTTAATGTTTTATATTTACTTTAATATTTTATTAAGTTAATATTAATAAAAATATTTTATAAGTAAATAAATAAACAAATAATAAAATAAATAATAAAAAAAAAAATTATAATGATATAAAAAGGGCGTTATACCATTATACTGCTGTTTAATGTATACTGTACTGAAATAATGGTAACTTTCAATAGTAAAATTTAATTTCATAATAAAAGAATGATAATAATTTTTTTTAACAGAAAGAATTAACGTATTTGAAGACAAAAAAAAAAGCCTAACTATAAATATGTATACGAAACTATTCTTTCGACTAACTTAAGAAGCTTATTAATTAATTAGTTACTGGAATCACATCTTGCTCCATATCATTTAAATAAAAAAATGTTAAGTTTTTTGCTTGCTGTCTAAACCATAGATACATCAATACATTCGATATATAGTTAGGAATATGTTGGAAATATATATAATTAATATATGAGACACGATTATAATTGGCTTAATAAATACATACATATATAATTAGTTCAGGATTTAGCTATGGGCAAATGGGGCAACCGCCACGGGCGCCACATTTCAAAAGGGCGCAAAATTCGTTCCGTGCAATTTTTGAATTGAAAATTCTTTTACAGTTCAAAATAAAACAACGAAAAATCAACCTTTAATTCTGTTGAATATTATTTATGTACTTTGTTTTGTAACAGAAAAAACATAGAAAAGGCTCATATTTTTAAAACAAAAGTACAATTTTCTATTATGTACACATGTACATGAAAATAATTTTCAAATTTTAAAATTAAGTTGTACGTTAGATTGTTGTGCGGTTAAATTAAAGTAATTTTTAAATCGTAAAATTAAAATAAATTGTTATTAGAAATAAAGTGTATAATTGAAAGTGAAATTAAATAAAAAAAGAAATTGTAAATTAAATAAATGAACAAAAATAGGTATCATTAAAATTAAATAAAATAAAAAAAAACTAGAAATAAAAAAACTATATAACTTGAATATAAATGCTTTATATTCATTGATTAAAGAAAAAAATATGCAGGCTGTCTATCCAAATATAGAAATTTTAAGAATATTTTTATCAACTCCAGCATCCAATTGTTCAGCAGAAAGGTCTTTTTCTGCACTGAGAAGAATAAAAACTTACTTGAGATCAACCTTATGTGATGAAAAATTGAATGATTTTATGATCTTAGCAATAGAAAATAAAATGTTAGACAAAATATCGTTTGAAGAAGTTTTCGAAAAATTTGTTACAATAAAATTACGAAAAAAAATCTAATAAATTAAAAAATAAAGATATATCTATACATTAACTTTAGTAGTATTTTTTTCATTTATTATAAATAACTTTTGGTATGATTTATAGAGCGTAATTTTCAAAAACCGCCCAGGGCGTAAAGTTATGTAAATCCGGGCCTGTATATAATATAGAATTGCTTAACATTTTATTAATTTCATTAACAAAATTTTATTTGTTATTTATATATAATATTATAATATGTGAGTTATAAGGTATAAATTAAAATTTGTTTTTCAAATTTTATGATATTATTACAGGTCTGAAATATTTTTTTCACTATTAAAACTTTTAAAGAATTAAAAATTGGCGAATACGAATGTGGTATCTTATTCTTTCATGATTCACCAGCCTAGTACAAATCACATGTATTTTTATTTTAATTCATTTCTCTGCCACTTAAATGTGGACAGGAAATTACACAGCCTTTCCGGTTCAGGTATGGCTGTACTTGTCGTAAAGGGGAATAACTCTTACGACTTGTGTGTGACCCGCACTCTCTCGGTGTTTACAGCGTATTTTATACGCTCTTATCCATTAGGCCACCGAGGCATCAAAATTACATGTTTTCTTTTTTCTTAATCATTTATTAATAAATTTTAACCTTTAAGTGTACTGCTCTAGTTTAAACATATTATTTATTTGAAATATTTTTTTCAGCTTAAATTATTTTATTTACATGTTTATTATATCTGTTTATTAATATTAATTTAAGTCGCTTATTTGATAACCCATTATATATTATCATAATTGCATATTAATAATGAACTTGAAAAGTATTATGTTTGCAATAATTATATTACTTAAACTTCGGTTTCTTTTGTGTTTATTAGTTAAATAAACTAGGAATGATGTAGAACAGATTGTATCAATTCTAGGATACCCGTATGAACAAAATATTTGTTGTTTTTATATAATTTGATCATCTTTTACAAGATTTCAGATGTCTAACATAATTAAGTTCTAAGGTATGGAAACTGCTCGAACCTGCTGTTCTCTAACAAAATCAAATTTTACAGAAGTTTTTGGGGAATGTAACTTGGCATTATTTCATAAAATTATAGCACCTATTCGAATCCGTCAGCCGTATTAACTGAATGTAAATAGCAAAATTAACAATTTTACAAAAGTGACGAGGTAAAAATTTCAGAATGTTAGCTCCTTCATTTTTTAAGTTATAGTGTGAATGGTCGAACGTACATGGAATGGCTTAACCGACTCGGAATTTGATTTTAGTCCGATTCATATGCTTGAGATTATATTTATTTTGGCTTCTTTAAGGTGCCATCAGTCATAAATGTAATGTTAAATTTATTATACCCTTGAAAATACGTTTATACGGGTTTAAAAATCTAAATTATTATTTTTAAAAATTGTTCTTTTTTTTTTTTTTTTTTTTGATTTGGTAAACAACCGGGCGATTTAGTAAACAACAATATAATAAATGTTATTAATTTTTGGAATCACTACTGTTCTATTACAATATTTGTTAAGTTTCTTATCAGATTTGTTGGAGAGTAAATATTTTATCTCAAAATAAAAAAATTAGGTTTTTTTTCAAACACACGTAAGTTAATACGTATTTTATCTTAAATTGCATACATTATTCTTCCATAGATACACTCATTTTGTTTTTAGAACATCTAATCTTGATGAATTAATTCTTGCAAATTAATCTAAAACAATTAAAATATATATGAAATTTTTCTATTGTAAACTTTTAAATATAAAAGTTTTTAAATAATTAGTATTATTTTATTTAGATAATTGTTTAAAAAAGTAACTATTTCAAGATACTTTCGGAAAAGTTACGGTATTATTTTAAATTTCCTATATGGTTTTTTTTTTTTTTTTTAAATTTATTTTTAATTTAAATTTTAACTTAAAAATGTATTTAACTATTAATAGAATATTTTTCTTTTATTTTAATTTAATTATTTTTAATTCTAGAATTGTGTGAATTTTTATAATCAACAACAATGTAAACTATAAAATTAATACATATCGGAATAAATATAATTATTGTGAGAAGTGAAGGCTGTACAGGATATTACCGATTTATATTAAAATTTTACAATTATTATTTATAAGGATAATAATAATAATAATAAATTAATAATAATAAAAATAAATTAATAATAAAGGAACGTAGTGCCAGTTAATAAAAATATTAATATTTTTAAATATTTATATTTAATATATTTTATATAAATTAATATAATTTTAATATAAATATGTTTTATTTAATTTATATTTAATATATTTAATTAAATTAAAAAAAAAAAAAAAATATTATAAATTATTTAGATATTAATATTTAAATTAATAGTTAAATTAATAAAAATTAATTCTGTCTCAATCCAACATATTATAACTATATTAAAATTTGTAAACTTTAATTAAAGTGCTTAAAATAATACTGTTTTATTTTTTAAGTAAAATTTAATAAAAATAATCTTAATTAATAACATTAATAATAATTAATAAAAATTTAATTTTTACTTTTTTTTTGTCATATTTATACAATAATAAAAGTAATATTTGTCATATTTAACGGAAAAAAAAAAACCGAATTGTAATTAATTTTTCTTTTTTTTTTTTTTAATTCAACGAATAATTTCCGAAAAAATTTCACCGAAGCTTTAAAAAACATAATATTTATTAATTAATTATAAAATTTAATTTAAAATTTAATAGAAATAATTAAATAATATAAAAAAAAAAAATAAAAAAAAAAAAATGAATTACGATCAAGCTTTAGAAATATGTGGAAATTTTAATCGTTATCAATTTGTTCTATTGGGAGTTTTTGCCTTTATTAATTTTATGCTGGCAATGCATTATTTTTCACAAACTATTATTAGTTTTGTACCAGAACATTGGTAAGTATATATTTTTGTAATATTAAAAAAATGTTATTTGAAAAATTTCATTAAAATCGTTACCCCATTTTATCATATAACGAGTGTACATATATCATATTCACTAAGATTTTGTGTAGAGTCATTACTGAGGCGATAAAAAATGTATCATATCACGTCTACTTAAAAATTCATTTCTGGAATACGAACGATGAAAATTTTTGTTATGTTGGTAGTAGTTTGAATTTACGTGTTGTCAAATGAAAATTTTGTAATATTTAAATGTTAAAATTCATTTTTGTAATTAGGTAAAATTATTTTTAGAAAGAATTTTTCTATTTTTGTTTCAAATCTAGTTTTGTGAAATATATTTTTTGGTGTGGATTGTAAAATAAAAAGAAAACAATTAATTAGTGATAAATCATAAATTTAGAAAACTTATAATAAATTTAAATTTGACAAAAATTTTAAACAAAAATAAAATTTCACTTTTTTTTAATGTTTACTTATTATTTAATTCTTATTCTACTCTATCCATTCTATATTTTTACTAATAAAGTAACAAACAAAAATTATTTCAAAAAATAAATTAAAAACAACTTAAATAACTACGAATATCAAAGGTGATTTTTGACATTTGACATCGCGTCAAATTAAAAACATCACTCATCACGTCAGCGATACTGTTCGTAAGATAAGTGTTGAAGAATATGGCTGATTCTCTTTAAGAAATATTATTAACCTTCTGAAATTTTTTTTAAATTTGATTTTTTTCAAATGTGTTTCAATATTTTATTTATATATTAGTGAACGATGAACAAATTTAATACTTTGCTTATAATATATCGGATACAGTATAACAGGAAACAAAGTTCAAACTATTATAAGTATTCATATTTTAGTAACGTGAATTAATTTTGAAAAATAAATTGATATCTGTTAAAAATATATTTTAATAACTGACATTATATCGAACTTTCTTATATAAAACTAAAAAAAAACTAAATAAATTTTATTAATCATAAATTTTAATATATAATTTTTATTTTAATAAGGGATTTAGATCAAAGATTTCGAATCATTTTATTAGATCAACACTTTTTGATTAATTAATTTTCTTAATTGATCGTATGATTTTTCTTTTTAGAATATACGTTAAGAGGATTCTTTTTTCTTCCAAGAATCTCTCCCACATCCCTATCTCGTAGATCAAACTGTACATTTGTATTAAAGATTCCAACCTAAAATTTGTTTAAAAAAGGGGTGGTTTTGTTTGGTTAAAGTGCAATACTATCCAGAGGAATCATGTAGAATTCTTCTGATTGACTTTTAAAGTTACCTACATACCCTCGTAAAAAACAAAATCTAGCAAATATATTCAATCTATATCATGTATTTTGTTTTAAATTATTCAGTTGACTAAAGGCCAAGTTTTCAACAAAATAGAAATTTTGACACCATTAATAATATTGTGGTAGGCGCTTCGGTGGCCTAATGGGTAAAAGCGTATAAAATACGCTGTAAACACCCAAGGATTCTGGGTTCGAATACCATACATGTCGTAAGAATAATCCTCTCTTACGATATTTACAGCTACACCTGGAAAGGAAAGGCCATATGCAATTTCCTTGTCACATTTATGTTGCAGGCGAATAAATTAAAAAAAAAAATATTGTTGTTCAGTACAGCGTTTATGAGTATATTTATGAATCTAAAATTTAACGAACACTCATGTATTTTGAATAAAACAGTTAATACAATATCCTTTTCTAATTCAAATTAATAAAAAAAAGTATGTCACGAATGAAATTCTACAGTTCAATAATTGATTACGCAAATATAATAATGCAATCACGAAATTTATTTTAATTTAGAGCCAATAAAAATAAAATATTTTTTAAAATGGAATCTGAAAGTAATCATTTAGCTACAATAAGATTTTTATCTTTTTCTTAATATGTGTGTTGAAAAATGAATAATGAATACTATTATCAAATAATTATAATAGTGTTACCAAAACATTGCCGAAAACAATGGAAGTTCTTTTATATAGCAATAAAAAATTAAGGTGATGACCCATTATGACGCGAGCATTGGGTCATCACCTTAAGTGTGGACGCCCTCGTTTGGAAGCGGTATGCTATATTTATGTCGTAAGAACTATCAACATTTATATTAATATGTATAGAAATATTTTTAGCTCTTTTGGCTGTATAGTGTAAAATTTATAAACATAATTGAGGTTAGAAATAATGGCGCGTTTTTTCGATCGATATCTTTGTATAATTTTATAGTAAAGTGACAAATCAAAATGTTCTATAAGTTTTACTCTTCATTCTTCAATAATTTGCTTGTAACGTAAACACTAGATATAATTGTTAACAAAAAATATGTCAAATATGTCAAAGAATAATTAAATGAGGTTGTAAGGGCTTTATAGTCCTTAAAAAAAAATGTTGAAGAGAGAAACTTCTCTTTTAATATGAACTATCCATTCTTTTCTTACAATCTCATTATAATATTTAATAATGTGTAATATAATAACATATACCTACATATGTATATGTTAATAATAATAACTGTAATGTATATGTTAATAATAACAATACTTTTATCAAAAAATACAGATTGTATAAAAATTGAATGACATTATTACATTATTTGTTATACATATATTCGAATTTTTTTCTCATCTTAAAATTAATAAAATAAGAAAAATAAAATCTTTTTTTAACATATCAATAAATTCGTCTTAGGAAAAGAATTCTATAAAGAAAATAAAAAATTTTCACAATTTTTATTACAAGAATTGTTATATTATGCAAAATATAAGGACAAAGATTTATTTTTTTTAAATTTCGAAAATATAATAAATTTATAAAAATTTATACATAATTTAACAATTTTTTTTTTCATGTTCATTTTAAAATTTAACACATTTAATTTTTTTTCTCTTCACTTAAAACACTTTTTTTTTTTGTTTCTTTTATTTTACCACACTTCTTCTTTTCAACTTTTCAATTCTTTTATTTCTTTTTTATTTTATTTTGTTGAATCATTTTTTTAAAGAATTTATTACATCTGGTGTACTCATATTTATTTCTTTACACCTACAAATAAACGTTAATGCATCTTTATATTATGTTTATGATGTTAGATGTATATTATGTATATATAATATAGGTATATAATAAATAGGTATGTATATATATATATATATATATAAAACATTTGAAATAAAATAAAACATAAATAAGTTTAAGTATGAATAAAAGTGCACAATAAAAATATTAGATGTAGTTTATACATTATTTGTATAGAAATAGTTGGTAACAAAAATAAATGTACACCTTTACAAATATTATTGTGTTCAATAAATAAAATATAAAAATTTGTGAATGATATGAATTTACAATATTTTGTTTTTTTTTTTTTATAAAGCAAATGTTTATGTTGATTAGCGTTTCATTATCACAGATACGTACATATTAAAATGAACAGGGTGGTATGATGGGATAATATAGAGGCATGTTCGTATAGTTGAAATATGTTTGGATTTTATTTATAGAATTCATGATGAGAATTTGGAGAAACACTACTCAGGCGTCATCATATCAAGAATGGCTTAAACTACCATTCGAATTGAATGATTCGAATCTAAACATGAAATATGAAAGATTGACAATACAATTGACTATGTCATCAAGTCATTAAAAAAAGCATATGAAAGTTTTCATTTATTTTGTTAAGTTTTTCAATATATTGGGAAAATTTTTTGTCATCTATCAAAAATGTAAAAATTAAATAAAAATTAATGTGACTCTTTTAATATTGATGAAAGCAAAAAAAAAAATCCACTATCTCCACCACAGGACCGACCGCTATTATACGAAAAGTATTTTTTTTATTCAATAACAATAATAAGCAATGAAAAATATATATATGTACATACATTCATTCATACATCCATTTACATATTATGTAAGTAGGTACATGATTTTTTTTTTCATTCAAAAATATTATTAGAAGTAAAAAATAATAAAAACTGTAAACAAATAAAAAAAACAAACACAAGATTAATATTGGATCTGCTAACAAAAATTTTACAGTTTGAATTTTGCGTCATCAACAAGAGAATAATATGCATAGATATAAGTATATAAATTTTTAGAGATATTCACCCATATTCTTGAAGACTCATCACTTACGCGATGAAAATATGTATGACATCACGTCTATATAAATTTGTAATTCTCGAAGACTCATGAAGATAATTTTTATTATGTTGGTAGTAATTTACTTTCAAATGAAAATTTTGCCATATTTAAACGTTCAGATGAAATTATTTAAAAAAGAGATTTGATTTTGGAAATAGTAAATGAAAGTACATATTCATTAGTTGCAAGAAGCCGTCGTATCTTGCGAACCAGAAGTCGGACCGACGTGATTAAAAAAACCTAGTCCCCGATTCTGTAATAGAAATTAAAAATAAAAAAAAAAAATGAGAAAAGTACCAAAAAGTGGCACCCTAATTTTTGGGGGCTATTTTTTTGGGCGGTCTTACAGTCGAACTTTTTTTTTTCTATATTTTAATTTTATAATCAGGGAGTACCTTTTTTTAAATCATGTCGGTTCGACTTCTAGTTCGAAAGATATGGAGGTTTTTTGCAACTTATACTATGTAACTATAACTAACTATAACTATTTTTTGCAACTATAACTATGTTTACGTACTGCGATGATAGTTCAATATATAAAACAAAAAAAAAATATTAATTTTTAAAATATACTAAACAAAACCAACATTCACTAAAATATTAATTTATTTTTAATTATACATATTTCCTTTCTAGTCTATCAATTTTTATATTTTTATTTAAATTTAAACTTAACTAAAAACTAAAAACAAAATACTTAATTCCTAATTAATTGTAATTTATCGTACACGAATTTTGGTGTGATAGAAAATAGCTATCGCTTCGTAGGAAAAGTCTTTCAGAAACACCACACACGATACTTTTGACATTTAATATCGCGTAAAATTAAAAACATCACTTTAGAGTCTTGCAGAATTACAAATCATCGCGTCAGTGATACTCTTCGTATGATAAGTCTTTAAGAATATGGCATGTGATGTATTAATTCATATAGCGTGTCATGTATGAAATTTGGTCTTAGAAAAAAAATTAAATAAAAGTTAAATAAGTTAGTCGGATCAAAACATGTTCTATTTCAAAGTTGTTGCTCTTTACTTGTGTAACAATTTTTTCTTAATAATTTTTCTTATAATATTTTTCTGTTACGAAAAATTCGTAAAAAACTTAAAAATGACACTAGTAAACTACTTCTTCCGGTTGTTCGATTTGCTCCAAAAGCTTCTCAATCCGAGATATTTACATCAAAACCTTAAACATAAAATTTCAAAAAATTTCGCTCAGCCGTTTAGACTGTACGCTTGCCCACAGCCACACACACACGCACACACTCACAACTAAAAACATTTTTACAGCCTTCTGCGCACCGGAGTAGTGTATATTTGTCAAAATATAGGGTACAATTTTTAGCACATTTCCAAAAAAATGTTGAAAAATTGTGCTTATTAGTTTCACTCTGTCCGTCCGTCCGTCCGTCCGTCTGTTTACAAAACTTCTACACCGTTAAAGATAGAGAAAAAAAATTTTAACCATAGGTAGGTCTCATAAAAAAAATAATTTTGTGGAACAACTTTTTCATGTAGCCCCCCCCCATTACTCAAACTTTGAAAAAGCCCTATTTTTAAATGCATATATCTTATGTTCTGCTTAAGATTTTTTCAATCTGAAAACGTCATTCGACAGGTATTTCTTTTATCTTTGTAAATTAATATCAAAATTATACAATTTTTTTAAATATAGTATTTAAATTTACCGTTATGTGAAAACCAAATTTTGCATGATTTTTCTACTTTCATAACTCCGGCACGCTTCTAGATAGAAGCTTGAAATTTTGAGGCAAGAAAGAACTTTTAGAATTAGTATAAGTTTGCTCAGAAAATTTTTCGGACCACCCCCTGTTTATGAGCTATTAGGGCTTAGAAATTGAAAATTTGCTATTTTTAAACACCTGTAACTTAGGAACCTGTACACATTTTACTTCTGCAAGATATAAAAATTAAAGCTACAATAATATATTTTTACGTGTGTGAAAGGTTTATTTTACTTGTAAAGGGTTCCAAAGTTGCAGCTCTTCAAAATTGCGAAAAAGCTTCATTTACAGATGTATATATCTCGGGCTCTGCGTAATAATTTTGCAATCTAAAACCGCCAGAAGATCGAAAATTTTATTATCTATATAAAACAAATCAAAATTATGTAATATTTTGTAATTTACTATTTAAATTTACCGTTATGTGAAAACCACATTTTGCATGAAATTTCTTTTTTCATAACTCCGGCACCCCTTTAGATAGGAACCTGAACCTGACAAGAAAGAACTTTTAGAATTAGTATAAGTTTCCTCAGAAAATTTTTTGGTAACACCCCCTCTTTAAGAGTTATTACGCCTCAAAAATTGAAAATTTGCTATTTTTAGACACCTGTAACTTAGGCACCTGTACAAATTTTTCTTCGGTAAGACATGAAAATTAAAGGTTTAAAAATATATTTTTACGTGTGTTAACAGCTTTTCTTAGTTATATAGGATTCCGGACTTATAGCCCCTCAAAATTTCAAAAATGTCCTATTTTCACATTTTCACATCAATGTCCTATTTTCACAGGTATTACATAATTCTATGCGGTCGGTAAAAAATAGAAGGTTCTTTAATAATACCGTTTAATGATATTATATACCTTTAGTTTTCTAAACATACCGTTACTACATTTTTTAGCATATTGCTCTATTTTTAATAGTGTTACATGATATTATTAGGTATAAGAGTTATTAGTAAAAATTAAATTTTGTCCTTATGAAAAGAACTGTTTAGATTTTAGATAGAGTAGAAAATATGGATGAAGTGGTTTAAGTCGAGACATTGCAGAGAACGTACAATTTACAAGAAATGGTTAGAGTCAAAACATTTTTAGTTACAATAGCTGGTTTCTTTAAATTTATTGAAATATGTTTTTATAATGCAATGAAATCTTCAGAAATTGTAATAATATAATTAACAGGTTAAAGTTAATTTAAATTATATTAAGAAGATGTATATAAAATTTATAAAGTCACTGTAATGGTAACAAAAAAAAAATGTTATTTTGAGTTGAATTATATTATACAATGACATGTAATATCCTGTAGGATACTCCTGCAGGATATATAATATCCATCAGTTGTATTTGAAAATTGTACAACTACAGTTATATATTACAGTTATATATATAATATATATATATATAATATATATATATATGTGTATTAAAAGATTTGTTACGATAATATAATATTATAATACTTGTAATGTTATAATGTTTATTTTTATGCTTGAGTACAGTAATATTTGTAATGGTGTTTTCTTTTTGTTTCACATTATTTTATTTTATGAATTTGTGCTTTTTTTTTTTTTTTTTAAATTTTTTGTTTTATTTTATATGATTGAATATTTTTATAGTTTTATTGTTATCCTATCATTTTTATATGTATTTCTTTGTATCATTATTCTTTTACAATGTTTAGTTATAGATTGTCCTTATGTTACACATTTAAGTAAATAAAATCGAAGTAGATTTTATATAATATTCGTTAAAGTTCGAATATTTTAAATTTGTATTTAAAAAGAATTGAAGTTTATTTCAATCTGGATCAATATTCGAAATTAAATTGTAATCTTGTCATGATCATTAACAAGACATGATAAAATATGAAATAACTTTGAACTAATTGTATTAGATTTTTTTTGTTCCAAATGTTTGAATAAATTAGTGTTGTGGCTTTCAGATCAGATATATATAATTTTCTTAAAAAAATAAACTATTTAACTTATAACTGTGTTTTTTAGTTTTTTAATTAATAATGGTTCTTAGTGAATATTATTATTAAGCATTTTTTACTTTAAGAAAAAAGATTTCTACTTTAAGTACAAGTTTTTTTTTTTAAATGCACATATGTATTTTTTTCGGTTCATTGAGATATACGGACCTAAAATTTTTTTTTAAGTTGAAATTTAATTTGCTTATATCTGATATATAAAACTATACAACTTATTAAAAAAAAAATATTCTGGCAGGCTACAAGCAATATATATAGATTTTTTTTCTATACAATTTCTAACAATACATTTTAAATCAGACAAAACTTTTCTTAAAATGAAATTTTGGTATCAATCATTTCTTGAACTTAAAAAGGAAAAATTACGCTAAATAAATATATCCGTAAAATTAAAAAGGAAATATTGCATTTAAAAAGAAAAATACACTTGCACTTAAAATGAAAATACTTTTTCTTCAAATAAAAAAAGTATATTTTTATGGTTGGTACAGGGTATTGAATCTTCTAATTGATAATTGCTTTTGTATATGTTCACAATTTTTAATTGACCTTGGGTCAATTTTTATTTGACCTTGGTTTATATTATTAATATTAGATACCTTTCAGTCACACTTTTGAATTTTGCAATACTCTTTTAGGGGCAAGTTTTATTACAAATTTTGATAATTTCGATCAGTAAATAATTAATTTTGTGTTCTAATTTTGAAAAAATAAATTTGCCAATGAACAGTTCAATTTATCAGTCGGTTGCACAATGTATTTCATATTAAAGTTCAAGATTATCAAGTTCATTATTTCTATTCTGTTCTGTTCAGATCAAGTTCATTATTCTTATTCTGTACTGTACGTGATTCTATACTGTACATAAAATAACTGTAAGTAATTCTGTACTTTTCAAAAATTTGCCATTTTTTAAATACGTACATATTTTGATGTATATATAAAGTATACACCAATTGACATTTTAAAAGAATTGAAATTAATCAGGTAATATAAAATATAATATTCACCATCATCATAAAAATATCCACCACTATAAACATTTTGAAAATTCATCATCATTTAACAAAACATTAAAAAAAAAAAAATTAAAACAATTTCTTTTATTTTTATTAAATACAATAAAAACTAAATTTCATGTTTTCTGTATTTTCATTAATTTTTTTTTCTCTCTCTATTTAAAAAAAAAAAAAAATAAAAACTAAAAATAAAAAAATAAAATAAAAATTAGGTGTCATCATGAAAAGTTGGAAAATTTGTCTTTTCATCAGATTAAAGAGATTTATAGTGGATTCGAGAATCCATCTTGTACAAAATTAAGTGATGTTGTTGATGGTAGCATTGGTATACCGGCTAAAGATGAAATTTGTGACAAGTGGATTTATAACTATGAATTTGGTTATAGAAGTATGACAACTGAGGTGAGTTTAAATGTATTTTTTATTTTTATTTTGTTATTTTTTCTTTCTTATTTCGTTTTTCTCTTTCTCTCTTAATTCCATTTATTATTATTTTTATTTTATTTATGAATTCTTTTATTTATTTATTACATAAATAAATAAATAAAAAAATAAAAAAATGTTATTAAGATGTCCTCGAATATATTCGTTAGAACTGAAAAAAGAAACAATTTATTTATTTATTAATGTGATTTTATATATATTATATACAGGACAGGTTATATCTAAATAAGTACAATATAAATAATGTAAAAATAAAATAAATTTTGTTGAATCCAACAGATGGGGATGGTTGAAGTTGTATTAAGAAAAAACAAAATGATTTCCATAAGGAAATATTTTGAGATGATGATGTTTTTTTTTTTTTTTATTTATGTCTCTTAATGTTTTGTTTTTTTTTTTTTGATCAGTAATTTATTGTTATTGTAATGTTTTTTAAAGTCGGTAAACATTTTTTAATGGAGTTTTTTTTTTTTTTTTATAAAATATTAGTTAAAATTTTCAATGTACATTTTATTTCAATGAAAATGACAAAATTTATAAATAAGAATGGGTTAAATTATGATGAGATTTATGGTTTATGTTCAAAATGATTTTGTAAATTTTTTTTAAATTACAAGTAGGTATAGATGGTTTTTTTTCTTTGTTATATTACGGTTTCTTTAATCCAAAAATTAATTTTTCTGATATTTAGATTTTAAAACAATTTTTCCAGAAAAAATATAAAAATTCTTTCTAATAAACTAAAATATGGATTTACAAATTCCAAAAAAAAAAAAATTCCATTTCCAAAATACCATTTACATAATTCCAAAAAACAAATTCCAAAAAAAAAAAAATTTCAGAAAAAAATTTTCACTTAAAATAAATTCGAAAATTTAATGGGAAGCACTTTAAATAGTGCAAATTAAAATTATTGGGATTCTGATTTGGTAGTTAACTATAAAGTCACTATAAAGTCGCTTCTAACCTTTTTTTTGGATACATATTTCAACAACAAGACTTTGAAAATAGTGGAGGCTACCACTCCCAAACCCCTATATAAATGAATGGGGAGATCCTGATTTTTTAATGAACTATAATACCCCAGATATATATTTTTTTTACACACATATTTCAATAACAATGTACATATTTAATATAGTGGGGGCTGCCCACCCAAAACCCCTCTAAACAGATTATTGGAATCCTGATTTTGAATTCAACTTTAAAATTTCTACTCATCAGAATCTCACATATACACATTTATACTTATTCTGTAAAAGGCGTGTAATCCTGATTCTGTAACCAACTTTAAAATTCTTCCTAATTATTTTTTTACCAACTTATTTTAATATAAAAGTATTAAAACTAATTGAGGCTATCGCCGCCAAATCCCCACTTTTATTTTCGTAGATAATTCCACTCTCACTAATCAAATTTTTAAAGTTTGAAGTTTAAAAACTTGCTAAAAAACTTGATCGTCAATCTCAAAGAATATATTTCATTTACTGGATTTTTTTTTAATATTTTGGAATTTTGTTTTTTGGAATTTTTTTCTGGAATTACTTTTTTTCATTGTTTGGAATTTTGTAGCTTTGAAATTTTTTTTTTTTGGAATTATGACACTATCCCCTAAAATATATACGAATTAAATGATTAATGTTTGAAGCCGTTTAAGAAATTAATGAGAAATTGGTGAAAAGGGAAATATAGAAAATTTTAGTATTAGGGTATTACCTGATATTACTTTAAAATTTTAATGTTTTTGCATATTTTTTGGCAAATACTTGTAACTGCCTTACTTTGGAAGGGTTTTGTCAAATATTTGGTTTTTTTTTAATCTCACAAAAGTTTCTAAATAATTAGTTTAAAATTTTTATTTTTGTTTAATCGACATACAAAAATGGGTTAAAAATAAGACTTGTAAGATTTTCTGAAACTTTTTTTTGAGACTTTCCTTTGGGTCAAGGAAGTTCTATGCAAAATTGGACTAGTCGCTAGCAAAAAGTGTTTTAACAAATCGTCGTGTCGAAACGGATTAATTAATTTTAAACTTGTTGTTATATTAAAAGTAATCAGTGGCAAGTAACAATACATATATAATAGAGAGAGAGAAAATGAAAAATTCTTTTAAAAGCTAGAATTCATTTTGTATAAAGTTCATATGTACAAAATTTAAAGTCTGCCGTTCTGATTATTTTGCTATAGGAAAAACAAAAAATGATAATTTTTTAAACAATTGGAAAGTCTAGCAATTGTTTTTTTTTTGTACATGCAGTATCAAAGTTTGTGTTTGTTAGGTGCACCTGTGTGTTGAAACTTTTAACTTAATATGAAAAATAATCTGAGGCCTCGGTGGCCTAATGGGTAAGAGCGTATAAAATACGTTGTAAACACCGAGGGAGTATGGGTTCAAGTCCCACACACGTCGTAAGAGTTATTCCCTTTTGCGACATTTACAGCCACGCCTGAACAGGAAAGGCTGTGTAATTTCCTGTCCACTTTATGTGGCTGAGAAATGCAATAAAAAAAAAAAAAATAATCTAATAATGAACTTTTAATATGTTTACAATCAATAGATTTTAACCTAAATTTTTTTTGGATTTTTCACTTTAAACAGCTTAATTGGGTATGTCATAATTCATTTAAATCAACAATTGGTCAATCATTCTTTTTTGTTGGTTCCGTTGTCGGTACAAGTGCATTTGGTATATTAGCTGATAAATTAGGACGTTTACCAGTTATTATTGTATCAAATTTAACGGGTGCATTTGGTGATTTTGTTACATCATTTGCATATTCTGTATCAACATTTTCATTTTGTCGATTTTTATCAGGATTAGCTGCTGATGCAAATTATTATATGACATATATATTAGGTAATAATATTAATCATCCTAAATAAATGCAATTAATTTAAATACTTTTTTATTTTTTTTATTTTCATAAAAGTGTTAGAATATTTGAGACCATCAATGCGTACAACTGGTTTAAATTTTGTTACTGGTATATTTTATCCAGCTGGTTTAGTAGCAACACCATGGCTTGCAGTCTGGGTTGGTGATTGGAAAAAATATTTATGGTGTGCTTCATTACCGTTAAGTGTTGTGGTTTTTTGTTATTTCTTTTTAATTGAAAGCGCTCAATGGAAAGTAACACGTAAAGATTACAAGGGTGCAATAAAAATATTACAAAAAGTTGCTAAATTTAATGGTCGAGTTGTAACCGAAGAAACATTTAAAGAATTTGAAGAATATTATACAAGTAGAAATATTGAAACAGATACACATGTAAATTTCTTTACAATGTTTAAAACACCAAGACTTCGAAAATTAACTTCAATTTTATTATTCAAATCGTAAGTTTTTATTTAGAGTCCCTTTGGTTATTTTATTAATTAATTATCATATTAATATTTTGTTTTTGTATTTTGTTATTCAATTTTTAAGTGTTGTTATTACATTATGCTATGATGTTGTTTCAAGAAATGTTGAAAATATGGGAATATCAGCATTTATTATGTTCACGATTAGTTCAATGGCAGTTTTACCGTCCTGTATGTCTGTTGTTTTATTACAAGATCGTTTAGGTCGTAAAGCAATGGCATCAATGTCATTATTTATTGGTGGAATATTTACAGCAGCAACTGGTATTATTGTTGCATATCAACAACAATATCAAAATGTCGCTCTCCTAGCATGTATGTTATTTATTGCACGTTATGGTGTTTCAATCTCTTATGAATCATCAGCACAATATGCAGCAGAATTAATTCCAACATGTGTTCGGGGTCAAGCTGTTGGTGCAGTACATTTATTCGGATATGGTGTAACATTTTTAAGTGCTTATATTATTTATTTGGGAAAATTCTTTAAACCATTACCATCAATGATATTGTGCATTTTATTATTCTCTGGATCATTTTTATGTTTACTATTGCCAGAAACAATGAATAGGTAATTTAAAACATATTCAAATTTCTTAAATAGTTTTAAATTGATTAATTTTTTTAACATTTATTCACAGACAATTGCCAAACTCTTTAGAAGATGGCGAAAAATTCGGAATTGGAGAAAAAATGTTTGATTTTCCATGGACTAAGAAGAAACAGGATAAAGAAGGATCAGATCAAGTACGACGACGAAGTTCAGTTTTATCGATGTCAATGAATTCATTAAAATCAATGTGAAAGTTAAAAAATCGCCTTAAATTAGGTTAAAATTGTTATAAGTTAATTTTTTTTTTTAAGAACGATCGAGATTAAAAAATGAATTTATTTTTTTAAGAGAATTTTCGTGTTTATATAAAAGTTAGATTTAATTTATTATTATAAGTAAAATATACAGTTTAAAAATAAACATTTTCACTAATTTTGGTATGCACAACTTTTGAATCTAAATTTAAAAATAAGCAAAAAATCAAATTTAAAAACTAATAATATACGTAAGGTTGTTCATGATTTCCGAAAGATGTCTCACTTATAAGTTAAAAAAAAAACTCATAATATGAAAAATACAGAAAATATGTTGAATATTCTTCAATGAAATGAAAATATTTTTAAAACTATCGAACTAAAGGTTGTGTTTTTTTTTTAAATTTTAATTTAAAATTCATATGTAGAAAGTTTTTTCTTATTAACGATTATTTCTTATTAACATGAAAATAGTAAAGTTTCAATCAGTTCTACAGCATCAACATCAAACGACAAGAAACGCTGGAAACTCACAAATACAAAGTAAAAAGAAATAAATATGTTTATGATTATGAGGCTCAGTCAAATTGTGTGCACCTATGCAAAAAACAGGATAACAAAAATATTTATTTTGTACTACCCGCTTTCATTTTATATAATGTTTCTTAGCGAGATAGCAGATTTTATATAGAGTTCTGGGGCCTCGGTGGCCTAGTGGGTAAGAGCGTATAAAATGCGCTGTAAACACCAAGGGAGTGTGAGTTCTAATCCTACCTTATTCCCCCTTAATCCTAGAGTTATTCCCCCTTACGACATTTACAGTCACGCCTGAAAAGGAAAGGCTGTGTAATTTCCTGTTCACATTTATGTGGCAGAGCAATGCCCTAAAAAAAAAAACAATTTATAAAGACTTTTCAGTGTATCTACTTCTAGTTCTTACTACTTCTCAGAGAAATTCTCAGTCATAAATATCTCTCGCTTCAAAATTTATTTTGAAATACACATACATAAATTATATGAAAATTAATCCACTTCATGAAGAACGGTGTGGAAATATACAGCAGTTAAAAATCCAATTCAAGAAGACCCGTATGAATTGAGTCCCATTTAAGAGACTTTATAACAATTCATTTCAGGATGCGTCGACACGTCTCGATGTATTGGTTCATATAAATTGTACGCCGTATTTCTATTTATGTTGAACACTTGTTCTTAATATTGATATGGTTTGAAACTTTGCTAAAATCAATAAGATTTTTATTTACATTTATTTATGTTAATTAGATTCGATAATGAACAATAATAATTATTTAAATAAAGGTTAGACTAAATTTTATAAAAAATTTGAGTGATATTGAACAAAATAAATATTTTATTAATTAAATGCTAAAAAAAATAAAAATAACAAAAGAGAAAAACTTTGTTTAACTAATAAAAAGGCATATATTAAAAGAAAACAAAAATAAATATAGAATAGTGTTAAACATATCAAAAATTTACATATCAAAAAAATTATATTTTAAAATAAAATATTATTAAAAATAATAAATAAATATGAATTTATTTTTTTAAAAAAAATTTTTATTAAATAACAAAGAATTTATTAAATAAAATAGAAAATTTTGTTTATGTACGTAATAAACGTATATCAACTGTATACATGTTATTAAAAATTTTAAATATAATTCGAATGTTATTATGTAGAAAAAATTAATCAAAATAAACAATAATAATAATAATAAATGTTAACAATCAAAAACATAATGTAAAATTAAATAAATACAAAAGAATAAAAGTAAAAAATAAAAAATGAACAATAAATATGTGCTTCCGCTTTGCAAAAATAAAATTAGATTTTATTGATACATTTCCATTTCCGAATTTTTTTCCCTTCTAACGACAAAACAATACAAAAAAAAAAAAATAATAAAAAATATTTTAGTTATAAATGGATGTAAAACATGTAAATTGAATTATAAAAGTATACCTTAATTGCCATTTATTTAAAAATGCCACAACTTATTTACACAGTTAAACCATGTCTGATATACACATGTAAACCATGTCTGATATACTTCAAATTTAAAAAAAAACAAAACGAGAAGTATCTAAATTGATACACAGGTAAAAATGGAGTGTCAAGGAGAAGGGCTCAAAAGGAGAAAGAAATAAATGTGTTTTAATAAATTGCAAGACATTGTCGTTTAATTCTTAAAATAACTCCAGTAATTAGAGCTCGATACGATCTATAATGAAAGATTTAATAATTTAAATATTAAGCGATATGTTTATATTTCTAAAGAAGTATAAATTATTATGAAAATATAAGGAACATTTTTTATTTTCATATAACACTTCATTTCTGTCATTCGCAATTAGGAATTTTAAAGTGTCAATTTAAAAATTTTATTAAAACAACGAGTGCATATTAAGCATGTTGCAATATTTAAAATTAAAAAAAAAAAAAAAAGAAGTCTTGTCAGAGCTTCCCTCATTATCAATCCTTTTTCTTTTAGAATACAAAATAAACTACAAAGTAGAAACAAACAAAGAAAACTTGACCGTTTTAATATTTTAAAGCAGTTAAGATAGCTACAAAATCGAGTCATTAGCAATAAAACATTAACGACACCAGTGTTGATGGTAATAAAAAGATTGAAACTTTGATGTTCATACTTTGATGAAACAAATGTTCTGTTTATGATAATAAAGAATTTGCCCACATTTTAGCAATAAGCATTGCACATTTTAGCAGTGAGCATTGGGTCGAACTGAGGATGAACTCAAATCTAATTTTCCGTACAAAAACTCCGATTTTAAGGATATAGATGTTGTTTGAAAAATTACAATTCAAGTTAAAGCGTATTTTTATGTATTAGGCCTAACAGATGTGATAATTTTCAGAATTATTAGGAATATGTATTCTCTTTTTATTTAAACAATTTTTCCGTATAAACAATTTTCCCGTGGTGTTTAGTGGGTTAAAGTTGAACATACTCATAGAGGACACGTGCTCGTTTTCACTCCTTTATATAGTATCTTCTTTCGATGATTTTCACTTACCCTTGCTCAATTACTTTTACACTATAAGTTTTTTTTATTAAAATTAAAATAATTTATAAAATTCTGAATATTCTATGAACATTTTTATTTTTATTTTTTTTAAGTGCATTTCTCTGCCACATAAATGTGAATAGGAAATTACACAGCCTTTCCTTTTCAGGCGTGGATGTAAATGAACCCACCCGTGAACCCATACTCCCTCGGTGTTTTACAGCGTATTTTATACGCTCTAACTGACTAGGCCACCGAGGCTCCCATGAAAATTCATAACACGAAGACAAAACAATACTAACACAATGAAAAAAGTATTTTTTATAATATCCTATTTTATTTATTATAAAATTCACCAGATTGGAAAGAGAGAATGAAATTTTTGAAATTTATCAAATAAATTTATTTTTTCATTCAAATTAAATAAAATTTAAATATAAAATTTATAAAATAAAAACACTTTCTATATAGTATACACATACGAGATTCTGAATTAAGGGGTATTTTTCATAATTGGTTACAAAATCAAGCTTTTAATGTTTTTAATGGGCGTCTCTTAACACTCTATTTTAAATGTCTTTTTTTGAAATTATTTTAAATACTTTGTTCTTGAGTAAATATTTCAAACAATAGGTAATTATATAAAAGGAATTTTACAGTTACAACAAAGAATATCAGGGGTATATGGTTTTTCTAGAATATGTGTATATATATATATGCGAGATGGGGCCTTTTTATAATTTAATAAATAAAATAAAAAAAAAAACGAAATAAAATAAAACGATTATCCTTGAATTTTTTCAACCGTTAGTTTGTGGAACATCTTAATTGGATTTATTGAGTAAAAAATTGTTTTTTATTTATACTTTTTGTCCACAAAATATTAAATTGCTACAAAGTATTAAATTGTATTCGCCCTGATGATGGCAGTGATGCCGAAATATATATAGGCTTTATAATAAATAAATATAATAATTTAAGACTTTTTACTCAATAAATCCAAAATAAAACGAACCCAAAAAAAATACAAATTTTAAGAAATTAGATTTTGAAAAGACGACATTTTTAAAAAAAAAAAACAAGATTTTGAGATACGAACATTCGTAGCTAACTGGATTTGAAAATATACAGATTATGCTAAATTCTTTTGTGACAAACCCTTCAAAGTAAATCATATAATAAGTGTCTTGATCTCTATCTTAATAAAAAAACTTCCTTGAACGATTTAAAAACATTACAAAAGCATTCTATACTTTGCATAAAATTCCGAAATAATAAATAAATGATTAGACAATAATTAATTTCATAAATTAATCATAATTGAATCACTTCTTTAGCAACCTTTAATGATTTTAATGGTGTTTCTTTAAAGATTCAAATTTTTTAATTTAAATTATTATACATTTTAATTATTTTTTTAGTTTTACATCGTGAAATCCTTAAAATTTGAATTTAGTCCTTAACTATAAAATTGAATCAATTGAATTAAATGTGACTTAAGCAAAAAAAAAAAATTGAAACAATAAATCTATTAAAGTTTCAATAAGAATTTAGAGTTAATTGATTTCTTAATATTTTTATTTTTAGAAATTTTTTTTCTTGTTTCAAATTTAGTACAATATCCTAAAAATCTTTATTTTTTGCACATTTTTTTTTAACGTTTATAATGTCTTGCAAAGAAAATAACAGTTATAATAACAATAATAACAGTAATGAACTGTTATATAATATAATCTTTAATAATATTCACTTTGTACAATGCTCATTTTTTTTTTTTATTTTTTTTTTATGTAACACCATATTAATAGAATTTTATGTGTTTTTTGAAAGTTTTTGTTTTGATACTCAGCCCCACCTCTTTTATGCCTTTTATGTTAGGATTCTTTTGAAAAGAAAACAAAAAAGGTTTATACAGTTATTTTTCAATTTCTAAACAATGTATTTACAAGAATATAAACAACATCCTTTTTTAAAATGCTCTTTGAAAAGTGGTTTTACCGCAAAAAAAAAAAAAAAAAAAATTAAAAAAAAAACAAGAGATGAAAAAATCAGATGAAGAAAAGAGACAACGTTTTTTTTTTTTTTGTTTTTTGTTTAAAGGATAATATGCCACTTTATGATAAAATTAAGGGCAGATATATAAAATTGATCTGAATTTGGTAAGCAATTATGATGTATAGGTAAACTTAAAGTAATAATGGGTGTATATATAAGTTTTAAAATTATATTTTGTATTTGGTATGAAGTCCAGACCAGACAGACCAAATTGACATAGTTTTGAAGAGTATAGAAACTTAAATTAAGTTAGATTTTAGCATAGGATCAAGTCTGTTAGAAAAACCTTTAGAGGATATCTGAATAAATTAAAAGAGCAACAAACAAAATTTTAATTAACGATGCCAATAAGCATATTGAAGGCCGTTAACTTTAAAAAAAAACAATGCCCCAATTCAAGTTATCCGACTATCAATATATTTTATCAATTCTCTTCTTTGTCATTTTGCGACGAAACATTGATTTGTATGCAAAAAAAAAAGATTTAAACAAGAACCTACAATTTTTTTGCTGTCTAAAAACCCTGAAAATGAACTAGATTGAAAATTTTAAAATAAAAAAGATTTTATTAAAATATATAAGTACCTATATTCAAAGTATTTTGACGTAATACTGAGAAATCCGGAGAAATATTAATTTAATACTATGAAGTATTGAAAATAACTATATTCAAAATATAAATTGAAATGAACTAAATATTAGGAATTAGAAGAATATATCAAGCTGGAAAAATTTGAGCAAGTAAATAACATACTACATACTTATAAGATAACCAAAATTTATTCATGCAAAACGGTGTAATTTTTAATCTGGATTTTAATAACCCTTCACAGTACTATACACATACAGTAGTCAATACATGTTTTAACATTTGTTTGTGTTTGTAATCTTATTTTAATTTTTACTTTTACCTCCTTAGTGAGCATTACGCCCAATTTTTTATTTTTATTTATTTTGTAGATGTCAGTTACAACAGGTTAAACAACTTAAATTTTGTAGGCAGAGCTTTGTTTAGAGTAATATATATAGTTATTCTCTAGTTTAAAGATGATGAAAGGAAAGAGATACGGGTTGTGAATATTTCATCGTGTATTACTACGATACTTTCATACGATACTAATATAACACTAACAGGCAAAACAAACTTTGGTGTAAACTTAAAAACCATACTAAATAAATCTTTATTTTAAGGATTACAATCCTAATGCTTAATACTTTCTAAAATCGAAAGTCAAAACGTTTTTACAGTTCTTGAATATGTAATTCTGTTTCCAATCAAATTGTAAGAACCTTATTATTATTTTTAAAAAAAGAAAACCCCAAGAAACAAAAAAAAGAAACAAATATAAACGATTTCTTCTTTTTCTTTTTTGTTTTCTTTTAATGTTTAACCGAATTGAACATGACTTCAAAATGTTTTATAAGACCACACATGTTGTTGAATGAATGAAAGAAACAAAAAAAAAATCATAAGAGAAAGAAAGAACATACCAAAAAAAAAACAAGAAATAAAAATAAAAATAAGTGAAATAACAAAAAAAAAAAGGATAAAATAATACCGTTATTATAACGTTATAACATTAAGGGTCCTCTGGAGAACATTTTCATTTCCGTTTTTTTTATTTTTGTAATTGTTGTTGTTTTGATTTTTTTCTGAGGTTCGAAACTCTTTGAAAACAAAAAAAAAAGTGCCTTATTATTCTTGTACCGTTATATTCTGTCAGTTGTGTTAAAATCTTGTTAACTGGGGTGTTATTATATCGTTTTAATAAGTGAATGTGTGTTTGCTTATATGTATTTGTATGCGTGTGAATGGGTTATTGTTACAGTCATCATCATCAAGTTATATGAGTTGTTCTTAAAAATGATGTGTTACATCACATTAAATACAAAAAAAAAAAAAAAAAAAATACAAAATATAAAAAGAAATAATAATAAAAAGGGAAAAAAACAAAATGGTATTGTTGTTGTAGTTTTTTTTTCAGATATTTTTTTTTTAAACAGTTACCATTAACATAAATGACTTTTGTGAATGAAAATGTTATTTTGTGGGTTCTATAAACTTTTTACTAAAACCAAAAAACAAAAAACCCTATATTATTGTTGTTGATTATTATTATTAGATAGAAAGAGAGAGGAGTATTAACACAAAAAAAAAAAAATAAACAAAAAGAAAAAGAAAAAGACAGAATTAAAAAAAAAAGTTATATATGGGACCGCATATAAAAGTGAATAAAAATGAAGTTAATTTAGTGGTAAATGAGACAACATCAAGATTTATATAGAAAAGTTTTTTTTCTTATTTTTTTCTTTGTTTTTGTTGTGGGTTTTAATGTATTTATCTCTTTCTAACATTTTTATTTTATTATATAATTTTATTAATTTCATGTAAAATGTATGTTTTATTGTGTGGAACAGTTTCCACTTAATTTTTTGTTTTGTAAAAAAAAAAAATTACAAAAAATGTTAAATTAAATGTTGAGGTTATGTTGTTATATTGTACAGTTATTTATTGTTATTTTCTCATATGTGTAAAAGAGAAAATTTCTACAGTAATAAATATAATCAATTAATTGAATTTAAAAATGTAAAAGCATTTAAAAATGTAAGAATTTAAAAATGTACAATTTTTTTAAATTGTAAAATGTTGTTAATTTGTTGTAAATTCAATTTGAAATTGGTATCATTTAAAATTTGTTAGTGTTTGTTGGGCTGGTAGAACAGAGGGGTTAATTAATTCAAATTAATTTTTAAAATATAAGATAAATGTAGTGTGAATGTTGATATTTTGATGTTGTTGGGTTTTTAAGTCTTTTTAAAGGGGATACTGTAACTTTAAGAAAATAAACTGTTTATGATTAAGTATTGGAATGGTGAAAAATATTTTGTTATTTGAGTGATTTTGTTAAGACCATGATTTTCTTTAAGACCATGTTAAATATTAGAAGAAAATTTAAAATTCTGCTAGTTTAACATTTTGAGCTTAAAATACAGGATTGAGAAATTATATTTTTCTGAATACAATTCTGAAACGTTTATAATTTTAGAGAAAGAGAGAGAAAAAGATAAGGTGAATGAATTTTAAAAAATATTTATTCTTATGATTCCGTAAAACTTAAAATATTCAATGCTAAATTATTTAAACATATAAAGTAAAAAATTTGGTTAAACTTTATAAATTTTTTCTGTTTTCATACGTTAAATTTTATATTATATTTAAACAAATATATTTTAAATAACGTTTTTAAGAAATAATTGCTCAATCGTGATATAGAGTTATAAAATCGAACTTATTGCTAATATTATTACTTTTATCTGCTTTAGTATAAAAGGAAAATCAATTTGTCAGAAAATCGTTAATTAACCTTTCTATTTTGAAAGCTAACTTTAAAATTTCTGACGACAAAAAAATGAATTTTTCAACAATCTTATTTTGTTTTTGCGTCATGTTTGGTAAGTTTTTAAATAAGAAAAAACTATCAAAATTATTTTTATTATTTTCGGAAAATTTAGGTTTATGTCAGACCAAACCACATGAAAATGAAGAAACTGATTTCCATAAACATTCAACCCAAAAACCAACTATTTCAACTACAACAACAGATCCAAAAACCACAAAAACTACAAAAGCAACTTCAATTGAAACAACAACAGATAACTCAAAAACTACCATATCAACTACCAGAAAATCCACAACAGCTGAAGATCCAAGAATTAGCACAACAACTGCAAGAAAACCTACAACAACAGATGAATCAGAGAAAATGAAAACAACTACAAGAAAATCTTCAACAACAGTTCAACCAGAAACAACGAAAACAACTACAATGAAATCTACAACAACTACAAGAAAATCAACATCAACTGATGAACCAGAAACAACGAGAAGGACTACCAGAAAATCAACAACAGATGAATCAGAAACAACAACTACAAGAAAATCAACAACAACAGATGAACCAGAAATAACGAAAACAACTATAATGAAGTCTACAACAACAGAGGAACCAGAAACAACAAAAACAACTACAAGAAAATCAACAACAACAGAGGAGCCAGAAACAATGAGAACAACTACAATAAAATCAACAACAACTGATGAACCAGAAACAACAAAAACAACTACAAGAAAATCAACAACAACAGATGAATCAGAAACAACTAGAACAACTACAAGAAAATCAACAACAACTGAAGTTCCAGAAACAACAAAAACAACTACAAGAAAATCAACAACAACAGAGGAACCAGAAACAACGAAAACAACTACAATAAAATCAACAACAACAGATGAACCAGAAACAACAAAAACAACTACAAAAAAATCAACAACAACAACAGCAACTAATACACCAAAACCAACTAGTGATACAAAATCTTGTTGTAATAATTTGGGTTATGGAATGGGTTATAATGGTAATTCTGGCTGTACTGGTAATACTGTTATAGATGGTAAAATTAAAGGAATGTCTGGTTTGGCATCATTGTTTGTAAGGGAAGTGAATCTTATCATTAAATCAGATAATTTAATTTTACCACCATCATGTGGAAAAAGTTGTGAAAATTCTCCAGTTCCAGCTATTAATATGACAGAGTTAGCTAGAATCCTTCTTTGCGAGGAAGAAAATTAAAAAAAGATTAAAAAGAAATTGCTATAATGAAAAATGATATTATCAAAATTATGGAAAATTCCATTATAATCATTATGGAACTATGTGTCATGTGTGGTACTATGTATTATTTTGAAAGCTTTTAGTTAAGAAAACTTTTTAACTTCAAAATCGTAATTCTAAATGAATTTTACTTTTCAAATAATTATAGTTATTAGATTTTATGTTAAATAATTTATGTACAAGTAATTATAATAATTATATATGTCTATTGTATATAGTAATAAAAAATTATTATTTATATTTTTGTTACTAATTTTAATTACTTACATAATGTTAAGTGCATGGAAGTTCAGTAAATAATAAAACATATGTATGTACAGTGGAACAATATGTACAAACTTTAGCAAGTGTATCACGTGTTCACTTTTATAATATTTTTTTTTAAAGTGTAAGAAAATCTAGAACTACTTATAGTTTCTGTCAATCATATAAGGGTTATTATGTGAAATTATACCTGTTGATTTTTTTTCAGAATACCAATTTAAAGTAATATTTTTAACTATATTATCAATTTTAATACATACATATATAATTTTTACTACCTTGTTTTCTTATAAACAGTGACAGTTATCAAATTGTTCGACAGCTTAGATACACCTACATAGTTTGCTTTAGATCCAGTCTCTGATTTTCTATTAATTAAAAATTTACATATTTTGAGTAATATAATGAATTTTGGTCTGTGTCATGTTGGCACAAACGTCATTAAAGAAGTTTAATAGTAGTTGGAAAATTTCAATATTAAGTTCTCTTATATGCAAATACCTGCTAAATTAAGAAAGAAGACAATTACATTTTTAATGTCTCAAAAAATAATATTTGAAAATTTTCTGAATTTTATGCATTTGTTTGAGATTTAGCTGATTAACTGGTTCTCAGCTACCATTCTAATATTGTACTAAAACAAAAACTGAAAATATTTTTTTTTTACTTTTAATAAATTACAAAAATAAAAAATAAATAACGGTAAAATTTTTAATAGTTATTTTGTTTCTAAAAAGATCTTAAATGTCTCTCTAACTCTAATAGTTTCTTAATTATGATGAAGTTTTTTTTAATGACTAAAGTAATCTCAGATCATAGTCAGATATTTATCTATATGTCAGGTTACATGTCTTTTAGCTTACAGATCTTAAATAAAAATAAAAACAAAAATTAGAAGTTTTGAATTATCGTTTGGCACTTTAAAAGATTGCCTTATCAAATCTGAAATGAACAAAAAAACATGATGAAGTCATTATAATATTTTATTATTTGAAGATATTTTATTAGATTTGCATGCGTATTGTTAAAGTACTTTTCCCTGAAAAAACCAGGTCTAAGTTCTTTAAATTTAATTTTTTTCTTGATACAAATCTTCAGATAACCAACCAAATATCTACTGATTTAGTAGACACCTTCTTGCCTTCAAGATATTTGTTCAAATAAGAAAAAAAATAAGACGAGCTAAAAATCTTCTTACAGAATAAAACATAAAAAAAAAAGCGTTATTTATATATTTTTTGTAAATAAAATTGTACTTAAACATTTTCTTTTACATTATTTAAAAAAAGAAATTTTTCCTTAAATTGCAATACATAAAATATAATATAAAATAAAAATTCTTCAACTACCAGTTACCACACTAACGTTTATATATATATTCCAAGGACAATAGCTTATTTTATTACTTATCTGTACAAAATACATTCCATTACAATATATTTGAGCTTAAGGGGCTATCACAATATTTTTAAATATAATTTTATTGTAACAAAGTTCACAAAGAATACTGTTTTAAAAAATCTAAAAATACACCACCATGGCTGAGCAGCATTTTTAAAAGAATTTTTTGTGAAGCCTTTCAGAATTTTTTTATTTTTTAACTTTTCTCTCTTCTTTTACATTAACTCTAGAGGACCTTTTAAAGAAAATAATGTTGTGAATGTAAGGATAATACAACAGGATTAAAAAATGAAAAGAAAAATTATAAATTTTATTGTTGTTTTATTTTATTTTATTTTTTTTTTGTTTTTTGTTTTTTTGTTGTATTGCATGATGATGCAACCAGCGGATTTAGAAAGTATGTTATAAGTTAACTCTTTTTATGTTGTTGTTATTAGGATTCTTTTGAAAAATTAAAAAAACAAAAAATAAAAAAATAAATTTTATTTTTAAAAAGAAATTTTTGCTTTTTTGTTATCTATTTTTTGTTATTTTTGAGATTGTTTGTTTTTTATTTTTTTTGTTTTGCAAATAAAAAATTGAACGTTATTGGATTTGAGGCAGAGATTTTACGCAGCCTTTTCTATTCAGGCATGGCTGTAATAAGGGGGGATAACTCTTACGACGTGTGTGGGATTCGAACCGTATGAGATACGCTCTTACCCACCTAGCTCTAGGCCACCGAGGCCCCAGAGTTTAATTTAATCTGTTCTTAATAATAAATTGTTGAAAGGCTTGTAACATGATTATGAACTTTCGAACTTTGAAATCCACAAGATCACTGAAAACGTAGTCCACCAAAACTGACTTGGTGTCGCCATAGGCGAAGCTTGTACTGAAGGAAACACATGAAGAAAAGTAAAACATTTGTGCTAAATGCTGTGCTGTTGAATAGGGAAGATTTGTTGATGCTTTATGTGATGCAGTAACTCAGATACTGCAACCATGATTATAATTCCGATCTCCAGATCAGGATAGTTTATATTCTAAATACATTATAATTTTTAAAAATTAATTAAAACAAAATTAAATTCTTTCAGAATATTTTTTTTGGTTTTGTGCGTCAACGATTTTTCGTGATTCCTTATTTAATAATCAAAAAATAATTTAATAACATTGTATCCAGTTAACGTGAATATGTAGTCAACGTTAAAAGTCAAAAAAACCGATCATACTATTAAAAAAAAAACTTTTAACGTTTTTGTATATAGCATCTTGTTATTTCAAATGGTTTTGAAGCATGGACATAATGCTAGAGGGAGCAGGTTACCAATTTATTTTATTTTTTGTTTATTTTTGTTGGAAAACTGAGTCCGATTAGTAAATGTTTTCTATTAAAGATTATACTAGATTGAGGTATTGTTATAGAAAAGAATAATGTTTGATTAAAATTTTTCTTTTTTTTTTTTTTTTGATTATTTTAATTTGTTTTTCTTTTTTTGAAAAGATGAAAGACTTTTACTTAAATGGTGCTAAAAACAAACTTAAATGGTGTTAAAAAATATTTTCTTGTAAAATTTTATCAGATTTTAAAGTTTTCTTTCAAAAAGTTAATTTGAAGTTTTTTTTTTTTTTTTATTTAGTTCTTCAGTTCAAAAAATTTAAAATGTTAAGAGAAAAATGTTTTTATGATTAAAATATTTCAAATTAAATTTTTTAGTTTATTTATTTAAAAAGAAATTAATTTATTTATCTGACAAATATATTTATAAACTAAAAATTATTATATAGTACCAAAATTCCTTTAGAAATTTATTTATTTATTAATTTATATTAATATTATAAATTACTTATTGGATTATGGAATATTGGTGAACTATTGATTTATAAGACCACTACAGGTTGTAATACTAATATTAATTTATACAGTGACATAATTTTTTTTTTCTATTATGTACTTGTATTTAGATTATATTTAGTCGCATGGGCAATTATTTTGTTAAGAAAAACTACTCAGTAATTTTTCTTCTAAAAGAAATAATTAAGAGTACATTAAAAAAAACTTTAACTCACTCAAAAGACTGACTGGTTTTATCCATTTTGAGTACTTTGTCCTTTTAGATGACAATAGTTATGTAATAGACGGGCTATATGTTAAATAAAAGAATAAAAACCCAGGCAATATCAATGATTATCTTCTATATGAAATATGACATGTTCATTTCAGAAGAAGACAAAATAATAAATAGAAATTATTGGTGGTTGGACACTTTATAAAAATGAATTAATTAAAATTTGAAAATTATTCTAGCTTGTAAGATTATTTTAATTAAATTTAAGCTTAGGTTAAGTTAATGAAGTTAGGTTTGGTTTTTATAAAACAATTGATTTAACAATGATTTTTTAACCTTTTTACATTGATTATAAATAAAGATAAATATTGCAATATTTTTACTCTGGTATCACTACAATAATTATTTTCACTGATAAGATATATATAATTAATATAAAAAAAATCAAAATGTTAAAAACTAAAATAAATAAAACCTGTTTTTGTAAAGTTTTATTCTAGGTTTTTGATTAATGATTTGTCTTTTTCTAGTATAGACATATCATATTTTAAATTTATTCCGTTAATATTTCCCGGGTGAAAATCTATAACCTTTCATGTAGCCCTTCTATTATAGTGATATAATAGAGGGACATGGTTTTGGTTTTTTTAATGTACTCCTCATTGTGGTAGAATATATGAGATATTAAACCATTTTCTGGAGTATTTTGTGCTTTATCATAGTAATTCGAACTAATTTTATTATAAAATTATCGATTCTTATGATTTGGGCTTCCTTGTAAAGATATTTGTTTGAATAATAATATTTGTTATGTATCGGATATATAATAATTGTTGTAATACATATATCGGATTTTTTTTTTTTTTTTTAATTCTTTATTTAGATCTTATAAATATAATTTACAAAAAAAAATTTAAAAATATCACTTTACTTCTTTGTTTAATAATTAATTTTAAGATGGCCTGATTTCTTATTATATTAATTTTAGGTTTTATATTTTAATATTACAATAAATCTTTAAATGTTCCATGGTAATTTACATCCTTTTATTTATTATTTTTTGATAATAATTTCATTTAAAAATCCAAATTTATTTCTATTGAGTTTTAAAATAAAAACTTAACTTATCTTAACCTATCTTAACATATCTTAACCTATCTTAACCTATATATCTAATATAATTTACCCTATGCTATCCTACTTATATAGGATTTGAATACGTAATTAAGTTGATATAAAATGTTTATTATTTTGCATACTTACTGGATAAAGAGAATTATTTTAGTAAAAATTAGCTCCTAAATGTATGCAAAAAAAAAAAAAAATCACAAGTAAAATTTTTTTTTTAATTGCCTTAGTAGCCGATGGTTCAATAATATTGCATTACATTTATGCATGTAATATTAATATAAATTAAATTAAATTATGAAATGGGGCCTCGGTGGCGTAGAAGTTAAGCAGGTGGCTTTTTAATCGATGCAGTGCAGGTTTAAATCCTGCATAGGCAGCAAGTTTTATTAATAGAAAACAAATTTGCCTTGCTACCAAATATAGTGTAAACATAGTGGTTATTTTCTATGAGTTTATTTAATATTAGATTAAATAAATAAATAAAGGAAACATTTTCTAAAACTGGTTTAATTTTTATATTATAAATGTGTTTCTTTAAACCAGAGAAAAACAATTTAAAATCTAATTTTTGTTTTTTAAATAAATAAAATTAAAGCTGTGAACAAAAACAGGATTTTATTTATGTTGTTTAAAGATAAAAATTTTAGGAAATATAAATTATTCTGAAACTGTTTATAATAGGTAATCTAAAACGATTTAACATATTTAATATTTCATAATATCATATAAAGAATATGTAGTAAATAATAATAATTTATTCTATATAATATTTATTCTGTATAATATATTTTTTAAACATATATGTACATACATTCTGCAAATCAACAATCTAAAAATTCATTCTTAATGGACATTTTTTAAGATTTTGACAAATTTAAGATTTTAAATTGTTTCAGATCTAAAATGATTTAAGTCAGTAGATAATAATTAACAGATTTTACAAATGTAAGCTAACATCTTTGTGCAAATCTAAAAATAAGGGTATTCACATAAAAGTGCAAACTGATCTGGCATCATAGGATCGAAGGATCGATGGAAATTTTTGAAAGAAATTGTTGAGGTTTCATCAATAAGCATCGGTATTTTATCCTGGACTAACATGTCCTACATATCATCTTTTAGAAGATATAAATCAATATTTCAGAAGACACCAATAAATATTTCTCTAAATCAATGAACATTTCTGTTATCTGTATTATTTTTTATTTTGCATACGGTCTTTCATGTAATGTAGCATTTTTGGACAATATAGAGTTTTGTAGTTTTCTTCAATGCACTTTTACGTGAAAACTTTATATGTGTTACTGACACAAGTTACTGTTATTGTTACTGGGGTCTCGGTTGCCTAGTGTAATTTGCTTTGTAATTTCCTGTTCACATTTATGTGGCAGATAAATGCATTAAAACAAAAAAAATATTTTAAGAAGAACAAGTTTGACTCTTCATTCCATAATCATTTGCCAGTAAGTAAATCTTTTTTTAAAAATCTTAAGTGCAATTTTTGAAAAAAATAATAAAAATTGTACAAATTAAAAGAAAAAAACAAAATAGTCATTTTTATCTCTTAATAATTTTTTAGAAAAATTGAATTAAATTTCAATATTAAAATTCAATATTAGATTCGAAATAAATTTTATTCAATTAAGGAGAACGTGTCTGATAAAAAAGAGACTAGACATAAAAGGGCATATAACATTGATAATAGTATATATTATGTACTATTTACCTTTTCCATTTGTTCCATCTAATCTAGTGCAATTCTAGTCATCATATATTACTTATAGTGATTTATTAAATGTTTATGTATATGTTTTTTTATTCTTTTAGGTCCTTTTTATCTTTATTATATGTGTTCTCGTTTATTATTTTTACTGTACTTGTTATCCACTTGTTAGTTTTATACCAACAAAGAATGATTTTTATTTTTCTTTAACTTTTTTTTATTTTTATTTATGTTCTTATCTCTGAAATCTAATATTCCAGAAATTTTTTTTTTTTAAAGTATACTTAGCATAAATTGAACTCCATATATATAATAGGTCTATACAAACAAAGTCTTCAAAAAGGAAATAAAAAAAAAAACAAATTCTAGTCCATAAAGAAAAGAAAGAAAAGGAATTTTATGTACTTATTTCCAGGTTGTATTTTTTCTTTTGTAGTAATCAAAGGTCTGTTCAAAGATTTCAAATTTTTTTCTTTTTGAATTAGGTATGAATGAATGAAATGTAATATAAGATTCATAGTCTGATTTGAAAAATGCTAAGCTGAATATATGTTGGGCTCTTTCTTTCTGATTGGTTTTTGTTTTTAATATTAATATAATGTTATAAAATTAAGAAATTAGGTCTGCTTATTAAAATCTCGGTTTAAATTTCTAAGTTATTTATTTTTAGTATATTTTAATTTGTAACTTTGACAAATTTGTAACAAAACAAACACCACCAGGTAAATACACAATTCTAAACTATTTACTTGGTTATATTACGAAGTAACATTTCGCAATCTATTGGAAAATATCAATAATTTTCGCCCTGTACAAATTTTTTTTTTTTTCTGATTTTTAATAATTTATATTTTACTAACTTTATTGAACAGGCCTATGATATTTATAATGCACCTTTTTAGCGATACTAAGAGTATAGTATTAAAAAGAAATCAACTAACCTTAAGTCCAAAAAATAGATCCAATTTCGATTTTTTAAAAGTAACTTTGAAGTAACTTTTTAAAATAATGTAACGCAAAGAGTATCTTTTTTAGAAGACATAGTAATATGAATTTTAGAAAATTTTTTTTTAATACCTTTAGGCTTTATAAATATATTCTTAAAAAGGATAAACATTTTCTTTTATGTTCTTCTTATATTTGTATCTTAAGATTTTTTTTCAGTTTATAATAATATTGAAACTATGTACATATATATGAGATAGAAATGTTGTTTTGTATAACTTGCCAAGAAAAAGAAAATATAAATAGTTTTCTTTTGTATATTTCGATTCGAATAGAATGCATTGAGATAAATAACATATTTGATTATAGATGGCATAGAATCACGTTTTTATCATACAATACATACGTATGGAATGCACCTATATATAAAAAAAAAATGGATGTTTTTTTTTTATTGCAAATTCTTCTCTCGATTTAATCGAAATTTTTATACTTGTAAATATAAATATAAGTTAGTTAAGTAGCCAACAACTACTCAGATCTATACATCTATGTTATGCAGTTGCCTCAAGTTCAGGTCAAAGAGGCTATTGAAAAATTTGTCTGTTTTTTTTTTGTTGGTTCTTTGTTACTAAAAGTTGTTTTTACACTAGTTTTTTTTTTTTTTTTATGCTGAAAATAAAGGATAATAATATCCTTGATCCGAATAAATACAAAAGAAAAAAAAAAAAATTGTTTTTCAATTCATCTGAAGCAATTTGTCTTGTAAAATCGTTTTATTTTTTTTTTATACCTTTTATACCTTCGATGAAAAAAGAAAAAGTAAGAAAAAATTGATAACAAAAAAAATTGAAGATTGAAAACTTTAAATTGAAATAAATTGAATTAAGATGAATCCTTAAATAATGAAAATTGGCTACAATAATAAAAAACGATTTAATATGGATAAGAACAAAAAAAAAACCAAAATTGTAATTCTCGTATAGAAAAGAATTTAAAATAAATAAGTTAGTATGAAAATTTAGAATTTGAATAAAGCACAAATTCAATTGAAAATAAAAAATTAAGGAAACTTTAGTGCCAATTGAATTGGAAGAGAATAATGAGGGAGAAAAAATATAAATATTCATAAAATGTATATAACCATAAATACATAACCATAAAATATAGTGCATAAGTAGTTGAAATCATAAAATTTACAGGGCATCATTGACATAACATTTAATTAATATAAGTAATTTATTTCACTCAAATGAAAAAAGTTTTAAAAAAAAAATAAAATGTTCAGTTCATTCCTCTGCTACTCCGCAAGTGATATAATAAATGGTACAGTGAATTAGCGAATATATAGAATTAACGTCCATGAGCTTTAATAACTAATACATGTAAGCATTAAATCCCTTTTGAATTAGCTGTAACTCCCATATTGAAAAAGACCTCTTCCTTTTAAATTTAAATTTTCTTTTTTTTGTAGTTTATTCCCCTGGCACATAAATGTGACAAGGAAATTACACAGTCTTTCCTTTTCAGGCGTGACTGTAAATGTCGTAAAGGGGAATTATTCTTACGACATGTGTGGGATTCGAACTCACACTCCCTCGATGTTTACAATATCCTTATACTTCCTTACCCACTAGGCCACCAAGCCCATCAGATAATAATTGAAAAGACAGTATTAATCAATTCTGTATAGAGACTTTAACAGATATATTTACAGATATTAGAATTTTTAATATATGTTTTGAATTTTACACAAAAAATGGCCGTATTTCCACACTTTATTGAGTTATTACCAAATATGGTATTAATGCAATAGAAACTTATCAAAAAAATGATTATTTGATTAATGATAAATGGTTGGTTCAATTGAGCCCAAAATGCATTTTCCAGAGTATTTTTGAATTTGTTAACCGCATTTTGTTATATAAATTTTTTCCACTAAAATTTCATTTCTTTTTCATTAATTTTTTGTAAATTATTTTATTGTTTTGGGTATCATTTTAGTTATAGTGATTTTTTGGATATTAAAATTCGAAAAAGATGTATTCCGATTTAGTAAAATTTAAGAAAAACATTAACATTTTTCTTCTAAATACTTCTCCAAATTTTCATATCCATTCCTCATAATCTTAAATTTTTTTTCCCCTAAACCCCTTTTTTCCAAGAATCCCGTCCGTAACCCAAACTGTACATTTGTATCAAAGGTCCCTATATAAAGTTTGGTTTAAAAAGGCGGTGGTTGTGGTTGGTTAAAGTCCGACATTATCCGGAAGAATCACGTGCATTTCTTCTGGGTGACGTTTGAAGTTTTCCACCGACCTTCGTAAAAAAAAGGTGTGTTATTAAATACAAAAGTACTATCAGAGACTGTATTATAATTTTTTACAACTCAGATTATAATTTTACCGTTATTTAAAACCGAAATTTTGTATAATAATGTACCTTCTTATTTACCAAACTGCTAGAGCTAGAAATTTTTAAAGAGGATTTGATCTTTGAATAAGTATGCTATCTTTGGTAAAAAATTTTCCTATTCCAATTTGAAAAAAATGTTAAAAATTTTCTATTTTTTAGATACATGTAACTTGGTCACCTACATAAAAATCTTGAACATGTAGATATACATATTAAATTTAGAACCTTTTATTTTGACATATGTTAACTTATTTTTTCAATTAAACCCGTATTTTTTTTAAAAATTAATAAAAAATATCTTTTTGCTTTTAAAAACCTTTGACTTTAAAAACTGTCCTTTAACTTTAAAACTTTTCGCTTTACTTACTGTCTTTTTAATTGCTTTTAGGCTTGTTTTTATATATGTATATCTTTTTTAACTTGTATAATTATAGAAATTTTTTTAAATTTTGGTGATAAGTTGTTCTTTTGTGAATCAACAAGCAAAATTTTAGAATCTCTTCAAGGATGTTTATGACAATACATTGTCGACTAGGAGAATGTCCAACTCACCTCTTCTATACAGTAACTTTAAAGAACCTTTAATTAAAGTTTAAAATATTCTAATGTAAATTTTATGTTATTTAAGGAATTTTATATATTCCATTGACTGATTATTTACCTTTCTTTAAATAAATTTGCTGTCAATTAAATAAATCTTTGTCAAGAGAGAAAAAGAGAGAAACTTATTACACCCTGTAATATAATATACTGTATATCAATTAAACCCTGTACTGTATATCAATTAAAACACAATACCTTAAAATTTCATTTTTATTTTAAATTTTTCAAAATAAATTTAAATTTTAGAAATTTAAACAGATTATGTTGAAAACTTGTCTGGGCATATGGATTTGTAAGTAAAACTTCCGATTAAATTCGAAACATTAGGAAATACAGTTGAGAGAAATTGAAAATAAAACATTTTTTATTCCTTGTATTAAGTTTATTTTATCCCAAATACAAAATCTTACAATTCACAATCCCAAAAATTTCAAAATTTCATCAAATTCCGAAATCCCAAAATACCATAATTTTTTTGGATTTTGTGTTTATTTCGGGGTGTGGGTCGATTTATTGAAAACAAAAATGTTCAATGCAAAAATTGTAGAAAAAAAATTTAAATAAAAATGTCTGTTGAATGCAAAAATGTTAGGAAATAAATATAAAAAGATATGCCTACATATTTTAATTACTTTTTCTAAATATTTCTTTTCCTTTTTCTAAAAAAAATTTTGAAAAATTTTCCATTTAGTTTTACACATCGTTTTACATCGTTCGTCCATCTGTTTGCAAAATTTCTACACCGTTAAAAATAGAGTAATGAAATTTTAATCATGCATAGGTCTCATAAAAAAAATAAATGTTGTAGAATAACTGTTTTATATAGCGCCATCGGTTGGGGAACTGCAGCCCCTCAAATATTGAAAAAGCCATTTTTTTAAATGTTTATATCTTGGGTTCTGCTTTACATATTTTAATTTGCAGACTACAGGATTTTCTGTTATATTTATAAATCAATATTAAAATTAGGTTTTTTTTTTAAATTTACCGTTATGCGAAGACAAAATATTGCAAGATTTTTTTTCCTTCATAATTTCGGTATACTTTAAGTTAGAACCCTAAAGTTTTGAGAGAAGAATGATCTTTCAGTATTAGTGTACGTTCCATCAGAAATTTTTTTTGTACCAAATTTTGATGCAAGTCATAATTCTAAACAGATTGAATTGTCTTTTGAAAATTGTGTGCGTTTAAAAATCATTGGTTGTGCCTTGTATTTTTTTGTTGTTTTTGTGGAAACCGTTTTTGTTTCATTTTTAAAAATAAAATTTTTAATTAAATGACATAAAAAAGGAATTTAAATTAGAAAAAGTTAAGCAAAATTTTAACATGACGACCGTTTACATACACTCATTATTCTACTCTTTTTTTTTTGAGTTTTTTTTTTTCAATATAATAACTCATATGTTGCTCAGTATTTGTGAAAAATTACAATAATATTATTTTTAAAAATTAATCTGGTAAACGAAGGTACCTATATTTTACCGTTTCAAAATACCTTTATAGGTAAAGGTTTTAATAGAAAATTTCAAGTAAACTGATGTATATTTTATGATACGAAATGATTCTATAAAAGTGTAGGTGATTTCTAAATATTATTATAGTTATTACAGAATTTTTATTCAATTTCAAAACAGACACTTAGATTGAATCTATGGTAGGAATTAATGGTTTTCGTTTCTTCCTTTCAAAGGAAAGACAACAGAAAAAAAAAAAAAATAAATTTTTCATTTAAAATTTTATATATCTTAGATCTAAAGAAGTCCTTCAAATAAAAATTAAATTGAAAATTCTCAAGTAAACATAAAAAATTTTGATACTATTTTAGAAAAAAAAGGAAGAAAGAAAAGAAAGCAAAAATAAATGTTTGATAATGGTAAAATATTTAAGTTTGTCTTTTTTTTTATTGAAATCCTTATGCTCGATTTTATTGAAAATCCATCGTGAACGTGACAATGCACTTTGGAAAAATTTTCTTCTTTTGTTCTTTTTTATAATTTTTCTAAATCGAAACAGAAAAGTTTTAAAATAAAATTTCTAAGATGGAGAAAACGAAGAAAAAGAAAATTTATATTTTTGGGAAAATGCATTTTATAAATTTAAAATTACTTTTAATTTTTGAAGATTTTATTTTAAAAGAGTTTCTTAATGCGTGAGTAAAGTTATGATGTAATTTTGAAGAGTATTGAAGAGAGTCGTCTTAATCTTTGAGAAGAGAGGTTATTTGAGAAGATTTAATTTTTGCTTCAAGGATATTCTTAAATACCATTTCATATACCGTTTAATAATTTTACTTTTAAATTTACTGTTTAAATTAAAAGTTTTTAAATTTAAATCATATGTTAAGAAAACTTTTTTTAAATATGATTTATTTTGTTTAATGATTATTGGTTTACTACTATTGATACCATTAGTATAGGTTCTAATCGCTCTAAACTCTAAGCGTCAGAAGTATTTGCTAAATGTTTTAATTTCTATTTAATAAAAATAAAAAGAATTAATAAAATTTTTCAGATATCATAATTCAAAACTAAAAAAAAAAATTACATTATTCTTAATTATAATATTTATTGGTCCTTGCATAATTATTTTAATTTATCTTTGGTTGCAATTTGGTATCATAATATTTTAACATATCACATATTATTACAAAATACATATAGGTATGTTTTAAATTTTAAATTAAAAATTAACTTTCTAATTGATTTGTTGAAGCAGTTTTATTTTTATTTTCCAAACAAGAAAATTGGAATATATTTTCACCACGTCCAAATTCTTCGGCTGCTTCTAAAGTGCACGGTAATGTTCTAAAATAATTTTCAAAAAAATTAATTTTTTTTTTTTTCAGTTAATTAATGTATCAGTAACTAATTACAAATATTATTTTTACCTGTTCAGTGTTTCTGGTAATAATAAACATAATCCAGCTCCAAAAAATGATAAAGTACCCAAAATTAAAGCTGGGAATGGTTGATTTAAATAAAGAATATATGAACTGAAGAATGTAAATGCAAAACCGGCAACATGTACAGCTGCAACACCTTGACCACGTACACATGTTGGTATTAATTCAGTTGCATACTGTGCACCAGAATTATATGCTACTGTGACACCAAAACGTCCTAAAACTGCTAATGATGTTAGAAGAATTATATCTAAATTGAAATTTAAAAGAAAATATTATGTATAGTGTTATAACAACAACAATAACAACAAAATAAATTCAATAAAATAAAAAATAAAGTTACCGTTAGTTGATTTCTGACACAAAATAATTATACCAGATCCAGCTGTAAATATACCACTTAATAGTAACGAACTTGATGCCATTGCTTTACGTCCAATTTTATCTTGTAATAATATAAGAACAATACATGCTGGAAAAATAGCTGTTGCGCTTAAAGAAAACATTATAAATGGTGAGATACCAAGTCCTTCAACATTACGTGAAATTGCATCATAACATAATGTTATTACCATTCTATATGTGGAAACAAAAAAAATATATGAAATTTTATGTATAGTCGTCTTAAAGTTGGAAAATCTAAATAATTAAAAAGAGTGGCGTATTACAAGGTAAAACAAAGTAGAATGTAAACCAACGGTTTTTAAAAGCGCACATTTCCAAAACATAATACAAACTGTTTAGAATTGTAAATTACACAAAAATTTGAAAATTTCAAAAATAAAATTTAAGTAATTTTTTGTAATAAGAAAATATGTGAAAATAACACTTTTATGGAATTTTGAGGGGCTGTAAGTCCGGAACCCTTTATAACTAAGACGTTAACACACTTAAAAATATATTACTGGATCTTTAATGTCTTTTTATGTCTTGCCGAAGAAAAATTTGTACATGTGCTTAAGTTACAGGTGCCTAAAAATAGCAAATTTTAAATTTTTCAGCCCTAATACTCTTAAATAGTCTACTAATACTCTTAATTAATTTTCAAATTAAAAAAAAATACCTGACGCGTGACGTTTTCAGATTGAAAAAATCTTAAGCAGAACATAAGATGTATGCATTTAAAAATAGGACGTTTTCAAAGTTTGAGGGGCTGTAGCTCCGTAATGGATGGGGCTACATGAAAAAGTTGTTCCACAAAATTATTTTTTTTATGAGACCTACACATGGTTAAAAGATTGTTTTTTCTATCTTTAACGGTGTAGAAGTTTTGTAAACAGACGGACGGACGGACGGACGGAGGGACGGACAGAGTGAAACTTATAAGCACATTTTTTCACATCGAAACTTATAAGCACATCGGTAGCTAACGCTATTTTTTGAACTAAACAGAATTTCTTTAAAGAAATTGGATATCAATAGGAATGTAGACATATTTAAATGTAATTTTTGTAGAATTGCAAATTTTAAATTAATTTCGTCAATACTATTATAGTAACTGTCAAATTTATATCTATTATATGTATATGTATGCATATATACTTACGATTTAAAAAACAATATAAGTGTATTCCGTCTTAATCGAGGCGTTTTAAATAATTTCAACATATTAACTTTTTCTGTTGTTCCAGCCATACTTTTACTACAATTCATTTTAAATTCTTCAAAAATATACTCGTCAACATGTTTTCCATTAAATTTGGCAACACGTTTTAAACATTCAATAGCTTTATCATATTCTCGATGTGTAACTAACCATTGGGCACTTTCAGCTACCAAAAAATATGATAATGGTACTATAAGAAACGGTAGACCAGTAACTAATAAAAACATTCTCCAATCACCAACATATACAGCAATCCATGGTGTTACAGCTGAACCAATACAATAAAATACTCCAATACATAAACTTAAACCTGTTGTACGCATTGATGGTCTTAAATATTCCATAACTGTCATTATTTTATATGTTTATGTATTTGTGGATGATGAATGATGATTATATTCCATATATATTCAAACAATTGTCCAACAATATTTATTGTGAGATTGCAACCAAAAAAAAAAAAAAGCAGGTCGTTTTTTTTTTTTTGTAGATAAAATACAGCCCCAAGTATATTTAATGGTATATGCAAAAGTTGATAATAAAAATTGTAAAAAAAAAAATAAAAATAAATAAATAATGATAAAAATACATTTAAATTACAACGTTCCAGATTGTAGTTAAAATTGAAGATGTAAGATGAAAAAAACAAATAGAAGAATTTCTATAAAAAATATAAAATTCCATAGCAAAATATGGAAAAACAGAAAATTAAAATAAAAAAAAAATTGAAATAGAAATATTACATTTAATATGAAATTGTAATACATTTAAACAATTGCATAATACTGCAATACAACAATATTACAAAACCGAGCAGGAAACACGGTAGGGCTTGAAATATTCGAAGTAAAAAAAAAGGCGATATAAATGTACACAATATACATATTATGTACAGTTAAGATGAAAAATCTTTTTAAATTGTTTGTGGTACTGTACAGATATGAAAAATAGTAAAATAGTTTTTACCCTTTTCTTTTCCACTTTATTTATTTTTTTCTTTTATTTTTTGAACTGCGCATAATGCAGAGGTAGTATGAGGTGAAATTAATTCTTTGATATTCACACAACCCATCGTTTAATTTTTCTTTACGAAGTTTTGGTCAAACAGAGCGTGTTCAATAAAAGAGGTTATAACAAAAAAAAAGGAAAATAATATTTTAAAAATATACAATTTAAGGTTATGTTTTTGGGTAAATAAAATTTGGGTCAATAATGTTAAAAAAAAAAAAATAAAAAGGATCAGCTCCTGGAGAAATGTGTTTTAACTTGAAAAAGCAGTCTAGTCTCTCTCATCTTTGATATGTTTCATCTTTTAGAATTTGAGCTTAAAGTCTAACATGCCTTAAGTGAATCTTTGAAAAAGTTATCTTCGACCATCCTTTTTCACATTATATAAATTTAATTTGTCTATAGTTATTAATATTAATTATAAATGTAAATTAAAAAATAATGTTAAAGATGTTCTTTCAAAGCAACGAAACAACACATTAAATAATTTAACAAGAAAAATATAAGAATAGAGTTTCGATATAGTAAGAGAATGCGGTCAGTTTAGTAATTCATCTAATTTTAAATAAAATTAAAATTAGTAATTCATCTAATTTTTTTTTTTTTACGAGGGTTGGTGGAAAACTCGAAAGACACCAAGAGGAACTTCAAGTGCTTCCTCAGGGTAGTGTTGAACTTTAACCAACCAAAATCACCCCCCTTTTAAAACCAAACTTTAGGATGGAACCTTTAATAAAAATGTACAGTTTGGTTTTGTAGATAGGAATGTGGGAAAGATAATTGGGGAAATTGGAATTAGGAAATTTGGATTATGGGGGATAGGTAGGAACATTTGGAGGGACATTTTGAAGAAAGATGTTAATGTTCTTCTTAAAGTAAATCGTACACATATGAATTACCAACTTTAGGGAACACATGCGATGGTATATGGTTCCAGAAGCAGCACGTGCGCATGACAAACGAATTTCCATAAGCTGTATTTCGCCATCTGAATAAAGTGTTAATTTACAATCAAATAATATAATTAAAACTACATGAGTATAAGGTTGTGCCAAGCAAACTCATATTAAAAAAAGTATAAATTTTTCAGAACAAATTTCTGCGCAATTTGGCTAGTGCTCCCCCGCTATGGTATGTGCATAATAGTGGTAAATAAAGATTTAGCAATCCCCAAAGTTCTAGTCGAAATAAAAATATATGTCATAAAACATGACACTCGTCTAGAACGACACTTATAGAACTGCCCTACTTATAGAAAATTAAATTATTACAGGAAAGCATAAAAAATTAGACCTTTAGAAATAGCGAAATAGAATAGAATAGAGTATAGATTTCCTTTGGGAAAGTATATAAGATACAGCAAATATTAGTAAGATACCGTAAAAGAAACGATAGCAAAAAATTAGTTCGACTAGTTTTAATACGAGTAATCGGTAAAAATCTGACAAATATATTGTGCTACGGGATACATTATATCTTTTGAAGATTCTTAGCAATCCACGAGAAAGAAAAAAAATTTGATTGTAAAATTTTTCTTTTTGTATGAATTTGTATTTTGTACACGGATCATGCACATTTTTAATGTAAGAATGTAAAACCTAAACTAAATATTAAGTCCAAAAATAATAAAACTAAATATCAGTAGTGAAAAGGATGTGTTTCTTTCTATAAGACTAAGAAAAATAATGTATAATTGGTAAAAAGGGATGCACTGGAAAATTCTAATAAAAAGTTCAAACCTTCATCCCTGCTTTTATATTAATTTTTTTTCTTGTGTTTTTTTTTTTTTTTTTGGTTTTTTTTATTTTAATTTTTTCTTTATACAGTTGCAATATACTTTTAAACTGTTTCTGGATGATAAATTACGAGAATATAAAAATAGGAAATAAAAGAAATAGTTTTTGATGATGTCATACAATAGAGTTATTTTATAAAATGAATGGATTCACTGCTGTTACTTACTGTTAGTAGTGCTACTGTTACCGCCGTTGGTAATCACAAAATAATTTCCAAGGAAAAAAAAAATTTTTTCAGTTTTTTTTTTTTTTTTTTTTTGAAGTAAAATATTTTTACTATTTTTTTTTTTATTTTATTTCAAATTGTAAAATTTAACATCATGAAATAGAAATAGTTTGTAAAAGTATTTTGTGTTCTTTAAAAAGTTAAAATTTAAAAAAAAAAAAATTTTTTTTTTATTTAAGTTTTAATTAAATTCGCAACAAATTACGAAATTTTATTAGAAGTACTTTCTTTTACATTTTTTTTTATTGTTCTTTGTTCAGTTTTTCATCAGAACTTTAGAACTTGATGTGAATTTTTTTATGCCAAAACCAAGAACACCAAAAAAACAAAAAAAAAGGAAAAATTAATTGTTATAATAATTAAGAATGCTTTCTTTTGCAGCAACATTTATTTGAAATTTAAAATTCAAAGCATAAAACTTGCGGATCGCCACAAAATTAATTTAATCAAAAGCAAAACAAAAAAAAAATTTTTTTTTGGCCTTCTATAGAAAAGTAAAATAAAATTTATAGATAAACAAAACATTTGTTTAATTTGTTTAAATTGGTTTGATATGATATAAAAAAAAAACGTTTCCTTTAGCTTTGGTTTTCGAGAAAATAATTATGAATGAACAAAACAAATTTTACTAACAATTGTTATACAAAAAAAAAATATATATATTTATTATTAATATTTTTGATTTAAATGCATTTAAATTGAATTTAAATAAAATAAATTTACAAATAAATTACACTTTAAAATCATTTAGGTTTATCTAATGCTTCAGTAGACGCCTACGACATGCATGGAGATTAACTTGTGTTTGCAGCCTCTAGACATATTTACGCGCCATTCAGCCCCAAACTTCAGAAATTCTTAAAGAACGTATGCACATTAAACACTCTTGCATCTTGAAGCAACATCCTGTACACATAATCATTGGAAGACAGACCGACCATTGTGCCTCCAAAATTGATCTGGATGAAATCTTCTCTGTAAGGATTCCATGCATCTTTGCATGAATGGATTGGCCTAACAGCACCGCTCGGCCAATGAGCTAGTAATGCACGAATTAGAGTTTTAGCTAAGTATTGAGAATACACCATTTGTCCACATACTTGTACAAGACCACAAATTCAATATTAAGAAAACCTTTCTAGAGTTGAGCATAGGGCGGTGGTTAGCAGCTGCAACTTACAGTATAACCTTAGCCTTACGTTTTGAAAGTACACCGCGGACCTAAAATCTAGTTATTATTGACACATTAGCTCAGCATTTATCAATAAAAAAAAGTTTAAAAAACTCGCTGTAGTTACGAGTGAAGGTTTTACATTCTTGCATATTTAAACTATTTATTGATTTTGTTTTTGCAAGAGTAGGTGGGAATATTATAATACCTTACGAATTGTCTAATAGTGTGTAGTACTGTCCTAAACATTATCTTCTTTTTTTCATTAAACAATAGTTTGCACGATCCTAATATAGTATTAATGTACTGTTTGTACTGGTCAAATTAAAATTTGCGAATGAAAGTTGATTTCAAATATGTACAGAAATTGCACGCATAATCCTCATCAATTTTAAGGACAGCTAGTTAGGATTGTAAAATGGTTTTACATTCGTGACATTCTTACAATGCAAACAATGTCACTTCAGTTTGCATACAGGGTTTATATTTAAAGACGCATAAAAGGACATATTTTAAGATATAAAAGGTGGTAATACACATAAAAAAGTTATTTAAAAAATTTTTTATTTTAATCAGATTTATCCATGGTTAAAATTTAAACTGTTTTATTAGAAAATTTCTATAAATAAATTAAAGAAGATAAACAGAGCAATATTAATCGAATCCTGAATTATAGTAACTTAATGTTATGTAGTCATATAGATTGTGATATTGATTAAATGCATATAATAATATATTACTTACCCAAAATGTACATCATTACAAAATTACTGTCAGTTGCTGTTCCAGCTATAAAACGACATACACAAAATAATTCAAATGATTTGCAGAACATTGTGGATATATTACCAAACATTGCAATCATATTTGCTAATATTAGTATTGGAAGTCTACCTTGAAAAATCCAAATGTTAAAAATAAAAATAAAAATAAAAAACAAAATTGTCATTAAAAAATGTTTTGGTATATTTAAGGAAACCTTAACTTATTTATTGATTATCATATTTTAAAAACGAATATTACATTTAATTACCCTCACAAACAAGAACAATAGAATAATATTTGAAGTGTTACTATCACAAGCCTGTATTTCTTTTGACTGCATTCCACTTGCATTCCACAAAAATATATTATATAATTATTCTGTAAAAGGTGTGAATTAACTAAAGTTCCTTCTAATTCAGATTCCTACATATATATATATATATATATATATATATATAAATTTTCTGGAAAAAGCGTAAAGCTCTGCTTTTGAATGCAATTCTAAAATCTCTCCTAATTTAAAATTTAAAATACAGTCAAATGATAAAGAAATACAGGCAAATGATACTGCGAGCAATTGAAATACTGGCATATGACACGCTCCCTTATTTTAACTAAGTTGAGCACTAACTAGACTAATTTTGAGTATTATTCTAAAAAGGGTGTGGAAAAATGTTTGTTGTATTTTCCATTTTATTCCCGTACACATGTCTTTCTGTATGTCTAACACCAAAGGGCTTGCTTAATATAATTTTTATTGTATTAATTTCTTTCCTCAAGACTGAAAAATCTTTGAATCACCTTTTAGATAAAGCGATTTAAGGTAATTCTATTATTCATCACTTGATATTAATTATTAAAGGAACTATAATGACATGATCATATCAAATATATCATTTCACGCTTTCTCTCCGTTTAGAGCCAACGAAAAAATTTTATTGGGAATAACATTTCGAAAACATAAATCCTCTAACAAGCTGTTTTTTATTTTGTTACTATAGATATTGATAATTTAAAGGTTTGGTTATTAACAAAATGAGAAAAGCTCTTTCGATCCTTGCTCTCACTTTTATTATTACACTTTTGTTTTTTTTATAAAAAATAAAACTTTAATATTTTCATTTTATTGTCTAATTGGGATATTTTTATAATTCTTAAGATGTTTGGTTTTACTTTAAAGAGTTTTTTCTAATCTAGTTGCGATATCGGCTTTTCTAACACTGTTACATTAAAAATTGCCATCAAAAAGAGGGCCTCCCAAGCGATGGAAGCACCTAATTTTCTATAAATTACTTATTTCTGAAATTGATTGGTGATACAAACCATACCGATTTTAACATTTGTGCCGTACTCTTTACTATTGTGATTTCTTTTTAAATTCACGACTTAATAAAAATTATGTAGATACTTAATAAAAATTCAAAAAAAACTATGATTGTAAAAAAAGGATTGATCAAAAAGTAATTTAACATTTTTGTTAAATTCAAAATAAAAAAGTCTAGTTCAAAAAACAATATCTAGAGTTAAGGGTTATGAGGCTAGCTTAAAAATAACTAAATTGTTTATAATGACACAAAAAATATTAAATTTTTTTAAAGGTCTATCTATAATAGTTTTGCATCTCATCCAGCACTACTGAAATCTTTAATTAATGTAGGGTGTACCTATTGGCCAATAACTGAAAAGTACTGAAAAACTCTCTCAAAATATCCTAATTTAAATCTGAATTGATTTATTTTAAGTGTTAGTAAAAGTATGAATTTATTAAATGTCAAAAATTTGATAAAATACATTTTTTACCGTTTTTAAAATGTTATATTTAAATTTTTTTTTTAAATCAAATTCTATTTAAATTAATTTTAAAAACTATTATTATCAAAAAAATTACCAATTTTATCTGCTAAAATGCCAAGTATTAATGATCCAATAACTGATCCAATAAAAAACATTGATTGGCCAACAGTTGTCTGCCATTTTAAATTGCATACCCAATTTAACTGTAAAACAACAAAAAAAAAAAACATACCATAAACATTTTTAATAGTAAATCCAATTTCCTTTATTTTTTCCAACTCACTTCAGTTGTCATACTTTTGTAACCAAAATCATAATTATAAATAAATTTTGTGCAATTGTAATTACTTCCGCTTTTGTTACTATTTATTATAACATCTAATGGTGTACATGATGGGTTTTCAACTCCTTCATAAATTTTTCGAATATCTGTTATATTACGATCAAGTAATTGTTCATCATAGCACCTTTTATATAGGAATAAAAATAAAAAGAAAAATACACCATTATTTAAAAGCATGCGATAATTTTGTTTGGTGGAAAGGTGGAATTTAAATGAGGTGAAATTTAAATGAGACAAAAATATAAAAAAAATTGAGAGGAAAATAAAAAAAAAAAGAGTAAAAAATAAAAGAAAAAATTAATATAAAAAAACTGATAAAAACAATAGAAGAAGAAAAGTAAAGTAAAAATAATTGAGAAAAAAAAGCGAACTTCATATTATTTTTACTAGGGGAAGGGAACTCGGGCCTGTGAATTTTATGTAGAGTGTGGAATGTAAAGAGAAAACAGAAATTGTAAGAATACTATAAATATTATTTTATGCTTGTCGGGAGGAAAAAATATCCTCTCCAAAGTAGCATATAATTAATTACAAGTATTGAAAAAAGATAATTTTTAGATACCGTTTCATCAATAAAAGTGTTAATGCTTTAAGTGAGAGAAAATTTAAAAGTTTTCTTTGAAAAATTTTCACACATGTTAAGATTAAACGATAACAGATACATATCTACAAAATAACAAATTTGCAATTATTCTTAATTTGTCAGTATTCTTATCTCTTTAAATTCAAGTTTAAATTTTAATCGTTTAGAAAACATGGAAGGTGTAAAATTTTGCAATATTTTGTTTTTACATCATGGTAAATTTAAACGCCTAAGAAGATACTTTTATCTATTTTTATCATTTCCATATTTTTTTAAAAGACGCAAGGACAAGGCTGTATGAAGCTAATTTTTAAAAAAATTTCGTTTTGCTAAAAATTGGGACAGTAAAATGAAACTTTAATCATTACTTTAATCAATACAGAAAAAATTTACAGAAAAAAAAGGTGGCGAAAGGAAAATGTAATAAAATGTTTTAATACGAATAAATCTTAAGTGTTTTCATAATATAAGATGGAGAAATTCTTGAAAATTAAAAATTTTTTAAATTGAATGTAACGATTTAATTGAAGATAATAGAAATGAGTACATTGTAATAAAAAATTGTAAAATTTTAATTATAATAAATTTTCTAAACCAGGAAGAACTTTTAATTTAAGTTGGAATATTTAATTTTTATTAAATAATTGAAAAATACCGTTTTTTTTATTTAAAAAAATCTAATTAAAAAAAATGATGAAATTTTAAGGTTAAAACAAATGTTATTTTTGTTTTGAATAAGTGGTTATTTAAATTTTTGTTTAAGTAATTTTATTTGACTTGAAAACGCGTTTTATGATGTTCTTAAATTGCTTGTTACACGATACAAAGGTTTAATAAATTTTCTAAAAATCAAGCGATTGTTGAACAATGATTGTATTGCGTATTTATTTTTGTCAATAGTTGAAAAAATATTGAGCGGTTGAACGGTTGAACGGTCTGTCTGAATGTTCAATAGCTTGTTGTAGTATGGCAACCCGTTATCGTATATTTTCATTTATTCAACCATTAAACCGATTTTATTATTATTTAAAATTTTTAAAAACACATTGATCGATGTTTCATTTTTATATAAATAGTAAAATAATATTGTAAATAAAGGAATGGTATAAATGGAAGCCATGATTATCGGCTTTTTTGATTAAAATATATTTTTCATCCATAGCTTCAAAACAGTTTTGGATGGGTAAATATGTTTATAGCAAATAAAAGATTTTTTGAAATTTTTAATTAAAAAGTTAAGCAATGAATGCATAAATATTTTTGTTGAACTAAAATTATCGGCATATGGTATTGTGAATTTTCACAACGTGGCAGCATGCATTGTGCTAATTTTAGCTCAAAGCAAATTGATTCAACCGTTGACCAATCCGTTGCATCGTGTAATGAATGTTTATGATTTTATTCTTTTTGATTCTTCTGATTTTTTTTTTTTGTTATGTTTTTTTGTCTTATGAATACAGTCTTTATTTAAAGTGACAGTATTTAATTTATTTAAATGAAATTTAATTGAAAATTAGACAAATTTTGGATGCTAAATTAGTCGAGTCCAATAATCCATCCATTAGTCCATTATATGCAATTAAATTAAAAATATAAAATCATATAGATCACGCACGCAACATACTCATAATTTCTTAATACGAAATATTAAGAAGAATAATGAAGGTGTTACCATATACAATTAAAAAAAATAAAATTATTAAATATATGGTGATACTTTTTTGATTATTATAGAGATGAGCGATTCTTCAGTACCAAGTTTCTATGAAAAAAGAGAATAAACCGGTTCAAATCCAAATCAACGGTAATGTTAAGTAATTTATCAATTAGTAGTCATTGTTTACACTTTAAAAATATTTTTTAATTTATATAAATGAAAGTTTATTAGAAATTATAACAAATTAGTCATATTATATTTAAAGACATGATAAAATAATTAAATTTATTTTATAAATTTTCTAATTTTGATTTGATATTTAAATCTTATAATTTCCAATTAATTTAATAATATCTCAATTATTAATTTATTTGGTAGAAAAACAAACAAATTTTAATTTGACATGATGACTTGATTTTTTTGTTGTACATTAAAAATTTATAATAAACACACCATTAACTTTAATTATAACACTATAATTTTAGAATCTGTGATAATAATTTGAATATTTTGGAATTATTGAATCATTACTTTCCTTTTTTTTTTTGTTTTTAGTTGGAAATTATGATTCATGAATAATTTGGATAATACGCAGCCATTAAAGTATAAATAAAATATGCGTACTATATCCGTTTCCCTATGTTATAATTTTTTTAATTCAACTACAACCTAAACATTGGGGTAAAAATCAAGTAATAAAACTGATTTGATTAAAAATGCAAAAATAAAAGTGTAGACGTTTGCTCATAGACATGTATATATAGACATGTATATATATTCTGAATCAGGATCACCTCCTGCGTCGATTTAGCGATGTTCGTCGGTCCGTCCATCCGTACGCACGATAACTCAAAAATTAATGATGCTATGTTGATGAAATTTATACTGTAGGTTAACAATGACTAAAAAAAGGTGGGGATTTACTCGAACCCAAATGGTTCCCAAAACCGAAAACGTATATCTTCAAATTAACAAAAATAGAATCTTTAAATTTGGTGCAATGGTGTTCCTTCGTGTTTTATTTTTGTTTCTGAAATTTGGGAGGATTTTATCCATGGGTTCGGATCTTGGAAGCTTCCGAACGAGCCCCAGAGCAAACGAATAGATCTCAATAACCAACAAAGATAAAACCTTCATTTTTAGTACAAGGATGTTCTGTTATGTTTCCTTTTCTGTAAAATTGAAAACTGACATTTGAATAATCGGTTTGTATTTTGGAAACTTCCGGACGAGCACAAGAGCAAACGAGCATATCTTCAAAACCAACAAAAGTGGAACCTTTAAATTTAGTACAATGATGTTCTGGCATGTTTTCTTTATGTCCCTGTGGCAATTCAGGTACCTGACACACGCCTCCCAAGGACTAACAAGCATATCTTCAAAATTAATAAAGATAGAAACTTGAAATTTTCTACAAGGGTGTCAAGCATATCTCAAGATGATGCCTCTTTACTTTTCTGAAATTCGAGTTGAATAAGACAGAAAAGGGAAGAAATTCAAGCAGCTGCCAAAAAACTTATGGATTTTTAATTTAATTCGAATTCTTCAGTTGTATCGAATTAAATTAATTCGAATTCTTCAGTTCAGTCGGTTGCATCGACTTACTGTTACATTTAGTTATTTAATTGAATTTAATGGTATAAACATAATCTACCATTAATCAAATTATTATAAATTCTGTATCTTATTCCTTAAATTCTATTTATATATATTTTTCCTTTTAATTTGTTAATTTCGTTTGAGATCTTTCTTAGTTAACATCATGTCAATATAAATTGTGTAAATAATCTCTATGTAGAAGATATATAGAAGAAGAGAATCTCTACATAAATGATATGTAGAAGAAAAGAAAGTTGAGGAAGAATATATTTTCTTATTGAGTGTACCATGTGTCTGCCTATCAATGCTCATTAAGTGAATATTTATGAATGTCCTTTAACTTTAAGTGAATATTTTCTAGTTTAAGTGAATACATGTAGATTTTAAGTAAATTTTTTTTTATTTTAATTTATGTTGCATAAAAATTTAATATACATACATTTAATTTATGTAATTCGACCGGATATTTATGTATCTATATTTCAACCAGATATTTTTACTTTAATTTTTCTTACAAGTGCCTTCATTTAAAATAAAAATCTTTATTTAATGTAAAAATTTCTCCACTAAAAGTAAAAAAACTTCATTTAAAATAAAATGCCCTTCACTTAAAGTAAAAGTCTTCACTTAAAGTGAAAATGTCTTCAGTTAAAGTAAAAAAGGTATAATCCTTAAAATCACTACAACTATATATATAGCAGTTTAATCTTTTAAATTGATTTCGTTCAAGATAATTTTTTTTTTTTAATTGAATAAGAGTGAAAGAGAAAGATAAATAAAAATTTACTTACCAATGTTCTGGTATAAAACTTATTATTGTCTGAGAATAATATTGAACAGATGACAGTAAATTAATTATACAAAATAATGATAGTAGCATAAATTGATAACGGTGAAAATCACCACATTTTTCAAGTACTTTATCAATTTCAATCATTTTTTCCTTTTATATAATATATATATATATATATATATATATATATATATATATATATATATATATATATATATATATTAAGGATTAAGTATAATATGGTGTATAATATTTTGCTTATGTTCCAAGAATTTAAATTTTTTTTTTTAATTTTCACTTTCTTTTCTTTTTTTTTTTTTTTTGATCTTTCTGTTTTATAATCGTATAAAATTAAAGCTCATTTTAGTTCTTGCTCACTCTTTCTCTCCTTAAGGAATAATATTTTCCCTTATGTTTTGAAAATGTTTTTTTTTGTTTTTTTCTTGCAAACTTTAATTTACAGGTTTGGGTTTGTTTGTGTGTTAAGAGCAAATTTAAAAGAAAAAAAAATATTTTTTTTTTTTGAAAGGATTTATTATCCTTTTTAATTTTTTATGTTGGAAATTAAAAAAATTGTGGTGAATATTTGCTGACGTTAAAAATAGCTATGGTTCTTAATTTTTTATTCGCCTTGTTTTTTTTTCTCTTTTTTTTTATCAATAACTTAAATTATGTTTTTTTTTTGTTCTTGGTGTTTCTTTTTTTTTTTCTGTTTTCTATTAAATGCAATATCCTTGCAACAGCAATGGATTTCTATTTGATGTTTTTGAATGTAGTTGTCAATAAAAAAAAAACAAAAAACAAAGTTATATTTAAATTCAAATGGTAACGATAAAGTTTTTACAAGTAGAGGTTTGAGTAAGCATATTTTCGGTTTGAATATGTTTTAGTTGCTGATTGGTGGGGTTGAGTGGTTTGTTTTAGTTATTAATATGATCCTTGCCGAACAATTTCCTTTTAATTTTTTTTTTAATTTTGTTTTCTTTTTTCCTTTTCTTTTTGTTTTTTTGCGTTGATAGTTGTTTGATGCTATAGCTGGGGTAACAAGAATCTCTTTATTATTATGAATGAATAGTTAAAAAGTTTTTTTTTTTTTTTTAAGAGGATAATATAATTATCGTTATTTTTTAATAGTTTTTGGTTGAATTGAATTTTTGATTATTTGATTGAAGTTAGTAGTAGTAGTGGTGATGATTGTTATATAAATTGTTTGAATAGTTAAATTTTAAATAAGTTTGAATAAGTTTTTCTTATTAATTTTTTTGTTTTGTATTATTTTTTAAACGTTTTGTTAAGATCGGAATGAAACGAACAGCTGCTGAAAGAATGATAAAATATTTATAAAATTTGATTAAGTTTTGGTGAAGAATTTTCAATTTATTAATTGTTTGGGTGATTGGGTAGTTAGTCGTTTTTTCAGAATGACTTTTTAATTTTTAAAACTTTGCTGACTGATATTTAATCAAAGAAAGAAAAAAAATGTGAAGTATTAAAATAATTTTTTGTTGAATTAAGGGAACTTTTTGTTAGATTTTAAAGATCAATATGAAATGAAATCTAATAAAATCTTATTTTATAAAAATAGTATCGATGCTATGAATAAAGAACACTAAACTAAACCCTAGCAGAATAAGTCTCGGAGTAAAATTTTTATATATTCTTCCTCCCCCCCTCCACCTTTTGTAGTAGTACTACCATTCATGAGTTGGTATATTGTAATAGTATTTCAATATTTTTGAATAAAACTATACTTTTCAGTATGTCTTCATTGTCTAAAAAGTGCTAACTCTTTTATTATTATATACTAATAAATTTTACCAACTACTGAAAAATTGCTTGCTATATAAGAATGTTATAATATGTGTTATTTAGTAGACCTGATTTCTCATAATTCAAATTTTATTATAAAAAAAAAAAAACTTAAAGGCGATAATTACAAGTGAGTGATAATGCTTTGTAATAAAAAAATATTAATCATTACAATAAATATGAAACAACAGTTATGTATACAGAATGTTTCCCAGGTAAGTACACTTCTATATTCCGTTAGATAGACTTTAATGAGTAGGTAAAATTTTTATGTAGAGCCAATGTTCAGTGCTCAACAGTTTCCGAGATATGAAGCTTGTCAAACACAATTTAAAATTTTTTTTTTAGTTTTACAATTTTGAGCGTAATTCCGTTTATAGATTAGCTAACCAAATGGTTTAAAAGCAATTAATATCTAAATAAGTAGGAATAAGTGGAATGGATAAAACTGAGCATGCACACAAATCTCATTTTTTCAAACAAATACTATACTTGACCTCGTAGGTTTTGTTTAAAAAGATTAAATCAAAACGAACTAATTTAATTATTCTTTATTTGCAAATATTAATTTTTTTTTAAATTATTTTAAACAATTTCTTGTTTATATTTTTTTTTTTCATATTTCCCAAAAAATAGCAATATCTGATAAAATTAGAAAATGATGCAATGATGTATTATTAATGGGGTATTTAAAAAATTAAGAATTTTCAAAAACGAAAATGTAAAAATTTAGAATATTTTAACTTTGAAGTCAAATATACCCGAAAATGTAGAAGTTATAATCTAAATATTATTTCAAAAGCTATGCTGGATTTTACAACCGCTTTTAAACCTTTTGTTTTTCTTATTTGCAAAAAAACGCTTACGGAAATTGTAAAAATCAAAAAAAAAAAAAAAAATTTTAAATTGTTTTTGAGCCCCCTTTGAGCTCCCATATTTCTCGGAAACTGTTCAGTACTGAACATTGGCTTCATACAAAAATTTTACATTAGCATTTTACATTTATATTAGGCAGTACATTTACGTAGAGAACACCCTATATTATGTAGAGCGAATAAGAAAAAAAAAACGCTATCACATGTTCTTTTTAAAAATTATTTAAACTGAATTTCGAATAAAAATTTACAGTTGTTTTTACAATTTTACAATTTACAATATTGTATAAAATTGGTTGTAGTTTAAAACGATCATAAACAAAATTACAAGTAAGTATGTACCTATTACTTTTTTATCTTAAAATTTATTAATGGCCATTTGCAGCTACTTGACTACATTTATTTTGAGTGCAGATGTTTTTATTTCTTTAATTTGGATATTAATATATATATATTTTTTTTTTTTTATAAACTATATCATAATGTGTGAATCATTTAAATTTCATTTTATAGTTATTTTATTTTTTATTGATTCATTTTTAGTCTTAAAATTTTTTTCAAAGTTGACAAAATGAAATGACAAAAAAATGAAAAATGTTTCACACATTAAATTTTGACATTTTATTTGACAATTGATTTAGTAGTTGCTTTGCTCCGATGTTAAAATATTGAAGTTGAAGTTTACATTTTGACTACATTATGAGGTTTACTTTGGAAGTTTTTTTTTTTAATTTATTACTTAGCTAATAATTTATTTTGTTTTATTAGATTGCTGACGTTTAAAATTAAAAATTTAGTTAATTTTTTTTTGTTTCTAGTAAATATTGTTAAATCAATAGACTTTAATAAGTTTTTTATAAGATTTTTGTTTTTTTTTTTACTTAATTTAACATATATGTATAGGTATATTGTATGTATTTAGATTATCTAAGATTTTTTATAATATGTTAATTGATATGAAAATACCGTATTTGTTATCGACAAATAAAATATGTCTAGTTACCATGAAATTAGAATAGAACATAAATATTTATCATAATAAATTGTAGGAAATATATTAAATTCATTATGTCCTTTATAATATGTATATTATTATACATAGAGAATAGAAACACATCATCATTAGAGTAAATGTAAACATCAAAGAACAAAGCTGTCAAGTCGCTATTAATACAGCTTTTATAAAAAAAATGGTTTCTAACATGCTATAAAATCTTATTTGTATTCTAATCTCTTACTGACATACTTAAACATATCAATATCATATTTTGAGTGACTTGTCTAGCTTTAACCTCTGCGAGCTCATTAAAAATTCCTCTTCTTAAGGAAAAAAAAGATATGGATAGGCGGTTTCAGTTGCTCGTACAGAATGTTTTTGTTCATTAAAATTCCCTCAAAAAAGTAAATTACAAAGTAAATGAAAAAAAAAAAATATTAAAAATTTCTTATAAAAAATCGAGTATATGAAGGTAGGGGTAGTGAAATATGTAGTTATGTCGTGACATTTACATAAAAAAAAACAAATGACAAAAAATGTAATTACACTGTTATTGTAGAAACGATTAAAATTTAATGCTTTAATTTTTATTTTCAATATGGTTTTTTATCAACATGGAACTTTTTATTTTTTTTTTTTGTTTTATTTGTTAAAATGTGTTCTTAAACGCGCTTTATTTTAAATATCAAAAAAATATTTAAAAAAAATTTAAATGTGTACATATCTTGTTACTTGTAGATTAAATACGGTAGTATTTTTTATTTTTTAAATTACTTAAATATTAAATAATATATGGATTGATTTGTATATTTTTTTTTAATAAATTCTTATAAAATAAATATTAATTTTTTTTTTTTTCTAAAAAAAACTTAAACTTAATAACAACGGTAAAAAAAAAAAATTTTAATTAAATAAAAATTTATCATTTTGTTATTCTGAGAACACACGGAAGTATTTAAACCAGTGTTACACAAGTTTTTTTCTTTTTATCTTGTTTTGTTTTTAAAAAAAAAATAAAAAAAAATAAAATTATAAGGGCATATGTTTCTTACTTGAGTTATATCTGGTTCTATAAATGTGGAATTTCTGAAATTTCACACGTGTTCTAAATTACCCAAAAAATTGTACTTAAAAAAAATTCCAAAATTTAAAAATTAATGGCAAGTACTTTAAATCACCTGCTTAACAAATTAGTGAAACCCTGATTTTATAACCAACTATAAAATCCCTCCTAATTTTTAGCACATTTCCAAAAAAAATTTGAAAAATAGTGCCTATTAGTATCACTCTGTCCGTCCGTTTGTTTACAAAACTTCTACACCGTTAAAGATAGAGAAAAAAAATTTTAACAATGGGTAGGAAAAAAAGCCCCATTTTTAAATTCGTATATCTCATGTTCTACTTAACATTTTTTCAATCTGAAAACACCATTCGACTGGAATTTTTTTTACCTTTATAAATTATGCAATACCATATAGGTTTTTTAAATTTAGTATTTAAATTTACCGTTATGTGAAAACCAAATTTTGCATAATTTTTCTATCTTCATAACTGCGACATTCTTTTATATAGGGACCTGAAATTTTAAGGTAAGAAAGAACTTTTTGAATTAGTATAAGTTTCCTTAGAACATTTTTTGTACCGCCCCTCTTTAAGAGCTGTTATGTGTGTTATGGTTTTTCTTAGTTTTATAGGGTTCCGGACTAGCCTTGCAAAATTTGCAAAAAAGTTTTATTTTCACATTTTTACTTATACGAAATTTTCAAATTTTAGTGCAAGTCACAATTATAAACAGTTTGTGTTATTTTTTGGAAATGTACGCTTTTAAAAACCGTTGGTTTACATTCTGTCTTGTTAATCTTACATAGGTAAATACGCACTTATATATATATGTATGTACTTATATATAAATATTTTGTAAGAAGCGTATAACACTGGTTTTGAATTCCTCCTAATTCAGAATCTCGCGTACGCATATAATAATATGTACATACGAGTATATAATTATTCTGGAAAAGGGTAATTCCGTGATTTTTTAAACACCTATAAAATTTCTTCGAATTTTTTTGTTACATGCATATAATGTGATTGTATGTATATTATAGTCTACAGAAGAGAACATTTCCTTAAGGTTGCTTCAGACTATATGTGTTTTACATCTGACTTGGCTGAATATAAAACAGAAGAAAAGTCAGATTGAATTAGAGTTCTAAAATAAGTTCTAAAATAAAATTTACATATGTAATGTCATTTGACATGTCTAAAGTTTTTTGAACGTTCACATTATCCGTTTTTAAAATACATAGTCTGAAGCGATCTTTATAGAACTGTTTTGAAGAATTGGAATTTTTTTTCATTGATTGCAATTTTGTAACTTTGGAATTATGATACCATCCCGCCAAAATTATAGCTATAAAGAATTAATTACCGTATAAATTCACTATTTTTTTTATCCACTAAAAATATTTGACAAACACTTTTTGTAATAACCAGAAAAAATTCTTGAGAAATTTTCTAAGAAGAAAAATCTTGCAAAATTTTGTCTTCACATAACGGTAAATTTAAATATTAAATTTTAAAAATTTAATATTGATTTATAAAGATAAAATAAGTGCTGTCGAATGGCGTTTTTAAATTGAAAAAATATTAAGTAGAACTTGAGATATACACATTTAAAAATAGGGATTTTTCAAAATTTTAGGAGCTGTAGCTTCGTAATGGATTGGTCTATATAAAAAAGTTCTTCTACAACATTAATTTTTTTTATGAGACATATCCATGGTTAAAATTTCATTGCTCTATCCTTAACGGTATAGAAGTTTTGTAAACAGACTTTAATAGAACTTGTTTTAAAAAATTCTTGAGAAATTTTCTATATTTTCTCTATAGTTTTCGGAAATCGAATTATTTTATTCTAAGTATTATTACTAATATTGGGCCTAACTAAGGCTCCTTAAAGAGGATTCTATGAATTTTGGAAGCAAAATATTGTTTTGAAATTTGGAACCTAAACTTTTTCTATGGAATATTTATTAAAATTGAATTTAGCATTTTTTTTTAGTTATAAATTAGGAAATAACTTTCACACTTCATTCTAATATTAAACAAATAATAATATGTATGTTATAATAAGAGGAAAATCATAAGACATATTTATGTAATAATATGCCATAACATCTAAGAAATAGAAAATCTCAGAGTTCCTATTAAAACTTGTAAATATTGGTTTAAACAAGAAATCAATACATTCACAAATCGCAGTTAGTTAATTAATACTTGCACTATGGCTAAACAGATCTGGGCTTTGTTAGATCTAAAAACGATCAACTAGACTCTTACTACTAAATCGTTGCAATATCGATAATATAATAGGCGTTTTAATGGGGCACCGACTTAAGTGTGCAGCTGAAACCCGTACCTACCTACCTACGGCGTAGCATTTCTCGAAATATTCTAATTAATATTGATACTATACCCCATCATAACACATACATTATCCTGGAACATTGTTGATCGTACATATTTTGCTATATGATTTAGAAATAATAATAACATTTTTACACGTATATAATTTATAAAAATTTCGTATTCCAAATTTAAAAATTTGTAATAAATATATTTTTCTATGTCAAATAATGTTTCCTTCTACAATTCAAAAAAAAAAAAAACAATTTTAGGTTACTTTCTAATTTAAACTTTAACTCTTCCTTAATATCGCATTTCACGCCAGTGTTCCTTATTTCATTTAGCTAAACCTCATTAGTGCAAATAAAATCCATTTGAAGCACCTAAGTTCTAACGTGTAAAACAAAAACAAAATGAAAGGAAAATTAGGTCAGCAGTTAGTTGTGAAGGCGAATAGACAGTGGAATTAATACTTTGACTAAATAAAATATTAGATTCATTTAATATTATTTCATTAGATTCGGGTATATTAAAAGTAAAGCGATTCAATATAAAAGTCACTTCATCATTTTTAAAAAATTCAAAATAATGTTACGTCTATGTTTTTGTTTTTGCTTTTAGAAGTCATTGGCACTTTATTCTAACTTTAGCGTATTTATAAACGTATATTATTTGTTTTGTTCACTTTTTTGTCACATTTTTTTCATTATAGTTATTTTCTTTTTTTTTGTTGTTTTTTTTTTTTTCAATATTTAATTATTTTTACAACAATTATTTTCAAAATTATAAATTTATGATTTTATTATACTCATTCTAATGAAATAATTTCACTTTCTTAAAAAAAAAATAAATAAATAAATTAAAAACAATATAAAATAAACATAAATAAAAACTTTTACAATCGTAAAAATTTTATATATTATATTATTTATATAATATTATTTTAATTTATATATGTTTAAAATTGATTTAATTTTATATTTTTATATATTTTGTATGTACATTAGTATATGTATATGTATATATTTACATTCTACGGTATAAAGAATTTTGTAAAGTTATTTTACGATTTTCCACCGATTTTTCGAAATAAACTAAAAATTTTCACTCATTGTAGAGACGATTTAAATTATAAAAACAAAAAAAAAAAAACAAAAAAAAAAAAACACAAACAAACAAAAATTGGAATAAAAAAGTTAATTATATATATAAAAACATATGTTTGGTAAATTATGTATGTAATTAAACATATGAATAGTTTTTAAGAAATATTGAAATATTCTTTAAATATTCTATTTTATATTTTTAAGTATATTCTGTATATTTATGGAAATAGAATCATATGTAGTATAGTTTTCACTGTAAACTGATAAATAAATATCCTCTCAAAAAATTTTCTTTTTTAACTGTTTAAAAAATTTTATATAGGTACTTATAACTTAGGTATTTATTATACAGTTTATTTAAAAAAAAAAAAAACCAAAATTCATTTGATATTATTTTATAGTAACTATTAGACTATAGCACTAGACCATTAAATGTGCGCGCAGCTATATTTTTCCGTTAAATTGATCTTTAATATATGTATATGAAATTAATTTATCACTGCAATACAAAATTACACTAATAATAAATTTTACAAAACAAAATAAACAAAATCATCCCTTAGAAAGTGAACACGAACATTGTATTTTGAGCAAATGAAGTGAACAAGCAATAAATTAAAATGATTGAGAGCAAAAAAAAAAAAAAAAACTAAGCAGAATATAAACGAACAGTTTTTAAAGGGGCACATTTTCAAGAAATAATACAAACTGTTTAAAATACTGTGACTTGCACCAAAATTTGAAAATTTTATCAGAATTTTATATGATAACAAAAAATGTTAAGAATAAAAGAGACATTTTCATCAAGTTTAAGGGAAGTCTACATAATTAAGAAAAACCATTAATACATTTAAAAAAATTATAAAGTTAAATGAATTTTCATCTTTTATTTTGAAAAAAATTTTACAGATGCTTAAGTTACATCAGATGTTTCTCTTAAACATGGGGAAAAAAATATTCTGAGATAACTTACAATAATTTTAAAAATTCTTTCTTACCTCAAAATTTCAAGTCCCTATCTATAAGTATGCTTAGAAGTAGAATTATGAAGGTAGAAAAATCACATAAAATTTGAATGGAAAATAAAAAAATAATAACGGTAAATTTAAATACTAAACTTAAAAAGATTGTATAATTTTACAATGGTAAAAAATGTGCAAAGGTAAAAAATGTTCCACAAAGGTAAAATGTACAAAGGTAAAAAATGTTCCTGTCGAATGGCGTTCTCTGATTAAAAAAATGTTGATTAAAATATGACATATACGCATTTAAAAATAGGGCTTTTTTAAGTTTTAGGGGCTGTAGTTTCGTAATGGATGGGGCTACATAAAAAAGTTGTTCTACAACAATAATTTTTTTTATGAGACATATCCATGGTTAAAATTTCATTGATCTATATTTAATGGTGTAGAAGTTTTATAAACAGATGGGCGGTTTGAGAGACGGAGTAAAACTAATAGCGCATTTTTTAAATTTTTTTTTAAAACGGCCATAATATTAAAAAAATAAAAACAATCTTTTACACAATTGTATATATACTGTAAAGAATTATGTAGGTATGCACAATGTATGTATGTATAGCTATATCTGTTTGATTTTAGTAAGTGTTTGTGGGTTTTGTTGATAATTTTGGTACATTTGATAATGATATATAGAAACAAAAGGGAGAATAATCGAGAAATATAAATAATATGGTATATGATATGATTACTTTTTAATATTTTCAGCTTTAAAATAATGCCTGATAATATAAGGCACGCCATGAAGGTACAGAAAGGAAATTATAGAAAAATTATATTTTTTGGTTTATATTTCAAGATAGAGGGGGATTAAATGGATGATTATTAATATAAAGTATATGAAAGTTATAAAGAATGTTGCACACGGGGAGATGGTGGTGGAATACTCAATGATGTGGTATAAGATTTCGAAACAAGTTGAAATTTAATAAAACCTAATAAAATGATAAAATTTTCGGTTTGATAAGAATAATATTCCGAATGGTTTGGCAGATAAGAGGCTGAACTACCATACCTTCTACAGATCTTTAGTTTTTAAGAGGCAGAAAAGCTGACAGAATTATTACATATGAATCCTAAACCTAAAAATGGTAGTAATAGTGAAATCACAATAGACTTACATCAAAAGACCCCAGTGTTACTTTTACCCCATTAATAATAATCTAACACTAAAATTTGTTTAATGTTACCTGGAACAGGCAATAACTTCCACCCTTTTGTAAATCAAATTCCAATCAAATTAAAAATTTTGCAAATAAATTTGGTTAACCAAAATAAAATGTTAATTTGATTTACATTGGGATTAGAAAAATTTCCATGTAGAAAATTTTGGCCCAAAAAAACTTATAGAGAAACTAATAGAGATTCTCTGTTTTCAAGATATTGTACAGTTTTTGTTTTGTTTTAATTTCTATTCGAATTCTAGCTAATTCTATCTATGAAGCCATGGCCGATTTAAAATAGTTTCAATTGTTTATGAAAAGAAAATTCATTTCAAAAATGAATATTATTTCTGTGAACAAAAAACTTTTTTTTGCTAAAAGGAAATTTATATTTTAAAAATAATGTTCTTAACGTAAAATTCACGTTTATGTCTGAACAAAACTGATTATGAAAATTAATTAGATATGAGCTTCCACAAATATTATAGCAAAACCCCATTCTTTTTTCTTATTTGCTAACTATGCTAAATATTATAATGGGTCAATGGGCTAAAAATAATGTTTCAACATATTATTAATTATGACAAAAATCTTTATTTAATTGTTGTCTAATTATCGACATCATTCCATTTCACATTTTTCGTATAAAAGAAACTCTGTTTTCTGCTTTTTTCACAGTCTAATATAATAATAATTTTGCAGTGTAACTCATTTTCGAAATGGATAGACTTTTTTCTGTATTTTGTCATATTTTCAAATATCCTCTAATACACATTTCATTATTATAACTCATTATTTACAATTTGTATTACGTTTTTATTTTTTACCTTTATTTTCTTTTTCATTCTTTAAATTCGTTAAATACAAATTAAAAAATTTTCCGCTTCGTTATCGTTCAACACGACAAATAAAAATAAAAAAATCTGTAACGGATTATTAGTCAAGTCATTATAACTGCACAATTAATGATGTGTTTGATTCCTCGTACATTTGATGAGAAAGAGAACAATAATTTAAAAATAAAAAAGTTTTTTCACAAAAAAAAAAGCTAAAAAAAAATTTTTTTTTTTTGTTTTTAAAATATCTCACTAAATACAAATGCAATAATTTAGTGATCTACAAGACTACAATCTACTAAAGTTTACTAGATCATTGTACATTAAAGAGATAAAATTTATGGGTCATTGCCGAATGCCGATCACTGCAGCTGCAAATTGGATGGAAATAATAATAGGTTGTTGGAAATTGGAATGGTAATATAAAAATATTATTTTTTGTGGATTGTATTGTAGTTAGTTGTTGGCAGCTATTGTGGAAACATGCGGACTAAAAATGTTATAAAATACATAAATACTTATGTAAGGTACTTATGTATGTGCAAAGCAATAAATTTGAATTCAAAAATACCGTTTGGACTAATCGTTACAAATTACAATACAATATAAGTATGTATGTATGTATATTCTTATGTAAGATTTTTGTGTTATACTTAAGGAATAGTTTGTTAGTTGTCACTTGTTGTGGGTGTTCTGTTGTGATGACAATGTAACTGTAATTAATTAATTTATTACAATTGTTGCTGTAATTATTGTTTATTATAATCAAAATGCATGATTTTTTTATTAAATTTACGTAAGAATTTTTAATATCAGTTATTTTACATACAGCATTGTTTGTTATTTTTGATGTACCCTAGCTATAATGTACATAAATAGTTATTAATCGGGATGAGATTATAATTTCTTTTTATTGTTTGTTATTATTTATATTCAAAATTACATCAAAACTATTGATTTTAAAAGTTAATAGTATAATAATTTTGTCTATTGTTAGTAAACATTTTGATTGAATAATTGAATATATAATTCGCAAACATTGTATAGGTCAGTTTTAGTTTTTTTTTTCTTGTCATTTATTAAAATTAAATGTATCTATAGTTAATTAAATTTTGTTCTTTAGATTTATTTGAATATTTAAATCAAATGTACTGTCATTTTTTATTGTCAATAGAATTACATAATACATAATTTTATGTATTAATATAGTGCTCTACGAAAAATTGATTTAAAAGTACATAAATATGTATTTAAACTCACTGTTTATAGTTTTTTGTAGAAAAAAATATATATTGTTTTTTGTTTAGTGTATTCCCCTGCCACTTAAATGTAACAAGAAAATTACACAGCCTTTCCTTTTGAGGCGTGGCTGTAAATGTCGTAAGGGGGAATTATTCTTACGACGCGTGTGGGATTCGAACCCGCACTGCCTCGGTGTTTACAACGTATACGCTCTTACCCAATAGGCCTGCGAAACTCCAAAAGAATATTAAATTCTAGTTTTTCGAAATATTCGAGATATTAAAATCTATAAGATATGACTGAATGAAAACATTAAATGTGTAGATTCACATTTTAGGCAATAATATAAATCACATTTAAAAATTGTATAGAGACCTTCACATGTACATATGTATGTATTTATCTATGTACAGTTTTAAATATGTTATTAGGAACATTATAGGGAAGCGATACGAAATCTTCTATTTTTTAAATTTCGCTTTTCCTAAAAATTTATTTGGCTACAAAATTATGCAGCTTAAATAATATTTAAAACAAAAATATTTACTACTAAAGATTACAACCAAACATGCGGATAAACTATTTTTTGTGAAGCTGTTAAAAAGAAGGATTGTAAAATGAAACCTATTTTAAATTTAAATCTAGACACTGAACTATATTTAAATTTAATACTTTGATATAAAATTTTGTAAAAATATATATGTACGTAAATCATATAAATATTTATATATGAAATATTCATAACCACAATTTCGATTAAATTTTAATTAAGGGGTTTTCCCAAATTTTTATATTTTATAATATTCAATAAGTTTTGTTTTTTTAACTTTTTTCTTTTTTAAAAAAGATTTAAACTTAGATTAAATGTTTTAAATGCCAAAAGTCTATTGGAAGTTGTTTCGTCTTTGTTCAGTTTTCTATTGGACTGCTGAGTTTTATTTTTAAAACAAATTATATATGGAATATGAGATATTTAAAGCAATCTTTTAATTATTGGAAAAATAACTAACTAATCCGAAATAATAAGAGCCCCACAAAATTAAAATACATTTTGATTAATGACAACATTTGGTTAACATATTTAGAAAATTATATTTGTAACATCATTTATCTGTGGCGTTACTACCTAATACATATATCTTTGCCCATGTCGCGTTAATATATAAAAAAAAATTAAATTTAGATTAAATGACTTCATATTTTCAGCTTTAAAATATGTTATATCTTTTTTTTTATGATATCAGAAAATTTAGAAAATAAAGACACAATTTTAAAAATAAAATTTACGAAGATGTTACGATCTACAGTTACGATCTAAATATACGTTTTAATAATATTAATAAGATTAAAAAAAAAAAAAAAACAGCATGTGGTTGAAGTTTGTGCTAATCTGATTTAATGAAATTAAGAAAGACGTAATATATCGGAAAGTAAAAAAAATATAACAGATTACATTAAATTTATTAAAAAAATTCAAAATCCGGTTTAATCCACAATTAAATATTTTCTGTTTTTCACTTTCATCTATATTAATAAATTTTTTTCCTTCTTAAATTAAATTATTTGTATATTCCTTTCCTTTTCATGAATGCCCAACAAGAAATTTTCATGGCCAAGGTCATTGAAATTGTAAAAAAAAAAAAAAAAAATACAAACGATTAACGATCGCACTTTTAAACAGCTGATTAGCTTAGCTGATATATGATTTGTGAACATATAAAACTTTGACCAATATAAAAGTTTTTAGCCTTGTTTTAAAATATAATTTTATAAAAGTTTATAAACAAACATAAACAAAGTTAATAATATTGTTGTAAAAAGCTTTTTATATTTAATTTCTCTTAAATTAAATTAAATTTTTCTCTTCATTTTAAAGCTTAAATTAATTTGCTCTAATTTTCTCTTCACCATACTTAAATTAATTTTCTTATTCTATGGTGAATTTTAAATTTGAGGTTTAACCAGCTTTAATATAAATTTCTCAATTCTCAATCAAAACTTAATTAAAAAAAATATGCCTATAAAGCACGAGGTTTAAAATTTTTAATACCGTTGTAGGCAGAAATGAGTAGCTTTAAAAAAATCTTTATTTCACAAATAGAACAAAAATTTCGTAGGTCAGTTATTTAATCCATTTTTTTTTTATATTATTTTTGAATAAAAAAGGTGATGCAATTCTGGCATAAAGTAAGTTTTACCATATGAATGAAGCACAAAAAAGAACAAAAAAAAATTTTACTTTTATTTAAATTTTCATACAATAAAAGTAAAATTTTTTTTTGTTCTTTTTTGTGCTTCAACTTTTAAAGATATAACTACATAATATTTAAAATAAAGCAACCATTGCATCAGAAAATATATAGCAAAATTTGAAAGTGGTTTTTTTTTTTTTTTGACAAGTGAATGGATAGGAAATAAAAATATTCTAGGTTTTAAGGCTGATGTAATTTTTTACATTTATGATCGGAATAATAATGATAAATCATTTAGATAATTTTATTCCGATCATTTTACTTTATCGATACAGTTTTAATAGAATTAGGTGTAAAAAAAATTAACATCAATTTTAGATACGAAATTTATTTTAATCCTTATTTGGGTAGTTTTGTTTTAAATTAGTTTTGCATTTCATATAGACTAGTTATCCATTTATTAAAAAAAAAAAATATTTAAAAAAAACTACCCAAATTAAGGGTTAAAATAGATTTTTATAAACTAGATATAGGTACAATACAAAGTATATTTGATTGGTTTAATCCTATATTTGATTGTTCCTATCCTATTATATTGTTAATTTTTTTGTTTAAACTTTTTTTAATTTTTCGTTTTAATTTTTTGTTTTGTTTATTATGGAAAAATATTATGTATTTGGTTCTGTTTTCTGTTTTGTAATTACATATTATATAATTAATTATAACCATATACCCTAGGTACTTAGTTTTTGATTTATTGACAAAAAAATTTTATGGTGATTTTTTAAAAATAGGATTTCGTGAACAGACAGACGTGTTGACGTGTTTTTATACACATTTTTTTAATACATAACTACATAAGTATATAATTTTAATTTGGTTACTAAAGAATGACTACTTCGTACTTCATCGTACTTGTTATACCCGTACGATAAGTATCGGGTATAATAAAATTACTCCTCCGTTTGTGACACCCCGAAATAAGTGAGCTAGATATACCTTCAAAGGTATTGATCGGATCATAATCAATTTCTGAGTCAATTAAGCTTTGTCCGTTTGTCCGTGCAGCACGCTAACTCAAAACTAGGAAAGCTAGAATATTGCAATTAACACAAAATATTTTCGGATCAATTTGTAGGTTTCCCATTTTTTTTTTGATGATATCGGACCAAACTTTCGGGTAGTTGTCGAACAACTAACTTTTTGATCTCCACATTTTTTATACAAATTTTCTAAAAGTTCAACATCGTTTGAAATAGAGCCATACAATTTTAATTACGGATAGATGTGAGCTTTACAATAATATAAATAATAAATATATAATTGTGCTACACGGTGTCTTAATTTACCGTTATGGGAAACTGAATTATTACAAAATTGTTTAACCCTTTTATCTTCTAAACGGTTTAAGTTAGAAACTTGCAATTTTGGCAGAAGTTAGATCTTTGAAAATAAGTATGAGTCATTTCAGAAAATATTTTTGTATAATTAAAATACATAGAATTTGAATTGAAACTGGAAAAGTTTTTATTTATTTTTGAAGTACAATGTATTTGCCATTTATACTCTGAAAATGATATCTCCCATGTGACCACCTCTTGCGTCTCTACAGTACCTGATTCTTTTATTAATATTTTCGGTCACATTCTAGCATAATTGCGGCTCTATCTCACCAATAACTCGAATAATTTCTGCTTTCAATGCTTCAACGTTTCGAGGATTATTCTTGTAGAGCTTGTCCTTTCACATAGCCCCAGAGAAAGAAGTTTGTCGGTGTCAATAACACGGTCTGGAAACTTTGTATGCAGTAATTGCAGTGTTTCTCTGGCTGTATGACACATTGCCCCATCTTGTTGAAACCACATGTCCTCAGTATCAATATTTTCCAGTTTTGGCCATAAAAAAGTTGTGATCATGTCGCGATATCTGGTACCGTTAACGAATATGGTTCTTGCAGCATCATTTTCGAAAAAGTACGGACCAACTACATCCACCAGACAACAATGCACACCAAACATTGCGAGGGTCACGCGACGGTTTTCCTCTCCTCAAATACGGCAGTATTGTTTATTAACGTAGCCACCGATCTCGAAATGTGCTTCGTCCGAAAAGATGATTTTTTTTTTTAAAATTTGCCGTTTTGTTCCAGTACCCAATTCTTAAAGCCCTGACGAATGGAATGATCGTGTAGCAGCAATTCTTGTCTCAATTGAACTTTGTAGGCCTTCAACGCTAAATCTTTGTGCATAATACGCCATACAGTTGACTCAGAAAGTCCCAATTTTTGTGAACGTCGGGAAATTGACATGGTGGGGTCAGTTGTAACACTATCACTCACAGCACAAATATTTTCTTGTGAACGACCGGCACGAGCATACTGATGTCTTTCTCGATCTTGTACTGCACCAGTTTCTTGAAATTTTCGCACAATATCACCAATTTGTTGCTCTGTTGGACGATTATGTCGACCATAAACCTCGTGGAATTTACGAAATACATTTTTTACAGAACGACCATTTTCATAAAATAATTCAATAATTTCAACACGTTGTTGTAATGTATACGACACCATTTTTATAAATGGCAAACCTTCAACTATCAAAATGACATATAATATGGGTGCGTTCAATGTTTGAAGTGTGTTACACAGGCGCCAATTTTTGAAAACTCAATTTGAAAGACCCTTTACATACTTATATCTCATGTTTATTTACATTATTTTCGTATATGTCACTAATAAATGAGTGATTTACATATAATAAGAATATTGATATACATATATAGCGATAGCGACGTATATACGTATTTTGTTGTATTTATAAGAAATTATTATATGAATTTAAAGAAACAATGCAATGTATGCATGGTGATGTATAATAATACACATATATGAATACATATGCATATTAAGACAATATATTTTGTATTTTGTAGTATGTTTAGTATAAATCGAGACTCACATCAATTATCAGGCCATAAAGTACAGAGAGTAAAAGCTTAATAAGGGGCCAGCTTTTAACAAATTTACAAGTAAAAATAGGGCCGACTATAAATCTTGAAATAACACAAAAACCATTTACTTTATTCAATTTGGTCCAAAGAGGAAATTAAAGTCGCATCTTTTTTACATAATTCATTAAAGAAAAATATTTTTAAATATAATATTTTCATTCATAAATATTCATTTAAAAAATTGTCTTCCTTTAAATTTTTTATTTAAAAGCTTCTTAAGATAAATTATCTCAATATTGTAATAGTATACGTCGACACTACTTTCATACTTTAAAATTTTGTACACGCTTATATGGCTATAATCGACACTCACATCAATTATGAAATTATTCATACGCGCGATATGTGAGAATCGATTGCAATTCTCTCACAACTACATTCATGTGTTTTCAGTTCTTGGCCTGTTTACTTAGGCCTTGGTATAAATTAATAAACATACATTTTCCACTTAGTAGTAAATATAGTACTAGGGTATGGCATATTTGGAAAAGTTTTTAATTGATAATTGTTAAGTGGAAGGTTGGAATTTGAATATACATATGTATAAACCATGGTTCTAGAAATTATAAAATTCACTCAAATTATTTTAAAATACTGAAAAATTTAAATAATAATATTATAAGCAGAGTGACTCACTATATGAACATACTAACGGGTTCGTACGGGTATCTAAGAGTTGACAAATGCAACTGTATTCTTCCTCGTACATACTAAAATTATATTTACTATTTTTGACTTAGTAAATTTAATATTCATTTACCGCTTAGTTTTAAAGTCTGTGAAATTAAAATAAAAGCTGGAGGCAACAAAAGCAAAACTATAAACTTATATTTTTAAATTTTGCCTCCAGCTTTTATATTAATTTCACAGACTTTAAAACTTATATATATATACTTATCTTTATACATATATATATTTGATATATTGAAATAAACTTTTTCGAAGAAATCTCGATTGTAACAATATAGTTTAGAAAATTACAGAAAAATTTGCTATTAAAAATTTATTTTCTACTTTTTAGTTCAAAAAAGCTGTTTTTTTAAAAAAAATTTTTATTTATTTTATTAGTTAAATAATTTTTGTGTTCAAAGAATAAATTAATAATATGTACTGAATACTGATGTATATACATATATATAATATATTTTCAAATTCAAACATCCAAGAACAATCATTAATCACAAAATATTTCCTTATTATAAATTTTTACTACCCTTTCCTTATCCTACCTATCAAACCAATATTGCAATTTTATCATTTTATTTATCTCTTTCTTTTTTCTTTTTATTTATCTGTCTCTCTCTTTTTCCTCTTTTTACGCTACATAATATTATATAGTAAATAAATAGTAAATAAATTAAACATTTAAACAGATAATTTGTTAAAACAAAATTAATTTTTTTTTTAACTAATTTTTATTTTGTGATTTAAATCTTAATAAGCAGATACTTACTATTAGTAAATTTTTAATTTAATCAATTAAATTAAAGATCCCTCCCGCTTAAATTCTCTATACATATAACATATTACACAGCGCGTTCTAAGTTATATTTTTAAAGAATTTTTTTTATTTAAATAATATGTAAATTAGTATAAGTCAGTAGCAGTAAGTATTCATCATTAGGTTAAAAGACTGAGAAAAGATAAAATAATACAATATTTTTGACTTTTTTTTTTGAATTAAAAAAATAATGGTAAATACATATATGTAGTTAAAAAATATATACATATATATAGGTACATCCATACATAAAAAAAATATTTATCTCTATTTGCGCAAAAGTTTTGCCTAATTTGGAAAATTTAAAATTTTTTTTTTTCTATTTTAATGAGGATAGATTCGAGACTTGCATTCACAACTAAACTAAACGCGTTTCTTTATAATATTAGATTCAAATTGGAATATTTTACTTATATCCGTAATTGAATATTCTAAAAAAAAAAATTTATTACCTATGTATATTCCATTTTATTTATAATATGATTATCTATTATTAACTTTTATTATATTTAAATAATTTATTGTTGAGATGAGAGAATTTCGGTTTAAGTAGAGAGTATAGAATTTATGATTGGATCTATGCAATATTATAGTTGGTAACGTCTCAAAATCCTATTTGTCAAAATCTCAAAGTTACAAAATCCCAAAAACTTCAAAAATTTAAAATCATAATCCCAAATCACATAATCTCAAAATTTCAAAATTCCAATATTACGAAATCCAAAAATTAGAAATTTTTAATGTAAACAAAATAATAAATGAGAAAATTGTGATTCATAGAAATTGTCAATGGCTTAATTGGTGTTAATATTTGCAAAAAAATAATTATGGAGAGATTTTAGAGTTGCTTACAAAATCAGGGTTTCAATAATTTATTTAGGTAGGCTTTGGAAGCGGTAGCCCACACTATTTTAAATTCTTTGATATTGACTTGAAATATGTACATATATAAAAAGGTAAGTAGGAAGGATTTAAGAATAAGTTGGAAAAACAGGGTAAAACATATTATAATTCGAATTAATATATACGAATATGTTTTAGATGATTTTTATTCATGATTTTTTTTGAGGTTTTCGCATTTCAATTAGCGAGAGTAAGATTTCATTATTTTGGGATTTTGTAATTTTGGGTTTTGTGATTTGGAATTTTGCGATAAGATGGAAAATTTTTGGGATTTCGTGATTGAGATTTCGTACGCCACCAATTACAGATTGGTTCAAACCAAAAAAAAAAATTTGTGTTTTTATAGTGCTTATTAATCTTTAAATGCTACTTACTCTACACTTAAAATAATTGTCTACTTTAGACTTAAATTAATCTGAAGTATGGCATTATAGATAATAAAATTTCTTAAATTTTATTTTATGAAAGGTTTATAGTACAATCTGGTATAACCTTTGACTTTTAAGCAAAAAGCAGCTTTCTAATCTATTAAATACCAATCAGTAATATAAGATAGTATAATATAAGAAGATAGTTATGGCAGATAAACTAATATAAATGTATAGATAGGTATATCAAGACCTAATTATTGTTAATCTCGAACTGTATATGAATGTAATGTATAATTAATGTTTTACAATTTTAGGTTTGGAGACGAAGGTAAAATCAACCTATTTTGTTCAAGATTTTTTTTACTAATGTTTTATTTTCATTTATATATTACTCAAATATAAAAAATTATTTAAAATTAGGGTATGGAATTAGAATTTTATTTAAAGCAAATAATGCATCAGCTGATCTAAGTTTAAATCTTTATTGTTTTTTTTTTCATTGTTGGTTTATAGTAATTTTTGTTTGAATGGTTCACGACGCCTGTCTACAGAAAATTTATTATTAATAATATATAATTATTTTCCCATAACAAAACGTTCAGATGTAAAAACCACTGAATTGATTTTCATCAAATGGCTTCTTTTTAAATGCAGTAGGAGTGGCAAACAAAAGTGACAGATCACTTTTCATATCCGCAGTTGATAAACTCAAAATCTTAAAACTACGTGTAGGTATATATTTATCAAATCAAATATTTATATTATTACCAAAATAATCTCGTTTCGTTGATTGTCTTAACTCAAGTCCTTTGCACGGTCTCTGAATTTAAAGAAGTTTTTGTCTGTATAAAATTGTTTCTTATTCTTATAGTTTCTCATTAAAAATGTTAAAGTTGTTCGTTTTCTCTTCGAGGAGTCTTTCTTCAAACTGAAAATTTGCATCACAATTTAAATATTCTAAATTACTTTAAAAATTAAACTCTAAGCATTTATAAATTTAAAAAAAGAAACAAGAATTTTTATTTGTTTATTACAAAAATTTCATTCAATTACTATTTGATTTTATCCATACGCATGTTAGGATTAAAATTTTTGAAATAAAAATTTAAATAGAGCGGTTGCTAGTGATACAATTTTTGTTTTATACAAAATACAAATGTTTTGTCAAATACAAAATCTAAAAAAAAAACTCTCACATCATAAATTAAAAAAACTGTCACATTCATTAAAGTATAATTAAACAAGGTAGAATGTAAACCAACGGTTTTTAAAAGCGCACATTTCCAAAACACAATAGAAACTGTTTACAATTGTGACTTGCACAAAAATTTTAAAATTTGATTTAAAAAAAAATGTGAAAATAGGACTTTTCTGGAATTTTTAGGAGATGTAAGTTCGGAACCTTATATAATTAAAAAAAATCGTTAACACACGTAAAAAAAATATATTTCTGGAGTTTTAATTTTTATCTCTTGCTGAAGAAAAATTTGTACAGGTGCCTAAAAATAGCAAATTTTCAATTTTTCAGCCCCAATACCTCTTAAACAGGGGGTGGTGCAAAAATATTTTCTAAGGAAACTTATACTAATTCTAAAAGTTCTTTCTTGTCTCAAAATTTCAGGTGCAGGAGTTATGAAAAAAGAAATTTCATGCAAAATGTGGTTTTCACATAACTGTAAATTTAAATAGTAAATTACAAAATATTGCATAATTTTAATATTGCTTTATGTAGATAATAAAATTTGCGGTCTTCTGGCGGTTTTAGATTGCAAAATTATTACGCAGAGGCTGATATATATACATCTGAAAATGTAGCTTTTTCGCAATTTTGAAGAGCTGTAACTCTGGAACCCTATATAACTAAAAAAAACCTTTAACACACGTTAAAATATATTACTGTAGCTTTAATTTTTATATCTTTCAGAAGTAAAATGTGTACAGGTTCCTAGGTTAGAATTGTTCAAAAAATTTTCTGAGCAAACTTATACTAATTCTAAAAGTTCTTTCTTGCCTCAAAATTTCAAGTTTTTATTGTGCCGGAGTTATGATAGTAAAACAAACATGCAAAATTTGGTATTCACATAACGGTTTTCATATAATACTAAATTTAAAAAAATTGTATAATTTTGATGTTAATTTACAAAGTTAAAAAAAATACCTGTCGCATGACGTTTTCAGATTGAAAAAATTTTAAGCAGAACATAAGATATATGCATTTAAAAATAGGGCTTTTTAAAAGTTGTTCCACAAAATTATTTTTTTTATGAAACCTACCCATGGTTAAAAATTTTTTTCTCTATGTTTAACGGTGTAGCAGTTTTGTAAACAGACGGACCGAGTGAAACTAATAAGCACATTTTTGTGTTAGTGTAAGTGTAAATAATAAAATAGTAAATAATAAAATATGTACATATTTAAGATTACATAATATTTGTATTTTTTTTTTAAGATTGTCCCAAATTATTTAGACTTTTTATTGATTCAAATTAGGTATGAACTGTAAGTAGATTTTACCTATTTATTAAAGATTGGAATCAAAAATACAATAAAAATTAGTAAAAGTCAGAATTTCATAAAACATAATAATTAAACACAGCATTCTGAATAAATTTTGCTTTGATTTTAACTCGAATTTTTAATTATGGCATATAAAGACATATTTTGACAGCTTGTCAATCAATTTTTCTAGTTTTTTTAATTACTATACTTATCAAGTACCCTGATAATACACTACTTTTGAACTACTATTAACAAAAATATTACTATACTGCTAATAAAAGAATTATTACATTTTATTTTCCATTTGATTTATAGCATAGTGGTTAAGTTGCAGGTTGTCCAAAAGGCTTTTAAACGCCGATCAGCTGATAGCCAATATTATTAATTTATATCCAAATAACTAAATTTAAAATAATAAAATTAAATATATCGTAATATAAAATAATATTTCTTGTATAAGATAATAGATGTTACATATATGTAATATTTGTGTTGCATAATCTTGTACAAATTAATTAGAGTCGAGTAAACAGTGGCTTAGTATAATTTCAGAAATTGAAGCTAACTTTAATATGAAAAGTAAGCGACTTATGGTGAAGTTCTCTAATCCTTAAGTGAATGATAAAAAAAATAATATTTTTTCGATCAAGATTCAAGAATAGCAAATATTTTTATTACTTTTAATAATATTTATATTTAATTTGTACAGCATGGGCATGATATTATAAAATAAACCAATGATCAGTTCAAGTCTATCTATTTTTCAACTAACACATATTTTTCTTGAAGTTAGGTACATATAGATATATTATTTAACGCGCTTTTTTTAAATCTTATCCAAAGGCGATTTCTAAAATCTTAAGAGCAAATAAGATTACAACATTTTAAAAGTGCATATTAAATTTTAATATAAAACAAGTGGTACAGTTGTTAAAACACCAAACCTTTATTCGAAATCTCGAATTAAAATTCTGGCTTGATAATATAGATTAACAAAAAATAATGTAGATTTTTCTTATATGTGTAATATATACATATAATATATGTATATATATATATATATATTTAATATAATATAATTAAACAAAAAGTAAGCATATTGTATAGTAATATTTTATAATAAATAAAATTAAAATATTTCTTGTATGAGATAATAGATGGCGCACAAATTAAAACAAAATAATTTGTGTTTAATAATTTTATACAATAGCTACAGTCGAATAATCAATGGGTTGGTGAAATAAATAATTTCAGAAACTAAAGTATAATAAAATATAAATAATAAATGACTTAGTGGATGTCCCATACTGCTTAAAGAAATGGAAACGATAAAAACAATATTAACTTTCAATAATTAACAGTTTTAAAATATGACTAACTGCTAAAACTAAGCCATTTTTATCACTTAGATAAATACTCGTATATAAAGCTTTGATCAAGTTTTCAGTTAGTTTTGTTTTATGCCCATTAAACACTTTTGTTTTAAAGTTAATTGTTTAAAAATGTTTCTAAAACTATTTTAGTTTGTTCATTTTTGTCTCTTTACAGCTCCTCTTTTAATTCTTTCTTTTTACAGCTCTTGTAAAATTAAGTTAATCATTTAATTTATAATTTAAATTTTATATAATATATCGATTATTTATTTTATATTTACCATCTTTTTGATGATATTGAAGATTTTGGAGTCATTTTATTTCTTTCTTTTTTTTCCTATAGTCTGTTATTATTCTGTTTTTAAGTTCTTTTTATGTGTATATAGTTTAGATTTGTAGAGGAACAATCTTCGCTGATCTTATACAACGTGAATAAAATTGTTAAGTTATTCGCTCTATTGTTAAGTTACTGTTATTGTAAGTAAATTATCAATAAAAACAGACAATACATATTCATACATGTATACTTAAATACAAAAAATTCAAAATACATATGAAAATATAGTTAAGTAGGCATCTCGTTTTAAGAATAAATTATTTTTTATTTTTGTTTTTTATTTTTTAAAGACGCGAATTCTATTCATTTCACTCAACCTTTACAATGACTCACAAATTTGCTAATTTGTTTGTCTATTTGTTAATTTATATGTTTCTTGTTATTTGTTGCTAATAAGCTGATGATTAGTTTTTACTGTCTTTTGTTTTAATTTACTATAATCTAATCATCTAACAACAACATTAAATTTTTGTGGTATAATGAAGGTGTATATTTTTTTTTGTTTTTTTTTTTTTTTCTTCGTATACATATATGGAATGTTAAAATGTCTCCTTCAATAAAATTTGAATTACGGAACAGTAGAGCCAAAGTAACAACTATACAATATACATGTACCTGAGTGCAATTTAATTTACCATAATGATAATTAATTTGCATATATAATTAAATTGAAGCGTAACACAGTAAATTGTACAGTTTGGTAGTAGGAAAATATCAATTTGGAATCTTAAGTTCCATTTTAAAGATAGCAAAAGAAAAAAAAAAACAGCTGTTAGGAGTAAAAGTAAAAAAAAATTAATAAATGCAAAAAAAAAAAGTATATATTGGATAAAATGGCGAAAAAAATGCAAATTTAAAATGAATAAAGGTAAAAAATGTAATTTAAGAGAAATAAATTTGCAAATTAATTTAATTTGCAAAAAAAAAAAAGTTTTATTTTCAAGTTTTAATCAATCAAAACTGGGTCAGTGGAAATTTTATGTCTGTAAAGTGAAGTAATGTTTAAAATTGTGAGGTAATGAAGCATATACTTATGTTATAAAAGATATATTGCCACACTGTTTAAAAGACGGTTTTTTCTTTTACGTTATTTATTCAAGCTTAAAAAAGCAGACAAAAAACTTAAATTATTTTCTTTATGCACATCTTTCTTTTTACTTTTGACATTTCTCTTCCTCAGTTATTATTTTTTTTTTCTAAAAGATGAAAAATAACTGAGACAGATCTGAAACTAAACAAATTTAAACGAAACGGAAATTTATTTAATCTATTATTTATTTATTAAAAATGGAACAGGGACGGGCTTGTATTTCAATTTCAATATTTGAATCTGATTTAACCATTTTAAAATTTCTTTTTAATGGTTCCTTTCAAAAAATATTTCACAAAAATGTAAAAGTTTATAAAGTAAGATGAGAAGATTGTTTTTATTAATATTAAAAACAGCAATCTGTTGACTATTGACTATCTAAAGCCTTTCCCCTGAACAACATATAATAGTGTAAATAAACATATTAGACTAGAATTGAATAAGTAGACACTCTAAGTGTGATAATATGTAAGTAAATAATTTTGTCTTAGAATGATTATGGTATTATATTGGCTACGGAAGGAGGTGGTTCTATGTTGGTATAAAATACCGCACTACTAAGGTACTTTAGGTTTTCTTAGTATCTATTAAAAACCTACATCCGACCAGAAAAAAAAACCACCTAAAAGACGTAAATGTTAAAAATAAGCTGAGGAAATATCAAATTTCAAAGTCTACTTAAATTTATATGCCTCTAGAATTTTTACTGATATTAATAAAAGGCCCTGTTAAAATATTCTGTAACAAATCTGATGAATATCTTATAAATAGAATTTATATGAAAAGTAAATTAGTAACAATTATTTACAATAATGTTTGGGGAATTATAAAATATTTTTTTTTTTAAATAAATAATTCAGCTTTTGTTATAAATAACCCAACTGTATAAAAAAAAATTTCTTTGTAGGTTATATGATAGTTAAAAATATCTGTAAATAATAATAATAACGTTAATAATTAAAACAAAAAAAAAAACCTTTTACAATTATATTTAGATACACTGGTAACATGTTGGATACAGAATCAAAAAGATAAGATTCGCATAACTTATGGCAATTAAATCCAAAACTACCCACGACCATTATCAGAAATGTTGATAAACCTGTAGTCACAATTTTATTCAAACTAAAATGAATGGTTATATCTTTGATAACAGATGATATCAAAAAAAAAAAAAATAAAATTCTTTGACTCAAATCTCATTTTATCATTTATCCATCTCTTTGAAGAGGTTGTAAAAATAAATTTTCTAATTAAAATTTTTTGCTTCGATTAATTTGGAGATTATGAGTTTTATATAAAACCAAAGTAGTGTGTAAAATCAAAGGTTTTTAAAAGTACACATTTTGAAAAGAAACAGTAAATAACATTCTAAAATTGTGACTATACTTTTGTTGGTCTAACCGCAGACGTAAAGAAAAGCTGTCTAGGTTGGTGGGTGGGTGTCTAGGTTGGTGGGTGGGTGTCGCCACACTGAGTGTCTAGTAGGGAAGTCTTAAAGAAACAAATAAAATAAAACTTTTTCTTAATTTTTCTTAGAATTGTCTGTATAGAACAGGCTTTACTACATAACAAAGGCGTTCTAAGGCTGTTACATTTCTTTGGGAACTATCTTTATATACGTCTAATTTCATTTGATTATCTCAAAAGGTCTAGAAATTGCATGAATAGAAAACAGAAAGGACAGGTAGACGGACAGATTAAAATTAATAAGTTAATTTTTAAGAAGTTTTTTAAAAAGTAAAAGTAGAAGAAGTATTAAAAAGTAAATAAATTTCTGGTATTTATTTGATTCTGATCTAGGATAAATCATTTTATTGCGAAAGAAGGTGATAACGAATGAATAAATCAGAAATAAAAAAAAAATCAAATTAAGAAGGCACGAGATGGTCTGCACATATTTTTAAACATTTTTAATAATCTGTATTGGATAATTAGTGCAGTAAAATGTACGTTAGTATTCATGGATCTTCGAAGAAGTCATTAGTGCTAAGTATTCTACTTTTTTTTTCTGAAGATTAAAAATTGTTAGACGAACCTTAACAATATAAAAAGTTTACGCAGGTATAACTGCATAAGTTATTTGTAATTTTATGTCTGTATAAACTTTTTAACTTCTTATTTTTTACCAATATCTGCAATTTTTTAGCAATTCTGTGTCATGTTGTCAGTTTGTGTATTTTGTGAGTGACCTATAATATAATAATTTTCATTAAGCTTGGATCTAATCTAGCATCCTTCCCAACACATCTCAAACATTGTGCTTTTATCCATCCGTCCATATGTCTATCTGTCCGTCGTTTTACAAAACTTCTACACCGTTAAGGATACAGAAAAAATATTTTAACCATGGGCAGTTCTCATAAAAAAATTAATGTCTTCATAACTCCGGTACGCTTTTAGATAGGAACTTGAAATTGAGGCAAGAAAGAATTTTTAGAATTAGTATAAGTTTCCTCAGAAAATTGTTTTGTACCACTCCCTGTTTAAGAGCTATTATAGCTCAAAAACTGGAAATTGCTGTTTTTAGCCACCTGTAACTTAGGCACCTGTACAAATTTATCTTCGACAATACATAAAAATTAAAGGTTTAATAATATATTTTTATGTGTTAAAAGTTTTTCTTAGTTATATAGGGTTCCATACTTACAGCTCCTTAAAATTGCAAAAAAAATCACATTTTTTCTTATATAAAATTTTAAAATTTTGGCGCAAGTCACAATTCTAAACAATTTGTATTATCTTTTGGAAATGTGCGTTTTTAAAAACCATTGATTTACATTCTGCCTTGTTTATTTATGTGTTTCAAACGAAAACAGATTATTTTTATGAATTTTTTTTTTTAATTGTTAATGAATTTTTGAATGAATATTTTATGAAGAAATATAGTCTGATGCTATCCTAAAGGATTTACAGGAGATTTAAAAAGATGATACTTTTAATTCTTTTTAAGAAATATTTCTTATAAAATTAAAACAATTTTTTTTTTTTTGCGCTCTCCTACACGTAACGATTTTTTCAAGTGTTAAATAAAATGATTTTTTAAGAAAATTTTAACACCTTCATAGACCTCTTATATCTTATATTTAAATTAACTTTGATAAGAAATTGCAATAAGAAAATTATATTCTTACTGATTAAAATTAAAAAATATTTAATTATAGTGTTAAAAGGTAATTTTATAAAATCAAAGGTGAAAGGTAAATTTTTTTTTGTAAAGAAAAGTGTTAAAATTTAATTGAAAATGTTTATATTGAATTTAAAAAAAAAAAAATTGTTTTAATTAACAGTAGACATCCTATGATTTCCTTTGACAAATTTTTTTTTTCTCAAAATGATTTTAATTAATGGTTTATTTGTCTTTCAATAAATACCGCAGCTAATTATTTATGTAATAAATTTGTTCCAATTTTGTCTTTGAAAGTGGTATTTTAATTTATGCGAAACAAAGTTTTCTTTAGCAGGTACAATTTAATAATTTAATGAAAAAATTAACTGCCCCAAATTAGACTTACAATGGGAACGAAAAACCCTTTGATTTCTTTTTGAATATATGGGGTTATTCTTTTTCTTCCATCTTTTTTTCTTCGTTAGCTTTTATCTTTTATTAGTTGGGGTAATTGTTTTTTTTGCAGATAAGTGGATCTGAGAAAGATGTAGAAAATCCATTGATTTATAGCTATAAGGGCTAAAGGATTAGTTATATGTGATTTTTTAACTATATTGTTTAATGTGCCATTTTTTTTATAGAGTTTTTTGAAATTTTTGAAGTTCTATGGAAGATAGAAAATGAATTCAAAATAACGCAGTCAACTTTATGCCTAATTATTGCTTTTAGAAAAAGTAAGTTTTTGAAATGCATTTAACTAGGCCTAAAACCCATAGTACCCCATTTTATATTTTAATTCTATCTGTTCTTGAGTTTTTATGTTTGGGTCTATTTCCTATTTTTATTTATTCTGAAATATCCATATAACGTTTCTTCTGATGTATATTAGTTATTTTTATAAAGCGGAAAGTTAAAAATATTCTGTTATCGGTTAAATATTAAGGTATAAAATGTGTCTAAATTGAAAAATAATCAAAGAATTGTTCGGATAAGAGAAAATAACTGCTTAGAATTAAAAAATAACTATTCAATTTGTTTGCATTTGAATAGAAAGTTAAAAAGATAGTTAAATGATTCCAAACAAAAAGTATTAATTTATCGAAACGCAATATTAACCGTTATAAATTATTCCGTTATTCGAAATTTTCTTACAATTAATTTGAATTTTTATATAAATATTTTGCATTATTCCTTTTTTTTTTTTTTTTTCTGCATTAATATAATATTATTCGTACGTAGAAGAAGAATATTGCTTTTATTATTTTTAGTTTTAATTTTAAATTGAAGGTCACTGATGTGAATTAAGATCACGATTATTGTACCAATTATAGTATTTACTAGTACAAGAATTGATAATTAATACCTTCTTCTGTTTAACCATATTTAAACTATAAATATAGAATGTTATGTTGTTATAAAAATCTACAAAATAAAAAAAAAAAAAAAAATAACTTTAATTAGTCATTAAAAATTATATATCTTACCTTTAATTTTATATAAACAAACTATAAATTTGCAATTAAATTGATAAACGAAGAGATAAAATAAAATTAACAAAACATTGTAATTTTCATTTAATTAAAAATAAAAAGAAAAAAATGAAAAGAAAAATATGTATGTCTTTTTGCAATTAATCTGATTATTATTGTATTAATAATCGAAGATAATTGAATTTTTAATGTCTAGACCACCTACAGTCATCCGTTTCTATGAAGGTTGTTATTTTATAATATATACATATTAATAATAAAAATAATTTTCTTGGATTGAAACAAATTAATTATGATTTATGACGAATCAATCAATTATCGTTAATTGGTTACATTAATATAATATTAATTGATTAAAATATGGTATAAAAATAGAATATAGAATATAGTAATAAAGTTATAATTTTAAACTATAGGTACGTATATACTTACACTACATTTGATGAATATATCTTATATTCTACAGATCTTGTTCTTGTTTTACTTTTTGTTCTTTTTTATTGTTAAATATAAATTTAGATCTTATTAAGCTAAAAGTCTCTTTTATCATACATATATTATGTTATACAAAATAGCAATTACAATTTTTTGGTTTTAGTTTCGCTTTTCTTTCCTGGTCCTTAGTCATTATACTGTTTTGCATTTAGAATATTCATTCTATTAAATTGCCTACGGGGGCGGGAAGTCGATTTATTGCGTAAAAAAATTTCACACTACGAAGGACGCTTTTTACAGATTTACAATTTCCGCAGGAAAAAAAATATAAATTTGTGTATTAGCTTCACTTCTTTTGATTTTTTTCAAAACTTTTTCAACAATAGTCTAATCTGTCACTTATATTTGGAATGTTCTCTGTATAATCTGTCAACTATTCACTGTCTAAATAATCATCTCTTTTAACATTTATTTTGAGATTTAATAATTAATGTATTTTTACTTAAGGCAGACTTTATTTCATCCTTATTTTTATTTAAGGATCATAAAATTTGTTAATCAAAGCGTAAATAGAGTTTATTAACTCATCTCAACAATTTTTTTATTCACTTGTGATTCACTTTTTTATACCCTTTTTATTTGATTTTGATTTGACATTGCTTGCTTATACATGCTTTTTTACGTATTAAATACGGTGAAACTTGAAGACTATTCTGAAGTTCTAAAATTTAGGAATTCTTTTTTTTTTTGAACGATTCAAAAAAGTTAAACATCTGTCATTTTAAAAAAAAATGTAGAAGAAAAGGGATTAAAAAAAGAAATAGAGATAGTATTAACGTCTAACCTTATATTTTTTTAGCATTCCTGTGCTTTTTTTTTTTATTTTTTTCGAGTTTTATTTTTCTTCACTTCGTTAATTTAAAAGTGGTTAAGTTATATTAAGAATTTTTAAAAATCCGTTTTCAATTTTAATTAAAGGTTTATCTACAAAAATATATGTTATAATATAAGAGTTGTGTTGAGAATGGCGCTTTGTTTTTTCCACTTAACAAAAAATTTAAGTAATTAAATTTTTGGGTCTGCTAAGTATGTCGATTTTTAAAATGCCGATTCACAAAATGTTGATTCAAAAATGTAGACTTGCATAATATAGATATTGCATAATATATTCTAAAATGTCGACAAGAAAACAATATCCATTTTTAAAATGTCGACTTGCTAAAACTAAAGAAATTCCGCATAAATAAAATATTACAACCCGGATGTTGAAATCAACTCTTTATTGTCTCCGAATTATATTTTCGTACATGTTTCAACAATAAAAAGCTTAAAATAGTGGGGGCTGCCACCCCCAAACTCCCGCTAAACAAATTATTGCAACCCACATTTTGAAACCAACTCTAAAATTCATCCTGATTCGTATATGCATATTCTGGAAAAAGCGTATAATCCTGATTTTGTAACCAACTATAAAATTAATTTTTACAGTGCGTATGTCCATGGGTACCTATGGCTATTTCAGAAAAAATTTTCATATGAAAAATAATTAATTTTGAACCTCCACTATAAAATTATGAAAACTCAGATTTTGAGTTCAAATCTAAACTCAATACTTATAATATATCCATGCTTAATGCGTGTATCTATTTCATGCAAAGGATATAATATATATATGTATATAATTCATTATATTTATTTGTTCGTAAAAATTTATGATTTTGTCGATCTTCTAAGAGTCGACATTTTCTCAGTCAACATTTTGGAAAATCGACATTTAGTACAATCGATATTTTTGGGAAAAAAAAAAAAAATCGACATTATGTCAGTCGACTTAATCGAAGTCTACATAATGTAAGGATCCCTTAATTTTTATTTAATTAAGTTGTAACAATAACGTGTATTTTTTTAGGTTTGTTTTAATCTTCTAACACATTATACTTTATTACTTACTATTGCTAGGTGTTGTATAGGTTAAATGTTTTTCCGTACTGTTATAACAAATTTTTGTTTCGCTCTAAAAATTTTACCAAAATGTCAAATAAAAATCATAATCCAGACACATACCTATCTTGTAAAAATATGTAAAATCAATTTAACTTTTATTTCATGATAAAATATATAATGAAAAAATAAAAATAAAAAATTACTTTTAAAGATAAATTTAAATGTACAGCATATATTTATGAAAAATTGCACTTAAAATTCTTGATAAGGTACGATACGATACGATAAGGTTATCAACTTTTTGTTTTTATTTTTATATTATTACATATGCGTTAAATTTTGCAAAAAATAAAAAAATAAAAAATACTTATATAATCTGATTTTAATTTAAATTTCATTTATTACCTAATAATAAGAATTTATTTTATTATTTATACTTATGTTTTGTTATAAAAAAACTGATAAAAATTTTTTTTACTTTTAGTTTTTATATTACCTCTGTTATTATTCCTCTTATGGATCATCGAATATGAAATAACGCTATGCAATTGTCACAAAAATTCTTTTTACACAAAAGTACAAAAAAATTCCAAAGTGTACAAAAATACAATTTTCTATTAAAAAAAAAAAAAAAAATTTTCTATTAAAAAAAAAAAAAAAATTTTCAAAAAATAAAATAACATCTTTGATGGTTTCAATAAAATTTATTCAGTGCTTCAACACTGAACTAATTGTACTTTAATATAAACAACAACAATAATTAAAAAAAAAATATTACCTTGCACCGGTTATTATCAATTTTATAACTTTATGAAATATCAAACAATAATTAATGTATGTAAGTATATGCACTACATTAAAGCTTTCAAGAACCAAGTGCATGGTTTTGACCTTGAAATTTTTTTTTTTATAAAAATGATAACTGGTCTTTAATGTACATATACGGGTACATTTCTCTGTATATTTTGTGCACTTTATTCCTTTAATTCTATGTATATGGTATTATGGTTTTGTAAATGACTATACTTGTATATATATGAATAGATTTTTTTTCATTAGCAATATATTAGAGTAACATAAGATGAAAAAAAAATTGTTCGTAAAATTAGTGGTTCTCAAAATGTGAAACAGATTATTAAATTATATTTATAGATCAAAATTAATTGTTAAATCTTAGTTTAGAACCTCTTGTGATACACCTTTGACAGAGAATAATAAAATGATGGTTTTAACTTTACAGATAGTCTAACTTTACAGAATGTCCAGATAATCTAAAGTGATAAATCATCTCAACTAAATTTTAAAAAGTAAAAAAGTGGATTAAAGTCGCTTCCCATTATAAATGTACGTGAATACAAGGTGACAACGGCGTACTCTTACGGCAACGTATTTTTATTCACCCTATACCAACTTACGTCGTGAAGGAAATAAATTTTCATAAAATTATTTGCAAATAAAATTAAATTCACGTTGTCGTTATGTTAATCTATTCATAGTTCACATAATAACGATGACCTGATTTTGATTTTATATTTCATTTTAGTTCATAATATACAATTCTTATGAATTTAGTTACGTTATATCGGAAAAGACAACGCAACGACGTTTTGTCATAAAAAGGAAAATTTCATTGAGACCGATATTTTAAATGACGAACCAGGGTACAGTGTAGTTACGTCGGTGTAGATGTCTTTGTAGTTCAGTGTGATTTATTAGATGTGCATAATGTAAATGAAAACAACCCCAGGTTAAAACAAAACAACATAGTGAAGATATGTTGTCACATGTCGTTGTAGTGTTAATCGACAGCTTTTACTTTGCTAATAGAAAGTAATAGTTTGGTTACAATAAAGTCATAATGAAATTCAATATAAATAAAACTCGTTCGCATTTGTCCTAAAATTAATTTGTTTTCTTTTCACTTAATTAACTAAATTTAGCGTCATTTAACTAAATTCTAAAATTTGAAATCAACTGTTCTACAAAATATTTTTCTAAATATTTCAATATCATTTTGAATTCCATGGTTTCAAAAATAAGTGCATTAATATGGTTCATATCATTTGTCAGATACTAATCTGAATATTTCAAAAAAATAAAAAAATAAAAATGCATGTAGATAAATTATTTCAAATTTAATTATAAAAAAAAAACCTCATAGGTATAACTGCGAAAGTACTCCAGTTAAATACAAGTAAGTATAGATTGGTTTCGATTTTTGACAACACTTTGACAAAGAAAAAACAAATAAAATAAAAAATACCTGAGTAAAATAATTTTCGATTAGATGTGAATTGAAATTTAATTAATGACTTTTAATATGATGTTACGAATTACATATATTTATAGATATAGCAAGGTGTGCTAACGGTCAAATTCTTAACCGCAAGAAAATATTGAAGTAATTCCTTCAAATAAAAATCAATTTTTAAAATCTGATATTTATTTTCTCTCGTTTTCACTCTTAGTTCAAGAACATAGGGTATCTTCTAAGTAATTTATTATTCATATTTGACTAAACCTCAGCTTCTGATATCAGTAATTTAATTAAGTCATTGATGACTCGACTGTAGCTACTGAGCAAGGCATTATTAAAATTTCTATTATAAAATTTTTATTTCACATAACTGTAAATTTAAATATCGAATTTCAAAAAGTTTCATTAATTTACAAAGATTAACTCCGTAAACCGTTGGGCTATATTAAATAGTATTTTTTGTGAGATCTACCTATACTGTTAAAATTTGACTTCTTTATCTTAAATAGATAATGAAAAGGAACGCTGAAATATGGTACATGCTTCCATCGAATGTGTTCCAGTCTGATGGATGTATTCCATTATATAATTTGAAACTTTTCGTAAGAACCTGTTTCAAAGCTGAAATAATAAGTACATTTAAAACAAAAATTGTTTTTTTAAAAATATGCTAAAAATACAATTAAAAGAAATATAAAGTGTTGCCCATAAGCTAAAATAAGTTTTGTTATATAATATAAAAAATTTAGACTTTAAAACACATATTTTTTAATTTTGTAAGTTCTTGTTTTTGTTAGTTACAATTTTAAATTTTAAATCCAATGTACAATTATTATAATAGTGAAATCGTATTTCAATTTATTGCATGCTAAAGTCAAAAATTTTTATTAAAAAATAAAATAATTTGCATGCACTTGAATTGTGTGTTGTTCGGAATTTGTAGATATGTACATATATATATGCGTACTTATAATATTGTCACATTAATTTTAATCAAAATTATTTTACTTTTTTATATTTTGTAAATTAAAAAAAAATTGTGGGTCAAAAGTTATGGGACGCATGCATAATGTGTACAATTCAACAAATCAAATCAAACATCATGCACAGTAATATCTCGGTAATGCGAATAATTGATTGCATACCACTATTCAGATAATCGAAAAATTCGGATTACTGGATGTGACTATTTTTGACTCTTTGAACAGAGCATCAGCATTTTTAGTAATTTAAAATGAATATCCTTGAATTTTTTCAACCGTAAGTTTGTGGAACATCTTAATTAGATTTATTGAGTAAAAAATTGTTTTTTATTTATACTTTTTGTCCATAAAATAATTTTATTAATATTTTATTTTTATAAGTCTTAAAATATTATATTTATAGGGCGAATTCGCATGATGATGGCAGTGATGCCGAAATATATATAGGCTTTATAATAAATAAATATAATATTTTAAGACTTATAAAAATAAAATATTAATAAAATTATTTTGTGGGCAAAAAGTATAAATAAAAAATAATTTTTTACTCAATAAATCTAATTTTCTTCTTATTCAACTTTATTGCAACTTGAAGAAGTTGATATGATTTTACAAACATTATCATTATCTTCATCATCAACCCAACCCTCGAACATCTTCTTCAGTAACTCTTGCATTCATTACATTATTTAAAAGTTGCTATACGTAAAACTCATTTACATCTGTTCAATTTAATCCACTTTGTCTCTAAGTAGCAAGGGATTTCTTAAAATCACGTTTTTGTTTTTATTTGTTTTTTTATCATAATTCATTTTTATTATTTTATTTCAATTGTGGGTCGATATATTGGAAAAAACATATTGATTGTAAAAATTGTAGGAAATAAAATTTAACAAAAAATATTCAACATTGTATTCAAGATATATACAAATAATATGGTATTATACATGTATATATATTATATTAGATAAATAAATATATTTATTTATACATACCTACTTATTTATAAATATTCTGGAAAAAAGGCCAATCCTGATTCTGAATCCAACCCTTAAATTCCTCTGAATTGCTTTTTTCCCCATTCATATTTCAAACAAAAGCATTTCATATATTTCATATATAAACCCCTGCTGAGCCAATTATTGAAACCCTGCTTTTCAATCCAACTCTCATATTACGAATTCACAATCTCACATATACATACATATGTATATATAATACTCTGGAAAAAGAGAATACTATGATTTCAAATCCAAATTCCATATCCATCATAATTCAGAATCTCACATATACATATTACATATATATAATAAATATTCTAGAAAAACCCTAATTTTAAATCCAACTCTAAAATCCCTCCTATTATTATTCGATAAAAATTAAAAATCACAATTTCTTATTTTTTCTCTATTTTTTTTTCTAAAAAAAAGATTTACCGAGATTTTAAAAAACAAGATTTTGAGATTCGAGCATTCGTAGCGGTCCCAAATAAAATTCATTACAATCAATTCGTATTAGAGAATGTAAAAACAAGCAATCAATTCGGATTGTAGAATGTTTAGAATGTTTAATGTTTTGAAAAATATTATTCGGATTATTGGAAATTTAAAAGTCTACCGGATTATCGAGATGTTACTGTATTTAAAGAACACCTAGTTATAGTCTACATATATACATATATAGTAATACTGTAAAAATTTTAAAAATTAAATAGATCAAAAAATTATAATTAACACGTCATCGTCAATGAATGCAAATATTTACTGTTTTTTATTTTTTTTGTGTTTTTTTTCAAAATTTTAATAAATTTATGAAAAAGTTTTTGAAAAGAATTTATATACATATGAAAATTAAATAAAATTTATTGAAAATTGAAAAACTTTTTAACTTTTTTCTTTAACAATTCAATTTTTTAATTACTTTTAAAAGATAAAGAAAATAAGGAAAAAGAAAATAAATATATACCTATTTAAATAAAATTCCATTTTTAAGGCTCTTTTCAGGAATGTGTAGAATACATGTAATTACTAAATAACATGCCATGCATGCATATAAAACTTTTACTTCATATATTATCTTAACTTTAACTTATGAGTATATATGTACTTACATTGTGATTTAAATATAGAGAAATATCTTTAAGCCAATTTATTTTAGAAATTAAAATAATTTTTAATAAATTATTTAAAAAAAAAAAAAAATGTTTTTTTCTCATTTCAATAAAAGCATTCGTATTTTATGGTAAATGAAAAACTTTTAAAAAATATAGATGTAATATACGTACACGTACATATACAAACCTACAATGCGATGTGTATAATATGTATGTATATTACATTACCTATAGGTACAACTAAAAGTTTAATGTTCTCATGGTTTTTTGTTTTTTTTTTTTATCTATTTCGGAAGCATTTACGTCGGATACTGATATTTTAAAATAATTTCAAAATTTAGTATAATTAAAGAAAAATATTTAGAATTCGAAATACAACTAATGATAGAAGACAATAAATTAAAAATTAAATTGAGAAGTCAATTTGAAAATTTAAGAAATTGAGATCTTTTTAATACATATGTACATATACTATAAAATAAAATAAAGAAACTTGTCTCCTTAATACCATCAGCAAAAAATCTTCCATTTGCGTTTCTGATTAAGTAAGACTATAATATCTGATAAAATATCGAGTTCTAGTGAAACAGGAACTGTTTTTGTATTTAAGATTTGTGTTTACTGTTATTGTATTTAAGATCTTCTACTCTTTATTTTGACTGTTTATAGACAACTTCCAATTTCAAATTTATTAAAGATTTTAATTAGGTGTAGACTGTAGATTTTTGACTACAACTGGTCGAAAAACTGGTATAATTTTTTTTAATTTTAGGGTGACTTGTATAGCTTATATTATAATTAAAAAACTGTAATGTCATTTTTATGATATTAAATTTTTAAACAATATTCCAGAGCTTACTTATATCCTTAGTCAATTTATCTACTTAGTTAACCAAGCAAATGAATAAATTTAATAAAATAAACTGATGTTACAAATGAAGTGCAAAGAATAAAATACTTTCTAAGAAAAACAAAAAAAAAAACTTGAATATTTTGGAAATTTTGCAAAACTTTATTCTGAAGATTTTCTAACAAAAAGTTTTAAACTAATATTTTTTTTTTTTTTCGTTTTTTGTATTAACAATATTATAATTGTTCAATTTACAGTTTATGAAACGCCTTACCTTATAAATTGTGCATTTTAGTTCATCAACTGAAATAACAGGATTATTTTAAAAACTTTAACATAATGAACAGTTATTTTTCTTAGAAAATTAAAACATTCACTGATGGTTTTCTTTAAAGAACTAATAAATGATTTTCCATTATTTTATTTTTATTGCTTTTTGAACACTTAAAAGATATTAGAATTTATTTTAATGAAAATGAAATTTTTAGCAATGTTTGTAAGAAATACAATTAAAAAAAATGAACTTTTATATGTAAAGTATTTCCAAAGTATTTTTAAGTGTTAAAAATTTTAAATAAAAGAAAAATTATCTTTTATATGTAATTTTAGTATTTTATAATAATATGAGTCCATATGTTTGAAGTTGTTACAATCCTACTGAGCGTAATATATGTATATATGTATGTAGTTTTTGTCTGAAATCAATTTAATAATTAAAAAAGTTTTCCATTAGAATGAAATTTTGCAAAAAGTTTCTTTAAAAATGTTTACATAAGATATTTATTCTACCTGTATGTTAGACTTATGATGCGCATCACCAAAAATTTGTTATTAAATTGGGGTTCGAGCTATGAAGCTTTTCATATTGTTGGCGCATAAACAACTAAATAACCATGCTAAATGTCTTATTTTGCCAAAATAGAATTAAATGTTCTTTAATTTGAGCTTTAATTTAGTGACAAATTTTGGTAATACGTATTACAAGTCTAACATAATATGAGTGAATGAATATATAATTAAAGTTTATTTTTGAATACAAAAAAATCGGTTTTCTTGAATCGGTTTTCATGAATCTTATTTTTTCGGATTTCATGAATTTTACAAAGTCTATTTGATTATTTGAGAATAAAAATCAATATCTTGAGATATTTGGATTACTTATATCACGGCTCTTTTGCACCATATCCACTTACCACTAATAAAATAATATTCTTTTTTAAAAGTCGATTTATTGCACCAAAACTATATCTGGTAATAACTCAATAACGTTTTGATTAGTTTGATCACACATTTATCAAAAGAAATGATTATTTGTTTAGTACTCTAAGTGGTTGGTGCAATAAAGTTCCCTGACATAAGAAATCCAAATATCTAAAGACATAGACTTTTATTCCAGATATAAGAAATCCAAATATGTAAAAACCTAAATTTTTATTATTAAATAATCAGATAGAATTTGTAAAGAAATAGATTTTTATTCTCAAATATTCTGAAAATAGCGATTTTTATAAAAACTAGTAAGAATAAAATTTTCTTAGTAAATATTATAAACAGAATAAAAAATGTCAACAAACCTATATAATATGTATATAGAATTTAAGTTTTTTTTTTAGCCTCATCAATTACTCAATTACCGTTAGAATTCTCCTTACTTATTCACCCCTAAGATGCTTGCTGAAATTTGTTTTTGGTTTTGTAAATACCAACAATTTAAAATTTTGTCCGACTATTTTAAAAACTATAATAATTAGTGTAACTATTTCATTTTTTATAAGAATTTCCATATTTTATCCACTAATTATATAGATGAAAATGATTCCGCTAACCAAATACCAACTGTATAATTGTTACCAACTTAAAAAACTTAACAAATAGTGGTTTTGTTTCTTTACAGTTCAAAATAATATTATTGTTATATTAGAACCCCATCATGCTTCTTTATCGTATAAGTTTCTAATAGTTATATAAATAATGGATGTTTATAGCATAATTTTATCTACCAAATTCACTACGCGTCCTCTATGGATTAATTTGATATCGTAATAATTTTTTCTTCAAATGACCAAAAAATATTTAATTTAAAAATTATATGTTTCAAAACTATATCCAATTTTTTGCCCCAATTTAAATTAAACTTTCAAATTTCAATTGAATATTTTCTGTGGATTTATAGTACATAATTTTCATTATAATTACTTGAAGTAATATAATTTTAAGTAGATAGTTTTCGATTATCATTTCTCAAACAAACAAAATTAAGGTCTACATATGTATTAATCTTCCAAAGTAATTAAATAATTACAAAAATCCTTATATATGTAATTACCAATATAAATTCCAATTTATCTAGATTTAATGAGAAATTATAAATCGATTCTTTTTATATTTAAGTCAGAAAATTTCTATCAATAATTTTAACTTCAAATCTATAAATTACAAATCTTTTACAAAAATTTCATTTAATTCTTTAACAATTGATTTTTAGTTCTAAATTATATATGCAAAGTTTGGCAATTATAGTGCAAAAATTGTGGTTTCAAATAATTTTGTAGAGGATTTGCTAGAATAATCAATTGATGAAAGCCACAGGGAACAGGTTGATTACGATAACCTTCAGTGTACATACTACGTACTATATAAAATTTTTTTTTTTTTTTTATTATTTTCATAACAATATGGTATCTATCTACATATTATATATATGTAATTATCAATTAATGTATAACTCGTATTATTTATATTATAACGATACGAAACAATAATAGAGAATTTATAGTCATACAGTACTTTTGAATCGCTGAACTGAATTTTTTAAAACTATATATACTTGTACATATATAATAAAATGTATTGTTATCGTATGTCATTGTACAGAAAAATACAGGATAAGAACCGGATGACAATACTCATGGCTGATATAATTTCTAGATTTACTAATAAAAATGTACTGACAAAAAAAAAAAAACAAATACATAATAGTTGTAACAATGTAAAAATTTAGTTTGAATTTATATTCAATCAACTGCGAAATTATCCTTTTTTTGATTTTTCTCCTCGGAATAATATTAAATTTGTTTTATATTTTTTTATAAGCTAAAAGCTGGATAAAAAAAAAACAGTGGTTTTCGAAATTCTGATACTTTTTTTTAAATTCTTCTTAAGTTTTCATTATAATTTTATTAAAACTATACATAGAAGAACGTTTCTAAGGAAATATTGATGATTTGTATGATTTTTTTTTATGTTTTAATTCTCTACAAAACTTTTACTTTCGAACTAATGAAATGAAACGCTTCAATAAATAAACAAAATTTATTATGCTTGTAATTTTCTTAAAATAATAAGGGTATTCACGAGTTGGTGCAAAGTGGTCTTGCACAAGTGCAAAATTTTGCACCGTAGCATATTTCAATTTTTTGACAGTTAAAGTGCACAATTTGTTGTTGTTTTCATGTATAAAAAAGTGCAAAATTTTGCAAGACTATGCAAGACCTAAACGCTATTGCATATTTGTGCAAGACTATTGCAAAGTTTGTTTATATATTTTTTGTAAGCGCTATATTGATAAAAATTTAAAAAATGCTGAAAAAAAGTGGGGAAAAAATTATTTCTGATTATTTATTAAGTCAAGCATATGAAGATATACAAATATCTGAAATTTTTGGTAAGCATGTTAAATTTTTATGTAAACAAAACAAACACATCAACGATATTTGATAGTTCAATAAAAATTCATGCTAGGGTTGTTCACGAGTTGGTGCAAATATGTGCTACGGTGCAAAAAAAATTTGCACTTTTGCACCAACTCGTGAATACCCTTAATAGCTCTTATAAATTTTAAAATCATTTATTTTAATTGTAATCATTTGATGATCTGATTGGAATTGATTTATTCCAACATTATTCATTTAAGTCAAAAATAAACTACTATACTTTTCTTAAAGTCTTTGTCCAAACTTAATTTTTTGTTTTCATTTGCTAATAGGACAAATAAACTAAAAAAAAATTAAATTGTTGATATTTTAAAAGAAATTGATGGTTCTGTGACTAGCAGTAGACGTCATTCATATATGTTAAGAGAAAACCCATTCTGAAATTTGATTCCATATGAAAGGTAACCGTCATGTAAACATATACAAAAAGATAAATTTGTTACAGTTTTCGGACGTCGATGATCCTTCATTTTCAAAATTTGTTGTGAGGGTGGAATTTTTAATTAAATTTTTTTAGAAATACAACAAAAAACATTACCAATTGAAAAATACACAAAATTTTAAAAGCGGGTCAGATAGAGTAAACAACAATTTGGAGAAGTTAGAATAATACTATATATAACACATAGGTTAATATTTAACTTATAATATTACATTTTAGCTATATTTATTTTTGTTTTTTGTTTTTATTTCTACAAGGGTGCATATGGGGCACCCACAAAATACAATTATTATTTTTATTTGACTAAGTTTTAGTTTCTGAAATCATTAGTTTCGTTAAATTCATTAAACCGTTAATTACTCAGCTGTAGCTATTGTACAAAACTATACAATTCTACAAAACTAGTCAATAATTTTTTTTATTTGTACTCCATCTGTTATCTTGTACAAGAATTATTTTATTTTTATTTATTATATCTTAACTGATATTACGATATGATATTAATTACAGATATGCGTATATACTTACTACTACTAATCTTTACTATTTTTATTAATTAATCTATATGACGCAGGCGGGGTTTGAACCTGAGATATCATTTAAATGAAAGGCCAGTATTTTAATGTCTACACTATTGACTACATATCCATATTTCATGGTAGATTATTTAATTATTTTAATGATTATCAATGGTCATGATGATTAATGATTATCAATGGTAATGGTCATGTTCTGAAATCCTATACTAATCCTTTTAAGATTGTCATTTAAATCATGACATTTTTAAAAAGTTTGAGAATGTCATTTTTAGTTTTTCTCGGAATTCTTTATTTCGTAGATAACTGATATTCTAAAAAAAATAACCATTTTTTATATTTTTATATCAGATTGTTTTTTTTCTTTTTTTTTGTATCTCAATTTGGTATTTAAATAGTTTTATATTCTGAACGATTTGTTACGGTATAAGGTTATTTAATACATATTGTAATCTGTACTATGTATAATATATATTATGTATATATATATATATATATATATATATATATAATGAAGATGTAAATATATATCTATGTATTAATTTCTATAGATGCATATATGTATATATATATACGTACCTAACTAACCTACCCACATTTTATAATATACCAGTTTTTTATTCGATTATTTTCAATACGGATTTAAAAAAAAAAAAATCAAATCTCACAATAGAGAGTAGAGAAAGAGAAAGGTATACTATAGTACGCAATTTTTTTTTTTTTTTATTTGTTGTTATTATTATTGTTAATGTTGCAATAGTAAATTGTGCGTTAAGTTACATTTGAAATTTTATTGCAATTTTTCAACTTTTGTTATTTTTTTTTTTGTCATTGTTATGCAATTTTTGATTGCATCGCACACACACACACACACAATCATTCAGACATATGTATATTAGATTGTTAAAATTGGGGGGCTAAATATTTATGAAGTTCATGCAGTACCATATTATGTATATTGTAAAGTTGGTAAAAATTATATGTTGATATAATGGTATTATATTTATATATATATATATATATATATGTAAAAGTATGTTAAACATGTAATAATATCTATATTATACATATAGTTAGATTATTCAATGTATATATATGTATATATATATAAATGACGTTTCATAAAGAACTGGGTCATTTAACATCAATTGGTTTTAACTTGTCCCCAATGAAAATGAAAATGAATTTTTTTTCATTTCCATAATATGTATACAAATTTATGTATGTAGGAGGAAAATATAAAATTATGTATACATATATGTGCATATTTAGCATTTGAACAAAGTACATATTATTATAATATGTATATGTTGAACATATTCTTCAATAAATTTAAAAAGTTAATAAAGAATTAAAAAAAAAAAAAAAAATATGATAATTTTTTATTTATAATTGAAAAAAATTGGTTTTGATTATCTGTTTTGTTAACTTTTTAATAAATTAATCAAAATTCAAAAATAAAATAAAAAATAAAAAAACAAAAAAAAAATATTATAATAAAAAAATGATTATCTGTAATTCATTTGAAAAATTAAATATTTTTTTTTTTTTTTGTGTATATATAAATTAAATGAAGTGCTAAAAATAGGCTTTAAAATTTACAATATATAAGGTTTAACATATTTTTGTGTTTATTCATTTTTTTAACAATGAATTTTATTTTTTTTATTGAATATTAATAGCTATATTTACATATTTATATTTTTAAATTTTTATTATTTAAGTCAAGAAGAGTTAGAAATTTCATTTAAAATGATTTGAAATTTTAAAAGAAAGTTAACTTCAACAAAGAGATTTAAATGAAAACAATAGCAACAATCATTTGATGACAGCTTTATTTCTTTGATTTTGGTTTTATTATTTTAAAGTGCTAAATTTATATCCGTCACTTTTTTTCGGCTTTCTGTATACGTCAAAGTTCAAATAATTATAGAAACTTGGATTCAAAAAATTTAATGTTTTAGCTGTATCAAATCTTAAAAATTTTTTTTTTTTTAAATCGAACTATAAAAAAATTAAGATACTTTCGATCTAAAACTTTCATTAAATCATTTGTCAACAAAGTTAATTGACTTTAAGTCGTTTTGAAAAACTGAGAAAAGGGCAAATGGACCTTTTGACATATTTGATTTGACATTATGTCTATTAAATTAAAAACGGAAAATGACATAATAACAAAATTAACAACATATTCTAAAACGAAAAAAGACGGATGACTTTCTGAACTAATAACTAATCAAAATAAAAATTTTACAAAATCTAAGTGTATAGGATATGTTTCATATTGGGAGCATAACGATATCTCGATTTTGAAAATCTTGTGAATCAAAATCACCCCACATAAATATTTTGGAAAAAGCGAATACTCTGATTTTGAATACAACTCGAACCCTTACTTTCCCCTATATTTTTTACATAGATATTGCAAAAAAACAACTTGGATCTTTGGATTTAGATAAAAATTAAATTTTTTAGAAATAAATAAGATTTTTTCAAAAAAAAAAAAAAGATTTCTATAAATAAGGTTTTCAAAAAATAAGATTTTTATAAATAAAATTTTGTTACGCTACTTATAATTCATTAATATTTGAAAAATCTAGAACAGAACCGAATGTCGAAAGAAAATAATGAAATGTCTAGAAACAAAATAAAGAAAAATTGAAATATCCTGCACTTCGAACACTTTTGAAATAAAACAATTTATAGCAGTAAAACTTGTTTTTGTTATTTTTTAGGATGACCTAACACTTATCATAAAATTAATCACATAGTTTCGATTATGTGAAAACACTTTGACTTTATATCACTTTTATCTGCATTAATATGACATAAGGTTAATTTTGCCTTTGTAACCATTTGCACTTTTTAAGTAAAACGACATAAAGTCAATTTGATGTTATGTTGCTTTTAAAATTGGTTTTATTTTACTTTTTCATAACGATATAAGGTCAATTGACTTTATCTCATTTTGAAAATGAGATAACGACAACTGACATTATGTCATTTGTAATTAAGTTACCACCTCATCTTTTACCTGCATTTGCCTTTATAAGCGTTGTTTAGATAAATCTTTTCATAATTTTATGGGTAACGTATATATACATATAAATATTCAGGAAAATAGGGAAACTCTTATTTGGTATATTCAACTTAAAATTTCTTCTTATTATACATATATCATCATATACATTTATCTATACTGATTCTGAAAAAACAGATAATCCAACGATAAAGTTCTTCCTAATTATTTTTTTAAATGATGCTTTAAGAATATGATGCTTTAAGAATACAGATTCAGAGCATAAATTTTAGATGAATCCAGAATTAATACTCATCAGAAACTTGAATTTAAGTTAAAATTAAAAAGAAGAAGCACATGTATTCTTTATTAATTATACTACATATTAATTACAAACCTTTATATATTTATTTTTAAAATATTTAAAAAACTTAATTTCATTTTTAAATGATTAATTTGTTTTAAGTAAAACCCTACACTTTAAATCATCTCTATGTATTATGACCATTTAAGTGGTAAGGCATATATGTTTCCATCTACAATTTGGTATACAAACAAAGTTTATATACATATGAAATTTTATTTTTAATCAAGTTCTTAAAAAATTGTCGCTCTATACAAAATATATGTATTTATTATAATTAACTGACATTATAGGTGGTTACTCATTTGTCACAAAAAAAAAAATAAAAAACCATTAAAGAAGAATTGCTCTAGGTAATATCATAAAAATGCAATATAGACATCTTCATTATTTAATTACACACGTCTTGTGTTTGTTATTGTCTATATAGTGACAATCTTTATTTTATGCTTCTGTTTGCTCTTACAAACCTTAATGGATAATGATGATTGCTTGAAGATATTCACCTTAAGAATCATTTTGAAAAAAAAAATAAAAATATAATTAAATATTGTCATGGGATGTAATTTAAATCAATTAAAAATAAGTCATTGAGTCAATGAGTTATAATGAGTCACAAAAAATATTAATTTCTTTGCAATGAGAAGTCAAAGATCCTGAAGGAGTTTTTATTGTTTTTTTTTTTTGTAAATTATAGAGAAATTATTTTAAAATTCAAAAATCCGGAAACTTTTTATTAAAACATACACAATTCAAAGAACTGCACAATAAATAATATATAAAAAATTTGTAAATTATATATAGGGTCATTTTTCAATTGATTTTAAAAATATTATTGAATGAAAATATAAAAACTAAAAGTTGACGATTTATCATCAATCACATTTTTGATAATAAATAAAATAATGGGTCAAGACTTGTTGCAAGATTTGTTTTAATTTTAAGAAAAGAACAATGCATAAAAATTAATATAATAGCTATTAAATAATTTTTTTGTTTTTTTATTTAATCAATTTCTAAATTTGCATTAATTTAAAAAACAAAAAGGTAAAAATAGAACGATGCATTTTTTTTTTTTGGCACACCGCCAAAAAAAAATTCCAATTGTTTGGAGAAAAAAATATTTTTTTTTTTTTTTGATAGACAGTTTGCAACCATAGTAACGCTTCAGGCTTTTTTATTGGCTTAATAACCTTTGTGGAGCATAAAAATTTTAGTTTTTTATTTTTGCAATCTTAAATTTTAAAATTTAAAGATACATAGTAACGTTTTTTGGTTATTTTTTTTTGTAACTTAACAAATATACTAAAGGTTAAAATTTAACTTTTTCAGCTCTACTCTCTAAAAAAAAAAAGAAAAAAAAAATCTTGAATTAAATTAAAGTTGACCAATTGTCAAAATTAGCAGTTTAATTTAAATAGATTTGAATAAATCGAAACTGTTATGATTGCAATATATCCTGTCAATTAATGTTACTGCAATCAATCAAACTTATAACGTTTTTTTTTAAGCCTTACGAATTGTCTTTTTTATTTTCCAGCATTAGAGTTGTTAGGCATAGAATTATGCAGGAACTTGATAAACTATACCTGAAACCTGATGATTCCTATTATTTATGACAGTTATATAACAGTTATATAATAGTTTATAATATTTTAAATGTATATGTAGGCATAAAAACTAATATAATAAAATCATAACCACTTGAGGATTACAACATTTTCTTAAAAAAGGTGTGTTAATATTTTATTTTAACACTTTTGTATTAAACTCTTTTGTAGTTATGAAGCAATCTTTTAAAGCTTTAAAGTGCGAGAGAAGACCAAGTCAAGTACATGTTGATTGTAGATTATTTTGCACAACTGTTATAATACTTAAACAGAGAACATTAAGATAAGGTGACCATGTATTTTATGTTGAAATCCGGGACATGTTCAAATAAATATAAAGAAAAGCTTAACGCATTCCTCAGGACATAATTTTCTTAGTTTATTTAATTGTTCCGAATTAAAATATCATAGATTTTTCATTTTATTAATTTAATTAATATCAAAAATAAAAAAGAAATTAAGAAAAAAATAAAATTATCCTTACAAGAAATAAATTTTATAAAAATAAACTAATAATAATTTGCATAAATTTAAACTTTTCATTTTTGTTTAGTACACTTCAACTTTTTAAACTGAAATAGCAATTATAGAAATAGATTTTTTTAAATAGCAATGTGAATTCGCTAAAAACTCATGACATACTTGAATTGAAATAGTTGAATTTTTGAATTTAAATAATTGTTGCCAGTTAAACCATACCAGTGTTATTTAATTGGAAAAGTTAGTTTACAAATAGAGAGCAATAATAAGGTAAGATATACAATACGGGACACCTTCCAGGACAATTTTCAATGCAGGACATACGATTTAAATCCGGGAACTTCCCTCATAATCCGGGACGTCTGATTACTTTACATTAAGATAATGTTAATGAAACCATTATATGATCATATAATAAAAACTACATTTTTCGGAACTATTCGGAAAAATTTTTCATTATTAACATTTTTGATGAAAATTATAAGAGTAAATCTTGTGGTTTGATTCATTTTATTTATGTGCATAAAATTAATATTTTTTTTGAATGCTTACATTTCTGACGAAAATATTGAATGCAAATATTATACATCCATGGAAAATGTTGATGGACAATTTCTTGTATAGAATATCTTTTTTATTTATGAGATGTTGTGGTTTATTCACATTTTCTGTTACTAATATGAGGTCACCTAAATCGTGTAAAATAAACCATTTAATGTAAGATAATATAACTAAATAAAAAAATGTCTAGCCTACTCTTAAATTAGTGGGTGTATTTGTTTTGGTTTAATTTGAACAAATCTATATAGATTAAATGGGATTTATGAAAATGTAATGAAAGCAAAAAAAAACAAAAAAATCAAAAAATGTGTGTAATAAAAATAAATATTACTATTTTAATCCACTTTTTAGAGCAATCCTTAATATTTAATACAAGGTAATATATTTAATTTTCGAATGAACATTTTTTTTTAAATTAATTTAAAAAAATTCTATCTGTTTTTTTTTTTAAATTGTTCACTTTATTTTTTAACATATGCATATAGATATATTATATATATATAATATTAAAATCGGTTAGATTTCAAAGTCATTAAATTCTAGAATTAACAGTGTTAATGACCTAAAAATGTTAATCTAATATTCTAAGCAATTATGCTTTTCGAAAAAATTTCGAACTCTTCCAGTCAGTAAAATAATTTATTTTATAATGGAAACAAAACTGTTCGACTTAGAATTGTAACCAAGCAAGGATCGTATCTTAGAAGAAAGTTTAAATAAACAAAAAAATGGTTTTATTCCTAAAATGGTCCTAAAATTTTGTATTTCAAGATACCTCTCATTATTTTATTATGATTATGTTTGACTGGTAAGGTACAATTGATATTCTAAAAATACTTTTTAAAAAATCTGAGAATTTAATTGAATATATATACAAATAGATGATAAAATAACTTCTGCTAGTCCTATGTTTCAATAAACCGTAAGATATCTGAGTTAAAATGAACTAACCGCATGACGTATAGTTTAAATATTTTTTAAATAAAGCACAATTTGACGGCTGTATTAAACGGTGTTTTGGTTTTTTTTTGTTATCCTTTCTTCTCTTGTGAGCATAGGGCATCCACTAAGTATTTATTTTCAGACTATTGTTTTAGCATTTTCTCATGATATACTAATTTAAATCAACTCAAGAAAAATTGTTTGTCGGCATGTGTTATATTTGGTTGCCAGAGTCTTTTTGTTTCATTCGGGTCTTTTGGTGTCAATCTACGACTATTCTTGCTATGTTTTATGACTGACTGTGTTTTAAGCATGTGTCCCATCTACCTGCATTTCTATATTAAACAAACTTTATTAAAATTTAAGATCATTTCCTTATAATATTGTTGAATATCCTAGTATTTTCAATTAATAAAACAAACTAAATCTGTAAAGGATAAAATAATACATATACATATTAGAGACAACGTAAAAAAAATTCCGATAACAACAACTAAAAGCTATTTTCATTGATCACAAATCATTACTAAAAGTTTTCTACTCCTCAACATAAAAAATTTCTTTTTCAACACATATTCTAATAAATGATAAAAAATTCATCCAGGGACAAACATTGATTTCGCATTACAATTGATTTCCATACATTTACTTTTTGTTTTTCATAATTTAGTTTTGTTTATTCACATTTTAATCTTAAGTGTGCAATTGGAACCTATCAAATTGTTATTTATTTATTTGTTTTTTTTTTTTTTAACTTTTAATTTTTAAAATTTTCTTTTTAAGGTATTGGCTTAATATGCAGATTCTAGATAATTCTGGCATTACACTGTTGGAGGAGTTTAATGGTATCACAAATATAAATTAAAAATAATAAAAAACAAAAAAAAAAATTGCAAAAATTGAACTGAAAATGAATTAAGAGTAAAAAAAAAAAAAATTATATTCAATATGGGAAGTTCAAATTATAAAGCGTGATGTCACGATATCCAGTTTTAAGTGGAAATTAGCTGATCTAGATTACAGTTCAGTTTATAAGTTTATAAGTTTTTAAATTTTTGTTTTTTTTTTTTTTTTTTTAAATGTGTGGTAGGTATACTGTTGGTTATGTGATGAAAATTTAAGGTGTGTTTGACGGCTTAATATTAGAGATTAGAGAATATGTCAAGGATGTTGTATATTATGTTATATAATATGTAAAAAAAAAAGGTGAAAGAAAATTTAATTTAATTTAGTTAATTTTTTATTTTTTTCATTGTCTGTTGCTTTTGTTTTTGTTTTATTTTCTAATTAAATCTGTAATTGTTGATAACTTCTTTAATCTTTTGAATAATAATAAGATTGAATATAGTGATTCAATGCCAATTACTGCTATTTTAATTTGAATTTAATTAAAAATTATAAAAAATACAATTAATAATTAGATATTTAAGTTATTGAACTTTAGTACTAAGTAGTAGGAGTTGATGAAAAAAAATATTTAACACATATTTTATTTCATTTGCCTGTAGTGTCATTTCACAAGTGGACAACTTGTTTTTTGAATATGACCTGGATTTCATTTGACTCTTTTCCATTTGTCGGTATTTCACTGTATGTAAAATACATGTTTTAGGGGAGATTTTAGAATTGGTTTCACATGAAGTACAGTGAAATACAGGGGCCTCGGTGGGCTATTGGGTAAGACCGTATAAAATACCCTGTAAACACCGAGGGAGTGTGGGTTGTGACACAGGTAAGTGACACACAGTCAAATGACATACATTATAGTCAAAAGAAATACAGTCTTGTAATAGTAACCAACCCCAATAATTATAATAAGTTTTTTTCAATTTGTTATTAGTAAAATTGTAAAATGTACTTTTAATATTTTAGGTTTCTTGTTACGTTTTGAAAATACTTTAATTCGATATGATCGAATCGAAATGATCAAATTGAGTTTTCTTCTTTTCAGAAAAATTTATAATTTGTAGCATATAGGTTTTGAATTTTTTGCTTTTCAGGAGACAGATTGCAGACTTATAAGTTTAATACGTTGAGAATTAACGAGGCAGTATTAAATAACTAGAACTATTAATAAGACTGTACTTTTATGCTACAAATAATCAGCAATCTGGCAATATACAAAACAGAATAGATTTAGGCAGTTAGATAATATTTTTTAATATTACATTTAAAGCAGAGAAATTGATTGCTGTATAACAGATTAATTGATGAATCAAGTTGCGATTTTTTTTTATTATACCGATTAATCAGAGCAATAAAAATATTTAAAATATATATGATGAAACTTTTCTGTTAATCATTGTAGAGAATATAATTAATTTTCTTAATCATATTTCAATCATTTTTTTTTTTTTGCATCTGGTTGAATTGGATCATACATTATCTGGAAAAAAATATTGAAAATATTTAAATATTGTATAGAAAAGTTCAAAGCAAAAAATTTCGGAAATAAAATCTCGAAATAAAAATTTTATATCCAGTAAAACAAAAAGTTTGAATTGGTAAAACAATGATTAAAACAAACAACTCTTATTTTAAGTTATTTGTTGTTTACAAAGTTAGAGTAAAATAAGAGTATCCGCATGCAATTTCGAAAAAAACAAATGTATAAATATAGTAAGGTTATAATTGGTAAACCAAACCCACATTTGAATTGCAGCTGATGCCCATGTCCATGTCACGCGCATGTCGTGTATATTGAACCATATGCCATCTCATGTGTTCCCTTGGAACTTATATGTATTAGATGCAGTAAAATTTCATAAGAACATTTTTCTTTTATTCCTCCAAGAATCCTTCTTACATCTTTATCTGTAAAACTAAACTGTGCATTTGTGTAAAAGGTTTGATCATGAAGTTTGGTTTTAATGGTTGTAGTTTCAATTGGTTAAAGTACAATCCTCCTATCATGAGTAACCACGTATAATTTATCTAAGAACTATCGAAGTTTTCCGTTGATCCGCGTAAAAAACAAAAAATAAAATTAGTTTTTTTACCCATTTTATGTATCACATACCCATATACTGTTGAATTTAACCCCATTAAATATCAATGTCGAATAAAATTATGTGTCAGGATTAAATTTAAAGATTCGTGTTGTCCCAACATTTTAATTTTCTTCCCGAATTTTTTTTCCCATGATTTTTATCATTCGATATTTTTTTATATTTTAGATTCTGTTTTTAATATAACGTCATAAACCTTAAAATTAAATTGTATTGTTCGGTGATTATATATTTAATTATTAATTATTTTATTTATAGTGTATGATATTTAACTTTGTATTGAATTTTTATCGGTGTTAATAAAAAATACATTTACTAAATAAAATTTAAGAAAATTCTGGTTTATAAGTTTACTGGTTTACGTATATCATTATTAATGGTTTTCATTTATTTTAATTTTAATAAATAAATTCTAAAGATAAGATAATTGGGAGATAGCTTTTTGATTTTGTTCGTAATAACATTTACTTTTTAATTTATTAAAATTCAAAAATTGTTTTTTTCATTTATTTTAATTTTAAATTTTTACTATCAATTAAATTAAATATAATTAATTAAATAAATTAATAATAAAATTAATATTAAATAATTAAATTAATAAAAATTATAACCATCTAAAAGATTTTATTAATTTTTACTTGTATGTATATTAATCAGTTTTTACTTTTATATTAACCCTTTTGGGGCTGCTGTACAGTTTTTAAATTAAGGATTAGAATAAAAATCAAAGACAAAATTAGAGTCAGATTAAGAATGACAAATGACAATACGAATAAATACCGGAATATATGTAAGAAGTAATTCTATACCAATTATTTGTATAACAGTATACCAAGAAAATGAATAACGATCAATGGCCACATAATAACTCTGAATTTAAGTTTAAATATATAATTTGATTTAGACTCAGGTTATTATATTTGAATTGTGATAAATGATAAGAGCATCGATAATAGCGAAAATAAAGAAATAGAATAATTGTTTTCAAATTAAGTGTTTATATTATATAGGACATCGCGTTAATCATCGATAAACGATAAGAACATTATTAAATTATTTTCGTTCTTATCAGCTATATTAAAATTAATTTAAAAATTATTTAAAATATTTTTTTTTTAATTGAAAATTAACTTCTATTAAAAAGATGACTATTCTCTATATCAATTATTAAAGCTTCAGTATAAGCACAACATAAGATAATAGAGAAAAGCTATGCTCTTATCGATACTTTTGCGACATATCGTAGTTGCAATATAATTTCATTCTTAGGCAAATGATGTAATTCAATTTAAGGTCCAGGATGATGATTATAATGATTATTGTGTAATATGTAATAGCATTAATATTAATAAAAACAATGACGTAAATTTTAACCGTAGCCTGCCCCACCTTCACATTTTTTTTAACTCCATTTTAGAATAGAATATTTTAAATGTGCATTTCTTAATATTATAATTCAAAAAGTTTTTGAAAGTCAACATTTATCCGATAGAATTTATTATTACTATAGGTAGTAAATTTTTCGTATAATCAGATTATTTCTATATACATTTATCTTGCCTTCCTACAGTAAGTATTTAGTTAAAATATTTTTAGATTTATTTATATATGTGCGTTAAAAAAAACTGCAGAACATCTTACAAATGCATAAAAGATTGTGACTGAAACCTAATTCAAATTAAAATAAAAAAAAAAAAATCCATTTTTTGCTTAAAATACAAATTGATTACATATTAATAAAAAAGGAATAAAATCATCATATTTTAGTCTCGACACTATAAAAAAAAATTTTACAAAAAAAAACTTTTATTTTAAATTTACATAAAAAAAGAAAAAAAAAAAAGGTCCATTAATATTCTTCAATAAAATAATACTAGTTACTTATTAAATTTAATGTCTTCTTTTATGATTTAGAAGTTGTTATTTTTTTTTTTTTTTTTTATTAAAACCAGCTTAAAAGTATATCTTTTAAACTAATTATACATCTTATTAATAGAATAATCATTTAAAATGTCTTATTAATTTAAGAACTTTACTTTACTTTAAATACATTTCAATTATTTTATTAAAACCCATCTTCATTACCCAGCATGTTTTTTTTTTTTTTATTAAGTGACTAAAATTGTATTTAATTTTTAAAATAAAGATTTTTAATTTTTACCTGTATAACTTAATAAATAGTTGGTACCTATGGAATATATATATGGAATTCTTTTATGATTATTTAAAATTAAAAGTAAAAAATGTTTTTTTTTTATATATTCTTTTAAAAATAATGCTATGTTTATTATAGTAATCAATTTATTACTAAGAAGGACACCTTTAGATTCTAAAAAAAAAAAAAAAAAATTAAAAGAAAATCAATAAAATATTATGTGTACATATATTTCAAGTATTTAGATTTTGCCTTGTACACACCCTTATTTTAAATATCTGAGACTTTTTTTTTTATTTTTATTTTTTTTATTACTTTCCATCATTTGAAGTTGGAATACAATAAAGGGGAACTGATCTTTTGATTGAATCAATTTTTAAATAATTTTAATATGAAGATAATTCAGGTACAGTTTTATATTTTTTGTTTTATGTTTGTTATTTTTTTTTTTTTTGTTAATAAATTTTAAAAACAATTCAATGCCATTAAAAATGATCCAATTATTGTGTCCTGCACAATTATTTACTTGGCAGAAAATGAGATTAAAATATGGTATGATATGATCGTATTCATTTCATTGCATTCGAATCAGAAATAAAAAAATATATGCATAACTTATATTAAGATCAGTTTTTTTTTTTTTTTTTTTTTTTTTTTTGTTATTTCGTGAATTGAAATTGAATTACTTTATTATGAAATATGTATGTATGTATGAACTTGAAATAAATAAATTTGGGTGTACCTATATTTTTTTTTTTTAATAATTTATGCTAATAATATTAACTTGTGCTATTGTCAGGCCATTGTTAGGCTATATACTAAAACAGATCAGAATTACATACAAAATTCTCATAACCTTGACAAAATATTACGCTAATTAAAAAAAAAAAATAAAAATAATTTTAGGCTTTCCTTTATTAAGAAAATAAAACAATTTTTAACAATAAAAAAATTAAACAAACCAAAATCCTGTTGAATTAAATTTGTACATAATGATATAATTATAACAGAAAATAATAAAATGAAATATATATGTACATAGGCACGTTAATTTTAAGTTGTTTTTATGATAACCGTGGTACAATGTCATTTTTTTTTTTATCATAAAATCAACAATATTTCTTGGGATTAATATGTTATGAATTAATTTAAATCGCTTGATGACATTCTTATCAATTTAACTTTTATCTTGACTCTTATTCATTTAAATTAAATCAATTTTTGGTCCATTTAATTTTATCTGCCTCACAACTGAGCATAGACATCCTTTTGGCCTAATTAGAAAAATCGTATTAAAAACTCTGTAAACACTGAGGGAGTGTGGGTTCGAATTCTAAACATGTCCAATAAATAACTTCTCCTTATAACATACCAGTCACACCTAGAGAAGAAAGGCTATGTAATTTGCTAATCACATAACACATTTATGTGGTACTATAATAAACTAACCAAAAAAACTAAGCATATTCTCAATAATAATTGAAGTTGTATTAACTGGGATTGGTTTGTCGATGTTGAATTGAAATCCCTTTTCTAAAATTTTGCTAAAAATTGTTATATTTTTTTAAAATTTTGTCGAACATTATGATTGTGTTTTTGTAATATACTGATGGTAGGTACTTAGATTCCATATTTTTATTCTTGGACATTACTAAATATTATTAGAGACATTATTAAATATTAGAAAAAAAAAATCGTTTAAATGTTTTAATAAAATTTTTTAAATTGGAGAATGTTAAGGTTGGTTTTTCGACTTTTTTCTCTCGCTTTGACTTTATATAGTGTCATTTAATTTTATTATTAAAAGAAACAGATACTTAGAAACTTAACAATTCAAATAAGGGCAGACGAACATTTAATATTCAAAAGAACATTTTTAATTCTAATTTCCGTTTTAACTTTAAAATAAAACAAAATTTTAAAATAAGTCATATAATTTATTAACATTAAAATATTTGTTAAACAAAAGGCTTTTAAATTTAAAATAATATTAACTTAAAATAAAAAAAATATAATAATAAAAACAAAACAAACAAAATTAAAACAATTCCTTATATTGCGATTACTTTCTCTTTCATTGCTTAGCCGGTATCTGGTTTGAATACAAAAGAGACGAGAGTACAACATAAAAGTTGAACAAAGTACAACAAAACGGCATAAATAAACAAGATTGATTATCATGACAATGAGATAACATCAATAAAAAAAAATCAGTTGTCTCCAACACAGGACCGACTGCTATTACTCGTATACGAAAAGAAAGCCAAGATTCATAGATTTTTTATATAATAATTTATGTCAAAGTAAAATAACTTATAATAATTTAACATCACTGTTTTTTATTCAATAATAACAATAATAAGCAATGATCGTAATCGTAAAAATATACATACATATATGTATGTACATCCATTTACATTGTATAAATTTTTAGATTTTTAGATATATTATTAATATGTATGAAATTTGGACTTAGAAAAAAAAATTAAATAAAAGTTAAAGTTAGTCGGAGGAAAAAATGTTCTATGGCAAAGTTGTAGCTCTTTACTTGTGTAACAATTTTTTCTTAATAATTTTTCACATAATATTTTTCTGTTACGAAATATTCGTAAAAAAATTAAAAATGACACTAGTAAACCACTACTTCCGGTTGTTCCATTTGCTCGAAAAGATTAAATAAGCTTTACATCAAGAGATATTTACATCAAAACCTTAAATATGAAATTTCAAAAAATTCCGCTAAGTCATTTAGGCTGTACACGTGCCCACAGACTTACACACCCACACATCCACATATGAACACACACACACAGACGCTAGCAAAACAATTTTTTACAGCCTTTTACGCACCGAAGTAGGAAAACAGCATATTTGCCAAAATCTCGGGTACAAATTTTTAGTATGAAAACAATACATAATTGTATGCGGTCGGTAAAAAAAAAAACAAAATAATAAAAAGAAAAAAATAATAAGAATATACTATCAAAAAAAACATAAATTTAAAGATCAAAAAGATCACGGAAATACAAGATCAGAAAATCCGATTGAATGATGAATTTAATACGAAATAAAAAAGAATTGGATTAAATTTATAATAGGGTAAAAGTATGTTATATTCTTTAAATAGAAATTGAAAAGTATCTCATAATGAATTTATCCTATAAATCCTAAATAAAAAAAAAAATAAGTTAAAAAAAAGTTAATATTGCATTCACGGTTTTTAAATTTATAAATAATATATAATGATGAGAATAATAAGTTTGTTTTCTAATTTATTCTATACATATCTTAAAATTTATAGTTCTAATACCTATTCTCAAAAACATAGGTGTCAGAACGTCGATATGACTGAGTCATAAGTCCCCTAGGGTTCCCTAGAGACTTATGACTCAACAAACAAGGCGAATTCGACGGGGGAATTTTACTCCTGTAAAACGTCCAAAATTTTCTTGGGGACTTATGACTTCATAAACTAAAATATTTATAATTCAGTATTAAAACAATAAATTATTTCAAAAATATATAAAAATATAAATATTGATTTGACACCTGGATATAATGAAATTTTACTCTATCATAAAAAAATTCTATATACCATAAATCCCCAAACTGTTTAATCTAAATGAAAGTGACTTACTAAAAATAAAAATAAAATGTAAAATTAAATAATTGGTGATAATTATTTTTGGCTTTTTCTATACTTTAAGCAATTTTTCCTCTTTTTATTTCATTTTGTTTCTTATTTCTCAAATATAAATCCTCTTAGCCTTATTCAATTTAAGTTTCCTTTGAAGGTCGTAGGGTATCAAATAAAAAAAAAAACAAAAAATGCTTGTATAAAACTGATGATGGCATACAAAATCTTTAATAATGTCAATGGTGCTGCCAAAGACCTTGAAAAATAAATAATAAAAAAAAAACTAGTTCATTTTTTTTCAAAACACGTGCATTTAATTCCCTTAATCTAAAGTTATATTACTTACTTTTATATGTATGTATATGTTTGAAATAACTTTTTCTGACCAGGATATAAACGTTTTAACAATTGCAGTATTGAAGTAATGTACTAAAAAATATTGGTTAACGTTTTTTTTTGTTTTAGTGTATACCATTTAAGACATGACGGTTAATATTATTCGAAATTTTCTTTTAGAAGACTTAGTTCTTTTAGAAATCAGAAATTTAGAATTATTACTTAGATAACTAATTTTAACTTATACATATATTGTACTCAATATTGCATAAAATATTTTTCTTTTACTCAATGGTCCTATAAATAATATGCCAAAGAGTTTTAGTTTTAGGAGCATTAATCGGCTCGATGAGTCGATGTGAGAAACGAGCGCCTTATAGAATTTGGGCTGCACAATAGACCACAGGATAGGTTTAGGAAAACGTTTGTATATACTATAAAATCAATTTTTATAAGTATTAATTAGTCAAAACATATGAACAGAACATAATTTACAAATTCTTTCATACTGTGTAGTTCAGTTAAAGTAATCGTCATATTGAACCTTCTTTGTGGTTTAATTTAATTAATATTTCAAATTCTAATTTCTTGCATAGAAACTTAATAAAAGTCTTCCACAATCGATTCTGTCATCAACCATTTGCATTTATATTATAATACAGGGTGCGTGATTTCGAAAAATTATAATTAAAATTAATCGTATTAATAAAAATATACAAACGCAAAATAACCATATCTACAACTTAGTGAATAAAATTCCCTTCAGAACATTCAAATGAATTAACATAAAAGATTTAAAATATTGTATCGGATTTTGTTAACAAAAAAAAAAAACAATTTATTTTAAAAAGATTTTATTTCTTACTATTAAAAATTAATTACTAATAAGTTATAAGATTATATTTAATGACAGTCAAACTATTTAATTACTTTAATACAAATAATTTGTAATAAGTACTTGATACCCCAAAATTACTGAAATAAAAAATTACCTGTTCTACTGTACCTATAAACAATAAACATTCAAAATAACTGGAAAGAACATCTTCCACTATATAATACAGGTAAAAAAAAATTTTATTTTAATAGTTACCAGTTTATTCTGTCCATCCAAAATATGTTTTTATTTTATATTCTGGAAATTTTTAATTGTGACTTGGCATATGACACTGCATTTGTATTTGTTGTAGTTTTTATTTTCTTTATTTCTGTTTTGTTACAATTTTTGTCACAATTTTAAAAATATGAGTTCACTGTTTACTTCGCGTAAATAATTTTTTGACGGGTTTTTTAATGTGATAATTATACCCAACAATGATTGAAAATCATTTACTTAATAACATTGATATTGATGATTGTTTATGATGATAGTGTTGCATTTCTGTTTTAAAGATCGTGTCAACTTTGACCTTTATTTATATTCAATATTGGTTTGTAATTGGCCTGGAAAATAGTTGAACAAAATTAAATTTTTTCTTTTGGAGTTTTATTGATTTTGGTTTTATTGTTGGGCTGATTATCATGATGGTTTAAAAAAAGTATGATGTAATATGATGTAAGAATAAAATGTGTAATATGAGGTTATGTAGCACTTGAATAAATATAAAACGTATATATTTAAAAAAAAACGAGGAAGAGTGCAGTAGAGTAGGCTGTGTCAACTCTGGGATACCCGTATGAACGTAATATATCCTGTTTCTATAAAACTTGATCATCTTTTAAAAACATTCAGATGTTTTAGTACCGAACTACAGAGATATATTTATGTAAATTGTGGAGTTGTATGACAGCTACCTGTATCTATTGCGCCTAGCTTCATTAAGTTCCAAGAGGTGCAAGAAGCCTGAACCGGCTGCTCTAGATCAACCAAATTTTACAAAAGTTGTTGGCCTATAACTCGACACCTCTTTACTAAATTTCAGGTTCCTAGCTTCAATAGACACTGAGTTATTCTCATTTAAACGGATAAGTTGTATGGCAGCTACCCGAACGCGTAGCACCACCACAAAAAAATTTAGCAAAAGTGGTTGCCATAAAACTTGATCATCATTTGCAAGATTTCAGACGCCTAGCTTCATTAAGTTCCAAGAGGTGCAAGAAGCCTGAACCGGCTGCTCTAGACCAACCAGATTTTACAAAAGTTGTTGGCCTATAACTCGACATCTCTTTACTAAATTTCAGGTTCCTAGCTTCAATAGACACTGAGTTATTCTCATTTAAATGGAGAAGTTGTATGGCAGCTACCCGAATCCGCCGCACCACCACAACCAAATTTTACAGAAGTTGTTGCCATAAAACTTGATCATCATTTGCAAAATTTCAGAAACCTAGCTTGAATAGATACTGAGTTATTTCTATATAAAGATAGAAGTTGTATGGCAACTACTCGAACCCGCCGACCGAAAATGTTGGATTTAAATAGCAAAACTAACAATTTTGCAAAAGTGCCGTAAAGAATTCGATTCTGAGCCGATCCATACCTTTGACACTATATCTAGCTCGACTCCTTTAAGGTGTCACAAACGTAATGGCAAATTTATTATACCCTTGAACATAGTTCATACGGGTATAAAAAAAATTTATCAAATTTCTATAGTGCTTAAGATAAATTTAATAAAAACCTCTATATTCAAACTGTTATAACTCAAATTTAACTGGAAATTTCTACAATCTGAAACGGATCAATAGTGAATTAGTACCATGTTTTTAAGCAATTCCATAGTTAAATTTACTGCTGTGTTGTGATAAATCAATACTATGTAAAATATTTGATCCCATCAACGGTTGAAGTTGGAAATTTATAGAATCTTGAAAAAGGGTTAGTTTTAAGAATTTACATAAGTTACTCCAAACAATTTTTTTGGTCTTTAAAAATCTCTAAATTTTTTGTTGATTTTCTTCATTGCCAAAATCCAAAAAAAAAAATTAGGATATCCATTTTGATATCCAAACCAATGTAGCAATTCTAGAATGCACGAAAGGGCAGTTAAAATTTTATTGAATTATTTGCACAAAAATCTTTGATCTTTACTTTGTGGTTTTCTATAATTCCAGCGGTACAAAGGTTCTCGTGTTGAATTATAATAATTAGAATCAATAATTTCGAAAAGACTGCAAATTTGTTATGAATGCAAACCTGAAAGATTATAAATTTAATGTTACTTAAGAAATTCATTTTGGAAACATTTTTTGTGATCAGAAAAGTATGATCTTTCAAAGAGATTTTATTTTCCATTTCATCGTATTGAGAACAAAACATAGCGAATTATACTTTAATGTAACAAGCCATTATAGAACGTTTTATTTCATAGTTCGAGAAGATGATATAATAAAGAGCGAGACATAAAATATAATGTTACACTATTTTAAATAATAACAAATTAAAAAGTGTTATTTAGCTTTTTATTTTCCACATGATCAAATTGTGGAATCAAATTAAGTTGTTCCTTATTTATTAAATATACATACAGCATTACTAGCGTATGGTCTATTTGTATGCATTACTAGTGTATAGTCTATCTATCCTATGAGTCGAATGATTTTAAATTTATGACTGATATAACTGTTACAATTTTAATTGATCACTGGCTTTATGGAATTATAAATGTCGAAATAAAGACAAAACTTTAAAGAGTCTAATTCTGTAATAATCGATTGTCTTACAAAAAAAGAAGGATTATAACTATAATATAAATACCAAAATAGGAGAAGTGGAGGAATAGGTTGAAGTGTCGTTTTACAGAGATAATATTAATAAATCGTTATCAAGGTGATATAAGATCACGAGATCATATTTCACTTTTAAAAAATTTTTTAACAATCTGATAAAATAATGAACCAATTTTTCCTTCAATATTTTTCTTTTTTTCAATTTTTTTTTTATTCTTTATAAATATTTAATACTTTATGGTTTTCACAAATGTTTTGTCTTAATATTTTTGATGACCTAAGGTGAAAATTTTAATCAATAATATATATGTAGGTACATAATTGTTTTTTAAAGTATCTTTAGTTAAACAAAATATAAAAATTTTTAACAACTTGTTTATTTAAAAATGATTTTTCTTATGTTTAAGGAACACTCAAAATGAAAAAAAAAAATTATAGATTTTTTCATTAACAATCGCTTATTAATCGTTGCTTTTTAACCGTCGTCGTCGCTTATTTTTTTTTTTGCTATACCGCTGTGTTAAAATAGGTAGTTAAAGAAAATATAAAGTTACAAAAAAAAAAACGAAAGGAAAAAAAAATTAAAAACAAAAAACAATAACAGAAATTATAATGTTGGATAAACAGAATCATATAAAAACACCACGACTGCAGCATATGCATTGCTACTTCAATCATTAAAATACTAAGAAACGGAACATATATATATATATTTTTTATATACCTAACCAATAAATTAACCACTGTGTGGAGCTTTTTTAATGTTAAAATAAGTTGTAAGGCAAAACTTCAAAAATAAATAAATTTAAATCGTTTTAAAAATGTCAAATAAATACATATTATAATAACATAAAAATTTGAACGTAATAGTTAAATAAACGTAGTAACAGCTGTCATAAGATTTTTAAGCGTCCTTTATAAAATGTAATAATTATTTTGATGATACACTTTGAAAACAATGGTTCTTTTCTCGTCTTTCACTTTTTTTTAGCACTCTCTTAATTAATTAATTGGATTGCTTAAGTATTTTATAAATCAGAGTCTTAATAATGAGTCTAAATGATTTTTACGAACTCTCTGAACATTACCTTTTATTCTAATTGAAGTATTTTTATAGTCGTACGAAGGCAATTCTCAAGTTGTATTAAATTTGTCGTTAACGTTCGTGACATCATAAGGAAATAAAATAGATATGTATATGGTAAAATCAGAATCGAATTTTGAAATTTTTATCATTTCATTTTTGTAAAATTGTTATTCCACCGGCGTGTTCGAGTAGATGTCATATACAACTTCTTTTTTCTATATATGAGCATAATTCAGTCTTTGTATAAGCTAGGTATTTATTATCATTATATTGCCATATATCTTGGTACTTAATAAAGCTTGATATTTGAAATTTTATAAAAGATAAACAAGTGTTATTTTTTAGCAGTGTGTGTGAGTAGCTGTAGTACAACTCCAAAATTTACATTAATCTATTTCAATAGGTACTTAATTAAGTCAAATATCTGAAATTTTGTAAAACTTTATTAAATTTTATGGTAAACCTGTAAAAATTAATTTTTTACTTTGAAATATTGGAAATTTTCAGATGTCATCAATTTCTTCTAAACATTTAATTACTTTTCGGTTAAAATTCAATAAGAATGTTAAGGAAGAGTTAGAAAATAAAACTCATCAGATCAAAAACGGAAAGGAAAAGGGTTTTAATATTTTAAAATTACCTTTTTTTGAATATGACCAATTTTTCATTTTGTCAAACAATAGGATTGAGGAATATTTGCTTTGACTTGATACTTTTAAAATATCAAGAGTAACCAAATTAAACGACCTTTACTTTTTGAACTATTGAAATTTGTTTCGAATGGGTAATAAATTCAACACTATTTAAAATGGTTTTTAATGTTTTCAATACGGAGCAATTTAAGATTTTTAATATGTGCTAATTTAAAAAAAAAATATACTAAAGTTATGAGAAACACTTTTAGAAGGATTATAAATGAAATGTATATAAGTAGGTAATGATATGTATATAATTGCTATGTATATATTATATATATATATATATATATATATACTTAGAACATCAATAATAAAAACTGAAAATTACTTAAATATACCTATGAATATGAAAATTATTCAGTATCTATAATTTGCATTTGGTAGATACATACATATATATATAAGATTCATTAATTATGTGGTAATATTTACATATAAATATTGTAAAATAAATTCTAATTGTTATTACAATAAAATTTCTCCCTGCTATTATTTATAAATACATTTATAGTTCTTTACCTTAGCTACATATCTCTGGAATTCATTTGATTTAATCGATCTGGAGTAATTTGCATAACATTCAAAAAAAAAAAAAAAAACAAAAAACCAGAAAACAGCAAAAAAAAAAAAACTAATTTCAATATCCAAGAGAATTTCAACTCTTGTATACATATTCATTATACATGTATATATTCTGTACAGTGTTCTGCATCTGAATGAATACTTTCATAAATTAATGATTCGAATTAAATGAATATGGGAATAATAATTTTGCATATACCATAATAATAAATGGGAAAATAACAAAAAAAAAAGAGAGAATAGAACTATTAGAAAAGGAAAAAAAAAAAAAAAAAAAAAGTTTTATTTTTCAATTGAATGACAGGATCATAATTGAATTGAACTAATTATCAAATTTAAAATGCAAATATTTAATAAGTTATATATACATATGTATATAATGCACATGCATTGCATAATATTTTATGATTATCTATTAAATAACTATGATTTTTTTTTTAAATTAAACTTTACCTAGATTTAGTCAATAATAATGGAACTTTTATTCAAATTTATGACGAAACATTCATAAATTTTTATTTTAAAATCCGCCTTCTCTGTCTCCCTTTCATAAATCAAAAATTACAATTTTAATAAGTTGAGAATTTTGTAAATTTATTGGAGGAAAAATAAAAAAATAAAAAGAACAATACAAAAAATAAATAGAAATAGATGAATAATAATCAGAATAAATTCTAATTGTGATAAGGATAATTTGAAATTGTTTTACCATTTGTAGAGAAATTGTAAAAAAGGACTTTTTTTTTGGTGTTCTGAAAAGAAGTCCATTGAATTATAGTAAATATTATTAGTTTTAGATTAAATTGATAAAAAAAACAATGTTTTATTTCATTTTGATTAAATCATTCATATTCAAAATTAATGTTAGTTCTAAAGTATATATATACAAACCTAAAGAAAATTAGCTAGTAAAATCCAGTAATTTCGCATATTTTCCAATTTTCATTTCTCCAAAGGGATTACTTTTTTTTCCTATTTTCCCAATCTCCACAAACTCAACAATACATATTGTACTATATAGGTTCTAACCTAATGTTTGATTTAAAAGGAACGTGTAGTTTAATTGGTTGAAGTTAAAACTATTAAAGAAAATTTGAAAATTGATCTCATTAGCGTTTTTCGAGATTCCCACATACTCTCGCAAAAAAAAATAACTCAAAAAAAATGAATAATTTATTCCTACGAGATTTCGGGTACTGATTATAAAAGCCTGGCAATGTTATCAAAAAAATGTTATTATGATTTGACACTTTTAAAACCCCGACCGAAAAATGTGACATTTAAACTCATGGAACCTGAAACTGAAAATGAAAAGGAAAGATTTAAGAAAATAACGGTAATAACTTATGGATAAAACAATTTTTTCTATTATTTCTTTGTTTAAATAGTTATTATAATAACAAAGGAAACAATTAAATAGATGACTGTTGAAATAGCGAGTTATTGACTTGAATATAAAAATAAAAAAAAAAGTGAAAGTATGAAGATGAATACTGACTATATTTATGTTAAAATGTGAAGCAAGAGAAACAGAGGAAACAGAATTTGAAAGTACATAAATTTTTCTACGTTATTCCAAAATGAAAATGGAGCAGACAAATTATAATAGTGACATCATCAACTGTTCAATATTTAAATTTTATGTGTTGAGATTTAAAATTTGAGTTTAGGAATTTTCAAAATTGGTTCTTTGATTTTCGTATTTTTATTTTGAGTAGAAATGATTATGTATTTACATTTTTTAAATTATTTTATAAAATTTTTTTTCTTTTCACTACAAGTTTTTTTAATTTAATTATAAAAGCTTTAAATAACCTCGAAAATTTATATTTAGAACAATCTATTTATAGCGAGGTATATTGATTTTATAGATTTAGATCTAATGGTTACCCCAATAATAATTAATATTCCAATATTTTGTATATGAACAAATAAATATACACCTATAAGACACCTCTTATGCTATATTAATTTCATAAAATTTATTGTCATTACATATATTATATTTTATTGAAATTTTATATTATTATATACCTACTAAGAATAATTCCTGGGAAAAGTTCTGAGGACTGATAATATAATGGTAATTATTTACTTAATAATAATCATAATCATAATAATACTAATAATAATATGAATGAAATATAATATTATTTTAAAATTATTGTTCTCATTTTGTCCTGAATGTAATAAATATGTCAAAAAAAATAATATTGTTTTAACATTCATCACATCACGGATATTCAGAATTCGGTTTCCGTATACCTATTTAAAATAATATAAATTGGAAATTTATTCAAGGAATATTTTCAATTGATTTGATGACGATTTTGATGAAAAAATCAAACCCGAAAAACATAAATCTTGTTCAGAATAAATAAAAATATAATGTGATGCTTTTATAAAATAAAATTTAGTGATTTTTTATTAAGTTGCAGCTTAAAATTTATTCTAAGTATTGGATATAATTTAAGATTGAACTTAATGATTTTACAGAAAAATAATGATGAAGTATTGGATATACTATTTAAAATAAAATTAATTTGTTATAAACAAATTATCTATTTAAAGATTCCTACTTTATTCCTATACATATCACTTATCAGTTTAGTCTCAGTTTAGTATCAGTTTCGTCAGTTCAGTCTCAATGCTCGTCCCATTTGACTTCACATGGTGGGAGAGAGCACTTAAAGCATTTCATATAAGAGAAACAATTCCTAATTGAAATTACTTTATTTTAAATTTAGGATCGGTTACGTGGCACTATTCTAGTTAGAATTTTCTATAGTTTCATACATATACATAATACATATATTGCATATTGGAAACTAAAATAAATATTTAAAAAAAATTAAAAGTTAAATTGGAAACTTACGTGTTTTATTGATTTTCTTTGGATTTTCTTCCATATTTCATTTTATTCATACTTAGTATTCATAAGTTTTTTATTCCACTAATCATATAAACTTAATTTTGCTGAACGAATTCAATTAATTTTTCGCCATTTGCCATTTCGAATAATACCACTAAACTAGCACAACAGAATAATAAAGAGAACAAAAAATAAAATATCGAATCAGTTCTTTAAAACGAGAATCAGATAGGAACATACAAAAAAATCGGACGCCAAGTAAACAGAAATGATTGAGATTTCGCTGAAATAATATGTGAATATTAAAACGGCATACATGAAAACTGAACTGAAAATAAACAGATATGTGAGGATCAACATTTAACTTATCAGAATGCAATTAATTTATATAACATCTGTATAAACAAAATTATTAATATTTTTAAAAATTTCGGCCCTAAGAATTAAAAATATCTTTGTACAAAAGTTATTGGTATAAAGTACAGCTTATCAGAAAAGTATAAAGCTTCAAATTCCTATAGTGTTAGAAAATAGAATGGTATTTTTATTTTAAGATTATTTTACATTTCTATTATACCCCTCAAGCTTGTTATGCAGTATATTTTACAAAGTAAAAATTTCAAATCTTTAAATTGCATTTAGAACCGGTAGACCGGATATGTACTAATATTAAATTTAAAATTTTAGTGGTAAATATATGAGTAGTTTTAGGAGTTTAATTTTCAGTTGTGAATTTTTTTTCTTTTTGGGTTGCTAATTCTTTAATTGGTCTGATAAGCAGCTTTGGTACATGAACTGGGTGGAATGATGGAGATATTATAGTTAATGAATAAGAGACGTAGACGTTTTTTATTTATTTCTTTATTTTGATTTTCCGACCATATTATATACAGTGTGATGAGGAGATAAATTAACCTTTCCTGTTCAGGTGTAGGTAGTACTAGATCTTACTTAAATTGCAATCGATACAATTCGATATATTTATATCATTTGTTAAAATTCTATATTTAAGTTATATTTTTTTAATATGAATCAATTTCTTTAGAAACACAATTTAATACCTAGCATATTTTTCGCTACAGATTCTGTTAACTGCTGTTAATTGATTTTACACTGTTTTAATTTTAATCTACGTAAAATTTTAGAGTTATTTTAATTAAATAAGAAGGCGTAAATCTTGCTGATAATCTTGTAAAACAATCTTATAGAAAGAATATAGACAAAGAGTTAGCTAGAACTAAGCAATTAACTGTTAAGCTAAGTGTAACCTAAAATTCTGAAGCCAAAACTTTTTGAAGATTTTTGGATAAAGATTAGGTTCCTAAAACGAATTTCGGAATAAAAACAAAAAACCAAAAAAAGAAGAAAATAAATATTAAAATGGGGTTTTGGTGGTCTAGTAGGTAAGAGCGTATAAAATACGCTGTAAACACCGAGGGAATATGGGTTCGAATCCCACACACGTCGTAAGAGTTATTCACCCTTACAACATTTACAGCCACGCCTGAACAGGAAAGGCTATGTAATTTCCTGTCCACATTTATGTAGCAGAGAAATGCATAAAAAAAAAATATTAATGTGATTAGAAACTCGAACAAAGAATCACCATTTTTAGTAATGACTTCTAAAATATGCATTCGAAAATTTTTCGAAAATTTTTGGTTTTCTATTATGTTACATTAAATCATTTAACTTTATATTTATTCAACTTATTAATTAAACATACTTACACTATTTTAATTTTCTAAATATATATATATATATATATATATATATATATATATATACATATGTATGCACGATGTCATTTAAATTCTAACTAATCATCTGTGTTTAGTGATTCAATGTTATGTTGGTAGAATATATACAGATTTTTTGTTTTCTATTTATTATCTACAGATATATTGCATTTGATTGTAGGTTGTTTATAGAATCTATAAGTTGTGTTGTTATTAATGCTACATCAATTTTACACATTGTTATGATGTTATGATGATTATAAGAATAAAGTGGTAGGTTTACAAACTATTGTCATTTCTTTTCTATTATGAGGTTACATATTCATACTATATACTATGTATGTATCGCATATAAATAATATGAAGTTTAAAAACAGTTAATATAATAGTTTATAGTATGTTACATACATTTGTACACACGTATACGATATGAGTATATTAAAAAAATTGTGTGAACCTATCTATGCCAATAATATGATGCTTTTTTTTCGAAATGAATCAATGAATCAATAAATGAATGAATGAATGAATAGTTAATTATATTGTAGATATTTTATCTACATATCTATAAAAGGCTGAAAAATGGCTGAATTCTTAAACAAAAAAAAAATCTGACATTGTTCTATGTGAATTTCATATTGTGTCGTCTACTGATATTTTGTTTTGTTTTTGTTATTTTTTTTTTTTTAGTTTTTTATGTTATGATGATGTGATTTATGTTTAATGGGAGTGATAAAAATGAAAAAAAGGTGTTACAGGTATTTTTCACTAAAAAACAAAAAAAAATGATTGTTTGTAGGAACATTGAATATTTCTAATATATGTATATGAGCAGAAGTGTATACAAAAAAATATAACAATTTTTTGTTTTTTTTTTTTAACGATTGAATTCATGATGTTTTTAGCTCCTGAACTTAATTTAAAGTTAAAAATGATCTTCATTTTTTTATAGATATGTAAATGAAAAATTAATAATAGTAGTTTTTGATATGTTTTTTTTTTTATTTCATGATTATTTTTGTTAACAATTAAAAAAAAAAAATTTTTTTAGTATGTTTGAAAGGATATTTATGAAAAAATTACTGTTAGTTAGCGTCAACGTAAAGAAGAACTCCTTTATTATTAGAATAATTGTCCAGTTACCGAATTGCTTCAGTTTTTTGACATTTGTTTTCAAACTAGTATATTTGATTCCCTTACTATAGAATGTTTGATGGGGCCTCGGTGGCCTAGTGGGTAGGAGCGTCTAAAATACGCTGTAAACACCAAGGGAGTGTCGGTTTGAATCCCACACGTGTCGTAAGAGTTATTCCCCTTACGACATTTACAGCCACGCCTGAAAAGGAAAGGCTGTTTAATTTCCTGTTCACATTTATGTGGCAGAGAAATGCACTAAAAAAAAAAAAGAATGTTTCTTTACTATAAAATCTTTAATCCCTTTACTGTAAAATAGAATGTTATTCTATTTTAAATATTTTATTATATTAAATAGGGATGTTTGGTATAGAATGTTATATAGAATTTAATATAGGTATAGAATTTTATGATATGATATAGAATTTTATATAGAATGTTTTACCTCTTTACTATATAATATTTGAATTTTGAACCTTTTACTACCTATATAATGTTTCATTCCTTTTACATACCATATAAATTTCAAAATTGTTTTAACTAATTTGTTTAAAAATGGTTATAATTTTCTCTATATTAGTTAGTATTGCATTGGCTTTCTTCATTTATTACAGTTTCAAAATTTGTCTTTATAGGTACGTTATTTCTATTTTAATCAGAATCCTTTATTTGTTGTTTCCGATTCGAAGCTATATCATTAATGATTGGTTTAGAAGTTTCTTATGTTCCTGTAAGTTATAATCTAGATGATTATATTATTGGCACTAATCGATGACTTTTAACGTTTCAGGCATTCTTCGTAAATATTCAAAAAGAAAATTTTTATAACTTGTAGGTATCAAATAATTGTAATTTTTAATGATTCCATATCTCTTCTTATATACATACAGTTCTTTATCCGAAAGTGGCCAGTTGACCTACAACATACAAGTATATATAGTTTCTTTCCACATCGTTAAGGTATTATGCTTTAGGTTTGTTAGTCAGTGATGAGTCTAATTACTTTAGCGAGATAAAATCATATTTGTTCACTAAGTTCTGATTTATTTTAAATATAAATTTTAAATAAAAAAAAAATTATCTGATAAAAAAAAATCATCATAAAGAAAACAATTAAACACAAATAGCAAAAAATAGAAATTGAAAGTGATCAAATTTGTCATAAGATTAACATTTTTTTGAACCTGCAGGGTTGAATTTTTTGTTTCTTGTCAAACTGAATTTAATTACAATTAAAATATGTGTACGTACCTACTGTCTGTTGAATAAACTATATAAATATATAAACCCATAGGCAAATTTATTGCGTCAGTTATGTAATCTATTAAATGTATATTTAAAAAAAAGAAGAAAGAATTTGATATAACATAAAATAATAACAGTGATTATTAATAAAAATTAGCATTTTATATTCATTACAATTTTATTAAATTCAATTTTTTTTTTTTTGCACAAATATTTAAATCTTAGTTAGAAAATGTCAAATAAAAATATTTTTTTATTAAAATAACATAATAATTACATATTTTAAAATTTTTATGCAAAAATTTGCAAAATAACAAACAAAAAAAAAAGCAAAAGTTATTGAAAAAAAGCTTTTTTAATCATAAGTACAGAACATAACAATAATTATTAAAACAAGACTCTATAGATCATACAACATAAGAGAATTTATCTTAAGAGTAAATAAGAATTTTGTAAGTATGATTTTGACGGACGGGCCCTCTCCCCTTTTCTTTACCATTATGAACATACAACACTGTGGGTAATAGTAAAAATAGAAAGATAAAAATAATATTAATATAATATTGAAAAAAAAAAAAAATTCAATTAATTATGAGAGGGGAGGCAGAATTGATTAATACAATTACAAAGTAAAACGTTTCGTATATGTATCTATTAATAATATTTGTAATCATTCGCAAGTAATTGCAACTTGCAATTTTAGTTTTGTTGTTGTTTTTGTTATTATTCAAAATTAAGTATTTTTAAGTTGTTAATATTGTATATTTTAATTTTGTTGTTATTTCTTTTAAATTTTAATGGTTACATACATGGTATGACTCCCCAATATTGTTTTGTTGTTCGTTTTTTTTTTGTTATTTTAAATCTTTTTGTTATTGTAGTGGTTGTCTTTGCTATGATTTATATTTTTTTGAACAGTTGTTGTTATTGTTTTTATTAGTGGTTGTCTTTGATTTTATTGTTACTGTTATTTTTATTATGCATTCCAAAGTTATTTAATGTTTTTTTTTTTTTTATTTTTTATTATTGTTGTTATTTTTTTTCGGATATTTTAATATTGGTGTACTGTACTGTTCTCTTGATTTTTTTGTTTTTTAATTTTTTTTTTGTTTTTAAATTATTTCACTTAATTTTTTTTAATAATTTTAGCTAATAATGAATGAGTTGGATTTTAAAGTTTTTCAGAGTTGTGTATTTTTTTTGTTTTGGGGGTATAAAAAGCTTTTGCAGTTTCCGATTTTAGCACAGTTCATTTTTGTTTAACAACAAACAATCATAACAGTAAATATTATTTAATTTTACTGTTTAAAAACGAAAAGACTACAAAACAAAAAAAAAATATATTTTTTATTTAAAAAAAAAAAAATTTATAAAATGGCATTCAAGGTGTGTAAAATTAAATTAAAAGAATACCTATATTCTAATAAAGAAATATATGGAAAAAGGATTTAAAAAGACAAATACCTATATGTGATTAAAAAATTATTATATAATAACGGAATGCAATTACGTAATAAAGTGATGTGACCTAGAATTTTTTGTCTCAAGGTCATGTGATATAATTTGTTCTCATTCTAAATTATTTATAGAATCGGTTATTCGGTTAATTATCAGATCTATTACAGTGAAAAATAATAAGATAAAATCGTGTTTTAAGATCACGTCGAATTCTTCCAATTTTAAAAATACGAGAAATATTATACATGTTTATATAGGATATTTTGGAAATTTGAAATTGATAGAAACATAAAATGGGTTTGTTGGTATATTAATTTTATGGGATGTATTTCAATATATGATTACGTTTTTAAAGAACGTTTATTGGCTAGAACATTAATATCATTTTTTCTTACTAATTCTATTTTAATTGTAAAAAACGTCAGGATTCTAGAAAATTTTTAGAATAGATTTCTTGAATAGAAAAATAGTGTGGACTCCGTAATATTTAATATGTGACTCATCTAGTTGAAACTTTAATTTAAGGAGTGATTTTTTATAATAAGCTACAAAATTTAGAATTTATTTAATTATAACAAATTATTAATTTTTTGACACATTGATTTTATTATATGTATTTTTTTGCAGTTCGTAATATTCACTGCTTTATTCGCAATTGCAAATGCTGGAGTTGTACCAGCTGTATCATATGCAGCTTCTCCATATGCGTCACCATATACTTCACATTATGCTTCGCCATATGCTTCACCATTAGCATACGCTGCTGCACCAGGTACTTTTCTTATTATTTGTAATATTTCATTTTTAAATAATTAAAATATTTTTTTTGTTGCGTTTTAACTCCTGTAGCTTATGCAACAGCTCCAGTTGCAAAAGTCGCTTATGCGCAACCAGCAATTGCTAAATTTGCTGCAGCACCAATTGCTGTTGCTAAAGTCGCTCAACCAGAACCTTATGATCCAAATCCACAATATACATTTGCTTATGATGTTCAAGATGGTTTGACCGGAGATTCCAAATCACAACATGAAACACGCAACGGTGATGTTGTACAAGGTAGCTATTCTTTAACTGAACCAGATGGTACAAGACGTACAGTTGATTATGTTGCTGATCCAGTTAATGGTTTCAATGCTGTTGTTCGTAAAGAACCATTAGTACAAAAAGCTATTGTTGCTGGTCCAGCTATTGCTAAAGTTGCCGCTCCAGCTGTATATGCTGCACCAGTTGTTGCTAAAGTTGCCGCTCCAGTATATGCTTCAGCTCCAGTAGCCTATGCTGCACCAGCTCATTATGCAGCAGCAGCTCACTATGCTGCACCAGCTCATTATGCCGCTCCAGCTATTGCTAAATATGCTGCTGCACCAGTTTTAGCTCATCCAGGTGCATACTATCATCATTAGATACAAAAAAAAATTATTTTAAGATTATTAATATACGAACCGTATAAGTACTGCCATTATAAAATAAATGTTCATGAAACGGTATCACTATACTTTTAAGAACAACCAAAACTAGAGGCGACTCAGACTTTGTAGGATTTTTTTATATAATTTTATTAGTTTTTTTTTCTATTTTTAATATTTTGCACAACCATTTTTATTATGAGCGTTTATATAACTATATGTATGTCATTTTAAAGCGTTTTTTTTGTTTTGTATTAAGTCTTTTTATAAAATAATACTCATTCTAATTTTTTAACAAGATCTTCAAAAAAAAAACAAAAAATTATTTATTTATGTTAGATCTTTGTTAAAAAAAATAAGCAATAAAAAAATAAAAAAAAAATTAAGATATTTTGGCATTTTATTTCAAATATATTCTGTACGTTGGAATCTATACTACAATTAAAACGATATTGAGAAGTTCAATCCAAATAACTTTCATCCATCGAGAATAATTTTCCTTAAATTTTTACAAAGTCTTTTTTATAACTGCTTACATTAACTACCGTCCTAAGAAAGAAAGTCGTTTCTACATTTTCTTAATTTTAAGTATAATTTAACTTTTAGTGTTTTATATTCGTGCATCACAAGGATTAATTGTTCTTAAATTTTTGGAAAGCAAATCTGGTAAATAAGAAAAAATAATTTTTTTGGACTTATACTAGTGATAAGATAGTATTATAGACGTTTATAGTTAATTTGGACATACGACTTTATCCTTAAGCAATATTCGATTTATTACATAATATTACTTAACAAAAAGCCATTGAAGTTTAATTAAAAGGAATCAAATTAAAAACGTACTAAAACGTTTAGCAATGTACAAAATTTTTTTTATATATTTCACATAAAATTAGATTTAAATATAAAAAAACAAACTAAATTCACAACTACTCGTATGTTTTCTTAATTAATAGTATTAAAAAAAAAAATAAAAAGAAAAAAATAAATACATATACATACATGAAATACATGTAGTGAAATTGCTCTTTAAGTGGGGATATTTTATTTTCCGAAAGAGCTTTTCAGATAACTAACCGATTTTGTCGTAAAATTTTTTCGAGCTTCTGTATGACATAGAGCAAAATTTTTGCCTACATAATTTATTGCACTTTGCTTTTTGGCGCTTACGACTTTTTTTCTTAGGATGGCATCATAGTTCTTTTATGAAATAATTTTCAAGTGTCTTAACTTAACTTTATGTAAAAATCTTAATTTTTAATATTTTCTAAGAATGACTTTGTTTGCGTACTTCAACCTTAAGATTGTTACTTTTTAATACGGTATTTTTAAAGGTTATTTGGGGAAAATACAAGCTTATGGGAGAAAAACACCATATATTCCTACTAATTTTTTTTTAATTAATATTTTGCAGCATTGCAAACTATTTTAGTGTAACTATTAACATTTACAATATTTAGTAGAAATGACAGCTACGTTACGTAGTAGGTTTTTACTTTTGCATTTTCTGTTGCATTTAAATCTGCATTGTAAGGCAATATCATATATTTTTGGTATAATACAAAAATTTCACTCAAGATTTATATAAAGTTTTAAAAAAAAACTAATAATAGATTTTAGGGTTATATAATATGTTAATAGATTTTTAAATCCTTTGGCCAAAAAATACCAAGAAGAATTGCTGCAACAAATTTCTTGAGTGTTAAGGACTATAAGTACAGACGTTTAGTACCAATCTTCTTGTTTTTGGCAAAGAAACAAATTTAAATAATGTTTGGCAGTATATTTTGAACAAAGAGTTTACTATTGTCTTTCTAAAGTTTAAAGTTAAAAAAATTTAAGAAATAGACTTGAATAAAATGTTTAAGTAGTTATTTCATATCATATTGGAATACAAATTAATTTAAGCTGCGTCAATGGTATTTTATGATCCGTATTTCACTAATGTCTGTATGCAGTCATCGTTTTCATTTTTAGAATACTTCAAGTGGCAATGACGATTTTAAAATAATGTTAAGATAATTTTAGGATCAATAATATAAAAATTATTTCTTTTTTACATATTTTATCTTTTACAACCTGGAAATGTTATGTAGATTTAAATATAAAATTAGAAGAACGATTAAATAACTTCACATATTTTACTTTTATAAATAAAAACAATTTTTGTACCTTAGAGATTATAAAGTGATAATCACTTAATTATTAATAAAATTGAGTAATCAGTTTATAATGTTACAACAAATTAACAAACAATTTTTATTTTTTGTAATATTTAACTGAAAAGAAATCTGTTATAGGAATTTTCTTATCGCCTGTTGGTGAATCAATTAATGCTTCAGTATAAAGTTGAGGTGGTGTAACCGATTCCTTTTCCATCGCGGTTGTTCTCAATAAATTTGATCCTAATAATTCAGAAAGTTGTGAAAATATTTCCGGATGTTTGTTGGAAACACCAGATGTTAACAAACTAGAAATAATCGCATTTGGTGCATTCGAAAAAATTGGATTACTTTGTGAATCATCTTCTACTAGAGAAATGTGTTGAACTGGTAGACGTAATATTCCGGTTCCATGTTTATAATGTTGAGTTATTTTCGGAACAGTTTCTGAATCAGATGTACTTGCTAAAATTGATTTTTCATTAATTTTAGAAAAAGAAACTGGAACTGTTTGTTCAGTCTGGAAGCTGGGAACATTAACTTTTGTAACTTTGTTATCTAATAATGTTTTGAAACTAGATACTGGAATTGATTGATAGCTTGGCTCATTTAGAATAACATCACGATTCAAAACATGAACCTGATTTATATAACCTTTAATTGAATCATAAATACCGTATTGATATTCGTATCCGATATTCTTGCCGGTTTCTTCAGATGGAATAACTTATAAAATAATAATTAATATTTTGATTATTGAATTTTAAGTTTTTCATGAAATCACGTACTTACCGGTAGTTCCTAGTTGAAATGGTCCATTTTGAATTCTAGTAACTGGCACTTAAAGTAGTAAATATTTTTCGTTAAATAGAAAATCAATATTTAACAATATTGATGAACTCACCATGTTGGACACCTGCATGAACTATAATCAATTTGAGAAGAAAAAGAAATAACTAAAATTACAAAAGTATTGGAAGACGGCTACATTTTTCTTTTTTTTTATTTAAAATAAAAACCAACCTTAAAATCCATTATATTAATTTTATTTAAAATTTGAAATTTTCAGACCAAAATACGTTTTACAAATGGCATAGACAAGAGGATTTATAGTTTTTTTTATACCATAAAAATATATTTGAGAGGGAGTTTTGTAAATTAGACAAATATATTAGGTTTGATGCAACTGCAACTTGTATAGAATTTTAAAATCAGGTAACACTTGTTGTATTTGATAACTTGATTTTAAATTTTGAATGTTGTTTTTCTGCTATATAACCTTCAGTTATAATGTATATCTATCATTTAATTATGTTGTAGCCTTAAGTAAATTTTAGTTGCATATAATTCATTCTTTTGTCAATATTGATAATAGATAGTATGGGATTTCCTAGAGGGTTTTTTTTTAAATATTTGACAATATTATCGTGTATTATAGCAGGAAATGCATAAACTATAATAAAGCTCTAAAAAATTATGTAAAAAATTTAATTAGAAATTAAAAGATTTGTTAAATTATATTCCAAACAAAAAATTTATTATTTATTTAATTATCGAAAAATTTCATAAACCCCTTTTTTTTTTTTTTTTACAAATTTTTTAAAATTTTAACATATTATAATACAAATTTACCAACTTCTAAGTAAAGTTGGTGCACTAGCTGTATATGAACGTACACCAGCAGCATAACCATTTAATACTTCAGATGTTAAACCAGCATCAGTTCTTGTCAAATGAATAGGTGCTGCAATTGGTTCTTCGCTAATATAACGTAAACCTGGAGCTAATGAAGCAAAACGAAGATCAGATCCATAATGTAAATTGGAACGGATTAAATTAGTAGCTGGTAATGCTAATCGTGTTAATGTATGTGGATTGATGAGAGCTGATTGGGTAGACAAAAGTGTTGGAGAACTTAAGTATGTTGGTGCTGATTTTAATTCAATAATTGATGCAGATGGTTCTATTGATTCATATTTTTTTAATTGAATTGGAGCTTCATCAATTTTTTTGGCTAAAATTGGTTCAGATAGTGGTAAAATAGCTGCTGCTTCAACAATTGGCTCTTTACGTACGGTAGCTTGAAATCCACTTAATGGTGTTGATGTATAATCAACTGTACGTCTTGTACCATCTGGATCATTTAATGAATATGTACCTTGTACTAAATCACCATTACGAATTTCATGAGCAGATTTTGAATCACCAGTATTTGAATCATGAACACCATATTTAAATTCATAAGCTGGATTTGAACCTTCTGATGGTACATAATGTGATTCACCTAAATGTGCACCTGAACAAATTGTTAATATATTATATATACATATATAAAAAAAAAAAAAAATTATTTTAATATATTTAAATCCTTACTTCCATGATCAATTGTAAATGTTGATCCTGGTAAAATTGCTGATCTTAAAAGACCGGCTTGTGTAACAGCAACAATAGCAGCAAGAATAATAAACTGTGAATTTAATATGTAAAAAAAGTAAATATATTTATTTATTGTTAATTTTTAAAATTTTTCTATATATTTGAATATTTCGTCAAATTTTTTACTCACCTTAAAAGCCATTTTATAAAATTATTTTTTTTTTTTTAAATAAAAATTGATAAAATGTTATATGATTATTCACAATTGAACTCTAAATGAATTCTGATGATTATTCTGTTCTATTCTAGGTCTTTATATATGAAAATATTTTTGAATAAAAATTCACATATAATTGAATATTCTTAACATGTGAATGTATAATAAATGTAACAAAATGCAGGATACCTTTAAACACACCTGAAATTTACAGTATTTTTACTTGTTACATTTTTTTTTGTAACTAGTTTTTTTTTTCTTTTTTTTATAGTTAATGTATAAAGTTTAGATACTTATTTTTTTGAATTGGTTCGTTTTGTATTGATAAAATAATTACCGGTTTTTTTTTTTTTTTTTGATTTTGTTTTGGTGACTTTATGTTTTCTTTTGTTTTTTAGGACCCATCTTCAATTCAATTACTAGTTTGGTAATGTTTACTTACTATTATTACATATTTGTTAAAGACGTTAATTATAACAGATTTAAAAAAGTAAAAAGTAAAAAAAACAAAAAAACAATAAAAACAATAAATGCAAATAATTTTTTTTTGTTATTGTTCACTAACTGGCATTTATTACTTGGATTACAACAGTAAATAAGCAGTTATAGTATAAAGCAAATGTTCTCTATATAACAGGTTATACATAATCATAAACAAAAAAAAAAAAAAATTTTTCTTTTTTTTTTTTTTATCAATAATCAACCGCGGAAGTTGAAAAAAAAAAATAGTGCAAAAACAACAATAAAATCAATGTTAAATAAAATAAAAATGTGTACATAAAACAAATACACAGATATTTATATACATACATAAGTTAAAAAGAGAAAGATAGAATGGATATGGAATAGTCATTGATAGATCTGTATTTTAAGGGTTTTTCTAATTGGACGTCATATTTTATTGTATCAGGATATCGTTTGTAATATTATCTTTTTAAGTACATGTACTCCATATGTATGAATATATATACATATATATTTGTATGTAGTTTGAAAACGGATCTAAAGTTTTTTTTTTTTTATACAAGTTCAAAAGTTCATTTATTTTAATTGGAAATTTTGTTTTACATACATACATATATATGTACTTATATAGAAAATTAAAAAAAAATGTGTTATGTGTTATTAATAATATGTAATATAAAATTATATAGGGCTTGGTTAGTAGGTATACATGTACATATATAGAATATAAGTAAAATAACAGTTTTTAGAATTGTAAAAAATTATGTGTTTCTTGAGGTTATATGCCCTTACATGGCAATAAAGTAAAAATGTAAGTAGTTTTGATTATACGGTACTTTGAGAAATATGAGCTTGGAGGTTAAACCTTTTTTATGATTTTTCTTAGTATTATTAGGGGTTTTTTCAGGTGTAGATCCAGATCCTTGTAAAAAATAATAGAAAATTTTTCTTTTTATAATTAAATTAATTGATTTCTTTTCTTAGACTGAATTAATGACGGTAAAACTGCATATACATAATTGTGTGTAATATTTGCAACTAGATTCATCTCATAATATTTTTAGTTTTGTTTTAACGTTTTATTTTATATTAAGACAATTTCTTAGAATACTAACTTTAAAGTTTCTTATTTAAAATATCCCAATTTGTCAGCTATAAATTTGAAGGTGACAAAAAAAAAAAGATGTAGTAATTTATTTTTTCTTAATAAAAAATTTATTATTTTAATATGCTATATAGGTATACATAGGTGTTTAAACATACAATAAAAAAGTTTTTTTTAAAGGAATTTCTTAAAATTTTAAATTAATAGGAAAACATATATAAAATTTACCAACTTCTAAGTAAGGTTGGTGCACTAGCTGTGTATGAACGTACCCCAGCAGCAAAACCATTTAATACTTCAGGTGTTAAACCAGCATCATGTTTTGTAATATGAACAGATTCTGGAATAGCAACTGGTAGTCCTTCGGTACTAAAACGTGGAGCAGCACCATAACGATGTAAAGGTTCGTGTAATCCAATTGGTAATCCTTCAGCAGCAAAACGATGAATAGGTTCCTGTAATCCAATTGGTAATCCTTCAGCAGCAAAACGATGGACAGGCTCGTTTAATGTAATTGGTAATCTTTCAGTAGCAAAACGATGAACAGGTTCATGTAATCCAATTGGTAATCCGTCAGTTGCAAAACGATGAATGGGTGCTGCTATTGGTGCTGCAATATCATATGGTAATCCTTTAGCAGCATAACGTAAATTTGGTGCTAATAGAGGTAATGAAGCTAAACGAAGGTCAGATCCAAAATGTAAATTGGAACGGATTAAATTGGTAGCTGGTAATGCTAAGCGAGTGAATGAGTGTGGTTCAATGATGGCAGGTGGTGCTGGACTTGGTAAAATTGTTGGTGCTCCTAAGAAAGCCGGACCTGATTTATATTCAACAAGCGGTGCTGGAGCATCAACAAATGTTTTGGCTAGGGTTGGTTCAAATGCTGGTAAAACTGCTGCTTCAATTATTGGTTCTTTGCTTACGGTAGCTTCAAATCCAGTGAATGGTGTTGCTGTATAATCAACAGTTCGTTTTGTACCATCTGCATCATTTAAAGAATATGTACCTTGAACAAAATCACCGTTACGAATTTCATGAGCAGATTTTGAATCTCCAGTATATGAATCATGTACACCATATTTGAATTCATAAGCTGGATTTGAACCTTCTGATGGTACATAATGTGATTCACCTAAATGTGCACCTAAACAATTCGTATATTATTATGTTTTGTTTCTTAATTTTTATATGTGAATGTGTTTACTTACTGGCGTGATCAATTGCGAGTGTTGATGCTGGTAAAATATCTGATCTTAAAAGACCGGCTTGAGCAACACTGACAATAGCGGCAATAACAATAAACTGTTTGTGAAAAAAAAAGAAAAGATTTTAAATAATCCAAATGTCTATTGCAAAAATCCTAAATTTTAACAAACCTTAAAGGCCATTTTTATGTTCTTTTTGTTACAAAAAGTTTTGTTACTAAAGTTATGTTTGAATTGAAATCCAAAGTAATTCTGATGATGTTTAAGTTCTAATTTGCGTCTATATATATTAAAATTTTTTTCAACTAAATATTTATGATATTTCTTATTTCTATAAATTCAATAATGTATAAAATGTACCTATATCTAATATTTAGGTTACCTTTAAGCATACCTGTAAGTTAAATATTTTACTTGTTACAATTTTTAGTAACTAGTTCTTTTTTAAATGTAAAGTAAATTAAAATAGGTTTGATTGGTAAACTTATATTGTGTTAATAATTACTAGTTTTTCTGTTTTGGTTTGGTTTGATGTTTCAATACTGTTCTTCCGGTAATTGAAGTTATGTTGGTTTATTGAATAAGCTGCGGGATAATAATCAATATTCTGAAAAATAATCAAAATAATAAAAGAAATATTCAAAAGAAAAATGATCAATACAGCTGCAGGTTAATATTTAATAGTTAAAATGATCAATGATATCAAAAAATGCAGGAATGTAGAATAAAGATAATTTGACATAAGTTCTGAAATTTTTTTATTATTATAAACTTTATTTTTTACCCTTTATAGCATTTTTAAAGTAATTTAGCCTAGATTTAAAGATTTAACAAAAACAGATTTTATATGATGTTCTAAGTGAATTTAGCTGATTAAATTAAAATTATTTTTATGGTATGGTATAAGATTGAAATTTTTCGATTTTTATATTTATAGTATTAGGATTAATTTCAGTAGAATCTGTTTTGTTTAGTAGGTTAAATCTCTTATGAATATGTTGTATTTGAAATTTGCTCCGTTAATTTTCCTCAGTCTATATTCTATAGCTTTACATGTGGTCCATCTATTATAGTGATACATTATAGAGGCATGATTATGATTTGGAATATAGTTATTTTGTTTAAAAATATAATATGTTTAGGCTGAACTATAAAGGCTGAATTATAAAATGCTTGTGATAATGTTGCTCTACATTGGCCATCAATGTTATTAAGATTACAGCGCAATGCGACTTCTAGGTATTTATTTAACTGCTTTTTTATTGGTTAGCGGGGAATATTATCTGCAAGTTCTTTCCAGTGATCTCTAATGTGGACTTCAAAAGTAAAACTTTGCAGTAATCTCGAGTAAAAGCTAACACATAATTATTGCTTCCGATTTGGGCTAACCAGCTCAGTATTTCTTCTAAATATATTGAGAAAAGGATTGGTGTATTGATCGTATTATTGATACAGAAAATTTTTTCATGGCTTTTATTTTTATTTTTAATCAATAATTTATTTTTGTACAACATATCTATTGTAATTGTAATCAGAGTTTTACTCGTAGGTAAGTATAGGTTCTTATAGATTTAAATTAAAGCATCTCACAAGACCGTGTTAAATGATTTTAAAGTTATTTTAAATGTTCCAAATTTAAATCATTTTAAGATAAGTTATTAATAAGAAATTAATTTGAAGTTACATTTTTTGTATATCAATTAAAACTGGACATTTTTTGAACAATTAGTTTTAGTTGAAATCACAAGTGTGTGTTTAAAGAATAATAGTCGTTTCATAAAACTGCCATTATATCTTGACAAAAATCTAGCAATTTCAGTAAATTGGAATTTCAGAACATTCAGACCACTAACGTTAGGTTATAATATTATAAGGGAATCTTAAAAGTTCGTACGCGTCATTTACTATTTTATTATAATTGAAGTGGTAAGGGAATCATTTTATTTCAAAGTGTTGTTTAAATCATTTTTAGCCTTTTTTAGTCTCTCAAGATTTAAACGAAGATTGTGATTCTTATATTGTTTTCGATGTTATATATAAAAGATGGGTAACGTTATTTCCAGTTTGGTTATGTGATAATTAAGATTTTAAGTATATATCTCTAATAAAAATGTATTCGAATCTGTTTTATATCTTCGTACTATGCTCAAATGCTATAATAATTTAAAAAATGTTTTATATCCACTTTTGTTTTTTAGTTATTTTAGGTGCATTGGTTAACATTTCGATCTCTAAATTAACTAATTTGAATAAAAAGAGACTTAGTAGATGTCTGCTCCTTCTTTAGTTCTGTTGTTAGTGTCTTCTTTAGTTTAGTTCAGTTCTGTTCTCCTGAATTTTAAAATTCATTTGATTCAGAGTACTATTTTTGTAATATTAGTTAGATTCACTCAATACAAACTCAAAAATCAATTTATATTATATTCTCTCTTACTTAATGCACCCTATGCATCTTATGCTTAAAAACTGATTAATTAATTAAATAAATGGCATCCTAAAACAACATATCTCATAGTAGTTGTAATAAATAAAATTGTAATAAGAGTTTAACATTATTAATTATAAACAAATATTTATATAGAGATTTTCAAAATTTTTTAAAATTATCATATAATATATGGCACTCTATTATATAACATAAACTCTATTATATAAATGAAAATAAATGTTTATTTACATCTTATTCACATAATGATTATAGTGATAAAATTAACCAAAACAAAAATCAAATACAACCAAAAATTGATTAAAGCTACGGACAAAATGATATCTTTAAAATGCAATAAGCAACCTAAAGAGTAAATAAGTACAAATATCTTGATATTCTTATTCACGACGATTTAAATTAGAAATGAACATGTAAATTAACTTACAGGAAATGACAGCTAGCATATATTTAAAAAAAAAAAGATACAATAAAAATCTTCAAGTTGTAAAACCATCAATATATTCTAAAGAATGACATATGATATATATGGAGAATGGTATGACGTATGGGTAAACACTTTTGAACTAAATATTTTGCAACTTTTATGTACTTTATCGTCGAATATCCCTTCATCCAACATATTTATTCAAAATTTTGAAATTAAAAGACTTTAAGGAAAAAATTTTACATATAAGCAGTATAAAGAACAGTAACATAAAATGAACCATAAAATTAATTTGGAATATAGATGTTCATAATTTTAATACATTCTACACCAGCTTACAAATTTAGAGATTTAGAGAAAATCTTGAGATTTTTGAAATAAATATAAAATAAAATATTTCATCAATATCTTGTAAAATAGGTCCAAAGGGATCACAAACCATATATAAGTATTGAAATTCTTCTAATTTATTGTTAGCTAAATTGAAAGCATGAACACAAATGCATTGAGCTTAAAACTATTTGTTATATTAAATGAATTCTTATTTTGGTGGTAGTAACTTTGTAATAGAATTTACCTTTAGTTTTGAACTGATTCAAAAACTTATCTAACAGAATAAACGACTTTTGTTTTTTAGGTATTTTAGGTGCCCTGTACACTTTCGACTAAATCTACGATTAAATTTAGGTCTGATGGAAATCTCAAATGTAAAACTTATTTTATATCAAAAACGGAGAGAACTGTTCGACTTATTTTTTAAAGTGCAATATAGGATTTCATCTGATTTTCATTACATCCGATTTTTATTTTTCTTTTGATCTGTCAGTTGATTGCAAAAGTTCTTAAGAAGATTGCCTTAAAATTATATTATAATATTAACTATGGTAATACTATAACACCAGAGGAAGTAAAATCTAAAATAAATAACTTGATTTTGCAGCATTTTTTTTAAAGATCTGCCATTAGTTTCAGTTCTATATCTTGAAACTGTCTTTTATTTAACGCTTGATCCAAAATTTTCGTTTCGGCTTTTTTTATTTTCTTTTTTTAAGTTAATGTCTTCTTCTATGAGACATACAATTACATCACCTGCAGCTAATATAATTTCTTTATTACTCGTATTTATCTGAATTATATTACATTTTATTACAGTTACTTACTATGTATGTTGTATTTATGTAAGTACTATGTATGTTGTAATGTTGTATTTATGATTTAATTATATACCTTACCATTGTGAAATAATTTTAAAAATTTAAAATTTAAAATTAAAATTTTCTTTCAACTTCACTGTTTTGTTTAAAACTTTATATGTGTGTAGATGTATAAGCACTGTGTATAGATCTGACATACAACCTGACATAAAAAATTAATAAATCATATAGCTAAAGATAAATTAACCTGAAGCGTAAAAGGACGCTAAGATTTTGTTTTAGATTTAATTGTAGTTTTTGGCTGAAGAATAAAGGGCGCTTTACATTTCAATTCATCCAAAATTAATTAAAATCATATATTTTACTGAAGTGTGATGAAAACCATTATGAAGTTTGATTTGAACCTCCAAATTTATTTAAAATAATTTTAGTTAGAAATTTTGTGACTGAAAAAAATTAATGTTGTAGAACAACTTTGTTATGTAGCCCCAAGCATTACGAAGATACAGCATATGCAAGTTTGAAAAAACCCTATATTTTCAAAAGTGCTAAACATTTTTTCAATCTAAAAATTTTAAACGACAGGATTTTTTTCTAGCCTTATAAATCAATGTTATACAAGTTTTTTGATTTTGTATTTAAATTTACCGTTATATGAAAACAAAAATTTGCAAGTTTTTGCTTTTTTAGTTTCCCCGTAATGCTTTTAGATATAGAACCATGCAATTTTGAGATAAGAAAGATCTTTTGGAATTAGCATAAGTTACATCAGAGAAATTTTTTTGGACCTCCCTCTGTAACTTAACAGCTGTACAAATTTTTCCAAAATAAAAGCCAAAAATGAAAGCTCCAAGATTATATTTTTACATGTATTAGCAGTTTTTCTTAATTTTATAGGGTTTTATTATCCAAGGAAATTGAATAAAATCGAAGAAAGTGTCTCTTGATTTTTCACAATTTTCCATACATGAAAAATTTTAAAAAGACTTACAAATTTTGATGCAAAGTCAAAATTCTTAACTGTTTTATATTGTCTTTTGGTAACAAAAACCTTTAAAACCTTTGGTTTACATTATAGGCTTTATTTATTATGTTATAAAGGTAAAAAACAAGAAGTACTTTTATAAAAACTTCTGATAAATTAAAAAACAAAACAAATATTTTTAAATTTTTAACAAAAAAAATTTATATTTTTTTTTTAAACCATTTTTTTTTTTTTAAATACAATAACCATTTTTGTTTAAAAACAAATTAATAAAAACAAGAAATAAATAAAAGAAAGTTTACCAACTTCTAAGTAAAGTTGGAGAACCAGCTGTGAATGAACGTAAACCATCAGTAAAACCAGATACTAAACCAGAACCGTATCTTGCAAATTGAGTAGATGCTGGAATAGTTATTGGTAATCCTTCACCATTAAAGTGACGAGTATAAGGATAACGTAAAGTTGGTGCTAAACGAAGATCAGATCCTAAATGTAAATCTGAATTAATTAATTTATGAGTTGGTAATGCTAATCGAGCAAATGAATGTGGTTCAATGATAGTAGCTGCTGCTGGAGCTGGTAAAATTCTTGATCTTTCTAAGAATTCTGGATAATCAACAAATCGTGCTGATGCTGGAGCTTCAACAAATTTTTTAGCTAAAATGGGTTCAACTGCTGCTCCAATTATTGGTTCCTTGCTTACTGTAGCTTCAAATCCAGTGAATGGTGTTGCTGTATAATCAACAGTACGTCTTGTACCATCAGCGTCATTTACTGAATATGTACCTTGTACAAAATCACCATTACGAATTTCATGAGCAGATTTTGAATCTCCAGTATGTGAATCATGTACACCATATTTGAATTCATAAGCTGGATTTGAACCTTCTGATGGTACATAATGTGATTCACCTAAATGTGCACCTAAACAATTTAAAATTTTTATAAAAGTTTTTTCCTTTTTTAAATTTTATACATATTATATAAAGATTTTTACTTACTTCCATGATCAATTGCGAGTGTTGATGCTGGTAAAATATCTGATCTTAAGAGACCTGCTTGACTAACGGCAACAATGGCGGCAAGAATAATGAACTGAATTTAAAAAAAGAAATTATTAAATGGTTAATTTTTTTTTTATTTTGTTTTTTGTAAAAATATCCTAAAATATTGTAACGAACCTTGAAAGCCATTTTTTTATTTTCTTGTTAGTAAAATTATGATTATTTACAATTGAACTGCAAATGAATTCTGATGATTATTGTACTCCAATTAAGGTCTTTATATATTCAAATTTTTACTAATATTTTGAATATTGATAATGTAATATTACAAAATAATTTAAAAAGTAATTTTACTTGTTATAATTTTTTGTAACTAGTTTTTATTTTCTTCTAACAGGTAATTTAAATAAATATTGGTTAAATATTGGGTATAGGATTTTATTTTATTTAGAAGTACTAGTTTAATTTAGTTTGTTTTTTCTCGTTGATCTTCCGGCCAACTGGTTAACTCATTCACTATAAATATTTCATTATCTGTTTTACAACATTTTCAAGATTTGGAAGTGAGATTGAAATTTTTAATTAAAAGAGAAGTGATTGGATATATTAAAGTTCTTTCAAATCAAAATATTTTAAATTGATTTGTTATATTTTTTTTCCTTGCGATTAATCGGGGAGTTATTAATAGAAAACTTTTACTTCGTGATAGATCTAATGTTGATGTTATCGTCTTTTTAATCGATCTTCATAAATGTTCTTACAGTTAGGTTTGGTATTTCTTTACAATCTTTAAAGTAGATTGTGTATAAAAACACATATCATTCTTATATTTGATAGTGTTGGCACAATAGATTAGGTCCATACATTTAAACTTATTTTAGGTTCCGATTTATTGTATTGTAATGTAATTAGAGTGTTAAAGGGAATATTGGGAAAAGTACAAAATTGCCGATGACTAAATCTGCACTAAGACAAAATACACAAAAAAAAACAAATTCAAAAAAACAAAATCTCCAAAAAAATAATGTTATTTTATTTTTTGGTAACATATTTTTAATATATTTTATACTTTGAATTATGTTTTGATGTTGACATCAGTGATGCGTTGTAGTAAAGAACTATACAATTCCTCCTAATTCAGAATGCAGCTTTAAATGCTTCAGTTATAAAGTATAAATTTTTTTTTTCCCCTTACAAAATCCAAAATTACAAAATCCAAAAACGTGAAATCCAAAAAACAAAATCTAAATACCACAAAAACGAAACCCCACAAAATCCAAATACCGCAAAATCCAAATCACAATTTCCGGCTGTTTTTTATAGCTGCGTTTTTTCTACATTATTCCACATTGCATATTGAATTAATTAAATAAATAAAATTAAATAATATTTATTTTACATATTATATATTACAACAACAAACTATTTAAAATAGTGGAGACTGCCGCTCCCAAACCACGCCAAAACATTATTAAACCCTGATTTTGAAACCAATTATCTCTCCTAAATGAGATACTTCACATACATATACATAAATATTCTGCAAAAAACGTATAACCCTGATTAGTGGGGACTTACGCCCCCAAAAGCCAATCCCACATTTTGATCTATGAAAGTTAAGATTTTGTTATGTTTGGGTTATGGAGTGTTTGGATTGCCAGTGTTTGGTTTATGTGGTATTTGGCTTATATTATGTTTGGATTATAAGCTTTTTGGATTATATATGCTTTAAAAAAGCATATAAGATTATATGCTTTTGAATTTTTGAAAAAAAAAAAAAAATGTTTGGTTTTTGTGCCTTTTGGATTTTGAGAATTGAGATTTTGTAGGATTACCCATTTATTTTAAAAAGAAACTATTAAGAAGCATTATATAGTTGATTACAAAATCAGGGTATTATTATCAGAGTATATATAAAATCAGAGCACTTCCTTCAATCAAAATATTTATATATATATTTTATGTACGTACATATATTATATGAGGTTTTTAATTAGAAAAGATTTTAGTAATGGTTTAAAAATCAATGTTTCAACAGTGTAGTTTAAATTCATAATCACAGATTACTCTCTTTATCCAAAATATTTATTGAATTAGGAGGTATTGAAGAGTTTAATGCAAAATAAGGTTATTTCTAAAATATTTATATATATGTATATGGGTTCAGTGTTATTCTGAATAAGGAGGGATTTTAAAGTTGTTTAGAAAATCAGTGTTGACTCCAACAAAAAAGTCTTAATACATAACTGATGCCAATATCAAATCATAATTCAAGGTAATAAATATATTAAAAATCTGTTAACAAAATAATAATTATAATGTAAATAATTATAAATTTTATTAATATTTTTAAATAAATAAAAAAACATTATCCTTTTTGGGAATTTTGTCTTGACGATTTTATTTTTGGGAATTTTGTTTTTGAAAATTTTCCCTTATAGGGATTTTATTTTTGGAAATTATGGCTTGAGGTCTGGCCAACCCGGACATATTTCAGTGGAAAAATCAATTTATTGTAAATTATTGAAATGCTTTTGTATTTAAAAAAAAAAGTCTCAAAAGGCCAACAAAAATCCAAAAAAAGGGGAAAAAAATAAACACCTTAAAATCTTTTTTCTCAAATAATTTTTATTATTTAATTCTATAATATATTTTTATTTATTTGATAATAATTCTGTTTATTTATTTTTTTTAAATTATTGTTTTTTTTTTTTTTTTTTGTTTTAATTTTTAATATTATATAATTTTCTTTTTATATACTATTTTTATATATTTATTTATATGTATATATGATATAATAATTTTTGTTTTTTTTTTTTTTTTGTTAAAGTTATTATTAAATGGCATTTTTAGTTTCTTATGTATATAAATATAATTTTGTTTTATATAGTTTTAAGTATATCATTTATATAAACTTATGTATATAATATAATATGTACTTATATAATAATATATTTATGTATATAATGTAAATATGTATTTATATATGACTTTTTTAAATGATATTTTTTTTTTTAATACAACACAATTTTATGTAATATGTTTTTGTATTATTTATTTATATTATACATATATATATATATATATATGTATATAAAAGAAGGACATTTTATCCTTTTTTATTTTGATATAATTTCATATAAATTAAAAAAAAAAAAAAATTAATTTTAAAATAAAATTACATTATTAATATATTTTTTTTTTGTCTTTTAATTATGTCAAATATTATGCAATTTTATTTTTATATTTTAATACTAATTAGAAAATAAATGAAGAAAATTGTTTTGGTTTTTTTTTTTAGTATTTATATTTATATTAATTATTATTAATAGTTTTTTTTTTTTAAATATTTTAATATATATATTTATTTATGTTCATTTACTAAATTAATTTTAATATTAACTTAAAACTAATTAAAAATATATGTTATACAAAAGATAAATATTAATAATTTTTTTATTTTACAAAATATTTAAAATGTTAATTAAATGGTTATAATCAAAACTGAAAATTTTAAAACTATATTTAATTCATTATAAACTTCAGAGTTTTATTTTAAATTTTGACAAAAAAAAAAAAAAAAAATGATTAACATTATTTAAGAAAGGATTTTTTCTTCTGAGATTTTCAAGGATCGCGAGAAGGAAGGGTATTTGGTATCATATTATGTTGCATTATTTATAAAGCTTAAAACGCTCTTTCCAAAAATTATACTATAAAAAATACCTTAAATACAACCTTTGAAACAATTTTTTTTTCTTTAAATCATTTTAAGCCCTCATAATTTTGTAACTGTTGGAAATATAAAGATCATGTATACATAAAATTAAAGTTCGTAATTTACTCTACAAACTTAACTCTGAAAAGCAAGCCATGTGAAATTTATAATTTTTTTTATGAAAAATCATCAAAACTCTTCCAAACTTCATGTCACGAAAATGGTGCACAATAAATCCCTTCCCAACAATCATACAATTTTTTACTTTCCCTACCAGCCCCAGAACAGATAGGGTTCTTATGCGTAATAGATCTTCTGTATAATTGTATATAAGTATATAATATGCTAATCAAAATTCGCACTGTAGTGGAAGATTACAATGTAATGATCAATGCAGTCTACACGCGTCTATCAGGTGAAGCCTTGTATATTAATTAACATTTTAATAACAAAATTCCAATTAAATGGAATTAATTATCAGTACATCAGCATAAGCTTGTTTAGGTATTATCTAAAATAATTACAAATTTGATTCTCAAGTGTTTACATATATTTACAGATTACAGATGATTATTCATATATGAATTCAATAATCATTTCAGTTGTTTTTTCGATTTCACCTAAATTTTTTTTTTAATGGAAAAAATTAAACTGAGGTATACCAGTATATAGTTTACTCTATAGGTTCTGAATTAATATAACTTCAAATGTCATGTGCTTAACCACCGAGACCACCTTAAGCTCCACCATAAGTTCCTATAAGAAGCAAAGGGCATCCGTTTACTAAGATCTGCATTATTCATATTTGAGTACGTTTCAGTTTCAGGAATTATTCGTCCCTCTTAACGTTTTTGGTTGATTTTCTCCACTGTAGCTATTGTATAAGACTATGAAACGTAAACTTTTTTTTTATTTTTGCACCATCTATTATATAGCTTATACAAGAATTATTATTATTTTTTAATTTATTATCCTGTCAGATAAATGTCTATTTTTTTCCAGGTATGGCTGTAAATATCGTAAGGGGTATTTTATATGTTCTTACTCACTAGGTCACCGAGACCCCGGTTATTTTTTTTTTTATTATAATTTACAATATGATATTAAATTATATAATTATGATATGTAATTTATATACTTATTTTTTTTTTTTTTTAATTTATATGATCCAGCCGTAGTTTGAACCAAAGACCAAAGAATGCAAGTTCTTAATCATTACATCATTGGTTAGATTAAATTACAGTATAATTAATTGATTTTAATTATTAGGTATGGTTAATTTTTTTTATTTAAGAAAAATATTTACAATTCCAATCTGGTTGTTATTTTAAGGATTTTATATAAAATTTTCAGATTTCAGTTTTACTACATATATACATATGTAGTATATAATATGAAAGTATTTATATATATAATGCTGTTAAGTTTAAAGTTTTCTTCAATATTGTTTTCTTTTACGCAATATTTTATAAAAGAAGTGAAATTTTGAAAATATAAATAAAATTTTTTTCTTTTAAATTCAATTATTAAGAATTTTTTTTTGTTTATTTTTTATCTATTATATAAGTATAAAAAATTTTTGGCATTTGAATACTATAATCACGTTTAGAACATCAAAAGATAAACAAAAAAAAAAAAAAAATTTTAAACTAGAATTACTAAAATAACTTGAAATTAATGTTTCTGAAATTAAAAATTATTCTAAAGTTAGATTATATTGTTAGATTTATATAAGAAATTTCCAGTTTTGATTATATACATATTCACATAATATATGTATAGAAGATATTGGTATTTAAATATGTATAATATCTACTTTACAATGGTATATTTTACCATTTTACAATAATTGTATATTTGCTTTAGATGTTTTTTTTTTAGATTTTCTTTTTTTTTTAAATTTTGTTTGTTTTATGAAATTTGATATGATAATACCAGATACAAAAGTTTTAAATTAAATTAAATTTAAAAATTATAAAATTCCTTCTTTCATCATATTAAAATAATGTGTTTTTGTTTTTTTTTTTTTTTTTTTGGTTTAGAGTAAATTTTTTTTCACAAGATGTCATAAAGGTAAATAAGAAATAAAATCATATTATGGCTACATTGTTTTAAATTACAAAATTAGTTTTATCTTTATTTAATATTATTTAACAATCTATTTTGTTTTTTTTTTTTTTTTTAGTGCATTTCCCATTTCCCTCCCACATAAATATAACAAGGAAATTACACAGCCTTCCCTTTTCAGGCGTGGCTGTACATGTCGTAAGGGGGAATTATTATTACGACTTGTGTGGGATTCGAACCCACACTCTCTTGGTGTTTACAGCGTATTTTATACGCTCTTACTCACTAAACCACCGAGGCCTCCTTTTTTTTTTGTTTATGGTTTTTAAATTTTTTATTATAATTTTCCTTAATATCAACAAAGCTGACATCTTTTTGTTTTTCTATCATTTTTATATACTTATGTACATACACATACATAGTTATATGAATGTATTGTATGGTACAATATTAATTACATAATAATATTTACTAAAATTTTTGTTTAACAAAATGTACATTTTTGTTTTGGGTTTTTGGATGAATAAAATAAAAATATTTTAAATTTATATTATTTTAATGTTTCTGTATTAGAATTCACATAAATACACATACATACATGACATAAGTATGTATGTAAATATGTAGTTTTAATTTATTTTTTGTTGAAAGATAGTATGTAATTTAATATTAAATAAACCGTTATCTTAAATTATGGTAAAGATTAAAATTATAGGTTTTTTTAATTGATTTTTAAAAGAAACTGTAGATAACTTTTATGAACTTTTTGTTGAAAAACAAGATAAAAAGATAAATCAGATGCAGACTACAACAATATAAATGAGTAGATAATTTTACTTAAAAAGTACCACTGTTTTTAACTGTAAACAAAATATCAGTTTAGATTTGATCAACTGATTCTTTACTTCAAATAATTTTATCATACAGTTATCTAAAATCCTACAGTTGCGTTGATGAGTCAGAATAATGCATATTATATGTATTTATGTGGTATGTAAAAGATATATGTACTTTTTAAACAACGGTTAATAATAATTCAAAATTACTATTACGATTTATTTTACCAAATATTGCAGACGTATTGAAGTACAGATGTAAACTGGTACAAAGTTTTCGAAATATAGATATGGTGTGTAAAATATATATAGAGCGAAAAATATGAAGCAATTAGCAATTTAGATCTCTTTATATATAAGACAAAATTTAAAGTGAAGCAGGGGAATGATAGGAAGCGGCTAATATAAAACAATATCTCATTATAATATTAACGAATGAAAATGTAATTGCTAACATCGAAAAATGACAGATGGCAAAAAAAATATAAGATCATTATTTAATTATCTAAAATAGTGGCAGTTATTGTAATAATAAAAGTTTATAAAAGTCTTGAAGTGTATATCAACAGATTTGAATTTTTTTTCTTTATTTTAAAGAATTAGATTGTTTTTAAATATTATATTTATTAAAAAGAAAAAAAAATTGGTTGACTCCTTTCATAGAATAACATTTTTTTTAAATCTTAAAGAACATAAATCTTACTCCAACATTAAACATTTTTTTTTTTTTAATTTTACAGTATATTAAATTCGTAAACTTCTTCGAAGGTGTGTATAAATTAATTGGCTTAGAACGTCAACTTAAAAACGTTTCATTTTATTCTAAAAGAATAATTACAGAATCGTTATTTACATTTTAATAACAACATCCTGATATTAGTAGAAATGTAGAATATAATACATATGTATATATAATATAGATAACCATTTATTTACACGATTTTAGCAAAAGAAGAAGTGAATAATTTTCTTTTTTGTTTTTGTTTTTTTTTTAGATCGTTAAATAGAAAATAAGAGAGATAATTTATTTTAAATTTAAATATTTTTTGCTTTTCAATTTTGATAAAATAATATTAAAATTTTTTCTGTTTATACATATCTAATAAATTTAAGTGAAACACCACTATTTCATTTGGCACACAAGCCAGTGGTTTATACATATGATGTATGTACCTTACCTATACAATTATTAAAAATAAAATTTACTAAATTTTTTGGAATAATAAATTGTTTAATTACCACTTACCTACCATTATTTAACAAAAAAAAAAATCTTCTCTTAACCATATGATACATTTTGTATTTACTCTTAAATTCTTATATTTTTAACAAATTGCTATCAACTTTCAACAATTTACAACAATTCACCAGCATCATTTCAAAATATTAATTTCTCTCTTACTTATATATTTTAAAAGGATAGTCTCTCTAAATTTACTTATCTTTTGATTTTTGTACATAGAAATAATTCAAAACAAAAAAAAAAAAAACAAAAACTGTTATACAAAATATAGAGATAATTTTGTATGTAATTAAAAACTATATAAGTAAATGAACATTTAAAAGAAAATAGAAATAGAAATTAAAACTGTTATACACTATGTAGGTATAAAAAATTAATGCTGATTGCTGATTAAAATGCTTATGTAAATTTGAAACGAATATGTCATGTATATATAGATATGTATAATAGTATAATAAAATTTATTTATAAAAAAAAAAACCTTGACAATCACTGGTGTATATTGATAGGAAAAAATACAAAAAAAAAAAAATTTATTTTCTCTTAGCTACAACAATTTTAAAAATAATTGTATAAAAAAATTCAGAAAATTTTTGTTTTGTCTTTTTTTTTGCATAAATTTAGGCAGTTAATTAATAGTGTGTTATATTTTACAATTTTTTACGGTAAATTTATACCGTTTAAATAAAATTAAAGAAATATTTTTTTTTTTAATAAATATTATTTTATTTTTAAATTTAATTTAATTTATGAACTAATTCGTTTTTTTTTTTTTCATTTTTCTTATTTGGTTTTGATTTGATTGTGTATAGTTTGAATATTTTTTTTTATTTTTAATACAATTTGATATTATTTTTTTATTTTAAAAAAATCTACAAATTTTATTTGATTTTTTATTTATTTAAATTTTTTTTTTTTCGTAAAATAGAAATGATATTTTTTTATAAAATTTTTTTTAAGTAAAAAAATTATTTATTTATTTATTTTATTTAATTTTTTTTTTTTTTTTTTGTTTGTTTTAATAATATATAATATATATATTTTCTAGTATGTTTTGTTCATTTTTTTTTTTTTTTTGTTGGTTTGTTTTATTTTTGCTATGAAAAAATATAAAAAGGATTGAGAAAAAATTTGATTTCTAAAAAATCTGTTCACAATAATATTTTTAATATAAATACAATAATAATACATATTATTATTAAGTTCATTGTTTTGTTGGTATTTATTATTTGCATATGTTTAGGAGGATTTTTTTTATTTTCATTTTTTACTCAATAATAATACATAATAATAATACCAGAATACATAAGTAGTATAATAGTAGTAATAAGATTTTTTTTAAGGTTTGTAAGGTTCATAGTTAGTTTTTGCTTTTTATTTATTTTTTTTTTTTAATAAATGGTTATTTTAAAAATAAAATACAAAATGATTCTGTTATATAAAACTTAAATTTCGAAATTTGAAGCTTATAATTTTAATATTTAAAAATAGTGTTATTTTATTTAAGATAATTTTTTTTTTTTTTTTTTCAAATCTTATTACCATTCTGAAGTATATTATTTTTTCGGAATTTATTATTTGAGTAGATTTAAATTTATAGGAAATGGATAAAATAATGGTATGTGATAAATTGATAATATATTTTTGAGTTTTGAGTTTTTATAACAGAATCATTCAATTTAAACTTTGCATTTAACCAAGATTTTCATTTTTATTTATATTGTATATATATATATATATATTATAGTATTTTCTTAAATTATTTTGAATAAGATAATATATATATATATATGTATATATGTATTATTTAATTGTATCATTTGATTTTTCTTTTATACTTTTTTAACATCTTTTCTATAATAATTATAATTTTCAATTATTTGTCAAATTAGTGGTATTGGTTTCAAGTTTGTTTTTTTTTTTTTTTTTTTTTTTGTTTCTAAACAAAAATCAAAGTTTTCATAAAAATATGATGAGTTTAAAGAAAGTATAATTAAAACTTATTAACATTTCAAAAATATTTGTTTTGCCATTTATGCAAGGTGGCAAATTGATTGATTTAAATTAATGAAGGTGGTAAATTGATTGAATTAATTTAATTGAAGTTAAGATATGAAAACAAAGCTAACTTTAAAAGATACAATAAAAGATACAATAAAATTGACAAGAATCGAATATAACACTAACTAGAAAGGTGTTATAGTTAAAGTTGAAGACAAATTTAAATTAAATGGATATACTTCTGCAAACGCATTACGAGCTATTAAGATGACGTCATCTCATCACATAGCTGTACTTTATATCTCCAAGTTTCCGAATATATATGCCATTAGAACAGATGCCGTCATTTATATATAGTGGCCGAAAAATGCATTACAAAATTTTCTTAACATTTTGTAGTATTTTATTTAAACCGTTATATTTTTTCTCTACAACAGTATACAGAAACAGAACAGAACAGTATACAGAAATTTTCTACAATATTGTAGACCATATATATTCGGAAACTTGGAAAAATTCTGTTATGTGATGACTTTAGCTTAATAATTCGTTCACTTCTTTGCGGAAGTTTACCCGAAGAAAATTTTCTTATTTAATTTAATAACTTATGTAAAGGTTTTTGGCGGACTAAGTGCGGAAGAGTGTATGAAATACGAAATGCGATGTAAAAACAGAGCCCCACATTTATGTGGCAGGAGAATAAACTACAAAAAAAAAAAAAAACGAAAACTGTATCTATGTATATAGGTTTAAAAATGTTATGATCACCCATATTAAAAATTGAACCTGTTATATGTAGTTCAGAAAGTGAGTTTTGTAGAATATAATTAAAATTAAGAGACAGAAGACGTAAAATTTTTAATTAAATTTCAAGGTACAAGAAATTACTTTCAAATAACTTAACGTTCAAAAAATTTTTACTTCGAAAAAAGAAGACAATCCAAAAACAAAGAACGACTTCCTCAATTTAATGAATTTCTCTTTGACTTTGATAGAAACTTAAACATTTTTTTTTTTCTATTAATTTTTATTTACGAAATTTAATAAATTGTTTTTTTTTTTTTTTTTTGTTATTTTTTGTTTTTAATTTTGAAATATTTTATAAATATTTTATATAATGTATATCTATATATTAAAGATATATTTTTAATTTTTAATTAGTAATTTATCTATCATTTTATTAATAATTTGATATTTATATATTTTTTTGTTTTGTTTTTAACTGATATTATGTTTTTTTTTTTTTTTTTGAATATTTAATATAAAAAAAAAAATATCTTATTAAATTTTTTTAATCTTTTACTTTTCAAAAGTTGTATTTTTATTTTTTGGTTTCCTTTGGGATCTGAATATGTTCATGTAACGATATGTAAAATTCTACATTATTTCTTTTTTTTTTTTTTTTGGTTGCTTTTTATTTATTTTTATTTAAATAAATTTTTACTAGTTTTTATTAATTTTTTTTTTTTTTTTGTATATTATTTAAAATATTATATTAATTTTTATCATTAAATTAATTAGTTATTTATTATTTTCTTTTATTATATTTATATTATATGTTTTATAATAACGATTTTTTTAATGGATTTTTTCGTTTTTTTTGTTGTTTTTTTTTTTTTAATTGTGGAAAAAAGCGTTGGGAAAATTTTTTATATATTATTTATTTATTTATTTTTTTTTTTTAAATATTATTAATTTTATTAATATTTTTTTTTTTTTTTTTGTTTCAATTTATTTCCTAAATTTATTTTATGTTTTTAGTTTTAAGTATTATAAAAGTCAGATTTTTTGAGATTTTATTTTCTAAATTTTAGTATAGATAATAAAGTTTTTTTTAAAAAAAAAAAAAAAAAAAAAAAAAAAAATAACATTATTGGACCAATTTTCCTTGAATTAAATACTTATGAGTAAAGATATGACATTAGTTTTTTTTTTGTTTTGTTTTTATTAGTTAATTTTAAAGTAATTATTATATTATAGGATATTTTTAAATTTTATTTAAAAAAAAAAATTTTTTCTAGTCGTCATATTATAAATTTTTGATAAAAATTGGTTTTTTTTTTTATTTAATGGTTTTTTAAAAGGTAATCTTTAATGTTGAATTGAATTTTATTATGATTTGTGTTTTTTTTTTTTTTTTTGGTTTTGTTTTGGTTTTAATAACAATATTCTTTTAAAATTTTATTAGAAAGTTGATTTTTCTAATGAGTATTATATTAATTTAACCAAGTTAATGCAGAAACAAGAAGAATTTCAGTAACCAAATCAATTCTGGACATCAACTATATAGTGATAATATCCAATGAATAATTCAATTAATATAAAATTATTGATACAGAATATTTTTTCTAAGTATAATGGTATAATTTAAATAAAAATGGCATTTTACATATTATTATAGTTATCTACTTAATTCTTAACAAGAGAAACAAACATTTTTTAAGAAAAAGATGTTCAAGTGAACGGTCGGATGACAGTTTCATAATAATTAGGAAAATTAAATTTTTATTAAGGTATAAAAATAATGGCACAACTTATAATTTTCACCACTCGAATTCAATATTAAAAGTTTTGTAAAATTCCAAATCCACTGTGGTCTACATAACCAGGGTTAAAGACAACATAGCTCTCGTTATACACATACACAACATAGCTGTCGTTTTTTTTTGTACCCAAAATTGGATATTATAAAAAGGATTGATTTCAGCCAGAAACTACAGTTTAGTAGTATCCTTTTAAAAGGGTCATCTACTTAAAACATAAAAGGATGGACTCCGACCGTCGGAGAGAAACAATACCTACGTACTTACCTATAAAAAAGAAACGTATATTGGATTAAAGAAATAGAAAATTGAAAAGTGTTGGTTTTTTTTTTTATTATTTAACTCTTTTTAATTTAAAATATTAGGATAAATTGTTGAAAATAAAAAAAACGAATTCATATACTAAAACAATAAATTGTTCGTAAGGGTGAAGTAATATAATGAGTTGTCACAAAATTTTTCATTTAACTGGTCCACTGAATATATATAATTTTGGCAAGATTATATTATGTCTATAAGCAATCAAAAATAACTTAAAATTTTCGAATTTTGATTTATAAAAAATAAATAAAATATATTTTATATAATATAATGTTTGCCTTTCGTGTAAAATAAAAATAGTTGAGTTGGGAGTTGAGAGTAGTTGGTAAATGGAACGCTATCATATATTTTTGGGAGTAGTTCGAAAATGGAATCCTATCATCTACTCTTTCTCAAAAACTTGTAGTTGGGTGTAGAAAAGAGTATAGCGGTGTAAAGGGAATACAAAAAATTTATTTCTTTTTAATATTTCACATTTAATCTTTATCTGAATACTAAACACTCGATTTAATGTATAGACATTTTTCATTTGACGTTTTTAAGTATAGCCCAAAATAGACATAATGAAACTTAACAAGACGAATAAAAACTCAACCATTACATTTTAAATATATTAATATATGCAAAATAGAAGATAAAAATGTCAAAAAAAAATTGGACCAAAAATTGTATTACGTCATATAAACAAGAGAAATGTGACGTAAAGTCTCCGTAAAAAAGCACTATACATTTAAACGTTTAACCTAAAAATTATTTATTTATGTATAAAAAAATGTTAATTGCGGAAATTTTAAAATTTAAAAATAATTAAAAACATTTAAATTTTAAAATTATTATTATTAATAATAATTATTGTATTAATTCCACAATTATTTTGGTTAGTTACTCGTTTACATTTCACAAAAAAAAAAAAAAAACCGTACGAAATTTCTTGCTCTTTTTTTATCGTCTCTTCACATTTATTTTGGACTATACTATATTGTCATTAACGTTTTTATACCCTACACATTAAGTATAGGGTATATTAACTTTGCTATGGTGTTTGTAACCACCAAAAGGAAGCGAGTTAGGTATAGACATGTATATATATTCTGAATCAGGATCACCGCCTGAGTCGATTTAGCGATGTCCGTCCGTACGCACGATAACTCAAAAAATAATGATGCTATCTTGATGAAATTTATACTGTAGGTTAACAATGACTAAGGTAAGGCGGGGATTGTAAATGGGCGAAATCGGACCATGCGTTCGAGTACCTCCCATACAACTCCCAAAACCTAATACGCATATTTTCGAAATTAATAAAGATAGAAACTTAAAATTTTGTACGAGGGTGTGTTTTTCTGAATCCCTGATATCCCCGAAATTTGAGATGAATTGGAGTGGTTGTTCAGGTACCTCCCATACAAATCCCAAAACCGAACAAGCATATATTCGAAATTAATAAAGATAGAAACTTCAAATTTGGTACTAGGGTGTTGTTTTCTGAATCCCTGATTTGTCCAAAATTTGAGATGAACTGGAGGAGCTCTTCGAATACCTCCCATACAACTCCCAAAACCGAACATGCATATCTTCGAAATTAATAAAGATAGGAATTTCAAATTTGATACGAGGGTGCTGTTTTCTAAATCCCTGATTTGCGTAAAATTTAAGATGAATTGGAGTGGTCGTTCGGGTACCTCCCATACAACTCCCAAAACCGAACAAGCATATCTTCGAAATTAATAAAGATAGAAACTTCAAATTTGGTACTAGGGTGTTGTTTCCTGAATCTCTGATTTGTCCAAAATTTAAGATGAATTAGAATGGTTCGGCAGGTTCGGGTATCTGCCATAAAATTCCTAAGACCAAAAAAGCATATCTTCGAAATTAATAAACATATAAACTTGAAATTTGATATAAGAATGTTCTACCCTGTTGATGTTTCTAAAATTTGAGATGAATTGGGGTGGTGGTCCACGTGCCTTCACACACTTCCCAAGACCTAACAAGCATATTTTCGAATTTAATAAAGATAGAAATCTGAAATTTTGTACAAAGGTTGCAAAAGCATTAATTTTTTATTTTAAATACCTAAAATAATACCTTTATTAAATACCTAACTAAAATAACTTATGGATTTTTAATTTAATTTGAATTTTTTAGGTGTAGGGTATAAATAAGTCGGTTGCATCGACTTACTGTTACTTTTACTTGTTATTAATTTAAAAATATAATTCCATTTTTTCAATTATGATGATATAAAATTCTAGTCAATAATCATTTTTTAGAATAATTAATAAACCTTTTCTATTAAAATATTTTGAAATCATGTTTTAAAACCATTTGCAAAACAACAATTTTTTTTTTTTTTAGTAATGCCGAAATTCAACATTAACAGGAGGTTATTTTTATTATTTTTTTTTTTTTTTGTTTTTAATTTATTTTTTTTTTTAATTTTTATGTTTTAAAATTTTAAATATGTAATAATACTTTTTAATTATTTATTTTTTTATTATTATTAAATTATTAGTTTGTTTTTGTTTTGCACCATAAGATTTTTTTTTTGTTTTTTTTTTTTTGTTTTTTATTATTATTATTTTATTATATATTTAACTTTTATTTTATTTTATTATACCTATATATTTATTTTCTATCTATATTTTTCAATTTTTTTTATTATTTTTTTTATTAATTTACTTGTTTCCATATATAATAAATAATTTTTAAAATTATAGAAAAAAAAAAAAAAAAAAAACAAAATGGATGATAACTAAAAAAAAAACAAAATGGATGATAACTAAAAAAAAAAACAAAAAAAAATAGAAAGTATATATAAAAATAATTAAAACAACATTAAAATTTAAAATTATATATAATATTTTATTTAATTTTATAATTTTGCAAATACATATACAATATAAGAAATTTTTCAAATTAAAAATAAAATAATTATAATTATAATGTAAAAATTATAATAATAATAATAAGTATAATATAATATAATTAAAATATTTTATTTTATACAAAGAAAAAAAAAACATTGAAAAAAAAAAATACAAATACATAATTTTAAAAAATATAAACATTTAATTTATTTATTTTATTTTTTTTTTGTTTGTTTTATTTTTTTTTTGTAACTTAATTCTAAAAAAAAATATTTTTTAAAAATTAAATATAAGTAATAAATTTTAAACAAGATACAAAATAAACACAGGAAAAAAATAAAAAAACAAATATGATAAAGTGAAATAAAAAATAATAATATTAAAATAATATAAAATGTTTTAAAAAAAAAAAAAAAAACAAAAATTAAAATTTGAATGACATTTAGAGGACATTTAAAATAGTAAAAAATTACTGTAAAAAAACGAATCAAAAACTTTTTGTTTTTTTTTTTTTATCATTCTTTGTATTTTCTATAGACTATGGATATGATAAAAAAAATTTTTTTTTTGTATATAAGAAAAGTGTTTCTTTTTGTTAACCCTTAAGTACTGTAAAGGAAATTAAAAAATTACATTACTACAAATAACGCATGATTATCAAACATCAATTTATTTGAACTGGAACATTTTTTTAATAAAAAAAAATTGAGTAAATTAAAATTTAATTTAAAATAATTTAAAAGATTTTTAAGTAAATTAGTTATATGCTTCAATGTTTTGTGGATACAACAGATACAAAAGGTAGATACGTGTTGTAGGTGTTGTAGAATTAAATTATTTTTAAAAGTACCGTTCTTGATAACTAATAATCAAGAAAAAAAAGTACTAAGTACTAAAAAAAAGTACTAAGTACTAAAAATTTAAATGCATAAAAGATTTTTACAATGTCTTATAAGGTTATTTTATTTTTCTATTAATAGATTCATGCAATAACAGACATGTTTTATATAACGAAAAACTTAAAATTATATTAAGTTTTTATGCTTAAGGGTTAAAATTACAATACAAAAAGAAAAAAATACATACGAATAAAAAAAAAAACGACACTTTAAAAAACTTTTGTTTTTTTTTTTAAAAACAGATAAAACAAAATTTATAATAAATATATATGTATGTATATATATATAATTATGTGATTAAACATATATGGAAATATCAAAGTATATAAAAATTTATTATTATTTATTTAATTATTTATTTCGATTTTTTTTGTTTATTATATATTTTTTGTAATTTTTTTTTTTTTTCTTTTCAAATATTAACAAATTTAAATTTTTTTTTTTATTTTTATTAATTTTGTCTTAAATTTTCTACAAAAAAAAAAAATTTTGTATTTTAAGTAATTTTGTAATTGATAATCCTGAAGATTTATTTTTTAAATTTTCAACCAATTCCCAAAGAGGAATTTATTTATTCTGATTTATTAATCTTTTTTATTTTTTTATTTTATATATTTCTATTATTTAATTATTTCTTTTTTTTTTTTTTTTTTTTTGTAATTTTAATCAGCTTTTGTTGTAGTTTTATTTATAGATCCATCATTTTTATTTAATATATTATTACTATTTATAGTATTATTACTAATATTATTATTGTTACCATTATTTTGTTCATTTTCTTGTTCAGTTATAACAGTTACTAGTTCTTCGACAGCACGGCCGATATCACCTAATTGAAAAATAATTAAAAATAAAAAAAAAAATAAAAAAAATTTCATATTAGACAAAGTAATTAATTTAAATATTGAATATATGTAATATATACTTTTTTTTAAAAATATTAAATAAAATAAAATAAAAATTAAATGAAAATATTTAAAAAAGCATAAATTTTTAATTAAAACAAAAAAAAATTGAAACTACGAAAAAAAAAAATTCTTTGATATAAGAAAACAAATTATTTGCATATATCTAGGCGCATTTTATTTTTTTTGTTTTTATTTTTTGATAGTTGCAGTAGACATAAAACGGATTAATGCACATCCATTAGCGAAAAAAAATTATAGTTAGGTATGTTTTTGAATTATTGAGGTTTTCTTATAATATTTTGAATCGTTTCGGTTCATTGTAGGTGAGGTTTTAGTTATTAATAATGATTCTTAAACAATTTATAAAGCATATTGTAAAGTACCTTTATTAATATTTTGATAGGGGTTCTCAAATTTTAATTTTTTTATATTTTTAACTAATTTAATATACTACGAAAAAATTCTTTATGTATCGAGATCAAAACTTCGAATTTCAACTTATGTATGATAGAGCGATTAAATAGATTTTGGAAATTTTATTGAATCTCAATAATTCTGCAATATTTAAAGTGCATTAAAAGCAAATGAAATTAATTTTAAAATTTTGAATACCTTATGCCCATTTTCTAAAATTCATTTTTGTTTTTTCATTTAAAAAAAAAAACTTCATAAATAAAACACAATACATCGGTCTAATTTATCATTTTTAACAAATCCTTTCAGTAATTCATCATTATTTTTGCTGGCAGACAGTGATTTAAAAAAAATTTTTTTTTGTTTTGTTTTGAATATGCAATCAGTATTTTCTATTAAATCTTTTATTTTGTATTTCATTTTTTTTTTTATTTTTTTATTTTTTATTTTGTTCTTATCATCCAAATGATCACAAAATTTTGTCTTCTTTGGAAACAAAAGTGTTAAAGTTCCATTAAAAAGTAATTTATCAGACAATAACCGCCATTTTATATATCTGTAGTATATGTATCCCTTTTCCATTGAGTTCTTTTGAAATAAGTTTTTGTAATTTATCGTTATTACATTATTTTATATTTCGTTTTTTAATTTTTCAAGGACATGAAAAAAAATTCGCAATGGTAAAATAACATAGGACCATTAAAAATTCATGATAGAAAACAGAATCAAACCCAATGTCTCGTATTTCATTTTAAATAAGGTAATATTTTTATTATTTTTTTGTTTAAATTTTTTTAATTAGTTTTTTTTTTTTTTTTTTTTTTGTAGAAATTTTTGACAGGTATTCAGAAGTATTTGGGTATTCATTATTCTTAGAGTACGTATGTGCTCAGTTTTGTGGTTTTCATAAAGAAAAAAAAAACTTTGAATAATAATGAAGAAAAGTTAGTGTACTTTCGGAGAAAGGATCATTGTTGTCTTTGAAATCAATCGTAAGAAAAGAAATTTTAATTTAATTCCAAGAAATAAAATCGTGGCTGACTAAATATTTTTTCGTTTTAATTAAACGTCAAGCGACAAATATAGGAAAAGACCAAAAAAAAAAAAAAGAGAACAAATTATGAAAGTGGAAAAAAAAAAATTAAATAAAAAAGAAAGCATTTTATTTATTTGATTAATATTCGCTTGTGATAGTTCTAATAGAGAATTCATTTTCTTTTTCCTTAAAATAGGAGACTAAACGAAAGAAATTCACTATAAGTTGATCAAGTAAATTATGGGATACGAATACTTGTACGAATCAAGTTTCAGTTTTAAAATTCAATTGTTTCTAAAGATTCTTAGTTTTATCTTGATGTATCTTGAAATTATAGCTTATTTGCTAATTAAGTAGATCATTTACTATTAATTTGGGATTGTAGTAGGATGTAATATTACTGTAGTCTGGAATACTCATATTATCAAACTTTATAAAATCTTGTCATATAGTTTTATAACCCAATTTAATTTTTAATTAAATGTTTCATTTTTTCTTTTAACAAATTTTAAGTGATAAAGATGTTTTTTTATTTTTTTACGTACCATGAACTTACCACGAAATAAACAAAAGTCTACAAAAAATTTTTTTAACCATTAAAAATAAAAAAAGTATTCTAAATTTTTTTTTTGTTGTTTTTTTTTTAGGACAAGAAAATGCACATACAAAAGAAAACCATTAAAACTGAAAAAAAAAACACCAACAATAAAAATAAAAACTAAACATTAAAGAAAAAAAAAAAAGGAAATATCTTTTAAAAGGATCTCGTACTGATAAAGAAAAATAATTATTAACAGTAAAAATAAAAAAAATAAAAATCTGTTCAAAAATTTTTTTTTACCATTTTTGTTTCTTTTTATTTTTTGTATTTTTTTTTATTTTTTTTTTGTTATTTTTCATCCTTTTATTTCTTTTTCTCGTTATTTTGTTTCATTTTTATTCATTTAAATTCGTCCTTTAGTTTTTTTTTTTTAATTTTATTTGATGATGCGGTGATGTTAGACGAGGCGCACAAATTTATTAAAAAAGGCCAGCACAACAGCATAAGAAAGAGACAGCAGCAATTAATTTTTTTTAATAATGTTAAAAAGAAAGGGATAACAAGAAAAAAAAGATGTTAATTGAGTTTTTTGTTAGTATTATTAAAAAAAAAAAACAAAAATAAAATAAAGACAAAAAAAAAAAAAAGGGTATAGGATGCTTTTTTCATATAATGATGAAAACATTGTATAAAAATTGCATTAAATTTATTTTTTTTTTTCTCTTTAATTTTCCAAAAATCAGAGAGTCAAACCATATAATAGTTTTTTAGTATAGTTTAGTTTTTGTTTGAAGAGCTTTGAAATTATTAAAGTTCTGATTTATATTCCAATTGAATATATATGTTTTTAGGTTTTGATCTATACTGAATTTTCTAGATTATTGATACTTAACTTCTATTTCAAAATTTTAAATTCTTATTTCCTTGTTTTTTATTAATTCTTTTTTTTTTTTTGCTTTTGATTCCTTTAAGGAGCATAAAACATTCACTAAGTCGTTTAATATTCATATTAAATTGAGTTTCAGTTTCTATTATTGATATTAAAAAAGCGTCGAGTTATAATTTTATTTTCACTAAACCGTTGATTACTCGGCTGTATAATTATTGTACAAGTTATGAAATACAAAAATTATATTTTGTGCACCATCTATTCTCTAATACAAGAATTACTAGATAAATGTTTCTGTAAATGAACGGTTAGATGTGAACATAAAATAGGAATTTGAAATTATACTATAAAAAATAATTTAAAATATTTCGGAAAAGCTTCTTTATCACTTATTGAATTTAATTATTAAATCTCTTTCTAACTATTCATCACTTAAAATAAAAATGATTGAAGCTAAAATTTAGGAAATATGAGATTTTAAATTTGAATATCAAGGTGCCTCTATTCAAATATTTTTTTCAAGTTAGGCTCCAAATTTAAGATTGAAATATTTGTCCTAATTTATGCCCCTTTTTAGGAAATTAAAATTTTGTTAAATTTCATTTTTATTAAAATTCTTTAATTCCAGATAAAGTTCTTTTAAATTCATCAATGAACTGATGAAGTTTAACTAATATTTAAAAGTATCGAATCGAAATTGTATCGTATCTTTTCATGATTTCATTTCAGAATAATAAATTATTTTCTGCACTTCAATTTATCGAAAAATATGTATTAGACTTATATGGTTTAACTTTCTGAAAAATATATAAACATTTTATTAACAATCATTCTTCTTCTTTTTTTTTTAATAAAAAACACATACACTCAAACACATTTGCATAAAAAAAAACAAAAAAAATAAATAAAACAACCAGCTATACAAAAAAAAAAAAACAAGATAAATAAGCGTTGAATAAAAAAAAAAAATAAATAAATAAAATAACTTTTTTTTATAAATCGTTTCATTTTTTATAACCCTTCATATTTATTTAAAAGACAAAAAAAAATTAAATCCTTTTTTTTTTTATGAAAAAATATTAGAACAAAGTTTCAATATTAAAAAAAAACAAAACACCAGAAAAAAAAACACCAGGAAAAAAAAAAAAATCATTTATTCCTGTTTATTCCTATTTTATTTATTTTTCTTTTGAGGCTTACAGACAAAGACCAAAATTGTTTTTAATCTTATCCGGACGAGGATAAACGAGATTAAAAATAAAAAACATAACTGTTCATTTTTTTTGTTCTTTAATTCTTTTTTGTTTTTTTTTTCTTTTTAATTTAATAATTTTTTTTTATGCATCTGGTTACTTTTATTTTCAAAGTGAAAGTGTGAAAATGAGGCCATAATTAACAGCCTTAATAAAAAAAAAGAAGAAAAAACATGGAAAATAGGCGGACAGGTCTGTATTTGTTTTTGTTTTTTTTCTTTTCATTTTTATCGTTTAATAAAAGAACAGCAAAAAAAAAAAACATTTTTTTTTTAAACGGAAACAATATTTTCCCAAACCTTTAATAATTAGGAAAAATTCCATGAATTAAATACAATGAATATTTCATAAATGATTCTCAGCAAAAAAAAAATAAAAAACATGATAAAACCAAAAGTTTTCTAATAATAAAAGTAACGGTACTCTTTTGAATAAAAGTTAATTAACTGTAAAATATTAAATAACATTTAATCTTTAATTAAATATATCGTTATCTCATTCTTTCTTGATTAGAATGAATGATTTTTGCAAAATTTAATTTTGACAGATTTATTACTAATTGAATTTAATTATTAATCATAATTAATTTTTATTTATTTTTTGTTCAAATTCACAATAGTTGTTTTCTTTTTTTTGTAATATTCTTTGAGGCAGTGGTTTAGACGTTAATGTTTTCTTCGCCTTTTTTTAATTCTGTCCCTTTATTTCTATACTTTTTGAAAATGACAGGGGTCTAACTTGTTTGAAGCGTTTCAAAAATAAATAGAAATTCACTTTTTTGCAGCTTTTATTTATTTGAAAATTATTTTTTATCTTTTTAAATTTTGACTATTTCTTATTTTTTGTGCCTGACCATAAAAAAAATTTACTTTTAAAAAGAGTAGTTCAAAACTTCAAAAAAGTTTTTAAATTTCATCTTATTTAATAACATTTAAAAATGTCAAAAAAACATGTATATAGAAGAAATGTCAAAAAAATTGGATCAAAAGTGAAATCAAAATAGAAAAATTTCTATTTGAAGTTTCAAAAAAACTGAACAAACAGAGATGAAAATGTGACACTTTGACTATAAAAAAACGGAGATAAAGATGATGTCTAAATGCTAAAATAATAATTTTTTAATATGTTATTTGTAATTTAATAGCTATAACATATTCAAAAATAAAGATTTAAAGGACAAATTTTTAAAAATGGAAATTTTCGAACTTTTTATTTTAAATTTATATAGAATTTAAAAAGTTCGAGTTTTGTACAAAATATTTTAAAAACTAATTCACAATGGGTTTTTTTTAATTTAAATGTGTGTTAATTAGAATACCTATGGGTAATTGAATTTTTTTTTTATGTTTTTCATTAAATTATTCAATATTGTTTTTGCAGTTTTAATAAGTTTTAAATTATAAAAAGTTTTTTTTTTTTTTTAATTAAATTTTTAATAAATTTTTATATGCAAATGTAAAAACAAAAACTTTGCTATGTGATCGGTTTTAATTATCAGCTTTGTGTATGCGTTATGGAACATTAGAAATGCATAATTAATTAAAGTAAAATAGTTATTTATTTTCTTAATATTGTTTATTTTTAGGTTTCTATATAATATCACATTAGAATCGCAAAGAAGTTTTCCATTACGAAGAGACATTTGATTTCTCAAAAAAAAAAAAATGTTTTTATACATTTAAAACTTTAACTTGGATCTTAACTTAGAAACTTTAACAGATGCAAATTAAAAAAAAAAATATTTAATTCAAGCAAATTAAAATAAAGGCAAATTTAAAAAAACGAAAAAATCAAAACAAAAATATTTAAAACTGTTAAAAAATATAAAACATAATTCATTCAAAACATAAAAATTCACACCACACTAAAAAGAAAATGACAACAACTTAATAAAGAAAAAACCATTCATTTGTTGTTTTTTTTTTTTTTTTTAATTCAACAAACAAAAAAACAAACCATAAAAAAAAAGGAATCAAAAAAAACAATCAAATATTAAAATTTACCAGCCATATGTAAAAGACTTGAATGTGGTGGTGGTGGTGGACGACCATCATCACCCATAAATGGTCCTGATGATGAATTCATTATATTATGACCACCCATTGTTGTATTTGGATTATTACTATTAACAATTAAACCACCACCAATACTAACACCACTACGTTCATTACCACCGCCACCACCAACAACAATTGATGTTAGACCAGCTTTATTACCACCATTATGTAAATCATTAATCATACCCATACCCGGACCACTATTATTATGAATTGATCCAGGTGGTATACCACCAATGCCATCTGATGTTCATTAAAATGTAAATTTGGTATTAATGTTTTTGTTATACGGTTTTTTTTTTTTTTTCATTTTTTTTATCACCGTTTTATAATTGTCAAAAATTGTTGCAGAAAGACATTTTGTAACCATTTTAATTTTGTAACGGAAATTTTTTCGACATTTGTTTTTCATGTTTTATAGTTTTTTTTTTTTTTTTTTTGTTTTTTTAATGTTTTGATGAAAATGTCGATTTGTTTATACAATGTAGTGTATGTTAATTAATGAGAATGTTTGTAATTACATATAAAAAAAAAAAGAAAAGATGAATGAAAGAGAAGAAAAGAGAAAAAAAATAAATGGAATTTTTTATTAGTTATAATTTTTTTATTTTTTTGTTTTGTGTAATTTTTATAATGAGAAAATTTAAGATTAATTCATGATGACCCCCTGATGTAAAGTACAGAAAGTACAGAGTGTTTAAAAATTGCATTTTTTTTTTGGGAAATATTGAGTTAATTTTAATATTTTTCTTGATTTAAATTGCATTAAGGTAAAATAGTAGGAATTAGTGAAATGAACAGTAAAATCTTAGTAAGCAGATTGCAATGCTGTCTAATATTTTATGTCATTTAATGTCGTTAAATAAAATGCAATTTATCGCATCAATCGCATATGCAATTTATATATTATTTTTTTAACACTTTAAAGTTGTAAACAAATGAAAGTTGGATATTACTCCTTTCAATTAAGATATCCATTAAAACTTGGGTTGCAGTTGTGAAAATTAGAAAACTGACTTTAGTTGGTGGACGACTGACATAATAAAAACTATAAGATGAGACGGTAATATCTATTTTTTATGGAAATGTCGTAAATGATATTATATAGATAGTGTTGTAAAATTTACTACTATAATTAAATATTGTTTTAACATTATAAAAACACCCTGCACTTTTTGAAAAACTCCTTTTCAAACTATTAAATTTGCAATTTAATTCTTTTTTAAATACATTTTATATTTAACTTTAATTAAAATTAAATATTTTTTTTAGTCCTTACTCTGAAAATTATTCTTTTCTTTTTTGAAATATTTTAACTTTAAATTTTAAAAACTCACTTGTATTCTGTTCATAATGACCATTTTGTTGCATTTTAGCTGGTGATTCTGTATTTAATTGTGACGCTGTTACTGATCTTGTTTGTAATGTTGATGGTTTATGTGCAGCACTATTTGGTTCTTCTAACAATTGACGTAATCTTTGTAATTGAGCTTCCAATTGTCTATTATGATCTTCTAAAATTTGCATTCTAGCTTCTAAACGTCCTTTATGCTGACGTAATAATTTTGCTTCAGCCATCATATCCTGAAATTATATTAGAAAAACAAAAAATAATAATATTATTATTATTATTATAATAATAATTACCTGTCCTTGACCACCACTTGGTATTGTATTATTTTGACTTTCATCTGGTGTTGTGCTAGGTGTTTGTTTTAATTTTAATCTTTCATATTCAGCTTGTAATGTTGCATTTTCTTCTTCTAAATCATGTATAATAGCTTCTAATTCTTCACGTTGTTCTGCATCCATTGCAGCCATTACTTGTACTGGACTTTTTGGTCCAGTACCATTATTTGGTAATGCTTGACAATATTGTGCTATTAATTGATGTTCATCATCACTATCTGGTGTTGAATTTGATCCAGTACCATATTCAACTTGTGCTAAACGTGATGCATACATTTCTAAACGGGAATGCATATCATTTTGTAATGTATGTGTTGTATGTTGTGGACTAGGTGCTGGACTTTCTAATGCATCACCTTCTAATACACTTTGAACTGGTAAATAACCAACACGTGGATGTTTCTTAAAATATTTTCTACTTTTAAATTTATTTTTAAGTGCTCGTGTAAAATCACGTACATCTTCAGTTGATGTTGTCTATATATACATATAATATATATTTATGCCGTTATTTTCACAATATTAAAATAATTTCATTTTGTTTCATTGTTTTATTTTTAAAAGTATTGTTTCATTTCCATTTTGTTTCAGTTCAGGAATGGAATTTAATATATTGAATTTTAAAATATCATCAATGAATGAAAGATATTATAGAACATAAAAATTAGATAAAAAAAAATAAATATTAAAATATATATATTGAATTTTAAACGATTTTTTTTTTTTAAGTGTTTAGTTTTAATAAAATTATTGAAAACAAAATACTATTGAAAATATCTTTAAGTAATTTATATATAGTTTTCACTTACCGTTGTGCAATATTCATGCATTGGGTGACTTAGTTTGTGATTTTTGGCATTACGTCCAAAGAAGAAACATTTCTGGCACATATCAAAATTGAAACATTTCAAGCAACGATATCGGAATCCAATTATTGGATATTCTTTACAGATATTACATTTTGCCTGGAAATATATTAAAAATAAAATAAAATCAAATATAACAAGATTTTTTTATACATATACATATATTGTGTATATATATAATGTAAAACTAATAGTTTTTATTATTTTTAAGTGAGTGATTTTTTTCAAAGTTTTTAATGTTACAGAACGAGAAGGATTTATAAAAGAAGACAAACTCGGAAATAAATATTAAGGTATATTGTTAAAAAAGGATAAAAATACATATAATTTTTTTGCTCTCTTATTTTGCTTTTTTTTTGTTTTTAATATTTGTCAGCTTTTTATTTTTGTTTTATTTTGAGGGTACGTGATATTTTGGAGTTATTTTTTTGATATAGCAAATAATTTTTTCGAAAATTGTATTTGAAACGTGACTCAATCGTCAAAAAATTGTCATAATTTATCTACAGGATTGAATGGAATAGAATGCGGGATGGAGATAAAAAAAAAGGATCATTTACTTAATAAACTTTGATTTGTTTTTTATTATTATTATTTTTGTATAATCATTTTTTTTCAGTTTATTTTTTTTAGTTAAATATTTTTATAAAAAAAGAGATAGCAACAAACAAAAAAAAATTTTTTTTTTTTTTTGTACCTGATGTTTGGCAGCTTCAGCGGCAGCTAAACGATGTAAAACTGGAAGCCATACTAAACTTTGGGGTTCATGTTGTAACCAACCTAGAAAATGTTGTGCTTCAATTGATATTTCTTGATTACCATCTTGTACAGCTAGACAAAAAAAAAAAAAAATAAAGTACAAAAAAAAAAAAAATCATTAGCATAAGGATATTTTTAGAACATTTCAGTATTCAATATTTAAATAGTATTTTAAGATTAAGTTTAGAGTACAATTAAAAAAATAAAATAAGAGGAAATATACATTCAAAGATAGATAAACTATATATTCGTTATAGAAATCAACGGGAGAGATGAGTGAAACCCTAACTTGTAGCTTAGATTGTCCGGCAAATGAATTATTGTTCTTTACTTGATTGGGACGTATTGTGCTGGAACGCTTTAAAATAACTTAGATATCTTTCTTTTTCTTTCTTAAATTGTGATTTTAAAGCAATACCGTTTTGTTTACTAAATTTATAATGCACATTTACAAGAATAAAAATTCTATTTATGAACCAAAGAAAATTAATAAGAAAGCCATGACCAGCACAACAGAGAATAGTATCTTACTAATTTTTTTTTTTCTGCAATGCTTAAGCACTTAACTATACAAGTTTTTTAATTTTCTGGCAATCATCCATCATCTAATCAAAATGAATGAATATTATAAATTTTTGAAAAATTAATATAAAAAAAAATTTCATTTCAAAGATAATAATACATGAATCTTACAAGGACAATATAAAATCCTTGGAAAAGAAAATTAGACTTAAATATCAAAATAATAAAAACTAACACAAAAAATATTTATCTTTGTCAAAATTTCATCTTTTTTCCTAATGTTAGTATGTCTTACAATAAATTAATGCTACTTCGTCTTAATAATAATAATAATTGTAAAAGCAAACAATCTTCAAAAAAGACAGATGACAGTTGTCTCTTTCTTTTTTTTTTTATTTCTTATTCTTTTTTTTTGTAAACAGTCAAATCTTATAAAAAATGTAAAATCTTGTTTTTAAGTTCTGTGTGTTGAACCATCATATGTCCAGATTTTTTTTTGAACATTAATTTCATCCAGTAGATTTTCATATACATACACTGTACACTCACACATAGACTTATATAGACTTATGTACAAAATATACTAATGCTAAATTCTTATGGTGAAGCAAAGAATTTAAAGATTTTTACGTTATTATTCTATGGGAATTTTCCATTTCTATAAAATACTAAATAAAAGAGACAGAGATAGCATGATAAAAGAACTATGTGTAAATGTTTTTAAAAAAGAAAAAAAAAATGCTCTGTTTGAAAGGACAAAAACATTAGTAGAGCTATAAAAAGATTGAGTAGTGTCCATTCACATTCCTAAAGTTTTTTTTTTTTAATTTTATTTGTTTATTTTTTTTTTTTTGTTATTTCAGTTTTTCTAAGTGGATAAAAACAGTTCCACTTTGTTGTCAAATTACTTTCTTACTTGCTTTTAAGAATAAAAAAAAAAAAAAAATCAGGAGTAAGAGAGTCCTTAAAGTTATGTTACAGGATAACTTGCTATATTTATATGAATGTTCAAACTTCTTTCTTGTTTTTTTTTTTTTGTTTTTATGATCATGTGATTAGCAAAAATTTTATCATCTTTGCCTATTTCTTTTATCTCTTTCTATACCATTCATATTGAATTGTTCTTTTGTGTTGAAATTTGTCAATTTAATTGAAAAAAAAATTCCTTTTTTTTTTTTTTTGAATTTCAAAGAAAATTGTGAACAGAACAGTTTCTTCAGAAAATTTGTATAAATTGGAATAAAAATAAAGTAAAGATTGAATATTGAGATTAAAAAATTTAAAACAAATTTTAATCTGAAAAAATAACAGATTTGAAAATATGTACAATTATTTAAGGAAATATTTAGACTAGGTCGTGAATAAAGTATAGTGATAGCGATGACGTACATTTAACAATATGTAATAAAATGCTAACTAATGTTTTTCTCCAATATTCTTATGAATTTCTGTCCACTACCTCACCAATCCAAAAAAAATATTACAGATATTTTGACGCAGACTACTTGTAAACAAAAATTTTACTAACCGATAAAGAACCTATATTGAAATAGTTTTAAAGTAGGAGTAGGGAATCCAGTAACTTCTACAATTAAGATTCAATATGATATCAATATTTCGATCAAAACCAATTAGTAAAGAGCAACTTATAACTATAAATGATGAAGAATGTATATAGAAGAAGATTAAAAAAGAGTATAAGAACTAAGTGAAATATTTAGGGTATCAAAAGATGCTAAGTTCCTTAGGTAATTATCCTTTATTAATTTAAAGCAACATTTATGCTCATAAAATTTATAAAATCATAAGTAAAAAGGTGTAAAACAAAAAATTAAATTGTAAATAAATTACTTTTTATTAAATCGAATTTCCTAATTTCAATACTAATAAAGGAAACTAAATAAAATTATATGCATGATTGTTTACTTTTTCTATTAAATAAAATTTATTGAATCGTTCACAAGAGGCTATTCATAGTCATATACTCTTTAATGATGATTATTTTTTTTTTTTTTTCTATTCTTCTTCCTTGTCTAGCAAAATGTTCTCTTTTTTGAATAAAAAAAAGAGAAGAAGAAAAAGAGAAGAAAAGAAAACACATAATTTTTATATAAACATACAAACATAATAATGATTATTTTTTTTAATAAAGAAAATTATTATGTCTGAGACAAATTAACTCTATGAAAAAAAGAGATAGCAATATTTGAATACAATTAATAAAAATTGCCAAATAAAATAAGGGTAAGTAAGAGTTCCGAAAAGAAAAAAAAAAAAAGCTCATTCATTTAGTTAATTTGCTTATAAAGATTTACTGAGCACAAATTAATAAAAAAATAAATGTTGTTTAATTTTCGTAAATTATTAACTTGAAAAGACATTTTTACTCCATATACATATAAGGAATCCCATTCTCATAGTATTTTATTTTTATTTTATCCATATATATATTGTAGTATATATGTAATTTGTTTCCTTTTATATAAGATTATCATGATTTTATTACAGATTAAGGAACTCATAACTGTTATGCCCTCTTTTAAAGTGATTTGAACTGTAAAATTTTGTTCATCAATCATTTGATTGATGAAAAAAAAAAAACTTCTTATCTTTTACAATAAATTATAGAAAATTAGGCTAATTTTATTTTTTTGTCTTTTTTGTTTTTTCTATGATTTTTTATTAGAATATATTTTTCTTACATTCTATATAAAATTTTCTTAATTTTTCTTTTTTTTTTATTTTGTTTTATTTTTATGAAAAGTTTTCCGATGATTTAGACAGAATCCTGATTATTAAAATTAACAAGGCTATTTTTCTTGAACTAAATAAAAACTTCAAATTAAATGTTAAAAGAGCAAAAAGTGCAAATATTTTTTCTCTTTCATTCCTTTTTTTTTTTTTTAACTGAGTAAAATATTATGTTGGTTTAATTTTCAAATAGAACATAAAATTAAATGAATGAAGGGTGGTTTTGAAAAGTTTTGGAAACAATTTTTTGTTTTTTAGTTTTATTAGGTATTGTCTTATTAAAATAGAGAAGAGGATAATAAAACCGGATGGAATAGATAGCTGAAGCGTTATGGTTAAATTAATATTTGAAAAAAAAAAAACAAAATGTTACTAATCATGATCTCATTTAGGAGTTCATGAAAGTTAAAAATTTTATTGTGAACTAGAAATTTAACATAAAAATTTAATTTTAACAATGTACTACAATTTAAAGCTGTATAATTCTAGAGTACCAATCTAATTGGAAGATAGGTTTAAAATATCTCTTGCTTAGTTCTTGCGCAATAATTGCCCTAACTGACACTTTGTGTAATTTGATTTCAGAAAAAAATTGAAGACTGTAAGTAAAATTATGAGAAAAAGTGAAAGTCAAGAAAGTCAACTTAAATATATGGAATATTTCAATAGTGAATCCTGCCATTTAGAGAACAAAGAATGTATGGTCATAATACTAGTCGTATTGTTGTTATAACAAATTTAATAAGGTAGTTTATAAAAACAAATGTTTTTAAAGATATACATATTTAAAAATACACTAAAAACCATTTGAGATTACTTTTGATAGACGTAAATAGTGACTACTTTTACATCAAAATATGTACATATATAATTTTTTTTAGAATTTTTTATTTAAAAAATCATTGTGAAAAATTAAGAGACACTTTGACAGGTGTATAAAAATAGCAATTTTTCAATTTTTGATCACTGAGACCTCTTAAACATGGACAGTCCAATAATTTTTTCTAAGGTAACTTGTGCTAATTCTCGAAAATCTTTCTACTCTTACAATATCAAAATTCTTTTTAAAAGTGTTTTTAAGATACGGAGCAGCCAACCATTTTCGAAATATTGTTTCACATAACGGTAAATTCGGTAACGGTAGATTGAAAAAATATGAAAAGGAGAACCTGAGATATTGAAAATATGGGATTTTTTAACTTTTGAAGCTGTTGAAATTACTGTTATTCTACAATATTAATTTTTTAATGAGAGCTAACCAAGGTTAAAATTTAATTACTCCATCTTATAAGCCGTAGAAGTTTTGTAAATTGACGTACGGTGGGATGAACAGAGTGAAAGTGATAAGAAAAATTTTTTGAAAAATGTACTATACATTAACAAATTTGACAAGGTATAAGGGGGAAAGTTGTGATGTCCTCAAAATAACGACATCTAACCAAAAAAAAAAAAAAATAACAACAATTTAATTGAATAGGTATAAATGAAACGAAATGACAATATAAAATTAATAACTTTTGATTGAAATAAAACATTAATTAAAAATCAAATTAGGACGAAATAAAATTTCATGGTTACAGACAAATCTTTTCTATTCTTTTTTTTCTTTTAAAAAGAAAAATGACAAATTAGAAATGAGTTTTTTTTTCTTTTTTTATTGTTTTATTTCTGTTTTAATGTTGACAAAAAAAAAAAAAGAAAAAAATAAAAATCGATAAAAATTTATTGGAACGTGAATTAATTTTCTGAACTTTTTTTTTTTTGTATAAGTATTTCTTTAGTTCTAATCTTAGAAACTTTCATTTTCCTGTTAATGAACCATATAAGGTCAATATTATATTAAGATAGTGTTAATTGTGAGCAACTTAATTAACATTTTATTAAATAAAATTAATTTGTTCCTTTGAATGATTTGATTAATTATATGTTCGAGAAATTCTGTTCGAGAAATATTTAATTTTTTTTTTTTTTGTTTTCATTCAATGATTTATTATGAAAATCTAAGTCGTTTTTTTCTTTTTAAAGGATCATAAATTTTTCTATACTAATATTCGATGTAATTTTAGTTTGATTTAAATAACTTTTATCATAAAATGTTTCGATTTTTCATGCTCTTGTTATCATTTGAAGTTTAATACAAAAAACCTAAACCTAATTTTAAAATAAAACTGATAAAATCGCTCCCTCTGAGGTTCTTTAAAAATTCAAATTAAAAGCATAATATTTTCTATAGTTTTAAAGTATCATATAGTTTTGAGCGCCGTTGCAAATTCATATAATATGACACTGGTAAAAAGTAAAAAGCGGCGTGAGGTGAGACTTATTTTATAACAACACGACTTCTTCCCACTAAGAAATCAAACGTTTCGAAATTTTTCCAATAACTTTTAAAAGTTTTTTATATTTTGCAAAAAATTAATAAAAATAAGAATTTTTTTCATTCATCGTTAAATATACTAAGTTATTCCCCAAATAAAATTAATTTTATTTCTTTGAAAAGAAGATTTCCAGATTTTGGACATCATCATTTCTTTTTTAATGGAAACTTTAAAATACAAAATAAGACCTGTTCATCCTAAAGAAAATAGAGAAATAAAAAAAAAATATCATTTATTTTAAATAGTTAATAAAATTACCATCTTGTGTTATACCAGCTCTTTCTAAACATGATCTAACTGATGGTTCAATATTTGAACCACCGAATGCAGCAACTTCACCAAGTTGTCGAGGAACCTGAAATTCATTAAAAAAAAGAACAAAATATAATAAATAAATAAACATTTTAAATATCAATTAATATATTAAAATAATTATTATTTAAATTATATTATTTAATTAAAAAATACAAACTCTTTTAATCAGATTTCTATTAAAGATAATTATTAGATAAGTCTTTAAACTTCTTTTCGCCTTATTACAAAGATATGAACCGGGTATCACTTAACATTTAATGTACTAACAATAACAATTATTGTTGTGCAAAGCACAAAAAAAACAAAACAACGATCAAAAGTTCAAAAATATAAATTATTTCTTTGCATAGAGTAGGATGAAAAATTAAACTAGAAGAAGAAACGAGAAAAAAAAAACAAATACCGTTACAATAGAATTACAATGTAAAGAAAAAAAAAAAATGAAAAACAATCTGAAAAAAACTGAAAGAAAAGTGAAAAGTTTAAAAAACAAAAAACAAAATAAAATAGAAATAAACAAAAAAATAAACGGTATATATAACAACAGTATCTACATATATAACACTTAGAAAAAAAACACTAGAATAAAAAACAAAAAAAAAAAAATAAATAAAATAAAAAAAAGAAAAAAGTTACGCTAAAAAGTAAACGAAAATTAACTTATTCAAATTACGTTATTCTTGAGTGAATTTTAAACTTAGAATAAAACGGTACATAACTGTATTTATATCTATTAGTACTGTATTTATATCTATAAAATACTGTTTGTTTTTTTTTTTTTGTATTTTGTACAAAATGATATTAGAATCCTGTGGGGGGGTTTTTTTTTTTCTTGATGAAAATTTATTTCATTTTTACAGCATTTTAAACACCATGTTATTCAATGATTTAGAAAAATAAACAGAGAAGGGGAAATAAAGAGGAAGATTGAGAGATAGAGATGGAAATAAATAAAGGGGTAATGATATAGAGAAAGAGAGAGAGATAGAAAAAAGGGACAGAAAATTAAAATATTTAAAAATATAAAATATTGAAAAATAAAGGGTGATGATAAGAGCTTGTGGGATTTACTTACTGTTGGATTGTTTTGGTTTTTTTTTCTTGATTTTGAAAAAGTGAAATCTGGATCAAATCGCTAAGGAAATTAAAAGGAGCGAAAACATTAAACGGTGAAAATTTAAAGAATTGATGGTGAATTTTCTTTTATATTTACTTAAGAAGGTGTTAGTTATTCAGATACCTTCGAAAGAATATGAAAATATTATGGTACTTAGTTAAGTTGTGTGAGATTATATTGAGTGAATTTTTTTGAAAATTTTCTTTTTCAATATCAACACTGATCATTTTTGACCAAAATAACCAAGATCTTATTTTAAGACTATAGTTTTTATTACCTATCAAAACTGTTATATTTTTTTTAAAACGATTTAAATTTTTTTTTTGGAAAATCTATACTTTAAGTGTTGCTTTAAGTAAAAATATAGATCCTTCAAGTCATAGTACAGTTTATAATTAGAGTTTATTGGGTTTACTGTGGACTACTTTTCCATCGAAAAAATGAACACTTCAATTTTTTTTTTGTTTTGTTAAATTTTTGGAATTAAATTAAAATAAATTTTAAAAATTTAAATAATTTTTATGTTTTGAAGTTGCTACAGAAGTAAAAAATTGAAAGGAATGAAGCGAAATAATAAAATGCCGCCTGCTGTACAAAATTTATTCGATATTTAAATGGATAAATTCAATGTCAATTGTTTTTAAATAAATAAATTTTTCAAACAAATAAAAATAATATACCTATATATATTAAAAATATATGTATTTTTTTGGCTGGTTGATTTTATAAAGGATGTGCTTTGTCTTGAAGTAGTATTAGTGTGGGATTTTCACTCTAGGGAAACAGCCTATCAATTTTAAAAATAGTATTGAATGAAAAAAAAAAATAAAGGATTAAATTTTATTGTGGTGAAATTTTTTATAAAAAGAAAACTTTTGTATTTTCATTTTTCCAAATTAATGAGCCTCAATTCTTTTGTTGTGTAACAGATTATGATGGGCTAATTTTTGAAATGGAAAATTCATTAATCAAAATTTCATTCTCTTTGAAAAAAATTCAAAGAAAAATTTTGTAAAACTTTATTGAAGTTATTATTTTTTTTTTTTTCTTTTGTGAATTATAAATAAAAAATATTTACGTAAATTATAAAATAAATGGGAAAATATTAAAGAGTTATTTAAATTAATATAAAAGTTCCAAATTTTATATTGTTTGATTTAAAAAAAAAAAAATATTTTCTTTTTGTTTGCATTGTTAAAATTATTGAAAATTTAAAATTTTTTCAAGTTTTTATGGAATTTTCAGAAAAAAAAAAAAATAGGATTAAAAATTGAATGGTGATTACCTTTGAATAAGGCTTAAATTAAATCTTTGATTTAAAAGTTGTTTAATAGAAGTTAGATTTTTTTCAAAATATTAAAATTTTTTGTAAGTTTTTTTTTATATATTCATATATAAACAGTAATTTGTAAAAAACTATACGTGCACTAGTACGAAATATTTTTTTTTTGTATAAACATCTTTCAAAATCTATTCAGAAATCAGATCTAACATTATAAAATTAATTTTTAAAAATTGTATTAAATATAATGAAATCTTAATATTAATTGTTTTATTTTAACGAATGAGATGTAACTTTTATACTAAAGTCTGCAAACAATTCGAAAACATTTAAACTTTTTAGCCTAAAAATATGCAATTAGTTCTGAAAAGTTAAAGTACTAACTTCATAATATATTCGAAAAAGGGGATTCGGTAGCCTAGTGGGTAGACGTGTGGCGTATTAACCGAAGGAGTGTGGGTTCGATCCTTGCACAGATTGTAAGTGTTTTTCTTTATGCATACCCCCCTTACAACCAAATATAATGTAAAATATATATAGTATATAATATAAACAAAATAAATAATATTATAGTATATAATTTAATAATAGTATAAAAACCTATAATGGCCTTGGTAGCCGATGGTTCAATAATATTGCATTACATTTATATATGTAATATTAATATAAATAAATAAATAAATAAAAAACATTTTAATAAAATTTTCAATTTATTTTTCAATGTTCTCACTTACTACAACCAACAATTCAATATAATCCTTTACTGTTATCAGATTAAAAACGAAATGAACCGTTAACCAAAATAAAACCAAACGTTAAAAACAACAACACTAAAAAATAAAAACAAAAGTACAGATAATCAAAGAACAAACAAACCGACTGAATTCCATTCAAAAATCTTTTAACCAAGGACATTAAAGGATAATAAATCTTTAAAGAAAGAAAAAACACAATTTTTTTTTAAATATCTCTTTCTTATTTTTTTTTTTTTTGTTTTGGAAAATTAAAAGAAAAAATTTAAAAAAGAAAAAACGAATGTTTGGAATTTATTAACCCCCAAGTAATGAATACTCTTCATAGTTATCATTCCTGCAACACATACACACACACAAACAAAAATAAAAGAAAAAGAATAAAATTTTAGAGTTAAATTCATTAAATAGTAGCGCTTTTCTTTGGACAAGCTTTCTTTTCAAGTTTTTTTGTTTTCATTTTGAGTTCTTATCTTTTTAGCCATCATACAGTCATTTGTCACTTCACACTGTCTCTGTAAGTAACTTGTCCGTACACTTGTAAACATAATAACAACAACAAATTGAAAATTTAAGAAAAAACCAAATAAAAAAGTAAACTACTTTACATAATCATTTATATTTTAAAACATGGTTTCAGTAAATGTATGCGGTGCAAATATTAGTATACTAGGTAATTGGGCTCTTGTTTTGATATTGTGTTTTTAGTGCTGCAAATTAATTCCTACTATCTTTTAATTATTTTTAAAGCCACAAAACACTTTTATTATACTAAACAGGCATTACGAATAAAACAAGTATGTTATCATTATTTTGCTTAACACTATATCTACACATATGTATGTATAACATTTTCCCAGGATTACATGACACTCAATACAAAAAAAAAGGCATAAAATAACAAAAATAATAATAATAATAAAAAAAAACATTTTGTAAAAAAAGGACACACATTTTGGTCCTTGTTTAATCGATGTTAAATATCTGGAAATGGATTACAAATTTTTTTTTATTTTTGTTGTTATTGTTTCTGGGTCTCGTTTTTTTTTCTCCTTTCTAAAATATATAAAAAAAAACAACATTTTTTTTTTTAAATTATCCCCATTAATGTTCCAACCAACCAATGTTGAATTGGATGTTATTATTCTGCTAATTTGTGTCTTTTTTGTTAAAAAAAAAAATGATTCGTTTTTTTCCCCATTGTATGTGTTGGAATTTAAAAAGAAAAAAAAAGTCGGTAATCACAATAAAAGGAAAGAATACTTTAAGGCGAAAATTTATCGCTATAGGATATCTTTTAAAAGAATCTATGAGATATAATACTTGTCTCATGTTATGTTATAAAGATGAAAAAAAAAAAACAATATCCTTTTCGAAACATTTTTTCTTTTTATTTGAAATTAAAAAAAAATTTTTTTTTTAAACATTAGCGAAGCAATATAAACTTTTTAAAGGGGCACTTATTTTAGTTCAAAGAATGAAATCTTTAAATTTTTCCAATTAGAATTAAATGAAGAGTTTTACTTAAATGTTTTTAAAAAAGAGTTTTTCTTTTACAGAATGAAGTTTTGCTTTATAATAATATGATAGAATAATTTTAGATTTGATTGTTTTAGTAAACGGTTTTTAATAAGGAGCTGCATAAATGAGTAGCAGAAAATTAAAGGGGTTTGTTCAACTTTTACAACATCTTAAAGGACAAAATTACCAGACTAACTGTAATTCAATTAATATTCTTTTTCTTGTCTATTTTTCTTGATTAGATCCTATTCTTTGATCTATATTTTGAATTTATAACTTCCCATATTATTTTTTACGATGTTACGCTCTGTTAAACATTTTAAAAACTTATACCATATTTTCTGGAGCATTAATAAAGAAGTCTTCTAAATAACATAGAAAAACGAAAAGAAAAGATTCAGGATACATTTAAAAATTGTATCCATTTATAATACTACATATTGTGTTAATAACAATAAAGTGATATCAGATATTTCCCATCAGAGAGATTTTAAATAAATATTAAGTAAAGGATGAGATCCACGATTATTTTTAAGTGTTACAATACGCAAAAGAAAAAAGATAACAACAATAATTTCAAAAAAAACAAAAAAGAAAAAATTAACCGTTTTAATAAATTAAAAATTAGACCACGATCACTGACTATTAACGAATGCTAATTTATTCAGTGTTAACTCTTTTGGAGATGATTCTGTATATTTTATGTTTTTTTTTTTTTTTGCTTTTCCATAATAAAATTAAATGCTAAAAATATAAATTACAAGGATTAAAATGAATTTAAATTAAATTGTAATGAAGGGATTAATTGAGTTTTGTTCTTTTTTAATGGTTTTTTCGAGTTCAATGGTATGAGTAGGGAATTTGTTATTGTTGTGTGTTGTGGTAAAAAGATGTAACGCGTTCTTTTTTTTTTTTACTTCTTTTTTATAAGAAAAATTAATTAAAAAAATAAAATATGTTTTAAAAATTGTGGTTTCGGGTTTTTTGTTATTATTTTTTTAAAATCTGGTTTTTAAGAAATTTTTTTTTCCCTTTCTTAAAAAAGAAAACAAAAATAGACGATTGAATTACATTTTAAATAACCGCAAATTAAGTGTATTAAATAATGTTTAATTTAATTGAAAATATGTTTGAAATTTAATTGTTAAAATTTTTTTTAGAATTATATTTAAATTTGAATTAAAAATAAAATAATTTTTATAAAAATTTAAAGTTGAAATTTTCTTTTTTAACAGCCCTAAGATTCGCAGGTTTATGATGATTATGAGTGACTGCACGAATGAAAATTAAAAGATATGAAGAGATAATGAATTTATGTTAAAGTTATATATTATTCTTATGTACATTGACCAAAATAATGTCTTTTTATTTCAAAAATAAAATATTTATAAAAATATAATAGATTTTTTAAAATTAAAGCAAGTTGTTAATAAAATTCATACATATATCATTTCGAAAAATGTTGTAAAAAAATTAAAAAATTAAATGAAGAGGTTTTTATTATATAAACAGTGATCTTCTTACTAATATAATATATATCCAAAATAGTTATAATTTATAAGAATGTGTTTTTTAATTGCAAAAGCGGTTCTTTCTAATTTCAATTAGACTGTTTTTATTTTCTAGGCGACACTTTTTGATAGGTAAATTTTAAAAGAGCGACTTTCATCATCCCATAATCCCAATCAACCTAAACCCAATTTCAAAAAATTCCCACATTCTAATCCTCAAAACCAAATAATATGTATACTGACTATAGTATGTCACTATGCATTAAAGAACCCAATCTAAAGTTTGCTTTTAACGAGATGGTTTTCATTGGTTAAAGTCCAACACTACTTAGAGGAAGTTCGTGGAGTTCCTTTGAGTGGCAAAAAAAAAAACAAAAAGCAAGAATATTTTCAAGAAGACACTTTTTAATTTCAAACATAATTATTTCATTTTTTCACTTATTGTAGTCTGCAGTGCCTGTGGTATACATGCATATTTAGTAAACTTTATTTAAACTTTACTGAATATACGTCTAATTATAAAGTTATAAAAAATTTTAAAATAGTAATTCAATTATTGCAGTAGAAAACTATAGTGACACCTGAAGAAATTATGTAGGCATCATAATTTGCCATAACCATTTTTTTGTCGATTAACGTAGATGTCGATTAACGTAGATCTTATGATTAGTCAATGTAAAAAATATTACATCTAATTAAAAGCATATTATTGTTATAACATGAAGAAAAATAAATTGTGTTTTTAAATGTACTGAATTAAGAAAGTATTAGAAGTATTAGGGTTAAGTATTGAACGACTTCTGTATTAAACCATCTTAAATATTCAAAACTATATTATTATTTCTTTTCCGGTTATTTTATCGTGGAATAGCAAGAAGTTTCACAATAAGCTTTAAATTTTATAACAAACCATCTTTTAAATTTTAATATCAAATAAACAGCTTAACTTTTATTTAAATTTAAGCTTACAAAATGTACTTAAAACTTTACGTTTTCTCGGTATCATTATAAAATGTTTAATGAATCATAAAAATAAGAAATCTGCATTACTGAGTTTGCATTAATATTAAATACATATTATTAAATTTTTTTTTAATTTTTTAAAATTAAAATTTAATTTACCTGTATACAATCATGTAATAATAAACCCAATTTTCTTTGGTCCACTTTACGTTCTGGATCAGCAATTAATCTAAATAAATAACGGTATTTTTCTTCCAAATGTCCTTTACATAGTAAAATTAATCCAACCTATATAAATAAAATTTTTTGAATAAATTTTGTAAGTATTTTAAATAAAATATATATATACAATTAAATAATACTTTAAGTAAATCAAATGGATAATAGAATATATAAATAGAAAAATCTTAAATAACTATCCTTAAATAAGGATACTTTTCTAAAATCTTTATTTTGTTTTCTTTTTTTTTTTTTTTGGAATTTTTCTATATGTTTACTAAAGAGATTTTCTTTAAGTTTTATTTACTTTATTATTCAAGTATACATATATATACATATTTGTGGTATAAAAAAGTATAATACTAACCTTAAAACTTAAAACTCTTATCTGTCCAGTTCTTTGTGAATCATAAACATTTAATATCCAATTGATTGCTAAATCTAACATCAATGCTAAATCTATTTGATCTATTGTTACATATAAGGAATGCAGAACAGTTGTCATATCTGGTATATCAATAATTTTATCATTTTGGGCACGTAAACCATGTCGATCAAATGAGTCTATTGCTACTGACATAGGAATGCGATCCAATGCTATATAGAAGTTACATATGAAAAAAAAAATAAATAAAAATTATTTTGTATTATGTATATATATAGATATGAAATATATATATATAAATGTTTATATTTTATATTAAATAATATTTTTTTTGTTTAATATAAAAACAAAAAAAAAAAAATTGAACCAAATTTCATTTTAAAAAGTGCTGTTAGGGGAACAAAATTGAGAAATTGAGAAATAATATGGCAAATGTGAGTGTATATTGTATTAAAGAAAATTGAAAGTATCTTAATAAAAAGGTATTATTTTGTCAATGATTTGAAATGTTCGTGACTTGAGTATTTTAAGTGAATTTTAAATGAAAACAAAAAAAACAAACAGAATAAGAAAAATTTGTACTTGAAAGTGTAAAAGAGATAGAAAGGACGAAAACAAAAAAAAAAAAGATATCATAATTTATTAAGTTTTTAAAGAAGATTTTCGTATGGGTTTCAAAAAAAAAAATCATGTTCTATATTTAGATTAAATAATTTTAGTTAATAGAATTTTAGTAAATTATATATCTTTATAAAAGCACAATGAAATATACTTTATGAAAGTTTATTAAAGAGAATAAGTTCAAATGATTTAATAATAGCTGTAATAATAGCTATTTAACAGAAAGAGAGACTAACTTTTTGGATAAAATATTGGTAGTTTTATAATTGACTTTATATAATTAAAAATTAATAAAAATAGATCTTAAATGTTTTTGTTTTTCGTTTTCCGAGTTTATACAAATTTATCCAAAGTTATCCGAATTTATCCGAATTGGATTCAATTATTTTAATTTTGCAAATCTATTTAAAATTAATAAATATTCATGTGCAAAGCCTTTTTATAACATTTTCCGACATTTTTTTTTAATATTTATTCAATATTTATCCAAATTTATCCAATATTATCCGAATAGCATTCAATTATTCCAATTACGTAAATCTATTTAAAAATTAATATGTTCATTAAAATATTAATCTATAATGTTTTATTTTTCGTTTTCTGAGTTTATCCAAAATTTATCCGATATTATCCAAATTATATATTATTTAAATTTTCTAAATTAAAAATATTAAAAATGAAATTAAATATTATTACCTAGTCTTTTTTGAACTGATCGCAATTTTAATGCTGTACGATATGCTGAAAAACGAACTTCATTTAAATCAGCTAATGATTTCATTAGTTCAATCATTTCTGGATGGTCCCAATGGGTTGTTTCACGCTCATGACTATTTAACAAAAATAAATATTAATTCATAAAATAATATTTAAAGTACTAGGTATTTATTTTTAAAGAATTTTTAATACATACTCTATATAGTAAGGCACATTGGCAGCTGTCGTTGCACGTTCCCATGGTGGTTTAACACTTTGTCCTAAATTAGGTAATGGACCTATTGTACCACTATTCGATGTTGTTCTACCATCATCATTAGTACCGATTGATTGATTACCACCTGCATTTATTAAAACTTTTTGACGTTCATCCATTGCTATTTGTAAAAGTTTCATTCTAAAAATAAAAAATAAAAAAAAACAGAGAAAAATGAAAATCAAATCAAAATAAAATTAAAAAAATATATTTTTTGTATGATACTTGATTGAAAATTTTCATGCAATTTAAGTTTAGTTTTTTTTTTTTTGTTTTTAGTATGTTTTTCATAGAAATTTTTAAGTTTAACAATAGCTTCTGTTCAATTTCAATTATTTTAAATTGCTGTAATTTGAATATTAAAAATTATAATTTGAGAATAAATTTTCGCAGTTTTAATTTTTTTTTTTGTTGGGTTCAAAATCGAATTTTTAAGGACCTAAAAAATGAATGAAAAATTATTAATGACTTGTGTTATTGAATATTTCCGAAATGTTAAAAGAACACTTTAAGTAAAAATCAATATGAGTTGAAAAAATTATTAATTTAAATTAGCTAAATAACCTACTTTTTGAAGTTTTTTTTTTTTTTTACCCTTTTGATTTTAATGAGAATTAAAATTTATTCAAAGAGTAAAATAATAAAAAGATTTTAAGAGTTCCCTTATACGTGACTTTTTATATTCACTAATTAGACTTTTGTGATTTTAGTAAAATTTGAAATTTTCTGATTTTTGTGGTAAAAAAAAGAGGAAATTTTTGAATTAATTTGAAAATTATTTTTAAAAAATATAAATTTATATTAGTGTAGGTAAATTAAAATTTACTTACTTATATAGTGATAGATTTACAAATAGTTTTTTTTTCCAGATATTTTGTTTTTAAGAATTTCTGAATATTGTGTCAAGGTTTCATGGTACAAAACTAATAAATTTGTGACATCTCATATAAAAAATCAACCTCAAATGTAAAAAAAAAACGTTTCTAAGTTCACTATCAAAGAATGGTTATTTTCAAAGATATAATGTTCAAAAATGTAAAGATGTAATGTGCCTCAAAATTAAGAGTATTTAGAGTATAGAAGATACCGGGTCTCTAAAATTTTAAAAATTTCTGTTGAACATAACGGTTATTTTTAATACCAAATAACAAAAAAAAAAAACATCTGGGACGATTTTCACATCATGATTAAAACATCCTTTCTTTTATTGTTTTAAGATCTAACTTATGTTCTAATTTCTAACTTATGTCCTAATCATTAAAACATATAGTATTACTTAATCTTCGGATGATGTAATTCTGTAATTGTATGTATTTGTACACATATAAAACATATTAAAGAAACCTGAATTTATTTTTAAATGAATTTATTAATAATTAAAATTTTATTATGATTTCATCTAAAATTCTGTTATAAGGTTTTCTAAACAGTCAGATAAATGAACCTAAATCTTTTCCATTTTCTTTTCATTCTTATATATTTTTCTTATATGTAATGCATATACTGACATTAAAATAAAATAAAAATTATATTTTATAATTTTAAATCTTAATTCTACAGGAGATTTACCTTAATAGTTAAAAGGATCTTAAATTTTTAAGAACTCTTCTGGATGCGAGATTAAATATTTCAAATGATTTCTCGAGATTAAAACAAATAATTAGAGGTAATGTTATGCAATCAATATCATTTGGATTATTTATCTTGAAAAATTCTTGAAACTTCAAAATAATTTAAAATTTCATTAAAAAATAAAATTTTTTTTTTTTGTCATTAATTTCCTGTATAAAAATAAACTGACAATCATTATATTTCTAGTTTTCATTAAATCCAGATTAGATTACAAAATATTTTAATAATTCCTGTATAACACATAATTAATTTCACCAAATTGCTTTCACAAATCAACAAACTATTTTTCAAATTAAATATTTTATTCGTTTTTTGCTCTATCAACAAATAATTAAATTTAATTTTCAGTTTAGTTTATGTGTATATCTTTTAGTTTAGTTTTAGTCATTAATAAATTTTAAATACCATCCAATGACATATCTGATAGATTTTCCACTTTAACTTTTTTCATTTTTGTTTTTTTGTTCGTTCTTTTTTTGTTTTTGGTATGTATTTCTATTATTTATTTCGTCTTAACTAGATCTCAAATTTATTATCAATTAGTTAGAAAAAAAGAAAAAGAAAAAAAATAAATAAATATATGAGAAAATAAAATTGCAAAGTAAATTGATGATAATCTTCAAGTCTTCAATTTTCACTAATCAAAATTAATTAAAAACTTGTTGCATTCATTGCATTGATCTGTTTTTTCTTTTTTTTTTTGTTATGATCCAACAAAGTATCGTCATACAATTTTAACATCAACATTCAATTTACGAGTGTGCAATTGGCGTGATTAGTATAACGATTTTCTATAGAAAAAACAACACCAAAACTACAATAATAAAAATAAAAACAATCTAAGATCATTTTTACTAGAGGCGCTTTGGTAAAAAAAAAAAAATAAAACAAGGCAGAATGTAAAATCAAAGGTTTTTAAAGGTGCACATTTTTCAAAAGGTAACAATAACAGACAATAAAGTATGTTAGTTAAGTTACATAAGTAACAGTTACTATATGATTTCCACAAAAGTTTCTACGTTTCTTATGCATGAAAGTTAACTATAAATGTATGAAAAATTGTGAAAAATCAACAGACAGTGCTGATTTTATGGAAACCTTTTTTATAATTAAGAAAAGCTGTTAGCACATATAAAACCATAATATTTGAGTTTTAATATTTACGTTTTATTTTGAAAAAATATGTAAATGTGTCTAAGTTACAGATGTCTAGAAAATAGTAAATTTGCAATTTCTTACTCTTAATACCTATAGATATAAAAAGGGGGGAGATATAAAAATATGTTTGAGGTAACTTATGCTAATTTTAAAAAATCTTTCTACTTTTAAAATTTGAAGGTAATAAAAAAATCCTGCCGGTGTTGCATCAAATTTTGAATTTTTCTGTGAGGAAAAACTATGAGGTAATCCTAAATAATCTCAAAAAACGGTTAAAGCATGTACAAATCTAATATGAAATGATTATTGCGTATTAATTTGCTAAAATGGGAACAGTTGCCGAATTTACAGGTGCATATAGATGGAAAATTTAAATTTTTTAACCCTTAAAATTGGATTCACCACTTCGGATATTTTTGCCGCACTCATGCGCTCGAATGTTTTTTATATGAAAATTTGAATTCCCACATTTTTCAAATTTAGTTCGGAAGTTTTTTTTCTCATCCAAAAAAAGATGATTTAACTTTAACTTTTTGTACAGAACTCATCTATTATTGTTCATCATCTGTCATTTTTTGAAAAATTTTTTATTCATCATCAAACAATCGATTTTTTATTCAATCGATTCATCAAATAAACAAAAATTTAAAATAATAAACATTTTCAAATTTCATCTGTCTAAATTTTTTTCTTCTGCAGACAATATTTACTGAAGCGGTGAATCTTTGTTGAAAGAATTCTCTTTTTTTAAAAATACGTATAGAACGTATAGAAGTTTTGTAAACAAATGGCTTCGGGACGGACAGATCAAAACTAATAAGCAAATTTTTTAAAAGTTTTTTGAAAAATATGCAAAAAAAATCGAACAAACTTATTGGACTCAATTAAAAATTAAAAAAAAAAAAAGTGTCATTTAAAAATGGGAAATATTTAAAAAAAATATTTTTTTTTTGAAAAATTTAAAGATTAAGTGAAGAAAAATTTATGTATAAACACAAGTTTTTATATTGTAGCGAAATTCATTAGATAACTGAAAAGAAAAAAACAAAAAAAGAAATAATTGTCTGACGACAACTTGATAGCGCACATAGACATTAATACTCTGATACTTTAAAAAATGCATATATAATATATACTTTAAAAATGTAATTTTAAAAATTTTAATGACTATCATTTAAAACTGGTCCGGAAGAAATTATATAAAATGAATATTATAACTATACATACATATATACATATATAAATTATGTTGTTTTATATAGTTAAAGCTGGTATTATATGACAATTTATGACCAACTAATGATTTCATTGAATAGACAATTCGTATTGAATTGATGTATAAAGAACAAAATTAAATGATATATGCAATTATGAAATTATATATTGTAAATTATAGACTTTAATAGAGTCTAGATTATTGTAAATTTAATTGATTTTATAAAATTTACATATAATATTTTTTTATAATTACAGAACGCGAAGAATTTAAAAAATTTACCAATGTTAAATTAAATTTATCATACAGATTTTTGAAGGTGAATTAGCATAGAAAACAATTTCCAAATAAATCTAAAATGAAGATTTAGTTGTTTGAATTAAATCTACGAAATATGAAAATATTATGGTTTGTTGACCCTCAAAAAAAAAATGTATTTAAAACTTTTTGTATTCTACTCTTGAGTAACTTAAAAAGAAATCTATAAGTACTTTTATTTTTATCTAAGAATTTTTCGTAGCTTTATCAAAGTTTTAAAAAATATGCCATACACTGAGGTCTATTAAATTAATTGTCTACAAAAAATATATAAGTAACAAATATTTAATAATTTGTTATTTAATGATACAAACATCTGTTAATTTATATAATATATAATAACAATTATAAAAGTTTTACGTTGATAAAGGTGTACAGACCTATTTTTTGATTAATCTTCAAATAATTGTTTATATAGGTATGTTTAAATGATAATCGATTATTTTAGTTTTATAATCTTTTTTATAATTTGGCAATGGCAATACTTTTCATTCTCTCATATTTGTTTGTTTTTTGACATTTACTGACAACCAACACAATAGCCGTTGTCACGTTGATACGAAATAATTTCGTATTTTGCTTAGAAATGACATTTTGGTATTTTTGACAGCACCAAACAATTTTTCCTTCGTATTTTGACATGTACTTTTTCTATGCGTATTTTTGTTTAAAAAAAAATATTAAATAAAAAATTATTTTAAGTTCAAGTTCAAATATAGCGTTTTCTTACAACACTTTTAATAATTTTTTTTTAAATTCCATTTTGTTAACAAAATTAAAATATTTTGTTAACAATCAATTTGACATCAACCAAGCAAAATACGAAAAAATAATACGCTCAGACAGAGGCTTGTTTTTAAATACGAAAGAAAAATTGTTCAATACTGTCAAAAATACGAAAATGACATTTCCAAGCAAAATATGAAATGATTTCGTATCGACGTGACAAGGGGCTAATATTGTTTTTTCTGTTTGCAATTATTAATATTATTAACTATAGTTTTCATAAATAAGAAGTGGCTGTGTGAAGTGTGTGATTTTATAAATAAATGAAACGTAAGGAGTTGTGAATTTTATACTTGAGCTACTATAGCTAAAGATATAGGATTGATGTGAGATAAGTATTAATTTTTAAAGAATACTGCCATTGTTTAAATTCTACATTTCTCATTTTTAGCACGTCAACGCTGAATGTAAACAAAATTGGTCGGTTTTAATAACTAGAATTTAGAATTTTAGTTTGTATAAAAGTTAAAATATGATTGACTTTTCAAGGAGGTGTTAAATATCTCAAAAAGTGAATGGTGAAAAATCGTATTTTCATGAAAAATAACAAAAAGACGACCAGATGCTTAAAATTGAAATACATTTTAAATTAAAACTTATGGTTGGAAATACTAAATAAATATGAAATTTAAAATAATCCTTTTTTAAAAATAGTTTATAACATTTCAAAATTTTGTATATCCTGATAAAAGACTTCGGTATATATGTATATACATACATATATATTGCATATAAAGTAGATACATAAATAAATTTTTTTTTAAATACTATTATTTATTACTTAAAACTAAAAACTTGCTGAAGTGTTATTAATGACAGGATTTTTAACACTTTAACAAGTTAAACTGGTATAAAATTTAAAAGTTTTCAAAATTTAAATTAATTGTAAATTATTATTTAATTTAATATGATTAATAATTTTGTTTTATTATGATATATATTTATTTTTAAATTTATAATAATTGTAAATTTATTTCATTTTAAATTTTATTTAATTAAAATGGATAATAACATGTTATTTTTAATTTCATATATGAGTATACTTTCATTAGAAGACAATAGACAATATTAGATACTTTTAAGATATAAGTTAACAGATACTTTATACTATTTTAAGTGGATGCCATGATATTTTGAAGTCTTAGCTGAGAGAGCTCTTAAAGGTTATTTCTGACAAAAACAAAATAAAAAGTTTACAATTTATTATTAAAAAAAAAGGTTTTCTTTTTTATTTTTAAGTAGTTCAAGAGTGGGTACTTATAAAATATTATTATAATAAATAATAATTTTATATAATTAATTAAATTTGATATGAAAAAAAAAAAGAAAACTTTTCATATCAATTAAATTTGATATTATTTTATTTTTTTTTCACAAAAAGAAAATAAATCTTAGGATCAAAAGAAATGTTAATAACATTTCCGTTTTTATACAAAAAAAGAAGGTAGAATGAAAATTAAAGATTTTTAATGGCGAACATTTTCTGAAAGACAAAAAAAGCAGAAAAATCATCAGACACTTTCTTTAATTTTAAGGAAACCCTATATAATTAAGAAAAGCTGTTAACACAAGTAAAAATGTATTGTTTGATCTTTAATTTTTATGTTTTACTTTGGAAAACTTTGTACTTTGTTTGGGTTACAGCTGTTTAATAATTGCAAATTTTCGATTTTTGTCTCCTAATAGCTTTTAAATAGGATGTAGATATGTGGTGCAAAACAATTTTCTAAGATGCTGATTCTAAAATTTTTTTTCTCAAAATTTCAACAATCTATTTATAAGTGTTCCGGAGATATGAAAAAAGAAAAATGTTGGAAAATTTTTTTCACATAAAACCGTTTAGTTTTATTATATATATTTAATATATACATATATATATTTAGTTTTGATATATATATATAATATTAATGTTAACTTTCATTAATTGTTAAAATTGGATTGATTGAAAAAAAAAAAAACAAACATAACATAAGTAAATTATAAGATCAGACAGTATTTGGCTAAGATCACAAAAATTAATTGTAAAATTGTATTATAATTTGCCGTTTAATAAAGAAAAAAATAAAAAAAACATGAGATCATGTACACATTTGAAAATAGGGCTTTTTCAAACCTTGAGGAACTATAACTTTGTAATGGATGGTTTTAAATTAAAAAGTTAATTTATAACATTAATTATTTTAAGTGATCTATATCCCTGGTTATATATATATTAGAAATTTTGTTAACAGACGGGCGGACGGAGTGTGGAACTATTAGCAAATTTTTCAAACTATTTTATGAAAAATGTGCTAAAGAAAAGTAATATTATTAATAGAATTGTACAACTAACCAAATTTTATTAAAGTAAATATAAAGAAAAAAAATTAAGAACCAATAATACAACTTGAACGGTTTTTATTTGTTTCCTTAAATAACAAAAATAAAAATAAATTCCTTAAATAATAAAATAATACAAATAATTAAATAAAATATTTAAAATAACTTTTATATTTTTTTATTTATTTATATTATAAAAAATTACATAAGATTATCCAATTAAAAAAAAAACCACCGGCTACTTAGACCATTTTTAAGAACATCTACCATCTACAGACCATCTATATTTTTCATTCAATTAAAAATGTTTGGGACCAGTGCAGTCTCAACACTTCCTCCATTAGAACACCATGTACTTAATGATTCGAAAGCCAAATATCAAAAACTTTTATAAATAGTGGAAACTGTTAATAAGATTGAAAGATTGCATATTTTAAGGTGTAAAAGTGAAGTTTTTTTTGATAATTTTTTTTTTTAATTAAAAGTTTGTTTGAAATAAGTTTTTTTATTTATTTTTATTTATTAAAATAAAATTTTTAATTTAGAAATATTGAAAAGAAATATAAATTACTCGTCTACTCAATGGTTGTAATTTTTGAAATAAATTTTCTTGCACAAAATTATGTAAGTACACATTTTATTTTACTGCTTTTTGAATCCTTTAAAAATTTCGATTTTAAGTTAAAAGAATTAAGAATAAAATGTTTATTATGAATCTCTAGTGAATTATATTTATCTTCAGTTATACTTTAGTTGGAATTTTGTTTTTTATTCTTCTCATTTTTCTTCAAATCAATTTTTTAATCATTTATTACAAAAACAAAAAAATGCATTTTATTACAAGATTTTGTTTGAATAAATTAAGGAAAAATTTGAATAATTAAAAATTCCCAAATGCATTTAGATTATTTGCATTATTGTAATTTTCAATTCAGAAAATTAGTGAAATAAATTTATATAATGCAAAGGATGATATCCTAACAACGATTTCAAAACCTAAAAACCAGATATTTACAAGAGTTAAGAAAATCTTTAGAATGATTGAAAAATTAAAATTCTAAATTGCATCATAAAAATTGCAAAATAAGAAATATAAAAGGTAACGATTAAAATGCAAGTATCAAAAAGAGATATATTTGTGAGTAAAAAACAATTTTAAATGATGAAAGAATTATAAATGAGAAGAATATTAGGTATAGGTACTAAAGAAATACAAGTCTAATAAAAAATTTACGATTGTTATGTTTTTTTGTTAGTGTAAAATACATTTAATTGGAAGGTGGGAAGGGGAGGAAAACAAATTGTAATTTAGAGTGTATTTTAAAATTATCTTTTTCTACTACTGATCCACTTCCTTATAGTAGAAAAATTGAGTTTCAATATTATTCTCATAAAAATTTCAGAAAAAAGGATATCGTGATTTTCTTCTCAATTGGGTGTAATTAGTATTCAATTTAAGAAAAGTTTGTATGTTTATTTTTTTGGTTTTCAATTCTTTCTTTCTTCTTTTATTCATAATAAATTTTAAAATTTCAGAATTTTAAACCATTTTTATATATTATATACTCATGTTCTATCCTGTATTACCATTTTTTTTTTATATATATGTTATAGTAAAATTTGTAATATTGTATTAAAGATAATATGCAGTAACATTTTACAATATCCTCATGAATTTTTCTTACAATTTACTGTATTAATTTGCATTTTTAATGTTTCTAACAATTCTTCAATAACATTTTTTGTGGTTCGAAAACATATAAACATACACCCTAATCTATAAACAAAAACTAAGTGAATACTTAAAGATACTTTTAACAATGAAAATTTATTCTATAGAATTTAAGTATTCAGATTTCGTACAGGTATTTATAGAAAATTTTGCAATTTTACATGAGGGTAAAGTGATAACTAAAAAGTATATTTTTTTTTTGTACTAGTAAATACGAAGGATGAATTCTTAAACTTTTGCTAAAAAACATATCATTCTTATTTAAAAACTTAATGTCTTAGATGTCTTAGACAGAAACAAACAAACAAAATAAGGAGTTACCAACCATAAATGACTGCTTAATTTCAATAAGTGCTATTAAATGGAGAAAAATGAAACATAAACTTAGATAAGCTGCAAATGTGCAATGAACTTGACCAATTTCGATCAAATCTTCTACTTCACCGGTGTATCTACTTCTGGATGTTTGCGTTCCCATTTCTGTAGCTCTCTCTATCCTGTGCTGCGTACATTAGCCTCCATTGCCTTCATGTTTCTCAGTCACGACATTTGGCTTTCTGCCAACATGTCTTTTGCCTTCAATTTTACCTTGCAGAATCTGTTGCAGAATATAATCTTTTACAAAGATGTGCAACAAACGGAACACACTCTTATAGATTAGCTTTGATTTTATGTCGGAGATTGAACAACAGTTGAAAAAAATTATTCTCCTTTTTTTTATCACTTTATTTCAAATAATTATCAGTTTACCCTTAAAATATAATAACCTTCCATTTTTCGCATTTTAAAAAACTTTGAAATATGATAAAAAAAGAAAAATCCTTGTAACTCTACTATAAATGAAAAAGTTGATGTAATACAAATTAAATCACTGGTTTATACATTACAGGTAAATCATCAATAAATTTAATTGTGAGAAACACCCCACAAATTTATCATTAAGGTGGTTAGGTATAGGTAGTATTTTGTAAATTTAGCAAAGCAAACTATGTATTAAGTTTTTTTTTTTTTTGATTTTTTAAAACCAAAAAGCATTAAAAAAAATTTTCGTAAGTAATTTTTACAAATGACTGGGTTTCCAATAAAAAGAAACAAACAAAAAAATTGCATAAATCCTATCGAAAAAGGAATCTAAAAATATAATGTATATTTTCTTACATATATATTATGCTTGTATAGATAATAATAACTATTTATAAGCAGTAGAAAAATTAAAAAACAAGAAAAAAAACTTAACCCTAAGGATATTCTATTTTATTTTTATCTTTTCTATTTTTTCCTTAGACTAAACGAATTGTGGTTTTCCGAAAGATTATAAGGAGAAAAATAAATATTTGAAATGAGAATAGGAAATTAAATATCAGATATATATAGGATAGTTTTTCTTTTATCAAACGACGAACAGTGATTAGGAATTCGATTATATTAATGAGAAGGAAATGTACTCAATTTTAACCCAATTATAGTTAGGAAAGGTAAGCAATTTTCTTTAATATTGATTGGTATGTTTATAGTGTTCTCATTTAATTGATTTTTTTAGTTTTTTTTTTATTATTGAAAAAAAAAAAACAAAATTTCGTTGTTGGGTAATTTTAGATGCAAGTTTAAAACTTTAATCTAAAAAGTAAAAGTTTGAAAATTTCTGTTATAAAAAAAATTTAAGAAATGCTTCGTTTAATTAATTTAGAAAGGAATTGTAAGTACAGATAACATTATAAGTATGTAAATATTTGGTATATGTATAATTAAATAGGTTTTTTTATATTTTTTTAAGTTTTTGGAAGGTGACGAAATAGTTGTTTGATACTTTTTGTCAATTTTAATACTTTTTTCAACTTAAATTATTAAAAAAAAAAAAAATTTGAATTATATAAAAGTGATTTTGAAATAGAAGAGTACCACAGAATACAAAGAATATAATAAGTGTTAAGTAGTGTGCTGTATGATTTATTATTTTAAATTTACACTTTTAGAAAGAATCAAAATTAAAACAAGCCAGAATTTAAACCAACGGTTTTTAAAGTGGCGCATTTCTAAAAGGCAATTAAATTGTTTAGAATCCTGACCTCCTGATCCTAAAATCCTGAATTAGAATTTTTTCTTATTGATCCTGTAATAAGAAAAAATGTTAAAAATAAAGAGATACTTTCATCAATCTTAAGGAAACGCTGCATAATTAAAAAAAAAACCATTAAAACTTTAAAATTATAAAGTTGAAGCTTTAATTTTAACCTTTTATTTTGAAGAAATTTGTGCAGGTGCCTAAGTTACAGGTGTTTAAAAATACGAAAATTTCAATTTTTTAGCCCCAATAGTATTTAAACACTGTATTGTATTAATATACATAAAAAAAAGTCCTATCGAATGGCGTTTTTAAATTGAAAAAATGTTAAGGAAAACCTGAGATATACACATTTAAAAATAGGGGTTTATCAAGTATGCGGGGCTGCAGCTCCGTAATGTATGGGACTACTTGAAAAAGTTCTTCTATACAACATTAATTTTTTTATGAGATCTTTCTTTATGGTCTATCTTTAACGGTGTAGAAGTTTTGTAAACAAACGGATGAACGGACAGAGTGAAACAGGAACATGTTTCAGCCAACAGGAACATGTTTCACAGGAACAGCCAAAAATGGCTGCAAACTGATAAGTTTGCTTGCATGTACCATTAGTGCATTGGAATAAAAAATAGTATATGTTAAGTTAAAGGAGATTTATAATTTTGAATAAAGAATTTTTTCTTAAAATGTATCCATATTTTATTTTGTATTCTCGTTTATGCTTCTATTAGAAGCATATGAAATCTACTAATTCTGTCATTATTCATATTTGATTAAGCTTCAGTCACTGGAATCATTAATTTCACTATATCTATTAAACAAGTAATTTAAACGCAAATATTTTAATTTCTGTGCAATATTTTATTATTAGAATAATTTTTTATTTTATTTTATATTGCGCAATATTACGATATAATATTAATTATATGATAGTGAGTGAGCCTATTTTAATAGCTTATCCCGCGAATGTTAAGAGAGAATAACTCAAAGTTAACTTACCAACACTAACAGCCAAACTTTATGCTAGCATATGACTAACACTCATACTCTGCATGATTAATTTCGCAGTGCAACTTAACTTCCACGTCTGAGCAATGCTTAGATAATAGGAGGTTGCTTTTTCTCTATTAGATTTTTAGTTTCTAACCATCATTTAACTTAACTAAAAACAATTAAGTAGTTTAGTATTTATTTACTAAAAATCTAATGCAAGTAAATGCTAATGATCATTTTCAAAATGATAAATTAACTGATGCTTGTACTAAGCAATTCCTGAAATTTATATATAAGAGTTATTGATGGAACTAAAAAGTTCTGACTTCCATTTAACTTATTGTAAAAAATAAGCAAACTAAAAAAGAAAATCATTGAATTTTTATAAAATAGTTACATACTTGGTATATCTAAATGGTTAACGTTAACGTTACTAATATAACAGTTTAACGTTACTAATATAACAGTTATTATTTTTTATTCAATTATATTAATTATATATATTGTAACAAACATTTATATTATTTTTAATTAATTTATATGACCCAACTTAATTAATTAATTAATTTATATGACAAATTAATTTATATGGGGTTTGAAAACGAGACCTTTCGAATGAAAGGCCGTCGTTTTTTTTTTTAAATTCTTTTAATACTTTTATATTATGAGTTATAAGACATGAATTAAAATTACTTATTTATATTTCATATTAAATTGTTAGATTTTTTATTTTTCTATTATCCATTTTAAAAGTCTTAATTTATTTTTCACCATTAATTTTGTATTAAATGAAAATGGTATAATTTAATTTGTTCGTTTTTATTCGAATATGGGTATGAACGAACCAGACAATAAATTGGAACTCTATTTATTGTGTCATCGTCGTATTGCGTTATTGTCACCAATAAAAACAAAATGTTCCTATAAGGAAATGTTGAGAAAATCAATCAGCTTAGCAGAATCATATTAGGTAATTTATAAATTATGGAAAAAATCTAAAAATTAGTTATTATTTAATTTAATTCATTATAATTTTAAAAGCATTACTTAATACAGAGAAAATTAAATAACTTACTAAAATAATCTTGTATATTCCATTAAAAACATCAAAACATCAGAAACAAAAAAAAAAAATTCAAATTTAAAATTATAGTTTTTATGATTTGAATAATGGATAGTGATGAAAATCTCTTATAATTAACATTAAAAATTATTACCATTTATTATTTTTATAAAAAACTAAACTTAGCTTTTCCATTTTCTATTAATAAATCTTCTTGAATTAGGGTATATCTATATTTTTTAAAATTGCCAGTTTTTTTTTATGAAAAAAAAAAAAATATTAATTATTGCTCTATAAATATAAATTTGTTTCAGTTTAAAATATTAGTACTTTTACTTAAAAGAAAAAGAAAAAAACCCCTTAAACTATATAATCATAAAAAACAAATTGTTGTCTCAAGAGCCACTACTTAAAGAAAACAACAAATTATTATTATTTGAACCTATAATTTTCAATCATCTTTTCTAACTACAAACATTAAAACTACTACTTTAAAATAATATTTAGTAGTCTAGAGCAGATCATAATAAAATATTATTATAGTTTTTTTTTTTTCAGTTCAATGTAAAACTTAAATTGCACGTTTTTTTAATAAATTTTTTTAAAAATGAAGAGAAAAAAAATAAAATAAATAATTTACTATAGTCTTCATCTAGTCATTCAACATTGTAAAAGTTACCTCTAATCAATATTTAAAAGAAACAAAAAAAAAATTTTTTTTTTTTTAAATGGGATTTTTCTTTTACCTTGTATTTAAGTCTTCCAATTTTGATAAACATTGATTTGGCACAAGTACATGATTGGCAGTAAAGAAACCCTGTTGTTCATTACAATCATCCAACAGTGCACCAGCTGTAGTCATTTTATCACGTAAACGTTGTAAATGTTGCATTTGTTCTGTTGCTTCTGTTGGTGTTGCCGGTGGGCTCCATGTTGATGTTGTTGTTTCAGCTGAAGCAACACGAGAACTTAAATCTTCTAAAATTTTTTGGAATTGGCGCATTTTCTGAAAAAAAAAAAACAAAAAATTAAACAAATAAATAAATAAAAATGCAATAAATAGTAAATTTAGGTAAAAATATATATTTTTTTTTTCGAAAATTGAAAATTTTTTAAATTAAATATTGTAAATTATAGGAAATAGTTTAAATTGAATTTTGATGTATAATATGACCATGGGTGGTGTAATAACAAAACAAGTTTTTACTTTTTTGTTTAACAATTTTTATTTTAGATTCAATATTGAAGCTTCAACAATATTTATTATCGAAAGTGTATATATTTTTTTTTTTCGTAACTTTAGAAATTTCAGAAAAATGTTATTCTGTAAAGTAATTTCGAGTTTAATAGATTTGGAGTTGTGATGGGGTATTAAAAAGAATTGCATTATGTTTTTTTTAGTGCATTTCTCTGCCACATAAATGTGAACAAGAAATTACACAGCCTTTCCTTTTGAGGCGTGGCTGTAAATGTCGTAAGGGGAAATAACTCTTACGACGTGTGTGGGATTCGAACCCAAACTCCCTCGGTGTTTACAGTGTATTTTGTACGTTCTTACCCACTAGGCCACCTAGGTCTCTTGCATTATTTTAAAAGCTACAGAAAAGAAATCAAAACTTTAAAGTGTAATGGTTTGTTTTAGTTTAATGCTTTTGGGTCAATCTTTTTAAAGTCCAATAACGTTTCCATTAAAAAAAACTTGAAGAAACAAACAAGAATTGTGGCTCGATGAACTAACGGTCACTCGAACTAAGTCCCACAAACAGAAATAAACTAATTTCTATAAATTTTGTGGTTGTTGGAATTTAAGTCGGCTTTTTAAATTAAACTGTCCAGATATTAATGTACGTAAAATAATTAGTTTAATTTCAATTCAATAAAGTCTATGGTTTAATTTTCCTTAATTGAGATATTAATCAATTTCTATTCTATTCAGTCAAAATAAAACTTTAAACTATATTAATTCTACTTTTGCTTAAAAGAAAACCAAAACTCCTTAAACTATATAATCATAAAAAAAAAATCTTATGCTACTCTTGTAAATAAACTTAAGCTAATAAATCTAAATTATATTCTTTTGTTAAATATAAATAAACAATATAGAATAAATTAAACCCCACTTTTTTATATGAACCAAAATGTACATTTAAGAAGTATGACACGCTTTTGTATGGACAAGGTTTTAATGTTAGTTTATTATCGTTTGTGGACATTAGTTCAGTTCGTGAAGCTAAGAATAATTTTGTGCTTCAAACTAAACAATTTTGCTCAAAAGAATTACTCTTTGATGAAAAATTTATATTATAAAATATGATGCTGCTAAAGTTTCAACAAAATCTACAAAGGCACACAATTCTCAAAATTTTTTGTTTTTTCTTTTTGTACTAGATCCTTGCAAGTCCAGACACTGAATACTAAAACACATTTTTTATAAATAAATGAATAGATACAATTTCTTTATTCAATGTTAAAAAGTCTTTATTTCCTTTAAAAATAATCCTTAAAGAAGTTCAAATTAAAATTGAAGTTTTTGTCTCTCTCATATAATTTAAGAATTTAATTTCACACAATTATATTTTCAAAAAATTCAGTCTAAAATTATTTTAAATCTTGCTAACACACCTGACCTTTAATATTTAATTTATTTATTGTTGGTTGTTTCTTTTTTTCTTCAATATTGCTTTTCATTACGTAAAAGAACAAAAAAAAAAAAACTTTTCAAAAGAGATTTTTGTCAAATAAGCATATTATAATGGATTTGCATTTAATTAAGATCCTTTCAAGAACAACAACAGCAAAAATAATAACGACAATGAAAACCACTTACAAAAAGAAAACAAATACCGGAAGAATATTGTCCTCTGCAAAATGAAAAAAAAAACAAGATTGCGTCCATCACCCTTAAAGCAACGTCCTTTTTTATAACGGGAAAATGTGATTTGTTTTTTTTTTCTTGCAGTCATCTTAAATAAATAAAGTGCATTCACCGAATGAATCTCCAGAAAAAAAAACAAAAATATACAGAAATAAATATAATAAATATTTGGTAAAGAATAATATTCTGTAGTTTCTATTATAAAGAATTTTACCTCGATCAGGGACATCCTTAAATATAATGTTGAAGATATAAAATTATTTTTACACGTTATATTACATGTCATCATATTTTGTGCTAATTTTAACTTATGGGACATTATCAAAAAATATTATTTTAGAAATTACATATAAAAACAAGGTAAAGTCTAAGCGTACTTTTTTTCAAAAAGTCAATAAAAAGCCTTCTATAATTAATTTTTGATGAAAGTTTTTATGTAAGGAGATCAATGAACACTATCTTCAGTTTTAAGGTAACCCAATATAAATAAAATAATATAACAAAATATAAATAACTCAATTTTCGTTACTTACGAAAAATTTGCGCAAGAGTTCAAGTTCCCGGTGTCTAAAAATAGAGAAATTTTAATTTTTAACCTCTAATAGCTCTTAAACATAGGAAAGTACAAATATTTTTTTAAATTCAAGGTTTTGACTAAAAGCGTTTCGGAAATATGTAGGAACCAAAAGCTTGCAAAAAATCGTTTTCACATAACGGTTCATTTACTTACTAAATTGCAAAAAAATTAAAGCTTAAAAAATGTCCTGTTTGAAGTTTTTAAATTCAGAAAATAAGCGTTGGCAAAACTTGAGATATAAACATTTGAAAATAGGGCTATTTCCAAATTTAATACCTCCGTTAAACAAATTAAACTCGATCAACTTAATTCTATTGACAAATCACAGATAGAAATTTTTTTTTATTATCTCATGGTTTGTTTTCCTTTTAATATAATTCAATGTTGAACTATTTAGGTATACGGTACTGTTATTCCTTATTCCTTATTCTATCACTCAACAACTAGAAAATAAACTATCCTATTAGTTTAAAAAAAAAAGAATTTCTCATAAATAAAAAGAAGAAAATTATACAAACTAAAAATAAAATACAAAAAATAATGGAAAATGTTATCTTGAAGGATTTTAAGGAAGTGTGCCATGAAAATATTTCATTTCTCCTCTATTTTTTTTTTTTTTTTTTTTTGATAAAATGTATGAATTTATAAAAGAAATACCGGTAAATTGTAAGCATTGTGAGCATTAAATTTAAAAAAAGTAAAAAAAAAAAATAATCTTTAAAATATTAAAGAAAATTCGAAAATAAAAACATTATTTTCTTCCTGAAGGCTTTTACTATGCTATTTCGCCCTTTTCTGCATTTGTTGAAGTTAAAGTATTTTTTTTTCTATCTAAAATAATACAACAGTCAACATTACTATGTTGGATAACAATAAATCCAACAACATCTAAAACTTAAAAAAAAAATATATATATAGAAGTGATTTTCCTTCATGAACACTCAGATGAATTTTCTTTCTTTTTTTTTTTTATAAAATAAAGTTATGAAAATTAAGACAAATTTTTTGCTTTGAAAATATTTTATTTTGAAAGAAAATTTTTGAAAATAAAATTCAAACTCAAGATGTTTTCGAAGAAGTTTTATTTTTTTTGTATAAAAATAATCTTTCCACTAATTGACAGATGCGTATCAGAAGTAATATAATGGATAAGTGTGCCAAAAAGTGAAGAAATATTTTAAAGTCTGATTTAAAAGGTATTGTTGTTGAATTTTTATTTACAATTTAATTTAAAATTTTTATGAATCATGAAGTAAATGTTTTTTGTTTGATTAAAATTGAAAACTAATATTGTCTTTTTAAATATCTAATATAATTAATTCTTCCTTTGAATTTTAACTAAATTTTGTCCCAGCTTTGACTAATTGAAAACCATAACCCTTTCCTGATTTCTACTGGTCTGCTATAAACAAAATTTTTCAGATAATCCGATTAATAAAAACCCATGTCTGGTCTTCGGGGTGAGCATTATCATAATGGGGATGTTATCTTATTCTATGCTCTTCAAACTTTTCATTTAAATATTCCTATTTCCGCTAATGAGTAATGTGGTGCAGCACCTTCAGCTTCTTGAACCACATATTTAATCTTCTTACGAGAAGAATATTATTATGAATCATTTCTTTAAGCACCTTTTGTAAAGAATTTAGGTACGTTTCAACGGTAATATTTTGGAACTCAATTTGTATAACCTAAACTGTAGAAACGTTAAAAGAATAATAAAAAGTACTGTAAATTAAAACTGAAAACTGAAAGATTAAAAACAGTGCAAAATTTTGAAATTTTTAAAGTGTTACATTTTCATGTTACATCATAACATAACCATACATTTTCTAAAAAAAAAATTGTTAAAATTTCTACATTTTATAACTTTGGAAGTCTGTAGCTTTAAAACTGTAAAAAGATAGAAAAATGAGTATATATATACTTGTTTAAAAGAGATTTAAACTTTTGATTGATATTTTATAGAATTTTGATACATGGTCTAGAAATGGAGTTAGATGCCAATTTATTAAAGTCTCAGTTTAGTCTCTTATCTACTTATAAGGGTTTGTACAGCGGTACATAACAGTGTAATTAATCAGGAAATACTCTGTATATTTCTTCAAATTTGACGACATTAACCTAAAAGTAGAAGACATTAAACTACATTTAAGTTCCCTAAGTACATGCGAAACTATATTAAGGAAACTGTTATTATAAAATTTAATCTAGGGAATTAATTAAGGTCAGTTGGTTTGTAATTATGTCAATTGTTTTAATATCGTTCAAAAAGGTAGTAATTTTTTGAAATTATAATAAATCCTATCATCCCATCTTGATATCAATCCAAGAATTTTGTTTCTTTGAATTTTGCGCCTTTTAGATAATGACTTATTATACCAAGTGTTATTCATTAAATAGTCAAAGTTTGTTATTTCAAAATATATAGTATTATAATATTACAAAATCCTTTAAATTGTAATATTTAATAGGATATGGGGCAAAATAAAAATAAAAATTTCAAAAGAATAACAAAGTTCAAATTATTATTATAACCTTTTTCTTGTTTTTTTTTTTTTTTTTTGATAAATTACATTAAATTATATAATTAATTTAAACGTATCCGAAAAATATAAAAAATATAAATCAGTAACAGATGTTACACACTGAAAAGAATAAAAATTCAATTACATCATTCAATCCCTAATAATTATAATTGTGAAAAAAGAAAAAAAACAGAAAAAATAACTTTTCATTCTTCAATGAACCAAAATCCTTTTAGTTTCCTTTTTTTTTTCTGTTTTTTGTTATTATATTGGTAATCTATCTTCTTAACATATTTAATCAAAAAAATTCTAAAGTATAACAGGGCACAATAATTTTAACAAATCTTATAAATTTATAAGTTTTTTGTTACCACTTATTTCTGACTCCTTTACCATTCTATTTTTTTTTTTTTACAAATTTTACCCATTAATTTATCCTGCATTCAATCAGTATTTCATTCTTTACGTCTTTTAAACCTTCATAAAATCTTTCAACATTTTGAATAAATTATAATATACTTAAGATTTTGTTTTCTCATCTTATCTAATATTGTAGATTCCTATCATTCCTTCTTTTCCTAATTGTTATTTTATCTGAAATTGTATAAATGTTGTGAAAAAAAAAGTAAGAACAAAACAGATGACCTACTATTAAATCATCATCATCTAATTTATTCGATCTAATAATATTAATGAATAAAGAAAACTTTATTATTTTTTTATTTTTTTTAATTTATACCACCTTAGAACCCCCCTTTGGTCTACGAATTACATCAATACAATACAAAAAAAAAAAAACTTGAAGAAGAAAAATAATGATTTTTTATTAGATGAAGGCAGAAAATACCATAATAGCGAGTTATTGGAAGAAATTAAATTATTTTTCGATCATTCATAATGATTTTTACTTCCCTTTCTTCCCTCTTTTAATGTATCTGTTATCTGCAGTCTTCGCTTTTCACCATTACAAATTTTCAAATCTTAGATAAAAATAAGCAATAAAACAATTGCAAATGAATACGAAAAAAAAAAAAAAGAAAATTGAGAATCACTATTGAATAGTAAAATTAATATTCTTTCCACCCCATCCATTAAAGTCTGCAGCAACAAAACAAAAAAAAAACAAAAAAAAAAATATCTTTAGATTAAAGAAAAATTACAACGAATCACCAATGGTAATTATCCAATTTGTTAAGTTGAGAACACACTCTGGACATAAAAAATAAAAAAAACAATAAAAAAAACAAAAAACAAAAAGAAAGGAAAGAGAAAGATAATAAAACGTATTTTTCTTTTATTTTTTCTGCTCAGCTTCACTCTATTGGATCTTTAATTAGGATTGAAAAGTTCTTAAAAAGGAGTATTTCAGATTCGAAGCAAAAAAAAAAAATTTTTTTTTTTTTTTAGTTTTAGATCAATTGTATTTTAGTTACCATGTTACCATTTTACAATGTTCTAGTTAGTTATTGGTCTGGTATAATAAATTGAAGACCATAAATCAATATATTGTTAATAGAAGCTCTTATCTTTAGTTTTAAATGATTTTTTATTTTTGTTTTAAATTTAACGAAAGTATACATTTTTAAAGTAATAAATAAGATGTTACAGTGAATAAAGAATCTTGTAGAAATGTTATGTTAAAAATATTGTATTTAAAATTGTTTTCAAGATATAATTGCATTGAAAAGTTTACATTTTCTTAGTTCTTTAAAAAGATGTTCTTCAGGTAGAGGTAATAAATCACTGAAAATGCCCAATAGTTCTTTTATTTACATAAAAGGATGCTTAACATCAGTACAATTTTTATTGCTATTATATTACATTCAGAATGCATGGTTTTGAGTTTCAGTTATAATGGTTTTAAGGTTATAAATTCTAAGATATTTTTTTAAATGCTATTTTTGTTTTCTAATTTATAACAATTTAGATAATAATTTTCCCAGTTTTCCTTGTTGTTAGACGATTAATAGTCTTAGAAACTTATTTTTACAGTTATTAAATTTTACGATTAATACGAAATATTTCTGTCTTCCCTATTTTTAGCACTTGATAGAAAATATTATGAAACCTAAATAAGTTTCCCGCAAGAGATTTAATGAATATCACGAGATTAAAGGTATATAAGATTTTAGATTTTTATATTAATTTTTTTTAAATTTATGAAAATCATAAGCTAGCATCAGTAATAACTAGTTGCTGGTCTTCCAGGAGACATTTAAACTACAGAAGTTAGGAAAAGCTTTTGCAACCTATGAGAATTTTGAACTTCCTCGGTCAATAAGCCATGTAGTGTTTAATGTATCTTTCTCTTTTTTTAATTTATGAAGGTTATAAGCTAGCATCAGTAATAACTAGTCTCTAGTCTTCCAGGGGACTTTTAAACTACAGAACTCAGGAAAAGCTTTTGCAACCTGTGAGAAATTTGAACTTCATCCGATAATAAGCCATGTATCTAACCACTTCGCCAAGAATATCCCTGGTCGAGATTGGGTTGATAATTTTGATAAAAATTATATATTGTTTTAGGTTATATTATGTTTAAGAAAAGGGTAAAAAATTTGTCCAGAAGATTTTTTTTATATCAGAATTTTTTTATTTTTTTTAATGCATTTCCCTGCCACATAAATGTAACAAGGAAATTACACAGCCTTTCCTTTTCAGGCGTGGCTGTACATGTCGTAAGCGGGAATTATTCTTACGACGTGTGTGGGATTCGAACTCACACTCCCTTGGTGTTTACAGCGTATGTTATACGCCCTTACCCACTAGGCCACCGAGGCCCCTATATCAGAATTGGAGCATAAATTTTTACACAATGAGCATATCACTAAACATTAATTTAGCTACTAATATTTTTTTTTAAAAGTTTTTTAAATGCTTCAAATAACTTGACACTAAGAAAAAGATTATATTCTTAATATTCCATTAAGTATATAACAAAAAGTGATAATAAATAATTTAATCGAATCGTAAAAAATTTTATTTAAAAATAAAAAACTGAAACTCTTTTTGAATATCACTTCAGTCTGAATTTTCTTAAATAAAAACTTTAAATAAAAATTTTATTGAATTTATTTACTTACTTATGGTTCTTCTCAATATCATTCAATTGTTATATTCAATTTAAAATTATAAAAAAAAAACGTAATAAAAAAAGAATACAAAAAATAAAATGAAAGGAAAATAATATAATGATAATAATTCCAAAAGAGGAGAAGAATGATTGGGCTTTCAATGAAATTTTGAACAGTTTCTGTTCTTTTATAATATTAAATTGAAATCAATTAGCAAAAATAGTCATAACAAGTTTTTTTTTCTCGTTAAGATTCTGTTATTTTAATTAAAAATTTGTTTTTTTTTTTCACTTTATTTTTAAAAGTTTGAAGGAAGCTCTAATAATATTACTATCATATTTTGTTCATCTGTCTGCTTGTGCTCTATTTGTCGTAACTATTCTTGAAGTATAGATGAGTTATTTCAAGATTTCATTTATATGAAATGTTTCTGTTAGATAACATCTATTTTCTGTTTTTTAAACCTACTAACATTTAACAACTGCTACAGTGATAGCTAACTTTGGTAATAACATTCTGCTACAACTAATATAACAACTGCTACCGTGGAGCTAACTTTGGTTACCTCATACATGAAGGTTCTATTTACTACTGCATGTTGTAACCCACTGTATGGGAAGGTGTTATATTACTGCATGTTATAACTGTTTATGATTTCGTCACTGGTAACAAAATAGTAATAATAATAGGTGTATTCATTGTTCCTTTACAGTTTCACTTTCCAATTCAAAGTCTTCGCGTCCTTTGTTCTACTATATCTACTCTTTAGCCAATATACTGTGTTAGCAGTTATGAGTTTGATCTGGCACTACAAGGAAATATTCCTACTATCGTTGGAAAATTCGCGCCTCCCCCAGAAAAAAATAAAAAAAGGGAAGAGTATGCAAATACTATTAAATCGAAAAATCAATTAAAGTTTATAATCAAAGATCAAAGAAAAAGACGAATAAATATTACTAATTGCTAGAAAACGGACAATAAATAGCAGGTGGGTCCGTAATACGTGTTGCAGTTTGTGAGTGAATAAATGCATTTTTCTAAGAAACTAATTTCTAAATGATTTATTTATGTATAAATACTTATAAGTATTACTAATGGGCTCTTATCATAGCAGGTCAATATCTTGATTTGGTAGGTTTTTTTTTTTGAGTGATTTCTCGCTTTTAATAGGTTTAGAAAAATGTGAGTTTATTTAAGATTCTATGTATACAACTTTAAGCTTTAAGAGAAAATATTCCAGAAGTACTGATACAAGATGCCAATATTTGACAGCTATACATTGTGTCAAATATTGGCACCTTGCATCAGTACTTCTGAAATATTTTCATAATATTATTTCATAATATCAAAAAATGTGTAGAATAAAACCATATACCCATTATCTTGAGGGGATAAATAAAAAATTTTTTAACTATAAATAAATTTGTACCTAATTGAAAAGCGGAGCATATATTATGTAATGTTCTGAAGATTCAGGTATAAAGTAAATAAAAATGAAGAAACTGATATATAGTAAGGGAATTCGGCAGATGGTAGAGTTATTATACATAATTACAATCCCTAATCAATGGTTGCTTGTAGAAAAGTTCATTTTAATTTTTAATCAGTACTCACTTCCAGATGAAATGCACTTGAAATATATTATCAAAAAACGAATCTTTTTTCAAGTTTCAATTTAAAAGAAATTTTAATTTTTTTTTTTTATATATTAATTGCTATCACAACAACGATAAAAATATGGTATTCTTATTATTGTTTTTTTTAAATTTGATTAAAAAGGCGTTTATTTTTTTAACTTGCGAAAAAAAAGGTGAAAAAAAAACCTTATTTGGTATGAATTTTAATTAAATATCAGTTAAATAGTAAATAATTACATATTCAATAAAAAGGAAAAAAAAATTAATTTTCATTGAAAATTACTATGTGTATTTGACTTGGTGTAAAGATGTATGCGTATGTTTTTTGTTTTTGCCAATATATTTGTGTATAATTTGCTCAGTTTAAATAAAATGACCAGATATGGTGTAAAAAAAAATAAAATAATTTAAATTATATTTGCTACATTTGTTGTAAAATGAATTGTAAAGATGATATTGATGCTGATTTACTGATAATGGTGAATAATTAATTAATTGATAAAAATAAAAAAAAAAACACACATTTAAAAATGAAAATATAATAAAAAAATAATATAAATTTTGTATAATTGAATTCAGGAAAATTTATTGAAAACTAAAAGAATATTATAATAAAATGAAAAACTTTAATTTTTTTGATTTTGGAAAACTTATATTATATTTTCACCAGATATTTAATTAATTTATAGTAAAGCATAAGTTTTATCTGTGCATTTCGAGATATAATTTTATTTAAAGAATAATTAAAATAAAATAGTAAAGTAATTTTTTCATTTAAAAATAAGTTAAATTTTATATATATTTAAAGGATCAAATAATCCACCCTTTAGAAAATCTATCAGAGATGTATTTCACACCCTAAATCTGACTCATGGTGTATAGTGATTACTGGCCGTTCAATTGCAGTTCAAATGCCTATCAGATCATATGTAAAATAAGTAATCGTAAAATAAAAATAATAACAATAATGATAATATACCTGACGCATGCAAGAAAGTCCTTCCTTCTTAGAAGGAACTACATTGGAGCTGGTTTTAATTACAACGTCACCCAAATAGGGGTACATACATACAACTATTGCATATTGTAACGATTGATAGCTTTGTAATTGTTGGCAAATTGTAATCCGACTCCCCAATTCAAAATTTCCGCATCCAACTGTCTTATCTATTCGAATCGATACTCATTAGCCAATATACTTCGTTGGCAGTTTAGAGTTGTATCCGATTATATTAGCTAAAGTGGAAGATTAATTTAGTTAGTAAGAATCTGATACTATAACCAATGACGTATTCTTGATGTTTGTGGAAGATTCTAAATTTCCATTAGGAAAGAAGTTTTAATTTGATTTAAAAAGTTTTTTTTTCATTCTTTTATGGTTTAGGAACCTTGCTTATTTACGTTTTATTGTTTAAGCACCTTGTTTAGAAACTTTTAGAAACGAACTTTTCGTAAATTTTTAAACAGAGGAGTTAAAACATATGAAATTTTTTTCAAATGTAAAAGTTCACGTCTTGAATGTTTTTAAGAGTTGTTGTAACAGCAAATTTACTTGTACGTTTATATTTAACATGGACATATATTTTAATTTAAACCATATTTATTACAAATTAAACTTGTTAAACTCAAGAGTCAAATGACTTAAATTTGAAATACAATATTTACTTTAATAAGATATTTGTTATTAGCAACTTATAATGAAATTCTTATTTATTTATTTATATATTTTTGTATCGATATAAGTATCTGTACAATAGGTACTCGTTATATTTTATGAATGGCCTGTTAAAAATTTGAATCAGTCATTATTAAATTCTGACCTTTCTGAACAAGAGATCTTCCATTTGAAAGGTCAGCTACTTAAACAATGTCCTATTAATCTGATAAATTTCAATTAGTTTCACGGTGAAATAAAATAAATAATAACATATAATAAAAGTTCAAAATTGTTACATAATAAGAAATGTTTTGAAAATCCTATCGGTAACAATTGAAAATTTAATGCTAAAGTTTATGATTTTTTTGTTCTATTCTTAATTGAGTGAATTCTACTTAGTCATATAAAAAACATTCGTCCCAACAACAAAATAGCAGTTATTAACTTCCAAATTAAGAAAACAATGACAAACAATTATCAATAAAAAAAAAACCAAATATATTTTTTTTTTCTAAAATCGTCTTGATTTTCACAAGACGAGAAATAAAATAAGTATAGTTAGCTTTAAAAAAATTTTCCAAAGTAAAAGTGATAAAATAGATACTATTTTAAAATTAATTTTTCTTTTTCTCTTTCAAAATTTTGAAATTTCTATTTAATCTACAAAGTCAAATCTCAAAAAAACTAGTTTTTAATTTAAATTATTGTAAAAGTAATTTGTATACAATTGTTAACCTTTTTTGTACAATTTAATTAAATAACTTAATTCAATTTAGACTTTTTTCTATATGACGGAATGAAATAACGCCGCAAGAAAAAATTAAATAAAGTTCTAAAATTTTGAAAGGAAAATAACGCCGCAATAAATTGGGCGCTTTTTCACTTTTAAGGTATTATTTTATTTACAGAATATCTGTATATATATATATATACATATATGTGAAGTTCTGAAATAGGAGGGAGTTTAGAGTTGAATTATAAATTAGGCTTATACCGTCTTTTACAGAATATTTATATATATGTGTGTGTATATGAGATTCTAAATTAGGAGGGATTTTAAAGTTGAATTCAAAATCAGGGTATTCCTTTTTCCCAGAATTTTTATATAGATATATGTACGAATATTCTAGATTCTGAATTAGGGTGATTTCACAAAATACTCAATAAAATTTATTTAGTTTGTGATTGTTTTAGTTTTTAATTTAATGTTAGTATACGAAATCTTTTTGTGGCGTCATTTCATTTTAAAATACAAGATTGAAATAACGCCGCATTAAAAGGACAATGAAAACGCCGCATTAAAAGGACAATACAATGAAATAATGCCGTAACAAAATGCAATAACACCGCAAAAAATAATTAAATTTGAGGCGTTATTTCAATTTTGTTTGCGGCATTATTTCATGCCGCCTCTTTCTATACTTACATATTAAATAAAAATATAATTTTTTCAATGCACAATCAATTGGCTCTATTCTCTTCTATATTCACAATAAATGTAACAGCCATACATTTATCTTTCTTATCTCATTAAATCCTTCAACAACAACAAGAACAACAACAACATGAAGGAAAAAAAATCTCGTAACAAAATTTTGTATAACATAAAAAAAAAAAACTGAATACAGTTATTATTGCTGTAACAGCTACAGTTACTGAATATCATTACCGTTTTACTTACGATTACTATAATGCAATTGAAAATCAGTTATAGGAAGTTTTTTTTTATTGTATAGATATTTTGTTTTTTGTTTGTACATACATACATACATATATTGAATAATCAACATTATCAAAAAAAAATATTTAATTTATTTTTGAATTTTTTGTTTTCATTAAAGTTTTAATTTGATCTCATTACACGACATTATGACGCCAAAAATATTATTTTGTGTTGAGCACAGAAAAATAATTGTGAAATATGCAAAAAAAAAAAAAAAGGCGCCACTATTTCAATTATTTGAAATTATTCGTTATTGTCGTTTTCATTTTTTTTTTTTTTGGAATTGCAACTTAATAAAAGATTTTTTTTATCTTAATTGTAATGGCAGTTTCATTGAATGATCCAATATTTCTATATATTAAGCCTAATTTGTCCTGATTTGATATTAATTGTTTCACTTCAATACAGGAAACTTATTATCCAACACAGGTTCTGACAATTGACCATTCTTTTAAGATTATACATATATGTGATCCCTCATATGGATCTCTTTAACATTGATCATTGTATTTAGAACTGTCATGAATTCGATCTGTACATAATCTTTTTGGTACTATTAACTCCTGAGGTACAATCAAATATTCATGGCTTATTACTTTTATACCATAAGACAATATTATTTATTATGTACAATTTATTTTGATAAGGCATATTTATTTTAGTAGTACATGTATGTAATCTATGTATTTACTAAAATATTTATTATTAAATGAAACAAAAAGAGAGTCAGAGTTGATGTCAAACTTTATAACAAATCATAGATGTATTTTAAATAAAAAAATAAAATTTCTTTAAGCGCATTAACATTAGTATTTAATAGGTCTACTGCTAATGGATATAGTAATGATCGTTCACTAGTGGTACGTATTATCTTTCTATTGAAATATTTTTTTTTTTTTCGTTTTTTTGTTGAAATTAACAATAAGTGAACGATCAGTTGAAAAATTTATTAAATTATATTTTCCTCAATTAACTTAGTATATGGTTTGGTATTAATTTAAGTATGCATATGGAGAAAATGGTCAGAGATAGGTTGGAATTTATGGGTGCTTGTAATGACAGTGATAATAATAGGTGGAAAATATGTTTATATATTTTTTTTATATTTTTCTATTGTAAGGAAATGAGAGTGTAAAATTACTACTAAATGTTTATGTAAAATTTTATTTTTAATACCTATAATATTTAGTATGAAAATAATAATGTAAAAAATTGAAGATTAGAGATACTGAAAAGTAAAATATGTAGTGAATTGCTTTAAATCTTTAATTTTAGATTTAACATTAAATATAATTGGTGGATGATTTTCAAAACTTTACTATATTTATTTTCTATATTTGGACCAAATATTTAAGCCAACCGAATGAAAGTTTTTAAAATACAGTTAATCACAAAGTGATTTTGTTTTAACATTGAACTATAGAATAATGTATAATAATTTTATTTGCACTTGAAATAATTCACATTTTTTTTAATACCCCAATTAGAATGGTTTTAAAATGAATTCCCAAAGGAAATCGAAGACGTATTCGGTCTAATAACATTTGACGAAGAATAACATTAGAGTTAGCATTAGAGAGATCAACAAAATTGAAAGCTAATTAAGATCATTGCATATACAATCTAGACTAATAGAAAAGGCAAATTGATGCCATGTACTCCAAAGAATAGTAGATTTGATTAGATTGTTATTTAAGGAGTATAAATAATACAGCGATCTTTTGATGTAGATTAATTATGCTTTCTTTGTTACTAGGTGTTTCCTCCACTTATAATACTTCGGTCAGCCGTATATTGTCTCTAACAAATTAAAGATCTGTAAAGATCTGTATTTAGTGCTGACAGTTCATCTTCGGCAAAATAATATGCTCCTATACATACACTTATCTTGCTCGGTATGTTGCAAGATAAGTTAATTAATAACACTCTAGTTTAGATCCTTATAAACTCTCTTTTGAGTTTTAAAAACTTTAAAATATCTTAAATTATTTTCATAAAACTATCAATATAATAATTTTTCCATAAATTATAATAATTTTAAATTTACAATATAATTTACTACCATCCATATTTTTATTTTGTGTAAAAATTTCAATCTCTATGGTTACTAATAAAATATATATAATAAATTATGCATTCCAAGTCTATTTGTCTCGCCTTAAATAAAAACAAAACTACTATAAAGATAATTTTTAAGTAAAGAAAAAGTAATTTTAGTTGTAAAAACAAAAAAAAAAAAAAAACAAATGATTTTAATAGTTTTTTACAAAGTACTTAAACTACCAATTTTATTTATTTGTTACCCATTTACCATTTACACAGGTTTAAAAAAAAAAAAAAATCTCTAAGATAAAAAGTATAATAAAAATTTTCAATTCATTGTAATTGAAGCTAACTTTTTACTATAAATTTTACTTTCTGTCTCATTCCCATTTATATTCATTTTTCTTTTTAACCCAAATGTAACACAATTTACCTTTAAAGTTAAAAAAAGAAGAAGAAAAAGAAAAAAAATAGGAAATTGCATAGATTTATATCTATGAAAATTATTATTGTTAGAGAATTTAAGAGTCATCTCGTCTATAAGATAACATTCAATTTCATTTTCTATATAATTTAAATGTAAGTGCATCAAGTATTAATGATGTGTATCCTGTAGCATAATGAAGCAAATTTTAGCAAAATGACTGGAAACATTTTATTGTTTAAAAAGTTTGCAACAAATAAAATATAAAAATTTTTTTAATGTAAGTTAATCATAGGAATGAATATTAAGTAGAATATTTATTGTAATGATAATAATAGTACATTTATTTAAATATATTATGTTTTTGTATAATACTTGCATGTGTTTGTGCGTTGCGAATTTAAATATTTATCCTTTTTGTATGCAATAAATTTCATTGAAACTTTTGAAGAATTTTTTGTTAAGAATTAGATTGATGGATTCTTTAGAGCAAAAGAAAAAAAAAAAAACTGAGTTGAAAAAAAAACTAATTATTAAAATAATGGTCAACTTTTAATTAGAATAATTTAACATCCTATAAGTATGCAATTTCTTAATATTTAAAGTATCTGAATCCAGAAACTACAGTAATTTGTTGGGTCAGATATGAAAGCTCATCTCGTATTTTTAAATATCGAAATTTTCATTGCAAAAATACACATTTTGGAAAAAGGGGAATACCCTATTTTAATATAAATTGCATAGACAATATTTTTATAATAATTAGTGGTTGACAAAGAAATAGTGGTCAAATTCAGTATTTGGAAAATATTTCACAATGGAAAACCTCTCTTTTGTAATTTAACTTGAATGGCTTCGCAAAAAGAAAAGCACTTTTTACTCTCTTATTATTACTGTTACCCTCTTGTTTTGAAACTCTTCGGTAAAAATCAGTTTGACAGATAAATAGTGAGTGCTTCTGTCTCCAAACTCTCGATAAACAAATTATTGACACCCTGATTTTATAACTAACTGTAAAGTTCTTCTTAATTATTTTGTTTACATAAGTATTTCAAACATTAATATACATACATAGATATATATTGTGAAACGCGAGATTTTAAATTCCGACATTTCGAAACAAGAGATTTTGACACTTGGCATTATATAAGATTGAGCGAAATTTAAAAAAAATAAATCTATAAAACACGACGCGAGCTTTTATAGCGCTCTATAATTTGTTATCACATATTTTCAACATTTTATTTAAAAATTTATTATTTTAAAAGAAAAATTTGAATAAATCTTTTAGAAATTCTTACGAAACTGAACGCAAACTATGAAACTATGGTTTATCAGATTCATTTTCTAAACTTTGAATGTATAGTTTACCACTGGTCCTACATGTGGTATACAAATACGCTGTTCCTCACATAAACTGGAGCAATTCTTGATTATTTCCAGTTTGAATTCTAGAAGTACATAGAACTAAACTACGGAAGCTAAATAGTAATCCGTTTTATAATAGAAAATATGTTCGAAAGGCAAATTATACCAGAGTAAGAACTGAACCAGAGATTGATATTAAAACAAAAGTTGATGGTTCAAAAAACAATAATTTATGAAAGAAAAGAAAATTAAATGAATATACATTTATAGACGGACAAATAAAATACAATAAAATACAAATAAGATAAAAAAAAAAATTAAAAATTTGAATTATATATTGAAAATTTGTAAACAATTTCAAATAAAATGTCTTTTCAAAAAAAATTAAGATGTTCATATCACAAATTTAAAATTTTTTATTAAAGCATTGTGTAAAATTCATTGAATATTTTAAATTAACATAAATGTTTTTGGTTTTATACTTTTGTTTGCTTTAAATGGTAGAGTTTTATTTTCTATAGCAATGCAATAATTATTTATATGTCATATAAAGATGGCGATTTTTATAATAATAATTTTTTTCCTTGCGCCTATACATATATGACAGTGGCGTCACTATTATTATTATTTTATTATTAGAAGTAAATTTCAATGCAACATCCTAACGATTATCTACTGCATGAATATTAAAATATATAAAAGAAAGAGTTAGAAATAGTTTTTTTTTTTTGTTTTATATATTTTATATGAAAATTGCAATTTAATTTGCTGTCGGCGACATTTATAGTTAATGCATATAAACAAGTAAGCTTATTATACGAGTAGATTGGATCGCGTCACCTCACGCTATCTATTTTTAAATTTTCCAAAAAAAAAAAAAAAATGTTTATACCTTATGGGAATAAATTTTTTTTTTAATGAAATGATTTTCATGTAACAATTAAATAAATGGTAAAAGTAGTAATGGTAGATTGAAATGAAAAATAAAAAAAAAAACCAAAACTGGTAAAAAAGGGTTAAGTATAAAAAGTGTTAAAAATATTATTTTAGATGGAAAATTAAGATACTTTTATTAAGGTATGCAAAATATTCAGGTATATATATATATATATGTAATATATATATGTATATATATATTATTATTAATTTATTTAAATGATTTGATTTAGAAGTGTAATGAAACAGGTTTTTTTATTTTTGAACCAGGTTTAATTCCAAACAGATTAACATGATTTTTTTTTCTTTTAATATTATAGCCTAGTGATTTTTCATGGCATCAGAATTTTGTTTTGTTTTGTTTAATTTATTGCTAAAGGGAATTCAATAATAATCATTAAAAAGTGTTAAAGCTAAATCTGAAGCTAATAGCTGATGGGGATTTGTTTACTTTTTTTCTTTTTTTTATGTTTATAAAAATAGAATTCAAGTTTTAAAATATATGTAATCATAATTGTATATATACAATATATATGTATATATATATATATTCAGGAAGTTATTATTTATGATTAATTGAAATATTTGAATATTTTTTTTTTTGCTTACTATTATTTTTGCTATTATATTGATTAAAGTATTTCAAGAAAAGGTGCGCTAGGATTAGATTTTTTTTAGGAGCATAAGATTTTTTTTTTAACAGGGAAACACTGTTTTTATATAAATGCCTAATTAATTATTTAATTATTAAGAAAATTATTTTTTTTAATGGTATTTATTTCTTATTTTGAATAAATTGAATTTTATAGATAAACTAATTAGATTTTTGAAAATAATGCAACCTTAGTTAAACTAAGCACTTAAATAACTTCTACCTTTTGATTCATTTTAACTTGTATTTCTTACAAGTTAGTTGACTACTACATTGTTACTTTTCTTTTGTCCGTTTTCGCTCTGGAAAACCAAATTTATATTTTCCGTAACAGAAATCATATACTAAAAAATTTAAACATACTAAGAAATTTAAAAGACTATGAATGAGACTTAATAAAATGTTGAATGAAATGACGGAGATATTTCTTTTTAAATAAATATTTTTTTTATTCTTAATATATAGCAGATGGCATAGAAAAAATGGAATTTGATGGCCACCTTTTAACGAAATTGAAAAAAAAAATAGTATTTACTGAACAATGAAGGATTTAAAATCTTTTTCTTAAAAATTTATTTGCCTTACTGTTAACCTTTTTTCTCTTCATCTCATAGGTTTTTTTTGTATTGCTTTCCATATTTTTTGTAAAAAACAAGAGGTTTATTTATTTTATAATTAGTTTTTAAATTAACGCTACGACCAGCGTTCATCATAATGTGGCGGTCAAATTAATAAATAAAAAATTTGCAAAATTTACTTGTAACACTTTTCAAAAAGTCATATAATTTCATTCTTTTAATCAAGGGATGTACATTTTAAAAACTTTTAAAATTCGCTTCTAAGATTACATAGAAATGTCATCATTGGCAGCATAATTATTGTGTGGGTGTGTGGGTAATATTCTAGAAGTAAAATTTTTTTTTGTGTCTCGCAAAGTTCTTGTGTATTATATATATGTTGAACGATAGTTCCAGAAATCAGAATTCAAGCAAGGCTCATATTATTACTCATTAGATGTCATGCTAATTCTTCATTTATTTAAAAAATAATGAAAAATTAAAAAAAATAATACTATAAGTATAGATTGTTACTATAATATGTTGTATTTTGAACATAATAAAAAATTCATACGGGTATTTAAGAGTTGACAAGAACAACTATATTTTACCATGCTTCTTCATATTTTGGTAAATAAAATGAATGTTAAAATTTTAATTATTAAATTCATTTTTTGTTTTAATTTCAAAATTTATAATATCTAGTATGGAGGGTTTTTTAAATGAATTGAAACAAATCTAATTACGCGAAAAGATTTTAAAAGATTTTTTTATTAAATCTAAACAAAAATCAGAAATATTTATAAAACATTTAAAAAATTTTCAAAATAACTATAAATTTTTTGTCAAAAGTTTTTAAATTCTAAAATTTCAACCACAAATAGCAAAAAAATGTTTTAAAAATTTTTATCATATTTATTTCTTAAAAGTTAACCATATGTATTTGAAAATAACTGAGAAAAGTATCAATATCAAAATTCAAAATAAAAATTCAAAAAAAAAAAACATTTTTAAATATCCTTTTAAAGGATACACAATACTTCAATCAAAGTATTAAATTGCCTTAACATAATTTTATCACACTTAAAAAACAATGAACAAAAAAAAAAAAACGAAAAAAATAATACCTACATCCGTTTAACTTCATCTTAACAATTCACTTATTCACTCTAAGTATATCTATTTCATATAAATAAATAAAGAGTGAAAGAAAGAAAAGAATGAAACAAAAAAAAAAGGAAAAATGTTTTTCTTTCTTTTATATCTCATTCAATTTAAAACGAAAATAAAAAATTTGATTTTTTTATTTTTTTGTTTTTAGAAAACAGAAAAGAAAATCCAATTGATTTTTTGATCTTATAACTCATTCGAACATAACAAAAAGGAAAACAAAAACAAAAAAAGAAAACACAATAAAATAGGATAACGATATGTTTGTTTACTTCCGGTTCTAAAATTCTGGGAAAATCAAAAAAAAAAAATGAAAATTATTTTAAAGAAAATTCGATTTGTAGAAAATAAAACCAAACAACAAAAAAAACAAAAAAAAAAACTTCTTATGTCTATCACAAAAATAATTTTAGAAAGAAAAAGATAGAAAATATTATTTATTTTTTTGTTAGTTTTTCTTGGTCAAATTTATTTTTCTTTAGCAAAAAAAAAATATAATATTTTTTTTTTAATGGTATCAAGCTAATAAAATATTTATGCAGTTAGGAAAAGGACATTTTACCTCCACTTAAAGGATAATAGCATTTGGTGTTAAACATATTATATACGTATATAATATATACGAATAAGTACATAAGAAAATAATAAGATTGAAACAAAAAGTTTTGTTTTGTTTCAGATTGGAAAATTCTTGGAAAAATAAAATTTATATTGTTGTTGATTTTATTTTTTTATTTTTATTTTTGGTTTTGGGTGATTTGAAAAAAAAAAAAAAATTATAAATATTAAATATTAAATTATTCAAGAATGACAGTCATTGTTATATTTAGAATAAAAATTTATTATTGTTTGTTTGAGTATTGATTTCTATTGAATTCAATTAGTGTTTGATATAATAATTTTCATATGTTCAATGTTATTTAGATCTTTGATATTATTTTTATAATAATTTTTTATCCTTTGGGAAAACATGGTTAAGATCAAATAAGATTTATTCAAACTGAACTAACATCTTTAAGTAAAAAATAATTAAAAAAAATAAAATCAGAGTAATCAGATTGAACTCAACTGATCAACTGATTTTTTTAAGAGACTTACTTTTTTGTCTGCTTTAAAAGTAAGAAAATTATAACCAACATTTAACTTAAAGTTATTTAGAAAAATATTTTAAATTGATAGTATTTGTCTAGGGAAATTCATAAAGTATATTATGTTCTAAAACAAAATTACAAAAAATTTAAAAAGTCGAAAATTAATAAAAATCTTTTCAGTGAAAATCCGATTACAAAACTGAATGTGTTAAAGTGGTAATGAAGTAGAACATTAGAATAGATAGATACAATAAAGCTGGTAATGTAAAATATCCTGATTATGATTTGCTAGAAATCAACGTATATGAATAAGAATGAAATGCAGAATTACTTTAAGTCTATTTAGTCGGTTTCCCAAAATAGACTATTAAAGAAGTTTTTTTTTTTATATTTTCTTATTATTTAGAACTTCATTAATTTAAGTGCATTTTGCAATCTTGATCATTTTGCGATTGATAAAATAAATTACTAAAACAAAATATTTTCTTCATATAATTTTCTGATTAGTTAAATAAGTTTCAATTTGAATATAAAGTGTATTTTCACATGTAATTTCAAAGCGTTTTTATCTTACAGTGGATTGATACTTGCGAACAAAAAATAGTTCCTGGGAAGAAAATGAAATTGTTCCAGTAGAAGGGGAGCCTATTTTAACTAGGGCATGAAAAAATCACAGTTGTACGAAGAACAATATAAAAATATCAGAATTTTTCAACTGAAAAAAGGGGCCTAATGTGTATAATAGTGTAAACACAGAGGGAGTGTGTGAAGCATCCCACGTCCTAAGAATAGTACCCCCTTTACGACATTAATAGCCACGCATGAACAGGAAAGGCTGTGCAATTTGCTTGTCACATTTATGTGGCAGGGAAATAAAGTAACAAAAAAAAAAAATGCAATTGAGATAACGTTGAAAAATTTTACATCTTTAAATAGAAACTATTAAACTGAATATATTTAAAATATCCATAATAAATCTTAGGTTACTACACGGAAAAAGATATAATTTTATTAAAAGTTATACGAGAAATTATAATTGGTTACACAGTTGATTTGAAAACCGCATTATCCGGATCAATTCTTAATTTTTTTATTAACGTCCCTTATCATGCTTTGAAGATAAGTAATTTGGTCATGAAACATTTTATATATATATATATAATATCAAATTAAATATATTTTCTGCAAATTAGAAAATGAAATATTAACCTCCTTATATACTTATCTTATTTTGTGGCATTTATTAAATTAATTTTTTGTTTTATGATCCCAAAAATAATATTTTAATATTTTGTCATTAATCACGTTTTTCATTAATTTCTTACCACATAAAACAGTCTACTAAATGCATCATAAATTTATATTTGATTTGATTGACTTACCTGAAATTAAACAGAAGAAAGTCATAAATTAAAGGAAATTCAATAATTTTAATAATAAATAAATATATATTTTTCAATAAAAAAAAAAACAAAAAACAAAAATAAAATTTTTAATTTAAAATTCTCAATAATTTCTGTTTTCTTCTTAATCTTAAATCAGCAAAAATACAAAAAAAAAGAAAGGCAACAAGATTGAAAATCGATTTATTATTAAAAAAGAAAAACAAAATTTTTTTGTTTTTTTTTTTGTTTCTCAACATATCATAAATCAGAAATCAATCAAATCAATTTTTTTTTTTTTTTAACTTTTCCTGGATTCCTTATTTTTCTTTTCTTCTTCGGGGAACTTTAAATCCTACTCAGAATTTTTAAGAATTTCTTTCGTTGCTTTGCGTCAATCATATAAGTAACGAAATTATTGGGATTGATTCAACTTTCATTCCGTCCAACAAATTCAATTTTATTGTTAGTTTTTTCTTATTTTGCAAAAAAAACAAAAAAAAAAAACTAAAAACAAAAACCAAAAAACTATCATTCATTTACATAAGCATATAACTGAACTGAAGAAGGAGAAAAAATCCATTCAATGCAACGATAACTCCAAGAACAAGCGAGAAAAAACAGCATCAGTAGTCAAAAACAACAGTAGCATCATCACGAATTGATTTTATCTCTTGACTTGATTTTCAGTCAGTCTTTATGCCACTAATTTAAATCAAAAATTCACTATTACCCAAATACCCAAACCACCACCACCAACAATAACAACAACAGTAGCAGTTGTAGTAGCATTCAAAAATAATAAATTCTCAAGAATATAATTCATTTATGTTTGTTTGAATGTTTGCTGTATGTATATATATAGAAAAGCATCTTTAGATGAATCAGTCAATCAGAACAGAACAGTACACAAACAGAAAATAAAATAAAAAAAAACAACAAATGAGAAGAAAACAAAGTCGTAAAAACAAAAATTTAAACAAAAATCTAAGCAAAGTAGCAGCAGAAGCAGAATTAAGAATAAAAACAACAAACAATAATTATTATTTTTAATAGAACAATTGCATCCAACTCATCTTTGCTAATTTAAAAAAAAAAAAAAACAAAACAAAAAAAACAAAATTTCATGTAGACGATTCTGTCCCTGAATCTGTACATTAAGACAGTTCAAATCGTAAATTTTTCAATTTTTATTTCCTTTCTTTCCATGCCAGACTATATGCCAGAACACTTTGAATTATGATCTAAACTAAAAAAAAAAATGTACATATTATATAGTGGATATGAGTACTATCTAAAACTAAGACTCCCAGGAACTTAATAAATACAAAATATAAACAATAACCAACATAAAAACTATAGAATACAAAATTTAGAAATGAAAGGAGTAAATGAAATATAGAAGAAGAATTGGATGGAGTGAATTAAATTGATTATTATCGAAGAGATTTTATATATAGAAACTGTAAAAAGAAACACAGTGCTTAGAAGAACAGTATCAGTTGCTCTTTTTAATATACGATTGATTCTGGGGATAGTGAGAGCTTCATCATCGTCAACAATGATTTCATTTCAATTCAATGTATTCAGTTTTTTATTCTAAAATTCGTTTTTTTTTTATTTTTATTTTTTTATTTAACAATAAAAACAAAATTTGGATTTAAAACCTTAAAATGAAAAGAATCAATGAATACTGAAATGAATCTGAACATGAGTAATCTTGAAACAAAGTTGCTAAAAAACATGTAAATTTTATTTTTTTGGATATAATTGATGACTTCTTAAAAAAAAAAAAAAAAAACAGTTATACAACAAAGTAATTTTTAATCAGATTACAAAAGAATGAATCTTCCAACGGACGAATCTTGCAAAAGAAAAATTAATAGACGTTTAAATAGCAGTTTACTGATGATGTCATCAGAAAAAATACTCTTTAATAAGATTTTAGTAATGGAATGGTATCTATATGTATTCATTTCAAACAAACAATAAAACAAAAATTAAAAATTTTTTTACTGTCATAACAGTACAATGACAGTAAAATATTTATACTACCAGAGTTTATAATAATATTTTAATATTAAAAGAAATTAATGCATTACTTAAATGTTCACTTCAAACAAATATAATTTCAAAAATTTTGGAATCACACATGTTTGATTTTTATTTTTGAATTTGTTTTTAAGGATAATTTTAAATTCATAAAGGTGTTATTTAATTAGTGATTAAGACAATAGTGATCATTACAAATTTGAAGACAACTACTTAGTACACTTGTTGTAAATAGTTGCCATTTGCGAAACGTGCAAAATAACTTGCTCTGAAAGTTTACAAAGTGAGTCGACAATGTATGACAATAAATATGTATGAAATGCGGTATGATAAATTTTGATTGGGAAGAAAGAACATCATATCTATGTAAATAAAAAACCTAAGCTATTTAATTTAATTAAAAATATCATTGATTTTTAATATAGGGTATTTCAAACCCAAAAAAAAAAAAAACTTATTGAAAGAATTAAGATTTTTTTGTAAGTTATGCATAATAAAATTTTAAATATAAGAAAAATACTTTAAAAATTTTAAATTTATCTGCCAATTTCAATTTAGGGCAGATATTTTTAAATAATGTTTGTTTTTTTTTTTTTTTTTGTTGTAATATTCATTAAATTTTTGATTAATGACAAATAATATTTTCATCTTAAATTATTGTTCAGATTTATGTCATATACGTATACTCATTCACTAAATCGTAATCCTCAAATATAAATCTTTTTTTTTTAAACAAATAAACATTTTTTTTTTTCTTAATGGCTACTTTCTCTGTCTCGATTCATATCAGATCACGTACATTTTTCTTTATTTTTACATCAATAATCACTAAAAATTTATTGGCATTTTCTCACACTTAATAATTCCTTTTTATTTGCTTTTTTAATTTATTTCTCCTTGTATTATTTTTGGGAATTTCATATTTTTTATTACTATTTTTTTTCTTTTAAGTTTTTGGGAATGCGTTTTTTTTTTGTTTAATAAATTTTGATGCGACAAATTTTGTCTTAAATTAAATCTATATTAAAAAAAAAAAAATAATAATCTTCAGGAAATACAAAATTAATAATGCAAAGATTTAGACAATCTTTTACATGTTAGAAAATATTTTAATATTGTAATATTGTCTTATATATTTTTTTTTTATTCTGAAGGTTGGCCAATACGAGAGTGTTAGGAACATACGAAGATAATATGTTTGTTAAGGTTTAGAATGCGTCTTCCAGCTACCCGAATCGCCATTTTTCTTCACCTTAAATTTCAGAGACATAAAGAAATATAATAGAGCATTCTTGTACAAAATTGTAATTTCTATCTTTATAAATTTCGGAGATATGCTTGTTAAGCTTTGTGAGGTGTATGTCAACTGCTTGAACCACCTTCCTTTCCTTTCTTATTTAACTCGAAGTTGAAGAGGCATGATTTCAACCCGAAGAACGTAAAAGAGGTGTGATTTAAAAAACACCCTTATACAAAATTTCAAATTTCTATATCAATTAATTTCGAATATATGCTTGCTGGGCCTTGACAGGCGTGTGTTAGCTACCCGAATCGCCACTCTAATTCATCTCAAATTTCAGGGTCATACAGGAAAGTTACAGAACACCCTTGAACCAAATTTAAAAGATTTCGCTTTTCAAGATATGCTCGTTTGCTCTTGGGTTCGTTCGGAAGCCCATTGACCGATTTTTCCCAGTTGCGACTCCCGCCTTTTTTTCGTAATTAGTAACCAACTACATAAATTTCAATAAAAAAGTTTTATTAGTTTTTGAGTTATAGTGCGAACGGATTGACAGACGGACAAACGGACATCGTTAAATCGATTCAGGAGATAACACTGGATAAGAATCTTTTACTGATTACAGACACCATTTCAAAGTTAAATATACCCTATACCTTAGGTGTAAGGTATAAAAATAAGTACGAATATTTACAAATATATCGTTTTAATGTTAAACTTCTAAAAGTTATGCAATCATAGAGCAAATTTGTCATAATCATAAACAATTCACCTGCTGGATCAATTGATCATTTTTTGTCATAATATTCTATAAAATTAGTTTCTGCATATATCGGTGTAAGAGAAGAGAGAAAGGTTGTTGATGTTTTGATGTTAGAGCTTTACTCTCTACTAAACTCTGCTAGAACTCTTCAAATAGAGTAGGAGTAAGGGGTTCTATAAAATTTGCATTTACACTTTATTCTTTTAAATTGTAATAGATAAAAATACGAGATCTTCCTATACATTTAAAACAAATCAAATTTATGATGTTATTATTATTTTTGATGATCGCCCCTATTATAATTCTCTATTTATTTCAAAATTAAATAAACTCTAAATTTAAATAAAAAAGAAAAAAAATGTGATGTTCTTATGTAGCGTTCATAAATTATAGAATGACCACAAATTTAAAAAATTTTTTAAGCAAAAAAAAAGAAAAAAAAATAACAGATTCTGTGGGTTGAAAAGACATCATTAGTGTCAACGTCATCATATCATTAGCATCATTATCATAATTTACACAATATTTAAAATTGCATATATGTATATATATACATAAAATTACATTATTATATACATAATCATAATAAGACAGTGTTTAATGCAAAATTAACAAGAGCATACTTTTTAGGTAACCAGCATTGATGACATCTTTCACATCATATCCGTGATGCTTTAATAGTTTTTCTTTTTGATTTTTGATTTGGGTTGAATGATTTTTGCAATGGATGGAGTGAACCAAATAGTGAAATTACAAAATAAATACATATTATTAGGAAATACGACATTTTTTATGTTCTATTAAACATTAGCATGTTTATTTATTGTACAAAGTTTTAGTTTACTGTTAATCTTATGTGTCTTGTTTTTGAAATCACGATGTTATTTTAAAAAACAGAATCTTGAATGGCATCTGCATTTTATAATTGAAAACAAATATTCGTTCAAGATTTTTGAAAAATTAGTGCTGTCTATTTTATACTTGGTTATAAAATCAGGATATCCTTTAGTGTGAGTTTTTGGTTCAGTATTTTAAAGGATTTTTCTTTTTAAATATGCATTGTAAAAAAATAAATTTATATTTTAGGGTTGGTTACAAAATGAGGACTATATGCTTTTACGAGACATGTCCAGCTCCAAACAAAATTCATTTTCAGTTTTGATTTTTATAAGATTTCTTTTATTTTATCAAATCATTGACATTTATAATCCAATTGTTATCAAACCTTTAAATTGTTTATTTCATGCTATTTCGTCGCTGTTTGTATGGAATCTCTTTGACGCTTGGACACGCTTTGACAGTTGAAATAAATTACATTGTATCTTATGTAGACACGCCCATTGGAAAAGTAATCAAAGCGAAACAAAGTAAGAAAAGTTCAAAATTGATCAATTTTCAATTAGACGCTTTGCTTTATTACTTTGACGTTTAAAATAATATTTAAAATGTCAAAGAGAATTTTGTTTTTAAATAAATATTTGAATTATTGAATTCGAAAATATTTGGTAAATTTTCAATTATGCAGGATCTTGTTTTAATTTTGCAAATGTACTCTCATAAAGCCCATATATTTTGCGATTCAAATATATGTCCCGAACTGAAAATTGTCGCTGATTCTTTATTTTTTGAAAGACTTTGTAGTATATACTTTGTACAATAAAAATATGATGTACAAAATATCACAAATATCTTACAAATCTTCCATTTTAAACAACGAAATAAACAATAATAAAAAAATGTCAAATATCAAGTAGTTTAAAAGCGTACATTGGGATTTAAAATTACTTTGATTGCTTTGCTTCGTATTTTCAAAGCAAAGAAAACCAAGCGTACATTCGGCCTTCACCTTTAGCCTCGTTGGCATTAGATTGATCCTCCATTTTTTTTATATACTTCATAACCGTTTCAATCCACCTTAATTATATTAATTTTAAAAATCTTGGAATATGATGACCAAGAATGAAAAATATAATAAGGAAAAGACTGAAAAATCATTTAAATAATATAATAAGCACTTAACATCACGACATGCTTGTTTAAAAGACAGTTTTTTTTTTTATTCTGACACGCGCAAAATATTTTCTTTTAATAACAAAAACTTTTTTGTTTTTTTGCAAAAAAAAAGTGTGAAATTCTACACTTTTTCTTAAATTAAAAAAACCTTAAAAGTTTTTTTTTTGTTTTTGTATTTAACAAGATGGTAGAAGTGAAACAATGAGATAATGTATGTACAATGTTAAAATTGATAAAAATATTGTGATAATATTTTTTTTTTTTAATTTTTGTTAATTTCGGAATGTTTTTGCGTACAAACTACAACAGTAAGTAAAAGTCAAAGTTTTGATAGTATACATATTATTTTATACTTTTATAGTCTATACGTCAAAACTGGTTAATTGGAGAAGAACTCTTAATTTTTAAGATTTCGCTTAATGATTTGAAAAACATAAAACTGTTTTTAACTTATATATGGAGCGTCAATTAAATGATGGTAATAGTTTAATTCTCACAAACTGATTCTAATGGCTGAAGTAAAATTGTGGAAAAGTCGAAAATTAAAACTAATATAAAATACGAATTCTAATAACACACCATTAACGGAAATTAGGTTATATTTTTAAAGTTTTCAATATTTTTAAGTCAATTTAATATTATAGAAATTAAAGCACTCCTCTACGTCCACTAAGTTCCTTATTATTTTTTTTATTTGCCGTTGATTACTATAGGTAGTAGCTATTTAACCATTTGTAGTAGTAGTAGTAGTAGCGATATAACTATACACAAACATTTTTATTTGTACGCCATCTATTATCTTATACAAGAATTATTTTTATTTTATTATAAATTACGATACGGTATTAATGAATAGGATATATACAAAAATTTATATTATGATTTATGAATCTATATATGACTTTTTTTTATTGACTAATATGCGTCAGCTGGGATTTGAACCAGATGCCTTTTAAATAAAAGACGAATGTCTTAACTACTTTAACACCATTGCCTAGATAAAGGGGCAGTAAGGGTAAACGTTAGATACAAACATGATAGGTCAAGTATTGGACAATGCGCTACGAAGATTTTAATATAGAAACATACAAAGTATAATTTACTTCATATTAGATTAAATTAAATTACAAACGATGTGCCGGAACTGGTATACGCTCTATCAACCAAAATGAATCTTTAATATTGCAAAGCTCAAACTTTTGAGATAAACTATAAAATTTTTGGCCATTATAAAATTGGTTTAAAGTTCTGCCCTTAATCTTTTTTATTCGTATTATAAGATCTTCACAGTCTGTTGTTCGTCTTTTAACTTTCTTTTAAATGTTCAGCTAGGCAATTCACTTTACGATATGACTAAAATTAGTTTATTTTTAGATTGAATAAAATTGAATTTTTCTTGTTTATGTAATGCAAAAAGTACTGCAGTATAAATGAAAAATATATGTATAATGTATGTAGTATACGCAATTAACTGTTGTTTGAGTTCTTCTTTTTTTTTTACAAAAAATAAATATTGATTATTAAAAAAGAGAGAAGAACGTTACAAAAATAAACATAAAATGAATAAAATATAATATTATGTACTGAATATATTTGATCGAGTATTAAATAAAAACAAAATTCTTTCAATTGTGTAAAGGTACACATTTTGTACACAATTGGATCCTAAAGTTTAAAATACGATAAAATAAGGAAAAAATGTAAATATGAATGTTAAAAAATAAAATAATGATTGGTATTTTGTGTAATAATCAAAAAACAAAAAAAAAAAATGCAATCGAACATATAGAATTTAAAAAAGAACTTATTTAAATAACAGTATTACATATATATATGGGATTGTTGTAAAATAATGAAGGGGTTTTATTTTTCAAATAATTTTTTTTTTAACAGAAAGAACACGTCTAAGAACTTGAAACATGTTTCTAATACTTTAACCAATCAATTTATATTTTTACAAGAATTATTTGACTCTTTTATAGTTTTTGTTTTACAAGCATCATTTGGGATACTTAAATTTATATTTTTAATTTACCTCTTCCATGAATGGTGTAATTATATATATGTATATTATTTATAAGCTATAGTAATGATATCTATGGTAACCAATATAAATTGATTTTAAAGTGGTGTCATAAAATGTTCGCACTTAAAAATTAAGGAAAAGTTAATTGGAAAGTGCTCATAATTAAGTTTAACTGTCATAACATATACCATCATAGTCATATTTATTATAATGAGGCATACCAGTATAAAAAAGAAATTATTGAGACTTGAAACATTTATTGTTAGTACCTAATCAAAAAAAAGAAAATTTGAATTAATATAGGTAAAGTTCAAGTTAACATAATATCTTTTCCAAAATCATAATATTTAATCTGTAAATGACAGACATTTAAAACCATTTTACTCAATGATTTACCAACCAACTTTCATTTTTTTCTTTTTAAATGATAAATATTCAGTATAGCCATCTTAAAAAATTAATATTTTTCCAAAATTTTCTGATTTTCATTAATAATTTTCCATTTTTATAAAAAACCCATGTAAAGTATATACATATGTATCATATAATATGTATAATCTATACCTATACATAATATACATATTCAAAAACAACGCTCTTTTATTCCGTTGAATTTTAAATTTTGTTTTGTTGTTTTTGCTTTTTGTTTTTTTTCTAAAAACATAAAAAAAAATTTAAAATATAGTTTGCATGGTGGGAAGTAGAAATTTCACAATATAATTGAATATAAACGTCAAAGGTTCAGTGGGGAGTTTGGTGCAGTGGTAGAGTGGCCGCTTATTATACTTTAGAAGTCTTTAGTTTGCAAGTTCGATTCTATTCTATTTTTTTTTTTTTTTTTTTATTTCTAATATTTTATACGAAATAAATTCTTACATATCATAATATTTAATCTGTAAATGACAGACATTTAAAACCATTTTACTCAATATTTACCAACCAACTTTCATTTTTTTTCTTTTTAAATGGTAAATATTCAGTATAGCCATCTTACAAAATTAATATTTTTCCAAAATTTTCTGATTTTCATTAATAATTTTCCATTTTTATAAAAAAACCTATGTAAAGTATATACATATGTATCATATAGTATGTATAATCTATACCTATATTATACATTTTGAAAAAAGACGCTCTTTGATTCCGTTAAATTTTTGTTTTATTTTCTGTTTTCGATTAAAAATTTTAAAATATTGGTTGTATGCTAGGAGTAGGAATTTCACAATATAACTGAATATAAACATTACAATTTCAGTTTAGTGTTCAGTACAGCGGTAGAGTGTGGTGTTATTAATAGTTGCTTTTTGATTTTGCAAGTTCGATTCAGTTCTGTTTTTTTTTTTTGTTTTTTTTTTTTATATTTTAAACGAAATAAATTCTTAAATATCATAATATCATCATAATATTTAATCTGTATTAATAGATATTTAAAACCCTTTTACTCAATGATTTACCATCTTAGGCTTCTTATAATATATACATATATAATAGGTATATATTGAGTTTCCAATACTCAATAAATCAAGGGCAACTTCTAAAAGATAATAATAATCGTGTTTTTACAAAAAATATCATTTACAAAGAAATTTTAAATTCATAAAGGCTTTAATTATTGAAAATTGTATTTTTACATTTTAAATAAAATCATAAAGAAACTATACTGCATATATTGTATTGTAATTGCTAATTAAAACACCTCGAATTACGAGGGGCGGGCGAATACTAGTAATCTCTTAATCGATAAAGAAAACTCACAAAGTATGTTTTCATTCAAATTAAACTTAGCATGACTCACTAGCTGATGCACTAATGACTTACTTGAACAATACGATTTAATAAGATCATTAATCTGAAATAATCTTTGTACGCCATCTATTATTCTGCACAAGAATTATTTTATTTATTTAGTTATTGTTTTTTTTTAATAGAATATTGTATTTATATTAGGTAATTTATATTATCGGTGGGTCGGATAAAAACCGGTTATTTTCCTATTTTCATTAAAAAAAATAAGTTAAGATATTAGGTAAATCACAGATGACCCTTTTAATTAAATTTAAAAAGTGATAAGCATAGAATTTCTCTTACATAAAATATTTTATTTAAAAAAAATTTTTTATTGGAGTTATATCAAAGTAAATTTAATTTTTTTGTCTTTTTTTTAATATTTAAAGTTTTATTTCAAGTAAATTAATTTTTATTTATTTTTTTATTTTTTCTACTTAAAATTCGTTGTAATTTTCAAAATTTAATCTATTTAAAATAAAAAAAATATATATATATATAAAAAAAAAAAATGAGATAAAACATAATAATCCAGTAAAGTAATCTGGCTATAAAATATTTACAATTCCACTCTAAAACATTTACCACCCTATTTCAAATCAAATCACCCTATCTCTTACCATGCTTAAGGGCTTAAAATTAAAAAAAAAACTTTTAGACTTTTTAACTTTGACTTTGACAAATTGAAATTTTTTTTTTCTTTTAAAACACAGACCTTTCTGACATACCCTTAAACTCTTCTACTTTTCAAAAAAAAAAAACACTTTGTTGAAGTAAGATCCAATAAGAAAATTATAATAGAGCGGGAAAGTAATTTACACAAAACAATAATCCATCTCATTCTCTATGTCAAAATCCTATCTATGTTTAATCGAAGGAGAAGACAAAAATCGTAGGCAAACAAAAAACAAAATTTTACTGTAAATCATTGTCATAATTATCCAAACTGAAATCTTATAATATTCACAATCGTATTATACCGTTATTTTTACACAAGTAATCCTATATATTATGTCTTTCTTTTGGTTTTCATATTTTTTTTTTTTAGAAATTAAACAAAAACAAAAAAAAAATTGTAAATGTGTGAAACCAAAACTTCTTTTTCCTATCCTATCCTATCTTTTACTTTCTTTTCTTTTTCTCTGCCCTAGTCTTTTTTTATATTGGTTTCGTTTTTTCTGTCTCTTTTTTTTTTTTTTGTTCCTACTTTTGTTGAAAATATTGTGATTAGCTAGCTTAAGGGTATATTTTTGTTAAAAAAGAAAAAAAAAATGTTTCCTGACTCAATCAACTTTAAATAAAACTACTTTCCATTTTTATCTCTTTTCATCCTTTATACCAATTCAATATTGGTTTTTATAAAAAATTGTAGTCAGTTGTACTATGATTGAGAAAAATGTAGAGAGAGGGGAGGGAGAGAGAAAAAAAGAAAAAACTTTTTTTTTTTCAAAAGTTTTCAAGGCATGGATGACAAGGATTATACTATTGAAGAAGAAAAATATTTTTTCATAATCCATCCACAGTGAGGAAAAGAAGAGTAAAAGAGGTAGAAAAACAACAATACCATTGATATTAATGTTTGATTTAAGTTCACATAAAGAAAAGGACAAGTACAGAACGAAAGAAATAACTGTAAATTTTTTTTTGTTTTTTATGTATTGTTTTTATTTTATTTTTTTTTTTTGTTTTGATTTCGTTTGTAACTTTAAGAAATCTCAAGTGCTTATAGCTCGGTTTTAGATTTCTTTGTGTACTTTTCAATTTTTGTTTTTTCTTCAAAATATGAAACAAATAATTTTAAGAACACAGAAAAGGAAAACAACAAAATAAAAGAAAGAAAAAGAAAAAAATAAAAACACAAAGTAAAAAATACAACGAAAAGTTTTTAAAAAATACCAGAAGGGTTTTAAAATACTTTTAAAGCTTCCTCAGAACTTCAAAAAAACAACTAAGTAAAAAGTTATTATGATTCTTTTTTTTAATTCTTAAATTTTCTAGGTTGCTTCCTTTGATTTTTAATACAAACAAGTTTAGAGCTGGGGTGGTATATTTCAAAAGTCTCGTATTGGTTAGATTTGGTATAGTATTGTTAAAGAGTTGTAAATTATTACTGTACTTAACAGTGAACTCATCAATATATTTTATATAAAAATTGGTTCCTATCATCAGTTCATGAACAAAAGTTGGCTTGTCAGTTCCTATATATAAAAATTAGGGTGAATATATGGTAAAAACATAGCAAACTTATCGCTATTTATCGTTACGTTATGTCAGTTTATTGTTTTTTATTTTTTTTTTTTTTTTTTTTGTAAAAGTTTTTTGTATTGTGTCAACTTTGTAGAAAAGTTCATTCTAAACATATTCGTTACGTTTCATTTTTTTTTTCTTTTAAACTCGAAAAGAAAATAAATTCCTTAAAGTATAGTGAATTGAAATTTTTTTTTTTTATTTTAATATTTTCTACTCGTTTTAAAGTTTTTACGATCGTGGATTAAAAAACAAAAAAGTTTCAAAGCGAAAAATTATAGTATTTAAGTTTTCGCGACCGCAGAACAATACCAAACAAATGAAAAGTTGTTGAAGAAGTATGAAATATAAAAACTTTAAGAAAAACATTTTTAATATTTTATTCTATTTTCCAAAATTTATGTCAAAAGAAAATAGTAAGTGTTTGTTTTGACAAAATTCAAAATAAACTTGAAAGGTTATGACTTCGTCATGAAAAGTTATGCATACTTGTCATTTAGTTTGTTTAGCATATTTTTTTATTTTTTTTTTTCATTTAGCTATTCTAGATTTTATTTAATAAAAAATTATTTAAACTAATAGGTAACTCTTTTATGAGTTGTAATGAGTAGAACTCATTTTGTGATTTTAAAGGTAAGTTTGAAGATTTAAAGTTTTTTAAGTGCATGATAACGGCTGAAAAGTTAATCGAGAAGCATATTTTCTTATGCAGAACAAAGAAGAAGATATTAAAAATTAAAATCTTTTGTTGGTTGCTTAAGGTTGCTTGTATGTTCGAAATTTAACAGAGAAGAGTTCTGATGAGTTCCTTACTAAAGGCTACATATTATTTTGTTTCGTTAATCTAATCTCTATGCGGCATGAGAAGCAATTACTGACTCTGGTTTTAAATTTTCTAGTATAAACAGTTTGACCGATTAACTTGTTTTCGTTTTTTTTGTCCTGGGTAATCGCCTTGTTCGATTGACTCTAACCGTTGCAGAAACATTGTCTGGTATGAAAGAAAAACCTAACATTAGTTTGCGATTTATAAACACCTTCGTCCGCACTCCCACTTTGAAAAATTTGATGAAAGTGAATTATTTTCAGTTTTACAAGGTGTAAATCAACAATTGCAAAAAAAAACCAAAAATAAATTTTTGTTGAGTTCCGTTAATCAGTTTCGGAGCGTCGTTTTAATAAACAGTTTTTCGTTTTTTATTGTCTTATTTAAATGCTTTGGTCAATTGATGTCAACTTTTGTACAAATATTACTTCTTAGCAAACAGTGAGGTCATTTTACTTTAGGATGATTCTAATTAGCTTTTATGTTAAAATGTGACATTTTTTTGGAAAGACATTTTAAGTTTTTCAGAAAAACAATATTAATATATTTGCTATGTTTACACACATTTTAAAGTACAAAGATTAGTTTGTACAAAAAACAAAAAATATCATATTATATTAATCAACCCTTAAATAAATTGGTAAAGTAAATTTAAATTTCAATAAGAAGTGTTTCAATACCTCCTATACATATATTCCTTACTATTTTCTACTTTTAATGGTAAATCTTTGACTTCTTAATTTAATTGTGATTTTTTTCAACTTTTAATCTTTTTAACAATTTTTAAAGTAAACTTTAAATGAAACAATTAAACTTTAATTAATAAAAGAAAATTAAAGGTTAGTTCAAAATAAGAGTAAAAAACATTATTTAAAATATAATTCTTTGATTTTTATTTATTTTGTAACAACTTAGTTTTTATAAACAAAAAAAAACACTTGAATAAAAATATTGCAAACTTAAAAATTGAAGATAAAAATTTAAAATGAACTTAATGACAGAAAATCAAAATATTTCGAGAGGTTGATAGAATTATTAAAAATGTCGCAATGATTTATTTGTTCTGCAGACTGTAAAATATATTAGGATATTTTTTTTTGTGCATTAAAGAATATTAAGTTATTAAGTTAACTAACAATAGAGATAAAGATTAAGATATTGAAACGGTATCGAATTCAACTGCTATTACAAAATATACACCTATACTGCAAAACAATGTTTTCCATCTTTTATGTATTCTATTGTAATCTTTTAAAATTCACCTAAGTCTAGTAAAATAACAGTGATCAGAAAACCTATATATTAAATTAATCAAAAAAATAAGTTGAAACTCTATAATTAATATAGCCAACATTTTTTTATGTAAAGGGGAATTGCCGTTATTTTATTAAAGTTGAAGATTGTACTTATGTGTTCCTTTTTTAATTATAATATTTAAATTGAAAATTAAAATTCATGATAACTAGTAGAAAACAAAATACAAATTTGGGAAAGAAAAAAAACAAATAAACTAACAAAATTTTTAACCACAAAAGAATAAAAACAAAGAGAATAAAAGTTTTTGTGAAGCTTGTATGTGGTTTTTTTTTAACTATTAAAAATGTTTGTTAATTTGAACAAATAATTTTTATTTTCTTTTTTTATTTTTAGAAGTTTAAAATGCAGAAAAATAACGATAAAATACAATTGTTTGCATCGTTAAATCATAATTTTTTTTTTTCAATTTCTATGTTCTTTAGAATCTCAATTATTTTTTTTTTGTGTTATAGACTACATAGTTAACTTTATCATAATATCTTAGACGATTTCTCCCACAAATTGAAAATTAAGTCTCCAAAAACATTTCAGTTGGAGATTTTTAATTTTTACACTAGTATGCATTCATGATTGTAGTGTACTTTTCTAGTTACTGAATTAAATATATAAGTAATAATTTTCAAACCCAGGAGTTCTTTCATTCTAGTAGCAACACTTCTGCATGTGTTTACAATTGCATATTGGGACATGTTTTTTTTTATTTTTTCTTTGTGAATTTTTGTTTGAGTTCATATATATAGAAACGAAAGCATGTTGATTTTGAGGAATAATTTTTGGGAAAAATTTTGTTACACTTATGTATAATACAAGGAAAAAAAAAATAAAAACTCCTTCATTTATACAATTAGTGAAAATTTAACAAAAAAAAAAAAATTGAAATAAATAAATGAAAATTAAAAAGTTTTCCAAATTTTAATTTAATTTTTTGGAATTAATTTGAAGACAAACAAAAATAAACTTTATAAAATTAGGGATAGATAATGTTACACAATATGTTTAGTTAAAAAAGTTTTAAATGAAATTACAAAAAAACGAAAAAAAAAAAATGAGTTGCTATTTCGTTTTATGATTGTAACTTTTAGATTTTATTAAATAGAAAATTTAAATAGAATTAAATTAAACTAAACTAAATATAAAAGCGTGTAATTAAAGGTTTAAAGGTACATATTTCCAAACTATTAATTATTTGATAATTTTTTCAAAAAAGTTTCTTCTTAACATGTTTTGAAAAAATAAATTGCGAAAAATCAAGAGTCTCTTTTTTTTGCATGTAAAAGTTTTTTTTTAATTAATACTATAAGATTTTTTTTATATAAAATACAGACGTCCAAAAAATTGTACGTTCGAAGAAATAAATAATATTTCCTCATCATTATTATCTTTTAAATTTACATATCAGAGGAAGAGGAAGCGAAATCTCACAAAATTTTCTTCACATAACGGTAAATGTAAATATTAAATTAATAAAATATTGTATAATTGATTTAGAAAGGTAAAAAAAATAGTTAGTTTATTGATAGATGGGTTACATAAAAAAGTTGTTCTACAATATTAATTTTGTAAAGAGATCTATCAATAGTTAAAATTTGATTTTTTTTATTCTAAAACTAAAGACTAGGAATATGATCCTTTGCACTTGAAGTAGTTGTAATTATATGGGATGGGATAGGGATGGAGCAAATGAGGATAACGGGGAGTTAAAGGGTAAGTTTGAGAAGAATTTGTTGAGATTCTTCTTAAATTTTGGCAAATTGTAAATATCAAAATCATCAACTTTTTGGAATACGATGGATGGTAATAAATTCCAAATTTTTTACAGTTCTAACAATAAGCGAATTGCTATAACCAGTACAGTACCACTTAGATAGTTTCATATAGTAGAAATGCGCATTTGCTGCTCCTCTTGTAGTGCGTTGGCACTGTTTAAGAGGAGACATCAGTGATTTTAGTTCAACTGAGCAAGTGCCATTATCTACAAAATATCTATAAAAAAAGAGAAAAAGCTCCAATATTACGACGGATGTCAAGCGAGGCTATAGTATTACTCACTATGGGGTCATTAATTAGACGAATGGCGCGTTTGAACTCAATCGAGATAGTTTAAGGAAGTGGATAAGGCGCCGGCCCAAATATGTGAGTTATATTCCATCTTAGGTCGTATATACGCTTTATAGATTTTGGACAGGTTACCTTGAAGAGAAATATGATTTACACGTAAAAAGAAAACCCAAGGATTTGGCAGCACTTTTCGCTATATCAAAAATATGATCATTTCATATAATTTTTTTGATTTAGTTATGCATGCCCAAAATGTTCTATCTTAAGCATATTGTTCTATCTTAAACATTGTAGAAGTTTTGTAAACAGACAAATGGACGAAGCAACGGAAAAAGTAAAACTAACAAGCAAATTTTTCAAATTTTTTTTTTAAAAATGTGCTAAAAATAATGTATCTACACATTCGTCTACACATAAAGTCTTTTATTTCATACGATTCAAAAAAATCAAACTATAGAACCCAACCATATCAATGTAAAGCTCACATGTGATGCACATGATATTTAAAGGGTTAATAAATACCATACAAGTATATTTCTTCAGAATACTTTATATATATCCTTTCCATAATTTCTCTTTTGTAAAAAGTGATTTTTGTACACTCAAATATTTTGTTTGTTTATGGGAAAATCATTTTTAAAACATCAAACGTCTTTTGATGGTATATTAATTTTTAAATAAATATTTACTGACTGTTTTAACAACTTTTTATAATAACATAATAAAAAAATCCATAACGTCTATATAAAACCTATATATAAAAATAGAATTAAATAATTAAAAAAAAATTGGCAATAAATTTTTGATAACCGAATAATTAATTTTATGTTAATGAAACGAAACAAATTTTATTTCACTTATAATTATATAGGAACACAACTTTTGAAAATCTAAAAACCTTTTATAATTTTCTAATTATCAAAACATATTTAAGTAATTAATAAAATATAATTAATTAATATTTTTAGAATATTTTTCATTAAAATAATAAATAAATAATTATTTTTTATGTCAATTAATTAATTTTAATATGAACATTTCTTTTTTTTTATATTCTAAACATATTTTTATTATCTAATAATTTTTGCAATAAAATTTATTTTTTATTTTCATAATTTATCATTAAAATTATTAATTTATTTGATTGGTTTCAAAGGTAATTTCCGATAAATATTAATTTTTTAAAATATTAAGAATACAATAAATATTTAAATATTAAATAATTGGAATATTAAAAAAAAATAAAAAAAATTTTCTTCCGTTTAAATTTATTTTAATAAAAAATAAATTAATTGTTCCTATTTAATTAAGTTTTCTTTTTTTATTTATAAATGAAATTAAAAATTATTTAATTCAACAATTGTTGTTATTTAAAATCTAAAATACAAAAGAATAAAGGATATTCAGGATAAAATAAAATTGACATTAGGTTTGTGACACTTTAAAGGTGAATATGTATATATACCTTTATGGTAAAGTAAATATATTTTGCCTCAGAATCGAATTCTGGATCGATTTAGTCATCTACGACCGTTTGCCCGCAATCTAACTCAAATAATTAAAGAACTAGAAAGAAATTCTTACCAATTAACATTTATAAAATTGTCAGTTTTACTATATTTAAATTAAAGAAAATCGAGTGGGGCACTCGAGCAGCCATACAAAATTCATAGATTCTATTTTTAAGTATATGAAAATAACTCAACGACTATTAAAGCTAGCTAAATCTAAAATTATTTAAAAAGCCTAGGATTTCCACAAAATTTGATGACACTAAAGCAGCAGGTTCGAATAACTGTTATACAACTCGAAAATTTATATAAATATATCTTTGTACTTAATTTAAGTAAAACATCTGAAATTTCGTAAAGAAATTATAAAATTTTATAGAAACATTAATATATTATGTTCATACGGGTATGCTAGAGTTGACACAGTCTACTCTATACCTTTCTTCGTTTATTATATTATATTGAAGAAATTTTTGAATGAAATTTTTTAAAAATACTTTATATTTACTTTTTTATATATTGAATGAAAATTTACATGTTTGGAAAGAGATTTAAAAATTATTGGCACCATTTGGTTCTTCTCGACTTCAATTTATCATCTTTTCTAATACATAAAATAAATTAAAGTTGATTCCTTAAATTAACATTACTCTGTAATTTAATAGCAAGCTAAGTTTATAACACAAATAAAATATTCATTAAATTTTATTAGATCCAAAATATTTGTGAAATATTGGGGCTGACGAATTTTCACAATAGTTTTGATATTTATGTTTTTTTTACTTCAAGAAAAAGTATTTCCAATTTAAGTGAAAGAATTTTTTCTTTTTGGAAAAAGCAAATAACCAACCAGAACCAACAAATTCTAAAATCCTTTTTAGTTATTTTTGTTACATATTCATTTCAATAAAAGCACTTTAAACTCTCGCTGAAAATATTATTAAACCCCTGATTTTATATCCAACTTTAAAATTTTCTTCCAATAATTTTTCTTATTTTGTAGAATTTATTTCATTTTTAACTTATCGAATTTATTTCGTAGCGTTATGCGAAAAACCAGACAAATTAATTTGTTAAAATGATATTTTCTAATTTTGAGATTTGCGCAACATCGTACAATCTTTAATTTAAAATCTTGAGGTGAAATTTTTTCGTTATTTCAATATTATATTCTATTTGTTACGTATATTCGAAATTCGAATTCGTGAATATGGGAAAAAAGAAAATTCATTTTCCAATATTATAATTTTGTTACAGTGTGTCATAATTTTTTAATTGCATTTTTTTTTAATGATTAAAATTTATTTCTGGGATTTAATTCAGATGAATTGAATGGGATTAGTAAATATAACGTATATAATTAATTTTATTTATATCATATATTTTAAAGTAAAATTTGAAATTAAATAATTTTGAAACAGATATTAACCTAAATTAATTTTTTTATCAAATAAAATCATTTTAAATTGCAAAAATTGTCAAGGGATATTAAATTTGTATTTTTGATTCTATAATCAAAGATTTATAAGTTTTGTAGATTTCGATAATTCATTGAATTTGAAAAAAATAAATAAAAATTTTTTGTTCTAATGTTTTCTGTTTCATAACTGTCTTTTGACTTTTTTAAAATAAAATTTTCAAAAATACCAAATTAGCTTAGAAACACTTAGTAAATGCAGAAATGGAGATTAAAGATTTCGGAATAAATTCCAAAAAGATTAACCGCGCGATTGCCTTGTAACTTTTAAGGCTTAAACTACACTAAAAACAAATAAGTTCAACTCACGAAACAAAAAGAACTCGCGAACCCAAGCGAAAGTAAAACTTCACCGTAATATTTAAATCCTTAAAAATGCGCAATTTTTGTCATTTAAAAAATACCGTTATGTGGAAACGTTGCACTAAAATTTCAAAAAAAAACACAAATTTAATATTTAAAAAAAACTTCATTTTTGAATTTTGAAGCCTGTAAAAAAAGGTAATTTTATGGGCTATGTAGCAGTTATCGGAATTTATATCTTGAATATAGTTTAGCAGATATATTGAGTTCAATAAAAAATGTTCAAAAGGCTAAATGTGGCTTTATCGCCAAATAGAAGAGGGGCCGGAGTCATTTGTTTTTACTGTAGTTTTAGCTCTAAAATTTCCAAGGCAATCGTGCCATTGACCTTTTTGGAATTTCAACCAAAATTTCTTATACTTGGAATCCTAAACCCTATAACAAACAAAAGATTTTTGAACTTTTAAATTCCAAGAATTCATTGAACTATAAATTATTTATTATATTATATGTTTTTCACCTTAGACTTATTTAGTTTTATTCTTTAATATCCTAAGCCTTTAATTTTTTTTTTTGAAATATTTCCTGATATATAAAAAGTTTTTTAAAACAATTTATAGCTACACAGTATCTAATATCTTTTTTGTTTACTTTAATTTTTTTTTTTTTTTTTGTTTTAATAAATCATCATCCATTTCAAAACAATTCAATTTAGTTATTTCAGTATACAACATATCTTGTTTCATTTAAAGACAAATCCAATATTTCATCTAAACGATTACTACTTATTTTTCATTGTCCTTTTATGTTATTTCATTTGTTTAATTCTATTCGTATTTTTTCTACGTATTTTTTCTTTTTAATTCAATATTTAAACAATTTTTTTTTTTAATTCTTTTAGATTTTATTTTAACGATTTGCAAGTCACACCTTTGTACAAACCACAACAATCAAAAAAATAAAAAAACAAACTAAGAAATCAGAAGAAAAAATAAAAAATATCGTCACGATTCAATGGAATTATTTTACAATCTTGTTAACAACCCCTATTAATGGTTTTTGGTTCCACTGTATCACTAACAATAACAACACAACAACAAGAACAACAACAACAAATCTGTATGATTCATAGGTCTATCATAGATCATAGAATAGTAGGATTGGAAGTTACTCAACTTCTTTGTAAAATCGCCATTCCTATTTATACAAAAAAAATATTGCAATACCATCCTTTGTGTTTCCTTGTTCCGACTAACATTTATCATTGGTAAAGAAACAAAATTTTATTTTTTGTTTTTTTTTTTTGTGTACTTTTTCACTTTTCTGATCACCACCTCCACTATTTTTTGGACTCTTGTTCACTGCATTTCAATTTATGTATAACGATAGCAAACAATGAAAAATTAATTCTATGAGAGTGCGGTGAATAAACGCGAAAAAAAAAAAAAAATTGAAACTTTACTTAAACCAAAGTAATAAAAAATAAATAATAATAAAATAAAAAAAAAATAAAAATTGAAATATAAAACCTGAACGTACTGAAACTCTACAAATTGAAATAATCTCGTGTCGTTGAACGTTTTTATTTCTGCTTTTTTTTTTTTTTGTTATGTGCTTATTTGTTTTAAAAAAAAATATATATATATATTTTTTTTGCATAATTTAAAAGAAAAATTACCTCGTTTAGTCTTTTACAACATTCTTTCTTGTCATCAGATCTTTGTTTTTTTTTTTTTTCTTTCATATTCTTATTTTCTCTCTATTACTTGAGTGCCTTTTAACATCCCCACAGTCTATACTTATTTTCTCTCTCTAGCATTTTTTTTTATTTTTTTATGTTTTTTTTTTGTTGTCAAAGTTATAAATGACCAACCCTCGTCCCTTGTTTCAAAAGTTAAGAACAAACAACAGTAAAAACAAAAAAACAAACTTTTTTTTTTTCAACGTGGGAAATTAAAACGTTTGAGTCATTATCAACCACAAATCAAATTGTCGGCGTAATGTAAGTAAGTAACTTTATTTTGGTATAGTTAGCATAACAGTTGGGACATTGTAAGTAAAAGTAATTTCAATGTTCTATCAAGGGACAAATTTTATAAACTTAAGGGTATTTTATAAATTTCCATCCTTTTTACAACATTTGATTCTAATAACAGTATAATAAATCAATTCTTTCATCAGATGATTTCTTTTTTTAAAATTTAGGTGTCTTCACGTACACTTATTTTGTAATTTTAAAATAGTGAAGGGATTATATTATGTTACATATATATATATTTTTTTTTAATGCATTTCTCTGCGACATAAATGTGGACAGGAAATTACCAGTCTTTCCTGTGCAGGCGTGGCTGCAAATGTCGTAAGGAGGAATAACACTTACGACGTGTATGGGATTCGAACCCACACTCCCTCGGTGTTTACGACGTATTTTATACGCTCTTATCCACTAGGACACCGAGGCCCCATTTTATTATATTTTCAACTGTGCAGAAAAAATCTCAAGCATTTGAATTTTTGAAGCTTTGTTTTAAATATGTACATATATATATACAAATATTCTAGGATTTCTTTACTTTGTTGAAAAATTCAAACAATTGAATGTGATTTGAAAATAAAAATTTTTTTAGGATTTTTTTAGGAGAATAATAATATGAAGAATAGAATAATAATAAAAAAATAAAGCTATTAGATTAATAAAAATTAAAGTTAAGTGGTAGATTATTTTTTTTATTTTTTTTTAATTTTTTTTAATGCATTTCTCTGCCACATAAATATCGACTGCAAATTACACAGCCTTTCCTGTTCAGAGGTGGCTGTAAATGTCATAAGGGGGAATAACTCTTACGACGTATGTGGGATTCGAACTCACACTCCCTCGATGTTTACAGCGTATTTCATACGCTCTTTCCCACTCGGCTACAGAAGCCCGTGGCCGAGGCCTATATTATACTAAAGATTCTGCATTCTAAGGTTTTAAATATGATAATAAAGAAATAAACACTAGACTAGGATTTTTCGTTAGATCTTTTCATATTACCGATAGTTAGTTCTAAAACTGTAAATAAATACTTGATTTAAGGATTAACCGATTGGAATATTTAAATATGAAGACGTATTGAAACTGCTTTTCGAATCAATTCTTTAGAATGTAAAGAAAAGACTAATCTTATGATGGTGTAAAATTTAACAAATATTTACTCGTATTATAAGCCCGGTAATTTAGCTTTTATATGTAAAGAGTTAAGTTTTCTAAGAAGAAATTTATCAAAACAAAATATTTGTATAAAACCATAGATGAGACTTTTACTATTAAAAAAAAAAACATATTATTCTAAAATTGAGAAAAAATAAAATGACGCAAATTTTTTTTTATCAAAACATTTATGGGGCACGCTTCAAATTAAGTTATTTTTAATTTATTTAAAAAAAAAAAAATTAAATTTAAATTCGAAAAAAATTTAAAAAATTAAAACCCACTTAATATATTTAGTATCTATAATAACTTTGTACTACTTATATGAAGCATTTTATAAAAGCTGATTCATAGAGTTGTCAATACAACACCTGGAGTCAATATGCATATATCTCTTATTTCAATATTAAATTGCCGCTGTTTGATAGTTTTTGATTTTCTTTATAAATGGAATTAAAATTTTAATATAAAATAGCAATTATTATGTTAAAGAAACCAAAAAAAAAAAAAAATTATTAACAAAGTCCATAATTTTACTTAAACAAAATATAAATAAAATAATGGCACGCATCTTATAAATTCCCTTGATTTTAAATCATAAAGAAATATTCGATAATATATAAATAATATATCATAAACAATAATTGTTTTAATAGTTGTTGTTGTTGTCGCCAATAAGTCGAGAAATTTTTATTTTCTTTTCTATTTAAAAAATTTCCCTGCACATAATTTTTTTTTTTTTGTTTATATTATAATATTCCACCCACCTTTTAATCCGCCTTTGGTCAACTGATTCATTCATTTATTTATTCAGTTCAAACAATAAGTCTTTTAGACTGCTTTTATACTATTTTTTGTTTTAATAAAAAATTTTTTATTTTCAAATCACATTCAATTGTTTGAGTTTTTCAACAAAGGTGTCTGGTCTGAAGAATCATTTCAGTATTTACTAATTAATTCCTTCGAATGGTACAATATACAAAACTATAAATATTAAAACAACAGCAATTTTAAATTATAATACAAAACAGTAACTTATAATTGAATTTTGAAGTTATTCATTGTTTTACTTGAGAATTTTTGTACCTGATTTACCTGTACTGATAAGGAATATTGTATTGTTTTGTATAGTTGATTTTTATTTTATCAATTATTTAAATTTTTTTTTTATGTTTTATATGTCGGTTTTATTATACTTTGAATGTCTGACCAATTATAACCATCTGACTTTTTGAAAAATTAAGGTATATGCTTAATAACTGTTTTTATGTTGGTAATATGTTAATGTTATAGAAGAGAATTTATTTAATTAAATTTCTATAGTTCTATTCTCTAAACAGTTTAATTGACAATCTAGAAATAGATTCAAATTTAAATTATCTGTCACGATAACTTTGAGTTATACAGTTGAACAATAATTTCCACACGTTAAACACAACATATAACTGTATAGTAATATTAATCTTTATTTAGATTTAAACTTCTGTAATCATGGCAACGATCAACTTTTAAATCTTTTTATTTTAATTTAAGCTTTTTTACATAAACAATATGGTAAAAAATTGTTTAATATGATAAATTTGCAAAACGAATTGTGCGATGAATTCACTTATTAACTAACTTACATTTTATTATTGTGTAGGTAAGTCAAATTTATTTTACAATGATTACGTGGTTCGATTTAATCAAAAATGAAACTGAAACCAAAGTAACAATAAAATTCATAAAAAATTTTAATATTCAAATATTGTACAATGAATCGCAATAAAAATTATTAATTTTTCAGTTTAGTCCACTATAAAGTTAAAATAAAGTTGCAAGATGCTAGCCGGTTAAAGAAAAAATATACATATGTAGATATAAAATGTAAGTTTTTGTAAGTCACTATAAAATTTTTATGTACTGCATATTTTTTTTTTTTTTGTATTTTAAATTGTTTTGTAGTCAGTTATGAGTATTTTTTTTTTAAATAATTTTTTTATTCGACTGTGATTCATTTAGGAAAACTAAATGGAGAGAATGAAAAAGATAGAAAATGTATGTAAATAAAATATTACATGGCAAATCAACATTTTGACGCCGGTTATTATAATAAAAATAAAATTTAAATTATGTTTGTTATTATTTTTAATGGACAGTAACTGACAGAAAATATTCGTTTGGCAAAAAAAACTTAAATAAAAAAGATTAATGGTAATTGTTTTAATTGAAGGTTGAATTTGGTATATTTTGGGAAGGTTTTATTATTAATACCAATTTATCGGTGTTTTATTATCCAATAATTGAAATTAATATTATTTTGCTGAAATAAGAATTTTTTTGATTGAAATAAATATTAATGAGAACTATTTGATATTATCCGATATTATCCGTTTTTATCCGTTTTTATCCGATTATTATCCGAATTCAAATTTAACTGAAAATATAACGAATTCAATAAAAAAAAAAATATTTATAATTTAATTGAATTATGCGCTTAAAAGTACATGTATTCCATAAAAAATATAAAATTATTAAAATTTCAGAATAGTTTTTATAAATTTTATGTTTTAAAATATTTAAAAATCTGTATAATAATCGAGGCTATTGTTTTAATAGACATAAAAAGAATAATAACCCATTAAAAAAAACTTTAATAATTATCTTGAAGCGGCACTGCTTACTTAAAACAAAAAAAAAAAATATTTTCTTTGTTTCCTTGTCATGTTATATTTTGAAATAAGAATTAGAAATCTGAATTCCTTGGGTAAGAAGTCAAAAAAATGTTTATTTTACTGGAGAAGGATTATTTTACAAAATATATATGAACCAGCAGGAGTCAGCTTATATACTCCTGAACCAGCAGGAGTCAGCTTTTATTCATATTGTATAAAACAATATGAATAAAATGCTTTAATTGAAAGAACCTATAGGGTTCAAGGTATATCATTTACATTTTTAATGGAACTTTATATTTTTTTTTTATCCTTGAAGACAAATAATATAATAATATAATTTTAAAATAAAATATTAGCTTGCTTTTGATATATATCTATGTCCTATACCATAATTTACTTTCTATATATATACTTACAAAAATGTTTTCAAATAGAATTGAGCAACTTTTTTTGTATATATTATAGATTCTGTTTTAATTTTTAGAATAATTTTGTTTTTTTTTTTTTTTTGAATAAAATTTAATATTTTTTCTAAAATTTATAAAAGGAAAAATTCTTGTTATAAATTCATTTATGAATAATTTTTAGCTATTTGATTTTTTTTTCTTGATAATGTAAATTTTTTATTTTTATTTAAGTTTTACCAATTTTAGAAAAAAAAAAAAAAAAACAAAAATTAAAAGCTTTTTAGATAGAAATTACATTTTAAAGAAAATTTATTCAAATAAAAGTTTACTTTTTAAAAGTAAAACTATGTACAAAAACAAAATATTTCCAAATTATATATATATATTTTTTGTTTTATATAAAGCTCATAATCAAATTAAAATTTAAAACAAATGTAAAATAAAAACTTTTTCAATTAAAATCTAATTAAATATTAAAAAAAATAAATAAAATCCTAGAAAAAAAAAGGTAAAATATAATATTTTAAATTAAAAAAAAAATTTTGAGTTTAATAATTAAGGAAAATAATTTTAGGAAAATTAAATTTTAGGAATAAATATACAAAGTAGAGTGTATGAAGATTTGAAGTCTTCAAATTAGGCAAATAAATCACAAGAATATATAACCAAAAGTGTAGAGAAGTGTACCTATTATAAAATATCCTTTTTTATACGAGTAAAAATGTAAACTGACATAAATTATTGCTGTTCATCTCCTTAAACCTTCTTTCAATATTTGAACGTTCAAATTTAATTTTTCGTTATGTAATGGTTTTTTTAAAAAAATTTTTTAATTTTTTTTTAGCTAGATAAATTCAAATTTTATGACATGAAAATATGAGAAAATAATATTATGCTTGGTAATAACATGCGCACTTAATTAAATATCAAACATAGCTTATAATAGTACCTAATATTTACACTTTGAAAACAAAATAATATTTTTTTTTTTTTTGGTTCAGTGAAGACAAGTTGATTAACTATATGTAAATTTATTCTGCTCATTTATTAATAATTTTTTTCCAATCAATTAATTGTTTACTCAATGTAAATTTATCAAATCTTTCTTTTTAAATATGAATTACACTTAAATCAGAACAATATAGAAATTAATAACAAGAGAATTAAACTTTAGAAAAAAATAAAACTCGTTCATTAGTTTTTCACTTCAAAATTAATTAAAATTAATTCATCCCGAAAATAATATTTAAATTAATTACAACCACAAAAAAAAAAAGAAAAAATAAACAAAAAAAAAATTGTATTTAAAAAATTTCATTTATAATCCGCCTCCAAATTAACAAAATTGCAAAAAAATAATAAAAAAAAAAATTACAAATTTTCCTCGACAAAAAAAAACACAAAAATAAAAAATAATTAAAAATATAATTAAAAATAAATAATTTTCATTCAAATTTCTTTCTCTCTTTTATTTTTTATAACCTCTCTTTTCCTCATCAATTTTATTTTCAAGAAATTTCATAATTTTCACAATATCCAGAAAAAAAAAATTTATTCTTTAGTAAATAAGAGAAAAAAAAAATTATGTTAAGAAAAAAAACTGTAAAATAAACTTTAATAAATTTATATTCAACTAAACAATAACGGTTAAACAAAAAAAAAAACAAAACTTTTCTTTATAAATACAAACTAAATATTACAAAAACAACGGTACTGACCAGGTGAACAAAAATAATTTTTTAACAAAAATAACGAAAGGATAAAAAAATAAAATGTTGTTAGAAAGGGACATCAATACAATGTAAATTTAAGGAAAAGACGGAAAAAAATTCAAATAAAAAACCAAACAAATAAAAAAAGTTCATTAAAATCTCATTTAAAAAAAAGTGCATATTTAACAGTTATTTGCTTTTTTTCTCATATTTTATAGTTTTCTCTATTGTTTTTTTGCACTATTTTTTGCAGCTTAAAAATGAAATTTATATATTTTTTGTTTGGGTTTGTTTTTTTTTTTTTTGTTCTTTTGAATCCCTTTTTAAATAATTTCTTGTCCCATTATATTCACTTAAAAGCGCAGAAATTTGTATATAAAAAAAAAGTAAGAAAACAAAAAATAAAGTTTAGCGAAGTCTTTCTTTGTTGTTTTATTTTGTTTAAAATATACACAAGTTGTTTTTTTTTTCTCTTTCATAATCAGTTTTCCTTTTTCTTTTCAAAATTTTTTTTTTAAAAAATGTTAAAAAATTGTTCTTAAAGTTAATGATACAAAAAATTGATTTTCAGTCGTGTTAGTATTTGAAATTAAGTACAATACATTCCCTCTCCCGGTTTCAATTTAATTCTACTCCTTAAATTCAAAACGAATATTCCTTCTAAATTTCTTTTCGTTTCTTACCACTCAGGTATTATACTGCACAAGCAGTTATGATATTTATCATCTCATTACTCAAACTACGGAGGGAGATAGGTTTAGTGAGTTTCAGTACAAAGTACAAATGAAGCTTGGAATTTCTTGGTGTCTTTTAAATATTCCCATCAAAAGATAAATTAGTGGTCAGTGGTAATAAGCTTGAACGCTAGCCACATATAAAAGGATTCTAGATTGCAATAATAAAAAGAAAACAAAACATATTTATTAGAAGGGAATAGAAAATTTAGTATAGAACATCTTTCATTAGAAAGAATACATTTCTTTTGGCATTTCATAGCTATCAAAATTAAATAATACTAATTTAGGCTCCTACCTTTAAACTGTCTTAAGACTATCTTAATATCCCAGAGTTGTCAATGTTAAATATAAAAATTTGTTAAATAAATCTTATAAAACTATAACTTTTTTAAACTTTACTGTTGTTTTATTTTAATTTTTTGTCTTTTTTTTTTTAATTTTTTTTTTTTTTTTGCTTAAATATTTCTTAACAATTTTATCAAACGGCTTGACTATGTTGGACTCTAAGTTCCGTTGTTTTACCGTTTGACGTTTTTTTTTTTATTTAATTTCCTTTTTCTTTTTCTTTAATGTAACAGTAAAAACCAAATGTTCAACAAGAAATGAACAATTGCAAGTGAGCGTGTGTTTTGTTTTTTTTTGTTAGAGCTATAAAATATTTAAATAGAATAGGGGGGAAAAAATACTAAACTATAAAAAGTATATTTTTTTTTTTTTGTTGTAGTTCTTTTCTTACAATAGTCATAAAATAAGGAACTAGGAACTAAAAAGGAACAATAAATTTTTTTTTTTAAATTAGAAAATTAAAAGAAAAAAATGTTGAATGCGAAAATACGTAAAGACAAATATGTACTGGTAACGGTAACTGTTAGAATATCAATGTTTGAGGACAACTTTCTTTTAAAAAATTAAGAACCGTCTTATAATAAATTATTAAGTTAGGTAGGTATATCAAAATCTTTGAAAATTTTTTAGAAAAAATATGTTGTGGTAATGGTAAATCACAAAACTTCAAGCTAGTGCCTATATACAAATTACATTAAAGAAAATTTTATTGGGGGTCACAATAAATAAAAGTTGCGTTCAGTAGGTCAAGATTTTCTTACGATACACAGATACACATTTTAGATAATTTTTTATCAATGCAAAAAAGGTTATATAGCAATTAAATAGAATTTTCCCGTGATCATTTGACATCTCTTGGCACTAAATAAGATTTTTTGAATTGTGTTAAAAAAATTAAAAATACGCGATTGGTAAATCTAAAAAAGTTAATCAACTGTATTTAGATTAAAGATAAGTAGGGAAAAAACCTCTTACAGAATTTTAATTACTTAACCAGATACTTAAATTATATTTTCCAACGAGGCAGAAATTTTTTTATAATCAAACTATTTCTAATGGTTAAAAATGTAGATCGACCGTTAAAGGTTAAAAATTGCTCTTTTTTTCTTTTCTTAAATTTTCTTATAACTTTTTTCTTTGTTGCTTTTGTTAAAAAAATCATTTTTGTATAAAAAGTTTATGATCCTGAGAAAACAGAAAAGAAACCATAAGAAAATTATCCTTCTATTTAGTATAAAAATAACTGTTTTCCTTTCACAAATGTATATAACTGGTTTAAATGCATATTATGACAGTTTTTATTTACTGTTTTATTCACAATTGAATTTGAGTAAAAAAAAAATTATATGTTATTATTTTACTACAGTTTTTTAATTGCATTAAAGGGGTGAAAGGAGGACAAAGTACTATAAATTATTACAGTGAATGTGTATTATTTGCATCTGGATAAAAAATCCTTAAAAACTTGGTCAACAATTTATTGAAAAATAACATTTTTGTTGCAAAATTATTATTTTAGTTGATAGTTCAATTGTTCTGTTATTATATTTCCTACTCTATTGTTTTTACCTAAATTTAATTAGATTGAAATTATTCAATTGTTTAAAATATATCTTAAATTACAGGTGGAAACTTAATATACTTAATACAATTTTTTTAACAGTTTTGACTTTTGAATGTTGATTTATTGAATAGTAATTAGTACATTCAATTGCTCGCATTTATTTTTACTAATTTTTAATTGTAATTTTATAGTGATTTAAGTATTGTTTAATTAAATTAACTCATTATTAATTTAAGTGTTTATAAATTGTAAAGTAACGAAAAAAATTATGGTTAGGTAATATTAAAACCAATATTTATTAATGAGGATTAACGAAGCAATATTAATTATTCAAAATATTATGTCAAGACACTGTTGAGTAATTTTAATAGTTGTTTGAAATAGAAATACTTTGAAGTAAATTTACTTCTGAAATTAGAATAAAAGGATTGTTATGCTGTGATATGATATACTAATATTATTCCCATAGCTTATACATATTATCGCTATAATATGTTCAACCCATCCGAAAAAGAGTAACAAATGTCTCAAACTATAGACCAATTGCTTTACCTTCAGTACTGACAAAGGTTATAGTATTAATGATCAACTTCCACCAGTCGATATATCTAGAAAACAACGGGCTCGTAAATGATTTCCAATATGGCTTTAGATCAAAAAGATCAGCTGATGATCTGAAACAGCATCTTAGATTGAGAAGATTGAGACTTGAATATAACTCCGCTATCTTAGCTGGAGCCATCAGCACTGCTCTACCGTATTTGGAAAAGATACAAAAAAGAGCTATTAAATTCATTAATGATTTGGAAGTTATAAAAGACTTAACGTCTTCCGAAATGTAGGAGCCAAACTAAAAGTATAAAACTCTAATCAAATTAAAAGTATCATGTCCAAACTAAAACCAATCCAACGTAATACTTGCATAGATTAGCTCTCTTTACATTGAATTATTCAAATTTTAAATTGAATTATTATAATTACTAAGGACAATAGAAGGGGTAAATACTATTTTTCATTTGCTTTTGCTAACTTTTGACTTGTGTTAACTTGTAGTAGCTATAGCTATAATTTTTTTATGAAACCATTTTTAAATGATGTAGAAGTTTTATTTATTTATTTATATATTTATTTATTTATATTAATATTACATACATAAATGTAATGCAATATTATTGAACCATCGGCTACTAAGGCCATTATAGGTTTTTTTATACTATTATTAAATTATATACTAATATTATTTATTTTGTTTATATTATAATATATTTACATTATATTTGGTCGTTAGGGGGGTATGTAAAGAAAAAACACTTACGACCTGTGCAGGGAAGGAACCCACACTCTTTCGGTTAATAAACCACACGCCTACCCACTAGACTACCGAAGCCCCGAGAAGTTTTGTTAACAGTGCCAAAAAAAGATAAATAAAAATTGCATACTTTAAGGATCTTTTTTTAAAATTTCGTTTTTCCGAAAATCATTTTTAAGTTAAATTTTTTTTAATTCTTGAAACAGGATATTTCCTTTATTGAAGTTTTTTGACATTTCTTCATTGCTATTCAATGTTTAATATTTAATTTAAAAATTTTATTCAATATGAGAAGCAATTTCTCATTTTTTTTCTTTTCAAAGTAATTTAACTGACCTTTATTTGGGGATAAATATATATAATATTTTGATATAACTTTTATTTTTGTTGTTATTAAAAATTGTGTAAATTGAACACAGGTGAACGATAAAATTTACAAGAAAATAACAAAAAAAAAAAAGAAAAAATTAATATAAAACTGTTTTTTATTTCATTTTGTTGGAACTTTAATGTGGTTGGTCCTATAACAAAAGTGGGAAAAATAATTTTTCAGGACCAAGTTGATAAAAAAAACCGTTGTTTTTTAAATTAAATGGATTGAAAGAATTTATGTGAAAACGTCCAAAAGTTTTTTTCCTAATTTTTTGTACTTTTTTAATTAATTTTCTGTACCTTTTTATTTTAAATAAAATGAAAAAGAATTAAAATAGGAAGAAAAAGATATATAAAGAAAGGACATTGACCACCATTTTATATTTCTTGTTTTTATATTTTATGGTTTTTGTGTTGTATTTTAAATAAAAGTTTGTTTAAGAAAAAAAAAAATTACAAGTTTTGGATTGGGATTTACAAATAAATCTGGCACATTGGGTTCACAGAATTTAAAAGAATAAAAAAAAAAAATTATTTAAAATAATTTTTAACATATTTTTTTAAACAGAAAGATGGATAGGACAATTGAAAGTTTCTTTTCTTGCATTTATCATAAATATTAAAATAAAGGATATGGTTTTATAACATACGCAGAAAAAAAAATATTTATTTTTATCTTTTAGTATTTTTTTTTTTAATTTTCCTTTTCGGGAGTGAAATTTATTATATTTAATTAATATTAAAAAATTACAAAAGTTTGAGGTTTATAACTAATGTACATTCATAACTCTAAAAATATTTTGTAAGTTCTGTAGCAATAAAAAGTTTTAAGTCTGTTAAATGATTTTAATTAAATTTTTTTGTACCTTTAGTTAAATTCATTAAAAGTAGGAAATTTTATAAATTTTAATTCCTAAGCTTTGGTAGGCTATTATAATAGCATAGAAGTCCAGGGAGGAACTAATGACATATTGGTAAGATATATGACATAAGGTTTAGCTTAAAGGTGTTTTTAAGACAAAGTAATATCATGTATACCAAATTAATAATAATAGATGCTACTTATAGTGAAGGTACCTTTGGTTACCTCATCAGGAAAGTGTTATGTACTACTGTATATTATAACAGACTGATGACCTTGATAATTGCAATAATAACAATTATAATAATAATAATTAATTATAATTATAACACCTACTGGGGAATATGAATTATTTAATTATTATCTCATGCAGGAAGGTCCAATTATTACCTCAAAGGAAGGTGTTTTATACTACTGCATGCTGAAACTGTTGATAGCTCTGTTACGGTTAGTAAAATAGTAATAATATACGAATTCATTGTTTCGTTACAGTTCCGCCAATTCAAAGTTTACTTTACTATTATTACTTCCTAACCAAAATACTACGTTAACATTTAGAAGTTTAATCTTATTGTATTGGATAGTAAAGAAGGAGATGAGTTTAGTCAGTAAGAATTGAACACTACCCACGGGGGTTTCTTGGTGTTTTTGAAGAAACATTAATTGCAATAGAAAACTCTCTTGTCTCAGGGAAGAGAGTTGAATTTTCTGTAATATAGAAAACTTCCAGGAATTTTATAAGTGAAAAAGTTTAATTTGACTCTCTAAAAATGTTTACTTTCAAAATAAACCATATTTTAATAGCAATAATCTCCGTCATATATTTTCTACTTAATTTCTTTAATTAACTGAGTAGATCATTTAACAGGAATGTTGTCATTATTTTAAAAGTCTTAAATATAAATCCAATAAGATATTACTTTCTATAATATTAAAATGATAGTATGATGACCCATAAAACTACTTAAAATATTTAATGCTGACCAAATGTACAAATATTTGTTTTTGTTTTTCTTTTAAATTTCGATTTGGAACACAACCTGACTACCTGAATTGATCTTTTTGGTACAGATTACAACAGTGTTAAATTCACACCTTTATAATATAATAGTTAAAAAAAATTTTTTTAATTAAAATTTTCATTATTTTTACAGTTATTTACATTTTTTTTTTGCCGTTTATTAACAAAAAATTTTAATTGCTTTTAACTGAAATTTTCCATATTATTCTTACAATATGCTTTTATGATCTTCCATTCATGTTTTATCATTTCTTTTATTCATTTAATTTTTTTTTTTTTACTATCTTGTTGCTTTTTTTTCTTTTAATGACATTTCAATGCATTAATTCAATTTCAAAAGACTATAACAAATTGGTTTGGCATTGTAATGAAATGGAATGGGATGGGGATCAGATATTGTGTAAATTTTATATTGAAACGACTTCTTTTTTTTTTTTTTTTTGGATGATCAAAAAATGAAAATGAATGTAGGAAATATGGAAAATTTTATAAAACAAAAAAAAAAAAAACAAAAACAAAAATGATTTTCATCAGTAATGATTAAAAGTGAAACAGAAGTCTTATTTTTTTTTTTATTTCGTTTCGTTTTTTTTTTGTGTATGTCTTTTGCAAGTGATTCTGTTATCTTCCATTCGAGCTGTCACAAAGCAAATGTGGAAAACAAAAAATAATTTTTTTTCCGGACAAAATTTTTGACCCAATTTTTTTTTAAATTTCTCGTGTAAATTGAGAATATGTTGAGTTGGTGTAAAGTGCATGAGTTGAATTAAGTGCATCAAATATATGTGTACTATGGTTTATTATAAAATCCGAAATAAAGCAAATAAGAAAAATGAATATTAGTAAATTTTGTTCTGTATGAATATTGTCACAGATTGACTCAAAAATTAATGTACATATTTTGTTCTTTTGATAAAATTATCAAATTTTAAGCATCATAACAGTAGTTTGAGTAGGGTAAGAGTTATATAGGATTATATAGGTAGGGTATTAAAAATATCAACAAATAATTTACGTAAAAGCTTCAAATTGTATAATAGAAGCTGTTGAAAGCAAAAAGGAAAAGAATAATATCAAAATCTTCTTAAACTATACTATAATATTTTATAGGTATACGATTAATTCATTAGAAATTCTAGGTATTTACTTAAATGATAGGGTTGTGATAATTCTTTAAAAAACAAAAGAATTAAAAGTTCTTTTTTATAGATTCCTAATACGATTTCAGCAATAAGAATTTTTCCCAAAAATTTGATTATTAATTTACTGCATATATTTGTAAAAATAAAATCAAAGTTGTTTTTAACTATAGTTGTAGATGACGAGAAAAAACATTTAAAAATATACCAATACCTAGATATAAAATTAAATAAAGTGTCTACACATATATTTTAGTCGTATTATTTTAAACTACCTTGTAGTTACTAAAATATATGTGTATTAAATTTTATTATAACCTCATTTGTGATTTTAGAATTATCAGTACAAGTTGTTATAATTCAACGGATTATAGAATTGATTTGTTTTCTTGTTAAGCAAATAAAATTTGTATAGTAACAAAATTAATTGGTTGTTAATGAATCAAAAGTGTTAGGCAGGCCCAAAGTGATGTAAAAAATTAAAATTTCATATTATAATATGAACCATTTTTTTGAAAATTACTCTTTATATTACTGAGAGAAGATGATTTTGCGTACATTCATATAATAAATAACTGAATGAAATATGACGTATTAGATGGAAATACTAATCAAACATAAAAAAAACTCGATCATTGGTGAAATACCTGGAGAAAACTAAAATTAAATATTGAATTTAAAATCATATCCTATCAAAATAAACAATGTTATAGTGAAGTGAATTAAGCTTAAGAATTTAAATTCAATAGCGTAGAATTGAAACAGGTGATAATTAATAAAAACGTGGAAGAATACATTTGCCATCGTCAATTCTTGAATACCCATACAAACCTTTTAACCGTTTGCATGTACTACTATAATTATTTTTAAATAAATATAAACATTTTACATAGTTACTTTAACTACCTCTAGCCTTAACTCAAAAATTTCAAGCTTTGTTTTAATTAATCTTATAAATTATGTTATATATATAAATTGAAAACTCAATTAATGCATTGTATATCTATTCATTTAATAGTCATAAAATTTATTTTTGTTTCTATAAATACAAGACGGACAGACAAAGTTTAATCGACTCAGAATTTGATTCTGATCCGATCCATACATTTGAACGTATATCTAGCTTGCTTATTTTAAGGTTTTACAAACGGATGATCAATTTTATTATACCCGATACTATCGGGTTATACATTCGGTTATACTCGATACTATCGTACAGATTTTATTTCTTAATCATTGTAATATTTAACCAATAAAAAATAATTAAAGAAATGTATTCTTAATTCAAAGGAAATAGATGGAATAGTAGTAGTATTCTAGTTCCCCATTGACCTATATGGTGTTTTAATAAATTTCTTCCAAAGAGTCTTTAATAAGTTTTTAAAAAAGTCTAAGATATTAATCTAAAATTCAAAATACACCATAGGGAGTCACACTCGTGGCAATTTGGTTATAAATTGAGGTTTTCATATATAAATAATGTACAGTAACTACAACTGACATATCATTTACCTTAAAAAAAATATATACCGCTAAACTATAATGCTTTTCAAATCTTTTTTCTATGAATTAGTCGTATCAATCTTTTAATCGAGAATTTTATTCCTATGCGAAGAAGAACTTTCATGTATTTTCTAACTACAGAAAAACAATTAAAATCAAAGTAAAATTACAAAAAAAAAAAGAAATTTTTTCTTCACTATAATTAACATAATTTTTTTTTTTTGTTTAAATAAACTTTACAATACTTGTTCGTTTTAATTACATATATTACAATTAATATAACTTTATATATTCATATATATATACATATATGTATTTACAAGTATATTAAATTTTGAAATAAGGACCTACTTATCACATAATCAAAATCATTAAAACACATGTTTACATATAATACAATTATTATTTTTTTTTTTTAATGTTCTTAGTTGTATTTCGACTTTCATATTGTATTTCATGCATATATTATTATTATATCTACATATTTTATACATATACATACATATGTATGTTTCTATATTTACAGACGAATTATTATTATATTTAAGATAATCATGTCTTTTTTTTTTCATTTTGATTTCAAGTAGGTTTTATTATATTTTTATTATCATTTTTTTTCTTTTTGTTTGTTTTTTTTTTTTTTTTTTAATATATTTTATTATTATATTATGTTTATTATGTATATTGTATTTATAATACAAGCGATTACAATGTTACTCCAAAAGACATAAATCAATTTTAATTGATCTGTCAATAGGAAAATAGAAAGAGAAAATAAAAAAAAAAATCAAAAAAAAAAAACAAAAGAGACAGAATTAAGAGAAAGAATAAGTAAAAAGAGAAAAAAAAGAATAGAAAAATCAGAAAAAACAGAAAATGAATAAAACAAAATGGCAAATTAGTTATTAAAGATTTTTGTACACAACAATTTTATTATATATTATTATTATTATTTTATTTATTTTTTATTTTTTTTCTTTAGTTGCTGCTGTAGCTATTGTTACCATAATAAATAAATAAATAAATAAAAAAAATTGAAAAAAAAAAATTGGCTTAAAAAAAAAAAAAGGAAAAATTAAGAGCAATTCAAGTGGGAAATTAAGTTTTTATTTCATTCTTATCTGGATTTATTGCAAAAAAAATCAAAATCTAGAACGCAAAGGAAAACAAAAAAAACACAAATACCGCAAAAAAATGGTTTCGGCTTTATTATTTATTTTCTCAAAAGGAAATATTTTGTACATACATATGTATATATACATATAGATATTTATAATATATTAGTGCGTATGTACAAAACACCCAGTCCCAATATACTTACATATATTGATTCTGCAGTGTAGGAGTTCCATTTTTGTATATACATATATAATATGCAATTGTATTATAGAGTTCTATACTTATATATGTAAATATGTATATAGGATTGAATGCGTGCTAATGATTAATGTTCTAGATATTGTACTGTAATAATATAATAAAAAAAAAAAAAAAACAAAAAAAAAACATTTTTCCTTTTTCTTATTTTTGTTTTAAATATCGTCTGCTTTAAAACAATATCAAAAATTAAATGAAATATTCAAAAGATTTCAGACTTTTAAAAAAAAATTAAATTATTATATTATTTATTTTATTATAACTTAAATTTTTATTTTTTTTCTTATTTAATACTTATTTTGTATTATGAATTTATATTATATTTTTCGAGACAATGATTTTGACTGACTTTATGAATTTAGATTGTAGACAATAAAGGCATAAAAACTTTTCGAAATTTTAAATAAAATCAATTTACTTACTTTAGATATTTTGTATATTTTAAATGTGTTAGAATTTTATTGTGAATAATTTTTAAAGTAATTTTGTTAAAATATTAATAGAAACAATGATTTATGAGTTTTCTCTTCTTGTATTTACTATGAGGAGTGTCCAGACAGAATTTACAATAAATTTAGTGATTTAAACTTGAACACTTTGTAACTTTTCATTTAAGTTTTATTTTTTTTTTTTATAAAATAAAATGTTGAAAAAATTCTGATATAAAAATTTTTTAAATTATTCTTCATTTAAAATTTTAATGTCAATTGTGTTTGATAGGTATAAGGAAGATCTAATAGTTTTAGACAGCAGACAAAATATTATTAAAAATTCTATGTTAATTGTGTCTTTAAATTAATTGCTCATTAAAAACAAAAGGAAACTTTGGATTGCTTAATATTTAGTTATCATAGAACACTGAAATCAATTCGTTAAAATACAGGTATTTAATATATATATATATATATATTTAGACGTCGGAATAGTTTTTATACCATCATGATCGAAATTTTCAGGGTAAAATGAATTTTCCATTATGTTTGTGATCCTTTAAAGAAGACGAGATAGACATGTAAAAATATATTATTTTCTTGGTTAGGATTGAATGTACGTCCAACAGTATACACTGTAACTCAAAAAATAACGAAATTAGGATTCTGAAATTTTTACCATTTCATTTTTATAGAAATGTTAGCTCTCTGTTGAATTGCAACAAGTTCGATAGACATGTTCAACTTGTTGTAATTCCACAATTATTGTCATATTTAAGGTGATAACCCAATGATCGCGTCGCTTCACGTTCTAAATAAAATAAAGACCAAATGCTAGCGTCGCTTTATGAGCAACAACCAATATAAAATAAAAAAAAAACAAAAAAATTTATTGTGAACGCGTGTAAAAGTAGAAAGCTGCTCTAGTCTAGCATTTCTTCTAGTGCCGCTTTTCTATTTGGTCAAATTCCTTTTAAATCAATGTATTCTACTTAAAGGTCAAAGCAACGCTAGAAGTGACATTTGGGCTGAAGTGACGCATTGGGTTAGGTTAGGTTAGGTAGGTATCAAATTAAGATAGACTTCTGAAATTTTGTAAGAGATGATTAAATTTTATGGAAATAGAATAAGTATATTATGTTCATGTGGGTATCCTATTTACATTTAATATAATCGACTCTACACCCCTTCTCCTTTTTCATATTATCTATAATTCAAAAATACTTAAAAGCACGAATAAATTTTTAAAATATTTTCAATTAAATGTCGTCGAATTCAACTGGGTCTAAATTTATAAGACCCAAAAAAATTAATAATTTCAAAATTTTACCAAATTTCTTCCCTTGGCTCAAAATAATATGTTACAAGATAAAATTCTAGGATTTCTTCACTTACCTGTAAAGAAAAAAAAAATAATTTTAATTAATGAACATTTAGAATAATTTATATATATGTATAGATAAATTTTTTTTTTCGAAAACAAAGAAATTAAATAGAACGCTTAAATTATTTTAAAAATTTTATACTTTAAAATCGTAAAAAAATATTAAAAGATTTTATTGAATGAATCTTACAATTACATTTCATAAAAACAAATTAAAAATTCAAGCAAAATATAAAAGCACATGTTGCGTGTCTAATTTTAAAATTTGAAAAATCCATTAAAGTTTCATTCATTACAATAAAAATATTTTCTCTCATGTCTGTTTATCTTAAAAATTAGTCTGGAATTTTGTTTACAGACTTCTAATTTTTTCTTTATAGATTTTTTTACAAACGTGTTGAATTTTTCTTTTTTTTTTTTTGTTTTTATTTTTCTTTTGTCATTACATTATCTTTTATTGTGAATTCAATTCTTTAATTCATCTCATGTCATTTATAACTCATCTTTCTAATTTTCAAATTACAAAATGATGGGTTGACTAAAGAATAAACAAGTCGTTTGCATGATCTGCATTATGCAATAATATTACCAAAATCAAACAATAGATGACTAATTTTAAAGAATTCATTCGGATTTTTAGCACATTTTCTAAAAAAAATAAAATTTATTAGTTCACTTTTTATTTTTGTCAGTCTGTTTGCAAAACTTCAATAGTTCTACACCGTTTAAAATAAAACAATTAAATCTTAACCATGTATAGGTCTTAAAAAATTTAATGTTGTTGAACAACTTTTTTATGCAGCCAGCCACATCCATATCTGAGCTACAGCTCTTCAAAGTTTGAAAAAGCTCTATTTTTAATTGTTTATATCCCAGGTTCCCCTTAATAGTTATTTTAGCTAAAAAAGTGAAATGACAGGAAATTATTTAAGCTTTACAAATTAATATAATTTGTAATTACAAATTGTATAATTTTTTGCAAAATCATTTAAATTTACTGTTATTTAAAAGTAAAATTATGCAAGATTTTGACGTGTCTCTGAATTAATTTTAATCAGAACATTGAAATTTCAGAGGAAGAAGATCTTTATAATTACTTAGATTTCATAAGTTTAGAGAATATGCAAAAGTTAGCTTAAATTTTTCAACTTCCCACCGTTTAAGAGTCAATAGGAATTAAAAATTTGGTCTTTTTAGTCACTTGTAGTTTGGGCACTTTTGAAAACTAACAAATTTATAAAATTCTAATAAAAATTTGAATATTTTTTATTGTCCTTTTGACAATGTGCGTCTTTAAAAATCTTTGGTTTTACATACTGTCTTGTTGCATTTATTTTGGAAGACAAATGAGTAAGAAATTGTTTCAAACTTTTTATTTGAGAAAAATTCATGATTCATATTACATATATGTATTTAAATTTTCTATATGAAACAATATACAAAAGCTATAGGTCTTCACCAAAAAATGCCTAAGAATAATATGCCAAATATTCTGGCCAAGAAGAATTCTGAATCAGGAATTATGGGTACTATCCAGCCAAAAGCTGATTGAAACGCAAATATGTAGAAGAAAATGGAGATGGATCAGCCACATCCTCAGACGCTCAACAACATCAGTGGCGCGTTAGACATTACACTGGAACCCTCAAGACAGAAGAAAAGTGGGAGAATCTAAAGCTTCTTGGAGAAGAAGCGTTCAGATTGAAGTAATAAAGAGTAGACAGATTTGGGCAGAAATTAAAAGACTAGCCCAAGATAGGGAAAATTGGAAAGAATTTGTGGAAGCTCTATGTTCCCAAAGGGAATAAAACAGGAGTAAAAAAAATTTTTAATTTTTTAAGGTACGACGTTATTTATAATTTGGTTCTACATTTCAGTCATCAAATTGTACAATTTGTTACAGTAACAAGGAAATCGGAAATATGATCTAGGCAAATTATTAAGTGGAATATTGAATGAATCCCAATATCAAGACAATATTGCTAAATTCCTATATGAAGAATTTAATGTTAGTACATTAAGTTACTACAATTTGGTTGAGTTTAAACAATTGTAGGTTAATATAATCTAATTGTATTGCATAATCCAGAATTAAATTTGCCTGGAAAATGTTGATGGAAAATTGAAAATTAATATTCTCTGAAAAAATTATTAAAAATTTTTTTATTTTTAATAACAAAAAAAAAAAACAAAAAGAAATTCAAACCTCTTGTTCATAGCGTAACATTTCAACAACTTGAAAGAACATCATTTCAGCTTCATTTTTCGGATTAAATGACATATTATGATCATCAACTAATGTTATATCACCACCTGTACATTCTGTATATGATAAATCATCTGAATCATAATCAGAACGATCATCAAAATCAATTTCAACTTCACCACCATCATCACCTTCATCATCATCATCATTTACTTTATTTTCATCTTCTTCAGTAGCAGTTGTATCATTAAAACTTACTGTACTGTTAATATTATTTCGAAAATTAGATTTTGTTGAAATAGGTAAACTGTTACTGCCACGAGCACTGCTTATACAACTACTATAACCGCTAACACGTTTTATTAAATTAAATTTACCACTGCCAACACTACTATAAAAACTGCTACTATTTCTTGTACTACTTCCTGTACCTGTATTTGTTGATGCTGATGATGAAGTTGATGAGAAACGATCACGTCCTTCACTACTTGTACTGCTACTATTACTTGTAGTTGTTACTATAGTATCACGATTACGTTTATTATTACTGTTACTACTGCTACTACAACTATTTGTTCCATTAACACTACCACCATGTTCACCATCTGTTAATGTTGCATATGATGAACGTGATGTTGTATTTATATTTGTTGCCATACTATCATTATTACTATATGTTTCATCTTCATAACTTTCATCAATTGATTTTGTTGATTCGGATAAATTCGTTGAGTATAATGTACTCTGAGATTTTTCAATTGGTGAAAACATACGCATTTTGACAGCTGATTTTGAAAAAAAAAACGTTGTCAATACTTTTAATTACAATTACGATAAGAAAATTTTGACAGTTTTTTTTCTAAAAATTTCAAATTTTCGTTTTTTACTTTAGTTAAAAATTTATTTTATTTTGGGCGTGGTCATTTTTATTATTTTTTTTTTTTTACTGTCAGAAATTTTGTTCGAATGTCACTTCAATGTAAATCACTTTTTTTATTTGTAATAAAAAATATTTTTAAATATTTTTTTTGGTATTTATTTCGAAAACTATTTTGACAGTTAATTTAATTGTCATAATTTTTAATATAATTTTTATTTTTATTTAATTATAAATATCCAAATTAACAATTTTCTATTCATTTAATTTAACATGATTTGATTTTAGATTTTCTGTAAAATATTAATTAATAAAATAAATAAAAATTAAATATGTATATACGTCTATAAACATATTTTCATGATTTTGTATAATAATATTTTGTGTAAGTGTTTATTGGTTAAAATTCTAATTTCATACTTAAGAAAATCAATAATATATTGATCAATTTTAATCTATTTATTTAGAATTTTAAATTGATCTCTTAAATAAATATTAATTTTCTTGTTGATTGCATTTTAAAGATAATTTTCATTAAAATATTCTGATAATGTATTTTTATATATATATACATATGTAGGTATTTTAATTTAAATCTACTATAGATATTATCTATGCTTATATGTATTTAGATTGAATTTTTGAATAGATTGATTTATAAATAAAATAGTTAGGATATGTTTTTAGATTGAATTAAGAATAAATAAAATTAAATTTAAATTTGCACAATAAGAATTTAAAAGGTATGTATGCAGGATATGTTTTAAGAAAATATTTTATTTATTTTTATATTGTTTTACGAAATTTATCAAATTAATTATTTAAAATACTAGTAAAACAAAAAAAAATCTAACTAGAAAATATCCTTGAAAATTTTTACATTTGTAAATAAGAAATATAATACTATAAAATTTTAAATATTAAGTAAAACTTTGAAATTTTATTGAAATACAATTTAAATTGGAAAAATAATCAATTTTATTTAATAAACGGGTCAGATCCTTTTTATAATGATGTATATTGCAGTGTAACTTCAATTTTCTTTTTTTAATTTTTTCGGTATCTTACAATCTTGATTTAATTACATTTAATTACTATAAATTTCTTATGATGTAGTGGATATGTTATCACCCATTCAATCGGAGAGATAGATATATCATATTGTATCGCTACACCCTAGTTAATATACTGCGTTAGTAGTTAAGAGTTGTATTTCATTTTATTGACTAAAGAGGGAGGTGGGTGTAGTGAATAAGAATCTAACACTACCAAGATTACACCATGGAAGATTCTATTCTTGTTTATGAAAGAGAAAACACATTTTAAGAATTTCGTATACTCCCTTGCCTATACTCTAAATGTTACTACGTTCGGAATAGGTTATAGGAAGGAGAAGAAGATAAAATAACTTATACATATTAAGAGGTAGTCAGCTGATTGACAAATATTTTTATAAAAATTAAAAACAAATAAATTGATGGTTTTTTTCTTTGAATGTTTGCAAAAGTATTATAAATCAACGACGAAAGTATAGTTTCATAATAATATTTATAATTCTTTGACAACCTTTCAGAATTTCGAATCCATAACTCACAACTAAGTATAATTATAAAATAATTACCAGGGGTTCTGTAGCTGGTATGTAAGTATATTTTATCGTAACATCTAAATTACAATAAATTCATATGTGATACAAAATTTCTTGATTCCAAAAAAAAAATCATGATTCTAAACGTACATGCTATGTATGTTATATGTAGATTTTGTAATAGAAAAATCGTATTCAAATATATTATACTTGTATTCAAAACTTAGCGGAATATCATGATACGTAGTGTGTGTTTGAAAATTACTAAATTATAATTATAGATAACTTTGAATTCCTAAACTTGAATAAAATTTATATGGTTACACTAAAAATTGACAAATTTCTGTAAAATTTCTAAAATATAAGTAAAATTTTGTATACTTTTATATTAGTATGATGATCTGGTCACTTTATTTTAACTTTGTTATATATTTTAAGAGAAAATCAATAAAATCTATATTACCTATATCTAATGTATATATAAACTGTTTATGTATGTGTATAATACACACACAATCTTTCAATTATAATTAGAATTTTATTCTTCAATAATAATAAAAAAAGAAACAAACAAAAAAAAATCATTTCAAAGGATTTTAAGGATAATTCGTAGGATAATCTGAATCTTAAAATTGAATTTTAATATATAGAGAATTTTCGTAAAAAAAATTAAGAATAATAAAATCAAAAATAATTTGAGGTTAAGGTAATGATAATAATTGAACATATATATGCATATATACATATAACTATATAAGTATATGATATATTATAACTGTAATTTGGATAAATAAAATTTTAACTAATGATTATATGCAATTTAAATTTCACAGGTTAAAGATATGGCATCATTTTCAATTAATTAGAATATGGGTATAAATAATTAAAGATAAATTAGTAATTGTTTAGAAAATTTTTGAAAATTCTTGAATTCAATATATATATATGTATACATATTATATACATTAACATAAAATGATTTTGAATAAAATTTGAGTTTAGATTTCAATCGATTTTCTTATCTTAATGGTTATAATGTGGTTTTATTGGCTTACATGAATTTCGTTGGAAAATTAAAACCTTCAGATTTAATTATTTAATATTAAAATGATTCTATTGATTTAAATTGTTTTTCTTAAATAATTAACCAAGTTTGTATCCTAATTAATTTTAAAATAGGTATATAAAATAAATTTTATTTTAAATATAAAAAGATTCTGAGAAAAGTTCTATTTAAGATTTAAAATTTTATATTTTTTTGATTTTTATGAAAATTTTTTATTTTCTTTTTTTTTTTTTTTAAATGATATCAAGAGTATTTTTACACTTTATTAAACACAATCTGTTGATAGTATTGTAAATTTACTTATTTGACAACATCTTCACTATTCTCTAGAAAAAAAAAATATTTAACTTAGTGTTAACTGATGGATCAAATCCATTTAAACCTGTTGATTTTATTTTTTGCCTTTAAAACAAATATTAGGTATGATAAGGAATTTTTTAAGTACATGTCCTGAAAACTTAATACCAACAATGACGTGACTATATAAAATTATCATGTTCTTAAAGCCTCGTATATTTAAGCACTAACAGTAGTAGCAGTAATGTGTAAAAGATAAAAAAAATCAGAAAAAAAAAAACAACAAGTTAAAAAATCTCTGCAATTTTATATGCAACTGCATGTTACGACTGCTTATATATATTGTAACAGAATATCCTAACCAAAAACAAAAAAATCTACTAGGAGCAAAATGTACATATATACTTATATATATACTTTTAACAAGATGCCTGTTTGTTTGCCTTCATTTAGAATATAGATTCACCAGTAGAAGAATTTTAACACCAACTTTTTAGAACACTTAATCCTAATGTAATCCTTTAACATATTTTAGAAATATTTTCTTTTTTTTTTTAATTTATTCGATGCTGAAAAGGTTACACGTAAAATAGAAAGGGGAAGACATAGTAAAAAAAAGAATAATAAAAAAAAAAAAGAAAGAAATACATATTTTAACGTCATCATAGAAAATCTTTAATATTCTCTATATATTTACTGCTGTTGTATGTAAGTATCTTCCTTTTTATTTATTATAAATTGAACAATTTAAATTTTAAAATTTTCTGTAAGGAATGAGAAATATCTACTGTAAAGAAATCTGATCACTAGAATAGTGGTATGTTGCTAGAACAATATAGAAAACAAACCACTGCTACAATGTAATATAATTCTTGCATCATAATTTTTAATATTTCACTTAATATCTTCTGGATTCTTTTTTTTTAACATAAAATTTACATATTTACTTAAAATTAATGCAGTATTACAAAAATAATGGTATTTATATAAGGTAAAAATAAAATTTTGTAAATAATGTATTAAAAAAATTTAAAGTTTTTAATATGCTGTTAATTTTCTCGCAATGAATTTTAATTGATTCACTTTGATTTGTGCAAAGAATACATCGAGAATGTCTAAAAAGAATCACTGATAATAAGAATTAAATCAATACATATTTAAATTTGTGTCTTCTTGTGATCTATAATTTCTCTGATTCAAAATTTGATTTTTGAACCTGTAATTAAATCATTTTCAATAGTCAGAAGAAAATGATCTAGAAGAAGCTTGTTTAAAATTGCCAATGAAGGTGAAAATTAAATAATAATAAAATTATAGATACAATAACTACTGTTAGTTGAGTTGAGATTGCAAAGTATCAAAGTGCATTTTTTTTTTTCTTTTTTCAAAACACTTTTTTCTTTCTTTAAAAACTAAGAAAATGAAATCACGTTGCAAAAAATTTTTCTCACACCATTCACAGATGTAAAAAAAAAAACAAAAAAAAACCGTCAAAAACAAAATAATTCACAGCATCTTGTATTACTGAATGTTGTACGTGTCCCAATAGAATTTAAAATGCCAACTGCAACACAGAAAACAAAAAAAAAATTTTTTTTTAAAAACCAACAGAGAAAGAAAAAAAAAAACTTTTGCAACTTTTATTCTTACAATTGCAATAAAGTAAACAACATTTTCAACATATTTTTGTCTTTTTTTGTAATGCTGTAAATAGAAAAAAAAAATGCTAAAAGTTGAGAATAGTTTTTCTAAGAATTTTCTCCAGAATAGGAAAAAAACAAAAAAAAAACAAAAAACAGGGAAAAGACAAGGAAAAGTTAATTGGAAGTTAGGACGATTTTTTTTTGCTTTTTTTTTTCATTTTTCCGTTTCGTTTACAAATCACTAACTCTTTATTGAAGCGTTACAAATTAAAATGTTAAAGGATCAGAGTTTTAAGAATACTAGAAAAAAAAAAAACAAATTTACTGCAAATTGAAAGATATTAAATTTAAGAAAATATGATTATTAGAAATTGAGTGAAATAATAATAAAAAAAAAATATTTAAGTTAGATATACTTAATAGAAGAAAATCAGTGATAATGGAAAATATTGTGAAATCAGTGATAATGCAACAATATTGAATAAAAAAATAGATTTATATTAGTTTACGTATACTCCTCGAAGATATCTAACTATTTCAATTCTCAAATTTTTAGTGTTATCAAATTTTTATTTAAAGGAATTGGCAAATGTTTTGAATAAAAAGTATATTTTGAACCTGTCTACTATTTAATCTAGCACATGTCTTTTTTTTGATTTATCAATTTAAACTTTTTCCATATATTCTTATGTCCAATTTGTATAGTTTTAGTTTAAAAACAAATGTTAACCAATTTTAGAAATTTTTTTTTTGAAGCATCATTTCATGTTCTATTACCTAAGACTTAAACAAAGAAAACATCAAATGGAGAAAATTAAAAGATGTCAAGAAGAAAATCAAGAGTGATAAGGCTCTGAAATACGTACAAGTGCTAAATGTATCAATTATGTCGAAAATGTGCAACCCCGAAAAATAAACTAGCGAAATTGTTAATAAGTCTAAGATTATTGACCTAATCCTATAGCTCTATAGCTTAACCCTAAAAGAATTTCTTAGAATCAAATTTAATTTGTTATAAAGAAAAATTTTCAAAAAAAAGTTAACTAAGAAAAATGGAAGTGCAAAGATTCAAGGATTTGATTCTCAGCAAATGCATTTTTAACTAATTAACTAACCATTAATTCTTAGTTTAACTTAGGTTTGAAAAGGTTTATATCCTTATTTCCTGTTTTAGTTATATTTCGTTACAATTATGACATTTAACTTTTAAGGCATAATATGTGGATGATGCGGTTTATGAAAGCGAAAGTCTCAGTTTGGCGTAAGCTTTTATAAGGAAAGAAGTGTTTATATAATTAGAATTAAGAATTAAGGGTTCTGTTTTATAAGCATTTAATATATAATTGTTGATATTTTTTATTAGATTAAGAATCTTTTCAATGATTTCAATTTTAAACTGATTGATTTATTTAATTTATTTTATCTATAAGCTTAAACTTATTTATAAAATTTTTAAAAAAACGGTGCTTAGTTTTAAAAACGAAAAAAAAAAAAAAAAATTAATTTAAATTTTCATTTTAACATCTTCAAAAGTTAAATTTTATTCTCAATGCCAAAAACAATAATTTATTTATCTTTTTTAACATTAAAATTGCATATTATTAAAAAATCTCTTAAATCAATTTTTCCATCTGGAACCCAAATTTAAATTCTTTTAATTTTCTTATGTTAAAAATGGAACAAAAAAAAAAAAAAATGGAAAACTTAATTTAAGATTATCATTTAAAAGAAAAATGTTTAAATTCGTAAAGTTTATGTTTTTTTTTTTCCTTTTGCAATCTATTTTCCTTTTTCTTAACATTTTTTTTATCACATTTTATTCCTTGAGATGTTAAATATTGAAAATTTATTCGAAAGAATCGGTTCCAAAATTTTTTTTTCCATTTTCATTCTGATTTTAACTTCCTTCAATTAATTCAAATTTGATTCGACAAAAAAAAAGAGAAAGAAAAAAACGCTTTTTTCCTTTAATTTTTTGTCTCTGTCTCATCAAAATGATATTCCAATTGGCTGGAATCCAATATAATCTAAAAACCATTTTTTTTTTTTTTTTTTTGTTATAGCACAAAGCTAGACAAATTTAATTTTAATTTTCTTCATTCGATTCGAATATCATAGATTTAACCACCCTCAATTTTCAAATTAATTTTTCATCAATTCTATAAATTTTAATTTAAACAGATTATAAATCTGTCTTTTTCTTGTGTCTCATTTCTTTTGAGTTAATGTAAAATGTAGATAACAGATAATATTGTAGACAAGACTCTGGTATCTAAAAGCTGTACATAAGATTCAAAACAAGACTTCATTCACAATTTTTGTCTATTCAAGTTTTTTTCATGAAGAGGGGGGAAAAAAAAAGAAAGAGAGAAGTGAAAAGTAGATAAAATAGGAAGAGAATAAAATTTAAATAAAATAAAATATTCATTTAGGCCATTGTCAGTCAATTTTTTTGTTCCAATTATAACAGGCACAATTAATATACAAGTTTTGTGAACACATTTTTCAACTCAGTTTTATTTTTTGACTCTTTTATTTTCATTTTAAATTTAGTTTGACACATTTTTTTTTTTTTTTTAATTTCACGTTTATTTTATTTTTGTTAGTGCTCGAGGTTGGGTAAAAGTTTTCGTTTGATTAAAGAAAATTATATAAAATATAGATTAGTATCTGAAGGATAAAAAAAATATTTAAATTTATTATTGTTAAACAAAAAAAAAATAAAAATATTAAAAATTAAAAAATTGGAAATGAAACAGGATGCGTATGCCAAAATAATTTTATTTTCCGAGAATTTTGATAGTTGTTCTTATCCTGGATTATTTTTTTTTTTTAAGAAATAAAGAATCTGAAAGTTTTATTTAAAGAAAAAATTGCAATAAATATAAAATTAAGTTTGCAATACATTATCGGAGGCATTATTTTTTTTTTTTTTATAGTCATTTTTTATTTGTTATAACATTATTTGGAGAAATAAATATGACTTAAAATTGTTTCAACTAAGAACATTGTAAAAAACTTTTATTTACGAAGCAAAACAAGGAAATACTAAAATTTGTAAGCAAGAAGATGCTAGGAAGAGTAAAATTTGTTTGTCAAAGGTCAATGCTACGTTAATTGATTAATGGGAAACGGGGGTTACTATCACAAGCTGTAAAATTCTGTAAAAGACGTGAATTCGCTAAAGTCCTTCCTAATTCAGATTCTCACATATACATATATATAAATATTCTGGAAAAAGTGTAAGGCTCTGCAACTCTAAAATCTCTCCTAATTTAGAAGGAAATACAGTCAAATGATCAAGAAATACAAGCAAATGATACTACGGGGAAATGAAATACAGGCATATGACACGCTCCTCTTTCAGGATAAATAGTTATATGGATAGTTGAAAAAGTTGCTTATATCCAATGCCTAATTCTTAAAAAAAAAATTAAATGGATCTGACCGGAAAGCTGAAAGCCACAGATATAGAAAAATAGAAACTGAATTGACGCATCAAAAAATTATATTTTTTTTATTAAAATTATTTGTTACCGCGCATATTTGAGAAATCAATAAATCAAATTCAAAAATTATAGCAATCAAGCAAAAATCGTTACAATTTAAATTATTATGTATAGTTTGTATAATTAAAAGTATCACATCCTACTAAATCAATCATAAATTATCAATTTTTTAATTTATTTCCACAAGGAAATACTTTTAAAAAAATTATTAAAATTTGTCCCACTCTATTTTAAAAAAAAAAAATTTTTTTTTTGTTTTTATTACTCATATAAAATTTAACAGATTTCCCGCAGCTTAAGTCTGCTAATTTTTTTAAGCATTTTTTTTTTTTTTTTTTATTAATTTTTTTATTTCAATTTCAATTTTTTATTTTTTTTATTTTTTCATGTGACTTCCTACAGAATTCTTGTGTTATGAAAATACAGACAACGTTTCGTCGTCGATTTAAAATGAGAAGAAAAAAAAAAAAGTGAAATATTTGTTTCAACTAATTTTATTCAAATTAGTCTTTTGGATGAGATGCAATTCAGGTTCATTGAAAAGCATTTTAAAGCATTAATTTTTGTGTTAAATGTTTACACAGTAACTCACAAAATTTTTCGTTTAAAAAATTTTATATAAGATTACAAGTACTTGTAAATAATAAGTCATAAGAAGAACATACACATTTCATTTTTACCTTTTATTGATTGATGTTTTTCAAGACTATTGAAATCAATCCGATAAACTTCCCATTTTGAGCTAGATGAGAGTATTTTTTAACCGATTATTTGATTAATTTGTTGGACATGAAGAGTGGGTTTACCTGAAACTCAAACTATATTGAGATCATGAAGCTAATTTTTACAATTTTTAAAAAAAAGTTCGAATGTTAGATATACCGTAAGCTGAAAAAACGCTTATAGTTTCCAATCTAAAAGTTAGTTATCTTAAATTTAAAGTTACAAGGTTCTAATTTAAGAAAAGAAAAAAAAAAAAAATGTGGAACACTGTATTTATATGCATACTACGTATATGTTGTTTCAAGAGTTAAAGCGAATATTTTAGGAATCATTTCTATATATTAACAAAAAAAAAAATTCTGTTGAAGCAATAAAAGATTTCATCTTCTTTATCATCCAACCTATATAGGCTGTGCATTAACAAAAAAAAAACCAACGGGAATTTTAACGAATAACAAGATATTCAAAAATGGCAAATATAACAAAAAATAACATAAAATTTATAATGAATTGCCTCTAGACGTTTTTGAATGACGCGCTTTTTTTTCTCTACATAGTTAGTTAGTTTTATTTTCAAACATGTTACAAATAACGAATTTTTACTTGAATTGTGATAGAGGAGACGCATTTTTTTTTCATTTTATTTTTATTTTTAATATTTGTATTTTTAAATTGCAAATTTAAAAGTTTTAGCGCGTTTTTTTCAACATAACTTTTTACCAAATTAAAAAAAAAAAAACATAATTAGAAAAAGTTTGCATTTTATATGAGACATTTCGGATCTGTCCGTCTTGTTTGTTTCATTTTAGGGCTTTTCTTATCTTGTATTATGAAGAATTTTTTATTGGAATATAAATTAATCAAATTTTTCATTTATCCTAAGGTATAAATAGGTATAAATTCTTTTTTTTTTTATATTTATATACAGTTACCGTGGCACATAAATGTACCAGGTAGCTATAACCCCTGTTTCCTGGTAGGAATGTGGGGTGTACGAGATATTATGTGATATATTAAGTATTTATTTTTAATTAATTATTATTGTACCCAGCCGGGAATCGAACGCGAGACCTGTCATTCCCTTATGAATGAGAAGTGGTGCGTCAACCACTGCACCAATGGCTGGATTGAAATTCTTTTTTGTCTTGACTCAGAACTGTACGTGAATACAAACTTAAAAAAAATGCTTATCATTCATATAATAGACCAAAATTCGTTTTCTATAATAAGTTATTTTGTTAAAATACTATTTACTCGGCGGTAGCTGTTAGTACAAGATTATTTAAAACAAAAATAAGCTAATTGTTTTTATGTCTTATTTAACACTTTCAAACTGTTTGTGTTCTCATATCTAATTCGTGTCCGTTAATAAAGATGGAATTAATAATCGATACTATATGACATAGTTAAACCTGAGTCACTTTACAAAAGGTCACTCACAAAAAGTCACTCATACAAAAGTTAGTTTATTTGTTTTAAGTTTCCTCAGAATCATTATTCTTTCTTATATTAATTGTCAAAAACTTACGAGTTACGACGAATTGAGACTATTTTATTTAAAACACGTTCCTTAAGATTATAGCAGTAGTAAATTATTTTATAACTTATAACTCAAACGACGTTCAAAAGCATGTGTTGAGTGAAGTATTCACTCAATTACTCGAAAAAAAACAAATAAATAACTTAAAATTAAGAGAGATTTTTTTTTTTTTTTTTTAAATACGCCTAGATGGATGCAATTTAAAAAAAAAGTAGTTTCACGGATTTGAAAAAGTGCTTTTAAAAATCAAACTAAAAAACTTATTTGATTGTTTTTTTTTTCTTCTTGAAAACCATATCACAAATCGCTGTGAATTAATTTACAAATTGAAAAGAAATTTTTAAAAGCAATGCGTTCTTATGTTTTTTTTTTTCTGTAAAATTAATTTTCTAATATATGCGCGATGATTCATTTTTCTTTTTTTTCGTTTTTATATTTTTTGAGTCGAAATGATAAATTAATGTAGAGTGAAAGGGATGGAAATTGTAATTTAAGTATGAACGCCTTATAAAATATAGTAAAAGAAATGAGAAATATCACGAACATTTATAATATATCGTTGCTTGCAAAAAATGAAAAAAAAAAAAAATATTATGTATTGTAGTTATAAAAATTTTTTTCTAATATATAGTATATATGCTGTTAAACTGGGAGTAAATGTGATCCATATACATCGTATTTATTCATAAATAGAAAGTTTTTTTTTTTTGTATATTATTTTGTTGCGCTTAAGGGGCTTAAATTTTTTTTTTTTTTGTTAAATATTTAAATACAAAAAAAAAAAAGTTATCAGACGCCATGACATGTCTAAATATATTAATGAAAAGTTAAATTAAATTTTAAGTGTTAAAAAAAAAAAAAAAAAACAAACAAAAGTATAGAAAAAACAAAACAAGGGGTTTCCTGTGAAATATTAAATTTCGTCAAATTACTTTTGTAAAATTTGCGTTGTACATTGTACAGTGTACATTGAATTAACATTGAAATATTAGTCGTTATGCTAAAACGGTTCCGGATATCTGAAATTTGTAATCAACAAACATGAAAAATGTAAATTTTAAACAAATCACTTTTGGTATGCAACAACATTTAGAAAAACACTGTGCAGAACAGTTTATGGTTTCATTTTTATTTAGTTTTATATTTATTACACTTAATTAGTACTAATGAATCTATTATTTCTTTTACATTTTATACATTAATTTGGTTTCTTGTTAAACATTAATGTAATTCTTTTATTGTAATATTGATTCAAGTTACTGTTGAGTGCGGATTTAAGATTTCAGTAAAAAAGAAAAAAAAATTTTTTGAACTTTAAATTTTAATTGAATCTATTAAATATGAAATTGTAAAAGATAATCATTTTCTAAATTAAATAAGGGATCAATTTCTAAATTAAGTGAGCGTAATCAAATCGTTTATAAACAATAATTAAGTACATATATCCAGTGGCGACTCTAATTCTCTATGCGTCCTATATGCGAGTATTTTTTTAAGAGTCATTTTTGTTTGAATCAAAAAGTACATGAAAATTATGATTCTGATTTTTTAAAGGATAAATAATAAGCAATAAATAGGAGAGGACAAATAGTAAGAGATAAATAAATAAATATAAAGGCACAAAACATTTAATTTTAATAATTCACTTATTATTTCATAAAAAAATAATTCATCATAATAAAATAACAAAATTAAGAAAAGTTAGTAAAATTTTATTTTTTAAGCTTTTAAACTTGGAAATTCTTCAATTATTTCATTGATCTTTATATTTTCGCAAATCTATATAAAAGTTTCAATTGCTGTTCTCAAGGCTATATCGACCAATTGGTTTTGTCAAAATACTCAAATATCGAAAATCAAGAAGAACACTAACATCTTTCTTCAAAATAACTATCCAAATTTAAGTAATCAAGTAATCCTTCCCCCATCCTTTTCCCCAAAACCAAGCTGTACATTATATTATTATGTATTAAAGGACCAATCCTATAGTTTGGTTTTAAAGGGGGTGGTTTTGGTTGGTTAGAGTCCAACACTACTCAGAGGAACCTCGTTCCTTTGAGTGACTTTTGATGTTTCTTTGAGTGACTTTTGTGACCCCAGTTCCTTTGAGTGACTTTTGATGTTTTCCACCGTCCCTCGTAAAAAAAAATAGAAAAAACAAAAATCTTGATCTTAAGTACATAATTTTTAATTTCATATTTTTAATTTTAAAAATGAGTTTTTACCAATTGCAACCGAAACGGGGAGATTGAAAATCATTCCTAAAGCAACAGTCAAGATACTAGTATATCTTTTAATAAATATATATTGTATAATATGTACATGTAGTAGCTCTGCATTATCATAATTTTTTATTTTGTATCTTTTAAAATCTTTTTAATTCATTGAATAACTCTATCGCAGAAATAAGTTTTTAATCACATTATCAGTTTTTCTTTACATTATCTTCTCATTCATTCGACAAATTCCTTTCAAATCAGTTAAACATTGAAATGAATCTACGTGCGTTTTCATTATATACCAAATCTTTCATCAAATGAATTTTATGAATAAAGAACTAAATTTTAAATGGGAAAAAAGAAAGAAACTTCAATATTATCCCTGTGGATAACTTGGAGCTTCGTCATAGTTGCCGTAAATTAAATTCTCTTTTTTTACGCCATCGTAGTGCATTGTCTCTAAATTGGGCAACAATTTTTAAATTAGTTGCTAGTACATTTAATGTTTCCAATACAAGGAAGAAGTGGGAGATTTTATATTATTTAAATTGAGAAAGCATAGGTGCAAAGTAAATTGGAGTTCATGGATTGTTTATCATGTTGAACCAGGCCTGATTATATCAATAATATCTTACATTTTAGATTCAGTATTTTATAAGCATGAGTACACACTAAACAAACAAAACATAAATTATACATTTGTGATTGAGAATTTTTCCGAATAACTCAACAACTTTGACTAACCTAACTTTTGAATAACCTAAAAAATGTATATATATATATTAACCACTTAACATATAAATTCTTAATGTTAATGTTAACTTAATAAATTTCTTTTTTTTTGGTATAATACTTATTGCTTTATGTAAGTTTTTCAATTTAATTGCAATTTTAATTCAAAAAGGACTATTTTAATTTAATTTCCTTTGACTTTAATTGAATAAATTAATGTTTAAAAATTTATTTTAGTATAAGGATCACTAAAGAATTTTTGAAATATATTATTATGTAAAAGAAAAAATCTTTAAACATAATATTCAGAAAATTTGAAGAAATTTAATATTACTAAAGAATATTTTTCAAAAATTTAAAGATATTCTAAGAAAGGTTAAGATTAAGATAAAGGTTAAGATAAAAGGAAATAATTTGTTTGTTTGTAACTAATTTTGTTTGACTATTTACTTAAATATATAAAAAAAACTAAAGACTTGAAATAAATTATATTTTAATATCTGATATCCTTCAAAAAAAACCCCATAACAATAATAACAAAAAAAAAAAATAGTTCTTAAATACTCTAGACATTATTAGAACAATAACATATACAAATTATAAAAATAGAAAATCAATTTTATGGCCTTTTTATGCTTATCATATTTTATTATATTTTTGTATATATATATATATGTTTTTTTTAATATATATAAAAAATTGTTGTTGTTTTCATATATACTTATTGATTATATTCTATCTCTTTCTATTATTATTACTTTCATATTTTACATGGTTTTTTCTTATTATTATTATTATTATTATTATAAGTTTTAACAAATCTCTTTTATTAGGTCTCTAGTGTTCTTTGATTATTATAAATATTTTCCAGTCACTTGCCGAGGATCATTTCTCTTTATCTTAATAAAATACTTTTCTACTACTCTTTGCCACTTATCGTTCATTTGTACTATCCTTCAGTCTATTCTTTCAATTTATTTATTTTTTTCTTTTTTTTTTTTTTTTCAAATTTCTTCCGTATATTTTTGAGTACATAGATCCTATAGGACAATGAACATGAATAAAGATTATTTTGATTTTGATCCGTTTTGTTTTTCTTTTCAATGCTTTTATTTATCTATTATCCTTAAAATTAAAACAACAACAAAAAAATTCATCTTACAGTCCCATCCCGTTTGCGTTTATATAAACAAAAGTGTAACTAAACAAAAAAAAAAAAAAACAAATCTTTTTTGTTTTTTAATATTTGAGTAAAAAAACTTTTGACCAAAACAAAAAGTGAAAACATAAAAATATAAAAAAATTAATTTCAATAATATCCTTATATATTTTGTACTTTTGTTTTTAGCCCAATTTTTTTTTTTTGTATTTTTTTTTTCCCAAAGCAGCTTTAAAAGTTTTCATATTTATATAAGATTAATAATTTTTTTCATTTTGTGGAAATATAATGTATAAGTATGTGTTTAGGTATTATTTTCGTTGTAAAGGAAAACCCTACTCAAAATTAAATAAATATATGTAATATTTTATATATATACGTTATATATAGTACATATATAAATATGTATATATAAACAAATAAAATACTTTGATTCATTTAAGAGAAAATCACTTGACCATTTCGAATTGAAAATCAAATATAAATGCAATATTTTGAATTTTTTTTATTTTTTTAAGTGGTGGTCTGTCTGTCTACTATAGGTTTATTTAAAATTATGATGGAAAATTTAAACTTTAAGATACTAAAGTAAATATTTCTTATATGCTTATGTTTCAGTTAATGTGTCGCGTAGAAATGATATTTCTTAAATTTATGGTATAATATTGACCATATGGTTTAGTGATTTGAATATAGAATGTTTAGTTAAAGAAAAATTACAATCTCTTATGACCTCCTTCGGCAGTTATAATCGATTCATATCATATAATATGTTTCTTAACCTTAACAATTTACAATTCGATTATCTTTAGTGGCTTGTAGAGAGAGTTTTATTTTTGAAAGAAGGAAAAAGGCAAAAGAACGGGGGAATAAAGCGTGTATTTTTAACGGTTCTTGAAGTAATTGAATTTATGGATTAAATATTGAATTAATTAATAAATTATAAAAATAGATAATGTACATATTTATTGTTTAAATAACATATTATTGTTGTTACGAAGGGTTTGTTCCCCTGTTCAAAGATCCGTTCACCTCCTACAGTGCTCACCGAGGCGCTCTATTCCCTTCATGAAACGTATTACATTTTCCTAATTAAGCATTCTCACTTCAGAAAAACTTTGTCAGTGTTCTTCCCTCAAAGTTCTTCACCTTTGAGATCTTAAGTTGCGGTATTAGAACAGAACGTGGAGTACTGTTTCTGCCTCTTGCCCGCATCCGCTTCATAGATTTGTTTCTATTATGCCTATCTTTTCAGCGTAAGCTCGTAGCATCAGATGGCCTGTTCTGATCCCCGCGTGAAAAGTGTTAGATCCATTCTATTAAGTTTTAGAATTTTTTGACCCTTCTTGATGTTTGGTTCACCCCAGAATTTTCTCTGTGTGTTTTGAACCTGGAGATTGAAACCAACTTTCAAAATAACATATTAAAAATTAAATAACAGTTTTTGTTTTGTGACTTTGACAATAGGTTAGTATCACTTAACGTTAATTTAACAACTTGACAACTTATTAAACGATAATTTTTCTCCATTTTATTGATGTCCTGAATAGTTATCCCTAACTTGGGATGTGAAAAATAGTAAGAGTAAAACCAATGACAATGGGAAAAAAATCTTTAATAATCTTTTACCAACAAGCAAAGGAAAAAAATTTTTTTTTTTTTTGACCAAATAAAAATTAAAGTTTAACCACAAAATAAACAAAAAAAATAATCTTTTTTTTTTGTCTATATTTATGCGGGATTCCAATGTATATAATACTTATAAGTATTTATTTATATATACATAAATAAGATACAAATAAGAAAAGATTTCCCTAATGACATTTTCACAAACTATTATGAATTTTTCCGGTAAGTACAGATATAGTTACGTATATATATATTAATATATGTATATATATATATATATATATATATATATATACATACACCTAGTTAAACTGGTATAGATTTGTAATAATGAGAATCTGTTCAAATAATATTTAATTTCTTTTCACAAAGTAGTAAAATGGGGTATACTCGGTATATTATACGGGAATTCTCCTCATTTCCTTTTTTGGTTTGTTTTACTTGGGTGATTGTTTGCTTTTTAGATACTAGTTTATAGATTTTGAAATTCTCTTTACGATTATTGAAATTTCAAATAGTCCTTTAAGTATATGGGTATACCATTCTCTAATATTGTGTTAAAGAATAATAGAAAAAACTAAAAGAAAAAAAGATCAGGATAATGATATTAAGGGATTTGATAAAGAAAATTGAATACTGAAAAATACTACCTAACTACCTGTTAAAGAATAAAATTATTTTCAATTTTCCAAATTTGGTATTGAAACTATATGTCTAGTAATTAGTATTTTGCATACGAATTTTTACGTAGGCCAGGTGATGATAGTCATATATTATAATTATTATAATTAGTATACGTATAATTATTACGTAACCAAGATGGTGATACATATATGATACTTATTATTTTATAACAAGTAAATGTAACAGTAAGTCGATGCAACAGACTTATTTATACCCTGCACCTAAAATATTCTAATTAAATTAAAAATCCATATGTTATTTTAGTTAGGTATTTAATATAAGCTAAAAAAATAAATGCTTTTACAACCTTTGTACAAAATTTCAGGTTCTATCTTTATTAAATTCGAAGATATGCTTGTTAAGTCTTGGGAATTATGTGAAGGTACCCGGACCACCATCCCAATTCATCTCAAATTTTAGGGATATCAGGGATTCAGGACACACCACCCTAGTACCAAACTTGAAGTTTATATCTTTATTAATTTCGAAGATATGCTTGTTCGGTTTTGGGAGTTGTATGGAAGGTACCCGAACCCATGGTCCCATTTCGATCATTTGGAATCCCCGCCTTTCTTTAGTCATTATTAACCTACAGTATAAATTTCATCAAAATAGCATCATTATTTTTTGAGCTATCGTGTGTACGGACGGACGGAAGGACGGACATCGCTAAATCGACTCAGTAGGTGATCCTGATTCAGAATATATTTACATGTCCATATCTAACTCGCTTCCTTTTGGTGGTTACAAACACCATACCAAAGTTAATATACTTTGTGGTGTAGGGTATAACAAATAAGGAAAAAATTTCTTCTTATACTTTTTAAACGCAAATTAAATTTATTAATTATTTATTTTGGCCTAGGCTAATTAAATTTGGCATACACATTTATATAAATATGTTCTGTGTTAAAGAACAGTTTTCTGACAAATCGTATACGTTTGGATAAAAGAATAGATTCAGTTTATTTTTAACCTTTTTTAAAGATGTTAAAACAAACTCAATATAGAAAGAAACAAAGATGAGTTTTAATATAAAGACTTAAACCGCCTGTACCCTAAGTAACATGTTGTCAATTATATTTTCAATAAAATTTGGCTAGTATGTAATTTCCGAAAAATTGACACATATAGACTGACAGAAGTTTAAATCTAAATTAAAAAAGATTGATAAAATAATTGACAATATGTCACTTAATGTTGCAAATTAAATGAACCTTTAGAGTAAAAAAAGGCAATCTTTTTTTGATCTGGTGTAATATTTTACTATAACACTTTGAAGAAGTATCTAAATTTTTCTATATAATTGTGAAGAAAACTCTAAAGATACTACTAATTTTTGAACTTTTTTTTTTATACAATCCCAATAACTATTTTAACTGATATTAATGGAATTCATACCTAATTAAAAAATTACATTACCATTCTAATGATTTTATCGTTACTAAGTATATAAATATTGCAATAAAATTTACTAAATACTTTTTGGACATACTTATCTATATGTTAGTATATATATTACATGCTTTAAATTCGCCCACTTTATTTTTTCTGAGGCATTTTTTTTTTCTTCCATTGAATCTCTTGCCTCACCTACAGATTTTACTATTTCTTCTCATAATATTTAACGAGAAAAAATAAATTTTCTTTGAAAGTTTATCTATTCAAAAAATAAATACTAATATGTAAAGTGTACGTATAGTTTATGTTAAATGTTTAAACATGTTCAATGCTTAAATATTATGTATCTACAAGATGTACCTACCAGGAAAGATGAAAAATCAATAAAAGAACAAAAAACTAAAAATTAAGCAGAAGAAATAAAAAGGATTAAAGATTTTTCTTCTATTACAAGCAGTTAATCTGTTTGATTTAATTCTTTTTAAGATATAACTACATAATATTAAAAAAAAAAAAATTTGTTCTAAGTAGGTTTAAACATGTTCTTTAACAAGAAAAACAAAGACAAGGGAACAAGTACAAGAAAGAGATAGCATTGGAACTTTTTTTTTTTTTCTTAAAGGAATGAAATAAGAACTTTTACAAATCAACAAACAAGAATAGATAACATAAAAATTTTTTTTTATATATTTATGTATATTTATATGTTCTTACTTTTTCTTGTTTTGGATTATGTTCAAAGATTATGTCAAAATCTAAAAGATTTGAACAGAATTTTGTAAAATTAAATGTTTCTTTTTTTTTTTTTTTGCTTAATGTTATTTTATTTCATAGATTTTAACAGATTTTTCTTAATTAAAAAACAATAGATGAATGGTATAAATAATAGAAAAGATATTTAAGAGATTTAATAAAGTTGAAGGACTTCAAGGAAAAATGCTTCTATTTTCTATTAACATTACTTCACATATTAAAGAGGTACTCTAAGAGGTCTCTAAGCTTATAACTAACTTGTAATGTTTACGGAATATAATAATACAGTTAGAACAGATTTTGTATCTTGGACAGAAGATGGACTAAAATTATTAAATGAGTTGATAAAAGTAAAAATTTTTCATTCTTTGTCTAATGACATGTTACCTATAATAGCCATGACATGCTTCTTTAAAAAAATCTCTTTTTGTTGTTAAATTAACTTAAATATGTATATAGCAAATATGTATGTAGTGAAGTAATTCAAGAATAAATTTACTTAATTTATTTTACAGGTCTTCCTACTAAAATTCTTAAGTTAATTACATACGTATACATATGTGGTAAGTAAATGAATACTTATAGGATAAAGAATACATCCATCCCCATAAAAACAAAATAGTTAGTTGTTAAAAATTACAAAATTTATTAATCTTAGCGGAACAGACCATCAGGTTTACAAGTTTTTTTTTAAGGCACTATGTAGATTAAAATAATACCTTTTAAAAAGTAATGTATTTCAAAGAGTAATGACTCGATTACTAGTTAGGGAAAAAAGAAGGCTTCGAATTTATCCTATGAAAATAACAACAATTATAGTCATATAATAAAAAAAAATAAAGTAAGTAATTCTGACTATATAAGATACAGAACTTTACTAACAAACTAGAAATATTCGAAATAAACTTGAAATATTCAGTTCTATAAATAATGTTAGTTGATCTCTGATTGCAATCTGATTTGAGATGATAATTTATTTAAATTATTTAAAACGGTACAAGTATAACACTGCGGTCTTTTGATGTAGATAACTCCTATTACTACGTGCTGTGGATTTTGCCTTCACTTATAATACAATTGTCAACCCTACTGCTTCAAAAAAACGAAAGATCTGTATAGGGTTTACTTCTGGCAGTTCATTTTTGGTAATGCAAAGTGCTCCTAGATACACATATTTTGCTCAGAGTAAAGATCTTCTATTTTAGAATAGTTGTTCTGGAGATTCTTCTTTTCCTTAACAGAATCTAAATATATGTAATTGTTAAAAAATAAAAAAAAATTATATTATTTTCCGATCATAATGTCTACTACAGAGTATTGTACATTTATTTCTTAAAAAAAAATGATATTCAATGCTACTTTAAATTACCCACAATAATCATTTTATTTTATTTCACCATTCGCTTGGTTGGAACAGAAAGTGCTTGGTTTTATCTGTTTGTGTTTTTTTTTGCTGCTGTTATTGTGATCTTTAAACTTGAATTGCACTGTAAAAGATGATTTTATTCAAGATTGGGATAAAAATACAAATTAGTGTCAATGTGTTTTGGCGTTTTGTTGGTTTGATGTTTTTTATATTGTGTTATTTGTTATTTATGTTGAAAGTTATGTTGGGGCAAAAAGACACAAAAAATATAAAAACTTAAAATTGTATAGTTATGTACTAAATTTTTTTTTTTTTCTATATCCATTAATAGACATTCTAACATTATTAAAGAGTATAAAGATTATCTTTATACATAAGTAATTTAAATTGATTTATAGTTTGATTTATTGCATATTAACTATGTAATAGCATTTTTTGCTATTTTTTCTTTGTTTTTTATATATATTTTAGTAACAAAAATATTATTGGATTGATAAAATATTTAAAAAGAAAAAAAAGGAAATTAAATTTAAAATGGTATGCTTAAATTATAAATTAGTCTTTTAACAAAACAAAAAAAAAAAGATTAAAAAAGAAATGCAGGTAATTGTATTTTTAAACTTTCTAAATATACGAGTATGTACCTACTGATGATTTTGTTATTAGAGAAATTGCGAAAATTTCTTTTTTTTTTTTTGTATAGTAAAATCATTTTTTTTTAATAGTTTTTAAAAAGAATTTTTTATTTTTTATTTTATTAGATACAAGTTTTTTGATCGGTATCTTTCAGCAAATGTCAGAATAAAAATCAAGTTCTTAATACATATTACATATGTATATAATTTTTCATTTTAATATTAATCATGCCCAGGCCTATATAGACTTTCACAATTTTTTTTTTTTAAAGTCAAATATTTCTTGTTTAAATGGCACTTAAAATGGCACTTAAGATAAGATTAACGTTTTTACTATATAGAAGATTTAATATCTTTGGGGTATATTGGATAAATTCTAGTTTAATATACATACATATATTCTTTTATATACATATATATATACATATTCATATATATATTTACATATATTAATTTTATACATTTATTTAGATGTTAATTTTTTTAACGCAGTATTTTAAAAAATATAATTTGCTTTTTTTTTTAAAAAAATGGGCGGGACGGCATTATTATCTTTATCATTTTGTTTCTTTATTTTATTTAGCGAATTAAAAAAAAAAAAAATTACAAACTTCATTTAACGTTTGTAAAAAGATTTCAAAAGTATTTCCAAAAAGTAAAATATCAGATTTTTCTATATTTTCTGAATTATATACTTATGTATACGTATGTATGTATGTATATTATAAAAATATGATATTCTTATCCATGTAATGTTTGATTAATTTTCATTAATATTCACAGCTCTTATTTTAAATCAGTCCACTCGTAACTAATAAGCCATTATATTGCGAAAGCAGATCAAATGTTTTTCATTTTATTTGGTTTATATCAAAGAGGTCAATATTATTTAATGCCTAAAGGTAACACTATTATTAGGAATATTTATATATGTAAAGTCCTAAACAAAGTATATTGGCTTGTAGAAGTTTTAAAGTATTTAATAGTCTAATTTTAATGCCTATTATAATGTCTATTATTTTTTTTAAAGATAATCCAATAAAACATAATTAAAAAGCAATAATTAAAACCTAAACAATTAGTGCATGTATATTTTTTTCTTTTACTTCTTACAGTTGTCCATTTTATGTACTTACATACATAAGTACTATATCGATTTTTATTAAGAACAATAGTTAAATAAAAAGTAAACATAAAAGTAATAAGTAGTCAGATAAACCTATTTAAAATAAATCAGATAGGTCAGATAAACCTATGCAGATTATTTTATTGCAGTGCCTATACAAATATAAAAAAAAGTTGTGTAATTTTAGAAAAATATTTTATTTAGAAACCTAATTATAAAGAAAACAATTTAAATCAACTCTGCACTGAAATCCTTTCTTAATATTACTAAATTTCCTCTACCAAACTTGGATTATCATACTATGTATTAGCAGTTAAGTTACTTCTGACACTGAAGATAGAAGATCGTCAATAAAGAAAAAATTTCATATATTCAGAGAGCTTGAGTATGATGGCCTTCTGTACGAATAATTACATATACCAAGTGCAATACAAAAAAAAAGTAGTTCCCAAAATTAAAAATTTTTCAAAGATCAATCAATAACCAATAAGAAATATTCCACGGATTCCACGGAGTATGCATCGAACAAGCGAACAATATCCTTGAATGACATAATATCACTTTTCCGATTCACATTACATACATATGTAAATGTACCTACAAACATTTCATTATTATTACTGTAAACAAAAAATAATGCAAAATTAAAATTGTCTGTACTGTACATAAAATTTATTCTACGAAAATGACATAAAAATAATCTGTTATATCTTATAACGGTTTTCCGATATTTAAAAAAAAAAAAAAATGTCAATGACATTTAATTAAATTATGATAGAAAAAGAAAATCAAGAATAATAAAATTGCAAAAAAAAAACGAATAATTTTTTATAATATGTACATACATAGATATGTATGTATGTACATTATACAAATCCAGACCATATAAATAACCGTAGTGAAAATTTAAACAGAAAAAAAATAAACTGTAGGTACATAACTACATATACATATATGTATGTATATGTATCTTAACTATCTTTGACACTTTAATTGTTTTAATAAAAAGTGATAAAGAGTACATACAGTTTATACAAAAAATAGATTATTATTTATTTTCCAGTAATCAGTATGGGAATTATAATTTAAGCGGAATAAACAAGATTTTTTTTTACATTTACATATTTGACATTGACATTATTTTGACAGTTGATTATATTTTATTATACGCACATGCATTGCATATCTTTATCTGCGTGTAAAATAATTAATTTTGGTTTATGTTTTATTTTTATTTTTTAATTTCATATTAAAAGTGTAGCTTTATAAAATGCCTGAAGGGGTGTGCCTGCTTTTTTTTTTTTTGTTGGAGTATAATTATTATTATTATTAAAAATTTATGAATTTATCAATAATTATTAGGGCGAATCAATTTTCAATGTCAAATATGTTGATAAACATTTTTTTATTTCGTCCAAAATGTTTTACCCAAAAAAATATAAAATAAATAAATTATGAAAAATTAAAGGTTAAATAAATAAGTTTGAAATTTTTTATTATACTAAATATTATATATATATTTTTTATTATATTAAATGATCAAAAATTATTAGGTGTAAGTTTAACAAAAAAAAAAGATCTTAAAGGTTAAGTATGTATGTACATATCTATGTATCTAGTATGTACAGCTAGATATATAGCTCTAGTATAGCTGTCAAATTTAACTTCCTGATCAATCATACTCTATATATTTAATTGATTTAGTAATAATAAAACAAATAATGAAGCCCAACACTAAAATCAAAATTTGATATTTTTTTTTAAATATTTGTTTATTATGGAGAGGTACTTAATGATTTATTTTTCTAAAATTTTCAAAATAATAATGTAGGTATGTACACATATAATATATACATACATATGTATGTACATATGTATGTATCAAAATAAAATTATATTGATGTATTATTTAAATACATAACCATGCAGTAAAAAAAAAATTAAAATGTTAATATACCTACATATACATACATATATTTATAAACTTTTAAAATGTTTGACACTCGACAGATTGAAATTTTCTGATTTAATAATTCTTTGGAAAAGAAAAAACAAAAACTAAAACAAAATTAAAAATTCATATAGCCTTAAGGTACAATAAATTAACCACAAAAATTAATTCAATGTAGTTGGTATAATTTATAATAAAGGGTACTTAATGTCAATTACTGTAATTGACAAAAGGGAAGAAAAGTATGAGCATTTATTATCAAGTATTTTATTCATAGTAATTTTAAATAATTTGTAATTTATTGATATGTACAATGAAAAGATTTCGCATAATTTAGAATTATAACTGAAGGTTTTTGTAAAATATCTTGTTATAAGTATTTATGTACAATGTACATATACATACATACCTACATATATAATAGTTACAAGATTTAAATTCGCAATGTGCTACGGTGACTACGGTTTGAGCTTAGTTAGACCGTAACAGCTAAAATATTTTTATACAAACATACATATGTATATTTTATCAAGAATTAATTTTCTTCAAATGATAACCTTAATCAAAACCCTGATATGGTAATCCTGATATCAGAGCTGATAGACTGAGTTCAGAAATTATAACTACATATAAAAGAATTTTTACACTTTTAGAGTAAGTTCACGTGGAATGCATGCATCCGGATGCAAACATTTGATTGGTTGAAAATATACATATATTGTATTCATAACATGCTCCCCCTTTCGCTCATTTTAGATGCAAAATTTTTTGCATCCTCTATAAGAAGCACACAAGATGCAAATTTGTTTTAATGTCAAATACAGACGTAAAATCAAATGTCAAAAATTTTAAACGTTAAATATTTTGAAAAATTTTGTAGATGGATATAATAAAGATATACTTTAGAAGCAATTAATTAATTTTATATGTGTATTAATAAATTATATTTAGTTTATATTATTTAAAATTTTTTCTTACATAAAATAACAATTTTCTCTGGTTTGACCATTTTGTATTTTGTAAATAAAAAATTTTTTCAGAAAATGTCAAAACAATATACAACAACATCCCCCCACTGGGTACTCTCAAATAAAACTTTCAAAATAAAAATGTCGTCGTTTTGCGAAATCGAACCCCGAAATTATTTTTGCATCTGGATGCATGCTTCCCATGTAAAGTTAGCCTTATATATATATGTACATAGTAAACAAATTGTCTTTGTGTAGGTTCTTAAGTTCCGCAGAACTAGTGAAATAAAAACAATAGGATAGTTGTTGTCTGCATCGCTTTCTTTTTATAACTAACAGCTAACTGAATATTCAGAGTACAGAGAAGAAAAGTGGAGTTGATAGACTAAATACTGGAATAAACTATTATTAATAAATTTAAATTTACATTATTTTTAATCCAAGCTGTGTCATAATGTTTATAACTTGAATTTTAAATTTATGTTATAGTACGTTCACAAACACTTGATTTTGAGAAATCGAGATGATTTCGAAAATTAAGTTGATTTCATTCTCTTTTATTCTTGATTTCCCATACATTTTTTAAAAATTTATCTGTCAAAGAAAATCAGCTAGAAAATCAGTAACTTGATTTTCTGAAAATCACCTCAAAATTACGTTGTTTGTCCATGAATTTTCGATTTTAGATTATTTTAAAAAATTTTTCATAACGCTTTCCTTTTTGAATTCAAAAAGAAAATATTTTCTATTGTGCGGACGGAAACATAAAAATGGAAAAAAGAATTAAAAAAAAATTTAATTGGAATGAGAATTCCATTAAATTGTTAATTTCCAAATCTATTTTAATTTTTTTCAAATATTATTTTATTTATTTACTTTTAACAATAACTTAACTTTAACAATAACTTTTAACTTTTTATTTACTTGAAACAATAATAGAAACCAAAAATATGTCAAATTACGTTCTTGATTTTCAAAAACGGTTTGTGAACGCTTGACATTTTACTTGATTTTGTACATGATAATCAACTCGATTTCGGAGTTTGTGAACATACTATTAGGCATTTTAACCATGTGATTTTATGACTGAATTGCTGTGAATTAATTTTATTATAAAAAAATAAATATAAAATTAATAATTTATTTAATTTGTTTTTTTATTTACCGAGTTACGGATACCGATTTCTGAAAAACTGTGGAATCAGCCCTGAAAAGTACTGAAACCCCCATTCAGTACTGAAAAGGTACTGAAACAAAAGTACTTCCATTCAGTAACTCTGAAAGGAAGGAGAAAAACTTTCAATTTGTTGGTGCAAATGTGCTGAATTTTTTCCCATCTCTCCTATTAATTTCAGTAGAAAAGAAGTACTCCCATTCAGTAATCAGTCGTGGTGCAGAAGTACTTTGGGTTATCAGGGATTCGATTTTGAATGTACGTAGTTATATAATGTATATATATGTTATGTATGTATGTATATATGTATGTATTTACTTATTATGTACCTACATAAATTCATAAAATTGGTTGTGTAATGTCTGGTTTCTTTAGATTAAATTTATTTCTTAAAAATATAAAAGCTGTAAAACATAGAATTTGAGAAGAAAATATTTCAAACGAATAAAGTAAACTCAATTAATATTAATTTTAAAACTTAATCTCATTATTACATATGTATGTATATATGTATACTCTAAAGTAAAAAATTTTTACATTTAGTAATTAAAAAAATCCTCTTCGTATTAAATTTTTATTTTTCTTTCAAAATGTCAGAATTTAACATTAAAAAAAATACTTATGTATGTATGTATGTACATATGTATGTAGGTATGTACATTAATAAATTTTTTTTTTTCTTATAATATTATTTTACAATTTATGTAGAATAAAATGTAATTTTCTACATGCAATAAATTTTTATTAAATAATAAATTTAACGATATTTAAATAAATTACATCAGTTTGACTTAAAAGAACAAAATTTTGACACTTCATAATAACTGTTTGAATATCCGTTACTTAATTCAATGTATGATTAAAATAGTTGTCAATTCCGAACTATATAAAACCGGAATTATTGAAAAAGTCTCAATTTGTATTTTAAATAGTTTTATTAAAAACAAAAAAAAAAAAATAAGAATAATACTACCTATAATTACTTTAGCAACAACATTAAAAATACAAGAAACTAGCGTTTTCTTTTTATTTTTTCTTTCTTTTTCTTTCTTATGCATTCATATTACTTGTTTTTGTCATTTGATGCTCCATCAGAAAATTATTTATTATTATTTAAATTAACAACAATTATTCAAATTAAAACTTTATTTTTTACTTTATTAGTGTTTTTTCATTCAACTGTAAATATACAATTTAAAACGAAAAAAAAAAAAATGGAAAACTATGACAAAAACAAATGTGAAACTATGACAAAAAAAAATAACGTCTGTTCAGTTTTTTTTTTGTGTTTCGTATTCTATTTAAGTAACAACAAGATGTCACTTTTAACGAATTCTATTTTTTAAGCAAACTTTAAGTTAAATTTATTGTTTATTATTTTATAAATTAGGTGTCCAACGAGTTGAGGAGTAATTCCCTTCAAGAATCCAATAGATTGATTTTGCTTGTAAATTTAAAAGATTTTAAGCCTTGTATGTTATTTTATTCCGAATAGAAAAATCTGAGAAAATATTAATAATTACATACATATGTACGTACATACATATGTAGATACATTTATTTACCTACATGCATGTATGTACCTATTTATAAAAATTTAAAATTTATTTGAGATTTGATTGGATTTGGCTAGATTGAAATTGGAAGTATTAAAAAATTATATTAAGGGGATCTTGTTTTGAAAGGGACGCAAAATATCTTCACACCATTATTTTGTTAATGAATTATAAAATTTATAAATAAGTAAAAAACTGCGGTAGAATAAATTCGCTTTTGCGTTATCATACATACAAATATGTATAAGTACGTACATATGTATGTATGTATGTATAAACAAATTGTACAATTTTTAACTAAATGATCTAATTTATAACGGAAAAGACGGAACTCTTTAAACAAAAACAGACACTATTAGAAAAACACACAAAAACTAAAATAAAAAACGGAAGAAACTCAAAATTAAAATAAAAAAAAATAAACACGTAAATAAAACTTTAAATTAACTGTAAAAAAAAAAACAAAATTGTTTCTCTATTCTTTCGTATATCATTTTATAAATTTTTTGTTGTTTCTTTAAAAAATTTTCAGTTATTATTTCTAACAGATTTTTTTTTAGCTGTAAATATAAATTTGAAATAAATATTTGAATTGTCATTGCAGTTGTCAAAAAAAAAAATTGTTTTAATAATTCAAATCTTCCCGTAATATTTTTAAAAAGCTTTAATCTGCTTTAATGTTAAAATTTTACAACAGACAAATTCTAATCAAAATAAATACGGAAGTTTAAACATTGTACATACATATCTATATGTATGAATGTACCTACGTACGTACATATGTATGTAAATAGTTAAATGTATTTACCTACAGTATGAAATTAACCGATAACAAGCAATAAACTAAAAATAAATGTGAATTTCTATACTTTATTATTTTGTAGGTAGAGATATGTACTTGGTTAAAATTATGGCTTGGGGATAATGTGTAAAACTATTAATTTACACTGTAACTAAATAGATGATTCGGTATTTTTACGTATAATGATAATAATTTTTTATCATATCAAATGTTAAGTATTCAGAATATTTCCATACATACATACATATGTATGTACATATATGTAATTAAAATAATCAAACCAAACCAATTATTATATTTTTATCATTTTGCTTCTGATTTTTTTTTTTATTAGCACATTTAATTGTCAAAATGTTTTTTTTTATTAGCGACATCTGTTTTTTTAAATTTTTATTTAAATAAATTTTTATTTATTTTTAATGACTTTAATTTTAATAGTGTCGTTATAGATTAAATTACAGTTTATTTTAATTTCTTTATACATACATACATACATATTGTGTGATATACATATACTTGTACATATATAATTTTCAATGTTATTATTTATACATACAATGTACGTACATATACGTACGTATTTATGTTATAACAGATTCTAATAAATAAATTAAGTTCTTTTTTTTTATTATAAATTTCGATAAAAACCATTTAAGAATAAAAAAAACAAAAAGATAAATAAAAATTTTATGTCAGTTGCAAATGTCCTCATTTTCAGAATATGCTACTAAAATAGTAAGTTTTTATAGCCTAGTCAAACGGTAGATTTTTCTCAAAACATTTGCAAAATATAACATTTTTCATACTAAGGGTATTCACGACTTGATGCAAAAGTGCAAATTTTTTTTCCACCGTAGCACATATTTGCACCAACTCGTGAACAACCCTAGCATGAATTTTTATTGAACTGTCAAATATCGTTGATGTGCTTGTTTTGTTTACATAAATATTTAATATGCTTACCAAAAATTTCAGATATTTGTATATCTTCATATGCTTGACTTAATAAATAATCATAAATAATTTTTTTTTCAACTTTTTTTAGGCATTTTTTAAATTTTTATCTAATATAGCGCTTATAAAAAATATATAAACAAACTTTGCAATGGTCTTGCACAAATATACAATAGGGTTTAGGCCTTGCAAAGTCTTGCAAAATTTTGCACTTTTTTATAGGTACATAAAAACAACAACAAATTGTGCACTTTAACTGTCAAAAACTTGAAATATGCTACGGTGGAAAATTTTGCACTTCTGCAAGACCACTTTGCACCAACTCGTGAATACCCTTACTAATTCTCATTTCATTTTCAGACGGCATTTAGATATTAGGACGGTAGATCACGTATGTACATATGTACCTACATATCTTAAAAAATATTTATTTTAGTTTTTATTTTTTGAAGTTTTTTTAAACCGATGATAATTCAGGTGTAGAAGTATAACTTTTACCAATTTTTAAAGAATTATTACAGATTCCATTTATTGGTCTATTCAGATTTTTACATTTCAAAATGATTAAATAATGATTTTACGATAATGTTTACTAAATAAGACCTAGATACATACATTTTATTTACAATTTCTAAGAAATTACCAAAATAAAAATAATTTTAATGACATTTTTATTACTTCTAAACAAAAATGTAAAAAAAAAAAAAGTGCAATGCTCACTTTAGAAATGGTTTGTTTACAATAAAAATAACATTAAAATCATTTACAAACATTTCCTGAATGGTTGATATTGATTATCATATATATTGATAATTGTAAGAAATGATAAAAAATTATGATTTCTGTTAATATAAAATACAAAAACAAACAAAACTACTTTGTAATTGAATTCTTTTCAAGTGTTGTAAACAAAATTTCAATTTTAAAATTATTTTTTATATTATTATTTTTGGTAAAATGTCAAATAATTCACGAGAAAATAAATCAAACACACAATATTGTACATAACAAATAATGTAATACCAATGAACATATGAAATGAAGAGAAGTGTAAGTGGAAGAGGCACTGTAAAAAAATCAAATCACTTGACTTTAAGTAAGTGCTTTTTTTTTTGTATGCATCTACTTATTTTTACTTTCTAGTGGTGGTGTTGTGATATGAATTTTTAGTTTGTTTTCAAACATGTATGATACAATGGTACGATACATTACACATGTTTGAATATTTGTATACAATTTTTATAAGTGGTAGGGTTAGGTATAAAATAAAAATTCAGAATTTGGATAGATATTTAGATGCATTATGCATACTTTTTTTCTTTTATATAAATGTCATTTATGTTGACAGAATTTAAAAATAAAAAAAAAAATTAAAAGTAATATTTTACAAACAAAAATTTATTTATTACATAGAAAGTGAATTATTTTGCTCATAAGTACCACATTTTATTATTTTACTTTTTGAAGTTTCAATTTTCTCATTTTGCATTGTAAAAATAGGTATTAAAAATAATATTTAAAAATAAGATTTTGTTTTCATTTTAACAATTAGTTAAAATATTTTCATTTAGAAAGTCTTAATGTTAAAAAAATTAGGTAGGTATAACATATATACATATGCATATAACATATATACATATGTACAAGTATATTATAATATATTTTTTTAACATAAGATGTCACTAAAATTAGAAATTAATTTTTTAATTTTTTTACTAAATAAATGTACATACCTACTTATAAAGTGAGAGTACGAACGAATTTATAGATATGTACATATGTATTTTGGTTTTCAATTATTTATACAAGTTATTTTTTTATTTATTTTTTGGAAATTTCAAAGAAAAAAAGAAAACATGAAATTTATGATCTTAGCAAAATATTTACCGGATATCTATTTATATATTTCAGTTGCAAAGTATGCATTCTTATTATATATTTACATGTGTACATATATATATGTACATAAGTATATTATATTAATACATAAATAGATGTGCAAATTGAAGCAAAAACAAAACAAATGGATTAAAGAAACAGAAATAGACATCCATCTATTGTAGATCCTATGGATAAAATTATACCTATGTATGTATGTATACTTTTTTTTATAAATAAAATTTTATGATTCAATTGTTGTATGTGTACATTCATACATAAATATGTACATTTAATTTTAAAAACCTAAAACCTAAACTAAAATGTTTAATTAAAATGATTATTTTTATAATATTGTGTTCATCATATCATACAATTTTTGTAATCATTGCGATAGGTACATTTTGAAAATTACTTAGATTCTGATCAGTTTGAGTAAAAGAGGAAACATGTATTTCAGTCCACAGTTTAATTTTAGAACTTTTATTAACAAAAGAAAAAAAGATAATAATTTTAAAAATATGTACCTACATAGTACATACATGTGTGAAAGATTTGTATTATTAGAAATTCATCACAATATAAAATCATTTCCTTCAAAAATTTTTTTGAAGGGCTTTGGTGGTTTAGTCGGTAAGAGCATATTTACTTCGCTGTATACATCGATGTAGTGTACGATCGAATCATACAAACGTCGTAAGAATAATTCCCCCTTACGACATTTACCTATAATAGTCACATTAAAGGAAGGATGTAATTTTTTTGTTATATTTATGTATCCATACATACCTCAAACTCAAATTGACTACTCTTCAAGCAAAAACTATTCTTGAACTGTTAGGATTTGTTTGAAAAATCAACATTTGGAGTCAACGTCAGATTTATGTATTCGAGCCTATGCGGCAACCAACCAATCTGTCAAACTGACTTGTGTGAATGTATTGATGGAAATAAGATAAAACGTTTATCTTTTCTAGATTGGAATGAATATATGTACGTTTAAAAAGTTTAATTATATTAATTTCTTTGATTTGAAAGAAAATTGGAAAGAAACTTTTATATGTACATTTATAAATATATATGCATTCTAGTTAAAGTTCATGATTTCACTTTATAATTTACTGTAAAATGTAAGGTAAACATTTTTAAAAAATCTTTTAGAGGATACCTATTTTATTTTTAAAATTTTTATATTAACACAACATCAAAAAGGATGACTTGATTTCATAAAACATCCCCTTTAAAATCAATTTAATAAATTAAATGTAATAAAAAAAATATTTCCTTTTTTGTCTCGTAAAATTTATTCCAATTCTATTTAAATAATATCTTCAATTTTGTTTTATTAAATTATAATGTTACGTAAATTTTACATAATATGTATGACTCCTAGATTGCAATCATCGAAATTCAATTTCTTTATCTGTTATTTGTAAATTTTATTAAAAAACAATAAAATATTTTTTTCATAATTTTGTGGATTTTTCTCCACAATTTTTTTTTTGCTTCTTTTTTAAGTACTAAAAGCAAGTAATCAAATAAAAAGTACTCGCCGATTTTTATATTTTTTTATTTCAATAAATCAGATTAAGATATTCCGTCCCGATTGAATTTTATTACTTTTAATGGTAACAATAAATTCCATTAAATAAAATAAAACAAAAATAAAAAACTGGCTAACATAAACCTTCTATCTATAAATTCCTCCTCTTTTTCTCTATTAAAATGAAAACTCAGAATTTTATGATCAACAAGGATTTGAATTTTTTTTTTTTTTGTGTTTTTAAGAAGTTATTGTTAAAATTGTGTTAGTATAAAGATTAAGTGAACAAAATAATTCTTTTAGAGAATATTTTTTTCGTAATACCCTAATGCTTCATTAGATTTCTACTGCATTACATAATAGGTATATTGGCTGCTGTTACTACCCAATGTTTTTATAATGGAATAATGTCCTTTAGGTGGTTATTTTTTCTTATTTTGTTATGTTTTTTTTTTGTCTCTGGTTACCATGTTGTTAAGAGGTTCGATTATTTTTGTAAAAAAGCATAATCATCAGAAATTTGTGCTTCAATAAAAATCTGTATACAATGATTTTCTCCTACGAGTTTTTAGGTTTGAAGCAAGGTATTGGGTATATAAAAAATGTAATAAATAAAAAGAAGAATGAAAACAATGTATGCCTTAAAGATACCTATTTTGTATAAAACATAAATGTTTTGATTGTTTGTTCAGTTTAAGAGAATTTTTAATATGCCTAAAAAGAAATAATCAAAAACAAAAAAAAACAAAAAACGAAAAAATTAATAAAAATTGTAGCATAAATTTAGTTTATGCCCCTGAAAGTTTTTCTGTCTTTTTTTGTTTTCAGTTTCTTTTTTTGGATTTGGACAAAGTCCAGAGGTGTTTGTCGTTTCTGGTTTTTTTTTTTTTTATGTTTAAAGATGTTAAAACGTATTGTTAAGTAATTTTTTACTTTGTTACCACCTCAATATACATAATATTGTTAAAAGTTTTCTTCTTTTTTTTTATTTTACATAGGAGACATAATAAAAATTCTTTAAATAGAAAAATAACTAAAAAAGGATTTTCTAAAAAAAAAAAACCGAGGAAGAGTGCAGTAGAGTAGACTACGTTAATTATGGGATACCCGTATGAACGTAATATATTCTGTTTATAAGTGTATAACTTGATCATCTTTTAAACAATTGCAGATGTTTTAGTACCGACGTTATAACTACCGAGATATATTTATGTAAATTATGGAGTTGTATGACAGCTACCCAAATCTATTGCACCAGCAGAACCAAATTTTACAGAAGTTGTTGCTATAAAACTTTATCTTCATTTGCAAGATTGCTGACGCCTAGCTTCATTAACTTCCAAGAGGTGCAAGAAACCTGAACCGGCTGCTCTAGATCAACAACATTTTACAAAAATTGTTGGCATGTAACTCAACACCTCTTGACAAAATTTCAGATACCTACCTTCAATAGTTATTTTCATTTAAATTGAGTTATTTTCATTTAAACAGAAAAGTTGTATGACAGCTATCCGAACCTGTCGCCCCAGCACAACCAAATTTTACAGGTGTTGTTGACCGCTACCTCAACACGATTTTGCAATATTGAGATACCTAGCTGCTATAAATATTGAGTTTTTTCCATAAAAAGAAAGAAGTTAAATGGCAGCTACTCGAACCCGGCGGCCGAAAAAGCTGGATTTAAATAGCAAAACTAAAAATTTTTGCAAAAGTGACTTAGGCAAATTTTTAGTTTCCTAGCTTCTTTATTTTTTGAGTTATCGCACGGTCGGACGTACGTGGCTTAATCGACTCAGAATTCGATTTTATTATTCTGAGCCGATCCATACCTTTGACACTATATCTAGCTCGACTCATTTAAAGTGTTACAAACGTAATGGCAAATTTATTATACACGTGAACATAGTTCATACGGGTATAAAAATAAATATTGCCTTGTTTTTCATTTAGAATAATAAAATTACTTTATTGATTCGTAAAATTTTCGTTTATAGATGTACTAAATAAAATAGTCTAAAGTTAAATAAAAAACAAAAATCAAGAATAATAAGGATAAAAGGACAAAACAGTGTTATTTTTATTATGGTTAAATTTAGCAATTAAATAACAAATTAGAGAATTAAAAAATAAAAAGTAGTCCTCATATAACTGTTAAATTACTAAAAAAAAATTAATATTTTTTTACTATAACTAAAATTTTGTAGCACTTTATAAAAATTATTGAAAATCTTTTATATATTCACATTTTTATTTTGGACACATCCTAAATCAATTTTCCCCTCTTATTTTATTTCAATATTGTCAATTATGTGCCCACCTTCTAATTTGATAATCAAAATAATTGAATATTTAGCGCCGCAGTTATTAAACACATGGTAGTTAGAAAAGTCTTCCAATTAAAATTTATACAAGAAAAAAAAAACACAAAATTGCAAATTCAAATAAAGGGATTTGTTTTTTTTTTCTGTCAGTAAAAAGTGAAAAGAATTCAGAAGGGGGAATGCTTTACAGTTAGATAATCAATTTGATTATTGATTCAATTCAATAATAGATTTTTAATATTCACTTTTTCTTAGTTTTTGATTCTCAAGTGTTTCCAAAATTAATTCCTTTTTAGATTTTAGAAAAATTTAAATAACGCATAAAAAATTGCTAAAGACAACGCCTACATTACCAACATTTACAACTCGATGCTTGCAAAGAAGAAACAGCAAAAATTACTCTGGAAGAAAAAATTTACTATAGTTAAATGCGAATGCGATTACGCTAAAGAATTTTTATAAAAATAAATTAAAATTTATGAGAAAAAGATAAAAATTACTTTTAAAGCGTTAAAATGGATGTTTTTTTTTTTTAATTTTATTTTTTCACTTTACTTTTATTTTATTTTTTGTTTTCTGTAAAAAAAAAGATCTTTATCGTTAATCGACCGCAGAATTTATAGAGGTAATGTTCATCTTTATCGTATATTATTAAAATGTCTATATAAGGATAAAAATAACGATAAGATAAGATGAATATTTGCATTCATGATAATGCTAAAAAAACAAAAAAAAAAAACTTTATTTTAAAGTCACACCAAATCAAGTACTGAATAATAAACAAATAACAAAGTATTCATTGAATGACGACGATGAACTCTTGGATGATGACCTCTTTCAACTTAAATTGTGAATTATTGTTTAATTAATTGACAGATATGTACATTTCAAGGAAATATCATTTCAACAACGCAATTATATGTATATATATATATGTACGAGTATATATTTTAGTAAAATTTTAATTTTTAATAATGAAAATCAGAATTACATCAGAAGAAGAAAATATCTCCATCCAACCATGTCATGCATGTTCACTTTAAAATTTGGATTAATCAATATCTTTATTCTAAATAATCCTCCCTATATCCAATAACTTCCTAAGTATATATTTTCCAGTTTCCTTTTTTTTCTATCTCTATTTTCCCAATCCTCAAACCAAATAGTACATTGTACTTATAGGTTCTAACATAATTTTTGGTTTAAAAGGGAAGTGGCGTTTAATTGATTAAAGTCCAACACTATACCAAAGAAAATTAATGCGTTGATCTCATTGGTGTCTTTTGAGATTCCCACTTACCGTCGCAAAAAAAAAAGGAAAATAAACCTAGAAACTTTGGATTAACTAGAAGACAGATTTATTTAGAAACTTTTTGAAATGGTCCGGTTTCAAGTTGGACAATAATCTCCGAGTGTTGCATACAATATATCATTCCGTACAGTTAATTTGAAAGTTCAAACCTTTACTAAATTCTTTTGTCAACTCCTTTATTTAAATTGAATTCTTACATATATATACTTACATATATACTAATACAATCTTTTAATAAAATACCATTCATTTAATTCTTTTGATCATTAAAAACTAAAGAATTAAAATAATCTGAAAATTACTTTGGATTAAAGTCTGTTACATGTTAAAATGTCATGTAAAGATTACATGAATTGTTATTTAGTGTTCTTTTTTATTTTTTTTTTCTTAATTTAGTTAAATATTTTTGAAAGGTATAAAATGTAAGTACGTATCTGAAAGAAATGTATAGGCGAAATAAATCAGGATTAATATTATTTGTATTCTAAATTTAGATGGCATTGGTTTAGTTAAATAACAGTCGTTAAATTTTAAGTTAAAAGGTAGAAGCAATAATTACTATATATATATTAAAGTTGCAATCGAGTAAATCAAATTGAAAGGATTTAATTTATTATGGACCGTGACTTAAAATTAATAAATTTTAATTTAATGGAAGGTTAAATGGTATTTAAATACAACAATATAAATAAATTAAATTATAAAAATCTGGAATTGTTTAGGCACCTATATATAATGTATAAAGAGTAGAATTTTGAAGATTTTTTTTTTCAAATAAATGGTTTTGAAATTTGATTTTGTAGAATAGAGTTATAAACTTTCTATAAAATTTTTTGATAAATGGTAAATTGTTTTTTAGTTTTGATTTAAAGAATCTTAGATCGTTACTCTTGTTCTTTGTAAGAGCTCTACTTTCCTATTCTTTGCAATTTTATTTATACAATTCTTTAAAAACCTTTCTTTTTTTTTTCCTTTATATAACAATAAAAAGTTTCTACCAACAAAAATTATTTCTTAGAATTATAATATACAAAAAATACAAAAATACAAAAAAAAAACATTTGCTTCAATTATTTAAGCAAATATTTTAACTTTTAACACCTTTAATTAAATATTTACTATTATTTAACTTTTATTCAAGTGAAAACCTCTGATGATAGTCAACACCTATATAATAAAATCAGTAGAAAACTAAACAAAATAATTTTAGTTAAATATTGCTTGAAGGAATTTTTCACACACATTCAACAAAAGATTTCTAATCTATGTTTGTTGGCATAAAAAATTAGTTTAATGTTTCCTTCATCATCATCATCATCATCATCGAAACGGAAGCAATCCAAAAAAATAAAAAATGGTTACTAAAAAATAGGAATTTTTTTTTTGTTTTTTTGTAGGATTTGATGCACAATAAAAAAAAAGGATACAAAAGGAAAAGTTTTTTTTTTTGTTTGTATTTAAAAAAAAACCAAAAAAAAAAAAAAATAGGATAAGAGTCAGCTCCTGTTGTACAGGAAGTGAATATGTTTTGATTAAATAAACTCTAAAACTATTCTATGTAAATATTCGTCCTTGCCAAGCAAAATACAAAAACCAAAAAAAAAAATTAAATGAATAAAAATAATTTTTAATCTTTTTTTTTTTGTGTTTTTGCATTCATGAAAAATAAAATAAAAACCAAAAAAAAAACAAAAAAAGAAAAAATTATAAAAGAAAAAATTAGTGTTACCGTTTTGTTATAAAGGAATTAACGGATGCTGGAATATTTTTTAGTTGTTGGGAAAATTTTTTGCCCAAATTATTCATCAAATCTAAAAACCAGATTCAAGACACCAGATTTAATTGTCAACTGTAGATCTAAATCTAGATTGAGCTAATTTTTGGTTAGATTCTTTTGTGTCCAAAAAAAAAATTTTTTTAAATTATCATGAATTTTTTTATTTATAAAGGAAGCTCTTAGTTCGTTGCAGAAAATGCAGTCGTAAAGAAATTAGTGAGTTAAAATTAAGAAAGGAGTATAAAAACTTTCGATGTTTTAAAGCAACAAATCAAACTTTTGAATCCTTTCTTTTCGGTTCCAAGGGGAAAAAAATATTTTTTAAATTATTTTTACTTTTAGAATTTTTACTAATATTTTATTATTTTTTTTTTAAATTTGGTTCTATACTTTTTTTTACAGTTAACTAATTTTATTTTCGTTTTTTTTGTTTTTAATGAAACTATCTAAAAAAAAATTATTTTTTGTATCTATAAAAAAAAAAAAAAAAAAAAAATTGGATAACTTTTAACTTTCACAACATGTCAGTTGAGAATTGTGGTAAAGATCGTTTCAATAGAATTAAAATTAAAAAAAAAAAAAAGAAAAAAACAAAACAAGTAAAAAAAAACCAAGTTAAATGGAGAAAACATTTTGTTATCCTTTTTATTCAAAATTCATGTACTTAATCGGAAATCGTAGTATAAGAAATCGTTGTACAAGTTGACTATTTTAAAATGACCTTTTATAATCTATAAAAATTTGACTGACCTCTAATTATAAATTGATTATTACTGTACATTTACTTGCATTCACTTCAATAATCAGCGTCACATCATTATATTTATTTGTTGTTCAAGTTCATTCAACTAATTTTCAAATATTTTAAATTTAATGTAAGGATCTGTAAGGATATGCTCATAGACTAGCTGAAAATCATTGCAGTAAATATAGAGATAAAGAGATTTGTATAAATTAGAGATAAATAGAGATAAAATAGACATAAAGAGATATTGTATTATAGAGATTTGTTGAACTGAGAAATAAAGATGAATGAATGGTAACGAAGTAGACTTTATGTATATATATACATGATATGATTTACATGATACTTATTAGTTATTCTAACACTTAAAACATTTCTTCATTATTAACTTCACTATTGCACAAAAAGGCCGACAAACTAAAAACACATTTGAGACGTTAATTATAGTAAAAACTCTGTTACTATTTATGGTTATTCCAAAATTTGTTTTATAAAAACCACAAATTCCGGATCTTTTTATATTCTGGTTATATTAAATACATTTTTTTTTTTTTTTTTTTGTAAAGGATAAATATATATATAAAAGGGATTAAATGCAAAGTCCATTAGATCAAAATAACTTTATTATATGAAAAAAAAAAAAAAAAACCTTGATAGAGAAAAAGATAGAAAAACTGAAAAAAAAAAAGTTTTTATAAAGTAGATTAAATAAAAATCTTTAAATATAAATTGGGCAACAAGTAAAGATTAAAGTTTTGTATAGAAATAAAATTGTTATTAAAATTAAATTGATAATAAAGGGATAACTCCCACTCAATTACCTTTTATTTTTTTTCTTTTTTACTTTTACTTATACATAAATGAAAAAATTATTTTAAAACTGAAACCATTAACTTTTTGGTTTTAAAATATATGAAAAAGATCATTTTTTAGATGATTAGGTATATAATTATGAGAAAACTCATGTTAATTTTTGTAAAATGTTATAATTAGACCAATAGATTTTTTTTTATTTTTAAGAGTAAAATTATGAGTTTTTATAATTATTTGTTAAATTTAGTTATTATTAAATAAAAAAATTTTGTTTTATTTAAATTTCAAATTAAAAAATTAAAGGACGTTAAGAATATTAGTCGCATATGGGTTTGTATTTTATATATTATAATCATCCCTATAGATTAGGTATAGGTTTAGGTTTTAATATATAGATATATATATTAAAAAAAATAGTTAAAAAAAGTAGCTGATTATTATGTGTTTTTATTTTTTTATTGATGAAGACTACGCTAACGATCTTTGCTCGGAAATAACTATAGGCCCTAGAATCGTAATGCGCACTTTTAAATAAAGGAGTTGAGTCTTAAAGTATATAAAAGAGTTGATGTTATGATTTATTGCATGATAATTTTTCCTCTACAAAAGAAGTTTTGAAAGCTTTTTAGATTCATATTTCAGTGTTCACCTAAATCTTGAAAAAAAAAACTAACGACTGAAATATTATTGTATTTTACATGAAAAAAATGGACACATTAAAGAAAGTGTTCTATACTATCTGTAGTGTAAGTTTTTCTGCAAAATCTTTAATTCGGATACAATCTTCTAGTATATGTTTACTGGCAAAATAATAACCCGTAATAACTCTAACGTATTATCGTATTTTAGATTACGTATTTCAGACCAATTGTCGTCAAGAGGTATTGAATAATTAAGTATATATATATAAGTATTTTGATCTTTTCAAATTCAAATCCAACCAAATGGTAAAGGTTACCCTGAAAGTTATATCATCATTTTTTCGATAATTAAAATAATAAGTTTTTTTTAATTACTTATTTACAATAAAACACTTATTTATACTAATTTTAGTCTTTCTAGGTACGTGAACAGATAGAGAATGCTCAACGCTTAGCTTAACCTCTAATTAATATTTTTCTATAGCTTAGATTTGATAAAAATAACTACGGCAATAAGCAAACTATTGATAAATATTTTTTATTAGAAACAAGTAAATGTAACAGTAAGTCGATGCAACCGACTTATTAATACCCTACACCTGAATAATTCGAATTAAATTAAAAATCCATAAGTGTTTTTGGCAGCTGCTTGAACTTCTTCCCTTTTCTGTCTTATTCAACTCGAATTTCAAGAACGTAAAAGAGGCATCCGCTTGGGATATGCTTGACACCCTTGTATAAAATTTTAAGTTTCTATCTTAATTATTTTCGAAGATTGGTAGTCCTTGGGATGTTTGTGTCAGCTACCCGAATTGCCACTCCAATTCATCGAATCCATCTCAGGAACATAAAGAAAACTTGCCAGAACACCATTCTATTAAATTTAAAGGTTCTACTTTTGTTGGTTTTGGAGATATGCTCGTTGCTCTTGTGCTCGTCCGGAAGTTTCCAAAATACGAACCCATGGTTCAAATTCTTTCAAATGTCAGTTTCCAATTTTACAGAAAAGGAAACATAACAGAACACCTTTGTACTAAAAATAAAAGTTCTATCTTTGTTGGTTGTGGAGATATACTCGTTTGCTCTGGAGCTCGTCCGGAAGCTTCCAAGATTTGAATCCATGGACCAAATCCTCACAAATTTCAGAAACATAAATCAAACATGAAGGAACACCATTCTGCCTAATTTAAAGGTTATATCTTTGTTGCATTTGGAGATAATATCATTTGCTCTGAGGCTCGTTCGGAAGCTTTCAAAATCCGAACCCAAGGACCAAATCCTCTCAAATTTCAGAGGCCTAAATCATACATGAAAGAACACCATTATGCCAAAAGTAAATGTTATATCTTTATTGGTTTTGGAGATAATCTCATTTGCTCTGGGGCTCGTTCGGAAGCTTCCAAAACCAAATCCATGGACCAAATCCTCTTAAATTTCAGAGACATAAATCAAACACGAAAGAACACCATTGTACCAAATTCAAAGGTTCTACCTTTGTTCGTATTGGATATAATCTCATTTGCTCTGCGGCTCGTTCGGAAGCTTCCAAAATTCGAATCCACGGTTCAAATTCTTTCAAATTTAAACCCATGGCCAAATCCTCTCAAATTTCAGAGACTTAAATCAAACATGAAAAAACACCATTCGGCCAAATTTAAAGGTTATATATTTGTTGTTTTTGGAGATAATCTCATTTGCTCTGGGGCTCGTTCGGAAGCTTCCAAAATCCAAACCCATGGACCACATCCTCTTAAATTTTAGAGACATAAATCAAACTGGAAGAAACATCATTATAAAAAATTTAAAGGTTCTATCTTTATTGGTTTTGGAGATAATCTCGTTTGCTCTGGGGCTCGTTCAGAAGTTTCCAAAACCCGAACCCATGGACCAAATCTTCTCACATTTCAGAGACTTAAATAAAACATGAAAGAACACCACCCTGCCAAATTTAAAGGTTATATCTTTGTTGGTTTTGGAGATAATCTCATTTGCTCTGGTGCTCGTTCGGAAGCTTCCAAATCCAAACCCATGGACCAAATCCTCTTAAATTTCAGAGGCCTAAATCATACATGAAAGAACACCATTCTGCCAAAAGTAAAGGTTATATCTTTATTGGTTTTGGAGATAATCTCATTTGCTCTGGGGCTCGTTCGGAAGCTTCCAAATCCAAACCCATGGACCAAATCCTCTTAAATTTCAGAGACATAAATCGAACGGGAAGGAACATCATTGTACAAAATTTAAAGGTTCTATCTTTGTTGGTTTTGGAAATAATCTCATTTGCTCTGGTGCTCGTTCGGAAGCTTCCAAAACCCAAACCCATGGACCAAATCCTCTTAAATTTCAGAGACATAAATCGAACGGGAAGGAACATCATTGTACAAAATTTAAAGGTTCTATCTTTGTTGGTTTTGGAAATAATCTCATTTGCTCTGGTGCTCGTTCGGAAGCTTCCAAAACCCAAACCCATGGACCAAATCCTCTTAAATTTCAGAGACTTTTAGCTATAAGTAGTTAACTAAATACTAATTTATTTAATTAAATAATTTAGTTAGTAAAATTAGTAAAGTAAAGTTAACTATTTTTTTTACCACAAATAAGTATATGCTAGATTTACGAATTAGATACTATTTTCTATTTAATAGTTCCAAATTGCCAATATAATATCTATGACATTTATATTTAGTGTACTTATAAAGGATATTTTTACCAGTAAGTATTAAGATATAAAGAGAATATGGCAGTTTTTTTTTTTTTTTGTAAATAAATATTAAGGACATGCATAATAAATTTTTGGCATAGGTACTGAAAAACAAAAATAATAAACTAATAGTAATAAAAAAAACCTTTAAAAAAATAGCATGAAACCTGAAAACATAATAGTAAACAACCCTATCAGGATATTTTTCATTTGTATCTAAGCAGTTCTTTTCTCAAAATTGAATCAACTTTAATATTTTTGTTTTTTGTTTTTTTTTTTATAAAAGTAAAAAAAAAAGACAAAAATGTTACGTATTTAACCGTTACAAACCTATTTAATGTCAAATTGTGTGGTTTTTTTTTTTGCAACAAAAATGAAAAAAAATAAAAACGACTCTAAATCGAGTCCTTTACAAACTTAAACATAAAAAAATATCTTTCATGTTTTATTATTTCCTTCCTTTCATACATAATTTATTCAAATGTGTTCTTGATCCTTTTTTTTTCTTGCTATTTTCATGCCTTTCCTACGCTTCCTATAATTTTTCGTTTTTTTTTTATTAAATTATTCCGGATTCTTAAAATGTTATTCTTAAAAAAAAAAAAAAACACAAATAAATTGAAAAGATACTCTCAGTTGACAGATTTTGACTAACATTTAAAAACAGACTCTTAAGAATTCTTTCATGACTTCGCCATATTTTTTTTTTGGTTTAGTACTGCTTTCAAATTAAATTCATTAAATCGTGTGTAAATCCGTAAATTTGCTTACTAAATAAAAATTACCTTTATTTTCTGGTTAAATTACTTTAAGGCAAATTTAAATTAAAATTTGAATTTGGCATGAGTATAATAATTCAAATAAAACTTGACATAATTTTTCTTCTGCCCACTAAAAATAAGTACCAAACATCAGAATCAAAAATTACAATGTTAAGAATTCATGAGACGGGAGACATTATTTTTTTTTTGTTTTGTTCCATTTATTTATTTATTATGATTGTGAAACGAAAAACGGAAAAACTGAAAGGATAAATACTTAAGAGTGTAATTGGAGTTTTGCAGGTCGGCCTCAAGGGACGTTGTCCTGACAAATTAAAATGAAAAAAAAAAATTTAACTAATTCCATGGAGGGAGTAAGAGAATATTTTTTATTTAAAAGAATTTCATTGCTTCTGAATTTGATTTATTAGAATATTTAGTCCTCAGATTTGCCTCAGGACTACAGGGGATCCTTATTTTATTTTTTCTGCTTTAATTTTGGTTATTTTTTTTTTGCATTGTCTGTACACGTAAAAAAAGAAAAAAAAAGATAAGGTAATAGAATTGTCATCTTCTGATTAACTGAGACTTCCTAAAGGTATAAATTAACAATTTTCAAATGACTGTTGATAAAAATGAAAATAACTACTCATACAAAAAAATAAAATTGAAATGTTTGAGACAATGTATAAGTGCAGACTCCTATACATATATCTATACTTAATATTGAACAGACATATGATACCAATTGAAAGTAATTCAACGAAGCATTTTTAAATGTACATTCCTTATAAGATTAAAAAAAAATCTCCTGATTCAGGATGATACTGATATATTTAATTTTTGTTTCTTTTTTTTTATTTTGTTCTTTGCATTGTGAGTTTGAGGTTACACAGTTATAGTTAGTGATATGGGATTGCATGAAAAAGTTATAAAAGATTTGTTCTGCCTGTGCGTGCCTATGACATGTAAGTAATAAATTGAAAATAGTTTTTTTCTTTTGTTTTTTTCTTCCTTTGTTTTAGCTTTAGTCACTTTAGTCTGAAGGTAATCTATATATATATATAAATTTGTAAGAAAAAGAGAATTCAGAAGGAACAAACTTTATGGAAGGGTTTTTGTTTTTTTTGTTTGAAGGATGTAAAAGCAAAATATCTAATAAAAACTAAAGGTTATGTTTTTTTGTGCGTGAGATGTTAATCATGTTCAGATTGAATAAACCCAAAAAAAAAAAAGGGAAAAACTAGAAAATCTCATTAAATGTGTGTTGACAGATTTGACACTAATGCTGAGCAAAGCAAAGTAAAATATAAAAATAAAATAAAAATATAACATGATTATTTTGTGTTGTGTAGGTGTTTTTTTGGGGCAAAGGATATTCTTTCAAAGTGATAAATCTAAAAGGATAAATTTGTTTTTGTTTTAATTTTGTTTTCTGCTTTTTTTTTTTTTTTTCTTTTTTGCGATGAAATTTAATTAATATATAAAATTGAAGTTTTATGTATTTATTTTATTTAAATATGAAAAATTTAAAAGGATATTATAATAAATTTAGACAGCAATTTTGTTTACTAAGTGACCGTAGATTTTAATGATTGGTCAAAATCACTTGTTATCCTTTATTTTATTTTCATATAAAATTTATATTAAGTTCACACATTATATTTAAAAGAATTCATTTAAAAACGAGTTCAAATCTAAATTTTTATTAAGTACTTAAGTAGATTTTAAAACTTAGATTTTATTTTGTGCAGGATACAAATTTTATTAAGGAGATATTCTTTATATAAAATATTCAAAATATTTAAAATGTGTCAATTAGTTTAGTAATATTTTTGATAGCTATAATTTTATTTTAAACATCTTCCTGTTCCTTAAAAAGAAAGTAAAAATTGAATAACAAGCTTTTAAGTGACTACTTAATTTGGTCAAAAAATTTTTAAAAATTTTTAAGAGGTTCTTTTATTTTAATGTTAAAAAATTAAATCTTTTAACATAAGTTACAATTATTTAATTTCTAAAAATTAATTTTTTACTATTCGGGAAAAAATGATCCAAATTAAATTTGTCAATTTTTTATAACTTCAGACACAAAAGACAAAAAAAAAATACAGCTATGTACTAAAAATTTAATATTCAATTTTTTCTACATAAAATTTAAGTTTAGATTTTCATTTAAATCTCTTAATTTAAGTGGTTAAGTACGTTTATATAATATGAAGGACTATTAAATATAGACATTCCTAAATTTCATTATTAATATACAGCATATATGCATATATTTAATATGTAACATTCACTTATAAGCATAAAAATACCCCTTAATAGAAATAAATTATAATGTAGAATATAATTTTTATATCATCTAATAAATAGGACATACTTAAAGGATACAACTGAGAAAGAGAAAATTTGTACAGAGTCTTAAATCTCTATGTATATGTATGTAGTTATTACTTATATAAGTAATAATGGTATTACTATTACACAAAGCAATAAAAATCATCAAAAAATATTAAATCTAAGAATAGATACTACTATCATATATTAAAAACAGTTAAGAATATATAGTAGATATTAACATAAATAAAAGAACCCAAACTATCCCTATTTTCATTTCTTTTTATTATTCATAAAATAAAAATTTTGCATTGCGTAAATACATGATGCCTACATTATATATACTTATAATAGTTCATGATTTAAGATATAAAATCTTAAGATGTTTTTAATATAAGATAACACAATAAAGAATTGAAAACATGAGAAGCCAACTAAAAGCAAACAGTATTATTATTGTTTACTGACTGATTGGCTACAATTCTATTTTAAGATTTACTATAGATATCCTTTAGACTGCGGCATTTTCCTTACATCTTTTCTAACATTCTCAAGGAATCATACCATTTAATTTTTACATTTCATCTTCACCATCTCTTCTTTTTGTATTGTTAACATATATGCCAGTTTCTACGTTTATAAAATCAGATAAATAATACAAAAATTATTTCTGCTCTTTTTCGTTCGTTAATGTTTGAAGAACAAAAGTTTGAATGTGTATGTATACATTTATTCAAGGATAATGTCGGTCACATATTTCTAATTTATAGAAAAAAAAAAAAACAACAACAACATCTTAACCAAAACACGTTTCAAAGTGATTGTTACAGCAAAAAAAAAAAAAAGTAAAAAAGAAAAATTCCATGTCCTTTTTTATCGGATTGAACGCAATCAGAATTTAGAAAAGCAAAAATTTGATATTACACCATACTTCCCTCTTACATACTCTCTTATCCCTCCTATTCTTTCGTATATAAAACATCAAATATTAACCCCATAAAAATAAAGAAAACAAGTCCTGAAGTCTTTTCAAAAAATAAAATTTAATATTTATTTTTCTTAAGGACATTTTAAAGGTCCTTGCATACATAAAAACATATTCACATTATCATAATATTTAGTTATGTATATAAGTATTTGTATAACAATTGCGTTGATTGTTTCTTATGGTACAAAAAAAAAAAAAAAAAAACAACGTCACAATAGTAGTGAAAAAATTTTAAATATTAAAAATTTTGCTTCTGTATTGTAATAGGATGCAAGTACTTTAAGATAAAAAAAAAACAATTCCTCTGATCTAACTTTTTACGTCATAATTTTATTTTTTATTTATGTTTATGTGTTTTTTTGTTATGAACAAAATGAATTTAAATCGTTTAAGTTGATTGAAACCAGGCTAAAAAGGGACGAAAATATATTTTTTGTTTAAATATACGAGTACATGTGTGTTATTAACTAAGTATACTAAAAACTTATATATACCGTATATAATATATTAAGTATATACATAGTTATATTGTATATAAACTAAAAATGTCACTTTGATGATTATTTCCTGTTTCGATGTTACAATTTAATTTTAGAATTAATTACAGGAAAGAAATTAGAATTAGAATGAAAACTAAACATAAAAAAATATTCAAGCAAGGGTTCTTAAGATTTTTGTTTTTATTTTTCATGAATGACATAATTATACTTTGAATTATTTAAGAAAAATGAACACAGATATGTAACATTTTTATTTAATCTTGGTTTGATTTTCAAATGAGACTTCGTATTATGGTTTTAGAATACTTTAAATCGTTTTTTTTTTAAACAAATATTTACTTAATTACAATTATAAAAAAAAAAGACTCAATTTAAACAAATAATTGTTTAAATACTAAAATTCCTTAACAAAAAAGAAAATTTAATTCTTCAGTACTAGTTATCTGGTGAATTTCTTAAGAAACACAACGGCAACATAGATCTCTTTTTTTAAATTCATAATAAAATTATCTGACTGCAAAGGGCAAAGGTTATCTTTAATGTTAGGTGTGTCTCACCCTTCAACATTACTAAAGTCTTCAGTACGATTGTAGTTACATTAGCTGAATTGTTTCTAGACAAATCCTAGTTTAAACTTTTGATTAGTCTTGCACTTTATATGAAATTTTATAAAAATAATCTGTGAAGTATAAGACTAATCGAAATTTTTTTTTTCTGTAAAATTCTTTTTTAATGAAGTTTTGAAAAAGAAAAAAAATTGAAATGACCACTATATAGGTGATTAGGTGGATAAAAACAGGTAATATTTTAATAAATGAGTTATCTTATTTATTTAGAAAACTGATGCATAATAGGCATGATTGAATGACAACAGTTGTGTCATACAAAAATGTTTTATCAATTGCGAAGATTATCCTTAATTAATTTTTGAATGTGTCACTAGTAACAAACTCTTTTAAACCTTCATAAAACGATATTCTTTAAAACGACTTTCTTTTAAGATGTTAGTTGGTCCTAAAAGTTTCTCAAGAAACTAAGCTTTTGTTTAATATCTTAACATTATTGCAATTTATAGTTAGTTTATTTTGTAAGAAGATTATATAGTATTAAAAGTAAAAACCGTGTAAGTCACAGCAATGCCAGATTCTGTATACCTGTCCCTCTAATAACAATTGGTATATTTTGTACTTCTCACTCCTTTGATACTAAAATGCAATGAAAATAATTATAAAATTACTAATTTGCCAACGTATATATTACATATGTATACGTTTAAAGTTGATACATATTACATATATACTTATACGTTTAAAGGTAATAATATAATCCAGACCAATTCATTTGTACCAACAATCGTATAAATTTTAAAAGAATTAAAATTTTATATATAGGTTAAGTATTAAAAATGCTTATAAATGAAATGTTTTTTACATGTTTAATTATCTAAAGATTTTTGTTGTATAAAATTAGAAAAATTTAATGTACAAAAAAAAAAAATAATAATTTTTTTATAACTTTTTTATAGGAGACTAAAATTATCAGGATTGTTAACAGTTTGAGTAATTAAAAGAAATTAGAAATAATTATTATATGTTAGTTAATTTAATGTTGAATCTGGCTGACATCAACAAAGTAAGATTACTTTGAATTTTATATTCTTTTTATTGAGATTTTATTTTTATTAACTAAACAAATAAGTAACAGACAATTTAAAGAAAGAAAAATATATTTAGTACTTTCTTGATATATTAAGTATATATATGTATATGTATAGACAAATGTTTACCTATGATAAAATTTATTGAAAAACCAAGAGACGGGAATCAATAAACGGGGATTTTATTAAAGATTTGAATCGAATGTTATGTTGACAGGAAGTTCTGGTCTTCAGTTTTATTTAAATAGAAATATTGTTTGGTTGTTGTAAAGAAATTTAAAAATCCTTATAGAAAACGTCACTTTAAAACTTTATGATAAAAAGTCATAGGTACCTAATTTTTTTAGGACTAACATTTATATGTATATTGAATTAGTTATTTGTATCACATTGTTACTTTTGTTGAATTTTTTAGCAAAGATTTTGTAACCCTAGTATAAACTGCATCCTTTTATAAAACAGAAGTAAAATTTGTGCCTTGCTTAAATTTATTTTTCATAATCATCCATTAAAACCCAAAAAAAAAAAAAAAAAATTTATTTTTCTTTTACAAAAGCAAACCAACATTACTACACGTGCATAATCCAAAACATCCCAAAAAATTCCATTGTAAATAAACATAAAACTAAACAATAAACTTTGAATTTATTTCATGTAAAATGTTTAAACAACTTTGATCTAAAAAAAAAAAAATATTTAAGATATTTTGTTTTTATTCGTTTATAAACATTGAAAAAACTCTACTTGTAAAGAAACCTCTTACTTCCGCAAAAATAAAAAACAGCGACTTTAAAATTATTGTCTTTTTTTTCTCCCAAAATATTCATATTGTGTATTTTTAAACATTAAATATATAAATACCATTGAAACCAAGGACAACCATCTTAAAGTCTACCATCTATAACAATAATTCCAATAAAAATTGATAACGGTTCATCAAATAAATTTTCCACTAAAAAACAATGAAAAATAACACATGTAGATATACATACCATCTTTCTTTAAACACAGATTTTAACAATTTACACATCGATTTCACAAGGAAAAGGAATAAATTTATAACTTGAACGTGATATTTACTCTTATTTTTATGGTGGATTCTTAGGCATATGAAAGAATTTTAGAATTTTAAGGAAAAACTAACCAACCAATCGACCAACCAAACAACCGACAATGAATAAACAAATAAAAAGAACGTGAGAGAAAAGATAGGAACAAAATACAATAATAAAGTACCAAAAAAAAATTAAAAAAAAAAACGGAGAAGATAAATTTTATTAGATCGAATAAATTCAAGTCGCGGTCGAAATTTTTGACATAATGAAAAAAAAAAAAAACAACAGAAGACAGGAGACTTAAAATAAAAGAATAAAAATTTTAATAAATAAAAAAGAAAATAATAAGTAGGTATCCTAAAAAAGATGAATTTGGAAAAACAAAATTAAAGGATAACTTTTAGTTGAATAACAGCAACTTCAATACTGATTAACAGGAGCAACTAATATTTTTGACCTGTCATGTTAAGTAAATTATCGCTACAAAAAACAGAATAAGAAAAAAGGATAAGTATTTTTATTTTTACGAAAAACGATTAAACGTCAGTAAAATTTGTGACTAATTTCTGGTCTATTACTAAAAGCGGGGTTATGTCCCTCCATAATTACTTACACAGTTCTTCTGTTGAAGACAGTTTTGGGTTTACATTTTTTAGGGTTATTGTTGTAAAATTTTCTATTGTTACTTTGCCAAAAATGAATAAGTAGTAGATTAATAGTCCTTAATAGTCTCTATTTACACACAGTCAATAGCTAACAATAGTTAACTGAAGTTATAATGGATGTAACATTGAGCATTTTAAAATTAATAAAAAATTAGAAAAAAAAGTAGTTATTTGGTGGGGTTCCCACGCAAAGTGATATAGTGATATAATAATAGTAATAGTAATAATAACAATAATTACAATAATAATAATAATAGTAATAATAATAATAACTGCTACAGTGGAGGTATCTTTGATTACATCATGCAAGTAAAGTGTTATATACTGCTGCACCTTGTAATCCACTGGCGCTGACTCTGTAGTAAAATAATAATAATATTAATAAGAATACTAATACCAATAATAATAACCGTTACAGTGGGGGTTGCCTTCAATAATTACCTCATGTAGTTTACTATATACTACTACTACATGTTGTAACTGTTGTGACGGCTTTAGTCACTGTTAGCAAAATAGTAATAATACTAGGCGGATTCATTGTTTCCTTACAGTCCCACTCCTAATTCAATGTTTTCGTATCCATTTCCTATCCTTTCCTATCCCTACTCCCTAGCCAATATGCTACGTTCGCAGGTAAAGGTTTCATCCCATTATATTGGCTAAAGGGGGAGGTGGGTTTAGTCAGTAAGAATCTGACACTACCAAGGCGGACATTCTTGGTGTCTTTGGAAGATTCCCATCTCACCTTAAAAAAAAGTACACCTTATTAAAAATACGAAATATAGACTATTGTGTACTCGGTATCGAAATATATAGCCATTTAAAAACGTAGACTGTGAATTAAAATATAGACTGAAAAACAATCAAACAAACAAATGAGAAAGACAGTAACATCACTCTCTCTGTAAACTGTACTTAAAACAAAAAAATCTATAAAACTGGATTTAAAATAGAAATTTGAAGCAAGTCCTGAATGCAATTAAATTGTAACAGTTTTAGTTTTTAAATTTTTTAGTATAGCAATGTCACATCTATATACCAAAAGAAAAAATTCTAATTTTTCTAATGTAGAAATTTCCATCTTACTCTTATTGTTTTAAAATGGAAACTTAAGACTTTTCAATTAGCTATTAGTTGACTTGCCAGTAAAACATTTTATTTTCCAAAAATGATTACAAATCTTTTAAAACATTGATATTTTAATTAAAATATTATTTTTTTTTTTTTGTTTTCCCAACTAATTACGAATGAAATCTGATAAATTTTGTGAAAAAAAATTATACTCATTTACTAAATCGGAAGTAACAAATTCTATGTTTTATTTATGTCTTGTATTGGAGGCGGTAAACATACAAAAACAAAAAAAAAAAAAAAACTAAAAAATAAATTCAACCTGCTGTTTGATAATTAAATTGAATTCAAACCTAAAACTGTAGTCTCTAAATGTTATATAATATTTAATTTATTTCCATCTAATATTTCTTTAAATTTCTTATAGGCATAACATTTAAAAGCCAAAAAAAAAAAAAGGAAATTGGTATGTACCAGAAATTCATTCAATCATGCATTCATTCACCATAATTTCCAATAACATTGAAAGATACATATGTATATATGTACATAGATGGGTGCGCATATTTAAAAAAAAACTGTTTAATTCGCCTACGATGAAACACTGATATTTTTCTTAACAAAAAAACAACAAATACAAAACAATGCGATACAAAATTGTAAGAAAAGAAATTCCAAAATTAAACTAAACATGAAAATAAAAAAAAATTACATACTTACATACATAGCATTATATAGGAACTGTGGTTGAACATATGTACATATTATTATCAGACAAAAATAACATCAGAACTAATTAACAACATAACAATAAATTAGAACAGAACGCATTTAATTGATATTTTTGTTGGTATGAACCTTTGTATAATGATTCGATTCGATTCTTTTTCAAAATTTCTTTTGACCTAAATTCCAATTCAATATCGAACATTAGTGTCTGTATATACTGTATAATAACATAAGAATTTATTGGGAACCATCAAAATTATAACTGAAAAAAAAACGGTCTTGTTATTTTTTTTTTATGTAAGTATGTAAGTATATATATTTGTATGTGGGCATTTTTTTATTTATATGTCATTTCTTTTTTTTTTTCTTTTTTTAATTTCATCTCCATTTGGATTGGATTGTGTAGATTAGTCGCTTAAATTGTATACTATAATAATCAAGGCGAATTTAGGGCAAATTCAAATTTTGTAATGTTACAGCTAATTTTTGGTAATTGACATACATTTTGAAATTGTAATACATACATACATACTTAATATTTTATTATGGGATAAAATTTGTAATGCTTAATAGCTGCTTATTATTAAGGTTCAAGTAGATACCAATTAAAATGCAAAACAAAAAAATTTAAAAATCAGTGTAAAATTGATTAAGAAAAAACATTGATTTTTATTAATATGTGCTTGTATACAAATTTTGGGTTCGTAAAGAAATTAATAAGGGGTTAAATATAAAATATACTTACATATGTACATATTATGTTGTATATGTATAGATTTGCGTTTTTATTAATATCCAAACAAATTATAACGAAAAGACTGACATCAAATTATTGAAAGTTAATATAGGAAAATAAATTGAGTTTAAAGTCAATTTAAAAAATAAACTTGAGTCAATTAAAGTTAAAAAAAAAAAAAAATTTATTTAGGAATAAAAAATTAAGAATTGTGTTTTGTTATGTTTTTAAATTTATATAAAAAGTTAATTGCCATGTTACTTTTGTATGCTAATGAATTTGATTAGATTTTTTTTTTTTTTTAAATTAAAATAACAGAAAATATTCGATTAAATTTGATTCACTGTTCTCTGTTATGTATATATTGGTGTGGTCTTATGTTGGAATAATTAAAGTAATTTTTTTTGTTTAATGCGTGTACCTACATAATGAATGTCTAATGTTCTGATAATATTGGGTTGAGTTTTTTGAATTGGAGGAGACATGAAGACGACTTTTTTTTGTTTTTAATAAAGTAAGAAAATTTTAGCAGGTAGATACATAAGTAAGTATTTGCTTTGGATACAAATTTTTATGTCTTCGTTATAGATATCTGTATTTAATATATTATGTATGACAAAAAATAAATAAATGACACAGAAAAATGAGATCAGAACTTTTGCATATACATACATATGTACATACATATATAAAAAGAATATTTGGAGATGAATAACTAAAAAATGAATCACATAATATTTTTTTTTTTTCACATTTAGCCAATGTTTATTTTTGTTCTTTTTTTTAATACTTAAATTTGGTGTATGAGATCATGTATAAAATGTTATATATACGTCTGTACATATTTAAAACAAAAATTTATTTCAATTTTTTTCTTGGTTTATACCTATATGTTTATAATATATATTGGTGTAGTTAGGGTAAATCCCGAAACTATGATCATACTATAGTGAAATACTTAAGTGTCCATTTCTTATTTTATTCAATTGCTTCAGAGAAATCGCTTCAAAGTTATCGAACTGGTAGATTATGGTAACCGGACATAATATACTAACACATAGGATGAGTTCGAATTCTTCTAATACCGACTTCGTACTTTTTTTTTTGCTTTCCTCTGCTATAAGGAATATAGGGCATTCACTAAGTCATTTATTATTCATATTCGACTAAGATTTAATTTCGCCGCTGATTACTCGGCTGTAGCTATTCTACACATGAATATTTTTTTTATTTCTACGCCATCTATTATCTAACACAAGAATTATATGATAAGATATATTTACTCGTATTATTATTATTAGATTTCTACTATAAGAAAAATTTTTATTATTTTTTATTAGTCTATATGTATAACTTAGCCGGGATTTGATCCAGAAACCTTTTGAATGAAAGGACTGTGTCTTAACCACTACACCATTGACTAAATGATACTTTTAACTTAAGAACAATCTGTTAAAACTACTAATTAAAAGAAAATTTAAATATGCCGCATGGCTTTCCACTTGATTTTAACGATTATTAGCAATTCACCCATTGACGTTACCATTTTGCTAATATTTTACTATAGAGTTTAAAATTTTATTAAAAATACAGAAACTCAAAATACAGAAATAAAATTGTTTTAAATTCCATACCAAAACTTAAACATATACTCTAAAGTCTAAATATTTTAGATTTTTTTTTAAATTTCAAATCTATGTACAAAATTTCATAAAAATTACTAAAAAATGTCGTGCTTAATTTATTCTAAATTTAAGAGTTTGAAATAAAAATGTTAACACTTCATTCGATTAATTCTAATAACTACCTAAAGAATATAAGTGCCTAAACCTAAAAATATTTCATAAGGAATAAAAAGAAATAACCTTAAAAAAAAAATTTCTATATTTCCACATCTTTAAAGTTTAATGAACTGGAATTCCTTACAAAACTTCTCATTTTTTTTCTGTATAGTCCTAAAACATCCTCCATTAATTTTTTACGAACTAAATTAAAAAGCAAAGAAAAAAATAAACCTGAAGCCTAAAAAAATGACCTTCGTATATCCTATCCATTTCTACTACACACATTGAATAAAAGTCCTTCAATTTTATTTATTTAATGTTTCTTTTTTCTTCTGGTATAGGGCGTCCATTCAAAAGTCAACAGCCGATACCAGAATAAACTTTTTTTTGTCTTTTTTTTTTTAATTTTGAATTAATAAAGGAAAAAAATATAAAAATAATGTTTTAACATATCAATTTTTAATAGTGTTCAGTTTTACAACATCTTTTTGAAAGTAAAATAAATGGTCTAAGAAATGGTTTTGGTTTCTTTTCGTATTACGTATATTAAAATAAATATAAAGGATTCGGTTAACGCATAGTTTGTAGAAAATAATGAAAAACACATTAAAAATGTGTGAAAAAGTAATTGAACAACATATTACATTGAGCAACTTGGTTTATACAGGATTAAAATATCAAATATGTTAGGCCTTTTGGAAATTATCGTGCCATCTAAGTTTTGAAAAGAATAGGTATGTAATTGCAGAGAAATGATTCTCTTATTAGCTAAATATCGACCTACTGAAATCTATACTTAAACAAACTTTTAGGCTATTTAGTTTTTGTAAAAATTTACTCTTAGAGTTATTAAAATGTCAAATACAATAGGTTTATTTTTATTTAAACACCCATCCGATTTTTTTTATAATTATCTTTAAATTCAATTTTAATAATCGCCTGTCTTGGAGCAAATAACGTACTTTAAAGCACTCATCTTTTTATACCCGTATGAACTATGTTCAAGGGTATAATAAATTTGTCATTACGTTTGTGACACCTTAAAGGAGTCGAAGTTTTATAGATATAGTGTCAAAGGTATGGATTGGCTCAAAATTGAATTCTGAGTCGATTAAGCCATGTACGTCCGCCCGTCCGTCCGCATGATAACTCAAAAAATAAAGGAGCTAGGAAGCTGAAATTTTTTTTACGTCACTTTTGCAAAATTGTTAGTTTTTCGGGCGCCGGGTTGGGGTAGTTGCCATACAATTTCTCCTTTTAAATGAAAATAACTCAGTGTATAGTGAAGTTAGCTATCTGAAATTTATTGAAGAGATGTCGAGTTACATGCCAACAATTTTTGTAAATTTGGTTGCGCTGGTGCAACAAGTTCAGGTAGCTGCCATACAACTTCCCTTTTTAAATGAAAATAACTCAGTGTCTATTGAAGCAAGCTATCTGATATTTAGTGAAAAGGAGTCGAGTTACATGCCAAAAACTTTTGTAAAATTTGATTGGTCTAAAGCAGCCGGTTCAGGCTTCTTGCACCTCTTGGAACTGAATGAAGCTAGGCGTTTAAAATCTTATAAATGATGATAAAGTTTTATGGCAACAACTTCTGTAAAATTTGGTTGTTTTTGTGCAATAGATTTGGGTAGATGTCATACAACTCCACAATTTACATAAATATATATATCTCTGTAGTTAACATCGGTACTAAAACATTTGAAAGTTTTTAAAATATGGTCAAGTTTTATAAAGAAAGGGTATATTATGTTCATACGGGTATCCCATAGTTGACACAGTCTACTCTACTGCACTCTTCCTCGTTTAAGTTAAAATTAACTTCAGACTTTTTTGTTTTGATATTGGAAAAATAATTTTGTTTAAAAGTTCTTTAATAAAAATAAAAAAAAAATTATAAAAAAGTGAATATCCTAAATAAAAAATTTTTTTAAAGCTTTTAGTGAATTTGGTTAAAAAAAAAAATGGTTTTTAATAAATTCTATACTAAATTAAAAAAAAAAAACAAAAAAAAAAACGTAATGAAAAGGTTTATGAAACGGAAGAATGAATAACATACAAAAACCAAATATTAAAAAAAGAAAAATTATTTTGGGGTTCTCTACATTATACTACATAGCACTACACTAGACTTCTCCTGAATACTATATATAAAAACTTTTTAAAAAATTGAAAAATAGAAAAACAGGCGATAAACATGAAGAAATATAAGAGAAAACTCATTCAACAAAGTTAATCAAGTGCAAAGCAGACCCAAAATATAATATATAAGTTTAAAATCAAAAAAAAACAAAAAAGAACAGAAATAAAATAAGTATGAAAGAGAAAAATATATAAAAAACAGAACTACTCGTATAATAAAAAGTTAAATAATAATAACGTATAACAACAAAAGAAAAATAAACTACAAAAAGAAAAGTTAATCGTAAAAATATTGCATTTAAGCCTATATATGTTTCTTTCTCTTTTTATTTTCAATCATTAAAAATCTGCCTATCGAATTGACGAACAATTGTTTAATTTTCTCCCACTTTACGGTACAATAACTTTTCAATCAATAAAACAAAACAAAAAAAAATACAACAACAACAACAACAAAAAAACAAAGCAAGTACTTAACATATTTTGAGTTTCCACTGCAAATTGTTGTTGCTTATATTAAAATATCAAATAATCTATGTTCAATTGATATTGATTATTTCCCCGTCTCTTTCATTTTTCAATTTTCTGTATCTTTCTCTTTCCTTTTTTAATAATTTTTAAAATTTCATTTATGAATAAGTTAGTTGGGAGTTGGGAGCCTATTATAATAACTTTACAATCAAATAGTGAAATATAAAAGAAAAATTACATTGGGAGCAACAACCAGGTAAAGTTAAAGAAACGATGAATGTGTAAGTAAAGGAAGAATTTCAAGAGAAATAAAAAATTATTTTAGTTTTAATTGTGGTGGAATGGAATATATACTCAAATCAAACATTATTTGACAGGTAAGAACAAATAATTATATTTTTTATACATTTAAGGGTTCGTTCATCTATGTCGTGTTTTTTAGTAAATATATCAACAGTGATGAATAGTGAATTGAGATGACAGTCACTATTAATAATTATGAATTTGTTTTATGGGTTTTATAAAATTATTGCAAGTTCATTTGATCCTGCCACTGAATTGATTATTTTACTTCTTGCAAAGCTTTCTCTTCTCCCCCATTGTATAGTTAATAAGCAAACCATTTTTATTCGAAGTGAACTTCCGCCAAACTGAACTTAATATAGAAATTAGGCAGGAAAGATACTCGAAAGGATAATTCTTCAAGCTATTAGGAAGGATTAATGTAAATTGGTGTAAATTGGTTTGGTATTTAAATTAATACAAATGGCAACTTAAAACATTCTAAAAATATTTTAGAAATTCTCTAATTTATTTATTCCTTTTTTGGTTTCAACTTAAACAATTTTTTTTTATTTTAGAATTAAGTACATAAAAATTTTTCCAATCAGTTAATCATTTTCTTTTTCTAACACAAAGACCTAAAAAAATTTAAAATTATGGTAATAACAAACATAATTTTATTATACCACAGAAAAATTCAATATCATCAGTAACCAAAATAGCTAAACATTAATTTAGTATTTCACATAAAATATGCCCTAGAAATTAATTTACTAAATAAAAATTTATATATATATAAAATATACAGGATGTGTAAACATTCACAAACTCGGAATTATTGGGCTTATATTATATGCACAATGGGTCGTAGGGTCAGCGTGTAAGGATAGTTATCGATCCTACTAAACAAAAGCAATGGACTAAATATACAAATGTTATATACTTAATCTCTCATTGCTTTTCTTTATTTTTTGTCTATGAGTTTTCTATATACTAAAAAAAGTTTTTATATGCTGTTATCTAATCTAAATCTTCCTTACACGATAGATAAAAAATATAATAGTGTTGCAGTAATGACTATACGATTTCCTTGTATTTTTATAGTAAAATGTAATTTCATATTTTTTCTTAATAAAATTTATCAGATAGCATGTTGTTTCAAGCTCTTACATTGTAAACTTTATACCATACTCTCGTTATTTTTTTTTAAACTAAATCTCTTGCTCTTGCTATAATTCTTCTTCATTCAATTTAGATTAATATTCGAAATTTTGAGGTCTTGATATACCCCTTGATATCACCTTATTAACGATGGTTAATTTTGTTTTCGCGTTTTAGTCGTGATAGTAATTAAAAAAAAAATGCTAATTCGAAATATTATCATATGTGTTGACACAACTTAAAATGGAAATCCTTTTACTTTAACAAAAAGGATTTCCATTTTAAGTAAACAAAATTTTTTTTAAATGAATATGAAAGTAATTTCATTTTAAATATTTTAAATTTAAAGTATTTCCTTTTAAAATGCAAGTTTTTGTATTTATCTACGTAATTTGTTATGAGTATTTATTTCACTTAAAAAAAAAATTAAATTGGGGTTTTTTTTTATTTTTACTTTAGGACCAAAGTACATAATTGTAAAATATTTTTATGAAGCATTTTTTCATTTTTATTTTGGGGTTATAATTCGTGGGGCGTAAATTCACGGAGCTGTTATTCCATTCAACATTCAATATCTTGTTGAGTGCATGAAACTTTTTTTATTATTTTAAATTCACTTTTATACCTCGCACACCTTAGCAATATAATTCTGCGAAATACTTTAACACAAACTTAATTTAATTATTATAAGTATGACATTATAAAGAATCATGATTTTATTAAAGATTTTCGTAGATTTAATTCAAATTTTATTAAAACCCTGTATAATTTTTTAGACTTTTAAATTGATTTACAATAATTTTGTCTTTATTTATTTTTCAACTAAATATTAAATTATAAGTAATCAAGAAAAAAGAAAATTAACCAACAAGAATAATACAAAATACATAAATTAATATATTATTGTATATTTGTATGTTCGGTATGCTTTTTTGAGAATTATTCGCCATCTGATGAGTAATAATAATTTTATAATAATATTTAATAATTAAACTAAATAATGTTACGTATAAAGTGGGCAACACTAATTGTATATTCCACAAGTGTTACCTACTTAATTTATACATATCAAAATGTATATTATATGTACTTATGTAAATAAATTGAAATTTCAAAGCATGGAAGAAGCATATATATTCTATCATAATATGTGAAGTGTAGGATTTTAAATTTGATAAAATTACATAAAGCGGAACAAAAATTTGTCAATTATTTATTTGATTCTAATAAAAAGAGAAAAAAAAAAAACGGTTTTAGATTTCATTTTATATACTATAATATTTTTCAGTGAATTTATAACTGTATATTAGTTATATATATTAGAGAAAAATGATAATATTACATTTCCCACTTGATCAAAACGCTTTTCTAATTTTGTTTTGTACCACAACACAAAAAATTGATGTGGTTACGGGTTATGGTTATCAAACATAATAATATTTTATTGTGTTTGTGCGTACATGAGTTTCATTAATAAAAATGATAATAAAAGATTTTTTTTTTTAAACGACATCACGTGGGCGATTTATATAACATTATATGGTATTTTTATTATTGATGAAATTGAGTAGAAATAATCGAATTCTTAATACTTATATATAATAATAACTAATGATTTTAGATTTTTGTATTAATATTAAAATCGATTTGTTCTAATTAATATCGGTTCGAAATGATTTCAATAAATTTATACAAGTATAGTATTTTATAAGTACTTAGTTCTGTATTGAAAAACGAAGGAAATTGTTTTTGTTTGTTTTTGACATTTGTTTTAAAGATATTAATTTGGTAGCTTGATAATATGTCGAATAAATTAATTTATTGCGTGACCATTTATGGTTTTATCATTAAATTAATTATTATAATTCTTTTTTATAAAATTTTAAACGATTATATAATATGCTTCATATGAGATACTGAAACCAATAAAGAATTTGTTAAAGGTTTTATTCGCTTTTTTCAAAATATATTCAGATGTATAAAACCTATAGTTATAGTTATTGTTTGTGGATTAGTATCACAAGCCTGCATTTCATTTGACTGGATGCCAGTTGACATGATGTAATTTGGCTGTATTTTCATTTAAACCTATGCTATTAGTCAAATAAAGTACAGTCAAATGGAATACAGTCGAATCTCCCTATAATCGAAATACAATAAATCAAATCGTCAATGATAATCCAGGCAAATGAAATACAGGCTATTACACGCTCAGATTGTTTGATAAAATAATTTGTTAATCAATTTTTATCCTTATTATACTTGTTTAAAAAATGAAATAACACCGAAAAAAATTGAGGATTATTTCATTATGAAATAACGCCCCAAATTTAAAATGAAATATTCCCGCAATAAAGTTAAATAACCCTCCAAATTCTTTTAAAATGTTATCTACTAAGAAAACATAATTATAACATATATTAGTTAATTGATCACTGCAATTACACGAAGAACAAAATCGAAAAATAAGAGGGAATTTAGAGTTTATTACGAAATCAGGATACTCCCTTTTTGCAGAATATTTGTATACGTATATGCGAGATTCTGAATTAGGCTCTTTTCATAATTATGAAAATGAATTAATTCCTAAAATGTACAACTTAGAATCTCTAGCTTAACTAAGTTTTTTAAATTAACTCTAACTATAGCTAATTCGTGATTAGTGATTAGTGATTACTAACTAAGTGAACTTATGAAAAATCTTCAAAATGATTAGGAAAACTTTTATTTAATTCTAAGAAAAATTTTAAATATTTATTACCAATGTACAGAATTGACTTCAGTGAAACTCAATGTGAAAAGCAATGAATATTTAAGGAATCTTATAAAAAATAAAGAAACAAAAAATATTATGTTCTATGACGTATCTGCTTCATTTATTTTGAAACCTTTTCTTATATTCAGTACATAGTTATAAAGTATAAAATCAATTTATTTGTTGTTTTAATTTTTTTCTATACAAATGCAATATGTACTTATGCGATCTAGAATCTAATTTGTGTTTATCAATGTGATTTTCACGATTAAAAATCTTGAAATATCAGTTTTTTTTTTTAATACTAGTCTTTTATATCATTAATAAAACAAATTTAATCGACTATAACTAATCAAATTTATTCATTTATATTTTAAATCGAAAAAATAATGGTTAAGTATAAACAAGATCTTAATATTGATCACTTGATCACTGCACTGAAACACTGCATAATGCTTTGGTCATTTATTAATACAAAAAAAAAAAAACTTGATGCACATTCATTGATTCCATACAACATTTTGTGATTGATGACCATTTCTAAACATAAATATATTATGTACCAATACGGATAATAATAAATTCAAGAATTTCTCAATATTAAAAATAAAAAAAATTTTTTTTTTTTTTTAGTCATTTTACAATCTAATCTTGAATCACAATCAACTTTTATAATAATTGTATAAAATCAATTTATATTAGTGGCACGTATTCTATGTCAGATTAAAATTGTAATACATTAAGTAATCCAAATCAAAAAAAAAACAAAAAAAAAATTAATAAAAATAAACCAAAAACCAAAAACAGAATGTACATATTACCACTAAAATAATAGGTTATATTTATTATAGGGTATATATGTATTTTTAATAACATCAAATGGCAGCGCTTTTATAATATCTTTATCTACAATAATTCTATTTTTTTTTTATGCATAAACTAACCATGAACTCATCTTTATCATATTCCATTGGTATTTTAATATTAAAATGTCATTTATATATATACATATATACTTATATGTATATTTTATAGTTATGTATCTAAATTGTATAAAATCCCTAACCTCATTTTTTATTTATTACAAATGAGTATACATATACTTACTTATACTTAAGGTACAAAATAATATTGAAAGTAAATTTAATATACATCTTAGGATGCATTTAATAAATAAAAAAAGAAAAAAACAAAAAATAAAGAGTAGGAGGAATCATTCTTTTTGTTTTTTTCTTTATAAGATACTTGAATTTGATCGAAAGCACATGGTACAGCAGCAGTAATAACATTCCAAATTCCCTTTGTTGCCATTGCATAGATACCACATAAAAGAGAAATGACAAGTTTTGTTTTTATTTCCAAGGGCGCACCACAATCATAGATATATATAGGTATAGGTACATATTTATCTACATAAGTATATTGAATTTATAGAATATCAGATATATAAGCAGGCGTATTATAATATTATATTGTCAGAATAATAATATAAGAGTGTTAATACTTATATAGATAGAATAAAATAATAAAAACACTGATGGAATTAGTATCTACGTACAATGTTGATCTCATAACTTAAAAATTCATTCTGGCGTATAACTATGCAATACATATATATATATTTAGATATATATACTTGCATATACACGGTGTCCCGCGTTAACTTGCACATAGAGCATAGGAGGTGATGGGGAACATCACAACGAACAAAAAATTATATGGAAGGAGGGGGTCTATTCTGGACCCTTTTCGATATATGAACAGTTAAAGATGTTTTAGCAACTTTTCATAAAAAAATCTATATAACTTTTGAACGGCTTGCTATAGAGATATAAAAAAGAGTTTTCACACATTTTTATTCTTTATATCTCAAAAACAGTTAGAAATAGAGAAAAAGTTATTAGGTACAGTAAAAGTTATATGCCATAAAAAATACACCAAATACAGGGTGTTTCAAAAGAAAATTGAGTTTCAAAAATAATTTTTTCATTTTCAATTATTTTGAACCTTCATAACTTTGTAACTGTTACGTATATGAGGATTATTAATACACTCAAATTAAAGCTGACAACCTATTCTACAAAATGTAGGTTGTTTTTTTTATCTCTCTATAGCAAGCCGTTCAAAAGTTATACATTTTTTTATGAAAAGTCGCTAAAACATCTTTAACCCCTCATATATCGAAAAGGGTCCACAGAATAGACCTCCCTCCCTTATAATTTTTTGTTCGTTGTTATGTTCCCTATCACCTCCTGCTCAATGTGCAAGTTAACGCGGGCACCCTGTATATATACATATTACATATATGTATATATATACAATAAATAAACAAGACTATAGAAATCGTGAATTTTTACTTTAAATATATATAGATATATTCGTTTTTATAAATATATCTATGATTATATTGTGAATGCGGTTTGTTTTTCTTTATTATTAAAATCTACCGGCAAAATCCGATATAAGTAAAACAAAAATTACATTAATAAATAAATAAAACTAGTTTTTCGTAAAAAAAAAAAACGATTTAATACTTAAATAATATAAAAGTACTTATTATGTGAAAAATCAATTTTCTTTTAAGTATAATAATAATTTATGTATGTACGACAAAATTTGAAGAAAATTTTAGGACTTTTTTTTTCGTTAAAAGGTTTTAAAATAAATTTAAAATTTAATTTTAAAATGATATTAACTGACTGGAGTGAAATGTTTGAATATTTTTTTTTTTAAATTTATGCTTTTGGCAAAACAATTAATTTAAACCGTTTTTATCATACCTATCTGAATAGAAACCTTTAACAGAAAAAGGATTTGGGTTAAATTTAAAAAATGGTTTAAGGCAAAAGATAACACAACTACGATCGTAATTGTATTGTGGTGCACATTCTAGAAAGGGTTAATTATTCAAAATTCTTTAATAAGAAAACTTTAGAATATAATATAACACAGTTTCACTTTTCCTTATCTACTACTGTGCATTCTAATACGGTCTACTTTTATAATTACTAGAATCAATCAAAATCTGCACTTAACTACATAATACACATGCAAAAAAAGTTTTAAGATTATTCTGATTAGATAAAATAAAAGATGATTGAGGATGATTACATTTTCAATTAACAAAAGTTTAAGCAGAACTTCAACATTTTCGATCATTACATTTGTACAAACCTTAAAAGTATTTTTATTTCATAGCAGAATCTAACCTTGTGCTCATATCATAGTGCATTAGTACTAAAAGTTTCTTAACCTTATTGATTGGTTAAAAAGGAACGTAGTGTTTAGTGGACGATGTCCTATGCGTTGATATATCTATATAACAACTTTTTAACTTCTTTAGATGATTCAGAACTATCCCCGTAACGAAGAATAGAAAGAACAAATAGAAATTTTATTTTATTATAAACTATAGGTATAATCAGTTGTTCCTGAAATAAAAGATCTATCGCTTTTAAACTAAATCATAGTTATGTGTATTAATACACGTGGCATGAGCGTAGTTTATGTAGTTATTTGGTACAGAATCTGGAACTCAACAGAGTTCCAATGCTTAACATTAACATTTATATTACTTAAAGATTAGCAATTAACACTAAAATTCAAAATCTCAAAAATCTCAAAAGGGGTAATTTTAACTGTTATCGTTTTGCCTTGACGAATATTTCATAATGGATTTTGTATCCTTGATATACCTTACTTTATATTCTTTATTATCCTTTTTAAACTGAATAAAATCTTTGTGGTTTTTAATATACCTACTGTTCGATACTAACTGAATTGATAAATTATAAATAAAACACTGATGAAATATTGATAAAATTATTGATGCGCGGTTAAATACATCTAAGTAAGTTTTCAATAGAGGATATTAATAGTTCTCCTCTAAACTAAGAATTAAAACAGGAAATAATAGAATTTGAAAATAATTGCAAATTGAAGTTGCAAATTAATTGAAATTCTTAATAGAAATTAATATTAGAAATGGTTCTAATAATTTTTAATAATATAAAAGTTAATTAAGTTAAGTCTGTTAAAACCTCAATTATCCTACCTTTATTATCCATTTTTAATTCATAAAGTTACAGTATAGGTTTAAAAGGAAAGTTATTGTATCGACTCCATCCAATTATTATAATATATTACTTATATTATCGTTTTAAAATAAATACCTACATACTTATTATTATACATTTACATACTTACGTAGATATAAGTAAGTATGTATATTTTATTCATACATATAAGTATAATTTTTGTTTAAATCATTCCTTTAAGCACTTATCTGTGGCAGACAAAAAAAAATTATATTTTTCAATACATTTAGTTATTTATTTATTATTTATATTCTATAAATTATACATTCATACATATGTACATATACTTATGTATTTATTACATATATTTTTTTTTATCTATTTTATTAAATATTGTGCAAGAATAGAATCGCGCCGCGACTCTTATTAGATTATTTTTTTTTTTAAATAAAACAAAAACGGGAAAAAAAATATGAAAAGAACGAAATTCTTTGATGTTGAGTATGGCCAGGGCCAAAAACAATTTTTTTTTAAAGTAAACATAACGAATTCAATACAAATCCAATCGGAATTTTAGTAAAGAATAAAAAAAAAAAAGTAAAAGGAATAAAATAAAAATCTTTAGATACTTTTTAAATATAATGGAAGTGAAATCGGAAAGAAAATTGTTTATATTTATTAAATAAATTATTAACTAAGTATAAGTATAGGGATATTTTTGTTTTTGAGGGTATTTTTAAATTTTTTATGTTTGGGGCATCATATTATATAGTACTTAGATAGGTATACCATATCATTTGTTAGAATCAATTTAGTTATGTACATATGTATATAGTACAAGTAGTCGAAGATGAGGAAATATTGAAACAATATTTATTTTGTTATTAAATGTATAAAGAATTTTTAGTATACATGAAAAAGAAAATATTAAGGAAGGACTTTAAATAGATTTTATACTAAATTAATTCACGTAAATTGCCAACCAACCAACTGCTACAACACAGCTTTGGATATATATATATTTTAAGTAAATCAATTTGATGATGGATTTTTATATAAATTATGATTAATCCACTACAAATCAGTTTTCTGGCTTTAAGATTGATATATATGAATTTCCATTTTAATATAAATTTAGGAACTTTTATAAAACGTTCATTTCGATTTCAACTCATTTCGAAATGTTTGATTATATGAAACAGTCCAGCCTTCGACTTGAAAAATAGGATCTGCAACTCCAGTTACAGGAAAAATTGTATGAGTAAACTATGGAGTGAAAATTCCGGGCAATCTAAGGAGCTTCTGTGAAACTATAATCTGAAAAGACATGAGAAAATCATAGGTTTCAGTAAAAATAAACTGAGAATTCTAACAGGATTCCAGTCAGCTAAAGGGACGCTTAAAAAAAATTGGAGTAGAAAATGACGGTACATGTAGATTCTGTCAAGAAGAAGAACAGAATTCAGGTCACACCTAAAAACAGCGGAGCTTCAGGTCACATACCTAAAAAATATTCGCATCTAGGAGCATATTTCTTTACCGAAAATAGAAACCAGCAAAAAAAAAAAACCTTGAAATAAGTAACAACAAATCTTCTTATTTCTTTAAAAATTAAATGCGTTAAGTCATGGTTGTCGAATTAATTTGAAATTTTTCTTGGGTAATTTTCTGAAGTTTTTCTTTGAGATTAAACAAAATAGATATCCTCTTGAAAGGAATCCTGAATGTTTTAAATAATAAACTCTGGAAATTATACAAAAATACAACAATTAAATATCAAATTAAAATTTTTCTTAAAAAAAAAATCTCACAGTTCTTTAAGTCTTTAACTAAACTTTCTACTTAACTAGTGTCTTTTTTGATCCAATCATTTTGAATATGAATTTAAGATATAAGAAAAGTAATTAAGTACTTAGATACATTATGTTTAACATAGATTGTAACTTAATATACTTGATGTCTATTCAATGTCTATTAATTTAAAATTAAAATTTTTTTTTTTTAATCCTTCAAATAACTTAAAATATTAAAAAGTTAATGAAAGTAATTAAAAGAACCTAAGTAAGTATAAGTTTTAATTACATGTAAAAAAAAAAGTAGATACTTAAGTATATTTTGGAATTTAGTATTTATCATGTTTATTCTATTAAGTATTTAATAAATATTTACATAAATTTTTTTATTTTTAAAGAAAATTTAACGCATATTTTAAGATTTTATAAGAAATTATAAAATTTCCATTTAAACAAAAAAGGGGTTTCTAAAATTTATTTTATAAATTCAATTTTTGGAAAACTTATTATTATTATTAGAAAGTCAGTCATAAATTTTAAGTATCTCTATTAAATGGTCTATTAATAAATATCAAAAGAGGGTTAACAATTATTTGATTTTAACAGTTTAAATTGAATTTAACTTAAGGATAAACAAAAAAAAAAAAATCTTTTTTTAAAAATAATTTAACCAAATCTTTGTTTATTAATCTTTATATATTTAATAGAAAATAAGTATCCATAAAATATATCTTTAGATATTTTAAATTAACGACTAAATATGAAAATTTAATTGTCTAGACCCTTTTTTTTCTTGTTTTTTTTTTTTTTTTGGAAATGAAAGTTATGATTGTATAACATTTAAGAAAAAAATTGTTACTGTATTTGGAACTTTAGTTGTAATATTATGCTATAAGTATATATATATATATGTATCTAGCAGTTTATTTTATTTTTAGTTTATTTGAAATTATTTAAGTTTTCCCGATTACAAAAATATCCATTTTAAAAAAGAATAATTATAAAAAAATTTAAGGTCTAAAGTTTATGATAAGAGAAGGATAAATATAAAAAGTGGTTCACTTAAATAATATATATATATATATATATATATATATATATATACCTATATATATAGTTAATATGTAAGTATTTTTTTTATGATCCATTTAAAATTAAATCTGAACTTTTTATGACCTTTTAATCTGTTTCTTTTCTTTTTTGGTACAGATTTGAATGAATTGAATTTAAAAAAATTGAATTTTTTTTTTCTATGAGGTTTTAAAAATCATTAAAATTAATTAAGGATTCAGCAATAAGTATAATAAGTAGTCTTTTAAATAAAATATAAGTTAGGGGCTAAAACATGCTTTGTTTAATGATAAGTTTTTTAATATTAAAAATTTCATATTTCATGATAATAATTAAGTATATGTTTTTAAGAAAGTTATTATATAAAACACATAATAGCTACGAATAGAAAATTATTAGTTATTTAATATATAAAATGATTAGTGATTATATACAGTGATAATTAATTATAAGTGATTATTATTTTTTTTTTTTTGTATATATACGTTATTTAAATGTTTTAGAGAAATTTTGTATTAAAAGTTAAAATTTAAGTATTGTTATAAATGATTTTGATTGGCCAACGATTCATTAAGATAAATTACATAAAACAGGACATATTCGGCACTATATCTAATCAGAATTTCGAACATAATTTTGGTTTCGAGAATGTTGTTCTGACCTGAAAATCTTTCAGCATATAATATGTTAAAGATCATTAAAGATATATAAAGAATGTTGAATAGTAAAAATAAATTTTTAAAGGCTAAGGTTTAGGTTAACATTACATTGGTATTTAATAGAAATAAAAAAATAGCTTAAATGAACAAAAAAAATATTTAATTTCACGAAGTTTAGTCATAGGTACTTATTATGACATTATAAAGTTTTTTATACCCGCACCAATTTATTTCTTAGGGTATAATAAATATGCTGCTAGTACGTCTGTGGAGCTTTAAGGAATAGGTCCAAAATCCGAAACAAAAAAAATCCCTCCACTTGGCTGTATCTTTATTATAAGATGCTGTCAAATCATATTAAATAAACAACCATAAAGAAAACGAGATAAACATAGAAACATTTTTGTTCAGAGTCTGTTCATCCGTAAAATAAATCCTAAAAAATAATGGAACTATGATTCGGCAATTTGATCATTGTAAGATGGTTAGTTTCGATATATTCAAATTGAGTAAGTTCGACCGGTGAGTTCGAGTAGCTGTCATATAACTTCTTTCTTTGAGTAAGTAAATATGAAAATAACTCAGTTGAAGTTAGGTAAGTACTTGAAATTTTGTGAAAAAAAGTCAAGTTTCATGTCAAACAACTTCTGTAAAATTTCTTTTCACAGTCAATGACTTCTGACACTTTATCCCGTTTTTAATTTTTTTAAATTGTAATAAATAAGTATAACGAACATTTTGTAAATAATGATAAACTTTTTATTTATGATTTTTTTGTTTTCATTTAAAATTAAATTAAATTAAAAAAGAATTTTTTTTTTTCATGCTAATAATGCAAAGTTTTTTGTGTGCTCATTTTATTTCCGAACAAAAGTAAAAAATTCATCAAAAAAAAAAATAATAAGAATTAAAGACCTTGCAATGTTTGCAAAAATGATCTGATTTTGTTTTTTTTTTTTTTACTTTTAATTTTATTTAATTATATTTAAACTTTTAAGTAAATAATATAATCTCTTTAGAAACTAAAGTAGGTTTCGTTTTACATTCCATTTTGTTCTTTGTTTTTGTTTTTTTTTTTTTAATTATGAATGGTGATGATAAATTCTTTACTATAAGTTTGTTGTAATACGATACGATAATGTTTTTTTTTGTTTTGTTTTTTTTTTATTATTTAAAATTTTTGTTAAAACTAATGAAATTTTTAAGAGTTTAATGAAATATGATAATATACATAAGTGTTTTTCAAAAAAATTATTTTAATTTAAAAAAAAACTAAGCGAATATATTCAACATCATTCTTATAAGGGTTCTTTTCATATATTGAAAGTGAACTTTTAATAATTAGATTCATTGTTTTTAAATAACACAGTTGGTAAAATGTTAACACCAATAAGTATATGAGAAAATAAACTACAGATAAGTATATTTGAGAACAGCATTTTACAGAAAATTCTGTTGACAGTTCCAAAAACAAGATGGCTCTTATAGTATACATAATTGTTTTTTTTGTTTTTCTAGATTATTCTGTATTTCTTTTTCTATACAGATTTTTGTCGGCTAATATATAATTCTGTAAAGGCTAAGTCAGTTTATAATTTTTTGTATTGAGACTGTAGCTGTGTATTTATTACTTTGTCTGTGGTATAAGTGCACAAAAATGGAAAAAATTAAGTGGATAATTGTACATCTTACTAGACGGGAAAAAAAAAATTAATAAGCAAAATCTTCAACACATAGTGGGTTAAAACCACTAGGAAGAACAGGTATGTTTTGATAATCTGAAAGAAATATTCACCATAGTGCAAATCAGTAACAAGAATATCAAGAGCGAACAATCGTAATAAAATGGATGCAAATTCTTTTGGTCAATTTTTAAAAGAATTCAGAATTTAGATTTTTAAATTCGGAAATTTAATCCAATTAATAAAAAGAAATAAACTTTGAATACTAATTCTTAAAGAAAATGTAAGCCAAATCTCTTTGGCAGTATAAATTTTTTATTATGAACTAAGTATCTAACAAACTCAGTTATTAATTAGCACATTTAGTTATTCAAAAAAAAAATTTTGAGCATTTTTTTTATTAGTTTCACACTGTCCGTCCATCTGTTCTACATGATTTAAGATAAAATAATGAAATTTTTAAGTCCTATTTATATACTTATATATTATATTTTAGGTTCAGTTTAACATTTTTTCAGTATAAAAGCACCAAACCGTGTAATATTTTTTTTATAAATCAATATGAAAATTATACAAGTTTTTGCAATTAAGTATTTAAATTTACCGTTAGTAGAAACAAAGGTTTACTTCCATTAGGTATAAGTATATCCGCATCGATAGAAGATTGAAATTTTAAGAATTAGCATAATTTTTTTTTTTGATTTAGCATAAGTAAGGTAAATACCACAGTCTTTTGTAGAACTACCAGTTGTAGCTATTAGAGGTAAACAATTTTTTTTTAAAGTAAATCCCAAAAATTAAAGATTTAAAAAAGTTACAAATTTTGGTGCAAGTTACAATATTCTAAACTGTTTTTATTATCTTTTGCAAAATGTACAGCTTTAAAAACCTTTGATTTTATATTCTGCTTTGTTTTTACATATAGCTTTGGTTTATGACTGTAAATGGTAAACTGCTAAAACCGTTATTAGGTGAGGATTTTTAATATGGCTAAAATAAATATCAATTTAATTAAAAATTACCTTTATTAATATTATAAAAAAAAATAATTAATACTTATTAAAAAATTTAATTAATTCGTAAACAAATTTTATCAAATTGTTTCACAAAATACAAAAAAAAAAACCAAATTTAATTTAATTTAAATTACATAATATCAACAGATTGAAATCATAAAATCCTTCCAAATGTACTTAAAAATGTACTGAATAAATCTGTACTTAAAAATGAGTACTTACTATATTATATATACATAAGTACTTCGTTATTAAAAGTCTAATTAATAATTTTTCAATTTACTACAAACAAAATAATTATTATTAAGAAGTCATTATTATCCCCTATTTGTTTTACCTCCGCATTAATTTTTATGAAATAATAAAAATCAAAACAAGTGAATGGAATCATATTTTTCTTTAGTTACATATTTAATTTTGTACCATCTAAAATATATAAGTGTATAATATTGTACTATAGTATAAGTACTTATAGTTATAATATTCCCATAATCCAGTGATTTTCATGCTTATATGAATTATTTGTTTAATATCTTCTCGGGAAGAATAAAAAAGTATTATAAGAAAAAAGTGATAGTGAAAGTGAAAATAAACTTAAAAAGTGTAAGTAAATAACTGTGTACTTAAGCTATACCGAGAAAAATAATTAAAATCTGTAATAGTTAATTTCTTGTATATAGGCTCAGACTTTCTAAAATATATTTTTTTTAGGATTAATATAACATTTTCGATTTATCTTTGGACTGAACTTTGAAGTTTTGTAGAGTATATATGGAGTTTTAGTGTAGATACATTTGTTCGTATTGGACTATTTTTTTCAGTGTGCATAAATTCTTATTATCAAAGAAGGGATATAAAATCTCTTCAAAATTTCATTCAACCATACTTCCTGTACAAATTACTCCTCTTAATGTTATATATTTTCATTCTTACTGTTTATCAGTATAATTTATACTTATATACAATCATCTTCATCTCTTTCATCATATTTAAGTAATTTGATTCCATATACTTATATTATTAAGTGGTGTTACATACCACGCATTATTAATTTGTTAATATTTACAAGAAGCTAGCTGCACTCTCCCCGAACATACTATAAACTCTACTATATTTTATATAAATATTAACTTATTACTGTATAAGTATCATCAGGTTGTTGTTATGTTTGCTAATTCTTCCAAAAAAAAAAAAAAAAAAAGATAAACTTTTTTCCACTTTGGTAGTATTTGTTAGTATATGGTGCTTTTTTAATACAAATACCACCAAATCAACCGTTGCAAAGAAAGAAAAAAACAAATACAAAAAATAAAAATAAAAATCTTATCATAATTACACATTTGCTCAGGCAGTTAAAAAAAAAGAAAAGAATCTTAAAGATACACCCTGCAAATACATGTATGTATTTATTTGTACCTATTTATTACAAAAAGTCAAATAAGAACAATAAGAAGATTTCTTTTCACAGTTTTATTTTAAATAAAAAAAAAATTTCTTAAAAAGGAGTACTTACTATATAATATAAACATATCATACATAGATATATAATATATATATTATGTACGCGGCGTATCTACACAATAAAGGTTTTGTATTTTTTTTTCCTAAATATTTATCCACAAGGATAATGATAAGTGTATAAAATCCTTCTGTATAATTTTATTTTTTATTTAAAGATACTGTGTGGTTTGATTAAATTTATTACGGTTATGATATGTTGTTAAGGTAAATTTTGAATACAGTTTTTTTTTTTTAATTTTTTTTCTACTGTAAAAAAATAACAAAATGTTTTGAAAAATGAGATTCATCTTCCACTTGAAATCACTAGTAACATTGAGAAATATTACGTTAAATGTATCTAAAATTGGTAAAATAAATAGAATCATATTACGTGGGCTAAATTTTATTTTGTAGTTTTATCTTATGTAAATTTAGTGGTAATTGAGGTAAAAAGTGATTAATTTATTTCTGATATCTAAGGTATCCTATGAAGCTCTTATGTTGAAGCTTTGCACTGCATTATTGTTAACATTTGTACTGTGGTTCAGCTGTTTTCTTTAAAATTTGTATCATCATTTGCTTTAACAGGACGAGAAAGCAATAAAAAAAAGACTTAATTTAATATTGAGTCCGGGGCCTCGGTGGCCTAGTGGGTAAGAGCGTATAAAATACGCTGTAAACACCGCGGGAGTGTGGGTTCGAATCCCACACACGTCGTAAGAGTTATTCCCCCTTACGACATTTACAGTCACGTCTGAACTGGAAAGGCTGTGTAATATCATGTCCACATTTATGTGGCAGAGAAATGCATTAAAAAAAAATATATATAAATATTGAGTGAATTCAGTGTGTTTGTATACGCAAACATTGAGTCATTCATTATGTAAAAGAAATATCGGCAGACTGACAATTAAACTCCAAAATTATCGATAAAATATATTAAAACAATATTAAAAATAACTTTACGAATCATTGTCAATTTGAATTACAACAGGATTTTTTATTTAGGTATATTTTAGTATAAAATCAGCACTTAACTAACAACAATAAAGACAATGATGATGACGGTAATTATGAAGTAAACGTATAATATGTGTTTTATTTTTTCCTTTCATGATAAACAGGCATTTTTTGAAATATTTAAAACAAAAATTCTGTGAGGCATTTTTTAATATATCCTTTCACTTTAATGATATATAAGCTACTATATATATATATGTACTTACATTTAATTTTATAACATATATAATAATATTATACGAAATAAATTGTATATAATGAAAAAAAATATTTAATTTAAATTTTAAGAATAAAATCAGACAAAAAAAGAAAAAAACAACTCCAAAATGCAATACAAAAGAATTTAATTAAAATATAATAAAAATGAGTTCCAATCTACATCTTTTATTTGAAAAACAAAAAAAAAAAAAAAACAAATAATTGTACAAATTAACTGTAAGACTTCAATATCATTAGACTTATAAATGCATTTAAATTAAGCCTTCATAAAAGCATAGAAAAACTTGTCTTAGGAAGATGAAAAAAATAATTTTTTATAATCGAATTGGAAATTATAGGAAGGAAGGATTTTAAGGAAACGCGTTCTTTGTATAGCAATGCATTAGTAAAAGTTTCGCATTTGAAATTTTTTTCTATAAAACAACTTGATTGTTAACATATATTAGTATTATTAACTATAAAGTGTTGTACAATTAAATCTAGCCAAAATTTATGATGGCTAATACTTGCATTTATGGTTTAAATACTTCAATTCTATGTAAATTTCAATTGTATTCAAAACGAAAAATTAAATTTATACCATTCTGTTTTTTCATTTTTATATTCAAACAAAAAATAAAATAAAAATTATATATACTTATGTACATTTATGTATGATAACATGTAATAAAAATTGTTTGAATATTTGCAAATGTAATTCATATTTGCGAATTCTACAGAATGAATGAAATCAAACAAACAAAACAAAAAAAAAAAAAAATTATAAAATTAAAATAATATTTAAAATCCATGCCATGAACAAATACACACTGATATACATATATGGATTTAAAATATACATTAATACATACACTTATAGTTACCGTTTAAACATATACTTATATTCATATCCTTTTTAGAAATGTAATAAAGGGAGAGTCATTAAATCTGCGTGAATTAACGCACATATAAGTATATATGTACATATACTTATATTACATTTATTTATATAAATATTATATTAAAATGTGTAAACGTATGTATATAATGTATGTTAAAGTATTTAAAATTCATATTTGTATTTATATTAAAGTAAAAATTGCAAAATTTTTGTGAAATATTATATTTTCGATGAAATTGTCTATAAAATCTGATCAAATTCTGGGCTAGTGCCAATGAGCCAATTTTTTTATTTATTTAGGTCGAATCGTTATTAATTTATTGCATTTTCATGCTTAATTTTATAAGGCATATATTTTTTAAAGCTTATAAGTAGCCTCCCTTTTAGGGCGGTATAACATTGATTCGAAGTTTCAGAAATAAGTCAATTTTTGGTGCTAAAAAAGCAAACTGAGCAACATATGCATATATATAAATAACCTAAACACAAAACAATTCAGAAAATTTACACTGACGATTGATAAAAAATATTTATTTTCGAATCTATTGAAGTCAGAACGTTGAAATTAAACATAATCTCGAGGAGGAAGTTTTTACTGTTACATATTTGGTTTTTCTTGCTCTACTTATAACGCATATCTAATTGCTAATAAAGTCCAACTAATAGATTATAGTCAAGGGTTTGATTATTACAAAATGACTGGACAATCAGATCATTTAGGGTCACGCGATTTTATGCGAAGAGCGAAACTTCTTGAAAGATTTTGAAAAAGTTACTCTTTTAGAGCAGGATAAAGTTCTTGAATAGTCAATAAGCTATAACTGCCAAAAAATGATGGAAAAAGTTGTTCTCTTTGCTGTTTGATCCAACTAAGTTGATTCATTTTTCTAATTTGGATTCTGTAAGTAAGGCCAAAACTAAAATAATTAACTAAAATTTTCCAATTTTTTCACTGATCGAACGAATGACAGGGTGGTTAGATGAACAAAGTCAAAATGTAATAAAATAATTTCACATTAGTTTTTTATTTAGAATGAAAACTATACTTGAAGGGAATTTAAGTAATTTTTTTTTGCACTCATATTCTTTAAAAAAATTAATTTTGACTTTAAGTGATTATAACATTTGTGAAAGAAAAATGAAGAGAAAAAAACGTCATTTAAAATAAAAAGCAAAAAAAAAAAATATGCGACCCTGAAGGCACCCATTGTTTTTTTGTTATTATTGTTGTTATTTACATTAACAAGAAGTTTAATAAAGATTTTGTTGTTAGTATAATATACTTTTGCTGCTGTGGCTGTGGATTCTGTATTTCTTGATTTTATTGTTCTTATTATTCAAATATAGAGCAGATACGCGCTTTTGTTTTTTTTTTTTTTGCATATAATATGTATACATATGAACACATAATTATAGTTGGTTTAGCAGAAATACTAAATATTTGCGCAATATTTATTTTTAAAATAATGGTGGGAAGGAAAAATAATTTTTTTTTCAAATAAAAATGCACAGTAAAAAGAAATCATCATTAATCAGGACGAATACACATACCATGTATATAGCATAACAATTTACATATGTACATATGAGTACGTCTCATAATATGTGGGTATAGTAAATAATATAATCAGGGAAAAAAATATGTGGGAATTGAAGGATGAATGAATTTTAAAATAAAAGCATATTTATTCATCTATTAAAGTTTGATTTGTATATATACTTATTATGTGAATAACTATAGTAAAAAATAGAGCAGTTAGCGCCTTCTAGCTTCTGACGGAAATCAGAAGAAAAAAAAGGAATTGTTTACAAGAAATGAATGGATTTCAAAAACAAAACTGAAAAAACAAAGAAATTGTTTATGGGAGATTCAGAAATATGTTGTCGTATATTATGTCTTTCAAATAACTCGTTTTTCAATTTAATAAATTGAAAGAATGGTGGTAGATATAATATTTTAAATGACGCGATAATTTAGTCTTTAAAAAGCATTTAGATTTTTTTTAAAAATTTTTATTTTAAAACCTTTTAAAGATTATGAAAATGATAAAATCAAAATTTAATTAATATTTTTAATCTTCTATATTTTCTTCTTTAATCTTCAATGCGTTATACGCTAAAAATAGACGATGATTTAAAAATGATCAATAAAATGAAATATGTAAACTCTTTAATAATGAAGGCAAAAAAGTAAAGGATTTAAATCTGAGGAGTATTTCTTCATTCCATTTTTGTGATCATTAGTTTAGGAAGTCCTTAACTCATGACATTGAAATATTACAAAAAATGTTTAAGTTGTTAAAAAAAGTAACAAGACCTGTTATGCAACAAATAATATTTGAAAAATATTTTGTTTTAAGTATTTTAAGTAAGTCGAATATTTAAAGACTAAAATTTTCTTAATTAATTAGATAAGTTTTCTTAATCAAGTTATTCAATTATAGTTTGAATCTGAAGTTTCAATTTAATTATAACCTTCTCTTGGTCTTCAAAATCTTAAGAGCCGACTAAAGTACATCAAAAGCAACGTTCAATTTCAGCCATATTTTTTAAGACGCTACGTACGTAGATTTAAATTGACACAATACTAACTGTCGAAAGCACTGTATATATAGTATTTTTGTAGACTTTTATTATGAAGCGGTAATAATTTTATAACATCGTATCTGTTTTTCTTAGCGTATGCTTCACTATTGTTTTTAATGATAGTTTTCATAGTTTGTTTTAGTAGTTTTTTCATAGTTTTAATATTTTAAATTAAAAACAAAAAAAATAGATTTAATGAAAATAAGTGTTTAAGATAATTACAAATTTTAGTGTTTATTCGTTTTAGAATAAATATTGCATATAAAAAGGAAGTAATTTTTCATTTTATTTTATTTTTAAAAAATCTGTTTTATACTTTTTCAAAAGAGAAAACCACCAAAAAGTACTAAAATTTAAAAAAAATCTTGACGTTTTCAAAAGAAAATAAAAGAATCAAATTCAAATAGCCGCAAGTACTACCAACATTACGAACATTTTTCGACGCTAGTTATAGGAGTAAATTTTTTACAGTAGGTGTGATGCTATAGATCTATTTTTTTATCGCTTTAGTGTGTCAATTTGTCTAAGAGAATATGTCTAATATTATGGAATAAAAAGTTCTAATATAAAATTAACTAATTTTTGTTTTCTTGCACTAATTATTAAAAAAATAATAATCTTTGTAGTAATAATGACCGATGTATAAAATAAAAAATTCTTTTTTTATATTAAATAAATTTAATTATTTCTTGTAACTAAGTATGTTTTTTATATTTTATTATTTCTCTTCCACTTTCCATTTAAAATAATATTTCGCTTTCAAAGTCCAAAATTTTCACTTTTTATATATTTACATGAAAAAGGAAAAATCCTTGGAAAATTTATTGTACATTTTTTATGATAAAGAAATTCTTGAGGATCTAGCTTTGCATATTCCATGATTCTAAAATGGATTGTATATACCTACAGAAATATTTTTCATATTCATTTTTTACTAATTTTTTAAATATTTTATCTCAAAACCAAAAATTAGTATATTTTTTTATGCAATTTTATTTCCAAAGAGAACATTTCATTTTCTAAATAATAAAAAATTATCCTGAAAAAAATTGTCATGAAAATTTTTAATAAATAAAATATATCACTCATTTATGAAATTTGTGAATGAATAGGGGTCCTAAAAATATATTTTAGTTTCAAGGTTTTGATTATTTTTGTTAAATTTTCAGGAAATTGAAAATACAAAAGATGGGTCAGAAGCAAAAGGTTACAAGTGCAATTTTGAAAAAAAAATGAAACAAGTGGAAATTCCGAACATTTACATTCAAAAAATATAATATTCGATATTTTATTTAGTAGCAACTTTTTCTTCCACTTACTTGTATTTATTTTGCTACTAAATAAAATATCAAATGTAATACTTTTTGAATACAAATATTCAAAATTTGCACTTATCTCATTCTTTTCAAAAATTGCACTTCTACCCTTTTGCTTCTGACTCCTTCTAACCCCCTTCTTTCACAAAGAAATACTTCTATAGGTCACAAATGCTTTGGTTTACTTTAGTAACTTTACAGTCTACGCGAATTTTTTTCTTTTTTTTTTTGGAAATTTTATTTGGAATTCGTTTATTTTTTTAAGTTTTCCTGTTTTTGGAGTGGGTTCTGCTTCAACTTGTACAAGTTTACATTAAAACTGTCAATGAAATAAATATTAAAATTTTAAATTTTTAATATCTTGGTTAAATATTGTGGCGTACATAGTTAGATCCTTTTTAATGGTAAGATCCTTTTGTATAAATGTGTTTTTTTAAATATAATGAGTTTAAATAAATGTTGCATTTTAATTAGATAGGTATATTAGGCATTATACTTTCTAATAATATAATTCTAAGTCTTATAAGATTTACTAAATATGAGAATATCAAACTTTTCACATTTAATGAAAAGCTAATAATATTGCTAATAATAATATGACCAAATGATTTTTAAATTTTTTTTCTCAATCCTCAGATTAGACCGTTTTCGTAAATAATTTTTACAAATCTACAAGCTCCAAAAGACTTAAATTTTCAATAACCACTTGACTTTAATCTGCGAGTAAGTTATCTTTATTATTTTTTTAGAAATATAAAATATACATTCTGAACGGTTAATCAAGTGTAAATACAATTTACTTTTTAGATTTAATATTTAAAAAATTGCTGGAAAATACCATACACTAAACAGATATATAACTAAAAAATTAAGTAACTAAATAATTTTTGTACATATACATATAATATAAAATATATTTAAAATATATATACATATATATAAAATATAAATACAAAGAAAAATTCAATTATTTAAGACCAGAAGATAGATACATTCTGGTGCTATTTTAAATAGTAAATTTTCTTAAATATAAATTAGAATTTTAACCAACTATTATTTCTTTCACATTTAATTCTATTTACAAAAAAAAATATTTTTTTAAATATTTTCAGAAATTTTAAAATTTATTTATATATGTACATATTTCTTCGTTGTTTTTTTATTTTATTTTATATTTCAAGATTATGTATTTTTATGTTTAATATTTTTTTTTTTTAAATAAAACTTCATATTATGCAGAAAAGATATTTTTTTTCTTCAATTTTTTAATTTTTCAAGCCAATTTTTTTTTTTTTTATTATTATTTTCATGCACATGTGGTTCACATATTATATTTTATTATTAATTTAATTTTTCACGTTTTTTTGCCCTTCCAAGGATTTTCCACACAATTATGATTTTTGAAAGATTTTTTCTTTATATTTTTTTTATTGAAATAAAGAATTCTAATTTCCTTAAAAAATTATGAGAGCATACATAATAATCATATAACAGAACAATTAATTCACTTTTATAATTTTTAAATTGTTAAAAAAATTTAATTAATTCACTGATTTGTTAAAAACAAAAAATTAACACAAAAAAAAAACTGAAAATTAAGCATTAAAAATAAAAAATTAGAGCAGAAATTTACAAAAAAAAAAAAAATTTAATACATATTAAATTAATAAAAAAATTTAAATTTAAATATTATTTTTTTAATTAATTTTTTTTTTTCTTATTTTAATTATTTATTTTTTTTTTTTATAATAATTAATTAAATAATTAATTAATTAAATAATTTCAAATAACAAAACAAACAAAATATACCGGCAATAAAAACGGAAAAACTAAAAGAAAAAATAACAGCTAAATTATTCAAAAAAAAAAAACTGTTAACAATCAAATAAACCGCAAAAAATAAAATACACCGACACAACAAATTAAAAAAATCGAACAAAACTGGCCGCCAGCTAAACTCAAACTGAATCTAATTAGAATTTAAAAAAAAAAAAACTAATTTTTACTCTCAATCAATCCAGCTTTTTATAGTTGGTTTAATTTTAATATTTTAAATATCATACCAAAAAATATTCATTACATTTTTAAATTAAATATTAAGTAAGTTTAAGTTTTCAACAAGTTGTATGGCTTCAAACAGCTTGTATGAGAAACCTTTTAGTGATTATGATGGCTAGTGTATCAAATAATAAATTATTATTGTATTGTAAATAACACACAAAAACAACATGTAAATTGTAATGTTAATATTAATACTAATAAGCAAAAGCAAATGACTTAATTTTTTATGTTTTTCTCATTTTCTCTGAGAGTTCTACTTTCAAACATGTTGTATTTTTGTTATTTTTTTATGCTTTTCACTTTTCCTTGTTATTTTTCTTTGGATTTCGTTAAAGAAGGGTTTGAGAGAATACACACATATGTATTTCTACAATTTGTATAAGGTGTAATAGTGTTAATAATTTAATTTATTTTATTTTTCTTTATTACTTGCATGTAAACTGTTGCAACTGATTACAAATTTTTGACAGTTCAACGAATACAATACAAAAAAATAAAAAATTAAAAATAAATAGAAGAAGTAAATGTGTTATTTATAAGACATAAGTGAAAAGTTGAAGAACTTTAATGTATTAAAAAAAAAAAAAATAATAAAGGAGAATTAAAAATATGCACACAACCACACATATATATTAGTCATGCTGCATGCAACAATTATTATGTTTGTCATACTTGTTTGTTTTCAAAAATTTTGTTTGTAACTATATATATGCAAGAAAATTGTTAAGAAAAACTGTTTTAAATTTAAATTTTTTTAAGTTAAAACGATTTATTTTACATACATACATGGAAATGAAATGGTGTACAATGGAATGGAATACAATGTAGCGTGACGTAATATTAATATATATGTATTGAGAGTTTTTGCCGTATTTTATTTTATTTAAAAAGATCATTTCTAAAATTTATTATTTCTTTTGATAAGTAAAAAATGTTGTTTGGGAAGTTAAAGAAGAACAGTGTTATGCTCTACAAATGGAAATGGCGAGAATTGGCATACAGATTTGTATGATGTTAGTAAGAAAACAATATAGAACAATATAGATTTTAGCATTTTATTATAAGTAGGTATTAGGTATATACTGTTTTAATTGTATTAAAATAAAATTTTTAAATATATCCTATCATGATATTAAAAAAGTTATTAATTGTAAAATAAATGTAGTAAAGCAGAAAATTATAAAGTATTTTCGAAAAATATTTCTTACATCAAATATTATCATACTGTATGGATTAAATATAATAGGTATACTTTGACATGTTATGATAAGGGCAAAGTAGTCTGCAGACTCCGAAAATGATATTTTAGTTTAACGGCCCATACAACTAAGAATAGCCTAATATGGGAAAATAGTTATTGTTTCCAAAAATTACTAATGAAGAAACTAACAAGTAGATCGGGAAAACATCTAAGTTTCATTCCCTTTCTGCTTCTAAACAATGCAATTGATATGCTTTAAATCATTATGAAAATAAAACTTATCTTTATAATATAAAACGGATGTTTGCAGATGCGTTCAATCTTTGTGAAATTAATTTTTCCCAAGGTTCTGAAGATTCATGAAGATTAAAAAAAATAAAGATTTTTTTTACTTTCATTTTAAATTCTCGGAAAAAAAAAAACAATTTAACACATTTTTTTTATTATACCTAATTATTATTAATTTCATTCTTTTTGAATTTTAATTATTATTAATTCAGTTTCCTTTAAAACAAAATTAAAACTTTCATCAATTTGCGAATGCGAAAATATTTCATATAAAATAAATAAAAATTAATTTACTTTGTCTATAGAACAAAGTAACAGTATAAAAAAAATACTTTAAAATTCAGAACAAATTACCGGAACACTGCTATTATAAAAACATTACAATTTAAAAATAAAAGAATCTTCATATAATCCAAACAACATTATCCAAAAGTAGTAAAGTAACTAAAAAACAATCAAACGGACACAATTAACATTTCAATATACACAAGATAATTAAAAAAAAAAAAACTGATTCTTTTTTTTTAGGACCCTAGAACTACTACTAACCGTCTCATGAACATCAGCCATCCCTTGTACCATACAAAACAATGCAATAAAATAAAAATTTAACTGGAACCAAGCATTAAAGTATCTTTTAGATTAAATATTTTTTTTTTTTTATTTCATTTTGAAAATTTATCAGATTACGTTTTTTTTTTGTTATTTGTAAGTTTTCGTTAAAGTGAGAACACAAGAAATAACCAAAGAACTATCAAAAAAAAAAAAAAAAAATTTGCCTAAAATGTTTACAGACATGCAATCCATGAGTTAAAAAAAAAAAAAAGAAAAAGTAAAGAAGAGCAATAATGGAATTACCATCAGACGAGAATTTAACCAAACAACAAAATTTTGCTGTGAACAATAAAGTGTCCAAAAATGAACAACAACACGAACAAACTTTAAAATTAAATCCAAAGCAAAAAAGGAAAATAATAATAAAAAAAATCAATGAAACTCTATAAAAAACAATAAAGAAATAAATTCTGTTGAAGGAATGAGAGTGGAAGCTTAAAAATTTTTTTTTTTTATAACATTGATTTTGTCTTTTATTTCATTCTCCCACAATATTTATGGACTGTATGTGCGTATACCGTGTACTGGTATATGAAAGATTTATCATCAGACATGTCTTCTCTACACAATTTTAAATTTTATGTTATTTGGTTGTTTTTTATGGTACTCGTGAATTTTTTATTTACAACATTCGCACTTTTTTTTTTGGTTTTTATAAAGTAAATTTAATTGTAGTGGCGGAACTATAAGTTAACATCACAATTTAAATGCAAAATAAATTGCAACTGGACTTGAATTAAAATAAAAACGGCTTCTTCTTATATTGAATTTTGAATTAGTCTTGAAATTTATATATTTACATAAAATTGCTGTTATTTATTTTAAAAACATTGTTAAAAATTATAAGAGTTTTAGAACAAATTGTTAATTATCTGAAAACTTTTAAATTTTATAATATGATGGTATTAAAGCGGATGTATTGATTTTTTTCATGTGATAATGTAATGTAATGAATATGTCACTATATTGTTAAATATAATATATATAGCTCAAATGAATTTAGTTAAAAAACGTATAGATAGATACTTAAAATTAAGTAGATATACAAAGAAAATATGTAATAACGGTAAAACCTCAAATTTTCAATTTTTTTTTTGAACAATTGGTTTTTGCCCGATGCAAATCTTTAGAAGCATTGACACTTTTTTTTTGATTCAGCTGATTTCAGAATTTTGATAATAATTTACTACTTTTTACAGTATTCGATAAAGAATTAAATCAATTCAAATATATGTATATAATATGGTATATGTTCCGAGTAACATGCGCGTTTCCGATAATTCTAAAAACAAAATTTTGTTGTTAAATATTTCTTTAATTTTAATTCCTAGTTTTTTTTTTTTAATAATTTTTAAAACAATCTTATTGAATAAACGATTGGTAGACAATAATATGGTATTAGACTTAACTCGTATTTTTAAATTTTAAATTCAATTTCTTACTGATTCTAAATAAATTTTCAATTATGTGACATCTAAATTCAATTTTTTTTTTCTTCTAATTTTACTTTTTTATTTATCGGTTGGTTGACTATTATAAAAATTCTTTTTTTCGTTGCACTTTAAAATTTACTAATTCAATTAAATTTAAATCAAAAGTATACTTTAATACTTGTTCGTGTATGTAAATAATAATCTGAATGAATTAAGAGGACAATCACGGTGACTAAGTTGCATGACATACACAGTAGAGAGCCATCACATAAAAAAAATACTGGTAACCAAAAATAATAATAAGAAAAAAAAATCTACAAATAAAAAAAGTAACAAGTCTAACAATTTTAACAACAAGAACAAGTCGATATGTGAATTCATTTCCTTTTCATATATTCTAAGTTTAAAACATATATTCATATATTCATGGTAAGGTAAGTAGTTAGGGTACCACAATTTAGTTCAGTTGATAAAGTAAGAACATGAGATGATCATTTTACGTTAAAATCTGATCCAGACAGGATAAAAATGGATAATTTTTGAAAATATATATAAAAATAAGGCAGAATGTAAACTAACGGTTTTTAAAAGTGCACATTTCCAAAAGACAATACAAACTCTTTAGAATTGTGACTTGCACGAAAATTTTAAAATTTCATATAATAAGATAAAATATGAAAATAGGACTTTTTAGCAATTTTGAGGAGCTGTAAGTCCGGAATCCTATATAACTAAAAAAAACCGTTAACATACTTAAAAATATATTACTGGAGTTTCATGTCTTTCCGATGAAAAATGTGTACAGGTGCCTATGTTACAGGAGTTTAAAAATACCAAATTTTCAATTCCTGAGCTAATAGCGGGTGGCCCATAAAAATATTCTGAGGAAACTTATACTGATTGTAAAAGTTATTATAAATTTCAAATCTTTATCTAAAAGCTTACCGCATTTATGAAGCTTGAAAAGTTACAAAGGTAAATCAAATTTCTTCTTCTTATTGAAGGGCGTTTTCAAATTGAAAAAATGTTAAGCAAAACATGATATACTCATTTAAATATAGGGCTTTTTAAAAGTTTGAGGGGTTGTAACTCCGTAATTGAGGGGGCTACATGAAAAAGTTGTTCTACAACAATAATTTTTTTATTAGACCTATTAATAGTTAAAATTGTTTTTCTCTATCTTTAACGGTGTAGAAGTTTTGTAAACAGACGGACGGACAGAAAGAGTGAAACTAATAGGCACTTTTTTGCAAATTTTTTTTGGAAAAGTGCTAAAAAACTCTATACAAATTATTGAATACTATGAACAACATGACAAAAAAAAAATGTGTTAAAAGAATTCAAATAATTATTTTTATTTTTGCTTCATTTTTTTGTATATTTCGGGTTTCGTTACAGTTTCCTTTTGTTTTCCTGGTCAGGCACATTTTTTTACAAGCCATCATTTCGCACACATTCAAATATTTATTAAATGTTTTTTTTTTCGACCGATTTTATGTTTTAGAGTTGTATTATATGGTCTACAGAGCTCAGTCTTTCCAAAATTCTAGTTTTTTTTTCACTCTCAACAAAAAAAAACACAAACTGGAGTGACTGTCTAACATTGATTTTTGATTCTTATCTCACTAAAGTATCTATTATTTGAAAAATAAAAAAAATTCTTGATTGCAATAAATGATGATGATGGCTGTCGATTAAAAAATATAGTTAATGATGACAATAATGTTATAGAAATAAAAAAAACAAAAAACAAAAAAAAAAAAATAAGTTAAAACTAAAATTTAATTTATCGCGTGAAAAGAGTAAATTTTTTCCTAGTTCCATGTTCCATTTTTTTTTTATTCAGAATTTTTGCATGCTCTGATTAAATGAAATGCATCCATCTGTCGGACATGCAGTTGTTCTTGATTAATTTTTTTTTTTTTATTTTGATTTTATACCGGTGAAGAATTTCTCTGCACGAATTGTTATCATTGAATATAAGGAATCAGGAAAAAGAGTGATCTCAAAAATCAGTAGATACTTAATAAGATACTTAACGTTCCAAATTATGGAATTGGAAATATTTTCATGATCATAACATTGGATATACTTAACGTGCGTTTAATATGTTTTTCTTTTTTATGTTAAATAAAGAAAAAAAAATGTATGTTTAAGTTAAATCGAATTCGCGGTAATGGCAACCCTAAAATATAGAAGAATTAAAAATAAAAGATGAAAAAAAGTTGAAGAGGTTCTGGTTGAAAGTTTCCAAAATCCTAATTATTTTTATTTAAATAACTATTTATGTTTATTAATTAATTTATATTTAGGTTACAAATATATTTTAGAATTTTAGACGACAAAATTCTATCCGCAACCTTCGGTATACATTATTATAACGACTTATGTTTTCGACGTTTTGCTAACTTTGGTAACCAGCTTTTCTTTTATGAAACTTCCTCCTAATTATTTTTTTATACCCGTACGATAGGATCGGGTATAATAAAATTACTCCTCCGTTTGTAACACCTCGAAATAAGCGAGCTAGATATACCTTCAAAGGTATGGATCGGATCAGAAAAAAATTCTAAGACTTTTGAGCCATGTCCGTCCGTCCGTCCGTCCGTCCGTCCGTCCGTCCGTCCGTCAGCACGCTAACTCAAAAACTAAGAAAGCTAGAATCTTGAAATTTACACAAAATATTTTTGGAGTAATTTGTAGGTTCCCTATTTTTTTTGGTTGAGTTTGGAGCAAGCCTTAGGGTAGCTCTTGAACACCTAACTTTTAGATCTCCACATTTTTTTTGCAATAGAGCTATGAAATTTTAACTACTGATAGATCTCACAAAAATATTAATTTTATTTTTAATAACTTTTTTTTGTAGCCCTACCCGTTACGGAGCTACAGCTCCCCAAAGGTTCAAAAAAGCTCTATATTTAAATTGTTATAGCACAAGTTGTGTAAGGTATATCTTCATTTTGAAAACGCCAAACGATTACTACTTTCATTAGCTTTAAAAGTATATATACAATAAATATATATTTTTGGCATACGGTGTCTTAATTTACCGTTATGCGAAACTCAAATTTTGCAAAATTCTTTAACCCTTCCATCTTCTAAACGGTTAAAGTTGGAAACTTGAAATTTTGACAGAAGTTAGATCTTTGAAAATTAGTATGAGTCATTTCAGAAATTTTTTTTGTATCACCCCCCGTTTAGGAGCTGTAAGGGGTCAAAAACTGAAAATTTCCTATTTTTAAACACCTGTAACTTGAACACCTGTTAAAATTTTTTTGAAGTAATACACAAAAATTAAAGCTCCAACATTATATTTTTATTTCTGTTAACAACTTTTTTTAATAATATAGGGTTACTTTATAATTGACGAAAGTGTTACTTGATTTTTTCAAATTTTCTAACAAATTTCTTTAAAACGAATTTTTTCCACTTTGTTTTACTCGATAATTTGAAATTGTTGAGGATATAATGCGCAGTACATAAAAATGTAAATAAATATACAACATAACGGTTGCTTGAAGAATTTTTATTTATATGATATTGATATACATACATACTTATATAATATAATGTTTATTTACATATCGTATATGTCACTAGCGAATGAATGATAAGAGTATAGATGTATATTATATAGCGCCGTATTTACATACACATATGTATTTTATTGTACTTATAAGAAATTATTCTGTCAATGGAATATTTAAATATAATATAATATAATATTTAAAATTATATTTACTGTTTTGTACTTAGTAAATTTAATATACATTTACCGCTTAGTATTAAATGGTACTATAGAATATTTGAAAAAGTTTTGGATTGATAATCGTTATGTGGAAGGTTAGAATCTGCTTTTGAAGAATGTACATATAAACATATAGTTTGAATATATGTACAACCCATAGTTCTAGAAATTATAAAATTCACCCAAATTATTTTAAAATACTAAAATATTAAAAAAATAATATTGTAAGCAGAGTGACAGGCTGTGAACATACTAACGGTTCGTACGGGTATCTAAGAGTTGACAAAGTCAACTGTATTCTTCCTCGTTTTACATTAGATTTAGAAAGCACTTTCATATAAATAAACATGATCGCGACAAGTGACGCAAAGTATTCTATTGGGTATAGTTATTTAAAAAAATGCAAAAAACCCCCCAAAAATATTAACTACCCTTCAAAAAATTTTTTGGAATTAATAGGGTTTATTTCATATGAATGAATCCCCAAAATTCTAAAAATGAACTAACTCCCAAAAATACTTTTAATCTTCAAGTTAGATTTTAGCTAGTTCATAGCACCGGAAGGGTTAACAACGATAATCAAATTATAGCAAAAATGGGAATTAACCTAAATTTATCATTTCGTGCCCTTGGCCAATTATACAAAATAATTATATAACATTACATTACATACAACACAAATATATAACTATGTTAACGTGATAGACTGTTAACCCTTGTGGTGATAGTGGTGATAGACTGTTAACCCTTGGTTACTGAAATTCTGTTAGTCATATTTGCAAAATCTTTTTAGTTTAAAAATACTTCACCCACATTAAGTGATTTAAGAGAAAGTCTCAAATAAAATAAAGTTAGATAAACTATATGAAATAATTATAAACTTTTTTTTTTTGCATTTTTAATAAAAAATTAATTGTAAATAAATCAAAGTTTTATTTTTTTAATTATTTTAATTTTAATTGAAAGTCTTGATGATAAATGATTAAATTTTTAACTATAGATAAATTTTTAAATTTTAATTAATTAAGAAAATAAACAAAATATTTTTAGTCTTACCAATAAGTCATTTATAACATGAATAAAAAATTAATTGACTCACCTGTAAAATAAATAAAAGAAATAATGTTAAATATATATATATATATATATATATATAAATATAGGTTAATTTTGTTTTATTTAAGAAAAGTGATATTAAAATTGTATACAGAATTTAATATAATAAATAAAGAGAATGATGTTTAGCTTTCTTTTTATTTATCCTGTTTTATTGATTGCCAATTAATTAAAAGTCTAAACACGTAAGAAAATTAAAAAACAAAACAAACAAAGCAGTATACAAAACCAAATATTTTTAAAGGCGCTGATTTTCCAAAAGACAATAAAAACTGTTTAGAATTGTTACTTTAAACCAAATTTTGAAGCAAATACTATATAATTTTGTAAAGGTGTTAACACAAGTAAAAATCTAATGTTGCCACTTTAATTTTTATGTTTTTCTATACAAATTTACATTGGATGTTCAAGATACAAGTGTATAAAAATAACAAATTTAAAATTTTTGATCTATAAAAGCTTTTAAACAGGGGGAAGAACAAATTTGTTTTGGGGTACCAAAATGTTACTTAATTTAGTTTCATATAACGGTAAAAAAATACTCATAATTGAATTCCAAAAAAATTTATAATATTTTGTATATCAATTTATAATGATTAAAAAATTTATATACCATTTCATGTTTTTAAACTTAAAAAATATTCAGGAAGAAGCTCCAAACTACCCATTACAGCTACATAAAAAAGTTCTACTACAAAATGAATTATTTTTTTACATCAATCCATGATTAAAATTCTATTGCTTCTTCTTAAAGCTCCAAGGACGAACATATGAACAGACGGACAAACGGACGAGCGAACAGAGTAAAATCAATAATATAACTTATAAAAAAATTTTTTATGCTAAAAATTAACGCACAAATTCAAAACGTAATCGTCTTTTTTTTGTGTGACGCTAAAGCTAAAAACTAGGGAAGGCTTATCTAATACTTGATACCAACATTTAATTATCATATATAGTGGTAAGATGGAGTAATGGGCTATATTGAAAACAAATTAACAAAGGCTATTTTTCATTTTTTATAAATTGTAAAACGGAATATTTCTAATAGAGAGGAACACAATTTGATTGAAGCATAATATCGCACATCTTAGCAGCTGTTACAATAATTAAGTTTTCATAACCATTTTTAAATCACTTTAGACATTTGATTGAAATTTATAGAAATGAAGAGACTGGTGGTAAAAGAGACTGGTGGTAAATTGAAATTGATTGAGAATAGATTTAATTGAATTTAGTTCAATAGAAGACATGCCATTACCTACAAAAAAGGTATATATAAAATAGAGATATTGCTTTAATATTCGACGATTATTAAGAGAAGAACTCGAGTTACTTATTCGACAGAGTCACCTATAACTTATTTCCACTTATTTAAATTTTTAATACAACCGACACATATTCGATTTTTTGTAAATTTAAGATACAAAATAACTTATGACTGAGTTTAACTTATGACTGAGACTGTACAAATGAGTAGAGATTTTTCAAATGCATTTTCATTCACAATTCGTTAAAAGAAGTCATTAAATGAATATAATAAGCCTCTTGTTTTTAAAGCTTATTTAAAGAAATTGTACGATAGTCAACTTTTGAAAAACGAATAAAGTACAAAAAAAGTATTAAAGTGAAAATCACTGAGCGATATTTGGGTAAATTTCATATTACTATCAGTATTGTAAAATTTTCTAAAATAATTCAAAATTAAAACTAAAATTAAATTAATCACCTTTTAATATAAATTTAATCTAAAACTTATAGATCTATTTTACTACATAATTTATTAAAATTATTTCAAGTTTTGAGAAACACAACACTAAAGAATTTCCATGATTTAACAATCTGCCGTCTAAAAAGATTAACACTTTTTAATGACAAAATAAATTTCTTTAAATAATTAATTTTTTTTAATTAAATATTTAGTTTTTTTTTTCTCTCTTTTCTTTATAACAGTATAGCCTTTTATTTTAATTTTATTAAAAGTTTTTATAACATTTTATTTTCATCCTTACTCCTTAGAAAAAGCAAACATTCCAGTTATCTCCGATAATTTCAAATTTTTCATACTAAATATAAAATTTTTTTTTTTGGCAAAATCCGAAAGACACATTTTTTATCTCTTTCTATGTTTAAAAAAAAAAAAAATTTAAATTACGATCATACTCGTTAAATGTGTAATAAATTTTTATGTAATTAATTTTCAAATGTACATAACTAACGTTTTAAATTGAGCTGCTTCTTCTCTGTCCAAAAAAAAAAAAAAAAAAAAGAAATTAAAAATGTCAAATAAAATATAAGTTAGTATTTAAGAGAAAAAAAAAAAAGAACAGAAAAATATTTTTTTCTATTTACACTTTAAGTGATTTGCAGCAAAATGGTATTTTTTTTCTTCTTTATTAAATCATCGTCTCAACCCGATTGTCTAAAATTTATCGTCTCATAAATGAAATTGACACCCCTTTTAAATATTTTTTTTTTCTTTGAATAGCCATTGGCTTCAAGTGTATACTTATATTGTTTTTCGTTTTTTAAGTGATGAGGACATAAGCCTGCTTAAAAACATTATTTATCAGACTATTAATTATCATCATTATTTATTTTCTAACAACACCAAAAAAAAACAATAAAAAAAAACAAAACAAAATTTAAGAAGTAATGAAAGCTGAATATATTGCACTTAAATGAAAGAAGAGAACAGTGTTCAGTTTAGTGTTTTTATTTTTTCAGATTCATAAATTCTCATCTTAAAATTAAATGTATATGAAAAAAAAAAAAATTCTCCTATATTAAATTGAAAATAAAAATTATTGTGATTAAGTGAAAAATTAAAAAAGAAAAAGAATATTTACAGTCATGGTCGAATTTTTAAAGAAGTTGTGACTCTTGTAGCAGAATCACCAGAAATTAATCGTCTAAGAGAATTTGTGAAATTGCCGTCGTAACGAAAAAGTCCTAGAGACATCAATATAAATTTACTTACTTACTTACTTATGGAAGGTTTATAAATTTTAATTGAAGTTCTCTATAAAATTCATTTCCTAGGTTTACAGTTTGGAAAGAATTAACCGTTTATAAACGAAATAGGAGAAGGAATTACGTGTAGTTTGAATAAAATAAATAAGCGCCTAACAGTAATAATTTATTAAAGATTAAGTGAAGTAAATAAATGATACAACTTAGTTTTGATTTACAGTTAATTTTCATGATTAAAAAACAAAAAAAAACACAGTTTTCCTCCTCTGTAATTTAAAATTTTCCTTAGATCGGTTTTAATTTTTCTTTTTTTTATTAGAAAAGAAAAAAAAAACTAAACTTGAACTGTGCAACATTCAATTCAGCACAATTGCATAGTTATCTAAAATGTAAAGACCCAATTGCATATTATCAGTATTTTAACGATCTCCGTTCATTTTATTCCTTTTTTGGATTCATTTTCCAGTAGTTTTAGGTTTTTCTCTTATTTTTTTTTTTTACATACAAGAATTTGAAATGAAAAATGTACTACCAGATTTTAACGATCACATTAATAAAAAAAAAAAAAAAAAAAAAAAAAAAAAAAAAAACAAAAAAATCAAGTGTAAAATTATCGTTTGAAAGAACCACATTTCCGACATAGTTTATGTTATCTAAGTATTCCTCAAAATATAAAATAATAATAAAAATAATTAGAAATAAAAAACTTAAATTGAAAAATGGTTAAATAAACATATCCAGGTATGATTAGGAAACTAGTATATTTTCCTTATTGTTAACTATATTATATATTTAAAATAAAGAAAAAGAGTGTTAAGTTTTTCATCTTGCATGCGAGGAAAATTCTTTTTTTTTTTTTACTTTGCATTCAACGTCATTTTATGTATGTATGTAGATAAGGTGTTTGGTTGTTTGTAATTTTCATTGGTTTTGATTATACGTTTTATGATCACCATTAAAGGCAATTGTTTGCAGGTTTATATTTACACTATTTTTAGGATATATGTACTTATATTTATTTAGAAATCATTAGATCTGAATTTGTTAATTATAGTTCGCCTCCTGTCAATCCTATCAAAGCTTTGTATGTGTCAACTTTATTGATTTCTTTTTCTTTATGCCCTGTCAGTTCTAATCACTTGGTTACTATATATAGTACTGATAATTTGCTTTTTTGATATTATATATAGAATGATTGAGGTCCATTAGGTTCTTAAAAACACCTAATTCAGTTGTTATGCGTTTTATTGTCGATCATTTTCCTTTTTCTCATGATCGTTTGTCTCAATCACTTGTACTCATCCGTTAGTATTCTACAATTCCCTATCTTGAGTTGTCTATATGTTTCTCTTTCAGTTGGTTATGTGAAAAAATAGCTTAGTACTTATTACTTAATTGTTATTTACATTAGTTTAACTATCGACTTAGACTTTGTTTCTCGTCAGTTTTTTGTCATTAGTTTCGTACATTTTTAAAAAAACTATTTGTCAGTGGTTCAATTGATTTTGGTGTCAAAATATCTGAATAAATTTGTTTTTTTTTTTTGCGATGCAATTATTATTTTTCAGGTTGACTGATTTAGGAATTTGTACTAATTTGTACTTTGTACTAATTGTGACAAAGATGACTAACAGTGACAAAGATGACAACAATTTGAAAAATATTTGATTTCTTCAAAAGTGAGAAAGTTGAAGATAAATTTTGATTGAAGACCCAATTTTAATATGTACTACTAACATTACTAATAGTGGAATGTTAATTGTTTGTATTTATAGAATAATAATTTTTTTTTTCTATTATTCTTACTTCTACATCCTACCTACATATTTATATATATATATATATATACATGTTACATATAAAAAAATATTTTCAATTGAAATCAATTTAATTGTCCTTAGCTGGACAACAATTATTTTTATACTACTGCACAGCTGGAAGTAATTCTTATTTTTTTATTTTTTTTTTATTTTTTTAAATATCAAAAACTTTTTATTGATTTTTAACATTAGTAGTCACTATTTTTCTAAAATTTTATTTCAATCTAAAAATCTAGTATTTGCAACCGTTTACAAAAAAAAACAATTTTTTTTTTTTAAATCCATAAATAGAAGCAGTATTGAATCTAAGGTTCATTTCACTATATAAAGAAGAATAAGATAATATTATATATGAAAGACATTTTAAGTCATGAATGATGACTTTAAATAAAAAAAAAAAAAAAAACAACTCTTTTTAAACACTTATAATATTCAAGATTCCATATTACTAGTTATCTATATTTGGATAATAATCCCTTTTTTAAAATAGAGTATACCTATATAATATGCTCGTATATGTAATTAATAGCATCCTCTGTTTAAAGTTATCTCTAAATTTGTTGCAATTGTTGTTCCTGTTGTTTTTTTTTTTTTTTTTTTTGTTTTACAGCATTACAGCAATACAGCATTTAAAGGTCTTGTTTAAAATATCTTAGTTTGATAATATACAAGATACAGTTGAATTACTGAAAGAATTTATATAGATATGACCAATGAAAATTTGACCAGGATTCAAAAATTGTTTTCTTTTCTTTTATTCTATTACAAGTTACAGTAAAAATAATAATTTTTTTTTTTTAAATGAGCCTTTTTCAGAGTTTTCTTTTAATGGATATTATAATAAACAAAAAAACTATTTTAGTTTTAAAAGAAAATTTTAATTGTATATAAAATCTCATATTTTAGTCAAATGGGATGGATTTCATGCTGAGATGGGAATTTATTTATAGAAGAGACATGTAATTTGAACAGAAAATATTAAAGGCAAACAAAATAGGTTTTTAAAGGAATCAAAACAAGAAATTTGGAATTTGAGGAGAAAAACGGGGAAAAAAAAAAATGAAACAACAACAACAATAAAATGTATTTTATTGCTAAATTTAAAGTACTTAAGATATCGTTTTAGTGTTCTTTAACAGCAATGGGTTATTAATTTAAAAGAACGCAATAAAGAATAACAAGAAAAAAAAAAATTTTTATTTCAAGGATGATCAAGAAATTCCACATTACCACTTATTTTTTTTTTACTGATGTTTTTTATTCTGTTTTGGTGATAATTATTGGTTATTGGAAATATATAAAAAAAAAAAAATAATTCATTCAGTTTGTTTTTGGTTAAAAATAATTAAATACATTCCATTAAAATATTTAAAAATTAAAATATTACAGAATTAAATAAAAATTTAAAAATAAGGGAATCAAATTAAAAGATTTGACATTTAAATTGGGTCAGTTTGAGGCGAAAATTATCGTAACAAGTTGAACAAGTTGATAGAATTGGATATATGTATAATATAGAATCGGATTGTGTATAATGCCGTTGCAATAAAACTAGTGAAAAAATCGTCGTATTTATGCATGTCTCCTTTTTTTTTTTAAAAAAAAAAACAACACCAATAAATTTTTGCACGCAATTTTGTTTTTAATTCCATAACAAGTGTTTTAAAATTAATTAAGAAAAATCTTGCCAGATTTTCAAAACGAAATTGTCTCGTTGACTTCTACTTGCAAGACATATTTTTGCGATAATTGAAATTATAAAAAAAAATGAAAATCGGATAGCTAAAGAATCTTGAAGAGGGCAGAAATAAGTTAATAGTTGAGATGAGACACATTTACAGTGTAAAATGAACCGCTGAAAATATTGGGAGTTCGTTCCATAGATCAAGCGGGCATTTCAAGGAGAAGAATTTTATAAAGGGGAGGTGCAAAATACCATGATAGGTACAAAACTAGTTTGGAGAAGAATTTTACAAAGGGGAGATGCAAAATACTATGATAGGTACAAAATTAGTTTGGCAATTAAAATTTAGCCAAGAAAAAGATTGTAGGGATGTTTTCCTTTTTCATTTTATAAATTATAGTAAACACTTAAGCATTTAAGCATAATCGTATATAAGAACTAAGGCATTACCATGGTCTTATTGTATGCGTATGCCTAAATTTGATAAATTCGATGTTAATAATTTTTATAGTTTTTTTTTCTTTTTTCCTAAAGGAGGTTGGAATCTTCTAAAGACACAAAGTATTTCCCTCTTGGTAGTATCAGATTCTTACTGACTAAACCCACCTTCCCCTTTAGCCAATATAATGGGATGAAACCCTTACCTGCGAGCGCAGTATATTGGCTAAGGAGTAGGAACAGGATAGGGATAGGAAACAATGAATCCGCCTATTATTATTACAGTGACTATTTTGCTAACAGTGACTAAAGCCGTTACAACAGTTACAACATGTGGTAGTATATAACACCTTATTACATGAGTTAATTATTGAAAGCAACCCTCACTGTCACTGTAGCGGCTATTTATTGGTATTAGTATTCTTATTAATATTATTATTATTTTACTACAGAGTCAGCGCCATCAGTGGATTACAACGTGCAGCAGTATATAACACCTTACTTGCATGATATAACCAAAGATAGCTCCACTGTAGTAGCTATTATTATTATTACTATTATTATTATTATTATAATTATTGTTATTATTACTATTACTATTACTATTATAATTATTATTATTATTATTGTTATAATTATTATTATTACTACTATTAATTATACGATATACATTATTACGATATAAAAGTACTACATATTTTTTATTTATGACCTGAAGGGTCTTCGATTGAAAGGTTGGCGACTTAAACACTGCGCCACGAGTCAGTTAATTTTATAGCAAGGAATTTTAAGTAAGAAAGTTATTATGTTCTTACGAAAGTTATTTATTTTCTCTAATAAATATTATGCCATTTAATTTAAGTTTCTTATTGGACAGTTAACCCAAATATTCGGACTGTTAAAAAAAATATTTATTTGTGGCAACACTGATTACGATATTTGCATAAAACTAATATAAACGTATATAAAATCTTAAATAAAAATTGAAAATGATTGTTTTCGAAAGTTTTAATATAAAAAGTTTGAAGACCGCAAAAAAAAAACAAGTTGGAAATATTTTTATATGTCCTATGAAATAATTGCCACATAATTAACATATTTTACTTATCTTGATCAATTCTAAACTTTGAATTCTTTTTAAATTAAAACGTAGTCAACCAATTTTGAAGTTTTTGAAATAAAATAAAAATTTTTTTTTATGGTAATTTTTAGTTGCTAAGTATAGATACTATCTAGTAAACTTTGCCATATAATAATCTTATTTATAATAATTCTAAATGTCCTTTTTGTTATAGTCTAATACTTTTTAAGACCCCTATACAGTTTCCAAATATGGAAAAAAAGGAGAAAAAAAAACAAAAATAAATACAGGAAAAAAATAATTTTTTTCTTTTCATTCTAAAAGTCATTTATTTTTGAATCTTTTGCTAATTTTTTTTTTTTTTTGTTTTGTTCCTATTTCAATTCTAATCCTTAAATCCTTAAATAAACGCAAATATCACGAAAAAGCAAATCTTTTAAGATCCGAGTTTTGAAAGAGAGTAAAAAAAAAAAAAAAAGAATAGAATTTTTTTTTTTTTTAAGTAGGAATTTTTAAAATGACACAAAAGAAAGAATTTTATAGTTTTATTTTTGTTTTTCCATGGTAAAAAAAAAAAAAAGGAATTTAAACTAACCAAAAAATTGTGAAAATGAAAAAAAAAAATGGACAAAATATGGAAAATATAGTATGTATGTACATATAAATTCTGCAGATTTTTTTTTTTATTTCAATATTTGGTTAGTATCTACCATTCTTTAGATTTCACTATTATATTATGCTATCATTTAAATAAAACAGAAAATTTCTTTTTTTTTTTTTAATTTTGTGGTTGCTTATAATGGAATTTTATTGCGCTTTTTTTTCTTTTATAGTTTGAAATTAAAATTTTCAATTTAATTCAAAACAAGGAAGAAGTATTTAAATTAAATCAAAATTTTTAGTTGAACAAATGTTGCTTAGCTTTATTTTGTCACGACCGAATTTTATATGACTTTATGAAACTAATGGGATGCTATCGAGCTACAAGTAAAATAAATTTTAATGAAAAGATATAAAATTTCTGCATAACATCCTTTTAGGTCCTTACAAAAAATTCGAAATAACAATTCATTTATTTTACTTAAATATAGTTAAAAGCTTGAACATTATTTGTATATAACTATTAATACTATAGTAATTAATTATCTATGAGTTTTTGTCTTATTATATAAGGTGTTAAATAAATTATTATATAAGGTGTTATATTATGTTGTTATATATCCGAAACTTTGCGGATAATTTAAAACATTTTTTAAAAAAATGAGTTGTTCTGTACATAATTAGCAACTTTGTAGTTGGCAGGCTGTTTGTTCCTTTATTTTATTCCCCATTAAAGATTTTACAGTTTTATTGAAATAAAAATTTGTTGTGTCATGCTGATTAAATATTGTACTCCTATGTAAATATTTTTTTTTTTTTTGTGCTGCAAAAAGAAAAACTAAAAGTTTTTCATTGTATTTCGTTGCAAATTAACTATATTTTTTTTTTTTTAAATAAGGCAGTATTTTAACACAAAATTTTTTAAAAACGCATATTTTCGAAATGATAATATACAGAGGATTCTAGAATTGAGATTATTTTTGTAACAAAATTTGTAGTTCGTCAAGGGAATTGTCAAAAATAAAAAAAATAAATTATTTTAATTCTAAGAAAAACCTATGTTACACATTATCTCATTTTAAAATAAAATGTTTGATATGTTTATTATTTTGTTTTGTTATTGTTTTTTGTTATTAAGTTCCACAGGAGTCCAGCAGGCGCCTTACCACGTATTGATAATTTCTTTGAACGAAATCGCTTTCAAAAATTTAACACTTTGAAAATTGAAAATCGCGGCACCGCGAATACGAAATTAAAATTTTGATACTGATTCATAACTGTCTGAGCATTATATATTATCAAAATTTTAACTTTACTTTCGCAACCCTGAGATTTTTGATTTTCAAAGTGTCAACAATTCGAATAAAATTATTGTTTAGGAAAAGTAGCACTACGCGGTATAAGTGCCTGGTGTGTAAAAATGTTCAATTTTTTTAAATTAATAGGTATTAAAAGGAGGGCTTTAAAGAATCTTTTCTCTACTTTCATTTATGATTATATGAATATGATCTATAGATACCAGAAACAAGAAGAACTCAATTTTTTACTAAATTTTGTTTTAAAATAACGGTATATTTTAATATGAAATTGCGGAAAATTTTTGAAAAATTTTGTCTTGATTCATAAAGCTTTTCAAATTTTTTATCGTATCGTGTCGTGTCAGATAAAAAAAGGTCTGATGTTCTATTTATCGAGAAATGCGGTGCGGATTTAAAACGCTTACAATCTTATTTTATAAATTTTTTTTTTTAGAAGTGTGCTAAAAAGGATTACAAATTTGCGAAAAAAAAAAATAGTTTACGAGTTGAGTGGTAACAAAAAAATGTTTTCAAAATTAAAATAATACAACATGAAAGATCTTTAAAAGAGAGAAGGACACAAAACTAAAAGTAAACAAATAAAGAGAGGGAACAGCAGGAAAAATATTATTAAGTTCCGTTCACTGCAATGAAGCAAATGAAAAAAAAAAACAACAAAAAAGTTGAAAATGTTTGGGCACATTTGTAAAAAGGAAGAAATTGTTAGAAACAAAAAAAAAAAGAAATAAAAAGAAAAAATTGTAATAAGAATTTTTTTTTTCGAATTATTTTTAAAGGACAACATTGGATTAAAATAAAATAATGGCATGTTTGGCATAATGAAATTTTATTGAAATTGTCCGTATTTGTAAATGAAAGCTGATAATTTCAAGGATTTTATTATTATATTAATAAAAAGGAAAATTTGTTTTTAGCAAAAGCATTAAAAGTAAAATATTGTGGACAAAAAAATAAAATTAAATGTATTATCATTTAAAATTTAAAAAGATTAATATTGGATTGCCTTGGCATTTTTTAACTAAATTTAACCCTTATTTGGTTATAGTCTTTCAATATAAATGGAGTATGTTAAATAACCTACCGATAGCAGATGTAAGTTTGCTTTATACTTGATCTCCAATAGTATTTTTTTAGTTTCATTAATTTGAGTTCGGATTTGAGTTATAATTTCAATTATTTATCAGGACATTTATGTGGTTTAGACCAATTGTAATAAATGTTGAATTTAAATTTAATTATAATATAATTAATAAAATAAAGTTAAATTAAAACTTTGCTAAAAATTAACAAACAGCTTCATTATAAATTCATTACGTATTAACTATAATGAGTGATCGATTACATTATGAACTTGCATAAATTTTTCAAGTTACTTCGACTTGTATTCATTTTTTAAATTACTAGGAAACAATTTAAAAATTAAATAATATTCGTTTTTTGTTTTTGTTTTTAAATCAAATAAAATTACTTTAAAAACATTTAAGTATATTCGCTATTGATTTTCCAACACAGAACAAAACATTTGAACAGAACAAATTTTCAAAACTTTTTGAAATAAAATTTTTATTCGTATTTTCTTTCTTTAGTCCTTTTTGTTGTTTTTGTAGTTCTTTTTTTTTTGTTTTTATATTTTGTAATTTCCTTAATGACAACAATAAAATTTCCTTTTTTTTTATATTTGTACGCTACTATAAATATTCTTTTGAAGTCATACATGCATGTATTTTCTCTTATAATACTCGTATTATACATTATATTATATTTCTCTGATTTTCTTGTCTCAATATATACAAAATTTTCACAATTTTCTTTTAAGGATTTTAATTCTTTTCTCGCTCATATGCCACAAGTAAGAGAAAAAGTAAAAAAAAAAAAAAACGAACACTTTTTTTCTTCTGATCAGAAATTCAAGTCATGTACTTGCACCTGACGTTTTTCTTTGTACTTTAATAGTGGGACATTAACCAGAAGGCATGCATTCTTAGTTTTTTATTTGTGCATTATATATATGTATATGATTTTCTTATCCTTTAATTTTGTTAAACTGTTTTTCCGCACATATGCAATGATTAAATAACTTTCTTTATAAAGTTTTGCATCATCTATATGTTATGTAAAAGTATATAAAAGATAATTTTAGTCGGTGAAGATAACATAATACGTTATTTTATTTCTTCACCATTTAGTACAATTTTTTTTTTCTCCTGCCCCGATTAAATTTTTTAGTTTAAAAGTCTGTCATAAATTTTAAACTTTAAATTTATATAGTTTTAATTTTTTTTTGTTTTTTTTGTGTCTCTTGCGGCATTGATAGGTAAAAGCAAATTTTATTGAGTTAAAACTTACACAATTGAATGGCTGCAAATGCGTTTAGTACTAAAAGAAAAAGTATAGAGTCTTTGTAGTGTTTAATAAGGTATCAATTTTCGTTATTAATATTTTATACAGTGTTTTAATTTTTAATGAACAAAGATCATCAATACTATTGTTTTGCTCTAATTCAAAGTTGAGTACTAAGTTGAGCCACGTAATTCTTCTTGTTGGGAAAGTAAGGGCATTGAGTTAGTAAAAATACCAAATACCGTGTTTATAAAATACTATGAAAGAGCATTTCGGGTTACGAATGTGAATGCTTTCATCTAATACACATTTGTTCAATTACTTGTAGGTTTCAAAATTAATTGACTTATGGCACTTATATAAATACGATTAAAGAATTTAGGTCTAAGCACAATTTACAAAGTGCTAAAACTTGCCAAATGTAATTAAATAGCATTTATGAATCTAAAGTTTTTTTTCATCTTTAAGAAGAGGAGGTTCGATTTTAAATGAATTATAAATTATTTAATTTTAAATTTAAAGTTATTCAGTAATCATCGTTTATTAGTTCCAATTTTTTTTTAAATTTAATAATTACAGGGTTTATCTGATAGAGGTTAAGTAGGTGAATGTAGAAGTTTGTAAAGGATTAATTTTTCATGGTCAAATTGAACTTTCAATGGATCAATTTTAATTTATACCCATTTTGTAATATTACAATAAAAAGGGGCCTCGGTGGCCTAGTGGGTAAGCGTATAAAATACGTTATAAAAACTGAGGGAGTGTGGATTCGAACCCCACAACATGTCGTAAGAGTTATTCCCCCTTACGACATTTACAGCCACGCCTGAACAGGAAAGGCTGTGTAATTTCTTGTCCACATTTATGTGGCAGAGAAATGCTTTTAAAAAAAAAAAAAGTATTCTCAAAATTATTTTTCCAACACTGTATCGTTATTTGTTTGTTACCATGTGAATAAAATTTAATAAGGTATCTTTTTCCGTGACTACTATAATTATGTTGAATATTGCTTGAAATATTATATGTATAAGATAGTAAATAACTATCAAAGTAAAAGCAGCTGGTTCTTCAAATAGAAAATTAAATTTTGTAAAGGAAAAATGTGAAAAAAGAAAACCAGTAGACTAGTAGATGACACAAAAATTGACAAAATCTCATACTTGTACTTATACATATACATATCAGAAAATTATTAAAAACTTTTTTTTTTACTTTTAACTGTATCTTTAACTATAAATATATCTTTTGTCAGTTCATTGCAAGTTAATTTTTCTGTAACACTTTTGTTCATCATCATACAATAGAATTTTTAACTTAATTTGGTTTCTACTTTCTACTTTTCACCTATATAAAAGGAAAAAATATATTGTACTTGAAACACCTGAATATTTTGTTAAAAGTCTTCTTTTCGAAACAAATTTTAGAATATTTTTTTTTTATCCTTTTTTCAACTTTTTGCACATTACAAGAATGTTAAATTGTAAAAATATAAGTTTTTGTTTTTTTTTTTATCTAAAAATAACGGTTATTTGTCTTTTCTTTTACCTTTCGGGATACGATATATGTGTATATAAAAGGTGAGTGTGACTAGATATAAAAAGAAAACAAGATTCAGTGAACATAAGGATTTTTTAACAGTTGTTTTAACAGTTAAATCTAGGAACCAATTTTGTTTTAAATTTTTTTTTTTTTTATATGCACTACAGTTCTGTATAACATAAAACTGAGTTGCACTCTACAATTTTTGTTATAGATCTAAAAATCAGGTTAATAGGAGCATAAGATTCAAAAAAAAAAAAAAAAAAAAAAAAAAAAAAGTAAAATTTAATTGTATATTTTGTAACCAAATCACGTCTAATGAATATTTTGTGTTGTTATTTACAGAGTATATAACGTAAGTATATATGTGTGCTTTGATTATAATATACCTACATTATAAGGATTTTAGATATTTTTTTGTACTATATTCATTGTCGGTATAAAAAAACGCAATGATGTACAGTAATATTGTAATTGTATCTACAAAATTTTTCGTATGTAACAATTTAAGAATCTGTGCAATTTTAGAAAAAAAGAAATGCAATAAAATAACTAATTTTATTTGTTCAATTCGTTGAAAAATAATTAGTATTTTCCAGATTTAATTTTGTTAAACAGTGGTGCATTAGATATATTTTTTCAACCTATATATATATATACTTACTTACCTGTTGTACATAAAAATGTTTAATGACATCCTTGAGACATAAACCTGAGTGATTATATTTTTATAATTAAACATTCGTTTTATAAGTAAACGCTTTTTAAATTTTCATTTTATAAGCTTTTAGATCTTTAATTTTATTGCTGATATTAATATACGGTAAAAATTTAATGCTTCCATTTAAGATTTGATAAAAATAAATGAAAATAGTTTCAATATTACCCCTCATTACTTATTGGAATTCAAATATGAAAAAGTCTTGCACTTCATGTTTTTTTTTAAAATTAAGTAGTAAAATTTTTTTTTTTTAGTTTATTTTCCTGCCACATAAAGGAAATTACAAAACTTTTCCTTTTTAGGCGCAGCTGTAAAGGACGTAAGGGGGAATTATTCATACTACGTTTGTGTAATTCGAACCAACACTCCTTCGGTGTTTATATCGTACTTTATACACTTTTACCCACTAGGCCACCGAGGTCCCAAAGTAACAATTGGAATATCCTATTGTTACTTTGGACTGGAACCCTAAAATTGGAACCCTATAAAAGGGTTCATAATTACTAACACCTTTGTGTTAACAATTGAAAGCAGCCATTTCTCCCAAAAAAATACATAAATATGAACGATTTTCTTCGTGATTGTTTGGTGAAAAAAGTAGGTGATGTTTTTTGGGTCATGTCGTAAAAATCTACAGATAATTATTCTTATGATTTGCTATAGAGCCTTTTGAAGATTAGATAAATATCGCAAACATTATGTAAAAAAAAAAACAAAATGTGCGTTGTACGTTAAATCAAAATGTGAAATGCTTATAAAATAATATTAAATCTTTGTTTTAATATTTCAATCAAAATTTAATTCGCGGTTAGTATAAATTTCTTTTTTAAATTCTCACTTGTTTTTTGTATTAACTTTAAAATACCATTTTATTTAATTAAAACTTATTTAAATTATCAGGATCATTATTGTTGGGGATTTCATAATTTATAAATGAATGTGGAAATCTTTAAAGACGGAATAATACGATAGGTAATGAAAAAGATTCAGAAGATTTGAGAAGGAATTTTAAAAGATAATTTAATTAGAAAAAACATTCCTCTGATTGCCTGATTCTTGAAAATTGAAGAACGATCTGTCGGTCATTAACCAAAAATGAACAAATAGGATATACCCAAAATTATTGCAAATAAATCGGCAAAATTTGACCATGAGATATAGCTATTGAGATATGCCGAAAAGAAATGAATTTAATTCGTTCCGGACTGCAGCGCTGATTAAATACAAAACACAAATGGGTATATTACAAAAAGTTTCATTAATGTTCGAATAATTTTCAAGATAAGTTTTTATTATTCTGAAGGAAACGATAAAACAACCTTGTAATTATTGAGTTTAAGACGTCTGGATGCGAAAAAAAATCTAATAAAAATTTTTGGAGATGCAGAGTATATAATGCCATGATGTAGACTATAAAACATTTCGTTGAAAGTATAGATTTTAATTATATATATTAGATTTATTCTATACCAAAAATATATAAAAGTTCATAGCATGTTATTTACTAGTTTTACACAGTTCAGATTAGTTAAACCTATACAACTGTGATATTTTAGCTTAGGCTAATGACTATTACATTTGGTGTTAATATGTTCTTCGTAAGAAAAATGGAAAATCTTACCTGTATTAATTTCTATAACTTATTCTTACAACTAACTCTTAACCTAACTACTAAAAACCTATAACTATTATAGTTTAAGAATATTTTTTCTTTTTATTTTTTTTTATTATTACAAGGTGTTATCATCGAGTTTTTTTATTAAGGAATTTTCGGAAATAGTACATTTATATAGTAAATACTTTTTCGGTTATACTATTTATATTATCATTTATTAATGGAGTATTGGCTTGATCATGAAGTTTTCGCGTAGAGTAATAAAAAGGAAAATTAAGTATTATTTTTAGTACTTTATTCTGTGCTGTTTCTAGCTTATGTATATGATATCTGGCAATACTGCAAAATAGAAGACATGCATATAATAAAACTGGTAAGAAAGTTGCTTTCATGATTATGAGTTTATTTTTCTGAGAGAGCAAAGATATTCTCTTAATAAAAGGGTATAGGGTACGTGTTATATTATTCACCTTATCTATAGTTTTATTGATATGTTCTTTAAATGTTAATTTTTTGTCTAAATGTACACCTAGATATTTTGCATTGTCGACCCATGGTATGTGTATGTTATTAAGATTTAAATTTGAAGTTGGAATATAACAATATTTTCTCTTGTTTGTGAAAAATATGGCGTTGGTTTTTTGCACATTTATCAGTATTCTCCATTTGTAGAAATATGCCGATAATGTGTTTAAAGCATTTTGTAGTTCGGTTATTACTGTAACACTGTATAAACCAGACGAGTAGATGGCATTGTCGTCTGCGAAATTTGTTAAGTTGACGTTAGTAATACTAGGAATATCATGAATATAAATATTATATAGTAGTGGTCCTAAGACTGATTCCTGAAGTACGCCTGCAGGTATTGCGAACAGATCAGAGCTAGTTTTGTCGATGTGAACTTTGAATTCCCTATCTTTTAGGAAGCTATGTATAATTTTAGTTAGATAGTCATCTATTCCAATATTCTTTAGTTTATACACTAATTCCTCATGCCATACTGTGTCAAATGCTGATTCGATATCTATTACTACCATACTAACAGATTTTTTATTTTTTAGATTGTCCTTAATATACCTTTTTGTTCTTAACAGAGGGTGTATTGTAGAATGTTCTGTTCGAAAACCAAATTGTTCATTCGGGGTAGAATATGTTTTTCAGCAAGATACCGTGATACTTTATCCTTAATTATTTTTTCAAATATTTTACTGAAAACATTATAAATACATACATTATCTTTAAGTATGTATATTTTTTTTTTATTCTATTTTGAATGACAGATCAAAAAATTAATATTTTGCACAAAAAATTTTTAAACCATTTATAACTCAGGTATAAAAATAAAAATTTTATAATCATCAAATATGAAGGCTCTAAGAAGTTTATTCAACTTTTTATGTTTTAATCATAATCCTTGTAATTTTTAAAAAGGCTGTTCCTCTTCTCTATCAATTTTTATCTGGATTTTGTTTTTTTTTGTAATGTTTACACTTGGGAATTCCTTAATTTAATACAATCGCATATACATATTATGTATGTATATACATAATATTTATACACATGATATACATATATATACATATAAGGATTACAACAAATCAAACTAGACGAAATTGTTTTGTTTCCAAAATGGAAACAAGACAAGATGAATAAAAAAAAAAAAATAATTAATCTACGGTTCCGAAAAAATGTTGTTATGGAATTTGCTGATATTCAGTCATATCGCAAAATCAATTTAATATTTTTTTTTATACCTCATTTTTTTTTTTTTTTATAGTAATACCTTTGAAAGTTATATTCGTACATTGTTGCTTTTGTTCAATATTCCAATCCATCAACTCCCCTTTTTTTCTTGTATATAAATCTCATGCTTGTTTATATTGTTACCTTTTAATTTATGTTCACCTTTTTTTTTATTGTACGAATGTGTGTTTATCATATCATATATAACCAACAATATATGTACATATATAAATATTATATCAGTTTAAATAAAAGGTTCAGAATATTGTAGAAATAAATTCTTTAAAGTTATCATCACAACCCTTTTTTTTTTTTTTAAGTCAAAAAAGCCTCGAGATTCATTGGAATGCACAAAAAAAAAAAAAAAAAAGAAATAAAAAATTAAAATTGATAATAAAACGTAAAATTGAAGCGCTTTTTATATGCGATTTATTTTGAAAAAAAAAAATCATGTACAAAATACAAAAGGTATGACGAATTCTGTACTTTTTTGTTTTTGTTCTTTAGTTGTAAATTTATATTTGTACTTGTATTAGTCAGTAGTGGTTAAGAGTTGCCACTAATTTAGAAAACATATTTCAGAAAAAATTTAATGAATTATTAGAAAATTATTAATAATTTTGAAAATACAGATATATAGTAACTTCTTCTTGGGATCCCGATGGCTTAGTGAATAAGAGCTTATGAATTTCGTTCTAAACACCGAGGAAGTGTGGGTTTAAAACCCACACACATCGCAAGAATAATTTCTCTCGAACATTTACAGCCACGGAAAAGGAAAGGATGAGTAATTTCCTTGTCGTACATTTATGTGGCAGGGGAATACTAAAAAAAAAAAAACACACTCCTTCTTGGTACAAAGTTTTAATTTTTAGTTAACTTTCCGTCTCATCTTTTATTCAATTAACTAATGTTCAATGACTTAGTAAACTCTAGGGTTCATTGAAGCAATATAATTAACGCTTTGAAATTAGAAAATATTAAGTAAAGAAAAAGTAACGTTATAAAGTTATAAGACCAAAAACTTTTACATTATATAAAAACATCGATCGTGGTAATTAGAAACGCGTAGTCCTGAAGACAATAATAACACTAAATTACATACAAGCAAATTTTGTTGTTATTTTTTGATATCAAAACTCACCATAAACATTTCTCTGTTATCCATTGAATTAATTTTGCCTGAAGTACAAATTTTATAATAGTGAAAGTTTTGATCTCTTATAATGACGAACGGCATTAGTGCGGTTAAGTCACCGATCTTCCTATCGACAAAACTTGGGTTCAAATTCTGGTCTTCTAGATCTATATCAAATAATAATAATTGACATAGTAATCACTCGATTAATCAACAGTTTAATGAATATAATAATTCAAGAAGCTGAAGTGTATTTAATGAAAGATTTAGTCGATGCCCAAGTTCCTTATAGGAGTGGCAAGGGAAGAGAAACATATCTTGTAATTGATCGATAAAAAAGATTATAAAGTATCTAAGTGAGACAATTTATATAAAAATTTCATTTTGAAAACTGCCAACTTAACTTTATCGAAGACAATAATTTAGGCTTAGGCTTCTTTTCGTTAAAGATATCGTCTCTAGTAATTTTTGAATAAGCAGTAATCAAAATTATGCATCTTTAAAAACCACAAAAAATTCTATAAATATAGCAACACTTAATTTTTTCATAAAAATTCAGGTAACATAAAATAACAATAAAACAAATTTTTTTGATGTATTTTTTTTTTTTTTTTTGTTCATTTGTGATATTTTTACATTCCATGTTTTATTAATTATTGCACAATTGCAATTCTAGTCAACCCATAGAACAAATCAAGCGCGAATATCACCCGCGATTCGATAAATAGTTTCTTCCTTTGTTTATTCATCGTTGAAATTTTTTATTGTTTTGTATTAAACCTGCATTTAAAAGATTGAAAAAAATATTTTTACCTTTTTGTAAGTACATGTACATATGTATATATAATATCTATATATGGATATCATATACATATGCATATTTTGTATGGAGACAAAAAATCGGATACGAATTTTTCGGTTCATGTCACAGCTTAAACATTTTTTTTTTTTGTTTTTTGATTCCCCCGAATACACGAAGCAAATGGAGTATTGCTGTTGTTGTTTTTGTTTTCTTTTTATTGATGACGAGTGATTCATTGTAAATTAAAATCAAAAACATTTGAAATTATAATATTATATAGGTAGTAGACAAATCGAAATAAATATATTATGAGAAAAAAAAAGAAAGATAGAGGGAGACAGAGATAAAAAGAACTAAAAGATAAAAAAAAAAACATGGAAAAATAAAAAATATTGTTTACTGATAAATTATCAGAATTATTAGAGATTGTGGGTGCGAACATATGTTAAGGTGCAATTGAACATATTAAAAGTGCATTCACATTTACGCCATCTGAAAATAATTTTTTCAAAATTTTCCTATTAATTGAATTGGTACAAAAAAAAAAAAAAATATTTCGAGTTACATTTATGATTTAATTTTTATTATAACTGAATGGAATTTTTATTGGAAAAATGGAGTTCTTAATGTAAACGATTTTTAATTAGAATGCTAGAATCCAAAAATTATGTGTGACATCTCGGAATCAATATTATATGGGTCAAATATGATTTCAATTATATAGGCACATACATATATTATATTATATTATATTAGGTATATAAGTTCAATTTTAAATCACAACCAAGTGTAGTTTAGAACCCAAATATATTTCAGAAAAAGTAGCAAAATTCTACTGTAAATTTGCAGACGTCTCATGTGCCAGTACATATTGCATTTATGTCTGTAGTGTTGTTTCACTTTATTTTTTGCAAGTTGCCTGTATTATCATATGACTATATGTGAAATATATAAATCACGGGTGATATTCAGAGTTAATTAAAAACCAGGATTTTAATAATTTATTTAGCAGAGGTTTGACTGTTAGTTAGTTCAAATGTCACATTAAACTTCAAAATAATTATATCCGTTCGAAATTAGTTCTAGGAGATAATATATTTTTCATTACGTTTGTGACACATTGAAGGAGGCGAAATATGAAAAAGTATATATTATATTTTTGCTAATAATCGAACTATGAGTCGATTAAGTAATTCTTGTCCGTATAATTGCCGGCACGACGGATCAAAAAATGAGGGCGTTTCTAAAATTTTTGCTATTTTAGCTTTGTAAAATTGTTAGTTTCGGTATTGAAATTCAGCCAGTTCGACCTAGGTATCTAAAATTTTGTAAAAACAGTTAAGTCAATGCGAACAACTTCAGCATCATTTTGTTGGGGCTAAAGAAGCAGACTCGAATAACTGTAGTTAATTAAATCAAATATCTGAAATTTTGTGATAACAGTATGTTTTAAGCTCTTACGGGTATTATAGATACCCAATCAAATTTACACTCTTTTGCTTATAAAATTTAACTGATTTTTTACAATCTGAAAAAACAAAAATTTTCTTAAAAGAATTGCAGTTCAATTAATACAAATTACAGATCATATATAAGTTGTTAATTTTTTTGTTCTATAGTTTAAATGCACCTCATTAACCCATAAATTAGGTACTAGATACTTAGCTATAAATACGTTTTAATTATTTTTTTTAAATTTCACAAATATAGAAATGTAATAGAATTAATTAGAGGGCTTATATAATTTTATTTAAATTATTTTCACATTCTAATTTTATGTGTTATTATGCTAATGACCCTGTTATTAATATGCTGCCTATAATTCATTTAACAAATATAGAAATATTTTTTGTTTGTTTGTTTGTTTTGCCGCATCTATAAGTATACATATATATATATTTTTAATTCTTTCCATTCAATAGAATCTCTGTTAGGATTTCCGTTTTAGTTGGTTCCATTTTTATGGATCATTTATGACCATTATAAACATGTACATATATAAAATTATTTGAGATCTTATTTTGTTTTCAAAATATTTAAATATGGAAAAATAAACAGACACAATATAGCCATATAGAATTGACGGATATTTTAAATACATGGTACCTAATAATAAAATCTATTTCTATACAATACAGATGATTGCATAATAAATGCAAGCAACAATCAATCCCCATGAATATTTTAGAATCTTAATATAATAATATCATCGTTTTTTAAAATAAATTATTCCAAACGTTTTTTTTTTTCAAATCAATTCTTTCGTTATTCAAATTCTATTAAAAAAATTCGATTTTGTGTGACATCACATTGAAGCTCTAATTTGTGATGATGACTTTTTTTTGTTTTTTGTTCTCACATTTTCAGAATATTAAAACTGTGAATTGAATTTATTTAGTCTTAAGTATACCAAAAATAAATAAGATATAGACGAGTAGGGGGTAAACACGATAAATTGTGAAAATCTAATCTTCTGAAAATTTTTGATTAATTTTTATATTTCTGTTATTTTGTTTTTGTCTCGAGTTCAAATTTAGGTCAAAATTTGAATAGAATTTCAATAAGCCCATCATCATAAGAATAAAGTAAAAAAGTTATGCCAAACCTATAAGGTATAAAATAATAACAAAAAAAAAGAATTGAGTATTATACTAAATGAAATGAAGATACAAAAAAAAAACTAAGTTAACGATAATCTTTTCTAAATGATATGAGTTTGGAAGATTTTGCTAAAACATTTAATATAATTCTTCGAAATTCGACTAATTAAAAATACCTCATAAAAAAAATCCCTTGTTATTTGGAAACATTATAAAACTTTTTAAAGCTCATCAAACAGTTCACGTAAATCCTGAAAAAGAAATTTAACTAGATATTTTCGGTTTTTTCATGATAGACTGGGAAAGATGCAGAGAAAGAGTTTCACGCTTCCTATAGCGTCATTTTCTTTACATAGTCACAGAATCTACAGTTAAGATCCACATTGCATATAGCTAATTTTCAAATATCAAATGTCTGCATGCCAATAGATAAGAGAATGCTATAGATAATAACACTAAACAATTGTCTTATTTCAGATCTAAAAAGTAGAGTGTAATACATTTGAATCTTTTTAAATTCAAATTTGGTCACATGGGTCTGGTTGTACTATTAATCAACAGAATTTGATTTATTTATGAATAATTCTAAAATAAAAAAAAAATATATATATTTTCTTAATCTAACTTAAATATATTTTCTTAATATAACCGACCCTCTCTCAATGTTTACAGCGTATTTTATAGGCTCTTACCCATTAGGCCACCGAGACCCCATTTTATTTAAAGTTAATCAATACAAATTTATTTGGAATAAAAATTTGGACATTTTCTTATGTGGATTAAATTTCAATGCACCATTTTTCTTTTAAGGTGTTTTATTAATGTTAAGAGTTTTATTAAAAAAAAAAATTTATTGAATATTTTTAAGAAATTTTTATGATTTTATGATATTTCACTTTTTTTTTTGTTTTGTTTATAAATCTGATTAATATATGAGATGAATATATCGTTTGTTTTTGGTTTTTCTTTGTCTATTTTTCAATAAAAATTGTACTTCTTATTTATATAACGGTATTTTTAACTATAATTTTTTTTTTTCGTTTTGTTATCAAGGTGATTATTTTTCAAAGGTGTTGATATTTATCTATAGCCATTTTTATTTGAAAATTTTGTTTTTGACGTTATTATGAGATGTTTTTCTCTACATATATTGTTATCTCATTCTTTTGTTTTTGTTAAATAAAACTTTTGTTTCAGTATTTGTATGTTACAAATAAAATCAAGTTTTTTTTTTTAATAATGTTTACAGTCTACAGAGGTCTTGTGTTATATTGTTTTTTTTTACTTTTATTACTATCATTACTATTATTATTTTTGTTTTTTGGTACCTGTAGTTTACCTGAATTATGTGATTAATTTAGTTTAATACATATATAAATAAAATAACTGAATTTTTTGTTTGTTTTTTTTTTGTGTGTTTTTTAAATAGCAGTTTTCATCATTATCAAGAAGCTGAAAGGCAAAAGATGTTTAAATTTTTTAGATGGAACAAAGATAATTTTTTAGTTTTGATTTTGATTGAATGCATGTTATTTAGGTGTGAAAGAGATGGTGAATAAATATTATTATGTGCGTTTAGTAGATATAATATAGAATAAATAGTGTTGTAAATATATTAAAAGGTGTTAAGATTATTATTTAAAATTAAATATAGGTATGATATATTATAAAAATATCAAAATAAAATATTTAAAATAATCAAAAATGTTCTTTAAATATTTTAAACAAATATAATAATATTTTAGTTAAAATTAAGATTATGATTTAAATTTATGCAAATAAGGAGAAATATTTAAATAGAAATGTATTTTCGAAAAACAATACATATATAAAAATAAGTAGGTATATATTTAAGTAATAGGAATATGGGATTTCTCTTTAATTTCATTTTAAATTAATTTTTTTGGTAGATTTTGTTTGAAAATTTTAATTTATTCGAAAGGAATTTATTTCGATTTATTATACCTACATATATTAAAGTAATTGGTTCTTTCCGTTTAAGTCATTTTTTACTTAAATGCATAAGGGGGGAAAAAAGATTTCGAATTAAGAAGGTTCGGTTCACGTTATATGACGCAAGTTGGGTTCACGTTAGAAAACGACCTTTTAATGTAATTCGAAATGTTCATTACAAAGGTTCTTTCATCAACAGGCAAAAATCGCTTTTCTATCTGTTGTTAATATTTTCGACAAGTTCGTTTTAAAATTTTATAGTAAAATTGAAGAACTAAATTTTATTTCAAAACTTTACGGGCTGGTTATACAACACAGTCTGTTGATAATGAAAAACAGGAAATGGTATCAAATAGCAAATATATTATCTACAGTACTTTATATATTTGCTATTTGTGCTCTCTAAGATAGATTTCTAGAGAGGAGCCAGATAAACCAAACAATCAACCAACCTAGAACTATTATGAATCTGAAAAACTACCAAATTATTTATTTAAGGATGTAATGCAAAAATAAAAGTTTTATTAATCTAATATGACAAAAGTTCTAAAAGTTCCATTATTCATTTTAGATTTACCCATCTTTTTTAGAATCAATTTTCTTTTAAAACTGAATAAATTTGAAGAAATGTTACAAGTTTAGTCGCAAAACAATTTTAATTACAGAATACTTTTTATTATCATTTACATTACAAAAACCGTTAGTTTTACATTAGACCAGATTTTTTTAATTAAAAAAAAATTTTGAATAATAATTCCTTTACTAAAAATATGTAATGTAATGATCAATTTGATTATTAGATCATATACCTATAGCAGCCAGCAATACAATACATAAAATTTGTATATATGTATGTAGCTAAGTTTGACTTCACTTTATTGATACTCAACGTATGTATATACATAGGTAGGTACATATGTAATGTACTATATAAGTATTAGATTAATTTTAATATGACTCATATTATGCAGGTTTTGTTTTTTTCTTATACATAGATAAAATCAAGCAGTTTCCTATACAATATACCTATGCATATATGTGTACTATGCCCATATTATGCAATTTTAAACTTTATGTTCATAAAATCAATTATACTTCCTTTGCAAGTACTATAAAATAGATACATAAATAATTTCCTCTAGTTGAAAATTTTATACTATACATTTTTTATAGGTACATACATACAAAATGTACCTATAGGTATACTTTTGTTATATAATACATATACGTGTCCAAAATAAATTTGTTAACTTAATAGAATTCAAATCTATTTGTACTTAAGTACTTTCTCATTAATAAAACACTAAAACCTGAATAGAATTTATTTTCAAAGTAAAAATTCTGATTCATTTTATATACATACTGTTATTTTTGGAAATATTTTTTATCTTTTAGCTAACAAATAAAATTAATTTGTTTTGCATTTATTGCACAATTTCGTTTCGTTTCGTTTTTATTTTATTTTTATTTTTTATTTTGTTATTAAATTACACGCAATTCACGAAATTTCGAAATTTCAAAGTATTAATATTGCATGACAGCCAGTTTAATAAAGAAACCTTTACAATATCGTGTTTTAAATAACACAACTATAAAAAAAAAAAAAAAAAAAAAAACTCATTTATAATTTGATTGAATCAAAATTTGATTTATTTAAATCCATATACAGTTCATAAATAATTTTAATATTGTATTCTTATCACAATCTTGGTTCTTCCTTTTAAAGACGTTTTTAAAAAAACAAAAAAAAAAAAAATAAATAAAAATTCTCCAAAATAAGAATCAAACATAAATAAAGTCTTCATTACAATGATATTTTAATAGTCACGACCTTGATGTATAGCTAACAAAAAATTCTTTATAAACCATCATAATTAAAGCACAAAAGGGTACCTATTTGCTGTAATTCATAATCAAATAACAATAAATTCGTTATGATTCATAATAATTCTGTTCCTATCTATTCTTTCTGTTATATGAATGTGAATTTTTGTTGTACAACAACATCAGAGTTATACAATATGATTTCCAATTTATTGAAATATAAAGTAATTTCAATGCAATTCAATGCGTTTTTTTTTTTTTTTTTTGTGTTACTATTGCATTCTATACAATATTTTGTACGTTTTATTACTGCAACATTTCAAATGCAATACTTATCAATATTTTATGACACATGATATATGAAAGAAAATTTGATTTTTGAAATAAAAATTAATCAAAAATTAAACTATGGGTTTAGATAAGTTATTTCTAAGAAATATTTAATCTAATTATAATGAGAACATTCTGTTTTTATTATTTTGTGAACAAGATTAAAATTGAAATTTTGGAAACTAAAGGCTATTGTTGGAGTATTCCATTCTTATTTTTTTATACCCTACACATTAAGTATAGGGTATATTAACTTTGGTATGGTGTTTGTAACCACCAAAAGGAAGCGAGTTAGGTATAGACATGTATATATATTCTGAATCAGGATCACCGCCGGAGTCGATTTAGCGATGTCCGTCCGTCCGTACGCACGATAACTCAAAAAATAATGATGCTATCTTGATGAAATTTATACTGTAGGTTAACAATGACTAAGGTAAGGCGGGGATTGTAAATGGGCAAAATCGGACCATGCGTTCGAGTACCTCCCATACAACTTCCAAAACCTAGTACGCATATTTTCGAAATTAATAAAAATAGAAACTTAAAATTTTGTACGAGGGTGTGTTTTTCTGAATCCCTGATTTACCTAAAATTTGAGATGAATTGGAGTGGTCGTTCGGGTACCTCCCATACAACTCCCAAAACCGAACAAGCATATCTTCGAAATTAATAAAGACAGAAACTTCAAATTTGGTACAAGGGTGTTGTTTCCTGAATCCCTGATTTGTCCAAAATTTAAGATGAATTAGAATGGTTGTTCGGGTATCTGCCACACAACTCCTAAGACCAAACAAGCATATCTTCGAAATTAATAAATATATAAACTTCAAATTTGATATAAGAATGTTCTACCCTGTTGATGTCTCTAAAATTTGAGATGAATTGGGGTGGTGGTCCGCGTGCCTTCACACACTTCCCAAGATCTAACAATCATATTTTCGAATTTAATAAAGATAGAAACCTGAAATTTTGTACAAAGGTTGTAACAGCATTTATTTTTTTTAGCTTGTATTAAATACCTAACTAAAATAACTTATGGATTTTTAATTTAATTTGAATGTTTTAGGTGTAGGGTATAAATAAGTCGGTTGCATCGACTTACTGTTATTTTTATTTGTTTTTTTGTAACAAAAACTTCTTTCTATATCCGTAAATTTTTTAAAAGGTCGCCCTTTAACATGACTTTATTACTCATAATCCGCCATACTCCAATAGGCTTACAAATAAGATATTTCTGATCTTAAACAAGTATTTGATAATATATTACTATATAGAATGCATTAAATTCATTGATAAAAAATATAAACAAACCAAAGGTATGAACCGATAAAAGAAGGTAACACAACAAAAACAGTACCTAGCCAAAATTGAATTAAATTGATTCTATTGAATTAAAATCAATAATGCCTCATCTAAAACAATTCTAGCATAAAATAAGAGAGCATCATAACAACATTACTATATACCCCGTGGAAACTTCTATGTAGTTTAACACTGGTTATTGCAATTCATTATTGTTGTGAGAACTGCTAAAATGTGAAACATGCTTCCATTCAATGTTATCTTCTCTCCAGGCAATGTTCCATTTTACAAATTTGCCATTATTCAAAAGGAACCTTTCAAAGTTTGTTTTCAATTTAATTTTCAACTGCAACTTATTATTATATTTTCCTTCCTCATTTCCATTTCCGGGTATAAAGTTAAATCTACAATAATGATGTACAAAAGAATCTTGGCTGAAAAAAGAAAAGGTTAAAAAAATAATTTGATTTCAAAAGTAAAAAAAATAAATCGAAGTTATAAAAAGTTGATTAGATGATAGGAATTCTTATTTTTATTTCACACACTTGACGCTAGGCTTAAGTTTAAAAAAAAGCGTAGCATCCTAATAAATGGTAGATTGAAGATTTAATAATTGTAATAATGTTTTTAAATGTTCAAAAGTGAAGTTGTCACCATCGCTCAATACATTTTTTTTTTTTAATTTGTCTATATTAAAAGAGATCGAAATAAACGATACAATATTTTTGTGGTAAACAGAAATTTTATTTTAAAGATTCTCATGATCAGTTCATTTTGAACTACTGATTTCATTAGTGGATATTCCTACACATTGCGATCAAAACCCTTTCTATTTCAATTTTTTACCTCGCAAACTAAATGTTCTCTTTTGTTGTTGTATACACAAAATATAACTATTGATTTTCATTATTGTACATATTATAATATATGCATATTTATTATTTGGAAATAATGTTTTTTAATTTAATTTCTCATGCCCAATTGATTTATCGATTAAATTTTATTTTTTCAAGTTTACCAAGTTCAAAAACAAAAACGAAAAAGGGCTTTAAAAAACCTATTATCAATAAATTATTCAAATTTTGTCTTATGCAATGAATATCTAACTGATAATTGTCAATGTATTGATTGGTACCTGTTTTTTTGTTTTTGTTTTAGTTTTGGTTTGTTTTGTTATTTTTTATTTTGGTATTAATTGTGGAGGTTGGTTTGGAATTTTATATAAAACTCTTTATATTTCTTCACTAACATCTTACCTTAGAAAATATAATTTAAGACCCAATTTAATAACGAATTAAGAGTGTCATTGAACCTGTAAAAGTATTTTTGTGCTTACTGATAAGAATGTTATACTTATATTTTTTCTTTTTCAATTTTATTTTTCGAATACATTAAAACTTAAATAGAAGCTTTTCTTACGACTTGAAGGAATTTTGAGGTAGAGAGAGAGAGATAGAAAATAAAGATTTATTTTGTTTTTATTTTTATTTTTGTTGATTTTGATTTGATTTATTTAATAATCATTGCACGATTAAAATGCTTAATGATTATGTCTTCATGTATATAAGTTTTGAGCAGAAATTGTTGTGATTTAAGATGTTTACATACTACTCTTCAACACAAATATTTAAATTAGGTAAACAGTGATCCGATTAATTATTTATAAAGAAATACTGAAAATTTAATTATAAAAAAAAAATTGTGTTGTAAATATTTTTAATTAAATTAAATTAAATGAGAACAAAGTGCTCTAAAATCAATACATTCATAGGAATGCTCTCTGACAGAAGTATTATAGCACAGAATTTCCTTTTTAAAATGATCCTTGAATTTCAAATGTTTTAAAGCTTGTTGATTCTCTTTCAAATAATTGTAAAATAATCAAATAGTTTAACTTGAACTCGGCACATTTTAGTTTCCTCTTTTTCTTCATCTTTCTACATTACATGATGTTACGTCATGTAACTATTTCTACTAAGAGATCAATCTTGTGATAGTTGAATTTAGATTTTATTTGTAAATTTTCAATCAATCTTATAGAAAGGATATAGACAAAGAGTTAGCTAGAACTAAGCAATTAACTGTTAAGTGTAACCTAAAATTCTGAAGCCAAAACATTTTGAAGATTTTTGGAGAAAGATTAGGTTCCTAAAACGAATTTTGGAATAAAAACAAAAAATCAAAAAAAGGAGAAAATAAATATTAAAATGGCGCCTCTGTGGCTAGTGGGTAAGGGCGTATAAAATACGCTGTAAAAACCGAGGGAGTGTGGGTTCGAAAGAGTTATTCCCCCTTACGACATTTACAGCCACGTCTAAACAGGAAAGGCTGCGTAATTTCCTATCCTGTATTTATGTGGCAGAAAAATGCATTAAAAAAAAGTTTTTAAATTTTTCTGTAATTCGAATATCTCTATTATATAAAACAGTAATACCTACAAATATAATATTTTTATTTAAAACGATTATTTTAGTGAGTTACTGTATATAAAAGAGTGAAATCTGTTGTCTGATTTAATGATGATGAGATTTTTAGTTATATTTTTGATGTAATGGCAGAGAAAAATTAATTATTTATCACATGTAAGTATGTATATTTATGTATATATGCATAATATATATATATATATATATTTATCTATATATTATGTTAAATATGTATACATAATGTATGATTTACGTGTGATATAAAAATATATTTATAAATATTTTTATACATAATTAATGTATTCTTATGTGTGATGTGATTTAATTAATTTGATATTCAAAAACTCTAAATGTGCTCTAAAATCGACAAACTGTAGATTTTTAAGGATTGTCAAAGGTTATTGTAAAAGAAAAAGGGGTATTTTAAAAAAGTTATTTTTTTGTTCAAGTATATACATATGTATATGATAATTTTAATGATAATTTTTTACCGACCGCATACATTAATGTATAAGGTAGGTATTGTTTTCATACTAAAAATTTGTACCCGAGATTTTCACAAAAATGCACTACTCCGGTGTGGTGAAGGCTGTAAAAAAATTTTCAGCATGATGTCCGTCTGTGTGTGTGTGTGTGTGGATATGTCTGTGGGCACGTGTACAGCTTAAACATCTGAGCGGAATTTTTTGAAATTTCATATTTAAGGTTTTGACGTAAATATCTCGGATTGATAAGCTTTTGGAGCAAATCGGACAACCGCAAGTGGTAGTTTACTTTTTAAGTTTTTTACGAATATTTCGTAACAGAAAAATTTTGTGAGAAAAATTATTAAGAAAAAGTTGTTACACAAGTTAAGAGGAACAACTTTGCCATAGAATATTTTTTGATCCGACTAACTTTAACTTTTATTTAATTTTTTTTCTAAGTTCAAATTTCATACGTAACACTCCATATGAATTTATATGAACAATTTTTTTTTGTTTTTTTTTTTATATCTCTAAAATTTTTTATACATACATATGTATGTACTTATATCTATGCCAATGCATATTATTCATTTGTTGATGACATAAAATTAAAACGGTAAAATTTTTGTTAGCAGATTTAATATTAATCTTATGTTTGTTTTGTATTTGTTTACAGTTTTTATTATTTTTTACTTTTAATATTATTTTTTGAATGAAAAAAAAATCATGTATCTACATTACAATAATAATAATAATAAATGGATGTATGAATGAATGTACATATATTTTTACGATTTCTTTGCATATAATTATTTTTATTGAATAAAACAAAATGTTATTAAATTATTAGAAGTTATTTTGCTTTGATATAAATTATTATGTAAAAAATCTATAAATTTTGGCATTGTACTTTTTGTGTAGTGGCGGTCGGTCCTGTGGTGGAGACAGCTGATTTTTTTTTTGTTGTATTTTTTTCAATAAAAAAAAAAGTGCTAAAAAAGGTCTATGACTTCTCGATAATTTAAAATTAAAATTTTCTGAGAGTTTAAGTTTTTTTTTTTTTTTTTGTATTTAAGAACATTTGTAAGAAATAGTTTTATTTAAATTTAATGATATGCATTTTGAAACTTTTATACTGAACTTAAAAATAATATTGACGTAACAAAATTTAACAGTTCTTAAAAAAAAAATATATCCAGCCAATAGTGTAGTGGTTAGGACAACGGCCTTTCATATGAAGGGTCTCGCGTTCAAACCCCGGCTGGATCATTTAGATTAATAAAAAATAATATAGATTTTTCTTATATAAAATTAAATTAAAAATAAATATATATGTATGTATGTATGTCTTATAAATTATAATTAATATCATATTGTAATATATAATAAAATAATAATGTAAGATAATAGATGGCGTAGAAATAAAAAAGAAACGTCTTTCTTGTACAATAGCTACAGCCGAGTAATCAACGGCTTAGTAAAATTAATAATTAACGAAACTGAAGCTTAGTCAAATATGAATAATAAATGACTTAGTGGATGCCCTATACTCCTCATAGGAGTGGCAAGGGAAAAAAAAATTTATGAGTTTGAAAAAAACAATAATTGTCTGAATTAGATTAAATTTTAAAATTTTTTGATGGGATTTAAAATGAAAAATTACAGTTTTATAATCATTAACATATTAATTTCAAATATGTCTCTGCATAATATATATGTATGTATATGTATACATATAGATCCTTCTGAAATTTAATTAGTATTATTAAACATATATACAAAATACGAGTACATAAGAATATGCAATTAATTTTGTAAATAGAAAAAACTTGTAAAAATGATGGCATGGTAAAGATTTTTAATAGTCCTGATTTTGTTTTTAATAATGAAAAAATAATATTTTCTTATAACAAATAATTAATAAAAATAGAAACACAAAATCAACACATTTCCCAAAAAAGTATTTCGCCACTTAGGTACTTTTCTAAAACGTCGACAATTTGACACTCTTGCGTTGATGATGATTGTATTTGATTTACAGTCATTCATTTTAGCAATTATTTGCATTTGTCATTGATGTTTTAGAAATTTGAAATGATTGCCGCTTAATTAATAATTTCAACTAGGCATTGCTCTATGCCTGATTCTCAGTACTAAAATTTAAAAAATTACTTTTAAATGTTCACTAAATAATATAAAAACAATATTTTTACCTTAATTCTATTTCAGCCATTTTAACTAAGGACGCTAACAATTAACAAATACGAATGGTGAAAATATTTGACATTTGCAGTAGCAGTAGCAGTGCGTTGATTTTTGCAAATATTGCCGATTAAAATAGTTTTAGAATTTTTGACGACGACGTCAAAAATATTTATGAAAATTTTTGACGTTTTAGAAAAGTATCTTGCTATTTGACAAAAAACTTGCAGCAAAATGTTATTTCACAAAAAGACATTTAACAAAATAATATTTAAAAAAAACATGCTCTATTATTGAAATATTTATATGTAAAAAAAATAATAAGTTAAGGTCAAGGGGATTTCAGAGTTGGTTACAAAATAAGAGTTATACCCTTTTTCCAGAATATATGTATTTTTTTTTAGAAAGTGTATGTATGTTCTTTTTGAAAGTATCTAATTATTAGCAAACGGAAAGTTTCAAAACGTCTCTTTTTGTCAAAAGATATGAGGCAAAATGTTATTTTGTAGATTAGAATTCAACTTGTACCGGCACATAAACGAAAAAAAAAATAAGTAAAATATTATAACAGATGTAAGTTTCAAAACGAAGCCGATCAAAAGTTTATCAAATTAAAAAATTAATAAATTGATTTATTACCTAAGCAATGCCAAGACGGCCAAGATGGAGTATTTAAACAAAATCATTTTTTTCAAAAAAAAATATCTTGGAAAGGAAATTATTTGTGTATAAATCTTTTGGAAAATTTTGTTTTTTTTTCGGGAAACTTATTTCTATGTTGAAATACCTTTTTAATTAAATATCTACAAAATAATTTATGATGTTTCCTAATTTTATTAAAAAATAAATAATTCGGTATTTTCATTCATAATTTGTAAAAAAAAACTAAAATAATCCAAAAATAGTTTGTATGAACTCATCCTTTCACTTTATGAATCGGTATGTACTGGTACTCACTAGTCACTATACTCACATCACATAACATTACAAACAAATTATGTAATATAATTTAAAAAGCTTTTATTTTTTTTTTTCCTTTTCTTTTTCATTGTTCTAACTTCTAAGTAGTAGAGTAGCATATATGTAAAGTGTAAAAAGAGTTCTAAAAAATCTTTAATACCAATAAAAAAAATTTTCTCTGAGTACAAAAATATATTTTTTAATTGACATTTACTCAACAATTCAACCACGAAAGTAATAAGTAAGTAATAAAATAACGATTAACAAAACAAGTTTTCGGTTAATTTTCGGAAAATTAATTGAGTGTTTCGGCTGTAGTATAGTGGCAATGGCAAGGCAACTGTCTGATTGACTGACGTATTTATATTATGAGAAAATTTAATCTGGTATAAAAACTTACAAATTATAGTTGAAAGCAGCGTACTCCAAACAAAAGTCAAAAGTTTTAAAACAAGAATATGCTTATAGTTAAAAAAAACACCATAAGTAAATAAACATGTTAAAAATAATTTTTTTTTTAAATGCATACATATTATGTAGGGAATTTCTTCTTAACAAATTAAAGAGAAAAATTATTTTATACATACATATATATATATATCTACATATTAAAACATTTATAAAAAAAAAGTTCTAAATTAAAATTTGCACTTTACTTTTCTATGTAAAATCTTTATTTTCACTTTATTTGAAATTCACCAAATATTAATAGTAATTAAATTTATATCTAAATTCTATACAAATTTCCATATCAAGATTACGATTAATACTAACTCTAAACTTTAAAGTGATAAAATTCACAAAATGGTTTATATTCAGCAAAAAGTTCATCACTAAAACCAATTTTTAACTCATTTATCCAAAAAACACTTTAAAAAAACAAAAAAAAAAATTATGAACGGTTTTGTAATAAAATTTTACATAACGTACCTATTCATAGATATAATAAAAATTCAATATCAACAATAAAAACTATACAAATATACAAATCAGTGAAAGTCGCCCTCTAATTTTTTTTCTTCTCTAACTTTACAATCTAAAGATACAAAATATTTAGCAACAACAATAATAGAAGTACAAAATCTACAAGAAAAAAAAAAAAAATAAGAGCCATTTATGACATCATAAGTTGCAGAAATTGATTGAAATTGAATAAAAAAACCAAAACACAAAATTATTGGTTTATTAATGCTAAAATATAGATAAATATAAATATGTATGTAGGTAATAATCTAAAGATACATTAATTAATATTTTGTGCCTATATTAAGGTGACCACCGGTCCTATTATGGAAATGAATCAGATTAAAAATGTTTAAATAATTAAAAAGGAATTTTTTGACATTATCGAAGGCAAAGTTACATTTATTAAAGCTGAATTATACATAGTTACATTTATTAAAGCTGAAAAAGTGCGATACCTTGGGCACATGATAAAAGAAGAGATTTTTTTATTACACCAGATCTTATTTTATATAGATTTTAGTGATAATGAGTACATATGTACCTATTTATTTAATAATAATGATTTTGATTTACAAAAATAATATAAATGTAAATGTTTTGTTATTTTTTGTGTTTCAAGTGTTGTAATTTTATCCATTTTTTTTAAGTCATTCCTTTTTTAAAATGGAAATCTGGTAACCCTAATTTAATAAGTGCTTAAATTTACCTTCAAAATGAAAATGTTGCCATTAATAATTTAATGGAAACATGCAATATTTTAATATTTTCTACTCATGTGGGCAATCAATGTGATATACTCGTATATACATAAGTACATATGTTCGAAATAAAGAAATTGATTTATTCGTATCAAATTTAATGTACATAATATAATGTAATAATATTTAGATCGGGATAGTTTAATTTCTGGCTCAATATGTAACATTTATTCAAGTATAGAATGCTTACAATTAAATAAAAAACGAGGAAGATTTTTTAAGATATTTTAGAAATTTTAAGTATGTATGTGACTTAATAAAGTACTGCGATATATTTATGTAATTTTCTTAGTTTTATAACAGTTACTCAATAAAGTTGCGCAAAGCAAACCCAATTTTACAGAAGTTGATAAATTTCAGATTTTTAACTTTTTAATTAGCAAAATAAGAGCATGTAAATTTTGAAACTACTCGAAACTTTTTCGTTTGCCTTCACGAACCCGTCTTCAATTTCAATAATAAAACTGGCATTCATTACTGACAGTCTAATATTTACTACTGACGGAATGTTATATGGACCGATGGACGTATATAGATAAAACAACTTAAAGATCGAGGAAGAGCAAGAATATATACACTATTATTACTTTTATATATACACTACTACGGTACTTTTCTATATTTATCTCATACTTTCAAGGTGTCATAAATGTAATGAATAATTTATTATATCTACCCTTAACCTAAATATGTTCATATGTAAGTACGTGTACAAAAACTTTTTAAGTAAAAATATGAAATCGATTTTTGATTCAATAAATAGTAGACCCATAATAAGATTGTCCCAAAGTACATTATTGCATATTAAAAACAACAAAGTTTATAAGTAATAAACAAAACCAAATCCCAACCCAAAATTCCATTTACAAAAAAAAAAAAAACAAACAAAAATTTATATTTTTTTTTTATACCTACAAACTTAATTTTTGTCTCTTAGAATTCCATGTTTGGATCTGAAAATTCTCATAAAATTTACATTCAAACAAAAAAAAACAAAATGCAAAAAAAAAATCACCCAGGCACAAATAAAATAATAACAATAACAAAGACAAAAACCAATAAACATTTAAAAAAACAAAACATCGTTTAGTAACTCAAAAACAGAAAAGAAAAAACATTTGATTTGTTATTTTTTTGGTGTTTTTTAAAGTTTTTGCTTTATTTATTTTTGTATCTTCGAAATTTTAAATAGAAGTTTGTACATAGGTATGTCAATATCTCAGTACAGTTATAGATACCGCGATTCTAAATAAAAAACAACACTGCAAAACATTTTATACCAAAAAGCAAAAAAAAAAACAAATCTATGTCCCGATCTATGGTATCTATTTAAGAGAATAAAAAAAAAAAAACTATTAACAAATTTATTCGCTCATGACCAAAAGTTTCGAATGTTGCTTACATTCATACCATATATCGATAAACAAAACTTTTATGCATATATCAAGTGTTCTCGTAAATCTAATTTATATATGCTGTTCAGTAGGTAGGGTATGTACATATGTATGTATCTTTAAATTCAACTTTTTGTATGCAATGCTCTGATGTTTATTGTTTATATTATTGTGTGTACATAATAATATAGATATATATGTATGTATATATATACATACATATATATATATATTATGTACTATTATAGGAGGGTGGCTTTTAATGTTGGTGTTTTTATTGTATATCTGGAATTTATTGTTCACTAAAATTACAAAATAAAGCCAAAATCAAAATGATGGTTCTCATTTTTGATTATTAGATTTTTTCAATACGTTGTTTATATTGCAGCTTTTTGCAAAAATATTTAAAATAAGTACAAGAGAACAGTTCATAAAACGTTTTTGAATTTTTTTTGTTTTTTAGTGTATTTCCCTGCCACATAAATGTAACAAGGAAATTACACAGCTTTTCCTTTTCAAGCGTGGCTGTACATGTTGTAAGGGGAAAGTACTCTTATGACGCGTATGAGATTCGAATTCACACTGCCTCGGTGTTATACGCTCTTACCTACTATGCCACGGAGGCCCCTAAATAATTATTTTTTAAACTCTTAAGACAAAGTTATAGTAAGTTTAAATAATAGGAAGAGGAATTGGTGGGAAGTAAGATAATAAGGGAGAATTGGAAAGTAAATGGGAAGCAAATCTGCACAGGTTATTTTTCAACAGTTGCAAATTATATAATGGACTATATATTCTATCAGATGTTAATAAAATTGGGATGGAAGCATGGAAGATTACGCCTTAGCGGTTCTCATGATAAATAAGTTTTCATAACTAGCTTTTAACAACCTATGTTTGTCCCTATGTTCGCGTTGAAATTATTAAAAGAGAGGCATTATTTAGTTTAGTTTAATAGAACAACAGGTGCTATTACCTACAAGATATTTTGACGTATGTTAAGATGATTAAATATTACCTGAATAATAGGATTGCCAATTAGAGGTATTTTGAGTTTAACTCAGAACCACACATTTTTAAATTGACTATCTAATTTATTTATTTAAAATTTTGATATATACCTATAATAGTATTATATAAAATCTAATGTTATTGTAGCTTCCGTTGATTCATTGTTTAACATTAATCTAATAGTTTTAAAGTTATTATAAGAAATTTAATTAATATTTTTCGGTTTAGTCAATTTCTTCTAACAAACGATATAAAATTCCATTATTATACGTTAACCTCTTTTACTATTCTTTTTTTATCTCACATATTCTCATACAATTACACCCGCTTTTATTTACAAAATTCAATGATATACAAATTTTTGATTGATTTAGTATTGTATTTTGGTTTATTCTTGATCTCTAGAAAATTCATAGTGCACCTCGAAATAGCAATGTCAAATAAAAAATTCATTTTTCGTATAACATTAATTTAGTTTGATTGTATTTTTAAAACCCTTTGAATTCATATACATATATCTATGTATACATAGATATACATATTAGCTAAACAAATGAATATATATTTAATTTATAATCAACTATAAAAAAAAAAAACAAATTTCCATAGTAAATATAACATTATTCAACTAAAGAATAGATTCATTATAAGAATAACACTTTTAATCTCTCTATAGTACCACAAACATACCATATTATTCACAATGGTCTGATGACGACAATAATAACTCAATCCTATCTACATACATATTTTCTTATATTTAGACAAGTATAAATTCTTTTTAGGGTAATAATTTTCTAGAATAAAGAAATTATTTTAATAGCTTTAATAATATAAAATACATACATATGTACATAATATGTATGTACATTTATTTTGTAAGGTAATAAAAAATTAAAATAAATATTGTGAACTATAAGAATTTGTCACGATTGTTTGACACATTTTGTAGGTGCCAATTCTAAAATAAAAAAAAAAAAAAAATACTGGTGGCATTATTTTGTAAGTACTAAAAATTGCACATATAAAGAAAATATTGTATGTTTTGTTTTTAGAGATTTATTCATATGTACATTAGAAATACAAAAAAAAAAAAAAACAGAAAAAAAAATAAATAAATAAAAATTTACTAACATTTAGCGAATATAAATTTTGTATACTTGCTCTATGTGCTGTTATTTAAAAATAAAGAGTTTTAAGATTTATATTTTATTTTGTGTGCTATTTATATATCAAAAAAGTGTCGTAATAAACAAAATGGTGATAAATAATATATAAAAGAGTGAGAGAAAAATATAATAAAAAATGAGATAAATATAAAATATAAATAGAGTCATAAAATATATTTTATAGGTTTTGAGTCAAAAAAAAAAAAAAAAAGAATCACAATATTGAATATTATAGATTTAGACAAAAATGTATCTTATATTATTAATTGATGTTCGTAAAATTGAATAAAATGATTGATTTTTAAAATTAAAATTTATTTTTTCGGAATCTTTTATTTACAATTTGGATTCACATTATGGTAAATTTTATTTTTAAAGAAGAAATTTCAATTATTCATTTCTGAAGTACATTTAACATTTAACTAAAATTAAATTCACTTTATTGTAAATTTCATCTACGAATATGATATAAACATTTCGATTAAAAGTTTAATTTTTTTTTAATTATTTATTAGTGAAGAATGGTTAGGAAGAAAAAAGTTCCTTAATTAAAACTTTTTGGTGGTCTTCCTACTCAAGTAATGGAAAAAATAATTAGAAATTTAAAATATTAATTGTAAATATATATATTGTAAGATGTGTTTAGGATCAGTGGCATTCGGGATCACTAAATTAACAATTTTAATTAATCTTCAAGTTTTTTTTATTTATATTTGATATTACAAATCAGATAGGATAATACAATACTGTTAACCATCAGCTACTTTAAATCATTAGCAACTAAGGACATTGTAATATTCAACCTATTTATATTTTATTTTTATTTTTATAGTTATATTATTTATTTTGTTTATATTATATAATATATATTATACTTTCTCGGTTAAAAAGCCAAGCGCTTAACCACTTTAGATCACCGATTTCTATTTTTGTATTATTTTAGGTTTTTTTTGCATATATTTAGGCTTATTATATGAAAAAGCTTTTGATATTTGTAATTAATGTAACAAGTAAGTGGAGAAAATCAGTTTTTTTTAAATTTGCGTAGATTTAGGTTTATATGAATTCGCCAACTTATATGTAATGATGAGGAACTGCACGAGAACAAACGGTATGTAAGTTCAATTCTTTGAAAGCTCTTTGAACCAAGATATGGCCCATAAAAATTTTTTTTTATTTTTTTTACAGCATTTCCACATAAATGTAACAAAGAAATTACACAGACTTTCCTTTTCAGGCGTGGCTGTACATGTCGTAAGGGGGAATTACTCTTACAACGTGTGTGGGATTCGAACCGAAACTCCCTCGGTGTTTACCTACTAGGCTACCGAGGCCCTTCCATAAAAAATTTACTTTATAAGTAATTAAAGTACTTAATTATGCTCTTCTTTTATTGACGCCGAAAAATAATTAGAACAAAACGTATTGATATTTGATGCTTTTCATGGTAAATCTGATGAATTTTAATTTTATTAGTAGTTCAAAGTTCGTTCAATTAGAACAACAACATTCTTTAAACTAATTTTCGTATTTATTTCTCTTTAATTCAAATTCCGGAACATACTTTCTCTATAGTGCTTCTCTAATATCTTAGCTGTGATTTTTATTATCCTCCTTTTATTGGTTTTTATTTCTTTATTTTTATTTAATCTTTATACAATTCTTCTCTATCTCTTTCTTTTCAATTGAAGTAAATTTCCGAACCGAAACTCCCTCGGTGTTTACCTACTAGGCTACCGAGGCCCTTCCATAAAAAATTTACTTTATAAGTAATTAAAGTACTTAATTATGCTCTTCTTTTATTGACGCCGAAAAATAATTAGAACAAAACGTATTGATATTTGATGCTTTTCATGGTAAATCTGATGAATTTTAATTTTATTAGTAGTTCAAAGTTCGTTCAATTAGAACAACAACATTCTTTAAACTAATTTTCGTATTTATTTCTCTTTAATTCAAATTCCGGAACATACTTTCTCTATAGTGCTTCTCTAATATCTTAGCTGTGATTTTTATTATCCTCCTTTTATTGGTTTTTATTTCTTTATTTTTATTTAATCTTTATACAATTCTTCTCTATCTCTTTCTTTTCAATTGAAGTAAATTTATTAGTTTAACCAGATTTAATTGCAATAAATTACTTATTATGTCAATTATTGTCGCTATAAAGAATGTGTTTGATTTAAAATTATAAATTTTGTTTGTAGGTTTTAATTTTTTTTTATCTATTTTAGTTTATTTTATAAGAATTTATACACATATTTCAAAACTAGCTTAATTTTATTATTTTCTTCTTACTAATACTGATTAAATGTTTCAGGGTTTCAGGGGAAATAATATTTTAAATCGAAAGTTATTATATAATTAATTTAAACATAATTAAGTAAAATGTAAAGAATTATTCAAAGGATTATCTATACTTAAAAAAAATAGTTTCTTAAAAATGTAACGGATTTATTTTGTTAAACATGTAGAGAGAAGTAGAAGGAGGTCTTGGTTGTTTAAAGTATAAACCAATTTCTCCAGATAGAAAAAAGTATTCGTTAGCCCAAATATATTAATTTTTTTCGATTGATTTACTTCAACGAACTATTAACGAAAAACAAAAGCTTCATTAAAGGACTTTTTTAATTGAACTATTTTTTTAAAGGATATAATCAACTACGGAAACTTTTAACTCCTTCGGATCAAAAACTTCAGATTTTTTCGTTAAGTTAATAAAATTTAAGTAAAAGTAAATTTTACGCGTATAAAGAATTAAAAGATTTTGTTAATGCTAGTAGTGTTTATTTTGTTAATTAAATTACAAATTAACTGAAGAATAAAATTTATATTTAAAAGCTAGTATTTTTTTTTTATTTGTTTTGTAAAAGGAATGTTTATATACCGTACATATAGGTACATTAATATTATGTACATATATGTTATTTACTACAGGTAACTTTCTTATAACAAAGTTAATATAGTGTTATATCGATATCGTGGGGTGACATCGTATTAAATGAAAATACGATCAAGTACAAAACATATATTCCAGAATGCAGTAAAAATAAGCCTGAATTTCCGTATAGGGAGACTAAAGTAACATCAATATTCATTCCGTAAACTTAGCTTCCTTATTTAAACTTTAGCTTATATGTGATTTAGTGCAAGTAACTTTCTTACAACAAAGTTAATATCGTGTTATATCGATATCGTGGGGTGACATCGTATTAAATGAAAATACGATCAAGTACAAAACATATATTCCAGAATGCAGTGAAAATAAGCCTGAACTTCCGTATAGGGAGACTAAAGTAAAATCAATATTCATTCCGTAAACTTAGCTTCCTTATTTAAACTTTAGCTTATATGTGATTTAGTGCAAGTAACTTTCTTACAACAAATTTAATATCGTGTTATATCGATATCGTGGGGTGACATCGTATTAAATGAAAATACGATCAAGTACAAAACATATATTCCAGAATGCAGTAAAAAATAAGCCTGAACTTCCGTATAGGGAGACTAAAGTAAAATCAATATTCATTACGTAAACTTAGCTTACTTAAACTTTAGCTTATATGTGATTTAGTGCAAGTAACTTTCTTACAACAAGGTTAATATCGTGTTATATCGATATAGTGGGGTGGCACCGTGTTCAACGAAAATAGGATCAAGTATAAAAACATATTTCAGGATGCAGTAAAAATGAGGCTAAATTTTCGTATACGGACGTAATGAAATTGTATATAAAAAAGTCGAATGCTTAAAACCAATTTGTAACATAAGACCTGAGTAAATAAAGACCCCGTGTAAATCAAGGGATGAGTACAATTAATTTTTTTTAATATATTATATATGGATATTTTTGTCTAACTCTATAATTCTTTGTTATTTAATTTTCTAAAAAATCAACGTTATAGAATGGTTTAAACATTATAATATTCTCCTACATATAAAGAGAAGAGTGTTTTTAAAGGTAATAATTATCACTTCTACTCTAGAAGTTTTCAATTTACATTTCTTTAATTAAGGAACATTAGTTTTTGATGTTCACTACGATTTTTTTAATTTAATTATTCTTAAAACAATTTTGATTAAAATCAGCTATTAAAATGCCAGCTATACAAAAACCAAAAAAAAACAAAAAAAACGAATTTTTAAACATTTTTATTTATTTTTAGACAAAATCAATTTAAAGAGTTCAATAATTCTTATTGAATTTGATCACCCATGTGACACTACAGACAATTGATTTTTATTTTAAAGAAGATTCTATTTTTGTTTTATTTAAAACGACAACTCGGTTAAAGGTTGAAAGCAAGTTATCACGATTTTTATTAATTTGCCTTAAGTCAAAATTTAAAGTTTAATTAATTTATGTACTATTTTTTGTAACACAGAATGAAATCCTGACTTTAAAATTTCAGACGTGATTATTTAACATCAGTGATAATAATTTTGAATTTAAGTTTGTAAGAATTGTATAGGGACACGATAATTTAAAAAATATTTTAATAAATATGTTAAAAGCTATGAAAATATGATGGATTAAAAAAGCATTATAAAAACTTCAAAGCTTAAGAGGCCAGGAGCGTTATTAGTACGAAAAAGGTATGTATTTTTTTTTTATATTAAAGGGTCTTTTAATGTTGTAGACGTTTTTTACTAGAACTCTTGATAGACACAGATTAAATAAATCAATTTATAAAAATCTTGCAATAGAATAAAAATCTGACCAAATTTCTTTTGCATTATGACTATTCTTCATTATAAAATTTGAGTAATATCTCTAGAAACATTTTTGTTAACTTACACTCTGGTATGATTCCCACTGCCAATACAAATTTTATGTATTTTTTTAAGGAAAAAAGGAAACAATTAAGAGACATAAAACTATTAAATAAAACATGACATGATCATCTCATTTGGTCTAGAATAAGAAAATGGCATGACAAAAATAAATTTTTCTTTCAATTATAGGTGGCATGATAGTTTGACTTTTATTCTTTATAGTCAACAATTACTCCTTCGCTCTTTTCGTTTTTGCTTTTATGATAGTGTTTTTTTTTTTTTATGTTATTACTGTCATTATTACTTAAAAAAAGTTATATTGTTAAAACAATGTTATGTTGTAGGTGCTGGTCATTGCTTTTATGATCAGACAGGATGGATAATGGTTTATAATATAATTTCATTTTAAAGTACAAAAAAACTCTTTACCTTAGGCTGACATTTTTTCATTTAATATTTAAAATTTATTGATTTGTGATCAAAAACGATGACTATAATATTTTCAATAAAGGATCAGTATTGTTTAGTAACAATTTAGATGCATATTATTTTAATGTTAGAATAGCAAAATGCTAAAAATTTGTAATAAATAGAATGTGAAGCCAGATAAAAAACCTCTATAAGTTTGATGTGAACCCGTGAGACTGAAATATGAGTAGTCCCATCTTGTTAATAATAATAAACAAATTTTTAAAGCTTGATACCATTAACTGCAGAGTAAATAATATTTTATTCAATTTTATAAATTTTATTATAAAATCTTAAAAGATTGCAAAAGCATGCGGTTTAAAGCATTACTTTGCAGTGAAGATTAGTTGATAACCTCACTCCCTAATCCAAAGTATGCGCATCCTTGTCCTATCCTTTCCTATCCTTATTCCCTAGGCTATAAAAAGCGTTAGCAGTTAGTGTTTCAATTTATTATATTTTTTAAAGGGACAGTTGGTTTTGGTCATATTAAGAATCTGATACTACCAAAGGGGTATTCTTGGTACGTTTGAAAGATTCCTACTGCCCTTAGGAAAACAAAAAATTACCAGAAACATGATATAGTAGAAATGTTGTGCGCAAAGTTAAAATATATTTCACATTAGTTTAATTTTATAATAGATTTAATAAATTTTTAAACTAAAATATGATATGAATGCTCGAAGAAAAAAAGCATATAATAATAACAAAACGCCCTGTACATAAAATTGAAGTATCAACGATTAATTTGAAATAATCACGAATTTTGAGTTGTATTTTAAAATTTGTATTTATTTTTTTATTTAGTAATTAATAAAAAAAAAAAATTTTCTTTATTCGGTTGGCCTGAAGCCATATTTACAATTGATTCGAGTAAAAAATTTTAAATTTGTTTATTTCTCTTAAATGCAAGTAAAATTTTAGTGGCCCCAGTGTGTTTTTAAGTGATAAATTTTTATTTTTTTTTTGTTTTGTAATTTACAACATAACTTGAATTTTAAACTAGGATAAAATATGAGTAGAATGTCTCCTATGGGGTTGAAAAATTATGTTTATAAATTTTTTATTAAAATTTATTAATTGAACGTTTTATTTAACAGTGAAATTTATTATATATACACTATGAAATTTATTTTAGTTTATAACTTTTTATTGAATATTTTTTATAATCCCACACATTGTTGTGGTAGGTCCACTGTTCGGTGTTTTAAAAAATGGAGAGAAAAAAAAAAAATAAAAATGAAAAAGGAAGCAACAGTTTTTTCAATTAAAAGTTTCAATTTACGATTAAAATAAAAGTAATTAATGTTAAGGCTTCAAAATTTCTTTTAAAATAGGAGAAAATTTACGATGGTTTGAATAAAATTATTGACGATTGCTATAAAATAATAGTGAAAATTTGAATAAATTTGAATAATTTTAATGAAATAAATATTATTTTCAAATAAGTTCCATTTAAACTTAAAAAAAAAATAACTGCTGTACAAAAAATTAAGGTCTAGATTAAGAAATTTTTATTATATAAAGAAAAATTTGATTATAATATTTATGTTAATCAGATCTAAAGGTTGTGGTTGGATCATAAACTGTAAATACTTATATAATTATCATAAGTTTTAAGTACAGATGTAAGGTATCTGAGGCAAATGAATCCTAAACAATGATTACTTTTATTATGGGTTGAATACTTGCTATGTGATTGTTTTCTTTAACAAAAAAAAAAAATCATTTTAAAAACTTGTATTTAAGTCAATTTCGAAATTTGATAAAAAATATTTCGCATAACAGGATTATAAGACGTATTAAAATATAGACCACACTTTATATTTTTGACTGGTAAATAATGGGTTGGTGAAGAAATTCACAAACAAAAATCCAAAAATAAAAATCTAATATTGGCATAATTTCGACTTATAGAAACTCGTTTGTGTTACGAACATTGCATTGCATAATGTTAAACCAACTCCCTCCTGATGTGTTCGAATTTGGCGAGCTTTATATATGCAGCTTCGAAAGATTCTAGGTGAACATTTGCAACTTTGTTCACAATATGCCTGTCAATTTGAAATCAATTTTTATTCCGTAAGTTTAGCTTTCCTTGATCAGTCAGTACGTAAGTACTGAAGGTCATATAGTTTGTCCACCTAAAGAAAGACGGTATGTTTAGTGTGGTGAAGTTCCACACAAGTTTCTTCTTAATTATTTTGATTGCATACAAATTTGAACATCAAATAATATAAAAAAGTGGGGGCTGCCGTTCCAAGCCACCGCTAAACAAATGATTGAAATCCCAATTTTGTAACCAATTCTAAAGTCCTTCCTATTTTATTTCTGCGATCTTTATGTTTTTGGATATATTTCTATAAAAAAAACTTGTTTCTAGATCTCTGGTTCTGTTCACTTAGTTCTAAACAATATGAAAGCTTCTGCACAAAAAAAAAAAAGAAATATAATAAAGGATTTTAAAGGAAATAAAGCTATTAAAGATCTGTTTAACAACTTAATTATTTACTTCTTTTTTTTTTAATTTACTTTGACTGAATTAATTGTTTTTCGTTTGTTTAAGCTTTATTAAATTGGATGTCATATTATAATAAGGTCTATTTGAAGCATTTTTTAAATGTTTATATATTGTATAAAATTCTGTTGAGTAAAAATTAAATAAATATTATTAAAGTCATTCAATACTTTTAGCAAATTCATTTTGGATATCCCTAATTATCAGCCTTATATCAAAAATATTAAATAATAAATTAACTTTTTAATTACATCCTAGTAGCTTATAAGATTGTATAGTGTCTAATATAAGCTCAATTATATTCTTTTATCAGATATTTCCGTTATCATTTAATTTGAAAATATTTTTTTTTTTATTTAATTTAGTACTAAAATTCTTACCAAACATGTACAAATCACTAAAATTTAGTTGCACTTACCTGAAAAGATAAATATAAAAATTAGAATTAATAAAGAAAAAATAAAATATAATATTGATTAAAACTTAAAAAATTACTCATAGTTCATGAACATGCTTTTATAATAAATATGAAGGTTTGAAAAATGAGAAAATATTCAAATAAGTTTAAAAACGAGGAAGAGTGCAGTGGAGTAGATTGTGTCAACTCTGGAATACTTGTATGAACGTAATATATCCTTTTCTATAAAACTTGATCATCTTTTAAAAACATTCAGATGTTTTAGTACCGAACTACAGAGATATATTTATGTAAATTGTGGAGTTGTATGACAGCTACCCGAATCTATTGCGCCTAGCTTCATTAATTTCCCTGAAATGCAAGAAGTCTGAACAGGCTGCTTTAGACCAATCAAATTTTAGAAAAGTTTTTGGCATGCAACTCGACACTTTTTCACTAAATTTCAGATAACTAGCTTCAATAGACACTGAGGTATTTTCATTTAAAAAAAGAAGTTGTATGGCAGCTACCCGAACCCGTCGTACCACCACAACCAAATTTTACAGAAGTTGTTGCCATTAAACTTGATCATCATTTGCAAAATTTCAGAAACCTAGTTTGAATAGATACTGAGTTATTTTTATATAAAGATAGAAGTTGTATGGCAGCTACTCGAACCCGCCGACCGAAAATGTTGGATTTAAATAACAAAACTAACAATTTTGCAAAAGTGACGTTAAAAAAAATTTCAGCCTCCTAGCTCCTTTATTTTTTGAGTTATCGTGCGCACGGACGTACATGGCTTAATCGACTCAGAATTCGATTCTGAGCCGATCCATACCTTTGACACTATATCTAGCTCGGCTCCTTTAAGGTGTCACAAACGTAATGGCAAATTTATTATACCCTTGAACATAGTTCATACGGGTATAAAAAGTTTAAGTTTGGAGTTGAGTTTTGTTTTATTTATAATCTTGTACTTTCCATCCATTTCTAAGTACGATCATCTATTATTCAATATTTAGAGTGTCACAGTTTGTACTAGCTTAAAAATAAGTTTTGCTATTTGCAAACACTTGAAACCAAAGATATTTTTTCTTTATTTGTAAATAATGTATTTTTGCGGAAATATCAAAATTTTATATGTTTAATAATAGTCAAAAAATTGTACTTTATTAAATATCAAAAATTTTTTAGAAATTGTTTCGTCCTTGTTCTGTTTTATTGGACTCCTCCTCTTTAAGTATAGAATTGAACTTTACATAAACAAATTCCAACAAAACTTTTCAATTGACAAATCTTTATATTGAAAATTAATAATAAGATCTGTGAGTTGAAAAAATGAATCTAAAGAAAAATTAATTTTATATTAAAATCTTTGTTCAGTTCAATTGAACTCCACAGTACGTATATAGAATCAAACCTTTCAAAGATAACTTTCAAAACTCTTTTCAACTCACAAATTTTTATATGAAAAATTAATAAAATGATCTGTGGGTTGGAAAAAATTAATCTAAAAAAAAAGTTGATGCATCTTTTACTTTATTAGATTACAGGTAAAAATTTCGCTATAGCATAAATCAAGATATAGAAGAAAAATAATTGAAATCAGAAAAACTTATAAATTTTATGACAGTGTTATTAATTTATAACACCAATTCGAGTATATTCACTTTTTAATTACTTTTATTTATTACATAATATTTTAAGTTTTAAATTTTTTTTTATTATGTCGCATTTTTTTTTTCCTATGTGTTCTTTACTATTATGATATTTATTTGCAAAAGTTCAAATTTATTGAGGTTCTTTTATATCAGCCATTCCATTACATATATAAAATTTACAAAAATAACATCATCTTAAATCACTTCACCTAAACAGCGATAATGATTTTATGATGATGCTACAAAAAATAGTAACTAAAATATTTTTTTTTAAAATACTAAAAAACTTCAAAAAAAATCTCTACGTAAAAATTTCCAATTAATTTTCTTTGAATTTAATTTTTTTTTATTGTATATTTTAATTTTTTGCTGAAATCTCAATTATTTTCTGTTTTTTTTTTTTTTTGATAGTTCAGTCCAGTTTTATATAAAAGAAATTCATTAGTATGATTTTTTTTTTTTATCATACTGATAAGTGCAAGAGCAACAACAATAATAATGCATTACATTCTACTGCAACCTGATTTCAAATTTGTAACAAGGAAAGTTTTAGTTTACAAAAAAAAAAAAAAAAGAAAAATTGGAAAATTAAAAAAAACTGAAAGTTTTTCATTCCAGAATAAAAGATTCCTGTAGTTTTTGTTTAATTTTGATTTTTTTTTAGCAAATGAATGAAGCATTTTATGTAAAATTTACTAATTAGTTTAATACAGTTCGTTTGTCCACCTATTTTGAAAACCTTTAAACAAGCAATTATGATTTAAGATGCAGCAACGATCAAATGTTTTCACTGGTTAGGTCTAACTGAAAAAAATTCTTTGTGAAACAACTTTTTTATGTAACCTCACACATTACCCAGCTACAGAAAATATTTTATATTTAATTTAAAAATTTATGGATATTTTTTTAGCTTTTTTAGATTTATCGGATATTTTTTTAGGTTTTTAAATCAATTCTGAAAACTAATGTAATTATTTCAGTATTTAAATTTACCGTTATGTGAAATCAAAATTTTAGTTCAATCGTATCTTCAGAACGCTTTAAATCAGATCCTTAAACATTTTCTAAATTTTTTAGGAAGAGGACAATCTTTGAAAATTAGCATAAATTAATTAAGGGTTAGTCCCTGTTTAAGAACTATACATGCTGGACAACCGAAAATTTACTTTTTTTTAGACAACTGTAACCTACAATACTTACATATACAAATTTTTTGTAAGTAGAACACAAAAATTAAAGCTGTAATATTAGATTTTTATATGTGTTAAGGAAAGCCGAATTATATAAAGCTGTACTTGCTTTTTAAATTCTTTTCATTCCCATTTTCAAAATGTGCACCTTTAAAATTCTATAATTTTACATATTTGCTTCTTTTTTTAACATTTCGTTAATTTTTTTTTTAAATTTTATTTACTAACAAAAACTATTCGAAAGAAGTGAAAAAAAATTTAACTATACGTATATACATTCAAAACGGTCCTGCACTGTAACTGTTTATTACAAAAAGAAAATACTGTGACTGTGATGAATTATTTTGGCGATAGTTATACAAGAAAAACACAAAAACAAAAAAAAAAAAAAAAAAAATACACAACCCTTGAAAGTATTCAAGGATCTACGAATCAAAGCAACAAACAAACAAAATGAAAGAGTAAAAAGAACTTCACATTGAAGAGGAAATATTGCACAGACAAAACAAGAGAATAACCCAAAATATAGTTCAACAATTTAACCAAAAAAAAAAAAACAAAAATTAAAAAAAAGGAATGAAGAAAAATCTTAAGTATCCTTAAAATAGTACTGACCGCTCCTACCGACTTTTTTTTTCATTTTTATTTGTAAATATTAGAAAAGAGGTTCTGCAACTTAATAATTTTTCGGCTTTTTTTTGTAACTTTAAAAGTAAAATTTTAGAAGGAACAGTTGTATTTCAATAAAGATATCGATAAGCAAAACCTTAGTACTTCAATATAATAAATCTATTTGAAAATATTTTCAGATTGTGCTTTAAAAATGATTTTATTTGCTGTTACTGCTGAATTTCAATAGGCCAATGGGCCAAGTAGATTTATTTTAAGGTATTTTGATAGAATTTTGTTTAAAAAATCTTTTGAACCACAGATATATTCATATAATGAGAGACAGAAGAAGAGAAACGAACAATTCATAGTTTTCAATATCAATCTCCAACTTAACCTCCTTTGAGGAAGTACTAATTTTAATGAATTTTCATGAATTTTCATGAATGCTAATTTTCATATAATCTATTGTTTGGGCCAAAAAGGGACGTGATGTTTAGTTGGTTAAAGTTCTACGTACACATAGAAGACTCGTATTTGTTCCAATTTTTTTCAGTGTCTTTCGATAATTCCCACCTATCCTCGAAAAAAAAAAATAAAATATACCTAATCCTGACGTTATAATATGTAAGTGCATCTTCATCATTATTTATTTTGATAATATTAATTTAAAATTAATTTAAAACTGTCATTTTTAATGAAGGAAAAGGTTTACAGAGACAGCCTTACAAGAAAATTTACATATTTTTTTCCAATTTTTCTACTTATTGATGTACACTGACGCTGTTTAACTACTTACAGATTGTCTGTCATATTGATATGTTGTATTTTGAAGGGCTCTATCTATAATAAAGTATTAAGTGTCTAAGATATTAAATGTTTATCAAATTTTTGTTGACATTTAAAATGTAAATAAAATGTTTTTAAACGATCATGAAGTCAAAAAACAGTTTAAGAACCAATGAAATAAATAATTCAGTAATAGTATTGGAGTTTGCAGCAATTTTTTGCCTTTTTTTTTTCTATTTATTTCAAATTAATGTTTTTTCTAATTTGTAACATTTCTTCATCTTCAGGAATGAACAATATGTACTTTATGTACTTTATATATATGTATATATATATATATGGGTAAAATATGGTTATTTGAAATAATGTTTATTTTGATGTTGCAACTATTAGAGTTCTGTGTTTTCTTTTATATGGTTAGTTTTTCTAGAAACTATTTGGTGTTGTTTTGTTTGTTTATTTTTTTGTTGGTTATTATATTATTGTGTGCAATTTTTTTTTTCGGTTCAGTGCCAATTTTAACAAACAAAAAAAGAAAAGCAGAAAGGCTTTAAAAAAAAAAGAAACCTCCTTAGTTTGCAATATTAATAAAAAAAAAAGTTTTGCTTCTGGTTTATTTTGGCATGTCTTTAGGGAATATTTGTTAATGGACACAAAGAAAATGTAAAATGTTGCAAGGAGGATATGAAAAAAAAATAGATAGCATGAAAATAATTGCGTAAGAGAATATGAACTTTTTAAAGTAGGATTACTCTGAAGTAAATATTTTGTAATTAATTAAAAATAAAAATACCAAGTTTAGTCAAAAACATTTTTTAGGTTTTATTTTAAATATGGGTGCCAAAAAAATATAAACTATAGTAATAAATTAATAATGTTTTATCTCCTTTTTATTTTTATTTTTAATTAAAATCATTTTTATTCAAATTCAATTTACTTTGTATGTAAAAGAATTGTCAATAAAGTAATAATAATAATATAAAACATACAAAATGACTATATAGATATATTATTTAATTATTTATCTTTAAGATGTTCAGAACTAATATAAATGCGAAGACAAAAAATACATTATCACAAATTGCCGAAATAATGCTTTGGCTTCTAGTTGAAGATAAAGATAAAATTATTTTGAAGTTTTACCATTAACCCTATTTTATTCTTTTCTGAAATCCAAACTAAAGAAATTAAAATCTAAAACTTACATAACATACATACAGATAAGTAAATACATACATGTACATACATATATAATAATATTATATTTGTGTATTAATTTTTTTATCCGCAATCTTTTAATATATACGAATAAAATCTGTTTCTATTACTTTTTTTTTTTTTTTATTAAAAATGATTGCAGTGACACCATCTGTTGGTAACGATTAACATTAAACTGCATTGATAATAAAAATTAACTATTATATGCTATTAATAGTAACAGTTATAAAAATAAATAGTATAACTAACAGTTAATTTGCAATTTGTTGTTACTCAATTATTACTCGGTAGCGTTTAATTTTCATTTTATTTACCGTTATCTTTAAACATTTTGTTGAAAATTTAATTTTTTGTTGAGAATATAAAATGGTTGAATATGTAAAAACTTTAAAAGTTTTTTCTTTCATTTAAAATAAAAATGAAAATTATTTTTTGAGAAATAAACGATTTTTGTTTTGTTTTAGTAAAGTAAAAGTAAAGAAATTGTTTGCCGTTATATTTTTAGATGTTAAAAGTTGTAAAAAGTTTGGTTCGGATTATCTAACTAATATTCCAATAAAGATTAGAGGAAAAAATTTAGTTTGTAGTTTCATTGTATATATATGTAAATTTTCTTTAGAGAACCACTGACATTCTATTAGTTAAAGGAGGCTATAGTAATGAATTTTATTATAGTTATGAAATTTGCGGAATTGAGTTTTATATTATTTTTTATGTTTAAAAGAAGAAGAGCTTTTAAAGAAGCCTCGGTAACCGAGGGGATTAAGCACATGGCGGATTAAGTGAGGGAGAACGTTTTTAAAACCAAGTATAAATTGCCACCTTTCCTACGTTTCAAATTTCACTACGATAACTGAAGTGACTAATAATGCGTTAGCTTACCCTTCTTCAATAAAAAATAAAAATCATATTCTTGTATACAATATTATTTGCTTTTCTAGAGACAATTCTGGCTAATCATGTGATTAGTGAAGGAATTGACTTTAATTATTTTGTACTACTTCTCAGTATACCGTTCTTCATAGCAAATCTACGTCTTTTCTTTTATTTGAATCATAGAATAAGATGAAGGAAATTAAGAATATTTTACTTTTTCATTAGATGTATTCAAATTTGTACTTAAATTTGAGCTAAAAATCATACAAGTACATGTGAACGTGCATTAAACTGAAATAAAATTTTTGAAATTTTTTTTTTACATTTAATTTAAACGAAAAAAAAAAAAACTTTTATTGACAATTAAAAATGCGATTGAATTTTAACGTTATATTATTTTTTATGTTAGTGTTTAACTCTTGTTATTTCAGTTGTTACCTGATACACCTGATAAAGTTTTCTTTTAATATTTTTTAGGTCTTATTTCATAATAATCTTTTTTAAGACTTTAGTTTTGTTTTCTTTTTTGTGTTTTTACTTTGGTTCGTGTTCTAAATCTAAGGCTTATCTTGAGCGTTATCTATTTTACAACAGAAGTTTATCTTAAGGTTTTTTTTTTCTGTGTGTTTTTTTTTATGATTTTCCAAGTATTTAAAAATTTTTGTTTTTTTTTAATATTATAGTTCTTAAAATTTTTCTTTTCTTTAGAAACTAAACTGTATAGATATAATTTTCCTTATAGGTTCGGTAACTATAAATTTTATAACTTCATAACGTTTTGATGAAGGAACTTGGGTTATATATACATATATGTATATTTACGGTTAAATAAATTTTAAAACAAACTTTTGGCAGAGAAGTGAATTTTGTTTTTTTTTTAAATCTTTTTGTTTTTTTTTATTCGTTGAAACAAGAAAAACTTCAGGGATATTTTCAAGGATTCTTTTTAGAGTTTTGTTTTTTTCTACTTCTATAAGATGCAAAAGTTTTATCTAGGAACTGGAATTCTTAACTATAAAGTTTATAAAAAATAAAAAAAAACTTAGTGTATCTTTTATTGTTTTTTGGTTAATTTTTATAATGGTGAACTTGTTGGTTCATAAATTCATAAATAATTTGGCAGAGTTTTTTTTTTGTTTTTTTTTCTAACAAAAATTTTTCAATCGAGGAATTTATTTGAACATAAATTTACTAAAAACAAAAAAAAAAAGAGTTATAAATTTTAAGCCAAAAAAAGTGACCTAAGGGTGCCAAGATTTTACTTTTTTTTTAAATTTTTGAATGAGATAATAAAAGGGCAATTTATTAATAATATAATTTTGTGTTATTTGATATTGTTATGGTATAAAAATATTCTAATTTTTTCTTTTATTTCTTAAAACATTTTAATTTTCAGTTTTAATTGATTCTTTAACTGAGGGTTAAGCTGTAAAATTTAATCATGAACTGACTTAACCCATTCCTTAAGTCAATAGCAAAATGTTAAGCATAAGAGGATAAATCTAGGGATTAGATTCGTTTTAATCGAACAAGAAAATATTTACAATACACTTAAACAATATACTCAAAGGCCCTTAGATAGAGTGCCTTATACGTAAATATGAGAATAGCAACTTGGATAATTAAAGCTGATGAATTCAATACGAAATACAATACAAAAAGGATTCATTGCTAAAATGTTTGCAATCAGACTTGCGTATGTAAATCAGGCTTTCTATGCGTAATATAAAAATTTCGGGGTTGTGAAATAAAGCCATACGCAATAATGGTCTTATTTCGTTTTTCAATTTTACTTCGAAAAGTTTTTGAATTCGAAATAAAACCATACGCGAAAAAATTTGTGATATGGCTTTATTTCTCAATAGCAAATATAAAACCGATAGTTACAAAATAAGGCCACTATGTCTTTATTGCGTATGGCTTTATTTCACTGTCCCAAAAATTTCTATTTAAAAAATTGGATTCATATTATCCAAAACATATTAAAAATGGTATGAATTTTTTCCTTACATAAAATTTTATATAGAAGAAAAAATGTAAAAATACTACCTATATATAGTCATTTACAAGTTTTAATAAAATTAAAATTTATTTTCAAGTTTGTTGTTGTTTTTAAAAGATATTTAGAAAATATAAGTTCATGTCCTTCTTTCTTTGTGTGTTCAAAGTTCTTAAAAAAATCTTTTAATTTCATAAAAAAAAAAAGTTAATATTTTTTTTTTTTCTAGAATATTGAATTAAAAAATTTTTCTAGGGTTTATATACATACATATTTTGTTTTTTTTTTTTTTTGTGGTCTTTAAAACTACAAAAGATACTTTTGCAGATGAAAAGGTAATCTTAAGATATTTTCTTAGTCCTTAAAAATACATAATTTATGAAGCATTTTTTTTTCTTGTTGTTGTTGTTCTTGTTTTCTTAATAACAAACAAATACATTTTTTTTTTCATTCTTCTTGAAATTTTTTTAATTTTTTTAAAAGATGGTTGGAATTTTTTGACAATAAATAGAATGATAGAAATAAAAAAACAAAAAAAATACAAAACCAAAATAAATTTTATTCCATTAAAAGAAAAAAAGACAGAAAAAAAGAAAATTAAAAAGTTTAAGTTCTTAAAATTAAATTTTATAATTTAAAACCAAAAAATAAAAATAATCCAATGTCACAAGAAAAAAGAAAATATAAAGAAAAATATTAATATTATTTTAAAATTTTAATTTGATAATAGAAAATTAAAAAAAAAAAAAAAAAGTTTAATTTTCGTTTAAATATCTTGGTGAAATCTGATCATCAAACAAAATGTTTCACTTTAACATTTTAAAAGTGTTATGTTTTAGTTTTTTATTATGGCAAACTTTAATTCAAAAGACTACAATTGAATATCAAAATTCAAGATTTTTTTCTGACAACAGAATTAACACATTATAATATCAAAGACTATAGAAAACTTCTTTAGAGATTGCTAAATCTGATTTGATATTATGTTATCCTAGTTCATATGCTATTAAATCTAGTACTTTCTAAAAAAACACAACTTAATAAGTACTTTTGAATCCTTTTTAGGAACATTTGAATTTTACTACAAAACCATTTTATTCTTAGGATTTAATTTTACGATATACCAAAGATATTTTTTTTCTAACCCTTAAAACTTATTTGTTATTTACTTTTTTAGAGGTCAAATGCGAGTCTTCGTATAATATAAATTAATATGACATTTGGAAGCTTTTTACAAATATATTCACATTTGTAAAATTTGATGTATCATGCGTCTACCCGTTTCAAATATATAAAGAATTAAAATTCAGAGTATGTTTTAGAGTTAAACCACACTAAACATTATTCTTAAAAATATATTTAATAAATAATTTAAATAAAAATACTTTGTTTTATTTTCCCCCAAATTTCAAAAAAAAAAAACGCATATACGTTGTATATAATAAATCTGGCTGTCTATTGCTGAGTCATCAAGACAAAACATTTTTTATATGAAACTATCTATTAAAAATGTACAGTTAAATAAAATACGGAAATATTTGTTATAAACAGCTGGTGAACAATCAGTCATATGTAAGTTTTTAAAAATTTATAAATAACTTAAATTAAACTCAAAAAAAAAAAAAAAAACTCAAAAATTACACAGCAGTCACTTCATTTTTTTTTTTTTTGTCGCAGGTTATAGTAAAATTTTTAATATTAATTAATTTATCGTTTAAATTTTCGAATAAATAATTTTTCTGAAACCCGAACATGTCATTTAATGATTAGTAAATGTCAAAAATATTTTTCCTACTTTATTGTTTTTAAATGTGACAATTGAATTGAGCAACTTTTTTTTTGGCAATCGGATGAAATTTATTATATCAAAATTGAATTTTTGACTGATTGAATGATTGAAAAAATTGACAGCTAAAAGTGAGTGATTCTCATAATAAGAGTGAAAATATTAATAATTTTATCAATGTGATCAGAATTTCGCAATAGAAATTAAAATAAATAAAGCGCAAAAAAGCAAGAATTTATTTTATAGTATAGTGATTATAATTTATATAGTAATTAATTTATAGTGTTATCTAAATTTAGGCACTAATAATAATATTGCAAATCATTATTATTGTAATGATGACTCTCTTTTGACTTTTCGTTTTTAGAGCAGAAACTCGAATTTTGAAGCTGAAAGATTCAGAACATTTAAATGAAATTTTAAATTTTTGTAATGTTTTTTCGAAAAGTTTTTTTGAGCAGAACAGATACCGTGTTGTGTGAGTATCACTGCTTTAGTAAACATTTAACCTTTTTAAGTTTAAAAAACTTGTAATATCTTATTTCGAGAATCTAAAGATTTCTAGGTTTAAAGAAAGAGTTGTGTTACTAATACTTTACTATTAAAAATTATTATGAGCTATAAAAGATAGCTTTCCTGTAAGATTAGAGGAAATTGTACATGTGTATTTTCCTTGTAAACATTTTGCATACTAAATTTTTTAGTTTTTTCTTTTTGCACTGTTTTGCAAAATTTTTTTTTTTTTTAAATGTTATACCTATTTATTAAATGCAAATTATTCTGTAATTGCACAAAATCACTTAATTTGCGGAATAAAAAATCTATTTATTTGATAGATAGTAGCTAGATTCAATGAAAAAATGTTTAGAATAGTATTTGTTTTTTAGGTGGAATGTGGAGACTTTCAAATTTGCTTAACCAAACAAAAACTATCTAAAAGATAATTAAAATAATTTGATGTTTGCCGACATATTCTAAGTAATTAAATAAATGATAATCTATCAAATTTAAAATAAAAATTGACCAACCTTATACATTCTGAAATTTTAAAGACATGAGCAAGAAGTTGACAGAAAAAAAAAAAACGAAAAGTGGCAGATATAAAAATATATATTAAAAAAAATATAAAAAAAAAAATTTCCTATTAAATAACCTTTTATAAATTACCATTATATTTAATGAGTAACAGAAAATATTTAAGAAAAAATTTGAAGCTCTTTTCCTTTTGCAAAGAATTTATTTTCTTTTTTGTTTGTTGAAGGATTCTGAAGGACCAAACAAAAAAAAAAATATGAGAAAGCTCATAATTGAAAAAGTTTTTCGATTGTTTATTTTAGCATACCTTTATATAATTTTTTTTTTTAAAAGAAACTTCCCGGTTCTTTCTTTTTAGTTAAAAAAAATTTTGCTTATAAATTTAAAATAAAAAAAAAAACATATTTAAAATTTTGTTTATAAAGAATAAAAATTGAAAAATAAAAAAAATGTAAAACTTTCAGGAAGTTAGTTGCAAAAACAAGAGGAAAGTTTTCGTATAAAAATAAATAAACTTCAATATAAAAAAAAAAAAAAATTAGTTCTGATTATTACAAAAAAATAAAAACATTTGTTAAACCTTCTTAAATAAAAATAAAATATGAAAAAAGAAATAATAATGGAATTTTTGCATAAAAGTCTTTTATATGGACTTAAAAAAACAATGAATAATGTGAAATACAGCAAGTTATCTGGTAAATTAAATCAGCGCATTTATAAAATGCGCTGATTTTGTTTAAAAAATGGAAAGTTCAACTTGCCCTTTTGGACTTTTTAAAATATATGTTCAAAATATTCGAGGTATTATAAATGCTATTGTAGATGCATATGGTATTATGGAAAGTAGAATTAGATTCATTATATTGCAAGCTGTTGCATTAAATTTTCCAACGAGAAGTAAGTAGTCCAATTGATAAGGGATGGGGGATGGAAAACAATGGGGTACTATTAAGATGTAACAAAAGAATTAATTTAAGGAAATTTGTTTGTGCAAGTCGCGTTTTAGAAAATATATATTATAAATCATTACATTTAGGGAACAAATAGAAAAAAATTGTCTCCATATTTTCGATTTAGAAATTTAAAAAATTTGCCTAATTCATTAAAAAAGATGAAAATAGGTGTTTGCTGGAAACTAATTTCCATTATATTACTTAATATACATTATTAATTTATTATTTGTAACTAATTAATCGAATAATTTTACCAATAGAAGCTAAATAATAATTTTAAACATAATTTTATTTGCCCAATATCGAATTAAGAACGAACAGAAATCACGTCGTGTTAGTCAAATGATTAATGTTCCGTATTAATGTATAATTTAAGGGAGCGTGTCATACGCTTGTATTTCATTTGCCTTGTACAGGCTTATGATAGTAATCCATAATTTAACTGTATTTTATTTGATTGGTATTAACTTGATTGTATGTAAAACTTATAATAAGACGTTATTTTAGAGTTGATTATAAAATCAGGGCTTTTTAGGGATCTTCATTTGCAGTGCTGAACTATGTGTGTAGAAAATATAATTAGAGAAGATTTTAAAGTTGAATACAAATTGAAATCCAGTCAAAGGAATACAGTTTAATAACATACAGTTTTGTGATAATAACCCCAATAGATCCCGCGAATTGAGAATTGAAATTTATCATATCTCCTTAATACAATAATTAACAAATGGGGCCTCGATGGCCTAGTAGATAAGAGCATATAAGATACACTGTGAACACCGAGGGAGTGTGGGTTCGAATCCCACACACGTAGTAAGAGTTATTCCCTCTTACGACATTTACAGCTACACTGTGTAAAGGCTGTGTAATTTCCTATCCACATTTATGGGGCAGAGAAATGCATTAAAAAAAAAATAATAATTAACGAACATAAATATATAAAAAGAAATTAATATATGAGAAATAAAGTGCAAATGATCTTTTTAGAATGCTAAACTGAAATCATTTGTTTTCTTCAAATTGTTTTCAAAAATTGATTTTTATTAAATTATTAAATAACAGAGAAGAAAACATAAAAATATTAAATAAATAATCACATATTACGAAAAACAGGAGGTAAGTTAAATTGTAGCTCAGGTGTTAAAATCAAATTAATTTAAAGAAAACAGAATTTAAAAAAATATATAGGTTTGTGGAATAGGAACCTTTAAACCCCTAAATACAATTTTCCTTATTTTAAATTTTCTTAAATATACTCTTATCTTAAATTCTAAATACAAATCTAAATTATTTCATATTATTTTTTTAATTAATTAGAAAAAATAATAAACAAAGAAAACATTTTTTTTTTAATTAAACATTAGCTTTTTTACGCATAGATGATAACCTGATTTCACTTTTTAATTCTTTAATTTTTTTTTCATTTAGAAATTCATTTTGTATAGAAAATCTTCTGTATCTGAAAGTTGGCATATTTATCAAATGAAATAATATTTAATATACTTTGTAAGGAAAACTTTATTAAAACACCATATTAAAAGATTAAATTTTTTTAATAGAAATTTCATTCCCTGTTTTTGTTTTTCTTTAAATTTAATTAAATATAAAGAAAAAAATCTAACCATCCATCGTTTTATTTTTGTTTTTTGTTTTTCAAGTGAATAATATAACCTATTAAACTAATTTTTAAGAGTAAGATGTGACAAATATTGGTATGACCAGAATAGTATGTCCTTTTTTTTTTTTTTTTGCTGAAATCGTCAGAACTTTTAATTGAGGTCCCTTTACATTATATTTTTGTATACATGTACATACGAACATATTCAGAATTAATTAAAAAACAAAAAATAAAAAAAAATAACAAAAATTAATAATTTTTTTCTTACTTTGTGTTTTGCAAAATCAAAAAAAAAAAAAAAAAAAAAAGAGAAAATTAAAATATTTGTTTTTAAACATAGAAAGAGAAAGGTATACAATTTTTTAGAAACAGAAATCAGTAAGAAAATGAAGAAAGAGACAAGAAAAATGTTATCAAGACTAAAATAGTGTCCATAACATTAAAAATATTATCTGAAAAGGAAAACCAGGATATTTTTTTATTTCAATTAGTGAAAATGCAAGGACATGTTTACTTTTAAACTTGGTCTTCAAAGAAATAAATAAAAAAAAAAAGAAAAAAAAAAAACATATTATTTAATGAAAAAAAAATTTAAAGAAAAATCAAATAATTTTCTTTTTTTGAAATTTTAATCAACAGCCTTTTGTTTAGCAGTTATCAAAAAAAAAAATTTTTATTTTTTGTTGGCAATTTTTAAATTAGAAGATTTAGTTAGATCTTTCTTTGAACTATGTACATATATTTATTATAATTAAAGGAAGACTTTAAGAAAGGATTCTTAAAATTTTAGTTTACACAGATTGTATTATATTTTTTATAGGAAAATCTAATTTTTCATTATATTTTTTTTGCTTTATGACATATAGATGTATGTATTTTATTCCTTCTTGTATACATGTATATATACATTTGTATATGTGATAAGAATAATTATTTTATCAAAATTTAATGCTTCACATTACGTTAATTTAAAAAGAATTTAAGCACATTTTTATTATTTTTGAAGCACTTTGACATTACAAAAGATTTTCAAAGGCTCACATTTTCAAAAAAATATAAATACTTTTTTTCTAATTGCGACTGTTTTTACATCGAAATTTGTAATTTTTATCAGAATTTGTTATGTAAGGCAAAATTGTGAAGTATTAAGTGTTATTCCCTCTTACGACACTTACAGCCACGCCTGAACACGAAAGATTGCGTAATTTCCTGTCCACATTTATGTGGCAGAGAAATGCATTAAAAAAAAATATTAAGAGGCATTTTCTTCAGTTTTAAGTAAACTTTATTTAATTAAGAAAAACTGTTAAAAACTTAAAAATAATAATGTAATATTTAACTTTAATTTTCAGATCTTATTTGCGACAAATTGTTTGCGACAATGTTTCACAAACTGAAAATAGTGAAGCATTATTCTCATTTGAAAATTTTAAGGTTCTGACTGAAAAAAGACGGAGAAAAAATTATACAAAATTATGATTTATAAAAAGCTTAAAACATTTCCTGTCGTTTAACGTTTTTAAATTGCAAAAATATTAAGCAGAACTTAAGAAACATTACAAAATACTTATTGGTAATACTTATGACGGTGATATAGTGAAATGTATTGAATGCTTCAACTTCTATAAGATCTCTCAGACAAATAGTTTTTATTTTTATGTCTTGTTACTTACATTCCTCACCTGAATTTTTCTCAGATCTCTCAGAAGAACAGATTATAATACTGATTTACCTATCTTGTTGAAGACTCACACTTATGATATTATTATAATGCATTTACAATCAACTATTTCACCATCAAAAACAGTATATTCTCCTTCGCCTTAACTCTTCGTCTTCTATTTAAAGCTTTCTTATGCAAATTATATTTAGCATTTTTCAATCAACTTTTCCATTTTGTAGCACTTTCAGGTCTTTATAATTTTTGTTTTGAATACTTTGATTAAATATTATTTTCCTTTATAAAAATTATTTAATCCTATACTTTTATTATTCTTTTATTTTTAGTTATTTATTAATGCACAAAATTTCGAGATTCTACTGTTATAATCTTATCGGTTATAAATACTGTTATTAATCTTATATCGTTATATTGGTTATTTAAATATGACCTGACCGCTTTTTGCATCCGAAATATTTTAACTTAAATGCCTGTTACTTATAAGGATTACATCATTGGTTAGTACTTTAAATGCATTATAGAAGATACAGTTTATAATAATATGTTTTTTATAAGTGAAAATCAAAAAATTGTTTTTTATATATTTCAAAAATTCAATTAATCTAATAAGGAGTCAAATGAAATTTTGTTTTGTTTTTTAAATTTGATGAAACATAAAATTTCATTAAATTTTTTTAATATATTTAAATTTTTGTTACATGGAAAATTAAAATAACGGAAAAATTAAAACTCATTTTTCAATAATTATTTGATTATTTGCATTTTATTTATCAAAAATATTGTAATTCCCTTCAATTTTCATCGTTTTTGTGTAATTTTCATCATTTCTTTGAAGTTAAGAATTGATTTCCTAAATTTGAAAAAAAAAAAAAAAATAACTTTATTTAGAATTGATTCTTCCCTACTGTTTATTAGACTGATTCCTAATAAACCATCAACAAAAAAAAAATCTTATTATTACAATTACATATTCTATATATGAATTTCACTTCCCAATCAATTTAATAAAATACATTTAAAAGAAAATTTATTTGTATTTTTCAATTTCCAAAAATTTTCATTTAAATATATGTACGAATACGAAGGTTTGTATACATTCACTTGAAAGGGAAAAAAGAAAAACCACAAAATTTGAATAAACATTCTTGAGAAAATTTGCATACTCGATTAGCTCAAAAAAAAAAAAAGAAAAAAGAAAAAAAAATTGATACAAATGAGTGAATGAAATAAAAATAAAAATTGTAATTCGAATAAAATTCATTTATTTTCATTTTATTCATTTATTCGCTATTCTTTTTTATAATTTTCCATTCATATTTTAGCTTTTAAGGAGTTCTCCTAAAAGATTTTACAACAATTTCATTAGATGTACGATGAGTTGATTATTATTTGAAAATGTTTTATCATTTTGTTCCTCCTTTTTTATGTTTTCAGATCAAATTATTTGAAAATTTGCGAAATAAAGAGAAAGAAAAATAAATTGTTAAATCATCAAGAAAGAAAAAATAAATGACGTTTTACAAGTTGCCAAAAAAGAAAAGAATTGCAAACGAGGTAAAAACCTTGTAAACAGTGTTTTTTTTTTTCCCCACCACATTTATTTGGATTTAACAATTTCTTTGTTCTCTATATTTATCTCTTTGTTTATCTATACTATCTTTTCTATATCGTTGAACGGCCGGTTATATATTATATTATATTCCGGTTCATATAGCATCTAATAAACTGAAATAATCTACACTTCATCTCGCGAGGTATAATTTCATTTAACAATTTGTTGGACCCTAGAACTTACGAACTTTACAAACAAGCAATCGAATCCATACCTAAATATTTTTAAATAAAAAAAAAAAAAAATTATGAAATGTATTAGATAGATTTTAGTCCATAATTGCATTGCCTTAGAGACCAGGGCTGTACTAATATTACTATAATTTATTGTATAAATTTAGATTAGATTATAATAGATTTGAAAACAATGATATTGACAATGTGCCAATGTAAATTCAGTGTAAAAATTTTAAAACCTATATTTTTTCATCTTGAATAAACCACTTATGTGGGTATCGTGTTTTGAAAGAGAACGCCCGCAAGAAAAAAAATCTTTTTTTATATTTCAAGTATTTTACCTTTCATTTTTGTTGTGGTAAGTTGATATTAACAGTTGATACAACCGTTATTTGCCTTTCATTTTGTCTCATTCCTATCTTTACCTTGATTTTTATCGCTACAGGCCTGGTCAAGATATGTTAAATGCAATTAATCATGATTGTTTGGATCCTTTAATTATGTTTTTCAATAGTGTGACTCAATTGATATTTATCTAAGATTACGATTTGTATTAAATAAATTCTGTAGATAATGAAATATAAGGCATTTATGGAAGTCTTATAATAATTAATTCAATTAAATGGGGACAGACGAAATAATTTTAAAAATCTTTCCTTTTTCTTTTTAAATAAAAAAGAACTAGGTATAGGCTCAAAATTATCTTCTTTTATAACTCCCCTAAATCATTACTTAGAATTTAATTTTCTGTTTTATATTAAATTCTTTTTTTTTTTTTCGTTCTAAGAATTTTTATATTTAAAAATATTATTTAATTTTCAATACTCAAATGGAAAGAAAAGAAATCTAAAAGTAATATATATATTTTTTATTTTTTGATTTTTATTGGAATTGAATTAAAATTTTTTTATTTTTTTATTTTGGAAAATGATTTTGAATAAAAGATAATTTTCAATAATAGAATATTTTTGGTATAGGACCATGTACAATTACATATTATTCAATGGATATTAAAAAAAGTTTAAAAAGTACTTGAGAAGTCATTTTTTTTTTTTTTTTGTATATTACAATTTCTGTAGGCAATTTAACAAATGAGCAATAATGACAATTTTTTATTCAAATTTTAACAATCAAAATTGATGATTAAATTATTGTGAATTGATTTTAAATTGAATTATTATTGTGAATGATGATGAAATTTCAAGAGAGATTTTTTTTTTTTTTTTAAATCGAAATGAAAAATGTTATTGATTAATATTGCCATAGAGATAGTCTTTAATAAAAAGGACAAAAAAAGTTAAATGTTATACAAGATATTTTTCAAGCTATGGATTATTAAACTTTGAAGTACTAAAACGATAATACTGACATGTAATTCGGAAATTGTGATAATTATTTTTTCATAAACATATTTATAATTTTTCTGGAAAAGAAATAGTTCAAAATCCTTCTCAAAGATGACTTCATTAATTTCAAAAGAAACCTGATTAATTTCAGAAAAAGAGTTGGGGTACGAAATTCCATTCCATTTACATAATTCCAAAAAAATAAAAATTCCAAAAAAAAAAGTTTCGAAAAAAAATTCCATATAAAAAATTCCACTTAAAATAAATTTCAAAATTCCAAACTTAATGGGAAACACCTTTAAATAGTGCTCAAAACACCCACTAAACAAATTATTGGGACTCTGATTTTGTAACTAACTGTAAAATCGCTTCTAACATTTTTTTAGATAGAATTTTTAACAACAAGACATTTAAAATAGGGGGGGGGCTATTACCACCCCCACACTCCCCTAGATAATTTATTTGGTATGAATTTGTAATTAACAATAAAAACCCATCTATTTTTTTCACATACACATTTAATATAATGGGGGTTGCCGCCCTGAAATCCTCGCCAAACAAATTATTGGAACCCTGATTTTGAAATCAACTATAAAATCTCTCCTAATTCAGAATCTGACATATACACATTTTACATAACTAAACTTTCAGAGAACTAAAAGACGTTTAATCCTGACTTTGTAAACAACTTTAAAATCTGGTCTGTAATAATAGTTAACTTTCTCGTCCTTAAATTTTAAATGGGAAGGAATTTAAAAATTTATTTCGAGTCAATAAAATGACTTCACTTGAGCTGAAATGATTTTAACATAGTGAGTTTTTCGGCTTTAGAGGCTTTAGCTTCATATAAGTAACTTTACATAAACAACTGAATTGAAAATAAATGTTTTTTTTTCCAGATCTTTATTCTTAGTTAAAATTTTATTGTTTTATCTCACATGTTATGGAAAATGTTTATTAAATGTTTAAGACGGACAACTTACTTAGGGAGATTTTTTTTAAAGGTACTAAATTTCCTATAATATTTTCTCCAAAATCACAGCTGAATACATGAACCAATAAGTTAACTACGAATTTCGAAACGAAGGAATGCAAGGATAATTTGTGATTTGTTTCAAAACAAATATTGAATTATTTTACAAGTTTCAAAATAATTGAAGCCAGGATACGTATACGTTATATCATATATAAAATTTATTTGAATATATTCATAACCTACTTCATAAAAAATTAAAATGCACCAACAATTTATTTAATTCAATCAATTTTTAAACTATACTAACAAAAACTACGAAAAATTTTCAATGAAAAATTAATAAAACCAAAAAAAAAAAAATAAAACTTACCGTCATATATTCATCTAAACGATGTTTCCAATGATCTGATCTATCAATTAAATTATTCCATTGTTCTGATAATTTTGTTACTTCACGTCTAATACTTCTTGTTAATTCACGATTTTGTTCTTCAGCTGATGGATACCTTGATTCTGAATCGATAGCTATAAAAAAACCAATAGAAAAAAAAATTCACCATTAAATTAGAGTTTTTTTTTTTTAATCACCATATAATATAAAAAGTCCTATACTATTATATTGTATGAAATAGTTGCTTGCACTATTTACTGTCATCCCAAGAATGAAAATTGGAATTTCAGCCACGGAAATAAAGAGAGAGGAAAAATAAAATAAAATAACAATTCACTATAACTGCTATTAACTTGACAAAGTTCATGCCAGTTAAGTCTGAATGGTAAACATATCGTACCTACATATTTATTAACAAAAAAGAAAAAAAAAAAAACTATAACACTAATACCATTTCACAGCGGAATTAAAAACAAGTAAATAGATTTAAAGGTGAAAATAAATTACAGGTAATAAAACGTTTAACAGGTTAATTAAAATTTTTATTGCATTAAAAAAAAAAAAATAATTGGATAAAGTAAAGAAAAATAAATTTGTTAAACAACATTGTAGTCATCACTTTTAATACCATCCTAGATTGGATACTATAATGGGCTTTAAAGGATAAATACCAAATCATACCGTTATATATTTGTCTATGGTCATCAAATTAATTTAATTTAATCGGCAAAAATTTATGTTATTCTTTTTATATTTTATTTTTTTTTACCATCAAACAAACTTTAATCGAATAAAATGATTAATTTAAACTTTATTTTACCCTCACCTTTCGATGTTAAACTTCTTATGTATAGAGTTCTTAACTGGAAACATTCAATTTAATACAATTAGAGAAAAGATAGTGACTTTTATTTATTGTTTTTTTGTTTTTTTATTATTCATCAAATGAACTCTAAATCGAGTTAAACAATTTTCTATTAATTGTTAACGATGTTTAAGTAATAAATGTTTTTAATTATTTTCAATTAGAAAGAAGGGTGATATACTCTAAAACAAAATATATTTTATATTGATTTAGTTATATAAATTGGCAATTATAAAAAAAAAACGGAGTTTAAAAAAATTTAAAACAGGTTTCAGCACTTCTTAAAAAATTGTATTATAAAATTCATAATAATTAGTAGTATTAATGCTTATCTGAGTCATTAGTACTAATAATTATTATGAATAGGCAAGGTATGATAGGCAACATTCGATGATGCTACTTCCAGTAACTCAAGCTCGATCTATTTCCAGTAATTCGATTAGGATATCTAGACAACTCGTTGCATAAATGATCCTATTTCTTTTTCCCCTGTAAAAGAAGAAAGAGAAAAAGAAATTGCATTTGAAAATTTCGAAGAGCAACCAAATCTAATTATTCAAAAATCTTTTACTCATGATGTTCCAACCAAACGATCCTATTGTTATCTTAAAGATGGCTTCATTAAGTCATTGTCGTGTCATTGAAGTAGTAACTGTATTTTTAGATATCTTGTTGGTGTAGCAACCTGTTCAGAAAAAATAAAAACCTTAATGCCTACTCTTCAAAATTTCAATAAGAGAAGTACAAGAAGGGCTGTACAAGTTAATTTCTTTTCTTACAGCCCGATGGCATAGTTGCGCTAATGAAAATTTGTTTGTAATGCCTATAGCTGGAACATATAATGTGTTTGATACCATTAAATTTAAACATCTTAATTCAACATCTTTGTTCTAAACATTCTTCTCAACATCCAGTAACTTTCCATAAATCCCAATTTTCTTTATGTGCTATTTTCCCAATTGTCAAACCAAACATTGTGCTATAGATTCTAAGCTAATGTTTGGTTGAAAAGGGAGGTGGTATTTGCTTGATTAAAGTTCAACACTGAAACACTGACAAATATAATTATTATAGAAAAAGAAGTTCACAATGATGTTTGTTAGAATTCTCGATATTTTCTAAAATTCTTCTACTTATCTTCTACTAAATATTTTTTATTCAATCTATTTACATTGTTTTCTGGATTCATCGATGCTGTCGATCTTTAATTTTTTTAATTTACTATTTATTTAGATCATTAATTTTTTTAATTATCTAAAATTAAAAAATGACAAGGCCTACTGACGAAGACTTCTTTTGCTCGTTTACTTTTACTATTACAAGTCTCTACAATATCATGTCCTATTTACGCCTGTTCCGCGCCTATTCGCTCTCGAATATTAAATCAATTTTTGCGTGTTTGTTTTAACCTTTATTTTACATATAGTTATTAACATACTTAATAAATATTCAAAGCAGCTATTAAAAATTAATATTACTATACTATAAATAAGTTATACTTTTATTTTATTGGCCCACATGCCTCACGGCAAAGGATCCTTTCTATAGCTTCGAATATTTTATATAATATATATATAAAAAAAAAACAATATAATAAAAATAAAATTACCTTCAGTATCACTTGTATCCGAAACAGGTGGTTCACTGGCAACATATTGTCGTCCACTAAGTAAATTACTCTCAACAACTGGACGTTTATCTTCCAATTGGCGCCGGAATGCTTTATGATCATCCTAAAATAAAAAACAAAATAACAAATATACAATAAATTCATTCTTTCATTCTTTTCTGAGTATAAATAATTTGTTTTTCGCGAAAATTCAAAATTAACGTTAAAATCCAATAAATAATAAAATATTTAAGAACTAATAAAAAAAAAAATGTGTGACGTGACGATTACGTAGTTTAAATAAGGGGAACAATTTTTTTTTTTTTAAGAAATAGAAATAATATTGAAAAACATTTTATTTTGCAATAAAATAAAATTTATTCTCTTGATACTATGCTTGTTCTAATAAAACTTCCTAAAATTCATTTTTTTAGTATTTATGTACATATTTTTTTTTTCCTATTATTGAACAATAAAAGTTGAACACCATTTTCTTTTTCTGCTCATATTTACCGAAGACTGTAATGTTGTGTTTGTCACTCATTTACGATACAAAGTTTGACAGGTGTCCATTCAAAAATAAAATACAGAAAATGAGATTTCAATTAAATATTATTAGGTGAAATTCTGATAAACAATTTTTGAGCAAAACCTAAATGATGAGGAATGATGAGGGTTGGTTCGGTTGGGACAAGTCAGAAAAAAATTAAAAAAATTTTTTTTTGATTTTAGATACATAACAATATAATACCAATTTTTCGGTCAATCCTGAAACAGCAAAGTTTACTTAAATACAAGTTCCACAAAAAAAAACTTTTTAGGAAGGGGTAAGAAGATTAGACAGATAAATTTGTAATTCATAGGATAAAGTTTTAATGGATTTTTATTTATTTATTTATTTTTTTTTTCTTATTTTTCTTATGAAGGGATAAAAATAAGAATAATAAATGAAAAAAATAAAGGTTTGTTTTATAAAAATAACTTTTATTTTTAATTTGTACGTATATAATTGGTTAACATCCCTTAAAATTGGCCTTAATAAAGATCTTAATTAACTCTTGGTGTTCACCTTTTTTTTGTTGTTATTTTTTTTTTTTTTTTTTTACCAATAGATATAAATATCGATAATGATTATATCAGATATTTATGGGTTGAATATAAGGTATATATTTAAAAAAAAAGGTGGATTAAATTGAATTAACTATAAAATCCCAATAGAGAATTTTTTTTTGAATGTGGAGAGAATATAAAATTTATCACGATAAATTATTAAAATTAATTTTAATAGGAAAACAGAAAGGATTAAATTAAAAAAAAAAAAGAAACAGTAGGTAGAAAATTATTTTGAATATTTTCTTTTTTTTTTGTTTTTATTATAAATAATTATTTCAGGATTAAGAAATCAAAAGAATGTAAAAAGGATTTCACTTTAATTCTTTATTAATTTTTACCCATATGAAATTGAATTAATCAAATTTATAAAAATGTGGTAATACCTATGGAATTTCTTCGGATTTTTAAAAGTAACCAGGGGAATTTGTAATATTTGTTAAATTGATAGTATATATTATTGGTTATAAGAATTCAATTCTTCTTTATTGTCAAACAAAACCCACCAAAGTAAAGTCTAAACTTGTTCCCAATGGTTTAATTAGGTGAAACACTGATCCAGGGTATCACAACGGGCTTAAACTGGCCTAAGTGTGCATCTGCAGACCATACCTACCTATGTCTAAACTTCTAAAACATTTCTATATAGTCTACTTTCTTTGGTTTGTTTAGACGTGTCGACTATTTGGTCTAAAATTCAGAGGGAGTTTTTTTTATTTTTTGCTTAGTTCTAATTAATTCATTAATTTTTGTTGAAAGAGATTGATGTTTTATTATAATAAATTTCTATAGGATCTAATCTTCTATTTTTTGTTTTTTTAGTGCCTTTTTTATATTATTAGTGTATTTTTCTGCAACATCAATGTGAACAAGAAATTACACAGTCTTTCCTTTTCAGGCGTGACTGTAAATGTCGTAAAGGGGAATAACTCTTACGATGTGTGTGGGATTCGAACTCACACTCCGCCAGTGTTTACAGCGTATTTTATACACTCTTACTCACTAGGCCACCAAGGTCCCTATCCTTTTGTTTTGATATAATTCAAAAGTTTGGTTTTTGCATGATTTTCTAAGTGAGGACATCTTATTGAACTTCTTATTTCAGATCTTTTAAAAAAGCGTCAGAGGTTTTAAAAAAAAAAATTAAATGAAAATTATAGTTTCTAAAAAAATTTAAGTTCTTATTAAGAAACCTTATACAGAGTTCAATAATTGGTCTAAATCTTCTTGTAATTCCTTTATTAACTTACATATTTATTTAATTAATTTTATAAAATAAACTGTTTTTGGTTTTAAAACATTAATTTAAAATAAATAAGCTTAAAATTCCTAGAACGATTTATCACTAAAATATGATTCTATAGAAGTTTATTCAATTAGTTAGAATTTACTCATTTTTATCCTATGTAATTCTCATCTTACATACAAAAAACAAAAAAAAAAAAATAAAAAACAAAATTCATAAACAAATTGAAAAATCCTTAAAAGATGTCTTCTCAGTAAATTGAAAGCCTCTTTTTATTCAAAATCACATCATCTCTTTTACAAAGTAAAATTGGATCAAAGTATCTAAGTGAATAAATTCAATTTAACGCATTTCTATGGATCCTTTTCAGAGGGATTCATTACAGAGGAAGGAAAATGAACAAATTTATATAAAGGATGCTTAAATTTAATGTGATTATATATTGAAATAAATTTTACATTTTGAATTGGGACACGTTTTATATAAAATTTTATAAGGTAGAAAAGAAAGAAAAAAATATCAAGTAAATTTGTATTTACCTTTTTAACCTTCTTAATCATTTTTTACCTGTACGTAAATATTGTTTGATTTTCTGTTGTTTTAGTTCTTTTTTTTTGAATTTTATTCTGATCCATTATATTTCTTTAATATCCTGTGAAATGTGCTTTAGGGATGTTTGAGGTTTTATTAAATTTGTTTCTTTTTAACAGGAATTCGAAGGAATTTTTTTTTTTTATTTTTTTTTTTGCAAATTTTGCAAAAGTGTGTCATATTTCAAAAATGTATCTGATTTCACTGAGTAAAAAAAAATTAAATATATTGCGATCTTTCCCATTCAGATTCGCATAATATGTGTGTTTAATTTAATAAAGTTAAATTATTTGTAATGATCGAATATTTTATGAGTTAGGAATTAAGAAGAAAGGTACAGTTAATAGATGATTAGAAATTAGGTTGAGCAAAACAGAGAAGTAACCTTATTGATTTGAGAAACGATATTGAAATCGTCCTACCATACTGACTCAAGTATAGAATAAGATTTTTTTTTCTACTTTATCAAATCTTTTTTTATACTGTTTATTTTATTTTTGGCTCATTATTTATTAAATTTTTTTATTTTTTATTGATTCATTTATTTCCATGTTATAAGGGATGCTCGGCTAAACCTTAGTTATTCTGTGCTGATGCACTTTATTGTTTGTTGGTATTTATAGTTCTTCGAACAATGCAATGGATTCATCTTCATTGTTTTTTCTTAAGTAAATGGTTTGCGTCAGTACAGTTTTAAGATATTCGTTTCCAATTAAGTCTAGTTTTTAGTTCAAATTATCCTTTATTGTAACCTACCTTGAAATTACACTAAAAAATTGACCTAGTTTTAAAAGTGGTGCAAGAAGAATTTTTTCGAATTCCTTTCTTCTTAAATTAAAATTATAAAAATTTGATTTATTAAATAATATTTTCTTACTTATTAGACGTCTTTTGTTGCTATGTATTTTAAATCTCCAAATTAACTTTTTTACTTCTCTTTCTTTATTCAAATAAAAATTTCTAAATATTTCTACCTAAAAAAAATCTAATATAGTATAAATCCCACAAAATTGGCTTAAAGTTTTTCACTTAAAATTAATTCCCTAATAAATAAATTTTGTTGAACATCAAAAAATCATGTTTTAATGATTTTAACTACAAATGATGACAATTTTCCATGAGAAGCAAAAAAAAAAAATTCAAAATTCCTTAAGGATCTCATTCCATCAGAAAAGAAAAATCCTCCACAAATTATTTATTCTTAAGTTATATCCAGATTTTTTATATCAAAAAAACTTATTTAAATCAACGGCGAAAAGAACATAAAATTTGACAGAGAAGCAAAAAGAAAATTTAAGTGATTCAACCCACAACATTTTTGTTTTCTTGTTGTTCAATATTTTACCTCCCTCAGTACGTTTAAAGTGGTGTGCCTACCAATAAAGATCTGTAGCACTTCCTTGTTTTGTTTGCTTTGAGGGTTGATTCTAACACCAAACATTAAAATAAGATTTTCGCCTTAAGGTCGAATTCATTAGAATTAAAAAAAAAAAACAACAACATACAGAACATCAATATTTAAATAAAAGACATTTTGTTAAACGATTTTGATTTTTTTTTTTTTTTTTGCAAAATTAATACAGTAGTATACAAAATTAAAGAAACAAGTTACTTTTAAATAATCATATTTCGACTCGATTTCAAATTTTTTTATTTTAATTGAAAGGTCGAAACTTTCTTTCGATTTAAAAATAAGCAAAGCTTCAGTCAAATTTTGAATCATATTTTGAAAAAACAGTTGAATACTCAGTTGTAGATTAACTTCAGCTACGTAGACGGGTTTGAATTGGATTATTGACCGAGACAAATCGAATCCATGTTCTAGCGCTGTTATATATTATATAATATGTTATAAAATAATAACGGCATTAAAACGATTTTTTTATTACTAGGCTTTTATTTAAAAAAAAGAAACTAAACATTTACTTATTTATTTTGATTAAACAAAACTTAATATATCCTTTCCAAAAGGAATCATATATACAAACAATATATACATTATATTCATTACCGGTTTTGGTAATATTCAAACAAAACAAAATCTAAATCAGAAAAACTGAGAAGATGATGATTTAAAAAAAAGAAAAAAAATTGAATTTCATTATTCGCTGACAAAAGAAAAAACGATTTTCTTCGATTTCCGTTAATTTTTTTTTTTGTTTTGATTTTCTGTTTCTTTCCTTCTCATAATATTTTTGTTGAATTGTACTCTTTATGAAATATTTAGTTGATACCACCCACAATTTACAAAAAAAAAAAAAAATATAAAACAACACAAATCTTGGGATGTCTTTTCCTACAAAACATTTCTCATTTTTTTTTCTTCTCTATTTCCCACCTCATCCCGTTAAATATTTTTCTGGAATTCCGCCGGAATCTTTTGATTTTCTTTTGAAACCAAAGAACGGATGTTTTTTTTTTCTTTTTTACTTTTTAAATATTTTTTCCGTTTTTTATCCTGTTAAAAATATTTTTAAGGGTGCAATGATTTAAGAATGAGATTTTGTTTAAATTAATGTGTGAAAGAGAAAGAAATAATAAAAAGGAGAAGAGAATAAGAAGGAGAAGATATAATAATAAAAAAAAAAAAAAAATATATGTACATGTATTATAGTTATTATTATGATCTGATTTTTAATAAGGATCTACTAAAAAAGCAAAATCTGATCCTTATATTACATTATATATGTATACTTTTTAAGTAACATATCCTTAAGGCAACATTTATATAAAGAAACAAGAAAAATATATTTCTTGAATGGTTTTCTCATTTTTCTTTTTTAATTTTTTTCAATGGAACGTGCATAGGATGATATTATTTAAGATTTATCGGAAGTTCTTTTTATTTTTTTTTTTTATTTTGCTTTAATATAATATGTGAAGAAAATCTGAGGGTGTTCTGATTTGACTTTTAGGTGTTTGTATACTTTTAATAATATTTATAATATTGACAGTGTTGGCAACATATTTTCATTTTTTTTAGATCTAGTATAAATATAATATTGTAAATTCAATTTCAACTAATTCCGAAATCAGGGAATCTCCATTTAAGGGTTGAGACTGACTAGAATTGATATCTTCAGAAAAATTTCAACAATAAATCAAAAATATTAATACAAAACATTTTTGTTTCTATTAAATGCTTTTAAAAATCTTAATATTTTACCTTTACTATCTTTAGGATTAATTTTATTTTTGCAAGTTTTATTTACCTACATAATTTTTACTTTATAAATAAACTTTTTTGAAGAACATTTGCACCACTGACTTATTGTTGAAGTGAAAAAGATTTGAAACATCATTTCGAGTTTCTTCAAATATATAAACACTTTACAATATTTCTTTAATTTTCTAAAATGAATCCTCTCTAACCTTTTCTTTACTACTTCACTTTTCAAAATATAAGAAGATTGTGACATATGGTCGTAATTAAACATCAATTCAGGCTTTAGACTAATAGTTTAGAAGCTACGGAGAAATAAAAATTGAATAAATAAAATGTTATGTTTTTTCCAATATTGTAATTTATACAAAGAGTATATAGGTGGGTAAAGACTATTAAGTGACAAGAACATATACATAATATGTATATATATAAGGATTATTATAAGGATTAAACTGTTTATGTAAGCGATTTTCTTTAACTATTTATTCTTGTGTAGATACCATATAATGTTGGTCTAAAGAAAATATTTGAATTTTCACTTAATAGAAGATGATGGTGAAAAGTAAAGAATAGATTTTTGTTTTTGGATATTTATTTTTCTTTTTTTTTTGTTTAGTTTTGATTTATAAAGTAGCAATAGTAACAGCAGTTTCCGAATATTTACTGACTATAAAGTATATAAATTTATAGAATTACTGGACCCCACTGGACCGTAAGTTATAAATGGAATTTAAATAATAATGAAAATTTAAGAAGCAAAAGAAAAAAGTGAAATTGTTTAAAGAAAAGAAAAGGGTTAAATTCCAAAATAAAAATTTAGGGTTACATCGGATTTGAATTTGAATTTAAATTTTGATTTATGATTTTTTAAAATATTCAATAACGTAAACAAAATATAATATTTATAAATGTTTTTTTTTTTTGCATTTTTTTATTATTAAAGAAAATTTAATATTCATTGGATTAAAGAATCAGTTTTGTTTTAAAAGGGAAATGAATTTTTTTTTTTATAATTTTTATATAAGAAAATAAGTTTTGGCATTTTGATAGATATTATAAATGATGAATCTGTCGATTGAACAGTATTTGTTAAGAGTTCTTATTGAAAAACTAATGGAACAGTTGTTGTTGTTTTCTATTTGTCTCTAAGTTTAAAAATTACATTCAAACTAAATCAATTAGTATTATAATATTTCAAAGTTCTTAAATTACTGTATAGGGAAATTAATATATATGTATTAACGGTAAAGCCCTAAACTCGATATCTCTAGGCATATGCAGAAAAAGTTTTTGGCCAGATAAACAGAAAGGAAATTTAAACAATATTAGACAAATACAAAATGTCATTTAATACTATAATTAAATAGAAGAAGAGTTTTAAAATAGCGATATCTATAGTCAAATATTTAAATTACATTATATCCATTTAATTTTTATTTAGAGGAAATAATTAAATAAAAATTTTCCTTTGATTTTTCTGGTGAAAATGTGATTTTAAGTTACATAAATTTTACATGGGAAAAAAAATTCACTACGGCATTTCTTTAGAGTTGAGTAGGACTATATATAATATACTATACTAAATACTCAATAATTAAATATTGCGGAGCGGTAATACAATACAAATTAAGATTATTTCAGGTAACAGAGCCTAACTACTTTTGAACTTAATTATAGAAAAATACATCATAAACTATCTAAGGATATGAAGGTACATAGAATTCTTTTTTTTTAAATTTTCTTAGAAAGTTTAAAAATTTTGGATATTAATTAACTAAACCTGATATTAATTACTTACTAATTGCTGAAGATATAAAATACGGTAAACAGTTATATACTAATGGAAAAAGCCTAGAAACGTTGACATATAAGGACGATTAGAAAGAAACACGAATGGAAGTGATATATAAGGACGAAGAATGTAAACCAAAGCAAGTGTAAAATTTTATTTTTAAAAATCAACAATTTATGTATACCTATAAGTAGATTGTAAAAAATGGAAGAATTTTATAAGACTTTAAATATTACTATACATATTACATATATTACAATTCGTTTAAATTTTAAATACTTCGTAATTAATTCAAAAAAAAAAAAGAAAAGCTTTAAAGGACACAAAATAAAATTTTTAAAAATAATGAGTTAGAAAAGTGTATGCTTTTTAATTTTAGTTGATAGTTAACTGTGACTTGACTTACTTAATTTGTCATGATTTACTTTAAATTTTTTAAAGTTTATTTTACTTTTAACAAAAATTTAAAATAATTTCACAGACATCAGAATTTAAAAAAAAAAATTAAACAAAATTTTGATTTTCTTAAATTTTTGTTTAATTCGTGACTCCTAAAACTAAATTTTATCTTTAAATAACTACTTTAAGACAAAATCAGTCATGTCTTTTTTTATTTTCTTTTCTTATCAACTAATTTAGTTAATTATCTATTCTTGATCTCTTCTATTCTTATTTATTTTATAAGTAAATACTTCAGAAAATAAGACAAAGGAAGAACAATATGTCCTTAACCTTTTTTTTTTTTTTTGTTTTTTTGTTTTTTGTTTCTATTTATTATTTTTAAACAAAGTTTTCTTTGAAGCAAAACAAAAAAAAGAAAACAAAAGAAAACAAATAAAATAAACAAACTTAACTATCATATACAAACCACTTTAACTTTTATTTTTTATTTTTCTATTTCAATACAATACAGGTTTTCATTATGAATTTTTCCTATTTGCTAATTATGTACCAAAATAAAATAAGAAGGAGGCTTATTTTCAATGTAAAAAAGGAGGCTTTCCAAAATAATGGAAAATCTAATTTTCTTTTGAAATATCTACATAATAAAGGTTTATAAAAAATCTACGTAATTTAATCATAAAATACATATCTACGTAATTTATGATTGTCAATAAGAGTTGAGAGCTTCGATTTGGCTTTGCTTAAGATCAATATCTGCTTCCACAATTCGAGTGAGTCTGACATTGTTGCTCTGGATATTTGTAAAGCTTTTGACCGAGTTTTACAGGATGATCTAATTCCTAAATGCAAAGGAATGGGCCTGGATGGTGTATATGTAAATTGAATTGCAGATTTTTTTTTCATAAATCAGAGTTGGTGTTTACTAGGTTAAAGGTACACACTAGGTACTAGGTACACACTGTTATCACTGTTCTCGTTCCACTCTTCTATGGAGTCCTTGAATGATTCCTATTTATTCGCGCAAAACAGAAAGCTGAGATAAAAGGATTAACTGCGCATCTGTATATGACAGAGAAATAATATCAAATAAAATTGACTAGATTATACTATCCTAAAGTCTTACTTAAACTTTATATGCATGTCATTTAATAATTATTTCATTCTGTTTGCAAAGTTTAAAATCTCTATAGGCATATACATAAGAAAATGTAATATATTGTTAAATCTCAACTGGTGATTCTACAACTATTAGTTTGTATACCAAAATGAAGAAAACTTCAAATCTTTCAAACCTTAAAAATATTCATTTATTATTTAATAGATGCATAGTTGAATATTTCGTACAACCGTTACTTATCGTTCGTTATGTACAAAGCTCTATATTTAAAATCTAAACATTTTTTTTTTTTAAATTTTACTTAAAAAAAAACTAAAAACAAAATAAATCCTTTCAACAAAAATATCTCTCATCTAGTATATACAAATAAACAAAAAATTTTAAAGGCCATTGTCCTTAAATACAAAAACAGACAAAATAAAATAAAATAAGAGAATTTAAAAAACAAATAAAGAAACCAGAAATGTGAATTATAAACAATAATAACAATAACATTAAAATAAAATAAAAATGTAACAATGAATGTTTTAAAAACAAAAAGTTAGTTAGTAAAAATGTGAGCTAATATAACATATACAAGGATTTCTTATGTTCCTTTGATGTAAGGGATTAAAAACAAAAAACAAAAAAAAAAAACCAAAAAGCGGAAAAACACCAAAAATTAAAAATTCTTAAGAGTTATTGTTGTAAAAAAAAAAAAAAATAAAAAAAAAAAAAATAAACGAGAATAAAGGAAAGAAATCTGATAACAAAATGGCTAGAAATCTGATAATATAAAAGAATGAAAGAATAAGAATACAAATACATAATACAAGAACTAATGAATAAAAGAAAGAAAGACAGAAAACATGTTTATACTTTTAAGGATTAATTAACAGAAATTGGAGTAAAATAAAAAAAAAAAACCTTTATATATATATATATATAAGTAGGTACATTAGAAATAGAACACCAAATGATATATATGTACTAAATCTGACTTGGTATACGTGAATATTCCATTATAGTATGACATTAGTAATTTTCTATTACTAGCTTTAAAAGAAAAATTATTTAAAGTGAAATTTTAAATGTATCTTAAAAATATTATTTCAGATTTTAATTTGTTATTTTTTCATGATTTCGCATTTTTCAAAATGACGATGTTTAATGATCTTAATAATGTAACCGAATAGGTTTATTATTTGTGTTTTCTTTCACTTCGGAAATATCTTATGTATGACTGACTTATTGTTTGTCCCGATATATTGAATTGGTATTTTAAGGCGAGACTTTGATACACTAACTGGTTGAAGTTTTCAATTTTTTTTACTATCTAAGTTTCCAAATATAAAATAATTTACTACCTGGTTATCCATTTCGTGTTAAAGTTAGTTTTATCGTTTTTGCTGCTGCCATGATAAGTCTTCGATTCATTTTCTTGGAATGAATCGATTATTCGATTGAGCATAAATAATTTAACTATCCCATTTCAAATTTCGCAGCTTAAATACATAATAAGATTTGAAAAAGCAAATAAATTTTACTGACTTTTTTTAAATTTTAGTACTTGTCACAAAAAGGATGTTTTTCATTTGTATAAAAAAATAAATATAGGCTAAATAAAATTAAAATAATGCTATTAAGCAGAACATCTAACGAATTACTAAACTTATTATTTTAAAATATTATACCAACAGTTTAGAACAAATTCTGACAATGAACAGATACTTACTTACAATTAAATATGTATAAGGATTATACCTGTTAATAGATCATTTTTTTTAACCATATTTACATTATAAATATAAGCCGTGAATTATTTCTCAAAATTTTATACTAATTAAATTTTTTTCTTTTTTGCTTTTAATTTAATAAATATTAAAATTTTAATTAAATTAAAAAATTGATTTATATATATGTATAAAAAAAGGATATATAGTCAAGCCATTATGGTTATTCATTTTTTTGAGTTCATTAATTTACTTGAAATTGTGGTTACATTAATATTCTGGATAACATTTTATTTACAGACACCCCTGCTAAATAATCAAAAGTTTATAAATTCAGCAAAAAAAAAAAAAAAAAAAAACGAAAATGAATATAATGGTGGGGTGTCATAAAGCCATATTTTAAAAATACCCCACCATTATAATCATTTTCATTAATAACCAATTCAAATTACCCATTTAATTTTGTTTGGCATTCAATGGGCCATATGGTTTTAAAAATTCTTTAAAAGAAAAACTATTAAACTCTAGAATCCAACTTTAAAACCCCTCCCAATTCAGAATCTTGCATTATGTAAGAATTCTGAAAAAAGGGAAATATCCAGATTTTGTAACCGACTCTAAAATCCCTTCTAATCGCAATCTCTTTTATGCATAATATATGTAAATATTCAGGAAAAAGGAAAATACCCTGATTTTTTAACCAACTCTAAAATCCCTCTAAGTGAAACTCTCCCATATATATATATATATATATATATATAAATATTCTGGAAAAGTCGAAATACCCTGATTTTGTAACCAACTATAAAATCCTCCTTAATATCACAGAAATTATTCAATATTTTCAAAAGGTTTCAAACAATTTTCTATCAGCCTCGTGGCGTTCTTCGCGCCTCTTTCTTTAAGCCACTCTTCACCCCTCCCTCAGCCCTTCCCTTCACAATTCTTTTCGATTTGAATCAGACAATCATTTAATTATGGCTTTGTGACACAAAATGTTTTATAAAAATATGCCTTTATGACCCAAATGAGTCATAAAGTCATATTCGTGAAGTATGGTTTTATGACTTATGGCTTTATGATACCCCACCGAATATAATATTATACAATATTTGGTAAATGTTTAATGATTGAAATTGAATTTATTTGTGGAAAAAAAAAATATTTATTAAAATACATGTTAAATTTAAAGTGCAATTTTTTGTTTATTTAAAAGTAAATATAAGTTATAAACAATATATGGTCCTTTTTTTATATTTTGTGACAATTTGTGGGTTCAATTTCTGTCAACATGAAACCATTTTTAAGCCAATAATAATATTTATTATTCTTCATATTTTATTTCAAAATAAATATTGATTTATTTAAAAAAGAAAAATCATATATATACATATATAATTAAAAAATAATAAAATAGAATGAAATTAAAAAAAAAAAAAACTAGGTTAAATAAATACAGTGTACAGTATCGTACAAAATTATTACTAAATTATCATTTACTATATTTGTTTTTTTACTTCTTTGAATTCGTTAGGCAGAATAGGGCTTGCACAAAAACTTGCCATTTTATTCTATTATTTGCTAGCTGTTTTATTTTCGATCGCATTTTTCGACTATCTTGGAATCCATTGCCATTTCTCCTTTCTTATCTGCAGTCGCACAGGTTGTTTTATTGTTATTTACCATAACTCTTCATTGCTAATTCTTCTCGGCCATAGGATTTTGCATAGAAATCTTAAACATTCATTTAGGAATACCTGGAGTTTATTGATGTTTTTCTGGTTTGTGTGCAAGGTTCCACTGCCATATAGTAGTGTGGACTTTATACAGTTGTTGCATATTCGTAATTTTGTTTTTCTCGCTATGTTAAATTATATTAAAAATAAATATATATAAAGATTTTAATTTTATTGCTCCACCTAACCTAATGTTTAACAACTCAATTAGTCTTTGATATTATAAATAAACTAGAAAATCCCCTGTGCAATTGCACAATTTCTATAGATTCAAAAACATTTACGGTATCATACTGACTCCCTTAATAAATTACCTAAAAATTTCATTTTTATATCAGCACCATTAAAAAAACTTTGGAATCACTTACTTACTTGATGTAATAGAAAAAAAAACATAAAACAAATCTAAACACATAAAATTAAAAATGTTAGGTACAGTTTATTAATTTTTTCTCGCCGTTTTTTCGTGGCGGTAATTTTTGACAGTTTTTTAATCATTGAGAAAAAATGGTCCAAGCAAAAAACACATTCAGGGTAAAAGTTCGTGCCGATATCTCAAAAATTGTTTGAAACACATGTATAAAGTGCACAAAAAAAACCGGCGAAAAGCCAACCAACACCAACCGCTACGACAGTTTTTATACCCGTACGATAGGATCGGGTATAATAAAATTACTCCTCCGTTTGTAACACCTCGAAATAAGCGAGGTAGATATACCTTCAAAGGTATGGATCGGATCAGAAAAAAATTCTAAGACTTTTGAGCCATGTCCGTCCGTCCGTCCGTCCGTCCGTCCGTCCGTCCGTCCGTCAGCACGTTAACTCAAAAACTAAGAAAGCTAGAATCTTGAAATTTACACAAAATATTTTGGGAGTAATTTGTAGGTTCCCTATTTTTTTTGGTTGAGTTTGGACCAAGCCTTAGGGTAGCTCTCGAACACCTAACTTTTAGATCTCCACATTTTTTTTGCAATAGAGCTATGAAATTTTAACTACTGATAAATCTCACAAAAATATTAATTTTATTTTTAATAACTTTTTTTTGTAGCCCCACCCGTTACGGAGCTACAGCTCCCCAAAGGTTCAAAAAAGCTCTATATTTAAATTGTTATAGCACAAGTTCTATAAAGTATATCTTCATTTTGAAAACGCCAAACGATTACTACTTTCATTAGCTTTAAAAGTATATATACAATAAATATATATTTTTGGCATAAGGTGTCTTAATTTACCGTTATGCGAAACTCAAATTTTGCAAAATTCTTTAACCCTTCCATCTTCTAAACGGTTAAAGTTGTAAACTTGAAATTTTGACAGAAGTTAGATCTTTGAAAATTAGTAAGAGTCATTTCAGAAATTTTTTTTGTATCACCCCCCGTTTAGGAGCTGTAAGGGGTCAAAAACTGAAAATTTCCTATTTTTAAACACCTGTAACTTGAACACCTGTTAAAATTTTTTTGAAGTAATACACAAAAATTAAAGCTCCAACATTATACTTTTATTTCTGTTAACAACTTTTTTTAATAATGTAGGGTTACTTTATAATTGACGAAAGTGTTACTTGATTTTTTCAAATTTTCTAACAAATTTCTTTAACGAATTTTTTCCATTTTGTTTTACTCGATAATTTGAAATTGTTGAGGATATAATGCGTAGTACAAAAAAATGTAATTAAATAAACAACATAACGGTTGCTTGAAGAATTTTTATTTATATGATATTGATATATATACATACTTATATAATATCATGTTTATTTACATATCGTATATGTCACTAGTGAATGAATGATAAGAGTATAGATGTATATTATATAGCGCCGTATTTACATACACATATGTATTTTATTGTACTTATAAGAAATTATTCTGTCAATGGAATATTTAAATATAATATAATATAATATTTAAAATTATATTTACTGTTTTGTACTTAGTAAATTTAATATACATTTACCGCTTAGTATTAAATGGTACTATAGAATATTTGAAAAAGTTTTGGATTGATAATCGTTATGTGGAAGGTTAGAATCTGCTTTCGAAGAATGTACATATAAACATATAGTTTGAATATATGTACAACCCATAGTTCTAGAAATTATAAAATTCACCCAAATTATTTTAAAATACTAAAATATTAAAAAAATAATATTGTAAGCAGAGTGACAGGCTGTGAACATACTAACGGTTCGTACGGGTATCTAAGAGTTGACAAAGTCAACTGTATTCTTCCTCGTTTTTTGTTACATTTAAAACAATCCCAATAATCGAAATAATTTTAATATTTGTTAAAATTTTACCAGACTCTCTATTTTTCTTTAGTTTAAAAAAAATTTTTTATGTCGATGAAAAACAGTTGTTTTCCCCGCGAAATTACTTTAATTACCAAAACTACTTCAAGTCTTTTGCGTTTATTTTTTTTTTTCTTGAAAAAAATTTGTTGAATTTATTTTATTTAAATGTACGTTGGAAGAGGTCTTTGGTATATTTAATAAAAGATTTATGTCTCTGATAATGTAATTTCATAAATTTCCGGGGGCTTTTTTTTGTGACGGTCGTTTTCGACAGACACGACTTTTTAATTTAATGGTCTAATAATAAATTAGTACAAAATTATGAATCTATTGTGAGAGAAAGAAGGCTTCTAAAATGATTCTATGTTATTTTCCTTTTTTTTTAAGAAAAATATCTATTTCTATAATATTTAGTACGTTTCTGATTTCTGTTATGAAATATAATTAGCTAAGTCTGCCAAATTTTATATTAATAAAAAAAATTCGAATATTTTATGTTATATCATAAATGCAGCTTAAAAAATCAAAATTCCAACCTAAATAAACAAAACTACTTTAAAGTCTGTTGCGAAGCTTTTACCAGCTTTTATAATAGTGAAAACAAAATCAAGAATTAAATCGGCCTATTATTTTTTTCTTATAAATATGAGGCTTACTATAAACTTTGCTCTTTTCACTTTCAGGTCTTTTAATTGTATTAAGATTATTTTTATTTTTTTCAAAACAAAGAGTCATTTGAAAACTGTCAACAGAAGATTAATAATTTATTTTTAATTTACCGCTGCGACCAGTTTATAATGGATGTGACGGTCAAATTTAAAAATTAAAATTTTGCTTTAAATTTTGTGTCGAAAGTACTTTTTAAAAAGTAAAAGTTTGTGTCTCTGATAAGACTTTTAGTCGAAGATTTGTGTCTCTGATAATAAAATTTTAAATTATTAAATAAATTATACAGAAATATCATCATTGCCAGTTTAGTTTACATTCAGTGTGAGTGTTTTATTATAGATATAAAATATTTTTTTTTACATGTTGGCAAGGTCTCGCCAACATCTTGTGTATTATATTATAGATTTCTTTTAATACCAAACGATAATAAGTAGTATTTATAGTAAACTAACGAGCTAAACCTAAGCTTTTGAAGAAATGGTTTAAAAAAATTAAAGATATATATAAATATTTTTCACCAAATTGTACGCTTCTATCCAAAAATAAATAAATAAAAGATATTTAATTTTCGAATAATATTATTTATTTTTAAAAATGATCATCGACCATCAGAAAACATAAATAAAATGATTTGTTACAACTTTTACAAAGTTCACATGAAACAATTTCATCATTAACAATAGAAAGTGAAAATAATTGAGTACCTCCGTTTTTAGATATCCTTGTTAAAACTGTACATAATAAATTATGACATATAATAAAATATTTCAATTTCACGTCAAAACTGGTTAAATTAACTGTCTTTAACAGTATAATGTACAGAATGTGTCGTTTGCTTTGGCTGCAGTTAACACATTAAAGAACTTTAAGTATAAAAAATATTGTAAATATAAATGATTAGCCATCGGAAGAGAGTGCGACATATTGCTTTTTTTCAATTCCCAAAATTTAAGGAAATATCAACTTTCAACTTTTTACAAAGAAAAAACAATAACTAGCAAAAAATATAAATTTTTCTAAAAGAAGAGTTCGCCCACTCGCTTACTATTCTTTTCAAATGAGAAATTTTTTTAAAAATCAGTAGTTTTTTTCTATTATTCTCTTAAATTTCAACGGTATTCTCATTTCTAAATTTCTACAAATGAATGCACATAAGCAAATTGAATACATATGCAATAATAGATAATTTTTAATTTTTTTTAATTTAATCTCTTCACTATTAAATTCAGTCATAAATTAAAACTTATGATGATATGTTAAGTACTTTGAAATGCATTCGTAAAAATAAATAAGGGAAATATCTTCTATTTTTTTGTTTTTGGGAAAGAAAACTTTGATGAAAATCATTTATATATTTAACAGTTATACAGAAAATTGTTCTGTAGACGAATTCTTGTTTACCTGGAATCTTAAGATAATGAATCTTAAGACCAAAGTTTTTTTTTTAAATTTTTAATATAATCTGTTTACATTTCAAAAACCATGCAACTAATTAATAAGTTTGATACCACTGCCAGATTGTTTTACAATACATTTTTCCATATTTTAGATACCGATCGTTCAAAAGTTGTGAGGATTTAAACGAAAAGAAGTAAGGATTTTTTTTATTCGTTTCTAATTTTCTCCCTTATTTTTTTTTTCTCAATTATTCCAAATTCTAAAAGAGATAGAAAAAAACCGTTTTACACTAAATTGAGAATCGTTTTTCAAATAATTGTAAAATACCAAATAATGGGCTAAAGCGCTTTAAAATTATTGAACGGTTTTTATACCCTACACATTAAGTATAGGGTATATTAACTTTGGTATGGTGTTTGTAACCACCAAAAGGAAGCGAGTTAGGTATAGACATGTGTATATATTCTGAATCAGGATCACCGCCTGAGTCGATTTAGCGATGTCCGTCCGTCCGTACGCACGATAACTCAAAAAGTAATGATGCTATCTTGATGAAATTTATACTGTAGGTTAACAATGACTAAGGTAAGGCGGGGATTGTAAATGGGCATAAAATGATCGCATATTTTCGAAATTAATAAAGATGGAAACTTAAAATTTTGTACGAGGGTGTGTTTTTCTGAATCCCTGATATCCCCAAAATTTGAGATGAATTGGAGTGGTTGTTCGGGTACCTCCCATACAAATCCTAAAATCCAACAAGCATATATTCGAAATTAATAAAGATAGAAACTTCAAATTTGGTACTAGGGTGTTGTTTCCTGAATCCCTGATTTGCCCAAAATTTGAGATAAATTGGAAGAGTTGTTCGGGTATCTCCCATACAACTCCCAAACCCGAACAAGCATATCTTCGAAATTAATAAAGATAGAAACTTCAAATTTGCTACTAGGGTGTTGTTTCCTGAATCCCTGATTTGTCCAAAATTTAAGATGAATTAGAATGGTTGTTCGGATATCTGCCACACAACTCCTAAGACCAAACAAGCATATCTTCGAAATTAATAAATATATAAACTTGAAATTTGATATAATAATGTTCTACCCTGTTGATGTCTCTAAAATTTGAGATGAATTGGGGTGGTGGTCCGCGTGCCTTCACACACTTCCCAAGACCTAACAAGCATATTTTCGAATTTAATAAAGATAGAAATCTGAAATTTTGTACAAATGTTGTAAAAACATTTATTTTTTTAGCTTGGTTATATTAAATACGAAATACCTAACTAAAATAACTTATGGATTTTTAATTTATTTTGAATTTTTTAGGTGTAGGGTATAAATAAGTCGGTTGCATCGAGTTACTGTTACTTTTACTTGCTTTTCAAACGCTTTGCTTTATAAATTTTGCTTTATAAATTTGATATGTTAACGTACGGTGAACGTACATTGTTTTATAAATTTTGCAGCATAAAAAACTATGCTTAATGGAGCAGCAACATATGATTTGACAGAAAATTCGCTTTTTTATTATTTAAATTATTTCTTAATTTTTTTTTTATTTTTTTTTTTCATTTCTTCAAAAAATTTATTTTCTAAAGCAACAAAATTGAGAAATAAAAATTGTACTCATTTTAAGGGCTTTAATTCATCATTCTCTATTTGTAGTGAACGGCTCCTATGATACCTTAATATAACATGTTAAAATTTTTAAACAAAAAAATATATACAATATATGGAAAGATATTGTCTGGAAAGCGGAAACTTCAAACAAAGACGATCTTTCAAACGTATTATAGTTGCGGAGATTTTGAAATATATAAGCAAATTAAATAAAAAATAAAAAAAAAAACTTAAGACCCCATTATCTCGAGTACGAAGGGTAATAGATCCCTGAAGGACAATTTCTTATTCTTTTTCGTCTCCTATAAATACACCCAAGATTGAAAGAGAACCACCTTCTATATGTTAAAAACAGTTTGTCTACATTTCAATATATTTATTTAAAATATTTTATCCGATACTGTATAATATTAAATTTTATAATAATTTTGGTTAGAATCAGAATTAATAATATTCAAATTAAACGATTAATTAAATTATCGGATAAAATAATAATAATTAAAGTTTATTTTTTTATTTCTTTTGTTTTTTAAAAATTTTATATAAAATTTAACTTTATGCAAGTGATAAAATTTTAATGAGATTAACAAAAATAAATAATATTAATTTACATGATTTTTATAATATTTTTAATGAATAAATTTTTTTTTTGTTGTTATTTAATTTTATAATTAAATTAAAGTGATTATGAAACAAAAAAAAAAAAAAAATTAAAAATTCCATAAAAGTGGCTTATTTCATTAAAATGTTATTTAAAAAAAATAATTTTATATTAATTTTGTGGATATAAATTAATTGAAAAAAATATTACCATTTTGGTTAAATAATTGACTTGTACAATATTTGCAGTTTAAATAAACATATGCGGTGTGATTTCAAAAAGTATATAATCAAAGTTTGCATAAATCAATAAAAAATAAAAAAATATTCCTTTTTAACTAAAACTATTAACTGAATAAGTTTATTTCCAAAAAAAACAAAATAAGACATAGGGATGATTTGATTGAAATGGGAAAAAAAATTAGCTCATCTAGAATGGTAAGTAATAGAAAAAAATCGGCTTTGTCCACCACAGAACCGATCGTAAGAACCGGAAAATTCCTTTTTTTAGTAGGGTTATTCACATTATAATAAGAGTTATATTATATAAATAGAGATATATGTATATGAAACGTGTATATAGCTATATTACACTAATATTTCTTCATTTTATATATTATGTACAACATTTCACATAGAAAAATTAAAAAATTAATATAAAAAAAATATTCACACAAAATAAATTTCGTATTTAGTAAAAATGAGTTCGAAAACAATCGTGCGAAAATGATGACGAAAATAAAAGTTTGTCGGATCAAAAAGTGTTCAATGAAAAAGTTGTTTTCTCTTTACTTAAGTGAAACAAACAACCTTCCCCTTAATAAAAATATTAAAATTTTTCTGTTTCAAAATATTTCTAAAAAATGTAAATATGGCTTTAGTAAATTGGGATTTGCGGATAACGGATTTCTATCCAAAGCTTTTTCGAAATATTTACGACAAAATCTTAAATATGACATTTAATCAAATTCTATTCAGCTGTTTGGGGTATAAACGTGCCCACAAACAGAAATACATACATACGGACAGAGGAACACCATTCCAAAAACACTTAATTCAGGTTTCTATGTACCGGAGAAATGCATATATGCAAAATTCAGTGGTTAGGAATTTTTGTTTGTCATCACAATGCCTTCCTTCTACATTACATGGTTGCGATCGGTAAAAATTTGAAAAGATTTTGAAAAAGTGTTACAAGATCATAAAATAAAAAGTCAAATTTCAATATTTATAGAGCTTAAAAAAGAATATCAAAATATTTAACAAAATCCATACATTTAACATTTTAAAATTTAAAAATAAAATCGGTAATTGCTCAATAATCCTTTTTTTTTTTAATATTATTAATTAATTCAATCAATATATTTTAATATTATTATAAATTTTAAATCAATTTAATTAAAACTAAAATTAAATATAAAAAAAAAAAAACAAACCAAAATTTTCAATTTACTTAGAAAATCATCAGTAGACGTTTTTCAGTAAAGTCAAATATTTTACTTTTAAAAGAAAAAGCCCATGAGAATTCAAATAATATTGTAAATTTTATTAATTTGAATAAAATATTAAATTATATAATATTGAAAAGTTATAACAAAATTAGGAATCAAATATTAATTTTTATTTTTCTTTTATTTTATTGTTTTTTTTTTTTTTTTTGAAATATTCAATTTGATTTTCTTCATTCTTTATAATTGAAAAACTCATAATTGATTAAATTCCCATAAGCGTTTATTATAATCCTAGAAAATTAATGTCCTTTAAGATACTCTGTAATATATACATTTAAGTATAAGTATCTATATATATATATTATATATTTATAAATTAAATTTCAAAAGATTTTTAGGAATGAAATTTCCTAAAATAAAAAACCACTCTTCTCATTTTTTGTAAAATTGTCTTTAGCTTTTAGTCTTTAGCATATAGATATGTTGTTATTAATATTAAATATCCGGCTAAAAAGTAAAATAAGGATATTAGGGAATAATATTTTGATAATTGCTCTTTTTTATTCTTTATCCTGTCTTAATTCCCTTATTCAATTTAAATATACATTCAATCGGTTAAGGATTGGAGTCAATATAGCTTATTTTTATTGTATGTAACCTTACCTACCTACTATTATAATAGTTATAATGCACTTTCTTGACTGTCATGTAACTGAAAAAATTTTTTTTTATTATTATATTTATTGTATTGTCATGGTTGGTTACTATACCATCAAACCAACTAGAATTGAACGGTATCAATTGTTGTTGTAGTGAAAAGGGCTAAAGAAATTAAATTTTCTAAATTTTTTTCCTATCCTTTATTATGGATATCTATATATAATATGATATCCTTGTTATTGAATTGAATTGTATCAAAAATGTTTTTTTTTTTTTGTTTGCCTGAACTTCAATTCTGTTAGTGTTGGTACCGAATCAATTAGACTAATTGAAATAATTTTGAAAACTACATAAGTGTGTAAGTTAATATGTGGGTAATTCTTTTTCTTATGGAAATGGATGAAATCCCTTTAAAGTAATTTAAAGTTAGTTTACAATAATAATAGTTACATTAAAATAATATTCTACAATATGTTATTCAATTACTCTATACAGGGTGGTCCAGACCATGCGTATCAGCTTTTTAAGAAGGGAAGGACTCGTTATTTTAAAATATAAAAAACAAAAAATTTTTAACTAAGTCGGGGGAGCTCTATCAATTGGTGATATTTTAAATTTCTGGAAAGGATCGGAAATAGGTTTTTTTAGACCGGAAATGATGATGATGTATCATGAAAATGTTGCTGCAACATGAAAATGTGCAACTAGTAAAATTTATAAGAAAATATGAAGGATTTTTATTTTAGTTTTATTAATTTTAAGGGAAATAGTTAGAAAACAAAAAAAAAGTAAGAAAAAGTAAAAAAAAGTAAAAAAAAGTTTGACTAAGAACCCGAATTTGCATCGGACAATACCCGTTCTCATTTGAGTATCTTGATTTCGAAGAATTTCCGGTCTAAAAAACCTATTTCCGGTCCTTTGCGGAAATTTAAAATATCACCAATCGATAGAGCTCCCCCGAATTAGTTAATAATTTTTTTTTACATTTTAAAATAACGAAAAAGCTGATACGCAAGGTCTGGTCCACCCTGTATAATATTAGTGTTGTTCAGAAATAGAATTGACAAGAGAAAATCAGGAAGGAAATTCTCATGTTAAAAAAAAAAAAAAGGAAAAAAAATTTTTTTTAATGGTCATGACCATTTCATTTATTTTAGAAACTTTCAATTGAATGAAATTGCATATTTTTCTGATTTTGTTTTTGATTTTCTGAAATTTTTGATATTTGTAGTTTTCTACTCCTTGAACTTCTTAAATGTAACTACAAAAATTGTCTTAGAAAAAATGCAATTGAATTTTTTTTTTTTTATGTTTTTTGTCGTAAAAGACTGAAATTGATGAAGAAAATTGTTATCAAAAACAATAAGAGAAAAAAAAAAAGAAAAAATCCCTTTTGTTATGATGTTAGTTAGTGTTAGTTGGAAAACTTTTTAACACTTTCATTACATTAAATTCAATGAAATAAAGTCTCAATTTCTATAGTAATTTTTTTTTTTTTTTTTGTGTTTTGCTTATTCTTTTTAAATCGTAGTTCAAATTTTTATATTATTTTAAATTAATTGAGTTTTATGTTCCGAATAGAATAAATTGAAGTAAAAAAATAAGTTTAAAAAAATTTGACATCCGAAGTATTTAGAAAAATTGATCATTACTTGAAGTTTTTACTTTTTAGTATTTTTTGGTTTCTAGGACTCTGGGGTCTTTATTTTTTTGCAATAACAAATATAAAAATGGGATTTTTATAGTATCTTCTTCGAGTAATTTTTTTGTTTTTCATAGATATAAACCAATATGTCATTTTCATTGGTGCTTTAGTTTAAAAATATATTTAAGAAAAAAATATAAAAATAGCTAAATTGTTCGGAAAAAATGGTGCATTCAATTCTTTTTTACGGTTTACGATGGAATAAGAATTTTGTCTGAGTTGTCAGAATATTTGATAGATTCACGTTTTAACAATCAATGGTACAAGTTAGGTTTTTAATTTAGACTTCTCTTCATAATATAGTTATCTTTTTCTCTACATATATTTTTCAAAATTTTCATTTCATTTATTTTGCATTGGTTTATTAATTTGACGAAAAAAGTTAAGGTTAGCTGAAAATGAATAATTAGATATAAATGTTAAAATTTATAATAAATAAATTAGCTGTAATTCAACTTGAACTGAATAGAATTTTCCAAAACTTAATTAAAGTTTAGAAAAAAAAGTAATTTTATTCTCTTTAGTACTATAATACTAGTGAAATGTTAATATTTTAGGGGCCTGGGTACAATACACATACGTTGTAAGAGTTATTCCCCCTTACGACATTTACAGTCACGCCTGAACAGGAAAGACTATGTAATTTTCTGTCCACATTTATGTGGCAGAGAAATGATTAAAACAAAAAAAAAATCGGCAAAAAGAAGAATAGGTAGGTCCGCTTATTTTAGAAATATCTCCATAGCTGGCACACTTTGCAAAGATAAAATTGGTGTCCGTTAACATCATTTACTTTGGTATCAATAAAACTAAAGCATCTATAGTTCTGTAAAAAAGGGAATTTAGGTTTAAAATTTACTAAAGTTTGGTTCGATTGTACCTTAGACACATATAAATATATTACATGTACCACATATATAACTATTTGCGGATTAAAATAAACCACAATGCTGAAAATGTTAGGAACCTTTAAAGATTAAACATGTAATACAGAATTGACAATACAACCGTGTCATCAACAGTAAATACCAAGAGACATCACTTTGACCACTTTTGGGAACCAATCATAAAAGAGCTCATATAAATGAGCTATTTCACCATCCATTGTATGTGGCAAAATTTGTAACTGATTATCTAGAAATCAAAAAATAACCTAATAATTTAGTGTGTCACCATGTAGAATTACAATCAAAATTTTTTTTTTTTAAGTTTTTCTAATTTTATAATAATATGTAAACATGAATCATTTATTTAGTTGGTAAGAATGAAGTATTCATTTAGACCTTACGAATTTATCTTAGTACATTGTTTAAAATATTGATTTTTTTTTTTTGGAACACCTCATATTTCACTTAGGAAGCAAAAAACTATCTGTAACATTTCAGATACCTAGAAATAAATAAATACTAGGTGATATTTCTTATTTTATACATAGACCGTCATATATAGAGCTAAATTAATTGTAATTTTTCATTTAAATTTTTTGCAAAGCTTATAGTTTCTTACTTATTGTTCAGCAAAGCTTTAATTTTTCAAAATGCCTTAATTAAAACAATTTTAACAGTCAAAAATCTAATAGTTTTAAAAACTTTGATTAGACCTACAAGCAAAAAAAAAAACGCGATTACATTTTTTAAAATGAATTTTAAAATTAGACTATGATGATTTATTTTTTTCCACCTTTAAACGAAAAAATTCTCTTTTTATTTTTTAGAATTTCCAGTATGAAAAATTTCCAACCAAAAATGGCTGGTCTATTATCAATTTAAATATTTTATTTAGTCAAATAAATTAAAAAAATTTTTTTTTTTTAAATATATAATAAAAAAAAAGTAAAAAGATAAAATAATATAAAACAAATTAAATGGATTTTAATTTATTGGATTCTTTATATCTATTTATCTCAATCTTTTTTTTTTTTTTGCATTGTACAATATTTATTTTTGGTTGATTTACAACAAATTATCCTGAAACACATTTAGTGGTTGTAGTGGTAAAAGTTTTTGTTATGTTTTTTAGTTTTTTTTTTTTCCTTTTTTTATTATCGTTTATTGGAAATTTTTTAAATAATTTTTATCAAGCACAATGCTAAATTTTTTTTATGTGTACTTTTGTTTTATGCTAACTGTTCGTTTAATTGTAATTTTTTATATTTTATTTTATTTTAGGGTATGCCCCTACTTTTTTCCATTAGTTTTTGTTTCATCTATAAAAAAAAAAAAAAATTGAGAGAAAATAAAACAAAGTTCTAAAAGGGAATGTATATATTTTTTAATATCCTGAACAGAAGGACATAAAATGCCATAAAATTTATCTCAATACAATTTTATTTTTATATTTTTTTATTTTAAAGTTTGCCTTTTTTTTATATTGAATAGAGCCATTAAAGAAATTGAAACTATTAAAAAACAAAACCGATTGGATTTTTATGCTATTAAATTCATATGAACAATTATTTAAAGCTTATAATAAGGGCTTATTGGTATATTAATAAAATTAGGTCAGTGTCTAAAAAGAATTGATAAAACGGTCAATCTAAGTTAAGATACATGTAGAAATGTTGTATTATAGATAGGGAAAGATCTATTAAAGTATTTGTGATAAAAGTCTGGTCGAATTGGTTATGTGCGTTTATAGTGTTTATAATATTAAATTGGTCTGCGATAATTGCATATTGCTTACATTTTTCCACCTTTATATCATTAAGCTTTTATGTTCTCTGAAGACCTGTAAATCTTAGAAAATACCATTTCCGTCTTCAGCTTAAAGTAAGAAATATCCCAATACACTCCTGTCTGTAGTAGGCGATGACGACTTGACGCCAAAAGCAGGTAACGTGTATGGAGCCCAAACTCATAGCATCTAACCTGTAGGGAGAGGAGAACTCTTTTATTCCGAAGACGAGAAATAACCTCAAAGGTGGAAGAAATTAACTCATCAATGATCAATGGCGTAGGAAAAGGCATATAATAGGAGTGCATCTGATTAAAATTGCCGATAGTACATTATGAAGATGAGTTATGTCACTACATTTAGAATGGGGTATTGCAAGTAGAAGAAGGTAGATGTTGCATTTCTCAGAATTAGAATGGTGTTTACGAGAATTATTTGAAATTATATTAAACTAATTTGATCATTTATTAAAAGCTGATATTGGAATAAAGTGCACACCAGAATTAAATATTGTATGATAAATCTTTAAGGATGAATATATGAATATTTAAATTACAATGAATCCTTGCTCAAATTTATGTTGTCTATGAGTTCTAAAAGCAATCAATGGATTCATTTTAAGAATTTTGAGATATTATTTGATTTAAGGACTGTCCCTTGATTTAAGGGCAGTTTTGTGAATTAAAGATTCTTTTTTGTAGACCTCAAAGGGTTTGGATACTATATTAACACTAAAAAGTACAAATTTATTTAAATATGAAATTTTCAGAACCTAAATTTAATTGTAAATTATATAAAGAAAAATTCATTCTCTGTTATTAAATTCTTTTACCACAAAACTATTAGTATGATAAAAAATATTATCATACTAATAGCCCATGAATATAAAATCAGTGAATAAATGTTAAAAGCATCATCATTTAATTAAAAATTATTGCTAATATGCTATTCAATAAACTAAAATTTTCCTCATTTTTTATAATTCATTCAAAATAAATTATTCCAATCGATTTTATATACCATTTTTGTGGTCCCATTTCAATCCCTCAAATGAATAAAACGATTTTTTTTTTTTTTTTTTTTGTACCATTCTTTGATAATAGGTTTCGTTTAAGTTATAAATAATGAAAATCGAGAATCAATTGTTTAACCATACATTGAAATACGAAACTTTATTTAACAGTTAATTTTATATTTACTATATACATGGCAAGGAAAAACTAAATTGAAGCCTACATAGGCGCGATACAAAAGAAATATTGTAGTCATTATTTTCAATGTTATAAATTTATAAGATAACAGAGAGAAAGGAGAAGGCTTTACACAAGTGTCTTTTATTGGTTTTTTGTTATGTCACTGAAACTTAAACTAAACAATTGAGAATATAATAACTAATATTAATGTTTATTATAAAAACACCTCTTTTCCATCTATAGATGACCAGTCATGACCAAAAGAAATGAAAGAGGGTTAAACTTTAAATGCGAGTATACTACTGTTAAAGTGAACTATTCAAGTAAATGGTTAAACACAATGTTAAATAAATATTGTTACGAACCAAGATGAAAATAAACTTTTCAAAAGTATCTATAAATACCGTTAAGTAAGGAAGAATATTAGAGAGGATTATTAAATTATCTCATATATTCGTAACTTCATCTTATTTAAAATTTTAACTTGCTTTTACATTTAATTTCAATTTAACTTTTTACATTCGGTTCCGTATTGATAGACGTGAGTTCTATGGGAAGTTTTTATTGTTTTTATGGGACACATATTCGAATGAATTTGTTAAATAAACTTAAATAGAAAACTAAAATTCAATTCAAATGTTTCATTCCAAGTCAAAACAATCTGAACTCAGATTCTGGGGAAACTATATATTTAATTCATATTGTGGGGAAGGCTGTCTATTTTTATCTTTCTTTTGAAATTACAGAGGGATGGGATTTTTCTTATATTTTTTAAAAGATTATTAAAGATTTGTGTATATTTTAATATTTTCTTATTTTCTTACTTTTTTTGTTTTTTTTTTTGGAATTTATAACTGTAAATGGATAACTAAAAAGTAATAAAAAATTTATGAGATGGTCAAAAAAAATATTATTACTAAAGTTTGGGTCGATTATATTATATTGTATGTTATATTATATACTGTTGACTTATATACTTAAAATTCACATTTAGTATATACGGGTGTAAAAATTATGGTATAGGAATAGAAATTTTTTATGTGTTTTTATGTTTTTCTTTTGGGTACTTATTTTAGTTGTACTCATGATTTTTCAGGATAAATATATACATATATATTTATTTTTATGATAACAATTTATATGTATATATGTATATTTATTAAAACTATAGTCTTTTGCGTACCACCTATACCTTTAACTTTATCATATGTACACATACACCATATTATATGAATTAATAAAAGAGAGAAAAAAAACATCGTTATATTTCTGTTCTATTATAAAGAATCAAATGACAGTCAAGGAGGGTTTGGCACAAAAATGGTAAATAAAATGCCATTTAATGGTCAAATAATTTCATTCGTAAAAAAAAAAAAAAAATATTTGATATTCGCTAATGTATAGGATAATGTCGGATATAATATAGGATCTAATGATGTTTTGAGGATTATATATGATGATGTTGTCAAGGGAAATCAAAATGTGTGACCTTTTCTTGTTAGGGATTAAACAAGACAATAAATGATGAATTTTAGGAAATCTCTATTTTTTATTTGCTTTTTTCTCTAATTTGTTTTTTTTTTTTTTTTTGAATACAAAAATTGGTTTGAAATAAAGTTTTGGTTATATTAAAATTATTAAATATTTTATTTAAGGCTTTTTAAAATTATTTATCAAAGTTTTTATTTGAGAACTTCTACATATCAAAATTATGGTAAGAACATAATTAGAAAAAAATTTGATGATAAAATTTTCTAATTTGATGATTAAAAAAATTATAAATGTGTTAAAAATTTCCTTACCAATTGTTTTTGCAAACTGGCTGAATCACCACGTACTGGTCCTAACCCTAATGTTGATAATTCAGTATCTTTTCTAATTACCCATTCGGTGAGTTCTCTTAATGATAAAAGTAAAGCATTCCAGTGTTCAGCATTTGATTCTAAACGATTTCTGTAATATAAAACAAAAAATAAAAGATTTGATTAAGGAAAATATGGAAAAAAATTAAAAAGATAATTGTAATTTGTGTATTTTTAAATTAAATTTAGGTGGATCAGTAGATTAAGATCACCTGAACATTATTGAATTTTACAAATTGAAATATTTGAGTAAACAGTGTATACGTTTTTACAGTAATAAAATTATTTTACTCCTTACGAATATTGTATTGTAATAAATGATTAAAATTCGCAAAAACTGATAATTTTATTATAACAGATTTAAATTAACAGAAAAATATAAAATATCTGAAGAAAATTAATTAATTTTTTAATGTTTTTAAAATTTAAGTTCCCGACATTTGAGTCTCAAAGAATCTTTTCACAAAAATTAGCTCTAATTTGAAAAAATAATTTAGTGAAATTCTTTGTTCTTTTTCTCTGCATTACTCAGAAAATGAATTAATCCGTTTCTTTAGTTCTTTCAATTATTTTTCATTTTTCTTATGTTTTTCACTTTGTTCCCTTACTTAGTCTTTGTATAATCAAGGGAACAAAAAATAAATTCCTTTAACGAATTGAATTTTTATTCTGTCAATTACAGAAACTTGTGAAAAAACACTTTAAAAGAAAACTGAATGAAAAAACTTTTTTTTTTCCTTCTTGAAAGATTCTTACGAAGTTAACAAATTTTTTTTTCTTCATATATTTTTATTAATTTTTTTTTCTTTTTTGCTTGCGGATCGTTCTTTTGTAATCTTGTAACTTATACTAGACTGCACTATTGCAGAAATTAAATTGGAAATTAAAATTAAATTTTCTATTTACTCTCAAAATTTTTTTTTTATTTTTATTTCTTCTTTTTCGCTAAAATTATTTTCTGTTACTTTTTTTTAACTTAAAAGAATTTTCAAGTCTCAATTTCGCAATTTTTCATCTTTATTTTTAATAAATAACGGAATATTTTGATGCAATATTCTTGTAATATACATAATATACATATAACGGGAATAATGTTAGCGTTATATAATATGGATTGTGCATATGTTATGTATATACATATTTATTATGGCTAGAGATGACGGCAAAGTTTTTTTTTAAATTTTTTTACTGTTATAATGATTACATTCTTTTATAATATTGGTTTTGACGAAAGGAAGACTAAAACAAGGCAGAATGTAAACCAATGGTTTTTAAAAGCTCACATTTCCAAAAGATAATACAAACTGTTTAGAATTGTAACTTACACCAAAATTTAAAAATTTCATAAAATAAGAAAAAATGTGAAAATAGGATTTTTCTGCAATTTTGAGGGACTGTAACTCCGGAACCTTGTACAGCTTAGAAAAGCCGTTTAAACACGTAAACATATATTACCGAAGCTTTAATTTTTATGTCTTGACGAACAAAAATTTGTACAGGTGCCTAAGTTTCAAGTGCCTAAAAATAGCAGATTTTCAATTTTTGAGCCCTAATAGTTGTTAAACAGGGGGTGGTACAAAAAAATGTTCTGAGCAAACTTATACTAATTCTAAAAATTCTTTCCCGACTCAAAATTTCAAGTTCCTATCTAAAAGCGTGTCGGATGAAAAAAGAAATATCATGCAAAATTTGGTTTTCACATGAAGGTAAATTTAAATATAATTTTGATATTGTTTTATTGAGATAAGAAAATTTCCGGTCGTCTAGTGTTTTTAGATTGTAAAACTACTATGCCGTCTAAGATATATACATCTGAAAATAGGGCTTTTTTGAAATTTTGGGGGGCTATAACTTTGGAGCCCTATACAATTAAAAGATACCATTAACACACATAAAAATATATTACTGGATCTTTAATTTTTTTGTCTTGCCGAACAAAACTGTGTACAGGTGCCTAAGTTACAGGTGCTCATAAAATAGCTCATAAACAAAGTATAGTACAAACAAATTTTCTGCGCAAACTTATACTAGTTCTAAAAGTTGTTTCTTGCCTCAAAATTTCAAGTTCCTATATAAAAGCGTGCCGGAGTTATAAAGGTAGAAAAATCATGCAAATTTTGGTTTTCACATAACGGTAACTGTAAATACAAAATTTAAAAACTATATATAATTTTGATATTGATTTATAAAGGTAAAAAAATTCCTGTCGAATTTTTGAGATTGAAAAAATGTTAATCGGAACATGAAATATACGCGTTTAAAAATAGGGCTTTTTCAAAGTTTGAGAGGCTGTAGTTCCTTGATGTATGGGGCTACATGAAAAAGTTGTTCCACAAAATTAATTTTTTTATGAGACCTACCCATGGTTAAAATTTTTTTTATGAGATCTACCCCTGGTTAAAATTTATTTTTCTCTATCTTTAACGGTGTAGAAGTTTTGAAAACAGACGGACAGACAGAACGAAACTAATAGGCACATTTTTTCAAATTTTTTTTTGGAAAAGTGCTAAAAATAATGAATTTATGCATAATATGACAATAGATATTTTTTTTAATTAAATAATGTATTAGCACCATTATGTTTAAAATTTTCTTTTAATTTATTTGCTGTAATAATTTGAAGTTTTATAAAATTCGTGCTACAGATTTGTAGTTCATTAGAATGACTTAAAATAACAAACAATATTGGGTTCTATGAAGGTTCTCATATTTATTTATTAAAAAAGCCTATTATTCATAATCGCCCTAAGATTTTCATTTCTATTCACAGATTGGACGTAAAAAACAAATCAATTAAAAAGATATTAAAAAGATAACCAGAAGAGCAATAAACTCGAAAAAAAAATCTATGACGTTTATATTGCAATTGATAATTGTATTGCATGATAACAGATGTATACTAAGTAAAATAAAAGTATTTTCTATTTTGACAATGACAATAATATTATGTAAGTATTTATAATATAAACAATACCGTAACAGATTGTAAATTTAATTGAAATTAACACAATAGAAGAGGAAGGAAACACTAAATTTTTGAATGCCATCTCCTTGAATTAGCCATCTCTTTTTGTTGTTATTCTTTTATTTCTTTGTGACCTTTTGCCTCATTTTATTTTATCAAAAAAAAAAAAAATCAATCTTTGCAACACTTTGAAAATGATAAGTACAGATACATTAAGGATGATTATATATAATGTGTTAAAAGGCTATTGTAAATAAATACATTATTTTGATAATTTTATCAGGATATCAGACAAGACGTATTGTATTATATGTATAAGGACTTTTATAAGACGTAAGGTTATTAATTATTTTAGCCCATACGTCATTCGGTCAGTTTCGAGCAAATCTTATTATAAAGTTTAAGTCAACATTTTCCTAATAAATAATATTTTTTATAATCAAATACACATATATTTGAATAATTTTATACAAGGTACAACTTGAAAAAAACAAAAAGTGAAAGAATTTAAAATATTATTTTATTCCATCACATATATTTAATGTTTTCACTTTTATCATCATGTACGAAACGTCTTAAAATTCACAAAACTGCTGTGGTTTATGGAGGTTCAATAAAATTAAAAATCTACTTAACTTTAAAAATAATTTAAGACATATTCATATGAAATGCATGTTGAATAATATAATAATAACATAAACAAAAAAATGTTTTCAATTAACTAATGCGAAAGAAAAACTTGAAAATGTGACGTATATAATACTATAACAGTAAAATATTTAAAAAACAGTGGATATAGAATAAATCACAGACTGATGATTATCTAACAATTGGCGATAGATAAAGAAAAACGAATTAGATATTTACTCTTTACTCTATATGTACTTTAAAGTACATACTCCAAAATGGCGTATATGCACCATTATAATTCTTAGCCCGCGTGATATATATTATATAACACGTCAATTAAATAAACGTCAGTTTAAAAAATCTTTCACATATTTCTGAGGCAATCTATACACTATTGTAATACACACACTCACACGCCCTGTACTTAGAAAGAAAAATAAAAAAATAATTCATTTTAAATTTAATATTGATAATATATTAGTAAGTTAAGATATTTTTGGTATCACTAAAGTAATATCAGTACTAATTTGGTATTTTCATTTGCAAAACAGTTGCAAAGTTTGGAAATGCAATCTTTAAAGTTTAAATATAAATATGTCAAAAAAAAAACAGCATAAATAAAATACAAATTTAATGAAAAATGAAGGTCAGGGAATAAAGGATATAAAATATTCACTATATTAATTCATAATTTGAAATATGAACAACATCATTCCCACATTATTTGGAACTCCATTGTAATTTATTATCTGTTTTTATTTTGTTTTGTATTTGAACTAAAGTTTAGGGTTTTATATTTACAGTATAATGTGATCCTAAAAAAATTTAAAATTCTATAACTGCTTAAATTATGTTAATCTCATTGTGAATCCTATTCTGAGGAAAAATACAAGTTCTTTTGAATATAAGATTCAATTAAGACGTGTACATCACCACTTAAGATTAAAATGAAAACGACATAAACTGCCTATGTTAAAAACAAGAAATATGACAACAAATAAATTAAATTTTAGTAATTATTTAAATTTTTAATTTCTTTTCGTTTTTAAAAATTCTTTCATTGAATTTTTATATAATAAATATCTTCTAATCCTTCCGTTATCCTTTAATATTTCTTAATAGCGATTTACTATAATAAGATTTTTACATTTTTTTTTTTTATAAATAAATTATTTTTAATTATATATTTTTAAATCTTATAGTAATTTTTAAATGGTATTTTACAATATTTTCAATTGACAAAAAAAAAAAAAAAAAAACAGAAAAAAAAAATCATTTTAAAATGAAAATTTATATTTTTTTATAAGCAGACATTAAATTTCTTTTTTATATCTGGAAGCTATTTAAAATATATCTATATTTTTTTTTTTTTTCATACAAATTTCTATGATTAAAAATATATTATATAGCGATCACTTCACATTGAAATGAAAATCATTAAATTTCAATTTTAATCAATAGTTCGAATAAAAAGTAAAGTATCCAATTCAATATCTGAAAACCATTTTTTTATTTTATTTTATTGAATTCATATTAAAGTCATTGATTTTATGTTGTTTTTTTTTGTTTTTGCTGTCCTGATGCTTCAATATCTTTAATACCATATTTCTGCAGTTTTTCATTCATAATCCTTTTTTTTTATTATAAAAAAATCCCATAAAAATTACTCTGGGATATTGGAAACTGGTGCTGTAATGGTAAAAGAAAAAAAAGCATATAGCTATTTGAAAATTTATGAACTTAATAATATCCTCGTAAATCTTGTTTTTTTGTTTTTTGTTTCTTGTTTTTTTTTTTTTTTGTATAATAGTCTGAGGTTTTTCATTTGAAGTTATTCGTAAATCACTGTTAAGACTTAGAAAAATTAAAAAAGTGTTTAGTGATTGTTTTTCATAAAGTAAGATATTGTCAGTCCTGTTTTTTTATTTTAAATTTGAAAAATATTTTACGAAGAAAATTTTGATATTTATAAGGTAAAATATTTAGAAATTAAAGGAATTGTGTAGGTACCTACATGATAGAATAATATAGCTACAACTATAATCAACCCTAGAAAAAGAAAAAAGACATTCTATTGTTCATATAACAAGTACGAATGATTCTGAGCTTACAAAACTAATTTTATTAAAAAAATATAATTACATAAGATTATGGGGTTGATATAACAATTAAATTACAAATATTAAAATTGATTATTTAGAAAACACTATAAAAAGAAGTTTTAAGCTAGAAAATAATGTAAAACTCACTAAGAAAAAATTTAAATCTCAACAAATAGTAAAAAACCGCAGTTTAGATTGAATTTGTGCAATAAACCTTTGAATAAACCTTTAAAATGGAGTGGACTTATTATTTTATTAAAATATTTTATCAGATGATGTACAGTTGGATGTTCAGCCCAAAATACTTTGAAGTCAAAAATGAGAAAGAAGTATTTTAAAGATACAACACTTTCGTTTTTCAAATAAATTTAATTTTTTTATAGCCATTCATCGGTAAATTTCATATTTTTCTAGTTGAAATTAGTTCTGTTTTAACTGTGCGAAAAAAAAATGCACAGCAATACCCCGTAATTATAAATTAAATCTAAATGCTTAGATTTTTTCTTTAGGTGCAAGACATATTTTTCATCCAAGAACTTGCTTAATATCTATAAGGTTTATATACGACCCAAGATGGAGTACAATTCCCATATATGGGCCTTACTTACTTCTTTGAATTACCTCGATCGAATTCAAAAATGCGCCATTCGTCTTATTGGCGACTCCGTTGAGACTGCTTGTCTCACTTCTATTGGCATTCGTCGTAATATTGGAGCCCTTTCTCTTTTTTATAGATATTTTATGGGTAATGACACTTGTTCAGTTGAGATAAAATCGCTGATGCCACTTCTCAAAACATTCCACCGCACCACTAGAGGGGTGCCTACTATGTGGAACTTTCTAAATGACACTCTACTGGTTATAGCAATTCGTTTGTTGTCAGAACTGCAAAAATGTGGAACCTATTACCATCCTCTGTGTTTCCATAAGTTGACGATTTTTTGATTCACAATTTGCATAAATTCAAGTCGAATCTTAACAAATTTATGACGCAATTACCGTCTTATTCCCCTTTATCCGCATTTTTCCCGTCCGTATCCCATACAATTTAGTCTCAACTACTTTTTAGTACAAAGGAATATATTCCTAGATTGAGATTATCGAATAAAAAAAAAAAAAAAAAAAGCATTAATTATACCTCTACTTATATTCATTCAATAGCACAACGTGAACCGGGATCTAGGTGTATGGGGCGTTGTAAACGCTCCTTTCAAAACAACATATGTTCTCTTTCAATATTTGGGGCTTGATTTAATTATTATTTTTTTTTTTAATGCATTTCTCTGCCACATAAATGTGGACAGGAAATTGCACAGCCTTTCCTGTTCAGGCGTGGCTGTAAATATTGTAAGAAGGAATAACTTTTACGATGTGTGTGGAACTTCGATCCAACACTCCCTCGGTGTTTACAGCGTATTTTATACGCTCTTACGCAGTAGGACACCGAGGACCCTGGGGCTTGATTTTTTGAATGTACAAAACAATTTTCTGGCAACCAAAACTAAAATGAAACTTTCCATTTTATACAACGAATTATTTTAATAAAAAAAATTTTCATTAAGGAATCCTTAACACGACTTACCTAAAATTTATTAACTTATTTACACACAAAACATATATAAACAGTTATTTTCATGTAACTTTTCTTATATGTATATTATATATATGTATATATTTTGAAATTATAAGGAAGTAATTTTTACTCATTGTCTATTCTACAATAATTTGTTTCAACAAATAAAATGGCAAACTTAAAAAAAAAAGAACAAAAGAATAAAAGAAAAATGTTTATTTAAGTTTTAATTTTAGTCACGTACTAACGACTTTCAAAGTTTTTTTTTTTACTATTTGTTGTGATTTAAATTTTTTTTACAAAATCAATAAAATATTATTTAAAGAATTAAGAAAAAAAGAAAAACAATTTTACAAAAGTTTTTAAATAATTGAATTTAGACTACATTATTTACGATTTAAAATATAACTATCTCTTTTTAACACTATACAATAAACACTTCATTATGTCTGTATTAATATTGTTGATATTTTTATATGTTGTTATGTAGTAGAAAATATATATGGATAATTTAGTTAGATAAATAAAATATGGTTATATGTATTATGTATATTATATAAATAATGATTTATTAGGAGTTTAGTAGCAAATTATGGATGTACTACAATAACCGGTTTACCATAATTCTGTTTTATTAAAATCCCGGTTTTTTAAATTCTGTTTTTTGTCGATTGTCATAAACCTCCTTTCGATACGGTATGCATGCTATGGTGGTAATCATCAGAAGACAGTATAGAGGAGATAAATAGCGAGTATGATTCTTTCATGAATGTGTGGGACTATAACTCATTAAAAATCACTTCCTTTTGTTTGATGAAACAGTAGTTTATATGATCTTTAAAGTATCCTAATAAAATTTTTATCTACTGCCTGGTAAAGTAAAGGCAAATTTAGGTATTGAAAATTGATTAAAAATTGTCAGGCATATTGTTAGTAAAGTTGCTATTTTTTTTACACGTTGAATATATACAATCCACCCCAATTCTAGTAAACTCTAAAGTTTGAGATGTTTCCATATTCGCAATGTTCGCACTACAAACAAATTTACGTAAGTCGAATTATGCCATCTACAAATTTAAACTACATAGGAATGGGTAGCAGAAGTTCTCCTTGTTTATCTTTGGAATGTTTTGAATCAAGGTATTAAACTTTAAAACAGGAGAAAGCATTGATGTTCTAGCATTGCATTGTTATTAGACGAATTTCTCCATAAAGATAAATTATTAAATTATCTGATTCATTTTATGTAAAGTTTATTAAATTGTATAAATTTGTCAGAAACCTAAACAGAAGGCTCTTAGTAAATAAGCAAGACTACAAAATCAAATTAATAAATATAATGTTAATCTTGAAAAATAATGCTAATAATTGAGTTACACTTTGTAAAATATCTTTTATTTTGAAAGCTCTAAATAATAATGGGTTTAAGAGAGGCAAACTATGCCTCACTGTAATCACTATAAAATTATTATATGGGAAATTAAAATATTATAAGTAAAGTTAAAACAGAAGAAGGTAAGCAGTGTAAAATTTAAGAGTATGTATTTTGTTTTCTAGATATTCAATTTTTAAAGATGTTTTGTTTTTTTTTTTGAAATTGAAAAGTAACCTTTTTACTTTTTTAACTCGTTTATTATCATAATTTTTATTTTTATCTTGAATTTCAAATTTTTGCATTTTCTTGAAGTGGAAAAAAAAAAAGAAAAAAAAATAAAAGAAAACTTTTTCAATTCAAAGTTAAAACAACGAAATCTCATTTTTTTTATTTATTTTTCTATATAAGAACAATGCAAAAAAACAAAAAAAAAAAAATTTCAGGTAAGGTAGTAAGTACTAAACTTAAAGTTAATCTATTAAGCAGTTTTTTTAAATAATATTTTTTTTCGGTATATGAAATTCAAAAAAGAATTCAAAAATATCAGTAAGACAAGAGAAAACAAAAAATGAAAAGAAAATTAAATGAAATAGGATATTATTATTTTCTTTTGTTTTTCTTTTAGTTTTAATAACAATATCTTATACTAACTTATACTAATTTAAAACAGTTGTTGCTTCAGTTCAAAAAGGTGCTTGACATATAAAAATTAATAAAATTTATTTTTTACCTTTTAAAAATTATTCTTAATTTATTGATTGTATTAATTCAGTTTCTGATCCTCATAATTTTATTGTAAAAAAGTTTAAAAAAAAAATTCAATACTGTATCAAAAATGCATATAAAATTTTTTTCCTAAAATGATTGCATATATTTAGGCTGTTAAATTTTCTTTGAAAAATTTGTAGGATCTTAATAAATCAATGTATTATTTGTCAGATGTTCTTAAACATAATAAATATATAATATAATACAAGAGATGTTTTAATCCAGCCATTGGTGCAGTGGTTGACGTACCGCTTCTCATTCATAAGGGTACAATAATAATAATATAAAAAAAAAAAAATATTCATATATCGCAATATATAAGTACTTTTTATATCATAATATCTAGTACACCCCACATTCCTACCAGGAAACAGGGATTATAGCTACCTGGCACATTTATGTACTACGGTACTTGAATATAAATTAATAAATAAAGAGATGTTTTAATTGAAAAAATAAAGTAATTATAATTTATATTTAAAAGTTAATGAGTTAAATCTGATCAGTTAGAATAAATACATCAGACTTTGATTTAGATTTTAAAATATTCTTTTAATAACTAAAATGTTTTCAGATGAGTATGGAAGAAAATATGGAAAAATGTATTTAGATGAAAAAAAAAACCGTTTTAAAAGAAAACTTTGGTTTCAATAACGGTTTTAATAAGTATAACCTTTTTCTTAAGTAAAACGTAACAATTTATAACAATTGATATGGATATAACAAGACAAATAAAGGGTAACTTTAAAGCACATTTTCATACATATTTTTTTTTCTTTCAAATATGCTATATAAACATGTTTTTACCGTTTTATTTTTATTATTACTTTTTTTTTTTTAAAAACAAAATAAAAATAAAATAAATTTTTATTCCATTATAATTTTTTTCTATTCTGATTTATATGATTCCTTTTGGTTAGTTAGAAAAAACGTAAGAGTAAGTGAATATAAAAAGAAAATACAAAAAAAAAAAAAAATAAATATTTATGAAAATGATTTTGTTTTTCCTTTATTATTTTTGAATTTTTTTTTTTTTTGTTATTGTTTTATTTTGTTTTCGAATTTATAATAAGATGATGGTAGTACACGATTTAATACATCTATAATATTCGTAAAACAATAAAGATATATAAAGTGAAAAACAATCTTTTACTACAGTGGCGGCAAAAATTATCATAAAAAAAATAACATTTGTAATTTATATGAAAGAGTCAGCTAGAAAAATACGAAAAGTAATTTTGATACTTAAGTAGAACAGACTGAAAATAAAAAAATTAAATATACAAGAGAAAAAAATCAGTCATAGCTGTTTATTATGAACATATGTACCTGTTTATTATGAACATATGCATAAGTTTTCTTTTATCCTTCTTTGCATTAAAAAATATTAGAATTTTTAATAGAATTTCAAAAAAAAAAAAATCAAACACATATTATTTAGCAAAATAAGACAAAATAATTGCAGAGAAATGAAGAAAATCACAGAAAAATATTCTCAAGATAAGATAAAAAACAAAAAAAATCCTAGAATACTTATTTTTCAAAGAATCCTTTTATTTATTTTTTATTTTTTATGTTCTTGTTTTTGTTTATTTTTCTAAAATATTTTCTTAGCGGTGGATTTGTTTACTTTATTAAATTTCAAGTGTGTATCGTAATAGTGAATCCTTTACCTTTTAGTACTTAAGGATTTTTTTTTTTTTTGCTGATCCAATGTAGGTAAAATTTATCCTTCATATAAAAAACATAAAGGATTATTATTATATAAGGATTTGGTTAACGCGATATACAAAATAAATAAAATCCATGCATTCATATAAGGATATTTAAATATAAAATATTTCATATGTAGGTAAGGTATATAAGTAGATAAAGATGTTAGCAGTTAAAAATGATTATTTTGTTTTTCATTTTAATAAGGAAAATATGCGATGAAAAATAAGAGAATAATAAAAGGAAAAAATATGAAAAATTGTTTTATTGTATTAGTTTTGATTATAAATAATGTTATGTTAAATTAGAAAAAAAAAAAAATTATAATAATATTGTGATTAAATGTTTGCCTGTACAAAAACGATATAAACATATAATTTTTATTTTATTTTTGTTCATTATTTTTTAATCCCCTCTATATTTTATGTAATCTGGATACGGGCAAGTCTTTCATAAGAAAAATTTAAGTCTCTGCTAATTTTAATTAAAAAAAATAAGTTCATAGTATCTAATTATATTTTCTTTATGATCAATTTTAGTATCTTATTAAAAACATTTAGAAGCCATTCTTTCTGAGGGTAATATCTAATATTGCATACTGCAAGGAAATACTGTATTTTGAAGTGATTTTCTATTATTTGTATGTCACTATTGAACTCACTGAAGATAACGTTAATGTCAATGAAGATAACGTTTAAAATTAATCTTGTAAAATATTTTCTTTATGTTATGTTATAATGGTCGTTTAGCATTTAAGTCCTTACAACTCTTCATTTAACGCAGTAAATATTTTTTTTTTGATTTTGCTGGTTTTTTAAAGAGGTTTTTATTAAAAGATTATGTATATTTTTTTTTCGGCAGATTATAATTTACAATTAGCTATTCATTTCACAATTAAGAGTTCAGTCTTTTCTTTATTACAAACGTAAAATTTTTTTGCCACCTAAGACACGAACCATTAATTTCATAAAAATCAATGACAAATATGCCGACAGATCAAGAGTATTTTTAAATATGTGTGTTTGGTATAAAAAATATTAAATTTAAGGATACGTTATCATAAAGTTCAAATGCGACTGAGAAAATGAACTGAATAATCAAAATGTTTCAACAAAATTACAGTTTTATATACTTAAGAAGCACTAAATATACTAATATATGGTTGGAAAAAGAAATTCAATAAAAAACAAATAGCTTGTCAGATATAAATAACATAGCTCAGATAATACAACCGTCTTACTGTTATAGTTATATTCTTCCCATATCGTCAAATGATGCAGTCGTTGTACAGTAGACGTTATTAATTTATTTAATAAACTAAAGTCAATTAAATTTGAAATTCTACAACTATAACTTAATAAATTATCCTTAAAAAATTTTATAACTACAGTTGATGAAAAATTTCATTCAATACATTAAATTTTTTACTTTACTATTTTTGTTAATTTTTTAAAATTTTGTGCAAAATTGCAAAAAAATGTTACCATCATTGCAAATTCTTTTTTTTTTGTAGTAATTATCAGATCGTAATTTACATACAGAAAAATTACCTTGGGTCATGCTTAAAACACCACCATTCATCACAAAAAAAAAAAAAAAAAAAAATTCTAAATGCAGGTCGGTTTTAGAAAAATGAAATCCTACTTTTTTTACTAGCATAAGCGACATTTTGTACTAAGATAACCGAAAGTACAGTTCATTTTTAATCTTTTTATTTTAATTAAAAATATTAGATGTGGCTAAGATAAACAGAGAAAGGAAATACTTATAGGGACAAGAGTATCAGTTAAAAAAAAAACTAAAACGGTTTTTAGGGTCATTGGTTTGGTTTTTTTTTTCTTTTCTTGTAAATGTTGGTAGTATATGTTATCTAAAATGTGAATATTTTATTACCTGTACACACGCCTAACGGAATAATCTATTTTTCTAAAAACAAAAAACAAAAAACAAAAAAAAAAAACTACAAGGTTTTTAGAGATAAAAGAGAATTCATTATCCTTTAGGTAAACTAAAATGAAAATTCGTGTTATATAATGCAATTCAGTAAATTTTTGTTTTTGTTTTGTGATGAATATCATGTTTTTAGACATTTTTATATTTGAAATTAATGTACACGCTCGAATTGAGTTAATAAACCTTATATTAAAAACAAGTATTAAAAAAAGAGTAGAAATCATTTTAAATTATATTCCATTATAAAATTTTTTAAAGTCTTATTGAGCTGAAATAAAATATATTACGATTTAATAAATGAATCACACATTTGAATTTCCAAATACAGTTCTATTAACTTAAACTATTGTTTCAAATACACAAATTTGAATTAGTTTAACATTTTACTATTTTAAATTAAATAAGGATATTTCGTTAAAGTGACGATTAAAATAAATCATTTCATTGCTTTATCCCACATAATATTTGATCTTTTGTTATTTTAGTTTCCTTTTAGGTACTATAATCCTACAATATTCATTAGGGCACGTATTGAGGTGAGATAAAATATAAAGTCACGCCTTACCTTACGCCTAATTGACGATCCTATTATTTATTTAATTTTTACACTTCTTAATATACGTCGCAATATTGGAACATTATGTATTTTTCTTATCTTCCTCTAGATATATTGCACGTAATGACAATTGTTCTATTGAACTAAAGTCAAAAATGACTTCGTTTAAACAATTTCAACGTAATACTAGGAAAACTACATGCGCTTTTTTCTATACACTGTGAAAGTTTTCTATGTGGTTTAAAACTGGTTATGAAAAGTCATTTATTGTGATAACCGTTAGAATGTGGAACATGATACAAACATTTGTTCCCGTCTGATAGTTACTAGTTCATTATACAATTCGCACTCTTTCAAAAAGAACCTGTATAGGTTCAGTTTTAATTTACTTTCCAACTCTCTTTCCAATTCAATTTACTTTCCAACTCTCCTTTATTATCGTATTTTTCGTCAATTTATCTCCCCATTACCTAATCCTACAATAACTACAAAGAAATTTTTCCTAGAATTTAGATAGCGTGTAAAAATAATATACGTAGTATATAATTTCTTTTAAAAATACCAGCTTTTTTTTCAGTTTAACGGGTTTCTAACAACATATAGACAAAATACTAAAGTGTAAATTAAAACAGTTAATTTCATTCATATTAATTGAAAATTTCTCCCATGATACATGATTTTTATTTCTTCACTTGGTCTAGACTATAAGGTAAGTGAATTTAATCAGTTTTAAATCATAAATATGTGGAAACTTAGTATTTCCCGATCTCTTTTATGCATCATTTTAAAATGAAAATTTTGACGCATGCATCTGCATCATGGATTATTCTTTCTAATTCATATATAAATTTAAAAATAACACACTTTTATAATAAAATTTTAAAACTAAATATTATTAAAATAATTATTATTCGTTTATTCTGATAAATTCAAAAAATATGGCATTAAACTAATAAATAAAATTATTTTTTAGAAATTTTAGATAAAATTTATTTTTATTTTTAAAATAAACAAAAAAAAAAATAAAAAAAGGAAATAAAAAACAATAATAAATCTTCCTAAAAACTACTAAAATTAATTTTTAGATGAAAAAAAAAAAAAACAATTAAAATAAATTCGAAATAATTTCACGAAATTCTAAAATTATAATTAAACAAAATTTTTTTTTTTTTTTTTCCAAAACTATTTAAAATACATTTTATAATCGTGTAGCCACATATCCTTTTAATTAATTCAAATATAAAATATAAAATCTAAACATAAAATACAAATAAAACAGTTTAATAGATTTCTGATTTTGGACATTTTTAATTGCCATTTTGTGTTATCGGGAATTTACAGTAATTTTCAGGATAAATAAAATATTTGTAATTCGTGGATAATACAAATATGCATAATATAATGCTGATTTATTTAAATATTGTTTTTTTTTTTTAAAGGATACAAACAAGAAAATTATTTATTTCAATTTAATTATTTAAAATATTTCTTTTTTTAATTTTGTGATTTAATTAAAACCAAATAAAACTATATAAATTAAACTTAAATGTGAACCTATAAATGGATTAGATCGTGCTTTTTTAATAGTTGACTTGAAAACGTTTTTCACACAAGGTTATACAGATTTAAAATTTTAGTATAAGTATATAGCAGTTCTCAATCTTTTATCCATACTCATCATACAAGGGAAGCACTACGAAATTTCGACATTTTTAATCTCGCTCTTTAAAATCTTGCTTTTTAAGATCTCGCCTTTTAAAATCTCGCTTTTTTCAAATCTTGTTTTTTAAAATCTAGCTTTTTATCTCGCCTTTTTAAAATCTCTGTTTTTAATAACAAAAAATATCGAAAAATTTTTATTTTTCAAATTGCAAACAATTTTTAATTTTCTGTTTTTTTAGACAAATAAAATTTTATTACAAAAGTAATTCACTTTTCCAGTTTTATTTTAAATAAACAACAAAATAAATATCCTACATATTATAACAAAAATTAAATTAATTTTCTCAAGTACAAAAAAAAATTTAATTTTGAGGGGCTTGCAAGAAAATTACCTACCTATTACCTATTATTGAACCATCGACTACTAAGGGGGGTATGTAAAACAAAAAAATACTAACGACCTGTGCAGGGATCGAACCCACAATTCTTCAGTTAATACGCCACACGCCTACCCACTAGCATGGTTACCGAAGCCCATGAACTTTTCTTTTACTTATTAATTTCCGAAATCTCGCTTTTTTAAATGCTTTTAGTTTTTAAATTTATTTGGGCGCGCGCCCGAATAAATTCAAAAACTAAAAGTAAATTTAAAAGGCCAGATTTTGAAAAGCGAGATTTTAAAATACAAGATTTTAAAAAAGCGAGATTTTAAAAAGCCAGATTAAAAATGTCGAGATTTCGCACTAGACCCCAATACCATTACTATAGCCACTTATCAAGTTTTACATTTATGGAGAAAAATAATTTATTTATTTTGAAAATTGCTTTTACCTTGGAGCAAAAAAATTGCTTTTGTCTTGGTGCTGTTTTTGTCTTTTACTGAGTGGACTTTGGAAATTTTTGAATCTATGGTGGTATACTGATCAAATAGAAAAATCCAACGAAAATTAAAGGAAATGGCAGAACCACAAATATAGAATATTAATTTAAAAACTCAGGTATGTTTGACACAAATGTTATTCCATTGCCAAGTTACTGTGATAAGGTAAATTTTTATTCTTTTAATTAAAAAAGATAAAAATATCATTTGTAAAAAAACCTCAACAAAAACGAAAGTGATGTTGAAGTGAACTATTAAAATTTTAGTGAAGTAATAATAAAAACCAGGAAGTGTGTAAAGTTGGCAGAAGTGTTAACTTCAATGTAACCGCATTAATGTAAGTTTTTCTGTTTCCATAAAATTTAATCATCTTTTAGAAAACTTAAGATATCTGACTTAATTAATGCATTTTTATAAATTACGGAGTTGTCATTGGAATAAAATTTAATTTCTTGTAACAAAATTATAAATAAGTAGTATTTAACTATATTATATAGGCATTGAGGCTTATTAATCATATATGCTCATTTAAAAAACGAAGTAATTGTATAACGGTCGAATTTCTTCAAATTCAATAATAAAACATAACAGAATGTGAACAGATCCACATTTCGTAAATTTTTGAGTTATCATGCGGAGAGACAAATGATCGAATGCACAGACGCAGTCAGCTAAATCTACTCAGACGTCAATCCTGAGCAAGAATATAATATGTAATTTTTAATATTTATCTTGCTTGTTTTAAACTGTTATAAACGTAATGGTAAATTCACTTGAACCAATGTTTCGTACAAGTATAAGCAATAGAAGAAATGCTAGTAAAGAAAGAGGGATAAGTTAAAATTGCAAATATTGGTACTTGGTATGCACAAAAATCATTTGTCCTTATCTTACAATGTGGAAAAAAAATGTTGGAGAATGAATGAGACGAAATTGTACGGAAATTGTAAAATCAAATGAAAAGTGAAAAAGTCAAAGGACAATTTGTAAGAAATTTAGAAATATTTCAATATATTGCCATTTAAAAAAAAGATACAATTTCACAATATTCTTGAATCCAAACATTTTTAAACTTTAAACTTAAGTAATGTTCTGCAATGGAAATTTTCATTGCTTTGGAAACGAAAAGAAAAAAATAAAATAAACCTTTTCACTATTTTAAAAATGTTTGTTTTTCTACCTTCAAAAAATAAAAAAAAAATTTTTTTTCACTATATTAGCGCATCTATAGACTATTTATACCATTTAAACTTTAACATTTTAAAAGCACATTATTTAAAGAAATAATTTTAACTCTTTTTTTTTTCTATACCATTTCTATAATAATTTTTTTTTTTTTTGCAAAAAATTTAATAGAACTTTTTTTCTTTTTACTTTAAGTGGTTAGTTAGAAACTTTTATTCTAATTTTTTTCTGTTTCTCTCTTTTTTTCTCTCTCTTTCTTTTATTTTACTATTATTTTTATATAAAATACTGGGAAAAAAGAAAAAACAAACAACAAATATAAAAATCATGAATCCTGGTCTCCTATCCTAGAAAATCGTTTTTTTATCGCGTCAAATAAAAATTATCGCACAACTTTGCCGACATAAACTTTTATTTTAAATTTATACAATATATATATCTTTCTCTTTCATATTATTTATACTTATTTATTATATTATATTCACTTGGTATTATTATTATTATATTTTCTTTTCTATCTATTTACCACACACTATACAACATCTTTTGCTGTTTTCTGATTTTTTTTTTTTTTGTTTTTGTACAATTTTTATTCTTAATCTATTACCGACTTTTTCTATTGCTTTTATATTGCTTTCCTTGTGTATTTTTTGTTTTTCATTCTCTTTTTTTTACTTGCATTTTGTTGTTTATACTTTCTTCGCTATCGTTTTATATTTTTTTTTTCGTGTTATGTGTTTAAGTTAAAAACTGTTAGATTGTGGCAAATGTTTAGCACATCAAGAAGCAACATCACTTAAAGTAAATATTCTTATGAATATCTTTCATGTCGGAAAGAGACAACACTATATATGTTGCAAAATAATATATATGAATATGTATATATATATATATGTGTAATATGACTAAAAAAACGCAAATAATAACTATTACAACAGAATAAACTGATGAAAACAATGAAAGAAGTAGAGTGATATGGAGTGCAAGTGTGAAAAATATTGAAAGGATGGGATAAAAGTATTGTGTGTGTGTGTGTGTGTGTGCATGTGTTCATAGGTTAAGTTTTATTCTTTTGGTTTGTGTTATAAAAGTTTATTTTAAGTTTTTAGAATGCTTGGTTTTTTTTTTTATTCCTTTTATTTTTTTTTTGTTGTTGTTTTTGTTATATTGTTTTTATCGTTTTCTTGATTATTTTTTGATTGTTTTTTATTGTTATGTGTGTTAACGGGAGATTTTTTTTTTTTTTTTGATATTTATTTTCTATTTTGTTATTTTTTTTTATTAGTGTTCTTGGAAAAAGTTTGTCTTCAGAACTGTTCCATTAAATTTAAACGGAGATATTGAAGATGTTGAAAACAAGGATGACAAGGAAGACAGAGAAGACAAGAAGAAAGAAGAAGAAGAAGAAAAATAAATTAAGTAAAGAACAATAACAACGATGAGAACAGTGTTACAAGACAGTGTATGATATTGTATTGAAACAACAATTTGTGGTTAAAAAATTTAAAAACTTGGACTAGTCTTTAATGCTTTGGGGCATGGAATATACCCTTAAAATTTGTGGGATATCGAAGGTAACATGAAAATAAATGTGGGGGAGAAAAAGGAATAAACAACAGAACAGATATAATAATAAGATGAAAAAAAAAATTAAATTGTTTTTTTTTTTTGTATATTATTTTCCGGTATAATTGTTGTTGTTATATTTTGTTTTTCCTTTTGTTATTCTGGTTGTAAAAGTTTTCAATTTTTATGTTTGGAAAATTAATTTGTTTTTTTTTTTCTTCATATAATTTTTTTTTTATATTTTTTTAATAATTTTTGTTTTATTTTTTTGTTTTAGCATGAATGAAAATTAAATATTTAAATAAGATAATTTTGAAGAAAATTATTTTTTCTTCCCCCTTACTTTTATTTTTCTCAGTCGAATTATTCTTTGTAAAGTTATTTTCTATTAAATTGATTTTAATTAGTATCATAAATATTTATAAAAGGTTAAAATTAATTATGATATTAATAAGTTTTTACTCCCCAAATGAAAGTGGGTTATTCAAGGTTGTAAAAAATTTGAATAGATTTTTTTTTTTCAGTTTTGAAATAATTTTTATAATAGGCATCATTTTTATTTCTCAATTTTTCTTTGTTTTGTAGAAATAATTTTTAATAAATAAAGTTTTTAATTTATTTTAATTAAAATTGCTTGAATAAGGGTGTTCGGGAATACTGGATTATTGAATTGCTTTATTTTTTTTATTTCTAATATTATATTATAATGAATTGAGATATTAATTCGATTATGTTTATATTATATGTTTACACTATATTTCGTAACGAAAGGGATTTCAATTGATAAAACTAGCTACCTGTGCAGGATTTAAACCCGTACTCCCTCCGTTAACAGGCCATGTAATTAACCACTAGACCATCAAGGCGCCATATTTTTTTATACCCTACACTTAAAGTATAGGGTATATTAACTTTGGTATGATGTTTGTAACCACCAAAAGGAAGCGAGTTAGATATGGACATGTATATATTTCTGAATCAGGATCACCTCCTGAGTCGATTTAGCGATGTCCGTCCGTCCGTCCGTCCATCCGTACGCACGATAACTCAAAAACTAATGATGCTATCTTGATGAAATTTATACTGTAGGTTACAATGACTATAGTAAGGCGGGGATTGCAAATGAGCGAAATCGGATCATGGATTCGGGTATCTTCCATACAACTCCCAAAACCGAATACGGATATCTTCGAAATTAATAAAGATAGAAACTTAAAATTTTGTACGAAAGTGTATTTTCCTGAATCGCTGATATCCCTAAAATTTGAGATGAATTGGAGTGGTTCTTCGGTTACCTCCCACACAACTCCCAAAACCGAACAAGCATATCTTCGAAATTAATAAAGATAGGAACGTCAAATTTGATACGAGGGTGCTGTTTTCTGAATCCCTGATTTGCCTAAAACTTGAGATGAATTGGATGGGTTGTTCGGGTACCTCCCATACAACTCCCAAAACCGAACAAGCATATCTTCGAAATTAATAAAGATAGAAACTTCAAATTTGGTACTAGGGTGTTGTTTCCTGAATCCCTGATTTGCCTAAAACTTGAGATGAATTGGATGGGTTGTTCGGGTACCTCCCATACAACTTCCAAGACCAAACAAGCATATCTTCGAAATTAATAAATATAAAAACTTGATATCAGTCGTCTGATTTTTTTCTTTTTTATTAATCCAAATGGTATTTAAAGTTTATCGAATCTAAAATTTGAAAAAAAAAAATAAGTAACATAGAATTCCAAAAGACAATATGCTTCTGTTTGTTTGCTTTTAGATTAGATAATCAAATAAAATTGACTTTAAAAAAAAATTAACTTTAAATTTTATTTATTATTAAAATTAACTCTTAACTTTAATAATAATTCAAATTTCTAAATAAATATTTAAATTCGGATATGGTGATAGAACGCCCGTGGTTTAAAGTTCACATGCCTTTATGAATTGAAATTAAATCATATAATTAAAAGGAATTTAAAGCCTTATGCGTTATGTATATGTATTTTATTTATTTATTGAGAAATTAACTTAAATGATAGACAGTTTGATCATCATATATGTAATGAATGGCAATACTATATTCTTAAAAAAAACTTTCTGGAAAAAGCGAAAATATAATTTTTTCCTGAAACTTTACAAAAAACTCTTGCAGTTGTTTTAAAATTTTATTTTCTATAAAATTTCTGTGAAAAGAGAATAAATTCAGCTTTTCAGAAAATTTTATCAAGAATATCCAAATTCAAAATTTTTAAAATTGAAGTACATATATACATATTTCGGTTATAAATTTCGTCGGATTATTAAATATTAACTTACCTAATTGCAATACTTTTAGCTTTTAAATGATTCCATCTTTGATTCATTTCATCTAAACGTCTTTGTAACATAACAGCATCCTCTTGAGATGTTAACGAACCTAATAATTTACGTCCAGTTCCATCTAATCTATCATAAACAACACGATGAGTTTCAATTTCTGATTGAAGATCCTGTAAAATATAACAAAAAAAAAAAAACAAAATTTAAAACATGAAAATTTAAAAAAATGTTTAAGTAGAAAAATAAATAGGGATAATCAAATAATTATCCCACTAAGCGTGAATAAGCTGAAATTAACCAGATAATTTAAAATTCATGGATTAAGGCAGGTATTATAGAAATTTGTAGTTAGTTTAGAATTTTGAAAACTTAACATACAATACTTACGGTCTAGAACGACAAAAATAAAAATATAACCAATGGCATTATATTATAGATAATAGATATTTTAGTACAGAAATTAACGATCCAAATTCAAAGAGATACAACGAGATCATTAATAATACATAACAGTGTTTTTTTTTTTTTTTATAAGAAAAAAACTTGCTCTGTTTTATTCATAAACCAAATGAATTCAATACAAATGGCAGCTTCTTTTGTTATTTCATTGTAATTCAGATTTATTTATCCTTACCATTTCACAATTGTTAATAAAATACATATTCATAGTTAAATTAATAACATAATAAAAAAAAAAAAGAAAAAAGTAATAAAACTTTTATTTTTCATTATTTTTCATTCTTTTTTATTTAACTATTTTAATTTTAATTTTTAATTTTTTTTTTTTTATTTTATTTATTTTATTTTTTAATTCAATTTTATTTTTAAACATCACTTTATATTGTGGTTTATTTTGCATTCAACATAAAAAAAATACAAAAACAAAAAAAAAATGTGCTAAAAACGGGAATAAGGAATAAATTTTACCACACACATATAAATACAATTTTCCATAAATTCACCACAATTTTTCATTTATAAAATCTTTTGTTATTCAATTTTATTTTTTCTTTTTATATTAAAATTAAAATGAAAAATAAGAAAAAAATAAACAAAAATAATAAATAATAATAATGAAATCAAAATTAAGTAAAAGAGAAGAGAGAGAAAGAGTAAAATATATGAGTATGCTGTGCGATATTAATAAAAAAATTTATTTATTGTCTTTTTTCTACCTTTTATTTCCTTCCATCGAAATAAAACCATATAAAACGTACAATAAATAAAAACAAAAAAAAAAAATAAAAATTTTTGAAAATCACGTGAAATAAGAAAGAGACACAAAATTTCTTTTACTGTTTTTTGTTTCTTTTTTTTTTTTTTTTTAATTCATAATGCAATTATTATTCGTTTTACTATTCGCAAAATTTTCATTCGTTCTTTTTACTATTGTAGTTGTCTAGTAGCTGTTATCACAATTGTTTTCAACCACCACTGATAAAACATTATTTTAATATGGTTTTTTTTTTAAAGTAAAAATGTTAATGGGTAATTCAATTTTTGATATGATCTGTGATTGGTAATTCAATGATTATATCTTCATAGTTCTTTTTGTTTCTTATAAATTATCTATTAGAGTTTCATAGGTCTCCTGTTTATTGCGTGTATCCTGTTTTTATTTCGATGTCCTAAAGAATATGTTTACCACATTAATTTATTATTTTGGTAATCTTAAAAAGTTTAAATGTATAGGTTGCCCTTTAAAAGGCAAACCATCATGTTTTAAAGTGATAGAAATACTTAAAATGTAAACTTGCATTTTTTAACCATTAAGTTCTGAAGTATATAGTATAAGTGATTAAAATAGTTTTATTTTGCTTTATTTAATATGTTTAGAATCAAATTTAAACTGTGGATATCTATGAATACACTTTGAATACAATTAAACTTCAACGTTCAGGATCTGGAAAAAAATAAAATGTTTTATCATTTATTATACATTAGTTGACTAACGGTCTAGTGAAAAATCACCGGCCTTTCATTCGGAAGATATTATACGATCAAACCCTGGTCAGATCGTATCTAATATTGGTAATATTATATCGTAATAATTAATATAATAATACATAATAAATAAATAATCCTGGTAGAAGATAGTACATGGCAGATAAATATAGTATTTTTGTTTAATTTTGTTTTTCCTTGCCACTTCAATGAGGAGTATAGCCGTATAGGGCATCCACTAAGTTATTTATTATTCATATTTGACTAAGCTTCAGTTCCGTGGATCATTAATTTCACTAAGCCATTGATTACTCTATATTGAGTAATCATTAATTTCACTAAGCCATTGATTACTATAGCTATTGTACAAGACTAAGACATTTCTTTTATTTCTACGCCATCTATACAAGAATTATTGTTTTATTATTATTTTATTATATAGTTATATTACAATTTACAATTTATAGGATATATAAACTTATTTTTAATTTAATTATATTATACCATTTATATATAAAAAAAATCTATATTATTTTTTATTAATCTATATGACCTAATCTAATCTATAATCTAAAGGCCGGTGTTTTAACCACTACACCATTGATTGGATATTTTTGTGTCATAGTTTTGTGCAATTGCAATTAAATCATGGCTTGGAGAAAATAATGATTCCAAAAACTTAAGGTTAGGATAATATGAATAATAAACGATTTAGTGGATGTTCCCAAGCTCCTTAAAGAAATAAAAATAGTATAGTAAATTAATTACTATTATTTTAAAAATTAAAACAATTAAATTCCGATTTGGATTGCCCGTTTGCCAGTAAAAACCGCCAAAAGTCATTCAAAAGTCATTTGTAAAAACCGCCACATTTTTTTCGTGTTTCAATCTTTTCAATTTAATCTTAAAGTTTGATAAGTTTATACAAGTTTTGATTATAATGTAAAAAAGAAAATTTTTTTATATACTATCTAAAAGTATGCAAATACAAAAAAAAAACAAATAAATTATTCGAAAACTTATAAGAACTTCTTTAAATTTTTTTTATATCTGTAGGTACTATTCGTATATTCATAGTTTTTCTTTTCAAATTTTTTTAATATTTACAATGGTAGCCTTTTTTTTAAAGCTTTTTCCTTTTTTTTTTTTGACAAATGAGAGCATTGCCTATTGTTATGCAATCATAAATGGAATTTAATTTGGAATAAAGGTAATGGAAATTTTCTTTTTTTTCTTTTTAACAAATTCAAAGTGTATAACGAATTTATTTACATGTTCTGATTTTTTAACTTAATTTATGTTTTCAGGCAGGTATTCAAAAGTTTTACTTGGATTTTTTTTTCTTTTTAATATTTTGTGGGCAAAAATGATTAGAGAAGATTTTTTATTGATGCAATGTTTGATTAGTTCAATATAGTTGTAAAAGATCAAAAGAAAATGAAAAAATCTAAAAGAGTTAGTTAGGGTTATTAAAATTCTTCCCGAAAAAATTTTAAGGTTGCTTGACAAACTTAACAAATTTTGTTAAACAACTGTTTAATTTGTTAGATTTCTGTATTTAGGATATTTTTTTTTTTAATTAATAATCTAAAATACCTACTTTGTATCTTAAAACTGAAATTACAACGAAATAATTTTGAAAGGTTTTATGATATGCAATAAAAATAGGTAGTTGTAGTTTTTCTCAGTGTTTCGTTTTTCAGAGAAATAAATTAAACTTTCTACAATTACAATGAATATAAAATTGGAACATCTTAACCTACTATTTAATTTGTAATTCCATCAGACAGCTTAGATATAGTTATTACATTCGAGTTTTATTTCTCTATTATCTAGTAATTCTGAAATTGATTCTTGTGATATTGATTCTCTGGCTGATACTTATTTTAGAAAACTGATATCGTTTAGGTAAACGAGAATTTTAATGTTCGGAAGATTCATTTTTTAAGATTCTTGAGATGTTCATATTTTAATTTTAATGATAAAGGTGAAGCTAATACATCAGTAATTACTAGATTCTAGCTCGGTAGTGAACCCTCAAAACATAAGAAAACTTATTCAACAAGAGCTAATGTTAAGTTTTCGTAGATTTATGCTATGATGATACCACTCTAACGAAAAAAGCTGGGACAGCTTCTCGGATTCATGTCATAGAGTTCTTATAAATCTTGGAAAAAAAATGACCTATAGTTATTTCATAAGTTATACTTAATTTTTGCCAGGCAGATACATATAATACAGATAAAATTAAAAAAAATATATATATATATTATGATCAAGAAAGATGAAATCCGTTACGTTACGAAAATTTTCCAAACCTACAACGAAAAATCAAAACAATAAAATTTTATTTTATGTAAAAAAAAAATATTAAATCACATAAAATTTTAAAAATTTCAAATTTTACAATATAAAATTATAAGTAACGAAAAAGAGATAGACAAAATACATCTACATATTTTTATTTTCATAAATAAATAACTGTATAAATTTATCAAAACTGGGAGAAAAAAAAAACAACATATAAAACAATTTACATATTTGCATAATCAAAAAGTTTGTTTATAAAATGTTTTCTAACCTAACCTAAATGCATACTCCAATTCCTGAATCATCCAGAATTCTTAAAACAATACAAATCAACATGCATTTTATTTTATCTTCAGGATTTAATTATATATGTATATATAATATATAAAATAATATAGAAAGAGAATAAATATTTTAAATATTCAAGAAAATCTTATGAATTTATTAAATTGAATAAATATTATATGAATATAAACATATATATTTTATACATAATAATAATAATATACAAAATTATGCAATTATGTTTCTGTACTAATGATATTCAATTTAATATTATTTAAAATTTAAAAGTTTTCATTTTAATGGCACCCAATTCAATTTAATTTAATATCATATTCTATTGCATTTTTAATTAGATACTTTATTGTATCTAAAGACAAAACTTAAAAAAATAAATAAATTGCTGCTTTGGTTCTGATAGTAACATAATAATATTAAAACTTTTATCAGTTTCCGGATAAAAATCTTAAAATTTTTTAGTTGATATCCATTATGCTTAAAACGTTTTTTTTTAAATATTAAAAAAATTTAAAATTAATATATCTTTTCTAGTTTAATTGTTTAGCTTTATTTCGTTCTTAGGTATCTTCGATATAGGGTAATATATAAATTACATAGCAAGCTACAATTCTTTTAATTAATTCTGTATTAAATCAAAGTAAACCATTAACGGAAAGAATCTAATAAACATATTAACGTCCAAAGAGTGAAATTTTAGTATATTCCATTAAAAAATTGCTTATTATTGTATCTAAGAATTACTGCCTTAAAACAATCTTTTTTTATTTATCATAGTATTCCTAATAAAACTCTTCTTTTAAAGACTATTCTCATGTTTTATTAGCAATCCTATCAATTTGTTACTAGAAAATAAGTTTTAATTAACTTTACAGACTTTAAAAATTTCATACTTCATAAAATAACTTTCTTAAAACGTTTTAAGTTTTTTTGTTAGCATTTTAAAATGTTGCTGAGTTTTAAAAATATTGCTAGAAGAAAGTTTCTAAATAAAATAGATAAAATTAAATAAATTTTCTGGAAAATTTTGTTTTTGTTGCTGAAATTTTAGAAAATATTGCTAGTAAAAATTTTCAAATCAAGATGATGATTGATAATACTAATATGTTGTTAAAGATTTTTTAAATGTTGCTAAAAATAAAAAGAAATAATCTAACAAGTTAATTTTTAAGAATTTTGCGAAAAATTATTTATAAATGTAATATTTAACCTTTTATTACGTTTTAAGCTTCAAATTATCGTTTCTTCAACTAATTTTTATCATTTTGAACAAATTTGTATAAAATGTTGCAATATTTTCAGGATATAAGTTTTTGTTTAAAAAGTATCTATATATAACATAATCAAATATCTTAAAGTTTTTAATTGTATGCTTATCTTAAAACATAAAACGTTTTTTTTTTGAGAATCATGTATAATTATTTTTATTTCCTGATTCTTAATTGATTAAAAGGATTTAAGATCCTTAAGTTGACAATAAAATTTCATTTAATTTTTATTTACTTGTTTTTCTATAACAACATAAAATAATATTAGTTTTATTATTTTTCGCCGCAGTAACTATCTTGAAAAATCCAATTAAAATTAATTTCATTAATTTAATATTCTATGCATACATTTTTGATTAAAATCTTTACATTATCCTGTGTACTTTTGTACATTGCAAAACAAAAATATAAATTTAAACTTTTTTAAAATTTATTTAAGATTGTAAAATTAAAATGAAACCAAAATATTCTAATAACTTTTTACTTATATTATGTATGTTTGTATATTGCATATATGTATGTATATGAAAATGGCAAATGGCAAATAATACTTTGTCTTTTTTTTTTTAGTTATTTTTTTTTTAGTGGTAAATTTCTTTCCAACAAAATGAATTCATAACCATTTAGTATTGTATTATATAACTGGATCTTTTTCATTGTATTTATATTCAAAATATTTTAATACTTCCTTTTAAATGTGAACAGGATTTTAGTTTTTATATACTGAACAAATATCATACCTATATACATAATTCTGGATAAGTTTTTCCTTAAATCACTAGAGAAAATATTTAAAATTATTTGTATATTTTATTAAATAAAAAAAGAAAAAAAAAAAAAAAAAAAAAACAACATAATTTTACATTAGTGAAGTCGTTTTTATCTTGATAGACCCATGAACATATGCAAAAGAGATAACAATCATATGTATTTTTATTGTGACAAATATATATGGGTATATGGGTATCTTTGTATATATTTTCATGCTTATAAAAATGGTATTATTAAAAAATTAAAAGCCATTTAAATTCCACCAGTGCACTTATTCCATTAAATATTTTAAATATAACTATATTATATATGGTAGTTATATAGGTATGGTATATGGTATATGGTATATAATGCACCTGATCATATTATGCGCTAACATTCTCACTAAAATTTTGATTTGAATTTTATTTTCCATTAAGAAAATTTTTGATTTTAAATGTTTTTCTGTTTTATGAAATAGAATTTCAAAGAGTTTAAAACAATTTTAACATATTTTCATTTTTTTTTTAAGTAACTAAAGATAAACAAGACAAGATTTTAACAAGATAATGAATTCTTATCAGATTCAGCATTTGTTTTAATTTTATAAATATTTTTAAAATATTTTGCATTTTCATTAAAATATTTTCTACAATTTTTAAAATATTATTGAATAAACAGAGTCAATATATTTTATATTTTACACATACGTAAAGTAATTGGTAAAATTAATATATATATATATTTAATAATATTTAAAGTAAAATTTTAAAAGTTTCAAGAGCACCTATTTGCAATAAAGTTTCGAATTCCATACAGTTCATATACTTTCGGATTATTTTTTTTTATACGAACTCCACCAAAAAAGAAAACCCTAGCATTTGTCAGCATTTTTGCTATGACAAAAATACAATCCTTCCACATAATTTTTTGATTAAGCTGCTCGCCTAAAATGTTTAAAGTTTCGTGCAGGATTTCACCTTGAAATTTTATTGTTTTCTTTTTAAAGGATAATAGAATTGAGTTTTAAAAGTGCTAAACTCCACTATTTTGTTGATACGCAAAATAAGCAATTTCAGCTAGGACATGGCTGTCCGTGGCTATCATATGCTGTATAATTATATGATGATGGTTGTGGTATTTGATTTCCTAAGAAAATCGTAAAATGTCACCATAGAATCGGTTTTTTTTTTTATTTGTGTTAATTTGTATTAAATCATTAATATTTCGATCCACATCCAAATTTCGATTCAAAATTTGAAATAAGTCTTAATTTAAAGGCAAAAAATAATAATATGCAATCAAATGTCAAATAGCGCATAAATATTTTGAAAGTACTGGTTTTCGTAATTCCTTTCTAATTAAATGAAAACTGTGTCTCTGATAACCGTTTGATAGCAAAGATTTTGAAACAAAACAAAAAAAAATAAAGATGAGCCGCGATACAACACCATTAAAAATTTAATGTTCTAAAATCCTGCTTTTTGTAATTACAAAAACATTGGATATCTGTAAAAGTTTCCATTATCTCATAATTTTTTGTTGGAAACTAATCAGATATAAGTCTAACATCTATTCGTAGAAATAAAATTCCAGAAAATATGACAGTAAAGAACTTACGTTGTGTTAAAGATTAAAATTGTATTGTATTTCTTTTGCTCTATTAATATTTAATTGGACTTTTTGAAGATTGAAATTTTAATTAATTCATTAAAAAAGATAAGTTATTTTTCATGAAAAATCAATTTGTTGATTTATAATAAAAAATTCATAAGAATTTGATAAGGGGAAAAATTTCAAATTAATTATCATCAAAATTTTTAATAAAACCCTATCAAATAACTGGATAAATTTAGCCATATCTTTTTTTTTTATATATTTTAAAGATTAAATAAGGACTAAAGACTAATGAAAAATATTATAACAGAATAAATTTTAAATTTTAAATAGATTTTCGAAAAATCAAATTAATTACTTTTTCTGTTTTTAGATAAATTTTCTTTTAAGTTAAAGCAATTACTTTGAAAGAAAGTCCTTTTTCAGATCCTGTTATAATAATTTCACAAAAAAAAAATTTTTATCAGTTTAAAATAAATTTAAATGAAAAAAATAAATTTTGAATCTTTAAGTTATTCAAAAAAAAAAAAAAATATTATACCCATTAATGGTTTTTTTTTTTTTTCATTTTTTAGAAAAATTATTAAAATTCCATAGTTTGAAATATTTTTATAAGGGAATTTATCCAGGAAAAACAATTCAGTAATTGTAACACTTTTTGTTTTTACTTTATTTAAAGAATCAATAAATTGGTTTAGTTACAAGTTCGACACGTATAAAGTTTAAAAATATTTACTGAAAGAAAAGTTATCATATCCTTATAATTTGAACAAAAAACAAAAAAAAAAAAAACAAAACTTGTTATCCTGTTTTAATAATTTGAATAATTTTTTAAGTATGTAAAAATGTTCAGCAAAAAAACAAAAAACAAAAAGTTATTTCTTTTTTAATGATGAAAATATTATTCTTTTTGTGTATAAAAAATATAAGAAATATTATTTATTAAAGTCATTAAAATATATTGTAAGACATATTATTTGAAATTATCATTCAATCATAGGTTATGCTGTTTTGATACATGCTTTTTTTTTTAAAAACTTTATTTAACAACAGAAGAACGAAACAGAATCATTTTTCATTTCCTAAGGCAGCGTAAAAGAGAAAACTAGACTGAAAATAGAGTCCACAAAAAGTCTACGAAAAAGGAGAAATTTTATTTCTTTTTCGGGTAGTTCTGTAATTTTATTGGCATTTAGTAATGTAGACAATAGATACTTTTTGAATTTTTTTACATATTCATTTTTATTAGTAATAAATATCAAATGTCAATCACTAAAGCCAAGTACTAGAAAAAAAAGAAAATAAGGAATTAAATGTAGATGCCATCTTTTCCTTGGTTTTCTTAAAATTCTTGGACTTTTTAGTTTTAAAAATAGTAAGTGTCATAACATAACATAAAAGTGAGCTTGAACTCAAATCGAACAAAATTATGAGTTCAAGTTTGTTTGAAAAAATAAGATTTGAGTTCAAGCTCAGTTTTATGCATTCGACTCAATATATTTAAAGTATGCAAGCATTGTGTGTATTATAATACTTATAAATCGGGTGTATGTGGTAAGAAGAGCAAACACTTTAAAAATTTACAGAAAATAGCTCTCGTAGTAGAAAATTACAAGGAATTTAAATAAGATGCAGTTATGATTACACCTCTATGAGAAATAAGGAGTTCATTCTCAAATAGTTTATAATACTTTTCATTGTGTTAATCATTTTCGTTCTCTCGATGAGTATTATTCATTCATTCTTGTAAATCAAAAATCAAAAAAAACAAGGTAGTATGTAAAAGCAGAAGTGTATAAAAATAAACATTTACCAAAGGCAATAAATAAGATAATAACAATACAATAATAGTTTAGATTTATGACTTGGACCAAAATTAGAAAATTTTCTTAGAATTTTATAATAATAACACAATGTGAAAATCAAAAGGCCCTTATCCTTTTAATGTTAAGAAAACCCTGCATAATAAAGAAAAACTTATATAGGTTATATGCCTAAGTTACAGATGTTTTTAAGGTAACATCATGCCTAAGGTTTCTAAGGTGACAATTTCTAAGGTAACTTTACCTAAACCTGTGAAAGATCGTTCTTCTCTTAAAACTTCAAAGTTCTATCTAGAAGTTTGGTAGAGTTATGAAGGACGTATTTATTACAAAATTTACTTCCATATAACAGTAAATTTAAATATTAAAAATTGCAAAACAATTATATTATTTCGATATTGATTTACAAAGCTAAAAAAAATCTTGTTGTTTAAAGTCTCTAGATTGAAGGGATTTTCTCAACTATGAGGAACTGTAACATCCGTAATGGGGTGGAACTACATAAAAACAAAAAAGTTATTCTACAACATTAAATTTTAAAGAGAACTATCCATGGTTAAAATTTCATTCTTTTATTTTTAACCGCCTAGAAGTTTTGTAAACTGGTGGACAGAATGATAGATTGAAACTAATAAGCCCTATCATAGGTATAATAACATAACACTGTTTTGTTACTGTTAGACATGTGAGTGAGATACAGTTTCTTTTAAAAAATTTTTTTTAGAAGCTAAACATTTTTTTAGAAGATTATAAAAATTAGTATTTAAGTTTTAAACCTTTTGTGTTATAACATGTTCAAAAGTTAAAGTTGATGACTCGTTTAAGGAGACAAAAGTCCCCCGGGGAATTATGACTCTGACGAATAAGTCAAAAGTCCCCTAAAAATAAATCATAATTTTTTTGGGGAGTTATGGCTCGGTTAACGAGACAAAAGTCCCTGGGGACTTATGACTTTTACTAATAAGTCAAAAGTCCCCAAAAAAGTCCCTGGGGACTTATAACTCGTTGAAGGAGTCATAAGTCCCCCTGGGGACTTTTGACATGCCACAGATTAAAATACGCTGTAAACACCGAGAGAGTGTGGGTTCGAATTCCACACACGTTGTAACAGTTATTCCCCCTTACAACATTTACAGGCTCGCCTGAACAGAATAGACTGTGTAATTGCCTGTCCAAATTTATGTGGCAGAGAAATGCATTAAAAATAATATATATATCTAATAAGATGACATGCAAGAATGCACTATAACGAAACTTAAAAAAAAAATTTGCCAAATCTCTATATCAAAGCGTGCCGGAGTTATGAAAAAAGAAATATCATGAAAAATTTGGTTTTCATATAACGGTAAATTTAAATACTAAATTTGAAAACTATATATAATTTTAGTTAATTCAATTATGTAGTTTTAAGATTTCAGCGGGTAAGAATGTTAGAAAAGAATACCGTATAGTAATCAAATAATAGTACAGTAATCTAGAAATCAAGTTTTTATTTTATTTAATTTTTACATAATATATTCTTAAAATTATAACAAATAATTTATTACGATTTTCTTATATATTATATATGTACATTGGTATATAATAAAAACATAAAAAAAAAATTATGTTTTTTTATATTAATACTCAAACAATTAAATTAATAATTAAATTATAATGTAAAGTAACTTTCATTTAATTTTAATATTTTATATTTTTACTTTAATTACGTATATATATATATATAAAATATTATTCTGAAATAATTATTATTTTATCACTAAAAAACAATAAAAAAATAAATTAAACTATAAAAAAATTCTTAATTTTAATTTTAATATAAAATGAATAATGTAAAAATCATATATTAATTTATTTTCAAGTATGTATATATTTAATATTATATTAAAATGTAAGTGTATATAAATAAGAAAATCTATATATATACCTTACTGGATATTGTATAATTGTATATAATGCTGTATGTAACTATCATTAATCATAATTTTAATTCACTTTAAATACTTTTCATCATTATTATCATCAACAAAAATTACGTAATAAATTTAAATTTACTTTTACACATATACATGGGTAATATGAATACCTATATATGTGTATTTAGACATATTATGAGTATTAAATATTATGTATTTAAGAGTAAGTATTTATAAATATTTATTTATATTAAATGTCATTTAAAATAATTACAAAATATGTTATAAAAATATATTTTCATTTTCTCATAAGTCATTATATAACAAAAAAAAAAAAAAAACAAGGTAGAACGTAAACCAACGGTTTTTAAAAGCGCATATTTCTAAAAAACAATACAAACTGTTTAGAATTGTGACTTGCACAAATATTTGAAAATTTCATTTAATAAGAAAAAACGTGAAAATAGGACTTTTCTGAAATTTTGAGGAGCCGTAAGTCCGGAATCCTATATAACTAAGAAAAACCGTTAACACACGTAAAAATATATTATTGAGCCTTTAATTTTCATACCTTGCCGAAGAAAAATTTTTACAGGTACCTAAGTTACAGGTGTCTAAAAATAGGAAATTTTGAATTTCTGAGGCGTAATAAGTCTTAAAGGTGAGGGGGAGGGAGCGCTGTTACAAAAAAATTTTCTAAGGAAACTTATACTAATTCTAAAAGTTCTTTCTTGTTTCAAGCACTTTCAAGCAGTTATCTAAAAGCGTGCCGGAGTTATGGAGGTAGATAAATCATGCAAAATTTGGTTTTCACATAACGGTAAATTTAAATACTAAATTTAAAAGCTATATATATAATTTTAATATTGATTTATAAAGGTAAAATTCTTGTCAAATGGCGTTTTCAGATTGCAAAAATGTTAAGCGGAACATGAAATATACGCGTTTAAAAATAGGGCTTTTTCAAAGTTTGAGGGGCTGTAATTCCCTGGTGGAAGAGGAATTTGACAGACTGATAGACGGATGGATAGAGTGAAACTAATAGGCACATTTTTTCAAAATTTTTTTTTGGAAATGTGCTAAAACGATGCATACAAACGAATAATTCATGCTTTTAAATTTATTTTCTTGGTATTAATTCAAAATTATAATCGAATTTATTTCAAATTTTTTTAAATTAATTAAGACAATTTTAACATATGAAATAGGATTTCTGTAATGTTATTAGACAGAACCTGTTATGTTACTACGCCTACTACGTTATTGGATATAATAATTTAGTCAAAATAATATAATCACATTTGAAATTCTATACATATAAAAATTGCTATATGTATTCATATAATCAATGTTATGTCCCCCTATTAGACCACTATAATAAACGGACTACATGTAAAGTTATAGAATATAATCCGGGCAACATAAACGGAGCAAATTTGAAATTTTGCTTTACTGATTTGAGTATAAAAACACATTTTTATACCCGTATGAACTATGTTCAAGGGTATAATAAATTTGCCATTACGTTTGTGACACCTTAAAGGAGTCGAGCTAGATATAGTGTCAAAGGTATGGATCGGCTCAGAATCGAATTCTGAGTCGATTAAGCCATGTACGTCCGTCCGTCCGTCCGTCCGTCCGTCCGCACGATAACTCAAAAAATAAAGGAGCTAGGGGGCTGAAATTTTTTTTACGTCACTTTTGCAAAATTGTTAGTTTTGCTATTTAAATCCAACATTTTCGGTCGGCGGGTTCGAGTAGCTGCCATACAACTTCTATCTTTATATAGAAATAACTCAGTATCTATTCAAGCTAGGTTTCTGAAATTTTGCAAATGATGATCAAGTTTTATGGCAACAACTTCTGTAAAATTTGGTTGTGCTGGTGCAGCGGGTTCGGGTAGCTGCCATACAACTTCTCCGTTTAAATGAGAATAACTCAGTGTTTATTGAAGCTAGGAATCTGAAATTTAGTAAAGAGGTGTCGAGTTACATGCCAACAACTTTTGTAAAATTTGGTTGGTCTAGAGCAGCCGGTTCAGACTTCTTGCACCTCTTGGAACCTAATGAAGCTAGGCGTCTGAAATTTTGCAAATGATGATCAAGTTTTATGGCAACAACTTTTGTAAAATTTGGTTGTGGTGGTGCGGCGGGTTCGGGTAGCTGCCATACAACTTATCCGGTTAAATGAGAATAACTCAGTGTTTATTGAAGCTAGGAATCTGAAATTTAGTAAAGAAGTGTCGAGTTATATGCCAACAACTTTTGTAAAATTTGTTTGGTCTAGAGCAGCCGGTTCAGACTTCTTGTACCTCTTGGAACCTAATGAAGCTAGGCGTCTGAAATTTTGCAAATGATGATCAAGTTTTATGGCAACAACTTCTACAAAATTTGGTTATGCTGGTGCGATGGGTTCGGGTAGCTGCCATACAAAATCTCTTTTTAAATGAAAAGAACTCAGTGTCCGTCCGCACGATAACTCAAAAAATAGAGGAGCTAGGAGGCTGAACATTTTTTTACGTCACTTTTGTAAAATTGTTAGTTTTGCTATTTAACTCCAGCATTTTCTGTCCCCGAGTTCGGGTAGCTGCCATACAACTTCTTTCTTTAAATAGAAATAACCCAGTGTCTGTTCAATCTAGGTATCTGAAATTTTGCGAATGATGATCAAGTTTTATGGCAACAACTTCTACAAAATTTGGTTGTGGTGGTGCGACGGGTTCGGGTAGCTGCCATACAAAATCTCTTTTTAAATGAAAAGAACTCAGTGTCCGTCCGCACGATAACTCAAAAAATAAAGGAGCTAGGAGGCTGAAATTTTTTTTACGTCACTCTTGCAAAATTGTCAGTTTTGCTATTTAACTCCAGCATTTTCGGCCGCCGGGTTCGAGTAGCTGCCATACAACTTCTTTCTTTAAATAGAAATAATCCAGTGTCTGTTCAATCTAGGTATCTGAAATTTTGCAAATGATGATCAAGTTTTATGGCAACAACTTCTACAAAATTTGGTTGTGGTGGTGCGACGGGTTCGGGTAGCTGCCATACAAAATCTCTTTTTAAATGAAAAGAACTCAGTGTCCGTCCGCACGATAACTCAAAAAATAAAGAAGCTAGGAGGCTGAAATTTGTTTTACGTCACTCTTGCAAAATTGTTAGTTTTGCTATTTAACTCCAGCATTTTCGGCCGCCGGGTTCGAGTAGCTGCCATACAACTTCTTTCTTTAAATAGAAATAACCCAGTGTCTGTTCAATCTAGGTATCTGAAATTTTGCGAATGATGATCAAGTTTTATGGCAACAACTTCTGTAAAATTTTGTTGTGATGATATGACAGGTTCGGATAGTTGCCATACAACTTCTCTTTTTAAATGAAAATAACTCAGTGTCTATTGAAGCTAGCTATCTGAAATTTAGTGAAAAAGTGTCGAGTTGCATGCCAAAAACTTTTGTAAAATTTGAATGGTCTAAAGCAGCCGGTTCAGGCTTTTTGCATTTCTTGGAACTTAATGAAGCTAGGCGCAATAGATCCGGGTAGCTGTCATACAACTCCACAATTTACATAAATATATCTCTGTAGTTCGGTACTAAAACTCTGAATGTTTTTAAAAGATGATCAAGTTTTATAGAAACGGGATATATTACGTTCATACGGGTATCCCAGAGTTGACACAGTCTACTCTACTGCACTCTTCCTCGTTTAATTAGAATTTACTTAATTTAAACAAAAAACATTAATCACGAAATTAAATTTCGGTTAAATTTCGGTAAATTAATTTAGTGTTGCCGTTCCGGCTTGTAGTACAGAGGTTGTGTACATTGTGTACATAATTATAAAAAAAAAAAACAATTTAAAACTATTAAAACAATTTAAAATTATTATAGGAAACGGCTTCTTTCTTCGAAACTTGTTATTAGATGATAAAAGAACACAAGAAAGTTTTTAAGAAGTTTATTTTATGAAATATAAAGAAAAAACAAAAATTGCGTGTAAAAATAAATTGTCGAAAACTCTAAATTACTTGTATATTAACTATTTAAAATAAATTTAATTTTTTAAAATAATTTCTCTTAAATTAATATTAAAAATTCAATATTTCTTATTATTTAAAATAATAGTACATAATTTTTCTTTATTCGTTTAGAGGTAAAAGAAAAATAACGGGAAAAATTGAAAAAAAATCCTTAGATTTTATAATTTTCGATTCAATATATTTATATGAACAGCATGTTTAGCTCTAAATTAGTGGATTTTTCTATAGCTAAACTTAAATTAAATATTGGTTAAAACAGATGTTGAAAACCTGTTTATTATATTTTAGAGAAATTTGTAGCCTAAAAATTTGTCAGCCTTAAATACTATGTTACATTTTAGGGAATCTAAAACAATTGGATAACACTTTTTTTAATTATTAGTTTCAGAAAATAATTAATTTAACAAAATTATTTAAAATTTTACCTTAACAATCCATTTTTTATACCCGTACGATAGGATCGGGTATAATAAAATTACTCCTCCGTTTGTAACACCTCGAAATAAGCGAGCTAGATATACCTTAAAGGTATGGATCGGATCAGAAAAAAATTCTTAGACTTTTGAGCCATGTCCGTCCGTCCGTCAGCACGCTAACTCAAAAACTAAGAAAGCTAGAATCTTGAAATTTACACAGAATATTCTGGGAGTAATTTGTAGGTTCCATATTTTTTTTGGTTGAGTTTGGACCAAACCTTAGGGTAGCTCTCGAACACCTAACTTTTAGATCCCCACATTTTTTTTGAAATACAGCTATGAAATTTTAACCGCTGATAAATCTCACAAAAATATTAATTTTATTTTTAATAACTTTTTTTTGAACCTCCATCCGTTACGGAGCTACAGCTCCCCAAACGTTCAAAAAAGCTCCATATTTAAATTGTTATAGCACAAGATGTATAAGGTACATCTTCATTTTGAAAACGCGATTATTACAAGCGATTATTACTTTTATTAGCTTTAAAAGAATATATACAATAAATATATTTTTGTGGCATACGGTGTCTTAATTTACCGTTATGCGAAACTAAAATTTTGCAAAATCCTTTAACCCTTCTATCTTCTAAACCCTGCTATCTTAATTTGGAAACTTGAAATTTTGACAGAAGTTAGATCTTTGAAAATAAGTATGAGTCATTTCAGAAATTTTTTTTGTATCACCCCCCGTTTAGGAGCTGTAAGGGGTCAAAAACTGAAAATTTCCTATTTTTAAACACCTGTAACTTGAACACCTGTTAAAATTTTTTTGAAGCAATACACAAAAATTAAAGCTTCAACATTATACTCTTATTTCTGTTAATAACGTTTTTTAATAATATAGGGTTATTTTATAATTGACGAAAGTGTTACTTGATTTTTTCAAATTTTCTAACAAATTTCTTTAACGAATTTTTTCCATTTTGTTTTAATCGATAATTTGAAATTGTTGAGGATATAATGCGTAGTACATAAAAATGTAAATAAATAAACAACATAACGGTTGCTTGAAGAATTTTTATTTATATGATATTGATATATATACATACTTATATAATATCATGTTTATTTATATATCGTATATGTCACTGATGAATGAATGATAAGAGTATAGATGTATATTATATAGCACCGTATTTACATACATATATGTATTTTATTGTACTTATAAGAAATTATTCTGTCAATGGAATATTTAAATATAATATAATATAATATTTAAAATTATATTTACTATTTTGTACTAAGTAAATTTAATATACATTTACCGCTTGGTATTAAATGGTACTATAGAATATTTGAAAAAGTTTTGGATTGATAATCGTTACGTGGAAGGTTAGAATTTGCTTTTGAAGAATGTATAAACATATAGTTTGAATATATCTACAACCCATAGTTCTAGAAATTATAAAATTCACCCAAATTATTTTAAAATACTAAAATATTAAAAAAATAATATTGTAAGCAGAGTGACAGGCTTTGAACATGCTAACGGTTCGTACGGGTATCTAAGAGTTGACAAAGGCAACTGTATTCTTCCTCGTTTTTGTTTTCAATTAAGCATCTTTTTCATGTTATACATAATAAACTTGACTAACATAACGAATATGCATCCTTTTAAGGACATTATATATATAATGCATATTAAAATTGAATAAAACTTTGATTCGAATATTATTTTTAAATTAAATGTGAAAGTTTTATTACCAAATGTTTAAAATTTTAATTGAAATATGTATACTTATATATTTATGTATGTATCATAGGTATTTAACAAGTAATTCTGTTTAACTTTTTAAAAATGTGTCTATGTGTGTGTGCTTGTACAAGGCATAATGATTTGTAAAAGATTTCATATGAAGATAAAACTTAATGGCTTATGAGAAAATCTTTTACATAACATCTTTTTACATAATATATGAAAGTAGAATTATTTAAAATATCAGTCAGATTTTATTTATTTTAATTTTTGAATAACTATTAATTAAAATATGAATATATTATGTACTGATTATAATAAAAATGGATAATTAATTCTTGTCAGAATTGCAACCATTAAACTTTTTAGTTTTTTTTTTTGCTGATTCACCCATATTAGAAACTTATATTGAGTCGTTATGATGCCATACTAAAAAATATCCTGCAAAACTTCTTTTTTAGATTAAGATAAAAAAAATTCTCATTTTTGATTTCATTATCTAAAATACAATAACTATCCTAATAAATATCATTAGGTTTTTTTTTCGGTCGATTAAAATCAATATTATCTAACTGTTTATGGAAAAAAACAGTACCCAATTATTTGTATTATTGGAAACATTAGAAAATGATATTTTGATGATGTCAAACCGTTATCCCGAAATAGTTATTTTAGAACCATATCGATCGCCAGATTTAAATCCTTGTAATGTTTTCTTGTTGGTATATTTGAAAATCCGAGTTTTAAGTAAATAATCCCTAAACTCTGAAAGAAGAAATTTACAATGAAGTCGCAGTTACCACCACATATGGTATTCTCTTCTACGATATTATATTCTCCAACTTTTGCATAGTAGGTACTATAATTTACTTTGGAAAATTGATATTTAAAATTATATCGTTCATTTATTGTTGATATTTTATTATCTATATAGTATTTAGATTTGCCTTTTTGTGAAGTTTTAAGTTTGAGTAATAAAAAGAAAGATTAAACATCATTTTCAATATTTTGTTTTACATAATTTGAAGTTTTGAAGTGTGTTTTTGCATAATCACCCCAAACTGGCGATCCATGCAGCAGAATAGGTTACAAAATAGTTTTCATTAAAATTAATTTGTTTTCTATGGATAAATTTGAGTTTCTATTTATAAATGGATATAGTACTCTAATATCTTTGTTGCTTTTATCAATGGTTTTACAGATTTGTGGATTGAAAGGGATTTTTGAATCTTAAGTTATACCTAGGTAACTTAAAGAGTCTACCGTCTACTGTTTTTTCGATATTGATTGGTATTTTCCAACTGGTAAAATATTCATACTTATAATTTATTGAGTGATATTTGTAGATTACGCTCAATTTTCATACCGAGCAAACCTGTAGTGACGATAGCAGTATCATCAGCAAATATTGATAAAAAACAATTTTCAAAATTTGGTACGTCGGATGTAAATATGTTGTATAAAATCGGGACTAGCACTGACCCTTGCGGGACTCCCGCAGCAATGTAAAATAAATCAGATTTTATTTTATAAATGTGAACTGTGAAGGCTCTATTCAATAAGAAATTTTGTAATATTTTTGTTAAGTAAATTGGGAAACCTAAAATATAAAGTTTATAAATAAGGCCCTCGTGCCAAACGCAATCAAATGCCGCATTTACATCAAAGGGTTACCATACAAACATTTTTACTAATACTATTTTCTTTTATAAAGTTCTTAATTATTAGAAGTGGGTGCATGGTATTATGACCTCATCTGAAACCAAACTGTTCATTTGGTAATATTTTGTTCTTTTTAATGATACATAATACACATTAGCCTAAATTTTATTGCTTTCTTAAAAATTTTTCAAAAACTGTTCAATAGACTAATTGGTCTGTAACTACTGGGTAGTTCAGGCGACTTGTTAGGTTTAAAAATAACTATAATTTTAGCTTCTTTCCAGTTAAGAGGGGTAGTAACTTAGCAATACATAATAATGTAATTTTTTTTTCGAGACACAACTTCAAAATGGATTGAATTCAATAATTTTTTATTATTCAAAATATAAATTTTCAATTTTAATAATAAATTATAATAAAAATATCAAAATAATTAAAATATTGCAAAAATAATTTAGGTACTGATTTTAATAATATTTGTGTTTCTATATAAAAAAATAAATAAAAAATCAATAAATATTGAAAAAAACAGTTTGAAACGGTAAATATTCACATAAAATTTTAAAATAATCATCATATTGAGGATTTTTCTTTGTTTTTTCATTTTCAAAATATGCAACATTTTTTTAAACTAAATTTTTATTTGCTTATTGTTTTGTTTACAATTGATTTTATTATTTCCAAACATACATACAATCATATACACACCTATATGTATATGCAACCGATAAATTAAAATGTGGTAGGTAAGTCCGTTATCTTTAATCTCCATAACATAACAATAATTGTTATTCAATTTTGGTTTACCGTTACTTTATTTTTTTTTTGCAATGGGTTTTCTTTCTCTTATTTTCAAAACTTTCTACGAGGATTTTAAAGTATCAGTAGAAGAAAATTATTTTTATTCTTTTTTATTCATATATTTCTGTAAGGTAGATTAGGTTTTATTCAAGTTCGTACTTTTTTTATTGTAAATTTGTGTCTGCACAATCATGTTTGTGTAATATTGTGTTTGTATTAGGCATAACAAATAATATAAACAATAAAAAAAAAATACTGTTACATGAAGTCCAGTTAAATAAATAATACGTATGTATAATAAATAGATTTTTATAAAAGTAATATAGTATGCTGTATTTGTTGAGTTTTCATTAGTGTTCAGTTGAGTTTTATGTGGTGACTTTTTTTTTTTACATTCTATTGTTTTTATTTTAATGGTTAGACATTATTATAGTTAAAAAATAAAATTTTAGTTTCAATGGTTGCTTATAATACTTTGTTCGGTGTGGTATGCCGAATGTGTTTTTATTTTTGCTTTATATTGTGTAAACGAAAATAATATTCGCTATATATTTTACGTTTGATGATTTGTGCTTTTTTGTTCTAAAGATTTGAGGTTTATTTGTTAAAAGATAATTAAACAAGTAAATGAATAATAAACAGTAAGTCGATGCAACTTATTAATACCCCACATCTAAATAATTTTAATTAAATTAAAAATTCATAAGTTTTTTGGCAGTTGCTTGAACCACTTCCCTTTTCTTCCTTATTCAACTCGAATTCTAGGAACGTTAAAGAAGCATCCTTTAACACCCTTGTACAAAATTTCAAGTTTCTATCTTTGTTAATTTCGAATATATGCTTGTGAACCCTTGGGAGGCGTGTGTCAGATACCCAAATTGCCACTCCAATTCATTAAATCCATCTCAGGGACATAGAGCAAACATTACAAACCAATTTTGCATCAATTTTAAAGGTGCTATCTTTTTGGTTTTCGACGTATGCTCGTTTGCTTCGGGCTCGTTCGGGAGCTTCCAAAATCCGAACCCATGAACCAAATCCTCTCAAATTTCAGAAACATAAATCAAACATGGAGGAATATCATTGCACCAAATTGAAGGGTTCTATCTTTATTCGTTTTAGAGATAATCTCGTTTGCTCCGGAATCATTCGGAAGCTTCCAGAATCCGAACCCATGGACCCATTTTGTCCAGATACGAACTTAGCCTTCCATTAGTAGTATTATTTATTAGTAATCTACTATATAAATTTCATTAAGATAGCTTTACTAGTTTTTGAGTTATCGTGCGAACGAACGGACGGACATCGTTAAATTGACTCAGGAGGTGATCCTGATTCATAATATATATAACTCGATTCCTTTTGGTGGTTACAAACTCCACACCAAAGTTAATATACCCTATACTTTAGGTGTAGGGTGTAATCGACTTTTTTCCTTTTTTTAGCGCTGTATTTAAATTAATAAAATTTACTCATATAAATTTACAAATAAAGCCTTAATACCGAAAAAGAAACCGGAAGGAATTATAATATTCTAGGGTTATGAATTAAAAGTAAATAAAGATAAAAAAGTTGTATTATAAAAAATTAGCATTATAAAAGGTTAGCTGTTAGTTTTTTTTAGAAATAGTGATGCAAAAGCAGGGTGATATATTTAACAAAAATTTCCATTAACATAAAGGTAGATTTCGTTTTTAAATAATTCTTAAATTTGCCCTTTTCTGATACTGAAAACTTGAATCTTATTGAAGTTTATTCCACTATGAGCTAACAAATAATTATTGTAATATTATTAAATTATTTCTGATCACTTATTCAGTTTTTGTATATTAATTGGAGAAAACGATAATAAAAATTACAAAAAGGACTTTATTCTAAAGAATTATTTTTATGCCTAAAGGATTAAAATGCTAGTAGAAAACAATATTTTGAAAACAAAGGAATAATCAAAATAATTGAAAAGAGAAAAGCTAAGAAAAAAAAAAAAAATATAGAAATCATAAAAATAAACTGAAATATATAATATTATAATTTAATTTAATTTAATATTAATTTAATTTTATTAATAATATCAATTTTATTATTCTAAAATACAAAAAAAGAATCTTCATTTTACTACTATATTATATTCCTTTATCTTTACTCCTCTGTATTATTTTCATTTCTTGTATGATATTTTTAATTTAATTGCACACTTGATAGGAGAAGTCCGGAAATAATAGACAAAATATAAAAAGTATCATCTTGACTTTGGTTTTTCTGTCAGTTTTTTGTTTTTCTAGATGGGTTTTTTTTTCTCAGAACTTTTAATAAACAACAAAATAGAATGAAATAGGATGAAAACAAAAAAAAAAAAAAAAAAATTAAAAATAACAACAACAACAATAAAAATTCCTTCTTGTTAACTTCAATTATCCTTATTACAATTTTTTAACTTCTTTTATTGTTTTTTTTTTTGTTTTTCATTTACTTACATTTTATTTTAATATAAGCATCAGCTTGACATAACCAAAAGGAAGAAAAAAAAAACATTGAGAATCCTTATAGGAAAATATTCATTGAAGAGATCTTGAGAAAATTTATCTATAAGATAAAATTAATAAAAATTATAGAATAAAAGTAAGTGTGTTTTTATTTCTTTTTTTTTTTCTTTCTTTTTTTGTAACAAAGTGATTGATGATGATCAGTTTCTTTTTCGTTTATTTTTTTTTAAATTTGCTGTTTTCTTTCAATTATCAAAAAAAAAAAAAAGAACGTCTAAACAAAAAAGAAAAAGAAATATAAGAAAATTGAAAAGAGAAATATTTTATGTACCGAAAAAAGGAAAAAATTATCCTAAATATAGGTATATAAATATAACATGATATAAAGGATATACAAAAAAAAATATACATAGTTATTTTTGAATAATATAAAAACAGCTTATATATGTACAATTTTATATTTATATGATATGAATATGTTTACATTTAGTAAGTCATTATATTTATTCCGATTTATAAGGACATATTGTCGTAATCGATGAAAATTAACTAAAGATTTTAGTTTTTAAATATTTTTTAAAATTAATTAAAATTGTGGTTTCTTACATCAACTGTACGAAAAAATTAGCTTTTACATAATTTTTCTATTATGCAGTTTTACGCCATTCTTTAATTATTAAGGTAAAGTTTTAATAATATCTTCAATGTGACTTAAAACTAAATATGTGGAAATTGTAGATATTAAATGTGAACAAGGATAATAATTTTCATTATTAAAAGAATGTTTGCCTTTAAATAAAATTTAAGGACTAACCTATGATTTAATTAGAGAATAAACGATCTCTTTTAAATCTTTATAAAAATGAAATTATAATAAATGAAAACGTTGTCTTAAATGGTATTTTAATTGAGAAAATCAATTGTTCGCTGATGCTATCTGATGAACTGAAATTAACATTAAAAAATTATATTTTAAACATTTTTGCTTTTATTTTATTTTTTCATTGGATAGAGCAAAAAAGTATAAGGTTGATACCAATTCGATTAAAAAAAAAAGATGGAGCCAAAAAAAAGATGAAGCCAAAGTTTGCATAAGTAGAATAAACATATGTAGTGGTATTGTCTTTGTTAGACTTATTTTTTTTATCTTGAATATTATTTGAAATTCGATTCGTTTTTTTTAATTTATTTTCTAAAAAAGTATTTCGGTAAAAAGGAAGGAGAGTTAATTGTAGGTGCAAAAAATTTGATTTTTGTATAAAATAAATAGTTGTGGCAAATTCTTTAATGAGCATAAAAAATAATTCGGGTAAATGAATATAATTCTAGGAAAAAGGAATGAAATGAATTTTATAACGAAAATAAAAAAGAAAATTTCTTGTTGGAAATTGATATAAAATGCAAGGTAATTTGTCATGATCAATGATATTTTCTTAAAAATTAAGATTTCCTACAAGGATCCATTACGGGTTGTCTTATTCTAGCTCTCTATAAAAAGAGATTATGTTTGTTTTTTAAGATAAAGTATTATTGGGTTTCATTTAATTAGAAAAACATTAAAAGGCAGCTCCACGAAATTAAAAATTCAGCTCTTTCTGAGTGACGTTTTCTGTATTTTTAGTTGGTGTCAATTTTTTTTTTTTAGATTTGGTTACTTGTATTGTAATAAAGTTTTATTAAAAGTTTCTGTTGAAATTATTATTTAATTTTTTTACGTATGTTTATTAATTAATTAATTATTTTTAAAGGGATTATTTACCTTTTTAGTTAAAAATTAAAAAATTAAAATTATATCATTATTTCTGCTTTTTTTTTAAACTAATTTCAGAAATCGTATTTCAAATCGTATAAACAATATTTTAAGTTTTTCAATTTTTCGTACATTTACCCGCAATTTATATAATGTTAGAATTTCTTATAAAAAAAAGCAATATTAATTTTATAATGTTATTAATAATAATTTAACCTTTCAATTTTGCTTTTCTCTTTTTTTTTTTTTTAAAAGTAAAATAAACATAACGCTTAAAAAGCATACGCCAACACTTTAGAATGCGAGTTTTAATCCTTTTCAGTTTTGTTTGTTTTTAAAAATTTTTTCAGACACACAATTAAAAATAATTTCCTTTCATTTTTTAATTTTCCTTTTTCATATTTTTGGTCCCTGTAGGCACTAAAAAAAAAGTGCTAAATAAAAAAGGAAGAAACTGCAAATAAAAAACAAAAAAGCAAATAATTTTTAACCTCATTTTCCTTTCCAATGAACGAAAAAAAATACCCCTGAATCCTTTTTCGTTTGTTTTTGATTTTTTACCATTTGCATGCGAAAGTATTCCAAATAAGGACAACTTTTCACATTCAATCCATCACAGATTGTTAAAAATTTAAAAAAAAAATTTTTCTGTTTTTTTTTGTTATTTCTTTTCTTTTTCCAGGTTTTTCAATATTAGATAAGGACTTGGAGTTATGGAAGAAAAGTATTAAAATTTTAATTAGAATGAAAGGATAAAGAAGATAAAAATTATTGAGTTAAAGTGTCAAAGAGTATAGAAAGTAATTCATTGCTAGGTAAATAAAAATTAAAATCTATGTAACTAAGCTGAATAAATAGCAAAAAGAAAATTATATTTTGTATGAATTATTAAGAACTGCTTCAATAAAATTTTTTAAATGTTTGACAGATAAAAGTGGAAAAATATAGATGGTTGTTTCCAAAATGTCAAAAGCATCTTCAACGCTATAGGTTTCATCAATCATATGAATTTAAGGATCCTATAGATCTGTTCTCATCTAGAATTTACTTCAATCGTTTGGTCACCATATTATAATAAATATGAAAATATTCTTGAAGAACTTCAAAATAAATTTATTAGATTTGTTGTTCGAAATATACGTCATAAGAACTTCTATTAATTTGATTTCTAGTTCAAATTTGAAAGAAACGTTTGGTATGCAATCCACTCTTAAGTAGACGGGTCATTGCTGCACAGAACTTCATTAGCAGTATTCTTTGTGCTTTGTCAAATTATGAATTCGTTTTTCTTAAACTGTTTTGGAACTGCCCTGCTTATATTATCAGAATCTTAAAGAGCTGTATGAACTATATAGTAGCTGTACTATTTGGAGCCTTTCAAAATACAAAGTATAATCTAAAAATTTGAAACTTTATGGATGTAGTCTCGAACATTATATAATGGATATTGTTTGAGATGAAGAGTTACGATTCTTGGTATTCTAGATTTATACCTATTTTTAAATAATTGTATAATTTTTGAAGATGTAGTACATCACTGCATAATGCTCAACCTATTTAATAACTTGAAAAGTTTTAACTTAAATAAATTTTGCATTTTAACAATAAAATGCTTTTATTATATTTTAGCACAAATTTTAAAAAATTTTCAATTCTTATAAAAACTTTATCAAACCTTAAAATAATGCAATATTATAGGTACATATAAAACCAAATATAAAAATATATTTTTACCTATCAAGAAATGGTACACCCTTGAACCATTAAACCAATGTAAATAAAATTGACTACCATTATAATACACTGCAGTAAAAAATTAAAACGAATTGCTTTAACCCTTTTAAGCTTTCTTTTTATCTCAGAAAGTTTATTTCTGCTTCTCTTCTCTTCTTTCTTTTTCTCACTCATTCTTTCTGTATCTCTGTATCTTTTGTTTTAACAAATTATTATGAAAACACAATATCCCGGAATAAAATCCTTTAACCCATGCTAGAGGGTAAAAAACTGAAAAGAAAATAAAAGGAAAAATGAGGAAAATGGTTAAATGAAAGGGAATTTTTGAATTTAGGACGAAGCAATAATGGAGGAAATTATTACTGAATATTTATATGTAGAAAAAAAAATTTGTTTTACCCTATTAAAGAATAATGAATTGAAAAGAGAACGAGAAATGAGCGCATTAGAAAGAGAAAGGATAATGGATTTTATTTTTTGCTTTTTTCCTTTTATTTATTATTTTATTATTATGTCCTTTGAACTGATTTTTATCGTTATTTTTTATTTTGTTTTTAATTTTATGAAATTTTTTTCATTTTCATAACTAATGATTTTTTATTTTTTTTCAAATGTAAATTAGTGCACGATGATATTATTTTTTATATTAATAATAAACGGTACTATTTTATCTTCTTCTTTTTTAGATTCTGTTTGAGTTTTATGCCATTACAATTTACAACGACCTTTAAAGTCATTTGATTCTAATTTCCTTTAAAATGAAAACAAAATTTTTCAATTTGTTTTTGGTGCATATCTTTAGGCGATGCCATTGTTTCATTCTTAAAAAAATAGTAAAAAATTAAAGGAAGTAACCTGCAAATTGTATTTGTTATTTTTTCTTTACTTTTTAATAGTTTTTATAATATTATATTTCTGATTTATAGGAAAATGATTTTAAAAAAAGAAGAAGTAGGAGAATAAATTAAAATAAGAAAAGAGTAATTTACTTTTTCAGGAAGTATACAAGGAAGGAATGCAATAATGCGTAGAAATTATGATATTATAAGAAGTATTTTGCTAAGATAAAAATAAAGTCCAATTCTTTTATATTTTTAAATTTATAAAGAATTTTTTTCGGAAAATTATTTTAGCTGACGAGACTTTCTTCGTTATTTGTTGTTGAAAGTTGATTAAAAGAATTGAAAACAAGTAACGAAGAAAACAAGGGTTTTCAAAAAAGTACGCTTTTATAGTTAAAAAATATTTAATAATAGTTTTTCGTAAAGAGTACATAAGTATAAATATTGAAAAATAATTTAATAATAATTAAAAAATAATTAATAATAATTTGAAAAAATTGTAAGAAAAATTTGTTACAAAAAAAATTTGGAAAAATCAATTTTAAGGTAATATAAATAAAACTTATTAACGGAAATAAAAATATAATGTTGGAGCTTTAATTTTTGTGTACTATTATTACTTCAAAAAAATTTGGGCAGATGTTCAAATTACAGGTGTTTAAAAATGGGGAATTTTCTGTTTTTCAGACCCCTTACAGATCTTAAATGGTAGGCGACATAAAAATATTTTCTGAAATGAGTCATACTTATTTTCAACGAATTAGTATCCTATCTTCGAATCACTCTTACTTATTTAGAAAGCTTATAAAATATGTTATCATTCGGTGTTTAAAGATATCCCTTAAAGATTGAAGATATACGTTATAGAAGTTCTGTTATGACAATTTAGTTAAATATAGAGTTTTTTTGCGAAATTTCCGGGACGGTAATTTCGTAACGGATGGGGCTACAGAGAAAAGTTATTCCATAGAATTTATTTTTTTGCGATATCTATCCGTGGTTAAAATTTCATTGCTCTGCTTCAAACGGTGTAGAAGTTTTGTATAAACCCACACCGACAAACGGAGAGACAGATGGTCAGATGCAAATGTGCTAAAAACATATATAAAAGGCAATTAAAAAGAAAAATAAGCTAACTTTGAAAATTTTTATCGTAAATCGAAATGTAGATCGAATTTCAAAAGTATTTAAAATATGTTAAAAAAAATAGCAATTTGTGGAAGTCGGTTTCATGTGACTCAACTAAATGTCTGTAATAGAAACCAACAAATTACATTGAAATTATTAATGCTTTTTAATATGCAGTATTTTGAATCGATCCTTATCTCGGTTAATAAGCGACAAGCTTAACCATTCGGTCACTCAAACCCAAAAAATGCTTTATTATTTCGAACAAGGCGAAAGATTTAGTCGACTAATTGAAGAGAAGCCACGGTTATATTTTTAATAAATTTTTTTTGTTAACTTTTATTTTATTTTCTTGTTTAATTTTTTTTAGAATGAGAAAAAAAGTTTTATAAAACTAATATTATTTCTTAATGTACTTAGAACTAAAGCCTTAACAGTTATTTAATTTGTTTATTTGTTTTTTTCTACATTATTATTTGCATAATATCAGTATTATTATTCTTATTTGTTTTTTTTTTTTTAATCAATATATTACCAGACAATACTAATTAAAAATAAAATTGCATAATTTGCGGAGGAATAAGCTTCCTTTTTTAAGGAAATTATTTTTTGAGCATTCATACCATTTTATTTTACCTCAAAGTTATAGTTTTTCAAAAAAATTTAAGCTTTCAAGTTTTGTATTCCATCACTATTTAATTTTTATATTACACAAGATATTTAATTTTTAAACAACCAAAAAATTTTGGTCTTTAAAACTTTAATTTTTCAATGCTTCAATGAATATTTCAAAAATTATAATCCAAAATAAAAATTTAGGAAAAATTTATAAAAAATCCCCTAAAGTCTATTAAATTTTTATAATGAAAATGTCATAATCATCTCCATATCTCTGTATTATAATCATCTTCACTATTATCAACACTACTACAATAATTCATATCATTTTTCTCATCTATGCAACTGGATTATAACATCACAGTTTTCTTCCCAACAAAAAAAAAAAAAAAAATTAAAATGTTAACTTAGAAAGGATCAACTTAAAAAAGTCCTTTCAAAGAAGCCTTCTTAAAAAAAAAAAAAAATTGAATAAAAGAAATTCCAATACAAATACTGGTTATATATGTGAGAAAACATAGAGGCAGATGAAGAAGTTAGCAGCTGAAGACTAAAAAAAAATTGCAAAATCAGCACTTAAGCTGTAAATTGGTGAGAATAAAAACAGTTTTAGAATTTTTTATTTGTGTATATGTATTTTCTTTAATATCCTTGTTTATAATATATAACTATTAACACATTCATCAAACGACTTCAGTTATGTCAATCTTCTTTTATTATTATACTTTAATAAATTTTTTGTATTTTTCTCTTCCATTTTCAAATAAAATACGACTAAAAAGCTCAGATCTGTGTTTTGTTTTTTTTTTTTTTACTTTACAAGGTGGCATCTGACTATTTTGTCAATATGTTATAGAATGAATTTTTTTTTTACATTTTGTGTTTTTTTTTTAGGATGAAGATGAGAGGGATTGAAGATAAAAATAGGGAAGATAATCCTACCATGTTTCTATTTTGAGGGTTTGAAAAAAGAAAATTTCGTTTTTTTCTTTTAAACGGAAAAAAGAAAAATTTGTGTGTTTCGCATAGTTCTAGTAAAATACATTTTCATCATGATGACGATGATAGTGATGACTATTGATTTTGATATGCCAAATAATATAGTGAAATATGATATATTATGATAGAGTCTACTACAGCTCTTGATAAAATTTTCTATTATTTTGATATCATTTTTTTTTTTTAAATTTCCTTTCAAATAAGTTTTTTTTAATAGTAGAAAAGCGGATTACTAAAAATATTATGATAGTTGATTTTCTTCCTAAAAAATTAAAACATATTTCTTATAGAACCAACCATGCTTGAATTGAATTTTTAAAGCATTTTCGCTTTCATTCATGTTATATTCTTAGAAATTAGCATTAATTGATAAATTGTTGGGTAATAAAGGGTCTCAATCTCTTTTAGCTAGTTCCACCTTTAAAATTTAAAACCCTGTTCCAAAATCTTATTTAAAAGAACAAATCAACTTAATGATACTTCAGTTTTCTTATAGATATTTATTAATAGCATATATGAGACTCGATACTCATCTCTTACACTTTAGAAATATGTGTTTAAAGATACAAATATTTAGAAATATTAGGTTCCGAAAAATCAGAATATTTATAGAATTATTAGGAAATATAATTTTAAAGTAGTAGAAAACTTTTCCAATATTTTGGAATATTCATCAGAACTTAAAAAGATTGCTTTTGCGCTTAAATAAAAGAAGAATGAAAGTATCCAACATTTTTTAAAGTCAAGGTTTAAAAAAAATTTTAAAGAAATAATAAGGGATTACATAATATTTAAACACATCAAAGGGATCAAAGGGATCACATCAAAGGGATTACATAATATTTAAACACATCAAAATTGAGAAAAATTGGGCTTTTAAAAAATAAGGAGGTATACCTCACACTCACTTTAAAAATATTGAGTATCCTATACAAAACATATCACTTTAACTTATGATAGGAACCTATATAATGTCTAACTAAAGAAATAATTATCTTCTGAATCTTAAAAAAAAAAAAAAAATCTTAAACGATGATAAAGTCAGCTTTTTTGTTTTATGAAGAGATTTTCAGTCAAATCCTTTTTTGTTTTATGTTTTAATAGTTATAAAACACTAAGGATTTTTACATTTTCATGTGGTTATGTAATTCTTACCTTTACTTTTTCGTTAATATGAAGTTTTGTAATATTTCGATTTACCTTTGTCGGTCATTAAAGTTAACTCATTGAATTGATGCACCTTAATTTGAATGTTAAAAATATATTTTATGCCTCACTTTGTAAAAGCTGTTAAAAACCTTTTATGTTGTTATAACATATTTTATATGAGAACTTGTAAATTTTGTTTTGTTTTTTTTTATTCCTGAATTTCAGGTCTTTTAAATTTTAAATTTAATATATATATTAAAAAAGAATTTTTAAGCATATTAAAAGAAATGAAAAAAAAATTTCATTTGATTGACATATTATAAATTTTATTTAACGTCATATGGCTTTATTTCACTTGACTAAATCTATGACATGAATCATAATCATATTTGTGATATTTTCTTTACTTTATTTATTTATTTTTTTTTTTTTATTTCCATTTCCACAGGATTTGCATTAGGTACAAAATCTTCTTAAAGGATAGAAATTTTTTTTAAGAATGAGTGAAATTTTTTTTTGAAAATTTACCAAACCATATTATGTACAAACATATATATAAAATTAAAAAGAAACATCAACAATACATCATAATATAAACACAAACTTAAGAATAGTAACAAAATAGAAAATGATAGTTTGTGTTGGTGGAGATGGTGGTGATGTTCGATTTAATGTTTTATTATAAAAAGTAGTGAATAACATGAATATTGAAATATGATACAAGGATATTTTTATCCTTATTTTTTTTTTTTTTTATTAAAATAAATCCTGTTATATTTATTATTAAGTAAAAAACCGTTTTGATATATTTTTAGATGATATTAAGTTTGTAGGTGTGTGTAATGTGTGTGTTTGTGTAGCATAAGTTTTCATCATAAATGAAAAGAAAAATGTCAATTTGACAGCTGTTATGAATATTGCTTATATCACATTGTGGTAGAATTTTTATTTTTTTATAAGTATACAGCAATTGAATCCTTTGCATATATACATATAATATATTTTTATAAACAGAGTGTCTTGTGGAAAACTTTTTGGCAATTGTAATTGAAAATTTATATTTGGCTGTGATAACGATTGCAATTTTAAACTGTGGAGACTTTTTTGGGTGTAGAGCTAATAATCTAATTTATCTGTATCAAAATCATTTCCCACTAACTAAGCCAAGAATAACCGAAAACAGTTATTTTTCAGTTAGTTTTTCTTCAAAAATACCTTGATAATATTTAAAATTTTGGATTTAATAAATTGAGTGCACCTGTATATAGATTAGATGTTTTCTTATTTAACAACTATATATACAAGTATTATAATATATTGTAAAATACATTACGTTTATTTAAAATAGTTGTTAAATAATGTAGAAAAAAAAATTGTATACTGTTTACTGTATAATACAAGGGAAATTACTTGTAAAAGAAGATTATAATAATGTATAGTTTAGTATTTATATTAACCTACTTATTTTATCTATATAAAAAATATTAAAATAATTATTGAATAGATTTGTAATATATATTAATTTAAATGGGTATATGGAACATAGATATCAGTAATGTAACGAATTTAGAGAAGAGAATTTAGAGAAGTAATACTTTTAGAATAATCATAGTTTATTTGAATAAATGAATCTTAAAATTACATCACATCATTGAAGTCCTGCAGAGTCAGAAGACTTATAAAGTAATGAATTTTAATACATTTCTGTAAAAACTTCTTAAATACTTAGGTACCCACTAGGATTTAGGATTTTAACCCACTAAATACCTCCAACCTTTTTGACCAAATAATAGGTTAGGGGACCTTTTGTATTATTGTACTGTTTAGGCAAGAGAAGAATTCTACTGTAAAGTAATAAAAATTAGTTTAAGATTTGCAAGAATATAATAAAAGGATGTGTTAACTCTCTCCCTAAACGTATGTAAATTAAAAATGCAATCATCTTCAATTTTAGGTGGTAGATGATTCCAAATTCGCTATATGCGAATTATAAACTAATTGTCACATATTGAATTATATCATCTAGAGATTTTAACTATGTACGGGTGGGCGCAGTGACCGTTTTGCCTTGTTTCTCTTTGGAAACCTTTGAGTGAACGTATCAGAATTTTTATTCCGTCGGAGTAAATTCTCACTCCTACTAGATATTTATAAAAGTAAGAAAACCGACAAAAGGTCGAACACCCATTGGAGAGACTGTTGAAGTGATATTGGGATTGTTTATTAAACGAATTGCTTTATTTTGTACTTAACTTAGAAATCCAAATTACTACTTAATATATAGGTTTTACATAAACGAACTCCTGAAATACTTTAATAGATTTAGGTAGCCCTTTATCTAACATAAATCATAAAGAAAATAAGTAAATTAGGAAAATTAGAATTGCTTACCAGGCTATTTTATTAAAAAGGAACAGTAGGTACACAGATTTATGATTTATCAAGTAAAATAAGAGTACTTCATTTAATCTCAAACACCTTTAAAATATAATGGCTGTTTTCTACCAATTAGGTTATTTAGCATTAAAATTATATTAAAAATAATTATTTTTTAAATATTCCATTCCTATTTTCTATTATATAAACTTAAATTAAATATAATATCTAATAATTACCTAAAATTTTCTTATTCCCACTCAATTACTGTTCAACCCATCGATAAATAATAAAGATATTTTCAACCTCTTATTTTAACTTTATTTTGAAAAAAACTTTTCTTCAATTTTCATGGGAATTTATAAAAACGAAAAAATTGTTCATTACCTAAATATTACATATACCAAAACCAGATATACTTAAAATAAAGAAATTACGAAAAATATCTTACAAACAAATTAACCGAAAAAAAGAAAGAAATTAGAAATAATTTAATAAATGTCTTAAAAAGCCTCTAGGGTAATGAACTTAAAACTGAAAGCAAATAGCGACTGGTACAGCGATTTGTAGTTTTTAAATATAATATCATGATCATGATTGTAATAAAAGAAAGAATGGATTGCCACGGGTAATATTTTCTGAAAGGAGGCAAAAGAAGTTGCCAGTCATTTCATTTTGTAGTTATGTTGTTATTGAAAAGATTTTCTTAAGAAATTATTGGTATTGTATACTGATAATACTTGTAAAACATATTTGTTGTAAGGGTTTTATAAATTTGCCATTATGTTTGTGACATCTTAAAGGAGCAAGGATTATTCAGAAAATTTTATGATTTCATTTTTATAGAAATGCCAGTTTTCCTATTGAATTTAGACAAGTTCGATCGGCGGGTTCGAGCAACTGCCATACAATTTTTTTTTTTAATTATGAGCATAACCCAAGCATTGGTGGTTGAGTTCAAAAGATTTGAGGAGCTAAAAAACTGTGAAATTAATATACTGATTACTCTGTACATAGTTTTAGGCTAGATATTTAAAATTTTTTTAAATGATGTTTAATTTAATCGAAATAGCATATACGAGTTAAATTATGTTCGTGCGGATATCCTAGAGTTGACACAGTCATCTATATCTTCATTTGGTTTTGTTTTTGTTTTTAAATGTTTCATTTAGCATGGTTAATTTCAAGTAATATCCTTGGGAGATTTTATAAAATAATTTCCATAAAAGTTGAAATGTTTATGTTTGAAAGCCTGAAAGATTATCAGCAAGAAAAAAGAATATTTTTCAAATGGAAGAATATTTTGTTTTAAAATTAAGAAATGAGAAATTTCTAAATAAATTGATTTTCTTTGATTACAAATAGGGTACAAGAAGTGTCAAAAAATCATTAATTTTTAATTTTAATCTTAGATAATATAAGTATTGAATAATTTGAATATTTTAACAGATGAAAGAAACAGAAATACAAAATAAACTAAATATATCTTTGGCATACAATACACATTGTTCAAACTTAAAAACAACTTCACTGCCAAATTTTAAGGATAATTTTAAAATTGCGTTGTTTCAAATATGGTAATTTGAGAAGACAGTCATTCGTTAACCTTGAGGATTTCATGACAGTAACAGATATATTGATGATCTGAAATTTATAAGAGAATACATTTGAATATAAAACTCCATATTAGAAGAAAGATTTTGTAGGTTTCTTACCTTAATGTTTTACTCTTCTTAACTGTTAAATGTATAATAAGAAAATTTTTTAAAATTGAAAAAGCTCTAAATTACTTTAAATCTGTTTTTAACTAAACGTGTGAATTGCATTAATGGCCAGCAGCAATTTAAATTTCCACTTATAACGAAAAAAAAAAGAAAATTATTGCTAATGAAATATTGGATTAAAATAATTTGAGAGAGTAACTTAATAACACATATCGCAAAATACTACATCCTGAAAATACCATAAATTTAAAGCCCGCAAATACAAAATACCGTAAATATACAATTCCGTATAAATACTAAGTCTCGTAATTAAAGCTCATGTAAAAATAAAATGCAGGCTTTTAGAATAAATTACGAGATTTAAGAAAGATTTTATAGTTTTTTATAAATCAGGGTTTCAATAATAAGTTTAACGAGGATTTGAGTGGGCGACAACCTGAACTATTTTAAAACCTTTCTAGTTAAAATATATAAAATATAAGACAAAATAATTAGTACGGAATTTATAGTTAATTACAAAACAGTGGTTAATCATCACGTGTTTTTTTTTCAAAAGTTTCGTATTGTTTTCTTTTTGAATTCGAAAAGCTGGATATGTGATTTTTGCAAAAAGTTATCTTCATAGCAGAAAACAGATTCGTAATAAATAGACTTTTGAAAAAAACTGGCTTTCATTTTAGAAATTCGGGCTTCCTAGAATTCAGGAATTTGGCATGTAGTATTTTAGGTCATGTAATTTTGGAATGCATGATCCTTGGATGTGCGGTTTTGATATGTGGGACTTTGGGATGCGGTTGGGACATGGGATTTTGGAATGCTAGATTTTGAGTTGTGAAATTACGTATTCAATCTATCATTTTTATATTTCGCAATTTTCTCTAAACAAAAATATTTTTAAACAATGAAAAAAATTTCCAAAAAGTAATAATTTTTTGTATATTTATTTAAAAAAAAAAGAAATTTTTATTGAAATTTAAACAAATTTTTGGCGCTATTTGAATTTTTTTTCTATAATATGGAAATATTTCAATCAATTCAAATGATTGCACTTTTTTTTTTTTGATTAAAATTTTAAAACTCTAAAATAAACTTTTTTTTTAACTTTTTGTCAAATTTTTTTTTTTAAATTTCATCAATAAGTTGATTTTTTGTTTTTTTTCGGTTTTAATATTGTAATTTTTCAACAAAACTGACGTCGGCTGGCCTCTATTTTAAAGTCAATAAATAATTCAATCCAAAAAATGATAAATGACGTTCATTGACCCAAAATAATTTCCGAATGAAAAAATATACAACATTTTTTTCAAATCAATAATAAGTAAAATAAATGAAAGAAAAAATAAATAGTTTTTATTTTATTTTAAATAGTTTTTGAAAAACTCATGATTAAAAAAGTTTTATTTTACAGAAATTTTTTATTACAAATTTTAAAAATTGAAAAGTTTTTTTTATCGATAACTTTGGCGTAACATCCGTAGGATAAGTTATAATTTTTCAATCTTAAGTAGTTCTAATCTGATCACAGCCTTCTGAAAATTAACGTAATGCTATCGGTACGTGATAATAAAAAGCTTAAAATATAATATTAAACATACCACATATATCTGATACCAAACATATCCACATATATTGTGATACGTGTCCCCAAAATTTACCATTGTGACACGTATATGTCACAATATGATATATGACTTGTGATACGTATCACTAAAATTTGTCATTGAATTGGAGTTAGAGCTACACAGAACGTTTAATTTTCTTTAGACGGAAAAAACTAAATAATAATGCTAAATACTTTATTGCGCCAAATTAAAATGCTAAATACTTTATTGTGCCAAATTAGAATTATCATATTCCACTCTTTTAAATATACATTATATGTATTTACATGAATTGTTGGGATTTAAAAGTTATAAAAGATAAAAAAGTTATAAACGCGATAAATAGGGTAAATAATTCACTAGTTGATGAAATTGAAAAATAACTTTGTATACATCAGTGACAGAAAAATTGAACAGTGACAGAAAAATTGAATTATATAGAGCCGTATTTTAGAGTTATTATATGCTGATGTCACATTTCTCCAAGTTGAGTTTTTAATAAATCCTTCAATAAGTCACACAAAAAACAGTTTACCCAATTTAAGATAGAACAATGAAATCTTAACCACTAATTTATAGATCTGTTAAAAATGTTATTTTTTATATAGTCCATAGTAACATTATGTAGATCCACTATCATAGTAACATAGTAACATTTTGTAGCTCCATCAAGAAGCCCTACAATTTCTTTTAAAATTTAGTATATACTTAGGCACCTGTACAAATTTTACTAGAAGATTAAATTTTTAAATCTTCTGATAATGAAAATTGTTCAATTGAATTGAAATCAATAATGCCCCCTTTAATCAATTCCAACTCAACATTAGCGAGGCCTCCAGTGCTCATTTCTAGACGGTGGAAATTCTTAAGTGGTTTAAAAGTGAACATGGAAACTTATTTACTGTGAGAACTGATAAAATGCGGAAAATGCTTTCATCCAACGTGTTTCTCTTTGATAAAAATGCTCCAACACATAATTTGAAACTTTCTAAAAAAGAGGTTCGTCTCTAATATACCTACCAACTCTTCTCTATCTTCCTTCCAACTGTGCTCCCTTTTGCTCAAATCTACAAAAATTTTGTATAAAGGAATCTTTTCCTAGATTTTGGGTAGGGTAAAAAAAAAAAAAAAAGATCTATTAGCAGCTTTTCTTAATCAAATAGAGTTTCCTTAAAATTGAAGAAAGTGTCTCTTGATTTTGCACATTTTTCTGAGAAAATTTACAAATATTGGTGCAAGCCGTAGTATTCTAAACTTTTTGGTTTTTTCTTTTTAAAATGTGCACTTTTTAAAAATTTTGATTTACGTTTTGTTTTGCTAATTTTGACTTCAACAGTATATATATATATAAAAATTTTAAAATTAAAACATAATTCTTTCCGAATATAGAAAAAAATTATTTTTTATGTTTATTTCTTTCAAATTTTTTTTTTTTTTTTCAAATCTTATTAGAAATTTTCTTTAACAAAATCTTTTTCTTTTGAAATACTCTTTACACATTATAATTTCAAAGAAAAAACATATTAGACTTAAAAACCAACCAATAAATAAAATAAATTTTATTATTTGTAATCTAACAATAGTTAATGGTTGATAACCATTTTTAATATAATTATTTAATATATTTTTAATATTATTATTTGAAAATTTAATATTTTGACAATCAGTAAATGTATCTATTTCAAATTTATCGATTAGTCCAGTTTCAAAACAATATAAAAAGAATTTATTGAATTTTTCCAATGGAAATGGAAAACTTAAATGTACATAACTAAATATATTATAATCAGCTATTGGATTGGAATATGATAATATACGTTGTCTCCCCATATTAAAAATTCTGCTTCAAATGCTGATATTATATAAGCATATGATGAATTTAATTGACTTCCGGTATTTTCGATTTCATTTAAAGTTTTTCCAATGAAAAGTTTTCGAAAATGTTGATTATATATATAATTGAAAAAAAAAATCAGTTAAATATTTTGATTTATTTAAAAAAATGTATTTCAAGACCAGCTTTTTCAATATCATCCAAATTATTTAATTCATTTTCATATAATGTTGTATGAAATAGAATGGTTAATGATGACCAATAACGTACAGTAAGAATAAATCGTAAAAATATTATTATAAAATTAATAAAATCAAAACGTATATTTTTTGAAAATTGTTTATTCCAAAATGTTGTAAGTATATAAAAAATAACATAAGATTCTAAGACAATTCTTTTGTATATTCCATGTACTTAAGATACAAAAATTTGATATTGATATAACAAATGTTGCTAAAATATATCCAAATATAACAAAAAACCAAAGATTTTTTTAGCACATTTCCAAACAAATTTTGAAAAAATGTGCTTATTAGTTTCACTCTGTCCGTCCGTCCGTCTTTTTACAAAATTTCTACACCGTTAAAGATAGAGAAAAAAAATTTTAACCATGGGTAGGTCTCATAAAAAAAATAATTCTGTGGAACAACTTTTTCATGTAGCCCCATCCATTACGGAGCGAAGATTTTTTCAATCTGAAAACGTTATTCGACAGGTATTTTTTTTAGCTTTATAAATTAATATCAAAATTATACAATTTTTTTAAATTTAGTATTTAAATTTACCGTTATGTGAAAACAAAATTTTGTATGATTTTTCTACTTTCATAACTCCGGCACGCTTTTAGATAGAGGCTTCAAATTTTGAGGCAAGAAAGAACTTTTAGAATTAGTATAAGTTTCCTCAGAAATTTTTTTGGAGTTACCCCCTTTTTAGGAGTTACTAAGAGTTACCCCCCTTTTTAAGAGTTACTACGCCTCAAAAATTGAAAATTTGCTATTTTTAGACACCTATAACTTAGGCACCTGTAAACATTTTTCTTCAGCAAGACATAAAAATTAAAGGTTCAATAATATATTTTTACGTGTTTTAACGGTTTTTTTTAGTTATATAGGATTCCGGACTTACGGCTCCTCAAAATTTCAGAAAAGTCCTATTTTCACGTTTTTTCGTATTACATGAAATTTTCAAATTTTTGTGCAACTCACAATTCTAATCAATTTGTGTTATATTTTGGAACTGTGCGCTTTTAAAAACCGTTGGTTTACATTCTACCTTGGTTGAAATGGTTTTAAATAATAAATGTATTGTTTTGATAAATTACCAACTGGTACTAATATTTGTAATTTAAGTGGTACTATAAAATATGTTGATTCAATTGCTGATATAGTTACCATTTAAAAGACTTCTTATACTTGATAATCACATTAAATCAATATTTTTATTTTTATTAAATATTTCATTAAAATTTTCAAATTCAAATTTTATTTAATTTATTCTAGCATTTTATTTCGAAATAAATGTTGTAAATATTTTATATGAAAATCCAGTATAATGCTTTTTATATACATTTTCATTTAAATCATTTTGCTGTATAGTAGAATTTATTTTAATTATCCATGGAAATTTTTCATTAAAATAACATTTTAATTTATATCCATAAAAATTTTTTTTTTTATCTTTTATCTGGAAAAATATTATTTTGTATCATTTTAAAGTTATTATTTTTTAATAATGAGATAATTTTAAATTTAGTATATAAAAAAAATGTTGTTATGAACAAAAAATGTTTATAATCATTTGTAACTGATATTGTTATTGCATTAATAATCATTGTTTATAATCATTTGTAACTGATATTGTTATTGAATTAAAAAATTTTTTTTTATTTTAATCAAAGGCATATTTTTTTTTGTATGTTGTTATTTTTTGAAGAATTAATTGTTTATGTATCTAAAGATACAAAAATTATTATTTTCATAATATAATGCATTTTTTTAAATATTTTATTTAAAAATGTCAATTTTTTTAATAGAAAATTAGTTGTATCTGTATGTTGAATTTATATCAACATTTATTAAAGTTAATAATTTATTATTGTATACTTGATGAAATTTTAAATGAAATTTTAATTTTGAATTGATTCTTTTAAAATAAAATATTGGCATTTCGAATACATGTAATGATTTAATAAAATTTGTAAAATTTATATTATTTGTTTCATATAAGAAAATATGTTTAAATTGATATTTAACAATTAAATTTTGAATTATTTCGATTTAAATGGAAATTATTTTGTTTACAATTAAAAATTCCAAAGGACATTAATTTATAATTCATTTTTTTTCGTAATCATATTTGAATCTAAGCAACGGGTATGAATGTTTGATTACATTCAGTTTATGTTAAAGAAAAAATGAAAACTGATTTAAATTTTTAATTTTTGTAACAATTTTTTTTCTATCAACTAAAAGATATTATTGAGTAGGAAGAATTTTTTAAATATAAAATTTGTCATTGTATTATAAAATAGTAGTTTATATACGTGTATGTAATTTTTGATTTCCAGAAATTAATTAATTTAAGTACTTTAGGGATCTTTTTTTTGAAAATTTTAAATACTTCTGAGACTGCAGATAAGAATTATTGTATAATACAAGTCTTAATGTCATAATGTTTGTTATAGGCAATATTTGAATAACTATGAGTACTTAAATAATTGTAATAATTAAACCTATTAGTTGTGATTGATTTCAGTTGTATATGAAGATTATTTTGGTATAAAATATTTTATAGATACTAATACAGTTATTAATTTAAAATTTTCTTTAAAATAAGGCGAATATAAAAAAATTCTGAAATTTTTAATAAAGAATTCTGATATTAAATAGATATACATATCGAAGGATTTTTGTAATATAACTGTATTCATTAAAAATGTAGTTCTCTATCTTTAAATTTAGTTCATTATGATAAAATGGTAAATGGCATTCAAGATATTATATAATGCATAAATATTATACATTCATAATTTCTGAATGTAATTTACAATCTCGTACAATAATTACAGCTGAGCCAAAAACGGCTCAGTGAAAATAATGTTTAAGGAAGTAAAGCTTAGTTAAATACATAATTTAGTGAAAGTCCTATATGTTCCTAATAAAAGTGAAATAGGAAACAGAAATATATATGTTTAAGTTAATTAAAAAAGAAATATACGCAATTAAATTTAAAGGCTTTTATTTGCCGCATAAAATAGTTAAACTTAGAAAGTTTTATTGTCATTATTTTATTAATTTTAGAAGGAAAAATTGTCAGCAAACAAAGTATAATACAATATTTCTACCTTTTTTTAATTTGCATATTTTTTAAAAATATTTTATTTATATTTATTATTGAGCTCGTATTGTATATTTAAAAACTACTGCATCAAAAATCAATTATCAATTTTAATATTTTCAAATAATATCATGTCATAAATAAATTGAATTCCTAAAGGTATGCAATTTAAATGCAAATAAAATTTATTAAAAAAAATATTTTGATATAATTATATACAATAATAATATATGAATTAATTTTGATAATAAAGTTCTAATTTCATTTAAATTGGTTAGAACATAGTTTGATTTTTCAATGCATCACTAAAATTGATTATTTTTTGTTTATTTTACAACATTACTTTAAAGTCCTTTTTTTTAACGATATTGATGATATTTCATATGTATTTTTTCTTCATTTAGTGAAATTACATTTGGTTACACATTACACGAGAAATATATAGTATGTTATTCGAAACGATATTTATAGTACATAATAGTGCATAAAAAAGAGGAAGAGAGGATACTAAATATTAGTCATTTCCAAAAGGGATTTTTTTTTTATTGGAAGAAAACCGAATTAAAACATTTTATGTATTATTATATAATAGATCTTAAGATTAAAAAAAAATTTAAAGTAATGATTAGTTTCCCATTCGTCAAAAATAGAATTATGATTGTAAAAATTAACTTTATAAAATATGTCAATAAATCATCATATAAAAACATTTAAAATAATTTCATTTTCATTTTACAAATTTAATTTTTTATTTGCTAGTGAATTTTCCAAAATCCCATACACATCTTATTTTTAATGTTATTAATAAAGAATAATAATTATTAACGAATTATACAGAGATAAATTATATTATCAATTAATATTTCATTGTAAAAGTCCAACATACCGACCATTACTGAATGCTTTCCTTTTAATTCTATTTTCATTTTTCACCATTCAATGTATTCTCTTTGTTTTCGTTAAGGATTTTTTTTCACATATTTTCCATTTATTTTTTATTTACAAGTATTTTGTGTTTACTTTTATTTATTTATGATTTAACATAATTTATTTTTTCGTTCATTCAATATGATTAAAACGAAATCGTTAATCATTTCGGGCAAATAAGAAAAAAAAAATAAACAGAAGAATTTTCTTTTATAATGTTTATTTACCTCAGTATGCGCCTCAATTACCAAAAAAACTTACTTTTCATTGTTTCATCTTGTTTTGTTAAACACATTGGGGGATTATAATGGTTAAAATATGTTTCACTGAATATAATAATCTTCATTTTTATTTTAATGTTACTTTGTTTTTGGTTTAGAGAGTTTTACCTACATAAAAAATGGTTCATTCTGGTGACCATCCGTCGACAAAAAATCTATATGTACTATATTTTGTGGAATTTTCAAATTATTATCATCTGTGATATAAAGGATATGATGAAATACATTTGATTAGTTAAAAAAACAAAATGTTCAAAATAATCTTTAGATAGATTAAAAAAAAAACAACAAAAAACAAAATGTAAACAATTCTGACAGCGGATTAAAATTTATTAATTATATATAAAGAAGAATACCATTACTTGTTACAGTGAAATAAACAAAAAATGGCACAGGGAAAATCATTATGAGTATTCTTTTTTTACGGTTATTCAAAAAAAAAATCTGTTCAAATGGAGAGAAATTCTCTCTAAAGGATTTTTTATTTAAGCTTAATGAAATAACGGCTTATTTTTATGACACTTTAGTTGGGATTTGTTTTAGCAGAAACTGTTATCATTTTGTCTACGAATTGATTGTCCAGAGCAGAATAAAATTTTTATCCGATAATTTAACCGTTATCTCTAATAGATAAATAGTAAAAGAATATTTAAGTTTACTGATTTAAAAATACAGTAATTAAAAGTTTAGTATAGGTACAATTTTACAAATACTAAAGGATATGAAAAAGATCATAGGAAAAGTCGAAGCGCAGTGTAGTATTACATATAAATTTTAAAAATATTACAAATATTTCAACTGATTTTTTTATCTAAAATTTTCAGAATATATATAAAGATAATATCGAATAACTCTAATAAAATATTGGAATAATTCAAATTCAAGTTTGGTTTCAATTACTTAAAAAAATAATATTTAAAAAAAATGAGCAAAAAAAAGAGAAAAACATTAAAATTCCACTCCATATTTCATACCCGAAATAGGCAATAAAAATTTTTTAAGGAATAATTTTTAAAATACAGAAGTTGAACCAAAATATAAAAATAAAAAAGAAACAAATTGCTAAAATAAAAATGGCTTTATGTTTTGACAAATTACAAAACATTAAAAATGAAAGCATTAAAAAAAAAAAAAAATTTTTTTTTTAAATTCACTAAATCCGAAATATTTTTGCTCCCTACTCTATATATCATTACTTCAATTTTTCACGGAGCAGGATTTCACGGAGTGGTTTTGAAGAAGAACATTTAAAGAAAATTGTTACAAAATGTGAAAAATTACTCTGAGTATATTTTTTATCCTTCTCATAAATATTTTAAGGACGAATTTTTTTTTTTTTTTTGTTTTTCCTCCAACATGAATTTTAATAAACGATTTAGTCGAGGTACAGGCAATTCTTTCTTGAAAGAGAGTGTAAAGAAGAAAATCAAAATATAATATATCTCAAAAATTTGTTTTTATTTTTTAGTTAAAGAGTGTAAAAGTTTTTTAAGATTCTTTTTTTTTTTTTTTTAATGATGAATTCTAGACTATCAAAATTAATATTTTAAGGTTTACCAAGAAAAAAAAAATTTTTTTTCTCATTTATTTACGTAAAAGAAAATGATTGTGAAAATTAAAAAAAAAAAAACCTTTTAAAAGTAATGGGGCACTTTTTAACTGGAAATATATTTTAATCAAACTTATTAGATTTTTTTAGTATTTTTTATAAGGTAAGCTATTAACCAAATATCTTGCTAGGTATAAGAACACGAGATAAAAACCTTTATTTTCTCACAAGATGGTATTAGTAAAATTGTGCTTTACAAATATATAAAATATAAAAATTTGGAATAACATTTAAAGTGAACTGGAAACAAAATTTAATTTAATAAAATTTACACTATTTATAACCAAAATTAAAACAATTTTTTTTTTAATCTTAAGTAAGGTAGTAGTTTTCATTAATTTAATATCCCGCATTATTAAATTAGGAATTGTCCCATAAAAATATAAAACTTCTCTGCCTCTACAATTAATATTTATTATTTTCAATTTGTTTGCCCACTTTGAAAATTTTAATCCTTATCACACAGATGTCAAATATCACAAAATAAACAAAGAACCATTCAATTCTAAAAAATCTTTCTTTAAAAAAAAAAAATTCTAAATTATAAAAATACTTACTGAAAACAAGAAATCCTTTTAACATAAAAAAAACGAGTCGAAATATACACAATATATAAAAATGTCCTTACTAATTAATGAAATTAACAAATCATTATCAATTCTGTTTTTGTTATTCTTCTTGCTTTGTAACCCCAAAATTTATCCAATGAATAAAAATAAATATTAAAATAGAGAGTAACAAAGGAAAGACAACAAACAATCTCTTAAATTGCCAAAAGAGTTCCAGGAGCTTTTCTAAAAAAAAAAACAAAAAATTGCCTCTCAATAATTTTATATCCCTTTTAAACCCAAAAAAAAAAAAAAAACATAATAAACAACCCAGCATGCTGATTATCCTTATTTTCGTGTTGTCCTTTTAAATTTCTTTCACTTATTTATTTTCTTTTTTACTATTCATTATTCCAACCTCCAATCATCCCACTTCTCCCCCAAAAACAGAAATTTTATATTATTATTTGAATTCTGTTTTTTTTTTTCTCATTAATGTTCATATTAATTTAAGGAGTGAAAGTGTCAATTCAATCTGACACATATTATACAAATAAGAAAAAAAAATATGCCATATCGGGAAAAAATATTTCAAAAAAAAATTAAGGACTTTGAAGCAAAAAAAAACATAAATAAAAAGGATCAATGAATGAATTGGGAGGGAATCGGAATAGAATAGGAATTTTTATAAGGATCAAAATTTGGAAGTTGGATGTGGGATTCAGATTAAAAATTTTTAATCTTGAAAAAATACAGTTATTGTTCGAATTGTTCGAATACACATGAAGACATGAAAACCTAAATGAAATAATGTGTTAATTGAAAACTCAACTCAAAGTTTTAAAGCGCGAGAGTTAGTTAACAATTATTACAGCATTTCCTAATTTGTATAGGCTGTAAAAGCTTGGATTCGAAAAATTAAAATAATGTTCAGAATAAAATATCCAAAAAATTAACGTGCGAAAGCTCTATCAAATATTATTATAATATGATCCAGGTAAGTAAATTTAAGAAGAGTCTGTACTGTATTTTTTGCTTTTTTTAATTATTATTATTATTATTTTTCTATTAAATTTTTCTTTCGTCCTTTTTGTATTTTATTGAATTTAATACACTTATATAGTTCGATTCAATTGAAAGTGAACTTCATATTGTGAGCAACTTCATATGTAAACAATTTTATCCCTAAACAAGAAGTTTTCATAGTCAATTAATTTTATATTAAGAATATGTGATACAAACAATATTAAAAAAACAATTCTCATCCCTTCAAAATTCTACTTGAACACCATCCATTATTATTTTGTTAAAGAATAGAAAATTCAATAATCTTTAAACATATGCACTCATTTATGCTTAGAATAATAATAATAATATGAAACAGGACACGTAAAAGGATTGATAATGAAGGATAAAGGAAAATATTATACTTAATTGGTTGGTTAAAAAAAAAATTTTTAACAAAATTCAATTAAGGGGTTAAATTTAATTGACATCCACAATTTGTTTTCTTTTTTATGATAATCCTTATAATATTAAGTATAATTTGTGTGTATATGTGTAATTTAACCAGTTTGTCTTAAGTTGTATTGTTTTTTTTTTTTTTTTAATTAACGGCACACATTTTGAGTTAATTGTTATTAAGGTTTCTATTAGCCGGCACAAATTGGTTAGTGACTTTTTAGTCGGCTACTAGAAATAATGTTGGGCAATTCTATAACTGTAAGATGTGTTTGTTAAGTTAATTTGATTTTAAAAATATTTAGAAGGATACATTAATTTTTGTAAAGATATAATATTATAACATTTTATTGTCTATTTTACAACAGTTGTATACTTAGAATATTATAAAGTATAGTTGTTTTTTTTTTTGGTTATGTAATCACTGTGAAACCATACTTTGATTATTGATACCGAATTTTGATTATCACATTTCGTGGGGACACTTTTTGAAGATACCAGACACCAGACCAAAATCCGATGAAGTTTCAAGATATTAATAGCAAATCTTTGAATATTTATTATACAAAATTTTCAATCCCGTTTGAATTTCTTGAAAAAGAAGATACTTATTAGGAAGTTTAAACTTCAAATTCAAAATGAGAAGTAAAGTATTATAGAACAAGAATTGCTTAAAGATTACGATCAAGTCTGGATAGCTATCATTCAAAGTTTTAAATCCAGCTTGCATATTTTTTTCGCGGAGTTTCATTTTATTTGGACTATGTTTCAGATAGCTGTAGCAATTTTTCAATGAAATTAAAAAATATCGGTGATTCTTCCTCGGTTATTTAAAGATTTGTAGTAGGATAGGCTTTTATTCTATTAAATTAAAGGTTTTAAATTTACTCTAAGCAAAAAAAAATTGGTTCCAGCGTTTATAAGATTGCGGAACACAAAGTTCTAAATTTTTTTTTAGTGATCTGATACAATTTTTTTTTGTTATATAAAAAAAACTAAATATTTGAAATAAACGCCAGATAAATCAGCTAGTATTTTATATTTCTAACTCTATAAGTTCCTCATTCTACATCATACCTTCTCTACAAATACTTTATTCTAACTATCAAAAATTCTATTTTTCTTCCATTAATACTTTGTCTATAGGGTTTTGACATTTATACACTTGTAGTTTACATTTCCTTAATAGAGCCAGACATAAAAATTTCTTTTCTCTAACGGTAAAAACTACAATCAAATAAAAATAAAAACAAAACTGATCGGGTGATTTAAAAAAACATATGTTTAACATGAACTACATTACGATACAACGATACAATGACACTGCATTTATAACGGGACAATGTTAAGTAAAGTGTTAGTTAAGATAACTGTCATACAACTGTGAAAAAAAATTTTTTTTTTCCGCTTTCAGCTTTTTTGTGGTTTTTACATTTTTTCAAAAAACATTGAATTTAACACTTCTCTTTTTTTGTGTTTTTTTTTTATAAACGCTTCAGAAAATTTCTAATAAGAAAAAAGAAAAGGAAAACTAATAGTGAAAGAGAAAGAATTATAATCATAGTAAAAAAACAAATTAAAATTAAAAAAAAAATGTAAAAAATTTGAATTTTTCTACATTTATTATTTCAGTTGTTACTGTTAACTGTTATTCTATCGAAATGTAACACACCGTAAATGAATGAAAATAGTAATGGATAGGTAAAAATGAATAGAAGGAGAATTTATTACAATAATGGTAAAAGTATTATATTAAATGTATTTCAATACAAGAATTGAAAAACAAAAAAAAAAAAGCAAAGTCCTTAAATTGATTTTATTGAAAACGCTTCAGCACTACAACACATCTAAAAGCAATTCATTATTAAAATATGCTGTGGTGGAAATGACGTTATTTGATGTTCATTGTAGTGATAATGTGGTATTCGTGGTATGAGAGTTGGTTGGTTTTTTTTTTCTGTGGTAGTTAGATTAAATCTGTTGTGAATAACTTTTGTCTTTCTTCGTGTACTTTTGTTATTGATTTTTTTTTCCACTAGAATGCATCATAAGATAATTTACAAAATGGTAGTGAATAAAATAGAATTGGAAAAAAAAAAAACGGAAAAAAATTGTACACTTTTTCGAATGAATCTCGAGTCTCGTAAGTCTTTAAAATGAATAAAAATATTTTAAAATAAAAGAAACCCTGAAAGAAATTGATTGATGTGGTGTATATTGATGATGATTTTCATTTAGTTTATTCATCATTTCATTGAATATCATACCACCAAAGTATAACATTGAAATATTGAATATTCTAAGCATTTACCCTCTTATAATGATGGTAACGGTATACTGATGATCAATATTTAATTGTTCTTAAGTTCATTTTTAGTGCATATAGTTTTGAATGAAATGAATGTTGGTGTCAATAGTGTTGATGTACAACAGCAGTGTTTTTTTGAGTGAATGAACGATTGAATTGGTTTCATTATTTCTTGAATTAAAATTTTCTTCAGATTTATAAAAAAAGATTTTAAAAAATTTATAGTTTTTTTTTTCTTTTTCTATTGCAATAATTTTCTCTTCTATCGTTTTAATTGCTGGAATTTTATTTTATTTTATTTTTTTCGTTTTTTTAATTATAATTTCTTTTAAGAATATTGTTAAGAGGGTGACAATGAAATTTGATTTATGTGTTTTATAAGAAAAAAATCTCTTCAACGTTTTATTTCTTTTTTAACTTTTCGGAAAGATTCTATTGCAAGGATGCAATTTATAATGCTTTTATCCCTTATTTTTTGTTTTTTAAGTAGATTTAAATTTTCTTATTGTAATTAAAAATGAACAAAAAAAAAAGGAAATTTAATTTAGCAAGAAAAGGAATCCTTAAGAATTTTCTTCCAAATTTATTACAATCAATTGGATATTTTTCCGTTTTGCTTTAAATGCCGATTTGTTTAAAAAACAAAAATTTTAAATTTTAAAATTGATGTGCAGTTTCAATTCAAGTCAATTTTTGCGACGGTGAAAAGTAATGTTTAATTTATGTCATATTAAATGACAGTTGATAAAATAATGTTATTATGGAAATTGTGTGAAATACTATATATAATGTTAGTTATTAACGTAAAGTTAAGAAACGGATTAGATTTCTAAATAAATGTTTTTATCTTGTATTCGAATGTATTGAGATATGTATATATTATACAATCGTTAATTAGTCCTTGTTTTTGAATAAATTCATACAAAAAAAATTGCTACTTTAAGAAGAAAGAAATGAAGATGGATCAGTGGAACATCAAGCATTAGACTCAAATCATCAGGACAGAAAAAACATGGGAAGGTCTAGAGCAACCTGGAAAAGAAGTGACCAAAAAGAGATAAAAACAAGGTAGAATGTAAACCAACGGTTTTTAAAAGCGCACATTTCCAAAACTCAATACAAACTGTTTAGAAGTGTGACTTACACAAAAATTTGAAAATTTCATGTAATAAGAAAAAACTTGAAAATAGGACATTTTTGAGATTTTGAGGGGCCGTAAGTCCGGAATCCTATATAACTAAGAAAAGCTGTTAACACACGTAAAAATATATCATTGAAGCTTTAATTTTTATGTCTTGCCGAAGAAAAATTTTTACAGGTGCCTAAGTTACAGGTGTCTAAAAATAGCAAATTTTCAATTTTTGAGGCGTAATAACTCTTAAAGAGGGGGCGTTACCAAAAAATTTTCTAAGGAAACTTATACTAATTCTAAAAGTTATTTCTTGTCTCAAAATTTCAGGTTCCTATCTAAAGGGGTGCCGGAGTTATGAAAAAAAAAATTTCATGCAAAATGTGGTTTTCACATAACGGTAAATTTAAATCGTAAATTACAAAATATTACATAATTTTGATATTGTTTTATATAGATAATAAAATTTTCGATCTTCTACCGGTTTTAGATTGCAAAACTATTACGCAAATCCCGAGATATATACATCTGAAAATGGGGCTTTTTTACAATTTTGAAGAGCTGCAGCTTTGGAACCCTTTACAACTAAAATAAACCTTTCACATACGTAAAAATATATTATTGTAGCTTTAATTTTTACATCTTGCAGAAGTAAAATGTGTACAGGTTCCTAAGTTACAGGTGTTTAAAAATAGCAAATTTTCAATTTTTAAGCCCTAATAGCTCATAAACAGGGGGTGGTCCGAAAAAATTTTCTGAGCAAACTTATACTAATTCTAAAAGTTCTTTCTTGCCTCAAAATTTCAAGCTTCTATCTAGAAGCGTGCCGGAGTTATGAAAGTAGAAAAATCATGCAAAATTTGGTTTTCACATAACGGTAAATTTAAATACTAAATTTAAAAATATTGTATAATTTTGATATTAATTTACAAAGATAAAAGAAATACCTGTCGAATGACGTTTTCAGATTGAAAAAATCTTAAGCAGAACATAAAATATATGCATTTAAAAATGGGGCTTTTTCAAAGTTTGAGGGGGCGTAGCTCCGTAATGACGGGGGCTACATGAAAAAGTTGTTCCACAAAATTATTTTTTTTATGAGACCTACCTATGGTTAAAATTTTTTTTCTCTATCTTTAACGGTGTAGAAGTTTTGTAAACAGACGGACGGACGGACGGACGGACGGACGGACGGACGGACGGACAGAGTGAAACTAATAAGCACATTTTTTCAAAATTTTTTTGGAAATGTGCTAAAAAGAGTGGTAAATTTTGGGCAGAAGTGGAAAGATTGGCTCAAGATAGGGAAAATTCGAGAAGTTTTGTGAATGCCATATGCTCGTAAGCGAATGAGAAAAAACAAAAAAAATATAATACATTTTTCCTAAGGATTGAATTTTGAACCGATTTAGCTGTGTCCGCCCGTTCGTCTGTTAGCAGATTCTGGTAGCTGCCATACTATTTTTATGTCAAATATTCTTTTGCCAAATTTGGTTAGTTTAGAGCAGCAGGTTGACGCAGATATCATACAACTACAAAATTTACATAAATACATCTTGGTACTTAATTATGTTAGATATAAAAAAATTTTGTAAAAAGTGATTAATGGTAACAGCATGACGTATGTTGGTATTGGTATCTTAGATTTCATATAAGCAACTATACACTCTTCTTTTTTTTTATATTTGATTTAATTCTTATTTTTTTTAACTTGGACTTGATCTCAAACAATTTCTTTTATTTTCTATCGAATTTAGGAAAATATAATTTTTAAAGTAAATATTTTTTAAACTCTCTTCAAAATATCGATAAATAAATGAACAAACTAAAAAAGTTTGAAACTTAATTAAAATTAAAAATAAGTTGATACATACTTATGATAAAAAATTAAGAATAACATTTAATAATTCAAAAAATTAATCTAATATTTTTTATAGTAGATACTTTTATTTTAAGAAAAAATTTCTCAATACAACTCTAAATATGCATAAATCATAAAAAGTAAGTAATAAAAAAAAAAAATATTATATTAGTCCTAAGTTCGCAGTTTTAATTAATAAGAATTCGTTATTTTAACAACTTTTTTTTTATGATATTCCATATTTTTCTAAAAATTTATTAAGAAACTCTATATAAATTCAAAAACAACTTATAAAATATTATATTTACATTTATAAATAATTTCCCATATTAAATTACTTATTTAAAAATTAAATCTTTTTAACTCAGTACCTACCAACTTAATATCATTATTTCTTGAATATCATATAAAATTCTCATATTCATGTGAATCCTTAAATGTAATTTCCACCAAAAAAAAAAACAGCAACAAAAAAAAAACATTCAACATTTCTATATTAATACACATAGTTTAAACTTCTCCCAATAGTGTTAAAGTTTACCCCTTACAAAAAATAAAAAAAAAAAATCATAAAAAGGATAAAAAAAGGATGAAAACTTTTCTTATTTAATTTTTGTTTTTTTCATATTTTCTTTTTCAATTAAATTTTAAGGAATTTTTTTTTTTTTTTTTTAAACTACAACAACAGCAACAGTAATAATAAAGTGACTCTTAAAGAAGTACATTATATTTTAATATGCATATTCTAATCTAAAAACTGTAATATTTTCTAGGAAATCCATGAAACACATACCAACATGGTAACGAATAAAATTAAACATAATACAAAAAAAAATTATCATCACAATTATGCGGTTGCAAGTGGTTAGTAAACAACTTCCTTTCTCAGTTGCTTGTACTTACGTCTGCTCTATTGTCAGTGGCATCAACTTTACCATGAATATAATTTAAACAAAAAAAAAAAACAAAAACAAAAAATAGGATAAATTAGGTAAATTATTTCAAGTATTTATATTGTATTTATTCTAACTCTTTCTTTCCTTTATACGAAATTCAAAAATTCTCAGGAACAGAAATGAATAAATAAGGATTAAAAAAAAAAAACAATAATGTAAATAAAAATAAAAAGAAAAAGGATTCTCATACAAGGATAAAGTTTTAAGTTAATTATTTAATTTAGAAGGATAATATTTGCACTCTAAACGCATACCTCAGTTGATATTCAGCTAACAAAAATACAGGTAAATAAATAAATCGTATGAATAAAATAACATAGAGAGAGAAACAAAAAAAAAAAAAAAAAACAAAATAGATAAAAAAACAAAAGAAGTAAAAGTTTACAGTTAATTTTTTAAGTACTTTTCTTATTCTTTTTTTTTGTTTTTTGGGGAAATTAAGGATGGAATTTTTATATTATATAATATAAAAACAAAAAAAAAAACTTTTCAATGAAATTTTTCATCTAAATGAAGAGAATTCGTGCATGTAACTCTTAAAGAAAGAAAAATTTACTAAAAGTTTTCATATAAAGGGAAACTTTGTTTTTATATTTTGGATAAAAATTAACTCTATAAAAGTTTATCCTTTCTTTAAAATTTTCTTCTAAATAAATTTTGTTTTTTTGTTTTTGAAGAAAAATATTTAAAATTTAATTAAATGTACAAAGTGAGGTTAACGTTTAAATCAAAGAATATTATAAAATAGAAACTTCTTGTAGTAAACTTAAACAACATGAAGAATTCCTAGTTTTTCATATTGTCGTAACCTGAGTATATACAGAAAATCTAGGACCAGTTTTTTGTTTCTTTAATTTTCGTATGTTAACAAAAAAGATGTTCTTTTTTTTGTATAGTTTTACTTAAATAGTTTAGGTTAGTTTTCGACGAAATTTTTTTTCTCTTTATAATGCTAAAAATTTTACAATGTTTGCAATGAACTTTACTCTTTTAATTGCAAAACACTGTGCCTATACTATATACAACAAAAAAAAAACTTTTAGTATAACGTTATTTATTCATATTAATTTTACTTTAAAGTACAAAATTATATTTGATTACTAAATGAAATAACCTTTCGTCTAATATTAGATACAAAATTTGACTACAGCTTACAAAAGGAAACAATAAAGTTTTTTTTAAAAGAACAGGTTTTGCTACCAAAAATCCATTTGAAAAAAAGAAAGAGTTTAGATCTAGTGCTACACAATATTAGATAAAAGGATTTTCTTGGAATATTTTCAATTATTTCATTAAATTTGTATACAATTGCACATATTCAATCACGTAAATAATGCAATTTTATATTGCTGAATGATATTGATATAAGTAGTCAACATGAGATGGAAGGACCGTTAATTTGATTCATCATAAATTGCGAATGAATGAAATCGATATTTTGTCTGTACAATGAACAAGCAAAATCAGAACTTCTCTTCTATTTTAACCAGAAGATTAACTAGATTTAACCGATCATTATATTATTGTGGTTATAAAAGAACTGAATTTGACTATACTGAAAATTATAAAAAGGAAACCTCAAATTTCTCTATTAAACCTTTTAGAATTGAGCAATTGATTTTATAAACTTTAGAATGCTTAGTGTAGTGGGATAACAATATTAGGTTTGCATATTCAAGACTAGCTCTAATAAAACATACTAATGGTGATAAAAAAAAATGTTTGTTCTTACTTGAAAAAGACGTCCCTTAAAATAAAATTGTGAAAATTTTCAATGTGAAAAATCGCAAGAAATCTTTCATTACACTGAACTACGGAATTTGTTAAAAAAAGCGGTATTCTAAGGCGAATCAAAACTAGATATAATATTTTATATGAAACAAAAGTATATTTGGAACTTCTTTTACAGATTTTATTGATTTTTATAATAAAAAAATATAACAACAAATAGAATACTTTTAGGTATAAGAATATTTTCTATAATAATTTAGTTCTGTAATTCAATCATTTCCATTAAATTTCGAACGTTTCATTTAATGTGCATGACTACTAGAAGTGTCCAAATATATTACTCTGCTATAAAAGAGTTAACACAGATTAGGAGAGCCGAAAAAATCATAGAAGCCCTGTTCAGCTATTTTTTTAATCCATTTTAATAAAAATGTATCCATAAATGAAAATTATATAAAATGCATTCATATTTTTTAAAAGTATTTGAAATTAGGTATTAAAAAATGTCTTTAATGGACATCTGGCAAGAGATAAAAAAAAAAATTGATAATTTTTTTTCTAATATAAATTAGGTATAATTATAAGATTTGAAAACATAAACTGTATTTTAAGTTTAAAACTTTCTAATATGCCACAAAAAACATTATGCTGTATCTTTCTTTATTAAATTTAATAAGTTTTTGGTCACTTTATAAAACACATATTATAACCAAAATATAAAATAAATTTTGAAAATAAAAATAATAAAAATTTATTTTTAATTAAATACTAAACTTTATTTTTCATAAAAAAAAAAAAAAAACAAAAATCATTAAAATAAAGAATAGAAATTCCATTGCTTCTTAAAAAACCGCATCTTTTTAATTTGCATTGATTTTACATATATAATATAAGAATTTTCTTTCAACTAAATTTTTTCTTATTTTCTTTAAAATAATATTTTTTCTTTTCTGATAATTTTCTTTTTTCAATTTAATAATCTTACTACAATATTTTAAATTATATATGAATTTTTTTTTTTTTTTTGCCTTCACTTTTATCTTTATCCTTTTTTAACAGCATCTGTTGTTCATTCTATTAATACCACATCACCGCAGCCTCCAGATGGTATAAAAGAAAAGAAAATCTTCAGTTTTTGACCATAAGAAAATATTAGAGGTAATTTTCCATAATGAGAAATAAGAAATTTTTATTTACATAAACATTTAAGTACATAAATACAGTGTTGAGCAAAACTGTAAAAATATTTTTTTTTTTATAAAATTTTAAAAATCCTGTTTAGATTTTTAGGTAATTTGGCGCAGTGATAACAAAAATCGTATAATTATAATCCTTTCAAAAGATTTTTATTTTACATGCAATATTTGCTTTGGAAAGATCCCACTTACGAGTTATAAATTTTTCCTTATAGAAAAACGATATTGACTGTATAGTGATTACATTAGATCACCCTAAACCCTGCAATGGTTTTTTTTTTATGTTATTCAAGATTCTATATAATATGTCAAAAATCGATGCCAGATTGGTCAAAAAAAGTAGGTGGTGTGGGTTAAAGTGAAACATACTCATAAAAGACTCGTGCTCTTTCTACTTCTCTATAGATTCTTTTTTTGATGATTCTCCTATGTCTAATTTTACTTTTTTTTTGACGCAATATTACATACTTATATTTTTTTTTAATTTAAAATGCCATATTCAAATACATTCTTTGTTTTTTTTTCAAAACTGTACATAAATTAATTTAGAAAATCCTTAAAAATGAAAAGAATCTTTTACGAATCCTTAAATATTACAATTTCCTAACTAAAAATATAAATTCTAAAAATACGAGTATGTATATATATGTATAAGTAAATTGTAAAAATAATAGAGAGAAAGAAAATCCCATTAGGATCCTTTAATAAAATTTATTAACATTTCATTATTAAAAGGATATTATACTAATACATATATACAAATATAATATTAATTTATACATACTCTTATAATATTTTTCTTTTTTATATATTATATACCTAGTATTTAAATAAAACTCTTGTATATTAATTTTAGTATATCCTTAATAATAATTATTGTGTGTATTGAAAATAGGTGGCGTAAATCACCTAATTAAATTATGTGGATTTTATTGTTATTATTATTGTTGTTGTTTTTGTTTATTTTTATAATTGAGCATCTTTAGTATGAATGAATAGAAAGAAGATAAACTGTTTAATAAAATCTAAATAACTATGTATATTGTTCCATTTAATTGTAAGTACTGAAATGGGAATATTATTATATAGAAAGAGCACAATAATGTTGTATAGGAAAAGAAAGTAAAATTAATTATGCGTAATTAATAATTTGTGGCCATACATATAAGGAATCATATCATTTAGAAAAAAATAAGAATAAATTGGATAAAAGTGGAATAAATTATTTTTGTTGAAGTTATTATGTTGGAAATTTTAGTTAATTAAAAAATAAAACATACAGTCGTTTTTTTTGAAATTAGAATTTAGAAATAATAAATTGATTTTGAAGTTTTGATTTTTTTATTTTTATAATGATATATAACATCTGCTAGAATACAACCAGCTGAGTTCTTTTTAAAACACTTTAGTTCAATTTATCAAATTTTTAATAATTAATTTCAAAATAAATTGTATTACGTATACAAAATACCTTTCCAATTATTCACAAAAATTTAAAAAATAATATAGAGTTTTCCATAATCAGTAAATCTTTAGTTCACCTCATTTCAATATAAAATTTTTGTTGCCCCCTGAAAATATGCAATTTGTTTTTTCTAATCCGCTGATTTTAAAACAAAAAGGGGCTTCGGTAGCCTAGTGGGTAGGCGTGTGGCGTATTAATAGAAGGTGTGTGGGTTCGATCCCTGCACAGGTCGTAAGTGTTTTTTTCTTTACATACTCCCTTACGACCAAATATAAAGTAAATCTATAGTAGATAATATAAACAAAATATATAATATTAGTATATAATTTAATAATAGTATAAAAACCTATAGGTAATGGTCTTTAGTAGCCGATGGTTTAATAATAATGCATTACATTTATGAATGTAATATTAATATAAATAAATAAATAAAATAAAACAAAAAATAATGAGATGCTAAAAGTTGCTAATCTTGAAACGATAGGCACATGTAAATATTTTTCAAGGTTATATTGATATATAATATATGTATGTAAGAATAATTAAAAAAATTCTTCATTTTGTAATTGAGCTACAGTTAAGATTTCGCATTATAGCTGCAATTATTTATAAATGTATTACGTAAATATTTCTTAACATTTAAATGAAAATCAGAAAGAAAATTTTGTTATAAAAGAATCCTTACATACAATTTTATATACCTAACTTTTATTTAAACCCATCATCATCATTATTTTGTTTTTTTTTTTTTTTTTTTTGTAATTGAGCCAAGAATTTCATTATGCATAATTGGTATAAAATATAATTACATTATAGTATTCTCAATTCTATTTAAAATTTATATACTTGCTTGTATATAAAATAATTTTAGTAATATATATATATATACCATAATATGTCCTTATAGAACTATTAATGTAGTCTGTGTGTACTTAAGAAACAAATATAAAATATTTTTGTATAAAATTTTCAATTCTAAATACAAACACAAAAAAAAAATTTTTAATATTACCATGTGTATCCTTGAAGTAAATTTAAATACTATTTTTTAGGCCTAAATTCTTTAGTGAACAATTTTTGAATGAAACCATAGTATTTATAATTTGTTGAAATTCAAAACTAAATTTGTGTAAATATTAAAATTAATTAATATAAATGACTTACATATATATATATATATATCTATACATACTCTAAAATATAGTTTATTTTGTATGTATAAAATACATATTATAAAAAAGCTTAAAACATACAAAACTTATTAAAATAAAGTAGAAAAGCAGATGCTTATTGCCAACAATTACCTGAAAATAAACAAAAGAAAAATAAGAATTAGTAAATTTTAATTTAATTTAATTTTAAATTTATAAATTTAAAAAATTTAAGAAAAGCAATTGTTGTCGGAAATTCTGCAATATTTTTTTTTACAAAATTCGATAAATAACATATTAATAAGAGTCATAATTTGTCAATGATAGCTATTAGACAATAGAAGATAATTTTTTGGTACACATGGTAAGTGGAAATCATCAAAAGGCTGATTTCATTAAGCTAAAGGCATCATACCATTAGGCTGAATTGTATGGCTTTAAAATTCGCCTGATGTCTTGTTAGCTAAGAAAACGTGTGAAAAGCCCTACATATTAAAATGGTTATGACTCGAATTTAATTCGGCATTTTTTTATTCGGCATCTTATAATGACAAAGTACAGGAAATTTGAAAAGGTTGTCATTTAAATCCCTTTCAATAGCATCCCAATGTCATCCCAAACATCCCAGAATCTCTTACTCTGTTTTATAGATATCTAGTAGAACTGGCTTTTTCTTCTGAACAAACAAAATTCGATGATTGAACTCAAGGTTTTCTCAAACCAAACAAGGAAAATCTGAAGCAGTTCACCCTTACATAGTTTAAATTCCTAGATGGCATAATTCAGATAATTTTTAAAACATAATTATGGAAATTCGTTTATGATTTGAACATGGTTAATGTGGAAATAATTTTCCAACCCATGTGTTCCATAAAATTGAGGATGATTACATTTTCAATTTATAAATGTTAAAGAACATCCACATTTTCATTCACCATATTTTAATAAACCTTTACGATAGTACTAAAAGGTTCTTAATCTACTATTTGGAGGATCTGGGCTCGTTCCGCGTCTTTCGAGATTCTCATTATTATAATCTTATGTAGGAAACAAAAAGTGAAAGATTTAATAAAATTTATTGTAAAAGAAAAATTTAAATGATTAGGTATTTAAAACAAAATAAATAAGGTAGAATGTAAGTCAACGGTTTTTAAAAGCGCACATTTCCAAAAGACAATACAAACGTTTAGAATAAATTGTGATTTGCATAAAAATTTGAAAATTTCATGTAATAAAAAAAACGTGAAAATAGCACTTTTCTGGAATTTTGAGGGGCTGTAAGTGCGGAACCCTATATAACTAAGAAAAACTGTTAACACGTGTAAAAATATATTATTGAACCTTTAATTTTCATGTCTTGCCGAAGAAAAATTTTCACAGATACCCAAGTTAGAGGTGTCTAAAAATAGCAAATTTTCATTTTTTGAGGCGTAATAACTCTTAAACAGAAGGTTGTACCAAAAAATTTTCGGAGGACTCGAAATTATAAACTTTCGACTAATTATAAACGTTCTTTCTCGTCTCAAAATTTCAGGTTCCTATCTCAAAGCGTTCCGGAGTTATGAAAAAAAAAATATCATGCAAAATTTGGTTTTAACATAACGGTAAATTGAAATAGTAAATTACAAAATATTGCATAATTTTGATATTTTTTTACAGAGGTAGAAAAATGTCCAGTCTTCTAGTGTTTTTATAATGTAAAACTACTAAGCAGGGCCTGATATATATATATATATATACATCTGAAAATAGGGCTTTTTTGCAATTTTGGAGGGCTGTAACTTTGGAACCCTATACAATTAAAAGAGACCATTAACACATAAAAATATATTAATGGAGCTTTAATTTTTTTGTCTTGCCGAAGAAAAATGTGTACAGGTGCCTAAGTTAAAGGTGTTTAAAAAATGTGCTAAAAATAGCAAAATTTCAATTTTTGACCCCTAATAGCTCATAAACAGGGGGTGGTGCAAAACAATTTCTCTGAGCAAACTTATATTAATTCTAAAAGTTCTTTCTTGTCTCAAAATTTCAAAGTCCTATCTAAAAGTGTGCCGGAGTTATGAAGATAAAAAAATCATGCAAAATTTGGTTTTCACATAACGGTAAATTTAAATACTAAACTTAAAAAATATATATAATTTTGGTATTGATTTATAAAGGTAAAAACAATTTCTGTCGAATGGCGCTTTCAGATTGAATAAATGTTAAGTGGAACATGAAATATACGCGTTTAAAAATAGGGCTTTTTCAAAGTTTGAGGGGCTGTAGTTCGCTGATGGATGGGGCTACATTAAAAAGTTGTTCCACAAAATTAATTTTTTTATGAGACCTACCCATGGTTAAAATTTTTTTTCGCTATCTTTAACGGTGTAGAAGTTTTGTAAACAGACGTACAGCTACACAGACGGACGGACGGACGGACAGAGTGAAACTAATAGGCACATTTTTTCAAATTTTTTTTTGAAATGTGCTAAAAACAATTAATAGAATTAGAAAATTGAATTAATCAGAGAATAGTAGGGAATAGTAGTGAAATAATGGTTAAAAATTGCCACATAAGAACCTTCAATAATTCTTAATTGCTTCCGAAATTTTTAAAAACATGATTTCTTTTCAGAAATTTATACTAGCTATAAAAATTTAACAAACGAATTTAAATTTAGTTTATTTTTAAATCGTATTTATTATTTAGTTTTATGATTTAACCACTCAGTTTCCCTGATCCTTTTAAAAGATAAAACGTTTCTTTCTCTTTCTGGTTTAATTTGATATACGGAATAGTTTAACAAAAAGAAAAGAATTTTTTATTAAAAGAAATTTTATATTAAAATCCTGTTTTCTTTGGGTTTTGCTTTTTTTTTTTTTGAATAATATTATTTCTTATTTTAGGATTAATATTAATATCCTTTGCTTTTATGTGTCGCTTTTAAATAATTTTCAAATAAATATATAAAAAAATCTTTTTATATAATATTCTTTATTTTAAACCCATTTTATTTTATTTGAATTCAACAAAACAAAAAATTATTCTATTAAATTTTTTATTTTTTTGTGAAATTATAAAAATTTTAAAATGTTTCGATCATTTAAAAAATATAAAAAGTTTTTTAAAATATCCCATACTAATCTAATTTTAAAATTATTTTGAAAATTAAAAAAAAAAAGAAAGCTCTTTTTGAAATTACGAAAATAAAATTTAAATAGAGAATAAATTTTTTATAGATTGGGGGGGTTTTTTTCTTTTTTATGAATAAAATTTTCATTCAAAGCTTTTAAGATTTCTTTAAAATGTTAAAAGAACCATTAAATTTTAATACAATAATTTTAATATTTTAAATTATTTTTGATACTTATATTAACTTTAAAGTTTTAAGATCCTCTTTTAACAGAGTGTCATAGTTAAAAGTTCTATAGATACAATTTACGATTATTATTATAATAAATTAAATTAACAATAAAAAACTTTACAAAAATTTAAATTATTAAAACTTTACTTAAATGGTTTAATAAGTCATAGTATCGATCAGAAATATTAGCGCCCTTTTGAAAAAAAAATATTTACCTTAAGTTCTTATCATATTTTTTTCCTAAAGGAGGTGGAAATCTTCCAAAGACACCAAGAATTCCCCTTTAGCCAATTTAATGGGATGAAACCCTTGCCTGCGAACGCAGTATATTGGCTAGGATATATATATCCTAGGAATATAAATTAAGATTCAAATTTAGCTTAATGCTCTGAGTTCACAACTAATGCTCTCGTTTAGGTGACATTTAGCTCTCAATATGTAATTTTTACGCAATTTATAAAAAAGTAACCACAATGAAATTGAAGATTGTGAGATAAAATTAAGTAAAGCAAAATTTTAATTTTACTCAATTTTGATTTTTCCTCTATTTTAACCTTTTACTTACTTTAATGTTCTTTTTCTTCAATATTTTTAATTAAATTGAAAATAATTTTAAAAATATTGCAGAAAAGTAAATACACCTACAATAAAAAAATGTCTTCTTTTTATTTTGATAGGTACTATTCAATTATTTGAAACTTGGAAGTCGTATATAAAGCGAAAATATATATAAAGTCGTATATAAAGTCGTATATAAAGATAAAAGTTAAGGAACTCTTTCCACGACATTGCGAAACAAGTATGAAACTAATATGTTTTCATTATAAATATGTACTTTCGTACATTTTAATGTGCAATAGATGCAAACATGCAAACCAGGAATGCAAGAAATCCGTTCACATACACTATTACACTATCGAGATGGCGTAATCCTTCCCTTATCTTTTTCTCCAAAACCAAACTGTACATTATATATTAAAAGACCCATCCTATAGTTTGGTTTTAAAGGGGGTGATTTTGGCTGGTTAAAGTCCAACATTACCGAGAACAACCTCGTGCAGTTCCCTTGAGCGACTTTTGATGTTTTCCACCGCCTTTCGTTAAAAAAAAATACAGAGAGCGAACCAAAGCTTTTATATTTAGATGTAGTATAAAAAGCTACTTTAAGTTTTGGCTTTTAAATTTTATTATCCTGAGTTCAACTCTTTTTAAACGTTGCAGAAACACACTTGCCTGGCCTGTCTGGATCCTGGGTTGGAGATGACGTCATTAAGAGGATGAAATATCCGTTCAAAGTTTAATTTTACATTATGACTTTTTAATCATTATCTTCTAAACTATAAGATATATGGATGCGTATTTTCCACTTATCGGAAAACTCACAAGATTAACTTTTTAAAAATATGCAGCTTTTTTAGAAATTCCAAATAGGTTATTAGTAGTAAAATGGAAAAAAAACAAAAACTCGCTTTTTAGACTTATTTTTATTCGTCATTGAAAAATATAAAAACTGAATAAGCGAAAATTTTTAAAACTTAAAAAAAAGTGTCATTTTTTTTTACCCTTTTTCTAGTAAATTTAGGGTCAATCCATTTTTCTAGCTGAAGTGATTTCTAACTTACAGAAGAAAATTTCTGAACATACATATCTTTATTAAAAACTTTATAATAAAAATAAAATTATTTTTATTTAAACTTTTCAATTCCATTTAAGGATATCCATGACTATGATTTAAGAAAAAACCGTTTTAGTTAAAATAAAATATTTTTTTCTTTTAAAGAATTTAAATTTAAAATAATATTAAATTAAATAAAATTTTTTTAAGTGCTTACAACCAATAATTATATATTTATAATAATTACTTTAACACATATTTTTTTTCTTTGTTTCTTTGTTTGATTTCCCTAATCTCACTTCTCTTTAAAACATCTAATTATTATGCATCACTCAATCATAATTTAATTATTAAAATATAATTACAAGTTACATCGCATAATAATAATATTTTCTTTTTTGTACTCAGTCAGTAGTCCGTCTGTTAATCTGTAATTAAATTTCATTACACTTAATTTGAAGGAAAGAAAAAAAAGAAAATTAATGAGAAAATGAGATATTAAGAGCAAAAATACCTTATTTGTTTTAAAATCTTCTTTTAATATACTTTTTTTTTTTTTGAGAAAAGAATAATATAATTTTTTATATTCTTCTTTTTCTTTATTTTATTTTTAAACTTAAACAAAATAAAATATAAAAATAGGCCAAAGTTTATAGAATACCCCACACTACAATTTAGTAGGTACATAATTTCCTATACATTAAAGTAATTATTTCTAGATCCTCCTACCTTACATAATTTTACTTACTATTTAATTTTTCATTCTTGTTATATTCTTACAAGAACAACAACTACAACAAGAAGAAAATTATATTAATGAGGTAATTATGTTCATTACCCATTTAATACAAAAAACAACAACAAAAAAAAAAAATAAACAAATTAAAAGTAATTTTTAAGGACATGTACAAGAAACAAATATAAGTAAGAAAAAAAAAAAATTGGTATCCTTCTCATGAAATGTATGCGTAATTAAAACGGTGTGGTAAGAAAAAAAAAATGTCCTTTTTTAATGTTCCTTTTTTATTTTTGTTGTTGTTTTTTTTTTGGTTTATTCTTTTTAATCTTGTGATTATAGGGTAGACAAAATAAATGTTAATTTTTTGTGGTGATCTTTAATGTAAAAATGAATAAATTTTACAAATATTAAAGAGAGGACACTAATTGTGTAGGTGGTAATAATTATCATAGACAAATATAAAAGATTAGAAAAAGTATGGGTAATTAAAATAGATTACAAATTCTAATAGGTACATGTTAATTTAAACTAAACGTTTACAATTTACATATAAGCAAAGATATTTACATTCGTTTTTTACAAATAGTATATATATATACTTACTCTATATAATAAGAATTATTAAAACTTATTATAATTATTGAATCATTCATTAAAAACTATTCGATTTTACAAAACGCTGCATTTCGAAACAATTATTAAAAAGAACCTAAAGAAAAAGGAGGAGTATAGAGTAGACTGTGTCATTTCCAGAATATTCACACAAACATAAGATATGCTATATTTCATTAATATTTAATTTTCTTTAAGAAAATATAAGATATTTAACTTGATTAAGTACCTACCTATTGAGATATATTTATATAAATTTCGGAAATGTATGACAGTTACTCGATCCCGTTGCGATAAACCAACAGAAATTCTTGACCATAAAATTTGATCGCATCCTTTACAAAATTACAAATCTCTAGCCTTTAAGAGTACTTATATATGAGTATAAAAACATCACAGCTATCCGCACCGCTGTTATAATTAGTCTAACGGAATTTTGCAGAAGTCGTTGGCATAATAACATTTTTGGTATAGTTTTAAATACCCAGATTAGATTATAATATAACCAATGAGTTATCCTCATATAAAAACAAAAACTGGAATTCTTATAAGAATGAAATGATGAAACTTTCAGTACGTTACCTTCATTATTTTACATGACGTACGTATAACTAAATCGATTCAGAATTCGATTCTGAGAACAAGATTATGTATACTCTTTCATAAATTTCATAAACGTAATGGCAACTTTATTATACTCTTAAATTATGATGGGGTATAAATATCTTAGCACAAAATTTTACATTTTTGCCAAGAAAACCACATATAATCTATGTATAATCCTGATTTTAAATTTTTAAGGACAAAAAATTTTTATCTCTTTAATAATTAATTGTAAAACAAAATTAAACAATGCACTTTATCCTAGTACCCTTAATATAATGTAAAAAAAATATGTTTGTAATCGAAAGTAAACTCTAAAAGCTTCAAAATGTTCTTAGATCTCTCCATTTAATAATAGTATAAAAATATATACTTAATGTTATTAAATCTTTTTAGATTAATAATAATTTAACATTTTACTATTCAAGACATTCTAAACAAAAACAAAAATAAATAAAAATAAAAATAAAATAAATAAAATGGTAATTAAAACGTTTTAACCATTAACTATACCCTATATTTAAAACAAAAACAATATCAACATTAGGAAAAGAAATTGAATAATAAAAAGTTAAAATGTCAGGCACATTCCAATTAACATGACATTTAACATCTTCATCAAAATCAACATTCCATAAGATAATAATGACATTTTGTTTTATTACTTTTGTTTTTATTATTATTATTATTATTGTTATAATCCTAATAACAAGAATCTCATTTCGACCCTGAAAATTAACATTGATAGAAAACTGGGGAGGAAAAAAAATTTTTTTTTTTTTTTTTGGGGATATTTTTTCTTTTGCGTATAACAAGACCATAACAATAACAATAGGAATATCCAAAATGATAATACGCAATAATAAAAATGAAAAACAATTAACTGTTATTTTAAAAACAGTTATAAACAACAATAATAATAAAAAATAATAATAATCATAGGGGTTGAACTCATTTTAAATGGGGTATAACGGTATACTAATTTTAGAAAAAAAAAAAAAAAAAACAAAAATAAAGACTTTATTTTTAAAAGATTTTTTTACAAATTTGATCTTTTAAAAACAGCAGGAATTAATGGATGTACCGTTTAAAATATCTTATCTGGTGGTACTGTTATTTTATGTTATTTTACTATTTCGGTTAACAATTTTGAAATGAAAATGATTGAAAATGCTTTAAAATGTTTTGTTAAAGAAATCATTAAAGTTTTTAAGAAGAAATTATTTATTATTATAATTTCATATTAAATTAAATTATAAATAGAAAGAGACAGAAATAAATTAAATTGATAATTAAATTAATTATTAAGAATGAATGATTAAAGACATAATATCATTAAAGTTATTTTTGATTTTGTGGTTGAAATGAAATCATTTTTAAATTATTATATTAATAAAGATTTTATTGTTTTTTTTTTTTTATTTTTTAATTTTTTAGTTTTTCAAATAATTGTATTTTAAATGTTGATGTAAAATGTTAAAAATAATATTATATCCATTGTTAAATTATAATTTCTTTGATATTTATCAACCTTTTGAAATATAATTAATGATTTTACAATATATTGTTGGTTATAATAATACATACATATACGCATATATGACAAAATGTTTAAATAAAATTTAATTATTATTATTAAATTTTAATTAAAGCATACTTAATCTTAGATTTCTGTGTTAAAATTCAAATTGCCTAAGAATATTATTTTATTTTAAAATTAAAAATTATTTATTTATATCCGGGTACCGTGGCGTGGTACATAAATCTACCAGATAGCTATAACCCTTGTTTCCTGGTAGGAATGTGGGATGTTATTAAAAATTGTGAACGATCACAGATTCTTCAATAAATTAAAAATCTTATTAGATATTATAAGTTTGTATAATGGTACATACATATATTATAAAAATAATTCAATAATATTTCTTCGAATAAAAAAATACAAATTATGCATTTCCCACTATTCAATTAATGACAATTTTTTTTTTTTACCATAAATAGTAAGATTTAGCAAAATTCTGTTCCCTCCACTATTTTTATTTAAATAATAATTAAAAAAATGTTACAAAATTTTCTTAAATCAATTTTTTTTGAATGAAAGTTTTAAATTCCAAATAGTAAAAATACAGTTAATCTTGTTTAAAAACGCTTATTATATTATCGCAAGTTTCGCAATTTTTGAATTTTTATAATAAACTTCGATTTCATGCGGTATTACTAGGTTGAAATTTTTTAGAAAATAATTGATCCTTTTTTTTCTGAAATGTGTTCATGAGTGTTCATGAATAATAAATATAACAATGAATGGAAAGCATAAAACTGAGTTTGAACTCAACTCTCACTTTTCCAAACAAAAACTATGCTTGAACTCATAGTTTTTTTTTTTTTTGAAAAAATGAAATTTAAGTTAAAGCTCAGTTTTATGCATTCTATTCAAAGGTATCAAAAGTGGTGCTTTTTGCGGTGATGATTTTCTGGTAAAAACGGTTTCGTAATTGAGTTAACTTTTCATTCTTTTTTTTTTGTAAAATATAATTTTTCTGTTGTGTCCATTTATATAAAAAAAAACTTGTAGATAGATTGTCGTATTTTTCTTGGGGCAAGATTGTCTTGGGGCAAAAAATATAAAGAATTTTCATGTATAAGAAAAACTGATACTTTTGTTTGCATATTTTAATATGCTTATTGCTGAATTATATTTTAATAAAAATCTAAGACAATGAAAACACATAAAAAAACATATTTAGAATGCGTCAACATATTTACTATCTATTTAAATAAAATATTTTAATTGTATAGTATTAGATCCTTGTGTATAAAATATTTAATTGTAAATACATACTTAGTATATATCTTTGTGTTGGACACTTAAGCTTTATGAGGATTAAAAGTTTGTTATTATGTTTAACTTTTTTATAGGAAACTATTTTAGTTAGTATGTGAAGTAAACCATTGGATCAAAAATTTTATCACTTTTCTAATATTGTACCAATCACCATTATATATATTTTTATTTTTTTTGGGTTTTAACCCGAGACCTTTTGTATGCAAAGCTGGTTAACCACTATACTATTGGCTGGATAACCACCATTTGTTAATTAATTATACGAAAATTAGAAAGATTACGTTTAATGGCTAAAAAAATAATTAAATAATGTATATGGTCGTCTTACAAGAATCGTTATCAGCTAGCAAGGGTAAGCAAAAAATTTAAAAATTTTGAGAACTGGTAACTGGAATTAATGGCTTGAATAATGTGAGAACTTGAAAATAAATGATCCGTGAAGTTGGAGATTTTAGTACAACAAATTACACAGCCTTTCTTGTTCAGACATGGCTGTAAATATCGTAAGGGGATTGTGTGGGTTCGAACCCACAGTACCTCGGTGTTTACAGCGTATTGTATACGCTTTTACCCACTAGGCCACCGAGGCCCCCTTTTTTTTGTTTTATAATAATTAAACATTTTTGTAATTTCTAAAAATGAACATAGGAACATAAAGAAAAAAAAAAGAACATAGGTCTATAAAAAAAATTGATTAAAAGTAACTTATTACAGAGTTTAATAATTAAATTCGATGGGATAACGTAAAAAGAATTTTTTTTATTTCTAAATTTTTCCACTATTTGTTAATAACTAACAGAATTTATGTTGCTTTATTAGTAGATATAAAGGAAATAATTTATATGTATGTATTTTTTTTTCCCCTAATAAAACTAATTTAATTTTCAATAATTTATTTTATCTACACAATTTTTAGTATATATTGTTTATACTAAGTTTATTTGTTTTCATTCTGTCTGCCCATCTCTTTGTTCGTCCTTTGCACTATCTATTTGTTTACAAAACTTAACAGAGTTTAAGATGTAACAAATATATTTTAACCTTGGATTGGTTCTTATTAAAAAATTTAAATGTTGTGTAAGAACTCGTATATATTATAAACCTAACCATTACGGAGCAACAACCCCTCAAAGTTCGAAAAAGTTATATTTTCAAATATGTTAATATCTCAAGTTCTAGTTACATATCTTCAATTTAAAAACATCAAAGGATGCAGGAAATTTCATAAGCTATGTGAAAACAACATTTTGCAAAATTTTGATTCTCTGGAACGTATCTCCGGAAGAAAGAAAATATTTAAGAATTTTTTTTTACTTTCCCATATGTTTAAATCTATTAGGGAAAAAACTGAATATTAGATAGATAATACTTTTAAATCTCGAATATTACATTTTTACATGTGGTAACGGGTTTTCTTAATTTAATTTTAGTTTCCTTAAAATTGAAGAAGATCTTTTTTAATTTTTCACATTTTTCTTCTAAAATAAGTTGCAAATTTTGATGCAAATTTTTTTTATTCTTTTAAATGTGATAGTGTGCGCCTTTTTAAAACCTTAAGTTTTACATAGTACCTTGTTTTTATTATAAATGAAAATTCTAAATAATATTTTATTTTGGAAATTTTGAATATGTTCTAATTAATAATTATAGCACGTTTTATATTTTTTTTCTTGTCCTTTTTTTATACCCGTATGAACTATGTTCAAGGGTATAATAAATTTGCCATTACGTTTGTGACACCTTAAAGGAGTCGAGCTAGATATAGTGTCAAAGGTATGGATCGGCTCAGAATCGAATTCTGAGTCGATTAAGCCATGTACGTCCGTCCGTCCGTCCGTCCGCACGATAACTCAAAAAATAAAGGAGCTAGGGGGCTGAAATTTTTTTTACGTCACTTTTGCAAAATTGTTAGTTTTGCTATTTAAATCCAACATTTTCGGTCGGCGGGTTCGAGTAGCTGCCATACAACTTCTATCTTTATATAGAAATAACTCAGTATCTATTCAAGCTAGGTTTCTGAAATTTTGCAAATGATGATCAAGTTTTATGGCAACAACTTCTGTAAAATTTGGTTGTGCTGGTGCAGCGGGTTCGGGTAGCTGCCATACAACTTCTCCGTGTAAATGAGAATAACTCAGTGTTTATTGAAGCTAGGAATCTGAAATTTAGTAAAGAGGTGTCGAGTTACATGCCAACAACTTTTGTAAAATTTGGTTGGTCTAGAGCAGCCGGTTCAGACTTCTTGCACCTCTTGGAACCTAATGAAGCTAGGCGTCTGAAATTTTGCAAATGATGATCAAATTTTATGGCAACAACTTTTGTAAAATTTGGTTGTGGTGGTGCGGCGGGTTCGGGTAGCTGCCATACAACTTATCCGGTTAAATGAGAATAAGTCAGTGTTTATTGAAGCTAGGAATCTGAAATTTAGTAAAGAAGTGTCGAGTTATATGCCAACAACTTTTGTAAAATTTCTTAGGCCTAGAACAGCCGGTTCAGGCTTCTTGCACCTCTTGGAAGTTAATAAAGCTAGGCGTCTGAAATCTTGCAAATGATGATCAAGTTTTATGGCAACAACTTCTACAAAATTTGGTTGTGCTGGTGCGACGGGTTCGGGTAGCTGCCATACAAAATCTCTTTTTAAATGAAAAGAACTCAGTGTCCGTCCGCACGATAACTCAAAAAATAGAGGAGCTAGGAGGCTGAAAATTTTCTTACGATACTTTTGTAAAATTGTTAGTTTTGCTATTTAACTCCAGCATTTTCTGTCCCCGGGTTCGGGTAGCTGCCATACAACGTCTTTCTTTAAATAGAAATAACCCAGTGTCTGTTCAATCTAGGTATCTGAAATTTTGCGAATGATGATCAAGTTTTATGGCAACAACTTCTGCAAAATTTGGTTGTGGTGGTGTGACGGGTTCGGGTAGCTGCCATACAAAATCTCTTTTTAAATGAAAGAACTCAGTGTCCGTCCGCACTATAACTCAAAAAATAGAGGAGCTAGGAGGCTGAAAATTTTTTTACGTCACTTTTACGAAATTGTTAGTTTTGCTATTTAACTCCAGCATTTTCGGCCGCCGGGTTCGAGTAGCTGCCATACAACTTCTTTCTTTAAATGGAAATAACCCAGTGTCTATTCAATCTAGGTATCTGAAATTTTGCAAATGATGATCGAGTTTTATGGCAACAACTTCTGTAAAATTTTGTTGTGATGATATGACAGGTTCGGATAGTTGCCATACAACTTCTCTTTTTAAATGAAAATAACTCAGTGTCTATTGAAGCTAGCTATCTGAAATTTAGTGAAAAAGTGTCGAGTTGCATGCCAAAAACTTTTGTAAAATTTGAATGGTCTAAAGCAGCCGGTTCAGGCTTTTTGCATTTCTTGGAACTTAATGAAGCTAGGCGCAATAGATTCGGGTAGCTATCATACAACTCCACAATTTACATAAATATATCTCTGTAGTTCGGTACTAAAACTCTGAAAGTTTTTAAAAGATGATCAAGTTTTATAGAAACAGGATATATTACGTTCATACGGGTATCCCAGAGTTGACACAGTCTACTCTACTGCACTCTTCCTCGTTTTTTTTTATTTTTATTTTATAAATAAATGGAATTTTTAATACATTTTGAATACATTTTTAATATCAAGCTTAATTAATACAATATTCAAAAATATATTTTTTGAAAATATTTTCAAAATTAACTGCAGTTTCTTTCTCTTTTTTGTTTTTTTTTTTATTATTATTTTAAGATATTTTTCAATAAATTTTTTTTGTTTTTTTGTGTTAATTAATTTATTTTCAAATCAATTTCAATGGTTCTTTTTATTCTCTATTCGAAAAATTTGTTATTTCGATGATACAATATGAAATTTTAACATTTGATAAAAAAGTTTATTTATTAAAAAAAAGAAAATGGAAAAATTAAAAAAGAAAATTATTCAAAAACGTTGCTACATATTATATTTATATCTATATAAATATAAATATATATACCTAAATATTGTGAGTGATGCAAAAATATTTGAATAAAAAAATAATAAAATAAAAACAGAATAAATTTTCCTTCAGGGAGATACTAAAAAAAAAAAACCCGCTTGTTCGAATAAACAAAGATTAAAAATATTTAAAATAATATCTATAGTATTATAACTATATTCATTGTTATAATATTAGTTGATTTATTGGTGAAAATAATCAATTGGCACACTGATGGTCTTAAAATGTAGAGAATTTTAGGAGGAGTTTAAAAACCGAAAAATTAATTTATTATTAACTTAAAGAAAATTTTGGAAAAAAAAAATTTCTTTAACCCCACCTTAAGTATATTATTCAGTTATCTAAAAGGTTCATTGATTAAGATATTTAAATTGATTATTACATTATTTGAGTTAAATGTAAATTTATTTGGATAGATATTAGATAGAATAATTCTGGTCTGGTTTGATTAAGGAACATAGGAAGTCTTATGGAGTTGGGGTGCACAACGGGTCCTAGTAGGTGTAACAATACTTGTCTACTCGCTCTACCAAACAACAAGATCAGATGCACCTACAGTAATTTTTTAAAGTGTTTAAACCTTTGGTATAAAATTTCTTCTTATTAATTTTATGCCAGAATGGGCTTTGCAGCGCTTTTATTCATTTATTTATCAATTAAAATTTAGTAAAATCTAATTCTTGAGCTTAATTTTTTGCGGGATGTCTGAAAAGTTCCAAGCAAAAGTGTGCGAAAAATTCCAAACCAAGCGAAAACAAAAGAATTGATTTCAATTGAATAACAGATAACAGTTAATAGCTTCAACCAAAGAAAAAAAAATAATCGATAATTATTAGAAATATTACGTATGTTATACGTCATCCGTTGAATATTGGTATCAGGTACAATATGCGGTCTTTTCAATTAGTTTTAATACTCTAAAAAATGAATAAGTTCTTCAAAAAAAATGAAACTTCAAATTTTGAAAAGAAGAACTCACATTCATTATATTATTGATATTTTATTGGACAGCCTATTTTCAGATTCAGATTCAATTAAAAATTATTTTTGTTTTCATTCTGTATTAAACCTTATTCATGAATAATTCGTCATGGGATTCTATTTATATTTTAAAATATAAGGTCAAATATTGTATCACTTAGTAATTGAGTACAAACTCTTTGGATCAATTCTCTGACCAAACCCATAACATATTCTCGATGCTGCAATATGTCCCTATCAGGATGTATGTAACATTGATGCCAATAAAATGATGATCTAATATAAATATTTGCATCTGAACCAGAATAAACATAATATTTAAAAAAAATATATATAAAATGTGGGGAATTTACAAGTTCAATAAATTTATTGAGGATATAAACAAGTTTTTCAAAGATTCTTAAGTATTTCATTTTGCTTGTACTCAATGACATTTTCAATAAAAAGCCCCTATTATTCCAATATAGGATCATCTCCCAGTTTACATTGCATCTCTTATTGCAACATGTACCTATGATGCAAAAACATTCTTCATCCGACTAATCGTTCAACAAAACAAGTAAAACACAAGAACATAGAATCGCGTTGGTGATTCGCACAAGAACATAGAATTGCACAACAACATTGGCACCATTTTTTTTTTAATTATAGTGTATCTAAACTGAATGAAAATAAAAATATTAACTTCTGTTTCAATAAATTTAATGTTATATATAAATTTTTTAAAAGTTTTTTTTTTTATGACGATCTGTAAATAAAAATTACATTTCGATAACGCAAACATTTTATTTTACGCTGATTGTGTGTGGATTTTTTGTTTTTCTAAAGTATAAATGAAATATTTATATTCCCATTTTATGTTTTATCTATTATTGTTTATTTATTCTTTTTTTTTTAATTGTTTATCTTTTAGTTTTGTTTTTACTGAAATTACTTAAAATCCCCTTTGATAATTGTAGCGAAAAAAAAAAAAATAAAAATAAAATATAGAAATCCTCATGTGTACCAATGTAAATGTACGTCATATAATGGAATTTTTTTTTTTTTTTTGAATTTTAAATAATAAAATATTTAATTGTTAATATTATAATTTTTAATTAAAATGAATTATAAATTAGATTAATTGTTCTTTTTTTTTTTTGGTGATTTTTGATATAATTATAATTTGAAAACGTAAATTAACAACTTTGATTATCATATAAATTTTTATGACCAGGGATAATAATAATAAATAATAATTTTCAGAATTCTGAACTGATGATATTATCAGAATCGTGCCTAATAAATTCAATTAAACGTTTGACTCCAAGGGACACATTTAAAATATAGATATTGAAAATATTTTTTGAATATCTATATATTAAAGTTTTTTTTTGTAATAATTTTGAATATTTACTTAATTTAAAATGAAGAACAATCAAAAAAGCCAATCTATTGTTGTCTAATGACGCTTAATGTGTTTGTATAAATTTAATGTTTGTCTTGATTGTGTGAAAATCCAGGTTATGTTATTGAAACCATAAGAGAATTTTAAACATACTATTATAATATTTTAATCAACTAACTACCAGATTAGTGAGGTGTCAAATATTTGGTAGGAATAGGTAAATGAACTCACTAAGACCGGTACAAACCTTCAAGTTCTCCGTGAAAAGAAGAATTTCGGATTAATATTACAATTTTGGCAAATATTGTCAATTTAACTTAAATATTGGTCTCAAAAACAAGATAATATATTCACAAACCGTAGGTGAGTTTCTACTAATACTTACGCTGTGGCCAAACAAACTCGACCTAGATTAGATCTTAAATGATAAACTAAACTCCTCTATTTAAAATTCCACAATAATGGAAATGTAATACGAGCTTTAACAGGATACTAAATTATAAGAAAAACTTTATAAATTTAATTTTATTTAAGATATTTAAAATTTCCAGGTTTTTGTATCCGTACGAACATAACAAAAGATATAATAAATTTGCCATTACGTTTCTGATATTCTAAAGGAGACGAGATAGATATGGCAAAGTATATTTATTCTTCCTGAGGATTGAATTTTGAGCTGATTTATTAGTATGTACGATATCTTAAATAGTAGTTAGAACAAATAGTTAGAACAAATAGTTAGAACAACTCATAGAACGTCCAATATATCACAGTATTTAATAAAATCCGATATCTTAAATTTTCTAAAACATGATTAAATTTTATGAAAACAGCATTTATTATTATATTCGTACGAATATCCTAGAGTCACAATCATCATCGTTTCAATTACTGCAACTGTCATTGCCAATATTACCGCAACTAAATAAGAAACATAAAAAATTTTAATAGAAGCAGTGTTGAGTCTAATTTAGGTTAAGAGAAGAAATTAAAATTAATACCAGAATTTCAGTTCTAACATAAATCAAAATCGATTCCTTGATTTTATATTATCTCTAAACTTTAACAGTTTGGAACATTCTGAAAATCATTGCCTGTGTTTGTAGTAGTTAATATAATAGTCAAGATTTAATGTGTAGGATATTAGAATTAAGGTCAAATTCAAAAACTAATCTGTCAAATTTAGATTGGCAGCTACATTTATTGATAAAATAATGCTCTTGTTCTGGAAATATTCTCCTCTGAACCAAAATAAACATAATATTTAGAAAAAAAAAAAAATTATATATTATGGAAAATTTACAGTTCAATAGATTAGTTAAGAATATGAGAATACCAATTTTTTATGTGGTAAATAAACTGCTTGACCTTTTTTTTCTGCGGCATGTTTTATACCTGAACAGTTAACGAAAATTTTAATATTTTTCTTTAGATTTATCAAAATCCCCCATAAAATCATTATTGAAATAAGAAAAACTTCCTCACCTTAAGAAATTTCAAAAACATAGGCAGAGAAATATTATATTGGAGGGTATACCTAGTAAGCATTTACTTAAGCACTTCGTATGTATTGAATAAAACACTTATTTCATTTCACTTTTTTACGATTAATTTAGTTTTTCCTAACAAGAAAATTATATGAACAAAAATAATATCAGAAAAAAAAGAGAAAAGAAAATTTTGGAAAGGAAAAATCTTTTTACACTCCATTAAGTACTAGTTCATACAGTATATATACATGTGCCTTTATTGTTATGATTTCTATGTATAGTTTTATTTCAGTTTTATTCTTTTTAATTTTTGAAAAAAAAAATTCAGTCTTCTTTACACATACCTTTCATCATCTTAAATGGTAAAAGACATAAAAAAAAAGATTTTTAGTATACATTGTATATGGGGAATAGCCAATAGGTACATAATATTAGTAATAATAATGGAATTTTATTGTTTTTCTTCTTTCATTTTAATAACAATTATGATAAGCAAAACTAGAGAATAGTTCGATAAAAACCTAAAAAATAAAAGAAAGCTTTAACTAAATAGTTACGCCATTTTGTATAAAAATTGCTTATTATTATACTAGTAGAATTATCTGGAGTTCCGGGTGTTTCTTTCACATATTTAATAAATCATCAGTGAAAAAAAAAATTGTGTCCGATTGATTATATAAAAAATGTTGAAGACTTTGTGTTGTAAACTGCTGACACCGAATATTTTTAAACTTTAGAATAAAAAACTAAGTTTAGGATGAAAAAAAATATCCTACTATAAATTTTGATATAACCACCTGAAAAACCACTGATTTTTTCCAAAGATGGATGCAGCTACCTGTAAATATGGTTATGGTAAATTGAAACTTTGCGACAGTCCGTACTCTAATACTGCATTTCTAGCCTACATAAATTCCCCAACTTCCTGGTTCTATTAGTTTTCAAGATTTCTAACCTGGGTTCAAAAGTTTGCATGAAGGCTTCATCCTAATAATTTTAAATTTCATCGAAACCTTTTATGGATTGCAAAAAATGTTACCACTAAATTTTTTTCTAATCAGATGTATGTTTTAGCAGTTATAAGGTAAAAAAAATAAAAACTAGTTGAAATATCATGTAACAGAATAAAGAAATTTCTTAATAGATTCTTAATTAGACTAAAATTGATGAACTCAAAACATTAAAAATTATTTGTAGACGTTTTTTTAAAGTCAAAATTAAAGAAAATTAACTTACAAAACTAAATATTGTTAGACTAGTATTTCAAATTGTAAACAATTTGATTTAGTGAAATATTTTAGAGCGTTATATATTTTTAATGATAATGAAAAAATCTTTAATAGATCATCATTTCAAAATATGTTAATTAAAGGCAAAAAAAATTTGTTACAGAAAATCTGTATAGGTGTTAAATCAAAATTGAGCACGATTTAGTTAGAAATTTTTTTTTTCCAGTTTGACGTGTTAGAAGGATTTGTATAAACATGGAAATTAAATACCCAAATCGATCCAAAAACTGTTCTGTTTTAAAAGCCTTTTAATGTCTTTTTCCAGGTTAACGAATAGAACGGGAAAGCAGTACACAAATTCTTAAGAAGAACCCTAAGTTGAGAGTAATATTACAGAAAAGTTAATTAAGAATTAAAAGTATCGTGAAGATAGAAACAAGTAAACACATAGATTATTAAAATATAGTTTCAAGAAACACTCATAAGAGGAGGAAATGGCATAAATCATAAAAGGAGAAATGGTTTTGAAAATAAATCAAATTAATTTATTAGATATTTTATGTGAGCTGTTAAATACCCAAATCTAACATTAAAACATAATATCAAAGAAATTAAAATTTTTTTTTGTATTCATATTTAAATTTTGCGGAAATTTCTTTTTCAATATAAATTTTTATTATTTTTGACTATTCAAAAATTATTTAAGTATTTGCTAATAAAGTTTTAGATGAAATTTAAAATTTCTTTAATAAGAATCCATTACTAAATTGGTTTAAAAAAAAAAAAAATTTAAATTTCTATATACAATATTGTTTTTTCTTATATTAGTTTCATAGTTACCATTTTAACTTTTTTTTGCACCCAAATAAACATATTATTATGCAACAAAAATAATTCAAATTTTCAAAAAATTCACACCTTTATGGTGTTCTGAACACATATTGTACCTTAAGAGTATCTAAGTGATGTACTATAGTGATTTTTTCATGCAATACATTTTTTTTTGCAAACATACACACAATATGGTAGAATTTTACAGTAGAAAGGAAAAGAAAAAAAAAGGTGCTTTACAAATAATTATTTTATTTTTATTTGTTATTAAAAAAAAAAATTCAATTTTTTTTTTAAGTAAAATCCAATTTTTTTACGAGTATTTTTGAATTTTTAACAATTTTTTTATTTCTATATTATTATGTAACTGATGTCCTTTTCTGTCCATTTCATTTTTGGTACCTGTAATGTAATATTATATTTTTTTTGTAAATGGAGGGAAAAATATACACAACATCACCATTACAGTTTACATTTTGTTTTTATTATTATTATATTATTTTATATTATAGTTTTTGTTTTATTTTTCATCATTTTGTTGCAATCATGAAAAGCAAACATTTGAAAGTAATCCCAGGAAACATGAAAATTCAATTTTTTTTTTTTTTTTTTTTTTTTTTTCCATGTTTGTACTTGAGTAGTAATATTATTTTTTGCATTCAATGGTTAACAATTTTATAGTAAATGGAACCAAACAGAAATTAGACTAATTCAATATTTCAAAAATGTCTGTTTATCTACAATTTATTGCTAATTTCTTTCTTAACTATACAAAAGTTAAAATTCCATAATAAAAATTTGAAAAGGATAGCATCTTGATTCATGAATTAGTAAAATCTCTGAAGAAAAATCTGGGAAGTTCAATTTTGAGAAAATGAATTACAAATTTCTAATGTTGAAATGAATTTTTTTTCATGATACGAAAAATCAAATTTTTTTTTTTACGAAAAATCAAATCGTTTTGCAACTAACAAATCTAAAAAGTTTTTCAACTGAAAATATAGATATATATGTCAATCTTCAAAGTTATTAATTTTAATTTTAAATACGAATATATTTTAAGATCACGATCATTGGTATCCCTAAAATATCATAAAGAATCTTTCTTCTTTTATGATTTATTTTTCAAGATTTTTAATGCTTTGTTGTGGAAATATGAATATAAATAATTAGATGCAATTTTAAAGTTAGTTATAAAATTAGGATTATTAAATACGATTTTTCTAAAATATGTTCAGAAAATAAACAGAATAAATTCGATGTCCAAATTTTATGATTTCAAAAATAAATAATTTTTATTCAAGTTTTTTTTTTCAGATTTCTTTAATTCGAGATTTTTATTAGTTCGTGATATTTTTGCTTAGATTTCCTTCTTTTATTCTTTTAAATTATTGGGTCTGTCTATTTATTATCTTTTGATCCATTTATACTGACATTTATCCAAAATTCTTTTAACTCTTCTTATCGTTCACTACTTTAAATAAGTTTGAATAGAACAGCAAGAATTGTTTGAAAAGCGTTTTATTATAAATTGAAGTGAATATATTTTTGCCTTAAAGTATGCAATTTTATATACAATTTAGATATGAAAAGAAATCATGAAGGGGCTTCGGTAGCCTAGTGGGTAGGAGCGTGGCTATTAACCGAAGGAGTGTGGATTCGATCCCTGCACAGATCGTAGGTGTTTTTCTTTACATACCCCCCTTACGACCAAATATAATGTAAATATATAGTATATAATATAAACAAAATAAATAATATTAGTATATAATTTAATAATAGTATAAAAACCTATAATGGCCTTGGTAGCCGATGGTGCAATAATATTGCATTACATTTATGTATGTAATATTAATATAAATAAATAAATAAATAGAAATCATGAAAATTTAAAAAGATGGCTACCATAGGGAATACTTAAGTATATTGCAAATAAATAATAATATATAAGTTAATTGCAATATTTAACCGATAACGGAATAGAATTTTAGCCTATTGATGGTTTATTAAAATTTTATTGTATTTTGTGATATATAATATTAAAATAAATAACATAAATAAAAATCACTTAAAAATTCCAAATTTTATTTTTCGTATATAATGTATATATTTATATTATTTTGAGTGGAAATATCCTTTTTTATGGGGACATGTAATAATTTAACGTATTTTTGTCTTTTGCTTTTAATGGTCATTTTTCTTCATTTTTCATAAAATTTAATCTCTACTGGTAAGAAATTATTTTACGAAAATTAATAGGATAACACAAGAAATTTCAGAATAAAAACATGGAAACCAAAAAAAAAAAAAAAAAAAACTAAAAAAGAAAATTGTTATTTCGTATGGGAGCAGATGTTGAAAATGATTTGACAAATTTCGGTTTTTTATTTTGAATTATTGTTGTTGTTGTTGTTGTTTTTGTTAAGTAATGACAGTAACGGTTGTAACAATGAAAATTCTTTATTAAGAGAAGAAAAAAGCTAATATTTTTTTATTAGTAAAGGGTGGATTTTGAGCTAAACTTTGAAAAAGTAAAGTGGATTTCGATAAATTAAATAAAATGAAAATAAACGTAAAAAGAAAAATAACAAAAAAAAGCTAACAGACTTTTAAATAAAATACTCTTTAAAAATCTAATTTTGACTTAACAATTGCAATAAATACAAAATGTAAGAAATAGAAAATTAACAAAAAAAAAAAATTTTAATTTTCATATGATTTTTTTTAAATGGTTTTTTTATACATAAGGTAAAATTTATTATCACCATATGTGGTGGTTAGTTATTTAATTCAAATTTATGAATTTATATATTTTTAGATTTATTTCCTTTTTTTCAGTGGGTACATTTAAACGGTGCTTATTTGATTACTTTTAAATTTTTTATTCTCAATTTGATAAATTTTTATAAAATATTTAAAAAGATGTATATATATATATATATATATATATATTGTATATATATATATATATATATATATTGTATTTATTTTATTTATAGTTCTGTACTAGTTAAAACTGTTTCACATTTTCCAATTAAATTAAATAAATAATGGTATCTACAGATTTATATTTATAAGTTTATTTTATATAGTTATATAAAAACATATTCTATGTACATATGTTATATAAATTTATATACAAATTGAAAAGTAATTATTTTAGTTATTTACAATTAAAAAATTTAATATTAAAAATTGCATTCCCAAAGCAAAAAAGGAAAAACTTAATTTGGAAAAAAAAAAAATTGAAGTAAGAATTCAGATTTTTTTTTTTTTTTTTTGTACTCATATTTATTAAGTTTCAAAAACTGTAATAAAAATGAAAATTAAACTTAACCACAATTGAAACCGACTGAAACAAAATAATTATTATTTTGTTAATTTATTTAATTTTCAAAATATAAATTACATAAAATAACACTTTTTTTTATAGAAATATATAAATAAAATTCTGTACCCATACTGATTTCAAATCCACAAAAACCACATTTAATCAATTCTAGCAAATATTTAAATCAAAAAAAAAATTTAATATCCTTCCATTTCTGAAAAAAAATTCCATTCCCTTTTCCTCTTATTACACTTTTCATATACATATTATGTGTATAGATATAATATCAGTTTCTTAGTTCCTCTTATCTTTAATACAAGAAATTAATTTCTTAATATCAGTTTTATCAGTTATTTAAAAAGAAATATGTCTAAGTTATTTTATTCCATTTAAATTTCAAAAGGATTTCTGTTAAACATATTTATTTTTTGTTTGTGTCTGTCTGTTTGTGTTTGAATTACTCAATTTGCTTTTAAAGAGAATCATACTTATTGTTAAGATTGATTTTGTATATTGTAGGCAGTGGTAAGTATATATTATATTTTCTTATTTTATATTTCTGTACAATACTATATAGTTTCCAAACCTAGTTTGAAAAAAATTTCATACGTTTAACTCACAGATCTTTTTTTAAAAAGTTTGTGGTTAAAACATTTTCAGATTTGGAAAATTATTTGGAGTTGTTTAATTAGTTCAATACTATGGTTACCTCTACTGAAGGGTTTATATAGATCCACATAATGTTGAATGGACGAAATATGGGCAGACGTATTCTGAGCTCAAAAAATAGTTAGGATTAACCTAAACTTCATCCACAATTACTTAACTATAAAGTGTATAATTTTAAGATTAACAATATTGTATCAAAATGACGAAAATTCAATTCTGCTGCTCATTTTTTTTTTTACTGTAATTTCTTTCTCATTCATTTTCGTTTCAGGTTATGCACACATATATTAATCAAATGATGTTTAAATCCAAAATATAGAATATAAAAAAAAATTTTATGCTGGTCTTTGTCATCATCAAATCTTATAGAACACTAATAAAAAACAAAAAGAACAGAATATATTATATTATATATTTGTGTGGTATATCCTGATGACAGATGGTTACAAAAGAAGGACCTTATTTTATTCTTCAATTTGTCTTATTTTTTTTTTTTTAAGAATTTTGTAGGATCCTGTCAGATTATATATAGTATACCAAAAACTATGAACTGAATATAATTTGGGATTGTAAGAACAAAAACTGTTATTACAAATAAAGGACATGCATAGAATGAAAACAGGACATTCGAGAAATATTAAAGCACCAATAAGATATGAATAAAAATAATAATAATGAAAATACAAAAAAAAAAAAGATAAAATAAAAATTACCCAAATTTATTACTGAAATGAAAAGATGAATTACCATTGTTTTTATTTTTTGTGGTTGACTGAAATAAAAAACACACAAACATTCACAGTAGTATGTTATATTATAAGGATAGATAAAGGATATTGGAATATATAATAAATAATAAACTATTATGTAATTTTCAAAATAAATTAGAAAATTTAGAATTTATTGTTTTATATACATACAAGGCAGTATATACATAAGTGTATATAAAATCATAGATTTTTAAAGGCGCAAATTTTCAAAAAGACAATAAAAACTTGCAATTAGGATTGCACTTCTTTTATATTAAAATTTGTATTTGTTCTGGAATTTTTTAACATAGGAAAAAAGTGCAAATCAAGAAATACCCTGTTCAGTTTTAAGGAAATCCTAAATAGAATTGAGCGAAGCTATTAATACTTGTAAGGAAATAATGTTAGTGGTTTAATATTTATAGGTTTAAATTTTAATAAGTATTAAGTTGAAAAAAATTATATCATTTTTATAATATTGATTTAGTATAATAATTTCCTTTCGTTTCACGTTTTTAAATTTAAAAAAAGAATAAACAGAACCTTTCCAACTTTAAAGAGGTGTAGCTTCATAATGTATTTGGCTACATAAAATGTTTTACAGTAGGGGCGGACGGACAGAGTGAAGCTAATAAGAACATTTTGGAAAACATGGAAAAAAGATAGAAATATTGTAATCATGTAAACAATTTTTAGTAATAAGTTTTTATTTTTATTTTTTAGTTCATTGCTACTATAACAGTTTTTCTTAATATCATAAACCAGATTATAAATGCAAGAAATCTGCGTAAGTCATCAAGCATTGCTTAACAGAAATTAAGTATAGGCCTAACAATTTATTATAGTTAAAAACTTGGTTTAAAAAAAATTTTGTGGTAAAACTAAAATTTAACTTCTAGTAAAATGTGTAGTAGCCCAAAATAATGAAGAAATTTGTAAAACTTCGAAAAGTACTTTAGAAATATTTGTAAATATAATAAGAATTTTTTTTTTGTAATGAGTAACAAACGATTTCATATTTACGAACTAAAATATAATCTGGAGCTGGATTTTTTCAACGGAATCAAGATTGAATTACCGCACTAAATAATTTAGTAAGTAAAAAACTCTGAACAACTTGTACTTCTAATTTCAGGACTCTGAATTACCGCCCTATACTATTTTTACTTGCTGTTTACGATACTTGTTTATGCACATACATTGATTGTCCTTTCTAAAAAAAAATGTCTTGATACAATGAAAACTAATACTACAATTATCATTATAGCAGTTATATATATTCAGTTGCATACATACACAAAAATTTTGAGAATAAATTTTATTTTATTTTTTTTTTTTGTATATTTGGTTTGGTAAAAGCCAAAAGCAATATAACCAAACATTTTTTTAGTTACATATGAACTAAAAAACCAAATGAAATGAATGTCCTTTTTTTTGCCTGTTCTAGTATATGTCCTTCAAATTTTAATATTAATACTGTGTTTTATTTTTTTTTAGTTTTTATTGAATTTTCCAAATTTTTATTCTGTTTTGGTTTTAGTTTGGAAAGATTGATTTAATGTTATTTATTAAACTTGAATATGGGTAACATATTACTCGTATTTTTTGTTTCTGTTTTTTAATTGGAATTTGTTTTTCAAAAATTAAATCTTTAACAATTTAATTTTGATCTTTTAGTTTAAAAATTCTATATATTGAATTTAATTGAATTGATAGGATTTTTTTTTTTCTTAAATATATTTTATATCAATTTGATTTAAAAGGACTTGCATATAAACTTGCATATATATGCATTATATGACAATTTTTGAAGAATTCCCAAATGATCTGTACAATATATAAGATAATACAAATTTGAAACCAATTTTATTGTCTATCAAATTTTTGTATAATATATTCAAAATACTGGTATTAAATTTTAACGAAATTCTAAAATTCTTTAATATTCGATGAAGTAATACATTTTTTGGATATATTATTTAAAGAAGAAATCAAAGATGGAATTGCAATATTAAAGTGTGGGTTAAATTAAACTATAAAAATGTTTTTCAACCTTTCAGTATTTCAGTTTGTTTTTTTGTATATTCTAAAATTTTTGAAATTCAGCAAATTAAAAAGTTTTTAAATTCTTTTGGACTTTTAAAGAAATACAAGCTTTGGTAAATAATGCAAGTTCAATAATAAAAATTACATCTGTTATCTGTTATTTAACTTACAGAGAAACTTAAACCAAACAGCTCCAAATTGGAACAAAATTTGAAGATGCGAAAATATTAACTTTATAAAATAATAATAATTTAGTTTAATACGTTCTAATATTCCCGGATTCCTTGTTTTAGAGGGAAAATCTAAAAATATATTTACTGCAGTCGTAAAATGAAATTTATTTTAAGTTCAGTAAGTTAATTTTTAAAAATAGATGCATTTTTTTTTTTTGTCTCAGTTTGAAATATGCATAAAATCTTGAAACGTTTAGTTATCTCGAGAGATAAAAAAATAATACGTTTTATAGGATCAAAATGCTTCATAAATAAATGTAAGTAGGTAAAAAGGGATTAGAGATCCATTGTAACACCCTGTATCAGTACTTTTTTCTAATTAAACCATTACAAGATTTTTACAAAGCGCTGTAAGCTGATTAACTACGAGATACGCAAAGGTTATTTAAGAACAACTTTTCCAGAAACTTTCTTCTTTTTACAGCAAGAGCTGGACATTCAGATGAAAAACAACAAATGAATGATTTATCTTCCTTTACATTTTTGCAGTTTCTGCAAAAGTCATCAGGAAATCTAAAACTTCTACCATATCTGACGTGTTTCGTTCAAACCCCTATTATATTACCAAATACAGCGGCCATTTAGGGATTAAAGTTTTAATTGATCGTTTAAGATATCTAATGTTTGGCCACAGCGTTTGCATTAACAGAAAAGCACCTTCGAGTGTATTGTCTTATTGTTGAGATCAATATTTAATAAAATTGTTATAATAGCAACCCTGAGATTCCCCTTTTCGTTGAGTATTTGAAAATGTATTAGCTCTACAATGTTTTAAGAAGTTACTGTGTCCAGGTATCCAGACCAGATGGATATCGAAATGAACTTGATATTTATTTGTATCATCTGATCATTTAATTTATTCCAACTTTAACTTCTATTCTTTAGATATTCTTTGAAGTTTTAATAAGAATTCAATTAAGAAACCTTGAAGTTTTTAAAAATCATGATAATATTAAAATTAGTTTTATCAATTTGTTGAAATTTTCATATAAAAACTTTAAAATTAAAAATAATTCCAATTTTTGGTAATACTTATAATAAAATTTTAACATTAAATATTCACCATATTTGATATTATTAAAGTAAAAGTCTAAAACTTTAATTTTTTTTTATAATATTCATAAAGAATTCTCTTAAAATATTTTTTTAAGTTTATATTTTTTTAAAATTTAAAAATCTAAATAAACCTTTAATCTTTATAAAAATTTTTAAATTTATTCATTTGTAATAATTTTTAGTATCGATTATTAAGCCATTTTCTTTTATTCAATGCATTTTAAATAGTATCAAAAAAAAAAAGGTTTAAAAATAGAAAAAGAAGGAAAAAAATAAATAAAAATTGGAAAAGTTTTATTAAAAAATTAAAATTTTCTAAAAATAAACCTAAAAATATAATGGATGGAATTTGGTTTAATAGAATATTTTTCAATAATTTTAAATTAATTTAATTTTGTTAGTCCATACGTTTGGTTTCTTCTGAAAACTTCTACAATACTTCATTTAAAGAAATTAAATTTTCATATTAAATCTTATATATAGATTTATTTTGTGGAAAATTTAAAAATTCCATTATGAAGGAGCCCTATTTTAAAAGCTTATAATTCTAATATTACAGATTTTTCATTATATGAAATAACATTTACAAAATTTTCGTTGCCTGTAACTCGCAACCATTCAATTAAGAAGCTTGAAATATTAAGACAAATAAGATCCTTTAGAATAGAAAAATGTTACATAATAAATAAATGGCTAAACTATTTCTAATATTTAAGACCTATTTACGTTAATTTATAAATATTTAAGATTTTCCATTTCTCGATACACGCAAATTTTTTTAAAAGTAAAATACAAAAAGTAAAATTCAAATTTCATAAAATTGAGTTTGCATGGGTCGGCTTTTCCTAATTACCTATATTAGGTTTCGCAAAATTTAAAAAAATTTTTCTCAATTTTTCATAATACTTTTTATAAACAAAAGTTTGAAATTTAGATACCAGAATAGATATTTTATCCTAAAATTTGAAAATATGCGCCTTTGTTTAACATATTATACTGCTTTTTTTTTTTTTTTTTACTTTAAAAATTTTAATACCTTCAAATCATTGCCTTCACAGCTCTATGTAATGAAATAAAATATCACAGAACAACTATTATTAGATTTTAATATCCTTGATGAAAAAAAAGGACATAAGAATTGTTTGAATAAAGAAAAATATCGACAATAAAAAAAAAAATAAAAAAAAAAAAAACAAACAAATCTCATTTTATTACAAACACATATCCAATACTCATATATATATGTATATATAAAAATGTAACATAGCTTTAAAGAGTTACAAAGATTTCTTCAAAGGAAAACAAAATGTACTAAACGGGTGAAATAGAATGAGAAAAGAAAAATAACACAAAACAATAATAATGTTTATAAGTATAATAAAATTCGACATTTTGTGACCAAGATAAGGATTTTACTTTATTTATTTATTTATTTTTTTTCTTTTTATTTATTTCTATTGCTGTCTATTTTCTTTTCATTCATTTTTAATGATTCTTGTACTTTACTTTGGTTGTTTGTTTATTTTGAATGTAAAATTTAGTGTTAAATTGATGCAAATGAGCCTTTTAAAAAGAACATAAATATTTTATTTTTTTTTTTGTTTGTTTTATTTTTATTTTTAATCTTAAGATTATTTTAAAACGCGATTTGTTTAATAGGTTGAAGGACTTTCGTTGAAAGGGAAGCAAGCAATAGACTTCATATTCAATTTAAATAAGAAAAAAGGGGTTTAATTTAGTCTGAAATTTTTAAAATATATTTTTTTTTTTTCAGTTTTTTTTCTATAAAAACTTTTAAAATATAAAGAAAATGTAAATGGAATTGAAATGTTTCAATTGTTTGTTCAATTGCTTCAGAATATACAGACTTAATAAATATTGTAGTCAATTCAAATATTTATATTATGTAATATGGAACGTTTCTTTGTTATAATTGAATTTAAAGGTCAAATATGCAATTTTAAAGGAAATTTATAAGTAATTATTTCATCAATATAAATTTAATTTTTAATAGGAAATAAATGTTTTCGTAATAGAAGTGAGAAAGAGATATAAAAAAAATTACCATGCTTTCCTTTAAAATTGCATATTTGACTTTTGAATTCAAATTAAAGCCGAAAGCCTAAAGTTAATGAGACTTAAATTATAGGTAAATAACACGTTGTACAGGTAAAAAAAACTTAGTAGGTAAGTTTAATTTTAAACTCACAGTATTATAGCTAAAAATATTGTCAACTTTGGGAACCAGGATAAACATAAGTTATACTATAGTTACCGTAAAATATAATTATTTTTTACAAAATTTCAGATATCTCACTTAATTAAGTACCCGAAATATATTTATGTAAGTCTGCTACTTGTATGACAACTGCAATTCAAACTCTTTGGCGCGAACCAACCCAATTTACAGAAGTTGTTGCAATAAAACTTAATAATGTTTTAGAAAATTTAGAATGTCTCTTTATTGAACTGAGATATGAGGATATCAATTTCGCAGCTACCCGAATCTGTTTCGTTCGACTTACTAAATTTTTGCCACAGAATTTTGCAAAAGAAAAAAATTTAGATACCTATTTTCAGATAAAAGTAGAAATTGTATGGCAGTTACTTGCTCCCGTATAGCTCGAACTTGCTCAATTTCAAAAGCGAAACTTAGATCTGTATTAAGATGAAATTTTATAAATTTTAGAATTGTTTATTTAGAGCTATATTTTTTTTAAGTTGTCGTGCATCGGATGAAAGTTAATCACTAAATCGACTCAGGACTTGATATTAAGCTAGAATATATAATATACTTTTACATATCTATCTCGTCTCTATCTCTCCCTTATGGTATCACAAACAAGACGTGATAAAAAAATGGCAAAATTATTATATTTTTGAACTGTGATTATATGAGTTAAAATGATTCCGTTACTCAGAGATTCTATAAAGTTCTTGTGACAACGATATCAGAAAACATTTTCAAAGTTTTTTTCTACTGAAAAAATTTAAAAAATAAGGACTTAACAGTCATAATGACTACCCAGCATTAATAATATTTAAAATGGAAAATAAGCATGAAAACATTTAGGTACATTTTAAATAAGAACAAATTGTACAGTTTAATAGGCACACAATGTACCAAAACTTGTATAATATCTAAAAATATTTTTATTTACATTCTACTATTATACGTATATATTATGTATATGCATATGCGCTTCTGAATAAATAATATAGGATGTGCACAAAACCCAAAAAACCATAAATCTAATTTAAATAAAATATTAGAATATATTTATACTACATTTTAATTTTGTTGTTATTCCATTTTCTTCTTGAACAATGCCTAGACATTTCACAAGCACTTACATATTATACATATCTATATACATATGTGTACATGCGTACAAATGAATTGAAATTAATAGCCAGTTTTTGATTCTAATATAAGGCTTTTATTTAAATTAATTCTTCAAAAGTGTCCATCTGACAGTCTTTTGAATCATTATAAATATTATATCTACAATACGTTAAAGTGTGGTTAAGTCTGCAATATGAATAGGATTGGATACCAAACACATCACAATCTTAAGTCTCTTCAGTCAACTAAATTATTATACGATTAAGATTACAGATTTTAATTTTATTAAAATTATTTACAGGTATGTTAAACGGGTTTGCTACATTATCTTTTACGTCAAAATCGAATGCAAACAAAATCTTGCTTTCGAAAATCTTTTAAAGCAAAACCTTTTTTTCAAAATCTCTTACGACAAACCTTTGCATTTAATTCAGAATGTCACATATTTTTATATATAAATATACTGCAAAAAGCCGCAAACCTGCTTTCAAATCCAACTCTAAAATATCCTCCTTAACTGTTTGCTTATACATACTTTAAAAACAAAGCCACAATCTATTCCTTTAAAAATATTTTGCAAGATTTTGTGCGTGAAAGATTTTGTAATGCAAGATTTTAGAAAGATTGATTTTGTAATGTAAGATGAAAAAACAAAAAACAAGATTTTGTCGCAGGTTGATTTTGGCGTGCAGGATTGTGACTCTCTTCCATATTAAATATTTTCATTATATACTGTCAAAGTTCTGAAATACACTTCAAAAACATTTTATAGTTTTAAGTTTTTTTTTTTGACTCTAATAACGATATAAAATCTAACTCTGTTTTTATCTTTTCAATTATCCAAAATCTCAATCAACATAATTTAAAAATGAAACCTGTACCCAAAAAAAAAAAAAAAATAAACATTTTCAATTTTAACTCTATTCATTTTTTCCTACCTACATTGTAAAATACATAATATGCATATAGTTACGCAACACAACGCATAAATACCGTTTGTATATTTTTATATTATTATAATGTATAACACTCAGAGGATATCAAAAAAAAAAAATAAAAAAAAAACAATAAAAAACAAAATTCAAAATAAAATGAAACTGAGAACAGTTATACATTGTAACAAAAAAGTAAAATGTTTTATTTAAAATTTTTTTTTTTTTTTGGTAAAATAACGTTACATCTGTTTTGTGGTGCAAACCGGATTTATAACTGTACAAAAAAAAAAAATTAGAAATGTTTCTATTTTTCGGTAATGAAAAAATTTTTTAAATTTAATTTTTTTTCCTCCGGATTTAAATTTAATTTTTTAATTTTTTAGCCTATATCTGCTGAATGATGAAAACTGAAAATTTATAATCTTTTATCTCTCTCTAACATTTTACTTAAAACCATAAAATATGGTGCAAAAATTCAAGCTTTAAAATACATTTGGTATTATTTAAAATTATCTGAGGAAAAAGTTCCTATAATTGAACTTGTGAATTTGAAAAAAATTTAAGAAAATACCTATTTAACTGTATATTATATTATAGATTAACTAGAAAACAACAATTTACCTGAATGATTTTTTTTTTTGTTTTTGTTTTATATTCCCCTCTTTTTTCTTGTTTTTTTTATTTTTTATTTGGAGTTATTTTATCTCTTTCTTTTCGTTTTTATTTATGTAGAATTTCGGGTTTTTTTTTGTTTACTGCCTACACAGGATATGACGTGATAACAATCAGACAGACATCGCAGCCATAAATTTTCGAGAAGAAAACAAAAAACAAAATCAGGATCAGAGAATCAGAGTCAGAATTAGATGCTAAAAGAATGATTTCATTTAAAAAAAGAAGAATTTTTTTTTTTATGTAATGCTATATCTCTTTCACTCTTTAATAAATATAATTATTTTTACATTCTAATAGATACTTTTGAAATCATTCTCATGTGTATATAATATGTGTAGGGAGTTAAGGTTCATAACAATAACATTTATTTACGGTATGATAACAACGGAAAAAATTTTGTGCTCTTTTGTTCTTCCATCACTTGGTAATGGTAATTATTATTTAGAACCTTATAGTCAGGATTGAGATTTTAAAAGAAAAGATTTTAAATAAAAGAAAATAGAAAACAAAAAAAAAAAAACAAAGTATAAGGTCCTAAGGCAAATGTTTAATGCAGATAAAAATAATGTTGTTTTTTATTTGGTTTTTCTTTTGAATGTGACAAAAATAAAAAGTAATCTGTAGAACAAGTGAAGATATGCAATTATATGTAATTATTGCTTGTGTTTCTAGAACAAAGGCAGTTGCTAATTGTTTTTGACTAGAAAGGAGAGGAAAGATTTATGTTATGTAGAGGAAAAATAAAGGTGTTGGAAAAACTAAAAATGAAAATAGGTACAGAAAATAAAATAGACAAACGATTAGAAAAATTAAAATTTCAAACAAATTTGTCATAATATGCTTTGACTGTAACCTATATAAAAGTTTGCAAAAATGATTTATAGTAAAAGATTTATAACTTAAAAGCTTTAAAACAAAATTAAGTATTCATATTATTCATATGCACAATTAAAACTTGAAAACAGTCTTTAAATATTATTTAAAAATTGATTTAGGAACTTCAGCAATGCTCAAATGAAAAAAATTTGAACATAATAGATTTCAAATTTAAGTAAAACATTCAAATTAATGTAGACTACTTATTGGTGGAGCCATGATTCAAAACCTCTTAAAAAATAATTAATAATATTAATTATAATATTAATTAACAGTTACTGATATTATTTTTTCCTTTCATCTCCTATAAGCAGTATAGTACATCTGCTACATAAAGTCCAGAGTCTTTACTTAATAAAGACTAACAGAGATATAACAGAGAGATAACAGATAAATAAGAACAGAGTCACTACTTAACCATTGGCAGAATAATATAACTGATATATTATATAACAATATATCTTTCATATGGAATACAGTCCGAAACTAAAGATCAAATTTTTCATTTTTTAAATTTTCTATTAAAGAAAAGAAAATCGAATGAAAAATTTTCTTCACTATATTATGTTAATATAACTTCTAAATATATTATGTAAGAACTTTTCATTTATGGTCTTATATAATCTAAAAATTCCATGTATACATAATAATAATAATCTTTATTAGTAGTGTAGAAAATTCTTATTCATTTATTATCCAGACAAAATCCTCAATTAAATCTTCTCTAAATCCTCTTTAAATAACTTAAGGTGAATAGAAAAGAAACATAAACAGAACAGAAATTAAAAGGTGAAAACTCAGTGTTTTTTAAACTTTTTTTTTTATTTTATATAATTTTGTATTTTTTAAAGGAATAAGGAAGAATATGAGCAAATGTATTAAATTAAATGGAATAATGATGACAATTAATTTTAGTTTTTTGTTTTATCATACAAAGATAAAAAATAATTATTTAGTTATATAGGACATAGTAAAACTAATTATCTTGTCTACATAAGAAGGTACCTAATTAGGTAGAAATGAAGTTTTTAAATGATTTTCTTTTTCATTAAATTTTATTTACATATACTAGCTTCGTAACGATGAGAAATAATAGCCCTGTAAATGATGATAGTAATATAAATTTATATAAAATGTATTACAATTTAAAATCAAGTGATATTTTTCAAATTTTCATCAAATATATTCTAATGCATTTTTTTTAAGATTTCATTTATACCACATACGTGTATGTATTTAATTATTGGTTTGTGTCTATTATTGAATTATTGAAGATTAGTTTGTGTCTCCAATCAATTTAATCGCGATTTCACAAACAAATGATTTATACAAAAATAAAACAAAAATTGAAAAAAAAAAAATGGAATTGATGAACTGAAACAAGGATCTGTAATTTTTTGCAATTTTCTTTAAGTTCTAAAAAAAATAGTTGAATAATTTAAAAAAAAAAAATTACAAATTTTGATTTAAAATAGTTAGAATCTGCTTTACTTGATTTAACATCCAGTGCAAGTTGTTACATTTCTTTTTCTATACTCTTTATATATCGTTTTCATTGAATTTTTAAAATAATTTTTATTTCCTATTGTTTATTACCTCTTAGTTGTCTGAAGGTACCTTCATTTTAATTGTATGCCACAATACACTTTCAAGACATATTTATATTGGGAGTTTTTGTGGTATTATTTTATGTTTAAAGTTTTTTTTAACACCTATGAGACGTAGTATCATAGAAGACACTTAACTTTACAGTTTATAATTTATAGGTGAACATTTTTTTTAATGAATTCCAACTTTAATCCTTTAAAAATAATGTCTAATTCTAATTTTTTTATTATTCCATTTTGGTTTTTGGAGATATAAGTTTTAAAATATCTACTACTCATTTTGATATTTTATTGTTACATATGTTTAAATTTTGACTGAAAAATGAATATAAAAAAAACTTGCTTAAGTCTTACATTTGAGTCTTACATGTTCCATAACTTAAATGTTTCAAAATACGTGCTTACGATAGTGTAGTGAACATAAAAAATAAACATGTATTAATTCCCAATATATCACCGGTGAAGCTTTTTAAAGATAGAAACCAATTAGTACATTATATTGACACGTGGGTCTCAACGTATTAAACAAAGCTTAAATTTTTCGAAAGTCATCAAATACAGAAGCAATATATGTAAGAGTATTACTCATTTTTTGGTTCTATTTAACGCGTATCAGTATGTAAGTTACAAAATTAAGTATGAGTACTTTAAGGGAAAATATTTTTGAAAACATCTATATATATGTTCAAAAACTCATAATTTCACTTTCAAATCAAATGTTTTTCTTTCATTATGAGGAGCTTCTTTGTATTTCCTTTAAATATTAATTCAGTCGTTTTCAAAAACTCAGAAGAATCCAATTAAAATGTGCAACTATAGATACAAAATATTATGAACCTCTGTTTCATATTTTTTTTTGTTTTTTTTTTTGATGTCTCGGAAATTCTAAAATTCTAAAAATTAATCAACCAACCAAAAACAAAAAAAAAAAAATGTCTTTATTCTTTCTAATAATATGTATATATGTCTCTATCTATGTTTTATTTTCTCTCTTTTCTTTCTATTTCTAATTCCTTAAAAATACCCATCAATAGTTTAGTTTAGAAACAAAAAAAAAAAGAAAAACAACAACAAATTCTTTAATTTTTACAGGTACACCAAAAAACAATTTATAAAATGCTTATTTGTGTTATTATGTATGTATATCATGTATCCGAGAAAATCCTTTTTAAATCCTATTTTTAATCAAATAATTTGTTAAATTGGAAAAATCACGCCGACAGGTTGGTATTTTTCATTTTCTCTAGGATTATTTTAAATTGGTTTCATTGTTGTTAATATTTTTTTTTTGTTTTGTTTTTGTTTTGGAGCAAAAACAGTACGAGAATATAAAAACAAAAGTAATAAGGATATTTAAAATTTAAAAGAGTATTAGAAATTTTTAAATAATTTTTCCACAATATAAAAATTATATAAAGTGAAAAAATATTCAAAAAATACTAAGCACTGTTACTATACGGTGCTTAGCAAAGATGAGATAAAAATGTTTATATTGAATTTTCCGAATTTAAAAGAAAATTATTTCAAAAAATTAATTTAAAAACAAAACAGTTAGTTTAAAAAAATAGTACATTTTCTAAAGAGTACGAAGAGAAGAAAGAGTAATTAAAGGATCTATCAGATTAATTTAAATGACTAATTACGCAGAGTTGTTTTTATAAGATTTATTATTAAATTAAAAATGAAAACATCAAAGTATCTAAATCTATGGTTTTAATGGTTACTTTTATTATTCTTTTAAATTATTTAGAATAAAATATTTAAAATATTTTAAATATCATGTCATTAACATTCAAATTTTTATAATTCTTCAGTATTTTGTGGTATAAATTAAATTTTATTAAAATTACCACATTAAATATTGAATTCAAGTGTTATAAGCTATGGAATATAAATTAAAGAGGATTTTCATAGGTATAATTACAATAAAATTGTTTTGTAAAAAATGTTTATTAAATATAGAGTGTTAAGTTTCAATTTTGGTTTTAGTTCTTATTTAAAAAAAAAGGAAATTATTCCATTATTTTAAATAAAAAAACAAAAATTAAATATCTATTGATTTTTATGTGTGGTTACTAGCAATTATAGGGCTATAAAACTAGAAATTATCTTGTTGTTAATATTAAATTTTAGTTTTGATGAATTTTCGAATTATAAAACAGAATAGTTTACAAATAAGTATATGATTTTCAATATTTACTGCATATGATTAACTACCAGAATTTTTCATCTTTTATAGATTAATCTTTGACATCGTATAAACATCTTATTAACACCTCAATTTCTTGGATTTAATTTTTGTAATAAATTCTTTTGTATTTACCTGGAAATAGATAAAAAATTAAAAATTAAAATTTATAAAATTCATTGCAAAATTTTGATTATATGACTGTCAAAAAAGAAATAAAAAAAAAAAAATTTTTAATTAAATTAAATTTAATTCAATTGCAAAATTCAAATTAATTTTAAATTAATCATTTTGTTGTCAGGTAATTGACTAAATTAATTACAAAATATCAAATCAATATAATGCATTTTTATATACACATATATAAATAAAATTTAACATGAAAGGACTGAGCATCCAAAGTTTATAAAAAAAGAAAGGAAGATTCTAAAACTAAACATTTTGACAGAAGCATCATAACAAAACAAAAATTCTCAAAAATCAACAGACACTTTATTCTAAGGAAACTTTACAAGCTTATAATTATAAAAATGTTAAGGCAACCTTATATAATTAGCAAAACCTCTAAAAAGCTGAAGAAAAGAAGTCTAAATTACAGGTGTCAACAAATAGAAAATTTTCAATTTTTGACCCCTAATAGCTTTTAAACAGGATGTAGTCTAAGCAAAATTTCTGAAGTAACTTGTGATAATTTCAAATTCATTCTTCTGTAAATTTCAAGGTTCTGCATAAAAACGTTACGGAGTTATGAAGTAATGGAAATTTTGCAAATTTTTGTTTTTACATAACGGTAGATTTAAATAACAAATTACGAAAAAATTGTATAATTTTGATATTTTATATAGCTAAAAAAATGTCCTATTTTCAAATTGAAAAAAAGTTAAGCAAAACCTAATAGATAAATACGAATTTAAAAATTTTGCCTTTTCAAATTTTGAGGCGCTTTAACTTCATAATGGTTGAAATTACATAAGAAAGTTATTTTACAATATTAAGACAATATAATTTTAGGAAACCTATCCATGGTTAAAATTTCATTCATTTATAGTGTGTATTAGTTTTGTAAACAGACGGACAGACTGACAGACAGAGTGAAAACAACAACAATAAAAGTAGTGCTGTTCAAAGAAATTTTAAAAGCCTCATATGCTTTTACATTGGTTAAATTAATTGTCGTCTCATACTATCATACAGATTCTTTTATATAATTATCAGTTCCACAGTCCTTTTCAATTACAATTTCCTGTTTTCGAAAATAATTTTTGTTGTAATGTAAAAGTATCAAATAAATTTTCGTAAACTTTCTTAGAATCTTAAAACAATTTAATTTTAGTGTAAAATTTTCTTAAAAAAGAAAAAAAAAAGAAAACGAAAAGAAAAGTGACTTTCATTTTTTAATTCGTATGCCTTTATTATCCTTTTCATATATTTCTGTACATTTAAAAATGTAATTTTATGCTGTAGGGTTTCCGCTTTTTTTTTTTTTTTTTTGTTATTCCAGGATACTACTCAGTTTTTGAAATTTATAAAGTAAAGTTTACTCACGTATTTTTTAAAATTAATTGTGGTTCCTATATGGTCCTGAAAAGTTTTTTCTTTCCTTTTTTTTTCATTTTTTGGTATATTGTCTGTATATGGGATATTTACAAGGACAATAAATTACTTATAATCAAGAACACACATTAATATAATATACATAATATAAAAAATATATAATTTAACTAATGATAAGTACATATAAATATTCAACTTTTCATATAAATCGTATGTTGTATATTTTATATTTACTAAAACAAGAATATAATTCTTAAGATATAATGAATTACAATTTACAATCCTTACATAACTTTAACATTTTAGAATTTTAAATTCTTATAAGAATATAGAATTGAAACGAATAAAAATGAAAAAGGATTATAAGGAGCAGGAAAAAAATTGTAAATTAAATATATATATTAAAAAGAAAAAAAAAAAATTAAAACATTTTGCTGCAAGGATTAAAATTAAAATAATTAGAGACAAGAGAATAATAATAATACAAAATAATATAATAAAGGATTTTTTTTCATATGAGTTATGTCCTGGATTTATTTAATACATTATTTTGTAATTTTATAAAAGTTTAAAATTTTTCGTTTTTTAACTAAATAGAAAAAAACTAAAAATGTTGAAACAAAAACTTGGTTTGTTCTTAAAATTTATCTCTTTAGGATTGTTAGGATTCTTAAATCAAAAGTTGGTTGTGTTTTTGTTCTTTACAGTTTGTTTTGTTTAGGTAAGTATTTCTTTTTTTAAATTAAAATATAAAATAATGTAGTGGATTTAAAATAATAAAAAGCATCTACTTTCAAATATTGGTAATTAATCCACAAACAAAAGATCTAATTTTAATCTAAAATAAAGAACCTAATGCGGTATATCTCAGTCCGGGCATACAAAAATTGGTATCAAATTGAATTATTTTTTAAAGTTTTAATAGAGGGACTTAAAACATAAAATACATTAAATAAGGGAAATTTAATATAATACCATTTAGGCGTCTAGGCCTTCATTATGCAGATCAGCAATAAAATTAAGGTGCAGTGACAGAACGCCAGAGGTAATAAAGTTCGTGGGCTTTAATCCCAAAATTTTTGGAATTAACGTGGGCTTTAAATCATTTTGAAAAAAGAATTAACGCTCACGGCTCTTAATTCCACTAGATCGTGGGCTTTAAGTTCATGTCGAAACAGAATTAAAGCCGACTGAGTAACACAAAGGTTATGATAGCATAAACCTGTATTTTATTTGACTGGATTTTATTTGGTGACATGTTGGAAGTCCCATTGGAACTTTTGATTCACTTCAATGAGCCACAAGTTTACAGAATATTTAGATATATGCATATTCGAGTTTCTGAATTAGGAGAGATTTTAGAATTGGTTACAAAATCAGGGTTATACGCTTTTTCCAGAATATGTATATAATCCTCCTAATTCAAAACGCACATATGCATGTAACCAAATTTACCAAATAATTAACCAGGGATAACCAAGGGATAATCAAAAAGGAATTTTATCCAAAACCCTAAAATTCATTTTAATGCGTTTGCTCTACATATTCTATAACTCTCTTCTTTTAATAACAAAAAATTCCAATTCAGAAGTAATTAAAGCTCGCTAGTTTTAATTCCTTTTAATTATGGGCTTTAGTTCCAAAATTATTGCACCTAAAATTAATATGGCATATAGCAAGGAGTCATTGCAAATAACGTTATGCAATAAGGAGCATAAAGTTTCTTTTAGAGTGAAATATTTTCAAAGTACACACATATTTAACTTGTTTATTAACATTTATTATTACTTTTTCTTGAAAGCAACATTTAAATACCTACATTATAATCTTCTAATAATTCTAAAACAAAATTTCTTATTTACATTTTTAAAATTAATAATTAAATATCTAACTTAAAAACTCCATATAACATTGTAATGCAAAATGTATTGGATGTATACAATATGTATTATGTGCCGTGATAACCTTTTTAACATAAAATTGTACCCTTAAGGACAATTAATGTCAAATGTACCACTAAATTATGAGACAACGGAATGTTCTTTATAATGTAACTAAATTTAAAACCAAAAAAAGAAAAAAAAAATACGTTTGTATTGGTTAAATGATTATTTTTTGAAAGGATAAAGTGTTTGGCCTGTAGTTTTTGTTATTAACAGAATTACAGGAGGCGAACATAAAATAAAATTGGAGTATGCGATATGCAACATTTTATGATAAATATAAAGCTTCTCATTTATATAGTAGTCCTTTCTGAAATCCGGGAATTTCAGTTGATAAATGCTAGTGCTTCGCTATAGAGAAAAATCTTTGCCAGATAATGTTTTAAAAATTGAGAAAGGTTTGTTTTTAGATCTTATGATAAATTATTGTAATATGATTATTTATTTTTTAATAATTGATATGGTATGGTTTTATGGATTATTATATTAAAGTAATATATATTTTTATCGCAGTTTTTTTAAATTCAACACGATGATCCAAGTTCTTAAAATAAAAAATAGCCGTGCTACATAAAAAGTTGTTTGAGATTCGATTGTTCAAATTGTTTCTAAAATATTTTGCAGTTAATCATTTCTAACTGCTCCTATTTTTAAGATATTATTTCTAATTTCAGAAAGCTTAATTTCTTAAACCCCAATCCGATTTCTGATGTATGCTAGATGTCTGATTTCATCTTTATTAACACTTTTACTTGTAGCAGCTAAAATAAACAAATTAATGAAGAAACAGATCTTTTCAGATTGAAGAATCAAAACTTTTGGTTTTAAATTTGAATTTGACGCAATAAATTGTTTCAACGTTACAAAAACGCTGTTTTATCTTTGACGGTTTTGAGAATTTTAGAAATAACAATGATCTTTGTAGATTTTACTAAATTTTGTTTTAGGACAACTAATGAAAAGTAATTTTCCGAAAAGCAATAATGCAAATTTTGTGTACCTTTTGTTAGTAAGAACAAAATGCGTATTTATGAAGTATTTTTAAAAATCAGCTAAAAGTAACCTTAAACTACTCTGCTTTAAATGTTCTATCTCCACTTTATCTAAAAAAAAGGCTTCCTCTTTCATATCTGTTATTTCTTAAATATATGTTTTATTATGTTATTGATAAAAGACAAGTTAAACTTAATCTTTTAATCCTTAGTTCAACATAAATCCAAATTTTATTCAATTATATTTATTATAGGACCAACATTTTTATCTTATTTGTTTTCGTGTAAAATACCACGTGTCGTAAAAAATATGAGTGTTGTATTTAAATTTCCATCATTTGAATTTTAAAAACATTTGTTGAAGACATACAAACATTTCTTAACATACCTAATTAGATATATAAATAGCTACATAAAAACTGTATATACAACAACTTTGTTCCTTCAAGGTTTGTATAAAATTTCCCCATCATATAAGTTTATCTAAGCTATTGGAACTTTCAACTTGTAATAATTCCATTGAAATTATTGACGCCATACACCACTTTGAATAAAATTTCATGAATTCTACTGAAATAATAATATATAAATTTAAAAAACAAAGCCCATTGAATTCTATATGAACAACTTTACATTCTCTATCGATGAAAAATTAATTTTTAATACTTTTACACATGTCCGTACTTTGTTTCTTTTTTATGTCCAACATAAAAAAAAAACCACAACAAAAAATAAACAATAAAGCTGAAGTCGAATTAATGTAAAAAAAAGATAACGGTAAAAATTCTCTAATAAAAAATTCATCACATTTTTTTTTTCTTCTTCTTTCTATTAGATTTTCATTGCCTTTTTTTACCTGACTTTATTACATATGTATATATATTATGTATTTGAACGTATGTATATTGCCCATTATAAATACAAGCAAAAAATTTAAAGTGTTATCAATTCCAAAAAAAAAAAAAAAAACTTTTTTTTTGTTGTTTTTTATTCATATCCCTTAATGTCCTTTGTATGTCAATCTTTTCCCCTTTTTTTGTACTATTTCGTACCTTTTTGATATTTTTGTCAATTTTCTTTTACATGTTTTTGCCCTTTATTTTTTTTTTGCTTTTAAGTGATGACCACAATCAATTATTTAGGACAAAAACCATATTTGATTTTACTGTTTACTTCTAGACATTATTCAGTATAACCAAAACCATAAAGGATCTATAATAGAATGCCCTTTTTTTATGTTTTGAAACATAACATAAAAAAAAAACAGAACTTGATGTCCTTTAATGTAATTTAGATTCCTTCCCATTTTCATTTTTTCATATTTTATATAATTTTAGAAAGATGAAGTTCGGGAAAAAAAAATGTAAAGGAAACAGGCTGTTTTTATACAATATTTTTGTTAACATATTATAAAACATTCCATTTATGCATTGATACAGGACTGTACACAAAATTCATAAAAAATATATTGTAAATGTATAAAAGCTTAAACGAAATTAAAGCTCTGTTTCCATAAAACTTGATCACCTTTTACAACATATCAGATGTTTTACTTAATTAAATGCCGAGATATATTTATATAAATTTTAGAGTTGTATGACACTGAGTTATTTTCATTTAAGAGAGAAGTTCTATGACAGCTCCCTGAACCTACTGCTCTATACCAAACAAATTTTACAAAAGCTGCTGCCATATAAATCAACATCCTTTCAGAAAATTTCAGATACTTAGCTTCAATAGAGTTATTTACACAGGCCTACATAGCTTAATCGGATCAGAATTCCATTCTGAACCGATCCATACACTTGAATCTATATCTAGCTGGATTCCTTTAAGGTTTCACAAACGTAATGGCAAATTTAATATACCCTTCAACATATGTTCATACTGGTATAAAAAAGCCAAAGAAAGCAAGAGATATGATATGGCAGGACATAATCGTCATCGTCGGACAAAATGGCAGCAAAAAAAATAGACTTTTAGTTCAAACAAGTTTAAAAATTAAATATAAGTTGCAAGAACGAGGTAAAAACAGAAAGAAATTTTTATAATCGAAACCTACAAAAAAGCCGTAAGATATAACAATATAGAAATAGAGAGAGGAAATTTTTTTTTATGTAAGTGTATTAAGCTGTAATATACTTACCTACTGTATCATAAATTATCTAATTCGTATTTAATGAAGAGTTAAATGTATTTAATGAAGACTTAATGAGGACTGTATCATAAATTATCTAATTCGTATTTAAGTCTTCATTAAATACGAATTAGATAATTTATGATACAGTAGCTAAGTATGTAGAGATAACTGTAAATGCACACTTAGGTCAGTTTAATGATACTCCAGATATCTATATTCACTATATTTCCCGGAGTAGGAGCTTCTATGCCCTGCTGTACAGAAACTTTAAATAAACGGAATATTTTTTTTAATCGAAGATTTATCATAACTAAATTATTTAAATGATTACAGTGGAATCATAACCTTCTTCCAATATCTTACAAATCTTCAGACTTCACCAATCTAATACACCATAGATTAACCTTGAATCTACCCTGTCTTTTATCTACCCTACCAATATTTTTTTGAAAAAACTTTTATTTTTATTTTGACTAATATTATTTCAAGGATATATCGGTTTATAATACAGGATCTAATACAAAAAAAAGGAAAAAACAAACATAAAACATTTTCTAAATCGATGATGGTCACTTTATTAAAAATCACCAAAATAAGAAAGTAAAAAAAAAAACTAATAAAAAACTTGGATTTATTTAGGATTTAGGATCATTTTATTTTTCTTATACTTGTTTTTACTTTCTTACACTAATATCCTGGAAAAAAGGATATTTACACATTTATAAATGTAACATACTAAATAGTAGTATGTATTTTTATATACTATACTGTAGGTACATTATAAAAATAAAATCAAAAAAAAAACAAAAAGGTAAGCAAATGTATTATGTTTTTGTTTTTCTTTTTTACTTCATGCATTTATAGTATCATCAAAATTTATTATATACCGTTATAATATATCTGAAAGATATTCATCAGGATAATAACTGAAAAAATATAAAAGTGAAACTGATGAGAATGAACAGGTAATCGATTTTTATATTTTTTTGATTTAAGAAAAAAAAAAAAACTTTTATATAAAAGAAAATGAGAAAGAAAGAGACAGCTTTATGAAAAATATTATCTCATACTTTGTCTTTTCATAGAACATTAATAATAACACTAAAATAAATGTATAAAAGTATTTTCAATATTTTTAAGGTATAAGTAAAATTTAATGCACTTTTTTTTCCACTTTTCAATTTTCAAAAAAATATTTGAAAAGAAATTTTTTATTATAAAATATTGAAAATAAGAAAAATTTACCGAACGTTAAAAAACTTTTTATATTAAATTGAAAATTAGCGTTGTTTTTTATTTCCTATTGAAAATTTATTGAAAAATTCCCATTATCCTGTTGAAGCAATTTATGTTTTTATTTTATATAAAAATTCTGTTTTATAGAATCCTTTTTTTTATATTATGATAGGTATTATGAAAAAGAAAAAAGAAAAGAAAACAAAAACAGAACAGAAAAATATAAGTAAAAACTCCAAAACTGACCTAAAATAAAAAAAAAAAGTTTTTGTTTTCCAAAAGAAAGAGAAGATACTATATTAATCCTAATAGTAACTTAATTTTGAATATTAATGACATAAAATACAAAGTTGTGCTTATCCTATAAGTGCTACCAAAATGAAATTGAATAGTTCTAAGGTTTAAAGCCGAACGAAATTACATACTAGGGTGAATTAAGGCTGACATTTAATTATATTTACACCAGAGCTTTTTTTTTTTTAAATTTGTGAGTTATAAATGATGAATTAAAAATTTTTATTTATTTTTTAGTTTTAGTGAATGTATTTTCTATTAATAATTTTATTAGTTGTCATTGATTTATAATTCTGAGTCAATCATTTCAGTTTATTATGACTAATGTATTTTATAAAAGAATCCAATCTAAAACATTTTCATGAAGAGTGAGTATTGAGTATTAAGTAGATTCAAATAGTAATGAAAAAATTTTTCGCTCCCTTTTCATTTTGATTAAGGTAAATTCTCAAGAACAATTTATATTTTTAATTTAATTTTAAATGAAATCCTTGATAAAATATTTTTTGTACTAAAATTTAGATAAAAATTTTACAGTTGAAAATAAAATTTTAACAGCGCTAGTATAGGTATTTTACTTCTTTTGTTCAGATTTTTCAAATCTAATCATTTTACATTGCAATTTTCATAATGATATTATAATTCATTTCTTGATTCGGAGTATATAATGGCATTTTTTTTAAATTTATCTACTATAATTACTGTTACCATTTCGATTGATATTTCGGATATATTTTTTCTTAGTACATAATATATATTCATATTATGTATATAATAGATATTCATATTATGTACATAATATATTGAATAAATTTTGTATTAAATGTCCATAACTTGTCCTTATATTAAAAAAAATTTTCAATATATTATGATTGAATATCCGTTTCCTAGAGATATTCGAAATATTATACAAAGGATACATTTATTCAATATAAAAATTTTTTTAAATTAATTTCTTTTAATGAAAAATATTTACGAGGGACATTATATTATTCAAGAATGACTTTAGCGCAACAATGAAACATTTTTTCTATTTTTTTTTTTTTTTTTGATATAAAATTTTAAATAAAAAAATGATTTCGATTGGATTTATTAAAATTACCAGTTTATGGTTTTTGTTTTTCGAATTTAATTTTATTTTATTACCAGAATTGCAACATCATACATTGTTTCAAGCAAACAAAAAAATAAAAAAAAAATTGTAACAATACATCATAATTTTTGAATTTTTAAAGTTATTATTCAAAATATGACAAAAAAAAGATATATATATATATATAATGTATATATGTTAAATGTGATAGGGTTAAAATAAAGACAAAAAAAAAAATAAAATCAAACATAAGGAAATCCTTTAAAGAAATCAGGACAAATTTTCTTATTTTTTTTTGTTTTTCATGTACCATGTTATTATTATATCCGTTTTTGTCTTTTCTTTGTTGTATTTATTACTGTTATAATTTTTTTCTTATTTACTCTTTTATATTATTGCTTTACTTCTTTTATTTATTTTTTTTTTGTTTTATTTCGCAATAAATAATCGAATTTATTTGAATTTTTATTTCGAAATTATTTTTTGTTCGTAATAAGGTGTTCATATTTCTATCAAACTTTTCAATCTTAACCCTTGAGTTAAGATCTAAAATGTACTCATTTTTTTAAAGTTTAATCTATTAATTTGTTTATCTTCGTTGCTGCATAAAATTAAAGTAGATGGAAAACAGAGTCTTCATCGATTTTAATTTTATGCAGGACTGTCTTTTTTTTACAAAATCTGTCTAAAATACATATAAGTTTCTACTATTTTAGGCGCATAGTAGTGTGAAGAATTCAATATATTATAATTGCATTTTTTATTCTCATGAAAGCGTGGGATATAGTCAGAAAAAGAAAAATTCCGGATGTACAACACTGTTAAAAACCGACAGAAAAGCTCTCAAAAACTTGTAAAAACAAAAATGAAGTGAAAATGGAAATGGATCCTAGAGAAAAACTAAATATGTTAGAGTAAAACAGAAATACATTAAAATTCAAAACGTAACGGTGAGTTCAAGAAAATTCATTTTAGAAGATATTTCTACAATTCAGCCCTGTTATACATAGGCAAAATATATCCTAAGCACTTTCAAACTGGCTACTCGCTACAAACTTTTGTGAAAAACGAGTGTTCAGAATCCAGGAAGAATATTACGTTCTTTGTCATGGAAATGACGAATCATATGGTGTCACCCCATCTCTGTAAAATATAATAAAAGTGAAACATGCTGGTTAGAGGCGCCCCAAATAAAAGTGTTGTCTTCCCTGCTTTTTCCCTGCACAAATCGACCTAATACAGTGTTAATAATTATTCTATTGGTTCACTAGGAGGAAAATCTAAAAACTTTTAATACATCCAAAAAACATATTCTATTGCTAAAAATTAAATTTGTTTTTTCACAGAAGTTTAATAAAAGTTAATAGCTTTTAGACCAAATGATTCACTCTGTTATATTTTGATTAAATTGTCTCTTTTATTTTTATTAAAAATTACATATGTATCACATATATAATATTCATATATTTATTTTCTTTTTTGATTGTTACCATATATTATGTTGTATGTTACTTCCTATATTTATTTGTACAATAATGTATGTAATTTTTTTATTGTTACTTATTTATTATTTTTTTTTTAATATTTGAATATAATTTTATGTTTTATATAATGTTGATGTTGTGTGAAGCCTTAAGGAGTTAAATTTATTGGAAATTTTCTGATTCAATGCAATCATTTTATCATTTCATATTCTTTTTTCATTTTACATTTTTTTTTCTTTTTGATTTTTTTTTTTAAATGTGATAGAATTTTTGTTTTCTTTTTTCAACAATGTAAATTTTATTAAAAAAGTTATTGCAATGATTTATTTATTTAAAAAAAAAAGCAGAAAAAAAAACAATTTTTATAAAGGAACAATAAAGCAAAATTGTAACATTCTAAAAGAATATAATATTTCGGAAGTTCTTGGAACTAAACCCTAAAACCATTTTAATATAAATAATAATAAGACAGTAATTTTTTAAAAATTGATCTAAACATTTTTGTAATAATCTGTTTTATTTATTTTTTTTTTTTTTTGTTGAAAAATAAGAGTAAAACGAAATATAGACCTTAGCTGGTTCAAAATGTGATGTTACCAAAAAACTTCACATTTTTCTATTTTTTTTACAAAAATAGTTTCTTTATAACGATTCAATGTAGAAGGTATAATATACATAACTATAAATTTGTCTTATTCTATAACTATAAATTTATTTATATTTTTACACTTTTATATAAGCGTCTTATTTTCTTAAAAATTTTTGATTCATTAATATTTTTAAGTGATTCAATTTGTTGATCCTACAGGTATGCAATTAAAATAAATCAAAATCAAATTAAATTTTAATTTGAAACTGATATAAGTTGTATTTGTTCCGGAACCACCAAATGCAGTCATTTTAAATAAATAAATAAAATAAATAATTTATTTATGACAAATGACAGACAGGAAGGCATTAAAAAAAAAAAAAATAACTATAACTAATTAAATTATTTTTTTTCTTTTTCAATTTAAACAAATGCAGGAAAATCATTGAACTGAATGATTTTTAAAGGTTTGATTTCATATATGAAATGTATATTCAGAATCAATTTTAAATATCCATTTATTTATAATAAAAAAGTATATACATAATATGTAGAAAATTGTATATAAGAAATATTTTTAAAAAAATGCAGTCCAATATTTAAAAATCAAAGATTCTAAAGGTTTTTTTTTTTAGACTTTTTATATTGCTACATATTTATAAGTATTTGCCCATTTAATTATATAATAATAAATAATTTTATTTTTAACAAAAAATAAAAATAAAAAGTATATCAAATTTTTTATATACAAAAAAAAAACAAAAATCTCATGTTAAACACTTTTCTTATTTACTCTTTTATTTCATTGAAGCATAGCTTTTTTGTCTTAACATATGCGTTTAGTTTAATATTTATTTTCTTAAGTGAAGTACACACGAGAGTCTTAAATTGGCAGAACTCTATGAAAACAAAAGTTTTCTCTACCAAATGTGTAGAGGTGTAAATTTTTCTCTAACGACTACACGGTCTATGTATTTTTCTCTATGGTAGATTTTGTGGTACAGCAAAAAATTGAATTTAATTTAATGGATCAGTTTTTATAAACAGTGTTTTTTGTAAAAATAAGTGCGAAATATTTAAAAGCTGCTGTGACTATTGACGAGTTGAATATAACGAGTTGAGGATTGAGTTTTCAAATTCGTATAAAATTTTTTTCAGATTCAGATTTTAATTTATTTTAATTTTTAGTTTGGGAAAGTTAAATAATAATTTTATTAATTTTTAAAATTTATTTAAATAATTTATTTAAAAATATTCTTCATCAATGACTTACACAAACATACATAGATACATAGATACATATACTTTAAATAATAATATAATATGCAAATCTACCAACACGTTTATAAATCTGAAGAGTCATCATGGACATAAAAATTTCTCTACTTTAAATTGTTTACACGGTATAGAAAAATCTGTAGCAAAAAATCTTTGTTGCAGTTGATCTAGAGAGCACTACGTTAGACCTCCAACGAATGTGTATACACGTGTAGATCCCTGTGCTGAGATTTTTTTATCAACTCTACCATTTTTTATTTCATATGTATACTTAGCTTTATATATATATTTATTTATAAACAGTTACCGTGGTACATAAATGTGCCAGGTAGCTATAACCCCTGTTTCCTGGTAGGAATGTGGGCTGTACGAGATATTATGTGATATATTTAAGTATTTATATATTGCGATATATGAATATTTTTTTTTTTATATTATAATTATTGTACCCAGCCGGGAATCGAACTCGAAACCTCTCATTCCCTTATGAATGAGAAGCGGTGCGTCAACCACTGCACAAATTTCTGGATTCCTTTATATATTTAAATTTTAATTTTAATAAAACTAAATTAAATCTTATTTTTATTTTTCTAATGGTTCAATGTTTGCTCTTAACTTCTAAATTTCAGAATATAATCAATTGATATAATAATTATTTTACAAAAAAACAAAAAAAAACAAAACTTTCAATTATTCGAAAATCATTTCCGGTAAAATATAAGGAAACCAAAATGAAAATAAAAAAGTTTTAATACTACAAAATTAAAAAAGTTTTACAATATTTTGAATAATCAAATGTGGAAAAAAAAAAAAAATTTTAAATAAATTCATTATGGATGAAAAAAAAATTAAGTTATCGTTTTATTAAATAACTTTAAAATAACAAGAAACGATAAAATATTTCACTCATCTCGTATCCATATAATAAAAATTCGTGTTACGAAAGGACTAACCACTCCATTTTTTTTTTTTTTTTCTTACCTTTAACCATAATACATATTTAACGCTTTTAATGCCATCAATTCTGGTTTTTTATTGTAATTTAAAAACAAAATTGATTTTCTGGAAATTTTGCAAATTTGACTCTTATATTATTTCTCAATAAGTCTTTTCATAAATTTTTAATTTATTAACAATACAAAATTTTTAGTACCAATAAAATCAACAAAACTAGGTCATGATATTATATTTAAAATAACACTAAAAAAAAAAAAATAAAAGAATATTAAACGTTTTTTTATTTTGTTTTTTAATATGATTCCTTAAAAAAATTTTCAGAGAAGGTGTTTTCATACGTATATACGAATCCGCCACTCTATGATCATAAAAAGTTTTTAGTATAATTAAAAAAAAAAAAAAAAAAAAAAAAAAAAAAACAAATAAATAAAAACAGAGCAATGAACTTTTTATGCTCTGTTCCATTAAATTTTTCCTAAACTTTATTATTATTTTAAACTTTTTCGTCATATACTTACATACATATCAACATACATATATGTATATACCTATATATATATATATATATATATATATTATGTAGTATTGTTGTGAATGAACGTGTAGACTCATATGAATTATAAGACTAATAATAAAATATTTATAATTGAGAGAATACTTAAAATAATTATTTAAATTTCAAAAAAAAAAAAAAAAAAAAATGGGTAGAACAAAACAATTTTAAATTTAAATCCTGCTTATATACGGTTATAAAATTTATGCTTCCCCTATAAAGTAATTTAAGAACCTTAAAATGATTTTTTTTTTTCCACTTTTTTGATTTTCATTTAAAATATGCAATTGTTCTATTCATTCTTTTTATTGTTTGGTGTAACTTCAATATAAAAATTTAAAATTTTTGATTTAATTCTCTCTCATTTTAACTATAAACTTAAAGAACCGTTTAAATTATTTTTTATTATTGTTTTGTTTTTTTTTTTTTTTTGTTTTTTGTTAGTGAAATTATTCGATAGTAAACTAAAATAATATTAAGAAAGAGAAATAAAGAGAGTACTTGCTTGATCTAATATATTATTATTAATATTATAAAATTGAACTCTTCTAAAAATTTGAACGGTGTTATACTCTTATAACAAAAGCTGAAGCTTGAAGTTCAATGAATACGATACGCATGCATACGACATTGTCGTCGATTAAATATATTTTGAATAGATGTGTTTACAAAGAGTCTTTCAAATTGAGTTTTCAAAAGTAAATAATAATTAAAAGACATAGAATTTGAATTGAAACTGGAAATTTTTTTATTTATTTATGAAATTCAATTTTTGCCAATGTTTTATACTCTGAAAACGATGTCTCCCATGTGACGACCTCTTGCGTCTCTACAGCACCTGATTCTTTTATCAAAATATTATAACATTTGGCATAGTTGCGGCTCTATCTCACCAATAAAGTCGAATAATTTCTGCTTTCAATTCTTCAAAGTTTCGAGAATTATCCTTGTAGATCTGTCCTTTCACATAGGCCTAGAGAAAGAAGTCTAACGGTGTCAAATCGCAGGATCTTGAAGGCCAATTCACGTCACCGAATCATTATGCTAACCTAAAAAATAGTATGGCACGACGAAGTTGGAGAAAAAAAATTAAAATTTGTCCTTTGTTGATATTTAATTTTTGCGCGCGACATTTCTTTTTTTGACAGTAAATAAAGTTCACAAGTGGGGCCTCGGTGGCCCAGTGAGTAAGAGCGTATAGAATATGCTGTAAACAACGAGGGAGTGTGGCTTCGAATACATGTCGTAAGAGTTATTTCCCCTTATGATATTTACAGCCACGCCTGAACAGGAAAGGCTGTGTAATTTCCTGTTCACATTTATGTGGCAGAGAAATATATGAAAAAAAAGGAAACAAAAAATTTGCAAGTTCTAAAAATAAAATTGTTTTTTTTTTAAATTTAAATTTTCAATTTTCTTTCATTTTAATTTTCTCTTTTTTAATTTAAATTCTTATTTTTAAATTTTTTTGTAATTTATTTTTCTTCTTCATTTCAATTCAATTATATAATTATGAATATCAACTATCAATTGTCAATTGTAAATGTCATATTTATTGTACTTGCACCGCGACATTCTATGACATTCTGACAAGCTAGGTCGACAATCGTACTCATTGTCGTACTCATTGAACTTCAGGCTTGACTATCAAATAAAATTAATACAAGAGATTTTCTATAAAGCTTCATAATAAACTTATCAAATTTCCTAGATAATGTTTAGATCTTATAATTCCGTTATAAAATATTTCAACATTTTATGAAATAGGTTACGTTATTTTAGTAGATTTTTTTGATTTTTTTCAATGAAATATCAATCCGTCATTCATTGTGGTTTATCTTTTAGAAACAAAAGGTTTTTATAATATTACATCTTTTTAAAGTTGGGAATAATATCTTGGTTGATAATGAAGTTGGTTTCAAAAGTAAGAAAGTTATATTTTTACCATAAAACATTGCATTATAACCAAGAAACTATTTTCATTATTCCTTTAGAAAATTGCAAAAGTTAATATTTTTGACCACCAATCATTATGTTCGTTTTTTAGTATTCCGTTTATCGTAATTTGGCAAATCTATGACAAAAAATGAATTGAGTTAAAAAAAAAATTTGCTGTTATAGTGGCAGTATTTACTTCCCCGTAATTAAAACTAAATCTATTTGAAAAGAAGAAATCGTAGTAATATATTGAAACTATAATTACTAAATTTAGATTTAACAGCAAAATAAATTCTTTTAATTAATATGCTTCTAAATAGGTATTGTTATATTTCATGATATACTGGTATATATTTCTCGATAATTCGTATATTTTTAAACAAAATGTTCACTGCCAGTTGTTATTTAGCTTAGACAATTTTTATACTTATCAGTATTTTAAAATGTTGACTTATTCTGACATAATATTTGATATTATTATTTATACTTAAGTAATTTAAGGGATTTGTAAACAAGTTCTGTGGATTTTATACTTAAAAAAACGTTTAGAATAATTATGAGTTCTCTACTTTTTAGAAAAACAATTGAAATATTTAAAAAAACAAAAAAAAAAACAAGTAAAAACCTTTAAAATATACTTCTTTCAAAAACAGAAAATGTCCCTACCATACACGTGGATCTACGAAACTACGATTTACCTGACAAAAATGAAACAAACAAATTAATAATATAAAAAAAGAGGGACATATTCAAAAACATTTGAACATAAAAGGTTTAAAGAAAAAAAGGAAAAAACTTAACCTGTTTAATAAATTCCTTTTTAAGGTAAAATTTACTCCCTTTCCAAATCTTTCAAAATTAATTATATAAAAAGCTGTTAAAAAATGTTGTTGTTTTTTAATATAAGCGGGATTATAATAATTACATTCACAAATGTATGATGGGGTTCCAAATTATAAGAAAAAAAAAAAATTTTACTTCATCTTTTTAAAAAAATTGTGAAAACAAAATATTTTATTTTATTCAAAAAGTTTTCATTAAAATGTCATAGACCAATCTTTTCAAATCTCTTCAAATCTTTGAAAAAAATATATATATGTATATATTTTTACTGTAGGCCAATTAAAGTGAGTACAATATATATTTTAATAATTCTCTTCAACAATAATACTCTCAAATAGTTTCTATTCTTTTTTTTTATTTTGGTTTTTTTTGTATATAGATTTCCTATTCCTACCATTATTTTGTTCTCTTGAACAAAAATGATTTTAATGGAAAGCATAATTTTAAATTTGTTTTTTTTTTGTTGTTGTCTGAAAGGTTTTAAGTGGCTCTATTTTAAAATAACTTTGTTTTAAATAGTTCTTGAATTTAAGACTATCTAAGAATTAAACAAAGGAAGGAGTGAAATAGCGGAGCGAAACAAATTTAATGAAGGAAAATAAGAAAAAAAAAATGCTCTTTTTTTGTCACAAAATGGCTGAAACATAATGAAAAAATGTTGAAACAAAAAAGTTTTTTTTTTATTTTTTTTTTTTTGTTTTTTTTAATAAAAACTCAGAAAATGAACTTCCAAAGAGGAAAATGAAATGTCAAGCTTTTAATTTTTAATGTTATTTCAAGTTAAATTGCAAAAAAAAAAAAAAAAAACAGAGAAAAAAAAATAAATAACAAAAGTCAAGGCAAAACGGAAAAACGAATACAATTTTCCAGACATGATTCAATTTTGAAGTTTTTTTTTCTGCTTTAATTTTAATTTTTTTACTTGCAAAAAATACAAAATAAAAAAAAAAAAAAATTTTTATAATTGTCACAATATTGTAACAGAAATATTTTAATTAACATACAAAAAATATACGAATATAAGAGTAAAATAAATGAAGTTTGGTTTAAAAAATAACTTTATTAAACTATTTAAAAAAAGAAATAATCAATATAAAATTGTTATATATATAATATAAACATATATATGTATATATATATATATACATATATAACATTGTTCTGGTTTTTTGTTAAAAAATGTAGTTATTAAATTTGTATTGTAAAATACATAATGTAAAATTGTTCGAAACGCTATTAATACAACATAACATTCTTTTTTGCTATGTTATTTAATCATAATATTTAATCTGTAAATGATAGACATTTAAAATAATTTTACTCAATAATTTACCAACCGATTTTTGTTTTTTTCTTTTTAAATGATAAATATTCAGCGACGCCATCTTACAATACCAACATTATTCCAAAATATTTCGATTTTTACTATCAATTTTTTATTTATATAAAAAACAAGCCATACCAAAAATATACATACATATGTATCATTTATAGTATAATCTATATCTATAATATATTTAAATAAGACGCTCTTTTTTTATTCTTTTATTTCCGTTAAATTTTAAATTTCATCTTTTTTTTCTTTGTTTTTTTCGATACGACTAAATGATTTATAATTTCGAAAATACTTTCTATTTAGCCTAGTAATATTTTGTTTATGTTATTAACGCGCAATATAGTGTTTGGGATAAAATTCTACAGTATATATAGTGGTTTTTACCATAAAGTTGCTTTTAATATATAGAGGTTATCATATAGTGCTGCAACATAGTTCTTTTGGTACCAAAATGGTACCAAAAAAAAAGATGTCTTAAACGACTACTTAATGTTGGGGGAACAATTAAATTCATACTTTTTAGAGATCTACTAGAAATAACTTTTTTGAGGAACATAAGATAATGTAGCATAGCATTAATGTATCACTTATTCAAAAAGTTACTTAGTGTGGTACCCAATATTAAATCTAAAACAAAACTATAATGTAATTGTGTTTTGCGCATCTGTTTACAACAAAGGGCAGTGCAAGAATTTAAACAAGAAGCAAACAATTAAATTAGATTAGATCAAAAGAAGCCTTACCTCCATATGCAATATTAACATAATATATGCAATCTGGAACTATTAAAGCTAGTACAAGTCTGCGTTTAATCCACTCATTTAAAAAATAAGAATATTTCCATAGTTTCTTATGATACTGAATAGACAATTTTAAAAATGCGATCATTATGATCATTTCAAGTTAAGATAAATCACTATAATAAAAAGTGTTGGAGAAATATGATTTAAACGCGAGTTGTGATCTGTCTACATTTTATTACTAGTCGTAAAACCTTAGGGTTTACATTTCTCATATAAATAATTAAAATACGAAACAAAAAATTATTAAATGTATACAAAAAAAACTTTATTTCAAATAAGAGCAGTTGGTGATATTTTCATAATATAAAGAATGGTATCAACATCTTATTAAAATAATAATCCATTTCTTGATGTTTTAGAATTTAAAAATATTTATTAATTATTTAATTTTTAAGTTAAATTAATAATGATGAAATTTTATCACAATCAAGTTAAAATATTATTTTCTTTATTATTATTTAATTTTTTTTATCCCAAATTAATTTAAAAAAGGAATATTGTATATTGATTTATATTTTAAAAAAAAAAGACATTGAATTCAATTTTTAAAATGATTAATTTAAAAAACCATAACTTCTAATTTTTTAATTTTCTATTTTATTTTTATGTTTTTTTTTTTTGTATTCCTTGGAGAATTTCATCATTTATTAATATTATTTTCTACATCTTCTTCATCCTTCTTGTTCTTTTGATAAAAAGTGAAAAATTTCTGTATATTACTTTCATTTTAGTTATGTTCTAAAAACATATCATTGACCTTATTTTAAGCACATTACCATAATAATTTTTTAGAAAATATGTTTACTACTTTGACAACCTCTGTCCGGCCAATTTTATTTGTTAACATTCTTGTATCATTTATTTTTTTTTTATACCTTTTTATACCTTTTTATTATATTTTACAGAAATTTGAGATCTCTTTTAGTTAGCGTTACCCGTTAAATAGATACAGATTTCTTAAAAGTGGAAAGATCGTATAATATTAAAATTATGCTGTACAAATAGTCGCTTTTTAAAATTCTGGAATTAAAATACTGCTTGTTTCTATTTACTTATTCTAAAAGTAATACACAATACACATTATGATGAGTACTAACCAGAGTTATCGATTTATACAAAACATACAAGCAAACACCTTTTATTATCCATAAAGTGCCATATAACATCTAAAGTATATACTCTCAAATTGTGATCAAATAAATAAAATTGTTGTAGAAGCAACAATCTACAACTTCTAATAATATAAAAAATATAATATACAAAAAACAACTTTCATACAACTTATAAAATATTTTTTTTTTTTCTACTCCAATAACCTTTATAAATAACAGTTATTTTATTTTATGTTTCCTTTTCTTTTCATCATCTTTGCCCTGTCCCGTAGTTCCTCATTCATACAATATTCAAAAAGTAATATTGTTTGTAATAAATAACCTGACCAACCACGAAATAACCCATTAAAATTGAAACTGAGAATCAATTTTATATAAAAAGAAAATATATATTAAAAACCCCTTAGGTTTTTTTTTTCCAATTGATTTTAAAATAACCGTAAACTCTTTTCTTTCTGTAACATGCTCCGTACACTTTTCGATTCTTCATTTTTTTTATTTTAAACATTAATTTTTAATAATTTCGAAGATATTTTTCTACCGCACTGCAAAAATTCGTTCTATTCTCTTCTACGTTTTTACAATATTTTCACATATGAAATCGTTATTTTATGAGATTTCTTATCGAGAAATTGATAGGAGAATACCGTTATTTACGTTCCTTTAAAATTAAACAAGAAAAAGATATGAGTTTAAGTATGAAAAAAAAAAATACATTTGAGCAGTAAAAAAAAAATTAATAACCTTCATCAAAAATGAACGATTTTTCATCAATTTCATAAGAAGTAAAATGTCTTACACCCTCACCATCAACATCGTCAAACTCTCATTTTCCATTCTTACATTCTTAGAAAACAAACCAAAAAAAAAAAAAAAACAAGAAAAACAATTCAATTTTGAAATGATGTGATCCCTTTTCTAGTTTAAAGATTTATATACATAGGAATTGAGTATTGAATTTCCCTGTTATTCTTCAACAATCCACCAACAATACGATGAAAAGGAGAAAATTTTTTTATTCCTTAAATTTTTAAATTAATTTTTCTTCTTGTTATTGTTATTTAGTCTTATATAGTCTTGTTATTTTTTTGTTTCACTTTAAAAATCAATTTTAACAAATTTTCCTTTCATTGTTTGATTTGAGAAAAAGTTTCTTTTGGTTATAAAAAAAAGGGTTTAAAAAAAATTAGTTTTGAAGGAGAAAAGAAATATGTTTTTAAAAAAATTTACCGCAAACAGAAGGACATTACGTCAATGCATATATAATTAAATAATAGTATTTTAAAACATCTTCAATTTTTTTAATGTTAAAAACTAAATGAATACTGAAGATTAAATTTATAGGTCATTTTGTTAAATTGTGACATGTAAACTCATACCTGAAATTTTTTTTTACATTACATAAATGTGGGCAGAAAATTACACAGCCTTTCCTGTTCAGGCGTGGCTGTAAATGTTGTAAGAGAGAATAACTCTTACGACGTTTGTGGGATTCAAACCCACACTTCCTCGGTGTTTACAGCGTATTTTATACGCTCTTACCCACTAGACCACCGAGGGCCCCCTGAAATTTGAAAAACTTAATTTAAAATTAGAATGTAATCTGATGAAAGGTGGATTTTAAAGAAAATTACCAAAAAATATAAAATAACCTTTCGTTCAGAAATCACAATCAGATGGTTTAAGTTATTGACAATTACTATTTATATAATTTTGGTTTAATGGCAGTAGAATTTTTGCAAAATTTTTAAAACACCATAAAGAAAAAATTAAGATTAATCAATAAGAAGTCATTACTTCTAATGTCGGCTCAAAAAAATCATCATATTATAATATCTCATGAAATACAATATAATGTAAATGTGATAAATGTTAGTTGGTAAAATCGAATAAAACAAATGCAACTAATAAAAACCTCAATATTTTGGTAAAATTATTTCCCACTCTCTTTCATATATTAATGTTGAACCTAGACTTTTATATCTTTTTTATCCTTTTATTTGTGTGAAGGGATTTCCAAAATTTTAAAAATTTTTGCTATTTTGAAACATTCCCAAATGATGGAATGACATGAATCAATAAAAATAATAATGAAAAAACAAAATAAAGAATCCTTTTACAAAAATATTACATTGGTTTTCAATATTTAAGCATCCGTTTCTTTCAACTCATTGTTTGGTTCGATTCAGTTCAATACGCTTCAATCATTTTTTTTACTCTTAACTCTTTTATAGATTCCATTTAACGGATTCTATCGAAATTCTATTTAAAATTATTTTCTATTATCCTTTTTTTGTTGTTCCATATTGGTAGGCACATGATATGTGTTAGATTGTATTATGTCTTTTTCAAATAATCCTTAAATTGAAATACTTGTTGTTATATTCTTTATTTGTTGTTTTTGTTTGTTACTGTTTTACAGCAAGTTAACCCCAATTTGGTGTCTAATAAGTGAAAACAACATTGTCTTTGACATCATTGTAGAAAAAAAATAAAGAATAAAAGTATTGTTTTCACCATCATGTTATAAACAGTTTTATGTGACGATACTCTTTTACCGTAATAGGTTCGATGATGGTACATGTTGAAATTATATGATGAGTTAACAAGAGTTGGAATTAAAATTGTTCAATATAGGGAACAAAGTTACAATATCTTAAGAGAATTTTGTATTTTCGTTCGCCTTTTTATTTCCTAATTTTATTAGGAATCAATAAAAGGATTGTTTTACAGATTTTATTTAAAAGAAATATATATAGAAGGAAAGATAAAAGAAAAAAAAATAAAGATATGAAATTAAATTAAACCATAGGAATTTTTGATAAAAGAAAAATATAATAATTTTTTTATTTGCGAAAAAAATGTAGCATTGAAATCAAATCAAGTGTATTTTTGTTTTTTTTCTTTCTGATTGAATAATTGATGATTCCGCAACATTTTGAAGGAATTTTAAAAATGCTTAAAACAATAAAATAACAAATCCAAAGTTTTAAATAATTTTAAAGTTATTAGTAAAATTTATTAAGCATTCAATTTTAAATTGGAGTTTAGTTTCCACTATCATTTACTATCATTATCATTTACTATCATATTCCTTTTCATATTATACAATGTTAGTGCCTTGATTTATGCAATAAATTTAATTTTAAAGTTTCTTGACAAATTTTTATGTTATAGTTTTGGTAAGTTATCTTTTTCTTAAGAGATGAAAAGTACCAAAGAATAGAATGAAGTTTTACAGTTCCAGAGAAGAATATCTTCTAAATTACTTATAACCTTTTATAATATTTTTATACATTTTGCATATATCTGTGAGAAATGGGTTTACCGTTATTTATTTATGCTTTGAAAGATTAACTAGCAACCGTAATTCTTATTCAAAATAAAAACAGTAGTTAATTATTTCTACCGGGGTCTCGGTGGCTTAGTGAGTAAGAGCGTATAAAATGTAAACACCGAGGGAGTGTGGGTTCGAATTCCACACACGTCGTAATAGTTATTCCCCCTTACGATATTTACAGCCACGCCTGAACAGGAAAGGCTGTATAATTTCCTGTCTACATTTATGTGGCAGAGAAATGCATTAAAAGAAAATAAAAAGATTATTTCTATAAAAAGGGGTCCATTTCATACCTAGTCTACAATTATGTAAATTTCTTTTGAATCAAATGGGGATTTTGTTTTTTTTGTTAGATTATGTGTATTTATTTTTTTAACATTATTGACTGACTGTTACTATGTATTGCTACTTTCGTAAAACAATTTTCGTATTCGAAAGTTTGATAATATAAAAGTCGGAGAATTTTGCAGGGTCAAGAATTCGAAAATGAAATTCTTTTAGTAATGATACTTTCAATATTTTTTGATTTCAATTTTATTTTAATAATTTATTTTTGTTTTGTTCGCTTTTAATCGATATTTTAAACATTGATTACAAGATGTTCTATACTATCATTCCGAACGTAGACTAATTAAAACAGGGGTTTATATCTAGATCCTGACCAAAAGAATATACTTTTGCAAAGTGCTTGCTAATAATTTTATAAATCGATGTCGTACAACACATAAATTGTTTTATTCTAGACATTATCTATATTTTAACTCACCTTTTTTTTGTTACTTTAGTCAGATTTTTTCCAATTTTTTCATTTCATTTATTATATAATTTTAAAAAAATGTTTAATTTACATCTTTGTTTAAATTTCTTAATAATTCTTATATTGATCTTTTTGCATATTATATTAATAACTTTAGAAAGGATTAAAAGGTGTAAATCAGAATCAAATTGTAAAAATACATCAACTCCGATTTTATTTTAAAGAAAACTTTAAAATCACTTAATTTAGGGCATTTCACTTTAAGATAAGAGATAAATATAATAGAGTGGCACAGGAAAAAGCACTGTTTCCTGGTCAGTACAATTGCAAAAATTCTTTTAATTCTCAAATCATATAAATTTTATAAATAGTTTTAAAATTTTAGAAGATTTTAAAAGATATATTACTAAGGACTATGTAAAAGATGCGAGATCATATGGAAATACATATTTTAAAAATAACTTATTTTACGAACAGCCCGTTTAAAATTTCTATTAAAAATAACTATAATAAAGAAATCTAGGACCTAAGTAGATTATAAAATACGCATGAAAACACAGAGGGAATGTGGATTCGAATCCCACACAAGTAGTTAGAATAATTGCCGCTTACGACATTTATAGCCATATCTGGAAAGGAAAGGCTGTGTAACTCGCTTCTTGTAACATATGTGTGGCAGGGGAATAAAATTTAAAAAAAAAACTAAATTTAATAATAATTATATGAATCTTTATAATACAGAAATAAAAATTTCATTAAATTTAAAATAATATTTTTACTTTTTTACTAAATTTCTGTTAAACAAAACGTTCAATTTAACATGAATTTAAATTATAGCAACACCATATTACCTAAATATATTTTTAAACCAATTATAATAAAGGTTATTCAGATAATAATACACAATCACACATTTTATATAATTTTCATATTTAAAAATTTTCTGCAAAAAAATCTTTTATACTTTTTGTCACAGTTAACTTTAATATATATATAAATTCCAAGAAATAAAATAAAACATTGACAAATAAAATTATTAACCTTTTCATCAAAGTTTTGTATCTAATCTGTACATAAATATTTTATAAAATTAGGTCACCTTTAAAATATTTCTATTAAAATTCTATTCATAAGAAATATTTATCAAAGATCTAACAAATTTTTCATTATCCGTTTTTAGATTTTGATGAAAATAATTTTTAAAAGTTAATAAAACTTTAAATAAACCCTTTAAAAATTAAAACTTATACTGTCAAAGTTTATTCAAAATTCATTTTGTAAAGATATTCTGTCTAATTTCAAAGTTTTTTTTTTTCTGTTTTTCTAACACCTTTTTTACACCTAAATCAATATATAAAAAGATTTCTTACATTAATTCTAAAATAACAAAAAGAAGAGAGAGAATTTGTTTTGTAAAAAGGATTTGTTAATTTTAAAATAATTTTAAATTTAAACCTCCCCAAAACCAACAGAACAAAGAAACATTTTAAGCTTATAGGTATCTTAAGAAATCTTTGTGTCAATATGATAAATTTTGCAAAAACAACAAACAAAAACCAAATAAAAAAAAAACAAAAACATAAAATCCTTTTTGTCCTTTAAAAAATAATATATATCTCATTTCTATGTAGGACATTAATCTATATCCCCATTATATTATTATATTTTGTATTCAAATTTTTCAAGCATTTTGTATTTTTTATTTAAAAGAAACTTATAAATTCACCTACATATACATAAAGACATTCTTAAGTTGTGGTATGAATTTTTAAATTCATAAAAAATTTGTCCTTCTTTTAATGTAAATTTTGTGTGTGGTTTATTTTTCATATCCACCCCTCTCAATCCTATTTCAGTTTTTTTTTTTTTTTGCTTAAGGAATACCATCAATTTAACTGTTCTGATTTTAACCAAAAAAAAAAAAAAAAAACAAAAAATTATATTTTTTGTAATATTATTTTCTGAATATTCTTTAAATAGATGATATCCTTCTTTTTAAAGAAAAAGACAAAAAAAAAAAATAAAAAGTGGAGTGGGAAAAAAAAAGACAGCAATCATAGCAGTAGTAACAGCATTGATCGAATAAACGAGCTATGAATATTTAATAAAGAAAACATCTTGCGACATTGTAGTATCACTAGGGAACAACAAAACAAGAAAATGAAAGAGATAGATACATGTATGTGCAGTTAAAGTTTGTATAAAAAAAAAAAAAATTAAATAAAAAACGAACTGTATAAATGTTTTGATCTCCTTTTTTTTTAAGAACATTTTCAAAAAAGTTTTTTTTTGAAAAATTTACTTATTAGTTTTACTATGTTCTTCTGTCTGTTATTAATTTCGCTCCGTTCGTCTGTTTACAAAACTTCTATGGAACGACTTACGGAGCTATAACCTCTATTTTACTTTATATCTCAAACTTTATACTTAAAATACTTAAAATCTAAAAACGTTAAACCATAGACAATTATTAAGCTTTGTAAATTAGCTATTATTAAAATTATATAATTTTTGTCAGTTTGATATTTAAATGTACCGTTATGTAAAATAATAATTTTGTAGAATTCTGGTCTCTTCGTTTCTGAATCTTTTAAGTCAGAGTCTTTAAATTTTGAGATGGGAAAAATTTATAAACTACCATAAGTTACCTTAAAAAATATTTTTGTACTTTTCCCTGCTTAATATCTATAAATGTATATGAATCAAAAATTAAAAACACTTTGGACAACTGTGTAAATTTGTCGTAAGTAAGAAATAAAAGTTAAAATATCAATATTTAATTTTCATTTACGTTCACGTCTTTTCTTAACTATGTAATTGTCCTTTAATAACGTTTTTTAACATAAAAAATTTTATGACAAATTTTAATGCACAAAATAATCGTAATTTCAAAAAACTTTTTACTGTCTTTTTCAAAATATGCGCCTTCATAAATCCTTTGGTTTTAAATACTTCCTAGCTTTTTTTTTGTTTTTTTTTTATACCGCATGCATGAATAAAGAATGTAATTTTTGTAAAATAAAAAAAAAAAAAAAATTGAGTTGAATTGAATAGAGGAATTTTTTTTTTCCTTTTTTTTAAATAATTTTCAAAATTATTTTAATATATTTATATATAAAAGTGAAATTTATGATAAATATTTAAAGCTTGACATTTCTTGTAAATCATATTTTTGAAATTTTCCTTTAAAAAAAAAAAAGCAAAACACCAAAAACAGGAAAACATATTTTCTATGTTATTATATTATGATTTTAAGTAATTAATGATTTCAATAATAAACTTTTAAAAATTTAAAATTAAGTAAAAAACAAAATTGGATTATAATATATTTTTATAGGTTATGTGCATAATGTATGAATTTTTATTTTCCAAACTATACCCTATATAATTTTAAATTAAAAAAAATGTTCATCTTTTTTAAGTTGCGTTCTCTTCCTTTAAAAGATTAATTTTTTTTTTTTTTTACTTTATACAGAATATTGTCTATTTTTGTATTTAAACGAATAAGCCCTTAAAATGAACGGTGTGCTTAACGAAAGTGAATATTATCATCTATTAAGATAAATTGGGAGATTAGCAGTTCTAAATCTGTTCTTAACTATTCAATTATTTAAGTAATAAAAATGGTAGAAAAAATGAAAAATAAGATTTTGATAGTTGTTGTATACATATATATCATTATACAGTTAGGGGATTTCCCCACTTTTGTAAGCTCTTTTGAATAAAAATCCTTGTAAGAAATTTCTATTTGATATAACTGTTAATTTAACTATTTTTTAAAGATTTTATAAAATTTCTTTTATATTTCTGAAATTCTTAAATCCTTTTTTTTGTTTTGAAATTGCATCCTTTTTTTTTTGATTTTTGTAATTTTTTCAAATGGCCTTAAGTACTCAAAAGTACGAAAGAAATACTTTCTCTTGTTTTGCCCATTTTATATAAAACAATTATTATGAAACTTATAAAATAACAAAATGTTTTCTTTTAAAATTTAAATACAGGAGTTCTAGTGGTTTCTATCTATATATTATCAATAAAGAGGGGAGTATGTACTATCTATGTATTATCAGAAAATAATTATATATACTTTTTAATTAAATAAAAATAGTTAAGATAGGTATATTGAGAGGTTTTTTAAAATCGACCAAAACTCCTTTTGGTAAATTACAGAAATATTTCCCAATTTTCAGGAGGTCGCCCAATTTTTAGGAACGCATAAAATGGCATTTGAATAACATTTATAATTTACTATATATACGAACTTCCATAAAATATATTTTAAATCTACATTCATGTAGGACGAAGAGAAATTGCAAAGTGGAAATATTTATAAAAGTCATTGTACGTAGGAATGTTCGAAAATATAGGAAACGTAGGAATACTCGAAACAAATAATCTATAGGAACTTTTCTTTTCTTTCTTTTTTCTTTAACACTTATATTTAAGAAGCCGTCAAGCTGATATTTATTCAACACAGTATAATAAAATAAATATGAAATATTAAATTAAATTTTACAATTTTATAAATAAAATAAATATAATAATAATTATAAGATATTGTAAAATAAAATTAAATCAAACTATAAATTGGAATATTTATTATTAGTTGAAATATTTATTATTTTCCACAAATTGGAGACTTAACAGCGGTCTAACTGTCACAAAGATCTATTAAGATCTATCATAATTAAAAATCAAAAATCCTTAAGATCCACCATGATACGTTAAGTTAAGATCCATCATACAATTAAACATCAAGATTGGTTAAGATCTGTCATAATTAATCATTGACATTGAGTAATATACATAGCAATTATATGTGTGCAGTAAGACATATACTTCTTATGTTGATAGATATATAACAAAGCAAATTTACGTGTGCAGCAAGACAAAAAGTAGAATATATAAAATAATATCTAAAGTTAAGGTATTAAGTAAGTTTTAAAAGAAAAAAATTAAAATAACCTTGTTTATTTGTTTCGAACACTCCTACGTTTCCTATATTTTTTCGAACATTCCTACATACTTGCATAAATATTTTTACTAAGAAATCGCCTCCGACATATATACATAATATGAAGGCATTTATTAGTGAAGAATTATAATACCCTTACAGAATCGATTCTTCTCACTTCATTCGACTTATTCGAAAAATTATATTTACAGTTACTATAATAAATATTTACAGATACTATAAATATTTGTATGGAATGAATAACTTATTTATTTTCTTTCTCTTCTAATACGAGTATTCTAATAATACTTACGACATATTATACCTAATATTCCTGATACATCAACTTTTGTCATAAAAATTTTAATTTTTAAACAGAAACATAGTTGTCTCTTATTATTTCTTTGTTTTACTACATATATACATACATATGTACATATTTTATCAAATATGTATTAAAATTACATAAAATTTATTTTTGTCGCAGTGAATTTTTCACTAACACAAAAAAAAATCATCATTTTTGAAATTTCGTATTTTATATTTTATCAATTTTTTATTTTTTTCAATTACATTATCTCTGTCTCTTTCATACTCATTTCATTTTGTGAAACTTATGAATTCATAATATCAATTTGTTCTCTAAAAAAAGATTTAAATCTTCAAATTTGTTGTTACATTGTTGACAACTATAATATTTTGTTTCTTTTCTTAACATTTTCTGTAAAAAATTTTTTGTTTTCAAATTAATATTTTTTTCCATTATCTCACCTTATGTTATACACAAAAAAAAAAAAAAATGAAACAAAAAACATATTGTACTTATTTTTTTATTTTTTTTGTGACGTCTTTAGCTGTCATCAATTAGTTTTCACAATAATTTTCATGTGACTTCTTTTAACACCATACTCTTATAAGAAGTTTGATTTCACCCCATTCCCTTTTTTTAATTTTTTTATTTTTTTTTCTCTATTTTTCATTCTACAATTTTATTTTTTACTTTATACTTTATACTTTTCCTATTCTCTATTCTTCTTGGACATTTAAATTTTCTTTACTGTTATTTCTGTGTATAAAACCATCATTATTTCTTCATCTTGGTTTTTATTCTTTATTTTTATTAAGTTTGTGTTTCTTTTTTACTTTTTGTGTTACTTTCGTTTTTTGTTGTTGTTTGTTTAAGAACGCACTGATGTAAGTATTATAAAAATAAGAAAAAATTTAATTTTTTGATAGGTTGAAAAGTTGAATCTTTTGTACAGATAAGGTTCATGCCATTATAAAAACAAATACATATGAACAAAATATGAAAGTTAGAATCGGTCGTGTAACCTAATGATCTGCTAATATAAACATATCTAGATTAGACTGATCCGAAAACATTATAGTGAAGATAAATAAGAAATTTTATAAAGTATTTAAAAATTAAATGTAGATGTTCAGATTAAATTTCATTAGATAAAAAACTGAAGTTTTGTAATATTTATTAAAGCTGTATCTAATTAGGCTTTTAAAATTGAGCCTATTTTTAGGGGTTGCCGCATTATCTCGTACTTTATAATTTAAAAACAAAACATGAAAGCTTAATACCAAATTAGAAAAATGTAAGTCTAAATCCGTAACTTAGTTTAAATATTTAATGTAAGTCTTAGTTCCTTCAGAAAATACTACTACTGTATCATCTTCAAATAATGATTATTTCGGAAATCTTAAAATTCTTTAAAAAACTCCACTTAAAATGTAGATACAACAAACTAAAATGTGACATTTACAGTGACAAATATCTGTCTAACAAATATTAAGGCTACTACAAAAAAAAAAAATCCACATTTTTAATGCATGCAAATATTACAGTTTTTCTTATATTATAAAAATAACGGTACAAATAAAAAGAAAACAAAAAAACGGATAAAAAGAATCTACAAAATTATTTTTAAAATAAAAAGTAAGTCAAATAGAAAAAGAATTCAAAACAAAAAAAGAGATCATGTTGACATACTAAAAATTAAAAAAAAAACTACAAAAACGACTACTCTTACAACTACATATTATTATTATTATTTTTCTATTTCAAGAGAATGTTAAAATAGAAAAAAAAAATGTAGTTTTTTGCTTGGTTAAGAGGATGTAAATAACTGTTTAAAAGAAATAGCAAAACTACTAAAGAAAATGCTATTTATACCACACAGGTATGTACATATTATAATGTATATATGTACAAAAATTGTGTATTAGTATAAAGCTAAATTATATTTTATTTATGACATTACTTGTACATATCGAAATAAAAATGTAATATGTAATAACACATATAGTATAGTAAATGTACAAGATACCGTTACATTAGAAAATTAAGATATACACAGTTCTATTATAATATCCATTTTACAAAATATAACAGGTAAAATTCAAAATATTTTTATCAAAGATCTTTAAGGAAATTAAAATTTTTTTCCAAAAGACAGTAAAAGAAAATGTACTAATCCCCAATATTTTTTCTTGAATTTAACCCTAGGATTAGTTCATTTTTCTTTGGAATTAGTGGATTTTTGTCGAGGATTATTTAATTTTTGTTGGAAGTTTAAAAATTCAAGTATTTTCTGGAAAAATCAGATTCCAGCTTTAAAAAAAAACTTTCTGGATGCGTCAGACCTAATTTTTAAAGACATATCTAAAGTAAGGGGTACAGAGGGGTTTGTGGGGAATTGTTCGTTCCGCCATTTTGTATAAAACTTTATAGTTATAAAATTTAAAATTACGAAACAAATTATTAATATTTTCCTTCTAGTTTGAGCTTAAAGCATTTTTATCATTTCATTTTATCTTTTTTCATATAATTTAAAGTTAAATAATCAAAAATTGCAGAAACAAATAAATATACCTTTCATGACCGTAATTAAAAAAGTTTAACATATTATATATATGTACATTTGTTCTATAAATATGAAGATATGTTGCCTGAATAAAAATGATGCAAATTATTTTTAAATATAAATACAGTAAAAATTAACAAAATTACAACAATTAATTACTCTGTAAATATAAATAAAGGAAACTCATTTTGTATGTATATATAAACGTAAATATTATTATTTACCTAACTGTACATTAACTATTTAGATTAATTTTATGTTTAAAGAAATTTTTTTATTTTAAGGACTTAAAACTTTATAAACAACAACAACGAAAAAAAAATTGCACAACTTCTGCACTCACCCACACACCTTACATTCAGATGTGTATACAGTAATACATATTTTCACTCATTATATACATTTTAAATATGCTTTAAATTACTCTTGATTTGAAAATACTTAAGGTAATTATTTATGTCAAATACATGTAGCTAAAAAAGGAAAACTCCCTAAAAAAGAAGAATTCCCCATCTCACTCAAATGTATCTAACTCTACCGAGAATTGGTTTTTAAAATAATAGCAAGAATATTTTATTCAACAATTAAATGTGAAAAGAATAAAGACAGCCTTTATTAGGTGAAGAATAGTTTAAAGGACAATAAGTTTATTTTATAAATATGTTTATAGTATTGTATCAATTTTAGTGATTAGTTAGAAAGAGAGAAAAAATATAAAAACATTAATAATAAATAATTAAAAATTTTACTTTTGTAGAATTTTATCTAATTATCAGGGTATTCATTGTCAGTGTTTTTATAAAATAAGACAATAATTATTCGAAATTTGTTGTATTCAGGATATTGAAACAATTGAAAAAATCCTTCTAATAATTTGTTGAATCAATGATTGATAACCATTGATTTAATTTTTTTGGTATTTTCCAATATAATTTAAAGTTTTTTTTAATTCTTGTTTTATGTTTTTGTTTTTTACGAGGACACCAATGAGATCAACCCGTGAATTGTCTTTGATAATGTTGGACTTTAACCAACAAAACGTCACCTGCGTTAAGTTAAAAACTATGTTACAATACATACTGTTTGGTTTAGGAATTGGGAAAATTGGCATAAAGGATAGGTATAAAGGTAATAAGTTAATATAAGAAGTGCTAGATATTCAGAGGATTCTTTAGAACAAAAATGGTGATGTTAATCTTGAATTTAATGATATTATAAAAGTTATGGTAGCCAAGGTTGTCCATATTCCATATACTATTTTCAAGCTATTCCATATTCGTGCTGTACGAGTTTCTATGTGCTGAAAATTTATCCTAAAAATTAGTCAATTATAAATTAAAGAAATGCAATAAAAGGATATATAACTATAGAAAGTCAAAAGGATATTATATTATTAACCCCTTTTGTAAGCAGTTAAAACTAATAAATTTGAAAATAAGTAAATAAAATTTAAGATTTTGTACTCCATTAAAGTACTTTAAAATTAAATAATAAATTACGAATTTAATATATTTTTTAATATTGATCTTGTTATTTTTTCAAAACTCATACTAATTTTGTATTTTATTAAACTTTAGAAGAAATAAGACGAATAAATTATTTAAAAGAACCTTACGCCGTTTTAACCAAAAAAACCAAAAAAACAAAGTCAACAAATGTCACATAATTGATGTATCCTATTAATTTTACATAAAATTCAACTTAAAAAAAGGATATGGTCCTTAGAGTAAACCCAAATGTGTAAAGCAAAAAAATACAAAACAACAACAGTATACATATTCAAAAATGGTTAATGGTACCCACCATTTTTCTTATTTCATAGAATGATTGAGTATGCTTCTGTCTCTTTATAAATCTCAAATTTATCCATCATTAAGTCTTAAACCATATTTTTCTCAGACACCAAACAACAGAAATGCCTAAATACTTTAAAAACCTTAAGAAAAATTCATGTCCACAACCTAAAAAAAAAATACCAAAGTCATTCGTCACCTTTACAACCTTAGAAAAAAACCATTAAAATGATTTCCACTTAACTTGTAAAGAAAAAAAAAATTTACCTTTTTATTTTTTTTTTTTTGGGTTTCTGTCAATTTTACTTTCTTAAGAACTTTGGTTTTTTTTATCTAGTTTATTTTTTATTGCAAAAATGTAAGGATTGGAATATAGTACATAGCACAAATTATTTGAAATCAGTTACTATAGATTACTATTTATTAGGATTCTTATAAAATTTTTAAGAAATCGAATAACTATACGAGTAGATCTAAAGTACATTTAATTGTTAGAAATAAACCAAACCAAAGCTTGCAAAAAAATGTATATTCAATATTAAGTATACATATCCGCAAAAAGGCTTTGTTAGAACACGCAACAGTTTTGATTTTTAAACACTGTTTAATTTATATTAGATTAAGTTCTTGGATTAACTTTTTCAAAAAACAAAACAATCTCTAATAATTTATTATACTTACAAATGACTAACTCCTTTACAAAACAATTCATATGAATCCCTATCCATATCTTAAGATTTTTTTACATACATTTTAAATTGTAAAAAAACGAGAATGCTTTTTCATTTTATTTGAGAGTTGTTTTTTTTTATGTCTCTGCCAACATTTTTACCTTTTTTGTTGTTTTCTTTACTTGAAATAATATTTATTACTTTAATAGGTACACCTGTACCACATTCATCGTTACTAATACCATTATCATTTAAATATTCAATTTAACTCCGACCTTTTTAATGTCATAGGCCTATCACTAACATAATTTCTCTTTTTCTGAGCATATTATAATATATTCTACCAAAATTCATTATATGTTATTTTTTCACTTTACAGTTATAATTTTATGTAAACAAAAAAATAAATGCTGGAATTGGTATACCTTTTTATTTTCATATTAACTCTCTGGGATCATATCATATATAACATCTTCTATAGAAATATAAATATTTTTCCTTTTTTTCCATCTGTTCTTAAAATAACAGTTTCTTGATATAACGGTACCAAGTTTTTTTTTTTATAGCAAATAAGAAAAATAGAACAGTTATTTATGACAAATAACAAAAACAGAAAAATTTGTACAATAAAATGTGTCATAGTGGTAACGAGGAACAACCGTTATAAAAAAAAATATACATAATATTATTTAAGATTTACAGTTCTTTTTAGACATTTGTAATGCAATATGGTTACCTGGTACTTTTTTTTAAGAATAACGGTTTGTTTGGCAAATTTTATTAAGAATAAAGAGAGAAAAAAACACTAGTAGAAGAGTGAATAAGAAATTTATATAGAATATAAAGCAACAAAAATCTGTAAAGAGAAATGCAAGAAGGAACGGAGAAGAAGTTGAAAAATTAAAACAAAATTTATTTGAATTTTGAAAGTTTCTGTCAATTTATATTTATCTAAAAAAAAGGTTTTGTTGTGGCTTTGACATTCATGTTCTTTTTTGGACAGATTATAAATTAAAAAAAAAAAATACAAAAAACAATTAACTATAGAATATTTAATTTTAGGAGTTTCCTAAAAAAATGAAAATAAAATATAAGTACTTAAAGTATTCAGATATTTATTATGAATGTTTCATTGTATTTTGAAAAATATTTGATTTACAGTTTATTGTTTTCTAATTGTGGTTTCAAAATGTACATTTTATTTGTTAAAAGGAAGCAGATTTGATGATTTTTTCCCTCAGAAACAAAAACAGAAGAAATGAATTTTAATAAAAATTCTTAGGTTTTAAAGTTCCGTGACATGATATAAAATTAGTTAAGAAGAAAAAAAAAAAAATTTAATTTAATAAAAGCATTGCACAATTTAAAATTAACATAAAAGAAAAAAAACTAATGATAATTAAACTGAAGTGAAATTGTGTGAATGAAAAATCTAAAATAAATTCAATAAATTATATAAAATTCCTTCACTTCAAATATTTTATTTTAAAAAATATTTTTAATCTGTCATCAAAAAAAAATTAAAAAAATTTGAATTTCCTGAGATAATAGTAAATCTTAATTGCAGCATATCTTTGCTCCCTTCTTTTTTGTTTCAATAGTTTTTCAATTTGCCATGTGATTTCTTCTACTCATATTTATTTTGCACATAATATTACTTTGATATTTTCACACATCTTTGGCAAAAATTTCTGTACAATCACAATTTTAGCCATTTCAAAGGAAATGAGTAAAATTAAAAATATTCATTAAGGGGATCTAATATGCTTTTTAGCACATTTTTCAATAAAAACTTTTAAAAATTTCGCTTATTAGTTTTACTGTGTTTGTCCAGTCACCGATCTGTCTGGATATTGTTCATTCTCTTGTCTGCACGCCCGTCTGTTAATTTATAAAAGTTCTTACATAGTTTCAAATCAAGGAATGAAATTTAAACTATGGATAGATCTCATAAAAAAATTAATGTTGTCGAAATTTTTATGTAGCTCCTCATATCATTGAGCTGCAGCCCGCAAAAGTTCGAAAACTCCTTATTTTCAAATTTTTATATTTAAAGGTCTGCTGTGTTTAGGGCAGGTTTTCATTCTTCAAGCTTACTCTCACAAGTTTAGAGTTCTTTAAACATAGAATGGGACAAATGTACCCCAATATATCAAAAAGGATTTAAAGAATATACCTTTTGTATAAACAATTTCCAAGTTTTTTTTTTTTTTTTTATGACACCTATATACTTGTTTTTTTTTCGTAGGACATTGATGCTTGTTAAAGTTTTTAAAGACTTTTCAGGAATATTTTCAATCATAAGACCATGAATGCCAATATCATGAATTAGGTATGTAAAAATATAAACGCTAAAAATAAACCAAATATTCATTGGTTAAAGTTAATGACGAAAACAAAACTCAGTTTAGTTGCCCTAATATGAGAACTCAATTTTAAACTGATCGAAATGTTCGAATTCTTAAGATCAAATATTTTTAATCAGTCAAAATATAGCAAGTTTTTCATTTTGTAAGTCATAATAATATGATATTAGCGGGTATACCGCTAGAGGTAGAGTAAAAGTCCAAAATTCCGTTACCAAAATATAAGGTTTCATTCATTCACAGTTATTTTTATCAATAATAAAACTTGGCTCAGGGTACACTCATTACTATTATTAAAAGTTTATTTTCATTATACTCGATTGTATAACATATTCATATTATATTAATTGTAAATGTATATATTATATTTCTTTATTTAAAAATATTTCTTTAAAGCTAACATTTTAATCTGTTTTAATATCTTTATATAAAATTAAAAGGAAGAAAGAATAAAAAATTTGTAAAAGAAACCAACTAATTACTTTTATGATATCAAAAGGATTATTATTTATAATTAAAATACTTATTACATAATATTTACATATGTACATAAATAATACACATGTTTTATACAACATATGGACAATTATTATCAATTATTCTGGAAGCAAAATAATATTTCATAAATTGTAGAAAATGTTTAAAGAAATTTTGCTTCTTTTTATGTTTTTATGTTTTTTTTTCCTTTTCTTTCAGTAATATTTAAAAATTATGCTGATATCCTTTACATAACAGGATAACAAAAATATTTAAGTTAAAATTCAATATTTTTTCATGCATATGAAAACTTTGACAAACTTGTTTTCATACAAAAAAAAGTAAAAATAATTTAAAAAAAATTTTTTTTTTTTGAAAATATGCTAAAAAAAAAACAAAGAAATAAAGGACGTTCCATTCAGGACATTTTGAGCACATAAATTTATGAAAAACTGACTCTAAAGAAAATATAGATTTTCTTAAAAAAAAAAATGAAATGAATTCAAATAATAATATGTATATACTTTTCGGGAACATGTCAAATTTCTGTTCTCAAATATTCGCAAATTTACACATTAGAACAGTATATTAACATTAAATTGCAAATTTTGCATATTTTATTTTGAATATACACAGTTGAACATTTAGAAATTTTTGCAATTTCATTTTTTTTGAAAAAATTCGTCACAATTTATTTTTTGGCTTTTTAGAATATTTTTTCAAAAAAAAAAAATTTGTGAAATTTTCATATTAGTTTCACTCTGTGCGTGCGTCGGTTCATCCGTCCGACTATTTACAAAACTTCTACATCAGGAAATTTTTAGCATGAATTTGTTCATTGTATCTCAGGTTTTGTTTTACTTTTTTTTTAATTCAAAAACCTCCAAACAACAGCATATTTTTTTAACTTCATAAATTGATGTCAAAATTATACAATTTTGTATATTTAAATTTACCGTTATGTGAAAACAAAATTTTGCAAGATTTTACTTCCTTTATATCTTTGGAATACTTTTAGATAGAACCTTGAAATGTTGAGGAACGAACGATTTATTCAATTTTCCATTTTTATTGCAAATCACAGTAAATTCAAAATCGTTTTTAATAGCTTTTGGAAAATGTGCGCCTTTAAACCTCTTGGTTTTATATTCTGCCTTAATTTTTTATTTAATATATTATCATTGGAAATTTTTCCTGTTCAATTTTTAATGTAAAAATGTGTCGAAAGCAAATGTAATATTTTGCCAACATTAATTTTGTTTTTTTCTAACAACTTTAGAAGTTGAGTTAATATCAAAACTTTTTAATATGAAAGAATGTTATATAAGAAAATGTCATGTAATTTTTTTTTTTTTGTAAAACTTAAAGATTATTCTTTTCGTTTTTTTTTTTATGACATTTTAATAAAAAAAAATTAGAATTTTTAAATTTAGAGTAATAAGTTCTGTCAATTGCAACACCGGTGAATACAAAAAAAAACTTTTTAAACAAAAGGCAAAGGATCAAAACTATGAACGTCTGTGACAGTATTTTATTTTCTGAAGCTTCCAATCTCTTTAAAATGTAGGCAATCGTGTAACATCAGATAACATAAAAGGCTTTGAAAAAATTTTTTTCCCATGTTCACATGACTTTCAGGTGTTGCCATTCGATATAAATATATTAAACTTATTGTTAGCGTTCATTTATGAAATTAAAGATAAATTTCCTATTATTTCGTTGTAATGATTTTAAAAAAAAATTTGATTTTAAAGTTAAGTTAAAATTTACGAACAATCACTGTTTAACTTTATGGTAAATAAAAAATTCTTTTAGATAAGCAAGCTATTAAATTTTTTGAATATCTATCATCACTCATCTTCATGGTAAATTGTTGAAATATATTTTTATCTTACAGTCATCAATTGTTTTGAATTAAATGTTCCGCGTATCCTTTTAATCAATATTAAATCAAACCAGATTAATGACTTTAAATTAATTAGACTATTAACGAGGAAGAATACAGTTGCCTTTGTCAACTCTTAGATACCCGTACGAACCGTTAGTATGTTCACAGCCTGTCACTCTGCTTACAATATTATTTTTTTAATATTTTAGTATTTTAAAATAATTTGAGTGAATTTTATAATTTCTAGAACTATGGGTTGTACATATATTCAAACTATATGTTTATATGTACATTCTTCAAAAGCAGATTCTAACCATCCACATAACGATTATCAATCCAAAACTTTTTCAAATATTCTATAGTACCATTTAATACTAAGCGGTAAATGTATATTAAATTTACTTAGTACAAAATAGTAAATATAATTTTAAATATTATATTATATTATATTTAAATATTCCATTGATAGAATAATTTCTTATAAGTACAATAAAATACATATATGTATGTAAATACGGCGCTATATAATATACATATATACTCTTATCATTCATTCACTAGTGACATATACGATATGTAAATAAACATGATATTAGTATGTATATATATCAATATCATATAAATAAAAATTCTTCAAGCAACCGTTATGTTGTTTATTTATTTACATTTTTTTGTACTACGCATTATATCCTCAACAATTTCAAATTATCGAGTAAAACAAAATGCAAAAAATTCGTTAAAGAAATTTGTTAGAAAATTTGAAAAAATCAAGTAACACTTTCGTCAATTATAAAGTAACCCTATTTTATTAAAACTAGTTGTTAACAGAAATAAGAGTATAATATTGAAGCTTTAATTTTTGTGTATTACTTCAAAAAAATTTTAACAGGTGTTCAAGTTACAGGTGTTTAAAAATAGGAAATTTTCAGTTTTTGACCCCGTACAGCTCCTAAACGGGGGGTGATACAAAAAAAATTTCTTAACTTATTTTCAAATATCTAACTTGTGTCAAAATTTCAAGTTTCCAACTTTAACCGTTTAGAAGATAGAAGGGTGAAAGGATTTTGCAAAATTTGAGTTTCACATAACGGTAAATTAAGACACCGTATGCCACAAATATATATTTACTGTATATATACTTTTAAAGCTAATGAAAGTAGTAATCGTTTGGCGTTTTCAAAATGAAGATATACTTATACAACTTGTGCTATAACAATTTAAATATAGAGTTTTTTTGAACCTTTGGGGAGCTGTAGCTCCGTAACGGGTGGGGCTACAAAAAAAAGTTATAAAAAATAAAATTAATATTTTTGTGAGATCTATCAGCAGTTAAAATTTCATAGCTCTATTTCAAAAAAAATGTCGGGATCTAAAAGTTAGGTGTTCGAGAGCTACCCTAAGTTTTGGTCCAAACTCAACCAAAAAAAATAGGGAACCTACAAATTACTCCAAGAATATTTTGTGTAAATTTCAAGATTCTAGCTTTCTTAGTTTTTGAGTTAGCGTGCTGACGGACGGACGGACATGGCTCAAAAGTCTTAGAATTTTTTTCTGATCCGATCCATACCTTTGAAGGTATATCTAGCTTATTTCGAGGTGTTACAAACGGAGGAGTAATTTTATTATACCCGATCCTATCGTACGGGTATAAAAATGCATGTCTATTTCGTTTCTAAATAATAAATAATTAATACCTTTTTTAAACATTAGTCTAATTTTAAATTTATCATTGGATTTTACATGACTTGTTAAGGTATTTATAGAAATTCTAAAATAGCTTAAAAAAGAAGAACACAAAAAAAGTGACTTAAAATTAATATGTTTTAAAGGTTTAATTATTGATTAAAATTTTATACTTTTAGTATTCGCCGAAACGTATGCAATGTTAAAATTTAAAAAAAAGTGTAAGCCAGTGGCCAAGTGAACATATGATGTTTTAACCGAAAGAGTGGGTACAAACAAAATAATGTATTATAATATTATTTTACCAAAAACGGGTTTCAACCCACACATTTTCAAAGAGACGATGAATACTCTTTGAATTGTAATTAGTTTTTCATTAAAATTTGTAATTTTTATTAGAGTTTCTTACGTAAAAAAAAATTAATTGTAAAAAGTCAAAGGATGCTTTTTTTTGTCAATGTAACATTGGAGCTTAAATTTTTATGTTTTTTTTTTAATGTTTTGTTTATTTTCTTTTTTAAAACTAGAAAACTGAAACTACTACAAAACTGAATGAATATTTTTCTTAACAATTTTCTTAAATGTACGTGACTGTTCAATACAGCAGTTCTCTCATCTAATTCATCAATCTAATAATGTTCATAACAATGCTTAATAATAATTAATAGTGTAATTGTAAAGTATTTAACTAATTTATTAATTTATTATTTATTTGGTATTGGTAAAAATTGCTTAAAAATCCTACTTCTAAAATAAAACTAACTTAATCTAATGTTGTTTTCAGAAATATGGATTTGTTTTAATGTATACCTATTGGGGATATGCATATCATATTTGAAGCTTTCCATGTCATTGATGTCTAGATTATGTAAATTGATGTTTAATTTTTTGTCACTAGCATTCCTAACGAAGTAATAAATTAGCGGTATGTTGTTTTCATTTTCAATTTGATTATTTTTATCCAAAAGAACCAAGGCTTCTAGAGGAACAAAACCGGTTAGTAGACACGATGAGATGTATTGCTCGCTCGCGTATCAGGGGTGGAAAATTAGAGAATTTTTTTATTTGGTTTATGCTCCGCAGTATATGATTGCGTATAAGGCCAATTAAGAAGTTATCAATTAAATTTTTATGTCTTACTTTCGACAAATCTATGTAGCAGAGATATCCAAGTTACCTGTGTCTAAAAATATATTCAATTTTTGAACACTTATAGTTTTTAAATAGAGGAAATTACAGATATTTTTTCTGAGCCAGCTTAAACTAATTTTCAAAGATCTTGCTTCTATCAAAATTTCAGACTGAAAGTATTTTAAAAATACAGAGGGGTCAATGGTTTTGCAATTTATACTTTTACATTAAGGTAAATTTAAATGAAAAAATTTTAAATATAAGAAAAACTTTCTTTCCATTTGACGTTTTCAGATTGAAAAACTACTAAGTATAGATATTGAAATACATACATTTAAAAATAAGACTTGTTTCAACTTTACGGAGCTTTAGAAACATATTTGAGTTTTCTTTTTAAAAAAAAAAATTTATTTGATTGAAAAGTATTCCTTGAAATATTATAAACTAAAATAGGACGATCGCTTCTATTGTCTTTTTAAGTATATAGAACAGATTCAATTTTCCAAAATATAATGTTAAAAAACAAGTTTTATTTTTCTATTTTACATTTTTTATCAAAGTTTGAACCTATTTTAAAATTCATTTCATTGCAAAAAACATTAAATATGTTCAACTTTAACAATATAAAGTTATAGAAATAGAAAACATATGAAAAATTGAAGTTTCTTTTCCTTTGTTACTTTAATAAAAGTATAACATCATATACAATTACTATACATCAAACCAAAAAGGATTCCATCACAGTATTTAGAGTTTTTTTTGTCGTTATTGTAGTAGAAGTACTATTTATATTTATTTACAATATTTCAAAATTGCCATAATATTAATGCATTAGGATTTAAGCAACCTTCGAAATAATATATTTTTCTTCCATCTAATAGAAGCGAAATTATTTTGAAGTAAAAATCACTTTTACTTTGTAGAAAGAAATACGGTATTAAAACTTTATACACAATTATAAATTTAAAGTTTATGTAATCCGTTTAAGGCCTACCTAGATTATAAAGGTCTATATTATACCATTTTTTTTTTAGTAAGTCATTTACCTTAAGGGTCATTATGCAATGACTAAGTATACCATTAATTAATTAGTAAAGTTCTTTTGTCGTTTAAACTAAAATTAACCTATTAACAGATGAACGGCCATATGCAATATACATGTAAACAGTCGAGTAATAAACGGTTTAGTGAAACAAATGATTTCAAAAACTGAAGCTTAGCCAAAGGTAAATATTAAATTACTTAGTGGATGATCTATAGGTTTCTATGGGTGGAAAAGAGAAAAAACATTCATTAAAACCATTATATATTTGAACAAAACTTGAGTAAAAGATTTAGAAAAATAATAATACTTTTAAACTATTTGGAGGTTATCAATTTCTATCTAGTAAATAAAAACTTATAGGCTGTTGAATAGTTTTGGTCAAACAAGAATCTATGACTTGGTGACTAACTGACTTTGATGACTTCATTCATTTCTTCTTTGTTTTCAATTTATATTTACTTCAGGACCATGAAATAAATTAGTGAGTACCTGCAGTCCGTAAAATAAATAATTTAGCAAAAACAGTCAACATCAACTTATCGCCCACATATTATAAAAATGACAAAAATTAGATCTGCGAAATTATTTGATTATTAATTTTAAAATTAAAGTAACCATAGAAGTTTTATTGAGAAATTTATATGAATTGATTTAAAACTAATTTGATCTGAAATATCACCTAAACTTTAATAAGATGAACCTAAAGTGTTTTTGAATATTCTTGCCACTAATTAAAAAAAATACGAAATATGACCAGTAGTAATCCATTTTAAATTTCAAATACTAAATAAAATAATATATATATAGACTGACAAAAACCCAACATTTTTTTTAATTGCACTTGAGATAAAAATTTTTAACCTAATACCTTGTTTACTCTTCCTACCAGGTATTCCAAACAATAACAATAACAACAAAAACACAAATGTTAAAATGAAATCTTTTTAACTTTTTGATTTCTTCTCTCTTTCTTCCACCACAAAAAAGTATGTATAGGAATCTCAATACACATAACATATTATTGGTCTATGTCAAATTCTATTCAATTTTTATTTTCTCAATGATCAGGCAAGAAATCATTCAGGATTTTGTGTCGTCTCTAAAAAATTTTAAATTCTTGGATACTTTAACAGTAATATCTTTTCACCTATGTTATGTATATCTTTCATGTTTTTGTTTTTTTGCTTTTTATGTTCTGCAAACAATCATGTTTATTCTCAATATTTATAAATTGTTTGACATTTTGTTTAATGTTGTGTTGATTTTTTTTTATTTTACGATTTCTCTTAAATTCCTAAAATATTTTAAAGTGGTCGGCATATGTAATTTCGTATTTAGTTTTGAAATTACTTAGACATTTTTTTTAATATTCTATTTTATGATACAACATTTACAGTAGACGACATGACACAACATTTACATATAGATAGTCTAAAACATTATTACCATATTACTGGTATTTATGAGCTCATTAATTGTTTTAAAAAAAATTGATATTTAAATTGAAGAAAAGATGTTCAAATACTGGTAAATAGCTGAAGGAGTTAAAATTAAATATTTATTTGTCCTTGCATTTCGATTATTTTAAAAAAAACTTTAACAAAAGTAACAGAAACCTACATATAAATTAATTCAGATCATAACGTCAGGAAATACTGTTATAACAACGAAAAATTTTGATGACTTTAGTATTTTTTGACACCATCCTTTCCTATTACTTTTTAAAATACCGATCAAATATATTTTATATTTTAGATATTCATAATAATTACTGTATGTCATAAAAATCGAAAGCTTAATGTTTCTCTATTAAAACCCTATACCCTATATTTATTCAGAACAACTATTTTAAAAAAATTTTCACCTCAATTTATTTAAAAACTTTTTCAATAGATGGGACTATACTTTTTCAATATTTACGAAAAAAACAAAAAACAAATTTTCATAGAAAGTATGAGAAAATAAATCAAAATGTTCTGAAAAATGAAAACACTTATACATAAAGAAAGAGATAGATAGATTAATACATAAGTTTAGATATAAAATGTATATTAAAAAAAAATAAAATCAAAATTGATGATTCAATACTGTGATTTTGAAGTTTATTTATTAAATTACTTATATTTGTATATATATGTATGTAGCGATGTGTTTAAATATGTTAGAATAAATAAATAAATAAAAATGTGGCACTTTATTGAATTGAAATTTATAAAACGTGATCGATTTTTTGGATATATGAATAATTTTTTTTTTGTTATTATTTCTTTATTTTTACGTTTGACGTTAAGAGACAAGGATGGAATAAAAAAAAAATGTTTACTTATTTTTTTTACATTAGGTTAAGTGGTATTTGATATTTCAAAAGTTTTTTAAAAATGGATTAAAATTTTTGTTTTTTTTTTTTTAAATTAAATGTAATAAATCATATATACGTATGTATGTAGTTTTAAATTGTAGAGACATATTTTGACAATTAATATTATTTAGGAATATAATAAATAATTTTATTGAATTTAAAATTGAAATTAAAATGGTTTTATTAGAAATAAGAAATTGTCTTTATTTATTTAAACGCTAATGTTTTTTTTGTGATATAAAAGGACAACACAAATCAAATTTTAATTGTAAGTCTTGAAACTAACAACACTAGCTTATACTGAAACTAATAAACATAGCTTATATTTCTCTCAAAGCATAGCTTGTACTCTTAAAAAGAGGCATTTTTTCACACTTTTTATTAACTGCAAAATTTAGATGGGGTGAGGAATTATTGTGGTGACAATTAACTGGGCTAAATGTAGTCTAAACCACTGTCAAAAATTACTAAATATGGCTCCTTTTAAGGAAAAAAAAAAACAAAAGTCCTTAGATACACTCGTGTGTAAACACAACTAAAGACGTAGCAATAGTTATTATTAATTATATAATAGGATTATTTGCCTATTAGAACCTATGCAGGTAGAATGAGTATTTCTTACAATAGACAGTGTAGAAACTGTAATGAAGAATTCTTTCTATTACTTTCTTTTAGGAGTGTCCGCAGAAAATCTGGGGATTTCCTATCTCTCAGTCATAAATTAGTTATTCGAAAGTAAAATTGGAGAATTAATTTTATTTCTCAAATTCTCAATACGGGATGGTTTTTAAACATAGTTGATAACTAAAATACGACGGTGAAATGGTATCAAAAAAGCACCTTATTTGTGATAATTGTACTCTTGTAATAGATTTCTAGATATATTTATAGAAAGCAGCCATGTAAACCAACCAATTATCTCAATTCAAAAAATAATATTTTTAAGGAGTATAATACTAAAAAAGTGGTTAGCTAACAGTGGCTTGCATATTTTGTGCAAGTATAATCTTTAAGAAAATAAAATGTTTAATTCAAAATTATTTCTAGAAAAGTAATAGAATATAAGTATTAAAATTAATATTGTAAGAGTACTTAAGCTAAATTAAACTAAATTGTTGAATTACAATTACATCAAACAGTTTAGAACAGTTAAAACTAAATGTAAGATAAAAATTTATGATAAAAATTTATCCCACCATAAAATAATTTTTAAAACTTTCACAAAACATCAGAAATCAATAACATATTCAACAAATACATCATACAAAACTTCAAAAATCAAAATAAAATATCAGGCGAACCAAAAATCAAATAAATCTATAGTGATCTATCTCTAGAGAATGGATTAAACGAAAAACTTATAATTCCATCGGAAAGTGAATTTTTTAACCTATTATTTTTAAAAACCGGTTTTGTCTATTAAGATTTTTATAGTATAAATAAGTTCTTAATTGTCAGTTGAAATAAAAAGTGATGTAAAAATATTTTAATTCACATTATAGGAATAGCGGTACTCAAGTTTTAATGAAGAACCACGAAGTTGTCAACATTTTAGTTAAGCATCATAAAAAAGTAAAGAAGAGAATTATTTAAATTTGTTAATTTATAATTTAAAGCTTTTGCGATCTAATAAAATATTTTTGAATGTTCTTTATATAACCTAAACTATCCTTTAATAGACCAGAACAACTTTCAAATATTATCTCTTCTTTTAATTCATTCGATATTTACAAATATAGATTCTAAATATGATGACAGTGAAATTTTATTTATTTTGCAATTGTTGAATAAAAAAAAAAACCAAACAAAATTTCAAAAAAAAAATAAAATGTTAAAAGATGAAAAAAAAACAAAAAAAACAAAAAATGGCAGTAAATCTGACATTATTGACTTGTGTTTGATGATTTATGTAAATATTTATTTGATTAATATAAAATGCGATTTACAAATATTGAAAATAAAAATAAGAATATTAAAAGATTTACTTTTTCTTTGTTTTTAAGTAGATATCCTGAGGGAGTTATTTAAACTTTTATTTATTTTATTTATTTTTTTTTTATTTAATATTTTTTTTTTTCCTATTAAAAATAAATATAAGATTTTATTTTGTTTGCAGAACAGACTTCTAATATCTGACTTTGTAATATTGTAAAAGAGATTAAGACTTTTTTTTTCAGAATTTAATAGAGATAAAAATAGCATTAAGGATCTATTTTTTCGGTATATATCTCTGTATATACACATATAAACATATTAATACCTCGTACATTATATAATAAATATGTGTATATGTATGCGCATATAGAATGTAATGAATATTGTTAAAAAAAAAAGTACAGAGGATTAAATTTTCCTTTATTGAGATTTACTTTAATTATCCCTAAAGCAGAAAAAAAACAGAAAAAAAAATAATAAAAATAAACAATAAGGAAATGGAATTAAATTATTAGGGTATTTTAAATGTATTAAAAGCTTAAAATATTTGGTTTTTAATTATATTAAGAAAGTTTTCTTTTTTTTTTAAATATTACAGTTAAGATTTGAATTTTTATTTGATTTTTTCTTAATATTAATTTAAATGAATATTAAAAACAATTGTATTGTTTTATATTTTAATAATGTTTTGTCCATTATATAGACATGAAAGGATGTTTACCCAAAATTATCTATAGGATGATAAATATTTAAATTTAATTTATGATTAACATTATTCATTTAAGTTATATTTTACTTGTAAAAATTTTTTTATAAGAATCCCATAATTTTTATCTATTAATAAAGTTGGTACATTTTATTTTTTATAAAATAGAATTTCTTTAATAGTTGAAAATTTAAATTTGTAAATCTTGTTTAAAGCTTTTTCAGTTGTAAATCCTTTAAAAACTGTTGTACATCAATTAAAAATTCAAGTTTTTTTTTATATTATCTCTCTTAAAAATTAATAAAAGGAGGAAAACCTGGAGAAACTTTTTTATTAGAGTATTTGAAATGCATTTCAACAAATACAAATCACATAAAATATGAAATCGCCTAAAAATATGCAATGTCAGTTTTACTTTTTATTTTTTTAATTATAAACCAATAGAAGGCGAGACCTCAGTGACCGAGTGGTTAATTTCTGTGATCGGATAGTTAAGCACATAAGAGAAGTTTAAAATATACTATTGCATCCAGGGCATTATAAGGACTTTGGTGAACTCTTTCAATAAAATAGATACCGATAATAGTATTAATGTTTATATATAATATAAACGATGATGATTTTATTAGTTCTATTCATACCTAAAAAATTTCAAAGACCCTTTTTTTAATTTCGTATTTAAACTGTGAAAGTATTAAATCCTATTAGAAATTAATTTAAAATTCTCTTTTTATTATAGTGAATTATATAAATGATTAATTATTTAAAAAAAAACTCTTTTATTTGGAAAGAAAATAGCTTTTAAACTAACTTCACTTCATTGACTCCTTTAAAGTTTATCCCTTGAATATTTTTAATTTTTTACGCTTATTTGAATTCTACATTTATTCTACATCATCACATCCTTCCTTTCTAATACATTGTAGTTTATAATCATTATCTAAACAATATTCATAAACCTTTCACTTTATCCATATTTTATTGTTGTTTATCTTTCTCTTCTTCCTCGCACTTCTAAAATTAATAAAAATTTCATTTCACCTTTTTTTCTTAACCTGTAAAAGATAAATTGATGAATATGGTGGAATTGAGAGTGGGTTGTCTTGGGTAAGCATCATAAATTTATAATGTTTTATAAGAAAAAAAAAAGACAAACACCTAAACATCAATTCATCATAATCAAAACTTTTTTTTGTTTCTTATTTATTCTTATATACTTGTATGTATTATTGTAAATTTATACATATACTTAGCTTCTCAATGTCATATTATCTTTCCATTATCCATGTACAACAACAACAACAATAAAAACTAACTTTTTATAAAAAGTATTATCAGAACCCTTTTATTTTCATTTTGTTGTCTCTTTGTTTTTTTTTTTACACTTTGGTAACCCTCTCTTTTGTTCATTTTACATATAAAGGTGAAAATCTTCCTCCCGACTATCAGACGTTTGCCACTGTTTACCGTTCTACAAACCGTCGAGAGAACAACCAAAAAAAAAATAAAGATGAAAGCACAAAAAAAAAAACAAGAAAAGAACAAGCTTATAGGCGGTAACGATATTATTTCACTTTTTTGTTCAGAAACGTAACAATAAAGGAAAAAAATGAGGAAAACAACAGTAATAATAACGGTACATGAACATATTTTAAAGAAAAATACAAAATATGAAAAAAAATCATAACCAATGTTTATCAAAAAGCCATATCAATTATATTTCAGTTCTTTTTCATTTTTTTTTTTTTTTTGGATTTTTTTGAAAGGGATTTTAAAAGGAAAAGAAAAAAAAGTATAACGAAAAAAAAAACAAAAAGAAAAGGGAGAAAAAAATGTAAAAGTCTAATGTCTCATTAAATATAAGCTCTTAGTTGTTATTATGCTGTGCATTTGTACGTCTCTAAATAAATATTATCAATAGCATCATTTGCTATTATTAGAGTTGTTGTTTTGGTTTTTGGTAGTAACATTACGATGTTTTATTTTTTTTAAGGGTAGCGTATATCTTTTTCGAAGTTTTTTAAAGTTGGCATATGAATCAAGCATAACTATTTTTATTTACTTTTAAGACTAACTAACTTGGATTTGTGTCTCGTGGTACTCCAAGAAATCCAAAAATATCATCTAGTATATTTCTCTTTTTGAGGTTAACATGTATTTAAGGATCATATTTTTTTATATATTTTCCTTTAAACTTTTTTCAAAGCTCTTTCAATTAATAGTTTTTTATTTTTAACAAATTAACCCAACTTTTATATTGCCGAATATTAGCAGTTGTCGCAGTACTAAGAGCTGTTAAAAAGAAGGACAGAACCAATATATCTTCTAAAAATTAATTTTTAAAATAAAAAAAAAAACAAATAATTTTAGAAGTATTATTATAGACATAAGGTAAATGTTACAACTATTATTTAAAAAAAAATGCATCACTCTGAAGTTTTTAAAATACAGGAAAACTTAAAACTACAATGAAAAGAATTCCATGTGTTAAAAAGCTGATAAAAATATGACTAAATTACAATTCACAAACTCTATTAATTGTAAATCATTAAGATAAGTCATGAAATCGACTTTAACTAAAAAAATGAATTATTTTATTTTGTAACTCCCATTTCAGATTCCATCAGTCTCCCCTCATTCTTCCAATTTTTTCTCTCTGATTAAATATAAAAAAATAATCAGAGTTTCAATGTTCTGTCTCTATGTCGTAAAAATATTTTTTAATACGGTTATATATTTTTGGTTTTCGTTTTTTTTTTTATTGTTCATAGTCATAGTCACAAAAAAACAACAACTAGATGATTAATAGCTTCAGTCGTTACTGTCTGAACTTTAAAATCCTGTCTCTCTACCTTTTAGATTATTTGTTTTATTTTTCATTTCATTTTCATTTTTTTTGTTTGATATAAATTTTTTTGAAAGTGGTAAAAAATTATTTTTTTTTTCTAATTTTTTTAAATTTTTTTTTAGTAAAAAAGTTTTTCGTTCTCTTTAGATTTCGTGCCAGTTTTTTTTTTTTTGTGGTGTATACGAACAAGACAATATTGAAAAATCCCGATTACCCGCAGAAATCCCGTAGAAACAAAGACTGAAGAAACTTTTTTGTACGTTCTTCTACGACTACTACACTTACAGTACAATATATTTTTGTTTTAAGCATCACTCATTCGTATTATGTATAGGATTTACCGTTATCAAGTTGAACGAGTTCATGTTTTTTTTTTTTGTTTGAAATTGTATTTTTCTACTCTTCTTATTGTTTTATGTGCTTTTTTACAGTTATAAAATTTTGTTTCAAATTTATCTAGTTTGTGGCTTTCAAAATATTTTCATATTTTTTAAGAAGAAATTTTTTTGTCCTATAGCAACTTCGCAATAACTTTTTCCCTTTGTCTAATTTTTTTCATTCTTATTTGTACTTTTTGTTATCGATATGGAATTGAGAATATCAGGACATTTTCTAGTATGTATATTATTTTGTAATAATATATTTCAGTTAGATGGTAGTGCTTTAGTGCTTCAACGGAAATATTTCTGATCTTACATTGTGTTTATTTCAAAAATAACAGGAATTTCCGCAGACTTTTTAAATATACAGTTGCACTTCCTGTATTACACAAAGTGAATCAAATTTTTTGTTAATTGTGTTCCAGGTATGATTCTTTTGCATATGTACTTTAAATTGTCATCTTATACCTAAAGAGTATACTCAATATATATTTATATATTTCAATAATAGTTTTATTGGTGTGTGTAATATTAAGTAGTGTAGGTAGTATATGTATGTGGTATGATAGAGATATTGACTATATCTATTGATATAATATATCTATTAGATTCATATTGTTTTATTTTAGAATTTGTGTTTTCTTCTGGGATAAACTTTCGAGAATTGTCTTACGATGAGAATAACATATTGAAATGGGGTAGAAGATTTTTTTCTCTGTAGCAGACATAAATATTAGTAGAAACCGTTTATCATATTTTTTTTTTACTTATTTGTTTCAAAACAAAAAAAAAGCCACAAAATGAAAAAAAAAATGGAAAAATAAAATGAAAATGAAATCCCTTAATTGACATTTTTAGGAATTTGAACATGGAAAATTCAGGAAATAAAAAAATGGAAAATTTCTATTTGATTACCCAATAGAATTTATTGTCAGTATAAAGCAAAAGAAAAAAAAATAACAGATGGAAAGATAGGGAACGATATTTAAAGAGTGTGAGGAATAAGATAAACTTCTTTTGTTTTTAATTACAGGTGAATAAAATGTCATACGTGCTTTTTTATATGCTGTACCATAACTTTTAATGTAGTTAAGTAGTTATATCGTTAATATAGTGAGTTGTTAGTTCATATTCCTCATAATTAATCAACTTTGAAAAAAGAAGTTGGAAAAAATGTCTGTGAAAAATCTTACATTTATCTAGATGTCATTAAGAATAAAAAGTAAAATGGAACGAATAAAAAAAATAATTATTTAAATAAATAACTGAATTTTATATAATAAATTATCAATTATTTCACATACATTATAGTTAAAAATATTTTTAAACTTCGCTCCATATATTATATAAATATTCTTATTAAAAAATTGAATTACCATATCACCATAGCCTTTTCAAACAATTAAACAACATAATTTTTGAAATTTTGAGGAAACACTCAAATTTTACGATCATTATTTTAATATTTACAAATGCACTCTAAAAAATTATAAACAATAAAATAAACAAATAATACTATATATAGAATATAAACCATCCCAAATAGTTATTGTACGCTTCGATACTCTTATAAATTACAATTTTCTCTTAAAAACTCATAAAAAATTCTTAAATTATAAAAAAAAAAATAATAATAAATTTTAATAACAACCTGTAAATAAAAGCATTGAATCGGATTTAATTTTAAAAAACCGAAATTACTTAAAAACTCCCATAAAAACCAAAAATACGTTGAGCATACTGTCGATTAGCAAATACCCAAACCAATATCAATATCAATTTTAATAATAAACAGGAATAATCGACTTTAATGATTAAAAAATGCTGGTACCTTGGTTTTAGTGATGATATGATATAAAAATAAAAAAAAACCAATAAATTTTATGATAGCCTTGATAACGGTATTTTTTTTTACTGTTGTTTTAGAATTTCTATCATAACGTGCTTTACGTGCGATACTAAAGAGTTATATTTTTTTAAAGGTGAATTTAGTGTAAAAGTAAAAAAAAAAAAAAAATTGATAATGGTGAATTTTCTATGGATTTATTGATTCTTTTCAATACAATTTTCAATATTTCATTTTCATAAAATTTTGATAACTTTTTAACTATTTAAAATATAAAAAAAGCAAAAACATATTTTAGCTGCCACTTTTTATCTTGAATAGTCCGAGAGTTTGGTATAATAATTTCCCTTTGATTATCAAAAAAAAAAAATTCTTAAAAATATGCTTTAATGGTAGTTATATATAAAATAATATATAATATTATTATTTTTTATCTATTAAATATCTACACCGCTAGAAAAAATTTTAACCAATACATTAAGAATAACATTTACAGTTACCATAATAACAGTAGACTTTAGTAATTTTCGAGATAAATAAATAAATAAATAAGAGAAATAAATATGTCAAACAAGAAGTGATGTAGATTTTATAATACACTGCACAAATTCAACATCGGTTATAAAAAAATTTTCTTTTATTTTCGTACTCTGTATAGTAGCATAGGACAATTTAATAATGAGTATATGATATCCACTAAGTCATTTATTATTCATATTCGACTAAGCTTCAGCCGTTAATTACTCGGCTGTAGCCACATTGTACTAGAAAGACTATTATATTTGTTTTATTTCTGGTTGGTTGTTGCCGAAAAGGCACACTTAGATCGTATTTGATCCATTGTGATACCACATAGAAACTTTTCTATCCCACTCGTTAAAACCATTTTAAGCTTTTTGCAAAGCGAAGAATGCTCTTCATATTTTTACTTGCTAGTTCACTAAGGTTGTTGAATAGATATTGCCCGAAATGGATGTATCTTTTAGCCGACAAGGCTGGACATGTACAAAGCAGTTGAAGAGTTGTTTCCTCGTCTTCCTCATCTTTTCATATCTAATGATCCATCCGGAGTTTGAATTCTTAACTACTACACTATTGGCTGGATGGTTGTAAAAATTAGTTAATAGTTAAAATTAGTTAAAAAATAAAGAATTTACCAGACCCATTGAATTGTAAATTAAACTTGCTTTAAATCTTTACATATATATTATTACGAGTATGTATTATGTATAGCTGTGAAGTGAATTTAAAATTGACTATTGAAGTGAAACATATGGTTGACATATTAAAACAATTTCAATAGTATTTTCATTTCTTTCCATTTCCATTTTCAATTTTGTTTTTTTTTTTTTAGTTTTTTTTTTTTATTTTATTTAAAATTACATATACACATTTGATCAGAAAATAATATTTTTAGAAACTTAAGTACTTTTAGAATTTTTTTCCCCGTTATTTTAGTTGTTTGTTCTCTATTAATATCATATAAAAAACAGAAATCTAAATTTTTATTCATTAAGGAAAAAGGGGGGATCTATATTGTTTTAAGTTTAAGTGTGACATTTTAAGTGTGGTTGCATTTCAATGCACATATTTGAATAATAATACAGATAGTAAATTTATTAAGGTGTGTGTGTGTGTGTGTAATTGTAAAAAAATATTTTACGTCTCTTTTGTCTTATTTTATATAACTAACCTACAGAGTACATCATTTTGTAATAAAATATTTTATTAAAATATAGAGAATTAGTAAAAAAAAAATATAATTCCTTGCATTAGATAATAGATGGCGTACCCATAAAAATATTTGTAATTCCTAGTCTTGTACAATATATATAGGTACAGTCGATTAATCGCAACGGCTTACTAAAAGTGATGATTACACAAACGGAAGCTTATTTAATAATAAATTATGGCGGGAAAACCCCCTTTCTTAGAATGACCCCAGATCTTAATTTATTAGAAAGAAATCAACTGAAACTACATTTTGTTGAAGTGCTTTCATCGAGTTTTAGTTTAATATACGCGTGTATTAATCTGGCATTTTATTTCGTTGATTTTTACCATTTGCGCTATTAAAAACAATATTAAAGAATATAAAGTTAAGGACATTTAAGGTATATTAATTATAAACTCTAAAATTCAGCTAGTTAGAAAAATTATAACTATTCAATTAAATTTATGTTTCAAAAATCGCTAAAAACTTAATCAAACCGTTATAAAGGACATAATAGCTTAAATTTTCTATATAATAAAATATGATATATGATGAAATAATACGTATGAGGATTCTAAGAGAATTGTATATTAGAGTTTTACTTTAATTTTTTAATAGAAATATTATTGAAACTCAATACTTCTTAACCTACAAAGTATACTCAAAGCATAATAAAGTTTTAATTGTAGGTACTGTATCACTCTATACATTAAAAATTGAATATGAAAACATACGAGAAAAAATTTTCAGTATTTTTTTGAATCTGATAATATTATGTTATTGATCTTTATTTATACATCACTTTAATATATGAGTCTATGGGGAATAGTAAAAGGTCGCTGATGATGCTGATGACGATAATGGTGGTAGTATATGCAATTTCATATTATATTTTTTATACATATGATATGTATAATGGTCTCTTGTTTCCCAGTATGTTTAATATATTATATTTACATATAGTCTGTACAAAAACAAAAAAAAAAAAGAACAAAAAAACAGAAATGGTTTTGACTGAAACATAAAATGTTAAAATCGAATGTTCACTTAACAGTCGTCATCACTCTTTAACAAAACTTTTATAGCAGGTTTTTTTTTTTTTTTATAATAAAAATAACAATTTTTCTTTAATATGTTATTGAAATGAAGAAAATGAATCCTTATAATATGGGAATTTATTTTATTTTTTTTTTTTTTTTTTGTTTTGCGCTTTTATTCAAGTTTAAAATCTTCTCAAATATTATGCAATAAATTATCATGATATTGAAATAGAAAAAAATAGAATGTGAATATAATAAAAAAAAAAACCATAAAAAGGATTTTATTGCGCTGGCTGCATAATCAAACAAAATCTATACGTTTTGGTAACCAAGGATATTTTTAAAAACCTTGGAACTTTTTCGATTTCTATTCATTAGAAATAGCGCTTTGAATTTTTTGCCTTAACTTTTACCGTTTTTCTTGCACCAAAATAATCTAAATAATTCGTTAATTTGAGTACCTAATTTGATGAGTAAAGATAAATTAATATTTGCTCCTTTTTAATTTTTTTCACAAAAAGTGCTTCAAAACCAACAAAAAAAAATTTGATTTTCATTGATTTTCATTCACTTTGTGATTTCATATCCTTGAATCCTTGATTTGATTATAAAACATTAAAAACATAAAATTTCTCCTTTTATTCATATGTTAATAAATTTTTTTTTCAAAAATTTCTGATACCATCTTAAAAACGTTAAATCATCTTAATGATAACAGTTTTTGTTTAAATTACAAGGATATCCATAACAAAAAAAAAAAAAATAAAAAATTAAAGATATTGAATATAAGTAAAGAAAAAAAAATTTTATTTTATAATATGTACGAGTATTTAAAATGGATCCACTTACATATTTCCACTACGTATTGTTAAATGAAACTTGTCAAATGCAATATTCATTTTGCATCTTTTATCATTTTAGTTTTTTTTTTTATAGTTGTTATTTTTTCTTGCATATTGATTTCATTTCTATCAATAAATATATTTAGTCCTTGGTTAGATATTTCTGAAGTACTTTAAAAGTGTTAAAGTTTCAATAAGACCTAATCAAATCGTTACAATTTATTTTATTTATAACGTAATTTATTTATATAAGCGTATATGTATATGTACAGTATATATGTACATATTACGGTATTTGTATATATTCAAATGCTGGTATAAAAACAAATTGAAACCATGAATGATGATTGAATGAGATAGTTATCGTGCTCCAATTACTAAACAAAACTAAGATTACCTTCCTTTTTTTTTTACCTTTTTAATTTTACAAATAGGTCAAAAAAGAATCAGTTAAAATTGAAACAAGATTTAGATAAAATAAGAAATTCATCGCATTTAAAATAAAGTCCTTCACGAATATCTATAATATATAGTTTGGTCTATTAAACATAATATATTGAATTGAATTTAATGAGAAAATCATCATACGTTAATTAAAAAAAACTTTTTAATTGTATAAAACTTAAAAACTAAAAATTTATTAGTCTTAAAAAAGAATAAATTAGGTCAATATAAAAATATGACTATAGTAATTAAATCCTTTTTCGGTTAACTCTCACAAATACTTTAACAGAATTATTAAAATCTATTGCAGACAGTAATTTTTTTTTTTTACTTTATTATAAAAAGCATAAAAAAAAATTTGTTAGCTTTATATCACTTACCTAATTAGAAATAGGACCCAACCAAAAGAAAATGTTATCGTTAAAAGGTTGTATTTTTTGCTGAAATTCAATAAAATACATCAAAAAAAAAAAAACCAAAATAACCTTAAAGCATTTCTAAAGTTCTAAGCTCTGTCATATCTATCTCTATCTTTAATATCTAAATTTATCATATACCTATATACTATTGAATTATTACAGTTAAACAATTTTCATCGTGTTGATTTTAATTTAATTTTTTTTTTTTTTTTTAATACACAAATCTTTTTTTAGTCCTTAAATTTTTATTTTTTTATCATATGTCATAGTTATCCTGTAATTGTGATGTATAAAATATATTTTTGTTACCTTTACATTAACTAGATTCTAAATGGCATAGTTTGGACATAAGATAACAAAGTACAGGTACTTATCAAATATCGCGATGCAACTGATGACTTAAGTATACTAAAAACATAGAAGAAAAACAAATTCTTAGTCTTGAAGATTAAAATAGACGAACCGCAACAAGTTATTAAATAAATACAAATAAAGTTGAATAATTTGAATCAAGTTCTCTAATTACTTTTAGGTTTAGACTGTTAGGTTTAGTAAGACTGTTAAAAAGTATACTTCTTGAATCATTCCATTTTGAATCAACTGAGTATACCTATAATATTTTCCTTAAAAGTGGATCAAACTCAATAGAAATATTTTGTATTAGTTAGGCATAGTCAATTCAAAGTCATTATATTAAACTTAAATGAAAAGATATGAAAATTCAATCAACTAACAAAATTGTAAGGAAGTTAGACAAAAAGAAAAAGGTCTCATAGTTTCTAATAATATAACATTCATACTTCAATGAAATGTGCCAATTCTGTCACCATCACATGAATTTATAATCCTATTGACGATTTTTATATTTTATTTACTCTTTTTATGGTTGGTATTTTGTTTTTGTTTTTTTCAGAGATTTCGTTTTGTTTTCTATTTTTTTTCGGTTTCATTTTAAAAAAAAATTTTCTTTTTGGGATCGTTGTCCGATTTGAAAAAAAAAACTAATAACAAAATTTAATTTTTTTTTACATTCCATTGGTTCGAATAGATTCGGTAAAATATTTATTAACTCTTGGATTTGCATTACTCAAAACTCAATTTTTTTTTTTTGCTTTTGACTCAAAAGGAATCCGTAACATAAACTAATTTTATTCATATGATTGAATTTTAAGGATATTAAAGAATATCATATTTAACTTTATATTTTATTTATTTTTGATATATACCTTTATAACTTTGAACACAATGTAAACTTAACAAGATACTTTTTGTCAAAAGAAAAAAAAAAAAAATAAAAATATTAAATGCTTGAATTATTGATAAATATAATATAGAAAAGATCCTTTTTTTTTAAAAGGATCCTTTAAAGGTGTGAAAAAAAGTCCCTGTTGATGTTTGTCTTTAAAATATTTTGTAAAACTCATATGACAATTTTATTCCTTATTTTATATTAAACATTTTAACAATCAACCAATTGTTGGGAAACATGATGCATTAAGCGATTCGAAGACTTTAACAGATTTGTTAGGGACATTTTTTTCCCTAAGGGAGATGGGCATTTTCCAAACTAGCTCTACTCCCTCGGTAGTGTCAGTTTCTTACTGAATAATCTAACCTTCACCTTTAGCTAAAATAATGTTTATGGCCATATATTGGCTAGGCAATAGCGATAGGAAAGAATACCTAAGACGATAATGCGGAAACTTTGAATTGGGGAATGCGACTGTGAGGTTACTGTAGCAACTATTACTATTGAATTAAATACCACTTTTGTGATGAATGTGCAGGGAATGTGTAAATGATACGTTAAAAAAAAAGAGAATCAATGAAAAGGTGAATTTATATTGTGCCGTACCACCAAAAAAGTATATTTAATAACATTAAGGTTAAACAGATTTATAAAATTCTATTTTATATACTCGTTATCGTAAATTTATATTGTCTCTATAAAATATTTATCTACAATTATCATAATCTAAAAATATCATAGAAATAAACTTTTAAAGCTGTCTGAAAATGGAACAAAAATTATAATATTAAGTTCTTAATACTAAATTTTCAACTTTTATTAAAATATAAATTTTGTAACATACAAATTTTTAATTGAATTTACCGCCACAATTCATATAGTAGTAATATAAAAATTAAATTTAAATTCTGCCATAAAGTTAAAATTATTATAATTTGAATTTTTTCTAAATTCCATTCATAGCTTTTTTGCTTGCTCTTTCTTATCTCTTTCCCACTTTCCCAATTTCCACAAATATTTTCATAAAATTAAAAAAAATAATAAAAATATTAACTTGTTGTTTATTTTTAGCACAGTTTTCAAAGAAAATTAAAAAAATCCGCTTATTAGTTTAACTTTGTCCCTCCGTTCGTCTATTTACAAAACTTCTAAATAGTTTAATATAGAAACAATGAAACTTTAACCATGGAAAGTTCTCTTTAAAAACACAATTTTCTTTTTTCCTTTTAGTGCATTTCTCTGGCAAATTACACAGCCTTTTCTTATCAGACGTGGCGATAAATGCTGTAAGCGGGAATAACTCTTACGACGTGTGTGGGATTCGAACCCACAGTCTCTCGGTGTTTGCAGCATTTGTTTTATACGCTCTTACCCACTAGGCCACCGAGGGCTACTAAAAACATAATTTTCTATAATAAATTTTGTATAATGTTGTATTGTAGTTTCTTAGGTAATCCCACTAATAACCTCTTTAACTCAAAAATATTGAAAAAGCTCTATGTTAAAATGTCTTTATCTCAAGTTCAGCTTAATGTTTTTTAGCTTTATAAAGAAATATCTAAATTATAAATTTTTTCCCAATTTAGTATTCAAATTCACCACTGTTTTTCTCTTCATAACTGCGGAACACTTTTTGTTAGAACTTGATGTACAGGAGTTATAAGGGTTAAAAAAAGGAAATTTTGCTATTTCTAAATGTTATTTTTAAAAATCTGTAACTTAGGCTCATGCACTTTCAAAGTAAAACACAAATTTAAGGCTTCAATATTATAATTTTACATGTGTTAATGGTTGTTCTTATAATTATATGGGTCTTCCTTAAAATTGAAGAAAGTGTCGATTCTGTTGATGCATAAATTTTTTTACATATAAAATTCTAATTTAACAAATTTGCAAGTGCAATTCACAATATCTTAAAATACTTTTATTGCCTTTTAGAAAATGTGTGCATTTAAAAACCTTTGGCCTTGTTTTATTTTAACTTCTTAAATAGAAAAGAAGAAGATATAAATAATAATAATATTATACACTAGTATATAGCTGATTTCTATTTCACATATATGAATTTACCGCATAAAATAAAAAAAACAACTATAAAATTATGAATTTACACAATTTTCACATATTTTTGGGAAATATTTTCAAACAACTGCTTTGGGCATATGTGGGAATATAAAAATAAATTTAATTTATGTTCTAGGAAAATATTAAGTATACTTTTCTTTTCCAATTTGTAAATCATTTTTTTTTTAGATCTTGACAAAAATCCATATGCCTAAATTCAAGTTCATATAAAACTTATTGAGAACTTTTAAAGACAAAGACACAAACTTTTTCTATTTTGTTTCTTTCACTGATAGAGTTATACAGGAGACCAAGGATATTAAGTCAAATAATAGTTTCTTTTACAACCGACCCTCAATTAAGATCCAAGTTAATGTTCTTGAACTCATTTAGAGCCGACTGAAGTAACGTCGTAAAACTAACAGCAATCAAATATTTTAAAAGCTTTAAGTCCTTAAAAAAGTATATCTAAGAAGAAATAATATAAATTCATTTATCTGAAAGATGATTGCTTATAAAATGAGTTTGTTATTTATTTTGAAGATAGAATAGCAAAACAAAGAGATTGTCAGGCAATAAAACTTATAAAAGTAACATTCAATAGAAAACAGTTCTGAAAATAAAAAATTGCTTCTATCAACTCTTAACTGAAGATGTTACTACTAGTTAATCTTTACTAACAAGAAAAAGAAAAAAAAAAATAGAAAAAAAAAACTATATTTTAGCTAAAAGTTTATGATAAAGTTTTCCTTATTTTATTACATAAAATATTACTAGAAGATTTCTTCTAGGTTGCTTGGAAAAAAGTACAAGGAAAATGAAAAAAAAAAATTTGTTTCCGGAAAACTCAAAAAATAAAAATATTCTATTTTGATTTTTTATTTCCTTTGGTAAAATTTTTCTTTAGAAATTGGAAAATGTTATCATATTATAATATTTTATTGATTATAATATGTACAACAACAATACAACTACATTTTTCTTCTTTATACATTTTAATTTTTTTTATTTTATTTTATATTGCAACATATATTCAAAAAAAAACCATCGATGCATTGAATTTTCTAAAAGTTACTTAAACGTTTTCAAATATATATTTTCTCTTAAAGTTTTTCTATGAAAATGGGAATAAAAAAATATTTTCTAATATTTAACTACATAATAATAATAATACATATATACTTAAACCAAAAATAGATGATGTGGTACAGTGTAATGGTGATATAAAATATAAGGATTCATTTTCATAGAAAATAATAATAGAATTCAATTTAAAATAAATAAAATGAAAAAGTTTGGTAATGCAGGGTACTCCCGGGGAATATGACAACTTCAAAGCTTCTTTCAAAAAATTTATATAATTTTATTTTAGAAAAAAATTTATAATTTAGTGTCATTTTGTTCATTATGAAAGTATATGTAAAAATGAAAATTGCAGAGATTTTCTTCTTATTTAGATTTCAAAATGCAACAAAAAAATAGTAGTGTTACGTTATTATAGTTAGCATCATTTTCTGTAATGTCATAGTAATATTAACATTAAAATCATATTCGCGTATTCCATCAGAAGAAATGAAAATAAACTGTGCATGTGCGGTTTAATATAAAGAGCAAAGCATACATTTAAAAATAAGACATTTTAGAAAAGACATTCAAATTCCTTTCGTTTTTTTTTTTTTTTCGAAAAAAGAAAACGAGGAAAATAGATTGAAAATAGTGTTAAAAATTTTCATTTTTTCTATTTTTTTTTATGAGGTATATATAAAGAAAATTAGGTGGCGAATTGAAGGGATGAGGTATTACTGTTAGAAATTGATGCAAAAAAAAAGATGAGATAGGAAATGATCAAATCGTTTAAATGAGTAATTCATAGAATTTTATACCATAATAGTTATAATAATAGCATTGCAATTACAGTAATAATAATAATAATAATAATAATGATAGTAATAATAATGAACTATTTTAAAAACTATTTTTAAAATTAAGTAAGAAAGAAAAAAATAAAAGAAAAAATAATAAAAATTAATTTTAATAGATATGAAATTGTTTTTTTTTGCTTTTTTTTCTGCAGACGAATGTTTATTTTCAGTTCGTTTAATTGTTATTAAAAGAAGTGAAAATTGTTTTAAAAGAAAAATTTTAAATTGAAATTTTATTTTTATTAAATATAATTTTTAAAATTTAATGTGTAATAACTTTTTGCGGTTTATATTTCTAAGTTAGTGAAAATTGTACTCTGGATCGATATTTTTATGTGCAAAAATTTATTTTTGAATTTCTTAGAGAAAATATATTGATTATATATTAATTATGAAATATAAAAATAATGTAGATTAAGTTTATTTATTTAAAATGAATTCAGAATGAAGAAAGCTGAATTTTATACTGATATTTTAGCTTGTAATGAATTTTAATGGAAGCAGATATAAATACATAGCAAAAATACTAAATGTATATATTCTATACATATTTTGTGGAATTCGGTCACCACAGATACTGTGATTTACAAAATATTTGAAAAAGCGGCATCCTCTTTTGAATCCTAGTCTAAAATCTCTCCTAATTCAGAATCTCGTATATATACATATTATATATATATATATATATATATAACTTATATATATATATGTTATATATATATATATATATTCTATATATATATATATATATAACAATTCTGAAAGTGTATAATTCTGATTTTGTAGCCAATTCTAAAGTCCTTCCTAATTATATTTTTCCATACATATTTCAGCAGCAAATACAATAATAACAACTTTTAAAATTGTGAATATTGCCATCCCCAAAGTCTTCCTTAACAAATCAAAACACAAATTCATATTGTATCTAACTCTAAAGTGCATCCTAATTACATTTTTACATACATATTCCAACAAGGAAACAAAAAGGCAAAATAAATGTATAAGAAATGAAGTATGAAAATGTATTTTTTTATTAAAATTGTTTCAATTATGCAATTCTGTCCACTGGTGGAACTATTTGCCAATTCGTATCCTATATACCGTTAAAAAGGATGTTTCAAGATTTGTAACTGTGTAGTCTTTGAAAGTAACTTAAGTAGTTTTTTTGAAATTTTGAATTTTTTTTTTTAATTAAAATTTCCAATTTTAACTGCAATATCTCAGAAACGCTATCGATTAAGATAAAACAAGATGTTTATTAAAGATAGTATTATGCTCTACAAATACAGTAGAAAATTGGTTCCAGTATACTGTCGTAGAGCACAAATATAACGGTTTAAGTAAACTAGTATTTTACTTAAACCGTTATATTTTTGCTGTTATATTAAACCGTTATATCTTTGCTGTCATTTTAATGTTAAGAAAATTTTGTAATGCATTTTTCGGATATTAGATGGCTAGATATGTCATTAGATCGATTCTAATGGCACATATATATATTCAAAAACTTGGAGATATAAAGTATCGTTATGTCATGACGTCTTCTTAGTAACTAGTAACCCTTTTGCGGAAGAATATCCTCAACATACATATGATATCTAAATTAAAAATCCAAATTATTAATAATTAGATATTTGTTTTTTAGTTAACGAAATAATAATTTTTATGAGAAAAGAAACATATTAAAAAAAATTGCATAAACAAATAATACTTATAAATAAACTTATAGTACAAGTTTAGAAAATAACCAATAACTAAAAAATATTTTATATAATTTAAATTAGATATAAAAACGTACAATATATATTCTAACAAAGGTACAATAGATAGGTACGTATATTATTATAAAATCTCAAAAACAAAAAAATAGTTAATATATCAAATACATCATAATTTTTAAATAAACTTTACTAATTTGAAAACTTTAATTTGCAAAAAATAAACAAAAAAAACATTATAATAAAAACCGAAAACCTTTAATATTTAATTTAGCATTAAAGAAAAATTAAATTAAAACTTTTTACCTGTAAAAAATGTTCTCAAATGAAAATTCACCTGAATTCCCTAAAATTTGTTTCCATAAATTGTTTCATTAACAAAAAATAACCTAAAACTTTTATTTATTTTTTTTTTTTTTTAATTTTTTACCTAATTTAAATTATAACACTTTTCTTTTTAAATTTTTTTTTTTTTTTTACATTATATTAAACAAATTGACATTACACAAAAAAAAAATGACATTTAAAGATACATACCTATACATATTCTTCTTATAATATACACAATTCTATACAATATGATTAAATAATATTTACACACTAATATTGTATAGGTTAGTAAGTATACATCTATATAATATATAATATATAGGTACCATGTAAAAGAATAAAAAAGTTATTTAAACAACTTTTAAAAAATTCAACATTAAATTAAATTTTTTTGGAACACTTAACATCTACCCTTTAAAAAAAAAAGGAAACATTCTTACTTTTCCTCTTACTCTTTTTCTCTTACTTTCCCACTTTCCGTATTCTGTATCTTTCTTTTCGTTTTTCATTATGGTTCGTTGGTCTAAACTTTCTTGTTTTATTTAAAAAATATTTTCCAACACTTTAACTTTTCAGAGCTGTGCTCCCTAAAAATACAAAAAAAAAAAAAAACCAGAAACCCAAAATTATATTCCCCTTCACCATCACTACAATAACAATTAAAAGAGTAAACGAAATACACATACGCACATTAATGTATATGTTGTCTTTTTTTATAATCTCCATATATATTATATACATATAATCGTATGTATTTTTTATTTTTTTGCTAAGTTAAAAAAAAAAGAGTAACTTCCACTAATTAACTTCTGCCTTACTTACATTAATGAATATGTAATATACATACTATATACTGTACATATGTGAGTTTATGAGTTTATATTATAATGAATTAACAAAAAAAAAAAAAGAAACAAAACAAAATAAAAAAAAAATAAAATTTTCTAACTAATTTTCAAGACCTCATTTTGTTTCTCTGTCTTTCATAATGTGGTTTTTTTTTAAATTTTTTTTTTAGCCTACAAGCTTTTCATAATAATAATGATATGCACATCAACCAACCAACCATCCAAGCATCTATCCGATTTTATCTCTTCACCCAAAGAAAAACAAAAAACCAAAACAAAAAAAAAAGATCATTATAATATTTACATAACACAAATATGTACATGGAACCATATATACCAAGGATACATTTAAGATGAAGGATAAAAGGACGAAGATGATATAAATATGAACTCATATGGCATTTTAACCTCAATATAAACTCATACATCTTCCTATTCTTCATTATTTCTTTCTTTTTTTTTTCTGTTTTTTCCATCCATTCACACTATCATTCATTTATTCATTTATTTCAGAGTTATTGTATATAGCTTATAATATTTTATACAATACGATTTTGTATATAAGTTTTTTTATATACGATTCGTATTAAAAAAAAAAAAAAAACAATATTCCCACGAGTCTTTGTCATCATAATAATAATAATTATATGCCATCATATTATATTACATTTATTAATATTATAAGGAAAAGCCTTATTCCAACTGTAGTAAATTTTTACAAAATATTTTTTTATAGTGTATATTATAGAGTTTATAACAGCTTTCTTTTTTAACGCATCCATCTCTTTCCTGCACATGAGAAAAACAAAACAAATAATAATTTTTCTAAGTTAGTATAATTTCAAGTAAATGAGCATAAATTTTTATGTCTACTATTGTTACTGAAATATCTTACTAGAATTTTTTTTTTGTATATGTGTGTGTGAGGTTTATTTGCTTTTTGAATAACATTATATTCTATCTCTACAAAAGGTAATAGATTTGAAAAAAGGTAAAACATATGTAAAAATTCCTAAAATTATTGTAAACAAATTTAAATTGAATTGAAATTTATTAGGAGAAAAAAGTGGAGAGTTTTTATGGCCTTATTAAAATGTTTGAAACAGAAAAATCACCAATAAAAAATAAGTTTAGAATATTTAGAATATTATAACGCTGACTTATCAAACTTTTCGGCGAAATACTTATTATTAAAGTTAAATATGGCTGTCTGATTAGATTTAAATATAATCTGATCAAGGTACCATTATTCTGAATTTAATTCATATTCAAAATATTTAATAAAATTTGAATTCTTTAATTATATATCACAGATTAAAATATCAAAAATATAACTTATATACTTGAATTAGCTTATTTAATTCAAAAAAAAATTGAAATTATATTAATAAAAATAATTGACAACAATAAAGGTTTTTTTTTTCTTTTTGGTTTGGAGACTTTGGAGATATTATGGAGGAGGAGATATTATGGAGGAGGAGGATACAATGGAGGTTTTTTTTTTCAAGGATTATAGCGTATGTGAAACTAACAGGACTAGCACTAAATTTAAACAATTTAATAAGCACAATATGATGCACAAAAAAAAAGAAATTAGTTATATATCTGTCTATGGTTCTACCTACACGTCCCATAAAAAAAAAAAAAAAAAAAAAACATTACAAACGTTAAGAAATTTTATTAATAGTTTCAGATGTTAAATTTCAGACTAACATAATGTTGTTGAATATACGATACATTAAGTGTGAAAAACAACAGATAAATAAATATATGTAGATAGGTTAATATATAATATACATAAATACCCATTATATATATATAGATACATTTTGTAATATATATATGTATAACTATATAATAAATTGTAAGTATATAGAATAAATAATTTACCATACGAAAAAAAATTAAAGGATATACCATTAAAAATATAAAAATAACTGCTTCGGGTTGGTTGTCATTTATAATTTTTTTGTTTATTTTATTTCATTTTCTGTTTTTTTTTTTGTGTGCTCCTGGTAAAAATTTTATGATTTTAACTAACTGTACTTGAACTCTATATTATTTTTATTTGTTGTTCTGCAACTTATTATAGTCTATAGTATAGACTACTACTACTAGATTAAAAAAAAAAAACATGATATTTATAGTGTAATTTATTTTGTTTTTTTTTTTTTTTTTATTTCAGTATTGTTTTCATATTGTTGACTATATGTATTAAATTTTAAATTTTGTTGCAGTTGTTTTTGTAATATTTTGTATTTCTCTTTTTTGTATTTTTGTTTTTGTTTTTTTTTTTTTTTTTTGGATATGCTCGGATAGTGGTGGAACAATAATGATAATAATAAGCTTCATATAATCTTTAGGTTTTTTTATTCATTTTTTTTTTTTTTCAATAAATAAATTCAAAATATTGTCCTGATTTTTCTTTTTCTCAAGGATTTTTATATTCCAATAAAAATATATTACAAAAGAATTTGTACTAAGAGGATGAAAAAGATTAATAGAAATGTTTCTAATATTACAGTTACTGATATAGACTGTAAGTTTATTTTTCAAATTAAACTACCATTAACTACCATTAAAATGTCATTTCCCTACACATGATTGCCGAATTATGAATCTGATATTTTTTAAAAAATAAGAAACATGCAAAATGGAAAAAAACTCTAGCTTATCTAGATATCTTTAGCTTCGAATTGTTATTTAGAAATTTAAGGTGAATATCGCTGTGTATTTCGACAGATAAGTGGATGCGATTAGTAGAAGAATTTGTCTTGGCTTTGTGTATTGTTTGACACTGATCTTGTGAGTGATATATTTCCTATAATTAAAAAGTTAATTTTAAAGTCAACCATCAGTTAATTTTGAATATTTAAAAATATTTTTGGTTGGTTGGTTCGATAGTCATTTCATAAAAATGAAAAATTTCATTTCATTTTAATAATTTTTTGCGATTTCGATAGTCGGGGAAAATGAAATGCAATTTAAAATTAAAATGATTTTTAAACCGGCAATATTTTCTTATTTTGAGGTTTCAGCTATACAAAGAAAATAAAAGCTAAGTAAAAAATTAAGTGCTCCTAAATAATTAAATAAAATTGTCAGCATAATGAGAACAAAAAATACTGACTTTTATAAGTACCTGCTGTTATTTTGGAGAAGGCTCCGTATCTTGGGAGCAAGAATTCGGACCAATACGATTTAAAAAACGTAGTTCTCAATACTGTAATAGAAAAAAAGTAAAAAATTACAAAAATTTCCGAAAAGAGGCTCCTTAGTTTTTGGGTTCTGTATTTTGGGACGGGCTTAAAAATTAAATTTTTTTAATTTTTTTTTTTTATGATATATTTAAATTTTATTACAAAATCGGTGAGTACTGAGTATCTTTTTTTAAATCATGTCGCATAGTCATAGGTTGCTTATAAAAATGCCTATATTCACATAAATATAAATAAAAAAAATAACTTCATAATTATTTCCTAATTCCATTTTTACAAACACTCATTTAACAATTTCAAAATGAGAAAATTTGACGTGATGAGAAAATTTTTAAATGATTGTATTCATAAAAAATGAATAACAAAATCAGCTTCTTTTCATTTTTATGATTTTTTTTCATTTTTTATGACTATCGAAATCAAAAATTTTCTTTTTCATAAAAAATGAAAGTGATATGACTATAGAAATCAGTGCTATTTTTTTTTCACTTTTCGACCCAAAATCTGATTAACCCATTAAACCATTTTTAGGCGTTGTAAGTATTACAAAAGCACTAATGAATTATAAGCAAATAAAATATTGTACACAATATTATATTGAAGTATTAATTTACATAATATATGAATGTATATACTATAGGTATATAAAAGCATATTTGAAAAGCATTTTGTATTTCATTTCAAGCGTCTCATTTAACTCCCAACAATCTAGAAATATATTTTATTATAAATAGATACACTCACACAACCCATAAAAACTAAATTTTTTTTATTCTAAAAATAAAAAAAAAGAAGATATTTATATTATCAGATTATCATTATATTGAATGAATTCTTTACAGGATTTTTTTATATCCCGTGGGATTTATACGAAATCTATACAATAATTAATTAATAAGTAAAAAAGGATATGAGTAATTTTGTAGTAAATTATTAAATGTTATTTAAAAATAATTTTTTTTTTTGTTTTTGTTATTTTTATTTATTTATATGCATTATATTTTAATGCAATTATTAAAATAATGTCCTGAAAAATTATACATAAAAGAAAATCTTTCAAGGGTATGTACTGGAACGTTTTTTTTTTTTGTTTGGTAAAAAATTATGTTAGGTTGGGTCGGGTTGGTTCGAAAATTTTTATGATATCTAATCATCAATATAAATTTTTGTTTTACTTTAAATAAAGGAATAGATATATCTAAACTTTTTTCTTTATTTTACTTTAATAATATTACAGGTACAGAATAATTTGTTCTTCAGTACCCATACTTATATTATATGTATGTAACTGACATTTAGACAAGGCAAACAAGTATTATAACATTGAGCTGATAAACTCGGAGTATAATAGAAAATCTCATAAATTTTGGTAACTTTTACAAAATTTCTTTATCTTCCACAAGAGGAATAAATTATTAAAACAACCACGACCTTAAGTACCAATTTAAAATTTTTCATAAATTTTTAAAAATAAATATATATAAAAATAAATAAATAATTTAATTTTAAATTATTAAATAGATAAATGCTATTATATACTTACATAAAAATCTTTTAAATGATATTCAGAAGTTTTTAATCAAATGCTGTTTTTTTTTTTCGATATTTTAAAAAATAATTTATACTTTGAAAAAATTTGAAATTTGCTTACCTAGAATAAAAAAGTAAAATTATTAATAATATTTATTTATTTAAATTTAAGTAGGTTATAGGTCTAATTTACATAAACATGAATGAAACAAAATAAAGCACATGAAATTTTAATTTTGGAGAATTTATTAATTTTATTTTTTTCATATACAAACACACATCTAAGCTAAGCTGTACATACATTTTACATCACTAAAACAATTTATAAAAAAATTTAAGTACTGAGCAAAATAAAATCAAAATAGTTTATAATTTATGTAGGGGTTTTCCCGAAAAGTTCAACAATTGAATTTAATGTTGTTTTATTAAATAAAATTATAAATGTACAAGGACGAATTTGTCGAATTTTCCTAAATGTACAAGAAGGAATTTGTCTAAATGAAAGTTTTCAATTAAAACCCAAAATTTTTCGAATACTTTCTTATGATTTAGATGATTGATTTTTTTGACATCACTTATTAAGATAATTTTTTTTTTTAAGTGAATACTTCCTTAAAAGCTTAAATATAAAGTGTAAAAAAGTGTTCAATTAAAAATCTTGTCTATGGTGTATTGGTTAAAAAATCAGCATTCATTCGAAAAACCTCTGATGCAAACTCCGGCTGGGTTATATTATAAATTAATAAAAAATAAATATAGATTTTCATATAAATTAGTATAATATAATAAAATAAAAAAAATAAAATAAAATAATTCTTGAATAAGAAAATAGATGGTGCACAAATAAAATTATTTGTGTTTCATAGTGTTATACAATAGCTACAATCGAATACCTAACGGGTCAGTGAAATTAATGATTCACAGAAATCGATACTTAGTTAAGTATAAATAATAAATAACATATTGGATGCCTTATGATCCTTATATAGCAGTCGGAAGGAGAAAAAACAAAAGTGTTATGTGATTTCAAGAAATTTATTTGTCTTTTATCACTGTCATACTAAAATATATAAAATATTTTTGATTCATAGTTAATCTTCATGATCGAGTCTTAAAATTGATCAAAATGATATGTAGTGATTTTATCTATCACTATAATATGAATATCAAATTCTTTTTTAAATTTCTCAATTTTGATTGATAATATTTTATACAAACTGTATTTTTTCCATTCAATTTAGTAAAATTTACATTTTCTATATTGTGTTTCGGTTACTCATCCGTTACAAGGTTAAATTAAATTCGACATTTGAATTTTGGTTATAATACGATTAAGGTCTGCTTAAAATTGTACTGCGATGGCAACGTTGGCTATGATCGATCTAATTGATTTTAATTTATGTGCCCATTAATATAAATTGTTTTGTGCCTATTATTTTAAATTGACAAGATACTTTTCTGTGTTGAAATTGTAACACAGTATATCTCTTTCTTTAAGAACTGGAATTATAAGCTAGAAATTATATAATTTAGAATTAAGATATCAGCATTTCTTTAAAATTTAATGCTTTAATTAAAATCCATAAATTGAATATTTTGAAACCCATTTTAAATGAATACGAAGTTGTTTCATTTTGCGGTATTTTAGAAAATAATTTTCTTCTCTTTCTTCTCTTTCGAATATTATTTTTTAACCAAATCAAAAAATAACTTAAATTCTAAAACCATCAATTATTTTGATTTTAAATTTTTAAAATTTTCTAACTTTTAAAAAATAAAATCAAATTTAAAACTTTCTAATGTGGAATATTTTTATTGTAAAACTATTATTACTAAACATAATAAAATTTAGTATTTAAAAATATCCAAAAATATCCTTTACCCTTAAATTTATATTTAAGAATTTTTTTCAAAAAAAGAGAAGGAAAACCTTAAATTAAAATACAGCGTATAATAAAACTAAATAATTGAAGAAAAGAAGAAGTCTAATCCTTAACAGTACTACTATAGATTCTATTTCAAAACTTAAAACAAACATTTTATAAGATTTTCATTTTATTCATTTTAAATACTTTATTTGTGCCCATTATATATATGTATATATATATTTTAAAGTTTTAGCCCCAAAAACATTTTTCTAATCCTATTTTTATTATATTTTGTTTTTCGGTAATTTGCATACTTAAACAATTTTTGCATGCATAATTTAAAACATTACCATTTATGTTCCATTATCCTTGTCCTCTAATTTTCTTTTTTCTTTTTTTTTTTTGTTATATGGTAATATTTTGTATATTAATATTAATAATATTATACCTGTAGTTATATATTATTATTATATACTATTAGGCTTATATATCTTGAATTCAATATATGGGTATATACATTGGTATAAACTGACCTCATATATTTAAAAAATTATTAGAAAAAAAAAATCATTTAGATTTAAGAATATAATTTTTTATATTTAAAAAAATTTAATAAAAATTTGTTTCCAACCCCTTCGAGTAACCCTTGTGTCAACTAATAAAATCCAAAAAAAAAAAAATAAAGAAAAACATTTCAAATTCATAATTAATTCTCTTAGTTTTTGTTTTGTCAAGTTTTCTTTCATTTCCATTAAAATCTAATTAAAAGGATTTTCATATTATTAAAGCATATATATATATATATATATTTTTAACAATTCTTGCTTTATTCTTATGGTAATATTGAAGAGATATAATTTGTTTTTAATTGTAAAAAGAAAATTTAAAAATTTTTAAGACAAAAATCAAATCTTAAAATAAGAAGTTGCATTCGACTTTTCTCCTATTTACTTAAACCTCTAATAAATAATGAAACAAAGTTTTATTAGTTTTGTAAAAAAAAACTTTGTGAATAAGTCAAAACTCCCTTTACAAAACTAATCGTTGCTATTCTTTTATGGCTATCATTAGATCTAGTTTCATGTAATTTGTCGAGGAACACAAATCTTTCTATTTTCAAAACTTCTACATCACTAAAACTATAGAACAATAAAGGATAGGTCTAATAAATAGTTGAAGAACAAATTTTTTATATAGCTCCGTCTATCACGGAGCTATAGCCTCTCAAAATTGGAAAAACCGTATTTTTAATGTATATATCACAGGTTATGCTTATATAATGTATCAAATTATATATTTTTTTGCAATTTAGTGTTTACATTTTTACTGTTATATAAAGAGAAAATTTTACAAGAGTTTGCTTTCTATAGATTTTCCAGGATTAGCACAAGTTATCTCAGAAAATTTTTTTCTACCACTTTTCTGTGAAATTTTCTATTCAAGTAAGTTTCTATTTCTAAATTTTTTTTATAGTATTTTGGAAAATGTGCGCCTTTACAAACCTTTGATTTTACATTCTACCTTGTTTATCATTTACTTTAATTTCAAACGAAGTAAAACCCCTGTACTATTCAGAATTTCAAGGACTTTGTTCTAATCATAATTCTTATAGCCTAAGGTAAGGTTATTGGAATAATCCAAAATAAAGGTACCTAATTCAAATAAAAAACTTAAATTCAAAATATTTTAAATTTCTTGTTACGACATTTTAAAATATTTCCGAAAAAAAATATATGATATTTTTAAAGAAAAGGTAAATAATATATAACACACTAAAACCTGATTAAAAAATATCCTTAAAATTTTTGTTTTTATATTTATTAAAATAACTTGTACACGTGTCCTCAGAAATTTTTACCAAAACCAAAAAAGAAAACAAAAGAAAAATATCCTAACAAGGATCATTAAAAAAATATATAAAAACTTTGATTTATTCTCATAGAAAATTTATAACTAAAAAGTGTTTCTAAGTGTACTAATTGCAGTTGCTCTTGAGAGAAAAGAAATTTTAAAAATTTATAAAAAATATTAAAATAAAAAAAAAAAATATTTTCCATTAATTTTAGGTCATTTTTAAAGGTATCGTTTTTTTTTTTTTTTTTCTTATCAAATTATGTTTATGTTTAGTTTTTTTGGTATTAAATTATGGTTAAATTATGATCTATAAATTTTGTTGAAACTAAAACTTTTCTTACAATGATAATGTTATTACTTATACCTATCGTTATTATAAATGCTATTATAATGTGATGATAGTTATAACTAAATTAGATCGAATAAAAAATGTTATCTTTGTTGAAAAAATTATTCATTAAAAGCATAAGTTCGTTAAAGTCATAAATGATTTAAAGATGATGAAAGCAAAATAAATATGGAAAAGACTATATGAGAATTAAAAATCTTACTGGTTATGTTGGTCAGAGTTCTTTCTCCCTTATGCTTAAATGAAGTACGCCTTAAAAAAATAGACTGCCATGATAGTATGAAATGGAAAAACTTAAAACAAACAGTAGTACTTGAAAAATCGTTTTAAAGTTTAAAATGTAAGCATTTTCAAGCAATTCTGTATACCCGTCCGTTTTTTGTCTATCCATCTGTTTACAAAACTTCTACACTGTTTAAGATCGATAAATACAGTTTTAACTATGGAAAGGTTCTATACAAAAATTAGTTCTCTAGGAGAACTTTTAATACAGACCTACTTCAACTAATATCCAGCTACAGTCCATCAAAGTTGAAATGATTGCTATTTTCAAATGTTTATATCTCAAGTTCTAATGAATATTTACTTGAATTTATAAAATGCCAAATGACAGTAAATTATAATTTAATAAAGTTTTATAAAATTTAATTAAGTTTAATTTGTAAATTAACCGTTATATGAAAATAATTTTTATAAAATTTCAGTAACTTCGTATCTGCGAAATGATTTTATAGTAAAAATTTGGAAATTAGAGAGGATTACTTCCGAAAAAATTTTTTTTTACTTTACCCTGTTTGTTAATAAAGTATTGGAAGTTAAAAATTGAAAATTTCTTATTAGACAGCTATATTAGACATCTGTGTAAATTTGTTTGAAGTAAAACACAAAAATGAAAGCCCTAATATTATATTTATAGATATGTTGATTAAGAAAATTTAATTAAATTAAATATGGTCTCTTTAAAATCAAAAAACATATCAGAGAAGAGAAATTGCTGCCTTGTTAAAATTTCCATCCTTGTTAACTTTCACTATATGGAATCTTTAATTTCAGAACAAAACGGCCTTAAAAAAAATATTGAAAATTATTGAATTATTTACCATAAATGAAATTATTGTGATATTTTGAAAGATTGAAAATTTAATGTTTAAAAAATTAATTAAAATAAAATTTTGAAAATATTTAGTTACTACAATATTATTGTGAGTAGACCGCAGATTGTAAGCAGATAATAATGTCAGATAATTATAATTTTCATAAAATTTTCCAAAAACTTTTTCTTTTTAGATATTTCTGTCTTATCACATCTTATTATAACCTCAATAAACGAATATATTGAAGAAAGAATATTGAACCATATGTTGCTTTGTTGAAATGACTCTGGCAAATACATTTCCATTTTTTCTCTAATGAAAACAAAATTAGTCATCATTTTAAATTAAACGAAACTTTATGAGCGACATATTTCAACGGATTTTTCACAGTGCAGTAATTTTTTCACATCTTAGAAGTTTTGATGTTTTCCCTAGTTAAAAATTATAACATAAATATACATAATATTAAAAAAATTTTCACGCTTTAGTACTCCCAAAATTGAAAATGTAAATAAAAAACAAAAAAAAAAAACATATTGGAGGATATTTCTTTTTTATTATTATTAAATTCCATTATTAACTCCCAAATGTGAATTATTATTTATAGTAAAATTAAATAATCTCCCCTTTTATAAACAATTGTACATAACAAAAACTTTAATTTAAAATTTTATTTTTCCCTTTTATAAACACTATAGACAGCATTCACCAACAACGATATTAAACCATTACAACTTACCAAGAAAAAAATTATAAGAGAAAATAAAAAACCGAGAAAAATTCTTGTTTAAAAATTCCTCCTGTTTGTTTTTTTAAAAGTTATAAAAGTTTTTCTATCAAGTTTAACTAAAAAGTTTAACTTTGGTTTCAATTTTATATTTTTTTCTTTTTCTTTTTCGTTTTTTTTTTTTTTTTTTGGCACTGTACAAATAATACCAACAGTCTACAGATGACGCCGGCCATTCTAAACATAATTCAAACATAAAAAGGATATCCTTTACTGTTTTTAATTTAACATCCAAAATATTGCATTTGCTATTCCTTATTATATTAATCATCATCATAATATACCTATATATATATATGTATATGTATAAAAAAAGGCATAATACAATACCTGAAAATTGAAAAACTAAAACCAAATCCTATCTGGTTAACTTTAGATAAATTTAATACGAAAACAAACTATGAGATGAAATCAAAATACGAAGATAGATATGGGGTTATTGTGGCAAGAGTAAAAAAGTATAACAACAAAATTCTAAAATTTGTTAAATTTTTTTTTTTTTTTTTTACCAAACTTAACAAATATTGCTATTGCTTTCACCATTACTATCACCACAATCATCATCATTATCATCATCATCATTACACCCCATTTTCATAGTTATACCTTAAAAGTAACCAATACCATTTAGTTCATGTTGATATTTCATTTCTACACGTTTTTATTATTTTTTACTACAGTAAAACAAAAAAAACAAAAAACAGAAAAACAAACAAATAAAACTTCATCTAAAAATTTAACAGTATTTTATGCAATAATAGGTTAAAAATGAATGCAATACAATATTTTATATGTATTTTGTGTGTTGAGGAAATTTTTAAAATTTTTATAAAAACAAAAAAAAAATTAAAAATAAAAAAAAACCCAAAAAGTTAATTCGTTTCATCCTGTTTGTGTTGAATTTTCATATCGGGAGAAGAAAGACTTTATCAAAATCGCTTTAGAGACTGGGTAATGCTCAGCTGAATAAAGAACGAAGAGTTTTGCAATAAAACTAAAACAAAATATTCAAATAAATGAAAAAAAGAGGAATGAAGAGGAAAATAAAGTTGTATTGTATATATGTTTTTTTCCATTTTCATGCTTTATATACATACATATATTTTGTTTATAATTTTTGTATTATAAAATAAATTGTAGAAGGAAAATTTTTGTTACCGGAACATGAATTCGTAATTTTAACTGCATCCGTAACTAACTATATATATACACATTATATAAAATATCGTATGATGATACTGAAATGACAAATATTATAAATATATAATTTTAAAAAACCAGTCCAATATTACATTATTTTATATTTACAATAATATTGTATAGTTTTGAATTTGAAACATATCCTGATTACAACAGTTATTTGCCATAAAAAAAAGAAGTTTGGTCGAGTATAGGTATATAGGGTTAAATAACAAATAGGGTGAAATTATATCAAGAGTATATTAGTAGTACATCAGGGACTAATTCTAATTTAAAAACTCCTAGAAAACTTCTTCTTTGTTTTATTTTAGATGTTTCTATTTCACAATCTGTGAAATTACACTTTAAGATTTGAGAAAAAAAAAAGAACAAAACTAGAAAATTTTTCATAAAATTACAGGAAAAATTCTTATTATTTAGAAAGAGACAAAAAATTTAGAATAAAACAAGAAAATTGCATTAAAATTGTGAGTTTAAAGTAAAATATGTATAATATGCGAATGAAAGAAACGCAAAATGAAGAAAAAATTTCACTTTACCTAGCCATAAACACTTCGTTATATTTTATTTAAAAATCTTAACACATTGAAAACGATAATGAGATCCAGATATTATTTTATGATGATTAACGGTAGTAGTAAGAGAAATTTTAATGTTAGAATAATAAAAGAAAGTTGAAAAAAAAAAAAAATAAGAAAACAAAAATAAAATTATGTCAAAGAAAATAAAGTTAACAACTTTTAGTAATTCACTTGAAAAAAAAAAAAGTGATTTGTTAAAAGAAATAAGAAAAAAAAAATTCTGTAATGACAAGAGCAATGACCAGCTACATTTTATAACAAAAAAATAAAATTATTCTCTTTAAGAACGATTTTAAAAAAAGTTATGAGGTTTTTTTTAAAAAAAAGTTATTTTTAAATTAGAAAAAAAAAATTAATTTATCTTTGGTAGTCCATAATACGTGTTTTGGTATCTTTGGTAGTCCGTAATACGTCCGTAATAATTGTTTCAAAAAAAAAAATATATCACACACGTTTATACCCTGAATAAGATATTGAAAGTTCTGAATAGGTTTTACGTTCTAAATAAGGTATTGTAAGCAGAGAAGAATATTTACAAGCAAAATTCTATACCATTATTGGAAATCATTTACAAAATACTAAAGTAAAATTAATATTGCAGCTTTAATCGTAATAGAAGCAAACATCTATTATTGCATTGTTATTGATTGATAGATTAAAATTAGCTTCATTTTGCAAATAAAATACCAAAAGTAGTTAAAGTTCAAAAGTATTTACTTTATTATTTAGTATAGACTATATTGTAACGCAATTTTTGTAAAGAAATTTTATTAATGTTTGTAGCACCTACGTTTTTTTCTCAAAGGAACAACATTTCAATTGTAGAGTTCAACAATTATCTTACTCATCTAAATTAAAACTATTTTATACTTTTCTAAAAATTAATTGAATGAAAATAAGTTTAGTATTAGAAATGTTCATGGAAATGGGTATTTTTCTAACAGATACCAGATAATATAAAGTATCTATATCTGTTTGAAAAATACTAAGATGAAATATACCTTTTTTACTTTAACTAAAGACATTTTTACTTTAAGTGAAGACGTTTTTACTTTAAATGAAGATTTTTTACTTTAAGTGAAGAAATTTTTACTTTAAATGAAGAATTTTTACTTTAAGTGAAGAAATTTTTACTTTAAATGAAGATTTTTCACTTTAAGTGAAGATATTTGTAATAAAAATTAATGTAAAACATTATATGTAATATATACAGAAACATATATTGTGTATATACGTAAATATCAGATACATAAATATATGGCCCAAATATATTACATAAATTAAATATATATATATATTATTATGTATATTGAATATTTATATAACATAAATTATAAATATAAAGATTTTTCATTTAAAATAAAACTATCTTCACTTAAAGTAAAAAATATTTACTTAAAGTAAAAATGTTATCATTTAAAGTAGAAAATATTCACTTAAAGTAAAAATGGTACATATTGTAAGAATAAATATACTGAATTAACATTCAAGTATTTTTTAATATAAGTAATAATTAAATTTTTAAGATTTTAATATTTTATAAATACAATTTTAATTTTTTTTTTTTTTTGAAGAATTAATTATCAAAACAAATACAAAAAATACTAAATTTGACATTTCTTTTTTAAAATTCTTATTAAAATTTTATGATTTATAACATGACTCTTCAAAAAACAATATTTCAAAAAAAATCCTTCATCTTCTGTCACAAACATTCAACAATAATCAAACCAATCTTATTCCAACCTAATAACTTGAATATATTATATCTATATATGTAGGTATATAACATTAAATATATTAATGTTAATATGCCACAAGAATTAATTTTTCAATAAAATAATTAAATAAAAAATACAAAAAAAAAAAAATTGAAAATATTGTAAATAATTTAATTAAAAAAAAACGGAAAAAAAAAAAAACAAACGTATATCGAAACTGACAACAATTTTAATTAACATACACATTGCTTTGCCATCACATGTATTTATTTTTATTTTTTTTTTATTTTCCTCATACCCCTTATAATAATATGTATGTTTGAAACAATGTTGAAAAGACTATACATAAATATAATTTTGTACACAATAAATCAATAATATTCGCCTATCATATAAGAACAACTGATATATAGTATAGTAGTGATGGGGTAAATTACATTCAATATAAAACATTAATGATAATAAATATTAAGGATGCAAACAAAGTATCATCGTCCTTGTTATGTTGACCCTAAAAAAAAATAACAAGAATAAAAACTAAAACAAAAAAAAAAAAGTGATATAAAAATAATAAAATTTTCTCCTTTTCCGTACTATATTTAAACATTTTTTTTTTCTCACTTTCTGTTTTATTTTTTATTTTACATATTATATATTTTGTATCAATATAAAATGTATCTTTTTATATTCACTGAAAGATGATCTGATGTAAAATTATCTAGGATAATATATTGAATAGGGGAAACAAATTTAATTGATTTTATGTTATGTTTCATGGAACAGAAATTCGAAATATTATAATTTAAAAAGTTTTTATTTAACAGAAAAATTTAAATTACAGGTGTAAATTTTTGTTTTAGTTTTTTTTTTGCAACTTATGTATACAATCATACATGCATACATAATACAATAATAACAGTTACACATTTCAGATCTGCATTTTGTATCGAATTGCAGATCGCGGTTTGTTACATAAGATACATATTTCCTTCTTCAGACAGTCAAATAAAAACAAAATTGTTTGTTTTCGAAAAATTTTATATTTTGAAAATTTTCCTAATATGAGTTTTAAGATGTGAATTAAAATTATTTACTCAATTTATTCTTTTTTTTTTTTCAATTTATAATATTTTATAACTGATACTATTGTAACGCGGTGAAATTAGATTAAAATATTTCTAAAAGGAGATATATGTAATTATATTAGAATTCAAGCCTTTTCTTTACGTCATGTGACATGCTAGCTCTATTTACTATAATAATAAATTTTAAGTCAAATAGGTTATAGGTTAAATCAGATAATTTTGTACTTCTAAAAATAACATTAATTTAATCTTCTGTATTTGTAAATTGAAAATAAATTAGATTTTCAGATTTTTTTGTAGATTTTAAGAATACTAAATTCAATAGATAGGCACTAACAATATATTCGAGTAAAATATTGTCATAATTATGTTATTGACCTTAATCGGAATAAAATTATTCGAATTTTTGTTTGAGAATCTTGTTAACGGAAATGAATTTTAAATATACAATATACAACGATAAAAATCAATTAATTAATATTTTTTTATAGGTTAAAAAATTTATAAACTCACTTACACTTACATGTATACGAATATATACGAAAATAGATATATATGTACGTACAGCTACTTACATATCATTTATGAAATAAATTGTACTTCCGTATTACATTTTTTACCTAGCCTAAAGCAAGGGGTTAAGGACGATATATTGTTGTTGTTTAAATAATAAAATATTTATTTATGCTTGTGTGTATATTCATATATGTATATAATATTTGTATAACTTTGTTTATTTATAAACAGCACACATTTACAACCAATTTTTATTTAACGGTAACAATAATATTTTCTAACAAAAAAGCAGTACCTACGTATAAGGCCAATCTCATAAAAACAAATTGATAATATTATATATTAAATAAGAATATATATATATGTATGTATATAGTAACACAACGGTATATGTTTATAAATATTAAAAATAACGGAAGATTTTCGAGTATTTATTTAGATGAACAAAAAAATAACAATAATAATAATAAGAGTAATAATAATAAAACAACAAAGTGCCAGTTGTTCACAATTTGCTATTAGGTATCATTTTTATTTGTTTTTAGATTTTTCAAAATTTACATCTCCATATAAATAATAAAATTTTGTATATATATATACATATATATTTATAATTTTAATACATTTACATAGGATATACATAGCCACATACATAGATTGTTTATAGAAAACAATATAAAAAGATGATTATAAAAATAAATTAAAAGGAAAGGAGTGATTTATGAATAGAAAAAGATTAATGCAAAATCATAAATAAATTTTCGTGATAGGAGAAGAAAAGAAGAATATTTTTATTAAATGGTTGACGGTTGTAAACAGTTAGGTAAATACATATTATGAATATGTTTACTAAGTGACAATAAAATATTTTTTTTTTGCCGGGAAATAGGTAATCAAATCAATGTGTTATTATTTTTGACAGATGATTTTATTGTCATTTTGTTTGTAGAATTTGATTATTTTTCTTTTAATTTTATATTATTACAATATTTTAATTCATTTGTTTTTTATACCATTGGTTTTTTAAAAAAAAAATTGTGATAAAATAATAGAGTAATTCAAGTTCAAATAGAAAAATAACGGAAGACATTATTAAAGCGTTATATTTTTGCTTAAATGTTATTTCTATACTTAAATTAAATAGAAGAATAAAGATCTAGGTCCAGTACAATACAAATATTTTCGGGGGAGCCTCCAAAATTACATTGGAATTTTTAATAAGTGCAGAACAATGCATTTTTTTAAATATGTTATCCCTATGTCATGCTCTGACCAGATTTGAAGTCTGATATCTCCATTCAAAATATTAATACATATAGGTATTAAAATTTCAAAAAGAAATAAAGGGAACTTCGGCTGTCAACCCGTATATTTATAGATCAAATTTGGCTTACAGAAATTCGTTTGTAGTACGAAAATTGCGAATCTGGAATCATGTTCCACCTCATATGTTCCCTAGAATTGGTGAGGATTTTGTATATAGAATATTGAAATTTCAAGATGAACGTTTAATTGCCTTTACCAAGCAGTATATTTATACCAAAGAATACATTAAAACCTAAATTATTTGGGTATAAAAAGAAAATGGTTAATTAGTGTGCTAAAGTTCCATACATAACTCTTCAAACGAATAGTGGAAAATAGTGTTTTGGATGATTTACAAATACCCTCGCAAAAAAAATTATATAAGTATAAATCTCCTATTAAAACATTAGATTTATGATTTTTAATTATTAAAACTTTTTTTTTAAGTTTATTCTTTCCTAGTTTTTAGATAAAACAAATACCAACTATCTACGTTTTGCCACATATAAATGAAGCTCTGAAAAATAGAACATAAGTAATTACTATTATCCTCTCAAACATACTTCCTAAAGTTGCAAAAATCAATCATAAATATTTAAAAGCTCAGCTTTCAAAATGGATTACATATATGTATAGGTGCAACAAAAATATCTTACGTTTAAAAAATGTACATATGGATAAGAGACTTATTATAATACTTAGTAGTTTCTTCAACTCATTTCAATTTCAATTTATCATTAATTATTGAACTCCAGCAATATTTTAAAAAATCTTTACTAGTAGAGGTAGAACTTTAGGTGTTATATAGTATTGCATATATTTTTATTCTGCACCAAATACATACATATGTATTTGTTTTTTTTTATTTATTAAAATAAATTACATTTAAATTACATTTATATATAATTATGTATATATGTATAGTTTTTTTTATTTTTAAATGAAAAATACGAAAAAAATATTCCACGTATAAAAAAAAAAAACCTTAAACAAATATAGAGGGAACCGTAGTCAAAATGTCAAAATATTGATTTAATGTGTTGGTTCGGTTTATAAATTATACATATCTATCCATATTAATTGTAAATAACTGTACAATTTAGTATAAAATGGTTTCATATTTTTCGGTAAAAGGATAATGTAATTATGAAAAAAAAAATGTACGTAGGTATATAAGTACATACATTATATAATTAAATTTAAGTATATTTAAAGGATTGTGGTGTTTAATATAAATAAAAGAGATAGAAATGTTATTATAATTGATACAAAAATATTTTATTTTTAAAATAAAAATAATAATAAATAATTATTTTGTGGTGGAAAGAAATATTTTGGTTATTTTGTCCGTCAACCTGTCTATTGATTAGTACAATCTTGAACAGATAATCTCTGTCCTTACATAAATATGATCTTAAATCACATAATCTCATTGTTACAATTACAAAACGAACATAAAGCTAATGCTTATATGTTATATACATACATATATAGGAAAATATAATGACCTATAACTATAAGAAATACAGAAACTTCTAAAAATATACAAATGAACAAGTTAAATAAACTTAATTAAGTCAAATACGTAAACATAAAAGTATTAATTTATTATACAAAATAAATAGCAAAGACTTAAACCAATTTGGAGGAGTCGAGTCCATAACAAACATTATTTTTGGTCTCTTTTGGTGGAAAAAACCCAATTTATGTCGCTTTTAATTCATTTCGCTTTACGTCGATCTACTTTAAGCCTATAATTATTTTTCCTTTTTTTTTGAGTAAAATATTAAAGATGCTAGATCTTCTTTTTAAAAGGTCTTTAACGAATTACCTATAATGAAATTTTTATTTAAAATTATAATAGGTTTACGTTATCTCATTAATGATAAATATTTTGAAATAATTTCAATTTATTTTTGTTTTTTTTTTGTTAATAGAAAGTTAAATTTTATTTAATTAATACTTTTACCAAAAAAAACAAAAAAGGAGGAACAGAACTCACAGCAAAAGAAGAAAAAATTTTAAATGGATGAACAACAAAACAAACATCCATATTTCAAATTAATTAATTCAGTTAAAGTAAATAAAGGATATATTTTTTTGTTAATTCATTTATAAAATTTTAAAATAAATATTTATAATCTAATTATATTATGAAATTTTATCACTTTAAATTTTTTTCAATTATGTTTTTAGTTTTTTTGGCACATTTTCAAAAAAAAATTTTGTTTTTGTTATTAGTTTTATTTTGTCCATCCGTTTTAAAATTTTCCTCCTTTTCACTCGCATAAAAAACATATAAGGTATCCATGTCGTTTATTATTTATATAAAGTTCAGTTTCTAGGATTAGTAATGCCATTAAGCCGTTTATTACTCTGACTGTAACTATTATATAAGACTTGCAAATATTTTTATATGTGCGCCATCTATTATTTTGTACAAGATTTTTTTTTTTATTTTGTTATATATTACGAAATGATTATTTATTATAGGATATATGTAGGTATAGATTAATTTTTTATTATATTATACTAATTATTATATTTTAAAAATCTATATTATAATATAACCCAGCCGCCCAGGAATTTCAAATGAAAAGCCGTTGTCTTAACTACTATAGCATTGACTGGAGATAAATCTATTAAATTATATACCTGCTTATAGATATATCTCATGAAAAAAAATATTTATAGATATTAGGATTTTGTATAAAAATGTCTTTGTGATGGTCTTATGGAAATTCACTGTTCAGTAGTCGAAAAAACTAATTTATTTAAATGGAATTTTGATTTTTCTATTCCTGTTCGTTAAAAAAACTTTAAGGGCCGTATGTTCATATACGTATAATACCGCGGATAATACCAGAACGGTCTCAATAGCATTTGAGACTTAATCAGGTTTAAACATGAAATCGTATGTTAACATTGAGATAAAATTGAACGAAACTCTAGTACAAAAACATATTGAACGTATGTTTTATGATTTTTGTACTAGTTGTTTTTCAGTTGCTATTTAAACGTCAAAATTTAAAATACAAAAATCAAAATATTTTCGTTTACTTCTATTCCAACCATCCCTAACTTTACCTTTTTATTAATTTTAAAATATAAATAACATAGGTACATGTATTTATAAATTTTATTTATTTATTATTTGTACCGAACTGGCATAAATGACAGCCGATATGTTTGGGGCCCTTTGCCTATTAGACATGTGGGTCAACTTGGTACTATAGTATTAAATTATAATTATATTTAATATTTTGTTTACATTATTTTTATTATATGTATTTATATATTATTTTTAACCTGACCAGGGTTTGAACCCGAGACCTTTCGTCTGAAAGACCGGTATCTTATGCACTGCACCAATGGTCAGATGCTTTATAAATTATATATACTATATTTTTTTAAATTTATAAACAAACGAATTCAGTAAAATTTTAATTTTATTTAGAATTTTTTTATTTTCAAACGAAATGTCAATTTTTAGAATATGTCAATATCATTTGAATTAAAATAAAACTGCAACGGTATTACGACCACGTACTTTATAGTCTCAAAACCGGTATTACAAATTTTTTTAATACCGATGTGAACATAAAATTGATACCGGTCAAAGCTAATATTTATGTAAATATACGGTCCTAAGAGTTTAAAATTTAAAAATTTGCTAATTGTATACACTTAAACTGTGACATTTCTAGAAGTTTTTTTTTTTTTTTTTAAACCATACTACCATAATTTAAAAGTGTCAATTATAATATTTTGAAATGGGAAAAAAAAAAATTTTTCTGGAAAAAATATAAATTGTATTTTTAGAACACTTTTAAATATCGCTTTAAAAATAATATGTGAATTTAAATACTCTTTTGTTTTATTTTTTCTATACTTAAATATTATAATATAAAAAAGTGCAAATTTAAATTTATTTTAAAGTTTTGATTATTAGATTAAAATAAATCCATTTTTAGAATATCTACTTGTAGAATTTTCAGATTAAACTTCGAAAAAATGTTTTGATAAAATCTATTTAATTTTTCTTTTTTGTCAATTAAACATAAATAATACGAAATACATTAATATAATAAAATATTAGTTTTATTTTGTTATTTTGTTAATTTAAAAATATAATATTTTAAATGGATTAAATTATTTTTTTTTTTTATAATTACATAAAATAATTACATAAAATACATAATATTGTATGAAAGGGGAATTTGCGAAATATTTGTAATATTTTTAAATTAATATGTTTTAGAAAATAATTAAATATTAATCTTAAATTTAATCTGCATAATTTTAGATTTATTTTAATAATATATTATATGTACATATATTTATAAATTTATTAGAATAATATGAGAATTTATTATTTATTATTTAAAAAAAAAAAAAAAAAAACACAGGACTTGTCGAAGGATTAATTAAAACAGATTATGATGATGCAGATTACATAAGTGTCGCAAATTGATAGTTTGTAGTTTGTTTTTAAATTTAAATGTATAGATAAAATAATTAGTATTAATTTATTATACGTATTCTTTGTTCGGTTAAATATTTAAAATATTTTATTTTAATTAAGTTTTAAATAAATCTCACGAATATATGTATATTTTTACTGTTACATCGAGGTACGTTTGTACATAAAGTACGTAAGTTTTGGACATAGGTACATAAATTTCCTTTCACTCCAAAATATTATAATAAAATATTGAAAAAATAAATGGATAATACAAAAGTTGATTTAATGGTTATTAACAAATTCAAAAATAGCTGCCGGAAATGGCGCTACAAAAAATAATCTCAAAAAAAAAAAACAAGTAAGTTTGAAATTTTATTAAAAATAAAATTTAAGGACTGGCGAAATATTTTCTAGTATGTTTTGAAGTTTACCACATATTTCAATTAATACGTAAATAGACCTCTTATTGAACTGTTATTTTTAAGCATTTATATTTTCAGAAATCAGATTTCTATTTTTTAATAAGTAGATTTTTAGGAAAAAAAAATATTTGATTTGAATGAAAACGAGGAAGAGTGCAGTAGAGTAGACTGTGTCAACTCTGGGATACCCGTATGAACGTAATATATCCTATTATAAAACTTGATCATCTTTTAAAAACATTCAGATGTTTTAGTACCGAACTACAGAGATATATTTATGTAAATTGTTGAGTTGTATGGCAGCTACCCGAATCTATTGCGCCTAGCTTCATTAAGTTCCAAGAAATGCAAGAAGCCTAAACCGGCGGCATTAGATCAATCAAATTTTACAAAAGTTTTTGGCATGCAACTCGACACTTTTTCACTAAATTTCAGATAGCTAGATTCAATAGACACTGAGTTATTTTCATTTAAAAAGAGAAGTTGTATGGCAACTACCCGAACCTGTCATATCATCACAACCAAATTTTACAGAAGTTATTGCCATAAAAGTGGATTATCATTCGCAAAATTTCAGATACCTAGATTGAATAGACACTGGGTTATTTCCATTTAAAGAAAGAAGTTGTATGGCAGCTACTCGAACCCGGCGGTCGAAAATGCTGGAGTTAAATAGCAAAACTAACAATTTTGCAAAACTGACGTAAAAAAAATATCAGCCTCTTAGCTGCTTTATTTTTTGAGTTATCGTGCGGACGGACACTGAGTTATTTTCATTTAAAAAGAGAAGTTGTACGGCAGCTACCCGAACCCGTCGCACCACCGCAACCAAATTTTGCAGAAGCTGTTGCCATAAAACTTGATCATCATTCGCAAAATTTCAGATACCTAGATTGGATAGACACTGGGTTATTTCGATTTAAAGAAAGAAGTTGTATGGCAGCTACTAGAACCCGGCGGCCGAAAATGCTGGAGTTAAATAGCAAAACTAACAATTTTGCAAAAGTTACGTATACAAAATGTCAGCCTTCTAGCTCCTTTATTTTTTGAGTTATCGTGCGGACGGACATTGAGTTCTTTTCATTTAAAAAGAGATTTTGTATGGCAGCTACCCGAACCCGTCACACCACCACAACCAAATTTTGCAGAAGTTGTTGCCATAAAACTTGATCATCATTCGCAAAATTTCAGATACCTAGATTGAACAGACACTGGGTTATTTCTATTTAAAGAAAGACGTTGTATGGCAGCCACCCGAACCCGGGGACAGAAAATGCTGGAGTTAAATAGCAAAACTAACAATTTTACAAAAGTAACGTAAAAAAATTTTCAGCCTCCTAGCTCCCCTATTTTTTGAGTTATAGTGCGGACGGACACTGAGTTCTTTTCATTTAAAAAGAGATTTTGTATGGCAGCTACCCGAACCCGTCACACCACCACAACCAAATTTTGCAGAAGTTGTTGCCATAAAACTTGATCATCATTCGCAAAATTTCAGATACCTAGATTGAACAGACACTGGGTTATTTCTATTTAAAGAAAGACGTTGTATGGCAGCCACCCGAACCCGGGGACAGAAAATGCTGGAGTTAAATAGCAAAACTAACAATTTTACAAAAGTAACGTAAAAAAATTTGCAGCCTCCTAGCTCCTTCATTTTTTGAGTTATCGTGCGGACGGACATTGAGTTCTTTTCATTTAAAAAGAGATTTTGTATGGCAGCTACCCGAACCCGTCGCACCAGCACAACCAAATTTTGCAGAAGTTGTTGCCATAAAACTTGATAATCATTTGCAAGATTTCAGACGCCTAGCTTCATTAGGTTCCAAGAGGTGCAAGAAGCCTGAACCGGCTGCTCTAGGCCAACCAAATTTTACAAAAGTTGTTGGCATATAACTCGACACCTCTTTACTAAATTTCAGATTCCTAGCTTCAATAAACACTGAGTTATTCTCATTTAACCGGATAAGTTGTATGGCAGCTACCCGAACCCGTCGCACCACCACAACCAAATTTTGCAAAAGTTGTTGCCATAAAACTTGATAACCATTTGCAAGATTTCAGACGCCTAGCTTTATTAACTTCCAAAAGGTGCAAGAAGCCTGAACCGGCTGCTCTAGACCAACCAAATTTTACAAAAGTTGTTGGCATGTAACTCGACACCTCTTTACTAAATTTCAGATTCCTAGCTTAAATAAACACTGAGTTATTCTCATTTAAACGGAGAAGTTGTATGGCAGCTACCCGAACCCGCCGCACCAACACAACCAAATTTTACAGAAGTTGTTGCCATAAAACTTGATCATCATTTGCAAAATTTCAGAACCCTAGCTTGAATAGATACTGAGTTATTTCTATATAAAGAAAGAAGTTGTATGGCAGCTACTCGAACCCGCTGACCGAAAATGTTGGATTTAAATAGCAAAACTAACAATTTTGCAAAAGTGACGTAAAAAAAATTTCAGCCTCCTAGCTCCTTTATTTTTTGAGTTATCGTGCGGACGGACGGACGGACGGACGGACGGACGGACGGACGGACGGACGTACATGGCTTAATCGACTCAGAATTCGATTCTGAGCCGATCCATACCTTTGACACTATATCTAGCTCGGCTCCTTTAAGGTGTCACAAACGTAATGGCAAATTTATTATACCCTTGAACATAGTTCATACGGGTATAAAAATGCAATATTATGCATATGCTTGTATAACGATGCATACATAATATATGTAGTATATGAATCATAATATTAATTTTAATGCAAATTTCAATAAATAATTTTGTGAATTGCATGAAAATTTTTTTTTGCATTTATTATAAATTTTAAAAATCTACCCTTAAATTTTATTCTTAAAAAAATTTCAAAAATACATACATACATATGTACATACTTGTTTTTTACTGGTTTACAATTCAATTCAATTTTTAAAATAAAAATACAAATCATTTTTCATATTATATCACATATTACGTACCTCAATGAAAGCGACGAATATTCACAAATACATTTTTTAACTTACACACATTTTTTAACACACACACACACATTTTTTAAGTTAATTTATTTTTACAAAATGTACTTTCATACACAATAATTGTCTGTAACAAATCAAAAAATCTCATACAATTTTCAATGTACAATTTGTACATCACCGCCATACATATATACATATGTATACTCTGTAAAGTCTAAAGTCTAGCTAGACAATATCGTATAATTTATTTCTGTTTTATGACATAGCACATACATACATAATATGTATATGATTTATATTATATGTATGGTATGATTATTGATTAGCTCTACAAGTTTATCATTCATATTCAAACTAAACTATATGTATAGCAATAGTATAATCAATAAGCTTGTATTGTATAGAAACGTAAACAAAATAAAACTAAACATACGTAGCTATGGATACCTAACACTACATAGCTTTATTAAAACAATACTGTTTAGATTAGATATCATGATTCATATTCAAACTATATGTATAGAAATAGAAAATTGTATAGAAACATAAATTTCGGAAAAAAAAAGAAAAAAGAAGGAAAACAAAGTCTCATATATTTCGCCAAAAAATTAATAACAACTAAAAAAATTTGGGGATTATTTCATTATGAAATAACACCTCAAATTCAAAATGAAATATTCCCCCGTAATAAAGTGAAATAATCGCCCAAATTAAAATAAAACAATCCCCTAAATTTATTTTAAGGTGTTATCTGTTAAAATGCCATTTTTTTTTACATATTTTACTACATTTGGACGAACAACACTACATTTGAACGAATAAGAAAATCCCGAAAAATAGAAGGGATTTAGGAGTTGAAAAAACTACGAAACCTACGAAATCAGGTTTTTCCCTTTTTCGAGAATATTTACATATCTATATGCGAGATTCTGACTTAGGATAGATTTCAGGGTTATATACCTTACATGTATATAAATATTATGGAAAAAGGGAATACACTGATTTTGAATTCAATCAGTGTATTCCCTTTTTCCATAATATTTATATACATGTAAGGTATATATGCAAGATTTTCCAATTAGTTCTTAGAGTTGGTTGCAAAATTTTGGTTATACGCTTTTTTCAGAAATTTTAAGGTTAAAGTTCATTAAGTTCATCAGACACGATTTGAGTGGAAATATTTAAAACAAATATAAAAGTTTTAATTAATTTGATTATTTATAAAATAAATAAATCCAAATAATGGAATAATCCCCAAAATATAGTTGTTGTGCCAAATTTCCTAAATAAAGTTATACGTAGATAACATGGTAACCTTTGTACATACGAAATTTCAAATAACATAGTGATCCAGAGATTCCTAGCGTTAATAAAGAAATAAAAAAAATGCAGTGAAATATAAGATCAATTTAAAACGGCACAGAAATTTAGAAGTATAAAAACTCGTACGTTTCGAAAATTCTTATCACTCCACGGAGGTCTGCCGTTCCATGTAGATCACTATTATAACATTATAAAGTATTGTTTTACTCGAGTGCGATATTCTTATTTCAAAATCTTTAAACAAAAAAATTTTATAGATCCTAGAAGTTAAGTATTAATAAATATTTATTCGTATAATAGGTAGAAACTAATTAGTTAGAAGTAGTTTATATATCTTGAAAGTATTAATGGTTTATATCTCTATTTAGGAGAGATCTAAAGTAAAATATTCCATATATTAAAGTTCAATGGTTTCAAAATTAAAAAATAGCATCTCAACTTTTTAAAAAGACGTCTAATTAAAATTTCAGAAAATAACTGACAAAATTTCTTCTGACATTTATTACCATTCATTGTTTTTTCTTCTACAAAATTATTCATACTTGAACATAAAAAAAAGAATTCATTTCTATATAACAAATTTAAAATATCTCATATTTTTCAAAAATTTTCAAAAAAAAAAAAATTAACTTGTCAAATTTTTAGAAAACTTTCACTTACAATAAAAAAAAACCGAATTAAATATTCAATTTTATTATTTTAAATAATTTTTTATTTATTCACAAAAAAAAAGAAAAAAAAAAAAAATAATTATGTAAAAATATAAGACAGGATATAAAAACTCGTATTAATATCAAAATTATATGAAACAGCAAAAAAAAAAAAATAAATAAAAACATGTTCTCATGTTCTCTTTCCCTTTTATTTATAATTCTGATATACTTATAATTTGTAATATACAACAATATTGTTTTAAAGACACAGCATTTAATCAAATTAAAAATTCATATATTTTACAATACTTCATTACAACAGCGTCTTCCCTTATGATATAAGTATAAACTCTGATATACTCTGATTTTTGTTTAAACAAAAACAGAAAAAAAAATCAACGAAGGAAAGAAACAACAAAAAATTCAGTCGTTCTTGTCATATATCATTTTTTAACTCCTTTAAATATTTTAATGCTTTACTTTTTTTTCGGTACATTTCTCCTAGAAACAGGTAATTTGTCAATTATTCATTTAAAAGTCAAATTTTTCCTTGACAATTTTCATCCACCTCCTGAAAATGGATTTATATGTATGTAGGTAGGTACATTATGAACATATAAGTACGATACTACAAAATATTTTAAATTATTTCTTTTATATATATATATATTTTTTTTCATTCTCTAAAGTATTTCATCCTCAACCTATCATTTTAAATCTCTGACTTCAATTAAGGATTTTATATCATCTGTTGGTTTTAAGGTAGATGACTAACATACATACATATTCTTAATATTAATACCTTAACTTTAAAAAAAAAATATGGTTTGTCTGTACCACAGGGAAAAAACAGAGAAAAAAAATATTATTTTAGGGATTGCAAATGCCAGATTTAATTCATTAGATTTAATTTAGTTTAGTTACTATATTGAAGATTGTACTTGAAAAGGTTATGGTTTATATCATATATACCTGCCACCTAATATAGAAATAAAGTGAATAGATAGGTTTCTATATAAGGTAATTAACCTAACTTTTACTAACTGTAGATAACTAATTATCTTAATATCATAAATTAATATGTCAATAATTAGGTCAATAATATCATATCAATTAATAAAATTGAGTCTAAAACTAATAAAAATCAATACTTCTAAATTGGTTGCTTCAATGGATTCTTTTTAAGCTTTAGTTCATTAAATTTATTTCACATAAACTAAAATGCAAATTATGAAATTGAAGGTGCTAACATTCTTTTTCTTAGTATAGAAAATTAATTTATAAAATCTCTACTTCCACGTATCTCTTTTATATGACTAGATTTCTAACGATATTTAAACTTTAAAATTATAGCTGTTAACATTTTACAGCTATCACTATACATTAGTAAAATTTACATAGCCTAACAAATTTAAATAGGTCTTCTTAACAGTTAAAGATCCTAAAATATACTTAATAAGCATAAAAAAAAATCTATTCACCGTCAGTTTCTGAATTATTAAAATATATTTCCAAAGGGAGAGTAAATTAGCAAAATAAACAAAAAATATCAAAACAAAGGTAAATTTTAAAGGTATTTTCACAGTACCTACTTCAAATTTCTTATCACAAAGTAAGAAAATTTTCATATACCTATTTCAAGAATAATGAATTTTCTTAAGAAATAAATCTCAAACAAAAGCAAAAATAAAAAAAAAAAAATACTGCTTTAAGATAAAATAAAAAATCAACACTTCCCGTTTTTTTTTTTCACCTCAACACAATATTTACACTCTAATCTGTACAACCTTCAATAAATCCCTTAAGATACTATTTAAAATAAAAACAAAAAAAAATATATATTTTTTAGAATAAATTTTAATAAAAAATACATATTCTTTTCTTTAACTCTCTCTCTCTATTATATTAATATTTTAGAAAAAAAAAAAAAAAATGTAAGAAAGAGATAGATACATACGTCTTTTTTACATTCATTTTTTATTTTGTTAAAATTCTTCCGCACTGCTATAAATTTTGTAAAAAAAAAAAAAAACTTGTTAGGATCATGCACTTCTTTTTTATTGATTCGATTTTTATTTATTTTTTCAAGTTTTGTTTTAGACGGTCTGAATTACTGGAACTCTCTAGGTTATACTATATACGTATATAGCGTTAATAGAAAATATTATGTAATATAATGTGTACGGAAATTTTACTAAATGTTTTAAAGTGCAAAGGAAATAACTTTACACAATATTCAAAAAAAAAAAAAACAAACAAAAAAAAATAAAATTATAATCTTTTCAATTCCATTAGACTGTATAAAATTTGCATATAAATTCTAAAAGTGTATAATAAGTATGTATGTATATACATATAAAGTTTTTTAATAATTTACACAGGACTTCTTTGTAAAACAAAAAAAAAAACAAAAAAAATCAAGTTGAAAATTATGTTCGCGTAATAGTTTTTGCAAAGCAAAGCATTTTTTTTTTGTAATATTATTACAAAAAAAAAAAAAAACAAAAAAAAAAAATTCTATGAAGTTCAATAATGTTTTTCTGTGTTTTCGTTTTTCTTTCTCTTTCTATTCCATAAATTTGTTTTCTTTTTTTGAAAAACTAAAGAATAATAAATTTTGAAAGATGAAACATTATTCAGTTCGATTTTTAATAAATTACGAATAAATTTTCAACATGCACATAGTCTGGTGAATATGAAGTAAATATGGTGAATTGTATTTATTATCTTATTTTTTTTATTATTGTTTCATTTTGCTTAGAATGGAATATATGAATTTTTAAAATTTGGACAATTGAAGTGAAATTTTTGTAATGGATAAAATTCAAAAAAAAAAATCATAGTATAATCAATATCTAAGTTTTGTGTATGTATGTAATATGTATAATAATATGTAATATGTGAATGTTTATGATATGTAATATGAAAAACAGTTAACACATATAAAAATATATTACTAAAGCTTTCATTTGTATGTGTTGCCGAAGAAAAATTTGCACAGGTGTCAAGTTACAGCTGTCTAAAAAAAGTAAATTTTCAATTTTTAAGCCCTAATATCTCTTAAATTGGGGATGGTCCAAAAAACTTTTCTTAAGAAACTTATAAGAAACTTATAGTAATTCTAAATGTTCTTTCTTACCTCAAAATTTAAACTCCCTAAAAGTATGCCGGAGTTATGAAGATAGATAAAAGCTTTTTCAAAGTTGGAGAGGCTGCAACTCCGTAATGATGGATGGGGCTACATGAAGAAGTTGCTCTACAAAATTAATTTTTTATGAGATGTACCTATGGTTACATTTTTTTTTTTCTCTATCTTTAACGGTGTAGAAGTTTTGTAAACAGACGGACAGACGGACGGGCAGATGGACAGAGTGAATCTAATAGGCACATTTTTTTAAATTTTTTTTGGAAATGTGCTAAAAACATAACAATGGGTCGAATGCATAAAACTGATATTGATCCCTCTATTTGATATAACTCCTCTATTTTTCAAACAAGAAATACGAGTTCAAGCGTTACTTTTGTTTTAAAAAGTAAGATTTGAATTCAAGCTCAGTTTTATGCATTCGAGGCAATATTTCTTGAGAGTAAGAATACATATCTGACAATTTAAAAATATCTTATTTAAATTTCGTTTCGCAATGTTTTTCCAATATCTTGGAATATAAAACTGTAATTTGACTGATTATTAAGATAACTTCGCGAGAGATAAAGAAGAGATTCAATAGGTATTATGCTAAATTAGAATATGTACTGTGTGATTTTAAAGTAAAAAAAAAACGCTATAGCCCCACATTGTAATCAATTTCAACTGAATTTATTTGAAAAAAAACTTTAAAAATGAAAATATTTTTGTAACAAATTTAATAAATAACTCTGAATTGATAGACCATATATAGATACTATTATCTTTAGTTTCAGATATCACAAAATATTAATAAAATAGTGATATTGCTTTAAAAAAAACTTCCGTAATTAAAGATTTACTTTTTATTTGATTGTGTTTTCAGCCACTAAATATTTAAAAAATTTATTAATAAAAAGGATTATTGGTTATCCAACTATTTTTTTATTAATCAAACAGATTTTTCAAAAAATAAAAAATTTACATTCGAGGACTTAAACTATAAAGAAAAAAAAACTCAATTTTATTTCATTTGTACATAATTGAAATTGTATCTTTAAATTTTGACCACTACCACAACTCCAAATATTTTCACTTTAAAATATAAAGTAATACGTATATATTAAATAAATTTGCATATATCAAGGATATCAAGGATATCTTTTAAAATAGTAGACATGTACAATTCGATTTAATATGCATATATTTTTATATAGCATACGTACATACTACATACATATTTCTATATATTATGGTAAAAATGTATGTATAATATATAATATGTAGTATTGTCTTCATATTATTTTTATTGTTATATATTAAAAGTGCATGTGGGTGTTTGAATGTATATAATAATATTATATATGTTTGAATAGAATCACAGATTAATACAACGTTATAAATCAAAATTAAAGTGTTAATACAGTCAGAATTTCAGTCGTATTTCTAAAGTTATTATACAAAATCAAACAACAAAAAACGTTAATGTTCATATACATAAATATATATATATATATATATATATATATATACATATTGGATACATGTAGGATTTGTATGCATAATAACATAAATGAATGATAAAGCCCTGAACAACTATTTGGATAAAAGATTTAATGTTAAAATTTGGAAAATGGAAAAATACACAGAAAATATTTATGACAATCAACAAACATCTGATATACGTGGATACTTTCATTAAATAGAATTATACAAATAAATTTCTTTGTTCAGTTTCAATTGAGAAACTTATAAAATGATTTTAGAAAGTTTTTCGCAAATTTATAAATTATTAAAGTTTTATATTCAAAATGTTTGTAAAAATATTAAAAGATTAACTTTAGATCAACTAATTATCTAATAAACTTTTTCGAAGATCTAATTTAATTTTGTAAACTAGTTTTAATACCCGTACGATAGTATCGAATATATTAAAATTACTCCTCCGTTTGTAACATCTCACCATGCAATAAGATCGATAAATGTAGGCTCAATTGTATGGATCGGATCAGAATTGAAAAATTAGTCGATTAATCTTTAACTGCCCGGCCGTTCGTCTTTGACAGAGACGATAGTGATTCCAGAAACTGAAGTTAAATATGATTAATAAAAAACTTAATGAATAGCTAAAACTCTTTATTAGAGTAGAAAAGAGACTAAAAAATAGATATTCTTTATAGACACAAATATCAAATTGGTTTGGGTGAAAAAATGTATCAAATGTAACGCCTAACCGACAATATTTAATCGAATAAATCAAATAAGTTTAAAACCAAACTTGATCAATGTCAATTCAAGGACATTAACATTATAAATTAAAAATCGTATATTAGAATGAATGTAATATAAATGTAAATTTGTAATCTAAAAATTACAGTATTTGGCATAAAAGGTTTCAGTTGACAAAAAACTTTTAATTTTCGAATTACAATATATTGACAAACACTTTTAATTTCAATATATAGATATCATTTTTTGCTAATATAAAAAACAATATCATAAACCTTTTTTTATTGTTTATGTAAAACTATATAGGTACGGTACATAGCATTTTCTTTTTGATTAGCAATTACAAATTCTATAGTTGTGAAAAAAACCACTTTTGTCTCGAGATCAATCCAAAAACTATAATAAAGAATAAAGTTTTCGACAGAAAATATGCATAGTTGACATAATTGAAGGTAAAGTAATTTCTTATTGCGATTTAGATCTATACCTATTTTATATTTAAGTCCCGACTATTGGTTCCTGAACTCATGTCAAAAAACTAATTTTTTGACATAAAACACATAATATGCTGACATTCATTTGTTTGATTAAAAACTTGATTTTTTTAATTATTTTCTTTTAAAGGTTTATTATATTTAAGTTCCCTTTACAATGCAAACTAATCTTTTTTACTACCAACTACACCAGGCTTTGAGAAAGGGTAGATAGGAGTAAATACGGTTTTTGTTAAGTTCATGTTCATTTATCGCAACTACTGCCAACTTTTCTCAACTGCTAATTTCGTGTAAAAAGAACGTAAACTTTAAAGGAAACCCTAATTCGGTTTTCAGACCTAGACCTATAAAATATGTTAAAAGTTAAAGTAGTACTAAATACAATACAGAAGTCTAAGCGAAATTAATCAAGATTTTAAGGTCGAATATTTTAAAATTTTTAATACATTTTGTACGGAAACTTTTATTTTTTTTTTTTTCAAAAATTTAACTTAGAAAATACAATTTTAAACCTCAGTTATTACAATTAATTTTGAAAAAACCAAAGTGATACCACAAAATAAGAAAATTTTTTGATTAATATTGAAATTATAATCAATATTTAGATGAGTTACTTTTTCAATTTATAGAAAAAAAAAAAAACTGATCAAAAACCGACTAATGGTTATATTATTTGTACCGTAAATTACTAAGGTAAAGATGTATTTTAAATAAATATGCCTTTTATATAAAATTTTACTCATTTCTATAAATATTTATATATACAAACTATAACATCATATATTATATAGTATTGTCAAAAAAAAAAAGGAACAAAATGATTTTAAAAAGGATAATATCAAATTCAGGATAAAATACACCTTTAGGGAAATTAAAAATTATATGGATATGAGTTTAGTTGAATTAAATCCTTTTTCGACATTCAATTCGTATACCTAAATTGTGTGTTTATAAATGAATGAATCAGATGCAGTCTAATGATTAATATTCACTATATATCATTTAAATATTATACACAATATACTATATAATATAATGTATCTATATATTTTGTATATGTGGTATATATAAAGTTATATTAATCTTAAAATTAAAATAACTTATAAATAATATGTGGTTTCATTCACATATGTATGAGAAATGTTAAAAATTTTCACAGATTTCAAAAATCATTTTATGAAAAATTGAAAAATTTTTCATTTCCTATAAAAATAATTTTTATAAGGGAAATATTTCTACCATTTCCTTTTTATTTTCTCCTTCTTTTAGTTTAGAAAGGATTAAGGAATGATATAAAGGATGATATTTATTATGTACATATACACATATATATTAGCGATTATTGAATAGAAAATATTGTGTGAGTGAGTAAAGACTATTTTAATATAAATCCATTTTGAAATTTTGTTCTTTAAAAACCGGTAGTATTATATATTATAAGATATGTATAGGTACATATATGTATAGGTACTTATTATAAATTTAATTTTACACCTTTAATTTATTATTGGTAAAGTGTTAGTTTTGTTTTTTTTTTTTTTTATTTAATTTATTATTTATTGAAAGGCCTAACACTATATTGTTACCACATTGTAAGAATAAGAAAAGTAAGAAGGATTATAATAGTTTATATGAGGATTTAAGAAAGCTGATTTGCAAATATTGAAATAACACCCTAATTTATATATGAATATAATGTATATATATTTCTAATACCTATATATAATTAATATTAGCATTGATTTAACATTTATTTATTTCAAAGTAGATATTTAAATAAATTAATTAAGAAATATTGAATTGAATAACAAAGGCTGTTTAATTTTTAAAGTAACCATATTTCGTTGTTTTATAAAAAAGAACATTTTTAATTTTTAACTGTATTTTTAATATATTAATAAAAGAATTTGCATATACTCGTATATTATGTAAATACTGTCAATGTATTTAAAATATTTTCAATAAGTAATGCAGTTAGATTAGGTTCTTTTTTTTTTTTTTTCTTGATTCATGGTTCTTTTGTTGAAAGTAGTATTATGAAATATACGGTTTTTACTCAGCACAATTATTATTATCGAAAAAAAATAAAAAAAATTCGATTATTGAAGGACATGTAGAAACTAAAATTATCTATGATAGAACAAAAGCGATTTTATTTGTAAAATTAGGAAAGGAAAAAAATTACAAAAGAGTTGGGAGCTGAGAAAACTTTTAAATATCTAGTAACTTTTAATATATTCTTCAAATTAAACAGTACATTGTACAATATATTCTAACCTATTTATTCATTTAAAAGGGGAGTACCGTTTGATTGGTTCAAGTCCAATACTATCAAAGAGAATTCGTGTTTTGATCTATTATTGGTGTCTTAGAGATTCAGAAAAGAAAAAAAAATCTAACCAGAAAATGTTTGATTTTTTTAATCTAATTACGTTTAAAAAATGCCTATTCCTACATTCTTTTAAATTAATACATTAATAAATCATAATCTTAACTTTTTAAGGTAACTTTTGTGATAACCTGTGATCATATAATTCACACTTAAGTTTAGTTATATTTGGTGAAATTTTCTCTTTTAGAATTAAATAGTTTATAAATACACAAGAAAAATAGAGTAGGTACGAAAAATATATTTAAATCTATTATCTCATCTATATCTAAAGATAAAAAATTTTCGATTAAAAAAGTAATTTGTAAAGATCCTAAAAAAAAAGTTAAGAGAATTTACAACAAAATCTTTACTTTCTAACTAAAAATAAGTACTTAAATTTGAAAATAAGAACAAATGCATGTAGTAATAAATATTTCTTCCTTCAAAAATTCTTATAAATGATTACTCTATTAATTATAAGTTTATATATATTCTTATTTATATATATACGTATATGTATTAATTATTATATACTGTATAAATAATAACCATATATTTCACACTAAAGTAATATATTATAATTTTTTTTTTTTTTTTGGGAAACTTCTCAACATGTAAGTCATTATAATTTATGATATAAAGTAATCATGAATAATTGCTTTATTCATATACATATCTACAAATACATACATCCACACATTTTATTTATATCCTGAAAGATTTTTTATTTTGTTTTTTTTTTTTTTTTGTTTTTTCTTTCTGTTAAATAGGAATAATTAATAAAAATTACAGGTGTTCAGTAATTCGTTCATAAATAATATTGTTTTCTATTCACGCGAACAATATACAGAAAATCAAATTAAACTTATATTAAGTTATTAATAAATTATAGTTTATGTGTGTGTGTGTGTGTTTCTTTTTTTTTTTGAAATTTTCATAAATCCAGAAAATTATAAATAAAGAAATAAATAGAAATATATAAAAAATCAACATTCAACATTCTTGAATATTAATTTTAACTTTGAAATAATTCTTGAATTTATATTTTATATCTTAGTACATAATAAGTACATATATTATAATACATACATAAATTTGTAAGATGAAAAGATTTTACCGTTATTTATGATTTATCAAATAGAATTAGGACACCATAAAAGATTAAATTAACTTATTTGTTGAGAATTATTTTATCATATGTTCAACTGTCAAAATTTTCTTTATCACTATATAATATATTGGGTTTAGACATACATATATACTTTTTAAAATTTTCTCATTATTATTAAGTATATATTATTCTTAAGTATTAACGCCATCATTGAAAAAAAAAAAACTGTAGATACTATTGTCGTAAATTATTATTTCATTAAAAATCTTTTGGTTTAAATTTATTATAATTATTACCTTAGGATATGTTAAACATCATTTTCAGTGTTAATAATAACAATTGAATTTATTAAATTTTCAATAATATAAGATTGTAATAATATAAATTGAATATATATAGATTTAAAATGTAATTTTTTTTGAAAGAAAATTTAAACATATAAAATTTTGATTTGAATGAAAATTTTTAATATTTAAAATTTTGCAAGTATTCTTTGAAATTTCAAAATTTTACAATATTATAATTTGAATTTTCATTGACAAAAGAGAACTGATAACTTTAAAAAGCACTGGTTGCGATAAACATTTTCAAAGGTTTTTGTGAAAAAAAATAATTTCGGAGTTAATTAATTAGGTTAAAGTTACCCAATAACAGAAAAAAAAAACTCAAATTAATAAATTCTTTATTAATTTTTAGAATATCAAAATTATAATCATTTATTTGTATTGCTAGATTCATTTTCACGCCTCGGTTAGTGACAAAATCCACAAACAGAAATCTATAAATAAAAATTGAAAAGTCAAAATCAAAAATCCACAAATTCAAAAATGTGCAAAGAATATTTTGGAAAAAGAAAAATCTTTTGCTTTTGTCACAAACTCTAAAGTTCTTTGTAATTTTTTTTCATTGCATATCTACATATTCCAACACCAATAAATATAAAACTGTTGCGGCCAAAAAAATATAAAACTGTAGTTGTGGATTTTCTTTTTGCCGATTTTTTGTTTTTATGGATTTTTTTTTTTTTGTGGCAATAATCATTATGGATTTTGTTTTTTTGTGGATTTTAGAACTGACCCTCACGTCTTTAAGACTGAATTTATTTAACTATTAGGACTTGTGCTTAATATGTACACATTCAAATAAACAATTTTTCCCCTCAAAAAAAAAAAAAAAAAAAGAACAAGTAATAATTTATTTCAAGAATCAAAAATTTTTTAGAATCAATTTTTTTTCAATTTCAAATCTATCAAATCAAAAATATTACCTTCAAATCATTTCTTGCACCGTAATTTACTTAAAAATTCTTCTTTATTTGCAAAAAAAAAAAATTTTTTTTTTAACACAATAGAAAAACAAAAAGGAAATATAAAAAAAGAAAAGAAACGAAATGTAAAAATTAAGACCAATGATTTTTCATTCTATTCTTTTTTTTATATAATATTCTTTTGTTATGTTTTTTTTTCTTCTTTTTTTTTTATTCATCTGACATTCATCTACAAGATAATTTCCTTTAAAATTTCCTTCAATTTCCTTCATTTTCAGTTTCTTTTTTTAAATTTCTACACCACGATTTATTTTATATACTTGAAGAACTTAAAATATCCAAAAATCTTCAAGAAAACGACGTCCTTCAACTTTTTATTTAATGGGTGTAGCATAGAATAACAATCGTAATGATAATACTTTAAAATGAAAAAGAGAGAGGAAGAGACAGATAAACAAAAAGAAAGAACGAAAAAGACAGAAAAATATTAAAAAAGGATATCTTGATGATGTTAAAGTGCGATGACAGGATAAGAGATGGAATTTTTTTTTTTTTTTGTTTTCATTTGCTTCAAATAAGTCTTGATATAACGAAAAATTATGTTTACAACCAAAATAATAAAAACAAAATATAAAAATATAACCAGAATAAAAATAAAGTAAGAAAGAGAAAAAAAAATTATTCTGGTATATCCAATACAGAAAAGAACGTTAAAAATGACTTTAATAAGATGAAAATAAGTGGAAATGAAGAACAATTTTCTTTCTACCGATGATATTTTTATCTCACCCTTCAACCCCATCATACCATCACTTATTCTAAAATAAAAAAAAAATGGTGATTTTTGGTGAGAAGTTTAGAAAACATTTTCAAGAAGGTAGTGACGACAATGACGGCAAATATTTAAATTTCAAATAAAACAAACAAAAATAAATAAATAAGTTCAGTAGGTACTTTCAGAATTTTTGTTGTTTAAGGTTTTTTTTTTTTTTTTGAATTCCACTTGTATACAACGGCATTTCTAATATAAACAAATTAACGGTAAAAATAGTGGAAAATTAATTTTTCACTCCAAATTTTTCTTTTATTTTTTAACGTTCAACCATCGAAATTTGTTATTGTTTTTCGATATGTTTTTTTTGTTGTTTTTGTTTCACTTTTCAAAATGCGAGATAGAAGAGAAGAAATGGGTGGAAAATGGGGACTACAAATATTAAAGTTTTATTTATTTTGTTTATTTGAAAAAATTAAACTGAAGAAGTGATTGTTTTAAATTTGTGTGGGTTATCTAAAATGTTCGACTGACGACAATTGGGTAGGTTGAGATTATATTTGAATTTTCGCAAAAAAACAAAAAAATTAAAAAGAGAAAGGTAGTTTTAAACAAAAAAGAAATATGGGGAATTTATTGAATGGAAATGTAATTGACGTGATTAGATTTCGTGTTTTGAATTATAAAATCTAATTTTTATCACGATTCGTGAAATATTTTCACTTATTTTTAAGGTTAGGTATATGGTTTAATTTTATTTTGAACTTTGTTTAATGTCCAACGAAACTTTAAATGGAATAAGTTTAACACAAATTTCAAAAACGAAAAAAAAAACCTTGGGGTTATTATTTAAAAATTAAATATATTTGACTAAGAAAATTTTATTACAATATACAATATATTATATACAATATTGAATATTAATTAGAATCAGGATTCAAATTTGTTTGTACCTTTAACTTTTTTTTTACTCCTAAAAATTTTAAAATTCTAAATTTTTTCTTTTTAAATTTTTTTCATTTACTAGACACACTAAAGTAAAATAAAAATTCACAATGCTTAGCACAGATTCAAAACATGCATTTATATTATATTACAATATATGAGTTTTTGATTAGACTGAAGAAATTTACAAATTACACTCTAAAAGTTCTAATCACTTTTAAAATATAATGTATAATGCATTAATGTATATACTTGGTGCAATTATCAAATATCTGATATCTGAATTTCCTCAGTCTATAATCAAAACATTCAGTTATGCATTAATATACATTAAAAGCACACACTCTGATTGCTATTTTATTATATTTAGTTAAAATGATATAGAGGAATGATTCAGTTTCTAATTGATTAATGAAAAATGATTTTAAATAAAAAGAAAAAAAATTAAAACTAAAAGGAATCAGAGTTACATAAAACATTAATAGCAAACCTTTATCTGATTATCGCCGCTCACCTGGCTAAATTTTTCTTGACTATCTAATATATCAATAAATAAACGCATACGATCATCTAATATTTGAAAACCATTACGCGGTTGCAATAATAAACTTTGTACAGCTTCACGTATTGAACCAGGCGTTGTACTACATGAACTGCTATCAGATTCACCAAATTGATTAGTTTGTTGATGCATTTGTTGTTGCATTTTTAATTGATCTGATGTTTGACGTAAAGCGTCTGAGCATTTTTTTAAATAATCTAATGAACCGGCAGCTTTATATTGATCGGCCATTTGATGAAAATTATCTAAAATTTGATTAAAGTCAGCTGTATGACTACCAGTCGAAATTTTTAAAGGTTGTGTTTTAGGATTTGTTCCATAATTTTTACTAGGACTTAAAGCTTCCAAATCCTGGCTCATAATACGCAAATTATCAGATATCTGATGAAAACTTTCAGATGTTTTCATACTATGATCAACACTAACAAAATTATCTATATTAGTTGATTTTGGTCGTTGAGGAACATTGCCACCCGCTATTGGTGGCGTGGGATCTTTTTGTTGTGCAGCTGCTACTGCTTTAGAAAAACATTCTTTTAATGATTGTTTACTATCCGATTCTGGTATTTGATTTGATCGGATTGCATCAAGGAACACTCTTAATTGATCGGAGGGTGTACGTAATTCACCTGAGCCTTGAACAGGTGATTTTTGTTCAACTATACTTGGATGAGGTGTTGAAGCTAAACTATTTGGTGTAGATAAGCTTTGCTTATCAATATGTGAACTTGAAATTTTATGATATGAATTTGAGTGTACAACTTTACCAGTTGGTTTTTCTTCTGGTACATGTGATACTGGAGGAGTGCTATTCGATGCATTAGCATCAGAACGCATTGAACTACGTATGCTATCAAGAAAAACACGTAGCTGATGTGATGGTGTTTGTGGTTCATCCTCTGAATTAAGAATATTTGATGGTACATTTGATGGTTTTCGTTGGTCAAAATCTCTATTCCCTGATAAACTTGTAAAACTGCCTATTGATTGAGACATTGGAATATGAGGTGAAGGCTGTTGATGTTGTGATTGTTGTTGTTGTTGTGATGGTGATGCTTGCATTAATAAATTTTGAATATCATTACGAACAATAGGTGAAGCTGTTGTTTGTCCTGGTTTATTTTGTTGTTGTTGCCGTTTCAATTCTGAAAGTAATTTTGCCTGTTCTGAATATTTTCGTACACTTTCTGTTATTGAACGTAATTGTTCTGAATATATACGCAATTGATTTTCAAGATATGCTTGATCTGGTACTGTACCATATGCATATGAAATTGGTCTATCAGTTTTTCTTTTATTTGGCAATGTTCCAGTATTATTTCCAACAGCATTAATAATTAAATTTTGGCTACCATTACTTGATGTACCACCCAACAATGATTCTGCAATATTATTGCCAACATTTCCATTTTCTAATCCTCCATTACTATTTCCACCACTACCAAGTGATGGTGATTGTCGACTTAAAGTTCCATGAAATGTAACTGAATGTCTCATACCACCACCAGTACCACCAGATAAACTATTATTATTGGCATTTGAAACAGTTTGTAAAAGACCATTTCCAGACATTAATGTTTTTTGTGCAGCAACTAAAGCAGCAGCAGCAGCTGCTGTTGCAGACGATGGTGATGATGAACTTGTAATACCACAATTTCCTGTTAAATTACGTAAATTTTGATTTAATATTTGCTGCTGTTGTTGTAATTTTTGTAATTGGGGTTGAGTATTATTACTGGAAGGTAAATTTGTTCCAATTCCAGTTGCAGAAATATTCGTTGATGAACCATTATTACTACCCATACCATTAAGACCACCCGGTTGAGAGAAACGACGACTCGGTATAGGTGGGGGTTTATAACTTTTTTCAATTCCATTACAACGATCTATACTACGTGGACGTTGATTTGCAACTATTTGACCATTCACTATTATATTGGGTGTATGACCACCTCCAGCTGATGTTGTGGTTGAAGAATTTTGTATTGGTCGTGGTGTACTATGTGAACGTCTCGGTACAACAGGATGTTGTGGATTTTGTTGAAATTGCAGTTTTTGCTGCTGTGCGAATGTAATGAAAAATTAATATAAATGAAAAGAATAAATGATAAATGAAAAAAAAAGTTTTTGTTCTCTAAAAGTCGTGACAACATTTTTTGGCTTGTACCAAAATAATTGGTTTCTGACTTTAATGTTTTGTTTGAGTGAAAAAAAAGAATTTGTTTGTTTTTTTGTTGAGAAGATATAATATTATAAAATTTAGTTATGCAGTTTTGATTTTACATTCATTTTCGTGTATGGCAAATTAAAACTTTTAAAAATTTAGAAAATATAACAAAATTAGTTCTTAGTTCTTAGTTTGTGTAAAATGTTATTATATATTTCTAGTTAATTTATCAGACTGTTGTGTTACATATTATAAAGCATAACCTTACATGTCTTTTACATGCGAATAATATAATTTTTACAATTTTTTTTTTTCATTAAAAATCGTTTAAAAAAATTTTAAGCATCTTAAAAAACTGCAAAATATGTAACGAAAAATCTCAAACTCAGCATCAAAATCAGAAATCAAAATTCATGTTCTCGAAACTTTTATAGTCAGGTTTTGAAAAGGTAATTCGAATTATTTACCAAATTCGGATGACTTGAATTACTTTGCGTTGTTGTTGACGAATTTGTTGTTGATGTTGATGATGGATTTGTTGAAATTGGTGATGGTGGTGTATATAATGGAACTTGATTTAAACGTCCTGGACTATTACGAAATTGATTTTGTAATGATGCATAAATAATTTCTCTTTCTTTATCAGTTGTTTGCTGTTGATTTTGTGATTGTTGTGATCGTTGTTGTAATTGTTGCTGTTGTTGTTGTTGTACAACAGAACCTAAACGTTGTTGAAATAATTGTTGTTGATGTTGTTGTATTGTTTGTGCTTGAATTTGTCTTGCAGCTAATAAACGTTGTTGATGTTGTTGTATTTGTTGTTGTGCTGAATAAATCGTTGCTTTAATATCGTTGTTTAAATCATTTAAAGGTGATGTAACTGGTATACTTATAGGACGGGGTTTTGGACGTAATAAAAGTTTTTGTGGATCAGCATATTCAACTGTATCAGATTGTTTTGCTATTGTTGTTGTTGTATGTGTATTTATTGTTGATTGTTGTTGAGGTTGTGGCGATTGTAAATATAAATTTCGATTTGAATTTAAAAAATTTACTGCATTTTCTTGTAAATTAAATTGTGATGTATTGTGTTGTTGTTGTTGTTGCATTGTTGAATTAGGTGAAATACCATGATTTTGATTAATTGTATTATTATCATTAGGTGTTGATGTTGTTGTTGTTACTATTGTAGAATTATTTGTTCCAATGAATGGATTATTAATATGAAGTGATATATTTTTTTCATCAATACGTAATTCACTACCACCATTTAATTGAATTTTACGATTCATACCAGTTGATGTTATATCAAATTGCTGTTGATGCGATGACGATAATTGTTGTTGTTGTTGTGACGATGGACCATTATAACCATTATAAAATTTATAATTTATTGAATTTGAACTATTTTGATTATTATTTATTCCTATATTATTATTTAAATTACCATTAAAATGTTGTTGTTGTTGTTGTTGTTGCTGTTGTTGTTGTGATTGATCTTGTAATTTTTGATCATTTAATAAATTTGTTGTTATTTGTTGATTTAATACTTTTCTATGTTGTTGTTCTTTAAATTGTAATGTTTGTGTATTTTCTTTTAATTCATTATTTTTATTAATTATAATATCATTTTTATCATTTAAATCGGAATTTGTTGCTGTTGAATCATTCGCATTAATGCCATTTTGTAAATGTGTTGTCGATGTCATTTTCAAATTATTATATTAAAATTTGTATAGAATTAAAGGTAGGTGTTTTTAATATTTATTTACATATATATATATATATGAATTGCAAATAGGTAATTATAATTATTTATTATTATTTTATTAGTTATATTTTAAATTAATATTATTTTTTATTAAATTAATAAATGCATATTATTAGTTCAGTTTTATTAATTTTTTTCTCTCTACAGAATTCTAAATTATATTCTTTTGTATATTAAATTTTAATAAATTATTTCACATTTTTTTACATATAATTATTAATTTATTATGAAAAACAGTGTTACCGTTTTTCTTGCTTAATTTTTTGTTGTATTTATATTATTATTTAAATTTTAGTATAATTTTCAATTTATTAACTACATATATATATATATGTGTATATATATTAAACTATTAATAATAATTAACGGTTATTTAATTTCTTTAATAAAAAATACTATTCATATTTTTAATATTATTAATAATTAACGAATTTAATAAATTTTACAAGAGAAAAATTTTTTTTATTAATTATTATTTATTATTATTAATTCATAATATTATTATTATTTTATACTTCTATATTTTATGTTATATTGTAATAATAAATTATTATTTTCTATTTTTTTTTTTTTTTTTTTTTGTGATTTGTAAATTTTATAATTTACTAGAGTTATTTTTTTTTTATTAATTTTGTGCTTAATAAATTTTATAAATAACAACAAAATAACTTTTAAATCATAATTGTAAATACATAATAATATATGTTTATGTATTAATGTATATTTTATTATTTACTTTATTTATATAACACCATTGAAAAGTAATTAATTATCCTTAAAATTTATTATTTTTGTATAAATGCAATAATGGATACAAAATATAGATAAACAAAATACTAAAAAAAAAAAAAAATTGTAAAAAAAAAAAATAAATCACATAAAATGAAAGGTTTTTTGTTTTTCTTTTTTTTTTTAAATAGAAAATAAAGATTTAAAAGAATTTACTATAATAGTAATTATTATAAGATTATATACACATACATATGTATATATATATATAGTAAATCCTATTTGAGTTTTTGAGTAGTTATTTTATAAAGCTTTTCAGCTGTTAAGCGCAATGAATAAAACGTATAAAAAATGTTTTGAATATAAAATCACTTCTTTTTCTTTTTCTTCTTCTGCTTCTTCTTTTGTAGCAATATTTTTTCTATAAATAATAATATATTTTTGTTTTTTTTTTAAATATTATTTTATTAATTTGTTCGTTTTTTTTTTTTTTTGTTTTTTTTTTTTCTATATTAAAAAAAAAACTCCTTTTAAGGACACGTATGAATGCACATTTATAAGCAATAATACTTGATATTTTTTTATTTTTTTTTTTTCTGTTTCTTTCTCTTTCTCTTTCTCAATTTTTCGTGTTTTGTATTTAAGTGTATACAATATGAAGGAACAAAAATGGATTTAACAAGAACAAAAATAATAAAAACATCGAATTAAAAAATAAGTGTAAGTATATATTATATACATATAAATGTATATATATATATATTATTTTACTATTAAAAAGATTTATTATTTTATTATATATAATATTATTCAATAGTATTTCACTTTTATTTTAAATATGTCGTATGTTTATTTTTTTTACTTTTTAACTTTTGCATTTCTATTTTTTTTTTTAATTTATTTTTATTTTATTATAGCACTTTTATTTTCAACTATCATGAAGTAAAAAAAAGAAAAAAGATTATAAATGAAAATTAAATAAAATTAATTAAAATTAATTAAAATTATTAAATTTTTAAGCTTATTAATTGAAATTATTCATATTTTGTTCAATTTTTTTTTTCCATTATTGGTTGATTTTTTATTCAAAAAGTTATTTATGTTTTTTTATTTAATTCCATTATTTATTACTTTCACGTATAAAAATATTTTTAATTCTAAAAAAGGATTCACTTCTAATAATTATTATTACTTTTATTATTTTGCCTTCTATAGTTTTTAGCTCGAACAAAATATCTACTAAATGTATACTTATTCTATTTTGGCTTTTTTTTTTCAAAATTTTTCAGTTAAAATTTTTTAGGTCCATTTTCGGTCAAAATTTTCATGGGCCCTTTTTCAGTCAAAATTTTCCTTGGGATCCCATACACTATTAAACCTATTTTTATCCTTTTAGTCCTTTCAACTGTCCTAAGCATGAAATATGATGTACAAAACATTGAATATAGTAAAAGGTTTAAATATTGATATGTGTATCACACATGATTCACGTAGTTTTTAGCTGTTTTCACATGGAAACTTAACAAAAATCTTTTCACAATTAAGTACTTTTACTAACTACTACAATGATAAAAACCCAATTTGAAGAAAATTAATATTTTGAACGTACGGTAATATAAAAAATATTACTATGTGAATAGGCAAAAGGAACTTGTGTGAAATTATTTCAAAATAGGTTTTCACCCAGTTTTTCAAAGTAGTCTAACAAACTCAATCTTTTTTTTAATTTCTTCGGAATGTTTAAAATTAAATTTAACCTTCCAACATTTGCGCCTTTCGGATACATCAAAAATTTATTTCAAATTTTTCTATTCGTAAAACAATATACGTAACGATAAACATGGTGACTTATTAAAATGAAAGTTTAGTGGTGCTTTACCAAATGCAAACATGTTTATAAATTAGTTTTAGTAAGTATGACATCTATGATGGAAGCTTATGTTTGAAAAATTTAATTTTTTTGATAAATATCCCATTTTATATTTTCAAAATTACAATTGTACAGATTTCTTTAAGGAAAGTACCTAAGAGACACTAAAACAAAACGTTAGGATTAACAAAAATTAATAGTTAGTCAGCTCGACTAACTTTAATAAAGTGCGGGTAGAGTTTAGTGGGTAAAAATCAGGTGTAAATTTTGATACTCGCACTAAACTCGTCAAATCACACTAAATTTATTCCTAACAACTCCGAAAAATGCTCAGTGTTTTCGATAGTACTTGCACTACTTGTACTTTCGATAGTACTTGCACTACTTGTACTAGTACTTGCGTCAAATCGCACTTTATTTCCTGTGAAAATTTCGTGCTTTTTTTTTACCACACAAAATTTCGCTCTAAAAGAGTAATATTATATAAAAATTAAGAAAGATAAAAGTTAAAGATTGTAAAAAAAAAATTTTAATGAATATTCAAAGGAAAAGGCGAAATTTCGTCATAATTATAAGCGCAATAGAACGAAACATTTTTTTTTTACATTTAATTTTTTCAAAATTTTTTTTTCTCTTAAATAAGTAATTTGAAATATTGTTTTTTTTTTTAATTTGAATAATTTGACAAATACAAATAGTAATTATCTGATATTGCCACTTATCATCATATATATATACATAAAGGCATATTATATACATAAAGGCGAAATAAAGTGCTTTGCTGCTGCTTTCAAAATAAATTTGACGTAAAAATGCTAATAAAAATATGAATTAAGTTAATACTGATTCTACTCCTAAAATATAGTGCTGTCATAAATTTTTAAATCTGGATAAAAATTTAGCGCGAAAAATAGTGCAATAAATTAGTATTTTCGGAAAGTGCGAAAGTATCAAATATCAAGTGCAAGTGCGAGAAGTTCGGAAACGCCTTAGTTTAAAGATTAAATATCTGTATAACTATTTTAAGGTATTACACCAAATAACAAATCTAACAAATAAACATTTTAAAAATTTTTAATTTAATTAAAATGTAGTTTTTTGATATATCGAAATTTTGCTTTTGCCAAATTCCCGTTATTACTAAAAATATTCTAATAAATATTATTAAATAGATTTTAAACTAAAATAAATCGGTTTTTAAGTTTTAATATAGTAATATTATGAGGTTCAATTTTGCTACAACTTGTGAAATAAGCCCGGTTTTCTAGATATTGAAAACCCTGCCAAATTTCTTTAAGAATAATCTCAATTTTGTACTATACAATATTTTTTTTTTTTAGTTTATTCCCCTCCCATATAAATGTTACAAGAAAATTACACAACCTTTCCTTTCCAGATGTTGCTATAAATATTGTAAGGAGGAATTATGTTTACGTTGTGTGTGGTATTCGAAACCATACTCCCTCAACGTCAATATTTACACCGTATTTTATACTCTCTTACCTACTAGACCACCTACACCTACACTGCACAATAATTAAAATTAAAATATTTTTTAGCAGAAACTATAATTGTATTATATCGCATTAAAATATCTGTACACTATAAATATTTAAAAAAAAAACCAAAATAAAACTTTTATAAACTTCAAATAATTTCATATGAAATTTTCAATTTCTAAAGAAATGCAGCAATATTTAAAAGATTTAATTAAAAATTCCTCATCTTTACAATTTTTTTAAACATGAAATTTAATTAAATATTAATAAAATGTATAAAATGTATACATAAAAAATAAAACAAAAAACATTTTGGTTCTTTTGTATGTCAATTAATTTAATTTTTTTATTAAAACTTTTTTCCTGAACATTATATCTACCTGATCCTTTTTTCTTTTGTCTTGAATATGAGAAAGGAAGTTTTCATATCTCGTATAAAAAAAAATGTTGTGCAACTTTGTTGCAAATTAAAATTGCATTTTTTTTTTTTTAAATTAACTCTTCTTGTTAAATTCTATGAATATAATATGAATCCTTATATGTATAGTATTTTTCATAACTTATTAAATTTTTGGGATGAAGGGAGGTGGTAAAAATAAATTAATTCGAGAAATAGCAAAGCAATAAACTAACAGACAAACAAATTTTTCTACCTTTTTTGTTAGTTTTTGGTTTTTTTTTTTTGTTGCTTAAGTAGTTTGTGTGTGCACATGATATCATAAAATTAAATAAAATATCTGAAAATTTCATTTTTTGTTTTTAAATTTTTATACCAAAACCTCATCCAAAATACATATAACCTTCAAAAATAATTATTCTCTATTGTTTTGCACTTCTTTTCTCTCTCTTCAGTCTTAACCAAGATCTTTGATACCCTTTTTTTTTTTGTTCGTTTTGTATGTATAACCATATATAGTACCATTTTTTTTTCATTTATTTTATCCTTAATTTAAGATGCAAACTTTTGACTGTTTATTTTCGTTCCCCTTCAATATTTTTTTCCCCTTCTAATATTGTTTATGACCCTTTTTCTATACCCCATTCTATTTGCTCGCCTTAAATAAAACTATAACATACCTCTTTAAATAAAAAATACAATGTAGGGAACAATTTAAATAAAAAAACAAAAACAAAAAAAAAATACTAAGGAAAGGACAAAAAATAAAACTAAAACACATTATTATGCTCCTAACGTTTTATAAAAGGATAACGATGAAAATCACACTATTACTATTATGTAAATATTTGTGCAAGAACTATATACCATATATTATTATATGCAGGAATATGTTTGCTTTTTTTTATTTATTTCTTGTTTGTGTGTACATGTGGCTGACTTTTTTATAAATACTACAATATTAAATTTAAGTCAAAAGAATAGATTTGAAAACCAAAAACCAAAAAAGCCAGTTAGTTGTTTTTTTTTTCAGGATGTTCTCAACTCTTTTGTCTTATTTTTTACAATCAACATACATATGTATTTCTCTCTCTTTCACTCTCTCTCTTGATTAATTGTTGGATAGGATATTTTTGTAAAGTTCAAATTTATTTACAGTTATAGTTACAGTTGTATGTAAGAAAATTGTACAGTAAAACTTGTAAAAAATAATTTAAATATATTTAAAGTTGCCCCACAACCCATATAGCGGTTCAAACTTTTTTTAAATTAATGCAATTTCTGCCCTCATCTATCTTTGCTATCTTCACCGCATCAATATTGATTATTTGTGATATTATTTAACACGACCTTAAAATAGGCGTCCAGTTCTTCTCTAGTTAATTAGTTTTGCCTTAACAATTTATCTTTATGGATTTTATTAAGCCGTAAGCCTGCTGCTTTTTCTCGATTCGCGGCTGAGAATGCCTGAACAATATTAGTAAAAAAATGTTTGTACTGTTTTTGTTTTTTGGTTTTTCCTGTATTGAAAGTTTGCTATGCTAACTATAGATACTTATTACTATTAGTCGATATAGACTTTAATGAAATTGTTACAAAAGTCACAATTGTGTATGATTTCAAAATAAAGCATTATGGCAGCATCCATAAAATATTATGGTATACCATGACTATTATACGGTAACCATCCTTTATCATTATACGGTAACCATCCTTTTAACGAAATTCTACTAATGTATCACAACCTAACCTAATATTATCACAATCTAATATTAAAGATTAAAAAATAATCGGAACAGTTTAATGATTCACTATATTTTTTTATAAAAATCGTAGATATATCGAAATTCAACTGTAATTTATTTTTCTACTCTTTAATTTTCATTTAGTTCAGATTATTTTTATTATTTTTACTTGTATTTTTTTTTTGAAGTTTTCAAAAAATATTAATAATTTCACTTTGTAGGGTACTAGAAAAACAATAAAAATAGAAAATACAAAAAACAAAAACGAATGCAAATTTTTTCACAACACTAGACTATATTTCCCATTTGGCTATACTCTAACTCTAACTCATTCCATATTCGCTTTTCGCTTTTCTATTTTTTTTTTTTTTTTGTAATTTTTGAGCATGTTGAACAAATTTTACCCAGAAAAACAAACAAGTATACATGGGTGAGTTAAACAAAAAGAGTAAACTTTGCCAGTTTGTAACAAGAAAGAAGTAGAGAAGAAATTAAATCTGGTTAAAAAATAAAAATTTTTGGGAACAGAAAAAGCGGAATTGAAGTATTCTCAAAAGATAAAGAGCGCTTAAGTTGAAATTCATAGTAAATAGATTTTATACTTAGAAAATAAAACTAAAAACTCAAAGAAAAATTATACAGGAAGTTAAAGACCGGACAACAAGGATATTGAATAAATTTTTAAATACTTATTTTTTTTTTTTTTTTTTTCAAAAAATTTGTAAATTTGAAAGGATATTTTCCCAAGAAAAAAAAAAAAAAATAGGAGGAATAATAAAAATTATAATAAATGTTATTAGCTAGGAGAAAACGAGATAGAAAAAGTTAGACAAAATAAATTCAAGACAATAAAAAATTGTATTCCCATAAGTACTAGTAACAGATTTCAAAAATGATATGGTATAGTAGTATTCATATTATAAGCTCTGTTGAATTATTTCAATCATGATCTAGTTTTAATATTTAATTTGTTTGTATGTAGTTCGTATCTATCTCTTTCACTTGCATTTAAAAACAATAAAAAAAAAAAAAAAACAAATTTGAAAATTGTATTTTTTGATTTAATTTTCCAGAAATTTAGAATTTGATTTTGAGTTTTTTATTTTTTCAAATGTCTGAGTGCAATAAAACAAAAAAAAAGAAAACATTACAAATTGCATTGTTTTGTTGTTGTTTTTTTTTTTTGGAAAATCTAAATATGAAAAGCTGAATATAAAATTTGTCTCTGTTACTGGTTAAGGGAATACCTATGGATTTTAAGTGAATTCCTTTGGATTAAGAAAAAAACATATTAAATGTATTTATTTTTGGGAGTAAGTTTTTTTCTGAAAGGGTGATTACTAAAATCAGAAAATTGTTTCCTAAATTCGATCATTAGTATCATATGCATGTACTTCAAAAATTTAATTTCTGGATAAATTCTTTTAGCAGGGTATAAAAGTGTTCGAAAAAGAGAAATAAATGACTACAGATATAGACTTACTTAAGCTTCTGAACCATCAGGAATAAATGAATATTATTCGATAAGAGAATTTATATTTTTTTTTTTTTTGTTATAACTTATCGTCTTGTAACGAATTTTAATCTATTTCGGTGGACCAGAATAAGAATCCTTCCAAAATATATTAAAAAAAAAAAAATAAAAATAAAATTATTGTCTTTTCGTTAAAAACCTTTTTTCTGAAAGTGTTTAATATTTTTTGTATGCACTTGTATTTTTCAACTTAAAATATACGATTTGATGGTTAGGTTTCGAAATTTTTAGAATATACAATGATATAAAAATAGTGAAGTTAACATTTAAGAAGAAATGAAAAAGGAAAGGAAGGCACAAAAAAAAAACAAAACTGAAAACAGAAAAAAATTGTCTAATTAAAAATTAAAACGTTTTTGACCCTAATTTAAATTGGTAACCAACACCAAAAGAGAATTTTTTTTGTATTGATATTTATTTATTTACTACATATAGGTAAAACACAGGTAAACTTAAAATATATTTACATTGCAATTTAAAATGAAAATAAAAATTTACTATTTTTAAAATTTACTTAAAATTTCTGTAAAGAGATTTAGATTTTCATTTGATTTAAGGTCTCTTTTATTTTTTCAAATTCTAATGGTATTTTCACTTTAAAAAAAAAAAAAAAAATGTTTGGAATCTCATTAAAGTTTTAAAAGATTTTAATCAAAATTATCTTAATTATAATTCAAAATAATAAAAAATTTTTCATAATAAATAAAAATCTCTTATAATATGAGGCCTTTTTTTTTATAATTTGAAACCAAATTCAGATGTTTTGTAATAAGAACAAATCTCTTAAATTTCACTTTAATTTTCTCGTTAGTGATACAATTAGAAATTTTTTTTCGATTAGTCTTATACTTCAGAGATCATTTTTATAAAATTTTATATATATATATATAAGGCACTAATCGAGAGTTTAAATTCACCACTACAAGCCTACTAAAGTCTAATACTACTGAAGGACGAAACACTTCTAAAAATTTTGTCAAATTAAAATTAATTGTGTTTCGTCCTTGTTAAAATTGTTAAATTAAATCCACATAACAAAAATAGTAATATTTTTAGGAGGAAAGAAAATCATCGTTTCATATACATATTTAGAAATTTCATATGAAATATATATTAATTGATTTAAAAAAGTCCTTTGAATAAAAACCACCTGGTCTAAATTTAAAATTTTTATTTCTATAATACCATAATAAATTCTAATATTATTTTCAAAATCAATTCACAATTAAAATAAGACACTTTACTTAATAAAATTCCGTTTCGCAGTTTGATAAGATTCTGAAAAAAGTGTAGTAGGTGATAAATGGCACTACTAACTAACCCTCAAGAAAAAAATTAACTAACACCCAATATTTTTGCTAAAATTTAACTTGGTTATAGTACAATTGTTTTTTTTTTCTTGGGATTAGTTCACTATTTTTAGAGGTTAGTTCATTTTATTTAGGGACTAGTTTATTTTTAGAATACTGGGGATTAATAGGAAGTAAACCCAAAAAATTCGAAAAATATTTTTGGGAATTAGTTCATTTTTTTGAGTGATTAATTTATTTTATTTAAGGATTAGTTCACAATTAATACTGGGGGTTAGTTTATAATGAACTAAAACCTGAAAATAATATGGATTAGTTCATTTTGGTTTTCGGTAGACTGGTGGATTGGGGGTTAGTTCGTAGCTGCGTAATAAATAGTATAAAATACAAGATTAAAAAATTACTATACTGATAGCTTTACAATAAAATAAAAAAAAAGTTAGGTTAATTAAATCGAGTCTAGAATAAAAAAAAAAGATTTTGAGAAATCTCCTAATTTTATACGTTACAACTATGAAAGTTCTGAAATGACAGCTTCTACTTTAGAATTCTGTAGAGCGAACATAATATTTTTTAACAAAATTTTTATATTTATTCGAATTTAAATTGTTTGGCAAAATTTTTTCGAACAAAAATTAAAATAAGCTGTCATTGAAATACAAATTATTAACATTACATACAGATCTAAAATTTGTAGTTAAAAAAAAAATCCTTTTAAATTAATATTTAAAAAAAAAAAAACACTAAACTTTTAATAAATTAAATGTTAAAAGAAAAAAAATACAAGTTTTAAGGCTTTTAAAATATGATTGTATTTTTTTTAAATCTATTTTCGAAATTTTTTTACTTCCTAAGGTTTTCTGTCCTTTTTTAATGTTTTTTCTTCTTTTTTGTTTTTTTTTGTTTTGTAATTTATAATAAATTTGATTTTATAAATATTTGAAAAAAAAAAAATAAATAAAAATATAACTGTATTTTGTATCCATTTCATGTTTTCATGTTTTTGTTACAAATAAGATAAACGGACTTATCAAGGATATGTCAATCATTTGTGACAGTTTCTGTAGTTTTTCCTTTTATTTATATTTTTATATTTTTCTATCTATTTTCTATCTATTTTCTCTATTTTTTGTTCATTCTATTTTTTTAATAAATTAAATTGACCAAAAATTTGAGTTTGTCAGACAGTGTTTAGGGACATTTAAAATTATTTCGAGTTCATTTGCTAGGGTATGGGTGCCATGTATTAAATTAAATACTATTACAATTTTCTTCTTTCGTTTTTTTTTCTCCTCAATTTTTTTTTAATGTATAGGGGAAAAGATGTTTATTTTGTGCTGTATAGAAAAATAATTTTTAGATCGACAGATTCAAATATTATAGAAATTTTCTTTATTTGACATAAGAAAAGTAAAAATAACAATTTGAATTTTCAAATTGATAATGATTTTTCTTTTGAATCTTAATGTATTTTTATCGAAACAAGAAATATTTAAAATATTAAATATTTTCCAAATGTTACCGATAAATCTGTTAGTAAAATATTTAATTTTTTTTTGTTGATAATGTTGTTAAACTGATAAGCCTCTGTCCGTTTAATGTCAGGGTGAAATAAGAGCGTGAAGATTTGCTAAGAAAATAGGGATATTATAGATTATGAATAAGGGAAATTGTAATATGTTTGAATTATACTCTTATTATTAGAATTGCCCTCAATTAATTCGATTCCATGAGACAATCTATTTAAGGTCTATTTTTTTTTAAATATATTTAACCGTTTATAGAAACTTAATTTACATAGTCTTAAAAAATTTATTAAAAACAGTTTCTTTTTTGTATTTTATTATTAACATTTTATATACTGATACCGTTTTTATATTTTTATTATGTTTCGTATCCTTAAATATGTATTACTTTTTATCAATAATATAATTTTGTTCCTTTAAATTAATTTTATGTCTTGATCATTGGTAAAATTTTTAGATGGGTATGTAAAAAAACGAATGTATGTTCAAATTTAAAGATAAAAAAACCTAATTTAGCTTAACACACTTAACTCAACCTAATCAAAAAGAATTATCTAGCCACCAATAATTTTTATTTAATAATCTTTCTTTGTCCTTTCTTTTTTCTTCAAGTCTTTTTAATGTTTGTAGTACCAGCCTCTTTACATGTAAAATTGCCTAAATAGCAATCGATACAATTCTAGTTCTTTATATTTTGTTATAATTTTATATTTGAGTTATATGGTATAATTGTAAATTGTTTGTTAATACTTGGTTATTTGGTTATTTGAATATTTACTTGTTACTCAATATAGCATTAGGATATTTTGGTTATTTATGGTTGGTTCGTTTTTTCTATGTTTATATTTTTTTTTATTATTGGTATAGAAAATTTTAATTATTGCCATGAATCTGGAACTAATGATCAACTGAACAAGATTTGAACCCCAATCCGAACAATGAGAGCCCGTCACTCTAGCCAAACTATGAATTTGAACCGTGTGACAATTAAAGCTTATTACTTTTAGTAATACTGTTTGTAAAAATAATATTATCAGACTGATAAATATCAAAATTCAAAACATTTATACTTTTGAAATAAATCAAAAAAAAATTCAATTCAAAATCAATATTCATACTAGCTACTTAATGTGCTTTATTTCTGCTAGATATTGTATTACAAGTAAACATTAGGTACTTTCAGTACACTTTAAAGTACATATGATTTTACATGAAGTACAATAATCAAAATAATATGGTTTATTATCTATAAGGGTCAAAGAGTTATTCAAGATACAACTTTGACATTCTTTAAAACTTTTTAAAATAAAATCATGTGGAAGAGGATTAGGACTAAAAACTACAAAAAATAAATATTAGAAAAAGCTAAAGATAAGTAAAGATAGAGTAAGGTAAGGTTAGTTATAAACAAATCCTAATTAAACTAACTAATCTAAATATTCAAAAAAAAATTACTGATTTAGAAATCAAACATACTAAAATATCGTATAATTAAAATTCAAAGTTTAAGATAAAAAAAAGAAAAAATTTTATTTGTGTTTCTTCTGAATAAATAAAATTCAACTTTAAAATCTTGAAAAAAAAAAATTGTACTTAAAACAGTAAACCTCTTATCTTTACATGACTTTTTAAAAGATAACTTTATTCAATTTCTATTTTATTTTAAAAAAAATATTTAAAAGATAAAATTGTTTTTCTAAACAAACCGAATGATTTTCTTCAAAAAAAAATATATGCCTTAATTGCACATTATATTCCAAATATGTAATAAGAAAATTTTTATTCATCCTATAACTATGCAAAATTTTGCTTAAACTTAACTAAGTATTTTTCTTTTCTTTCATTTTTTTCTTATAAAATATTTTTTAGACCATAAATATGTTAAAAAATTTATTTTAATTAAAAAAAAAATACGTCGTAAAATTAAAAAATTATTTTTATTCTAATAAATAATTCTTTATAAAATAGAAAATTATATATATATATTTTAATTATTAAACTTATGATAACTGATTTTTTTTTTTTTAAGTAAATGAATAATTTCAATTAATTTGCATAAAAATATTTAATATTTTTGTTTTTTAATTAAATTATTAAAATATTTTTCAATTAAGTTTTATTTTTTATAATTTTTTTTTTTTTATTTACTTTTCACTTAATTTATGCATTTAATTTTCATTTTGTTGTTGTTGTTTTTTTTTTTTGTATATTATGTGTCTTTAAATAAATTAAACATAAGGCCTTTACCTTTATTTTAATACAAACATAACAATTTCATATCAATTATAATTTTTTTTTCGTTATAATTTTAATTTACATTTTTTTTTTTTTTGCCTAATTAAATTTAAAATTTAATTTTTAGTTAAACTTTAATAGACCACAACTTTAAAACTGCACAATTTATTTTTTATTTACTCCATGTACCGAAAAAAAAAAAAAATCAATTATAAAAAATCTGAATTCGAATGGAAATTATTTTAATAAAACTTTAACAACATAAACAACATAATTATTTTAGTAATTTTTATTATTGATTAATTTTTTTTTTTTTTTTTTTGTTAAATTTTTAATAATATTTTCACTTCAAAAATTATAATTTTTATTTAATTTAAAATTTTTGAAAAAAATTTGCAATTAAACGCGCGCGATTTTTTTATTTTTAATAAGTTTTCCCCGAGAAAACATACCAAAATATTAAATTTAAATGTAAATTTATTTATTATATATGTACATATTTGATTTTTTATAAAAACATATATTTTTTTGAAAAGCAAAAAATATAATTAAAAATTAAAAACGAGCGTACCAAAAAAAATAAGACAAAATCAAATATAAAAAAAAAATGTTTTTTAAATATTAACATTAAATAAAAATCCGTTTTAACCCGTTATTTTTACCGTTATTCGATGTTGCTCGAAGCATATCAACGCTTAAACTGAAAATAAAAATATTTATACATATGCGAACAAAACAAAACAAAAAAGCGGGTGAATTACCCAATATATAAAACAAAAAAAAAAAAAATTAAAACATTTTTAAGATGAGCAACAAAAAAAACAAAATTCATTTTATTTTTGTATATATACATAAAAATGCATTTTGATGAAAAAAAAACATAGAATCAAAAAATGTTTATAAATAAAATACATTTATTCTTTATTTGAAAAACATAGAAAATCATTTTAGCATCCTTTTATTTTTAAAAACTGATTTAAAATGTTTGAGAACTTTTCATAACATATATGTTTATCAACATTTATCAGATGAACATATATAGTATTTTAATAATTGAATCAAAACCAAAAAAATTCATTAATAAAACTATTTTCGATAAAATTAAACAGTAACAGTTGAGTAACAATCATAATATTAAAATATAGCATCCTTTAATTTAATCAGATTCTATACATTATTAAAATTATATATACATATTCTTATCAATATTATCAATGTTCTGCAACAAAATTAGTGAAAAGAAAATATAACACAAAATATTTACCGAGTGGAGAAATTTTTTTTCTTAATTGCATTTTTTTTTTTTGTAACTATACCTAGTCCAAAAATTAGGACCTTAAAGATATCCTTATCATTTCTAAACATCCAATGTGAAATAAAGCGCTGAATTAAAAGAGCATCCAGCAACAAATACAGAATCAGTATTAAAATGCAAAACGAGTATCTCAACATTTTTTAGGGTTTTCCTTTTTAAAATATCGATGTTGTAATCTTTTTCTATATAATGTACCCGACGATTTGAATTTTCTTTTTATACTGGTTTGTGTATATATGTATATGTTTTTTGTTTTGTGAATTTGAATGTAATTGGAATTGAAATTTACGTAGGTATATTTAATATTTTTAGTACAAAATTTTAGGAAAATATTATAAGTTTTCCTCACAAATATTCTGCGCATATACTAAAATATTATAGGAATTTTCAAGTACTAAAAATTTGAAAATATTGTAAAATTTGCACAAATTGAGAGTGAGAGAATTAACTTTGAAGTGTTTTGGTTCGTAAATAATGTTTTTTTTTTTTTTTTGTTTTTTTTTTTTTGCATCAGTATATGCCGGTATTAAATAAATCACAAACGAACAAAACGGAAGTGTGGGTCTTTAGATATATTTGTAACATTTATTATAGAGGCTGAATATGAACTCCAAACTTTTTCTGATTTTTTTTTTTGTTTGTTTGTTTTGTATATCTTGTAAAATTTTTATATTTTCATTTTTTTCATTCAATATCTTTTTTTTTTTTTTTTGTTTATTTAATATTTGCATATTATATAGGGTCATAGTTTTTGTTTAAATTTTGTGCTTTTTTATTAAAGTTGTTTGGTTTTTGTTTAAAACAATCTTAAAAATTTGTAAGAGCACGTGGTATAACTGGATATAAGTAAAGATTATTTAACATTGAAAAATATTATAAAAACATAAAAATAAAAAAAAACAAAGTAAAATTGTGTTGGTGGGAAATTTTATAAATTTAAATGATAGTTTTGTAATTTTAAGTGAATATGATTTTAATTTAAACTTATATTTTATATTTTATTGTATTATTAATAAAAATATTGAAAATAGATGAAGAAAAAACTTGAATTTTATAAGGTAATGTTCCTTTTAAGATAAAATTATTAGTTGTTAGAAGATGTAATTTAAAATTAAATAAAACTTAAATTGTATAAAATTGATCACATTTAAAAATCTTTAATTTTAGATTTAGAGTGAGAATTTAACAATCGTTTGTTTTTATTTTTTTTTTTTTTGAGAAGTTTTAAGTAAAAACCTTTTTATCCACCTAGTATAAAAAATCAAAAAAATAACGAAATTTATATCAGTCAATCTTTGAAAACAGTGAAAATTTTTAAACTGTTTCAAATGCTTTTATAACTTTTGTTGATATATGCATGTATATGTTATGTAAATGTAAGAGTTACTAAATTAATCATTACATTTACATTAATTTGTTTTTCTTTCAGATTTTTTTTGAATGATTTCTTTAATATTGCTTGAAAAATTTTCTTCACAGATATTAAAACTATCAACATTTTGTTAAAAATAATAATTGTCATTTTTCTGCGATATTCGCAAATTTTCTAAAAACTGCTGAAATATTGTCGCCTCAGAAAATCATTGTTGTATGTGAAATTTTTTGAATTTTTGTTTTTAACGGTTTTTTAAGTGTTAAATTTTTTTGTTCTATTTCTAATCGTATTGTCCGTTTTTCGCTATCTTTTACTGTTTTAAAGATATCTGGTATGACTTTTGTCGTATGTATCAGTTTCTGATCAATATGAGTATGCTTTTTGTTGTATGTGAAAAAATTTTGTTACATACAACAAATTTTTATACAAAAACATGAAAAAAGTGTCAATTTATTTATGTTTTATAACACATTAGTACCACATTTGCATATTTAATATGATTTATTATTGTATGTGTTCCGTTTCGTATGTAAGTATACAATACATTTATAATATATTTTATAATATCCTAGTAGAAAATCAGACTAGTTCCGCACTAGTTAAAGAACTGATTACAGAGTATTAGTAAATGTATTATCTAACCTATTACAATAATGTAAATTTAGATTTGCAAAATATTTGTTCGCTCCTAAAAAGGTTTGGATATAACTTTTATTAAAACCGTAAGTTAAATGTGTACAATTTGACTGGAACTTTGAATAAGGATGATAAATTTAAAATAACTTACTGCTCAATTTGAAACGAAACTTGTTGTGGTAGGTTGGTCAATGTAATTGCAAGTGCCTTAATAAAAATTTTAAATAATGTTGTCAAGGATAATCCAGAAATATGCAAAATAATTTTATGGAGTTATTCCTGTACTAAATAACTAAATCCATAAAATAAAATAAATCCATTGAAAAAAACAAAAACGGAATTTGCTTTTGTGTCTTTTAGTTTTTCTCATTTAATATAACAACATTCCATATACAATTGTTGTATGTTATACATAGCCAAACCAATTTTTACAAATTGTTACATACAACAAATGTTGTTTGAATAAAAACTCTCCTAATTCCGCCAAAGTTTGCGGCATGGATTAGAAAATTTGCACTTCGTTTCTTTATTTCCATAGCAATAGAGGTATTAAGTTTAAAAACATTCTAGCGTACGGTTTTAGCACTATGCCACCTTTAAAAGTTGATTTACCACAAACTATGTTTTGCTACATACAACAATAATTTTCTGAGGCTATAATAATTAAAGTCCTTTTTAAATAAGTCCCTCAATAATATAAGCTTTAATTTAATGATCTAGATATGGCTAATGAAGAACATCATATTATTTATAACTATGATAAAAAAAATCTGATTTAAGCCGGATTTTAAATGAAAAAACAAAATCTAGAGAAATGGGAAATGGCACAATCCTATATACAAATCATTATAACATCAATTTTAAGATTTTCAAAATATTTTTCGTTTTTAAATTTCTAATGTTGATTTTTGATTATTTATACCTTTGTTTGTAACAAACATGTGCCATTTTCAATAATAAGTTTTTAGGGAAATTTGCATAATAAACTTTTTGCATAAAGAAATTTTTACTTTTCTTAAAGAATATTTAAATTATAAAAATAAATTTATTAATTTTTAAATTTCTAAAGTCAAACAAAAAATTTTTTTAATTTTTTTTTTTCGCTTTTTTGGGTAAAACAATTTTAAATGTCATGTTAAGAATAACAACAGCATCAAATCAAAGTTTTTAAATTATTTACCTATAGATTCTTTATGTTGACTTTTATGAAAAAAAAAAAAATTAAAATCATTTTTTTTTTTTGCAAAGTTTTAAAATGTCAATCAAAAATTTAGAAAAAAGTTTTAAACTTTATTAAATAATTATTTTACCTAAAATATATATTTTATGACTTTTCCCGCTTAAAACCCTAATTTAAATTTTTTTTTTTTGTATATTAAAATTTAGGATAAATTTATTTAATATTTACAAAAAAAAAAATTTAATTTTTAAGGTTCACTTAAATTCTTTTCACACTTCACTAGAAAACCTAACATGGTTTTCACACTTTCCTGGAAATTCTAAAAAAAAAACACCTTATAAACTTAATTGAAAATGTTACACTTTTCAAACTTTTATTGCTTTTGAATATTATTTGAAGATGAGGTATAATATTGTTAGGAAAATTAGGGAAATAATAATATTTGGAACGTTCACACTTAAATGAAAAATCAAATTTATACTTAATAATATCTTATGTAATACAAAAAATATCTGAAGTATCTTAAATATCTTTACTTAATATAAAAAATATCTTAAGTATTTTAATATAGAGGCATTGACTATGTAATAAAAGAGCGTCTCATGGAGTTGAGCTGCACAAATAGTCATAGGAATTAGGTGAAAGAAAATTTTCTATCCCCCTTACGAAACAACAACATTTTAATATTGCTTCATTTTCTCTAAACCTAAATCTTAAAATTAGCAAATTAGATTAAGAATTTTTAGTACTATAGAGGAAATAGGTATAACTTATATATATTTTATTAATGATATGCTTAACAATATGTCAAATATTTTTACACCTTAATAAGCCTTTTTATTTTGTTAGAGAATGTTTAGAACTAATCTGCGTATCTAATTGTTACTAATCCCTGGTGCCTCTGTGGCCTTGTGGGTAACTCGGTGAGCTAGTGGGTAAAAGCGTATGAACTACGTTATAAATACCGAGAGAGTGTAGGTTCGTATACCACATACGTCGTAAGAATAATGTGACATTTGAAGCTCAGCCTGAAAAGTAAAGAATAAAAGTAATTTATGTGGGGCAGAAATATGCTAAAATAAAAAATAATCTTTCGTTAATAAATTTTGTCTGTTTCTAGGACAATAATCTATCATAAAATGCGGTTAGATCATTTTTAAATTTTTATTTTTTTGTTTAATTTTTTAAGCTTAAGCTATAAATTAACTAATATTTTATTTTATAAACCACTTATAATTTTAATTGATTTTCAATTTTCGAAAAACACCTTTTCTATAAGAGCCATATTACGTAAAGTATCCATATTACGTAAACATTGAATTTTTGCACCAAAAAATCTACAAAAATTACAATAAGTCAAAAAAAAAAAAAGCCACGAAATTTTTCTATACATGTGCCAGATAAAATAAAAACAAAAACAATAATATTTCTTATATGTTATATTATGATGTATATATATTATATGTTTAACAACCACTGTAATATTTGTGTATCCTTAACATATAACGGTATAAATGTCAATCAATTTTTCCACCTTTTTTTTTATTTTACTTTTTATTTTCACCAAATTTTTTTTTACTCTTCCATCATATTGTACATTTTTAATTGGTTTACTAGATAGATGGTACATATTGGGTGCTTCTGTGATATATGATGGCAGCCAGGGATTTTTTTATTTTTAAATAAACCTTAAATTAAAAACTTAATCGATAGGGATACAAAGTATATTCATATTATGTATATGATATAAATATTAGTATAATTTTTTTAGTGAGTGGCATAAGAAATATGAAACAAAAATTATAACAATTTAAAAACTGAATAAAAATACAAAGGATGATTAAAAAGTAAATTTTAAACGATTTAAAATATATTTGCACAAACAAACACAAATAAGAAAAAATATAGTAATTTGTACTGTAAGTTATAAGGTATGAAATGAAAAAGTGTGTTATATTTTAATATTGGCTTAATATGATCGAAAATCAAATTTTACTCAAAAAGAATATTGTTTTCTCTATATACGATTAGGTTATTTATATTATATTTTTCTCAAAACTATAGTATAATGAAATTAACTTTTCAAAATTACAATTTTCTTTAATGTACAGGTAAAAAATTTAATTTACAGCTACAAAAAGTATGTATTAGAAATATTATGATATCAAAATGAAAAATTTTGTAATGGAGTTATGATTGGAGCTTCTCAACCCGCTGAATTATCAAAAAGTGTATAATAACCCTTTTAATTCATTTTTTAGTACCAGAAGACAAATAGGTTTTAGACATACTTTTGACATACTTTAACAATAGAGATATAAATAACGAAATATTAAAAATATAAAACAAAAAATATTTATTTATAACTTAATGTCTTAATCTCTTCCTTATAATGTAAATATACCATTAAATTCTACATAAATTAAGGTCTACTATTCCTTCATGTCCTATAATTAAGTACGAATCAATTGAGATCAATTGTAAGAAAAAGAATATATTGTCAAAATTTTCTCACATTTCCACATCATCCATCATATTCTTAGTTCTCTTAAATAAAAAATTTACCAATATTCGATATTTTTCAAAGTTTTAAACCAGTTGTATTACCTAAAATCACATTCACACTAGAAACTATTAATTTTAGGTGATACAAAATTTTAACATCTACCCATATTCCACATTGAGTGGTGGGATCCTCAAGAGGTAGGTATGAGTATTCAAAAATTGAAATAAAAATTTATACACCTGGGAATATAACTATAAAAATCTTTCAAATTTGTTTGTTTTCAATAAATACTACCGTAATTGTTATAAAAAAATAATTATAATTTTAGAGTATTTAGTGCTATAAAAACTAAATAAATAATTATATAAAATTTTTGGAACTGAGCAACCTTAAAACATTTTTTTTGTATTCGAAATACCCAACTTCGTATAGCCTCAATTTCATTTTTTTATTTTATTTTTTCAATATATTTATTTTCGTATACTTATGAACCTCCCTTTATTTTTTCAAAAATTATTTTAATACAGTTATAATACATATTTCAACATAAACATTAAATGATGAAGCCAACAGAAAAAAAAACAACAAAACCAAGCCAATACTTACCAATACCTAATATTTATATAAAAATTTCATAATTTTTTCTACCAAAAATAATTTTCCAATTGGTTTTAAAATGGATCAATAGCAACAACAATATTAATAAGTTAATAACCAAATTATAACCCACAAAAGTTACATAAAAAAAAAAGAAAAACAAGTCAAGTTTCATTGAAATTATTTTTGGACAATATAAGTAGGTGCTCTTCTCATTGAATTCAATTGAATTAAATTGAAAACCTCAACATAAATTTTCAAGTGCATCAAGTGTACATAATTCAACAATCTTTTTATAATACAGCACACATATCTATAAATATATATATGCAATGATATGTAATATTACATATTTATTATAGAAATATATATATATTTATATATATATATATATTTAATATAATAATCTTCAATAATTTCCGGTAACAATTAATGAACATTCCTAACAAATAAAAAAAAAAAAACAGGAAAATTCCCAAAAATAAATAAATGCAAAATCCCGAAAAAATGAAATTAAATATGTTCGCGGCAATCTTATTATATATGTACTACTTTAAGTTAACGGTATTTCTATGAAAATCATTTATCGCATGATAAGTGATTATTTTTATCTTAGATATGTCATCATCTTATATTCTTCTGTATAGGAGTTCCATTTTTTTTTTTTTCGTTTTTTCCGCTGAGACATAAATGTGACAAGGAAATTACAGAGTCTTTCTTTTTGAGCCGTGGCCGCAAATGTCATAAGGCGAAATTATTCTTACGACGTATGTGGGATTCGAATCCACAATCTCTCGGTTTTACGCTCTTATCCATTGACCCACAGAGGCCACTGTATAGGAGTTATTTAGGTACGATATACAGATTTTCCTTGAAAAAGCTTTATCGAGAATAACTTAAGAATATTTACTGGCCAAGAATATCATATTAAAGAACGAATTTTTACGTAAAGACCGTAACGTTACCTTATAATTAAATGAATGAGTTAAATATAATTAAGGTTAAAATGTTTAGTACTAAACAGCATTTTACAGTTACAATATATATTTTCTTATATAAACAAAAGTTAGTCTATAGGATCACCCATTTTTCTCCCTCTTTTGTAATTCAAACAAACAAATAACCATCAACAATTATTTTTTATTTGTTTGTTTTATTCCTTTTTTTTAGTTTTTATTTATTTTTCAAATAAAAATTTCAAACAAAAGTGATAACCAAATATTGAAAAACTCTAGAAAGTGTCTAAATTTGAAATTCAAGTACCATTTTAAAAGAAAATTATGATTGAAGTGGCATCAGGCCAGTTTTCAACCTTCAATATATATATATACGAGTATATTTATATAAATATTTTATAGTACATATAGTTTCTACCAGTCATTCACACAATTGTTTTTTTTTATATTCCATTTTATGTTCTATTTTTATTTTTGTTGTACTTTTGATTGGTTTATTAGTCAATTGGTAAAATGTTTTAGTTGAATAGAGATGATATATTGATGATGATCATCATCATCGTAAAAAAAATTTAGAATCAGGAATACTGTTTTGTTTTTTTTTTTTCAATATAAGTTTAAACGAGAAAACAGATCCAAAATGGTAATATGGTATCAATTTCTGTCTTTTTTTTCTGTATATATTCTTTTTGATAGAAAAAAATTGATAGATGGCAGAACCAGATCTGTTCCCATTTAGATGATGGAAGAGAAGAATAACAAATAAAATTAATTTATTGATAAAAATTTAAAAAAAAAGGCCAAGGCTAAAGAAAAAAAAATTTTTTTTTTTTAATAAATATTTTTAAAATTGAAAGAGAAAGTGTAGTGAAGAAGAGTGAAGCACAGAGAACATAAAAGAAAAAAAATGAGAAAAAACAAAAAAAAAATAATGAGTAGTTTTGATGTTCGCTAATTGATCAGATATCAATTATGAATATTTAAAAAACAAAAATTACAAGTTGGTAAAACATTAATTATAGAGCGTTTGTAGTGTTTTAAGTTTTTATACTGTTTCGGTATTTTTTTGTTTTTTAATTTATTGTACGAAAATTAAAATTAATCAAATACTTTTAATTATAATAGTATTTAATATATAAAAAAAAAAAAACAGATGACCAGATGTTTAAATGAGTAATTATAAGCGACTGACAATACGATCGTATAAAAATTTGATCAAAATATGGTAATTACTAATTTTGAACTTCGAATGGGTTGTAACAATTGTAATATCATCTTTACACACTACAACGATGCACATGTTACACATGTTACAATGCAGCGGCTGCAATGGCGATATACAGTTTATGAAAATTCATTTATCATGCGTACATTGTATTAATGGAATCACATGCTATCAGATTTTGTGTTCTCTGACGTTGTTAATTGTATTAATATTATGTATGAAATATAGTAGAGTCTAAAAAGAACATTAATATTTTTCTTTACAATATAACCTCTAAATTTTTTCCCCTTTTACCATAATCGTAAAATCCATATTTTATATCTTTTTTTACCTTAACTGAAGACTTTTTTACTTTAAGTGAATATTTTTTACTTTAAGTGAGGACGTTTTTATTTAAATAAAGAATTTTTACTTCAGTATGTCTTTACTTAAAGTATAAATGCGATCAGTTAAAGTTAAATAGGTATATATGCTTATTCCTAAAACAAAACTGTATATAAAATCCTATCCTAAAATTTGAGTTTGAAGCAGTTGGTTCAAATTCAAATCTACCGAAAAGAGTCTTATACAGTTCCTCTGGGTGATTTTCAATATTTTCAACCGACACTAAGAACAAAAAGTATTTTGGGTTTAAAATACACAATCTTACGATGTTTAAGTTGCTAGGTATATAAAACGAATTTTAAAATTACAAAACTGATATTGAAATTTCTTTTTGGAGAATTGACAGCAGTTTCCTTGAATAAATTGTTATTTAAGATAATTAATTGATCCACAGTTAAAAGCACACATTTTCATTATTTCAAGATTTTGAAATTATAAAAAAAATAGGAATCATTTATATTCCGCTGCAATGGTTCAGATGAATGAACGAAAAAAGAGTATAATATAATACAAGGATTAATAGGAGGGAAATAAAATATTAATTTTAAAATATTGACTTGTGTAGCAAGGGTTGTAGCAATATATTATAAGAACATCATTTTTCGGCATATTAAAATAAGAAAACAAAATTTGCATAAACATATGATGGTAATATGGGTATACTTTGAAATTATCGGTTCTTTGATAAAATTTTTGCTTTTTAATAATTTTAATATAAAATATGATTTCTGTTAATCTTTTTGAAGTGGTAATTAAATTAATTTGAAATATTCCTCAAAATAGAAAAATTATCTTATTTCTTTTTTTTTGTATTTTATCGCCAATTGATTTTTTTTTAGAAAAATCAAAAAAAAAAAAATGATTGAATAAATGATTTTTTAATTTAAAAATATTTTTCTAAGTGTTTATTAAATAATTTCGATTTCAATGAATTATATTTAAATGTTTTTTTTTTTTAATTTAATTTTATTTTTAAATTAAAAAGTATACATCAATTTAAAAATTAAATTGAATATACAAAAACAAATAAGTATATGTGAGTGTTCATATGAAATAAAAAGTCTTGATCTGACCAATGATGTAGCTGGGTTGTCGGCTTTTCAATCGAAAGAATTATATTCAGATCATATTCAATAGCAGATAGTAAAATTATATTGTAATATGTAGATACTGAGTTATATTAGTAATTAATGGTTTAGTGAAAATAATAATGATTCAGAGGCCTCGGTGGCCTAAAGGGTAAGAGCGTATACGCTGAAAACACCGAGGGAGTTCGAATCCCACATACGTCCTAAGAGTTATTTCTCCTTACGAAATTTACAACCACGCCTGAACAGGAAAAGGCTGTGTAATTTCCTGTCCACATTTATATGGCAGAAAAAAGCATTAAAAAAAAAAATAATAATAATGATTCAATCGGATCTACAGTTCTTATCCAAATCTTACCCAAATCTTATTTGTTCAAAATTCTTTTTTTTTTCCTATTTCATTTTTTCAAATTTATCCTAAATCACATTTAAACATACATATTAACATATATATATATACATATTCTGAAAACAACATAATACAATTATTTGGTAACCAACTAAAAAATCCCTTCTAATTATTTTTGTAACCCCGGCTAAACAAATTTTTGAAACCAACTATTCTTATATTCTATTCTTTAAAATCGTAAGATTGGTCGCCATTGGAATTTAGATTTTGCCAAAATAGCCAAATTTTTGGAATTTTAATTTTGTAATCGAAAATTATTTTTTTAACATACATATTGAAACATTTAACATAGGAGGCGCAATCCAAAATCGCTATTAATCAATTTTTTGATTTCCCTGTAATAATTTGGGGAAAAAATTATATTTTTTTTGGAACTCTTAGAATTTTTGAAACAAATATGATATTGAAAAAATAAGTTATTAAAAAAATAAGATTTTAACAAATAATATTAAAAAAATTAAGATCTCGGTTCGTTTAGAGTTGAAACATTTTAGTCTAACATAAATTAAAAACGACTTAGGGGATACCATTTACAACTTATAGAAGTGGAAAGGCAAAAAAAATAAAAAAAAATTGTTAAATTTCCAATAACATTATCATAATCTAAACCTAAATGAAGATATGATTTTAATAGTTCCAAGAGGAAGAAGTATTATGAACAGCTTGATTTGCATTCGAAAAACTATGAATTTTCTACCGATTGACTAACTTAATTAATTAATTAATTAATTAATTCGATCCTAACAAAATCCCTTAACAATTTAGCTACTAATAAATTATTCCAAATATTTAATACGATTCTAAAATTTTCATAATATTTTCATAAAAATTATGAAGAAACCATATTAATTTTTTTTTTTTTTTTAGAACTAACATGAGATTATGGAATGTCAACTTTATTCTAAAGTCATTTTAAAATTGTAACTAATGTCAATTTTTTATTTTCTGTCAAATTCAAATAAAATCATTTTTATATTTTTTTTTTTTCTGTTTGTTGCATTTTTTACAAAAATATTTTTTTATTAAAATAAATATATTCAAGTCAATTAAATTATTTTAATTTTATATATATGTCAAAGTTGATTAAGACAATTTGTATGAAATATAAAATGTACACATATTTTTAATTTAATTTTCTTTATGTAAGTAAAAAGAACCCATAAACTTTTTTGCCCCAATTGACTATTCTTTTACTTTTTTTTATTTTTTTTTTTATTAATACTGTAATTTTACCATATTTTTTTCTTTTTTTTTACCATATTTCTTTACAAATAAAAAGAAATATTTCTCCTAAATAGACTCTTAATTCCCCTTAAGAACCATTTCAAGTCAATTTTCATATGTTTGTTGCTTTTATGAATAAAATGTTCTATAATAGACCAGGTGTAAAGTTTTCAAAGTCAATAAAATGCAAATTTTTCATTTATTTTTCATCATCCTTCTCTCTCTCTCTCTCTTTCTGTTTTCGTCCATTTTGCTTTTTCTCTAAGCTATTGTTATTTTTCTTCTTTATAATGTTTATTTTTTGTAAAAAAAATAAAAATATAAAAATAGAATCTGTCAATACCTATAGTTACCTTAACACAAAAATAGGAAAAAAAAAAATGTATATATATAAATTTAATTTAATAGTATATATGTATAGGTGTAATAAAAGAAAAAAAAAACATTATTTTAAATCATTTTATAACATATAATAACCCGCACCCCAATAATAACCCCCTAACATTTCAATCAACGATCAATTTCTCTAGGGGAAACAATAAAAGAATAAAAAAAAGGACATTCAATTTTATTGAAAATTTTTTTTTTTTTTTTTGAAAAATATATAAAATATGTCCTTTATAGTTTGTCCTTTACTATATCTTGGATTGTTATTATTGTAAAGGACATCAAATGGAAAATTGGAATATCAAGTCAAAATATATACAGAAAAAAAAATTAAAACATTTGAAAGGACATGAAATAAATATCTACTTCTTATATTACTACCTTGAACAGTACTAGATTCATTTTATGACAATAGTTAAATTAAATTAATTTAAAAAGCAATTCTTGAATGCACTATGAAAATATTTTTTTCAAGTCACATAATATATTAATTAAAATTAAGAAAAATTAAATTTAATTATTTGATATATACGTAGCATATACAGATATAATTGACAAATTTCAAAGACATACTGGATTTTACAAAATTTAATATCATTTAAAATATAGCTACGATAGTTTTTTCAGTAAACTCCTACTCCAATGTCAAAGTCTTCTATATCAAAGTACACCATAAATAAATAAAATAAATAAGGTCGAAGCTGGCCATAAAGTACCTAATGAAAAAGTTAAGTGTTAATAAATTATAAAGGTAACAACCAAAATAAACTGAATCAAAATCCGTAGTCAAATTTTTTGCGGTTGATTAGAATCAATCAAAAATTTGACTCTTAGGTATGTAGGTAGATAGAAAGTGACTGCAAATGAACACTTAGGTTAGTTTACGCCCGTTATGATACTCTAGATCAGTTTTCATATAAAGCAAAATCCACTTCCGACAAATCGAAAAGTTTATTTAAGAACACTTTCCCAGAAAATGTTTTTCTTTTTAAAAAAAGAACCCAACATTCACGCAATAGGTGAAAGATTGATTTCTTTTTATCGTTGCAGCTTCAAAAGAATTAATATGATGAAAGTCGCAACCTTCTGAAAAGTTTTCCGATCGAACAGTGTCCTGCGTTTAATTATCCATATTGTGGTGATTTAAGAAGAAGAGTCTAGTTGATAGTTTAAGATATAATATAGACCGGATTTCTTTGACCATAGTGCCATATCCGGAGTTTGGTTTGACCATAGCGCCATGACCATATAAAGAAGAGTCAAATTTTCGAATAGTTACACAAACTTGAGATGATAAAGTCACTTGTTAGAATAATTCAATTTTTTTTAAATTGATCTTTGCCAAAATGCTTTCATAGAAGCTGACAAAGTTTCAGATAACTGTGTAATATTAAAAGGCAGCGTTAAGTAACAAAATTTTTTTCTGTTGAATTTATAATGACAAAATAATTACCGTTTAAAACTTAGTACCTTAATATTATTTTGTTTTACCATTTTGAATTTTTAATTTGTATAGGTAAAAATCATTTTAAATTTATTATAAAAATTTAAATTAATTTCTAAAAAATTGAGTAAAAAAATAAGAATATATACCTACTCAATAAAAATAAATAAAAAGAATCATTTTTTTTTACAAAATATAGCTAAGCATTTAAAATGTATCATTGTTGCCAAAATATAGTTTTTATACCAGTACGATAGGATCGGGTATAATAAAATTACTCCTCCGTTTGTAACACCTCGAAATAAGCGAGCTAGATATACCTTCAAAGGTATGGATCGGATCAGAAAAAAATTCTAAGACGTTTGAGCCATGTCCGTCCGTCCGTTCGTCAGTACGCTAACTCAAAAACTAAGAAAGCTAGAATCTTGTAATTTACACAAAATATTCTGTGAGTAATTTGTAGGTTCCCTACTTTTTTTGGTTGAGTTTGGACCAAAACTTAGGGTAGCTCTCGAACACCTAACTTTTAGATCCCCACATTTTTTTTGACATAGAGCTATGAAATTTTAACTGCTGATAGATCTCACAAAAATATTAATTTTATTTTTAATAACTTTTTTTTGTAGCCCCACCCGTTACGGAGCTACAGCTCCCCAAAGGTTCAAAAAAGCTCTATATTTAAATTGTTATAGCACAAGTTGTATAAGGTATATCTTCATTTTGAAAACGGCAAACGATTACTGCTCTTATAAGCTTTAAAAGCATATATACAATAAATATATAGTTGTGGCATACGGTGTCTTAATTTACCGTTATACGAAACTAAAATTTTGCAAAATTCTTTAATCCTTATATCTTCTAAACGGTTTAAGTTGGAAACTTGTAATTTTGAAGTTAGACCTTTGAAAATAAGTATGAGTCATTTCAGAAATTTTTTTTGTATCACCCCCGGTTTAGGAGCTGTAAGGGGTCAAAAACTGAAAATTTTCTATTTTTAAACACCTGTAACTTGAACACCTGTTAAAATTTTTTTGAAGTAATACACAAAAATTAAAGCTTCAACATTATACTCTTATTTCTGTTAACAACTTTTTTTAATAATATAGGGTTACTTTATAATTGACGAAAGAGTTACTTGATTTTTTCAAATTTTCTAACAAATTTCTTTAACGAATTTTTTCCATTTTGTTTTAATCGATAATTTGAAATTGTTGAGGATACAATGCGTAGTACAAAAGAATGTAAATAAATAAACAACATAACGGTTGCTTGAAGAATTTTTATTTATGTGATATTGATATATATACATACTTATATAATATCATGTTTATTTACATATCGTATATGTCACTGATGAATGAATGATAAGAGTATAGATGTATATTATATAGCGCCGTATTGACATACATACATATATGTATTTTATTGTACCTATAAGAAATTATTCTGTCAATGGAATATTTAAATATAATATAATATAATATTTAAAATTATATTTATTATTTTGTACTAACTAAATTTAATATACATTTACCGCTTAGTATTAAATGGTACTATAGAATATTTGAAAAAGTTTTGGATTGATAATCGTTATGTGAAAGGTTAGAATCTGCTTTTGAATAATGTACATATAAACATATAGTTTGAATATATGTACAATAGTTCTAGAAATTATAAAATTCACCCAAATTATTTTAAAATACTAAAATATTAAAAAATTAATATTGTAAGCAGAGTGACAGGCTGTGAACATACTAACGGTTCGTACGGGTATCTAAGAGTTGACAAAGGCAACTGTATTCTTCCTCGTTTTTAAATATTTTTTATATAAAGTATGAAACATCGAGATTACTAGTGTTTCAATTATTTTAAGCCATTTGGAAGCAAGAAAGTTATCCGAACGAATGGAAAAAAAAAATAATTGCAAAGACTCCAAAAAAAGGATGTATGAAAAACTGCAAGAATTTCGAATCTTGGCTGCATTTAAATGGAAAACTGCGCTGGACTGAGAATAAATATTAGTGAAACCAAAGTAATGTAAGCGGGCAATGCGAATAATCTAGATGAAATTTCAGTGGAGGAGATTGAATAGTTTAGCTATCTCGGGAGTATTTTAGCCGCAGGAACTAAATTTGTATTTATTTTATTTTATTACAATTTCACAAGAGTATAAATAGAGGGCACTTTTCTTAACGGACATGAACCAACCGAACTGGATTTGATGTCGTATCACGAATCTGTAAATTCCGTATCGTACTTAAACCTAAGAAAAAATGTGGCCACAAACCATACGTCTGATTAAGAATCGGAATCGATGAAAAAATTTATGAACGCCCTAAATCTCAATACAGATTAAATGTAGCAGAAGAAAAAAAAGAAATAAATGAAAATTGAAATTGTGAATAATGTGACAAATGAAAATTATTTCTAAAAACTTTTTATTACTATATTGTTTTCTCAATTATTTTCGTTTTGCTTGCTATTGATATGTCGTGGAGCCCGCTGCCCATAAAAATGATATTTTCCTATCTTTTAAAAACTAAAAACTTCAACTTGTAGATCTTCTCTTCGGCTAAATAAGAAGAATATTAATTTGAAAATGTATGCAGTATATTTCTAATATTTGACAGTTAATTTTAGCTGAATAAAAAATTATTAACTAATAGAAAACTATTAAATTTAGCTTTTTTTCTTTTTCAAGTTTTTCGTTAGTTTTTAGCGCTTTGTTTTACTCAAATTATAAATTTAACTCAAAACTATAGGTCTGACGAGCCGTACTTAAAGCTTTGACATTTAGTTAAGTATATGTCAAAATTTTGAACACATCTTTTGCATATAATAACTACGTAAAGGTACTTAAGTCAGCTTTTACTTTTCTTTTCGTTCAACTTTAGCATATAAGACTTAGATTGTACAAATCCTAAATAATTAAGTGAAATGACATATTTTAATTTTTGTTATGAGTAAAGTATAATTAATAAATTTTAATCTAAGATAAACAATAGCATAAAAACAATTTTTAAAAATATTTTTTAAACGTTCTTTGTTTATTTTCACACATTTAAAAATGAAATTAATATTTCTGCTGGCGAATTTATGACTGTCAAATGATTTAAATCGGACAATTTATATTAAGTTTCTTTAACGGAAACTAAAAGGTCTAGAACGAAAAGTATTAAGTTACTTGAAGAACGGCTAATCGGTTAACTCAATTTCTTAATTTCTTTACATCTCAAACATTTTCAATTTTATTTATTTGGTGCACATTTATGCAAACCCTTATTTTTAAATGTACCTCATAATAACTTTAAAATACTGGTACCAATATTAAAAAAAAAAAAAAAATGTTTTTACATTACTTTTGTGTTTTTACATTACTTTTGTGTTTTAACATTACTTTACATTTTTTCTTTGTTTTTTTTTTTTTTTTGTTTTATGCCAAATAGTTTATGGTTACCATTAATAAGAAACACAAACAGAAATTCATATCCTTTTGGCTTCGACATTATTCAACGATTTAAATAACCTATACATAATATTATGTACATATATATATATACCTAATATGTTGGTATATAATTAAAAATATTATATTAACTATATGAATATAAAAGGATACACAACATATATATATATATATTATACAACATATAACATATAAGTTTCTCTTTCTTTCGAACAAGTTGTCCGTGTTAATTTAATTATGTGTCGACCTGAAAAGAGCTTTTGAGGTTAAATTTAAATTAAGAACATGTTTTTTTATTTGATGTATTCATATCAGATACTATAATTTTAAACACTATATTGATGTATTAATCTATTTGTGTGTGTGTGTTTATATATATTATATTCGCCATTTTTTAATGTTTTTGTCTCTTTTGAATTTATTTACAAAAAAATTACAAATTTTTATAGGGCAATACAGAAAAGTACTTACACCTTAAAAAGAAGGTTCTATGTGTAGGTTAATTAATTTTTTAGAAACCTTTCTTTAGCTATTTTAATTTTTGATCTGATTGAGCCATCGACGTATTAAACTGGATTTATTCAAGAATTAATTAAATTTAAATTAGCCACAAGTTAATAACTTTTAAATAAAGATTTAATATTTAATATATTTTGTATTTTTGTAAGTTATAATATATCACGCCGTGTTAAAAAGCTAAGAGAAAAGAACTAAGTTATATAAGATTAATTTTAGTTGTTACGCTGGCAAAGAATTAAAAGAGTATATAAGTAAAAGAAAATCTGTATTTCGATTTCTTATGTATTAAAAAAAACACTTTTTTCCATGCCATCAGTAGGTTGTTAATAATTGCATACGTTATAGCTACCAATATCTATAGAAAGTCCTAATAAAAAACAAGTTTTTGAAGCTCCATCATTACTAAAATACTTTTTCAAAATTTTTTGTACATTTGGTTACTCAAATTTTATTTTAAATTTTTTATTTATCTATGTAGTAACATTGTAAATTTCAGGTGAATGAGCATTACTGCATATATGTATTTTATATAAATAAGAGACTCAATTTTTATCGTTATCTTTTTTTTTTGTTTCTGTCAGTGGAACATTTACGAGAAAGAGGATGTATTTTCATATATTTATTTCTTGTATTCTTTTTTTTTTTGTTGTTTAAACTAATTTTAAATAGATTTTCCACACATATACAGATATTTAAATAATGAAAATCAAATATCAAGGAAAACTATTTATCATGTTAAGTAGGGTGAATACTTGACTGTGGTTTTCCTTTTAAAATTTAAAATTTTCATCCCAAAAATATGCAATTTAATTTAAATCAATTATTTTGGGGCCTTGGTGGCCTAATGGGTAAGAGCGTATAAAATACGATGTAAACACCAAGGGAGTGTGGGTTCGAATCCCACACACGTCGTAAAAGTTATTCCCCCTTACGACATTTACAGCCACGCCTCAAAAGGAAAGACTGTGTGTAGAGAAATGCATTTAAAAAAAATAAATATCATTTTTAAATTTTTTCCTTATTTTACAACTCCTTTTGACAAAGGTTATCTTTAACTTTATAGTTATTTTGATTGAAAATATTAAAACTGTTAACCCAGGAAATTAAAATTAAAAATAAAAATATATTATTTAAAATTAATTGTGGTCTTAACAAAATTATTTCAATATGTAACAAATAAATGAAAAATAATGATATTATATTCCTACTTAGAAATTGCCAGGATCCATTAAATATAAAAGCAATTGTACCTTAATTTTGTAAAGCAAAAACAACGTAGGATATTCGTCAATTATTCCAAGTTTAGTTCAAATATACAATAAAATACAAATAAAAATGGATGACGAAAATGACAATATTATTATATCCAACCTTTGTGAATTTTTATTTATCGAGAATTTTAAAAGTTACCTAGGATTGTTGTTATTTGCTAGAGTTAAAATATTGAAATGTTTTTTAGTTAAACTTTATTTAATAATATGATTTCTTCATAGAAGGTTTTATTAGATTAGATTATTATTAATAATTAAAGGCGACTAGCAGAGGAAAAAAGATTTTATTGCTGGCAGTTCATCTTCAGTAAAACAGTATACTCCTAGATGCACATATATATCTTGTTTGAAGTAAAGTTCCCCAGTTTTTCAATTATTTTGTGGAATTATTTAGATTTTTTTCATTTTAAAATTGTTTAAAAAAAAAAAAATTCGGCAATTAATTTAAATTATGTCGCTATACTTTAAAGAGTTAAATAATGAACCTTCAAACTGTGAACTAAATCAACCAACAGACAACCAATCGTAAATTATAAATGAAATCCTTTTTCATTTAAAAAAAATTACTTAAAAAAAATTACTTATAATTTAAACATATCCTTAAAATTTTATTTTATAATACATGTTTATATGTAAATAATATGCATAATATAAAATGACGTATAGATGTGTATGTATGTATTACATTTGTTGAACATAAAATTGTATAAATTAAAGAATATGTTATTTTTATTTTATGAAAAAGAGTTAATTTTGAAATACAAGTTGTTTTTTTTTTTTTTTGTAAAATTTGAATAAAAGCAAGAGAAAATATTTTTTTTTTTTTAATAAAAAGAGGACGAAGATACATACAAACATAAATACTTTTTAACACTTTGATAACACTTTAAAAAAAATTATTATATATTAAACTGGTGGTGAAAGTGTCAAATTACTTCAGGATATTTTTAATAAAATTAATTTATTTAAAATTAAATATTATAATATAAAATATTTTTATTTTGAATTAAATTGTCTTAATTGAAAAGAAAATTAAAATTAAAATGAAAAAAACTTATAATAAAATAAATGAATAATAAATTTAAAAATTTTGTAATGAACGTAATTTACTTTTGGGAAAAAAATTTAACTATACATTTAAAGAGTGTAATTAGTAATAAATATTTTTAATAAAAAAAATGATGAAGTGTAATTCATTTTTTAAGATAATCACTTTAAATACTAATTAAAATTTATTATGTTACTTTTAAGACGCTCAGTTTAGATTGTTATTATTTGCGGTCCTTTTACAGAGTAATACAGAGAACAAAAAATTTACAAAGTAACTTTTTTCTACTTTGAAGTACCAGCCTTTTGGAAACAGTAGATAATAGTAAATATGGATATGTGAAATTAGCATTCTATTTACCATAACTATACTCTTTTCGCGAAAAGGGAACGCACACGTTATATTTGGATATATTGTACGATGCTTGGTATAATCACTTCTTATTACGAATCGTATTTGGAAATAAAATCTACCAATGTTTTTTGTTTTAAAGTGAATTTTTCTTTCGACTTATTTCGAGCTGTTATTTTAATATATTTTTCTTCCTTTTCACTTCTGTAAGGAGCATAGGCTATCTATCCACAAAATCAAAAAGATATTACTCTGAAAGTTTGTTTATTAAATTATTATTTTTACAAAGCTTTTGATTACTCCGTCATTGTATTGCAATATAAACAATAACTATTGAATAGGATCTGAACGGGATTTCAACCAAAATCTTTTGGAAACAAATCTTAAGTATGATTTAGGCAAGAGGAATAAAATAGACCCTAAGAAGCCAGTTTGAAAACCTCCATTACGTTGACTACATTGCCCTACTAGCCCAGTCATATAACGAAATACAAGTGAAAATGAGCATACTAGGTGAAAAGGCGAAAACTGTCGAATTACTAATTAACATAAAAAAAAAACAAAATCACTTATGATTAATACAACTAACGGCAACCATTTCGTAATAAACGATGTAGTAATTGAACAAGTATCAAATGTCAAATACCTAGGCAGTATAATCTCTACTAAAGGAGGCTGTGAATAATATATAATAAAAAGAATAAAACCAGGTAGAGCGGCATATGTAAGGAGATTGACAACATGGAGATCTCCACACTTGGTACCAAGCTATGCCTGCATCAAATCAACATTACTATACTGTGGTGAAATCCGGCACTTAAACAATAAAAATATTAACAAAATTCAGTGTTTGTAAAGAAATGACTAAAGTTTACCTGCAGTTCTGGCCAAGGAGAATAAGTAATGATGGTCATATGATAAATCACCAAAGAACAACTTGAAACAATACTGATAAGAAAACGAAAATTGAAATGGATAGCGTATTAGTACTAGAATGGAACCCACAAGAAAAACGAAGTATCAGAAGACCTCGTGCAACGTGGCGCAGTACAGTAGAAAAAGAAATACTAGAAAAGGGGAAAACTTGGTGATAACTCAAACAGCTGGCGAATAACAGAGTAAGATGGAGAGGCTATGTGAAAGCTCTATACTTTCTAAGGGAGTAAAAGAAGGGAAAAAAATAGCCTTTCCTATTATATATTCAAAATAAAGAACTAAAATTCTACTATTCAATTTTATTTAAAAATTTTAAGTACTTCAACTTATTTTCAAGCATCCTAAGAATTTCTTTAAGTTTTTAACTGCAACTGATATAATAAAATTTAAGAGAGTTTCTAAAAACTATACTTAAAAAATATCTTAAATGTAAAAATTTATTATTTTTCATATTTTAATAAAAAATTCAAAAAAATTTAATATTCAATTTGGATTACAAAATTTAACCTCTTTTTCATTTTTATTTAAATTTCATGCGTTTTTGTTTTTCTTTTATTCCCCTAAAAAATTTACCCCAATTTTCATAGCCCTACATAAATATTTATTTTTTTTTTTGAAAGGTAAAAAAAAGTATTTGCAGTCATTTCACTCATTTTCTTTTTTCGTTTATTTCATATTTCAATGATTGTTGGTTCACTCTTTTCGGTGACAAAATATTGAGGTCATACCAGTTTTTGTCATTAAAAATATTTTGTATTTTTGTATAGAAAAAAAAAAAAAAAAAGGGTTTGAAAAATGGATAGTGCAAAACATAGTATTGTATTTTATTTACTTTAAAGAATTGTAGGTATAAAAAACAAAAAAAAAAAAATAAACTAAAACAAAAGAACTTGAGTACAAGAGAAAGAATAATTTTTTTTTGGTTTTGTTCGAAAAAAGTCTCAGCAAAAAAAAATTTAAACAAAAGTAACATAGGTAGGTATGAAAAAAAGAAAATTATTCAGAGTTCAGTCACATAAAAATATAAGTTACATTTTTTTTTTTGTTTCATATTATATTATCAGAAGGTAGAAAATAAAAGGAGATATAGATTAATTACTCCTGAAATTTATTAATCTTAATAAGTCTACCAAAATTTTTTCTACTCACAAATTGTAATAACATCAAAACGTTGTAATATTATGTTGGTTTGAACAAAGCAATTAGACAACAGAAATATAAGCAAGAAGTAAAAAACAAATCCTTGGTAAATTTTGTTCCTTCATTAGAATATTTATTTATTTCGAATTTAATAAAACTGTTTTCCACTTTTCTTAATTTTTCTTAAAATAAAATTACAGTTTTTTCAATATTTTAGACGAGAAAAAACTTCATATTGTGGTATTTAATGATGGGTTTGTGTCTATTTAGTTAATTTTTGAAGATTGGTTTATGTCTCTAATAAATGTATTACGCACATACTATAACGAAAAAAACAGAACACCAACTGAAGACAGATATACATATTACGAAAATTATATACCTATACATATATAATATATCCTTTTTGAATAACCAACAATTACTTAATTACAATGTAAAAGTTATATAAAAATTTAAACCGAAAGAATTACTTTAAATGTAATTCATGTCGAAATTAAAATTAAATTCTTAAGGTGGACTGTAACTAATTTTATTTTCAATAATGAATTTTTCGTAAAAACAAATCCTTGCACATTGAATTTATTTCTCATTTTTATATTGAAATATGGACCAGCGTACATATAATAAATATTGTATAGACTCACAATTGTAATATTTTTTGTTTGTTTTCAAACCCAGTTTTGGCGCGACAAATTTTGAAAATAAAAGAAAACAAAAACCAAAAAAAAAAAAAACATTAAAAATGAAAAAAAGAATTGAAACCAAGGAAAACAGTAGTTTTGTAATGAAAATTATAGTTTTGTGAACTTTTAAACTATATATTTTAAGTATTCTCATACTTTTTTGTTTTTATACCCTACCATACCCATACGCTACCAAAAAAAATTTAATAATCTGTTATTGTAATACTGTATGTATATACGGTCCATTATTATGCAAACAAATTACAAGCTACACTAAACAGGATTATATTTTATTTTGTTAAAAATTTTGGATTTAAGAATTTTTCATAAAAATCATAAATAATATGAGACTAAATGGTTTTCCTAAATTGAAAATAGTACGAAATAATGTATTATTATGCAAAAAAAAATTTAAGGTAAACGGAAGCCATTGCAGTTCTATAAATAAATCTCATTAGTCTGGAGCTTTTGTTATGAGTTTTCAGTACACTTCGGCTACTGTACACTTTTAGATTGAAATAGTATGTTTCTTGTTAGCACAGCATTTGCATGCCTATTATAATGGTTAAAATGATGGTCATCATATACGTTTAAATGTATAATCAATATTAGCAGATGATTCGTAAACTTTCTTTCAAGATATTCAGTATCAACGTTTTTTAAAAAGAAACTGCGTAGTATATAGCTATGTGAATGATATGTTTGTTCCATAATAAAACATAAACAGGCAGTTCTTCTAAACGAATATTTTTTTTTATCTCTCCTGGAACAAAAATTCAGTAATACAAAAGTTTACTCTGGGACGAAGTTCTTTAGCTACTGAGTCTACTAACCAAATCTGCATTTAAAAAAAAAAACAAATCTTAGATATAAATATTTTATTTTGTTAAACTTGAACATTTCTTTTTAAAAGAACATCAGCACACCTTGATTTTAAAATTATCCAAATCACCAAATCTTTTTACAATAAAAAAAACATTAATTTTTTTTTTTTTTTAATAATTACAATAATTTTTTTTTTCACAAACTTGAATATCTATACATTTTTTTTTTCTCTGGTGCATATTTTTTTTTTTTTTTTTAAAGGATGCAACGTGTAGTTAGGTACACATTGTATTTTATTTACATTTATATATAAAAACATATTATATTTTTATATGTATAGAGGTGGGCATGTATATAATAGGGTTGAATAAAAAAAATTAAAAATATGAAAAATGTTAAAGTGTGACAAAATGGGGTCAAGTTGTTGTTAGCTTATTAATTCAAGAGCTGCAGTAAATGCAAATAAAATAAATATTTAAAATAAGAATTCAAAAGAAAAAGAAATATATAGGTGTACAACAAAAAATGATAAAAAAATTTCAAAAGAAAGAAAGAGATGAAAATTAAAAAAAAAAATTAAAAAAAACTTGAGACAGTAATTAGAATGCACATGTTTCTTTCATTATTTTTACTCTCCTATATTTAAGTAAATCATTTTTAAGTGCAATGAATTTGATTTTTGTTATGTTACTGTAACATATTTTTAGGCGATTATCCTTAAAGAACTTTATATTATAGGTAGGTAGGTATGGTAGGTAGGTATGTTTTTTTTTTTTTTATATTCGCAGATAAATTTTAATAAATAATAGAGTTTTGATAAAACAAAAAAAAAGTAGAGATTTGCGAATTTTAAAATTTTATTTAAAATCCCATCTCTTGAAACTGAATCCTAGTACTGATGAAAACATACAATTTACTGCATTTAATAAGTTAAGTGTAACAGTTTAATTGTACTTAGGTAGATTTTAAGAAAATAAATTAATTATTAAGGATAATTTTATATTTTTTTTATATTGAATAACAGTTTTTAGTAGATATACTACTATTTTCACTGTATCAACTTTCGTTAAATTTAAAATTGACTTGAAAGTTTTTAAGTACTCTAAAAATAACAAAAAGATAAACTAATGAAGTTAAAGAAGTTTAATGACCTTACAACTATTTTATATTTAATAATACATTCATAAAATCATTTATTAACCAGATTTTAAGTAATAAAAAACAAACATTTTTTTTTTTTTAGGAGATTTCTAATAAAGAAGTAGATAAAAAACAAAAAAACATATACATATGTTCTCCATTCAACAATAGTAGTGAGTAGAGTATATACATTTTTTTTTTGTTTTTTTTTTTTTTTTTATATATAGTTTTGCTTTAAGCTTAAATGCATCAAAAATAAAACAAAAAAAAAAAAAAACGTAGTTAACAAGGATTCTATTACTGTTTATGATGAAGGGGGTATTTTTTTTTTTTGTTGATTAAATGACCCTTTAAAGGGCATAATAAAAAAATTATGAAAGAAAAGATAAGAAAAACTTTTCTAAAATCTTAAATCAAAATCTGATTAAAACACCTCTCATGTATTTTATTACAGTCCTCCCTTTTTGTCTAAATACAAAAAAAAAAGAAAAAGTATGGCTCAAGGATATTTTTGATAAGTGTGAAAATTTTCAAATAAATAGTAAAGTTTTGTTTTTTTTTTTTAAATCATTACTCGTGTGGAGGTGAAAATATTGCACAAGTGAACTTAATCAAAAAAAAAAAAAAACGAATCAAATAAAGTTTCTTGGCCCCAATTTTGGTTTTTTGTTTTTTTTTATTTTTGAAACATAAAAACAGGAATCACTCATTTTCAAAAATTTCTAAAATAAAATAGTGTTACCGTTAATAAAGTTAAAAATTTTGTAATAAAGCTACTGCCATAATTTTACGCAGAAATATGATAAAAATGGAAAAGAATAGAAGATTTGAGGCATATTTTAAAGAAATGTAATAAAGAGGATTTTGAAGATTTAAATATGTAATACAAAAAAAAATCTTTTACGTACACCTAATGATGATACAATTATTACTGCATTCATTTGTGTTTTTAATCTATACAATATTAGTGACTTCTTCACTACAATATAATATTTTATTTAATTTTCTATTCATTATTAATATATTACTTCAAATTAATTATAAATTGTTTTAATTTTATTTACCTTATAATATATTTATATATAAACTTTGCCAATTGGAAAATAAAATATGAAAATTTTATGAAATTAATAAGAACAAAAAATGGAATCAAAACCAAATTGGAAAAATTCCAGACAAAAAAGAGGAGAAAAATGCCCAGAATGAAAACGCATAACAAAAAGGACTCATATCTTCAGAAAAAAATAACTGCAAACATAAAATTTATTATCGTTACATAAACATAAACTTTTACCGTTAAAACCATTTTGTAGCAATAAGTTTTTAAGCCTGTAAAGCCCTAAAGTAACAAAATGCGTAAGACAATTCTTGGAGCAAAAATGGCTGTTACTTATTCTATACAAAGCTGATGCTGTAATGACGAAGTGAATATTTAAAGGAAGTGAAAATTTCCTACTTTTGCTAGCATAAGCCAGTTATCGTAAAGTAAAATTAAAGATCTAATTTTATTCCAAAACTCTACGGGCTGTTTATAGAACATAGTCAACTGACAAGAAGATTACGAAGGAATCATGATATCAAAATAATATCTGAGGTATTTGTGTTATCTAAGATAAGAATGTTAGACACTAAAGTACACTAAAGTACACTAAAGTAGTCATGTAAAGTACCCAACCAAACAATACTACAGAAAGTTTTTCAATAACATTTGAGTATTTGCAGTATTTTTACTACAATTAAAAATAAAGCTATTTGCAATTTAGAAACTTATATTTATTTTATTTCAATTTAAATTCTAATAAATATCCTTTCATTATTGTTGAAGATGGAAAGGACATAAAACGAAATACAAAAATAGAAAAGAAAATCTAATTCAAAAAATGGTCCATACTATAATTTTCTTTTATTTAGTTTTATTATGTACCTATACATATAAAATATATATATATATATATATACCTACATAAAAACAAAAACAATTTTGTAACATTCATCATCTATTCAAGTACATTTATATAAAGTATAAACCATTTTGGTTTTATTATTTGTATTTGTATTATTTTTTTTTTGTTTTTCTCTGATTGAAAAAAAAAGTCCTTTTCTAAGGATATGAGAATTTTTAAATCGAAACTAGATTGTTATCATTTTATTAGAAATTGATACGATATGTACAACACACCTAAAAGCAATTGTAAACTTTTAACAGATACATAAAAAGATACACTTACAATGGTTTCGTTCAAATCAGAATGTTCTTTGTTACTCCGTTATTCTTTCACCTGAAAATTGTCCTCATTTAAAAAAAAAGAAAACGAAAACAACAAAACTAAAATTGATGTGAATAAAAATTGAATCAATGACGGTTATAAAGTAACAAAAAAGAACTGGTATAGTGCATTTCTTTGTTAATATGTGTGAAAAAGGTAGAATTTTTATATAGCGAAGATAGCATTGATTTGAAATGCATTCTAAAGAGCATTTGTTTCATTGTAAAAAATAACGATAGGACAAAAATAAATTGAAATTTTTCATTATTTGTATTGTGTCCAATGATTAATCGTTGTTGTTAAAAGATTTGAACCCTTCTATTACTATATTAATATTGAATTAAATGTGTAGATATAACAATTACTTGTACAATAAATTTTCATTTGAATTGAAATAATGATTGCCATTACACCTGATGCATTTCTATAGATTAGAATTAGTTTTAATATAATTTAGGGGAAGTAAAAAATGTTTAATATTTAAATTGCATTATTGTAAGGTAAATAATAATAATTTCTATTTTTGTGGTTTTTTTATTTATTTTTTATTCTATTTGAGATAATGTTATTATAATAATGATTAGAAAATCATAAATTTTATTTATTATTAATACTTTTAAAATACGTATAACAAAATATATTTATTTAGTGCTTTGATTTCTTATCTAAAAGGCAGGTGAATCGCAGGACATTTCAAAAGATTAAATAGTTTTTGATCTTAAATACATATATAATAAATTTAATATTGGTTTTTTAAAGTTCAATTCTAAACTGTCCTAAAATCATTTTGGTTTTATACCTTTAAACTTTTGGGGATTTTCTAATTAATAGAGTCACATTGAATAATAAAGGATGCCCCGGAAATATGAAGTCCTTTAAGAACAACACATACATTTATATTTAGTTTTTATATACAGGTATAACAAAAAATTTGAAAATTTACCCATACCTTCCCATTTTTTATTTGAAAAAAAATTGCATTGATCATGCAATAAAAAAAATTAACTTATGTTCTAAGTTAGTTCAGTTTAGTGTACAATTGTATACCAAATTTGAATGTTTAAAACTAAAACTTTTATAATAATGTTACGATGTGCACAAAATTAAAGGAATTAAATTATATGATACCTATGTGCATATAGCTAAAATTTCTTGTTGAGCATAGTTTTCTGTAAAATAATTTTAAATATGCTATTTATGTATTTCGTTTTTAAAAGAAAATTCCAATTAACAATTTAAATATTAAAAACTGTTAATTTATATAAATACCTCGATTTAAGTTTTTTTGTTTTAATATATATAATTAAATCCTTAAAACTATTCAAAGTAAATTAACATTATTAGCAAACAACGACCACACCATATTGTAACACTTTAAGCTTTTCAATTTCCATTTCTTGTATTGTATTGTAACATAAAAAACAAAAACTTTCCAAAGATTGAAACCAAAAATCTTGAAACATTTCACCATGTTTCAATATGTTATATCATCTAAAAAAAATTCTTAAACCGTCCGAAAGTTTCATCAGGTTTCATTGTTTGATTCATCTTAATCTGAATTAATATAAAATTATCAGGAACGAAAATTTCCTAAATAATTAATTTTATATCCAGGACATAATCCTTTTCCACTACAACAACCTTTAGTACATATATAAAAAAAAATTTAATTATTAAAAATTCATGTTCGGTTGTACTAAAACATTGTGTACTCACTATTAATTTATGTAAAACAGTACTTCAAAAACTGTAAATATTAAAACAATAATTTTCAAAACTTCTTTTTAAAATAAAACAACTAAAAATTCTCCAAAATTAAATTCTCCTATTTTTAGTACAAACTAATTTTTTAGAACAATTTAATTTGTATAAAATATTTTATTTTGTGTGCTGCCATGGTAGAATGATTTTAGAATGAAAAATAAATTTTATTTTACCCAAGTCACAAAGTTTAGAAAAGTTTGGATAAATTAAATACTTGCGACTGGATAAACATTTTCTTTTTTAAATGAATATTATTATTATGTTTGCGTTTAAATATGAAGTTTAAATTGTAAGATTCACTTACCTTTAGCACCATTGGATTTCTATCAATTTCTGCTTCCGCATTTTCACATAAGGATTCGGCCTCTGATAAGAATGCTAAAAACTGTAAAATAAAAAATTAAAAAGGAATAATAGTAAATACATATTAAAATAGAGGTCGCTGAAAAACAAAAAAAATAGTTGGGAACAGTTTTTATTCAATTAAAGATATCTGAAAAGGACCCTTTTTTTTTTTGGTACTAATCATTTTATTTTGTCTATACATATTATAAAGAACCTTAATTAATTTGTATCTAATTTTATTTTTAATTTCAAAATTTATTTTTTTTTAAATATCTACATAAAATCTATTAGATATAAAGTAAAGATGCTTAGAAAAACAGACAACAATGAGAAAATATTAGGGCTTAATTCTATTTTCCATTATATCTGCTTATAATAAGGAGGTTAATTTATTATTAAAATTTATACAAATTTTTTTTTTGTTTTTAACTTCCATATTCAGGAAAAAATAATTTTCTGTGAAAATTTCACATTTGTTTTAATTCTCATAATTTTAATTACCCATTTATTCATTTTATTGTCATTCATTATTAATTCAATAATTAAAATGATGCCTAAAGTTATTTAAAAATTCATATTTCAAAATAAATTATTTTATTATTTAATTTTTATTTTTTAAGAAAGAATTAAACCATAATATATAAAAAAAAATATAGCATTAACAAATTTTGAACCAAAAAAAACGTTATTTTTTTTAAAAATTAGTTTGTGTTAATAGAAAGATAATAAAACTTCAATAAATTAAATAAAATTCAGTTAAACCGTCAAAATCTTATTTAACTCAAAAAGAGAAAAAAGGACAAACTCTTGTTACGGTCGTTTCTTTTCTAAAGATATTTTTGAAGAATATTTTTTTTAAAGTAGGAAATATTTTTATACAACTGCAGATTTGAATGTTTAAATTTTAAAACTTCTTCAAAAAATGTTTATAAAAATCAGTATCCTCTTTTATTTTTCTGAGCTAGTGATAAAAGTGATATTCTGAAATAATATTATGTTACGCAAATTGCAGCATATTCTGGATTTCAGGTTAGTTAAGTATAGAATATACTTTTCGAAAACATAAAGAGCTCTTCTCTTGGTATTGAAAAATCATATTGGGACTTATGATTGTAAACGCGCGGAAAACCGCACCGCTCGTAAAACATTATTCACATTAACTCTATGTTGGTAATATTGAAAAGGCGTGATTAAATTTTAATTCGAAATTAAGTGACAGTGTTGTCAAAAACAATTTTTAGTATAATATAAATGTCAAGTTATAAAGAGGTAAACCAAAATAATTTTTTTTATAAAATTTAAAATTTTAGAATTGGTTTTTAGAATTAAAAATAAAAATAATATCAAAAAATTTGAATTTTGTTGATTTTAAGGTAAATTTATTGTAAATTGTAAACCGTGAATAGTTCCCCAAAACGCAGTTTCATTTAAAGGGTTAGAAGTAAAATTTCTTACCAAATTATATTTATTTACTTTTCATTCCCATTCAGCGTATTTGTTCTGTTTTGTTATTTTTCTCCTGATCACAAAAGGTATAACATTAGAAAAGTCGAATTAAAAAACTTAAATTTTTCATTTTCTTTACTTAAAAGATTTAATAAAATAAATGAAAAACTTATATTATGTTTTTCAATTTTTTTTAAAACGCGAACATATACCCGCGTTTTACTTATTCATAACAAACTAACGTCGTACGTTTTCAATCACACAAATAAAAAACTTAAAAAAAAAAAAAATGTTTTCCGTGCGCGTTCCATCATACGATAATATTTAATTTGACATTTCGGTAGCATTTACGTTTTCCGTACATTTTTAATCATAAGGCCCATTATAGCAGTTGTTTTTTTTTTTGCCACTCCTATAAAGAGCATAGGGCATCCACTATGTCATTCATTATTGATATTTGACTTAATTTCAGAGTCGGAAATCATTAATTTCACTAAGCCGTTGGTTATTCGGCTGTAGCTTCTATTATTTTTTTATTAATCTATATGACCCAGCCGGAATTTGAACCAGGGACCTTTCGTATAAATGGCCGATGTCTTAACAACTACACCATTGGCTGGATTTATTATAACAGTAAAATAACTTTAATCTACAATCTGAGTTATTATCTTCAATCATTAAACCCATATTATACTCATATTATTTATTTTATACCCATATACACATATAACAATCATAATACCCATATTATTTATCTTCAATCTTCAATCATCATACCCACACTATTTTGCTTTGAGGCAAGTAATATATTCAATCATCCCATTATTCTGATCATGAAAAAAATGAATAGAGAAGCGAATCTAAAATTGCAGTAAAAGTTTTAGAAAGAATTTTACTGCACTGTAAGGAAATTTTTCAAAAAGTATGTCTTTTGAAAATAATCATCTGTTATAAAAAGGGGGAAAAAAAATAAAATTTCCCCTTCTCTATACGCGAAAAGTGTTCTTTTGGTTTGATTTATTGGGGAGTACTGCTTCACTCTATCTTAGGTAACCTTTACATTTGTAATGTATAACTTACTTTTTTATTTATCATATTAATAATTAAAATTAAAATAAAAATAAAAATTTATACCTGATCCATTGATCTATCAAATGATTGTAAGTTATGTACAGCAGCATGCAATAATTTGCCACGATTAATAGCAGCATTATTTAAATTATTGTATCTGAAATTTTCATATAGAAAAAAAAAATAAAAATAAAAATAATTTTATCAATTTGTCATTTTTCATTGCATAAATTAAATTTTTAAATAAAATTAAAAAAAAAAATTATTTTGTTTAATTTAATTTCAAAAATAAAAAAAGTTTTTTTTTTATCATCATGATATCATTAATATTTTATATACACATACATATACATTTAGCTATAGGGTTGGGTAGATATACCTGCATTATGTATACCTTTTGTTTTTGTTTTTTTTTTGTTTTGCTTCTAAAACTTACCTTTGATTGACTGCTTCAGTCATACGTTTAATACGCGACGTATCATCAGATGGATAAACTGCAATCAATTTTTGTGTGAGAGCATTGAACAATTCAATATGATGTTTGTATTGATGCAATTCAGCATGGAAAGACTGTAAATGACATTAAAAAAAAAAAATAAATAAAAATAAAAAAAAACAAGAAAAAGATAGAAAAAAAATAAAAAAAAATTGAAGAATAAAATAAAAATATTAATTTAAAAAGTAAAACAAATAAAAAAATATTTTTTTTTTATCATGAAAGATTTTAACAGGATAAGAGCTTTATTGTCTATGGAACTGACAAAACAAAAATAACAAAAAAAAATAAAAAAACAAACCCCACAATATAGAAAATTTAATAGGTATATTGTTTGTTCCAGTCAATTTCAAAATATAATTTAAGCGACTTTCAGTTAAAAAGTAAGTAATTAATATACTATTAAGACTGGTTTTCGCATTAATTTGTCAATCGGTTATATTCAGATGATGTCATTCGATTGTATTTCATAGTCAATGCAATCCTAAATTAAATTCAAAATGGCTATAATGAATGAATATTTGATAAATTTGGCATTACTTTTTTTTTTGGTCTGTGGATTATTAATGAATTCGTATAAAAATCTGACAATTTTTTTTCTAGACTGAATTTATCGGTACAAATAACTAAACACAAAATAAATCAAAATAATGTATGGGGAAAATATAAAAAGTCCTTTTCACCACAGTTTCAAAAATTTTTTTTTAAAAATGTTCCTCTTAGTTTCACTCGGTCTCTCCGTCGGTCAGTTTGTTTGTTTACAAAACTTCAACATCGCTAAAGATAGAGCAATAAAATTTTAACCATAGCTAACTCCATTATCGACTTATAGCACCTCAAACTTTAAAAAAGTTCTATTTTTAAATGTGCATATCTTTTGTTCTGCTTAACAATTTTGCAAATTACAAACAGGAATATTTTTTAACTTATAAATCTATATCAAAACACATACTTTTTATTTACTTTTACCGTTATGTGAAAAACAAATTTTACATCATTTTTCTTTCTCCATAATTGCGTCATACTTTTAGATAGGGGCTTGAAACTTTGATATAAGAAAAAACTTTTAAAATTAGTATAAATTTCCTGAGAAAATAGTTTTGTACTATCCCTTGTTTAAGAGCTATTAGAGTTAAAAAATTGAAAATTTGCTATTTTTAGACAGGTGTAACTTAGACACCTGTATACATTTTGTTTTTTGGTAAAACATAAAAATTAAAGTTCCGTTAATTTATGCTTACGCGTGTTAACGGTTTCTCTTAGTTACAGTTAACGGTATATGTCTCAGATTCTGCGTATCAGTTTTACAATCTAAAAACGCTAAAAGACCGGAACTTTTCTTAAGTTTGTAAGAGAATGCCAAAATTATAAAATATTTTGTAATTTACTATTCAAATTTACCGTTACGTGAAGATAAAATTTTGCAAAATTTTTCTTTCTTCATAATTCAGGCATCCTTTTAGTTAGAACCTTAAAATTCTACGAGAAGAAAGATCTTTTAGAATTAGTGTAAATTGTTTCAGAAAATTTTTGTGCCACCAAGAACTATTAGAAATCAAAAATTGAAATTTTGCAAATTTTTAAACAACTCCTGTACAAATTTTTTCAGAATAAAAGGCAAAAATTAAAGCTTCAACTTTATAATTTTCCATTAGAATTGATGAAATTGTCTCTTTATTTTTCACTTTTTTTCTTATTATATGAAATTCTAAGAAAATTTTCAAATTTTGGTGCAAGTCGCAATCCTAAACAATTTGTATTGTCATTAAGGACAATATGTGCTCCTTTAAAAACCGTCGGTTTACATTCTGCCTTGTTTTTTGTTACATTTTGTGTAATAACTTCAAAAAATCCAAAGATCAAAATAAATAAAGTTTTAAAAATTTTATTTTAAATTCTAAAAATTTAAATGTAGCTTAACATAAATACCAAAGTTCATCAAATGTTTAAATCAAATCCTATAACACGAAAAGAATCCAAAATTAAATAAATCATGTTACCACTCATCTTTATACATTGGATAATTAACATATAGAACAAAATATGGATGTAATGTGTAGTGTAATACTAATCTTAATCGAAATTGAAATTTAATTAATTTTTCATCCTATAATGCAAAAATAACTGCAATTATACAGATTTTATTTTATAGGATAAAATTACTTCAAAATAAATGAAATTTAATTAATAATAAAATAGTTGAAATGTTATTTAAATAACAAAAAAAAAATAAAAATAAAAATAAAATTTATATTGGAAGATATTTGTACTGAAGTACATTTTTTTTTTTTTAGATATATTTGTACTTTATCTATGATTGTTTTATCTATAGTCATTGGCAGACTGTTTTAGTTTTTTCTAAGGACTTTCAAAGAAAGATCAATAATCGAAACATTCGCGAAAAATACTTTGACAGAAAAAATGTCTAAGACTATTTTGTGACTTCTAGATGAGTCAAAATGTATGAAGATGACTGGGCTCCCATAGTGTTTTGTTACTTAGACTGTAATCAATGTCTATAGTGAGTTCCGATTAAAATGCTTTCTAGCTTCCTAATAATTTAAGGTTAAATCAAAAATTTAACTGATCTAATTATGTTTTCTAAGAAATCACTTAAATATTTAGGCTTCCTGTATCGTTGTAAGACCTTCTTTTTCTCTTTAGATTTGTTAATTATCTATAAATTCGTCATCAGACCTAGAATGAAATACAATTCACACATTTTGGTATCAGCATTGAGATACCTAGACGAAGTGTAAAATAAAGTATTGTTTAATAAACAGTCCTATTGCTACCTCATCTTGGACTTCAACAGGTCATCGATGTTTCATTGAAGCTCTCACTCTATTTTATATATATTTTGTTGGTACAGGAAACTGTTCAGAAAAAATAAAAACCCCTAATGCCCCCTCTCAAAAATTTCAACCGACATACAAGGAGGGTTGCTTTGAGCTAACTCCTATATTCGCTGATGAGATTCCCAATCACCTTCGCACATGAAAATTCGTTTGTATTGCGTACAGCGCAAATATAGAATAGCTTGCCGCCGGAAGAATTCTCTAAAATTGGCAATTACCGTGTATAATATCGATAAATTCAAAAAGTCTTTATTCTAAATAATCGCCTCAATATCCAATAAATTCTTATATTTCCCAATTTCCTTTATATCTATTCCTTTATTACTATTTTCCCAATCCCTAAATTAAACACTACATTGTACTATAGGTTCTAACCTAATTGGTTTAAATGGGAGGAAGCATTTAGTTGGTTAAAGTTCTTAAAGTACAACACTAGAAAAGAGAATGCGGGCGTTGATCTAATTGGCGTCTTTCGAGATTTCCACCTACGATTGCAAAAACAAAAATCAATCTTCACTTTTGTATTATAGGAACATTCAATTTGAAACGTAAGATATTTGCTATCTACCGTACCAAGTATGAACATTTTATTCATGGCTTCTTTTTTAACTTATCATTTAACATTTAAAATGTTTATGTCTTCATATTAATTTGATATTTCTACTTCCAAACAAGTCCCTGTTTCTGCAAAATCATAACACAAGTTCCAATCGATTTATTTTTTAAACTTACCCTCTAGTTGTGTTTTTTTTTTCTACTTTTTTTTTTGTTAATAAAGGACAAATGACAAGGGCAACTAGTCTATTCTATAATTTATTTTATTTTATTATTTTTTTTTCTCTTTTGAACGTGGAAAAAAAAAAATTCGCAGCAAAATCAGAATAAAGTGAATATGACAGTCAGGTCAGATAACAGAACATGTCATACTTGTAATAATTAAAAAAAAAAAAATAAGGAATAAACAGAATACAAAAAAAAAATAAGCGATAGAACACAGGAAAGAGTCGTGAATATGAAGTAACAAAGGCAACAATAATGAAAGCAAAAGAAGCGATGATACGGGACGTGACAGGATAGAACGCGATATCAGAAAGAATTAATTCATCGTGTCATATTTCATTTATTTTTGCATTTTATATATAATACTTACTATTTTATGTATATGGAATTATATATTGTATGTCTATATAAATTTAAAATGAATCCTTGTCAGGATAAAATACACGGTTCAATGAGATTTGTTTTTAATTTTTTTATTTGTTTATGTTTTTTTTTATAAATACAATCTAGAACGATTTTTAATTCTTCCAATGAATAATGATGTTAATCTAAATAATAGTACGTTTTGAATACGATAGCAAATCATAGGTTTTAGTAGTGAAATCAAATTTATTCAGATTTTTTATTACTGAAAAAATATAAAATTTTTGTAGTGGAACTATAATTTTCTATTAATAAAGCAATGAAGCTCAAAAGCTTAGAATAAGACATAAAACAAGGTAACTGCTGTATTCCTTGATGCAGTTATTGAACATTTTACTAAAATATGTAAGCACATATCCTTGAATCTCTCGAAACAAAAATTTAATATTATTTGCAAATTGCGATGTAGTTGAGTGAAAAAAGTTATAAATTGACAAAATCGAAATGTTTAAAGACGCTTGAACGCAAATACTTGTAAATTTTTTTTTTTTTATCGATGAAATACATTTTTTATTTTTACTTGAACTTAAATAAAACGAACACGATTCCTCATGAAGGCATTAAATTACGGATGACGTTGAACAAAAAAAATGAACAGTCAGATGTATTCTTCCTGGAGCAGATTCAAGTAAATTCAGGAGGTACATTACCAACAAGGTACAAGTAAAAATAGTTCAAGTCAATACAAAGTAAATAGTATTTAGTTTGAAAATTTGTAGCAAGGGGTTTATTCTTTTGGACGCTTGCAATTAAGTTCTGCGACTTGTTATATGTCTTTTACTTTCTAGTTAATTTTTCTTCCGAAGTTTCTTTATTAAGTTAAACTAAGTTAGTTGATTTCTTAGCATTTCAGCAGAGTTGAACATTGGGTACTACCTACGTTTTTAAAACGGTAAATTAAATTGTAATATTCACTTATAAACAGTTAATAAAAAAGGTAGGCACGTTGAAAACATCAGAATAAAAGAAACACGATTTTTACGTGTCAAACATTTAATAAATAAACGTTAAAAAAAGCGTTGTTGAAATTAAAATTTTTCACATTTTTTTTTCCAGTTGCATTTAACTTAAAATCTAAAAAAGAAAAAAATTTTCAACGCATAATAAATAGTAATAGTCAGAATGAAAAGAGATTTTATAAAGAATAACAATACACAGGAAAAAAAAAAATCTAAATATTCATTTTGGTGTTTTGTAGCATCACACAGGAGATTTTTTTCTGTTGAAAACAAAAAAAAAAAATTTGTTTTAGAAACATAAAAAAAAAAAAAAAACTGTCAACGGTAATAAAATACCGATATATTGTGGTTATATATCTATAGTACATATTATATGATATTAAATCGCACGATTTTAAAATATTCAAGAGATACTATACTAAAACAGATCCTAATTGGGATTTATATGACATGATGCTTAAATACAAGGATAAAAAGATATATATCTATACATTTATGTATGTAAAAATGAATTGTGGCAGCACCACCAGATTCACAACGGGAGATTGTGCATTTTTACTCTACTAAGAAAATTAAGACAACAAAAAATTATATAAAAATGTTTTTTATAGTATATGAAATATATCAAGGTTCTGGACATAATATAAAATGAGATTTCAGTACCTAGATAATGACAACAGCAATGATGATTATGATGTTATTTGACATTAATTACTGTCATTGGTTTTAAGAGAAAATTAAAATTAGAAAATTGACAAAAAAAAAAAAAAGTTACTTTTATGCATGACTTTATTGAACCTTTTGATGACAGAATTTTATTAATATTATTATGAAAATGTTAATTATTAAAAATACAAAAGAACAAAATGACAAGTAAAGTAGGTCGGTCGATCACCTGAAAATTCTAAAAATTTAATTTCAAATTTCAATTTGTTAAAATGTTTTGAAAACAGAACTATATAGTATTGCTCTCCCTTGGAGGTCATAAAACTTCATCTCCAGTTATTACTTTTTTTGTGGTAATAAAAACTTAAAAATTTTTAATTATGGTTTTTAAATACAGGAATGTTAGCCTGTCTTCTTTTTGTTTTTGTGCCTTGAGGAACGTTTTGTCTATTATCATGCTTTTGTAAAAAGTATTATACTTTCTATATGTTTTTTTTTCCTTCATCCACCCCTCAAAAAAATAGGAAATCGACAAAATAACTTATGATAGCTATTAATTTTAATAGCCTAATATTTTTTTGCTTAAGTTTTTTACTAAGCCGTTAAATAATTAAATTCTTTTTAACTATTTGTGCGCCGCGCCATCTATTACTTGATACAAGGATAGAAATAATTTTATTTATTATCTGGTTTTATTGCTGTTCTCCGTGCTGTAGCACTTGACGATGTAGATTGCATTGTTCAAATGCAGGCTAAATGAAAATAATTACGCAATCTGGCTGCACTTGAGGAGATAAAGCATGTTATACATAAGAAAGGGCAAATTTTAATATTGAATGCAAACTAAATTTTTAATCGATTATTTTTATTTAAAAATAAAATATTTCACTTTTTTTGTTGTTTTTTTATTCTTAATTAAAAATTTCTTTGATATTTTAGAAGTTCATTAATTTTATTACCAAATTTGAAAATTATATATGTTTATAATCAATCTATATGTTTGTACAACAAAATGTATATTTTCATTTATATTTTGTTCTCCCTTATATTTAGTAATCGAATATTATTTGAATGTGTATACCTATATACAAAAAAAAAATTTCTTCAATATGACATAAAATTGACTTTAATATGGAAATAAATAAAAAAATTTTTTCGATCAATATCTCTGTTTTTTGTAAAATATTAAACTGCAAAAACGAATACAAAATAGTTTTTAAAGTTATTGCAATAAAAGTTATAATAAAGTATGAAAAAATGTTTAGTAAAAAGAAAATATGCTCACTCTGAAGTAAAGGTCCTTAAATTTTACCTAATTAATTCAAAATCAACATTGTTAATCTTAATCAAAACCTAATCAACATCTTAAAAATAGAAAAGAAACTGCGGCATCAGAAAATATTTCCGATTTCCAAAATGAAAAAAAATTTAAAAACTAAATGTATACTTAAAATGTTATTAGACAATGACTAAACAATAACCTTGACCTGAGTTTCCACTTTTATAGATATCTTGCACATAATAAGACCTGCTCTATTAAACTAAAATCAATTATGCCTGGCCTCAAACTATGCCAACGTACGAGAGAGACAGCAAATACTCATTTATACACTATAGAAATTCGTAGATTGTTTAAAACTAGTTATTGAAACTCATTCGTTACGAGAACTGCTAAGATGTGGATCATGTTTCCACCCTGTGTGTTCTTCTCTGTCAATAATATTTCATTTTACAATTTGTAACTATTCAAAAAGAATCTTTTTAAGTCTATTTCTAATTTATCCATAAACTCATCCTGAGTATCTTATTTCTTTTCCGTTTTCCCGTACCCATTTAGCTAAACCTACATTAGTATACTGGAATCTGTTCCAATAGTGTTTAGTTAGTTTTCAAAAAAAAAAATTGACTGAAAAGTTCTCCAAAAAAATCGCCTTGTCAAACCACAATTAACTACATTAATTACAACATTAAATTTGAGCAGAAATTCGGCGTAGACTACACGTAGACTAATTACAACATTAAATTTCGGAAATTCCGAACATAGACTACAGAAATCGAACTATAACTTTAACAGGACCATATAGACGACAAATTCAAATTTATGGACTTATTAAAAACGTTGAACAATTGCCTACAAATGACTTTGTCAAACACATTTAACATATCACCATTCTGAATTTTAAAATCCATAAAATATTTAAAAATTTTTCAAACCAATATAATGTATCTAAAATATCCTGAAAAGTCCTAAATATTATTCTAAATAAGTCCTATAAATTGAATTCCATGTTTAGTCATTTGATAATGAGACAATCGAACAGGCACATATAAAAGTCTTAGCCAATCTACAATATTATTAAAGCTCTCTTCAGTTAAAACCTTATAGAAATATTATATTCAATAGTATATAAGTTATTTAATTTTGAATATTCATGCATAGTTCACCTTTTGTTCTTTTTGTTGTGCTTCTAAGACATCAGCTGTTGTTGCTACAGAACCCATACGTTCACAACGATTTTCCATACGTGCTAACCATGTTTCAATTTCAAGTCTTTTACTTTCATATCTGTAAAAATGAAAATAAAAAAAAAATATATATTTTTTTTTGCATGTATATTATTGTACATTATATTATATACGTTTGTATTTATTATGTATTAGGTATATACTTTTATAGAAATTATATTGTAAATATTATTGTCAACTTTTTTCTTTTTTTTTAAGGACATGTATTTAAAATTCAAAATAGATATTTTTGCAGTTAAATTGACTTAAATTTATTATAATTTTGTGCACTCACAAATAATTTTTTGTTCTAATGTAAAAAGAAAAGAAGACATAACAAAATGTTGTTTTTTTGTTTTATATTAAAATGCAATAGAACTTAAAAAAAAAATACTAAAAAAACAATGGAAAGACTATTGGAAATATGAAAACAAATGGGAATCAACTTAAATAATCAAATTTAAATTTTATTTATTAAAAATTATATGTTATAATTTAAATAAAATCTGTTTGATAATATAATTTTAAAAATATAATATATCATAAGATATAAAAATAATCAGGTCTTTATTTAATTCTTTTCAAGAAGAAGTTATGATAATCCAAATAGCTGTTCACCAAGAACTATTACATATTATAAGGCAGAAGAGGACTGACGAAAAATATAGAAAATATACTAAATATAGAACTTTATCTACTTGTTTTTGGTTAAGAGGCGCGAGGGGATTACAGGAAGCGGATCGATGATGAGTTAGCAGAAGAAAACGAAAAGCTTAAGCCAAGTGCTGATACTTTTTTTTATTTACGTAACAATACAAGGTCTTAAATTCAACATTGAAGACATTTTTTTCGAACTGAGCAATGTACTGTTGATGTAAGGATAGTTTTTAAGATAATCAAAACCATTTGACTGAAACTGATTCTGAAAAAAGGTTAGTGACTACTCTCTTTCTCTAAATTCTGACAAATTAGTTATTTTTATTACGGTTTATTTTTTAATTGATTGTCATACTATAGGATGACTGTGCAGTGGAAATTAAACTGTAGGTTTTACAGGGAAATTGATGTTATATACTCTATCAAAAAAAAAGATATGAACGTTTTTTAAGGCGAAGCTACGGTTTCGGACATTATTTTTTCATTCAGCAAAAATCATTACAAGTTATGTTAGAAGGTTAAACCTATTTATTGAATGATACAGCGCATGTATTGGCATATTAGTATTGAAATCTACGGACCCGAGATTCCATCTGCTATTTTGTTTTCTAGAACACTACTAGATCACGTAACGTTGATATTGATAACGATAGATTGTTTCATCTGCTTAAAAGTTGCATAGGTTTGCTTATCAAATTGTAATACACCGCTGACTATGTAGCAGTCTAATTCTTTTCAAATGGTAAGGAAAATATAATTATATTAAAAATATTTGGTTATCTACGAAAAATGTTTAATCACTGACTGTATAATAGATAATATTTAGTCAACAGTCTAAAATATTGAACAAAGAAAATTTATTTTATAGAAATTTTGTAAATTTTTGATATATTTTAAATAAAATAGAAAATATTATTCATTTCAATTAAAATGCAAAATTTTTTGTTAAATTATAATCAAGTAATCCTAAATAGAATTGGGAGATTCTTATTTCTCTACTGATTAATATTAAAAAATCAATATTACTTATATTAATTTTTCTTTAAATTTTATATTATTTCGAATTTTAAAAAGTATATTATATTATAACTAACAAAAACTTTCTATAATAAATTATTGATTTTTTCCATTGAATAGAAATTATCCTTTGGTCACTACAATTTTATCAATATAATTAATTTTAATGAACTGCATAAAAAAAAAAAAAAATCTCACCTTTGTGAATCGCCAAGCATATTTTTTAATTGTGAAGCCCTTTGTAATACACAGGATGATGTTTCATCCCAGTGTTCTCGTAACCGAGTAACTGTGAATTAAAATAATAAATAAATAATTAGTTTTAATTATTTTACATATAAATTTTTATTTTGTAAATTAATGAAATAAAAAAAATAAACATTTAAAAACTCTAAAATGGTGACAAGCCAAAAAAAAAAAAAAACAAATCGTGCTATTAGACACTGATGACAACAGTTTTTATGTTGTATTTACAATTTTTGTATTTTTTTTTTTTATTAGTTTTTATAATATGTTTAAATTAAAATAAAATAAAGAAAAAAATAAAAAATTTTTTTTAATATTTTCTAAAATGTGTTGACATTAGTGCAGTTTAAAATATTTAAATATGAGTATTCAATAAAAATGAATCCTTTCCGTATATTTTAATATTACTGTTTAGTACTGTGACTTGTGAATCATATTTTTTATAATATGTTATTATAGTTAACTTGATTCAGAAAGAGAAACTTATATATTACAGCTTTTAAGATCTAAGTTTAGTTCTCTATTAGTTCTGATTACAAAAATCAAGAAAAAAAAAAAAAAATAACAATAAGATACAACTTTTATATATGGGACAACGCATTATACATATATCATGGTGGGTTTCCCTCACATGAATATTCGATTCAAGTGACTCCAAAAATGACTACATCTAACAAATTGTTAATTTTAGTTACATAATTCTATATTATGTTTGTAACTCGATAATAAACGAGATATAATAGTATTTCTATATGTGTATAATGTGCATATGTGTAGTTAACAAGTTTATTTGCGCTAAGTATGTGACTAAAATTATTATATTTTTAAATTGGACATTTTGTTTATTTAAAATAATGTTCATCATATTATTCAAAACGTTATCCTAAATATAATTTTATAGACAAATTTTTCATATTAAATCAAAATATCCTAATACTTCCAATGTGAATAACTTTTAACATATCATCAAAATCTTTTGTATTTCTTTGTGTAGTCAAAAAAGATCCTTAAATTTTTATAAAAAATTAAAAGAAAATATTTTATCTTTCTTTTTGATATATACAAGACAATGTTTAAATAAAATAACGTTTTTAATTCGTAAAATACCTTTTATTTTAAGATTTACTTTTGAAAATTACCTTTTTGTCTTTTTTCAAAAAATAATATTTATTCATTTAATTCTATTTAGTACCTATGTTAACATAATCTATTTTTTTCTTTTTTGAGACACACATATGACAAATAGACCAGAAAAGTCCTAGATTTAAACTTTTTAAAACAATAAAGAAAAAATCAAAAACCCAAAAAATGTTGAAAACAAAAATTTAATGTTATCTTTTAGTTGAAATCTCCAGAGACTTCCAATCCTTTCTTTTAAACACATATACGTACTTATTCACGCACACACACATTTTTTTATTAACATCTTAAAATGATTTAATATCAAAAATATATGTATGTAGGCTAATAAATTTTTTAACGTTAGACTGATTGCAAAAACAAATTTGTTTAAGTTTTTTTTTTTTTTTTTGAATTTTCCTAGAATATTGCAGAAGGAAAAAATTACAGGAAAGAAAATTTTTTCAAAATTCCCATAGTCTATACGGATAGCCTATAGGGAATATAAACAGATACTTAATATTTTCGTTGATCAATTTATAATAATAATACAATGTAGGCATGTATCTTTTTTACTTTAACTGAAGACTTTTTTACTTGAAGCGAATATTTTTTTTATTTTAAGGGAAGAAATTTTTTGAGTGATGACGCTTTTCGGATAGTTTGATCAGTTTTTTAAATTTAAAAATTAAATTATTTTTAAACAATAACAATGATACCTGGACCTTAATTCTGAGTTTTTAAATTTTGACCGTTTTAATCACAAAAAAAAAAGTTAAAGAGACAAGAAAAAAAAATTAAATAAACCTTATTTTCCCTTATAAAAAGTATAAATAATGTGAAATAAAAATATTTTAAGCGTTAAAAGAAAATCAAAGATAACTTTGTGAACTTTTTGGTTTCTAAGAACAAAATTATAGGAAACCCAGTTAACTTTAAAAACTAAAAAGTTTATTTTCTTACTTAATTCCACAGAGATATTTTTATTTATTTTTTTTTTTCATTATTCCTTGTTTCTTTTTGTCGGGATAAATAAAAAAAAATTTTTTTGAATTCAAATAAAAAATATGAAAAATTTTTCTTAAAAAAAAAAAAAAATTGTAAAGACATTAAAAAGGACTCTTGGAATATACAGAGAGAAGTAGTGGACCTATCAGTTAATTACATAAAAAGAAAAATAAAGAAAAGAAAATGACCTGACATTATTGATGATTATCTGGGGAAACTTAAATCCAAAAAAAAAAATAACAAAAAAATTGTGGGTAAAGATTACATTTTATTTTTTTACGATTGGAAACTATGGGAATCATTCTGGATAAAGATAAAAAATTTGAAAACTATACAAATTGGAAAAAGTTTTACAAAAGTAAAAGTTAAATAAGTTTTTCGACTATTTTAAATTTTATTGTGGAGTTTATAATGTTTTTTTAAATAGTTACATATATGATGCATCCATTAACAGATAAAATAATTTTTAATAATAATAAAAGGCATATTAAATTTATTTATGTATTCTTGTTTAGGTATTTTAGATTAGTCAAATTTTAAAAAGATCACACAAACATAAAATAAGTAACTGTTTTATAAAACTTTATCTAAAAATAGTTTAGGCAGATTATAGTGCAGCACTATAAAAGAACCTAATAGTTTCCATCAAAAGTCATCATTAATATTATTTCGAAATCTTGAAAGAAAAACTTTTAATCTTTCTAATAAATTAAAATTTGAAAATAATTTCCATGTTGAAAATATAAAAATATTATTTTCATTTTTTCTTCAATTATAATTCTTCCGTTTAAAAAATTGAATACACAGAAATAACATGAATTAATGTCAAGGAAACTCTAATTAAATTGAAAATAATGTTAAAAAATCTTTTAATTTTCAAAAAAAAATTTAAAATAAGTTTATTATTAAATTGCCGCAAGACATATAATAAAATTGAAAAATAACAAAATAGTGTTGTCGTTTTTTCTTTTTTTAATCTTAATAATTTCGTTTTTGTTTGGTTTTTTTAATGCATTTCTCTGCCACATAAATGTGGACAGTAAATTACACAGCCTTTCCTTTTCAGGCGTGGCTGTAAATGTCGTAAGGGGAAATAACTCTTACGACGTGTGTGGGATACGAACCCACATTCCCTCCATGTTTACAGCGTATTTTATACGCCCTTACCCACCAGGCCATCGAGGCCTCCATCTTAATAGTTTTCCCACAAATAGTTTTGAATTACTTATTGTACTTATTGTAAATTAAAAGATACAGTAGAAATGTTGAATAAAATTTTACTTGAGTTTATTTTATCTACAATCATCGGTTCAAACAACTAACAATAGATAGAAATAGATAAAATTTAGTACATTTAAACAAGAACTAAATTCATCGGTATACATCGTTCTTCTTAATAAATTAAATTTATCTACGTTATAATACAAAAACAAAAGAAAACCATTTATTAAATAACAGTAACACTTTTTTCTCTATATCTGCCATTTTTTCCACCACTTCACTGTATATAATTTTATAAATTTAATTTAAATAGTTGTTTTTTGAAAAAAAAAAAAAAAAAAAAACGTATATTAAATATTTAATATTAAAACTTTCATTGAATTCTGATCAGATTTCGTATTACATCTAAACAGAATTCAATGAAAATTTTTAAGACATGGATGATTTCTAAGAACCAATCGGATCTTTTTTGTTTTGCAATTATTTACATTCATTTTATTTGTATTTTATATTATTATTTTCTTTTCTTTGATTTACATTTATATCTTCGTTTCTGTTCTATTGTTCATTTTATATTATATATATATAGATATATGTATATATAATATAAAAGCAACAGAAAAATTAAAAAAAAAAAAAAAAAGAAGTACCAGAAGAAACTCTAGAAAATAGAAACTATAATATCAGAAAACTTAATTTAACTTTGGTTTGTTTTTTAAATAAAAAAAAAAAAAAAAAAAACAAAACTTCTTTTGATTTTCTTTCTCATTTTCATTCTTGATTTTCTTTTTGTTTTTTAAACTCTTTAAAATTAACTTCCTATCATCATATAGATATATACCCAACTATATTTATATATAGAGGAATATATTGTACCTGAAGGGAATTATTTACCATCTGTTCATTTAATATGTATTAAATGCGAAGCACAGTTTTATTGATTTTCAAATTTTATTTTCTTTCTCTTTCCTATCCCACGATAGTTTTGTCATTTAAGTAGTACTCTGGTTGTACAAACATACAGGATAGTGACTGCTCAATGTATCAAAACTATATATAATAATTACTGTAATATATTCGATAAAACTCAGACATAAATTCTACTAAAAGTTGGCCTTGTCTTTAATGATATTAACACAGCCTTATTATGAGGAAGAGAAAAAAAAAATAATACTGTCCTAATAATATGTAAATATCAACATAATATGTATGAATATATGTATTTAATGTTTATTAAATACATACATATGTATATGGTGACTATGGATTGATGAGAAAATATAGAAACGGATTTAAGGGTTTAGTGAATTAATTTTTTTATTTATTTTTTTATTATGTATTATAAAAAGATTTAATTTAATTTTTTTTTTTTTTTTGCTTTTCGTTCTTTTTAAAGTAAAATGAAATCAAAACTTTGAAAATTATATATCGAGGACGATTAAAAAGTTTTAAGGATGCCTTTTTGAAATGAAAATTTAATTTTGTTGAAAAAATATTTGAAAATATTTTAGTTTTGACATTCAATCATAATTTTATCTAAATGTAACTATATATACACCTCTTATATACACCATATTATCCTTTTATCGATTTCAACTCCAACACTAATAAATCTTGAAATAATAATTAAAGAGGCCTCGATTAATTCACATAATTGTTTTAATGACATATTTTGGCTTCACGCCTTTGGTTTTGGCTCTAAAATTAAATCCAAATTTCGATATAAGAAGTATAGGATATGTATAAAATGAAAATCAATTTAATTTTCAACAGCTGTTACAACAACAAAATTAACATATTCTTTTTATTTACTGTAAACCCATTTTTGTCAGTAGTATATTACCTCTTTTACTGTTATTGTTCTTTTTATTACTGATATATATATACGGTAATTGTATTGGAAAATAATAAAAGATATTTTAATCAGTTAAGAAAACTGTCCAATATCCTATTAGGAGTTAAAGGATCAAAAACACTTAACAGTTAAAACCGAAATTTTAACAGAATAACATAAAAATTACTTGCAATTTCATTTTCGTAGAAATCGTAGAGTTCCGCTCCATCAAAGAAGAACTCTTAAAAAAAAAAAAAAAACCAATTAAATCAGAGAATGTACAATTAAGTAGGTCCTATTATAAGGAAAGGATAATTATTCTGGAAATTTTTATTCAAAAAGATTTGTTCAAGTATTCGCTTATACCAGTACATTCCGCACTAAATGCAAAAATACAGCTCGTCAAAAACTAAGATTAGAGAATAATGTTCTCAAGCCAACTGCCAACATTTTAATTTTAATACCATAAGACAAAATAAAAAAATTACCTAGATTTTTACATTGTTGATACTTAAAATACATTACATAATATATTTTACTTTTTAAATTATATCTTATATTACATACACTTAAGATTTTATGTTCTTGTATAAAAGAAAATAAAAAAAAATATATATAAATATATATATATATATAATAAAAATACAAAAAGAAAAACCACCAAAAAAATATATATGTAAACATTAAAATCAAAGTTAAAAAAAAAAAAGTTTAGTTAGTTATTTTTTTTTTTTCAACTTAAATTAATACTTTGTTAACTACTTGTATATAATGAAAGTTAGTTACATAAAAACAATAGTAGTAAAAAAAAAAAAATGTAAGAAAAAAAGAAAAAAAAAAACAGAAAATATATAATAGAATAGAAATTGTTGTACATAATATAATTCAAGTACAATTTCATCACCATTTCCATTTTAAGTATAATTATTATTCACCTTAACCCTTTCTGTTCATTTTATAAAAATTTATTTTATGTTAGTGGGTGGTAATAGTTTTTTTTTATTTTTTTTTTTTATTTTTATCATGTTCTTAAAGATTAATTTTCATTTTTACTTTTTCAACTAATCAACAATTGTTGAATTATTGATGTGTTAATGAAAAAAAACAAAAAAAAAAAAAAAAGTTATTCACCACTATTTTATACCGAAGTTCAAAATGAATTATAATGTATGGTGGATTAAGTTTTTTTTTTTTTGTTTTATTTTATTTTGTTCTTATTTTAAACATTTATTTATTAGTTAATAATAATTTATCAGTAATAGTATATTAATAAAAATAATAATATTAATTAATTAATTGATTATTTTTTAATTAGTATATGTAGAATTTGTTTTAATTTTTTTTTTTTTTTTGGTTTTCTTTTACCTTTCAGGCACATACGAATGTTGTCTAATTGTGTTGAACAATGAGGACCAATTAGAAATAAACCTGGATTGTTTTGTTTTTTTTTTTTGTTTTTTTTTTAACACAGGTTGAAATACGAATTTTGTTTTTGTTAATTTAATGATTTTGCATGTTATTTTGTTTTGTGTTTTTTTTTTTTTTTTTTTTTTGGATATAATGAAGCGTTAAGATATTTTATAATGAATGCATTTTAAAAATTTTTGTTTTTATGAAAAAAAAAGAAAATATGAAAATAGAAAGAGAAAAAAAATGTATTAAAAAAAAATATATTAAAATAAATAATAATTTCATCCTTAATTCTAAAATATTGTAAATAATTTTAAACTTATAATTAAAATATTTAAAATTTTCAAATTGATACAAAACATAACAATAATTATTGTAATTAATATAAAAATTCATTAAAAATTGAAAAAAAAATTTTAAACTCGGAGAATTAATAACCAGATAGCATTTTTAAAAACAATGAAATCCATGAAAAATTTGTCAAGAGCCGCTTTTCTAATCAAGTAACACAATAAAATAACGATCGCAGAAGTATAACAACAGGTTTTAGTACGATATGTACATATGTAGAATTGAAAGAAGCTGGATAAGAAGTAGAGCTGTTCTAAGATAGTAAGTCATGGTTAATAAAAGGATATGCAAAATCGATGAATAATGTTAGAAAGATATTCTAGTCCAGATTAACTGAGGCAAAAATCATGTAAAAATATAAATCTACAAGAGTCTAACATTAACATATTAGGTACATAAGCACTTACTTTCCAAATTTAAAAACAAAACATGATAAGCATACAGAATTGAAAAAATCTGTAAAAGAACCAGAAATGTTCTAAGGCAGAAATCATGATAAATCAGATGATCCAAAATTAGAGAATAAAGCCAATAAAACATTCTAGCGTAAATTGATAGAGGCAAACAAATATAAAAATATATATTTTAATTAATTTAAATGATGACAAACTATATGGTTACAGAAAGTATTAAGTGAAATTCCAATTTTAATGGACATTTCTAACTTTTTTACGTACGTTTCACTTACTACTGAATTTTCAATAATCAAAGTATAAATATGACGAAAATCTTAGCTTTTCTAACTTTAAAAAGAGATATGCATATACATTTGAATTGACAGGAGATGGATAGAAAGCAGAAATGTTTCAAGACAGAAGTCATGGTTAATGAGAGATTGTTATGGTTGTTGAGATGGTTACAGATATGTTCTAACACAGATGTCGTGGAGGATATGCAAATTTTAAGAATTTCAGGATATTTTTGGCATTGACATCTTACATATATACCTACTTACAAAACTTTTAAAAGAGATATGATTTTTTCTCTTTATAATATTTTAATTCTTCATTAACTGTAAATTTTGTTCTGTGTTATCAAATCTATTTAAAAGTTTTTTTTTTTTTTTATATTTATATTTATATATTAAATGCTTAAAACATAATTTTAAAACCTGGAGGACCAATTTTCCAATTTAACCAAAAAACCAAAAATATACATATAACTAATTTAAAAAGGTTGTCCTTAAGATATTATCAGAATTTTCTGTATAAAAAACTAAAATAAATAATTTAAAAACTATTTATAAAGTAATCTAAAATAGAAAAAAGTTACCTAAAAATAAACAGAGTTTTATTTTTTATTTTTAGTTTTAATCATGACTTTGGTCATATTATAAAAATCTTTTTAATTTTCACTAACATTATGTTAAGTAAATCTACAAGTATAATATTATAAATATTAAAATAGGTGAAAAGGGGGATAAAAACAATTTAATGTAATGACCTGCTTGCCTGCACCCCTTTAAAACAAAAAAAAATAACCTTAAAATAATATGTAAGAAAATTTAAAAATTAATGTACTTATATAACATAATACCTTTTATACATTTTTAAATACTGCTACTGTAAAATGTAAATGTATAACAGTTAAATTGGTATTCCTTAACATGACAAAACTATAAAAATAAAACTTTTTATAGCCAGGTAAGTATTAATGATGTTTTTTTTTTTTTGTTTTTATAATGTACCTATCTTGGTTTAAATAATACAAAAAAAAAAAAAACCAAGGCAGTATGTATAATCAAAGGTTTTTAAAAGTGCACATTTTCCTTCTAAAAAAAAAAATAAAATAAAACCAAAATTTTGGTAATTTGTACAATTTGAAATTTTTTTTAGAATTTTATGTGTAAGAAAAAATTATGGAAAATTAAAGACGATTTCTTAGGACAGCTGCCTAAGTTACAGATGCCTGAAAAAGCGTTCTAATAACTTTTAAACAGGGTGCATATAAAATACGACAGGAATATATTATTTTTTGAGGTAACTCATGAATACATTTTCATTTTTCTTTCAATATTTCAAAGTTATATCTAAAAAGCGTTATGGAGATATGAAGGAAACAAAATCTTGCAAAATTTTATTTCTACATAACGGTTAATTAACAGTTATTTTTAAATACTACATTTAAAAATAATTGTTATATATATTTTATATACATATATATAAATTTAAAGTAATGTTCAGTCGTTTGGGGTTTTTAGATTGAAAAAAAAATGTTACGCAGAACCTGAGGTATACAAAGTTAAAAAACGATGACCTTTTTTCAATTTTGAAGGACTATAATAGCTTCCTAATGAATTGAATTGAATTACATAAAAAAGTTATTTTACAACATTAGTTTTTTTAAGAGATGTATCCATGATTAAAATATATTGTTCAATCTTAAATCGTGTAAAAATTTTGCAAACAGACGGACGTACAGAATGAAACTAATAACCAAATTTTTAAATTTTTTTTTTGCAAAATATGCTAAAAACAACAACAATAACTCTTAGTGTAGGAAAAAGAAAATTTAAAAATTAATGTATGAAGGGGGGACCAACGATGTTTTAACACGCAATTTACCTTTTTTTGATTATTTTTTTTTTTTGTTCTGAAATTTTTCGCCTTTTGTTAGTTTTTCCTTAGATAAATTTTTTTACTTTTTTTTTTGTGTTAATTAAAGTAAAACACGAAAGGTGATATTCATACGTAACAAGATTTTTTTTTTTTGCTATTAAAACACAATACATTGGTGGTAAAATTTGAAGCTAAATACAAATGATATAATATGTATGTATATTACAAGAACAATGGGATAAAAGGTACCAGTGCAAAGTGGTGTATTTTTTTTTTCCTAATTGCTCGTTTTAGAAAATATATACTTTACACTTTATATTATTATTGTGATATTGAAGTTATAGTTAAATGTGAATAATAATCATCTTAGTGGATACTTTATGCTCCTTAAAAGAATAAAATTACTTAGGTAGATAAAGTTTGTTAGTGGATAGTATATGAACTGGACAATATCTCAATTGTATCTTTATTGTCAATACATTGAATATTTCTATATATGAAATCATGAAACCCTCTAAGGCTTTAAACTAAGACTTGACAGAAATATTTAGTTATGTTAAAATGAAAATAAATTGTCTGCCTCTGTACAATATTAGAATATCCCTCACATAGTTAAATATTCCTCACAGTTAAAACACCGACACAACCAAAAACAAAAAAGGGGGAATGAATCCTTTTTTGTCTACAATTACTAACTATGTACGTGGTATAAAATGTATGTTTAAAAAAAAAAAAAATCAAATAATAAAAGAAGTACTTTAAATATTTATTAAAATAAAAGAAATACAGTTTACTTTGTATCCTTTATATACCGATTTACTATAAAAAGGATAAAACAATACAAAATAAATATGTATTCTAAAAAAAAAAAAAAAAATGTCAAATTTTTTTGTTTTATTATGTTTTCGTTTTTATATACTTAACTGGGAAAATTTAACTGAAATCGGCTAATCATGATTTTCTGTATCAATGGGTATCGAGGAAATGAAATTTCTGGTGTCCTGTTTCGTAATTATTATTATTATTATTTTTTTTTTTGTTCGTTTTACTATGAATCTAAATCACGTGATACAAATAAAAAATTTCTTTTGTTTTATTTTATTTTCTTTTCAGAAAAGTTAAATTTTTTTTTTTAATAAAAAAAAAAAATAAAAATAAAATAAATATTAGGATGAGACAACAGGGACGATGAATAGTTAAAGGTTTAATTATTCATTTGGAAATTAAAATTAAATATTTAATGTTTCACATTTTATTCTCTGACTTTATCTGATAGATAATTTGACTTTTTGTTTTCAAATATAATAATATTATATATATATATATAAGTAAATATTTTTAAAATTTATTTAATTTAATTTAATTTTAATTAACTTCCATTTTGATATTTATATTATATATTTGAATCAGTTCACATAAAGCATAAAGAAAAAACTATGCAATGTTAATGTTTTTTTTGAGATCAGATAAAGGTTACAAAAAAGGATAACATGTATTTTTGTTTAAAATAATCAATTTAGTTACATAATAATATATTAAATGATATTATAAAGGTTTGAATTATGTTTTAAGTTATTTTCAAAGTGATTTTTTTCAATAAGTAATTAAAAAATGTGATTTGAATGTTTTATGGTTTTTTAATTGCTTCTCTTTCATTTTGTCAGTTTTTTGTCTGTTCAATTTTACATAAGAAGTTCTTAGTTTTCGACAACTTTTTGATATCACATCACTTTTAGTAAGATTTAAAAGTTTTGTTTTTTAGTTAATTTAAAAAATGATAAACCATAGTATTAAGTGGAATTTCAATCTTTAACGAACATTTCCAACTTCTTTAAACTTTTTACTTTTACTTAAACTGCTGGATTATTTATAATCAAAGTAATATGACAAAAATCTTAAATGAAGTTTAAAATAAGTTAAGATTTTTGAGTTTTAGGAGATTCACAATAATTTATAATAGTTAAAGATATTTTGTATTAGCTATTTTATATTAGGTTTCTCGGTCTAACTGCAGTAAAACAATGTTAGCGTGCTCTGACCTCAAAAATATTATTTAAGGAAGTTTACAAAAAAAAATAATAAAAGAAGTCGCAAACGTTTTTTTGTTACATTTCATGTGGCGGTGAAAGATTATAAATTAATAAATAAGAAAATAAATAAATTAAGTATAAATTGAATATGCCTGAACAAAATTTTTATGTTTTTAAATGACAACATTAGGGGTTATTGTCTTATCGATAGACATTCTACAATAGAAGATTAGGTATTCAAGTGGATTTTAACTATAAATTTTCCAAAAAAATTGACACTAAAGACAGCATGGAATACTTTTTCTGTGTTCATCGCAGTCTGTGAAGGAAAAGGTGTTTACATCTCTTATCTCGATATTTTCTTTTTTCAAGATTTAGGTCAATTCTATGACAGAGCAATATCTTAGATTCAAACTTTAAAAATTTCTTTTGCCAGAAAATATTATTATGGTATAAATCTAAGAAAACTTAACATCAACTATTTAATAGCTTCTTCTATATTTTGAAGGTACACTACTTATCTAGAGTATAATGATTACTGACGCGTTAGTTCAGCCATCATCAATAATGAAATAAAATCAGAACATTGTTTTAAATATTTTTGTTCTTTAAAGTTGTAAAAATTATATAGTTAAATTATTATATTAAATTTAAAGTACCTATAGCTATGAATACAGAAATAGATACAATGATTAAAATTACAAACAATACAAAATTAAGTAAAAAGAGAATCAATAATTCATTAGAAAATTATTGTATCTAATTGAATATCCATATTATATTATAAATTTTTTATTATTTTTATTCACTTTTCAAAATATATACAAAGAGAAATCTAAAAACAATTTTTTTATTTATTTTACCATATTGCAATATATTGCATTCATTTTTATATACATATGTATATAAAATGCAATAGGAAAATGTGTTTATTAGGAAAATAGTTTTAATAACTATATATTTACTTTTAAAATCTGTGTAACTTTAAATTGAAGTTTAAAATTAAGGTTTAGAAGTGATCGTCCCTACTTTATAATGATTTTGTTCTGTTGCAAAACAAAATTTTAAAGGTGGGACTTTGATGCTAAGACCTCACACCGAAAGCATTGGCATAACGGAAACGTATCTATGCCGGCAATGAGAACAAGAGGCAAAAACAGTATTCTACGTACTGTACCATTGTCTGAACTTGAGTTGCCAAAGACGAACAACTTTGGAGGAACAACAATCGAAAAGCTTTTTTGAAGTGAAAATGCTCAATCAGCGAGACATAATATGTTTCATATGTTTCATGAAGGGTATAGAGTGCCTGGATAAGAGGCTGGAGAAGGCGAGCATGTTGAATCTACCGCTGGCTTCAAGAGGTGTAAATCAAAGGGGTAAATTAAATTTATGAAATTAAATTCATCTTAACCTGACCGATTATTATTTTTGATCATATACATTATTTGAATTGAATTACTACTTTAATATAAAAATGACAAAAAAAAAAAAAGAAATGCAACATATTTCAAGTTTTTGTTTTTCGTTATAAGGCATTAATGTCAAACAGCTTACGTAGAAAATGATTCGCCTCAAAGACTATATGTTATAAATTCTTAGTAAATAATTAATTACAGCGATTAAGTAAGCATTAATTTCTAACCATTAAGTCATATTAAGTTTTTTAGAATACATTTTCTTATATACAAAGTTTCTTTACTTGTATATAGGCTACAGAAATTGATGGCCACTTACTTTGGCAAGATTAACTTGGTTTTAAAACTTTAATCATGGTGTCTTGATATCTTATTTGACAAAACCGTCTGCTATAAACTTAATTAAAATTTGAAAATTCATTGGTAAGATAAAAGTTAATTTTCCTGAATAGTGGAATTTTTTTTTATCATAAATTTATGTTATGAGAGATTTGATAAAAAGAATATTTTCTATGTTTATTTTTATTTTGTATAGAAAACCTAGAATATTACCTTAAGGCAAATGTCATTTAAATACGAAAAACAAATACAGATTTTCAAAATACAACAGAAGAGATTTTTTATTTTTGTCATAAGCAAATGAATTATTTAAGGCAAATATTCCATTAGTATATTAATATAAATTTTCTATTATCTATGATGTATTTTGTTACAAAATCTAGGTTTGAAGAATGTATATTAGTACCTAATGTAAATATCTTATTTTAAGCTTAATAACTTATGAATGTTATTTTTGTTTTTCTTTGTCACTCCTATAAGGAGCAAAGGACATATCCTATTAGTAATTTATTATTCATATTTGATTAAGCATCAATTTCTGGAATCATTCATTACACTAAACCGTTGATTACTCGGCTGCAGCTATATTGTGCAAGACTATGCAAGTATTTCTTTATTTCTACACCATCTATTATCTTATAGAAGAATAAATTTTATTGTATATTATAATATCATATTATAAAATATTATATAAACTTATTTTTTATTTCATTATATTACAAGAAAAAATTTTATATGCTTTTTATAAGTTGACAACTTACTATACAAAATGCAGTTTTTTTAACTCTCTATAGCAAACCGTTCAAAAGTTACTTATAGATTTTTTTATGAAAAGTCGCTAAAACATGTTTAATCCCTCATATCTCGAAAAGGCTCCAGAATAGACACCCCCTCTTATACAATTTTTTATTCGTCCCCAAATGCCCGATCACGCATTTCAAAGAATACCATCGAGTCGGATACACCCTGTATATTCAAATTATTTAAACTGTTTGCATAAAATAACTATTTACCTACGATATAAAAATTAAAAGTAAATAAAATGTGTAAAAAATCAATTTAAATATATATATATATATATAGAGAGAGAGATAGAGCAAAATATATTGCATCCTTTTTTTCATACATAATACAATAACTAAATGAAAATCCCATACTACAAAATACAAAAACTAAATTTAAAATGCAAAATATGTATTTATATTTTTCTTTGAATTGTTTTTTAATTTATTTGTATAGAAATAATATTTTATATTTCTATAATATTGTATGAATTTATTAACCTTATTTTGCAAAGAAAATTTATTTATTGATTTAGTAAAATTTTCTTTTCATATAATTACGTTAAAGTTAATTTTATTGTGCTATTCAACATTCACTCTTTTATGATTTTTTTTTTCTTTTACAATTTATTACAAAGTGACAACTTTGAAAATTAACATAATGTAAATACTTCTAAAGTTTAAGATAAATATTAAAACAACGTCATTTGTTTCTCTACTTGATCCATAAAACTACAATAAACTGTAATATACAGGCCAACTGTAATATACAAAAGTTCAGGGAATCAGTCAACTTCCATCTACTAAACTTCCCATTTAATCGCACTCCTTAAATATAAGCTCATAATTCCTCTTCCTTTTTCCTATATTTTACATCCCTTATTCTATTCTTGAGTTATTATACTGCTCTGCAGTTAGTCTGATTAGCCCATTATACTAGTAAAAACTTTACTTTCCATTTTAACGGAAAAAGCTTGAGAACATATTATAAGCATATCATAGCATGCCATTTGTATTGGTTATATGTACAATTTGTTGATGGATTCTCAATTATGGTGGCTGAATTTATTCTCAGTTAAACTAAGAACTATTAATCGAATATGATATTCGACGAGCATTGATTAAATGTTCAATGGATAGCATTTTTTGTAGTATTGAAACTTAATAAAAAATATGGCTAAGCAATTACATAGAAGCAAAACATGTTTTTCATGTGTCATGTTTTTCTCTTAGATGACAACAAATAGTTTAAAATCTATATATAGAAATAGTGGTATGTTATCCATTAAAACTAAATTAAATCCTGATAAACAATTGAAAAGATAAAAAAAGGATATTCCAAAGTATATTATTAACTTAAAATAGTTAGCTCACATCAAGAACTCCTAATTTTTATGTCAAGGGTGACATCAACATTTTTTTTAAAAACTAAACACAGAACATAAAAACAAATTCTATATTTAGTTGAAATCTTTTGTAAACCTTGGCTAATATAAATATATATGTATAGTTGTATTTGAATGGTTTCATATGTGTCTACATTATATCACAGACTGGTAAAAAAAAGTATTATCTCTTGAAGAATTAATCGAAAAGATGATGGATGTGATTTGATTTGATGGAAACTATTAAAAAGAAATAATATGACATCTTTTCTAGCACTTTAAACCACTGCAATTTAAAAATAACCTGTCAACTCTTTTTAAAATATAAATGGCTCATACATTTCGGCTCTATATTTTTAGGATCTAGACATATTTATACATTCACTTATATATATTATGAAGATATACACATATACACTTATTCATACATATACATGATTATTCAATTTATTTTATTATTTTTTTTATTACATTTCTCTGCCACATAAATGTGAACAGGAAATTACACTACCTTTCCTGTTCAGGCGTGACTGTAAATGTTGTAAGGTGGAATAACTTTTCGACGTGCTTGGGATTCGAACCCACACTCCCTCGGTGTTTACAGCTTATTTTATACGTTCTTACCCACTAGGCCACCGAGGCCCCTTATTCAATTTAAAAAAAGTAAAAAACTGTTCTATTCATTTAATACCTACTCTAATTTTTGTTTTTTTTTTTATATTTTTCCAAGTATTTATATCTTATCATTATTTTTGTGCAGGATAATAAACATTTTAATCATTTAGAAATATTATAAAGTATATTAAAATCTTAATATATGTAAGTAAGTATGTGTAATATACACTATAAATAGTGGTAGATGATTGTTAAGATATACGTATAGTAATCTAAAATTATATAATTGAAATAATTTTTATTTATCTCTAAGGTATATTATTTTGAATTAAGAATTTGTAAAAGATAAAATTTTACGAAAAACCACAATACCAACTAAACCAGTAAATGGAATTTTTTTATAATGCAAAATAAAAAAGAAAGAAAGATTAAGATTTTTCTTTGCTTCATATATATGCATTTAAAATTATATGTGCATCATCTGTGGATCCTTAGTTAACTAAATACTTATTTTAATATTTTAAATAAATAAATTTACAAAATGAACATTGTTTTTACGAAGAACTAAATTCTTAGTGTCGATAGACTAAGGAAGTCTCTCCAAGAAAAAGAAAATCGCGAATATTTTTATAGTATAGGTTCTCTTTTATCGACGAATCCACCAGCCCACCTTTATTATCTTCAAATCCCCTTAAAGAAAAAATAGTTAATGAACTTATAATTGACACCTAAAGTGTTTAAAAAAATAAATATCACTAAAATTGTTATAAGATTTTATTGGTTAATATTATAACAATGAAAAAATTCTAAAGCATACAGTTATATGCAGGCTATAAAAATTTTAATTAAATATATAACTGATGAATATCTTTTTGCTTTTCTTACGAAGGTAGGTCAGAATGGTTGAAAGATGCTACAGAGGAGTGGAACAAGCATGAGTCCTCTATGAGCCAGTATGGTACTTTAATCCACTAAACACCACACCCTTTTGATGACTAAACAATAAATTATGTCCTTTAGTACTAAATCACTGCTTGGTCAGAGGAAGAAAATTTTCTGATGGTAAAAAATGCTAGAATCAATTAAAATTTAACTCAGAGGCTAAATGCTTTAGATGTTACCACTTGTGAATATTTATTTTTTGTCTACCAAAAATATAAAATTTAAAAATGGTTCCTGTTAATCTATGAGCTTGACTGCTTTTTTTCTATTCTATTCATATGTATAAACTCATGATTCCTATTGATATACGTATATTATGTTGAATAAAATTACATCTTCATCTAAATAAAGAAGTACTGCTTCTAAATAAAAAACAAAAAAATGAAATTCAAAATATTTTCTGAAATAATATAATAATAGTTTGTAAGAGAACTCACAACATAATAATGGCTTAATGTTAAATCAGCAAAAAACAACAAAAAAAAAAGCAAACCATAAGTAAAGAACAAAGGTAATTACTATGCATTTAAAATACTATAATATTAATTTTACATATACATACTATACACATATACAAGTATATTATGTACATAATATTATATAGTTTTCACCTTATGCTTCTTTTTTCAGTAGAAAAAAAACTATTTACAAAACATATAATACATATTTTTTGTATATGTTACAAATCTATATGTTGTATATGTTATGTTATCTTTTAAGTTTTTTTTTTTTTTTATCTTTATGTTGCTTTTGTTGTATTTAAAATGACATGCAACATGCTACTTAAAAAAAAAAAAAAATACCATAAAAAAAAAAAACTCATAAACATGAGGATAATAGAAAAAGCAGTAACCTCATAATAATATTCTAAAAGTCACCAATCAACATTATGTTGTAAAAAGCTTAAAGATTTTCGAGTGGTTATACCACTATAGTGTTAGAAATTCTAATAAAAGATTATGTAGGAGAATGATGTGCATCAGTGGATGTTTATGTGCAAGTAAAATGATGAGGATGCAATGTGAAATACCGTTTAGAAACTAGAATAAATTCTTTTTTATTAATTTAAATAAATAACAAAAGAAATTAGTTACGCTGTATAACGTTCATAATGTACCTATTGAATTGGATTTGATGGACGAAAAAAAAAACATGAAATCACTTTAACCTAAGATATTGATAATTAAATTTTTATTTTACTGAAATTATTACAACAAAATATGATTTCAAATGTCGGGTATTTATTTTTCAGATTTAAACTATAGTCTAATTTAATGTTTAACTGTTAATGTATCTACGTATTATCAAAACATCTTTAGATATTTTGATTTTTAATTTCTAACATCCCGTCCATCATATTATTTACAAATTTGATGAATAATTTTATATTCCTTCATTCAATAAAAATGGTTACAAAATACAAGGACAAACCTAATAACTGCTAATATCCATAATATCAATGACGAACAGAAAAAAGGATATAAAACAACTATGTCGTAAGCTCTATTAAATTTTCTTTAGGCTAAATACACAACAATACTGTCTAGAATCAGTATCATGGATATTAAAAAAAAAAAAAGAAGAATGGGAAATATTTAAGAATATTTATAACATTTTAAACTAGATGTCGTTTAAAGTATAAAGAAGAACATGAATAATAAAATAAAGGATAAATGTGTTTTTTTTTTTTTTTGCAAAAAACAAAAGGACCTTAAGATTTATTTCACATATAGAAGAGAATCAAATGATAATATAAAAGTTCAAGAAATGAAGAAAAATTAATAAAAGAAAATAATATGTGTATGATGGGGAATATGGATGGTAATATTTAGTAATTAAGTGCAGTGAACTGAAATCAAGACATTTAAAAATAAAAAAGGTTATTGTAACATATCATTTTCATTAACTTGTTCTCTACTTTCTTATTCTTTTTCTTATCAATTTTTTTTTTTATCTATTTAAAAGATTTTACTGCAGAAAAGTTTTTCTTTACTTAAATGTATTCAAAAACTGATCTAAATATGTATAATTCAATAGGGAATAAAAGCAAAAACACCGAAGCTGAGATCTTTACAATAAATATTAAATATTAACAATTTTGTCTCAAATTATGTAATAATATAAAAATACAGAATTTAATTAAAGAGATTAAATTGTGATTATAATGAGAAGATAGTAAAATATATTTTATACAATATGTACATAAACTCGTATAAAAAATTTACCTATATACAAATTTTGAAAGAAATTTTTTTTTATTAACCATTTAGAGGTAGACGGGAAACATCAAAAGAAGGTAAAAAGGAAGGATTCTTAAACGTGTTGGACTTTGATACACTAAACACCACCACTAAATGATCAAAATAATAAATGATTTAGTGGACCACTATCCACTGAACACCACCTACCTTTATGATCAAACAATATATTAGAGGAACTTTAGTATACTGTTTGGGTCGGAAACGATTCTGCTATGGAGCAAAAATAGATTTAAGATTTGATGAATGAAGGTGGTGAAGTTTTCCATCTTTGTAAATTGAAAAAATCATTACCAATTTTAGAAAAATTCTTCCGCATTCTCGATGTTCCGACTCTCAAATAAATTTCCATATGTTTAACAGTGTAATTTATGAACTTGAACTACGGATGGGTTGAGCACCGGGGTTTTTCTTTTATTTGAAGCTCTATCTTATATTTGAAACGTCTTTAGAGAGAACAATGTAATCCACAAATTTCTAATTTTTTTTTGTTGTTAATCATTCATTATGTTTCAGTTTATTTTAATTTAGTGTTTGTGGCGTCTTACGAAATGATTAAGAAATCAAAAAATAAATAAAATGTACATTTTTGTGTTTATATATATTATGTTAAATCACATACTTAATAAGAAACTTCCCGTAGGTAATTTAGGTCTCAGATAAATTAAATAAACCCCAACATAAACCCTGTTTTGTGATCAACCTTTCATTGCAAAAAATTTCACCAATTTGTTATATCTCTTTCTATTATAATTAACTGCAGTTAATTCTGCAATTTAAAAGCATTCTTTTTATTTAGAACAGATAGTATCCTAATATGTAATTTTATAATTTTATATAAATTTCAAATTTAATTAGGTTATTCCATAATGATATTCTTAAAAAAATAGAACTAATCATTTGATAATGGTAACAGATGCTCTAACACTTTATGAACTTCAAAGTTAACTTAATCTGAAACTTTTAAATTTTGTGTTCTAAAAAAAAAAAAACTTTCTTATTAAAAACAAATTTTTAATTTTATGCAAGTACTAAATAACTTTTAAAAATTTTAAAGTTAACATAATATTATATTTACATTTACATATTTACATAACGTGTACAGAATTTTATAACATTTAATAATAGTGAGAACAGAAGTTACTTCAGATTTTTTTTACAAACAAAAATTAGCACTTTATATTTTATTTTATTTACTACAAGTTTCATTTTAACTTTACAATAGAAACCCTACTAAGAGGAAAGACTATATATGTAGTTTATTAGGTAGGTATCTAATAATATTTTATATGTTGATTGTCGAAGTTTTCAAAAGAATCCTCTTTTGATTAAATTAGTTAGTTAGAAAAAGAACATTAATAACTGAGATTTATAGATGCACTATTGATTAGCTCTTTCAGTTCGTTAAAATATTATTATTACTAATAATTCGGATAATACCCTTAAATAACATAAGTAATTGCGTGATACAAATGTGACTTTTATTAGACTTGTATTTAGATCCCCTCCAAAATTTAAGATAATTGTACTTAAACCTGTTTTGGAGAATAGATACACTATTTTACATATGTTTCTATAAACATTGATTACTTTAAATTCTGAAAATTAAGTTTAAGTCTAATTAATGACATGTAAATTTTGATACATATATATGTATATAGAAATCATGCAATTTTTGGCCTATAAAGATTTGGGCATTATTGGGAATTTGGGAATTAATGTCATTCAGGCGATAGAGCTTTATGAAAAATGGAAGTTGCAATTGATGTTGTTTTCTCGGATTTATAAGCAATTAAGTGATGTTTTAGGGAGAAGGTATTTCTTATGTTTAGAGGCAGCAAAATGACAATTCAACTATCTGTTTGTACTTATATGCCGTGTAAGGTACAAAGGTTAATCACCTGTTTCATAACAAATACATAATGTAAATTTCTATAGGTATTAAATAAATTTTCTTAAAATAAAAAATTAATTAAAAACATTTAATCTTAGAAATTAGAAAATCTAATCAAAGTAATATTATTAAAATCATATTTTCCATTTTAGAACATATGCCATATTAAAAACTGCAATATAATTTATTAAATTTTCATTTTTAGGATATATTTTAAAATAAATATAAAATATTTGTTTATTAGTTTCACTATATTCGTTCGTACGTCTGTCTGTTTATAAAACTTCTATTATAGCATTAAAGTTAAAGAAATGAAATTCCTATGGATAGGATTTCATAAAAAAATTGATGTTGTTAAATAATTTTATTTTATAACCTTATCCATTAGAAACCAACAGCATCCCAAAATTAGAAAAAGTCCAAATGTGTATATTTTAGTTTCTCTTCATCATTTTTTCTAAAAACACCAAATGGGAGAACATCTTGTTTAGCTTTATAAATCAATATTAAAATTGTTTTTACATTTTCCATTATGTGAAATTAAAATTTTCCAAATTTTTCCTTCTTGATATCTCCGCAAGGCTTCTAAATAGAATCTTCAAATTTTAAGAGAGGAAAGATTCTTTAGAATTGTCATATTATGTTATCTTATAAAATGTTTGGTACATCTCTCTGTATACGACTATTTGTAGGGGCCCAAAATTAAAAATCTATATTTCTGGTAACATTTAACTAAGGGGCCTATGCAAAGTTTTTCAAAATAAAATTGAAAAACTTAAAGCTTCAACATTATAATTTTACAGTTAATTCTAGCTTATCCTTAATTGAAAAAAGTGTCTCTTGATTGTTCACGAATTTTTCTTACATATAAAAAATCTAAGACAAATTTTACAAATTTTGATGCAAGTCATAAAATTCTAAGCTATTGTTATTGTCTTTTGGGAAATTTCCACCTTTAAAAACCTTTGGTTTTACATGTTATCTTGTTTATTTTGTTTTCATATCTTATTATATTTTTTACCTCAGAATACACTGTTTTTTGCAATATTATGTTATATTATACAGGGTGTCTGAAACTCAAAAGTCACGAAGAATAGAGATGATGGAGAAGTTCATTACAAACAAAAAATTGTTCTGGAGGGGCAGGGTGGAGGTCTATTTCTAACGGTTTCTGAGATAACAGTCTTCAAAGTAATTTCGTTCACCTTTTAAAGAAATAACAACATCCTCGCCCCTGTATAACATAGAAGATTCATTTAAGTGTCGATAGCTATCTGAAGTTATGGGCATTCACACTAATATTCTAACTTTTATTTATCTTTCATAGTTGAAGAGTTACGAGGTTTTAAATACGAAAAAATTGATATTTTTCACTGTTTTTATGAAATAACTGTAATTTTTGTATAGAAAACCGTTATTAATATACCAATTTCATTTCACTTTCGAGATCATAAATTGGTCAGCTTCAATTTAAGTTAATACATTTTTCTCTTATCTTTTACCGTTTTCGAGATAATTATCTAAATATAACCATGTTCTTACTTACCAAGTATGTACCTAATTATATTATTTTTATGTACCTAACAATATACAAAATAATTTTTTTTACAAAATTTTGTTAAAAAAATTATCTTGTATATTGTTATATGTATATATTGTTTGTTATATATGTTACCTACACTTAAACGAATTTTCTATGTTAGACAGGCGCAAAAATTTTTTTTTTTTATTGCATTTCTCTGCCACATAAATGTGAACAGGAAATTAAACAACCTTTCCTTTTCAGGCGTAGCTGTAAATGTCGTAAGAGGGAAAAACTCTTAGGCGACCGAGTCCGCCCCGCAAATGTGTTGTTATTTCTTTAAAAAGTATAAACGAAATTACTTTGAGGGATGTTATCTCGGAAACCGTTAGAAATAGGCCACACCCTCCAGAACAAGTTTTTGTTTGTTATGAACTTCTCTATCACCACAGTTCTTCGTGACCTTTGAGTTTCGGACACCCTGTATAGTATGTTATGTAATATATAAACAAAATTTTATACATCCATATACATATTATGTGTTAATTATTTGTAAAAGTCTATAGCATGTGAATACAATTATGAATTTAGAGCTTTAAATTTATGTAATTAGTTTAAAGATGTTCATTTTCCTTTTAAAAATTTTATTTTTGAGTTTTGTTTTTGGTTTTTTTTTTTTTTTGTAAATCATTGAGATAACAGTGAATATGAAATTGAAAATTAATAGAAAATATTTTCCACTGAAATTATATTATTTATGCAAAAGTATGTGTTTTATAACCACAAAATTATATACTAACTTGAGTACATAAATATACTATAAATAAATTGAAATAGAACAGACAAAACAACAACAATAATAACAAAAACCAGGTAATTTTTGAATCCTATTTGATAAAGTAAAAGAAAATAGAATGAAGGAGGATTATCATATGAAGCCGAAAGCAATTACAAAACTTAATAAATTTTATTTTTTTTTATTTTTTGATTAAAAATTATTTTCTCATATGAATTTTTTAGGTCTCTTGAAATCACTTGAAATATATGTAAAATGTTTTTAAAAACATTTGGGATTCAGTTAAAATGAATGAAAGGATTCATTGTCGTAAATCGTAATATATACCAAAATTGTCTCATATATGTAAATAAAAAATAAAGTCATCATAAAGATATTTCCCTATTTTTTGAAGTATTTTAAAATTGAACAAATTAAAAAGAAATATGTTTTAGTACGAGAATGAAAAATGAAGTAAATAAAATAGTTTTAACTGCTGAATAGTATATGGTCGGAAATTTTTATTATTTGTAATTGATGTGTATTCAGCTCAATGTGGAGGATACCTCTTCGAAAACAATTTCTTGTCACATTGTTTTTTCATTTTAAAATCAAATCAATATCTAACTTATCAATACATCAATAGTATATAGGCTTTTATAAAATAAACTTTAAAGTAAGTATTAAAAATTCTTAAGCAAATAAAGCTAGATATATTTATGTATTAAATACAAATCGACTATAGAACTTAATTAAAAGTATTCCGAAACTATATAACAACTAATAATATATTTTGAAATTTTCATCAGTCTCAGTCAACATTAACTAAACATTAAAACAATACCATAGAAGATAATTACAAAATAACTGCAGCAACTAATGTATAATATATGGAATGCTCTTATCTTTGATGACATGATCTCATACAGTAATTTTTACTTTTTTTTTTGATAATTAGGACAGAATATTATATAAAATTACTGTCACTAGAAGTTGTATTTAAAATCTGTTAAACGGTTAAGTAGAAATCTCTAAAGATACCAATGAGATGAACGCGCGAATTGGTAGTGTTGGGCCTGAACCAACGCAACCTAACTTTTAAACCAAACATTAGTTTAGAACTTATTTAACTATGTACTCTTTGGTTTACGGATTAGAACCTATGATACAACATATGATACTGTTTGGTTTTAGGATTTGGGAAATTAAGAATAAAAAAAAATTGAGAAGTATTTCAGTATGTTGAGAGGTGGAGAACAAAGATATTGATTTTCTTCTTGAATTTTACGATATCATACACAATAACGTTGCTAATTTTTTGGCAATACTTCCGGTGGCAAACTATACCATATTCTTAAGAATTTTAGAACTCTATACAACAGTATTACATTTCATTTCAGAAACTTTATATGAGTTTCAAGATTTTAATTTATATTACCCTAATGAATGGTACTTAACGATATGAGATTATTAAATTAAATTATAAGACATAAGACGCCATTCTAAGATGCCGAAATTAAAGACAACCACAAAATAGTTTAAATGACACTTTATAAAAAAAATTAAAATGTTTACTCATATTATTTTAAAGTTTTTTATCTTTTCAAAATAAATTATAACAATAAAAAATCTGGCAGACCCTCAAAAAAAACATTAAATTAAACTTAATTTTTAAAAATATCTATTGTTATTTATTTCCAAACATATGATATACATATGTATATATATATATATATATATATATATATAGTATATACGTACAAATATATATATTTATTCATTTTTTTACCACAATATTATTGTAAAGAATATATATATATACATTTTATATAAAATTTTATGTATCAACCTGAAATAAAAGAGCATCAATTTGGAAGTGATTTTGTGAGTGATTTAGAAAATGATTCAAAGGGAATTACTTAGAAGATTTTTCAAAAAAAAAAAAAAAAGGGAAGGCTGTAAAAATTTAATATTTTCTTCTTTCTTTTATTTTTTTACTTCATTTAATAAAATGAAATTTTCTTAAATCTTTAAAGTGTTATAAAAAGTAATATTATATACATTTATATGTATATGCATTGGTATAATTAATATGTATATATATATATATACAAATTTAAATCTTTAAGGAAGAAATAAGGAATTCCTGAATTTTAATATTTAAATATTAATTTTTCTTTTGAAAAAGGAAGTACTCTTGATATTTTCATAAATAAGATATAAATATTATAATATTTATTATGCATATATATTATACATATATACTTAAGTATATATAAATGTATTAATGTAAAGGAAATTTATTTCTAAATTATAATTTTATTGAAATTTTCCACTTAATGGAATTCAGTACGGTATGTAATATTTAAAATATTTGTTTTTTTGACTTTTAAATTAAGAAAATTTTTGTTAAAATTGAATAATATGGCACTACTGTACAAAAATAAAAAATAGAAATTAATAAGAAGTAAAATAATATCCAAAAAACAAATAAAAATTTTGATTTTTTGAAAAATAATTTCTAGAATATTTTTCAATTATTAATACCTGTGTTCTGGTATTTTTTTTTTTTTGAAAGGAAAAATTTAACAGGTAAAAATTTAAATTTGATTTTATGATGTAAATAGGTATTTTTATTTTTCTTTAAATATAAATTTTTCAAAAATTTTAATTTTAATTCTTTTTTTAATGTATTTTTTCTGCCACATGAATGTGGACAGGAAATTACACAGCCTTTCCTGTTCAGGTGTGGCTGTAAATGTCATATGGGGGAATAACTCTTACGACGTTTATGGAATTCGAACCCACACTCGACCATCTGTGTTTATAGCGTATTTTACACGCTCTTATCCACTAGGCCACTGAGGCCCCTATTCAATTTTTATTATATTTAATATCATAATATTGTTATGTTGTATTTTTAAATTTAAAAAATTTAAACTAATAGAAAAATTTTAAAAATAATTTTATTGAAAATTGTTGACATCATTTTGGGTCAAAATAAAGTGTTAGTACATTTTTTTTGTTTTAGATTATCTTTTTCTTTAGAACTTCTTTTATTTATTTTTCATTAATAAATTAATGGATTTATTCAAAAAGAGGCAATTTTAAAATACTAATCTAGATTTTAACTTACTAATCTATATGAGAAAAGCTAAGACAACGAAAGGGTTTTAAATCTTTACACTTTTAACGATTTCTTTCATTATTTTCTAATGTTTATTTTTTTTTGTGCATTTAGAAACACCTTTTTGACGAAAATCATTGGTTTAGTTGAAAACTTTTGGTTTTAAGAAAGGTATCAGTTATTGGATTGATATTGCATTCAAAATTCCAATTGATAGATATTAAAAAATAAGTTAGAATGTAAAACTGTAAATTTCTAAATAATTGTATTTTTCAAAAGATAAAAAAAAATTTGAATATTATGACTTTGGAAAAATTTGTACAGGTAAGACACTAAAGATACAGGTGTTTAAAAATAAGTTGGTGTTTACAGGTATTTAGTTAAGTTGTACAGAAAGTCAAATCTTGATAATTTTTTTTTTGAAATAACGGTAAATTTAAATACTAAATTAAAATAAAATTATATAATTTGAATATTGATTTATAAAGCTGAGATAAAGTGAATATTCTGAAATATACAAAATATTTGAAAATAGGGTTTTTTTTCAAAATTGAAGAGCTTACATAAAAAGTTTATTTCACAACATAAATTTTTTATTATGCTCTAATTTTAACGGTGAAGAAGTTTTGTAAACGGATGAAGGAACAAAGTGAACCTAAAGTTAAATTAGGCATCTAAAAATTAGATTTTCATAACAACTTAAATATTGAAAAAGCTGTTCTTTATATTAGTCTATACGTCTGATTAATTTACAATTTTGGACAAAGAAGCTTTTTACGTACACCCTAAATCGTATATTCTTATAAAATATTTATTTTTTTCACCATCTCATCACTTTTAAAGAATCCTTCTATGGTATAGTTTGCAAATATTTCGATAGAACTGCATATTAATGTTTGCCTATCTATTAAATTTTCTATGAATTTATATGGAGATTTTAAATTTTTAGTGTTAAAGATTTTAATTACTTCTAATTAAAGTTAATAATTCTTAGCTATAACTCAGAAACTATATCAGTTCAAAAGATCATCAATTCCATTTAAAAAACATAAAAAGAAAAATACAAAAATAAAGGAAATAAAATTACCTTATCATTATATTAGAAACATTTTTTAGAAAATTTAATTTTTAAACGAATAACCAAAAAATAGTCTTTAATAGGACAGCATTTTAACAATATAAATATAAAAAACTCTATATACAAAATGAATCCTTCAGTTATTAAATTAACAGTTATTTTAGTTTAGTATTTTAAATAAAAAACGCCGTATATAAAACGAACAGAGGTTTGCATTCGATGTAAAGTTATTGCGTTCGAACATGTCTTATTTTAAACTACATACATACTGGTACAAACTTCAGTCTAGTTCTTTCATATGGTGTATTTTTTAATGTACCTATGACTATGTGACATTTAATCCGTATATGCAATATATATATGTGACATTTCAATTTACAGTATATGCAATATATATATAAAACGGTAATAATCAAAAAAATGTTTAAAATAAACTAATAATCAGATGGGTATAATCTTAATTTCTGCGAAATGATAAGAAATTATAACCATTGAAGTATAGTATTGTTGAAAGACACTAAAAGTACTGCTACATATAGAGAGAATAAATTTTAAAAACCATATTTTAGCTTTAAAAATGAATTCCTACTATAGCTACAGGTGCAAACGACGAGATGGTAACGTACCGCAATGGGCCTATATTTTGTGGACGCCCTCGTTGCCCTCTTCACGCATAACGCCAAAGTGAATTTCATTTTATTCAAACTATTATACCGGGAACGACATTTCGCCGTTGAAAACGATATTTTATATTACCGTAATGCAACGGTAGGTCTTCGTTGATGTTGTTGTTGTATCTATCTAGTATCTGTATTCATATGAAATGCATATAATATAAATAAAAATCACGTCACGTCATTGTCACGGCTCGCGATCTGCCGTAGCAGTTGGATTATAGCAAGAATTATGCACTGCAGTCTTTGAATATACTCCATAATATGAATATTAGAAGTACCTACTAGGTAGTTTTTTTTTACAATATAAAAAACGTTTATATGAATATTTATATTTACAAAAATTTTGATTTTTTAAGTAAGTTTAAATGTAAATTCCATATTCTCATCCATCACATACCTAAAACGAAAAAAAAAAAAAAAACATTTATTAGAATTTTCATTTCAATTCAATTGAAAAGCAATAAAATTAGTAAAAAAAAATTTTTTTTTAAATAAATCAACACGTAAAAAAAATATTGATAATTTAAATCCAACAATTTCTGGATTTTTCAATTTACACAAAAACAAAAAAATAAAAAATATTTAATGATGCATTTCTTCAAACAATTGCAATAAAAAGTCATACATATACAATCATTTAAATATAATTGAAAATTCCACAATTTTATTGAAAATGAAAATCAATTTAATATTTTTTTTTGTGCAAACATTTTTTTAATATAATCGAATTTTTATTTAAAGTTGAAAAGTTTTTTCTACACAAAATATTTTAGTGGGGGTGTGGACAAATTTGTGATAGTGCGATAACGAATAATTTTGACAAAACAAGGTGGATATTAAAAATATTATTTTTAAGCATCAGAAAAAAATTAAATTTATTTTTAATTTAAAAAATCTCTGAAAATAATCAGAACCAACTCCAAAATTACATCTGATATAAAGGGTACCATGCAAAAATACCAGTTTGATTGGAAATTTCAATTAAAAATGCTAAACAAGTCATGAATTCCCAATAGTTTTCATCTCCATAATGCAATGCTTAACCAAGTATTTTTTTTTTTGCCACAAACGTTATTGTTATATCCTTATAGATTCCTACTAGATTCGAAATTTAAAATTTCATCATATTATTTCAGATCATAAAAACTTTAAACATTTTTTCTTTTTTATAATATAACAAAAATATTTTGAATATAGTAAAACAATTTTCTGTTTTTTTTCTTGTTAGTAAAATCAAAAAAAAATTTGGAATTGACATTTTAAATGAAAAAAAAAAAAATAAAATCCAGAATATTTTTCAGTATCCGTTTGAATCAATTCTATAAAATTCTTTAAAGACTTTAAAGAACATAATTTTATTGTGACAACGGATTTATTATAATAGTATACTTATGACGTTATAATAAGAGTAATAGTTGAAGGTCATAAGAGGTCATAAGAGTTTGAATATTAAATAGTTGGTAGTTTATTAATAATTTGTCTTAATGTCTTCATTCATTTATGTTGAGAGAAACAAACTTAATTTATCGTTGCAAATACAAAATTATTATAGATAAATATAAAAGATATTATTATTAGTCGATCTCCTGAAATTTCTGTACAACTTCTTTAATTTATTAACCAAGTTCCCAATAATTGTTTAAAATTTACTTTTCCTGAGGGGCCTCGGTGGCCTAGTAAGTAAAAGCGTATGAAATGTGCTGTAAACACCGAGGAAGGGAGTGTGGGTTCGAATCCCACACACGTCGTAAGAGTTATTCCCCTTTACGACATTTACAGCCACGCCTGAACGGAAAGGCTGTGTAATTTCCTGCCCACATTTATAGGGCAGAGAAATGAATTAAAAAAAAAAAAATTTACTATTTAGGAACTTGTCTCTTACTTAATTTAGCTTTTACACCTATAATGTGTGTAAAGTTCAAATATAACTTATCTTTAAAACTTCCTTAATATATAAATTCTGGGCTCAGTCAAAGCTTTTGTTTTCGTAATTCGTAAGTTCTTTTTGTAATTTAATGTATAGATACATCTAGCTGTTCAAATTGTTTTAAATTAAACTCAAATTTCCTAATATTTAACAATAAAAAAAAAACATAAAATAAAAAAATTAAGAAGTACATAAATTATCATGATAAAATAGTTTTTAATTAAAAGCCTAACCAAAAATTCTTTTAAAAACCGTATAAAGAAATAACTTTATTATCATTTCTACACTAATTCCTTTGTAATTATATCCCTTTAACAAAGAAGGAATTATACATTAGTATTTGTTTTTTTTTTTGTGTTTTACTATTAAAAATGCAAATTGCATTTTAATTTATACCCAAAGGATAAGAGTTTTTTTTTTAAGCACAGTTCGATTATGAGTTACAATAAAATATTCTCATTCTGTCTCTTTTTTTGTCTTTAAAACTTTAGTTTATTGCTATTAAATTATCATATACCCACCTATGCATAAAAAAAAGTGAGTTTTACAAAATTAAAAAGAACCCAGTTGTTTATTCTTATGAATTACAGATGAGATGAGATTTTTACTTTTTATATACAAACTGAATAATGCAACAAGAGATTGTCTAGGTTTATGCATTTTTTTTTTATTTTTTATATTTTTTGAGATTTACAATTTCTCTCTGAAATGGAATAACCATTTATACTTAGTATACTTTTCAAAATAATGAACCAGGATAACGATTGCAGATAACATTTATTACAACGATTGCACCAATTTAAATAAATAATGTTACTTTGTGTATTTTTATGTTTGATGGTCTGTTTAATATTGTTTTTATTCTTAATAAAATTAAATTTTACTTTTTAATCTAAAATTACAATAATATCTGGTATAGAGCACTTTAATACTCTGTTTGGAAGTATGTATAAGAAAAACGAAAATGAAAAAAATTGATTGCAGTTTATTATCATGTCATTAAAAATGGTAGTTTATTTTAATTTTATGAAATTAATCAATTATTAAACGCTTTTTTAAATATTGGAAAAGAGAGCATTGATCTATTACATTCCATTGCAATATAGTTTTGCATTCAATAAATATTTCAAAGTAAAAATTAGATGGCGATTATAAATTCAGAAAGACTGTGAATATCATTTTAGTTATTACAATGTCTTTTTTCGAAAAATATAATACAATATAGTATATACAAAATTCTCTTACTTTTTTTATTTCGTTATTTACAAATCACATAGGATTATTTATAAAATTTGTTTTCGTTCTATAAATATACCAATGCTTATACCTAACCATTCAACCATCGTAGTTGTGAAAACTTTTTATCTATTTATTTATATTAATTTTTTAAAAATCATCCGTTAAATGATCGTCTGCTAAGACCATTATAGGTTGAATAATATTATTAATTTATGCACTAATATTATTCATTTTGTTTATATTATATATTTACACTATATTTGGTACCAAGAGGGATTTACTTTCAATTATTAAAACTTGCTACCTGTGCAAAACTTGAACTTTTTCAGTAATTTTCCTTGCAATTGGAAACACTTGCTACCTGTAGAGAATTTGAATCTACACTATCTGAATTGATAAGTCACGTATTTAACCACTTGACCATCGAAACCTAGAAAATTCTTTATAAATTCATAAATAAATAAAAGTTACATGAATTATTCTAAATTGCATACTTTAAGGCGTATTCACTTACATTACTTATAATTTATTTATACGTCATGTTATTACAGTAACGTTAAACTTTTTATATTATTATCATATATTTTTCCTCCTTTTTATTTTCAAAATTAATCCAACTAAACCTATGTTTTAAAAATTATTTAAAAGAAGTGAGGTGAATTAGGTGAATATAGATTGATAAATAATATAAAATAAATATGTTTCAGCATAGCATATAGTTACCATGCTTAAACTTAATGATATACAATTATAAACGGAATATCATAATTTACATGAATACTATTAACTTGTACATATATACATATAATTATTATATTATATAATAATACGAGTACTTATATACATTATATTATATTATATATATATAATTACACATTATGTTTATAATAATTCATTTTAAGTTATATAGTTAAATACATATATTATTTAGTTTTAACTGAACTATAACAGGAGCAGGATATTTTATGAAATATTTTATAATGAAAGTAGGTACCGTTTTACAATTGTAAATGTTGCAAAACAAACGGTTTTTATATACATTTTTGTTAAAGAAAAAAAAAATTTAACTGCAATCTGATTCTTTTTTATGATCATAGGATTCTATCAGAATTTTTTTTTATTGTGTCATGGATTTCTATTTTCCTTTTTTGTTTTCGTTTTTTTCTATTGTTCCCGAAAGAATAGAATTGCTATTTTCAAGGATATAATTGCATAAAAATTTCTAATTTTTTCTTTTGTTTTTGTTTTTTTTTTTTTTTTCGTTATAGTAAAAATTATCTAGCAAACATGATTTTGTTAAGTTACTTTAAATTTATTTTCTTTTTTATTTTAATATTTTATGGTATGCTTAGGGTATGCTTAGATTTGAAGAAGTTTCTGTTTTGACTCTACAATTTACATCCTAGAAAATGGGAGGGGAAAAGAAGATTTTAAAAGGAATAACTGGTTGAATTAGAGTTTGTTTTTATATTTTTTTTTGAAAAAGAATATTGAATGACTTAAACGTATTTTACCTATGTGTATGTGTATTTCTACTTTATGAAATATATTTAACAGAACAAAAAACTAAATATCCTACTGCTATTTTTTTTTTTGGTGTTTTATTTGAATAGAAAATTACTATGACTGTGATAGACAAGAGAGGAAAAGATAAAATAAATGATTTCAGATAGGTGGGGATATAAGGAATAGCGGGAATAGAGAAAAAAATAGTTTTGTTATGTTTGAAGTTTTAATAAGCGTATCATTATACTACTGTTAGAAAAAAAACTATTCTGTTGAATCTAGAAACTTAGATAGAAACTAATAGAATGTTCCTGGATAAGACACTTTAAAACTAAAAAACAAAAAAAAAAAATTTGTTATTAGTAAATGTAGAATATTTATAAGCAAATCCAGTATATTTTATACTTTATACGTTGGTTTCCTTTTTGATATCCTTTTTTTTTTGTAGTTTTTCCTTTTATTCTACTGTACATATTAATAAAATGCAAATGATGCGGTGTAGTTTTTTTTTTTTTTTGGAAAAAACAAAAGTAAAATATTAAATAAGTATTAAATATTAAATAGGAATTTTTTTTTTTTTTTGTTTTTCTATCTCAGAAACAGATGAGAATATTATTAATATTGTTATGATAATGGAAGTAAAAGTAAAAAAACAAGGTAGAATGTAAACCAACGGTTTTTAAAAGCTCACATTTTTAAAGGACAATACAAACTGTTTAGAATTGTAACTTGCACAAAAATTTGAAAATTTAAAAAATAGAATTTAAGAAATTTTTTGTAATAAGAAAATATGTGGAAATAACACTTTTTTGAAATTTTGAGGGACTATAAGTGCGGAACTCTTTATAACTAAGAAAAACTATTAACACACGTAAAAATATACTACTGGAGCTTTAATTTTTATGTCTTGCAATTTACTTTTATATTATAACAGTCCAAAATGCTTCCACTAGCAATTCACTTTTATATTATAACAGTCCAAAAAGCTAAAGTTTTGCAATCAACTTTATTTTCTACTTTTAAGGGGGCGAATTCGGTTTTGATAAAAGCATATTTTAAAAAATATTTTTTTTACATATTATTTTATTTTATACTTTTTAGTTTTAAATGAAACACATATGTATGTATGTAATTTAAATTAAAAACGAGGAAGAATACAGTTGACTTTGTCAACTCTTAGATACCCGTACGAACTGTTAGTATGTTCACAGCCTGTCACTTTGCTTACAATATTATTTTTTAAATATTTTAGTATTTTAAAATGATTTGGGTGAATTTTATAATTTCTAGAATTATGGGTTGTACATATATTCAAACTATATGTTTATACATTCTTCAAAAGCAGATTTTAACATAACGATTATCAATCCAAAACTTTTTCAAATATTCTATAGTACCATTTAATACTAAGCGGTAAATGTATATTAAATTTACTTAGTACAAAGTAGTAAATATAATTTTAAATATTATATTATATTATATTTAAATATTTCATTGACAGAATAATTTCTTATAAGTACAATAAAATACATATATGTATGTAAATACGGCGCTATATAATATACATCTATACTCTTATCATTCATTCACTAGTGACATATACGATATGTAAATAAACATGATATTATATAAGTATGTATATATATTAATATCATATAAATAAAAATTCTTCAAGCAACCGTTATGTTGTTTATTTATTTACATTTTTATGTACTACGCATTGTATCCTCAACAATTTCAAATTATCGAGTAAAACAAAATGGAAAAAATTCGTTTTAAAGAAATTTGTTAGAAAATTTGAAAAAATCAAGTAACACTTTCGTCAATTATAAAGTAACCCTATATTATTAAAAAAAGTTGTTAACAGAAATAAGAATATAATGTTGAAGCTTTAATTTTTATGTATTACTTTAAAAAAATTTTAACAGGTGTTCAAGTTACAGGTGTTTAAAAATAGGAAATTTTCAGTTTTTGAGCCCTTACAGCTCTTAAACGGGGGGTGATACAAAAAAAATTTCTGAAATGACTCATACTTATTTTTAAAGATCTAACTTCTGTCAAAATTGCAAGTTTCCAACTTAAACCGTTTAGAAGATAGAAGGGTTAAAGGATTTTGCAAAATTTGAGTTTCACATAACGGTAAATTAAGACACCGTATGCCACAAATATATATTTATTGTATATATACTTTTAAAGCTAAGAAAAGTAGTAATCGTTTGGAGTTTTCAAAATGAAGATATACCTTATACAACTTGTGCTATAACAATTTAAATATAGAGCTTTTTTGAACCTTTGGGGAGCTGTAGCTCCGTAACGGGTGGGGCTACAAAAAAAAGTTATTAAAAATAAAATTAATATTTTTGTGAGATCTATCAGTGGTTAAAATTTCATAGCTCTATTGCAAAACAAATGTCGGGATCTAAAAGTTAGGTGTTCGAGAGCTACCCTAAGGGTTGGTCCAAACTCAACCAAAAAAAATAGGGAACCTACAAATTACTCCCAGAATATTTTGTGTAAATTTCAAGATTCTAGCTTTCTTAGTTTTTGAGTTAGCGTGCTGACGGACGGACGGACGGACGGACGGACGGACGGACATGGCTCAAAAGTCTTAGAATTTTTTTCTGATCCGATCCATACCTTTGAAGGTATATCTAGCTCGCTTATTTCGAGGTGTTACAAACGGAGGAGTAATTTTATTATACCCGATCCTATTGTAGGGGTATAAAAATTCGTTAAAGAAATTTGTTAGAAAATTTGAAAAAATCAAGTAACACTTTCGTCAATTATAAAGTAACCCTATATTATTAAAAAAAGTTGTTAACAGAAAAGTATAATGTTGAAGCTTTAATTTTTGTGTATTACTTCAAAAAAATTTTAACAGGTGTTCAAGTTACAGGTGTTTAAAAATAGGAAATTTTCAGTTTTTGACCCCTTACAGCTCCTAAACGGGGGGTGATACAAAAAAATTTTTTGAAATGACTCATACTAATTTTCAAAGATCTAACTTCTGTCAAAATTTCAAGTTTCTAGCTTAAACCGTTTAGAAGATAGAAGAGTTAAAGGATTTTGCAAAATTTGTGTTTCGCATAACGGTAAGTTAAGACACCGTATGCCACAAATATATATTTATTGTATATATACTTTTAAAGTTAATAAAATTAGTAATCGTTTGGCGTTTTCAAAATGAAGATATACCTTATACAACTTGTGCTATAACAATTTAAATATAGAGCTTTTTTGAACCTTTAGGGAGCTGTAGCTCCGTAACGGGTGGGGCTACAAAAAAAGTTATTTAAAATAAAATTAATATTTTTGTGAGACCTATCAGCAGTTAAAATTTCATAGCTCTATTTCAAAAAAAATGTGGGGATCTAAAAGTTAGGTGTTCGAGAGCTACCCTAAGTTTTGGTCCAAACTCAACCAAAAAAAATAGGGAACCTACAAATTACTCCAAGAATATTTTGTGTAAATTTCAAGATTCTAGCTTTCTTAGTTTTTGAGTTAGCGTGCTGACGGACGGACCGACGGACGGACGGACGGACATGGCTCAAAAGTCTTAGAATTTTTTTCTGATCCGATCCATACCTTTGAAGGTATATCTAGCTCGCTTATTTCGAGGTGTTACAAACGGAGGAGTAATTTTATTATACCCGATCCTATCGTACGGGTATAAAAATATGGGATATTTTTTATTCACACATATGTATATTAATTATTGTTTCTGATATAAAATACGTTTTACAATTTTATACCAAATGTTTAAGTAAATTGAAACGTTAAATCGATTTCATTACAGCAAGAGTAAAGATTTTTTATTCCAGTAATTCATAAATAATGAAAGTACCTCGAAGGGTTAAATATGTATCAAAATACTGTGATTATAAATATTACAATCAAATTTTAGTTGAAGCAACATTTCTAACACGTACGTATGAAAATGATATATGTACATAAATGTATTTTACTGTATATTTCTATAGTATAGCATTAGTAGTACATCGTATATCCAAAAAAAAAAAACTAACCTTAAACACCTACCAACTTAATCGCTTAATAAGATCATGCAGTAAAAAATGTTGACAAATACCTTGATTTAGGTAAATTATAAACAAATGGAGCGGAACAAAATAATTTAGAAAATTAGTTTAACATAATATTATGTACGTACGTACATACTTTCATACGTATTTTTAATTTTTTGTGTTGACAAAATTTTGTTTGTAAATCATAATGCGTAATGCGTAAAAGCATAATTTTGTAATGATCTTTACTTTTTATTATATTCTTTACTAGTTTACTATGTACATACAAAAAAAAAAATTTTTGTGCATGTGTGTAGTTTGAATTTGGCAATTGAAATTATTTTGAATAAAATTTTATATATCTATATATGTACACAATAAACATAATAATTATAAAATAAAAACGTCCTAAATAAAAACATCATACAACATTAATTTTTAACGCCATGCATATTCAATATGCAATAAAGAATGTTGACAACAAATATTCTGATTTAATCCTAAACAAATGTTTTGTTTAAAACAAAATAATTTAGCAACTAAAAATATTGTACCTATATATTTTGTGTTTTGCTAAATCCTAATACAAAACATATGTGCACATCAAGATTGATTGAACTAAATTATTATAGGAGGAAAGATCAAATAATATGTGCGTATTATACATAAAATTTTATTCAAAAAATGTTGATGAATACAGTTAAAAAAAAAAGTACATATACGATTTGTATTCGAACCAAATTACCGTCACTTTCAAAATCTGTACACTTCCCTCTGCACTATACAACACTTAAATATTTGTGAATATATTAGAATATAAAATCTTAATTTTTAACCATGCATATTCAATATGCATTAAAGAATGCTGACAGCAAATATTTTGATTTAAATCCTAAACAAATGTTGTAAACAAAATAATTTAGCAACATACATAAAAATATTGTATGTATGTATTGTGTTTTGCTAAATATGTTAATACAAAACATCATGTGCAATGGACATCGACATTATACTATTATAGGAGGAAAGATCAAGAATATAATGTGTATGTTTGTATCCATGAATAAGAGATAAAAATGTAAGTTTTAAATTCATATATACAAAATATATACATGTTTTCTTCAAAAAATGTTGATGAATAGATAGTAGTGAATTGGATTCGAACAAAATGACCCGCACTTTTGAAACCTGTACACTTTCCTCTGCACCATACAACACTTAAAAATGTTGCTAAAACAGATTACGAAGATAATAAAAAGCGTGACAGAATGACAAATAAATAAATAAATAAACCGACACCGAAAAGCATATAAAAAATTGGGCTTTTTCAAAGTTTGAGGGGCTGTAGCTCCGTAATGAATGGGGCTACATGAAAAAATTGTTCCACAAAGTTATTTTTTTTTATTAGACCTACCTAAATATGTTTTCTCTATCTTTAACGGTGTAGAAGTTTTGTAAACAGACGGACGGACAGAGTGAAACTGATAAGCAGATTTTTTCAAATTTTTTTTGGAAATCTGCTAAAAAGTAATAATGATTTAAAAAGTAATAAAACATTGAAGGCTTACATTGAAGGCTTAATCATATACATAATGATTCGTATTCAAATGAATACTTTAAATAAAAATAAATTACAAAAGACGAAATGAGAAATAATAATACATTTTTTCTACATTTTTTTTGTGATTCAATTTAATTAAAAAAAAAAAACTAAATTATTTTTATTATCAAAATAAATGAAATATACATTTAAGCAAACAACAAGTAAATCTCGTATTGAATCCCTAAGGATTAATTGGGAATTCGATTAACCCAAGTTTCAGAATACTTAGGTATTCCGAGGTTTTTCATTCTACTTTGTTTTTATATATCTATTATATATATAAATATTTATAAGTGCATCTAATTAGGCGAAATCGAGATTTTAACTTATTTTGTTATATTGTTTTGATTATCTTAATTCATACTAAATGATCTTAATATCAGAGTTAAATTTTTATGATCAGGATAAGCAAAATTTTTTAAGGAAGGACGGGATCCTTATGTTATATGGAGGTTATCTAATACAATATACTAATCTTAACTATAAGTAAACAATTATTTATTACTTATAAACTTCTGCACTCGTCTTTATTATTTCTAAACATTTTTACAGCTAGTTACTCTTTGTTAGGATCCTGCAAGAGAAGGGATATATATATATCATATTATCTTTTCATATCTACAATGATATAATGTTCCACGTATAAACATTATCAGGCAATTCTATTGTACATAAAACTTTTACCTTATTATCAATGTTTCTATTGTACGAACATAAATAATCAAATAAACTTTATTTTTTTCTTTCTACCACCATTTTATTTAAGTCCTTAAATATACATTTATATCTCTCGATATTATTTAACTGATTTTAAAGTAATATATTATGTTTTTTAAAAGCTAAATTTATATTAAAAAAAATTATTTTATTAAAATGTGTCACTTATGTACGGAATCACTTTATTTTGGTACCTTATGCATAGGTATTATTTTATTTGAATTTTCTTTTGTTTTGAATCCATGATCCAAAAACTGTATCTAATGAAGCCAAAAACAAAAATAACAATTTCCATTTTAAAATGTTATAAATAAAAAGAATAAAATTAAGTTAAATTCTTTTAATGGCATTATTCCAATTAAAAGTATTTTATACAAAAGAATAAAGTTGGAAAATTTTTGTTCATATTCTAGCATTTGAAAATTAATTCCAAAAAAAATTTGAAAATTTGTTACGAAAAAAAAAAAAAAAATTTAATAAAATTTTTTTTTGTATTTTTAGCTTCAAAAAATTTGTAAATTAAATTTTAAAGGTATCCTTAAAATTTTTAACATAGAATTGACGAAACATTATTCGAAAATACAAAAATCGAATATTAAATTTTTTAATATTGCACCAGAGTTTTGAATAAAAATTCGATTTGGAAAGCACTTGATTTAAATAGGATTCCCAGTAATATAATTAACATAATAAAGAATCTATACATACTCAGCACAAATCATACATAACCAAAACTTAAGCAAATAATCCTCAGGAATAAAGTCAAACATGGTTGTCTATTATCTCCAACGTTGTTCAACTTAGTCCTTCACAAAGTCATGCGAAAAACTTATAACATCCCCAAGTGGGTATCAAGTGGGAACACACAAACAAGCTAGAAGATCTCAATAAGGCGGATAATATACGCCTACTTGCACATACCTACCCACCAAAAATTAGAAAAAAAAATTAATAGAATAAACGAATGTGCAGCAGAAGTAGGCGAAGACATAACAAACGGACTAAATGTGGCAAGAGCAGATTTCAGCAGATTATGGAGAATATGGAGATCTACATAAATAGCCAGGACAACAAAAATCAGAAGATTCGACTCCTGCGTAAAATCAATTCTCCTATATGGCAGGGAAACGAATGCCATAAAAACAAGCTGCAAGTTTTCATCAAAAAATGTCTTCGGATTATATGGGGAATCTTCTGGCCACGAAGAATAACAAATGTAGAATTGTGGCTTGGCTAGTAACACAACAAGAATTTATTCACATATAGATAAGAAAAAAGAAATACAGGTGAATAGGATACACACTGACAAAAGACTCCATTGCTAAACAAGCATTAAACTGGAACAGCAGGAAAAAAAGTAGGTAGACCCAGAAACACATGTAGAAGAACGATTGGAAAAGAAATAGAAAATAAGAGAAAACATGGACAGAAGTCAAATTAATAGCCCAAAATAGTGTTAGATGGAGCTGCTTTGTGGAAGCCTTATGTCCCCAAAGGGATTAGAAAATGAGAAAAAAATTTTTTTTTTATATTATTATCATATTTAGTAGTAAAATTTAATGCTAGTTTATCTACCGCTACTGCATCTACTTTTAGACCTTTTAAAAAAGAAATTTCTTTTGAAGTAATGTGCTTTAAGAAACAGACACAATTTTTATACGAACCAACCGAAATACAATTAAAAAGAAAACTTAAAAATATGTTTTGAAAAAGTGTATATTATATTTAAAACTTTATTTAAAAAGAAATGCAAATTTAAAAGAAAACTTTAATTACTTTTTAAGTTGAATAAATTTTTAGTCGATTAAAATGCATCTGAACAACAAAAACAAAACATCTTTGAATATATTTTTATAATAAAGATAGAAAAATATTTAATATTTTTCCGAAATAAATGTCTTAAAAATTATATTTTGGAAAGGAAAATCTTGAAACTTCTTAAAATTCTAAATTTAAATAAAAATTAAAGTGGCATTTAGTTGGAAATTATTTAATTAATTTTGTTAGATGAATACTTTTTGAAGTTTTTTTTTTATCCTTCAAGGTATTTAATTTCTTTTTTGTTTCAAATTTAAATAGACATCAAAATTTTATAAAATAAAATATAAGTTTAGTTTAGCTTTAGACATTTTTCTTTTTTAATGATTTCATTTCAATTTCAATTAGGTTTCTAAACAATATTTTAAACTAAATCGATTGAACCTAGGAACAAATAATGTATAGAAACTCGTAAAAAGTCGTAAGATTTTAGTATAACTGAAGATTGAATTGAAATTTATCAAGTAAAAAACAAAAATTAAAACAATTAATGGGATTATTTATAAAAAACTAAACAAAACTAATTACATCAATGCTTTTCCTAATGATATAAGGACTAATAAGAAGAAAATATTTTGAAAGGTTAGTTAAATTTAGATTAGATAAATTGATTTTTCATATCACAAAAACTTTTAACTCACAAATGTCTTCCTCTATGTAAGAAACACATAGAGAGAGACATTTTTTCCTCCTTCAATAAGGCCTATTATTATTTAAATTTTACCACATTTTACCACGCATACGTCTCTTAAAAAAATTAATCTTGTAAACAATTTTTAATTGTAGTCTCATCCCCTACGGAGATAAAAACCCTCAAAATTGGAAGAAGCTCACGTTTCTTCAACTTTGTATATTTTAAGGTTCATCTGCTTAACAGTTTTTCAAGTTTTTGCAATTACTAAAATGTTTATATTTAAGGTAATTTTGTAAGATTTTGCATTCCACATATTTTGGTATACTTTTAGATAAAACCTTAACATTTTAAAGGATGATTTTTCTGAATTATCATAACTTATCTTAGAAAATGTGCTATTTTTAGACATCTATAACTTAAGCACATGTATAAAGTTTTTCAAAGTATTGACAGTTTTTCTTAATTATGTAGAGTTTCCTTTAAATTGAAGAAAGTGTCTCTTAATTTTTACAATTTTTCCTTACATCATGAAAAACTTATAATTTTTGCTTAAAATCGTGTTAATTGTTTATATATTTCTTAGTAAATGTGCGACTCTAAAAACCTTTGGTTTTACATTCTGCCTAGTTTTTTTTTAAATTCGTATACAATTCTACTACAACTCAACACGTTGATACTTATTTTTTTTTTTTGCGAAGGTAGGTGGAAATTTTGAAAGGCACCAATGAGATCAACCTATGATATCAATGAAACCAATGAGATCAATCTAAACATACTAATTGAAAATTTGCGTTTTAGTTTCTCCTTTATACGCTAGTATCGATGCTCTTATCTTAGCTGTAATATAAATGCATTCAACCTTTATAAAATTTAAAATTGCGTTGGATAACTCATTTTTAACTCGTTTACCTTTAGTTAAACTTTTTTACATAATTAAATACAAAACAAAGTTTATCATTTTTCTTTCAAAAGTAAATATAAGAATATCTCTCGCTTAACCAAGATATCATCATACCTTCATCATATCTCCATCATTCTAAAGCACTGGGAAATGAATGATGCATTATATTAAGTGCCAAACAATTAAAAATGAAAAAGAAAAGTAACAAAACACTTTCTAATAGTCCTTGATCCCTATTTTTTTATTTTTATTTTTTGCTCCTTTACAGTATTAACAAAAATAAATTACTTTACCTTGTAAAAAGAATACAAAAAACAAGCACGATTATAATACTATCGAGAATAATTAGAAGATCTAAAGAAAATAAAGAAAGAACGAGTTAATACAGTTGGCTAAAGCATGTTGAAGGACGTTTTGTATTTTATTATTTTTATTTAGAAGAAAAGTGGTAAATTTTCAAATAAACAAGGCAGAATGTAAACCAATGGTTTTTAAAAGCGCACATTTCCTAAAGATAATACAAACTGTTTAGAATTGTGACTTGCACCAAAATTTTAAAATTCCACATAATAAGAAAAAAATGTGAAAATATGACATGAAATATTTTTGGAATTTTGAGGGGCTGTAATTCCGAACCCTATATAACTAAGAAAAACCTTTAACACACGAAAAAATATATTACTGAAGCTTTAATTTTTATGTGTTGCAGGTGTCTAAAAATAGCAAATTTTAAATTTTTGAGCCCCAATAGCTCTTAAACAGAGGGCGATACAAAAAAAATGTATGAGAAAACTTATACTAATTCTAGAAGTTATTTCCTTTCTCGAAATTTCAAGTTCTTATCTGGAAAGCTTTTAGAACATGAGATATACGCATTTAAAAATAGGAATTTTTCAAAGTTTGAGGGGCTGATCTGTTATGGAGGAGGCTACATAAAAAAGTTGTTCTACAACATTAATTTTTTTTATGAAACCTACCTATGGTTACTGGTAGACAGATGGACTAACGGACGGACGGACAGAGTGAAACTAAAAGGCACATTTTTTTAAATTGTTTTTGGAAATGTGCTAAAAATTATTAATTCTTTTTGTTTTTCTTTTGTTAGAAAGAATTTTAAATTTTATTTGAACCGTTTAAATTATAATAGATTTTCTGAATTATTGTCAGTTATATTAACCTCTCATTCGTTTCATATATATAAATAGGTTTAAATAAATATCTCTAATATAAATGGGGTTAATATTAATTTTAATTAATTTTATCAATTGAATGAAATTTATAAACTGTTCCTATGGAATAATGATATTCTGTAGAGAAGGGGATATCAAAGTAAAATATGAATAAAGTGTCGCTATGCTACATTATTATTTATAATTACAAAAAAAATACACGACAATGATAGGAAAATCTATTATTTTGATAACTTATATTTCTATAATGATGTTCAATACTTAGGTTACAATATAACAGTTTCCTAACGATTGAAACCTAATTTTGGCTTTGTTGTTCTTTCATTGAACCTAATCACAAATTACAGACAATGTCCCGGTTCATTTTAAAAGTGTTTCTACTAAACATTTTAATGATCCTATAATCCGTTAAAAAAAATCATTAACGGATATACTATAATGATATAATCTTAATTAATTTAAGTCTGGGGCCTCGGTTCCCTAGTGGGTAAGAGCGTTTAAAATACGCTGTAAACACCGATGGAGTGTGGATTCGAATCCCACACAAGCCGTAAGAGTTATTCCCCCTTAAGACATTTACAACCACGCATGAACAGGAAAGACTGCGTAATTTCCTGTCCACATTTATGTGGGAGAGAAATGAAAAAAAAAAAAAAAAATGTAAGTCTGTAAACCTTTGTAAAAATTTTGTATTTAAATTAACACTTTATTATTTAAATATTATCTACTGACTAAGGGCAACATTTTTGAAGCGGAAATTGAATTTCTGTTTCGTCAAACAATTTTTTGAGCTATCAATTTTATACAGGCTTAATCTAGAAGTTTTCTAATTAAAATGATTTTCAATAGATTATTCAAACAAAATTGAAAATAAAAACTAACAGAGCTCTGTATTATCAGACAAAAAAATTGGAAAGGAAACAACAATAGACAACATATAAATTCAAGAATAATCCACAATCCTTTTAATAGATTTTTATAATTTTCTTTATTACTATATACAAAATCACTTTAATGTTCTGCTAACAAGAAACTATGAACATTTACTTTCAATATGGAAGTATGTAATATGGAGTATATGTAATCTATATATTTCTTTAGATATCGGTTCATATGTGACAAAAAGCAACATCGAAAAAAAAATTTATAAAATGTCCAACTTTAAGCTAAAAAATGTCCAGGATATTATAGTTAAAATTATATATAAAAGAATATATGTGTATGTGTACATGCACGAACAGTTTTTTTAAATTTTTTTTTTTTTTCTGAGGCCCAACAGGATACTTAAGCTATTAAAAAAGGTTCGTGCAAAATGAAATTTAATGGTTGAAAAAACAAGAATAATAATCCAACATTCAAAAAAAAAACAAAAAAAAAAGTACAAAGAATAACGAAAGAGATGGGAAATAAAAGAAACAACAGAACAAAGAAGAGAATAAGAACTGAAAATGAAATTATTCTTGATTTTATCAGTTAAAAAAGATTTGATTTCATATTTATTCGAAGGATATTGTAATCATTGTGTATGTATGTCTACATGTGCTTTAGAATTACAAATTCTTTATAATATAAATGTGTACATATATATAGAAAATACATATATGTATGTATATGATACAATTTCCAAAGCTATTCAGTATACCAGATTTTAATATTTTTGGGTATTCGAGTGTGTTTATTAGTTTCATATTATGCTATCTCTAGCAAAAGATTTTTGAAAGGCAATACTTAAAAACTGCAATACTGTAAAACTGTATAATGATTTTGTATCGGTGCATTTCAAACAACCTCTATATTAAAATCTAATTTCTAGCTGAAGTTTTAATGTAACCGAATTACAATAAAGATACTGGTTTAGAATCCTTAGAACCCTTATGGTGTTTTGTCTTTCATATGTAAATAAGTCAGGTAAGTAAGTAGGTGAATTTTAGCAAAAAAATCAAAGAAATTAAAATATTCTAGACTTAAACCTTTAGTTCAAAAGTTAGATTTTGAGAAAGCCAAATTTATTCTTCGAAAATCAGATTTACAATCAAAAAATATAATCTGATGATAAGTTGAGAATCAATTTTTTATTATGTTACAATTTATACCATAAAATATCAGTTAATACATTCTGTAATTTATACAATTGGCAATCCTAATACATATATGCATGTATGAAACGAATATATGGGGAATAGAGAGTTTACGACAAAGTTTATTTTGGGAAAATTATAGGAATGGATAAATTCAATATGTGTTTTATTTTTCTCTTCTCTTAAAATTACGATCTTCATATTTACCGAGAAGTGGTAAAGAGAATGAGAACCGAGAGGATATCAAAAATAAAATGGATCGTTTTTACTTCATTTGCAATGGTTTCATTTTAGTTTTTTTTTTTTCCTTTATTTTAAATTTATATCGAAATAAAAGATTTTGAAATTCATAAGGGATGAAAGAAAGAGATAAAAGATTAAAAAACAAAATAAAAAGATGAGCAAGGGACTATGTAAAATTAAGGATTTATGAAAAGGCACATATATATAACTATATAAAATTTTTAAAATTGGAATTATATTTTCTCGTATAAATTATATTTGTTCTACATTTTTTTTTTTGGTTAGAAAATTGTGAAAATTCAAAAAGTAACTTTCTTTAATTTTAACTAAAATGTTTGTGTGCGAAACGACTTTTAAATATATACGAAATAAATTAATTGAACTTAAATTTTTCTGTCTCAACTTAAAAAAAATGTTCACAAGTACACGAAAGTTGCAGAAATATAAAAAATAGAAATTCGAATATTTGAAAACTGTCCAAAATATTACTCATCCGTATATTGCAAGGTTGTATCTTAATTAGAAGATTTGGAAGCATTTAATTGTAGCATTTGGAAGATTTGCTATTTCTACAATAGAACCTCCATTTTGGACAGAAAGTAAAAAAAAAAACAAGCATTAAAAATAGTTCTGGAGAGGAGCTCTGTTTTTATCAGTTTTCGAAACCATCTTTACAATCATTTGAATAAAAACAAATTTCCAGCGGGCAGATGGAGAACAGACAATATGAGACTAATAAAAATATTTTTGCAATTCTTTTTTTTTTTTTTTTAATGAGATAATACGACAAAGTTTTAAATAATTTAAGTAAGTATATATTACTGAATATTCACGTGCCGCCTATATCTATATATATATATATATATATATTTATTATACAGAAATAGGCACATCTTTATTTTTATATATGTATATGAACATGCAATTTTATCAGGGGAAATAATCTAAAAGCATCCTCCTCTTAACATTCTCGTAAAAATATAAGAAAACAAGTAAAATAAATATAAAATAAAAAATTTGATGATATGAAACGTTAATGTCAAATGTCAATATCTGATGAATGACAAATATAACATACATTTTATTTCCATTTAAGCTTAAAATATTAGGTGTAAAGTTTTGTTTTCAGTGTGAAATGCTATATATTTTTAAACTTTACATCTATTAGTTGGTTGTTTTCTTATACCTTCCCCTGTCATTTGTGTATAGTTCACGACCTATTATAAAATTCAATACATTGATGGCAATTTAGATGTCTTTTATCTATTTTTAAGATTATTCTTGTGACATCATGGACAAATATTCATATTCCTGGAATCATGACACTTATATCATGTAGCATTATACCATATACCATATTCCTGGTTTCCAAAAATTTTGTTATTTTAGAACCCATAGAACTCATTTCAAAATTTCCATATTTATAAAAAACTCGAAGTGGACATTTTTTTTTTTGCAATTACCATACTTACTTGATTATATACGTATATGTATGATAGTAAAAAAACAATATGGAATATAATAATTACTTAACTGTAAATAAGACAGGTAGGTATATACTTTTATTAATTCATAAGATATGCGCAAAATAATATTATAAGAGGGACAAAATTAATAGAACGAAGAAAAAAAATATAAAAACAGGAAAGATATCATTTTTTTCCTCTGATTTTAATATCTATATTCCTGGAATCTTATATATACATATATAAATGAATGTATGTAAAAATAATATAAAAGTACACATAAAAAGTTATAATTGCATGTAATTTAAGAATGATTTTATTAAAAATTTTCCAATATTCTTCCGAAAGGAATGAGCGAAATAAATTGAAAAAAAAAAAAAATCCAAGGAAAAACTAAACCTTGGAAATTTTCCAATGAGAAATGAACAGCTTGATAATTCTTTTCTTTTCACTTGAATTAATTGTAAAGTTTAAATTAATTTTTTCTATAAAATAATGAAGGTAAGGATAGGAATATTGAAAAAAAAAAATCAAAATAAGAAAAATCTGATATTTTACTTATTTTTTTTCTTCTTAATTGAATTTAAATGAGTTTAAATGAATTTTCAATTTTATTCTCTTGCACATTTATATGATGGTAGGTTATAATAATTTTGAGCTGTATATTTATACAATATATGAGTTAAAATATAATAAATTGAAGGTAGATAAAAGTGCCTACAGCATTAAAAAAATGTATATTTTTGCAAAGGATAAGTGTATTTTTTTTTTCTGCGGCCGTAGGCTTAGTTATTTGGTCTAATATAATGTACTTTTAGTTTTTATAGTACCAAAAGCTATACTTTATAATAAAACTGATTCTACGTAGTTTCAGAATTATTTTCATATCTTATGTTGTGTTGATTTCATTAATGTTTTCGAGATTCCAACCTCACAAAAAAAAAAAAAAATCTTCATGTCTTAGCTGAAAGGGTAACTAAATTGACTAATAATGAATATTTTAATAATTCCATTGCGGTGTTAAGTCTTACACCTAATTGGGTTTAAATATATTGAACTAAATAAAATTTATAAGTATTAAACTATGCTGTTAAAGAATATACGACTGTTAAAGAATATACGAAACCGCTCTAGAATAAAAAACTAACATGTAATTTTCTTTGTAACCTAATTTATGTGATCATCCCATTTCAATATGCTCCACTCGTTATAGCATAATTTTAAAACAATCATATCCAAATAACACAGGATGGATACATTCAGATTTAAGTAAAAGATATCATTTATTTAAATCTTGAAGAGATCCGCTAATCTCTTAAGAGACATGTTTTTTAAGAGATATGGTATCTTAAGAGACATGTTTTTTAATGAAAGGTCTTCGATTAACTTAGTATTACGTTTGTTCTAACTTTCTGTTTACAATTATCTAGATAAAACCTAAAACATTATTTTGATTTGAACTGAGATTGATTTTAAAAAACGTTATAAGAATTTTAATATATCATGATCAACACAATCGAAAACTTTTTGTAAATCTATGAAAACACATACTACATATATCTAAATTATTTGTTTCATAAATTCGGTTCAGACAAGCAGTTGTTCTATTTGCATTTGGCTCAAAGGAATTTTGTACATTATGTATTTATAATAAAAGAATTTAAATAATTTCCACTACATTTTTTAAAATTCTTTAGGACGCAACGGAAATTAGACCTTTTTATTTCATCTCTGCTTTTGAAAATAGGGGTAATAATCACGATTTTATGTCAATTAAACAAATAACTTGATTGAAAAGACAACTTTATGAATTTCACTACAACTTTTGATTTAATAGTTGAGAAAATCGTTTCATCAATTATGAATATATCGATAATCCGATATTCGTATATTACCAACCTTAAATATACGTATAACTTAATCTGTATCATTTGTAGGTCTTAAATCGAAACTAAAATTAATATTCGGTCGGCATTTTTTTAATATTTATTGTATCTAACAGCATTATAGAAATAAATTAACTTAAACCATATAATATTTCTTTTTCAAATACACACTAAATACACACTGTACTGTTCTTGCAATCTTTTACTTTAAAAATATAATATAATATGTAGATAATTACCCCACACAAATTAAATAATCCTTTTTCCACTTTCTTCAAAATTGTTATTTTATAGTATATAATATTATAATTAAATAGTAATTAATTTTAAATTTTGGCTATAAAATTAAGATCTTAAAAGAAATTATTTTATAGTCGGTATGTTTGAACTTCAAAACATCATTTTGAATATCGTAAAAAAGTTCATTACGTACAAAATATCTTCTCTTACTCAATAAAATTCTAAAGTCATAAAAAATTTGAAAAGAAAAATAAGAATTCAAGTATTCTCTGTAAAATATTTTTTTTTTAAATTTTATAGACCTATCCTTCTTGATGTTTTTTTTTTTTGTAAATCTCACCCTTAAAGCCTATGAATCTCAAATAAAAAAATAACCATAAAAATGAAAATTAAAATGTTTTTTAACTTTGATTTTTAGATGGCAAAAATAAAGTTAAAAATATGATGACTAACTCCTTCTTATGAGTACTTGTAAGACTTATATAATAATTTGAAATGAAATTTCTCATAAACTCTGATTGCTACTTTTATATATTCATTTCGTACATCCCTCCAATCCTTCTCCACTCACCGTGTTTATTTTAATGGCTTCAAAGTTAATAAAATAATAAAAAAAGTTTATTTAGGTGAAGAAAAATCAAAAAACAAGAAAATTTTTCACACAACAATTTTTTTTTTTTTTAATGTTGTCGTATATGAGAGGTTCGTAAAAGGTAATATTTGTAAAAAACGAGAAAATTTTTAAATGATAATTTATTCTTTTCTTTTGATTTTTTTATTTCTCAAGAATTCAGAAAAAAGGAAATTTTCCATCACTTAGAGTTTAAATTTAAATGCAATCATGTCACATTTTATTTTTTAATTTAATAAATATTTTTATTTTGCAATAATTATAATTTTAAATCAATTTAGACTAATATCGGTAGAAATAGACATAAAATATTTAAATTTTAGTTTTTTTTATTTTTTTTTAGTTTTTTAAAAGAATAGATTTTTCATCTTTTACAAAAAATCGTTTAAAAGTCCAAAAGAACTGTACAAGGACGAAACAACTTCTGATAAATTTTCATATTTAAAAGATTTAAACCCAAGTTAATTTTTTTATAAGAAAAAAACTTTTCTTTTTTCTTTTTTTTTTAAAAGGCAAATTCCAATTTTTTTTAAATTTTTTAAAATATTTAAATAAGAACATTAAAAATATTATTTTATTTTGGATAAATCTCTAAAATACGATTGTAGTATCAAATTTACTTATATAGTTAATATAAAAGCAACTTTTTTGTATTAATATCTCAACTCACAGATCATTTTATTAATTTTAAATATAAAAGGTTATGAGTTTGAAGTATTTCACCGAAGATAAAGTCTAGATAAAGTTCGGTTTAATTCCTAATCTAAAGTGTCCATTAGAACTGAACACTGAACACTGAACAAGGACAAAACAATTTTTAATTAACTTTCGCGAAAGAGATAGTAATATTTCGACATTTATTTGAATTTTTATTTTTCTATTTCTATCTTCCTTTTATCTCCTCAAAGTACCTTTTTTTTTAATTGGAACAAACAACGCTAAATATTAAAGGTATTATAGATGGAATAAAAGAAACGTAGAATAAAATTTAATGCATTTACAGTAACAAGGATAAAAAATTTTCATTATCGCTATCTCTTTCTTTTTTGTCTTTTCTATCTTTATTTTTACATAATATAATGTACATATATATTTCTTTCCTAAAAAACTGTCATCTTTTACTTTTCCTGTTTATTGTTTTTTTTTTTTGTTTTGTTGACTAAAAAGAAAAATTACTTTGATAAAGAAACAAAGAAGGAGAGAAGAAAATGTTAATACCTTTCTTTTCTTTTTTTTTTTTAGATTTATTTTAAGACATATGATACACCTATTAATTTTTTTCTGAGAAGAACAAATATCTGTCTTTAAAATTTATTTTGTGAACAATTTTATTATATGTACATACATAATACATACATATAAAATTATGTTAAAAAGTATGTAATTGCATAAATGAATCAGTGTCTTTTTTTTTTTTTTGTTGAAATTTAATACCAATGACAAAGGTATACATATTATATACATTAAAAATATTATTATACTGTACTTATTTGCCTTTTTTCAATAAAACTTTATTTGAATGTTTCTCTTTTTTTTTTGCTTCAATATTTGTTCAGTTGTCTGCATTTATTTTTTAGAAAAAAAAATATTTTGACTTTTCTTGGTGAAACTTCCGATGGAAACAAAACAAACTTAAAAAACAAAATATTTTTAGCTTGTTTCTTACTTTAATTTTGAAATGAGAAGGTTGATTTACTTATATGTATGCAGAATATATATAGAATTAGCTTAGTTTATCATATCAAAAATCAAAACAAACGCGATAAATATAGTGACGATTTGAGAAATACTTGATTTTAAACTTTCCTAAGCCATTCCTGAATATTAAATAAATATTTAATATAACAAAAAACACTTTAAGTATAAGTAACTAATATTACTGTTAATCAAGCGTTCTTCTGAAAACTAAAAATGCTAAGAAACAGGAACTGCTATCATATTTTAAGGCTAAAGATAATCTGTTAACACAACAGATACATTAATAAAATTCCTATTCTAATCATATTATAAAGTTTGATTCATAGTTGGAGGTCAGTAAACTAAAATTTCACTACTTTAATGTTTTTTTTTTATTCCGTTATACTTTAACTTTGCTATTTACCATCACTGTATATCATTCCTATATAAGTTTACAAATATTTTCTTAATTATCTAAGATTTTCCATTATAAATTCACCTTTTTTTTATTAATTTTTTTTAATTTATTCATATTTTACTGTTATTACTTGTTATAGACTTTACCATTAATTCTTAGTTTTACAAATTGTGCATTAAATTTATAGGTATATAATATATTTATGTATATAAATATATTGAATGTAGCTGTCATAATATGTACAGTTCTGTTAAATTTTTTGTCTCCCTTCTTGCATTTCTGTATTTTAACGTTATATACATACTATCATATACCGGTTAAGAAAATATTTGTATATAAAAAAAAAATCTTTTTACTTTTAAAAATTTGTTTTTATTCTTTACCAAAAAAAAAAACATAAGTCTGTTTCGGAAAAACTTTAAATATGAATTTTTTAACTTAACAAAAATAAAAAAAACAAAAACAACACGAATAAAAGAGAGACATTGAGAAAGTATAATACAAGTACGTAAAATAACATTAAAAGTAAAAGGAATAAAGTTTTAGACTAAAATTGAACGAAAAAAACAAAATATTTAAAAATTCTTCAAAGTTAAAATAAGCAAAACAAGTAAGAAATTTTCCAGCTTCAAAAAAAAAAAAAGGAAGGGAATTAAAATAAGGAATGAAAAAACATGAACAAGAACAAATTTAGAAAAAAAGGGAAAATAATCAAATAATAGATAGCTTGAATGAATTGTATAAGTCTTTATATTAAGTAATAACTGTATTACAATAATACAAGAAAAATCATTTTATTGAGAACAAATAAATGTTCTTTTAATAATATTATATTATTTATTTGGTAAATTATGGTTGGAGTAAATTACATTTAAATAAATTCTTAACTTTTCAGTACAAACAAATTCTATATTACTTTAGATATTTATTACTACATAAGTTCAAAAAGTATTTTCATGTGTAAAGAAATGTAAGTTCTTTAAGGAACTTATATCCTTGTGGAAAGTAATAATTATTTTTAGTTTTTTTCTTTTTTGGATATACTGATATACTTTGGATTTACCATAGGAGTTTAATCTATACTAAAAAATATTTTACAAATACAATATTAAAAGGACAACAATATTAACAACTTTCTTCAAAATGTCCTCCCTCCTTTTTTACCTTACATAATCTTAAATTTTCTGTAATTACTTTTTGCCAAGAATTTTTCCCACATCTCTATGCCGTGAGCTTAACTGTACACTTGTATTAAAGGTTTCAACCTGTTTGATTTAAAAGGGGATGCTTTTGGTTGGCTAACCGATCGTCAAAAAAAAAGTTTACAAAAACAAAAATTATTATAATTATTAAAAAAATGTAAATCAAAAACCAGAATTATATGAACCAAAAAAACTCGGTAACCTACAAAATTCCAATTCTCAAAATCCAAAAGTCACCAAATCCAAAAATTTTTTATTTCCAAAAATTCATAAAATCGAAAAAGCATTTAATCCAAATATAGTATAAGCCAAATACCACCTAATCCAAACACTGGTAATCCAAACACCATATAACCCAAACATAACAAAATCTTAACTTTACATAAATCCAAATGTGAAACTGCGTTTTGGAGGTGATAGCCCCCAATATGTTGAATCCTGACTAATTGAAATATGTATGTACAAAAATAATTATTAAACACCTTATAGTTGATTATAAAATCATAATTATAAGCCTATTACAGAATAATTTATGAGGTTTAGGAGAGTTTTTATAGTTGACTACAAAAACAGGACTTAAATAATTTATTAATCGAAGGTTTTGGGGTGGCAACCTCAACTATTTTCAAAGATTTGTAGTTCAGATATGTATGTAAGAAAAAATAATTAGGAGAGATTTTAGAGTTTGTTACGAAATTAGGGTTCAAAAAAATTTTTTAGCAGAGGTTTGGGGACAGAAGCCTCCACCATTTTGAATGCCTTGTTGTTAAAATATGTATGTAAAAAAATAATTAAGAAAGATTCTACAGTTGGTTTCAAAATCAGGCTTTAATAATATTTTTGGCCAAATTTGGGGCGGCAGCCTCCACTATTTTAAATACCTTGTTATTGTAATATATATGTATGTTAAATAAATACAATTTAATTTTATTAATTTAATTAATTCAATATGAAATATAATATGGAGTATTGTAGAAAAAACGAAGCTATTAAAAACCAGCCGGATATTGTGATTTGGATTTTGAGGTAGGGATTTGGATTTTGCGGTGTTTGAATTTTATAAAATTTGGATTTTGTGTGGTGTTTGAATTTTGTTTTTTTATATCTAGAGTTTTTGGATTTTGTAGGGGAACCAAAAATCAAATAAGTTTCTTTGTTTGCTTGATATTCTTTTATTATTTCGTTAATTGACCATTTATTTTTATTATTATATTATATCGTTATTCTATCGTCATTCTTTGCCATATTTCCTTCTTTAGTGTATTTTTTTTTAATAAAATTGTACATTGATTAAAATTTCAAATATAGACAACTTACAAAAAAGTTTGTTATTTTCAAATAAATAATCATAACATAACATATTTTATATCTCATTTTGCAAAAACATATTTTATGATCTAATTAGAATGTTTTATTTAGAGAATTAACGGTAAAAATACATCGGAAAATTAGTGTTGCTCTTAGTGTTAAATGTTTTCCCCGCCATTTCGTTCCTAAATTCAATAATTATAGTAGAAATTTTATTTTTTTACTCCACACTATATTACTTTTTAAAATTAAATTTTTTGATTTATAACCAGCATCCACAATACGAAAAAAAAAACAAAACAAAACAATTTTAAATTTGATAAAACACCATTTTTACAAAAAAAAAAAACAACTGTACATAAATATAAAATGGAGTTGAAGATGTTTTTTTTGTTTTGTTTTTGTATTTTTTGAAGGAGTTAAAAAGACAGAGTGCTTTAAGTATTTTAAGGTATTTTTTTTTTATTATTTTTAGTAACAAAAATAAAATAAAAAAATGAAACTTTTATAAATAAACATGATGAATTGCAAAAAAATCAAATTTTATGGCATTAGATTATTTTGTCATCATATGGTATGCATTTATATTTTTATTTGTCATTTGGTGGCAAAAAAAGGAGGAAAGTAGTGAATAAAAATAAAAATAAAACGAAGAGAAGATGTTTTCTTTTATTTTTATAACATTTGAAGAAAAAAAAAAAATGTTTGCTGAAAGGAAATAAAACAATGGAACATTTTATGATTTTTATGTTTCATGATTAACAATTTCAATTTATTTTTTTATTTATTTTTTGTTTGTATTTAAATCGAAATGTATATTGAAAAACACACAAACACAATAAATTTAATTAATAAAAACCGTAATTCAGTATGGTCTTTAGTATGGTATTTAGTATAAGTATTATCTTTATCAATAATTAAGTAATTATTCAGTTTTGTAATTTGTCAATTACTGTGAGGTCTACCAAACGTACCCCAAAAATAATGTAGTAGCTACATATAAACATAAAAATCACCGATTAATCGAGATGAGTTTTTCTTTAACAGAGTTGAGTTTACTGCTTGGAGTTTAGAGACTACAGAGAAATATTCTTCTTTTATTTTTTCTCTGTGACAACTATTTAATATACAATTAACCCTTAAACTCTGATTGAAAAACTCTGATAGAAATTTCGGAAGAATTTTATAAATAGTAAAAAGTGCAAATGAAAATTTCATGAAAATTTTCTTTTTTACAAAGATCTATTGTTTTAATTTTTTTAGACCCAACTCTGAAGGCATACTAAACAAAAACTAAGTCTTGAGTAGTTATTCTATTGGTCCACTTATCATGAATCGAATTTTTCTTTTCTATAAAGTCTACTAGGTAGTCATATCGATATAATTTAATCATTCTTTTATAATGGTGATTTCATTTTTATTTTTAAAAAAATTTATAAAATAATTTAAAAACTTTAAATTTTCTTAAAGAAAACTTATATTGTTTATAACTAAATTTCTTAAAGAGAATTTTCTCTCTTTAAAACACAAAAATTTGTTTTTAATACTTCACAAAAAAAAAAAAAATAAATAAAACTAAAAGTAACAAACAATCATCCTTGAATTAAGATCTAAAAAAAAAAAAAAAGTCTACTTTCTTAAGGTATATTCTGAATATTTATGATTATAACCGTTTATGTTATTTTATGTTTTTTTTGTTTTTTTTTTTAATAGTAAGAAGCTAACCTTTTTTAAGTAAATCATTAACCTTGACAGGTTCTGTAAACTTTAAAAAGGAAAATAAGAACAAAAAGGATGTTTTAAAACAAAATATATGAAAAAAAAAACAATTTTAAAGATATTTAATAAAATGTTCAACTCTTCATTTTTATTTCCAACATTTTAAAGCTACTATTATCCATTTCAATATTTTTGTCTGTTCAGGGATATTTCTATTCATTAATATTTAGAATTATAATTTTTTTTTGTCTATTCCCTTTTATTTGTTCAAGGATCAACATTTTTTTTTTTCTTTTTTATATCAGAAAAAAAAAAAGAAAATTAAATATTTTACCAATTCTATTCATATTTTTTTGTTTGTTTTATTTTTTTTTTTTTTTCTTAACTCAAATTTATTTCTATTTTGAAAAATATTCTCTTAAATAATTTGACAAATAATTATGAGAAAATTTTCATTTATATTCCATTTTCCATTTCAGATAAAAAAGAACAAAAAAAAAAAAAAAAGAAAAAATATAATTGCGAATTCGGCAGGATATCATCCTTTTCTGTTATTTTTTTTTTTTCTTTCCTTATTATTTCAGTTTTTTATGCCTTGACATCGTTTTGTTTTCCCTTCTATTATTTTTTTTTTTCAATTTCAATTTTTTAGTTTAGCTATTTCTACTTACCACCCTTTTATTCTTTTTCTCTCTCTTGCTGGCTCTGTTTTATTTTAATCCGTGATTGTAATTTGTAATATTGCAAGAATGACTATTTATATGAGCAGAGTTTTTAGAAAATATGTCAGTAATTTTTTTATACATTTTGGATTGACTTAACCGAAGAAATGGTTCGATAAGAGTAAAATTTAGATATGATCCGAGACGATAATGTAGATGTAGTTTAGTTGCATAATTTAAGGCACTTTGTGGAATGGTATAAACTAAGAGCGTCTAAACAGAGAAAGAGCATTGTATAAACTGAGAACCAGAATTCTCTGATATTATATTAATATATTTGTTCAAGTTTTGGAACACTGAAGTTCAATTTTTTGAATATAACTGAATAAGTATCAAATAATTCAGTAATTAAATTTAATATTTTTTAAGTTTTAACTGGAAAAAATATAAACATTTTTATTTACAAAAAAATTAAAATCTATTTAATATGGATTTAACAACTTTTTACTTCACAAAACTTATCACTTAAATAGACACCAATAATATATACGTATATATACATATTTAAAAATATTGTCCTACTTATCATTTCATCTGAGATGTTCATTTAGCTGGTTTCATTCTGTTCTTATTTTTGTGTAATATGGTACATCCCAAATACTCTAAGAAGCAGGGGAAGAAGATTCTTATAATGAAATTTGTTTGATAGCTCCCCGCAGCCTCTGTATTTTTTTTTGTTTTGTTTTCTTTTTTTAATATAAAAATTGATTTTTTATTCTTATGAGTATACAAAAATAGACTGCGAAAAAATGAAAATAACAAAAGTAAATAAAAAAACAAAAAGAAAGAGCAAAGTAATAACATAAAGAAGAAAAGAAAGAGAAAAAAAAGGATAATGTAAAATTCTCTTTTTATTCTGTTGGGTTGGGAAACAAAAAAATAAAAAGTTTAATAAAAAAATTGAGATTTTTTTTTTTGTTTTCTTTTGTTTGTTGTATTTAAAGATATTGTAAAATACTCATAAATAGAAATTATTTAGATGAAGGGCTGTACTGAGTAAAGATAAGGGCAAATAAAATTACTTAGAGAAAAGAAGCATTTATTTTTTTATATTTAAAATAGAGTAAAGGTGGTTTTTGATATAAAAAAAAATAGAAAAAAAACCAAAATTACGTAGGAGGTACCACCAAAGAATAGAAAGATGTCATGTATGATCTTTAATATTAGGTTTTCCATTAATAATGTACTTTTAAATGAAATTTTAATGTACAGACATTAAAACTAAAAAGTTAATAATTATAGGTACTGAATGCATTGGTAAGAAAAAAAAAAAATTAATTTAAAAAATGAAAAAAATTAATAAAAAAAATTTATTAATTTTGTGTTTTTATTTATACATACATTGCTAAATTAATTTCTTATTTTTCCCAGAGCTCTCTAAATTTTGACCTCCCTTAATGATTAAAAACTAACTTTGTACAAAATAATATTAAAATATAGAATATATAAATTTGAAGGTTTAAGTAGAATTTCTCGAAAAGAAGTGAACATAGGCTGGAGGAGAAGTTAAAAAAATAACTAATAGAGTTACGCAGGAGCTAAGGTCATTTTAACAGAGCATCAAATAACTACAATGAACTAGTATTTAACTAGCTAGATAATTCTCTGAAAAACCTTAATATCTTTTTTCTATACGTAGATCAACAAAATTGAAAGCAAATGATTAATTAAACAGGATACCGAACTTTAATATAATAAACTGTAACGACAATACGAGATAATGACGTTAAGAAGTTTATTTTATTACATTTGAAATACATAGTGTTCCGTTTATTGAAAATCTTCGCTAAAGTATGACATGGTATAAATTCACAAAACGCTTTAAGCTCTATTGAATTTGAATATTCTATTACATCACAATTATATAACATCGCGTATATACATATACATATACATATTATGTATCTTAGAGTAGATTAGACAAAGAGTAATAATTTGAAATTTTCTTTTTTTTTTTAATTTTATGATTGTATTGTTAAAATTTTAAAGATAGGTTGCTATTAAGTAAAGGAATTTTATTAATTTTAAAATTTTCTTTTTTATCCCCACGCTTTTTTATTTTGAAAAAAATATATCCTTAAAGAAAGAATATCTTGATAACAAAAAATAGATGATAAAGATAGTATCCAAAATTATCTCTAAATTATATTTTCTGTCTCTTTCTATCTTAAAATTCAAAAAGGAAAAATAAAACACAAAAACAATAATATCTAAAAGGAAAAAGAAATATCGTTATTTTCCATTTAAAATTAAATTTGAAGGCGATTTCATAATCAGTTAAAAATTTCGTCCCTTTAGGTACTTTATCTGTTTGTTAAGGTAGCAAAATTTTCTTTTTGTTTTTAATTTTTTTTTTTTTGTTTTTGAAAATTTTCTGGATTTGACTGGATTAAAATGAGAATAAAATACAAAAAAAAAATAAAAATAAGGTTTTTCTTTATTTATTTTTTAAGTAAGCATTCAATTATTACTGCTGGGCATTTGAATAAAAAAATTTTCACGGTTTAAAAGTCATTAAGAAAAGTTAAATTTTAATTTTTTCTTTACAAGGAAATTTTATTTTATTTTATTTATTTATTTTTTTTTTTTTTTATGTTTTAGGCAATTTTATTTTATTATTGTGGTTATGAGACTCACATAAGAAAAAACAAAAAATAAAAATATGTACATTAAATTTGTGTTTTATTTATATAAATTGTTTTAAAGATTAGAAAATTTTATTTTGAACAGTGATTTAATATATTAATTGTTAATAATAATTCTTTTTTTGGTGGTAGATACGCAAATAAAATGAAAATAAATTAATATAATAAAAAAAATTCGGAATAATTATTTTTATTTATTGCTTAAATAAGTAAATAAATTAGAGAACACATTTAAAAAAAAAAATGTATTAACATAATGGAAATTAGATGCTATTAAAATAAATTGTTTGTTATTTACGCATTAAGTTTTTTTTATGAAAAGTCAATTTTAAAACATATATTTTTAAGTGGAAAACTCACCCTAAGATTTCTTATTGTTTTCTTTTAAATAAAATTTAAAGTGTTCAGATTTTAATTAGATTGAAGATCATTTAATTTAAAAAGATACTTTTTGATAAGGAAATTTTATATACAATCTATTACATTTAGGAAGCCTAAATTAAGGATTATATATACAAAACTCCCATTAAAATTTTACACATACAAGCTTATTTGTGACAATAGCGCGCTTTAAATATAAATTAACGTAATCAGTACCTGATATCGTACATTTAGACACTTCTGATACTCTAATTAAATTATATAAAGAAATTAAGATGAAAAAAATTAATATTATCTAAAATTGCTTAGATTTATATTATAATTTATCTATATAATTTGTCTAGGAAATGTTCTATGATAATCTTTTGCCATGGATGATAGATCATACTATTGTAATAAGTTATTGTGTCTTTGCTCACACTTGCTTCTCTCATACTTTATAATTCATATTATCAACTCAAATTTTTCTTAAGGTTTTTAAGAAAAAAAGGGGGCTACGGTTAGGGTTAGCTTATTAACTAGCAAAAAATTATTTATATAAAAACTAAAACCAAAATAATATACTAACTATAAATATACAAATTGATTTATATCTGAATCAACTATATAATTATTCACAAATATATATACATATAATATTATTTAATTTTACATCTATATATAAACTCACTAAATTAGTTTTTAATTTAAATTATATTTCAAAAGCATATTAATAATATACTTTAAAAATAAATAAAACTTAAAAAATAAATAAATAAATTCACTAAGTTTTAAGTTTATTTTATAAAATACAAAAACCAAAATTAACATATTTCTCCACTTTTTTAAAACTAATAGCTAAAACCTCAGCGTAACTTGATTTTCTTTGCCTGATGAGATTCTATAGATATTTATTTAAAACCAAAAATATATAAATGAAAACAAAAAAAGAAATATATGAATAATGAGAGTTTTTGTTTTAGTATTTCCCCAAACTCACCTCAATACCAACTAAATACTAAGAGTACATTTAGTTTTATCCTTCATGAAAAATGAGAACAATATAAAACCCAGTAAGAAAATAGAAAAAAAAAAAAAACCTGTGCATTCATTTCATATTTTTCCCCTGGAGAGGAAAAAATTCATTTTTGAATTTTAAATATAAAAAACTTTTCCTGGAAATCATATCACGTAGAACTAAAGGCACACACATAAATTATAACCACATAAGCAAAAAAAAAAGAAAACAACAAAAATAAATAAACAAACAAACACAAAAATAAATAAAAATACAAAAAAAAAAGTTGCAGCATAGCAAAATATATTATCCCTGACAAGTAAAAGAAAAACACCCACGTTAGTGATGGTATGATTTGGCAATTTGTTGAGTTCTACTTGTTTGCAACATTCATATAACCAAAATAATTTCATCATTTATTTATTTTTATCAAAATTCATGAATTTTTTTTTTTTAAGAATATTCTTAAAAAATTTTCTGAGTGCTAATCATTTTCAAAACGGTATCTTCAAATGAATCACACTCGGAAGAGATCAAAATATTAAATTATAATAAGAATGTTTTGAAAATGTATTAATTGATGGTTATCTAAAAATATTGATATTATTTATTATTTCAAATTTATTATTTTAGATTTTTATTTAAAATAACTATTTATTTATTTATTTTAAACACGTGCTTAATCACTGAGCCACGATTGCTCCTTAAAAGTTATTTTATTCATTATTTATATTAATATTACATATATGACATAGGATTCTGCGTAAGATATATGCACAGTACACTATAGCCGGATTTGTTTTCAATTAAAAATCTTGGTACCTGTACAGGATTTGAACCCGCACCTATTTAAAAAATAAAAGAAACAATCATACAAAATATTGCATATATTTGGGCGAAGTGATTTTCCTCTCACGTAAAATTATGAGAAGAATACCTATTCTGGACAGTCTAATAAAGATGTCTAATTTTCTAAATTTTTTTCCTCTTAAGTAATTAAAATTAGGTAAAGCGATATTCAAAACTAATTGAATTAAGATACACTTTTGGTAATTTTAACTAGTTGTAGAAAAAGAAAACGGTTAATTTCAAATTATCAAAGAAAATTACTTGTCAAAACTGTTTTTTGGTATAAAATTTTAAATAGTGTAATTTTACTGAGCATATAATATTAAAAAATATAAATTTTTACAAAAATGTATATAATTCCGTATTAACATTTTTTTTAAATCTTGCACAATTTTTCATATTTAACAAATACCAAAAAATTTTAGTTGAAACAAAACTTCACCTTCTTTTTAACTTCAAAAAATAAATTTAAATGATAGTATCCCCAAAAAAAAAAAAAACAGGAACGAACTTTAATTACAATAATAAGGAAATGGTGATGTAAAAGACAAAAAAAAAAAATTTGACCTCTTTCACCCCTCATTAAAATTTTTTTTTATTTTAAAGAATTTTTACGGGTTCTTTCTGTGTTCGCAGATAAAAGAATAATTTTAAAAGTTAATATTGTTGTATGAAAATTAAATATAAATTATAATTATAATTTTTAGTTTCGGATTTTTTTTTTTGGTTTTTCTATACCTCTATAATATTTATATGTATATAATATGTAATATAATCTGTAACTATATAAATAAACATTTTGTACAGTTAAACTTTAATTACTATGTTAATGAGAAGGGTTAAGAAAAGCGAAATTTTATAAAGCATTTTAATATTTTTTTTTATTTTGAAAATGTTGCCCAATAAAAGCCCATTAATTTATAGCATAATTCACAAGATTAAAATTATTTCTAAGGTTAAATTTCATTTAAATTAATTCACTACGAGTTCCTAAACTTTTAGTTGTTAGAAGTATCCACTAAATTAGTACATATTATTATACCCTACACCTAAAGTATAGGGTATATTAAATTTGGTATGGAGTTTGTAACCACCAAAAGAAAGCGAGTTAGATATGGACATGTATATATATTCTGAATCAGGATCACCTCCTGAGTCAATTTAACGATGTCCGTCCGTTCACACGATAACTCAAAAACTAGTGAAGCTATCTTGAAGAAATTTATATAGTAGGTTACTAATTACGAAAAGAAGGCTAAGCTCGAATCTGAACAAAATCGGTCATGGGTTCGGATTCTGGTAGCTTCCGCATAATTCCGGAGCAAACGGGGTTATCTCCAAAACCAACAAAGATAGAACTTTTAAATTTGGTACATAATGGTGTTCTGGCATGTTTCCTTTATGTCCCTGAGGTGGATTTGATGAAACGAAGTGGCAATTCGAGTACCTCATACACGTCTCCCGAGGGCTAATAAACATATCTTCGAAATTAATAAAGATAGAAACTTGGAATGTTCTATAAGGGTAACTGACACACACCTTTGAAGGGCTAACAAGCATAACTTCGAAATTAATAAAGATAGAAACTTGAAATTTTCTACAAGGGTGTCAAGCATATCCCAAGAAGATGCCTCTTTTGCGTTGCTGAAATTTGAGTTGAATAAGACAAAACATTAATCTTGAAAATAGATATGAGTAATTTTGAGATTTTTCTTTGAAAAATCAAATCAAAAATCTATGGTACAACCTTGGACCGGTATTTAGTGGTTTATTGTTCTAACTTTATTTTATAGAAAGATCCTATATAAATTTAAGCAATACTTGTCCTCCATTAATTAAGCATGTTTAAGTGTACGAGGTGGAGAATATAGTAGACTGTGTCAACCCTAGGATACTTGTTCGAACATAATTAATACTGTTACCATAAAATTTAATTTTTTTTTTTTTTTACAAAATTTCAAATAACTGACTTACATATAACAATCTTAATTAAGTACCAACATATATTTATGTAAATTTTGAAAATGTATGACAACAAATTTCCTTCAGTTTCAATATACGCTAACTATTTTCATATACGAAAAGAGAAGTTGTATGGCAGTTACCCACATCTATAGCGCTAGAACAACCAAGTTTCACAAAAGTTGTTGGCATGAATCTTTCCAGATACTTAGTTAATAAAACAAGAATTTCAGATACTCAGATAATAGACATGGAGTTATTTTCAAATAAAGAGAGAAGTTGTATAGTAGCTACTCGAACGCGCTGAACGAACTTGCTGAAATTTAATTGCAAAACTAACAAAATAGGACTTTAGAACAATTTCAGAATACTCAAAATTCCATCCTGAGCAAGAAAATATATACTTTTCCATTATCTATCACGTTTCCTTTAATGTGTCACTAATGACAAATTTATTATATCTTGAGAACTAAACTCGTGAGTATGAGTAATAGGTATAAAATGAGTATAAAAATACGAATGAATTATTGATCCTCTTTCTTATTTTCCTTTCCTTGATCCTTCATTGATAAAAGCAATAACCAATCAAATTAATAATAAATTGAATTATTACATTTTTATATGTACAAACTAAACGTTTCTTTATTTTTATTAAAGTGTTTTCAATATATTAAGTTTCTTGTCTGAATAATTTGATTTTTAGTTACCCATTTTTTGAAGGTTTCAGTTTCAAGGAGTTTTAGATTTTCTTTTTTCCTTTTTTTTATAAATACATTTTTTTTATACTAGATACTCCATTAACATAATTTCAGTTTTTGCTTTTTTTTTGTATTTTTTTTTTTGTATTTCCCCTTCTTATATTTTGTGAAAAAAAAAATTATGTTTTGCACTTAAAAACAAGTACAATGACAGAACAAAAAACATTATACAAGGATACAAAATATAAAAAGTAAAAAATAATATGAATAAAAAAAGATTCAATGAAATATCCTTTTAAAATTCATTCATAAAACCGGCAAGGTAATATACAGTTTTTAACCCTTTTATATAGTTTTTTTTAGCACATTTTTAAAATAATTTTGAAAAAATGTGCGAATTAGTTTCAGTTTATTTATCGGTCCGTCTGTTTACAAAACTTCTTTAACATTAAAGATAAAGAAATGAAATTTAGAGAAATCAAATTTTAATCATGGCTAGGTCACATAAAAAGAATAATATTGTATAACAAGTTTTTCATGTAGACCCATCCATTATATCCATTAAACTTTGAAAAAACCCTATTTTTAAATGTGTATATCTCAGTTTCGGCATAACAGCTTTTCAAATTAAAAACGCTATTATTGAAAGGACTTTTTTTTTTATCTTCATAAATCAATATCAAAATTATACAATTTTTTTAAATTTAGTATTTAAATTTACCGTTATGTGAAAACCAAATTTTGCATGATTTTTCTACCTTCATAACTCCGGCAAATTTTTAAATAGCGACTTGAAATTTTGAGGTAAGAAGGATTTTAGAAAATTTTTTGTACTACCCTCTGTTTAAGGGTTATTAGGACTCAAAAATTGAAATTTTCCTATTTTTAAACACCTGCAACTTTAAGCTAATTAAAGCTTCAACTTTATAATTTTACATGTGTTAACGGTTTTTTTTAATTATGTGGAGTTCGCTTAAAATGGATGAAAGTGTCTCTTTATTTTTCACATTTTTCTTATTATATGAAATTCTAAGACAATTTTCAAATTTTGGTGCAAGTTACAGTTCTAAACAGTTTGTATTGTCTTTTAAATTTTTATATTGAATTTAAATTGATTACTGTATTAATCAGAACCATCTATACTTAATGTCCCAGTTTGATTTATTCTTATTAATTCAACTTTCAATTAGTAAACAATGTCAAGCTTAAACAGGACGTTTGACAAACTAAAATAAGTTGGAGTGTCGGTGATCGAGTGGATAAGAGCGTACAAAATACGCTGTAAACACAGAGGGAGTGTGGGTTTGAATCCCACACACGTCTTAAGAGTTTTTCCTCCTTACAACATTTACAGCCACGCCTGAACACGAAAGACTGTGTAATTTCCTATCCACATTTATGTGTCAGAGAAATGCATTAAAAAAAAAATATGTTTTAGACCTTTCAAGTATTACTTTTGGTGACTTTGTTTCGGACAGCACAAACCATTTAAAGAAAATGTAAAGAAAATTATGTTTATAAAAATATAAAAATATGTATGGATGTGTAAAAAAAACAAGAAGAACATAGGGGTCGAATAATTTACTAAAGAGCAAATTAATAAAACCTTTCTTTGAAGAATAACATCAGAAGTATATTGGAAAATTAACAAACTTTGGAGTAAAATAAAATTAGCATGGACAAATGGAAACAATGGAAGAAGCGAGTTGATATTTTATGCTTTCACAAAAAAGAAATTTACAAAACTTACAAAATTCATATTATACGTATGTATAATTTATGTTAGTCCAAAAACAGAACACTTAGATTGAAAACAAAACAGAACTTAATGTTTATACCCGTACGATAGGATCGGGTATAATAAAATTACTCCTCCGTTTGTAACACCTCGAAATAAGCGAGCTAGATATACCTTCAAAGGTATGGATCGGATCAGAAAAGAATTCTAAGACTTTTGAGCCATGTCCGTCCGTCCGTCCGTCCGTCAGCACGCTAACTCAAAAACTAAGAAAGCTAGAATCTTGAAATTTACACAAAATATTCTTGGAGTAATTTGTAGGTTCCCTATTTTTTTTGGTTGAGTTTGGACCAAAACTTAGGGTAGCTCTCTAACACCTAACTTTTAGATCCCGACATTTTTTTTGAAATAGAGCTATGTAATTTTAACTGCTGATAGATCTCACAAAAATATTAATTTTATTTTCTATAACTTTTTTTCGTAGCCCCACCCGTTATGGAGCTACAGCTCCCCAAAGGTTCAAAAAAGCTCTATATTTAAATTGTTATAGTACAAGTTGTATAAGGTATATCTTCATTTTGAAAACGCCAAACGATTACTAATTTCATTAGCCGTAAAACTATATATACAATAAATATATTTTTGTGGCATACGGTGTCTTAATTTACCGTTATGCGAAACTCAAATTTTGCAAAATCCTTTAACCCTTCTATCTTCTAAACGGTTAAAGTTGGAAACTTGAAATTTTGACAGAAGTTAGATCTTTGAAAATAAGTATGAGTCATTTCAGAAATTTTTTTTGTATCACTCCCCGTTTAGGAGCTGTAAGGGGTAAAAAACTGAAAATTTCCTATTTTTGAACACCTGTAACTTGAACACCTGTTAAAATTTTTTTAAAGTAATACACAAAAATTAAAGCTTCAATATTATACTCTTATTTCTGTTAACAACTTTTTTTAATAATATAGCGTTACTTTATAATTGACGAAAGTGTTACTTGATTTTTTCAAATTTTCTAACAAATTTCTTCAACAAATTTTTTGCATTTGTTTTATTCGATAATTAGAAATTGTTGAGGATATAATGCGTAGTACATAAAAATGTAAATAAATATACAACATAACGGTTGCTTGAAGAATTTTTATTTATATGATATTGATATACATACATACTTATATAATATCATGTTTATTTACATATCGTATATGTCACTAGTGAATGAATGATAAGAGTATATATGTATATTATATAGCGCCGTATTTACATACATATATGTATTTTATTGTACTTATAAGAAATTATTCTGTCAATGGAATATTTAAATATAATATAATATAATATTTAAAATTATCTTTACTGTTTTGTACTTAGTAAATTTAATATACATTTACCGCTTAGTATTAAATGGTACTATAGAATATTTGAAAAAGTTTTGGATTGATAATCGTTATGTGGAAGGTTAGAATCTGCTTTTGAAGAATGTACATATAAACATATAGTTTGAATATATGTACAATCCATAGTGCTAGAAATTATAAAATTCACCCAAATTATTTTAAAATACTAAAATATTAAAAAAACAAGTAAATGTAACAGTAAGTCGATGCAACCGACTTATTAATACCCTACACCTGAATAATTCGAATTAAATTAACAATCCATAAGTGTTTTTGGCAGCTGCTTGAACTTCTTCCCTTTTCTGTCTTATTCAACTTGAATTTCAAGAACGTAAAAGAGGCATCCGCTTGGGATATGCTTGACACCCTTGTATAAAATTTTAAGTTTCTATCTTAATTATTTTCGGAGATTGGTAGTCCTTGGGATGTTTGTGTCAGCTACCCGAATTGCCACTCCAATTCATCGAATCCATCTCAGGAACATAAAGAAAACTTGCCAGAACACCATTCTATTAAATTTAAAGGTTCTACTTTTGTTGGTTTTGGAGATATGCTCGTTGCTCTTGTGCTCGTCCGGAAGTTTCCAAAATACGAACCCATGGTTCAAATTCTTTCAAATGTCAGTTTCCAATTTTACAGAAAAGGAAACATAACAGAACACCTTTGTACTAAAAATAAAAGTTCTATCTTTGTTGGGTGTGGAGATATACTCGTTTGCTCTGGGGCTCGTCCGGAAGCTTCCAAGATTTGAACCCATGGACCAAATCCTTACAAATTTCAGAAACATAAATCAAACATGAAGGAACACCATTCTGCCTAATTTAAAGGTTAAATCTTTGTTGCATTTGGAGATAATATCATTTGCTCTGAGGCTCGTTCGGAAGCTTTCAAAATCCGAACCCAAGGACCAAATCCTCTCAAATTTCAGAGGCCTAAATCATACATGAAAGAACACCATTATGCCAAAAGTAAAGGTTATATATTTGTTGTTTTTGGAGATAATCTCATTTGCTCTGAGGCTCGTTCGGAAGCTTCCAAAATCCAAACCCATGGACCACATCCTCTTAAATTTTAGAGACATAAATAAAACTGGAAGAAACATCATTATAAAAAATTTAAAGGTTCTATCTTTATTGGTTTTGGAGATAATCTCGTTTGCTCTGGGGCTCTTTCGGAAGTTTCCAAAACCCGAACCCATGGACCAAATCTTCTCACATTTCAGAGACTTAAATAAAACATGAAAGAACACCACCCTGCCAAATTTAAAGGTTATATCTTTGTTGGTTTTGGAGATAATCTCATTTGCTCTGGTGCTCGTTCGGAAGCTTCCAAAACCAAACCCATGGACCAAATCCTCTTAAATTTCAGAGACATAAATCAAACACGAAAGAACACCATTGTACCAAATTCAAAGGTTCTACCTTTGTTCGTATTGGATATAATCTCATTTGCTCTGCGGCTCGTTCGGAAGCTTCCAAAATTCGAATCCACGGTTCAAATTCTTTCAAATTTAAACCCATGGCCAAATCCTCTCAAATTTCAGAGACTTAAATCAAACATGAAAAAACACCATTCGGCCAAATTTAAAGGTTATATATATTTGTTGTTTTTGGAGATAATCTCATTTGCTCTGGGGCTCGTTGGGAAGCTTCCAAAATCCAAACCCATGGACCACATCCTCTTAAATTTTAGAGACATAAATCAAACTGGAAGAAACATCATTATAAAAAATTTAAAGGTTCTATCTTTATTGGTTTTGGAGATAATCTCGTTTGCTCTGGGGCTCGTTCGGAAGTTTCCAAAACCCGAACCCATGGACCAAATCTTCTCACATTTCAGAGACTTAAATAAAACATGAAAGAACACCACCCTGCCAAATTTAAAGGTTATATCTTTGTTGGTTTTGGAGATAATCTCATTTGCTCTGGTGCTCGTTCGGAAGCTTCCAAATCCAAACCCATGGACCAAATTCTCCTAAATTTCAGAGGCCTAAATCATACATGAAAGAACACCATTCTGCCAAAAGTAAAGGTTATATCTTTATTGGTTTTGGAGATAATCTCATTTGCTCTGGGGCTCGTTCGGAAGCTTCCAAATCCAAAACCCATGAACCAAATCCTCTTAAATTTCAGAGACATAAATCGAACGGGAAGGAACATCATTGTACAAAATTTAAAGGTTCTATCTCTGTTGGTTTTGGAAATAATCTCATTTGCTCTGGTGCTCGTTCGGAAGCTTCCAAAACCCAAACCCATGGACCAAATCCTCTTAAATTTCAGAGACATAAATCGAACGGGAAGAAACATCATTGTACAAAATTTGAAGGTTCTATCTTTGTTGCTTTTGGAGATAATCTCGTTTGCGGAGATTATCTCCAAAAGCCGGAATCATTCGGAAGCTTCCAGAATCCGAACCCATGGACGGATTTTGTCCAGATTCGAACTTAGCCTTTCTTTCGTAATTAGTAACCTACTATATAAATTTCATCAAGATAGCATCATTATTTTTTGAGTTATCGTGCGTACGGACGGACGGACGGACGGACGGACGGACATCGCTAAATCGACTCCGGCGGTGATCCTGATTCAGAATATATATACATGTCTATACCTAACTCGCTTCCTTTTGGTGGTTACAAACACCATACCAAAGTTAATATACCCTATACTTTATGTGTAGGGTATAATAATATTGTGAGCAGAGTGACAGGCTGTTAACATACTAACGGTTCGTACGGGTATCTAAGAGTTGACAAAGTCAACTGTATTCTTCCTCGTTTTATCTTCAAGGTAATTATTGCAAAAATACTCCTAAAACTATTAAAAATATGTCTAAAATGTTAAGGTTTGGTAGGGATTATATACCGTCGGATTACGTAAAATAAATACCTCATTACAAAATACTGCATCCCAAATTCTCAAAATCACGAAATTTAAAATCCCGTGTGGGGATACAGATTTAGGGAATTCAGAAAATTCTATCAAATAAATGTTTTGTTTTGGCTACATAATAAGTTATATTTTCAAAATAAAATGGTATCTATTAAAAAGAGAAGCAATATAATTATCGTCATTTATCACAATTGGTCAACATTTTTACAATAAAGTGTTTAATTGTAAATTCTAAAAGCCTGGATTTTATTATTAGATGAGCTTTAATTACGGAATGTATAGTACTATCGTGATTGTGTGTTTACGGGATTTTGCATTTTCGCCCTGTAGTACTTACGGGGTTGGAATGTAGGATTTTGGAATGAGGATTATTTAAAATTTTTACTTTATGTTTATTTTCACTTTTAATGTTTTAAAAATCTTTTTACCAATCTGCCAACTCCTATTTTGATAATTAGTTAAATGAAACTTTGACTCACCTGTGAAAAAGAAAAAAAAAAAGATTTAGTCAAAATTATTATACAATAATTAACATTTTAACTAATAAAAACATATTTAAAAAAATGAATCGTAAATTATAGCAAATATAGGAACCTGAATTAATTTTTTCGGGTTCAAAACTGTGATTTAAAGTCAACACAATATTAAAATTGTTTATAAAACTCTGTATTTACTTTATAAATTACCGTGAATATATATAACAGTTATAGCCTATTTAATATTTTTAACGTTTTATACTTAAAGCACAACTGTAAATTTCATTAAATGCCAAATCCCATTAAATGCCAAACGAGTTCAATTGCAAACCATATACCTATGGTAAAGTAAGAGATGTAACTTTCAAAATAATGAAAACATTCTAAGTAGAAATGAAAGTCATTTTTAACAGTTTCAATTAGCTCAAGAATTACCGTATATTAAATAAAACGCTTGCAATATAAGGTAGGTTAATTCGACCAATTAATGTAGGATAATTCGAACAATTTGTTTTATGTGTAATATAATGCAAAATAACTCTGGGGTGTAAAGGGGTGTAGGTGGTTTAGTGGGTAAGAGCGTATAAAATATGCTGTAAACACCGCGGCAGTGTGGATTTAAATCTCACACACGTCGTAAGAATAATTTTCCCTCCCGCCCGTTTTTTTTGTGTAATTTCCTTGTCAGATTTATGTGGCAGGGGAATAAACAAAAAAAAAACTCTGGTAAATGTGAAATTTTTTTTTTAAATAGATTTTCGTCTCAACTATAAAACAAAACTGAACTCCGTTAACGGAGTATAGATAAATATTAATATATGTATATTATGTATATATTTATTAGTTGTCAAAACAATTTTCTTATAATTTTTATTGATTTTTCTTTTATGTTCAAATTTAGGATTATACAAATCTTTACGTTCAAGAACAAAATAAAAGAACTTAATTTGGTAAAAAGTTCAAAAAAGAAAAATGTTATTATTTTTAAGGATATTTTTGAATTTTTTTTTGTTTTGTTATGTTTTCCACCTTTACTGCACACATACGCAAACACATACCAGAAAAAAATGTATCCTTAATAAAAAAATATCAATTTATTTTTGTTTTTCTTTACTTTAGTTACTTATATTTGTTTTTTTTTTTAGTTTTTCTCTTAAAAAAGTATAGTAAAAGAAAATGAAGGACAATAGAAAAATAAAAAAATAGAGGACCATTTTTTTTATAATAAAAAGGTAAAATAGAAATCTGTATTTTTTTTATATTTTTTTTGTTTATTTTTTTTTATCCTTTTCATTTATTGAAAAAAAACCATTTTTTGATGTTGATCAACCGTATTACTAGGAATATTTTTAAGCTCAAGAATATTATTTTTACACATCTTTCAGATCCACATAGAAATCAAAATTTTGTTTTAATACTCTTTATATAATATATTTAAAGTTTTGATAACACTGCTGTAGCCATAGTGCTGTTATATTTGTGATCAAAACCATATATTTAACACGCAGTTGATCGGACGATTAGATGTACGAGTTTAATATTATAATATTCTTCTACGATAAAAGCAGCTTTACTAGAACCATTTTAATAACAAAGATTTTATTTTATATATAAGTCTTTTACTGTATATAAAGAAGCTCTGGTGGAGACACAATAAAATTTCGTACTGACTTAATGTACTGACTTAAAAAAAAAGCATGCATACATCGTAACCTTTGGATTTTTTTATATTATATGATTTGAATAACTATACAGCTTAAATTAACAGTTCAAATCATTTTCGGTCGAACTTCGTTTAACTGAGGTAAAAAAAAAAAATTGATATTATTTCAAAATAAATTTGAAAGGGAAAAAAAATTGAAAAATTTCCACAGATATTACCAAAAAAAACTAGAAAGAGTGGAATAGTACTCTATCTACTGACTGTGTCAACTCTGGGATACCCATATGAACGTAATATATTCTGTTTCTATAAAACTTGATTATCTTTTAAAAAATTTCAAATGTTTTAGGCCCGACGTTAACTACCGAGATATATTTATGTAAATTGTGGAGTTGTATAACATCTAACCGAATCTGTTGCACCAGCAAACCAAATTTTACAGATGTTATTGCCATAAAACTCGATTAAGTTCCAAGATGTGCAAGCTACGCGAACCAGCTGTTCTAGTCCATCCAATTTTTATATAAGGTGTTAGCATGAACTTTGACATTTTTTTACAAAATTTCAGATACCTATAGCTTTAAAAGACAATGAGTTATTTTCATTTAAAAAGAGAAGTTGTGTAACAGCTACCAGAAACTGTTGCACCAGCACAACTAAATTTTATAGATATTGGTGGCCTGTAACTCGACACCATTTTGTAAAACTTCAGATACCTAGTTATTTCATTAGATACTAAGTTATTTCCAAATAAAGGAAGAAGTTGTACGGCAGCTACTCGAACCCGGCAGTCGAAAATGGTGGATTTAAAAGCGAAACTAGCAATTTTGCAAAAGTGACGTAAAAAAATGTCAGCCTTCTAATACATTTAGAGTTATCGTGCGGGCAGACGGACGGACGGATGCACATGGCTTAATCGACTCAGAATTCGACTCTGAGCCAATCCATACCTTTGAAACTATATCTAGTCCGACTCCTTTAAGGTGTCACAAACGTAATGGCAAATTTATTATATCCTTGAACATATAGTTATAAATAGGTATAAATAGAAAAAAAAACCAAAAATATAATAGGTACATAATAATAATTTTCTTTGTTTTGTTGATTTGTAGATATCAGATCCTTTTTTATGATAAAGAATCCTTTTATTTGAATTCAATTTATTTATTTTTTTTTTTGTTTTTTACCTGTCATAGTTTACGACATAACCTAAATTAAGAGTAGTATCTTTAGCTTGGTTATTACAAATGGAAATGTTACCTAAAACAGTTTTCGATCAGTGAAATAGAAGTACATAAAAAATAGGATAGATACATGTAATTTTAAACATATAGCTATTTAAACTCAGGGAATTAAAGGTTTTAGGACAAATAATAAGTACTGAAAATATTTCTAATCTTATGGCCAGTTACCATGACTTAGCGCTTTTTTTAAATATATATTCTTGTTAATTAACAACTATATATAACAACTAACAACTACACAAACGATTTCCTTTGATTTATCCTCGGTATCGTAATATGTGTAGATAGTTATAAGGTTTATAAGAAATGTACTACAAGTAATAATTAGTGGCTATATAAGACATTTTTACTCCGGATGATCCCTCTTAAAGTTAAGATAAAAATTTTTAATAATTTTTTATGCTCTGTAAATTTAATATAATATTAGAAAATTATAAAGAATTGGAAAACGAGAGATCATAAAACAGAGAAAAAAAACAGTACACAAAAAGTGATATCATCCAAAATCTCTGCTGTACAACATAAAAATATTTCTAATGTCATAACCAATTTTCAATTTAATATTAGGAGTAATTCTTTTAGAGTGTAAGTATGGGTAAACGGGTCACAATCATGATCTGATTTCAGAACAACACAAAAACCATTAAAATGTAGTAAAGTTTACGATAAATGAGTAGGGACAAAAGGAGTAACAACAAAAGAATAACAAGAAAAAAATAATCAGAGAAAAGGAGTTATTGAATGTGTAGTTGAATGAAATAGAAATGAATCACTCTTATGGTATATACAATTTTATTTTTTAATTTTTTTCGATTGATTAAAGTGTACTCAAAAGGGTCGTAAAAAATGTGTAAAAAATAACTCAATGCAAAAACTAAAAAAGGAAACCAAAAATTCTTAAAGTGTATTGAAAAGAAGTAAAAGTCAATCACCTGACTAAATAGATTTAGTAAAAAGATCATTTTTTGTTTTTTTTTTTTTGTTGTTTATGAGGAATGGACAAGTTTTATTACTAGAATTTATCTCTCTTTTGTATATGTACAGGTATTTTGTTTAGTAAAAGATTCCAACTTTACATAGGTACTAAAAAAATAAAATTTAAATTTGAAAAAATAAAGAAGAAAAAAAAGGTCCTATTTTGTTAAAGAACTAAACAGGATAATAAGAATTAAAATTAGCATATATTCTAACAATGATGTCAATCAATGTTGTTCTAAAATTACCTTAATTGAAATAAAGGTATTGGGCGTTACAGTTTTTCTGAATATAAAAACTACAGAGTAAATGTGATGGATTGTTTGTAAGGAAAAAAAGGATACCAGATAAAAATGGCATTAAATTAAAAACTAATGATGATTAGATTGAATTAAATGATCATTAGGTCGAATTAAATGATCATTAGGAGTGATTTTTTGTTTTTTTTTTGTCAGCTTCTATGTATTCTCATTTTTGATATAATACTTATGTATAAGTATTGATAAATGAATACCATCAAAATGAGAATAATAATTTCTTCTTGTTTAGCTTTAAATAATAATAAATTATAAGGTTCATTCTAAAATTTCATGGTCAAAAACATGATCTGATTTTAATCAATACAGAAATCATACGCTAAAGATGAAATATCGTATTTTTTTTTTTTTTTGAAAAAATGCAGTTAGATCTGTTTTGTTGGAGTTCTTAATTGGTTAAATGAAAAAAATTCGAACCAAGTTTTTTTTTCCATGTGAATACTTAGTTTTGGAATTTTTCTAAGAAATTTATTTTTGTATAGCAATGTTACTGCCAATACCAAAATTTTTAAATATAGGAAAACAAAGATCTACAAAGACTCTATTATACAGAGAAAGGTATAGCAAAATGTTGTAAGTAGATAATTAGAAAAAGCAAAAAGATTATACTTATATGAAAAAAAATTATGGTTATTAATAGTAGATCATTGTGTAATTAATAGAAGCGTGGGTTAAAAAAAAACTAAAAAGAGAAATTTACTCTAAAAACTTTCCATAGCCTGTATATAACTTTCCTACCCACAATGAAGTGGAATAAAATTTAATAGATGTTGCAAAGTCTAATTTTTATCTGCTGAACTTTTAAACATTTGTAAAACTGATATAAGATGATAAGACGACATTGAGATTTCTGGATAAAGTGTAAGAGAGAGAGAGAAGAATTCGTTTAATAATTCACTCCCTTCACATGACCTTCGTCGCCTAACAGAATATGTTATAGAAGAGGGTATTTGTTCTGACGAGATTAAAAGTTGATATCCTCATTCAAAACATTCCAAAGCGATAAAATGAGAATTTTGGCTGTCATTACTTATCTAGTTTAAATTCCTAGATGACATAATTTGACTTACAGAAATTCTTTTGCAGTACGAATATCACGAATGTGGTACCACTTTCCACCTCATGTGTTAGAATTGTTGAGGATTACATATACATTCAAAAATTCAAAAAGTACATTTGAAACAAATTTTCATTTCCCAATATTTACTATCCTTAACGAACCAGTACATTAGTACTAAAATACATATAGCCTATTGATTGGTTATTAAACGGTGGTGGTATTTTGTACGTTAAAGTCCCATTCATAGAGTTGTTCCTTCTAAAACTACTCAATAGTGATTTTCAATGATTCCCACCTACTCTTCCACAAAACAATATTTGATCAAATAAGTTTTAACATTATGTCACATCGTACTAAAAAATCATACTGTCGTTTAAAATAAAATATCAAAATATAAAGGAAACCTGATTAAAAAAAATAATAAATATTTTTAATAATTTGTTATCAGAAATATAATTAAAAGTATAATTTTATAAACATGTAATTAATAATGACAATTGAAAAAAAATTCTAATAGGTATTTAATTTTTTTTTTTTATGTTATTTAATTTAATTTAATTAATAGGAAATATTATGCAAATAACCACATACATTTTTTTGTGAATATAATGATTGTGTGGTTTAAAATATAAGTGTTTATTATTTTGTAAGCTGTGAATATTACAGAGTTAAAGGAAAGTTATATAACTATACTGTATTAGAAAGGATAAAAATTTGAATAGCCGTTAAAATGAATTTTTGGGAGATATAAAGGAGTGTAACTGGACTAAAGTAAATCTGGTTTGAAAAATAAGAAAATTAAAAAAATTGGTGTAAGACTTTTGGTTTAGCTGACTCATGGCGTAGTGGTTAAGTTGTCAGCTTTCCTATCGCAGGATTCTGGCCTCGAATAATGCGCAGAATAATAATGCGCATCGTGTATTAATAATATTAATTATAATTATATAATAATAATTAATAGCTCCTACAGTGGAGCTACGTTTGGTTACCTACTGCCTTTGATTGTACTTGTTGGTTTATAGCAAATTAATAATAAAAGTAGGCGGTTTCCTTTAGAGTTGCACTCCTGAATTCAAAGTTTCCTAGCCAATATACTACAGTTAGCAGTTACAGATTTCGTGCAGTATATTATATAGGCTAAAAAAAGAGATGAGTTTAATCAGTAACAATCTGGTACTACCAAAATATTTTTGATGTTTTAATGAGTTAAATTCTTGATGTTTTCTTTGGCACTACCAAAGTATTATTGAAATAGGTTATTATTGATTGATGTTCTTGTGATCTTAATTACCTTATTTAGGAAAAAAAACAAAAGAGATCTTCTTATATGAAGGAAAAGTTGAAAAGTTTCAAAGTACATACTTGAAATGGTCAAATCTAACATTTATTAAAATGGAAAATAGGTATATGTTATGTAATTATAAATTACATAACACGAAGCCGTAATAGGATTCTGTATTTAAATCCAATATTTCTGAAATTCAGTAAGTGTGTATGTATACTGTAGATCAGCAAAAAATAGAAACGGTTTAAAATTTTTTAAATGCAACTTTAGTTTAAACAACCAACCAAATTTGAAATAAAAATTTTTTTTTTAATTTTAATTAAATTTTAATTAAAAATTTCCATTTGGAAATTTCAAATAATTGTAATGATAAATTTACATTTTCAGCGACTAAAAAAAAATTAACGGAAAACAGAAGAATTTTTACTATTTCAAAAAAAAAATTAAAAATTTCTAAATTAAAAACAATCGGCCACACTATATTTTTTTAAATTATTTTCAATTGAATCATTGATTTTTGTTGCAATTTTTAATTAAAAAATACCAATAAATTACAAATTATTGTTAAATTTTGTTGCCACCAGTAATTCAATAAAACAAAAATTTCAATAATCATAAATAAACTGAAAACAATAGTAATTTTTAAAACTCTGAATCACTTCAATTGATCCTTTACCCAAAGACCGCAATAACGAAAAAAAAAAAAAAAAAACAAAAATGATAGCTATTATGTCCCTGGAATATTTCATAAGAGAGACAAAATAAAAAGACTATATTTTAAACCACACAATTTCAATAAATTCTGCGGATAAATATTATGTAAAAACAAAATTATTAATTTTAACCACTTTTTTTTTTTATTTTTTTAACAAACAATCAAAAATACTGTATCTATGGATGTATGTGCAATATTTATTATTATTTGATATTAAATTTCGAAATAGACAAAAAAAAAGAAAAAAAAAAACATTTTAATTATCATTAACCACATTATTTATTCCTATTTATTTTTTTTTTTATCTTATTTTATATAATGTGACATATTTATTTATAATATTATTATTGTTGTCATTTTTGTTATTTTATGTTGTTGTTGTATTCAAGGATAACAAATTACTAGACCTTAACACTGTGTGTGCATATACTGATATAAATATACAGTATTAAACAAAATAAAAGCATAAAAGCAATATTTTTTATTTGTTTTTTTTTTTTTTTCGTCTACAAAATAAAATCAAAATAAGGATTGTTTAGTGTCCTTAAAGAAAGAATTAAATTAACCTGTAAGAAGAGATGTTCAGAAAGAAATAGTCAAGGAAATATGATTGGATTATATTAAATGCCTATTATTATATATATATATATAGAACTGCAATACTAAAAAAAAAAATAAGTATTTTCATGGAACATTAAGAAGAGATAATAAAGAATTATACAGATTCATAGAAAATAACGTAATCACCTTACGTTTTTTTTTGACTATTTTTTTAATTAAAATTATGATTAGATGCACTTAACAATTTTCAAAAACCAAAAATTCTTTTAATATATTCTGGAGATCCTGTACTCCCAAGTTATCCCAAGCTAGTGCAAGTGATGATATAGGTATTTATCAAATAACTGTTTTTAAAATTATTAGAAAATTATACTTTGCAATTACAAGAAAATCATATAAAAGCATAACAAAAATGAAATTGAGTTGCAAGAAACGAATAAAATGTAGAATAGAATATATAATTTTGTAAAATGTGTAGGAGGTATTCGGTCGCATACATTAAACTAAGCTTGAACTCAAATTTCACTTTTACAAATAAAAACTACTCTTGAACTTGTAGGATTCAAAAATCAAGCTATTGATTATACTTAAATATCTATAATATTAATTAGTGTATAGTAGATTTGTGAAAGGTAACTATAACTGAAAGTTTTAATTTGTAGGTAAAATGATATGCGTTTGCTTTTACTTTAAGGAAATATTTTTACTAGGCTTTCCTTTATCTTCAAAGTAGAAGTCTCGTTTATATTTCCATCACTTAATAAGAGTACATTTTCTTATTGTTACGGTTTTCTATATGTTAAGGTGTTAGGTATATACTACTGCATGCTGTAACTGTTGTAACGGCTATAGTCACTGTTAGCAAAATAATAATAATAATAGGCGGATTCATTGTTTCCTTACAGTTCCACTCCCAATTCAATGTTTCCGCATCCATTTCCTATCCTTTCATATCCCTACTCCCTAAGGGCTGATAAGGGTTTCATCCCATTATATTGGCTAAAGGGGGAGCTGGGTATATTCAGTAAAAACAACTACCAAGGGGAAATTCTTGATGTCTTTGGAAGATTCCCACCTCCCTTGCAAAAAAACAAAAAATTTCCCTTTATTTAGTTAGTATTTTGGATTTTCATAGAGACAAGGATACATTGAGGCAACACTCACATTCATAATATTATATTAATAAAATTGGTTTAAAGAATTTTCTATTTAGCTATGCTTTTCTGTATGTGAACTGCTAAAACTTTTTAGTACTTAACTATGTACTAAATCCTTCTGCAAAAAAAAAGAAAATTTAATTTCAAATAAAGGAGATACTTATCATCTAAAAATATCTCTCATTTTTGTTTTTTACATCATCTTTCATTTTGTACAATAATGTAAAATTATAATACTTATATGTAAATTGGTCTAAGCATATTTTACATACAATGAAAATAATTTTTCCGCTCAATTGAATTAAAACTTAAGACGTTATGTCATAATTAAACTTCAATTTCTCCTTCTATAGGACATCTTAATTTTATAAATAATTTTTGAATTTATTCATGTGCAAAACAGGTGAATAAAATTAAAGAAAATTTATGGTAAATTATTTTGTTCTCACTGAATTATTACAATCTTAAGATTAATTAAAAGTGATTGATGGTTAATTTCATTATACTATAGTACAAATTTACAAAATTTATAATATCGAAATTGTCGATGAATGAAACATCTTCAATTATATAGACGTCTAATCGAATAGAAAATTTACCTTCAAAACAGAATAGACAAAACATTTATTATTGTAAATGGGGACTTAAAGTGTAATGTTTGATTTATACACTAAAATGGAATATTTTTCAATTTTTATTAAGTATTTTGGCAAAGAACTTCTGTCAATTTATTACAATTTTGGTATTTTGGCACAGAACTTCTGTCAATTTATGACAATTTTGGTCAAATTGAATATATTAACATAAATTATTTTCAATTGATTGACAACATAATTGACAGCATGTTACATAGTGTGTTCTCATAAGTATTCTTTGATTTACATTATTTGTATTCCGTTTACACAGTAAACTACTCTTTCCTACTCCCAACTACACCAACCTTCGAGAAAGGGTAGATAGAGTTAAATACGATTATGTTAAGTTAGCGTTCCATTTACCATATTATCTACTCTTAACTACTCTTTTCGTGTAAAAAGAATGCAAATACTTACATTGTAAAAATTATACTAATACTAATCAAATCATAAGTAAAATAAAGGTTTTTTTTTTTAATGCATTTCTCTGCCATATAAATGTGGATAGGAAATTACAAAGCCTTTCCTGTTCAGGTGTGGCTGTAAATGTCTTAAAGGGGAATAACTTTTACAACGTCTGTGGAATTCGAACCCACTTTCCCTGGGTGTTTACAGCGTATTTTATACGCTCTTACCCACTACGCCACCGAGGAGCCAAAGGTTTTCTTTAAAAAGGAATAGATTCAACCTAGTAGAATTTCTCTGTATACGAAGAGATTAATTTAGATTCAAACTTATCCCTCAATTATCCCTCTTATCCTTCTTACGAACACAATATGCACAAAAACTATAAGCAATAATTAAGAAAAAAGCTTTTTATACTTCTTAAAATTTTCAATATTTCGAAGTTATATACTTTTTTTAGGTTAAGCAAAATCCTAAACTTCTAATCAACAAAACTAATTTTATCAATGAGTTTTCCTTAAAAAAAAAAGAAATAAAAAAAAATTCTACAATTGAAAATTTTTAATCAATTTTAAATTTCCACACTTTCAATATTAGAAAGGAATTTTCCAGAATTTTATGAGAAAAATTGCTAACCATAAAATAAATTTGGATTATAAAGCATAGCTAGATTTTTTTTAGATAATACGTAAATATATACACACATATATATATATATATAGTAATATGTTTTTAAATATTGGAAATTTCTAATCTTATTATATGAAACACTTATCAAAAAGATACACTTATCACTAAATATAGAGTTATAGTATGTATATATGTATTACGTATTTATACTATGTTACATAACATGCTTATGTATATATACATAATATTAGTATCTATATAGATTTTAAGATATTTTTAACAATAACAATTGTTAAATTGTCAACAAGAATTTTCCCGTTCAAAATGTTTGGGTTTTTCAACGAAAAATTATATTGAGAAGAAAAAAAAAAACCAAAAATTTTAATTCTCTTCTTTGTTAGAATATCATACCAGTTACTGTCCTTAATGTGTAAATATATCTATATTAATATCTTATATATATGTATATGTATATTACATTTAATATCCTATGTAAATATTTACATTTAATTTATATTTTAAAAAATATTGAGATGCTTCACAGAACTACAAAGAATTTTATTATAATAATGCCAATTTTAAAAGAAACAAGGTAATACGTAAAACCATAGGTTTTTAAAGATTCACATTTTTTTCAAAAAGTTAACAAGAAAAAACAGTTTAGAATTTATTGTGATTTGCATGGAAATTTGTAAATTTTCTCAATTTAAGGGAACACCATATACATAAGAACACATGTAAAAATATAATGTAAAACCTTAAAGTTTTATTTATTATTTTGAATGATCTACTGATTATTTGAACGGTGCACTTAGTTATTTAAGATACAAATATCTAAAAATAACTAAGTTACAACTTTTGACCCCAAATACCTCTTACAGAGGAGTAACTTATAATAATTGTTTAGCTACTAAGTTGTTCCACTAAAAAAGTTCTTCTACAACAACAATTTTTATCCATGCTTTAAAAGACCCATCCATGCTTAAAATTTCATTGTTCTATCTTAAATCGTATAGAAGTTTTGTAAACAAATAAACAGACGAACGAAATAATGAAAAAAATAATAATAATGAAAAAGATATAATATTGCTTTAAAGAAAAATGATTTAACTGAAATCATTTGTAAGAATGTATAATAGAAGTAAATTAGTTTAATAAATTTATAATGTAATATAATATGAAAAGTTTATTTTTAGAATACAAAGAAATCTGGATCATAAAATTTTAGAAGAAAAAAAAAAATTTAGAAGATAAAAAAAAAACAGAAACAACTTTAATTTGAAAAATTGACCTTTTTTTGTACGAAATAATTCAAAAATAAAATTTAAAAGTAAAATTTTTTATAATAAATAACTAAAGTTATTATAGGAAATGGAAACTCAAACTCAAACAAAAAATGAAACTTATAAATAAATAAATAAATAAAAAATTTTTATAAAAAAAAAAATCCACACTCCCCCTCGGTGTTTGCAGCGTATGTTATATACGCTCTTATCCACTGTGCCATCGAGGCTCCTAAATAAAAATTGTTGAATAGGTAACAACTTTCTCAGAGTTTTATCACAGCGTATACTTATTAAAGCCGTTATATATTTAAGACTAAATTGAAAATCATTCTTTCATTTCTCTCTTCTTAAGATATTATCTTAAAACTAACTGAATGTGTCACGGTTCGAATATTAAAATTAATTGGCAATGCTATAATTTAAAAAAAAAAAAATGATACAAGAACAACTGCTTTTTTTTGTAAAATCCTCCATTTAAAGATTTCAAGGATACTAATTATTCATGTATTTATTAAAGAAATTTATTCCAAATTTATCTTTTTAACGGTAATATTAATATGACAGTTACCTCATGTGGAACATAAAAATTTTTTATCAAAATAATCGTAAATAATTCAAATTTTAAAAATTTCTCTAATTAGTTTTAAAGTATAAGAATTTAAAATATTTTTTTCTATTATATTTATTGTCAATTTTTTTAAATCACGAGCAATGAAATTATTAAAATTCTGTTCAATTGAATAAAATTAAAAATCTAAACAAGCGCAAAGACTTTTATCGTAAAAACAAATATCTATGTATATGTACGTTTCTCATTTTAAAGTTCAAGTTGTCATTAAATTAAAGCACATATACACAATTTTTCATATCATAAACAAACTTCAATAATTTCTAAATTATTAAAATTAAATACATAAATTTATTTATTTTAAAATTATTTAAAATAATATGAAATTAAGGCATGAAATAAATAAATAATTAAATTTTAATAATCAAAGCATTATTATTCATTAAATTATATTAAAATTATATTATTTAAAAACATTAGTGTAAATGGGGACTGCAGTTATTATATGCGTTCCTTTTACAGAGTAAATTACTTTTTGCTACTTTCAACTACACTATCGCCTTTGAGAAAGAGTAGATAGGATTAAATACGGTTATGATAAATTAGACTTCCATTTGCCAACTATTTCCAACTGTTCTCTACCACTCTTTTCATGTAAAAGGAACGCAAACATTATTTTCATTTAAATTAAAATAATATAAAAGCTTTCTTTTCTAGCCAATTTAGTGGAATTTAATAAATTTTAACAAAATAAACAAAATGTGAAAAAAAAAAAAAATTATTATTATTAAAAATTGCTTTTATTTACCAACTAAAAAGTTCAAAACGTCGCCTCAGAACATCATTGTTGTATGTCAAATTTTTTGAATTTTTGTTTTTAATGCTTTTTTAAGTTTTTTTTTGTTCTCTTTCTAATGATATTGTCCGTTTTTCGCTATATACATACGGTATCAGTTTCTAATCAATATGAGTATGCTTTTTGTTGTATGTGAAAAAATTTTGTTACATACAACAAATTTTCATACAAAAATATAAAGTCAGTAAATTATTGTTGTATGTTATCTCTTTTGCAGCACAAAGTCTTTATTTATTTATTTTTTATAACACATTAGTACCACATTTGCATATTTAATATGATTTATTATTGTATGTGTTCAGTTTCGTATGTTCCGCACTAGTTAAAGAACTGATTACAAAGAATAAAAATTTTAAATAATGTTGTCTAGGATAATCCAGAAATATGCAAAATAATTCTATGGAGTTATTCCTGCACTGAATAACTAAATCCATAAAATAAAATAAATCCATTGGAAAAAACAAAAACGGAATTTGCTTTTGTGTCTTTTAGTTTTTCTCATTTAATATAACAACATTCCATATACAATTGTAGTACAATAAATGTTGTTTGAGTAAAAACTCTTCTAATTCCGCCAAAGTTTACGGCACGGATTAGAAAATTTTCACTTGGTTTCTTTATTCCCATAGCAATAAAGGTATTAAGTTTAAAACAATTCTAACGTACGGTTTTAGCACTATGCCTCTTTAAAACTTCAAAGTTAATTTACAACAAACTATGTTTTGTTACATACAACAATCATTTTCTGAGGCGACGAAAATAAAACTTTGAAACTTTGATTATTAATTTAACTCAGTCAGTTCATCTTTCAAACCGAAAAATGTTATCTTTTCACCCAAATGTTAACGAACAACTGTAACATATGTTAGTTTTTCTGTTAGTATGAAATATTTCTATGTATTTGTAACAAAAATCAAATATTTATTATCACTAATTAATAATTTCGAAAAAATAAAATATTAAATTATTTATTTTGTTAATATAATATTGGAAAAGCAAAATATATGAAATAAAGTAACAGTGTAAGCCTTTTAATTTCAAATAGTGATTAATTGGTTCTATTGTGTTTTTTTAGAGTTAATAAAACTTCAACATCATAAATCTCTTTAAAATATCAAATTATTAAAAAAACTTTTTTGTATAGCCCTTTCCGTTTTGAAGGAACATTTGCTCAAGATCGGAAAAGGTTTCATAGTAAAATCGTAATAGGTCAAGTTGTAACAAATATATTTTTAACCTAAAATTACAGTAATATTTTAAAAAAAAATTTTCCACTCATAAATTTCCCATTTGACAAAAGTCGATATTTGACAAAAAAATATTGCCAAAATATTTGACAAACAAATATTGTCATAAAAATAATTCATATTGAATCGAAAACGTTTTTACTTTTGAAGAAATCTTAAATATCTGATTTTTCTATAAACAAAACTAATATGACATTTTATAAAATGGATTCTTTTGTAAAATTACTTTTGTGATGATAATGTCGTAATTTTAGAATTCTTTTAACTCTGATTACTTTTGTTAAAAAAAAAATCTCATTATTTTAACAGTATATGAATAGATATGGTGTGGTATAATGTTATTTTTAAATTTAAAATTATTTTAGGGTTTTGAAAAAGTATACACCTTTAAAAAAAATCCTCCTTTTACATACTACCTTATTTTTCAATATCATTTATTTTTAAATTAACATTATTATATTGCTTTTATATTTGTTTTTCTAATTAATTAAATAATTAATTAAGTGGTAATTATATGAAATATAATATCAATTTATCAAAATTTTCATAGTTGAAAGTCAGGCGACCCATAAAAGGAAAATAATTATAGAAAGTTTTTCCATTTTAAATATTAAAATAAAAATAAATTAAATTGAAATTTTAAATATTTAAAAATTTTTATTAAAAAATAATTGGTGGGAATTAATTATATATTATGTACCTACTCACATTACTTTAAGCTTTATATCTATTTTAAGGTACTACTACTGTTACATATTTAGATGATAAACGGATATATAACATATTTTATTTTATTATACAAGAAATTAAAATTTAATTTTTATATAAATTTTCAATTTAATTATATAAAAAATTCTTTCTATCAGTTATATAATTTAAATAAATCTCTTTGTGGTGAAAATTGTTAGCATTTCTTATTACGTCTTCATATCTGAATTAATTTTCCTTCTAACTTTTTTTATTCTTTATCACTATTTTTATCTTAAAATGGGCCTAAGTTACAGTACGAACATAAATGGTAATCTAATAAGTTGAATATATTTAATTATTTCGTTGGTATTACAAACAAATTCAAGTCTGAAGTCCCAGATAACAGATAAGAAAAGTTGACTAGTTAGAAAAAGTTGAGAGATTCGAATTTAAAGAAAAAACCAAATCATTTAGACCCTCTGGAGCCACGGTGGGGGGGGAGTCTTACGCTAGTGGGTAAGACCGTATAAAATACGCTGTAAACACCGAGAGAGTGTGAATTTGTATCCCACACACGTCGGAAGAGTTATGTGTAATTTTCTTTCCACATTTATGTGGCAGAGCATAAAATGCATAAAAAAAAATTAGTCTCCTTTCTTTCCGATGCTGTCACTTTATTCTGTAACCTGTATATGTGAAGCACGAAAAGATGATAAAATATATCCATTTTTCTGATTTTTATAAAACACTGTGTTAAGGTATCACGAGAATTTAATTAAAATGAAACCATTTTAGGATTTTATTATAAACAAGAATCACACCATTTTTAAAATTTCATACAAATTTTTAACAAATTTTTCTTATTTATAATTCTTTACATAAGTGTAAAGAAGTGCAAAATATTGTACTGTAAAGAGCTGTTGGGAACTGTAAGGTATTGTAAAGAACTGTAAACAATGATATAATGATGTACAAAACTGTACTTATAATATAATGAATTAATTAATGTGAAAACAAAAGTTCAATATACTTAAAAAAAAAGTAAAATTATTCGGTTTTTGACAATTGAAAAAAAAATTTCTCGTTTAAACTTTAGTGTTTTATTTTAAAAGTATTATAATTTTGTAAAAATGAATGAGGCCTATTAAAATTTATTATGAAAAAAATAGGTATAAACTTTTTAACTGTACATAAAATAGCGGATGTGCAGTAATTACCATGTATTATATGCAACAAAAATTTGAAAACCTAAGATAAAATGATACAGGCAATATTTTTTATTTTCATCTTAAGAACTTTGAATATTTTTAAATCTCTTAATATTTTGTATTTTGAGTTTCACACAAAGGACCTGTTATGACTGACTATGAATCAATTAAAAATACAGATATATAAATAAATTTTGTTTTAGATTGAACTAATTAAAATAATCACTTTGTACTACGATAAATGTACATTTATACATTTATAAATACTAAGACTTTGTACATTTATAAATGCAAAAACCCATTTCTGGTCTCACAATTAGTTACGTCCGTTCAAAAATGCATTTTAAAAGCACTACAGCTTATTTTATTTATTCTATATTTATTATTTTCCATGTAATTTTTTATTAATTATTAAAATATAAATATTGTAAGTAAATCTATCTACTTTAAAGTTCTTTAAATTATTTACAAATTTACAGAAAAAAATCATGCTAGTAAATTACAAAACTATTTACATACAAACAACTTTGTATAAAATTTATCGTAATTTACTTTGCCAACATGTTTTCAAACTGTTTTTGTTTTTTACAGTTCCAGTTTCAAAGAATAATTCTGAACAAATTAATATATATTTTTCTAAAATATTAAAGATATACCCACACTTTAGAAAAAAAAAACCCTCTTTGCTTTAAAATTGAAAGAAAAAGGTCAGTCAGTCTCTTTTCAAACTATAAAATTTATTCATTTATAGAAATTTATTATTCATAAATTATCGTTATATTACGCATATGAAGACCTTCATAAAATTTGCAATTAAAGTTTTATATTATGTATTTCATAATACATAGATACATATATAAACATAATATTTTCTTAGTTATTTAAATGTTATTTTCAATTAAAATTTTCTTAAAATTTTATTAGACACTTAAACATATAACACACACACACACAAATGAAAATGTTAACATTTTTCAAATAATTACATCATATCGAAAATGACAGTCAGGGTTTCCATAATAATAATAATAATAATGGTTGTTGACATAAATTCAAACATTGAAACAATGTAATAATATAACCAATTTTTTTTTTTTGTTTTTTGTTTTCATTTTAATTTACTTATTAAATCAATTAAATATTAAATGGTTGACTATTAACCACAAAACAGTATTTGCATTTTCTTAAGTAGGTACATATTTATAAAAACTTATTTCTTCCATAAGAATTATGAAATTTTACATAACATTCTATGTCTTACACAAAGAAAAAAAAAAAAAAAACAAAAAAGAAATAACAAAAAAATTTATTTAACCCCATTTTCTTTAGCAAAAATTGAATATAACAATTTAAATTATATATATAAGAAAATATATTTCAAATGGTTTAATAAGAGACGGCATATGGATATTACATAATATGTATATATAAGAGTAACAGAAAAACAATCAACCGAACAATGAACGAACTATATCTAATCTAATCCAATATAACCAATAACCAACATCAACTTAAGTTAACTTAAACTATAACCAACTTTATAAAACCAATCAAGTGCATAAGGAACCAAGAAAATTATCATTTTAAAAATCGTATTAACCACAGTATAGGTCTATATATATAATTAATACTATATACTGTTACCACTAACAATTATTACATCACAAATATACTACACTACTACACTCTTATATTATACATTCCAATATATCTTTATATTATTATTCTATATAGTTATACCTATATAATATATAAATCAACTAGTTTACAACAACCTTTTGACTTTTAATATCCTTGTTTTTAATATTAAAAAAATGGGTAATAAGCTTTAAATGACCACTTCTAAAGTAAAAAAAAAAAAAAAAAAAAAAAAAAAGAAATTTTAAGGCACATATCAATTCTTAAGACAAACGATAACCGTATACTCTATATAATATATTATAGATAATATAAAATCTAAACCTATCAACCATACACCATACACCAACTATTTATTATAAATTATCTAAAAATAACCGGCTACAAGATATATAATATTATATACTGTCAAACCAACCCATTTCAGTTTATATATTTAATACTAAAAAAAATTTCACTGTAAAAAAAATTCATCCTTTTCCTTGCTTTGTAAGGGGTAGGGGTGAGAGACACTTTATATTTTTTGTTCTCTTATAAGAAAAAGATGCATAGCTGTTATTAAAAGAATCAAATGGAAAAACTCGTTAAAAATTTATTAAGAATTTTCTTTTTTTCTTTTTTTTTTTTTTTGTTTTATAGATTTTTTCATGATGGGTGTAAAGGGTGGAATAAAAATTATTTGATGTGTGAGTTAATATAATGTATACGTATTATAGTATGAGTACATATTATTATTATATGCATGTGTATAAAAGAGATTTAAAGATGGGAAACAATTTATCCAAATAAAAAAAAAAAAAAAAGAGAAATAATAAATTAAGTTTTTATATATTTTTTCATGATTTTTCTTTCTTTTTCATTTTCTATCTTTATTTTCATTTTTATGTTGAAAATTTTATGCTTAAAAGTTATCTTTACTGGAACTGATTCTCTTGGTGGTAGTTTCAATGGTAGAATAAAAAAAAAAAAGAAAAATTCATCACAATTGATAGAATATAAATTTGATATGATATCGAAAAAAAATTTTTTTTTTTTTTTCATTTTATAATACGAGAAAATTATGGTAGGTATATGAAAAATTCATTGCGTGCAGACACGATTTACGGGAACTTTATTAAATTATTATTAAAAATTATAAATGAGTTGCTGATATTTGATTAATATAATATCAAAGTATTTTGGTTTTTTGAAACTAAAATATAAACGATTTGTAAAGGAATTTATAATTATAGCTAACAATTTCAAATTAAATAATTCATTCAGAATTTTGTAGTAGTAAAAGAATCTTAAATTAAAATTTAACTCCAATATATAGTTCATGGTATTTGAATTTCACATAGGATATGTAAACTTGTTCAAAATGCTATTATGTTTTTCGAACCAGTATGTGACATGTTTGTGACTCTTTTAAAGTTATTAACTATGTTGTTCATAGATCCCTGAGTTTTCTTCAGTGAAAAGTTTTCTCTTTACTTTAAACAATTTTTTTCTACTACAATTCTACTACAATGTTGTTTGTATTTCTCATTTATTTGGTAAATAACTATTTCTAAAGATGAGGGTGCTTCGAATGTTTCAATTTGATATCGTATATTATATATTGTGTAGAATTGAAATAGAAAAACTTTTGAACAAAAAAATAGAATTAAAAAAAACTAATAAATCCTCATGTAAAATATTAAATTTAAGGTTTAATATAAAAAATTGATATTCTGACTGTCAAACGCATTTTAAAATATAAATTAAGATATCACAAACGTTTCTGATTTTAAATATAATGATTATCCATCTAATATAAAAAAATTTATGTGCATTTCAGTTCCTGGGTTACTCTTTTTTATTTTTTGGACAACGATACATTTATTACTTTTACATACAAATACACTCATATGTAAATAGAAATACTGACTGACTGAATTCCAATAAAAGAACACAGGAATAAAAGAAAAAAACATGAGGAAAAACCAAAATATCCTTTGGGCATTAAGGGAAATATTTACAGTTATTTCCTTTAAAAACGAATATGATAAGAACAACAAATAATTTTTAAAATAACAAAAAAAAAAAATTAAATGGGAGAGAAAAAGATAGAAATAAAAATGACTCCCCCAATTTTTATTTAAAACTTAAATTTTTTCTGTTTTTTTTATGTTACAAAAATGTGTATATGTGTTCTATTTTGTTTGTATCGAAATTTTTTTATTGTAACAAAACTATAATAAATTGTATTGTGCTTATTATGCAATGTTATTATGTTTATAACAACAGTGTTGGACTAAATTAACGTTTATGAATTTGAATATAAAATGAGTTGATACAATTTTAACCTAACTGAAAAAATCGAACATACTTCACTTTATATTATTTTAAAATATAACTTCCTTCCTATAATTGACCAAATGAAAATATAATTGATATTTAAATATAATTTAAAGCTTAATTTTAAAGATTTCTGGTTCAAAAAAAGACACTATCAAAATATATACCAATAAAAAAAATTATTACAAACCAAAATTTGAAAACTTAGGAAAAATTAGGTTTGACTTCACACCCACTTTAAATGGATCAAAGAGTTTTAAAATTTTTTTCAGAGGTAAGATGTAATCTATGTAAATTTAAAAGTTAGAATGTCACCAAAAACTAATGAAATCGATAAATGAAATATTAAATCATCTAGATTCTAGAGTGTATATGATGATACTTGGGCTTTTAAAAGTTTTAAAATTAACAAAGAAAACTAAAAAGAAAAATCAATTTTATGAGAATAAACAAAAATGTCTTAACTATTAGTTATTAATACTAGAGTAAATAAATTAGCTCATTGTATTTTGCTCAATATTGTATGATTGAAAATATTTTGCTATACTCATTTCAGTATTGTTTTATTTCTACTCCATCATACTTTAGTCCTTACAAAAAAAAAAAAAAAAAAACAACAAAAGAAAACAATCATTTTCATTTCAAAACAAAATGTTCAAAACAGTTAAATATTAAAGAATTTATGTGGTATATGCTAAAAAAAAAATTGTATATTTTGTCTAAGACTTTTTTTTTTTATGTAAGTTTTTAATAAACTTTTTTAGGAAGGAAATACAACAATATAAGATAGAAAGGTGCGTATTTTCTTCTCTCTAGACGATTTATTTCCCTTCTCTTTTTTATACTTTACAATTTCTTAAAATATTGAGTTTTTTTTTTGTTATACACTTTTATTTACTGTTTTATTATGGTTTTTTTTTTTTTTGTTCTTATTTATGTTTTTGTAGAGTAAAGTATTAAAAGGGGTGAATAACACCCTTATCTTATAGGGTAAAATAAAAACAAAAATATTAAGAATAAAACAAAAAAGTTTTTAACGTCTAAGGAAGTTAAATAAAAAAAAAAATAGAGAAGAAAATTATAAGAAAGAAAAAAAAATTTATAACTATTAGCAAGCGTTGCATTAATTTTGTTTTTTTCTTTTTTTATTGTTTTATTTTTTTTATGCCTACTATTTTCTAGTATGTGTTATTATTATTATTATTAAAATACGGAAAAAGGAACAATTATGGATAGGCAAAATAAAGTAACTCATATTACGCAAATATTATATATAAATACACAAGAATAAAACCAGATGGTAATTAAAATTGCTCTTATTTTAAATGTGTATGCTGATAATAAATGGTGTAAGATTTGCCAACACTTTTTATAAATTGAATTGAAATTGAAAAATTGAGCTTAAAAACAAAATTTTTTTATTAAAAGTTAAATAAAATTGGAAAAAATTAAAATAACCTATATGTATAGAAATGTTTAAATAAAAAATGGTATAACTGTTATACAAACTGTTATACGAATTATAACTGTTATATAGATTTATAATTTTAAGAAATTTAATATTTATTATAAATATTCAGAAAACAATATGTATACCTATACTTTTATTATTTAATTACAACTGCAGTTATGAATAGAATATATAACACGACTGTTATAAAATCATCAAAGTTAAAATAATTTATTTCCCTTCCTTTTTATGCTCTTACGAATAATATTTTCGCTCCGCTCCTTTGTAACGTATAGAACTAGATAGATTAACAACATACAACTTGAGTGTATGAGTTTTTATTCAAAATTTAGTCGATTTATTTATGCTCCTCCGCCCATCAAACCACCTATTAACTCGTCTATTCAAAAACTACAAAATATACAGTGATCAAATTCAACCAAAATATTTTTTAAATAATTTGTACATTCCTAATCGTTTTTTGTTAGGATCGGACTATAAATTCGAATAGCTTCCATATTTAGAAAATTAAAAAGACTAGGAGGTTGGAAATTAAAATGTGAAATTCATGTTTGACACGTTACAATATTATAAAGTATTTTTGCAAAGTTTCAAATTATTGAATTTTGGATCGGGACTGTCTTGCAAATTTCTTGACTTGGTTAATATTAAATCTTCGGAACTATAATATGCTACGAAGTTTAAAATGAAAATAGTCTCAAATTGCAATGTGACAGCGTTTGTATTGCTGTAAATTGTTCGGACCAATACTTAAGGCAGCTGTCATACATTGTTTTAAATCCATTTGAAATATATTCAGAATTTAAAATTCCTAATAATGTTTCTTTATAATATTATAAACAAAATGACATTATGTTGCATTCTAAGCACAGACTTGTACAGATATTTTAGAGTTGTCAAGGCCAACTATAATTGTACTCATACTTTTTAAATTTTATTAAAATCTTTATTATTCGTTATAACATTGTATAACTCCAAAATAATATCATAATAAACGAAAAATATAAATATAAATAAGTATATACAAAAGTAAATAAACATAATATATACATATATATATTCATATATTTCCCTTATCTTTATGAAATTGTAAAAAATTAAGTAAAGCATATAAGAGCATTTCAAATTGTATCATTCTTTGTTATAGTTCGTCTAGTTGTTTTTTACCATTATTTTTCTTTTTGTTTTTGTTGCATTAAATTTAAAACTTATTATGTCTATAAATTTTACTTTAATAAGAAAGCACATCTGTATTAAAGTGATTCTGAATGCAACATCAAATAAATTTATATAAAAGAAACAAATAATAATATAAAAAATATTTAACTATATATATTTTACACACTACACTACGTTAGTTATGATTACAAATGTACAAACGAATCCATTGTAAGGATTTTAAATTGTATTAAAAAATAAAAATCATGAAATTTTCTTTATATTTTGTTGTTGTTTTTAATTTCGTTTTTGAGGGTAACTGACTGATTTATGCTATACACTTACGTACGCAAAATTTAATAAAAATTTAAATAATTATACATAAATACAATATTGAAAAAAATTTTTATTAATATAAAAGGGAAATATGGGTCCATTAATACAAATACTTATGTTAATATAGATTTAAGATTTTGATCTGTAATCGAATTTGTTGATAATCGATTTTATTGATAAAAAAAAGAAATAAAAAAAATTCACGCTCTCTAATTGATAAAAATTACTCTTGTATGGGTACAAAGTAAATGAATAGTACTTATTCCATAATTTGAAGACTATAATATAAAGAATGGTGATCCGCGAGTAAATAGCGGCTTTAATCAAAATAATAATTTTAGAATTTCAATTAATTAGAAAAATTAAGCTACATATAGTCTAATATGAAAAACTAGAGAGACTTTATAGTTGACCGCTTCAGCTCTAGAATATTCTAACAAACATAAGTTATATAATTATATAACTTATGTTTAACTATAACTTAAGTTATATAAGTATATAACAGTTATAACATTTTTTATACTTTTGTATATACAAAAATAAGTTATAAGTTATATATATATAGTTATGTAAATTTTAGAGTTGTATGATTCGAAGCTACTGCTGCTTCAGAACAACTATTTTGGAGAAATCGTTGGTACAAGACTTCATTTCACAAAATACACGATATAGGTACATAAGTTTCACAAGATACCTATAGTTTTAATAGATGACGCGAAACATGACTTCTTTTCACAAAAACTCAAATACTAATTTCAATAGACATTGATTTATTTTCATATAAAAAGAAAAGTTGTCAGTTGAATTTCCTCAATAGCTAAACTAACAATTTTATGAAGACGAAATGGTAAAAATTTCTTGATCCATTATTGTTTTATTTATAGTGCAGACGGACTGAAGAACGGACAAAATATATGCATGGCTAAATCGACTAAGAATTTGATTCTAAGTAAAAATATATTATATAATTTGCCAATATACCTTTTTTACTTTAACTGAGGATTTATTTTTACTTTAACTAACTTTTACTTTACTTATTTTTACTTGAATATTTGTGAATATTTTTTCTTTAAGTGAAAACCTTCTTACTTTAAGTTAATATTTTTTTACTTTAAGTAACGACATTTTTATTTTAAATAAAGAATCTTTACTTCAGTAATTTATGTTATATAAATATTTAATGTACATATTATATATAATATATTTAATTTATGTGATACATATATTTGGATCTGATATTTATGTACAAGTACATATATGTACATGTATGTATGTTGTATTTGTTTAGTTTGATTTTTATTGCAAATGTCTCAAATCGCTTGAAGTAAAAAAATTTTCATTTAAAAAAAAATTTCTTCACTTTAAGTAAAAAATCCTCACTTAAAGTAAAAATGCTTTTAGTTAAAGTCAAAAAGGATATCTATCGTGTGCCCTTTAACCTGTCAGAAATGTAATGGCAAATTTATTATGCGAGTAGAATAAGAAATTTTATGGATCCCCAAATACCCCTTAGAATAAAAGAACAAACATTTTTTTTCTTTAAAGAGTTCATGAATTATTTTAGACATTGTTCGGAAAAATGCAAGTATTTATGTATTTAGAAAAACTTATAACATTACAACCACATAAATTTAACTTATTAGTTGACGCGATAACATAAGCATATCTTACAAAAAATAATACTGTAAGCATTCAAATGAAAAGCAATATTGGATAAAGAAATAAATTGATAGATTTTCTGCATATAATAAAATAAAAATATTTGCATTTCATTAATAAAATTTTGCTCAACACTGTACACTGTATATCAATTTTATAGAAAAAAAAATATAATATTATAACATTTATAATATGGGGAAAATAAAAAAAAACCGTTAAATATATAAATTTTTTTTTTTTGTTTTCTTCTTTTTTCTCTCTATATTTATGTTACATTTCCTTCTTTTTTAAACAATCATAAGAAGTACCTACGTTAAGAGTGATGAATATGGAATAAAGTGTTTCGTCGTGAAGAAATTTTAACTTCTTTTTTTTTTTACAATTCTATCTACTGTACATACATAGGGTGAAATACATTCATGTATAATAATATATTTACTTACATATTATGTATATTATATTTTACAAGAAAAAAAAAAAATACATATAAACATAAGTGCGAGGACGAAAATTATTTTAAGATCAAACCAACCATGAATATGATAAAACACATGCATGATGGTGGTGGGTTTGGTAAATAATAAAAAAAAAAAAACAATTTCTTTTTCTTTTCCTCTTCTTTTTTTTTTTCTTTTAAAAAGTATCTTTAATTTTATATGGTTTGATATTATCATCAAATTAAAGACATGTTTTCAAAAACTATAGTAAAGAAGAAATAAAAAAAAAAAAGAAATAAAGGATATGTCGTACCCTCTTTCTCAGTTTTAATCCGAAAATTTTAAGCATTGAATTGGGTTGTATTTTTTCCATCCTTACAACAATTTCTTTCTAGGAATTTAAATAATTATTACTGTTGTAATAAAAAAAAATAAAAATAAAATGAAATAAAATATTACAAAAGAAAAGTAGAGAAGAAGAGAAAATTAACGAAAAGCATGAAAATTTACTTTAAAAAAAAACATAAGACTTTTTATTTTAAAGAAATTTAAAGAAAATTTAAAGCTACAAAAAAAGTTACTTTAAAACATAAGAAAACAAAAAGAAAAAAAAATGCATTGAAATAACAAGCAAAAATTATTATAAAAAGAGGGGAGCTATAATTGTAAACTTAACAATAACATAATGATTTTTTTAAATAAAAATTTTAAAAATTATTTTTATTTCTAAGGTAAATCATATCCAGAGAGGGGTGATTATATAAATTTTAAATTTTTTCCCACAAGTTTTTTTTTTTTTTTTTCTTTTTTTTAAACTTGAGAATAACAATTTTCTTGTAATTTAATTAATTGGATTCTTGGAAAAATATTTCTCGACTTTATTCTTATCGTTTTAAAAGTTTAGGAGTGAAAATGTTTAGCAGAGGATAAAACAGAAAAATAGAGGAGAAAATATTTTTGATATAAGTATGTATTGTACATATATGCATATAATATATAGAAAAGTAATCGGAACAAGACAACCTAATCCTTATTAATAATAGACAGTTTTTATTATTTTATTTGATTGGGGCGGTTATACAGAAAATATACAGAAAATCAAAATAAAGGTCAAGTGAAATTCGAAAAAAAAGATTAAATTATTTATATTGTGGATGTTAGATTATCTAGTGAAAAAATAAACTAACAAAAATTATTTTTTTCATAACTTATATTAAATAATTTTAAGTATTACAAATATTTTAAAATGCATTTGCATTTAAAATATTGTAACTTTTTTGTAAAATTTGTAACTTTTTATTGTAAAACATTTAATATATATGTCAGAACTCTGACCGTTCTCTGATTCAAAAAAAAAAAAATTTAATTTTCCACTATGTACACGTCATCAGACATACCAAAATAAATTATAAATATGAAAATTTATAATTGATTTATAAGGTATCCACTATGGCGTTTATTATTCTTATTATACTAAGCTTCAACATTTTTAATCATTATTTTCAATAAGCCTATGTGCTATTTTAGATATTGTGCAAAATTATGAAAGCCAAATATAGTTACTATAATATTATTTGTAGGCGATCTATTATTTTACACAAGAATGAAGTATTTATTTTAAACTTTTACGATATAAACTACGAGTATCTTACGATATAAAATACTAATATTGACTCAAAAACGAAAACTTTTCGATTGAAAAGCGAAGGAAGACTTGACTACTACCGATCTACCGTTATATAAAAAATTTAAGTCATAAAAAAAAAAAAAAAAGTTATTAAACAAAATTTAAGGCTTTTAAAGACACTCATATTCCATATAATATAACGTTGATTTATGTGAAATTAACATTCGATAAAAATAAAATTTATCGTAAATATTGCAGTTGTCCTAAAATTCTATTAAACATAGCTATTGTAAGAAATATATTTTTTTTTTTTTTTAATTTTGAGAATCAGAGATTTAATATCAAATTTTCCGTTTTCCATATTATATCCGTTTGTTTTCAAATAAAGAAAAATTTTAAGATATTAAATTCAAAATTATGATTAAATTCGATTTAAACCAAGAGTTAATCATATGGCTAGAATTTTATTGTTTTATCTCAAATGGTCTTGAAATTACATATAAGCATATTTTTAAAGATTTATTATTTTGAATTTTGGTAAAGAATGGTAAAGTATAAACAAATAAACATTTAAATTTTCCAAAATTTTGGTAAAATTTTTATTTGGTAAAAAGATTATCAAATAGTTGTAAATTATATTGAATGCATATCTATATCTATTAATCACCGTTTTTGTAAAATAATTTTTTATTAATCAGCAGCTATATATTAATAGAATCTCATTTTTTTTTCCTCCTAACAAGTAAAAATACAATCATTTGGAGGTTAAATTTAGTTTTTATTCTTGCTCCTTCCTATTCTTTAATTTAAATACCCCTCTTGATAAAAGTGTTAATTTTCGTTTTTTCAAATTTTCTTCAACTGTTATTTTTATTTTATTTAATTTACATAAGAAACCTTCGTTTTGGAATAGAGGGTCAAATGTATAAAACTTAGCTTGAATACAAGTCTCATTTTCCACACAAAAACTGCTAGTTCAAGAGTAGTTTTTGCTTTAAACCCTAGAATTTCAGTTCAAGCTCAGTTTTCTGTATTCGACCTATAGATTTACAACTGTTCTAAAAAAAAGTGACTTGCTTTTAATTATGTTTCGTTCTCTGGCCTTCGCGGGTTTGTTTTTTTTAAAAGTAGTTCTTTTTTTTAAAATACTTTAAAATTAATCAATGTGAGAAAAATCAATGTTACTTAGCCGTTAGACGCCATTTTTTTAACCCTTATTTATAGTGGAATTGTCACCTTTTCATCCCTGTTTTGTCACTTTTTTTGAAACTGAAAAATATAAATTTTACTATTCCACTTTGCTTCCACTTTTGTTCTACTACTTCTCTACTTTTTTGACATTTTATGCATGTTTTTTGACATTTTTAGCTGTTATTATTTTGTGTATACCGTAAAACTGGAAAATTTTTCTGAAGTTCTGAACTATTCATTTGAATGGCCAGGCACACAAAATGTAAGAGATAGTCAAAATTTTAAAAAATACAAAATAATTTTCAAATATAAATAGTTACGTTTCAAAAACGTGAATATTTTTTACTTTTGCATTCTATTTTTTGAACGCTTAAAAAAATTTAAATTCTTTAATTTTCCATTCTATTTTTTAAAAGTTTCAAAAAAAGTTAGATTGCTGTCATTTTAAAAAAAGTGGAAAGAAAAGCGATTAAAAAAAGGGATAGCAAACAATGACATATAACTACCGGCTTACAGTAAAAGAATCTTGAAGATTTTTTCTATATAAAAATACTTTAAACCGATTAAATAACTCAACAAAAACTAGAAAATATTCTTAATATCTAATTTCCATTAATTTATCATTAATTTTCATTAGAATGTCAGAGGTATTCTTTTGTACAGAATGATTATTTTTCAAATTAAAATCATATTGAGCAGAAACAATTATTTATTTCTTTTATCTTTTTTTTTTATATATATATAGAATCACTTAATTCTCATCACATTCACTATTTTGTTAACCTACCAAAAATATTATTTTCTAACTTAAAATATAATAATTGTATCTACCATGGTATACTAATGATTCAGCTTTTGCCTTTCAAGTTAAAAAATAAAATATGTTTAAATTCATGTAAGATAAAGGTTAAATGATATGAATAAAAATAACTATAATTGTTCTTTTTTTTTTATTATTATTATTTCTTTTCATTCTTATCTTTTGTTTATATATTATTATTTCTATACACTATACACAATATATTTAATTTTGTCCAAAATTTATTCTATATGAATGAATTCACTTTGCTAATCCTTTGAAGAGAAAACAAGCTAAATAAAATTGAACAAAAAGAAACAATACTGCTTCCATTTTAAAGACAAACATATCTTTGACCGTGAAAAATCCTACCGTTATTATTATTACAGTAGAGATTTTATAAGGATTAGGGATGTTCAATAGATTTTCTCGTTTTTAAATTTAAACTTGAACTTTAAACTCGTTTTTAAATTAAACCTGAACTGTACATAAAAAAGACGTATGGGATAGATTGGCATTTAAAAATAATTTATAGGGCAATAGAAAACACAATATTAGAAACATCGATTTTCTAAACAGACACAATTCAAATTTCACTTTTAGTTTTAAAATTAAAAAAAAAAAAAAATATTTAAATTTATTAAAAAAAAATTAGCAAAAGATTTTTTTCTATTCAAAAATAGAAAAGTTATTTTTTTTTAAGGTTTTTTTATTTTCTATTTTTATTCTTTGTCTATCTCTTTCTTAGGGTTATCTTTCATCACTTGGATCATATGGTATTAGCTCTCTACTCTTAAATTTTCGCTTTCATTCTCGTTTATTTTGTTTGTTTCTGTTTTTTTTTTGTCTTTTTTTTTTTGCTTCTTTATTATTTGTTTCATTTAATTTTTGGTAAATAGCTTTTAGGAAGTACATTATTATATACAAACATACACGAGAACATACAATATATAATGTGGACACTACAATATAATAATATGTAACGTATATTATATATTTTTATGTTTACCATATCTTTGATGTATCCTTAAACAAAACCAAATAAAAAAACATGATACGATATGGAAGTAGTTTTGAAAGACAACAAAAAGAAAAAACAAAAAAATTAAAAGAAAATCGAAAAACTTAAATAGAAAGAGATAAAGCATTTCATATAAAGATATATTTTTAGATAATTTATTACAAGTTAAAAAGTATATTTAAGATTTCTAAGAAAGAATTTTATTTTCTTTACTTTTTGATGTTTCTTAATTTTCTTAAGAATACATCAAAAAAGGATAATCTAAGGATATTTTTAAAAACTATTATGTTTACACATGATACACATTAAATATAGTGTGAAGATAATAAATGAATGTCACTTTAAAGTAAAAGTTTTTTTTTTTCTAATCGTTACAAACATTTTTATTATTGCAAAATTTTATAGAGTTGAATGAATCATCAGATTTATTTAAATTATAAATACAATCTTCAGTTTGAATTCAGTAAAATGAATCTTCAGTTTTATTTTCTTCCACTGTTTTACATTCTTAGTAGAGCTAACAAATTAGAAAAAATAAAATCTATGTATAGGTAATAATTGCTATCTTAGTGGTTATAATGAAAGATTTCTGAAATATTTATGGGCATACATAAGTTACTATGGGAATCAAAATTAATAATTAAATAGACTTAGAGTTAGAGGCTATTTATAAAATTTTATTGTCCTAGTAACAAAATAATGGAAAGGAATAGACTTTATTTCCTTTTTTTATTTCGTTTTATATTTTCCAAAAAGAAATGAATATTGAATAAATTATTAAAAAAATTTAATACGATATAATTAGTAGATAAAAATATTGAATTCGAATAATTAAATATTTATTTTTAGTACTTTTGTTCTACTACGTATCTTTTAAAATTTAAAACTCATCTCATGTCTTATACTACTTATATGTTCAAAACCCTATAAAAAATATAGTCAAAGTCTTGTGAAGAGCTTCACTAAAATCAAATGCTACTTTGGGTACGAGAAACATTTAAGATAACGAACGAATATACAAACTAGCAAGCTTGGTCCCAAACTAGGACCCTAAAACTAGAAGTTAAATTAAACAACTAATTTTATTTTTAAACTTTATACTTAGGCGAAATTTAGAACAATATAGTTGATCGGTAAAGTGATCAGGGAATGTTATCAAAACGAAATCTCGTCTGTGCTATTTGACCTTTCTAGGAGTAAATTATGAGATATCATATCATAATTATTGAATCAAAAACCAAAGTGAAATAGGTTTTTTTTTTATATAGTATTATTTATATGGTAAAATAAATTTATAAAATAAAGTGAAAATAATTTACTTACAGTAAATTTAAGAAAAATATTAAGTAAAAAGCATTTTTCTATATGATTTAGAACTATATGATTAAGAGAGTCTTTTTTAGAAGTTCGCCTCAAATTCTATTAAAATCAATTTCTACCATTAGTGCTCAATCGAGAAATTCTAGTGCTATTATACCACTTCAAAAATATAAATTATAAAAAAAAAATTAATATAATTAATTTTAAACAACATAAAATTTATTTAACTTCCTTTCCATTCCATAATGGAAATATAATAATGGATAATAATATTATTTTGGTTTCCAAAAAATTTCCAAATTCTAAACCCATAGTTTTTAGAATAAAAAATTTTAGATAATTTTTTATAACTCACAGAAACTTTTTTCAAAAATGTATACAAGGCGTTATGAGATTCCAAATATTATTTGCAGTTCCCTAGGTAATTTAACTTTCAACACTTCAGTTACCTACTTACAAGTTAAGTAAATTATAATCACATTACATTTTTTATATCTTATTGTTTAGATTAAATAGCTTTTGTTAAAGATTTCTTTAATATGTTGAAGAAATCAGAAAAAGAAGAACCACTGATACCAAAAACAATCTTTAAATATTTTAATTTTCTTATAGCTATTTCAAATGAAGAAAACCAACTTTTTAAAGTATCATTATTAGTATGTCATTAAAATGGAAATCTTAAATATGAGATCATTATTATATAGTCCATTATTATCTAATCTCTTAAATCTAAAAAAAAAAAAAACATCTTAAGATATTTTTTTCTTTAAAGATACAAATTTCTTATTTTTAACAAAAAAAAAAAGTATTTCAATCTAATTAAATATTCTACTTTTTGATTTTTATGAGTATGTTGTAATTATTTCATGGTTCCTTGAATTGAAATCTCCTTCAAAAAAAAACTTTTTAAATTATAACATCATCATTTTTCACAATTTTTTTATTTTTACCTTTTCCATAGTAAATCTAATAGTAAAAAAAAAATTTATAAATTTTTTTTCATTTCTTTGTGGTGTTTGGTTTCTTTGTCTCTTCATGATTTCGTCCATGATTTAAATGAATTATTTCTTATATCCCTTTGAATATCATTAATTTAATCAAAAAAATAAAAATGAGAAAAACCAATAAACAAAACCAAAATCAGTAAAAAAAAAAGGTTCTCAAATAAATTAACACTGAATGAATTTACAAACAAAAAGCCGAACGAGATCAGTAACATAAATAGGGCCAACAACAAAAAAAGAAACAGTAAACACCATCGACCATCAAAAAAAAAGAAAAAAAAAACCAAAAATAAAAAATCGGAAGTAAGGAAATAAAAGCGTCTATTTTTATTTTTTTTTTTGGCCAGGAAAATTTCAAAGACATAAAAATTAATATCCTTTCAGAATCATAAAATTAACCATAATTTTCTTCTATCCCTATTCCCTTCCAAATTATACAATTCAATCCCTCCGACAAACAAAAAACGAAAAAAAAAAAATCAGTCTAAGGACTTTTTGTGTTTGTTAGTTTTTACATTTGTATTCCGGTGCGTATGTCTTTATTTCGAAACAACTCTCTGTAGCATATTTTTATTTTTGTTTCTTTTCCGTTTTATTTGTTTATTATTTAAAGAAAAAAATTATTTTGACACGATTTAATTTTCATTTCAATATGGCCAAGTATACGTGTAGGTGTTAATATACACCGTCATTTCATTTATTAAAAAAAAAGTATTTATTAGATATTTATTAAAAAAAGAATTAAGGTACATTATTTTTACACGGCGTTGTCAGGTAAAGTTTTAACTGCATATTATTTAGAAAAACAATTTTATACCTTTCACTTAAACTTTTGAGCTTCACAATAAAACTAATATTATCAGATGTATTCATAAAACTAAATGAAATGAGTCATGTAAGTGAAGTGTATTCAAATAATTTAGTTTTTAATTTTATTGAATAGAAGGAATAAAGATATTTCTGGCATAATTAGTATGAAAAATAATGTAAAACCCATTAAAATTTCAACTTGGTGTAGGTGTATACGGTTATATCACAATTTTTCATAAATATATTCGTTATAAACAGAGTCTGATGGTCTGACCAATGTAATAGTAAAAGATGCTAATAAAAAACTGATGATAAATTTCAAGCTACAAATCGAATTTAAAAAAAAAACAAAAACAAAACAGTAAAAATCATTTTTCCAAAAAACACATTGACTAAAGTTAAAATACTTTTTTTGATGCAAGAGAAACTAAAAATTTGGTAATTGTAAAAAGTGAATGTCACTGTAGAGGGTTCAAATTCGAACCATACACAGAAAAACATAGAATTGATAAAAGAAGCCTAGAATATTACTAACTCTGTTTTGCTTATTTTGACTGTACCTCGAAGAAGGTTCAATATCCGATTTTTACAAAATTGTATGTAACGGTACTTTAGAATGAAAAAATATGCTTACAGAAATCGAACACGGACCTTTTCAAAAGTATGACCATTCGAAAATATAACCTTTAATTTTAGCTATAGTTGTACAAATATAAATCAGACTTAACCATTACAAACATTGTTGTAACCAGTGTTGTTAGTACATAATTAAATTATTTTAGAATATCAATAACTATTAGCTTATTACAAAATATTAAATTTAATTAATTTGTTTTAATATCTTTAACTAAGGACATTTTGAAGTACAACGAAATTTTTTCTAAAAAAAATAAAAAATATCAATTTTTATTTTATTGATCCTTTGCTGTCATATTATATTTCTTTGCTCCATCATTATTTTATTTGCATCATTTAACCTTGAACCCTATATTATACTTTTTAGTACATTTCTAAAAAAAATTTGAAAAAACATGCCTATAAGTTTTACTGTGTTCGTACGTCTGTTTTCAAAACTTCTACACCGTTAAAAAAAATTTTAACCATGGCTATGTCTCATAAAAAAATTAATGTTGTAGAACATTTCATGTAACCCCAGCCATTACGAAACTGCAGCTCCTCAAACTTTGAAAATGCCCTATGTTTAAATGCGTATATCTAATGTTCTACTTAACAGTTTTTCAATCTGAAAACAATATTCGACCGGAATTTCGTTTACCTTTATAAATTATTATCAAAATTATACAATTTTTTTAAATTTAGTATTTAAATTTACTGTTATGTGAAAACGTAATTATGCAAAATTTTTCTATCTTCATAACTTCGGCATGCTTTTAGATAGGGACTTGAAGTAAGAAAGAACTTTTACAATTAGTAAAATTTTTTTGGACCACTCCCTGTTTAGGCTAAAAAAAAATGAAACATTGCTATTTTTAGACACTTGTAACTTAGGCAGCTGTACACATTTTTCTTCGGCAAGACATTAGAATTAAAGTTCCAGTAATATATTTTTATGTGTGTTAATGGTTTCTTTTAGTAGTTGTTAAGGGTGCCAGACTTACAGCCCCTCAAAATTGTAAGTCATAATTCTAAACTGTTTGTATTATCTTTTGGAAATGTTCGCTTTTAAAAACCGTTGGTTTACATTCTGCCTTGTTTGATATTGTTTTATGTACGAAAAAAGAAACTAATTCTGCAATATAGGCACATACAGTAGAGTTGTATTAAATTTTTGTATTTGTATTATAATTTTGTGATTGGAATATTTAATTTTCGATTCCAAGGTAAAAAAAATTTTTTTTTTTTGTTTTAATTTGAATTTTAGGCCATGATAATTTAATAAAAGTTAAAAAACAGTTATAAATGTGATGAATTTGCAGAATTTTGTTAAAAATATGATACAAATAGAAATACAAAATTTGATAATTGAAGGACTTCCAGGATTTAAAAATGGTTTTATGAATCCTTCAAAAGTAATAAAAAGAAAAAGTGTATGTTAATGAAAATTAAAGCAGTTATGACAATTAAATATTTTTTTGAAAAAAACATTATTAATATTATATCAAATTAAGATATTTACAAAGTAAATTTTTATTTTCGAAAAAGTCTTTATATACAACGGAACGAAGAATTAATAAAATGGAAAATTTGGACAGAATAATTCTACTTTGGAACTTTATATACAAATGGTTTTTTGTAGGTTGACCTAAACAAAATAAAAATTCGACAGTTATAGAAATGCATATGAAATAGTTGTAAGGCGATGCATCAGTAACTGTTAATTCATAAATTTATATTTCAAATTATATTTACTCTATTTTTTTCTGCCACCTACAGATCAAGTGTTTGGCGGTATTGAAAAAAAATTAAACAGGGCAGTTTTTAAAACTACAAATTTTTAAATACGCGTATTTTCCAATTTTTATAGTATTTTTTTGTACATAAGAAAAAATTGGGAAAAATCAAGAGACACTTTCTTCACAATCAAGGTAATCTATTTACATGTTTTTTTAATGTATAATTAAAAAAAGCTGTAAAATACAAAACGGAAGCTACAATATTACAGTTAATCTATAATTATAAAGAGCTGTAAAAATACAATATAGATGCTACAATTTTGATTTCTTATAAATTTATCGGATGTAGCCAAGTTACTGGTGTCTAAAAATAGAAAATTTTCGACACCTGACAGCTTTTAAACAGGGGGAAATACAAAATTTTTTTCTAAGGTTTTCGAAAAGTTTCGTTCTAAGTTTATTCAATGTCGAATTTTTCTAGGTATTCATTTAATTTTAAAGATCCGTTAAAAAAAATGAATTTTAAAGAAAAAGATTCTAACAAAAACGTTCCGGTAAGGCGGAAGAACAAAAATCTTGCAAAATATTGTTTTCAAATAACAGTAAACTAACATATTAAATTGTAACTGTATATAAAAAATTCTCCTTAAAATAGCATCCTCCATGTAAGATTTTCATCTCTAATTTTTTGAACTTATAGTACTGATATATTTAATGCAATTTATTACTGTAATAAAATATTTAATAGCTTAATATTAAAAGGTTTATGATGCAGTTAGATAACAGGAGAGCAGAACCCCAACAAATTTGCAACTGGGGTCCTTATATCAATACACAATTTTGTATTTTAAATTATTGTATACCCATATGTATTATATTAGAATTTTACTTTTTACTAACAACTCTTTTTCCGAATTTTCTATTGTTCATTGACTAAGTAGTAAATCTTTTCAAAAATACATAAATTTAAATAACTATTTATCCTAGCTAAAGAAAATTTATTAAAATTTATTATTTTTAATTATTATTTTAATAAATTTTTTCAATAAAATTATGAAGCAAAAAAAAGTCTAAATATTGGCAATTATTATTCTATTCAGGTTTTTTTAAATTAATGTTGTCCTAGGTAGTCTTTTAAACACCATTAATGAATAGAGAGAATCATTGCTTTATGAATATCAGGACGTATATATATGTATAAAAATATACATTTATATTGAATTTAAATAAATTATATTTTTAACTCTTTTTAAAAAATCCTTTAAAAACTTTTACAATTTAATAAATTTTGTAAAGTGAAAAATATTTTTTCACTTCTAATTTTATTCGTCATAAATAGTACACAATAATAAAATTTCTTCCACTTAACATTGTTATTCTTAAATAGTTTTTTGTTTGTTGTTTTTTTTTTTTAAACCTCTGATCCCATAAATTTTAAATTGTTCTGACTTATAAAAAATGGTTCGTAACATGAGGTCATATAAATAAGTATAAAAAAGAGAAGAATAAATGATTGAGGAACAGTATAAATACATGCATATATTGGCTATTGGCTCTAATCATTCAGAAACCTCATTATCACATTTATATTTTGCTTTTTATTTAGTTCTATAGGATGGTGCGACTTCTACTTTTACTACTACTGTCAAGATGATAATGATTATTATCTGACCTTATTATCAATTTCTTATATATGTGGTGTTGTAGAAAATGTTGCAAATGTGTAAATACTTAGGTATATAAATAGTAAGTTTTCTAGCAAAACAAAAAAAAAATGTTATTGTATCTAAAGATTTATTAAGAAAAAACTAAATGAGATACCCCTATTATTTTCTAAAAATAGGTACATATGTTTATAGATATGATTTTACAGGGTGTTATTGAACCAATAATATCAATTGAGCTCTTGTTATTTTTTAAAATAATATAACATTGTTTTAGAAATTTATTATAAATTTTCTCACGACAACCTTCAAGTTTTTTGATACATAACTGACGGTAAAATTTTCATAACATGAAGAGAAAAAATATGTGCAAAAATCCTTATTTTAATACCGTTATTTTTTTAAAATAAGTCCTATAAATCATATTTAGTTGAAAATGTAGGAGAAAAGTTGATCATTTTTAACTTTATACTAAAATAACATCCTCTTGGAGCGGATCTTGATATAAATTGATCTTGGTATAAATAATATATCTTAACAGCCGAATTTAATAATGTAGCCTTTATAATTCTGTAATTTTTTTTACCATATCTTATATCGTTTTTACCATATATAGACATAAAACTAAACAAACTTATTTTGGAAGTGCAGATTTTTAAGATCCGATATTTCCTGTATCTCCTTTATCTAAAAAGTTCAAAATAGACATCATCTTCTGTTATAATTTTTAGTTTTTTTGAACTCCTGCGTTATTTATAACATTACGTCAGATTTTTCCGAAACACCATTTATTTAAAAAAAAAATATGCTACCATGCTTTCAATATGGTGTAACAGTTATGCAGTAATACTTTACTATTTTTTTTTTTGTTTTAAAATAGATAGAAGTAAATCTATGTGTGTAAATAAAAATATGTGTGGTCCTTCGTTCCCCCCTTGTTTCAATTTACTTATTTATTAAAACAGATTAGATTAGATTCGCTCTAATATTAAAACAAACTTGAATGTGAAGATGAGACATTTTTCAAATAAAAAAGGGGTGATGGGTGAATTAACATTTCTTAGAATAATGTTCTCTGTATTGAAGAATATTGATGCAAACAGGATAACATAAACGGAGGGAAATATTCTTAAAATGATTGGAAAACAATTTTGTTAAAAAAAAAAAAACATGAAGTATGTATCATATACACACAAATTTATTGTAGAGAATTGAACGCATTTTATTTTATTTTTTTATTTTTGTTTAAGACTAAAGAGGCATCATCCTTAATATGTCCTGATAGGTATTACTGTCAAAAACAGGAAGGAATAAATAAATGTTATTATAATAATTGGGAGCATATATTAAAGTATTTTTTTTTCTTCTTATTTATATTTATTTATATTTGGTGTCCATGTATATGTATTATGTTTATGATAATAAATAAAGGATATATGTATTAACTAATAAACGTGTATGTTGTAATAGAAAACCAATATCTAATTTTGAATTTTTTAATATTTTGTTTTGGTTTTGGAAAAAAATTTAAGTATGTATGTAAGAAAATTTATGATGTTCTCTAGGTCTAGAAACGAAAAGGTTTTTAAAAGTGCGCATTTTTAAAGTGACTATAAAAACATTTTTGAGTTTTACTTCTTTTGTATCGAAATTTTTAATTTTCCTTGATGAAATTTAAATAAAAATATAACGGAATTTCAATGTCGACCCGATCTTAAACTGGGCTAATTTTTTCTGAAGTAACTAATGTTAATTCACAAAGATATCCCTCCTCTTAAAACTGCTAAGCGCTGACTGCAAGCTTTTCTGAAATACAGATGAAGAGAAATTTTGCGAAATTATAGTTCTACATAACGGTACATTTAAATACACATTCCAAGAATATTAGACTATACATTGATTTATATTGGATTTATATTTGGTTTAAATTTCAATTAAATTTATATTGATTTTATATTGATTTATTATTGACTTAGTGATTGATAAGCTTAGCCATTTTAGATTTAAAAATGGAAAGCTTGAAAAAGTTTTCCGAATTGTGAAGAGGTTGTAACTTCTAACATTATTATTTAATGAGACTAATTCATGATAAAAAATTTCATTGCTCGATCTTCAGCAGTGTAGAAGTTTTGTAAGTAGGTGGATGAATTAATGGACAGCCAAACAGAGTAAAAAGCAAATAATAAGCAAATTAAAATTTTTTGAAGGGAAATAATTTCTTCACTGAAAATAAAAAATATAATAAAATGTAACAACATTGATGTTGAATTTCCTTTTTTTTTGTTATAATTTTTTTTTTTTTTTTGAAGACGATGATGATGATGATGTTGTATGATGCCAATAAAATTAGAATAAATTATTTTTAAAGCTATTTTTTTTTTTTTTTGAAAATTAGAAAAGAATAAAAATAAAATCTTGAAAATCTTTAAAATGTTTTGAAAAAGTTTTTATAAGTTTTATGGATAAAATTTTAATAAATCCTTGCAAAATGAAAAACTGCAGTTAGATAATAAGAATACTAATACCAATAATAATAGGTGCTACAGTGGCAGTGGGGTTTGCCTTCAATAATTACCTCATGCAGTAAGGTGTTATATACTACTGCATGTTGTAAATGTTGTAATGGCTATACTCCCTGTTAACAAAATAGTAATAATAATAGGAGGATTCATTGTTTCCTTACAATTTCACTCACTATAATATAATATAATAATAATGATTAATTAAATCTTTGTTAACTAACTTTGTTTCTTAACATGCCCTTTATTTGTATGTAGATCTAAAGCGTGAAAAAAATTCTTTAAGAGGAGGAAGAATGAAGTTATAAAGATTACGATAATGGCTCTAAAAAAAATGATTTTTTAAAAAATTAATAAAGTTTTAAAAATCAAAAACCAATAAAAAGCAACTATTAAATCAATCCATTATTAAATTATTATGCTTAATACCCTAAAACTTGAATAAATAAATATGAAATGATAACACTTATACACATTGTGTCCATTTGACACAATATAACTTATAGTTAATACCAGATTTTCAATCTAACTTCAATAGCAATAATCAGAGCAAAAATAAAAAAAAATTTTTTTAAACTAAATCTAATAAAATTTATAAATTTTTTTGTTTTTAACTTTTGAAAATTAAAAAAAAAATATCAAGTTGGCTGAAAAAATTGTAATTATAAATAAATTTTATTTTTATTATAATAAGTTTCGATAAATTGATTATTACTTGTCTAAATTATTTAAATTATTTTTTTTTTATTTTTTTTCTTTAGTATTTAACTTTTGTTTTTTGTTGTGAAATTTCTAAATTTTCAAAGATCTTTTTATTTTAAAAATAAATAATGGCCAGTTTGAGCAGACAAGTAAGAAATTTGTTTTATCTTAATTGACATAAAAAAAAAAAAAAAAACTATTTTAATCTATTTTATTATTTTTTTTTTTTTTCTTTTTTTTTTCTTTTTGCTTTACTTTCTCTATTTTAACAGTTAGTAGCAAAATCATCATATTTACGTGCAGCTTTATTAAACAATCATGCAAATACTGTTATGAACTACGCAACATCTTCCAATAAAACATCTTCCAACAAAACATTATCTACAAATGCAGTTTTGGGTCGTAAGGAAAATGTTCATGTCGGAGTACAACGTACTGAAGATTTTCAACAGAAGAAAGCTATAAGCCAACAACAACGTCGTCCTGAACAACCAAAAGATAACAGAGATCGCGATAGTCGTGATTCTCGTGACAGAAGTAGTGACCGTGATCGTCAAAGAGAAGAAGGAAATCGTCCTAGTCAACCGTTAATTTTAATACCTTTAAACTCTCTAGAGGATCCAAGCATTAATCGTGAGAGCCTAATTGAAGCTGCAAGGGCTTTACAATCCAGTGGTGAGTATCGAGGAGATTCTAATAGAGAACGAAAAGAAGAGTATCAAGCAGATTCTGAACGCCGAGAAGAATCCAAAGATTTAAAACAATTCGAACCACAACGATACGATCAACTTTGTGATCCACGTAAACCAGCATCACGCCAAAGTGCATCACGTCAGAATGCAGGACGTCAAGATGCATCATGTCAAGATTCAAGACAAAATTCATCACGTAGAGATGAAAGTAGACAAGCCGGTGCTAATCGTGATGTCGCTGTTGTAGTTCCACTTCAAGAAGTAAGAGCTCAATCTCAGAGGCTAGAAGCAGAAAGGCAAGCACGTCGTAATCCTTCTCAACGTGGTCAACGTGGTGAAGGAAGATCGCAAAAAGAATTGGTACAAGCTTTTTTAGTTTCTTCAGAAGATGGTAGGGCAGCAAATAATAATGATAATAATAATCCTAATAAAGTTGCACTACCATTGGATGACCAGATTATACAACAATTAAAATGTTTGAGTATTTCAGGCATGAATCTAGATATAATCACAGAAGTACCCGATATTAATAGTGCTATTCAGCGGTTTGAAAAATGTAAGGCCCTTTCATCATCTGGTAACAAATGCCCACAAGAATCTCAAGATCAAAAGGAAATCCATCCATTTCCTTTTGAAATGGAAACAAAAATAAATGGCACATTGTTATTATCACCACAAGAGATGAAAGAATCCGGTCTTGACCAAATTGATCCAGATGAATTAAATTCGCGTATATCTAACGTAACATCAAATATTTGTCTTATAGCGTTGCAAAATGGTTTAACTAACGTTCAATGTTTTGAAGAAGAGGAAGAATGCTCAGAAGAACAAAATTGTTTAGGAGAATGTTCTTCAGAACCAATTACGAAATGTGAGGGCAACATGCCAGAAAGCCCAAACCAACAATGTCCTTCAGAATCAACACCGAAAAATGGAAAAGCACCAGAGAGAAAAACGCCATCATGCTAGTGCCATAACACTGCTTACCTGCTCAAAGTGGTCTCCCGCTGAAGTTTCCCCCTCTTGTCTTAATCTGCCTTAAGGCACAACTTGAAGAAATAGATGGCAATTGAAGAGACATTCTAGTGGGGAAAATTCTTCCCTAGATATTTTAAAATAAAAAAAATTGGACGAAACAACGATTCATACAAAAAAAAAAAAATAAATTAATAATCTGGACAAATCTTCGAAAGGAAACACTGCTTCTTAATATTATATTATATTATAACAAAGTAAAACCAAAAATTATATTTTTTTTTTTTTTTTTTTTTTTTGGTTATTAATTAAATATTTACTCGTAACTTAAGTGTCCAAATTAATTTAAAGAAGTAATATTTATAATTTTCGCATTATTGTAAATTTATTATTTAAAATATAATATTTAAATTATTAAAGAAAAACGATTGTTTCAATTCAATTTTCTCTTATGCATTTAAAACTCAATTTAAGATCACCTAGGTAATTTGCAGATCAAAAAATTCAAACTAGAAATAATATGGTCAGCTATAATGGTCCAATAACCAAAAATTATTTTATTCCGGACCACTTATAGCTGACTAATCCGAGAGATGTCGCAGCATACAGGGCTGGCAGCACGTAACTAGTTTTGAATGTGTTTAGAAATTTTAAAAAATGGCAGGTGCCTTACCGCGTATTTGCTACTTTCGCTAAACGCAAATCGCATTCAAAAATAAAGTTCGTAGGGTTGCGAATGGGAAATTAACTGTGTTAAGCATTATATATAGTATAAAAAATTAAATTTTATACTCGCAAGGCTGCGATTTTCAAAGTTCCAAATTTTCGAATGCGATTTTCGTTTAACGAAAGTAGCAGTACGCGCCAAAGCACCAGCACGTAACTTTGTTTCGAATACTTTTCATTTGTTTCGAAATTTTTATTTTGTTTCAAAAGTTTTTGGCAGGACGTAAGGTGCCAGTTATAGCTATCATTGAAATGCTTACGGAAAATCTTTATTTTCAATTTTTTTGTAGCAAAGCCATAAAAAATTGAACAAAAGTGTTGATTTAATGATTAAATAATTTCTAAAGAATAAATTCTGCTACGAATTTTTAAATTTTAAGTTAAATATTTAAAAAAAAAAATAAATTTTATGATTTTCCGGATTGATAATTATTTTCCTGAACAACGATCAGTAATTTTGCTAATGAAACAAAATTGTTCCAATGACATATGTTTCATTTTTTTCCATTTCAGTTTGTCATTGAAAAAAATTCTGATGCAATTTAGATATATTTTATTATCAGTTATTTTAATGAGTTTAGACTTAAAATTTGTTTTTTTTATTATTTTGTTTAAGTTTAGTATTAAAATTTTTTGTTTTAAAATGGAAATTTCAAAAAAAGTAAAAAAAAAAAATTAATTCTAAAAATCTTTAATCTTAAAATCTTTTTTTATTTTTTATTAGTACCATTTTCTACCAATAATAATTAAATAAATTAAAATAATAAAATATAAATTAATATAATTTTGCAAACATCGAAATAACGCTAACAACAATTTAAATTTAAATTACATTTAGTTTATTTTGCCTTCAATATTGTCATTTGCCATTTGACAAATAATTTAACTGAAAATTAATTAGTTTTCTCTGATTGCTATATAATCGCCTATACGGAAAAAAGTATAAGTTTTCAATGAAACGTGTATTCCGGAAGAATTTCAATGATAGCTATAACTGGCGCCTAAGCTTTGTTTCGAATATATTTTTTAGTCGTTTTAAAATAATTTGTGCGATAGAGATACAGTTAACGCGAAAGTATTATTTTTGATTTTAATACTTACGTTTTTTAATATCTATTTTTAAAAAAATGTAATTTTTGAAACTATTAAACAAAATTAAAAATTGGGTAAAAACCAAATTTTTGTACAACAATCAAAAAACCAAATAAAAACAATTTCAATTTGAAAGATAAAAAAAGATACATAATTTGAATTTGAAACGAAACGGAATTCTTTGAAGAAAAATTTTCGTTTCGTTTATTTTTAATTCAAAACAATTTTGGTGTTACCGTGAACATTTCGTTTCGAATTGATTTTGTTTCGAATAATTCGATTCGAAACAAGTTACGTGCTGCCACCCGAACCTCTTTCTTCAAGTCGCATCAGACGACTAGAAACGCTGAAGGATCTTTTCCAAATTCAGACGAATGAAATGTCAAATTGATCGTGTATGGTGTTATTTTGTAGACAATTTTTTTTAATTAAAAAAACTCCTCAATGTTTTTTGTACACTATTGCAATTGCTGTGTCTCTATTCTTGTAAAATTATTGTTAATTACATAACTTATCCATAGGTATAAATTATAAAAATTTGTGCAATTTATTTAAATTAAAATTAATTTTTAAATTAATTTGAAGTTTACGCTTTAACTTTATTTTTATTTTTTACAGTAGGTACTTGTTTTTTCTTCACTTAGGTACTTCTTTTGAAAATTTATACTAAATGAATAACTTCAAAGAATAGTCAACTTAAATATTAAGTTAACGTAAAATTTCTATTCGATATTGCAAACCCTGAGTTCCATAATTGTAAAAAAATCGCAAAATTTTACAATGTATTACGTCCCATTGCGTATGTCAAAAATATTTTGTAATCGGAAATGTCGCACTAAAATAAATTGCATTTGTAGTTTAATCGAAAAAGTAGTTTGATTTAAGCATCGTAATTTTTAATATCACACTTCGATTATTACTTTTGCAGTATAGTCGATTAATTAGTGAGACAAAAATCACCTAAATGGAAATATCATTTTTACATCAATTGCATGTTTTGAAATTGCAATTTAGTCAAAAAATTTTTATACGTGCACACAATGGATACTAAAAAGTAAATAAAAAATTTTAATAATTAGATTTAATTTTAATTAAATTTTCGAAAAATTTATAACTTTGATGACTTTGAAGAACACTAGAGCACTGATTTTGTGTAGCTTTTCATATGTGTTCGGCTGGAATTCGAACCAGCGTTTCAAGATGGTAAAAAAGCAAAAGTAATAGTGTGGAAAAAAGTACATAAGAGAAATAATTAAGTAAAATGTTGAATTTCCATTTTCAGTATAGATTAAATTTTTTTTGATGTTTGTGCGTTAAATAATTCATTCATTTTTATTTTTATGTTTAATCGCATCAAATGATATTTGCTGTAAAAGTCTAACAGCAATGCGACAACAACATTTTTGTCATTTTTATCAAACTACATTTACCTAGTAAATGGTCAAATGATTTTGTATTTTATCTTAGTGTGACATTTCCGATTACAGTTTTTCATGCGTACCGAGTATAAAATGAGTTTTTAAAACGCAGGAAAACATATTTTGGATGCTTTTCAATAAATTTTTACAATAGCAGTTACCACACATGCCAATTTAAAAATAAAATGTCAAAATACTTTTTTTTCCCATATTTTGCGTTAAATTTTTGCATAAAAAATCAAAAGTAATGTTATAATATAGAATTATAATAGAAAAATTTGAAATTTTTGAAATTGATCTATTTTTAATTTTTTCGTTTTTTATAACTATTATTTGCCTATTATTGCCTATTATTTTGAAAAAAACTGTACAGGTGTCTAAGTTACAGGCGTTTTTTGAGCCCTAATATTCCTTAAAACTGGGGATGACACAAAAAAATTTTCTGAGAAAACTTATACTAATTCTAAAAGTTCTTTCGAATATCAAAATTTCAAGTCCCTACTAAAAGCGTGCCGGAGTTATGAAGGTAGAAAAATCACACAAAATTTGGTTGTCACTTAAAGGTAAATTGAAATAATACATTTTCAAATTATTGCATAATATATAAAGGTAAGACAATTTCCGATCTTCTAGCGTTCTTAGATACTAAAAAATACGCAAAACCCTTAGGTATACAAAAGTTGATTTACTACATTAATTTTTTTAAGACCTACACATGGTTAAAATTTCATTTCTCTATCCTTAACGGTGTAGAAGTTTTGTAAACAGACGGACGAACAAAATGAAACTAATAGGAACATTTTTTCAAAATTTATTTGGAAATATGCTAAAAATAATGTTTGGAAACAACTTTTCTATGTAGTCCCACCCATTACAGTGATACAGCCCTATACAAAGTTAGTAAATTTTCATTTTTAAATGTTTATCTACCTATTATATCTGAAGTTATTTTTAAAAAATTTTCGAGCTAAACATGCCAAACGACAGGAATTATTAGTCTTTATAAATTAATATAAAAACGAGAAAGAATACAGTTGACTTTCTCAACTCTTACATACCCGTACGAACCGTTAGTATGTTCACAGCCTGGCACTCTGCTTACAATATTATTTTTTTAATATTTTAGTATTTTAAAATAATTTGGGTGAATTTTATAATTTCTAGTACTATGGGTTGTACATATATTCAAACTATATGTTTATATGTACATTCTTCAAAAGCAGATTCTAACCTTCCACATAACGATTATCAATCCAAAACTTTTTCAAATATTCTATAGTACCATTTAATACTAAGCGGTAAATGTATATTAAATTTACGTAGTACAAAATAATAAATATAATTTTACATATTATTATATTATATTATATTTAAATATTCCATTGACAGAATAATTTCTTATAAGTACAATAAAATACATATATGTATGTAAATACGGCGCTATATAATATACATATATACTCTTATCATTCATTCACTAGTGACATATACGATATGTAAATAAACATGATATTATATAAGTAAGTATATATATCAATATCATATAAATAAAAATTCTTCAAGCAACCGTTATGTTGTTTATTTATTTACATTTTCTTGTACTATTATTGCATTGTATCCTCAACAATTTCACATTATCGAGTAAAACAAAATACAAAAAATTCGTTAGATATTTGTTAGAAAATTTGAAAATTCAAGTAACACTTTCGTCAATTATAAAGTAACCCTATATTATTAAAAAAAAGTTGTTACAGAAATAAGAGTATAATGTTGAAGCTTTAATTTTTGTGTATTACTTCAAAAAAGTTTTAACAGGTGTTCAAGTTACAGGTGTTTAAAAATAGGAAATTTTAAGTTTTTGACCCCTTACAGCTCCTAAACGGGGGGTGATATAAAAAAAATTTCTGAAATGACTCATACTTATTTTCAAAGATCTAACTTCTGTCAAAATTTCAAGTTTCCAACTTAAACCGTTTAGAAGATAGAAGAGTTAAAGGATTTTGCAAAATTTGAGTTTCGCATAACGGTAAATAAAGACACCGTATGCCACAAATATATATTTATTGTATATACACTTTTAAAGCTAATACAAGTAGTAATCGTTTGGCGTTTTCAAAATGAAGATATATCTTATACAACTTGTGCTATAACAATTTAAATATAGAGCTTTTTTGAACCTTTGAGGAGCTGTAGCTCCATAACGGGTGGGGCTACAGAAAAAAGTTATTAAAAATAAAATTAATATTTTTGTAAGATCTATCAGCAGTTAAAATTTCATAGCTCTATTTCAAAAAAAATTTGGGGATCTAAAAGTTAGGCGTTCGGAGCTACCCTAAGTTTTGTCCAAACTCAACCAAAAAAAATAGGGAACCTACAAATTACTCCCAGAATATTTTGTGTAAATTCAAGATTCTAGCTTTCTTAGTTTTTGAGTTAGCGTGCTGACGGACGGACGGACGGACATGGCTCAAACGTCTTAGAATTTTTTTCTGATCCGATCCATACCTTTGAAGGTATATCTAGCTCGCTTATTTCGAGGTGTTACAAACGGAGGAGTAATTTTATTATACCCGATCCTATCGTACGGGTATAGTAATATTGTAAGCAAAGCGACAGGCTGTGAACATACTAGCGGTTCGTACGGGTATCTACGAGTTGACAAAGTCAACTGTATTCTTCCTCGTATTTAAAATTATATTTACTGTTTTGTACTTAGTAAATTTAATATACATTTACCGCTTAGTATTAAATGGTACTATAGAATATTTGAAAAAGTTTTGGATTGATAATCGTTATGTGGAAGGTTAGAATCTGCTTTTGAAGAACGTACATATAAACATATAGTTTGAATATGTGTACAACCCATAGTACTAGAAATTATAAAATTCACCCAAATTATTATAAAATACTAAAATATTAAAAAAATAATATTGTAAGCAGAGTGCCAGGCTGTGAACATACTAACGGTTCGTACGGTATCTAAGAGTTGACAAAGGCAACTGTATTCTTCCTCGTTTTTATTTTCAAACAACATTAAAAAAATTTTACACCATAGTTGTTATGATTCTTATTAATATTAATTTTTTGACACAGGATACAATGTTAGGAATTATATTCGGGGCTTATATGCATAACAAATGAAAATATTAATCAATTCAATCTGGTGGTGTATTAACACAAATTTAATCAATAAAACAATTTCCATACATCAATAGGATAAATGAAACTGTTCTGAATGGCTTTTTACTTTTCTAAATGTGTATATGATAATGTAGTACATTAGGTATAGTCTTTATTAACTAGACTAAAGTCGATGCAAATCATACAGTAATAACATACAAAAAAAATAATATAAAAAAAAATAATTTAGTAAAAGAAATTTTTTAATAGCTGTAAAATTTGTATTACTCCTAAACTCTTTAAGACAAAAAACAAAACAGCATAATCACCACCTACTTACGTTCGTTTCATTAAAAATAATTAAAAAACTTTTATATTAAAAAAGAAAATGAGAATAAGCAAATTAAAAAAACTTTATTTTTATGATTTCCTTTAAAAAAAAATTTTTTTTTTCCTTGAAGGATATAAACTTTATTTAAAAAATTTAATAAGGAAAATTAATAACCCCCTTTAGAAATAAGAGTTATAGAATTTTTTTTTTGTTTTCTTTTATTGTACAAATAACTATAAGAATTTTTTATTTCTTATATTTTTTCTGTTTTATATTTTAAATAGTTTTATTATCTCTAGTAATTCAAATATAATTGGAGATTACCCTTTTATGGAAAAATATTAAGATTTTTTTTTTGTGAGATAGTTAAAAATTTTCATAAGATTAGTGCTAAAATTATGGTAGGCACCCGTGATATATAAGCTTCTCACATGTATTCCAACTCATAAAAATTATGAAAATATGGTTTTACAAGATTAGAGATTTTGACATGTGACACATGATGTTTTCATAATTCTTTAGAAAGTTCATTGCAGATCAATAACAAAAAAAAAATGTATATACCTAATGAAAAGAATTAGGTACTTTCTTATATTATCTAAGTTTTTAAGTAGAAATAATTACTAAAACTGAAAATGTTTGGTACCCGTTACCCCGGAAATGGTCGTCTGCAACCTGTCAAACTGCATACAATGTAAAATTTATGAACCCCAACATTCATATCGAAAATACAATGTTTTGCTTACAATTCCAAACCCGTCAAAAATGAAATGTCGAGTTTTATAAACACCAGCTGTTATTTTGAGGAAGTCCTTAGGAACCAGCATTCAAATGTGATTTAAAAAAGCTACTACCCGATACTTTAATAGAAACTAAAAAAAAGTCTCGAAAAGTGCATCTTAGTTTTCGTGGTCGGTTTTTTGGGCGAGCTGAACGTTTTACCTTTGTTTACTATATTTAAATTCCACTACAAAATCATTGAGTACGTTTTTTAAACTATTCGTCGCCCGACTTCTTATTCCCAAAATGTGGAGGATTCTGCCACCTACGCTATTACAGTCATAGGTTGGTTATGAAAATTTCTATATTATATTTATTAGTTAAAGAGTTATGATCTTTTTTAAATTCAATTTATCTTTATTTGTGTATCCAAATATTTTCCGATACACAATTTAAAAGCCCGCGTCAGATCATTTTCAGATCATGAAATAATGTAAAATTTTTCAAGTTTACATTTAAAATCATGCAACATTAATTGTATTCGCGACGTCATAAATACATTTCCGCAGTTAAGGTAGGTCTCCCCACTTTTAGAATAATTAAGTAGTTACAGAAAATTTGTCTCTCAAATTGTAAGTAAACAAACCATGCAAGCTTAAATTATTAGAATCGATAATCCAATCCTTACTTATATTATTATCAACGATAGAAGTTAGGACGATTAAAATAACTGCAGAGTATAATTCATACAAATCAGTCTAAGTTGAAAATGTAAAAACTTATAGCAAATGTCCTACAGTCTGTCAAATAATCTTTAGAGTTACTCAATCTGAACTAACTCTAAAAAAGAAAACAAAATCAGCTAGGATTTTTGTGAGAAAGTAAAGATTCGAAGGCCTAAGCTAGATGAATCTTTCTAATCCCATTTCCAATTATCTATTAACTGACAATTAAATAAAAATATATACAACTATTTAACCAAAATTTTTCTGAAAAATTAAATTCTTCCACATCCAAAAAAGATTTAATAAATTACAGAATAATGAAATAATAATAATTTTTTGTTAAACATAAAAGAAAAAGCATTTAGGAAAAGCATCAAACAAATATCCTAATAAAAATTTTTAGTAAGTAGAAATAAAAAAAACAAAAATACAAATTTATGACAGATATTCTCATAAATAATCCGATTTTTCTT